>OY728160.1:2017415399-2020168732 GCA_963277665.1 Viscum album | reverse complement strand
ATATTTTAAATTTATCTCAATTTTTCAGTGAGCTCTCCTACATACCTTTGGACCCCTCTTCAGCTCATAAGAAATAAAAAACACTATTGAGTTTATTGAGGGTCCACTCATCCATGTCTTAAAACCCCATGTGTAGATTTCATTGTAACAAATACATTTATGATGATTTTAAAATTCTTATTCACCCTGATAAGATCATCAAGAATTTATATATAGCATTGAATTAATCTCATATACATGTTTACCTAAATAGAGAAATCATTTAGTATTTAATCTTGTCCCATATGTATCTACTAATTGATCCAATAATAATTCAAAGCATGAATCATTCACATTTTTAACTATGTCCTAATTTTGTTGAAGATAATTGATGAATACATTACATGTTCCACTTTATGATATTTCAACAATTTCTATAAGATTGATTAAAGAGACGAATTGATCACCCTCTAGTCAGTGTTGACACTCTTCTTATTAGGTACTATATAGAACATCCGATCATTGTGATTATTTACTATCTTGAACCATGATAGGGTTCCATATGACCTGACACCTGACCTGACCTATGGAAAGTCCTGAAGGGAATTCCAGATTCCCACAGGCTGGAAACTAGTTGTTGGGTATAAAAAATTTAACTTTAGGGAATTATTTCACCCACAATAAACAATAAAAATAACATAGATGAAACAACTTCCAATGATCAATATCCATAACCAAAATAGATAAATAGAATAAAGACAAACATTTCAAAACATTAAAAGAATCCAAAATGTCACAAAGGGAGGGGAAAGACTACATAACCCAAAAAAACCATTCCCCATGGTTGTCATCAACCTCAAACCACCTCCACCAACACATGCGAGAAAATACCATTAGAAACCAAATCCACCATCACCACCATGTAACATCTTTCCTTTAAATATGTTATAAAACTGTATGACTAAATACAACTAAGGGTGTGTGTAGGGTGTGAGCCATAGATCTATAGGATACCAGATAAAATAATGATTCCATGCCATAAAATTGGATGATAAATTAAAGTAATAGTTTTATAAAAAACAACAGATACACCTTTAAATAAATATTTCATGTAAATATTTTTAGAAGTAAAATCAAAAAGGGAACCATCATTTGAATTTATGAAGAAAATAAGGACCATTTAATGTTGATAGTGAGTAACACATCATATATGATCACCACGTAATGGAAAATAACTATAGTTGATGTAACTATTAGTACCCTAGGGACCTTGTATATTAGTGAAACACGGTATAAAAAATATAACTCATAACATCCTCTTGCATGATCCAATAAAAGGGAAACATGTCGAAAGGTCTAGTGGTATTTAATCATCAATTTTTATATTGTGCTGTATCATCAATACAGATAGAAGAAAACCGACATTGTCCATAGTGATCCAACTAGAAACAAATTCATAGTCTAACCACATAGATACATATGATTCCATTTCTGATCAATTTTGTTTCTCGAGACACACAGATCACAAGGAACACATACACACATCACGAAATAAGAGTACACACTCATAATAGCCATTTTTTATAGGAAAACCCTCATTGAAATCCATAAGCACCCATAATCCATTTAGAAACTCACATCATGCCACTAAAAAATTATAAAAAACTTTTATGATTAATAACAAGAAAACACATGTGAAAGAAAATTAATTTCTCTTATAAAACCATCTATCAACCCATATTGACCATCAATCCATTTCAAAACACATTTTGAACCTTTCAAACCATCCATATAAAACAACTATGATACAAATCAAGAAAAAAATACTATAATAAGGTTAAACCGTGGAATCACTTACTTCTAGCTTCGAAACTCCAGGAATTTGATGGAAATCCATTAAAAAACTACCAAGACACCGTAAAAAAGGAATCATTGATCCACAATCATTAATATGTTTCCCAAAAAATCAAGACTGAACCCTTTTTAGCTCATCTAACTAGTTGGAGAATAACTCTAGAAAGAGGGAAGAAGAACCGTAGGAGGAAGCAAGAAATAAAGATAAGATGGACTTACTTTAAATATCAAGAAGTCTTAAGGCCAAAATCACCAAAAAATGGGACTTCAAGAGGGAAAAAGATTTATACAATAAAGGAATACGTGATGAAAATCTGTTATGGTTAGAATTAGGGGTGGATTGAAGTTGAAATCGTGGAAGTGTAGAAATGAAAATTTATATAATTTGTTAATCGTGACTGGCCATATAGTTTCCCCAAACAATGCAGAATCTGTGTTGTATCCTCTTTACAATTGGAAAATAGACGCATGGTTTCCTAGTGGATGGCACATTTTGTGTTGTCGGTTATCTAGGAAATGTCACAACCTAGGGTTCACAGCTTCCCCTATTCAAGAACATGATTTCCCTAAACTGTGCTATAAACTTGGGCCACCAGTTGCTGATGAAAAAAACTCATTATTCTATAAAAAGACCTAGTAATCCCAAGGGATAATAAATAACCAAATTGAAATAGACAAATTATTTAAAATCATATCTCTTATTTGAATCATTTCCCCGCCATAGAAACATTACTTCCCTAGAATATCTACTTTATGTATAATTAGAGAACAAGAGTAGATAATGTTCCTTCACTGATAAGTTATTCTCCCAAATATCAAGATCATCGTTACCATGCTTCCAATGAACATATACGTATTATATACACATTATACAAATAACATTCTCTCGAGAATCCACAATTCATATTGGTCTCTCAAACACAAACAAATCTAGATCCAATGCCTTCTCTTACCGATTCATCACTTGAGATAGGTCAAGATTATACATGTTTAGCTGCGAGACATGGATCAACAATAGAATTGATGTCATAGATGGTGGGAAAGATAACTGGAATTCCACATTTTGAAACTTCTCAGTAATCTCAAAAGATCTGACATACCAAAAATCAACATCCCTTTCTTACCTAAATAATAGTGACCAAAGAGTGGTTCCACGTTCAGAAACACTGGGTCACACATCGATAATTATATAGATCTATTCACCTTGTTGGCATAACACATGTGGAGAGTTGATTCAATCAAAAAATTATGCCTGATAAAACTTAATTCACTATATGTTTCTTAGTAAGGTATTGGTCCCAACATTGAGTTTTCGACCACCTCTTCCCCACAAAAATCATACCAAAATGGATGACCATACATACCCAAAAAAGGCTTGCATTAATATCCAGGGTTAGTAACAATTATCATATGAGACATTCACCAACCCAAGCTGCCTATCCCAAAATCTTCTAAAATCTAGCACTCATGACCAAAAAATTTATTTCAAGATCTAATTTTCCTGCTCCATTTTCCCATCCATTTGAAGATATTATACAGATATCAAATTTAAATAAAACCCAATTGCCTTCTGAAGGAATTCCCAAATCAATGAGGTGAAGTGGGTGTCCCTGTCTAAAAATTGATAATGGAACATAATGAAGACTCACTATTTCATGAAAATAAAACCCGCCCAACTCATCAAGTATAGATAAATCACAAATTCGATCAATATTTATGGACATGGTAAGATATTCAACCACAACCCAAATAGGATTCCATCCCTAAGGTGCATGAGGAAAGAAAAAAATTAAAATACCTAAAAAACTTATTTCACTTGTAGATACGAATGGGTCATTGATGGAGTAAAATATTGGGTATTTGGAGATCTACAATGACCAGATGACATGTGTAACACTTAGACACAAATTCATCTATTTCTAGCCTCATACCTAGACACCAAGATTAACAACATACATTATATGACATATTAGTGGTCCTCTGATGAAGGAAATGCAATTAATGGTGGATATTCTACATAAGATCCTTCAACATTGAAAAAGAAACCATGAAGCGACCCCTGAGAAACCGATATATCTTAGGAGACATCGAAAATTCATAAGGCACTTGAACATCGTTTAGGGACTGGATATAATTCTTTCATAACTCATCACATGGCTCCTATATCTAAATCAGACCGAAACAGGATGGTGATAGCTGAAAACTATATAAGAAAGAACCTACATTATTCTCCTTGGATTATAGATTAATATGGGTAGAAATTATCATTGAATCCCACTCATCACTGGACTCCATCATCACATACACAAGGACGTTCCTTCTCAAAGAATCTACAACTATAATACATTTTCTTAGTGTGTTAATGATATCAATATATAACACTGGAAGGTACAATGATGAATTATGATACCTTAAATTAAGAACATTCTACAAGAATATGCAGGCCCAAATATTATAATCTGAATGAACTAAAAACATCTCCATATAAAGATAATGATTCAATGTCTTGAAGGAAAGCATCACCACTGCTAACTCTAATAAATGGTTTTCGGTAATACTATTCATGTGTTTGGAGATAGAATGAACCATACAACATTATATGATCATATTACATTAGCACGCATCCAAGACCGATAAATAAAGCATCAAAATAAACCATGTTTCCCATTATAGATTCTAGGAAAATAAAAATAGGGGCTATAGTCAATCATTTCTAAACATCGCAAAGAATTCCTAAAACATTGGGACCCACTTGAGCATTACCAATTTTCAGGAAAGAATTATCATGGGTGAGGAAAGATGAGAATAATCTTGGACAAACTTCCTGTAATACCATTCCAGGCAAAAAATATCATGATATGAAAATCATTATTGTGCCTCTCCTGTGAAATCACTACATTGATATTCTCAAGGTCCTCCAAAAACACCCATTTGGAGATTTCACGACCATGAATATTCACCTATCTGATCAAGATGGTGGACATGGAAGACATCATATAGAGTCTATGATATCATACATTTTACAACCCAATCTAAAAATACTTCCCAACGTCCTCCTCGGTTCTATTATAACATAGAATTTCATACAAAAAACCATGAAATGGTATTCATGAGACTGGAGGATTTCCTTTTAAATAGGAACCATAAAAACTAAGGGATAATTACTCAAACTGAATGGAATGACTAAATTCCCAATGTTGTAGCACCTTGTTTGAAAGGATTTGTTTGGAACATCCACTACTATAACTATGACATGGCGATACTCTAAATGCATGTTTATATTGGAGAACCACTTCAACCCCTTAAGCTAATCAAAATGGCCATCGATGAGGGGAAATGGATACACATTCTTGATCATTAGCATACTCTACTTTATTTAATCTATACACAACGAGAGATATCCATAGACCATTTTTTAAATAGAATTGGGGTGGCCAAATGTGATACATGTGAGTGAATAAAACAATTTGATTCCAAATCATTCAGTTGTAACATTAATTCAATGAACTTGGTTGTGGCCATATGATATTAGAGAATTGATTTTGGTTATGTTCTTGGTGCCAAAAATTTTGTTTACTCTAAATCCCACTCAAGAGTGAATCCTGAAAATCAATCCACAAATACTTATTTGAACCCATCCACCATAGGAGGTGATCCACCCTCCCGAGCACAACCATTCTCATATAACAAGAGAAAGGGAAACTGAAGAACATGGTTTCCCCATTCCAAAACTGATGGTCTGGAACATCTCAACAGAGGATCCCATTCACCCTAGAAAACATGGGTACTCCCATTAGGTTCCACCAAACACGCTCATCACCGATAACAATTGATGTGTTCCTAGAAATGAACTATCTAATCCATATCAAGAATAATGTCCAATTGGTCCATTTCTAGAACTAGGAAACCCCATTATAGATTTACCCATGACATTGTGAATGAAAAAGTTGGACACATGTATCCATAATCTCTCTTATTACCAAGAAACATCACTACCTCAGTTGTATAAGGCATAATTAGGGTTGATAATTTCCATTAATCCACAGGATGGGAAGAAATAAATAAAACAGAGGCACCTAAATCAAACAATGTGAAAACTATGGATGATTCTATATGAATGGTATATAGAACTATCATAGGTCCTATATCATATTCCACTAGTTCTTCATCTAATTAGTGAAAGGGCCTAGTATCATTCACAGATTGTGAACGACCCCTTTCAAATAACTCAACCTTAAATTTACTACTTAAAAAATTGGATCCAACCCCACAACCGTTCCAAAAAACACAGTACTCACTATCAAAGAGGTCTATAACCGAGCTGATATCCCACTAGAGTATATAGAACCAATTCCACCAAATTATGGATGTGATAGCATGTAAAAATTCTAAAATTACCCCATATTTCCACATTGAATTAAATGGATGGGTTGGGAAATATAAGTTGACCATATATTACCTAACATCCCACACCAATGGAATACAACTGATCCATCACCCAAAGACACCAACAACTATATTCCGTAAGGATGCCTCAAACAACCACCACCCTCATTCTCCTACTCATCCCACATAAATTTCAGCTCAAATAAACTACTACAACCTTGTCCCACTATTGAAATTTCCCACCAGACAAACTGGAATTTTAACTATGGTCGATCTCCACCATCAAAGCATGATTAATGACCTTAGTATAAGTCTTCAACATGATCAAGAATACATTAGATCATATATTTGGTTGCATCCACATTTAATACATTTCATCCTTCAGCAGTACACTATAATGAAAATCATGTTAAAAGTAATTGAACTATATGAAAATGTTATAATACTCCATAATGGTTTGATCCCTCTAGTGAAGATCCTAAAACACATGGGTCTTGGTAATTACCAAGGTCATACGTAAATATATCTCAATAAAGAAGTCCCTAATATACTTCCGACCCATCGATTCATTCTCCCATGCTTGAACCCGATAGTGCCAAAACCTATAATGGGGACCATCATACATGAATGAAGTACACTTCACATTGATCTCATTATGAGTATCATGAAACTCAAACATCCTATTAATCTTCTCAATACACTCCTATAATTATTGGGGGTCTTGGCCACCCTGGAAGGATGGTGGATTTTTCATGATGAAATTATTATCCTTGTTCATTCAAAAACCTAGTATGATTCCCTAACATATGTAGGAATAGGAACTGATTCCTGAACCAAAGAAATGATTTCTTAATCCATGAATTCAACTATCCTATGGTCAATTGGAGTGGGATAAATCACTCTTTCTTATTTAAACAGTTGGAAATTAAGTCTCTAAGTAAGATTCATGCAATATAAAGTAATAATAACAAGGGAACCCATCATCAAATCGATAAACACATCATTCTGAAAAATTTTATTCAACAATCCAAAAATTTCTTCTACTTCCATAAATGAAAATAGAACCACATTTTAATCAATAAAAAACAAAACCACATTATCCCCACCCAATGTCCATGAACAATATTAACTGTATACATCTCCACTCAGGAGGAGGTCAAAAAAAATTTAAATAAACAATGTGACTCGTGATCTTTCAAAATTATTTTTTTCTAGACACACTACTCAAAACTAGAACCTAAAGCCACAATATTCCAAAATCTAGACTATCGAGACTCTCAGAAATGTAACTACGCAAGAAAATGGTGAAAAACTCCTCTGATACTATTTTTTTAGGAAAATATCTAAGTTTTCATCTGAAACAACACTTTTCTAGGAAAATCAGATGTTTGAAGGGGATTTTCAATCCAAACAATATAAAAAATACTTCTTGGGTATAAAAAATTCTATTTATGGGAACAATTATACATATCATAAATAGGAAATAATAATACTAAAAATTTAACATCCTCCCAAAATCAATATCCATATGAAAAATAGATATAAAAATAAAAGATATATTTTTAAATATAACCAAAAATACAAAATGTAAAAATACTATGGGAAACAGCTACACAACCCAAAATCATCAATAAAATAACAAGGACATCCACCACCAGCCACCTTCACCAACACCAGGAAGAAAAAACCACTATAAACAGAATCAACCTTCTCCACTATGGATCCTATTTCATTTACCTAGGTTATACATAGAAATGTTTACATACACTCAATGTTGTATATAGGGTTTAATCCAAATCCTTGTAGGATACCAGACAAAATAATGATCCCATTCAATAACATTATATGATAATTTAACAGGATTGTTTTTTGAATAATAACATAAAACATTAAGGAAATTATTTGAGTTAAATTTTTTAATGTAAAAATTATCAATTGAACCATGATTTTAATTGATGAAGAAAAAAAGTACAACCATATCTCAATGGTGAGAAAAACATCATGGGAATTAACTATATATATACAACTAGTGGGGCCCTAAGAAACTCATATCTTGATGGAACATTGAATAGAAACCATAACACATACAGTGCTCAAGCATGTTCAACTAGAGACTAACGCATCTTAAGATCGTGTGCACTACAGTCATCAATATTTAGTTACTATTGTATCATAAATATTACTAGAAGAATCATTTCCTCATCTATTCCGATCCAACATGCATATTAATCAATATATGTTCAATGAGATATCGATGATTCATTTTTTTGGATTTATTTAATTTATCAATTCCCAAAGTTCACAACTTATGAATAAACAATACATGTTATAATAATAAACATTTAAATAACCATTTTTCTTTGTGAGAACATCCTTAAAATTAATATGAACACCAAATATATTTGGAAACAATAATCATACCAATTAAAAACTTTATAAAACACATTTAAGGATCTAAATGAGGAAACAAACACAAAACACAACAAATTTCTTATATAAAACCATATTTCAACCGATGTGAACCTCAAAACCATTTTAAATCATATTTATCAACTTTCCCACAATCCATAAAAGACATAAATGAAATAACCATATTATATAAAAATTATATAATATTTATTAAACCTGGAATCACATTCTTGATGCTTAGAAACTATAAGAATCCAATGGAAAACCCCAACTGCACCACCAAGAGCCCATATAAAGGTAATATTGAACTAAAAAATAAATAAACTTCCAAAAAAAAACAATATGGAACCATTTTTAGGTCATCCAATGCACTTGAAAAGAAGAACCCCATAAAGAGGGAAGAGAAACCACTGAAAAGGGGAAGAAAATAGAATATCTAGGACTGACTTGATGATTTATGAAGGTTTGAGGCCAGCGATACTCAAACATTTGATATAAAGGGGGCCCAAAGGCAATTAAAGAATATACAAGGCCTCGAAATCATATATGGTTTGAATTTGGGGTTTTTTGGGGTTCACATTTGTGTATAACACCAAAATTAAAATATCAAATTTCAATGACCTAAACAGGTCGTACGGTTAGACCACACAGTTTTCTAAACCACACCGGAACTGTGTTGTCTCTTGTATTCAAGCGATAACTGGTCACATGGTTTCCTATGGGTAGTTGCAACCCCGTATGGATGGTTGTGTGACCAGGATCGTGTCGTTGTCCTGGGATTATAGTTTCCTTTGTATTGGTGCATAGTTTCCCCAAACCATGTGTCAACTATGTGTGGCCTAATATCGAGCCAAAAAAATCATAGTAAAACTACGTGATAAATGTAAGACCAATGTAAATTAAAAAATACCTCAAAAAATCATAATGTGATAAATAAAACATTCTAAATAATTCAAAAAATGTTCGATCCTATAGAATAATGATTCATAACCATTCTCTCCTTCTAGATATGCCATCCATTTCCAGAAATCATGGGTTCTCTTTTATTGTTTATGAAGTCATTGCCCCAATATATATCAATGATCAATAGATAATAATAATATATAAAAACATAGAAAAGAGGTAAGAGTAACCAAACATCACATCATTAAAAAAACTAAAATTTAAAAAAATTATACTCGTCCCCAATTAGTGTGATTGGACCTCTATGGAGATGATTTGATAATGGTAGATTGACATAGAAATTGCACAAATAAAAATTTTATTTACATTGTATACATACATTTACTATCAGGTTGATACACCATAATGAATAATTTATTTCGATATTCCTATTTATTTAATGGTTTCATCTCTTGTATGCCAAATCTGGTGCATTCATTATTACATTAACATAGTTACAAGGGGTCAAATCCTAAAAGACCGAACAGTTTACGAGTTTTGTATAACTAGATACATATATTATACCCATTTTATATTGGAAGAAGAAGAAACCATGTTAATGTAAAACATATGAAAACATCAAGTCATTCCAAGCATTTTTCTTCATATACTTGGGTGAGGAAAAAATAGGGAGAGCTAAAATTCTCATTATGGTTTACCTAAAGTAGAATCAATAAGTACTTAGTAAATAATGATAAATATTAAATGGTAAATAAGATACCCCACAATCCATTTGAACAATTACATAACCATCATAATAGGATAAGTAATAACTTATAAGAAAAGGTAAATAGATGAAATCACATTACATTTAACCAATAAAATTAGATTTAAATCAAAAAAAGAATATTATGTATTAAAATAATAATATAATTATTAATAACTTCATTTCATAAATATTGTAATTCATGTTCTCATGAATCATAATACTTATATTCTAATGTGCTTTGAAAATAAAATTTAAAACTACTGGGTAAAACCACATCTTATTTACACAACTGATTTGTCCCAAGAGACAAATTGATGCATCTTGGAGCTATTTATAACTAAAAACCTCCAATATCTTCAAGTATAAATAATTCCTCATATATTAGTGAATTGAATTAATTCATGAATCAATAGGCATTTTAATCAAATATCAATATTGTGTTTGGATGCAGATTTCTCAATATTATCCCACTTAATTAAATAAAATTACATATAATCACCATTTCTTAAAATGGTATAAATATTAAGAAAGAATAATATCCATTAAAAAATAATAGTGTTATGTAAGATAAATTTATTTTCCATTTAAAAATGATAACATTTAGGTGATTATTTTAATAATATATAAACAATCACAAAGGAAAGTGAGTTTATACAATAATTTTTACATCTTTAGTAAGTTTTTTAATTTTATCCCTTTGGAGAATAAAATTGAATCATAATATAAATAATCATGAATAAATATATATTAATTTTAAATAAATAAAAGGGGCATTACATACAACACATAAAATTGAAAATGGTCATTTTAATGAATATGAATTAATGAAATAGAAATTACGACTAAATATTTTACAAAATTGAAATTTTATTATCAAATCCCCTTGAAAGAAATAAATAAATGAAAAACATAAAATACCATGAATTTTTAAAGATACAAGATATTACAATTATATTAGGTATTATTTACACAATATTATTTAAATTAGGTGTACACAAATTTTCTCCATGAATATATGTTCTGAAGAAGTCCCTCAAATACTAATTTCCTTTAGATGAAGATGATTAATTGACATTTATATTTGTTTTAATCATGTAATTAATTTATAAAAAATAGTATCCATATTTATAATATCATATATTACACTAAAAGAAAATTTTCAGTGTTAATTTCTTTATTATCTCATATGTGTGTTGTCCAGAATGTTTTATTTCATTCACATATTATATATTCACATCATCTATATAATTATATTTATTTTTTAAATATAACATTTAAACATTATATTGATTTTTATAAAAATTATTAAAGGGTTTTCATGGAAAATACGCCGCATTACTTCGTGGATACGGTAGTTCATATGTACTAACAATATCATTCCCTTAATGAATGAAAGGGGACGAACCTGATTGATATTGTAACCCTATATAATTAATATTATATCATATATACATATATAACATATATTCAATAAATTTATCCTTATTAAAATTATCTAATATAGTAAGTGAAAAATGATTCACATCGCTTTGTGAGGCAGTGGTCCACTGTATACGTGATCGGTGCTATCAAAATTTAAATAAATTGTAAATTAAGTATGTATTTTTGATAATATAATTCTATAAGTTAAATAATATCATAAATAAAAAAAATATGTGTTAAATAAAAACTATATTCAACCATTAATTGTGTTTATAGAAAACATATTATTTTAGTTTATGAAGTGGTAGTTCGCCATACAAATGATCAATGGGTTCATTTCCCATTTGATGGAAGAGTAGATGGATATAAGTCATTATAATAACATAATAAAATAAAATTATTTATAAGATTATTATTTTACTATATATTCATATTTTAGTTATATTTTAAAGAGTTGGTAGAGGAATAAAAATGAAAACACTAATTTATGAATGTTACATCTTCTTTAAGGAACATATCATGGGTTTTTAATAATGACTTCCTCAGATGGATTTATGATCAAAATAAGTAATGTAGTATATTTTAAGGGGATAAAAGAATATATTTGTACTCAGATTATAAAATCAAAATACTTTTTTATGTGTTAAGAGGTTATGAGATGTGGTGGCATTTTATAAGTGTTGCGATTGCATAAGACATACAAGGAATTTTGTAAAAGAATTAATTATACCCATGTTTTTATGGTTTATGAACCCTAAAAAACAAGTCATTATCAAAATTTAATGGTTATAATGTTTTTAATGGTCCTAAAATGGCTGTTTTAAATGTTTTTAGTTCGTTTATTCCCACTATCTTCTTAGTTTAACCCTCAATAAATTAGTTTATCCTTAACTATGAAAATTAATTTTTACAGGTTTCACAGTTGATTATGGAAAGAATATATGTTTACGTTATTATATATTATAAATTATGATTATTAAAAATATATAATCCATTTTTTAAAATTTAATACACATAAGTGGATGAATACAACTTAAAATTTTACTTTCACACGCGATGAAAATATGGGTTTCCTTGGAGAAAATCCTTCATGTATAAAAGATATAAATATCAAAATTCAAATTGAATTTAATTAAAATAACCTAAATTATATTAATAAAAATATAAATTAATAAATTTTACTTTAAAAAGAATTAAAAATATAAAAAATCATTGTAAATAATGTAAATTAAATGGCAGTTTTCAATAAAAATCAATATTTTTCACTATTCAACAAAAAATAAACTTTTTAAAAAAATAAATGAAATTACCTCTAAGATAATTATAATATGAGAATTTAAAAAATCAATTAATTTTTATCTAATACAATTTATATAATTTTTGAAATTTAATTTTACCATAAGTTCCCAATATGTGGCGAAACTATTTTCTTTGAAAAAATATATTTTTTTATAAGACATTTCTTTTTCTTAAAATTGATTCTTAATTTATTTTTACTCAATATATATCCATATTATTTATTATACTTGTGTAAAACATATCATTTTTATAATTTATTTAATACTATTCATTCCCACATACATAATGGATATGTTATAATGCTTATTAAATAGTATTTTTATTTAAATACTAGTTTTGGAGGCATAAAAAACAATCAATGAGATAGAATTTAGGTAAAAGGAAATAATGTATAATGCCTCATGGTGTTATATTCAATCAAAATAAAAAAACATTACTCCTTATAGTTTTCTGGGTATTATATCTTAGCCATATTAGGGTGGTTATTCTATATAATATCCTCTAGTTCCTACATTGATTCCTCTATTTTTTGAATTATCAATAGTACCTTTACCGGATGATTCAACCAATTCATCAGTAATTTCATTATATTATCATGAATTTGAATTGGTTATTCATAGTAATATAAATTCTATTCCAATTTTACTCATCCAAAGGAGATCTTATGCATTGAGACTTTCAGGTACATCATTAACAATTATATATGAAACACATCATGTACTTTTAAGAGACATGGTTGGATTTCTAATTGATAATCCATGAATCAAATCCATTAAAACATATCTTATGATTTTATGAACTTTAGGATCATTTTAAGTTTCTCTCTATGCCACTTGAAAACGTTATATAGATATAATCTCATGAAAACATGATCTCCCACATAGATTACAAAATCCTTCCTTTGATTATTAGAATAATAGTATTTCTATTTTGAGCGGCTTTTTTTTCTGCATGAAAAACCTTTATATTTTTAGATTTCTCTCCAAAATATTCTGGCCCAATATATTTCCATTATTCCACATAATCTAAAAAATAAGGTTTATGAAATTTGATTACATATAATTCTATATTTGATGCCATCTCAGAACATGAATGGAATGAATTATTAGATTAAAAAAATACCAAATGTAAATAATGATCCCACATGTAGTGAAATTCAAGTGTGAATGAACTAAATATGTAGAGACCCATAGCTTTACATACATGGACATTACATAAATTTTTTGGAATACTTAATACATAACAAAAACAGACACACAAGGACCATAATAGTTTAGTGTCTTTGGAAACATGGAACGTAATCTTCTAATCATGGTGAAAGGTATTCAACATCTCCCATAAGATCTTCCCCTTTTTGTTTTTTAGCTAAAACCTTTCTTGAAATCCTGGGGAAAAAACATATAAACGGTGATCTCAAATTCTCAGTAAGGGTAAATGAAATATCAATCACATCATATATATAAGAACATAACTTTTGTAAATCTTAACCTGCAAAAGATATCATAATTTCATAACATGGGATAAATCATAGTAGTGAAATTTAATCCCAATAATCATAAGTTAAAACATTAAACTTTGTTTAATACACACATAATCATAGAGAATCATTTCTTATTAGTCAAGACACATTGCCAAGACTATCTTAGTGGATAAAGTCCATTTCTGAACCGAGTTTACTCCTCGTTTCAGTCCTGTTTCACTGAACCAGTTCATCCTGCCATTCCAGCCATGTCTATCTCATGAGATATAAATTCATTATGCAATGCATTGGAGGGAGATATAGGTCCCACCCATATCATAATGATACCATTCTTATGAGTGCCACAAAATCATAAACCATACATCATAACATAACACAAGTAATAACAATGGGTTTCTTAAACATCATGACATCATAAAACAATTCATATAAGATAAAGGAATTCATAAAAATAATTCCATCACAACATAATAAAATCAATGTAATAATAGGTATAAAAACAAAACCCTATATTTTCTTATATGGAAAATAATTTTGATAAAACACTTGAACTCCATTTTTGTGGAAAATATCCTTTCTACTTCAAAAACATTTTTCGTTCTTAAGATGTCATACAATTTTAAACTAAAAGAAGTTGATTAAAAATAAAATTGAACACTTGTAATGTATGATTCTTGGAAGTAATTTTTTAAAAATCCATTCATGCCGTATAAGTTAAAAAAACATTCTTTCCGTACTTTTGTCAGAAAAGTCAAAAAGTACCTCGTACGAAAAACGACAAAAGATTCATTTTATATCATTTACTAAAAACTCACCGAAGGGTAAAATTGGATTTAAATAATTGTAGGTGGATGGAAACAATATTACATATTGAGGAAACATGGATGTGGATGATAAATTACACCGCAGTAAATACCAAAGTATAAACAATCTTGGATAAAATGAGATTGTGATATTTTCCCATACATTAGGTCCGATTTGCTTCATATGTGTCCAAACCTCCTGTATAATGATTTAAATAATGTTATTCACTTATTCCAGAATCATACTTATTTTTATGATATCATATATGGTCATATTCTTAGCTTATTATTAGTAATATTTCATTGCTTCTTGTTATTCGGGTGTTTATTACTTTTTGTTCTTATGCCTGTTTTTCGAATAAATTTTTATTCTTCCCTTTAGGTTATAGATACCTCATTTCCATAATGTTATTAGTGTAATATATATCATATTAATTCATTCAATTCATTTATATAATCATTATTCAATGAAGATCATGTATAACGAGTCGCATCACATCGTGGAGATGGTATTCCGTACGTACGCATGAGCGATGATGCCATTCCCATGATCGTGGAATTGTATTGGAGTGTATGTATACTATTTCAGAATAAATATTACTTTACAATAATCATATATAGTTATTATTTACACCATTATACCCATCCAAGTAAGGTGGTGGTGGAAAATAGATTACACCACGGCGTGGAGACGGTATTCCGTACGTACGCACGCGCGGTGATTTCGTTTTCCATAAGATGGAAGATGGTGAAATAGGGTTGTTTCATACTTATAATAACATATCCGTATATGAGTGATACTGATTTTATTACTTAACAATGAAACAACTAAATAAGAAGAAGTGGAAGAAGAAATATAGATGAAAGAATCGGTAACGAGCATTACCTCTTCTTTAAAGCGCCTCTTTGAGATCTCTTCTTAAGGCACTAAAATTGGTCTTTGAAGAATACCAGGACCTCTAGGTTGTTTCTAGAGAAGTGGGGAAGTGAAATGGGAAGGGTTTGGCTGAGCATGAAGGCTCAAATTGGTGTGAGGGGGAGAGGGAGGAGGTGCCCTTTTATATGGTAGGAGAGGGGAACCTTTGGAATAACTTAAAATATTATTTTATTATAAAGTCAAATTAGGTTTTTAATAGCTCCAAATTGATATATTTAGAATCTAATGTGGGTATGGGTCGAAATACACTCATCCAATATAACTTTGGCAAGTTTAGGTATCAATTTTACCTTATCATTTAGATTTAACTTTAAGTTATATAATTTAACTTTTACCGTGCCTTTTTGTTTGCTTACACTATAAGGTTAATAAACGTACTATATCAAGCCAAAAAAACACCAAGTAGTTTATTATTAATATATATAACCCTATCAAAGTCATTTTGCCGACCCTTATATTTTTAGGAATAAAATAACAATTAATAATATAGTATTGGTTTTAAAAACAATTTTATGTCAATTTTGACACTATTTGGTAATTGATTTTTGTGAAAATCATAACAGAATTATTAGTTCTAAAAAATAATAAAATCCATAATAACATGTCATATTAACATATAAAATTATATTAATTCATAAAAAGTCTCAAATTACATTTATTTGGGTATTTATATCATCACTTATATCAATATTTCATTAATATGATAATTACTGCATCATCATTGTATCATAAATAAATTAAATTATTTTAAGTCTAAAAATTAAAAATAAAATACCATTATGTAGGAAATAATTTTATCTTTCTAATTAATATTTTGAGTTGAATTTATCTTATATATAACCCTATATTAAAAATTATTTAGTTATTAAACAACGATTTTTACTATTTTAACCCTTCTTTAAATAAATTGATAATAAATGTCCTAATCTAATCCATGTTGACTTAAATGGTCATATTTTATTCCTAAGGTTGTTTTTGGTCGAATTAAACTTATCCAATAGAATCAGGACATGTGTTAGGGTAATAATAATATCATTTTTACCCTTAATTAACCTATTTACTTTTAACCGTGGTAAAAAAAAGAAAAACCTTACGATTCGTCAAAAATTATTTTCATCTCATTGAACCACATTTTAGTCCTTGATATTAACCGTGTTTCTCGGATTTTCAAAATTCCATTCACAGAAGTGGTAAAATTATGTTTTATGAAAAGTTCAGTTTTTTTAACCACCACTTAGTGGTTTCACTATTCATCAAAAAAATGAAAGATTCCAGAAAAATACCAAAATTAGGCCAAAGCTATATTTGATATTATGAATTCAAAAATGATGTATATTTTACCAAATTAAAAACATATTAGTTATATTATGTAATTTAAAAATTTATTCCCGTCGTCAAAACAAATATCGTTTTTTTAAGAGAAATAACTATCAAAAGATTGACACTTGTTTATGTCTGGTTTAAATGTGAAATTATAACCAATGACAAACATTGTATTAAATTGTAAAAATATATTCTAAATATACTGTAAAACCACTCAAATTAATAATTTATCCCTATTAATTATTTCGATTAAAAAAGTTGTTTTTAATTAAAATTTAGTAATTTTCACTATTCATCAGAATATGAAAGTTATCCGAAAAGTACCAAAATTTCACCCTAAGATAATTTAGATATTCCAAATCCAAAAATGTAGTCCATTTTGAAAAATAAAATTTACAAAATTTCAAAAAGTGGTTATTACTATTCATTACGGCTAGTTTTAATAATATTTTAATAGCATATCATTGTTTAGTGAAACTCGGTATTGCGTACAACTCAAGCTATCTAGGAAGGCCGCAGTTGCGTGTAATGAAATCCAAGATATTTTTGTGTGTAGTGAAATATTTCTTTGATAATTTATATAACATAAAAAAAAATATTTCTCATAAAAGTCTCGGGTGTTACATTCTACCCCCCTTAAAAGGAATTTCGCCCTCGAAATTCGTTGGGGTTAAAAATGGTTTACTACTCAAAAGTTTCATTAATAGAAACCCACATCGTAAAAAGAAATACCAAAACATGGCCATAAAAATTAATGTATGAAATGTAAAAGTTACCCAAATTAACTCATCCATGAGTTTCCACATAGGAGAACATAGGTGAGAATATGGATATGGAAGAAAAATATAACCATCATGTTCTGATGGAGAGTGGTAGAGAACATGGCTATGAAAATTCCTACTATCACAAAGCCATAAATTTGTGACGATTTAAGGTATCATCTAATTCATTGGATATAAGGGCACTAGGACAACATTTTTGGTTTTCAAGATCATTTCCCAAAAGTTGAAGAATTTGAATTAGAATAAATACTTACTTTATTTTTGGTATAATCTCACTGTTGATCGTGGCTTGAAAAATTTCCACTTCATCTCTTAAAGAAATGATGTTGAATTTGTTATTTGTGAAGTGTTAGCATATCATGTGATAGAATGACGGGTCATTCCATCTGTCTCAAACAAAAGGTTAGAAAAAGTTATTAAATATACATAAGTCGATCTATAGTGAGATTAATCATATATGATTCATAAAATGGACTTATACTTCATACATCATACTGCTTAATATAATAAAACTAGTTCTTACTAAACAGGGACTTCCTGTAGGCCATTGGTAGTGGACAAAGGCCGGTCACACTTCGGTTGTGGGTTCGATTCCCACAGCCTTTTCTGACGCGATGGGTTGTCGCTCATCCTGCAGGTTGTCCTTTTTCTAAAACTACATTACTATAACATCCCATCGATAATAACGAAAAAAAATTTATATCCTTAAACAATACTAACTTATGTCAAACATAATCCTTTCCAATCATTAGGCTTATCCAAAATACTACTATCCAATCTCATATTATAGTGAAAATGATTACCAAAGAATTCATATAACAAGCATGTTAATACCATCGTTGATCCTCGTATATCATGAGATATGTCTTTTTGGTCACATTCCAAACATTCGAAGGCCTTAATCATGTAATCTCTTGAAAAATGAATACCTATTGAATCTTAGCAAAAACATGAGTGTTGTCAAAAGTTAACTCTTTTCACATACCAAAACCTCAAACCATGATATAACTATTTCCTTATATCATTCATGAGCTCATGAATACTATCAAACATTTCATTTTCTCTTTATCCATTCATTATTCACATATCATCTTCTTTCCAAAAATATCTCAGTCACTTTCCATGGTTACTAGTACCATAAAATTAATGAAAAACACAATAGACCAATACATAAATATTCTAATATTCCACAATACTATATACAACATTATTTGGGAATCCCATTACATAAACACTTAATCATTCATCCACATCGTTGTCATATTAAACATCGTCAATAGTAATCGCATGGGACTTCCCTTTGTCCTTTGCCTTAAGTGGTTGCTCATGTCGATCATCACTAACACTTGGATTAGGGCATTTATTAGCATTATTCCCCATTTCCTTGCACTTGAAGCATTGAAGTGTTGGTGGTGTGTTCTCTACAGTCTTTTCTTTATTCACATCATTAGAAACCCTTTTTCCATTACTTAGACACTCAGCTGCTCGATGACCTTCTTTTCCACACACAAATCATTTTATAGTCCCTTTAAGACAATCTCCACCATGCTTCTTTCCACACTTTGAGCATAAGGAATCATTCATCTTCTTTTCACCATTATTCTGAGATTTCTCCTTGAGCTCCATCTTTCATTTCTTATCAAAACTACGAGATGGATAAGTAACACCAACATCAATTTCTACCTTTATAGCACAACGCACAATTTCTTCATAGCTACTGAAGTCTCTTATAGCTAATGGCCTTCGAAGAATTGGTTTCAAGCCACTGAAGAATCAATCAACTTTACTTTCAGTTTGGATGATAAAGCCAGATGCATACCTTTCAAGCCTTGTAAAATTCACTTCGTATACACCAACAGATTAATCATTGTTTTTCTTTAGTTTAAGAAACTCCATCTCCATCTTTGTTCGAAGAATATGAGGGAAGTACTTGTTGAAGAATAAGTTCTTGAACTCGTCCAATTCCATGGACTCCATTTCATCTTTTAGCCTCGTATTATTGATAAGATTCCACGATTGATTAGCTTCACCTTCCAAACGATATACTGCTAAGATGACTTTATCATGTTCTAAACATTGAAGAACTGAAAATATCTTTTTAGTGGTATTGATCCATTGTTCAGCAACAAGTGGAATCGAAGACCCACTGAAATAAGGTGGACTATGCCTCATGAAAGACTCAATAGAATATTGTTCCTTTCTCTACACATTTGGATGTCCAGAATGATTCATAGCTTGTGTAAGTATAGCAATAATATTTTTTCACTCCATATCCCATAACATTTGTTTGTTAAGGAGGAAAATCATTGCATTGTCAATTGCATTGATCAACACGGTTCCTTCGGGTTCCATCCATCGTCTAAAACCCAAAAAGAATTGTGTTAGAGGCAAAAATCATGCTAGGGAAAACAGCATTATAAAGCGGGAGTACCTTCAATATCTAACATCTTAGGATTAATTCTAAGATCATTACCTTAATTATTGGACTATAACCTATACTTATACTTAACCATAGGGACATCCCTAGAAATACCTTAGAAATATCTCTAGGGATCTCACTAAATTTATCGCATCCTAGTTTCCAAAGGTTGACTGAACATTTCCTCTGATACCAACTGTACAAACCCGTAGCTTGACGTACATGGACATTACATTAATTTTGCGGAATACTTAATACATAACAAAAACAGACACACAAGGACCGTAATAGTTTAGTGTATTTGTAAACTTAAAACGTAATCTTCTAATCATGGTGAATGATCTTCAACATCTCCCATAAGATCTTCCCCTTTTTGTTTTCTTACATAAAACCTTTCATTAAATCCTGGGGAAAAACATATAAAGGGTGAGCTCAAATGCTCAGTAAGGGTAAAAGAAATATCAATCACATCATATACATAAAGACATAAATTTTGGAAATCTTAACCTGAAGAAGAGATCATAATTTCATAACATGGGATAAATCATAGTAGTGAAATGTAATCCCAACAGTCATAACATAAAACATGAAACTTTTTGGCATACACACATAATCATAGAGAATCATTTCTTATTAGTCAAGACAGATTTCCAAGACTATCTTAGTGGACAAAGTCCATTTCTGAACTGAGTTTACTCCTCGTTTTAGTCCTATTTCACAGAACCGGTTTAACCTGCCATTCCAGCCGTGTCTATCTCATGAGATATAAAATCTTTTCCCAATGCTTTGGAGGGAGATATAGGTCCCACCCATCTCATAATGATACCATTCTTATGTGTTCCACAAAATCATAAACCATACATCATAGCATAACCCATGTAATAAAAATGGGATTCCTAAACATCATGACATCATAAAAAAATTCATATAAGATAAAGGAATTAATAAAAATAATTCCATCACAACATAATAAAATCAATGTAGTAATATGGATAGAAACGGAACACTATATTATCTTATATGGAAAATAATTTTGATAAAACACTTGAACTCCATTCTTGACGAAAAGATCCTTTCTACTTCAAAAACATTATCCTTTCTTAACATGTCATACAATTTTAAACTAAAATAAGTTGATTGAAAATAATCTTCAAAACTTTTAAAGTAAGCTTCTTGGAAATAATGTTTTAAAAATCCATTCATGTCGTATAAGTTAAAAAACATTCGTTCCGTACTTTTGTCAGAAAAGTCAAAAAGTACCTCGTTCGAAAAATGACAAAATATTCCTTTTATATCTTTTACTAAAAACTCACCGAAGGATAAAATTGGATTTCAAAAATTGTAGGTGTATGGGAACAATATTACTTATTGTGGAAACATTTATGTGGATGATAAAACACACCCCAGTAAATACCAAAGTATAAACAATCTCGGATAAAATGAAATTGTGATATTTTCTCTTACTTTAGGTCTGATTTGCTTCGTATGTGTCCGAACCTCCGGTATAATGATTTAAATAATTTTATTGACTTATTCCATAATCATACTTATTTTTATGATATTATATATGGTCATATTCTTATCTTATTATTAGTAATATTTCATTGCTTCATGTTATTCGGGTGTTTATTACTTTTTATTCTTATGTGTGTTTTGTCAAATAAATTCTTATTCGTCTCTTTAGGTTATAGATACCTCATTTACAGAATGGTATTAGTGTAATATATATCATATTAATTAATTCAATTCATTTATATAATCATTATGCTATGTAGATCATGTATAATGAGTCGCATCACATCGTGAAGACGGTATTCCGTACGTACGCACGAGCGATGATATCATTCCCATGATCGTGGAATTGTATTGGAGTGTATGTATACTATTTCAGAATAAATATCACTTTACAAAAATCATATATAGTTATTATTTACACCATTATACCCATCCAAGTAAGGTGGTGGTGGAAAATAGATTACACCACGGCATGGAGACGGTATTCTATACATATGCACGCGTGGTGATTTCATTTTCCGTAGGATGGATAGATGGTGAAATAGGGTTGTTTCATACATATAATAACATATCATTATATGAGTGATAATTATGTTATTACTTCATAATGAAACAACTAACGAAGAAGAAGTGGGAGAAGAAATAAAGATGAAAGAATCGGTAATATGCATTACCTCTTCTTTGAAGCGCCTCTTTGAGATCTCTTCGTAGGGCACTAAAATTGGTATTTGAAGAAGACCAGGACCTCTAGGATGTTTCTAGAGAAGTGGGGAAGTGATATGGGCAGGGGTTTTCCAAGATTGAAGGCTCAAATTGGTGTCAGGAGGAGAGGTAGGAGGTGCCCCTTTATAAGGGTGGAGAGGGGCACCTTTGGAATAGCTAAAAATATTATTTTATTATAAAGTAAAATTCGGTTTTTAACAGCTCAAAATTGATATATTTCGAAAATAAGGTTGGTATGGGTCGAAATACTCTCATCCAATAGAATTTAGAAAAATTTAGGTATCAATTTTAACCTTATCATTTAGATTTAACTTTAAGTTAGATAATTTAACTTTTACCGTGTCTTCTTGTTTTCTTACACTATAAGGATAATAAACTTACTATATCAAGCCAAATTAACCCCAATATGTATATTATTAATATATATAACCTTATCTATGTCATTTGGACAAAACATAGATTTTTAGGAATAAAATAACAATTAATAATATAGTATTGGTTTTAAAAACAATTTTATGTCTATTTTGACACTATTTGGTAATTGATTTTTGTGAAAATCACAACAGAATTATTAGTTCTAAAAAACTTAATTAAATCAATACTAACATGTCATATTAACATATAAAATTATTGGAATTCATAAAAAGTCTCAAATTACATTTATTTGTGTATTTATATCATCAATTATGTCAATATTTCATTAAGTAGATAATTACTGCATCATCATTGCATCATAAATAAATTAAATTATTTTAAGTATAAACATTACAAATAAAATACCATTATGTAGGAAATATTTTTATCTTTCTAATGAATATTTATAGTCTAATTTATCTTATGTATAACCCTATATTAAAAATTCTTTAGTTATTAAACTTTGATTTTAACTATTTTAACCCTTCTGTAAATAAATTGATAATAAATGTCCTAATCTAATCCAGGTGGGCCTAAATGGTAATATTTTATTCCTAATGTTGTTTTTGGTCGAATTACACTTATCCAATAGAATTAGGACATGTTTTAGGGTAATAATAATTTCATTTTTTCCCTTAATTACCCTAATTACGTTTAACCGTGGAAAAAAAAGTAAAAAGTTACTATTAACCAAAAATTATTTTCATCACATTGAACCATGTTTTAGTCCTTGATATTAACCATGTCACTAGAATTTTCAAAATTTCATTCACAGAAGATGTAAAATTAAGATTTATGAAAAATTCAGTTTTTTTTAACTACCACTTAGTGGTTTCACTATTCACCTAAAAAAGAAAGTTTCCAGAAAAATACCAAAAATTACGCCTAAGCTATATTTGATTTTATGAATTCAAAAATGATGTCTATTTTACCAAATTCAAAACCAATCATTTACATTAACTAATTTAAAAATTTATTCCCGTCGTCAAAACAAATAGCGTGTTTTTTAAGAGAAATAACTATCAAAAGATTGACACTTGTTTATGTCTGGTTTAAATGTGAAATTACATCCAATGACCAAAATTGTATTAATGTGTAAAAATATATTCTAAATATACTTTAAAACCACTCAAATAAATAATTTATCACTATTAAATATTTTGATTAAAAAAGTTGTTTTTAATTAAAATTTAGTAATTTTCACTATTTATCAGAGTATGAAAGTTATCCGAAAAGTACCAAAATTTCACCCTAAGCTAATTTTGATATTCCGAATCCAAAAATGAAGTCCATTTTGAAAAATAAAATTTACAAAATTTGAAAATGTGGTTATTACTATTCATAATAGCTTGTTTTAATAATATTTTAATAGCATATCGTTGTTTAGTGAAACTCGGTATTGCGTACGACGCAAGTTATCGAGGAAGGCCGCAGTTGCGTGTAAAGCAAGCTATGCTAGTGTTGTGTGTGGTGAAAGATTCCATTTATTATTTATATAACATAAAAGAAAAATATTTCTCATTAAAGACTCGGGTGTTACAAAATAAGTCTTCCATTTTTTTAATAGTACATTTATACTATCCATGTATTCAATTATTGTATTTTATTCACATATAAAGCTCTGTATTAGGAGACTTCAGGTGAATCTTATGAAATTTCGACATAAAACATGGACCACGATCATAAAAAATCAGTATAGGTGTTCTATTTTGTCTTATATAATCATAATCCTTGAGCCTTCTAGGGGAATAAATAGTTAAATCATCTATAATTGTGAGAAAATGAGTGAATTTGGATAATATATAAATGATAACATATATTATTTCATTCATCATAAGAGTATATAGTAGTCTTATGAATAATTTAACAGTAATTTCATCATATTTTCATATATGAATATGATGTGGTTTAATGACTCATTTTGGATGTTGTATCATGAGATTTAATAATTGAAAAACCAAACTTATAAACAGATGATCTGAAATTTCCTGCATCATGTAATCACAAAAATAATGTGCCCCCAAATCCCAATACATATTTGTGCTACTATAGTGTATAAGGGATTTCATGCTATGAGTATCATAAAAAAATTAATTTTTTTCCATTGGTATAGACTGAAAACCAAATCTCCTTCCAAATTATTAGATACAACCTTCAAAACAAATTCTTTTGATTTTTCATCATTCAAAGCTTTATTTTTCTTATGATTGGACTCATTTTTTAGATTGATAACTTTTTATTTCATCTAGTTAATATAAATTCACAATTATTTTCAAAATGGAATTATTTATCTCCCTCTATTACAATTCTCATATCCATAGTTAATAAATATCAGAACAAAAGATCTCCTATAATCATGATTTTTTTATATATCTATGAACATAGATACTCAAGGCATATATAACCTTATTTTCGAAATTGGTGGTAGTTTATCAAGAAATCATAACCATTGAGTATCTCTACCTATTACCTTTATCTCATATGGAGATATTTTTATGAAATTATGTAATTTAGTATTTTTTAAACTATGTATATCTTTCAACATTCACCATAGAGATAAAATATGGATATATTCTAAGAAAAGATTACATATCAACTCTGGATTAAGGATTTTATAGTTTTATTCCGGTTTCCACAAATACCATGAATCCTATTAAATTATATTATCATTTTTCATTTGGACACAAGAAAATATATTAATTTTATGCATCACTAAATATCACAAACCCATAATTTCAAGATGGTGGAATCAAAATCAAAGAATTGGCCAATTTACACTTACTGTAAAAAAAAATAGTCTTCACATTTAGTTTTCTAAACAAACATAACCCCATTTGTATGAAATCATGGTTAATGGTGTAGATAGTTGATAAAACTTATGAATGAATTTATGATTGTAACCTTCTAATAAAATTAATCTGCGTACCTTAGTAATGATTTTGGGGTATCCCATTCGTTAATAACCAATGCTTTAATAGGATAAATTATGATTATATAATCTAAGACAATATTCTAATTAGATAATTTTCTTGATTCCATAAATCAATCTTAGTAGATTTACCATATATCTCTTTCCATCTATAGGTATCTAGAATATTCCATAAGCTATTCTCATGGTCCTATTATTTTTTTGGAACACAAAAATATGTCATCAATAAATACAAGAAAAAATCATCACGATATCCATTGAATACTCAATTCAATATATCCATAAAAATTGAGGGTTCAATAATCAATTCCAATGGAATTCTCTTAAATTGATAATTTCTATACCTTCTTTGATTAGCTATTTCTTCAGAATGTATTCATTGTTTATATATATTTTATCATACCGATATTGAAGGATAACGTTTTCAAAATATTGGGATTGATGAAGTTGGTCGAATAAGTAAAAAATTTTAGGTTGATGATACTTTTTAGTTATTGTAATATAATTTATTTCCATTTCATTATTGAAGAGTCTCATGGATCCATCCTTATTCTCAATGATTGTAATAGGGGCTCCCCATGGTGAAACACAAGGGTTAATAAATCCCTTATCACACAATTCCTCTTGTTATTTCATTAACATGAAAAATTCTATAGTTTTTATTCTGTAGGGATTCTATGATATGGGTATTACATTTTTGATTAAATCAATTGAAAACTCAACTTCATGATCCCAAGATGCACATTTAATTTCTCAAAAAATACATCAATGTATTCCTGTATAATTGGTACGACATAAATTTTAATAATACCTTCTACATTTCCAAATTGTGTCTTCGCATATTCAATGAGGATATAATTTAAAAATGATAATATGGGCAGATCTGGACATTACTCGGAATATGATGTATGCACTATAGAGATAAGTAATTATACATATTCATAGTGAATCAAAATTTCCTTCATCTTGCAATAACTTATTTTAATAAATTTTGAAATACATTCTCTACCAAGGATTATATCAATGTCCACCATAACACTGATAACAAGGTAATTAAATAAAGAACATTTATGTAGTATTTGAATAAAATCTATTACAACAACCTTTTCATCATGTTAAAAGTATCTAAAATGGTTAGATTATAATCATTATAGGCTGTAATATGGAAATATCACTGATAAATGGATTTTAGACTAGTTTGTTTTTACATTTTTATCCCTAATCTTTTTATTTTAACCCAATTTTAAATATGTTTTTAGCTTAACCATTGTCATTAATTTTTACATCTTTTACTATTCAAAATGGTAAAAATTTAAGTTCAAATTATTAGATAAAATAATTTTTTATTCACAATATGGAACTAATTTTTACAAATTAAATTCATTGAAGTTTTATAATCCAACTTAAAATTATACCTATATATTTGATTAAATGTTATAGATACAATATGAAAATTATCATAAGTATATACTGTATTAATTTACAAATTCAAACTGAAATTGTTTCAAATTGACTATTTTTTATTATAATATAGTTGAACTAATTTTATATTAAATATAATTTATTATATAATTTATCTTTTTAAATTATATAAATGAATATAATATTTTTATAAAATATAGTATAGTTCCTTATTAAATGAAAATTTTAATTATCTAGAAAATATAGTAAAAATGCACAGCACGATAATTATTATATGATTATTTTAAAAACTAATTTCATTTTTTCAATAATAATTTCTAAAATTTTAAAAAATAATATTATAAAAAGTTTCCAAGAAGCGATGAAACTATTATTAGGAAAAAAACATACATTTTCATAAAAGATTTCTATTTTCCTTCAAATATTTATATTTTTTCTAATAAATAGATATCCATTTAATTAATTTATTAAATATATACACTAAATAAATTTCATAATTTATTTATTACTATCCATAATCTCCAACATAAGAACAATGTAATAACAGTCATAATATTTTATTTTCATTTAATCTCTGTGTTCTAGAAATTGAATGTGAATAAATAGATCAAATTTAATTAAAAATAAATAAATCATATAGTCTAAAGGTATTAAAATGGGCATTATTATTTTATTTTCAATTATAACATGTAATAGAGTTGGGGAGCGACCAAAAAATCCCATTAGAATACATTATTAAAATTTCCAATAAGTTGATTTATCATTAATACCTGATCTCATGTTCCATTGGAATTTAGTTCACATGTTCATACATTTTTATATCATTAGTTATAGAAGAAATATTCCTAGAATGGGTGATCAGTTATCTCAATGTTTATATTTTTTTATCAGAAACATTTAATAGAATTAAAAAAATTATTTATAGATTTATAGTATTTCAGTTTTATATTCTTTGGAATTACATTATATATAGATATGAAGGATATAGAAACAAAAGCCCTAATATCTAACCACACCCAATGACCAAAATAGAAAATTTTGTTGGTTTCTTATTGTGTGATAGATCGAAATTATCATGAATGAATAAACCACTTATTTCTAATAGCTCAAATAATGTATCATGACCATGTAACTGTGTTTCAAGGTCTTCAAAAATTTTGGATCCAATGTGACACAAAAATATAGGTTGAAAATAGTTTTGTATCTGGTCCAACAATCATGTGATGATAACTGTTTAACATCATTGATCCATTGAAGATCATAATTTTCATGTGATATAAGAAAAATTTTAAATTATTCCATTGTTTTATGGAAAACTCATTAATAAATTAGTATCCTCTCACACAATAAATAGTATTACACTAAAATATTCCAGTAGATACTTCAAAACCTATCCATGTGAATTTAAATAATATATAATTTATTTTCAATGGAACTTATTTTTCTACCAAATGCCTCCTTTTTATAAAATCAAATTGATACATTACCATAACTCAATAAAATTGTAGCATTCCTATTTTTGGGTAGGATATCCTATGTATCATGAGAAAATTCTTACATGGTCTTAAATCCCTGGTGTAATGGTAATAAACAATAGAACCATTGTTTCATATTCCTAATCATCCCTTCATTCCATCCCAATCTATATAAAATAAAATTTCATTCCAACACCAGTTTGAATATGTTTTCATTAAAAATACCACGACCACTTCTCCAAATTAATGAATATTTTTTTTATAAAACATATAATAACCATCCTCTAGTGTGAATTTAATTAAAAAATCCAAAAAGAAAATAATGGTGTTTGCATGTTTATAACAACTCTTGGAGTAGAACAAATTCATTATTAACCATGTGTCAATTAAGATTAACATACATCACTATCTTTATCAATTCACTTCGTGAGTGAACTTTAATTACTAATAATTTTAAACACCCTAGTTTTCATGTTATTTTTATAAATTCTTAACATAAATCATACCACTTCATAATATTCCAAAACAACGAATATTAATGTAAAAGAACACATTTGATATTCATGTATTCAATGGATGACTAATCCCTAATCAATAATTTAGTTTTTTAATACATAGCTAAAATCATAATAATAATCTCAAATATCCACTTTAAAAATAATATAAATTTTTGGGGTTGGATGACTAGAAGGAATATATATGATATATTTGATCAAGTGAACCAAAAATTCATTGAATAAGATTCAACCAAGAGGAATAAAACAGGTGTAAAAGGGAACATAATAGAGATTTCTCATGGAGTTTTGGCAATCCCATATGTGAGAAACTCAAAGGAAAAAACATTAGGATAGTAGAAAAGTGGGGGAAATAAATATTCTAACTACTATATTAATAAATAATGCATAGTTCACTAGGTACCAAATGAAGACCCAATTATTACAATTTTTTATCCCAATGGGGATATTCCCACTATTTTTTAGACAATGTACTCAGTGATATGAAGATATTTAACCTATAACCACCTATTTAACACCTCAATATTTCATAGTAAGTTATCTGATTAAAGTAATTCAATACCTTGCGCAACACGAAATACTGAGTTTGAGCACACCACAACATACCAAAAAAGCCGTACAAAAAGTGATATTAATAGTATTAACTTCATTTTGAATCTCATATACTCTATATCATTTTAACATCCTTATTATGTGTTTCATAGACCTAATATAATAACAATTTCATTTTTAAGATAAAAGAATTATTTTTCCAAAAAATTCCACTTTACCACCTTTTAAAGGAAAACCCTTTTTAAAAAAAAATATTTGAAACTTTTATATATTCTATTAAATTAAATTAAATTCTTCTTTAGAAGCGGGACAAAAAAAATTTAGTTTGGATAAATTTTTGGAACTTTTCTGATAACTTTCATTTTTTGATAAATAGTGAAAAAATACAATGTTTTAATTGAAAACAACTTTTTTAATCGAAATAATTTATTTTGTTAAATTATGTATTTTAATGGTTTTAAGTATAATTATATTATATTTTTATCATGTAATTCAATTTAAGTTATTATAAGTAATTTCACATTTAAATCTAATATAAACACATTTCAATCTTTCGACAGTTTTTACTTTGTAAAAACCTGCCTTTTGGTTTTGACAACGGGAATTAATTTTAAATAAATTAAATCAACTTATATGTTTTTAATTTTGTAAAATAAGAACATTTTTTGAATTCAGAATATTAAAATTATCATAGGGATAATTTTTGGTATTTTTCTTAAAAAAGTCAATTTTTGATGAATAGTAAAAAACAATGCGTTATTGTTTAAAAATGACTTCTTATTTAAATAGTTATTTATTTTATTTAAATTTATTTTATGTATATATATATAATACCTATATAAGTTCAATTTAATTCATTTTAAAATTTAATATGATAATTGGATGTAAAAATATTTATTGATCTTTTTACCATCTTTGACCCACCCTCTAGAGGCATTTGCAAATTCTTATAAAACAGAATTTTATAGCTTCTGTCAGTTGAATTTCAAAAATCGAAGAGAAGAGGTTGATATCAGTAAGTATAATGTGGTTCAATAAGATGAAAATAATTTTTGGTGAATAATATCTTTAGTCTTTTATTTACCACGGTTAAAAGAAAATAGGGTAATTAAAGTTAAAAATGATATTATAATTACCCTAACACATGTCCTAAATCTATTGGATAAGGAAATTTCGACCAAAAATATCGTAGAATAAAATATGATCCTATAGGCTTAGATGGACAAGATTAAGACATTTATTTTTATTTTATTTAAATAATAGTTAAAAGTGTTAAATTCATTGTTTAATAAGTAAACGATTTTTAATATAGGGATATACATACAATAAATTTAACTATAAATATTAATTAGAAATATAATGATATTTCTTATATCAAGGTAATTTATTTATAATTTTTAGACATTAAATAATAAAATTTATTAATGACACAATGGTGATACAGTAATTACCTTTTTAATGAAAGAATCAAATAAATAGTATTATAATTATTAAAATGAATGTAATTTCAATGTTTTTATGACATACAAGAATTTTATAGGGTAATATGACATGTTAGGGTACAGTAAATATATCTTTTTTTATGTAATAAAGTTGTGATGGATTTCTAAGAAAAAGTAATACTAAATAGTGTCAAAATTGACGTAAATGTGTTTTTAAAACAAATATTTTATTATTTAATTATAAAATATTTTTAAAAATAAATGGTTTGAAAAAAGATCTTAAATAATATTATATATGTGATAAGAGAACCAATTGAGGTTCTCTAGAATGTTTTGACTATGTTTATTATTCATATAGTTTAAGAATACATGAAGACACGGTAGAAGTTAAACTATTTAGCTAATAGTTAAATCTAAAAATTAGGTTAAAATGGTAACCTAAACATATATAAAACATATTGGTTGAGATTATTTCGACACATAGCCACATATGTCTTGTTATAAATTCTTTTGGAGTCATTATAAACAGACTATGAATGTATAATAAATTCATATTTTAATCTTTTCTTAAAGTGACTGTCACCCCTCTTATAAAGGGGAACTTCCCCATACCTTATAATAATTCCTCAGATGCAATTTGGCCCCGAAAAACCCTACCCAAATATCCTCCCAACATCCCTAAAATAAACATATAGTCCATACACTAATCCTAAAGTCAACCTAAGGATCCCTTTGGATCAACTCAAAAGGAATCACCAGAAGAAGAGATAATAATTTCACCAGTATATTTGAAGTTCTTTCCTTCTTCAAAATCGTCTTTCATTGTTTTTCCATACCAAAATAATAAATCCAGTAAATTCTTCATTCAATGATGTTATTATAAATATGGTACAACCATATTCTTTATTCTATACATCCTATAAATAACAATGTCACTATACCAGTGTAGGAACAGCTTACGGTATCCATGTCGTGGTGTAGTTTTTTATTCAAACACTTCTTTATTTGGATGGGTATAATAATTAGTATAAATGATTTAAATAATAATTATAACATGTTAATTATTATTTATATATGATATAAAATACAATTAAGTTTCATTTCACCATCAATATAATGATATTGTCGCTCGTGCGTACGTACAGATTAGCGTCTCCACGAACGCGATGAGATTAATTCTATATAGTAATAATTCAAGAATAATTTTAATTTAATGATTAAAAATAATGTTTAATAACTTAACATCATTCTGAATATGAATCAAATACCTCCTATCCAAACAAATATGGCATACGTAACTAAGCATATAAAGGAAAATAGATCAGTTAACTCCTGAAATAATGATACTTCTAAAATATTATTAACAAAGCAATACTGGAAGATCATATATGATATAATATTTATGTATATGAATCATGTATAACATAATAACAATTATATAACTATAATAAAAGAGGTCAACATACCATTGACTAAAGAAAAGTACAAGGTAAGGGTCAATTTTACAATCTCTTCATTATCCGAGGTTGTTTTTACATGAGTATCTACAAAGAACTCTTTATCATCCACATCCATGTGTCATAAAAATATTTTCAAAAGGAATATTTTAAGGTTTTAAGGAAGTTACTATTTAACTATTTCATCATTTTAAATGGTTAAAATATTTATTTTCCTAAATCCTTCTCATTAATTTCCATGTTTTCAAAATTGTTTTTAAGGATTTATTTATATGGAAATGAATGATTTTAAAATGTAAATTAATTTTAAAAGATTTATAGTGGTATGGGACACTTGGAATAAAAAATTTATTTAAATATATTCATATCTAAATTGTGTGACATTTAACTGTTTTCATGAAAAAGGGATATTTCTCTCAAAGAGATTTACAAATCATTTTCATCCATGTCAACATCTATTGATGGATTTTAAACATGTTTGAAGTTGATTTATTTTGATTCAAATCTTGCAAATTATAATGATGGTTTTGTGATATTTTTGATTTTGGATGTGTTATTTTTTTACCATTCATGGTTTATGGAAAATGTATTGAAATTTCTTATAGTAGTTTTAATACAAGTGCTTATGTTATGTTTAAACCATTTAATATGGTTAATGCATTGGACTTAATAAGTGACGGGTGGAGCCCGCTATATCCCCTCAATGCATCAAAATGTCTCATTAGTAAATCTAGTGTTTTGGAACAAGGTCTTGACAAAATCTTATTTGTAGTCTTGGAACAAGGCCTTGGCTATGTGGTTATGAATTCTAGCATTATGCATTTCATCATTATTAGATTAGATATTGATAGTACGTGTGACTATTCGACTAGTAGAATATCCATGTGACGTAATTGACATTATTTGATTAATAATTTCAATATTATGCTAAAGTTTATGTTTAATAGGCTTTTTTATTATTATCCATTAACTTAAATGTTTATTCTTATTTGTAAATGTTTCTTCTATAATGTTATCCTTACTGAGCATTTGAGATCACCCATTTCTTTTTTTTTCTTTCCAATGATTCTAAGAAGTGAATTATGATTGATGTGAATGGTTAAGCTAGGGGATTAATGGTGTTCTAAAAGGATCATTTTTATTGTGTTTTATTTTCTAATGTGTAATGTAATGTTTTGGTATGTAATCTATTTTCCAAGACTGCTAAATTGGTCGGTCTTCCTGAAATTGATTCCTTGTAACAAATACAATGTATTGAAATTATTCACCAACTCTAGGATTATTTGGTTGGTACGTTTCTATTGTTATCAGAGAAGTTTAGAAACAACCTTGGAAATAGATTTATACAACCTCTGATTATAGAACATAACCATAAGATAGACTTTGAGTATTATTATAGAATAACATTGTTGAAATTTTTTAATGTAGAGATATTGTGTAATTTTCAAGTAATACATCCATGTCTAGATACAAGCAACTAGAGGTGGCTCTAGAACAGATGTACCTTGGAGTGAAAACATCGACTAGGTGTTTCTGGCATGACCTGAAGAATCCTGGTACATGACAATGGGCCTTGCTGCACTTTTGGTTACGGCACACCCATGGGATATTCTTAAGATAATTAAAATTTTCATTGCAATACATTATGAAGGATTTAGGATAAAATACTCCCTCAAAGAAATCATATTATAATTATAGATTATATGAATTATCATTTCAATTTACTTTTGGTAGTTTACAAGTTTGAAATTATGCATTCTGATTATCCACTAACCTAGTGTATTCCGTTGATTAGAAATGGTTCCAAGTTCAAGGAATGATAACTCCAGCAATACACATGGTCCAATGATTATGAGCATCTTATTTGACAACACTAATGTATAAAACCCCATAATTGAGCCATAAAATCCACCTTCAATGAGTTTCATAAATTATTCTCAATTTCATTACTTGGGAAATGATTACATAATAAATTCATGAGATCAAATTCTCATTAAGGAAAAAATTCATTAACATATCATCAATGTGTTTTATCATTAACATATGTGAAAACTTGAGTAGGAGATAAGAATATTATAAAAAATATGTTGAGATAATAAGGGTTTATTATAACTCATGATTGAAGGACATGTTTTCTCAAATGAACAAACTTGTACCATAGGAAAATAATGTAAGATATTATACACAATCCATGGAGCATAATAATTAGAGAGTCACATTAAAATTTACAAATTTATGGTAACATATAATAACAAGGATCTTATAACATACATAAGAACTTATATTATCACTTTTTTAGTCACTAACCCACAAACACACTTTTTGAGAAACATAATTACAACCACGTATAAATATCTCATGATATATAAACTATAAAAAATAAATTAGACCATTATATACAACCCCAAACTTCATTCATCCATAAATATGATTTCCTATTGAAATCAATCATTAATTATATCATAATGAATTTATGGAATGTAAATATGCTTCATATCATTCCCAACTAGTATTAAATGGATTAAAATTAAGAGTAATATAAATTGATAAATAAAATAACGCAAATAGAACACATTATAATTAAATACAGAGGGTGATTCATGAATGATAATTTACCATGGAGATATTAATTTTTAGATGAATAAGAAAATGGTTTCGAGAGAATAAACTAGCCTCTATTAAAAAATTAGAAATATCTGATGAAATTAAGAGGTTATAATCCTAATTAAAAAATTTGTTATGCTGTAGTGAAAAATTTTAGACATTATATTCTAATAAATATAAATAGTCATAAATTTAAAATAAATTATGATTTTTTCAATGAAAATATAGAGTGGGATGTAAAATGTATGGTCCAGAAAAAAGAAACGGTTTCAATCATTTTAAAAATATCATTATTAAAAACCAACATCATAAGAACAGTGATAAGAAATCCTTTATATAAATGTAAAAGGTAATTTTTAAAATGAAAAGAATAAAATAAAATATATTTGGATTTCAAAATAATAGTGTAAATTACCAAAAATGTGAATATAGAGTTGAATGAAAAATTTATCATATTTAAAATATTGGTATTATTATTAACATCAATTATTTTTATGATGAAGAAAATATTAAAATTGAATTCAATGAAAAGAAGTTTGAAGGGAATTATAATATCATAATAGTATATATGAAAACCATATTGAAAAAAAATAAATAAAATTAATCATTATGTATCAACAAAATAAGTTGATTCATGATTAACCCATTACATTTTATATATTATTTTATAGAAAGATCATAAACACCTGTGTAATAAAAATAACTATAATAATTATAGAGACTCAGCCTTTTATTATGTTACTATTTCATCTTTATAAAGATAAAAACTATAATATTCTTACACCACTAGGATCCATAGTATTAGTGTCTTGGGAAAATAGGATCAAACACTACATTTAAAACCTCATGCATAAACATTAATTTAATTCCTTTTTATATACCTTTTTATTGGCACATGACCTATCCTTAGTACGTGCAGTCACCTTAGGATATCCATAAAAAGTGGGGGATCTAAAATCATAGAAAGAGGATAGAAAAGAAAATTATAGAACGAGGTGTGATTAATAAAAACATCATCATCAAAATCATGATAGGAAACATTATTTAAAGGCATGAAATGTTGAAATGCATAAAAAAATGAAACATCATGTATTTAGTGGTTAACTACCACGCATAGTTATGGAAAATGCTAATATCATGTTCATGCATCATGTCACTATTGCTCATGATATTAATCACTTTAAAAAAATTATTAGAGCGCTGTATAATTTTGGCTGAACTCGTCACATTCAAACATTCGTATTACACTATATAATTCCAGATGCAACCGCCTCATTGTAATATTAACATTATCAGGCATGCAACCTTAAAAATATTTAAAACATGAACATAACATAACCCATGTAAAGAATTGGATTTAACATAATAAATCACAATCTCATAAGTATTTGGTCACCAAAATAAAGGGGGAATATCATTCATGACATAAAACCATTAACCATGATTGAAGAGTGAAACAATATTCATGAAGTAAAAAGTGTGTTTTTAATTGAAAGAAGAGTTATTTTGGAAAAAATTGGGATTTTTATAAAATAATTTAGATAACATATATATCCCATAAAATTTAATATAATTATCAATAAAATATTCTTATGGAGTAATCAGAAAATATTGGATTGATGGAGGGAGAATAGGAAGAATGAAAGTTAGGTTCGAGAATTTCCCCTTACCTTGTATCCAAACGCTTCTGTCTCTTTAATGTCATGTATACGTACATTATATTCATTAATTAATAATTACATAACATTTTGTAAATTATTATGAATATTTATGGTTTAATTAAGTAATTTTGTGGGACTTTGTATGAGTTATAGTGTTTAAATGGACTGTTTAGGAATTCTCATTTATATGGTTTTCTTGAATGATTCCCCTATATTCATGAATGGATGTTCATGTAAAACATGGATAAACATACAGAACTTATGTTACATGTTATTAATGATATTCTAGGAGTTTAAATTATCTTATAATGAATTATGTTATATTCCATGTTGATGAATCTTTTGTTCAGAATTAAATGATGATCTAATTAGGATAATTTGGGTGGTTTTTGGATCACAACTAACATATTTTGTTTTATCCTTTAGTAATATGTTAATAAGATAGTTCCATAACATTAAATAGGAAATTATACAAATAATATAACCTGATTAAACCATAAAAATTGTTTCATGACTAGACCTGAAGGCGGTAATGGAAAAAAGATAACATGTCATTTTTGAAGGTGATAAATTAACACCTCCCAAACAACATTTTCTTTTCTAAAATAAATATAAGAGGAAAAGGGGGATGGATGATATATTACACCATTAGTATCATAAAATTATAGTATATGTGAGATAATAGATTTACTATAACATGTGGGGAGGTATTAAGAAAGGAACCTCAAAATTGAAATTAAATTAAAAGAAAATGGGGGAGATAGAAATTACATCTTGAATCCTCCTCTTGATATCCACCATATGGAACCTAGGATTTTCCTTTTTATGAGACTAAAAATAATTGGAAGAGTGGTAGGGGATAGGGAAGATTCTTTGGAAGAGGTTAGGAAAGGCTGTAATCTTGAGAGGGTTAAGGAAATGAGGGTGTGGAGGGTGGTATTGACAGTGGAGGGGAGGTGGAATTTCACAATATTAAATTCATTAGTTTATTATTTCTTCACAAGAAGAGTAATACTAAAGATTCCATGACCAGTAGTAGTAATGTGTGAATGCGATTTCAAGTTAATGGACTTACATCATACATACATCATCTTATGATATCATGATTTATGTATTTTGCATTTATCAGAAATTATCATATTTTACAATTCGCCAAAAACTCAAGTATTTCCGAAAAATACCAAAATGTCACCCCAATAATTTTTCAATGAGTATAATCCAAAAATTAAGTCCACTTCTCAAAAATAATTTTAGATATATGATTAATTTAATTATTAACTAAAATCATATTTTAAATGAAAAATATAGTTTTTACCACATTTGTTTACATATTCCAAAACATAAGTACAAAATTCTTTGACATAAATCCCACATATATGCATTCATATGTGATGTTACAATTAATAAGTGTATATTACTATTAATAAGGGTAACATTACAATTAATAATGGTATGTTACTATTAATAAAAAATTATATTTGTTCTATTGGACTCCAAAAATCATACTGATCGTAACCGCATATGTCATATTTTCAAAATTCAACACATAGATGTGGAAGAATTAAGTTTAATGGTCATATATTATTTAGTATAATGATATTTAATTATTATTTCTAATTTTATTATATTATAAGGAATAATTATACGAATGATTTTCTATTGAAAAAACATTAGGTCGTTACATTCTTCTCCCCAAATGAAATCTATCCTTCAATATTTCCTTTTTTACTTTTCATTCATCACCTCATATGGTACCCAAGTATCCTTTTCAGCCTTTTTTTCATCCACAACACCTTGACATGTTGGGTTGTATTATTACGTAGATCCATATCTCTCCTCTCCAAAATCTCTACTAGTTGTTCCTCATAGGAAAGATCATCCACCAGCTGCACCACTTCTGAGTTCAATACATGTAAGGGATCTATTATTTACTTCCCATAGAGTGATACATGAAACACATCATGAACATGAACCATATTCATTGGATGTTCTAGACGATAGGCAATACCTCTTATGTGGTCAATGATCTCAATGGGGCCAATGTACCTTGGTCTTAACGTCCCTTTCTTTTCGAACTACATGACTCTTTTCCATGGTGATATTCGAAGAATAACATTATCCCAAATTTCGAACTCTATGTCCCTTATATGATTGTTAGAATAGCTCATTTTATAACTTTGAGTGTCTTTGATGTGTTTCTAGATGACATGAACATTTATTTTCATCTCTTGTATATGATTCGATTAATGTAGAATTATTTCTCCAACATCATCCCAAAAAGTTAGAATTCGACCTCGGTTTCCATACAATGCTTCATTTGGATCCATCTGAATAATCGAGTGGAAGCCATTTTTGTATGAGAACTCAACCAATGGGATAGGATAATCCCATAAACCTTTTAATTATAAATATAATGTTATTATCATGAATTAAAATGTATGAATAGTCCTTTCATCTTGAACATTATTTTGGGGGTTATAGGCCATGTAGAAATTTAATTCAGTACTTAAAGCTTGACGAAGGCTTCCCAAAAATATAGATGTGATCCTTAGATCAAAGTCAGAGTTAATATAGAATAGATCCCCATAAAGTCTCACCACATCCTTCACATATTTCATTTCATGTTGTTCAAGTGAGATATCATCCCAAATAAAAAAAAATGGGCAATATTAGTGAGTTAGTCAACCACAACCCATATCGCATTATTTCCATTCGATGCCTTTGGGGGAATCGTGACAGAGTCCATAGTGACATTCTCCCTTTTCAAATTGGGTATCTACAATGGTTGCATCATTCCAAGGGACATTTTTCACTCTGCTTTAACATTCTAACATACCATTTCACCTTGAGATATATTCCACAATCTCCTTCCACATGTTATCCCACCAGAAGTGTTCATGGAGATCACATTAAATCTTGGTACTTCAAAGATGGATAGAGAATGTTGAGCTATATTAATTGTCCAATAGATCTTTCTTTATCCCATGTGATTATGACACACAAATCTACGTCCCAAAATAAATCAGACCATCATCATCGATATGAAACACGTGCAACATCCCTTACATTACTACATTCACCTTATTTTGTAACTATAGATCATCACATTGTACCTCCTTGATATTATCTTGGATAGATGGTTGCGAAATAATTTGAGAATGGAAAGATATATCCAATGTACTTATGATTTCCAAATCCATACATTGCATATCATAGAAGATAAGTTCATTCTCAATCCATAGTATAGAGTGTGTAGCAGGTTCTTTTCTGCATAGAGAATCAGCTACCTTGTTCACCTTTTCAAGATGATAGTGAATAGAGGAATATTAATCTTTGATTATCTCTATCCACATCCTTTGACACATGTTGATATACTTTTTTGTGAATATATTCTTTAGGCTTTTGGGTTCAGTGTATATGTCACTCTTCTCACCATAATGGGAGTGTCGCCATATTTGCTTGGAATAAATCACCACTTCCACCTCTAGATCATGTGTCTGGTAGTTATTCTCATGGATCCTAAACGTTCATGAGGAATAGGCAATCCCATTAACATTTTTCATGGGCTCACAACACAAGAATTTATTTGAATCATCACTGTATATAAAAAACATTCACTACTTTTCGGTAGTGTGCGTACCAGTGCAATGATCATCCTTCCCTTTAGATTTTTGAATCTTCCCTAACATTATTTTGTCCATACTTACATTAACACTTTCCTTGTTAACCTAGTTATTGGGATTGACATTAATGATAAATATCTAATAAAACATCAGTATTACCTATCTCATCCAAGAAAAATACCTATATTTTTATAGTAGAGGGCCTGAGAAATTCCTCAGTCGCCTTTTTTATGAAGGGTCAACTTAAATTCCGTCACATGTGATCACATGTCCCAAGTACATGACTTGATTCATCCAAAATTCACACATTAAGAAATTTGAATACAAATTCTCTTTTTTCAATGTCACCAACAAAAGTAATAGATGTTCTTCATGTTCCTACTTTCTCTTTGTGTAGAAGATAATGTCATCAAAAATTACTACAAAAAATTTGTCAAGGTAATTTCCAATGACTATATTCATCAAATAAATGAATATTTATAGGAAATTACTATGTTCTAAGGACATCACGAGAAACTCATAGTTTCCATACCTTTTCTGGAAGTCAGTCTTCTGAATATCTTTCTTGTTCAAATTTTGCAGATGATATACCGAACAGAGATCCACATTTGAAAAGTATTGACCTCCTCTTAACTGATCAAACAAATATTCAATCCACGGAAGAGGATACAAATTATTTATGGTCATCTTGTTGAGTCCCAATAATCGATACATAGTCGCATTGTTCAATCATTCTTTCTCACAGATAGAATTGGTTCCCCTAATGGCGATGCACTACGGATTATGAACCCTTTGTCTAAATTCTCTTAAAACTTCTTCTTTAACTCCTCCAGTTCGATATGAGACATCCTATAGGGACACCTTGAGATAAGAGTTTCTTCGAGTATGAGTTCTATTGGGAACTCTACCTCACGATCCGGGGGACATTCGGGTAACTCTTCACAATATACATCATAGTATTCCTTCATGACGGGAATGTTTGAATGCTTGGAACTTTACTTTTACTCAACCAATTAGGATATATATTATTCTTCATAGGTAATAAACACCAAAACCATTGAATGATTTTTCAAATGATATTCATGATCTTCCTTGAGTTTGTAGAGGCGCATGGGATGGTTTGGAATATAAAAAGATTTTTCTATTTCTCAGCAGTTGATATTTTCTCTATCTAACGAGAGACAATCCAATCCCATTATAGTGTCGAATTTCACTAAGGGAAGTATAAAGATGTTTTTTGGAAGAATCCTGTAACATAAGCCAACATGTGAAGAATCAAACTGTTGGGTTATAATTATATCACCCCTTGGTGTTTTTATATATATCACTACATCATGGTTTCAGGGCTTCGATTATATAGTTCTTATAATCATGAAAGATATAAACTAAAGCATAGAACTGGAATAAAATATTGACTTTTTCCATTCATTAGTGAATAAAATGTTTACGTTGTAAGACTTCATTAATTTTCTCCACTTCCATAGTAGTGATGGATATAGCCTTCCCATAAAACTTTGGATTTTGTGGCTAATTTTAAAGACCCGTAAAATTCAAGGGAAATTGTTTCTTAATTTTCTTTGGAATTTTACAAGAGCGTAGTTTCTGACGGCAGCTGATTCCGAGGCCCGGTGTGCCCGGAATCAATTTCCGAATTTTGGCTCGGGTACGTTCAGTGAATGAACGAGCGGGAATTCCTAACTTTTGATCTGGTGCTCAGAATTGAAATCTGAGGGCACCGATGAACTCGCAGCACCGATATTCACTTAAGGAGACCTTTTCCAAAGTTGCATTTATTGCGGGACGAAAGTTAGTTTTTGGGAGAATTATAAAAAGTTGAATAAAAATGTGGAACACTTTTTATTTTATTTTTTGTTAGTTAACTTCTCCCAAAGGGAGTTAAAGGTGGGACCCACATACACTTAACCTCCCTTGGGAGGATTAAGTGTGGTGGTGCCCACACGAAACCCAACCTTCCATCTTCTCCCTTAACTCCCCTTTTTAAATGAATTGACAACTTAGCTTATTAATTAGGTTGAGTTGTTTAATTTTTTTTTCAAACCTTTGAAATTCAAAAAGGTTTGGTTGAGTAAATAAAATAAGCTCTTAGCTTATTTTATTTGGTTAGAATTGTTTAGCCATCTTGAGAGGATTTGAGAGCTTCTCCTTCATCTTCAAGCTTTGACGAAGAACGCTCAAGCTTTGACGAAGAACTCTCAAGCTCCGACGAAGAACGCCGCTCCTCTCTTCTTCGTAGCCGATTGTATCCGAAGATCGACGACGCCTTCCGTTTCAATGAAAAGGGAACGCCGCTTCCACCTCGGACTTCCTTCGTTGGGATACGAAGATTCTCCAACGACGTACCTCTTCGGACGTACCTCTTCGTCATCGGATTTGACGAACGATTACCGCGTCGCCCGACCTCCGCGACGTTGTCTTCCGCGGGTCGTTGACAATCTTCGAACTTGAACCAAGGTAGGGGTTGTTGTTGTTATTTGTTTATTTATTTATTCTTGTTCGTGGTTCTAGCATGACTAACGTGAGGATATTTAAATATTTGTTATCATTTAACGTGAGGGGGCCGGACCGCATTAACACGGCCGAACCCCCTCTTTTGTTCTTGATGATTTATCTTGCGGTTGAAACAAGATGGCGTGGTGCCGTCGCACCACGCGGATATTTGCACGATTATATTGTGTGGCGCCGTCGCGCCGCGCCGTGGAAGGATCATCAAGAACGCGACGCCGTCGCGCCGCGTCAAAGGGAATCGAAGGCGCGGCGGAGGGGCGCGGTGCCGTCGCACCGCGCCGGACGACGAACATCGCGGCCGGTTCCGGGCCGCGGCGGGACGAGAAGACCGGCGGCAGGGCCGCCAGCGTCGGAAGCCAGAAAGGGGACCGGTTTACCAGTCCCGTTGAAGAAAAACCGGCCGGCCGGAATGTCAAAGGCCGGGGGAATATAATTCCCCCGGCCAGCACTAACCCCCCCCCCCCCAATTTATGAGGGGGGGGCGGTTTCGTTTAGGGGGGCAGGCGGCCCCCCCGTTTCCGACAAAGCAGGCCCCCACATGGGGGGGGGGGGGGCGGTTCTCCAAGGCGCGGCTATAAGCCGCGCTGTTTTTTTTTTAAACAAGCGGGGGCCCTGCCCCCCGCGCGCTGCATCCGTGCGGCGCCAGGCCGCCGCGCCGCCAGGACAACGCGCCGCCGGCCAGCCAGGCCGGGTCGGACCCGGTTCGGGCGACCCGGTTCGGGCCGACCCAGGGAGGGTCGGGCCGGGTCGGCCCGGACCCGGACCCCCCGTTTTCGAGACGGTTTCGGCCTTTTGGCCATAACATGAGCCACGAACCTCCGATTGACGAACCGTCTGCGGCAACGCGATCCTTGGATCGAGATGGTCATTTCAGTATATTACACTCCGGGTTTCGGAACACTTTGTGTTTGGCCGGGTTGATTCGTACACGAAACCAACCGGGCCTTCGGAGCGGAAATGCTAATATCTTGAGCTACGGACGTCTGATTGACGTGCCGTCAGCTTTGTTGTGTTCCTCTTAGTGAGACGGATCTTTTGGCATACTCCGCCCGAGGTTTGGATGCAGGTGGAGTACGGTCGGGTTAGTTTTGCCTTTAAAACCATCCGGGCCCCGGGGTCGAAAAAGCCAATAACTCTCAGACCGGGCGTCCGATCGACGCGCCGTCTGTTGCGTGGAGTTCCTGTTGACGATACGGAACTTTTGGAAACATCAACTCTGGACTTTGTGTTAGTTGATGTATCAGCCTCTCAGCTCGTGGAGCGGACCCTCCTGTACGAGCTTGCTGTGTGCGGGAACCCTAGTGCTGGCTGCGACTGTTACTGTGGCGACTACTGCTACTGCTACTGCTACTGTGACTGCGACGACGATAGTACAGAGATCCTGTGTGGATTCGACGACGACGACTACAGCACTCAGCGATCCTACGTGGATTAGTGCTACAGGTCTTGTGTGGGCCCGATCCTATGTGGGTCCGATCCTGTGTGGGTCCTTGCGCTCAGCGTTCCTGTGTGAACCTGCGCCTACAGGTCCTATGTGGGCCCGATCCTGTGTGGGTCTTTTGCGGGGGTTAGTTACCTATCGATCCATCGTGGTTCCGACGATTTATATGGATCAGAGATCATCTTTACCGCCTTTCGAAGTAGTATACCTGTGTGAGCTGAATCCTGTTTCTTTCATGTGTGGATTGTGTTGTGCAATCCTGTGTGGATTACGTTTTCCTTTCCTGTGTGGAATACGTTTACATTCCTGTGTGGACTGAGTTGTACTTGGGCTCGGAGGTTGGAGCGTATTTGAAATTGATGACATAGGTATATGTATGGGCATATACCTAAGAAGTGTCGGTTGCTACTTCGTGATTGTACCTTTATTTGTGGTTATTCTTTGTGGATTTTGAGAGACCGTCAGGGGTCTCGGGGTCCCTACTGAGTAGCTTATACTCACCCCTGCATGGGCTATGCCCACACTACGTTGTGTTGGTTGCAGACGACGGACAGCGTTGATCTTGGCTAAGGCTTGCAGAGCAGGACGGTACCTGGAGGTGGACCACTGGGCGGGACGTACTCGGAGCGGACGGTGGGACCCGTGGAGTAGTGGAGCTATCTGTACCCATCCTTCAGGTGGGATCTCCAGTCGATAGCTCGGCGTAGCGGCTTTTACTTACAGTTGTTGTTTTCCCTTTCGATTTGTACTTTACTTTCAGTTTGGGTTTGTATACTGGCCCATTTACTTTTCCACACTTTCAGTTGTACTCTGTTTTTACTTAGTGTTTACCTTCCGCTTGCTTACGCTGTGGTGCTTGTTTATTTTTCAAAGGCAATGCCTTCCCTTTTTGTTGGGATTTACGCCTTGGTGGTAGTCTCCATCCCCTGGCCTATGGAAGGCGGGCTTGGGGTAGTCACGACAAGGACCCCGAGGGCGGGTCGTGACAAATTGGTATCAAAGGAGTTCGGTTCTACCGCGAACTCTGATCTTTTCTATGTGATGAAATAATTTTTAGCGTATTGAGTGTGGTTCTCAGTCCAGGGAGTCCAGTGTTGGTGCGGCGGCCGACGTATCCGTACACCAGGACCCTGACTTCTGATTTCCGACATAATGCACAAAAACATTGATTGCGTGTGTGTTTCAAGTTTTCTTTGTGATTACTTATATCAGCTCACCAGGTATACTGTTCTAACCGTGGCGCACCTGTTTCCTTTTCAGGATGGCCCCACGATGGCAGCCAGCTACGGTTCCGAGAGTCGAGTGTGACGACAGCCCACCGAGCGACGAGGCCTCGGTGCAGGGCCCTTTGTCAGCAGTGGCACCGGCGGTAGCTCTACCCGCTGAGCCCCCGATGCTTCCAGCACCAGCCGCTGACGATGCACGTTGCCTCAGCGTACTGCATGAGTTTCAGCGCCAGCGACCACCCAGGTTTCGCGGGGAGACGGATCCCCAGGCAACCGAGGACTGGCTGGAGGCAGTGGTATGTGTGTTTATGCTAGTGAGGACACCAGCAGACCTCATGGTGATCCTCGTTGCGAGCCTACTACACGCAGCAGCAGGAAGATGGTGGACCTTGATGCTCCAGGTGCACGATGAGGCATCTCTACTTTGGACGGACTTTGAGAGCCTCTTCCGCTTAGAGTTCGTCCCAGCCACCCTTCGTGCGGTGCGTATCCAGGAGCTTCTTCAGCTGCGGCAGGGCAGCATGACAGTCGATCAGTACTCGACGAGATTTACCGATCTCTCGCGCTACTCGGCCGACATGGTACGTGACCCATTCTTCTGGGCCCGGACCTTCGAGAAGGGTTTGAGACACGAGATCAGGGCATCGCTGATCTCCCTCAGCATACCGACTCAGACAGGAGTACTAGAGCGGGCCCTTCTGATCGAGAGATTCCTTGCTGAGTCTACACCAGCGCAGTGACGCACCGCAGGGCGGCACGTGGCAGAGTCATCTGCAGCAGGCAGTCGACGGAAGACTCAGGGGTCCAGACAGACCAGACTCTCAGGCAGACGACCTCAGGACACTGGCTCAGCAGTGCAGGGCACACAGCGAGGAGCCAGTCTTTCGAGAGGCAGACAGTGCTACTCGTGCGGCGGGCAGGGCCACATGGATCATGACTGCCCGACCCGTCGTGCCGAGGAGCAGCAGTCGGTTGAGGGACCACTGAGGCAGAGGCAGAGGGTCGACCGTGGCGGTCCGCAGGGAGGAGGCGGACGAGGTAGAACAGCTGGACGAGCAGCCAATGGTGGGCGACGCTTTGAGGCTCTGCCACCACCAGCACCAGGAGGTCCACCCCGACCATAGGGAGCTGGTGGGCATAGATAGGCACAGATCCAGGCAGCAGAGGCCTACGACCACGGCGCACCCGAGATGATTCGAGGTACTATCTGTGTCTATTCCACCCTTGCTGCAGTTCTTATAGACATAGGAGCGAGTCACTCTTTCATAGCCGTTGCCTTTGTTCGGAGCTCTGAGATTACGTCAGAGCCGTTGGCTCGAACCTTACGGCTAGAGACTCATACGGGAGCAGACTCGACGATTACGCACTGGTGCCGGCAGTGTGAGCTTACTCTAGGAGGCGAGAGCTTCGACGGGGATCTTCTTGTAGCAGCCTCGAGGCCTTACGACGTCATCTTGGGCATGGATTGGCTATCTACGGTCCGTGCACAGATTAACTCTTTTAGGCGCAAGGTGCGTTGTGTACGCACCGACGGGAGCTGTTTCACCTTCACCAGCGAGAAGGGAGCCTTAGCAGCACAGGATGGACTTCCGCGGAGGAGAGGACAGCCCATTACTCATTAGTTGGCTAGCCTCATCCTTGGAGCAGTTGACGTGCGGAGTCTTGGTTTTCCTGCAGTGGTGGATCAGTTTGCGGACGCTTTTCCCGACGACATTCCAGGGCTACCTCCTCGCAGAGAGGTAGACTTTTATATTGACTTGTACCTCGGGACAGCCCCGATATCCACTCCAGCATATCGGATGTCCCCCGCCGAGCTTCGAGAGCTACGGGTATAGTTGGAGGACTTGCAGGGCAAGGGGTTCATCCGACCCAGTGTTTCACCCTGGGCTTCCCCGATATTGTTCACCAAGAAGGCGGACGGGAGCTTGTGACTTTGTGTTGACTATTTTTGCCTGAACCAGGTGACAGTGAGGAACAATTATCCGCTACCGAGGATTGATGACCTCTTTGATCAACTCAGGGGAGCATGGTGGTTCTCGAAGATAGACCTCAGGTTAGGCTATCATCAGCTCAGAGTCAGAGACGAGGATGTGCAGAAGACGGCCTTCAGATGTCGGTATGGACACTATGAGTTCTTGGTTATGCCTTTCGGTGTAAGCAATGCTCCAGCAGTGTTCATGGCTCTCATGAACAGGATCTTTCAGCCATACCTCGATCGGTTTGTCGTGGTCTTCATCGACGACATTCTGATTTACTCTACGTATGAGGAGGAGCACGCCTATCACTTGCGAGTTATACTAGACACACTCCGAGAGCACCAGCTTTATGGTAATCTCTCTAAGTTCCAGTTCTGGATACGTGAGGTCCACTTCTTGGGACACGTTATCTCTGAGGTGGGAGTTGCATTGGATCCTGCGAAGATTGAGGCTGTGTTAGCATGGGAGCCACCCAGGAGCGTGACTGAGGTTCGGAGTTTCTTGGGACTAGCTGGGTACTATCGGAGATTCGTGCCAGACTTCTCTAGAGTTGCGGCACCACTCACTGCTTTAACGAAGAAGGGGAAACCCTTCGTGTGGTCAGACAGATGTCAGCAGAGCTTCCAGGAGCCGAGACAGAGATTAACCAGCACACCTATCTTGAGGTTTCCTGAGGAGGGAGTAGGGTACGTATTTTACTGCGATGCATCATGGACCGGACTCGGATGTGTTCTGATGCAAGAGCGGGCAGTGATCGCCTATGGATCACTTCAGTTGAGGGCGCATGAGCAGAACTACGCTACCCATGACCTGGAGTTAGCAGCAGTGGTCTTCGCTCTGAAGACATGGCGACACTATCTGATGGGCGAGCGCTTTACAGTCTTTTATGATCATCAGAGTCTCAGGTATATCTTCTCGCAGAAGGACCTGAACCTGAGACAGCGGTGATGGCTCGAGTTCCTCCAGGACTATGACTTTGAGCTAGTCTATACTCCTGGGAAGGGGAACGTAGTAGCCGATGCCCTCAGCAGGAGGACGGGCATTCAGCTACTTGAGGAGGCGACGGAGCAGCTATCCTCTTTGGAGATATCCTTCGTGGATAGAGATGGAGCAGCCTTCCTCCAGTCTCTCACAGTCACCCCTCCACTACTGCAGTGGGTCAGAGGGGCACAACGTGAGGACACTGACTATGAGACACGGCGTGCACAGATATCCTCAGGATAGGCACCTGATGGTTTCTCCCTTGGGGCAGAGCACAAAATCCTTTTTAGAGGACGTACCATGGTACCAGTCGCTTTGCGAGAGGAAGTGCTGAGAGAGTTTCACACTTCTCCTTTGGCGGTACATCCTGGAGTGGCGAAGATGTACCAGGACCTTAGACGATAGCACTGGTGGCCAGGCCTGAAGAAGGCAGTAGCAGAGTTCGTTTCTCGATGCCTCACCTGCCAGCAGGTGAAGGCAGAGCATCAGGTACCAGCAGGCTTGGTACAACCCTTGGAGGTCCCGGAGTGGAAGTGGGACGGGATATCTATGGACTTCGTGACTGGACTTCCACACACTTCCAGAGGTCACAACTCCATCTGGGTGATTGTTGACCGACTCACCAAGTCGGCAAACTTCTTACCCATCCGAGAGCAGGGCTCAGTGGAGAGCTTGGGACGTCTCTACATTCAGGAGATTGTGCGGCTTCACGGTGTGCCATCATCTATCGTCTCCGATCGAGATGCTCACATTACTTCCCGGCTTTGGAAGGGTTTACAGGAGGCGTTCGGGACGCAGCTACGTCTGAGCACAGCCTTCCACCCTCAGACGGATGGTCAGACAGAGAGGACCATTCAGACTCTCGAGGACATGCTCTGCGCATGTGTTGTCGACTTTGGTCGTAGCTGGGAGGACCACCTACCCTTGGTAGAGTTTGCGTACAACAACAGCTACCACTCCACCATCAGGATTGCACCGTACGAGGCATTGTACGGACGACCTTGTAGATCTCCTTTGTGCTGGACAGACCCTTGGGAGTCAGCACTTGTGGGACCGGAGATGGTCCAGGCCACGACAGAGAAGGTCCAGGTCATCTAGGAGCGGATGAGGACATCTCAGAGCCGGTAGAATTCATACGCTGACAGGAGGCGGAGGCCACTAGAGTTCGAGGATGGCGACCACGTCTTCTTGCGGGTCTCACCTCGACATGGTATTCGGAGATTTGGCTGTGGCGGCAAGTTATCTCCGCGCTTCATCGGACCCTTCCAGGTCCTCAGCAGGGTTGGCGAGGTGGCTTATCGCCTGGCTCTGCCACCTCAGTTGCACCGGGTGCACGACGTCTTCCACGTATCCCAGTTGAGGTGATACGTGCACGACCCGTCGCACATCATTGACCATGGGGAGCTTGACGTTGATGATGGGGCGACTTTTACGGAGGTCCCGGTGGAGATAGAGGATCGACAGGAGCGAGTCCTGCGTGGGCGATCGATTCCTCTTGTGCACATCAGATGGCAGCACGGGAAACTCCAGGAGAGCACATGGGAGCGGGAGGCTCAGATGTGTGCTCAGTACCCTCATTTTTTCTCCTAGTTTTTGTTGTATCTTTACGGGGACGTAAAGCCCTGAGGTGGGATTAATGTAAAGACCCGTAAAATTAAAGGGAAATTTTTTCTTAATTTTCATTTGAATTTTACAAGAGCGCGGTTTTTTACGGCACCTGATTCCGAGGCCCGGTGTGACCGGAATCAAATTCCAAAGTTTGGCTCGAGTACGTTCAGTGAATGAACGAGCGGGAATTCCTAACTTTTGATTCGGTGCTCAGAATTGAAATCCGAGGGCACCGATGAACTCGCAGCGCCGATATTCGCTTAAGGAGACCTTTTCCGAAATTGCGTTTATTGCGGGACGAAAGTTGGTTTTTGGGAGAATTATAAAAAGTTGAATAAAAATGTGGAACACTTTTTATTTTATTTTTTGTTAGTTAACTTCTCCCAAAGGGAGTTAAAGGTGGGACCCACATCCACTTAACCTCCCTTGGGAGGATTATGTGTGGGGGGGCCCACACGAAACCCAACCTTCCATCTTCTCCCTTAACTCCCCTTTTTAAATGAATTGACAACTTAGCTTATTAATTAGGTTGAGTTGTTTAATTCTTTTTCAAACCTTTGAAATTCAAAAAGGTTTGGTTGAGTAAATAAAATAAGCTCTTAGATTGTTTTATTTGGTTAGAATTGTTTAGACATCTTGAGAGGATTTGAGAGCTTCTCCTTCATCTTCAATCTTTGACGAAGAACGCTCAAGCTTTGACGAAGAACGCTCAAGCTCCGACGAAGAACGTCGCTCCTCTCTTCTTCGTAGCCGATTGTATTCGAAGATCGAAGACGTCTTCCGTGTCAATGAAAAGGGAACGCCGCTTCCTCCTCGGACTTCCTTCGTCGGCATACGAAGATTCGCCAATGACGTACCTCTTCGGACGTACCTCTTCGTCATCGGATTTGACGAACGATTACCTCGACGCCCGACCTCCGGGACGTTGTCTTCCGCGGGTCGTTGACAATCTTAGAACTTGAACCAAGGTAGGGGTTGTTGTTGTTATTTGTTTATTTATTTATTCTTTTTCGTGGTTCTAGCATGACTAACGTGAGGATATTTAAATATGTGTTATCATTTAACGTGAGGGGGCCGGACAGCATTAACACGGCCGAACCCCCTCCTTTGTTCTTGATGATTTATCTTGCGGTTGAAACAAGATGGCGTGGTGCCGTCGCACCACGCGGATATTCGCACGATTATATTGTGCGGCGCCGTCGCGTCGCGCCGTGGAAGGATCATCAAGAACGCGACGCCGTCGCGCCGCGTCGAAGGGAATCGAAGGTGCGACAGAGGGGCGTGGTGTCGTCGCACCGCGTCGGACGACGAACACCGCGGCCGGTTCCGGGCCGCGGCGGGACGAGAAGACTGGCGGCCGGGCCGCCGGCGTCGGAAGCCAGAAAGGGGACTGGTTTACCGGTCCCGTTGAAGAAAAACCGGCCGGCCAGAAGGCCGGCCGGAAGGTCAAAGGCCGGGGGAATTCAATTCCCTCGACCAGCACTAAACCCCCCCATTTATGAGGGGGGGGGGGGGCGGTTTCGTTTAGGCGGGCAGGCGGCCCCCCGTTTCCCACAATGCAGGCCCCCACATGGGGGGGGGGGGGGGGTTCTCCAAGGCGCAACTATAAGCCGCGCCGTTTTTTTTAAACAAGCGGGGGCCCTGCCCCCCGCGCGCTGCATCCGTGCGGCACGAGGCCGCCGCGCCGCCGGCCGGCCGGGCCGGGTTGGACCCGGGTCGGGTCGACCCGGTTCAGGTCGACCCGGTTCGGCCGACCCAGGGGGGGTCGGGCTGGGTCGGCCCGGACCCGGACCCCCCGTTTTCGAGACGGTTTCGGTCTTTTGGCCATAACATGAGCCACGGACCTCCGATTGATGAACCGTCTGCGGCAACGCGATCCTTGGATTGAGACGGTCGTTTCGCTATTTTACACTCAGGGTTTCAGAACACTTTGAGTTCGGCCGGGATGATTCGTACACGAAACCAACCGGGCCTTCGGAGCGGAAACGCTCATATCTTGAGCTACGGACGTCCGGTTGACGTGCTGTCAGCTTTGTTGTGTTCCTCTTAGTGAGATGGTTCTTTTGGAATACTCCGCCCGAGGTTTGGACGCAGGTGGAGTACGGTCGGGTTAGTTTTGCCTTAAAAACCAACCGGGCCCCGGGGACGAAAAAGCCAATAACTCTCAGACTGGGCGTCCGATCGACGCGCCGTCTGTTGCGTTGAGTTCCTGTTGACGATACGGAACATTTGGAAACATCAAATCTGGACTTTGTGTTAGTTGATGTATCGGCCTCTCGGCTCGTGGAGCGGACCCTCCTGTACGAGCTTGCTGTGTGCGGGAACCCTAGTGCTGGCTGCGACTGTTACTGTGACGACTACTGCTACTGCTACTGCTACTGTGACTGCGATGACGATAGTACAGAGATCCTGTGTGGATTCGACGACGACGACTACAGCACTCAGCGATCCTACGTGGATCAGTGCTATAGGTCCTGTGTGGGCCCGATCCTGTGTGGGTCCAATCCTGTGTGGGTCCTTGCGCTCAGCGGTTCTGTGTGAACCAGCACCTACAGGTCCTATGTGGGCCCGATCCTGTGTGGGTCTTTTGCGGGGGTTAGTTACCTATCGATCCTTCGTGGGTCCAACGATTTAGATGGATCAGAGATCATCTTTACCGTCTTTCGAAGTAGTATACCTGTGTGAGCTGAATCATGTTGCTTTCCTGTGTGGATTGTGTTGTGCTATCCTGTGTGGATTACGTTTTCCATTCCTGTGTGGAATACGTTTACCTAAGCAGTGTCGGTTGTTACTTCGTGATTGTACCTTTCTTTGTGGTTATCCTTTGAGGATTTTGAGAGACCTTCATGGGTCTCGGGGTCCCTACTGAGTAGCTTATACTCACCTCTACACGGGCTATGCCCGCACTACGTTGTGTCGGTTGCAGACGACAGACAGCGTTGATCTTGGCTTAGGCTTGTAGAGCAGGACGATACCTGGAGGTGGACCACTGGGCGGGACGTACTCGGAGCGGACGGTGGGACCCGTGGAGCAGTGGAGCTATCTGTACCCATCCTTTAGGTGGGATCTCTAGTGGACAGCTCGGCGTAGCGGCTTTTACTTACAGTTGTTGTTTTCCCTTTCGAGTTGTACTTCACTTTCAGTTTGGGTTTGTATACTGGCCCATTTACTTTTCCGCACTTTCAGTTGTACTCTATTTTTACTAAGTGTTTACTTTCCGCTTGCTTACTCTGTGGTGCTTGTTTACTTTTCAAAGGCAATGCCTTCCCTTTTTGTTGGGATTTACGCCTTGGTGCTAGTCGCCAGCCCCTGGCCTATGGAAGGCGGGCTTGGGGTAGTCACGGCACAGACCCTGAGGGCGGGTCGTGACACTAATGACGCTGATTACCCTCAAGAACTCGAGGTTTAGTGAACTGTCTTGAATAGTGCCATTTCTCCCAATAGTTGTAGCATGGGACTATTGGTGGTGCTCCCCTCTCACCCACCATATTCCCAAAACTTTTCATGTATTTTTAACACTATTGGGAATTGTTTCCTTCTTTCCTAAAATTGAATCACACCCCCATACCATTGAGGTAGTTCCCTTGATGCATCTTCCAACATTTTTTTCCAGCAGGTCATTGAGTTTTCTTCCAAGCTTTATCATTAGATCCCCTATATTGAAACTCCATCTTTCATTTATTATCAAAATAGCCAGGGGAACATTCTCTAAACACCATCTCCACTTTGAGAGCACACCATAAAACATCTTCATAACTCCCAAATTCTCGAATTGGAAGGGCCTTTCAGAGGTGTGGTTTTAGTAAAATAAAGAATCTTTCAATTTTTCTATCATTTTTTATAACAAAACTCTAAGTGTACAATGGATTCCTTGTGAAATTCCCTTCATACTTGTTGATAGATTCTCTTTAATTTTTCTTGTTCCTTATGAATTTTCTCTCCATCTTCGTATGAATATTTCGAGGGAAATAATTGTAATTAAAAATGATCTTAATGTCTTCCCATTACACCTCTTCAATTTCATCGTGTGGTTTGGTGTTCGTAATCAAATCCACCCATTGATAGGCCTCTCCTTCAAGATGATAAATTCCTAGATTATACATCTCTTTCTCATAATAGTGAATCATAGAAAATATCTTCTCCATGTATTTGACACCTTTTTCCATAACTACTGGATTAGAAGATCCACTAAGCATCGGGGGTCGATGCCGCATAAAATAGTAAATAGCCAGTTGCTCCCACTTTTGTGAAAGAGGGAGCTACCCATTATTTTGATTATTGTTCATAACCTAAGATAGTGGGGTAAGAATCTCCATGATGTTTTGAACTCCTCCTTCAAAAGAATTGGGGATCTCATTAGGATAACTGTTGCATTGTCCCTCGCATGATTTTTTTCCCTAGTTTCTCTTGGTTCCCACCATTTTCTAAAATAGAAAATGTTTGAAAGAAACCTAATTCAATATGTCCTGAATTGATATAATATTAAATTTTAAAATTTTGAATAAAATAATAATATATGGGATCGATATGTAAAGAATCTTCTGTGCATATTGTTACTTAGTCTCATACTAGATGTTTTCTCTAGGGTTTACCGATTCTAATTCACAAATTAACTAAACATTGTCTCTTATGCCAACTATAGTGACTCGAAAATTTCATACATTATTATTACATCATTATAATATTAAACATAATTATTATATTACACAATGAGGATTTGGACATTTAGTTTCTTTAGAAAACTATGAACATATATTACATTTAAAACATCAAGCATAATTATTTGTTTAACTCATTCTTCTCTAGATTCTTATTGGAACATGATCTCTCCTTAGTACTAATAGTAACCTAAGGATTTAAATCAAAAGGGGGTGAGATAAAACCACAATATGAGGATAGATAATAACAATATTGAATCAGGTGAGCATAATAATAACATCATCATCCAAATCACGAGAGGAAACATTATTAAAAGACATGAAATGTGGAAATGCATAAAAAATTAAACATCATGTCATTAGTGGTAACTACCACACATTGTTGTGAACAATGATATAATCATGTTCATGTATCATTTACAATTCACTAATGAGATTCATCACATACATAGAAATGACATTTTCATTTCACATAGAACAAGGTAGTGGTAGGAAATGGTTATCATTTAATAATACTAAAATTGTTATAAGTAAAATATTTATTCATTATGTAACCTATTAATATGCTTCCATGTATGATCATAATAAAAAATTTAATATGTCCCTTCATGGAGGTTGTTTTCCACACATAAACAAGAATAATGTTCTCATTTTCCTATGGAATGGAAGATGGTTTATAAATGTTATTAAATTCTAATAATAACAATTAATTTTATTCTTAATTATTATGTAATTATAATATAATAGGAATAATATATTGGATTTCATGACCCCCTACCCACAAAGTGTACCCCTCCTGGGCCGGCAATATGACAAGGGAGATAATGACCCCCGAGTCCCGCCTCCGATTGGCCCCGGGATGGCGACTAGCACCGAGGGTATGGTAAACACACAAATGGGAGGCATTACCCTCTAAGAGAACACATGAAGAAGATAGAGATAACATAGACACCAATAAAATCCAACTCAGACAGCAATATAATGAAAACCCAAGTACGCATATGAAATTCCATGAAAAAGTACTACAACTGAATGGAAAAAACTGCAAGTACCCAAAAGAAAGTAAAAAACAACAACAACCACATGCCCAAACAACTCATGCTACCCCAAGCTCATTGAAACCAGATTGATCTCAAACCTGCATCAATTGACATGAAAAATATTTTATATATACATAGGGTGAGTATAACAGTATACTTAGAAGGATCCTCCACAAAGCCTCTGGTGCAAATGTAAAGAGAGCATGGTTAAGCAAAGTGAGCAACAAATGAAACTAACTCATTACCAAATAAGGTATACTATGTTCCCAACCTCACCATTCATACTCTCACCATGTAATGCAAACAAGAATATAGAATATTGTAATGAATATCAAGGGTACCCTGCTACTACATCCCCACTAGTTTTCCACTTTTCCCCAACATATTACATCTTGGGTATCTCTCTACAAAAAGGGTTTCCCGCATACACCTGGGTGAAGTACCACAATGTGAACCTCATGCAACAAAAAGGATTTCCCGTAGATACCTGGGTGAAGCACTACACCATCCTCACAAGAAAAATTAACCAGTTAGTTTCTGGGAGCCACCACAGCTCGCATAACGTGTATCATACGTCGGGTATTATACCTCAAGCCATTAAAGCCCATACACTGAGTAAGGATCCTCAAGACATTACATCCTATACATGTTACAACTATAGTAGTCCATAGGATACTATTTTTAGAATATATGTGTCTGAATAACCACAAGATATTAAATACCTCTACACACATATATGGGAAAAACTAACTGTTGTGCCTACCAACACAAGTATCTACCAAGAGAAGAGATTGGGGCCAATGGGGGTAGTCATCTATTCACCCTCCCATCAGAATGTTGGGGAAAACACCCCCCCTAGGGCTCAGAATCCCCGGTGTGTCATTTTCACTTACTGACTGGGTGGAGTAGCATATAAAAACACAAAAAGTATAGAATATACTATCTCACAACCACACTATGGGAATAACCTAGTTTTGGACACCACTACAACTATAGTCTCTCAGACTACAGACTACTACTTCTAAGACTAGGTATCCTATAAGCACACAACAATTTAAAAAACATTATTGGATTACTCCATTCCCTTTTTTTATCAGTTCCACATTACGTTAATTATGTCTTTAAACATTAATTAACCATGAACAATTCTACATTAGACTTCCTTATCATCATACCCAAAGTACACTATCCATTTGAAAATTATAGCATCATCATTATGTTCTAGTGGACTCCAACCCCGTGGGTTAACACCATTTATTCAAATAGTCATTATAGAATTACTTTCCCATATTCTCAAGAATTCTAGAAAATAATTCTATGATACTAACAAAAGGGGCCTCAACACAGAGGGTAGATGTACTACTCATAGAGTCATTTACATCTATAGAAATAGTGTAGACCCATCCTCCCTGGAGAATCTAAACACGGAAAGCATGTGGAATACCCCGCGCGTCTTCACCTCTTTCAGGAGAAGGGTAAGCAAGACCAGTTGCCTTGAGTTCTGGGGAAAATAAATTAGATAAATAACCAATGAACCAGGAAGCATCCAACAATCACATCCCTCCCACTCCATCATCTCTAGAGTCCTCACCCACACCAATATGCATAAACCGATGCATCTCTCTACTCTAGGGGTCATCTTCTGCCACAACCAAAAGGCCTCCATGCCCCCACATATCACAAAACCCATCCAGGATTACGTCTCTACACAAGAAGTAAGAAAAAACATCACATCACTTGGGATATTGGTCTTATAATAATCAAGAGGGTAACTCATAACCCTTCAAGAATTATCTAACAATTAATTCTTTAATTCATCTTGAATTAATAGATTTATAATTCGTTGGTTCCAAAATCTAAAAACCTAACCAGTAAGCTATCACAAATTATAAAACTTTCTTACTTCTCCAATTTGATTAACATCATATTATAACAAGAACCAGATTCGTTCACATGCCTCTTTATCTTTAGAAAAACAAATATCAATTAATCCCGGTTAACATTCTTTACCGATTTCCATCAAGATCAAATAGCTAAGAAAAGCAAGCATAGATATCACACTATCTGGAAAAATAAGTGGAAATAATATAAGATCGATAACAATTAATTTATTTGGCTCAAAATATTTATTATGTCAATTACATTATAATACATTGTGATTAAACATGCTAAAAATAAAGTTGCACGTAAATGTAATAGGAGCAATGAATCCTCTACCTCAATGGTCATTGATGAAAACCCCAAAAAATGAAGAACACACAAGAAAGGCGGGTTGATTCTCCAGGAATCCTTCATAGTTCTCTCCTCCTAACACAACAAAGACCAAATCTCAAGATATTTGGCATCCACACACATAGATATACCCATAATGGTCGTAGATTTATGAAACCAAGAGAATAGGGGAAGTATATACAAGTGGATCTAAGAAACCGATCAATAATGAAGAATAATGAAGAAGAATGATCACATACCTCAAGAGAAAGGCTTCGATTTTCCAATAGAAGCATTCAGATTTCCCCAAAAATGCTTGGGAGAGGTTCTAATACCTTCACAGAAGGGTAATACCGAGTTATGTACTCTTAGGAGCTTAAATGAGCATGTTAGAGGCAAGACGGTTGAGATCCTCAATTTCGGGATCTAGTTCCAGTGCCAACACAGTTTTCTAGCATGGTTAGACAAATCGTGCACTAATCGTGCAATCACTACTACCTCGTCAAACACCCCTCACACGGTTTGGCGGCATGGTTTTCCAAACTGTGCGCCTCCCATGTGAAAGACACTGCCTCCAAGACCAACTACACATGGTTTAGACAAACCGCTCGTCACCCGTGTGAAATCTATTTACCTTTAGTTTTCCTTAAAAGTCCACCCAAACGCGCCCCCATGTCACTAATCCATACCAATTGTAGTTAGAAACATAAAAAGTACCTGAATACGTAACATGATTTTATAGTTCCCAACTGTCTACCATTGAAACTGGTCATCAAAATTGAAATTTTTGGAAATGTGTTTGGGATAAGTCACCTTGACCTCCCAAAACACCTCTAACACCACATTTTTACATTGTAATGGACATGAGTGGTCTGGGAAATTAGATCAGATACCTCTCAAAACATTATCGTCATCAAGAATCCAAAACCCACTTAAAGTGAAAAATGAAATAGGGTCTAAACAACCGACCCTCGAGATAGCTCTTAAAAGAGAACAAGCCACAAAAGCAACAAAGAAATGCCTTCTCATAAACATGAATGTTTCATAACCACATAAGTTAAATAAAAACATGAATAGAGATAAACATAAAAAAACTCTGGTTAATGAGCATGTATATTTGACTCACATTCCCAGGTACTCTTATCCAAGCCACCACGTCCCCACAAGACACGAACTAAATGAATAGAACGTACTCACAGCATTATATCCTTACGGTCTTGGATCTTCATAGGTCGCTCCTCAAAGTTTGCATCATCATCAACATTGATCTCTCCCCAATCAATGATGTGAGAGTCATCGTGAATATAACAACGGAGCTGTGATACATGGAAAACATCATGTATTCGTCTCATCTGTGGGGGAAGTGCTACATGATACGCCACAGATCCAACATGAGATAACATGTCGAAAGGCCCAAAAAACCGGGGCGAAAGCATAATTCCACGCCCAAACCTTCACTGCCCACGACGGGGAGTCACCTTCAGAAACACATGATTCCCAACCGTAATCTCTAAGGGTATCCTTATTTGATTTGCATATGATTTCTGAGAATCATGCGTTGTCTTCATCCTCTCTAAAATCACCTGAACCATCTCTGTTGTATTTTTCACTAGTTCCGGTTCGAGAATTGTTGACTCTCTGACCCTAGTCCAACACAACGGAGAATGGCTTGGCCAACCATACATGGCTTCAAACAACGCCATGCCGATGGTGGAGTGAAATCTATTATTATAAGAGAACTCCACCAAGGGTAAGTACCTCATCCATGAACCTTTGAAATCAAGGGCACAAGAGCGTAACATGTCTTCAAGAGTCTAGATGGTTCGCTCTGTCTGACAATCCGTTTGAGGATGAAAAGAAATGCTAAGGCATAGATGAGAACCGAAAGCATGTTGGAGACCTCTCCACACTCTGGAGGTAAAACGAGGATCTCAATCAGAAATTATTTTCCTAGGGACTCCTTTAAGTCTTACCACCTCCTCTAGATACTTCATCGCGAAAACATCCACCGAGCATGACTCTTTGATTGATATAAAGTGCGATGATTTCATTAAATGGTCCACTACCACCCAAATAGCATAATGTCCCACCGGAGCTCGAGGTAGACTGGTAAAAAGGTCCATTGAGATGTCCTCCCACATCCATTATGGAATCTCTAATGGCTGGAGAAGACCACTAGGAACATGGTGTTTGGCGTTAACATTATAGTAGTATAAACATCGGGTTGCAAAATCTGCTATCACACGCTTCAGTCTTGGCCACAAAAACTGACTCTTCAAGGATAGATACATCTTTGTCATGCTAGAATGTACCGATTAAGGTGAACTATGGAACTATCTGAGGACCATATCATGCATCACAATAGGAACAAAAATCCTTCCATGATAAAACACTCTATGTTGTTCATCCTCAGACCAACCATCAGGGGCCTCACCACAAACAACTCGATCTCTCCAGAATTCCACCTCTAAATCTCCCAACTGGGAATCTTCCACATTCTAAATCAGGGATGATTGTACAGTCATCTAAAAAAGACAACATCTACCCCCAACTTCTCCGATATCAAGTTGTAATGATGATAGTTATTCCATTACTCTCCATGAATCACCAGATTCTTGCACAACATCGGTACGTGACATTCAGCTCAATGCATCAGCTACAACATTCCCTTTTCGATGTGTATTCGATATTTATAAGTTGTATTACTATAAGAACTCCATCCACCTATGTTGTCATTTTTTCAAGTCACGCTGGGAGAAAACATCCCTCAAAATCTTATGATTGGTGAAAACCACAATGCGCTCACCTATGAGGTAATGTATCTACAACTTCAGAGGAAACACCATGGCTGCCAACTCAAGATCATGGGTGGCATAATTGCATTCATGGGGACGTAACTGCCAAGAGCCATAAGAAACAACAGACCTCTATTGCATGAGAACATAGCCTAAACCTAGATGTGAAGCATCACAAAAGACATCAAACTGAACTCCCTCACCTGGAAGACAAAGGACTGGAGAACTCACTAATATCTCCATTAGAAACTCGAAAGCTACCTAACACTGATGAGTCCATATAAATTCCTGATCCTTCCTGGTCAAAGTTGTTAGAGGGGTCGCAACTCATGAGAAATGTGATATGAACCTCCTTTAGTATCATGCGAGACCATGGATTCTTCGCACCTCTAACACTATCTTGGGGGTTTCCCAAGACACAACTGCTTCAATCTTCGATTTATCCACATCTACTCTCTGTTGGGACACAACATGCCCCACAAGATAGACTTCTTGAGCCCAAAACTCACACTTAGACAACTTCCCAAATAGTTGAGGATGATGAAGGACTCCCAAAATTTGTTGTAGATGCTCTGCATGATCTTCTCCATACGTGTAGTACACAAGGATGTCATCGATGAAAACTACCACGAACATGACTTGGAACTCTCAGAGCACAAAATTCATCAATCCCATGAATACAGCTGGAGCATTCATACTTCCAAATGGCATTACAAAGTACTCATAATGCATATGACAACAACAGAATGTAGTCTTCGGGATATCCTCATCCTTCACACGCATCTGATGATATCTTGACTGCATGTTGATCATTAAGAACCAACTTTCAACCTTTAGTTGATCTAATAATTCATCAATCCATGATATAGGATAGAGATTCTTTATTGTAACTTTGTTTAAGCGATGATAATCGACACACAACTGAAAAATATCATCGGCCTTATTCACAAACAAAACTATTGAACCCCACCGTGACACACTTAGACGAACAAAACTGAACTTTAACAGACCATAAAGCTGTATATGTTTCTCTCATAACTCATAAGGGACCATCCTATATGGAGACAATGAGATAAGAGACACTCTTGGCAGTAGCTCGATCCCACACTCGATCTCTCATTGTGGGTGTAATTCTACAACCTCTTCTAGAAAGACATCAGGGTACTCCTCTATGAACCTAGGAAACATGAACTGCTTAACCTTTGAAGAACTCATGATCATCACAGCCATCATGGATGCTAAGGATGGAACGCGCCTATGACCCATCCGAGGATCTCACTCACCAAAAAATACCACTATCTCTCCATCTGCACCAATAAAGACAACCTTATTCATGAAGTAATCCACGATAGCATGCACCAAATACAACCAATCCATGCTGAGGTTGACATGATATGGTTTTATTTGTAAACATTGGAAATCTCCCCAAGAGCATTGTTGCCCCAACACTCTCTCCCAATCTATATATACTTCAAACAAGTCAGCTCGACCTAAAACTGGCGTAGTCAATGCCAAGGGCACTGGAAGCCTTTCTACCTCAAGCCCCAAAGCATAGACAAGGGTAGGTGATATGAAGAAGTGTTTCACTCCTGAATCAAACAAGGCATGCACCAAGGTAGAAAACAAGAAAAGGGTGCCTCAAATGACATCTGGCTCACCCGGAGCTGGCAACGCTAGAGAATGATGCTGACAAAAACCTCCTCCACGACCTCTCTGACCCTGATGAAGACCACGACCATGGCCGTGCTCTGCTCTCTGAGGATGGGGGCATCATGGTGTTATCCTCTGCCTGCACCATCTACCTTCTGGTGATATAAATCTGCTGTGACCTACTGCTGATGTTTCCTCAGCTGGAACTGCCTCAAAAGAGGAACCTTAAGTGTAGCGCCTGGTGCACAATGACTGCCATGAAAGGTCGGGGACTCCAACTGCTAATGACCGTGACCACGATTAGAAAAACAAGCACCTGATCCCTTGGCACGGGCCTGAGAGACGCTTCCTCTGGAGAAACAATATGTGAAGGGTTGGGGCCAACCACCAGCTGAACGAAAACTATTCTTCCTAGAAAATCGAGAACCCCAGACCACAACTTTTCTTTATGAGGGATCATGACGATCCTCCTATTGTGACGATCAGGTCCTCTCCAAAGTCCTCTCAACACCCTCTTCCCTCGCCATTACCTCAAGATATGACTTCAGTATAAATAGGGTGACCTGGCACTGGATCTCTGGATGCAAGGCCTCCTCTAAATCCCTCACCCCAGCCTCCTCATCTAGTAATAGGTCCGAATCATATCATAAAAGTTTTTTGAAATGGATTCCAAACTCTCAAATAGTAGAGTTCCCCTGTTGAAGGGTAAGAAGCTCCTAGAGACTGGACGCCTTCCCAGTCGAAGAAAGAAACTCGACTCTAAACTTGTCTCGGAAATCCTCCCATGAGATAGGTGACTCCCCAAGAACCCTAAGTAACAAGAACCACCACTTCCTTGCTACTCCATGAAGAATCTTCACAGCTAAAGACACCCACTGCTCCTTCTAAGCATGGATTGAACTGAATCCTATCTCTACCTCCTCCAACCAGTCTTCCATGACTGCATCTGAAATAGATCCCTCATACTTCTGTAGACTCTGGTGCTGAAACTCTCGGAGTGTCTTTCTCCATGTGTCATCGTCACCATCCTCTACCCTACGTCCTCCTACATGAACAACCTGCTGGAAATTTTCGGCCCAAACCTGATGAGGACATCGACATGGAGCCATACCTGTAAACTAAAAAACTGTTAGAGCTCCTAATCCTGGAATATGGAAGACTTAACATCAATTAATTAATTATTTTCTTTTATTCATTTTAGGTTAACCTATCCCAAGGGCTACCCATTTAAACATAGGAACAATGAAGAATGATGCATGATCCTTTCATAGGTCTCTACCATACAACTAGTATCACCTTGTTTAGTAGCCATTGTAAACATAACGGTTTGTACATCAGATCATAGGGGGATCAAAACACATATGTCTCAGCTGGTCTCCAGTGTTTACCTCACTTGATAAACATGAATGAAATTGTTTCCCTACAAACCCATGCAACTTCACATGTGACTATCTCAAAACTCCATCCTATCCCTCAGTCAGGCCTTTGATACCACTCTGTCACGACCACCTGCCCACAAAGTGTACCCCTCCTAGGCCAGCAATGTGAGAAGGGAAATAATGACCATTGAGTCCCCCCTCCAGTAGACCCCAGGTTGGCGACTAGCGCTGAGGGTATAATAAACACACAAATGGAAGGCATTACCCTCTATGAGAACACATGTGGAAGAGAGAGATAAGATAGGCACCAATCAACTATAACTCAGACTACAACATAAACAAAAACCCAAGTACACATATGAAATTCCATTCAAAAGTACTACAACTAAATGAAAAAAAACTACAAGTACCCAAATGAATGTAGAAACAAATGCAACCACATTCTCGAACAACTCCTGCAACCCCATGCTATTAGAAACCAACATGATCACCAACCTACTCCAAGTGTCCTGAAAATAGTTCATATATACATAGGGTGAGTATAAATGTATACTCAGTAGGATCCTCCCTGAATCCTCTTGTGAAAAAGTAAAGAGAGCATGCTAAAGCACAGTGAAAAACAAGTGAAACTAACTCATTACCTAAGCTAGTGTACTAAGTTCCCAACCTCACCATGGCTACTCTCACTATGTAACCCATACAAGAATATAGAATATAGTAAATAATATCAAGGGTACCCCACTACTACTTCCCCACTAATTTTCCAATTTTCCCCAACATCGCACGTCCTGAGCATCTCTCTCCAAAAAGGCTTGCCCGCAGACACCTGGGTGAATCACCACAATGTGAACCTCATGCAACACAAAGGCTTGCCCGCAGAAACCAAGGCGAAGCACTACACCATCCTCAAAACCATAATTAACCTGGTAGTTTCTTGGATACACCACAGCTCGCATAAGGTGTATCATATGTCAAGTATTATACCTTAATCCATTAAAGCCCATACACGGAGTAAGGTTCCTCAGGCCATCGCAGTCTATACACATTACACCTATAGTAGTCCATAGAATACTATATCCATAATATATGTGTGTGAATAACCACAAGTGTAATGGTCCATACCTCTCCGGTCCAATATTTTGTGAAAATGTGGTGTTGGAGGTGTTCTGGGAGGTCAAGTTGCCTTATCCCCAACACTTTTCCAAATTTCCTATTCCGTGAACAGTGTTTCCAATTTTATGAACAGTAAAGGTAGGTGAACCGTGTTTCTAACGGTGAGGTTTAGTGAACAATGTTTCTATCGGTGAGGTCTATCAGTGAGGTCTATCGGTAGACTTGTATAGTGTTTCCAGATTGGTAGACTTGAACTTTGATTCTATCAGTGAAGTCTATCGGTGAGGTCTATCGGTAGACTTGTACATTGGTTCCAGATCGGTAGACTTGAACAATGTTTCTATCGGTGTGGTCTATCGGTGAGGTCTATCGGTAGACTTTTACAGTGTTTCTAGATCAGTAGACTTGAATAGTGTTTCTATCGGTGAGGTCTATCGATAAACATATACAATGTTTCCAGATCTGTATACTTGTACAATGTTTCCAGATCGGTACACTTGAATAGTGTTTCTATCTGTGAGGTCTATCAGTGAGGTCTATCGGTGAGGTATATTGGTAGACTTGTATAGTGTTTCCAAATAGGTTGGTGTATAGTGTTTCCAGAACGGTGATGTCTATCGGTAACCTCTAATGGTGAGGACTATCGATAACCTCTAACGGTGAGGTGTATCAGTAGCCTCTAACGGGGAGGTCTATCAGTAACCTCTAATGGTGAGGTCTATCGGTAACATCTAACGGTGAGGTCTAAAGGTGACATTTTCATTCCTTTTCCAAATTTTGAGTATGTGAACAATGTTTCCAACTTCCTACCGTTTTCCCCTTTGACATTTCCATTGATTTAAAAATACATTTAAAGAATTATTTTACAGACTTTGAAGGCTGATTAAAATGCCATAAATCCTATATTAATTATCCCTATAGCTCGGGATGTTTTTACTTGGTCATACCGCGTGGGATAATGTGATCCACTTTTAATGGATAATTATGCATATCTTAAACCATCTCCACATTAAATCTTCAAAAGGGACATGATATCATCCTCTCTTGTTCTTCCTCTTTATTCTCGGCTATGAGATGCTCGTAGGAGTTTCACAATCAAACCCTACTCCTCCGATTGGTTCCGCTCAATTTTGGATGTAACTGAGCTGTGTCGGTCAATCTTCCATATAAGCTATGTTTTATCGTCATTTCTTTAGGGATCATCTTCTCTTCTTTCTCACATCCATATTATTCCATGTAATCTTCAAGATTCTAATGTGTTTTTCTTGGGGTTTAGTTGGTGCTGTCGTAAGGTGGCATCCTTCGGTGGATGTAGTTGTCACAATAGGAGTATTTTTACCCATTGTGTGGATAAAGAACAATAAGAATGGTTGAGGTAGGTGATTCTGTTCTTCTCTTTTCTTTTATGTGCAACTGTATCGTTTGCAAATTTTTTCCCATTGGATCACAATTGAATTGGAATAATAAATATTTGAACTGGATAAATAAATTGATATCCATCGTAGGTCATTGCCACTTTTTTCTTGATAGTGTGATATCTATGATTCCTTTGTTTATCTATTTGTTCTCGATGAAAATCTTTAAGGAACGTAAACCGATATTAATTAATAACTGTTGACTAAAGATAAAGGGGCATGAAAAAGAATCTCGTTCATATTATAATTTTATGTTAATTAAATTAGTCCAGAAATCATGATTATTTATTTGTGATAGCTTACTGATTAGGTTTCCCGAATTTGGAACCTATGTTTAATAAATCTATTAATTCCAGATGGACTAAAGAACCGCTTTCTTGATAATTTATAAAAGGGTTCTGAGTTACACTCATGATTGTTAAAGGTCCAAGTGCCCCATTTATGTGATTGTTGTTTTCCAGCTACTTGAGCAGTTATGTGAGCCTGGATGGCTGTTGTGATATGTGGAGGAATGGATAATTTTGTTGGAAGTAGAAGATGATGCCTAGAGTGGCGATATGCATCGGTTTATGCATGTGGGTTTCGGGGAGGACACCAGGGATGATAGAATGGATGGATGTGATTGTTGGATGCTTTTTTGATTCTTTTGTCTATTATCTTCTTTACTTTTCCCCACTTCTCAAGGCAGCTGGTCTTTCTTACCCTTATTCCAAAAGAGGCGAAGACACGTGGGGCATGCCATGTGATTTCAGTGATTATCCTATAAAGGGAGAATGGGTATATGCTCTTTCTATAGGCGGAAAATACTATATGGGTAGTACATCTAATAATCACTTTAATCCCTTTGTGTTTAGTACCATAGAATTCTTTTCTAGAATGCCTGGGAATATGGGAAAGTAATTCTGTAATGAATAATGGAATAAATGGTGTTAACTCAAAGGGTTGGAGTTGCTGGAACATAATGAAAAGGTAGTAATTTGGATGGTATAGTGGATATTGGGTGTGATTCTAATGAAGTTAAATGTCAAATTGTTCATGGTTAGTTAATGTTAAATAATTAATTAACGTAAAGTGGAACTGATAAATACAGAATGATGTAATCTAATAAAGCTCATTAAATGGTTGTGTGCTTATAGGATACATAGTCTTAGAAGTTGCATCCCAGAGTCTGAGAGACGTTAGCAGAAGTTGTGTCTAATACTAGGTAATGCCCATAGTGTGGTTGTGAGATATAATATAATCTATACTTTTTGAGTTTCTACACACTACTCTACCTTGTCAGTAAGGGCCACTAACATCTCGGAGATTCTTAGCCCTGGGGGGTGTTTTCCCCAACATTCCAGTGGGTGGATGAATGGCTGACAACCCCATTTGGCCCCGCTCTCTTCTCTTTGTAGATACTTGTGCCAACAGGAAAAAAGTTTAGTTTCCAAATTTATGTGTGTAGAGGGTTGTAATGGATTGTGGTTATTTCACACACATATATTCTAGATATCGTATCCTATAGACTACTATAGGTGTAACGTTTATAGGCCGTGACATCTTGAAGATCCCGACTTAGTGTATGGGATTAATTGGCTTGAGGTATAATACCTAATGTATGATACACGTTATGTGGGATATGGTTGGTCCCGGAACTTACATGGGTTCTTTTGGTTGTGAGGATGGCATCGTGCTTCACCCAGGTGTCTGCGGCCAAGCCTTTGTGGTGAACGAGGTGCAGATTGTGGTGCTTCACCCAGGTGTCAGCGGGCAAGCCATTTTGGAGGGAGATGCTTAGGACGTGCGACGTTGGGGCAATGCGGCAAACCAGTTGGGAAGTAGTAGCAGGGTACCCTTGATATTCATTACTATATGAAATATTCTTGTATGCGTTACCTAAAGAGTGTGGCCATGGTGAGGTTGGGAACTTAGTATACCTATTTAGGTGATGAGTTAGTTTCACTTATTGTTCACTATTCTTTAGTATGCTTTCATTACTTTTTCATGAGAGGCTTGATGGAGTAATTTACTAAGTATACTTTTATACTCAACCTATTTATATTTAAACTGTTTTTCATGTCACTTGGAGCCTATTGGAGATCAATCTAGTTTCCACTAGCCTGGGGTTAGAGGAGCTGTTCAGGCTTGTGTTTGCTTCTATTTTACTTCCTTTTGGGTACTTGCAGTTTTTCCCTTCCAGTTGTAGTACTTTTGCATGAAATTTCATATGTGCACATGGGTTTCTTTTATATTTAAGTTCTAATTTGGAGTGGATTGGTGTCTATCTTATCTATCTCTTCCACATGTGTTCTCTTAGAGGGTAATGCCTCCCATTTGTGTGTTTACTATACCCTCTGTGCTAGTCACCAACCCGAGTCCTACTGGAGGTGGGTCTTAGGGGTCATTATCTCTCTAATAACATTGACGGCCCATGAGGGGTACACATTGTGGGGAGGGGGTCATGACAGAGTGGTATCATAGCCAGGTTAAGGGATAGGATAGAGTTTGGAGTTAGACACAGATGAGGCTACATGGGTTGGTAGGGAAATAGTGTCATTCATGTTTAGCATGTGTGGTAAACACTAGAGACCAGCTAAGACATAGGCGTTTAGGGACCCCTATGATCTAATGTACGGACCTTAAAGTTTACAATGGCTACTAAACAAGGCAATACTAGTTTAGGTTAGAGACCTGAGAAAGGATCATGCATCATTCTTCTAATGCCTATGTTTGATTGGGTAGACCTTGGGATAGGATAACCTAAAATTAATGAATCAAAACAATAAATTAATTAATGTTGAGTCTTCCATATTCCAGGTTTAGATTCCCTAATAGTTTTTTATTTTACAGGTATGGTTCCAGGTCAACGTCCTCATTTGGTTTGTGCAGAAAATGTCCAACATGCAATTCCAGCATAACGCAGCATGGTAGAGGTTGACGACGACGACACATGGATAAAGACACTTCGATAGTTTCAGCGCCAGAGTTTGCAGAAGAATGAGGGCTCGGTTTTGGATGCAGTCATGGAAGACTTGTTAGAGGAGGTCGAGATCAGCTTAAGTTCGATCCATGCTCGTATGGAGTACTGGGTGTCCATGGTTGGGAAAATGATGTGTAGAGCTGTGAGGCAGTCATGGTTCTTGTTCCTCGAGGATCGTGAGGAGTCAAATGTCTCTTGGGAGGTGTTCCGAGATAGGCTTAGAGCCGAGTTTCTTTATTCGACTGCAAAGGCATCCAGTCGTCAGGAGCTTCTTACCCTTCGACAGGGGAGATCTAGTGTTCGAGAGTTTGGATTCCGTTTCTGGAACCTTTTATGGTATGCATCAGACTTATTACCAGATGAGGAGGCCAAGGTGAGGCATTTTGAGGAGGATTGACGTCCAGAATTCAAGCACCAGGCACCCCATTTATGATGAAGACATATCTTGAAGTGCTGGTGAGGGCTAAGGTTGTCGAGAGGACTTTGGCCAGGACCGGATCATCACGAGAGAGGAATCATCATGATTCCCCACGAAGCAGAGCTGTGGTCCGAGGTTCTTGGTTTTCAGGGCAGAAGAGTTTTCTTTCACCTGGGGGTAGGTCCCTGCCATTCACATCTCGTTTCACTAGAGGCAGCAACTCTCAGGCCTATGCCAAGGGATCATGCGCTTGATTTTCCTATGGTGCTCATGGTCATAAACACCCAAAGTGCCCGAACGTTCAGAGTGGTCATCATGCACCAGGCGCTCTTCTCTAGGTTCCTCCATTGAGGCAATTCCAGACGAGGCAGTAGTAGCAGGTTTCACCAGCTTTAGATCAGCAGAGAGTAGATGGGTAAAGAAGAGTAAAACCCCATGACACTCCCCATCCTCAGAGATCAGAGCATGGTCATGGTGGTGGTCATCATCAGGGTCAGAGAGGCTGAGGAGAAGGCCGTGGACAGCTTCATGCTCAAGCGTTTCCATCTCCAGGCAAGCCATATGTCGTTTGAGGTACCCTTTGTTTTTTTCTACCTTGGTGTATTCCTTGTTTGATTCAGGAGTGACACACTCCTTCATATCACCTACCCTTGTCCATGCTTTGGGACTTGATGTAGAGAGGCTTCCAGTTCCCTTGGCGTTGACTACGCCGGTTGGAGGTCGAGCCAACTTGTATGAAGTATGTATAGATTGTGAGCTAGTGTTGGGGAAGCACCGCTCATGGGGAGATTTCTTATGTTTACGAATACAACAATATGATGTCATCCTCAGCATGGATTGGTTGTATTCAGTGCAGGCTATCATGGATTTCTTTTGGAAGAAGGTCATCTTCATTGGTGTAGATGGATAGAAAGTGGTGTTTGTTGGTGAGCGAGATTCTCAGATGGGTCATAGGCACATTCCATTCTTATTATCCATGATGGCTGAGTTGATGTTCAGTTCAAAAGAGGTTCAACAGTTGGTGTTTCTGAGGGTCGTAGAGGAGTACCCTGATGTCTTTCCCGAAGAAGTTGTAGCATTACCCCCTCAACGAGAGATTGAGTATTGGAATGAGATAAATCTTGGAGCTTCTCCTATCTATATGTATCCATATAGGATGGCCCCTTATGAGTTACGAGAACTACATATGTAGGTTGATGGTATGTTATAGTGTGGTTTTGTTCGGCCAAGTGTGTCACCGTGGGCTGCACCAGTTTTTTTCGTATAGAAGGCTGACAGCAGTTGGAGTGGTGTGTTGATTATCATCGATTAAGCAAAGTGACAATAATGAATCTCTATCCTCTTCCACGGATTGATTATTTATTTGATCAACTGAAGGGTGAAAGCTGGTTCTCAAAGATCTAATTATGGTCAGGATATCATCAGATGCATATAAAGGATGAGGATATCTCGACGAATGCTTTCTGTTGTCGTCATGGGCATTATGAGTTCATTGTAATTTCGTTCGGCAGGTCGAATGGTCCGGATGTGTTCACGGGATTGATGAATACAGTGCTCCATGAGTTCTTGGAAATGTTTGTGTTGCTTTTCATCGATGACATACTTGTGTACTCCACATCTAAAAAGAGCATGTAGGGCATCCACGAGGTGTTTTGGGAGTTCTTCGCCAACATCAACTATTCGGGAAGTTTTCGATGTGTTAGTTTTTGGCTCGATAAGTTTTTTTCTTTGGACATGATGTGTCCCAACATGGATTAGCTGTTGATCCATCGAAGATAGAAGAAGTTCTGTCTTGGGCTGCCCCCAAGATAGTTTCCGAGGTGTGAAGTTTCGTTGGGCTCGCAGGATACAATAGGAGGTTTGTAGCCTATTTCTCACGAGTTGCGACTCCTCTAACATCTTTGACTAGAAAGGATCATGCATTCATATGGACTGATTATTTTCAGGCATATTTCAAGTATCTAATGGAGAAGTTAGTAAGTGCTTCTATTCTTTGTATTCCAGTTGAGGTAGTTTAGTTTTAATGTTTTCTACAACGCTTCGCATCTGGGGTTAGGGTGTGTCCTCATGCATCCAAGGTTAGTTGTTTCTTATGGGTCTCGGTAGATACTTCCCCATGAATGTAACTATGCCACTCAAGATCTAGAGTTGGCATCTGTGGTGTTTGATCTGAAGTTGTGGAGACATTACCTCGTTGGAGAGTGATTTGTGGTTTTCACCGATCATAAGAGTTTGAGGTATGTTTTCTCTCAGCGGGACATGAACTTGTGACAACGTCGGTGGATGGAGTTCTTGAACTTGCGCTTTGTGCGTGAATCCAGTGATTCCTGGAGAGTAATGGAAGAATTTTCAGAATTAAATCTTGATATGGGAGAAGTTAGGGATAGAGGCTGTCTTTTTTAGATGACGGTACAGTCATCCCTAGTGCAAAAGGTGGAAGAGTCCATGTTGGGAGGTCTAGAGGTGGAGGTTTGGAGAGACCGAGTTGTTTGTGGTGAGGCCCCTGATGGTTGGTCTGAGTATGAACAACACCAAGTGTTGTACCAAGGAAGTCTTTTTGTTCCCTTGGAGATGAATGAGACTATTCTCAGGGAGTTCCACATTTCTCCTTTAGCAGTACATCATGGTGTGACCAAGATGTATCGATCCTTGAGGTGTTAGTTTTGGTGGTCTGGGCAGAAACATTCCATTGTAGAGTTTGTGTCTCAATGTTTAGATTTCCAGAAGGTGAAGGCCAAACATCGTGTTCCTGGTGGTCTTCCACATCCATTAAAGATTCCTCAATGGAAGTGGGAGGACATCTCAATGGACTTTGTTACAGGTTTACCACGTGCTCTGGGAGGACATGATGATAAATGGGTGGTAGTGGATCATTTATCAAAATCGGCCCACTTAATAGCGATCAAAGAGTCGAGCTCAGTGATATTTTTGTCGAGGCAATATCTGGAAGACATGGTGAGAATTCATGGAGTCCCTTGGACGATAATTTCTGATCGAGATCCTCATTTTACCTCCAGGGTGTGGAGGGGTCTCCGACATGCTTTGGGTTTTCAACTATGCCTTAGCACAGCTTTTCATCCTCAAACGGATGGTCAGACAGAGTGAACCATCTAGACTCTTGAAGACATGTTGCGCTCTTGTGTTCTTGACTTTGGAGGTTCATGGATAAAACACTTACCCTTGTTGTAGTTCTCTTATAATAACAGTTTTCACTCCACCATTGGTATGGTGCTGTTTGAAGCCTTGTATGGTCAGCCTTGCCGTTCTCCGTTGTGTTGGACTGGGGTGGGAGAGTCAATAATTCTCAGACTGGAACTAGTGCAGAATATAACATAGATGGTTCAGGTGATTCCTGAGAGGATGAAAACAGCACAATATCGTCAGAAATCATATTATGATCAACTAAAAGGACCCTTAGAGTTTAATGTTTGGGATCTTGTATTTTTGAAGGTGACTCCCCATCATGGGAAGTGAAGGATTGTTCATGTACGGATTCTTTATCCTCAGTTTTTTGGCCTTTCACAATATTAGATCATGTTGGAGATGTGCCATATCGAGTAGCACTTCCCTCAGAAATTAGTCGGATACATTATGTTTTCCATGTATCTCAGCTCCGTCGTTGTCTTCATGCTGAATCTCACGTTATCGATTGGGTAGAGATCGATGTTGATGATGATACAACCTTCGAGGAGTGACATATAGAGATCCAAGACTGCAAGGAGAAGGTGTTTCATGGGTGTTCTATCCTCTTAGTTCATGTCTTGTGGCGACACGGTGGCATGGAGGAGAGTACATGGGACTGTGATTCACAGATACGTGCTCAGTACCCAAATTTGTTTAATGTTTAACTCTTTTCATGTAATGATTTTTCCTTCATGGTTAGAACATTCAGGTTTTATTTATGTACTTATTTTGTTCCATTTTGGATTGCTCTCTTTTGAGAGGTATCTCGATGGGTGGTTGTTCAGACCCCGTTTCTTTTTTTTTGTCTCATTAGGTTGGTTTTGAATTCTTGAGGACGAGAATGCTTTGAGAGGTATCATATGTAATGGCCTAGACCTCTACGGTCCATTACTTTGTGAAAATGTGGTGTTGGGGGTGTTCTAGGAGGTCAAGGTGACTTATTCCCAACACTTTTCCAAATTTCTAGTTCTCAGAAAAATGTTTCCAGTTTTATGAATAGTAACGATCTATGAACTGTGTTTCTATCAGGGAGGTTTAGTGAACAATGTTTTTATCGGTGAGGTCTATCAGTGAGGTCTATTGGTACGATTGTACAATGTTTTCATATCGATAGACTTGAACAGTGTTTCTATCTGTGAGTTTTATCGGTGAGGTCTATCGGTAGACTTGTATAGTGTTTCCATATCTGTAGATATGTAAAGTGTTTCCAGATCGGTAGACTTGATTAGTGTTTCAATTGGTGAGGTCTATCGGTGCGGTCTATCAGTAGACTTGTACAGTGTTTCCAAATCGGTAGACTTGAAGAATGTTTCTATCGGTGAGGTCTATCGGTGAGGTCTATCGGTAGACTTGTATAATGTTTCTAGATCGGTAGACTTGTACACTGTTTCCAAATCGGTAGACTTTAACAGTGTTTCTATCAGTGAGGTCTATTGGTGAGGACTATCGGTAGACTTGTACAATGTTTCCAGATCATTAGGTAAACAGTGTTTCCAGAATGGTGAGTTCTATCGGTAACCTCTGATGGTGAGGTCTATCGGTAACCTCTAATGGTGAGGTGTATCAGTATCCTCTAATGGTGAGGACCATCAGTAACCTCTAATGGTGATGTCTATAGTTTACCTCTAACAGTGAGTTCTATAAGTATCCTCTAATGGTGAAGTCTAAAGGTGAACTTTTCTTTCCTTTTCCAAATTTTTAGTATGTGAACAGTGTTTCCAGCATCCTACAGTTTCGCACCTTTAATGGTTCCTATGATCTAAAAATACATTTAAAGCCTTATTTTAAGGACTCTTAAGTCCGATTCAAATTCCATAAATCATATATTAATTATACCTATAGCTCGAGAAGTTTATACTTGGTCAAACTACGTGGGATAATGTGATCCTCTTTTAATTGAGAATTAAGCGTATCTTAAACTGTCACCCCATTAAATCTTTAAAAGGGGCAAGATATCATTCTCCATTATTATTCCTCTTTGTTCTCAGCTATGAGATGCCCATAGGAGTTTCAAAATCAAACCCTACTCCTCTGATTGGTTCCACTCTATTTTGGATGCAACCGAGCTTTGTCGGTCAATCTTCCATATAAGGTATGTTTTATCGGCGTTTCTTAAGGGATCACCTTCTCTTTTTTCTCCCTTCCATATTATACCATGTAATCTTCAAGATTCTAATGTGTTTTTCTTGGGGTTTGGTTGGTGATTTCGTATGGTGGCATCCTTCGGTGGATTCAGTTGTCACGAGAGGAGGATTTTTACCTATTGTGTGGATAAAGAACATCAAGAATGGTTGAGGTAGGGGATTCTGTGCTTCTCATTTCTTTTATGTGCAATTGTATCGTTAGCATATTTTTTCCCATTAGATCACAATGGAATTGACATAATAAATATTTGAACTGCATAAATAAATTGATATCTATCATATATTATTGGCACTTCTTTTGCTTGATAGTGTGATATCTATACTTTCTTTGTTTAGCTATTTGTTCTCGATGAAAATCTTTAAGGAAATTAAACCGATATTAATTAATAACTATTGTCTAAATATAAAGGGGAATGAAAAAGATTTTGGTTCATATTATAATTTTATGTTAATCAAATTAGTGCATTAATCATGATTATTTATTTGTCATAGCTTACTGATTAGGTTTCCCGAATTTGGAACCAACGTTTAAAAAATCTGTTAATTCAAGATGGATTAAAGAATCGCTATCATGATAATTTCTAAAAGGGTTCTGAGTTAGACTCATGATTTTTAAAGGTCCATGTGCCCTTATTTATGTGATTGTTGTCAATATTCCATATAAGGTATGTTTTATCGTCGTTCATTTGTGGATCATCTTCTCCAGTTTCTCCATTCCATATTATACCATGTAATCTCCATGATTCTAATGGGTTTTTTCATGGGGTTTGGTTGGTGCTGTCATACCGTGGAATCTTCTGGTGGATGTAGTTGTTGCGATAGGAGGATTGTTACCCATTGTGTGGATAAATAATGTCAATAATTGTTCAGGTATGGGATTCATTGATTCTCTTTTCTTTTACATGAAATTGTATAATTAGCATATTTTATACCAGTGGATCACAATGGATTTGACATAATAAATATATGAACGGGATAAATAAATTGATATCTAATGTATGTTATTACTACTTTTATTGCCTAATAGCGTGATATATATGCTTTCTTTGTCTAGCTATTTGTTCTCAATGGAAATCGGTAAGCAACGCAAATTAGGATTAATTTATAACTATTGGCTAAAGGTAACGAGGAATGAAAAAGAATACGGTTCTTATTATAATTTGATGTTATTCAAATTAGTTCAGTAATCAAGATTGTTTATTTGTGATAGCTTACTTAGTAGGTTTCCCGAATTTGGAACCTACACTTAATAAATCTATTATTTCAAAATGGAATAAAGAACCACTTGTTTGATAATTTCTAAAAGGGTTCTGAGTTACCCTCTTGATTGTTAAAGGGCCAAGATCCCCCTTTATGTGATTGTTGTTTTCCTACTACTTGTTCTATGATTTGAGCCTGAATGGATGTTGTGATATGTGGAGGCATGAAGACATTTGTTGGAAGTAGCAGATGACGCCTAGAGTTGCGAGATGCATCTTTTTATGCATGTGGGTGTCGAGGAGGACACCAGGGATGATAGAATGGATGGATGTGATTGTTGGATGCTTGTTGATTTTTTGGTTGACTATCTGCTTTACTTTTCCCCACTTCTCAAGGCAACTGGTCTTGCTTACCCTTCTTCCGAAAGAGTCGAAGACACGCGAGTTATGCCACGTGCTTTCCGTGTTTAGCATCTCAAGGGAGAATGGCTCTATCCTCTTTCTATAGGCAGAAAAGACTCGACGGGTAGTACATCTAGTCACCATGTTGAGACCTTTGTGTTTAGTAGCATAGAATTATTTTCTAGAATGCCTTGGAATATGGGAAAGTAATTCTATAATGAATAATGGAATAAATGGTGTTAACTCATAGGGTTGGAGTTGCTGGAACATAATGACATGGTTGTAATTTGGATGGTACAGTGGATATTGGGTGTGATGCTAATGAATTTTAATTTTAAATTGTTCATGGTTAATTAATGTTAAAGAATTAATTAACATGTAGTTTAACTGATAAAAAGGGAATGATGTAATCTAATAAATCTCTTTAAATGGTTGTGTGCTTATAGGATACCTAGTCTTAGAAGAAGCAGCCCAGAGTCTGAGAGACGTTATTTGTAGTTGTGTCTAAGACTAGGTAATGTCCATAGTGTGGTTTTGAGATTTAATATATCCTGTACTTTTTGGGTTTTATATGCTACTCCACCCTGTCAGTAAGGGAAACTGACACCATGGGGATTTTGATCCTTGGGTTGTGTTTTCCCCAACATTCTTGTTGGAGGATGAACAGCTGACTACCCCCTTTGGCCCCACTCTCTTATCTTGGTAGATACTTTTGACAACAGGAACAACAGTTAGTTTCCTAATATATTTGTGTAGAGGGTTGTAATGGCTTTTGGTTATTTCACACACATATATTCTGAATATAGTATCCTATGGAATACTATAGGTGTAACTTGTATAGGCTGTGATGGATTGAGGATCCCTACTCAGTGTATGGGCTGTAATGGCTTTAAGTATAATACCCGACGTATGATACACGATATGCGGGCTATGTTGGATCCATGAACTTACTTGGTTACTTTTGGTTGTGAGGATGGTGTGGTGCTTCGTCCAGGTGTCTGCGGGCAAGCATTTGTGGTGCACGAGGTGCTGATTGCGGTGCTTTGGCCAGGGTTCTGCGGGCATGCCTTTTTGGAGAGAGATTCTTAGGATGTGCAATGTTGGGGAAAAGTGGAAAACTAGTGAGGAAGTAGTAATGAGGTACCCTTGATATTTTTTACGATATTCTATATTCTTGTGTTCGTTACTTGGTGAAAGTGGCCATGGTGAGGTTGGGAACTTAGTACACATGTTTAGGTTACAAGTTAGTTTCACTTGTTTTTCACTGTGCTTTATTATGGTTTCTTTACTTTTGCATGAGAGGCTTCGGGAAGGATCCTATTGAGTATACCATTATACTCAACGTATGTATATATAAACGGTTTTTCTGGTCACTTGGATCCAGTTGGAGATAATGATGGTTCATACTAGCTTGGGGTTGCATGAGCTGTTCAGGGTTATGGTTCCTGCTGTGTTACTTCCTTTTGGTTACTTGCTGTTTTTTCCTTCCAGTTGTAGTACTTTTTCATGACATTTCATATGTGTACATGTGTTTCGTTTATATTACAGTTTTGATTCGGAGTTGATTGGTGTCTATCTTATCTCTCTCTTCCACATACGTTCTCTTAGAGGGTAATTCCTCCCATTTGTGTGTTTACTGTACATTCAGTGCTAGTCGCCAACCCGGGGCCTACTGGAGGCGGGACTCGGGGGTAATAATCTCCCTTCTCACATTTCTGGCACAGGAGGGGGTACAATTTTTGGGGAGGGGTCATGATAACAAGCCATTATAGCCCTCTACACACATATATGGGAAAAACTAACCATTGTGGCTACCAGCACATGTATCTACCAATATAAGAGAGAGAGGACAAAGGGGGTAGTCGGCCATTCACCCTCCCATCAGAATGTTGGGGAAAACACACCCCCCGAGGGATCAGAATCCATAGGGTGTCAAATTCCATTAATGACAGGGTGGAGTAGCATATAGGAAAAAAAGTACAGAATATACTATCTCAAAAACCACACTATGGACATAACCTAGTCTTAGACACCACTACAACTAACGTCACATAGACTCCAGACTGCTACATCTAAGACTAGGTATCCTATAAGAACACAACCATTTATAGAACATTATTGCATTACTCCATTACTTTTTGATCAGATCCAATATACGTTAATTAAGTCTTTAAACATTAATTAACTATGAACAATTCCACATTAGAATTTATTAGCATCATACCCAATGTCCTCTGTCCCTTTAAAAATTATAGCCTCATCATTACGTCCCAGAGAACTCCAACCCCCTGGGTTAACACCATTTATTCAAATATTCATTACAGAATCACATTCCCATATTCCCAATAATTCTAGAAAATCATTCTATACTAATAACAAAAGGGGGTTCAACACGGTGGGTAGATTTACTACTCATCGAGTCATTTTTGGCTATAGAAAGAGCGTAGACCCATCCTCACTGGAGAAGCTAAACACTGAAAGCACGTGGCATACCATGCGTGTCTTCGCCTCTTTCGGGAGAAGGTTATGCAAGACCAGCTACCTTAAGAAGTGGGGAAAAGTAATGTAGATAAACAACCAAAGAACCATCAAGTATACAACAATCACATCCATCCCACTCTATCATCCCTAGTGTCCATCCCGACACCCACATGCATAAACCGATGCATCTCGACTCTCTAGGCATCATCTGCTACCACCAACAAAAGGCCTCCATTCCCCAAAATATCACAACACCCATCCAGTATCACATATCAACACAAGCAGTAGGAAAAACAAACTTCAAATCACTTGGGAAATTGGCCATATAACAATCAAGAGGGTAACTCAGAACCCTTCAAGGAATTATCAAACACTCAATTCATTAATCCATCTTGAATTAACATATTTATAATTTGTTGGTTCCAAAATCGTGAAACCTAATCCGTAAGCTATAACAAATGATTAAACATGCTCACTTCGCCAATTTTATAGACATAAAATTACAACTTGAACCAGATTCGTTCACATGCCTCTTTATCATTAGCCAAAAAAACATTAATTAATCCTGGTTTATGTTATTTACCGATTTCCATAAAAAACTGATAAACAAAGAAAGCATAGATATCACACTATCTAGAAAAACAAGAGGCAATAACATATGATCAATAACAATTTCTTTTTCTGGTTCAGAATATTTATTATGTCAATTACATTTTCATCCAGTGAGATTAAACATGCTAAAAATAATGTTTCACGTAAAAGAAAGAGAAACAATGAATCCCCTACCTCAAATGTTTTGTATGAAAACCCCAACAAACGAAGAACACTCAAGAAATTCGGTTTGATTCTCCAATAATACTCCTTAAATCTCTTCCCCTAACACAACAATTACCAAATATCATCATATTTTGAATCCACAAACTTAGATCTACCAATAAGGAGCATAGATCTATGAAACCGAGAGAAGAGGGGAAGTAGATCAAAGTGGATCTATGAAACTAATCAAGAACGTAGAAGTATGAAGAAGAACGATCACATGCCTCAATAAACCGGCTATGATTCGCTAAGAGAAGCCTTCAGATCTCTTCCAAAATGCTTGGAAGAGGTTCTCCTACCTTCCAGGGTGGTTAGTCCCGAGTTATGGACCCTTAGAAGATTAAAAAATAAAGTTAGAGGCAAAACGGTTGAGATCTACAATTTTGGGATCTAGTTTAAGTGCCTGCACGGTTTTCTCGCATGGTTAGACAAACCGTGCGCTAACCGTATAGTCTCTAATACCTCATCAAACACTCCTCAAACGGTTTGGCAACACGGTTAGCCAAACCATGCACCTCCCATGCCGAAGCCACTGCCTCCAAGACCAACTACGCACGGTTTGGCCGAACAGTTTAGAAAAATCGTGCACCGCCCATGTGAAAGCTATTTCCCTTTATTTTTCCTTAAAGTCCACCCAAATGCACCCCCCAAGTCACTAATCTAAACCAAAGGTAGTTAGAAACATCAAAAGTACCTGAATACGTAACATGATGTTACAGTTCACAACTGTCTAGCATTGAAGTAGTTAATCGAAATGGAAATTTTTGGAAAACAGTTGGGGATAAGTCACGTTGACCTCCCGGAACACCTCTAACACCACATTTTCACAATGTAATGGACTGGATAGTTCTGGGCCATTACATTAGAGGGAAAATATATATAATAAAAATTGTTATAAGTGATTACTACTATTGTGGATATTTTTAACACACTCTAGGAAAACTTCTTAAAATGGACGATTTAAGGACTTAATTCAATCAAGGGGATAAATAACATGGGATATTGAACTAGTGGATGTAAAAATAGATTGTTTTCAAGGAGAAATCACGTTTTATATGACCTTTACAGGGGTATAAGAAGGCCCATATTATAATTTTATGGGATTTTATTTTTTGAAATATAGCCTATTAAAATAAAATTGACACATCATAAATATTAAAAGTGGATTCCAAGGTTGAAAATAATGGATATATGAAATGTTTTGGTTGATTTGTGCCTCAAAAATTCATTTTAAGCCATGTTTTTAAAATTATTTATCACTGTTATAATTAGTTAAGTCTATTTAACATAATTTACCTCTATTATGGTGACTACATTTTCATCCACTATTACTAAATATTAAGACTATTTGGGAAATGATTCTTATTAAAAAATTTATAAATTATTTTTAAAAATATTGATACTAGATTATCATTTGAAATTTCAATGTTTCATAAAAATTAATTTTCATATTAGCATAGTCAATGGATCAAAATAATTTTTAGAAATAGATTATTTTTAAGATTAAGAATATTTATTTGGAAAACATTATCAATATAATTGATTAACGTGACATTAATTATGTTATTACTACATAAAAAATAGTTTGGTGTATTTTAAATTAATCTAAAATTGAATTATACGTTCTATAATTATAAATAAATAAAAACGAGGAAAATAGTTTTTTATTATAAAAATTTTTACTTGTGTTTTGAAATTTTTGACATGAGGATTCTAAACATATTATTGTATTTTTTTAATCAAAATTTTCAATCGGAAAATACATTATTAGTCATGGATGTTTTTTATATGTTTTACAGCCTCGTATAGTTTATGATAATTTCATAAAATATATGGCATTGGTATAAACTATATTTTTTGTATCAACCTAAAATGAATATTATTTATTAAATTATTAAAATTTTATCCTATCAATCATATTTCATAAGTGATAAATATATTTAAAAATATGAAATATAAATAAAAATAGAAAAATAAAAAGAAAATTTATTTATTCGGAAAATAAATATTTTGAACATTAAATAATGTTAGTCATTATTAACATCAATATTAATTTAAATTAATATTTATTGGTCTAAAATATTAATTATTTTGAAAAATATATTTTAAACATGATCAATTTAATTAGTTAAAATATACAACACATTAAAAATAGTTCTTTGAAATATATCAATTTTAAATATACAAAAGTTTTGATCAAATTTATTTAATTATTTTTCTTCAAATAATTAAATATAATGAATATATCAATCAATATTTCATAATAATAATAATAATTTATATATAATTTAAATATATTTTTTATAATTAATCAGTTCATTACATTTATATTAACATGAGGCTATTTTTATTTTAATTTTTTATGGACATTTCCCATCATATTGAATTATTTAAAAAATTATGTCATGTTGCATTATAGTGTTTGTATTTCTTGTGATGTATTATATTGAACACATTAATATTTTTAATGGAATGATATATAGTCAAATATTATGGTGTTTCATTCTCACCCCTTAAATTAAATTCATCATCAAAATTTTAATTATCACTTACTATTGAAAATAGCTATGTGTATAAACAGTTTAGACACTATTGAAGATGTAATTTCCTGAGATTTATTATCCTTACAAATTTAATAAATATATATTTTTCAATAAAAAATTTAATACATAATACTATGTTCTCCCCAAATAATTTGAGGAAAATATCTCTCAAGATTAGTAATCACGACTCAATGAATTTGTTTTTCCTAGAGGCTTCATAGTAATATTTACAATGATAGATGGCCATAGGTTAGTCTGTAATATGAAATTTTATTTTATATCATTTTTTACATAATATGAGTTTTCTAGAGATATAAAATACATTTTTAAAAATAAACTAAATTAATCCAAATAATGTTTCTGTTAATTACATTCTTCCAAACATCAAATTTGGGTAAAAAAATCATATTATATGAAGTTTTCTTGTACAACAAAATCATATAGGTGGTGATTTAATTATATTATAAAGATTAAATGATATTCAAGAATGTCTACAATCAAACTCCAAAAGTCATCCATAACATTGGGGTGGAGGATAAGTGTTCCTTAAATAACATCATTATTTTCATACACCACAACAATAGTGATTGAATACACACTTCATCATTCCCTTATCCTAGGAAGTCATTGATGTCTGTTTTCTTCATTATCCCTCGTATTTGGGAATTGAATTAGGTAATTCCGATGTTTCTATAATTTATGTCTTAAATGATTACTGATTCCATATAATGAAATATTTTTACCTTCATGTAGTAGAATAATCACATCATTTTTCTTAAAAAAATTTATATCTTTTTTTTAATCAATTACGTAGATAATACATCCTATATTTTCTATATGTCAATATGATGGGTGTCTCATCACAAATTTTTAAAATTAATGAAATTGAATCTTATTTAAATCAACATATCCGTCACTTGAACTCCCATGATATTCTACTCGTCTAATATTTATTGTTTATTAAATGAAACTACATTTAATTATTTAATGATAAATAATGTTTTATGGTATGGTATAACAATAGGGCTTCTTACTACATTGATTATCTCATTTTCTTTCTCATTATCAAAGTAACAAAATTTATATTAGATCCCATTGATAACTATATTTATCCATTCTCCTAATATTCATAAAACTAAAATGGGAGTACATGAGGGATAAATATTTAACATTATAAGAGATTTATCATAAATATTGTAGTGAAAAATTCACCCTTAAAAAGTATTACTCCTTGAAACCATGAAGTTATCAATTGGATAATCAAAATAACTTTTTTCAATCTATGATTATATATATTAAAATCTATAAAAAAAATTGAATTAATTTCCTAGAATAATATATCCTTTTTATTGGCTTCAAAATTGAATCTGATCATCAAAAACATATCTATATTGATTTGAAAACAATTTCTACAGTTAATCATCTTTGTCAAAAACTAAATGATGATCATGTTAATACCCAATACACCCCATTTGGGTTTAATACCCCTATATATATCTAGTACAAACCCTATATCAAATTATTGTATTTGTATACTGATATCATTGCCTTAAAAACCACATAATATCTATATACCCCTAATATACTGATATTATTCGATACTTAGACATATCTCAATGGTTTTTACTAAAATTATCTCATATTAATCCCAAAAAAATAACTAAATCAGTGCTCAAAATTAAATTAACCATGTTGTTATTATAATCAATCCAAGCCAAGATATAAAAAAATAATTATTTTACATAATTAATGATTACTTAACATTACATCTCAATAAATTTCACAAATATATAGAATAAAAGATTGTTTAATTTGATGAATATAAATATATAAATATATTATTAGAAAATACCATAAATTAATCTATACGGAACCACACTAGACACCCTTTTAAATGTATCAGATGTTTTAATGTTCCTCATAACATGTTAAATGGAAATAATAGAAATTGGTGAGCTCAATGATTCAGTAATGGAAAAAATAATCAACATTTCATTAATGGGTTATATAATAAGCATTCCAGAAAATATGGAGTAAAAATAAATAGCAAGACAGGTGCGGAATCCAGGCTAATCCTGGACCCCCAAAAATTTATTAATAAAAAGATTACACTGCAGACCAGGGAAGGGCAGGGTCAATCAACCCAAACCCAAAGACAATCCCCAAAAGAAAAGCAAAGAAAGGAAAAAGACACAAAAAAACCAAGCACCGCAGCAGTATGAGCACCTCCCATCCAATAGCACCAAATCCATCAACAGCAAATACTTCAAAAAAATCGTACAATAACAGCAGCTGTCGAGCCATGCCCCCGACATCACCTCACAGAATTCTGCATCACCGGAGATCACCACCGAACCTCGCCGCAATGGAGTAAAAATAAATAGCTTATTATAAATATTATTGAACAATAAGTTTTTTCCATAAATCATTATTGAGTAAATCGTGTTCTCAAATTAAAAACCATTTACCTTGGTATAAGTGATGAAGATAAAATACATGATCCATGGTGAAAATCCATGGATTATAATATACAAATTATTCATTTCATGGAAACATATCATAATAGGGAACTATATAACCAACATAATCTCATGGAACATCACCATTACAAGTCAGTGGGACTCCTTGAAGCTTGGTTGGAAAACATATTTGTACCCATATATATATATATATATTGAGGTAATTTTTTTGGAAATTCTACAGAGGGTGATGTAAGACCCAACATATAAATCACTCATAAATATTAGTGCCTTTTGAAATAAATAATTAATTGTATCATAAAAAACCCATGGAAAGAAAACATATTTGATTTCATTATAAAAAAGTATCACATTGAATGAAATAAAGAGAAAGTTCTATTGATATACAAAATCAGTCTCACAAAAAGAACATTTTATAATGGAATTAAGAAGGATCTTCATGAAAAATAACATTATAGGATGATTATTAATTTTTATATGAAGTGGAAAAATGATGTGAAATAATAAAACAGTCCTTGGAGACATTTATGAGCATTTTTATAAGAAGTGGTGTTTTATCAACACTATATAACATGTCATTTATTATATTTTTTCATTAACACATTTCAAACATTATCAATATTATGTGTCAATAAATCATCATTCTAAAAATAAATATATTCTCATAAAATTAGAATTTAGAGTTGATGATAAAATGTATGAGTATGAAATGAAAAAATATTTAATCATTTTAAATTTATCATTATTGAAAACCTAGTTAGTAAAAAGGTTGGTAAAACAAATTTCTATGAATATGAAAGGTAAATTTTAATGAAAATCTAAAATAAAATATATTAGAATTTTGAATATGAATAGTGAAAATTTGTGGTAAGTGTGAATATGTAAATTTAAATAATGTTTTATTTTGATAATATGTTTATTATTAGAATCATAATTAAATTTTATAAAGATATTTATCTTCTATGGAATATCTGGTCCACATAGAATGGGGGTGAAGTTGAGGTGATCATTTATAATTACATTTCTCTTGAATTTAACATTTTCAACCTGATAATGTTACATTAATATATGTATTATAACTCAATATCACTTGATTATGATGGTAATGAAAATTTATGTAAGAAAGGGTTTCATTGGGTTTAGTCTCATTGTGGGTGCTTATTCATTACCATTTCTACACCCATCAGCCAATGGATATCGACTATTTAATGAAAGTGAATAAGAATAATCCCACTTCAATTAAAATCAATCAATCTCGAAATTGAAAAAATAATACTAGTTCTAGATAGTAAAAAAAATTTATTCATCATTATTGAGAATAAAATGAGGTATCTTTGAATGATTCTCAGTATAAAATCATCAGGTTTCTTAGTTTGTAACTCATCTATCACATTTTTCTGCATATGAAAATCCTACATCTGTGTCCCCTATGTCCACCAAACATTTTTTCTAACTAAATAATATTGAAATCAGCATTCGAATTTTATCAAACTTCTCTCCTAAAAGAGGACCTATGAATTATGAACTTCCTTTATAGTTATAGAATCCTCTAAAAAAATACCATCAACCCTTTTATAAAAAAAATACATCTAACATGGAAAAAGTGAGAAATCCAAATTTAAATATCTTTCTCAGATCTTTTTTTTGAATTCATTGTAATATCCTAAAAAATTAGAAACCATGAACATTGTAATATGTTCCTCAAATATAGGAATCCATATTGTTTATTCTCTAATAAAATCAAGTATAGAATCAAGAAATTTAATTCATTCATAATGTGTTACTAAACATCCATCTCTACATCGTCATAATGTTTATGGATTATAAAAATGTATACATCTCTAGTGAAAAATTTTAGAGATTAAAAATATATATAATTCTACATTTATTGATATTGACATGTTCTCCACCCATTTATATTAATATAAGACTATATCAGGTGAACCTCATAGGTTTCATCCATCCACTGGTCTCTAGAATTTTCTATCCTATTATTTGAATAATTATTTATCTGATAGTATTTATATTCACTCAACTATAATATTAATATATGTTCATATTCTGAACATCACATGATTTATCAATATAAAAGGGTTATAAAAATCCATGTCTGGTGAATATTCCATAAAACATTGTCAAAACAACCATGATTACTCAGTCTGGTAATGTTGGGTTTCTCTATCTAGTACATTCATAATTTTCCCCCATCTAAATTTCTCTATATGATGAACTCAAAAATTGTTCTCTAAAGGAACCTTGATAAACATTAGTAGTATTAAAAGTTCCTTAAATTCAAAATGTGAACATTGAAAATTTTTACTTGTCATTATTCATGAAATATTGATTATTATAGAAGCATTATATGACTTTAAAAAGAGTAACTGAATTTTATCTTGATAATTCAAAAACAAACTTTTATCAAGGAAATAGTATAGAAATTAATTGAGAAAATGATGAAAAAAACCTTTTAAAAATAGATAATAGGTTCTTTAATTTATAATCTTTGGTTTATTGGAAAATGAATCATTAACTGCTATATAAAATTTACATCAAACCATTTCTTTCATCACATAGTGGGGTCCTAGAAAATAATTGGTAGATTATGAATTGATTTTCAGAATTAATTTCCTAATAGTGACAAGTAATTTTTTTGGCCATAATTTATCTATAGCACCATCAATCATCTCCTAGAATTGTAACATGCAGATCCCATAATCCTACATTCTTTGGAAACACCAGAATAAAATTCATAAAATATATTGTATAGAGTTTTACTTCTTCATCCCATTTATAAACACAAAACCCTAGATAAACGAGGGTTCTTCAATAACATTCTGAAGTAGTTATAGAGTCTCAACTTTTCAATTTATCCTTAATTTCTTAAATCATTCAATTGGAATATATTTTGTTAAAATATTAAAATAATTTCTTTTATGGGTATATAATTGAGCATAAAATCTCTAACAAAAAATTTTTCATTAATGATAATATTGTTAACGTCATTTTTATTATATCTATAAAGTTAAAAAATATTATAATAGAGACCAATCACACTCAGATGTCAAAATATAATCCATTATGATTATTTTTAATCACTATAAATCTTTCAGGATGTACTTTTATCTACATCATTTGATAACATGCATGGGTATCAATTATATATTTTCATTTCATGATACATTATGTTAGTAAGAATTTATTTCATACCTTTCTAATAAAAATAAATCTCTCTAAAAGAGGATATTAGATTGAATGATGATTTTATTGTTATCCAAATCACCAACACAATCAACATCTATGAGCCTAAACAAGGTCAACTTATTAATTTTCATATGAAATGAGAAATAAATGAAAGTTCATTTGAAATATCTCAAAATTCATATGGAATATATCATGTGGGAAATTATATAAGGACATTAAAAAATATCACATTTTGATAAAATATAAAAGATATTTGACAAAGAAGTTACTATATGGATTAAACTTCATATAAAATTTTCAATGTGCTTCTAATTTAAAATTGTTTATTATTTCATATTTACTCATCTAAAGACAAACTAAAAGAGGGAAATAAAATTTATCTAAATTTTTATTTAAAAACAATAATAATAATAATATGGTATTTTTTTTGAAAAGTTTATGATACATTTATTTGACTGAAATATTAGAATGAGAAAGAAATATTAACTCCATAATCATTGACATTTAAAAGTTCATATTCATCAATTTTACAAATACTTCACATGAATTATCCATATCACTAAATTTTGTATCATGAGTCAAAAGAATGAAAATTAATATACACATAATCATATATTTTACTGTTAAGATTCCATCAACCACTACATTTGAAAATATCAATTTCGGTTGGGAAATATTATGTTTTAAATACATGAAATGAGGGTTTTTATTTAAAACTTACAATTGTTTCATTATTTTTCACTCTATTGTTCCATAATTATCAAAAATGAATCCATCAGTTCACCATATGTAATTTTATTCTTCAATTTACTTATCAACGAATGCTATTTTAACAAACACATTATATAATTATTAATTTTAATGAGTATAAATAGTAAAGAAAACTTTTGATGGATTTAATAATTGTAATAGAAAAAAATCGTTCTCTATAATGAACCCATTTTATCAATGTGTATTACTCATAAACAAATTCATCTTTATTCATCAATTTTTTTTCAATTTCATTGATTTTATTTCTAAAAAACTATTTCATTCCAATAAAATTCATACTTTTTAGTCTTCATACATGTTCCAAAATTTCATTATTCATAATTTTACCCAACTATTAATTCATATAATTTTACTATTATTTATACATTATTACTTCGAAAACATATTATAGTTTATCTTATTAAATAAGTGAAGGCTAAATTCCAAATCATAATTTTCATTAGCTATAAACTATATCATCTTAGTTTCAAATGATTTTATTTGGTTCAATCTATTTTTAGAAATTCATTAATTTTTTGTACATATCTTACTCTATTATTCAATGAACTAATCATAATTAATAGACATAAGATTAAGCATAAAATCATTTTAAAATTCATCAAATTTTCCATAAATTATTTTCATGTATTTAGTCAAACAATAAATATCATATTCTATCAATTCCATTATGTTAAAAAAATTATATGAATTTTACATGAAAAAATAAACATGCTTATATGTACCTTTATTATAGAACATGTACCTTATTCCATTGGATAAATATCCAATAAAAATACATTCGTCCACTTATTTATAGAACCTATATAACTTTATATTTTTAATCATTATTATTAAAGGAATCAAAAAATTATATTGTATTATTGTTTTATAGTTCTTCGATATATCTCTAACATCCATTTACTGATTCCATTCAATGAATAAATCTATTCTAAATGAGTATAATTGTACCTACAATATCCCCTAGAAGATTTTTCATTGTTCATATCAAGTGAGAATACTTATTCTCAAATATAATTAATTTTTTCACTTCATCTAGTAAATATTTATGTAATTTTAGAGATCTATCTATCGGGGTTTAATTCCATATTTATTCAGTTATAACTCAAAAGAGTTAGTTGAATACTAATTTTTATTATTCATTTTTATCATTCATATACACAGACCTAAATAATATTAAACTTACCATCTAATTTTTTAACAACTATTTAATCTATTATTTATGTTTCTTGAACACTATATTGGTCATTCAATTGAAATATTCAATTTACGTAATCTTACCTTGTTGTTTGATGTCGCATCAAAAAACATAATTTAGGATTTATAATCTCAAGTGGTCAGGTGGATTGTATTTAAACATTCATATGACTTCCTCTAACCATCCATCCTTTCTGGCATATTCTAAAAATAAAATAATCTTTTTTATTCAGTTTTAGTAAATATATTACAACATCAATTCTTTGAAATTGTACATATAATTTTTTTCCAATATGAAAATTTATGTAGTTCCATAGTTAATTTTCATTCTTAGTACTAAAATAGAAATAATTAATCAGATCTCTAATTTTAATAGAATAAAATTGGTTCTTTCACACATTGTGACAACTATTCAATTATTTAATCATTGAATGATGAATTAATTATTTATAGATATGGCATCAAAACCATTAGGATAGATTACATAACACCTAGTAGGTTGTATTTATGTCTATCATCAAATAGAGAATTGATTGATTTTAACTTCTGGACTTCAATTTTATTCACACTAACTCGCCTTATTTTCCCAAAACTGTTATTTCCAATAGTGAGTAATTACCCATCATATTCATTAATTTTTTCATGATTTTCACATAACATGCCACGTGTGAGGAAAACCCACTATCAAGTATCCATGATTTATTCATTTATTTATCCTTTCATGTAACGTCAGTAATAAAATACTTCTCTTAAAAATTTTAATTTGTCTTTGTTTTCTTTTTATGTACAAGAAACATGCCTAAAAAGTGTTTCAATGTATTATTTAACATAGTAACCTAGTTGGTCATAAATTCCAAAAATTTCACCCAAGTACTCAAATTGATTTTTACTTGAGGGAGTTTTTTCTTATTAGACCTTTTCTTTTGTATCATCCATTACCATCGAGAAGTTACTTTTTTTTCTTCTGCTATTTCTCCTCCTTGGTTATGGTATACTCTATTTGAGAGACAAATTATGATAATAATTAAAATTTGTGTGTCTGAATATAAAAAAACTAAAACTATCTATTATTCTTCAATAATCTATAGATGTATGTTTTTTATAAGACTAGTTTCTTGACATAATGTAAAAGTTAAAACCTCCTATTTATCTTGGTGTGGTTAATCATTTTATATATATTTTTTTATTTTGGTCCTTGAGATGTAATCCATTCATCCTTTTCAGCCCAACATCTCCCATTATTGGTCATTAATGATGTATAGTCAGAAAATTTAGAAGAATGTTAGCATTTGAAAAATATTAATTTAACCTAATTTTTTGGATGAATTCTTTTAGAAGCATATGAAGATTTACCCTTCACATGTAAATATTTGTTGAAGTAATAAATTATATAATTTATTGTATTATCATCCTCAAAAAAGATTAATTGTTTATTACATAGATGTTTTTATTTATAAATTTTTTTAACATGTTAGTACATCTTTATTTATATTCTCATACATTAAACATGAGATTTTATAATTTCCTCTTTGTACACATATTCCGCCTTTATAAAATCTTCTTTTATATCAGTATTAATTTCATTTTCATTTTAAAAATCCATGATTATTTATGAATTTTTATATTTCTATTAACAAATGACATAATTTATGATCTCATAAAATATTCAATCTAACTTTATTCAGCTCCTTATTCTTCACTTATTCAATTATATTTCATTTTTTATATGATCCATGATGTTTTGAACTTCTTCGATGAATTATCATATTATGTAATACAATTAGTTCATTCATAATTTTACTTTTAACTAAGAAAACTTCTAATGTTCCGTATAATGAGTTGTTTAACATACATATATTGTTTTTACCAATATAATTAATGATATTTTTATTGAATGTCATAATTATCATATTCATTATAATTCTTCTTTGGGGATGGGAATTTAGTTGTGGGAAGGCACTAATTATGCTTCAAGGGAACAATATCTATATGAATTATAATATATCAGTATCTATAAGGATGAATCTATTAATTCAATGTCATTGATAATTAATAGTGAAGTTATGATTCTATTCATAACATCAATTTTTTATATCATAGCCTATAGATCCATTTTATATATGTATTATAATATTTTTAACTCATTGATAGATGGTAACATGCTGGTTAATATTTTTTCTTCATTAGGTAATCTGGTAGAGTAAATTATTGTGTAATAAAATCATGGTTATCGGCCTCTTGATTTTGTTGGGATTTCCCAATGGAATGACCTTGTACATCATTACATTCATACAGTATGAAACCCTTTGTTTCTAGCAATGTATGTTCTTGTTAATGTTTTTATGGTTTAATAAAAAAATCGCATGTCAGTATGACCCCCACCAAAAAAAATTACCTGTTATTTTTTCATTGAACACATCTATACCTTTCCAAAAATTCCCAATGTTAAGATGCATAATCCTCTTATTCCCTTCAAAATTATATTCACTATCCATTATTGTACAATAACCCATTACTTTATGTTTATGTTATAAATTTTCATCTTCCTTCAAGATTCTAAATAAATCTCCCATTAATCGACTTTTTGAATATGGGAGCCTTATTTATTTTATTTGAAAAATGTATTTTTTGATGTTAATTATGGGATAAATTATCAATATATTATAATTCCTAGAATATAGGATACAAATGTTCCAAAAAATACCTCATCATTTTTTTAGAAAATAACAAAATCTTCCAATACATCTCTGAATCCCCAGATGTTGTTCATAATTCCATTTACATGGTTGAAGTAATCATCAAAAATATCTTAATTCCCTATCCATATATCTTATAACAATATTCTTTTGATTTTAATAATTCCTTTATTTACATTTACAATCATTTTTAAAATTATTTTATATTTTTTATATGTGTATGTTACATCTTGGAGGCCATCACAATCATATATATAGTAATAGTAAGAGTCATTAGAAATAAATTATAATTTTTTAAATCAACCATGTTATTTTTTTGTATGAAATTACATAGTATAATTGTTATTTATTTGAAGAAAAAATATAGTATTAGTATCAATCGCATCAATGGTAAGAGATATGAGAGAGGGTATCCCTCTATTTTTCTATTTATGATGATTTTTTATATCTTTAGTTCAAATATATCTACTATTCACCGAATTTATGTTATCTATGATTAATAATATAAGTTTGTTTCATAGGAAACATGAATTTTAGTAGAATATCTATACCATTGAGAAGGTATTTAATTAATTGGTGATGTTTTAAAATTTCCTTCATCCTAAAATTGACCATTAAAACATGTTACACTTATAATCCAATAAAATTTATAACTCAGCCTCCTTATTAGGAAATAAAAATTAAAATAATGAATAGAACATAGTTTGATACATTGTTAGTTCAAAATATAGATAAATAGTCAACGTTATACTGTCTCTCTTTAATCCATGGATATTAACTATTTAATGCATGTAAATACAGATAAGCTAACTCTCATCAACATCATTTTGTCACCATATAGAATATACATCTACTACTAATAAGTTTCAATAATTTATACTTATTTAGAGGCAAAAAAAGTCATTGAAATCTATAAACTATAAACTCTCCTAGCCTCTTAGGCCAAAAATCATCTTTATAGTACTTCTCTAAATATTAATCATCTTTTTAGTTCCTCTTCATTCGAACATATTCATATGAGACTTATTTTTTCAGAACCTGATGTCATAGTATTCTCAAATTTCTCTTCTAAATGGGTCTATCCCAATGATCAATTATCATTATAGGAAAAATGTTTTTCACAATATAGATAAACCCCTTTATATACTGATACATCATCAGAAAAACATTATAGAGGAAGATAATGAATATTTTAATTTACTTGTCAACTCAATCTTTATTTGATTGACTCCAAATCATATAATAAAATCACATTCACAAAACATCATATTAACATCCCCATATCAAATTATCAATGATATTAATTTCTTCTTAAAATGAAAAATAGAATTCGGATTTTCCATTTTGAATATTGAGTTATTGAAAATCCAGAACAACATCTTCATAATTTTTATATTTTCAAAACATCCAGACGTATTGGTTGAATATATTTAGAGAATACTAATATAAAGGGTTATCCAATAAGTAATTTTTACTAGTTACATTATATAATTATTTTAAATATATTAATAGTACGATGATCTTCAAATGTTATATTCATCCAATGGTAGCCACATTTTTTCATAAACTAATCTTCAAATTTCTATTATCATTAATTTTAATATTTTTATAGATCCAATAAGAGTCATATTTCTCCATTTTTTGAACATTAAATAATTCCACTATCATTTGGGCTTACCAAAATAATTATCTGGTGATTATAAAAAAGACATTATCATGAACTCTCATTACCCTTTATAGAAAAGTTGGTTTTATCTATCAACTATTTTCACAATTTTTCCTCATTATTGTTTTATCGATATGGTGATCTCATGAAATAATATCCAGTAAAAATTCTACAAATATTCTCCCTCTAAAAAATTTTGATGCAATCTCAAGGTAAATGATGAAAAGGTTTAGTAATCATGATTTTAGAAACTGTGAGGATAAATTAATCATCATATGACTTCTGAAAGAGTAACTCAATATTCATCTAAAAAAAGAAAATGATCATTTATTACCTGAACTATAAAAACATTTAAAATCAAAAGGTTTTCAAAAATAAAATAAATTAATATAATAATAAAATTCCTCAAAAAGAATTCCATCAATGTAATTGAATAGAAGATTGTGTTTATATTCATTACAATATAATTATAGAGTAAATGAAACCCATAATGTTAAACTATAGTCACCGAGTAATCATTATGAATTATGAAATTAATTTTTTCCAAGACAAACATAGGACCTTTTAATCATAGATTTTATAAATGATCTTTATCCCCTAGTATAATAAACATATCCATATTAATATATTTATATAAACATCACCATATCTGTTACTCTATATAATATTCATTAATTAAACATATATTCGTTAGTTAAATAATATTTTTATAATTGCGTGTGAGTGATTAGATTGTTTCATGTATGATTAAATTTTTCGATGTCCATAAGATTTTTATGATATGAAGTTAACAATTAATTGATTACCTTGGGTAATAAACTAATTTTTTTAATTCTTCAAAAATTCTTGTGATAAATCCATGATAGTTTTACTTATTAATTTTTAGGATGAATCTTGTTGATATCTTATTTAGGTAATTTCTTTATCGAATGATATGTTATAATTATAATGAATTAGTTATATATTAAACATTCCGTAATAGAACCAAAATTAAAAAAATATTTTCTTGATAAAATTATATATATTCATTATTTCTATTATTAAAACAATAAAAGTAGGATAGATATAAAAAATTAACTATGTTCCTCCAATGATGTGGTAGTCCACACATACCCATAGTTGATATTTTCTTTTTTAATAGAAATAGAGCTTGAAAGGAAATGGTTAATATATTAAGAATATAAAAAATATTATAAAATAAATATGTATTCATTAATTACCCATTTATATACTTTAATATATATATATTATGTAAAACGAATTATTTAGCTTCATGGAAACAATATTAAACAACTATGAATGAATGTACTTCTCATTTTTTATGGGGGAATTATAGATATTTGTAATGAAATAAAGATAGTGAAAATTTTTATACTAATAATATTTATATAAATATATAGTAAATAGAAAAATATGAATATAGTATAATCACATTGAATAAAATAGTAATAAGTTATTTGTAATCATTTTGAGCGTTTGAACATTCTCTTGGAGTACCTTTTGGAAATTGTGGATTCTGTTTTTTTACTTTGATCGAGGGTATAAATAAAATAGGAGCGGGATTTGGTGGATATTATATGTTTATTTTTTGTATATGGAAATTAAATTTCAGATAGGATATGATGGGGTAGTCTAAGGCCCCCTTTATATGTATATGGAAAAATTATTTATAAATATAACCTTTTATTTACAAAAGAACACATGTTTTGATTAAAAAGAGATTGAAATGTAGGAAATAAGGGATATGAAGTAATTATTTTATAAAAACCCCAAAACCCCTTTTATATATTTTTTTAACAGTTTTATTCTCTTTTACACATGGTTGAACTCTATTATCCTTTATTTACCATCACTATGGGGACTACATTTTTATCCTTATTTACTAATTTTTTAATCAAAATGAAATGAAAAATATTACATAATTTGAGAGTAATAAATAAAAATATCGAAACTATTTTATTAACTAAAATATAATTTATTTTGAGAAATTAATTTTAATATTATCACACTCAGTATGTGAAAACCATTTTTAGATAAAGTGAATTTTTAAGAATAATCAATGTTTAGAATAAAATTATAAATTTTTTTGATTTAAATGATACTAATATGTCTATTATAAAACTATTAATATTTATGTGTCTTTAAGGAAGGATAAAATAAAATTCTACTTTGTGAAATAATAATTTTAATAAAATAATAAAAAACATGTTTTTACTACAATAAAGATTACTTATGTTTAAAAAATTAATAAAACAAGGGTTTTCTAAATTCAACATAGTAATTTACATGGATAAATTTATTACATAAATACATTTTTCCATTTAATTTTTTTTAAATATTAGTGTAAAATATTATTCATGCTAATTTCATAAAACATATTATATAGTTATAAACTATATTTTTTAGTATTGATCTGAAAATCATCTGTTTTTAAAAAATATTCATAATTTTTTTTCATTAATCCAAAAAAATAGACAAGTTTATGTTCTATAATAAGTAAATTTATCTGCTAAAATAAAATAATATATACAATGAAAAAATATTTTCTATAAAAATAATAGTTTTTTTTTCAATAATGTAATTTATTTTTTTTATAATGTATGAGAGTGAACAGTTTTTAGAATTTTTTTAGAGCCAAAGGTTGAGCTGGAGTGATATTTCATGGCTCGGTGAGCCCTATATTGATACAAAAAATATCAAAAATATCTTATATCATACATTCATAGTTTTTATAATTTAGTAGAATAAATCCCGATCATAGTATCAGATCATGAATCTAATTTCATGTAAGATTTGGAAACATGGGGTTTACCCTAGGTATGTTTAAATGTTTGTTAGTGTGGGGCATTCTACTAGGGGTGACCATTTGCGGGTGCATTAAATTTATTTATTTATGTATTTAATTAACTTATTTATTTATCATAAAAAAATATAATACTCTATAAATACATCCCTGGGATGCATTTCTCATGTTTCCATATAGTCTCATGAGAATTATAGGAGATCCAAAACCTCATTGGTGGATTGAAATTTAGTATCGACCATAAAAAGATAATGTAAATGAAATGAAGGATGGAGAATAGATAATTTATTTATATACATTGCTAGTATAAACCTCATCTACCAGTAGGAGATCTATTATTGATATACGATATTTAATTATGGACTATATCCCTATTTACATATCCCTTTTTAAAAACCAATTAATAATGAATGAATTTGATTCATGTTTCGATTGTTGACTACATGAATTTGATTATCTTCATTGATATATTATGAATTACTATTATTTGATATTTTTTATTATATTGGATATTAATTAATCATTCTAAATGAAATTAATTGATGATAACATTAGAAAAAGTTTAGTTTCATTCATGATTTTTTCTTTTTCTTTTTTTTCATCATTCATAACACGTTCGTCACTTGAATTTCATTTAGACTATGACTCAAAAAATATGAAATAATCAATCATTGTTAAATTGACATTATGAGTAGCAGATTAATTGCATTGTTCTATATTTTGGATCAAGAACATGATTTTGGTTATATGTGGTGTGATGGGATATTGGAGATGGATCATAGGTAGAACACGTGTTTATCATTTTTGGATCCCGGCGTTCCATGAGAGACATGATGAGAAAAAATCACATGATTGTGGAGAGTCCTTATTATAGAATCATCTTCTGTCAACCATATACATCGTTTTTGTGTGATGAAGAAATAGTGTCCTAGGATAATGACTAGATAAACCCATTCCTGCTCTCTGTGGTGGATATAGTTGTAGTGAAAGACCATGACAACATGTATCATTTTGAGGATTCATTGAAGATAGGGATTTATATTTCCGTTTATTTCCTTAAATGTGAAAATTATAATTAATATATTTATATATTAATTGGTCTGGAATGTTGAAAGAGTTGGGAAAACTTCTTAAGAGAGGCGAGAGACCAACTTCATGCATACTGCCCAGCCTGGAAGAAGGTTTCCAGACTTATGTTATTTTTATAATTTTAATGGTAATAATATTATAAAAAGGATTAAATGAAACAAATGGTAACCCATTTGGGGTGATCCCACCATAAGTGAATTTACGAGGGGATTCATTAACCCCATTTTATCATTTTTTATTTATTATTAACAATAATAATAACAACACTTTTACATATATTAATTTCTTGTTTTGGTCATAACTATTTCTTGAGACATCAGATTGGAGATCCATTAATGACATCATGATCATAGTATTATAGATGATGTTTTAAGACCAATGTTATATATTTCATTTTACTTTTTTCTCTTTCCCATGAAATTTATTTTGTTCATGATGCAGTGAAATGTATTTTTTCCTCCGGGTGTCTATTTTGGGAATGTAAAAATCCTATTTAGAGTTTTTCCCATGACAATAACAAAATAGTGATCATTTTTCCATTATTTTCCATTTGTGGTGAAATATTTGTATCTTTACATTTGATCCTATCAGATAGAAGATGATCCCCATGAATTCATAAGTATTTTTTGAAATTGGAATTTGGGAATTTGGGTAGTCCATAAGAGGAATTAATATATATATAATATTATAATGATCTTTATTTTGGAATTAGTGATAAGAAACAAGGTGATACATACGTGGATAATCGTTAAGAAATTCATAACCACTATTGACATAGTATGTTCCCATGGAATATTATTAGGAAGTTATAATATGGAATTATATTCCATGATAAGTATTATGATCCCCACTATGATATGAGATTAATATAGAGATAATTGTATACCCTAGTCATCTTGGGATTCAAATTTTGTAAATATTTCATTCACTCTTAGTGGATTTTGTTATATTATCATGACTAACACTATAAATATGGTGATCCCATGTCAATCAATTTTACCTCGTCAGGGTTTTTTTCTACCATATCATTCCAAGGTGTGATATCCAAACTTGGTATCCATATATTCAGTGTTTTAGTATGTTTTATGTGTCCCCTAGTGGTCCTAGAAGTGATACCCCAAATCAGATAAAGTATTTCGGAAATGTATTGAGTAGTTATTAAGAAATACCCAATGATGATGACTTCATGGATGAACGCCCTCAATGACAACATGGATTCAAGAGTGAGTTCTCTTGGATGAGAATTACCCTTGAGATGAATCCTATGATGGGAAATAGTTGAAGCATACTTGATACAAAGAGTCTATTATGAGTATATTTGGGTTATTCTTGATTATATTTATATTTCATATCATGATTGTCAAACCTATGTATTGATTATCTGACTAATATTGATGGTTTATTGTTTGGGGATTTCATGGTGTCCTATTGGGTAATTTTATAATCACCCTTGAATAATCTATTCATTGACATGTTTTATATTATCCAAATTAAATAACATTTTATATATTCATTAGTGGACTGGGATTAGGTTAAGCGTACTTCGGTCTTTAAATACCGCAGTTCACATCAATGATTTATTTGATTGTAGTCTCGTCATTCTAAGAATGTTGTACATTATTCCTATTTTTGGTGGGCCTATAATTGTCCCCATCATTAATATCGTACAATTGTTTACATTGAAAATGGGATTTAGATCAATACCTACATTGGAATCAACTATGTTGTTTTCCCTTTCTATGTTATAGGGTATTGTGGACGTTTTTGTGGATACATGTATATATGATATGGAATACCCTGTTTGTGATATAAAAATTCTGTGCTAGTCACTAACTGATGGCATATAAATGGTAGGATTATGGTGTCACAACTTTTTTTCCACCAGCCAGGGGGCCCTCAATTGGTCAAGATGAGACTGAGTTCTTTTAGAGGGTCCAGTTCAACCTTTGGACCACATATTATAGATTTTCGAACTCCAAGGATTCAGTTTAAATTTATTGAATCATTATTAAAATGATTTATGTTCATATCTCAAGCTAGAGTTTCTAGTTTCCTATGGATTTTTACATATCCATTCACAAAAACTCTTAAAAAATATCACTGAATCAATTCATATAGGAACAATTTTAAGGGATAACATTGGTACATTAATCATATAAGAAATTATTGTGGTTCTTATGTATTTCTTGAGTATTCTCTAGAGATAATATTTTTCAACACTATATATATTTAAGATTCATGATGTCTATATGATGACATTTTGATAGGATTCTAAGATATATTCATGATGACGACTAGTTGAGTGAGGAGGCCTCAGTTAAAGAAAGCCCTTATGATGTGTTTCTTCTTAGAAAGCATATATTAGTGCTACCACATGTTTAGTGGTGATTAGATCCTACAGTGGATCTAATGGAAGATAAAAAACATGATATGAAGATGATATATCTTGAATGTTAGGGTAACAATGCATTTAGGTTTGGTTCATTGTGTGTGCTCTAAAAATAGTGACAATTATGGTTTTTAGTTGGCCAGACCCTTGATAAGAGGAGGTTTGGCTTAATGTATTTCATTCAGTTATCTTAGTGTTCAATCAATGACTAATCACATGGTTGTAATGACAAACAATTTCTTCATAGTGAAAAAGATGGTTCCATATATATTAGTTGACGATGAACCTTTTTTTTGTGGGCTTCACAAGATTCGTAGATTGAGTTTTACCTAGCCCTATAGTGAGCCCGGGAACCATTTGGAGGAGGTAGAGAAATGGAACCAGTTTTTTTTGTGGATATATCCCTGGGTTATGACCCATTTTAATGTATTTTCGGATGTTACACTTATCTAAGATGACATAGGGAAGTAGTAGGGTCATATAATGATGTTGTTTGATGTGACATAATTTTGGAAAGGGAGAGTTACACTCCCAAACCATGAATCATTCATCTAATGCAATCTAAATTTGTTTTGTGACAATATTTATTCCTATATAAGATAGTGTTGATGTTTGGATGATATGTAAATTTTACTTGACTATTCACTATTTTTTGGTGTGATGGGGTGGAATAGAAATACATTGCTTTGGTGAACTAAATGAAAAGGTAATGTATAGATTTAGATGGTTGTTTCTTGTGACCAAAAGATTTGAGTGTGGTTCAAAGCATGATATGGGTGTTATTTGATCCAATTTATGTATTGGTATATAGTCATAATCTACATTACCATAAACATATTCCATTTTCAAGTCCTTGTGATTCCTATGTAGGATTTTACCTCAACCATTTTTTTGGAGGCTTCTATAGAGAGGATCAATGATCACATTCTTTTATCGAATGATTGAAAGGTGTCTATGAAGTGTGGAAATCACATATAATATCATTTTAGTATATTTGAGGCATTATAATGTTTTCCTTGATATGGATTCATTTTCCCTTATTCATGCTTTTATGACTACTTCTAGTTAGTTTTAGTGTCTCCAAGTTAGTGGGATATTGTTTTTTATCATTTTTTATAAGGGGTCCTAGGATATGAGAATGGGGGAATGTGTAGGATGATACAAATAATTTATTATCAGTTGAATAGTATGACCCATATAGTAGAATATGTTATGAGATTTTAGTTTCATACGGTAATTGAGGAGTAAATGGATTCATTCCATGAAGATTTTCTAGGCTTACTACCCCATTAGATGTTTTCTTCTAGAATTTTCATTTCCTATGGATGGTCTTATATTTGTTCCAGCATATCAGATATCATATTATAGGGATGAGAGGTAAAAATGCAGTTAGTTGTTCTATAATGATAGGGCATTATAAGACCTGGTGTGATTTCCTAGATAACCAATTTTTTTCAACTAATAGGTAGATGAGAGATTGAGGATAGGTGTGCACTAAAATAATTGGAACTAAGTGACTTTTAGAGTAGAGTATCTACCCCCTTAAATGATGAAATCATAATCTAGTGGTAAGGTATGATATTTTTCTCTTGGTTTGACCACAGGAATGATTATCACTAATTCCATGTGTGAGAAGAGGATGTACAGAAGGTCGATTTACAGAGCCAGTTAAATTTATTTTACTTATTATTCACACCTTTTGGAATGTTGAATACCCCTGGATGTAGTGAGACCTGTGAAACATATCCTTAAACTCTTTGAGGATATCTATGTGTTAGTTTTTTTGTTTACATCCTCGGACACATAGAATTAGAGTAGGATAATGAGAGATACTTGAGGATGGTTCTAGAAATTATCTGAGAGTACCAGAATTATGGGTTCTCTCATAGAGTTAGTTCATCAATTAGGAGGTCCAATTCTTGGAAAATGTCTTCATAAATATTGTAGGGATAAAATAACCAATAATGGTTTTTGTAATTATAGTTAGGGTTCCCCATAATGTGAATGGACATTGTAGCATATGATCACTCTGAAAATTTCCAACCCTTATTATTGAGTGGAGTTAAAGTGAAGTTTACTTCATCCTGTTATCACTTGAGTGAGAATATGGTGTGGAATACCTAAATTCGACAGTTTTTACCACAAAAATAATAAAATGATTCAAAGAGGAACAACATTGGGATATCGATTTTGAGATCATGCTTTACCTATTATCCATTATACTTATTCTTGATGGGTATTTTGAAGATTTGGAGAACATCATTCTACCAATGATGAATGATGACAATCATATATCATTGAAATGAGGTTATGGGGAGGTTTCTTTTTAATTTAAGTGAATCTATGTGTGGTGAGGATATACCAGGATCCTATGGTTTTTGTTTGATGTGTATGTATTTTGTTACATTTTGATGTGTTTAGCTCTTGATTTCTCTCTAACATATATGAAAAAGAAAATATTCTTGGATAGAAGTGATAATATGATGGTATATATTTGGTTTCATGTCTGGGATTACATGATTAATGTGAGTTTATGATTCAATCCAAGTAATCATAGACTGACTCAGCAAGTTGGTCAACTTCCTAACCATTTGATAGTACAATTTAGTTTAAATTTTGGGATTCCATTCCATGTAAGATACAGTCTTAAATTATAGAATTTATATACTGACCATTTTAGACCATGATGGTCACATTACATCACAATTACAGAGAGGTTTCATGGGTACATGAGGCATATTTATGATTGATAACTGAAATTTTCAACATACATATGACCAGGATGAGTGAACATTTAAATTTATGGAAAACATGATTTGGGATTTTATGTAGATTTTGGACCATAGATTGGAAAATAAACTACCATTAGTGTTGAAACATATAAGGTCGTGTACATGATACCCAAGATCTAGGCATTATACTGGTCAGAGAATTGTCATATACAGGTATTTCAACATATATTTGGTGATATGTATGGGATTGGGAGTTTTATTGACCTAGAAAGAGATTAGGACCTCCCTGTGTCATTCTGAGTCTTTTAAAAACCCCTGAACAAATCCATTGTAGATCGATTAGGAGATAATGTTTTCTTTGATATCTCAACTCGTCGAGGATTAATGTGATTTGGATGAGGTGTCAAACATCTCCAAGTTTAGGAAACAATTTTTCCATTTATTCTTTTGGATAATAAGTTGGTGTAATTCATTAAACTATGATAGTAGTTATACATGGTTCTTGGTGATTTCCATGAGTCAAAACTAAGGTGATATGTGTATGACTTAATGAGAAATGCTTCCTAGGATTAATTGTGTATTGATGGTGGTGTTACCATTGTGATGTTCCAAGAGGTTCATAAGAACTATAAAGAGAAAATATCTTATATGGGAACGTTTTACCCTTTGGTGTCAGTTTATTGATGACATGATAACCATCATGAAATCTCATGGGAATGAGAAACTCATTTGAGGGCTCTGTATCTTCAACAAGCTATGTATTTTTTTTCATTTCAAGATGAAAACCCCTAAGGTTGGGATAATGTAAAATCATTGTATATAAAAAATCTATAATATTTTATGGAATATATTCAATGGTATGAACTATGATGATGTTATAATTTACGGATCTGTGAGCCGAGAACATATAAAATAAGAATAATAAATATATTATATCATGCATGAATATTTTTTTTAAAAGATTATAATAACTCCCAACCTGTTTTACCGATCATAAATCTGATACCATAGATGAATAATGAATATTGGTTTTACCCTAGTCACAACATAATGTTGGATGAAATTATATTTCTATTGACTATATGAGTATGAATTAATGGAATTAAGTAACCCTTGGTTAATAAGTGGATATCCTTATCATCGATGGTGAATCATTACTAAGGATCAATAATGATAGAATATAGGTGAAATGAAAGACAGATAAAAAATTTAGCAAATCATTAGCTTCATTAGTAGAAGAATCATTCTTCACCAATTATAAATCTATTGCTGAAGGGGGCATTGTTTTCTATATTTCCCACATTTATTATCCATTTTTAATGACAAGAAAATCTCAATCAATTTGATTCATCGATTGATGGTTGGTTACAAGAATTTTCTAACTTCTTATAAATTTTTGGAATTATTGTTATTTTTTATTGTTCATTCTCCTTATTATTCAACAATATACCTAATGGAATTACATCAAGACAAATCCATACAATGGCCCTGGTCTTTTCATCAATATGTTTATTGTTATTTTTCCCATGTTCCTAAAACATTCAACATCACTTAACTTGGATTCCAATTTGTCAAGTACTCATTAATTAATCATTTTGAAATTGATATTTTGAGAAAAATACCAATTCAATAACTTTTTATTTAGGAACAATAGAAAAACTATGGTGCAATGTGGTGTGATAAGATATGTGAGATCGATTAGAGGTAGATTATGGGTTTATTAATACATATATTTTGTGAAAATATATTAGGGTGTTTCCATACAATGATTTCTGTAAAAAATATATTAATCATTACAAAAATGGGATTATAAATCATTCATTTTGATTAATGGAAGGATTCCAGTGAAATTTATAAAATTAACCAAAAATAATTAATTTTAAGAGATAATGACACTTTCCCTGGCGACACGATACATCATTGTGCAGTCCCATGAAACTAAATTCACAATAGAGAATAAAAGTGAAGAAAAAATGTTAATAATAACTTCTTTGACTAGAAATTAAATATTCATGTCTTGTAACTATTTCAAGACATTATAAAATTAGAAGTTATAACACTCCTAGAAATTTAGAGAGCTTGAAAATAATATGTCAATATTTCATGATCCAAAACAATTCACATCTTGAATGACTTACCTGATGTATAAGTGTCAGGATGAACAAAAAACAAATAGGTTTGATGAACATGTGGTAGGGTCCGACATTATGAACTCATGACCACTCACGGTATCTTTTTTATTCCATTAAATTCTACATGATCCCCATGTAGTTCTATATGTAAAAATGGATTTTGCAACTATTATGGAGAGATATAGAGAACAATGTTTCGAGTAAAAATATGTACTATACCGATCGATAACTAACATGACATATCTATTTTTTTCATTTATTACATAATTCATTATATCCCACACTCTCATCAGTGGGATGATGGGTTTAAATTTTCATTGTTCTTGGGTTATGTAGCTGGAAGGGGGAGGTGTCATTGGATCTATTTATTATTATTATTCATGTATTTGGTTATCTAGAATTTTTATATACAATTCTAATCTCTCTATTAATGTTTAATCTTGAAAATTTGTTAGTAAATATGAAGAGAACATTTTTATTGTGTAGAATGTTACACTAAATTAAGGAATAATAATTATCTCATTAGTGGACACAATTTTTTATATGTTATCGAGACAAATATGTTAAAAAAAATTCATAATTACATAACTATTTGAAATATAGGATTTCTGGGTTGAGGATAGGTTACCCTGACAATTTTTATCCAACTTATCACTACTCTAATGAAAAAAATGGATTAATAATTTAATTTCTAAAATAAAATTTCACCGAAACCATGACATAAAAAAACAAGACATTCTATAAAAACTCAATCATAAAAACTCATATTTGTATTCTTTGTTCTCCCCCATTCCTTAAATATCTTTTAAAATATTTGTTTTTTCAATGACTTTTTAAAACAATCAAGTCAATAAATTTTCTTTAAAAACATAATTAAAAACATTTTATGTTATTTGTGGGTCCCTCCTCTACCTACTAGATACTCCATTTTAATTAATTAATTAATATCGACTGAGTTTTCAAAATTTCTTATTCTTGATTAGTGATATAGGGAAATAATGATGACCATTGGCCCCATCTTTTGTTGTTCATCGGTTTTGGTGTTAGATGAGTGGCATGAAAGGACCAACTTATGTTTTGGGTGAGAGGGTAGAATTCAGCTACAAATGTGGTCAATGATATATCTAAATGTAGTGTCTTATGGGGTAAAGAGGAGGTAATGTCTTATAGCGACAGCCGACATTACCCTTTCTTCCTCCCCAAAGTGATGGCAGCAGAGGTAGTCCATAGGAGAAGGAAATATTTTGGGGAATCATTGAACATGGTGGATTTGTATTACTTCTATTTGACTGAATTTATTATCATATAATTAATATATTTATATTTAAATATATAAATTTTTATTGAAGTATAAGAGATTGGGATTTCCAACATGATAGAGGTATGATACCTCTTGTATGGGTAAAACATAACCTTCGAAGTGTTTATAATAATTAGTTTATTTTAATATTAATATATATAATTATATTATAAAAAATGGAAATAAATCAGAAATGGGAAACCCATGGTGTTGTAATATCATCATATAAAAAATTTAGGGGGATGTGTGAACCCTCATCTATCCTTTTTTATTTGTGTTTTCTAATAATAATAATAATAATAATAATAATAATATATAGACAAAATAAATTGATAATAATATTATTATCTTAATACATCCATAAAATCTACCGGTGATGTCTACATGGAGATCGCAATACGAAACAATTATTATCATATTACGGTAGGGGATTTAAGATTAGTATTAGACAATTAATTTTAACTCAAGGATTTTCCCCATGAATTGTTGTTCATGTGTGATGTGGTTATTTTTATAACTATGTGTATGCCTTGGGTAGGATAATAGACTATAAGAACGTTTTTTTACATGGGGATACCAATAAGTTGATAATATTTTCCATCTCTATATATATTTGCTGACATATTAGGGGATTTAAATTTTTTCATTTCTGACAGATGATGAGCCTTGTGAATTTTCCTGAATTTTCATAGACATGGAATTGGGGCCACAAGTAGTCCATCATTGGAACTGTTGATTTTAGAATGTGATGATTAATAATAATTAGAAATTAAAGATATGATGCATGGTTTGTAATATGTACACTTCTTTTAGTGATGTTTAACTAGTATTATTTGGTTGTGTTCCCTTAGACTATTCCAATGAGGGTACAATTTGACCTTATTCCCAAAGAATTTTATTGTGATCAACTCTAGGAGATATTTTTTAAAATGGATTTCATAATATACCCTAGTGGTAATGGGTTTGATACTCTATTACAATTTAATTTAAAATACGTGTTGGTTATGGTAATGTCCTATTCAAATGTACACAAGAAGTAATCTCTTATATATAAGGTTGATACAGTTAGGGATTGGAGTTTTCCCCAATGGTCCTCAGTGTGATTTTCTAAGTGGGTCTTATGATATTCAATGATCCATTGGGGTTTTAAGGTTTCCTATAGTCCTTGCAGTGAACCATTATTTAGGAACTAGTATATAAGAAAACTATAGTTTACTTATATGGAGGAAATTGATGGACCTAACTTCTCAAGTGAGTGCTATCAATGATAGTGTGGCTCATGGAGTAAGTTATCCTTGATGAGAATTATGATCGAGAAGAATATTATGGCCGAAAGTATTATAAACCTATTTGATACATGGATTTAGTTGTTATTATAAATATATTTAATCCATATTTATCATTATGTATCTTATCTTGATTGATATACATATGTGTTATTGAGCTAACTACCCATGATACTTTATTGTTTGTGATTTCAGGGTATCCTACTAGGCGTTGTTATACTCACCTCTTCATTACATCATCCAACACATTTACTGTATCATATAGAGAAAAATATTTCAAAAGAGTCCTTGGGGGACCTGGAGTAGGTTGACCACAGTTTAGGCTAGATAGACCACGGTTCATAGCAATGTTTAATTTGAAAAATGTCACATTAATTTTGGTAGGTTGGAAAATATTTTCAGTTTTTATGGGCTTGTATCTTATCCCTTTTTATTTAACACTATGTGGAACTCTAATGTTTGGCTTTAGATGTATTCGTTCATTGGTTTCATTTTTTATTAAACATTTAATCTTTTTGGGAATTGAGATGTGTGAATACAAACTAGTATAAAAGATAATTCCTCACATGTGTTTGACATGCCGAATCGGTGTTAGTCGCCATCACCTAGCTTATTGGAGGATATACTGGACTGTCAAATTCAGATTAACACTAGCTAGGATAGATCCAATATTTCAGGTCATTATATTAAATAGTACTTCATATAATATTATAACAAAATGAGAGTTAATATTTTACTTTGAAATAATAATTCGTATCATAATCATATTTTAAATGAGATCAATTTAATTATATAAAATAAAGATCACATTTTGAATAAGTATTTTGAAAATACATTACATAATGTTTAATAGTATTAATTAGATTAATTTTATTATGTAACTTCAAACACATTATTTTAATTAATGAAACATTAATTTGTTATAATTTATAATTTCATGTAATATATTTAAATATATGTATTTATTAAAAATTAATTAATTAACTTTTTATTTACATATGTCATTAATGTAATTGATATTTTCTTTTTGATGCATTAGATCATATTTAATTATTTTAATTATGTATTTTGTGGTCATTTTTAGTTTTGTGTTTGTGATGAAATATATCAAACACAATAAATTTATTTAAAGGGATCAAAAATAGTAAAAAAATTTGTTGTTATAGTTGGTATGGATGAATAATTAAATAAAATAAAAATATCTATATATCAATAAAATTTATGTTAAAACTTATAATCCATCAATATAAATACAGAACAACTCTGAATAGATAATGAATTTAAAATTTGGAAAATAGAAATAATAATCTAAATAAAATTCAGGATTTCATGAAAAATGTCCATTCATAAATTTATTATTGTGCATTAATGTCATAATTGGGCCAGAACCTATTCCAAGGATGTCTATAATAAAAAACATTAAAGTGAAAAATACATCAATGTACCTTAACATTCCTAAAATATATCTAGTGAGTCTGTATTTCTAATGTAATGAATACACAATGTGTGAGTGAAAATACTTAGAAGACCACCACTTACTATGTCTCATATCAAAATTTTAATAAATGGGTGTACGCATATAACATATATAATATTTTATTATATATATATATATAATAATTTTTTTTAAATAGGTTTATTAAATAATAGATGTAATGAATAAATATCAACTTATTAATGATTACAAACCATAAATACTCCATATATTTGAAGAGTCAATACTCATACAAATATAATTTACGCCTATCATGAAATCTATGATGAAGTGGAAAATATATTAGGTCACTAGATAACACTCCAATGGGAAGGGGAAAATTGTATACTATTTTATTGGATTCTTATAGCCCATCTTTTCAGGAAAGGATAAAGATTATAATATGTCTGTGATATCTTTCATACCATACTATTTCTATAACCTTTGATTCAACATGTGGCATACCTATAGATGAAACTTATAATATTATCATATCACTATTAAACATGATCAATATATCAAATACATATCCATGAAAATGTATACATTTCTAATTATAATAGACATTTTCCCAATATAATAAAGTAATAGTTATGCTCATATGTACAACATTTTCCCTCAGTATATCAGGATATAAATCAGTTCTCTATGTATACATATAAAAACTAAAAATCCTATTCCCAAATAATGTGTACTATAAAAAATAATAATGATTATTAAAATAATTCGCATTAAGAATGAAACAATGTAAAAATATTTTTTCTGGTTAATAATGTTTCAATACACAAAAGAAAAACCTGTGGAAATGTAAATGGATTAAAAAATTCATATATGTTAATCAAAATATGAATGATTTATATATTTGTGGGTTTTACATTTGAATGTTTTATTTTGGAAGAAATATAGTCACGTAAATGTGTTTATTGAAATTTATTATTTAATTATATAACTCTTATATAAATATGACATAGTTATAGTCATTATAATTTACTAATCGAAGGAAAAATATTTTCAGTTGGTTGTGAAATGTATTTTTTATCAAAATATTTTAATTGAATAATATTATAGATGGTTTTTGTTTCATTGAAAATTAATTATCTCGTGTAACGAAATTTTCTATGATAGTGGAAAAAAACCTTGTATTTGGTAGTGAAAATTATAATCGTAGAATCTAGTTATGGTCTATTAGATTATAATATCTATTGGAATGGAATTATCCCCAAGATATATTCATAGGTATAGCCCCCCTAAAGTAATCCATGTAACAGTAGAACCCTTGAATAAAACAAAATATAGTTCCAGTGGAAATAGAATATGTGGCAGTATCCAATGTAATAACAATGATGAGGGCCCCTGATAATAGGCTTTGAATAAGTTTAAAAAAAGTTCACCATTGGATGTTAAATTTAGAATCCCTTCATAATAATATGTTCATTATTACTAGTACGATACACCAAATTATATTCAAATATATATATAGATATATTTATTTCATTATATATATTTTATATTATTTAAATTATAAATAATTAAATGAATTTTATATAATATAGGGTCATACGATGTGTAGATAGTTGTGGTAGGGAGTCTTCTATAGGCTCTACATAAATAAAAAATGGGGAATATGGGTGTTGGGGGTCCCTGGAAGCACTACAACTATGGATAAGTTAAAAAACAATGTTTGATGGTCCCCTATCAGGGCTATTTATATATGAAATGTTGCTCGTGGTTATAAGGGGTTTCACTCAAGAAACACTAACATGGGAAAGGTTTCTTGTCAAGATAGAGGCCCCTCATAGAATGTATTTCTTGTTGAAAGTAAGACCATAAAAGTAGTGGGATTTATGATGGAAATATTTATAAGGTATGGATGGCCCATAATGGTTGAGGGTACCCTATATGACATATTTCCATATAATGGATCGGTTGAGGAATTAGGGGACCTTGTGAGACCTATTATTATGTGTATGTTGTCCTGTGTTGGTGGGAATCACACTTTGCAAATATTACAGTAGGCAAGGTGACCCATGGTGGTTGGGCCTTATAGTTCCCTTGTCGTGACAAAAATTCCTTTCAATGTGTCTTCATATTCCCAATATCATATTTTCTCATGGATTAAGTAGGTCTTCCTCTATGTTCCACAATTCTCATAGTACTAATCAATTAGACAACCACGTGAAATTTCTATGCACACCAATATATAAACCGTCACTGATTGTTCTTTAAACCAAAGATATAGAATTGTTTTTTTTAGAAATTTTTGGTTAGGGAATATATTTGATGTCATTGAATTGTGTCAAATATTTAAATAAAATAATGACTTACTATTTAAACATTCATTATGAATATAATTAAATCAACTCATAATGGAATAAGGTTTTAGTAAAACATTAAAATTTCAAAAAACACCTAAGGTAATAGATTCACTAATAGAAAAAATGTATTTATGTTATTTACATAAATCTAATTCTATAATTAATTAATAAATAAAAAGGAAAATATTAGTATTTATTTTGTTTTTAGACTATTTTATTAAATTAAAATATTTAATAAATTTAATTTTGTTTTGAAACAATGATGTTCCTTCATAGTTAATCAACCCAAACATTATATAAAAATTTATATAATCATATAACTGAGGGTTTCGTATAATTCATTAACATATAATTCAATGTTGATTTTTAAATAAATATTAACTCTCTTAGTCCTGAAAGGGTTCTATAGAGCACGACAGAATGAGGTATAGTCATACCACCCAATCATTAGTTCTGAAATATCTATTTATCTATATAATGTTGTCTCGTGATTTTATAACATTAGTATAAACAAAATGCTATCGTAACTTTGTTACTCAAGGACCATCACAACACATTTTCTATGTTTTATTCTCAATATAATGTTATGATGAATCACAAAATCATAAGACAAAAAGAAACCCATTATATATTTTAAAACCATTTGGATCATTATAACATTTATAGTCACAGACCTATATATAAATGAACAGACATCCATAACTAAAGAATATATGATCAACATTTTAGGATTAAAAAAATGATTTAGGTATAAATAATTTTTCTTCATTTAGTTCATAAATAAAACTAAGTACATATAACCTATATTAAAATGTAGAAAAAAACCAATACTTTAATGACATCTATATTCTATATAAAAATATTAAAGGATACATTAGTAAACCAATTTATACAAACCATTCTATAAAAATTATTTTAATTATCCATAATGTATTAAGATGCTTATTTAGGGACACCTAAAGGTGTTGGGGTTGGTGGTGGGTGAGGGAATCAGTGTATCATAATTTTACCATGTTGTTTAATTCCAATAATTAATACATATTATTATCAAACCATTTTTTCAACTAGGATATGTGGATATATTGACAAGAAATCAACCCTTATAGAAGTATGAATTGATGAAACATATAAGATCAATAGCACAATAATACTTAAACTAGGATTTCCCTTAGTGTGGTAAAATTCTAATTTCGACGATCGTCTTTTGTTGAGATATGGTTTTTATTATCACATTAATGTTTTAGAGATTTCAAGTGTAGTTCAAGGTGCAAGAAAGTATTGGGTTACTATAATCCAAGTCCTCATGTTAGGAAATGACCATTTTCATTCATTGATGAATGATGTTATAAAAAATGGTATAAAAAAATTCATAAATGTCTTCCTTGATCTCCTTAAATTATAGACCATTAATCCACATATTTCAATGCATTAGTTGGAATTATTAATAATTACTCAATTTGTAGATACATAACATTTAGTATAATATTTGAATGAATTAACGCTCATTGGTAATGTTGAATCAATTAAATTAAACTCTATTATTTAATAGAGTTTTCATCACTCTTCATGATTCTCAATATCAATTTCATTCTACTCTATTCTCAAGATCCATATTTGGTATGATTATATAATGATAATTATCATCTCAATCTTAATCATATAAAAATAATAATTTTAAAAAATTTAACTTAAACATATCAATATACAAATGTTCTCATGGTTAATGAGTTATAAGATTTTTCTAATTTTTATTTATTGATAGATAGGAACAAAAAACCCTATTTTATAAAGGGTAAATTTTCTACATAATCTATCCCCCACACACACCCTAATATATTCATATATTTTATGACTATTACTACCCTATTTCTAATAATAATGATCTAGTACACGCGTTCATATATTCTCAAAATTTAAATCATTTAAACCATGTTATAAAATTATATAAATATTCCTTGAGAATCATAATGTTTACATTACAGGATATTAAAAATATCATAAATTATTCTATATAAAATAGACTATTTTAACTCATTCTATAAAATAATGAAAAAAAATTAAGAATAATCAAGACATAAAATCATTCCTTTAGATATAATGGTTTTCAATAGTGTATAAAGTTTTCTGCACTTATCAGAATGGTTCACCTTCTATCATGATGTTTAATATTTTGACGCAGAACTTATATATCAACTCTGATAATAATTTTATGCAATAGAAATTTTATGTAATTCACATATTATATGATTCTCAGAAATAACAATAATAAAATATTATGAGTTCCTAGTATCTTACTTGTTTTAAATATTTTGGTAGAGATATCATCTTACCGTAAAAGGCATCTAAGGAAATCCATATATCTTATAAGACATTGATATCTTATGAAGTCTCAACATTATTACAATGTTTGATTCATTTTTCAGTAATTTGTTGGAATTTTCTCACTATCATCTTCATTTTCATCATTGAAAACATCTCTAGTAAATTCAAAACTATAAAATATTATCATCATGGTATATGATTTTTGTTACCATTTTTAAAACAATATAAATTAATATGTCGAAGTCCACTATTTTCTGTGTATTCCTCTAGAAAACACATTATAACAACATCATAGAAACATGATAAACTATGTAGATTTATTGATGTAAAATTTTATCCTTCTACTTCATAGGTTTATCCATATGAAGTCATCCAATCCTTATTCATAGGTGTAGTAAATTTCCATTTTTTGTAATTATACATATTTCTTTTTTTCACATAAAAATCCAACATTATAATCATTGTATTTGGACATTTGATACTATATTGACAATATGTATATAAAATTCATGAAGATTAGTATTCTCAAATTTTAATCCCAAAAACTCATTTTCATAACTGAAATTAAACTTCACAAACCATGGATACCATATAACATACATTTTTATCATTACATTAAATAGTTTTTCCATATTGATCTCTCTATTAAATTGTGTAGCATACATTAATTAATCTTATTACTATCTCGAATCTATTTTCATGTTTGCACTAAATCTTATTCCAGTGGATTGTAGAAAGATAATTGTATTTCTCATTAACCCTGGATTTTTATTTTTAATTTTAGTGAGCTTCCAAAACTTCATTGAATGTAGAAATTTGTACACATTACAAGAAAAAAAATTCTTTTGATATTCATGCACTACATTCAACTTATTCTGATGATCTTTATGTTGTTTATTTAACATCTAGAACTTATGTGGTGAGAATTAAATTGTACATGGAATACTACACCTATAGTGTTTTATCATATGTTTACACCCATGATATTTAAAATCTTATCAATTCAGGTAAAATCATGTAACATGTCATAATTATATTCGGGTAGTAAAATAGTTTATAAATCAATACACATAACTTCTAGGAAATAAAAAATTATGGAACATCCTGGTTCCAAAACCCCAGTCATAATTCCATTCCCTATAGTGGATAAATGTAATAAGCATACTATTATATTCCTTTCTACACCAATGCAAATCTTGTCTTTATACATTTATAAATGTCACACTCGTAATCTTGAGATTAAGCTCAATAGACTATATCTAATAGATGGCTATTATAGTTGTGCGTTATATAGGATTTTACAATTCTATATGAAATGAATAATTACTTTTTTTAATTATATAGTATTAGTAATTTGACCATAACATCTTATTAATCTAAAATCACAAGACTCTTATATGAGATTATATAAATTCCCCCACATACTAGCATGCATATTTTATAATTGCCAATAAGATTTATTCCATTTCCAAATAATCATATTTTATTCAAATTATTTATTTTATTATAAGTATAGATAATTAATACAATCATAATAAGAACCATTAGAAACATAATTATTTCTTATCATATTCTAAACACATTTTAGAACCTCTAAATCATTTATGAAACCATCCAATTTATCACAAAATATATATTTTCATCGGGAATATTTAAAAATATTATTTTAAATTCTAATAAATTATTTTATGCCAATGTTTCCACAACATTGATCTTTATCATATCATCCTTAATATTATTAAATACAACGATATTTATTGGGTTTGGAGTACAGTTTTCTTCGAAAAAATTGATCCTCCCACTTCTTATATTTGATCCATATTGAACCAGTTTATAGAATGATTAAAACCACAAATTTTATTTTCTATAATCCTCTACATAAAACATTCTAAGACACTATGTGATATTCAGATGTAGTAAATAAGGGTGAGTAACCCCATTATTCAAATCCTTCAAAATATTATCATGGATTTGATATAATTTAACCTTTCTCAATTCTAGATAGGTATGGATAGTTTTATCATCAAAATTATTTTTCACAATTTATAAATAAATTCATAAAAAATCATGTTCTAGTTTTAAAACATTCCATTTCTCATAAATTAATCATCAACAATCACTCCACCTAAATATCAAGATTTAATTCTTGAAATCGAGGATAAGAGATTAGGAATCAAGGATATCTTGATGAAACCATTGCAATAACCTCTTAGAGGCCCATATGTTCATGATATTGTATTATTATGGATGATACTCAAACATGTATCCACATGTTTCCCCCTCAAATAGGTATTCTAATATTTTAACCATCATGGTGAATCTCTTCCATCAATTGAATTTAAGATATCAATTTGTTGATCATTCCATGATGATGACTTCTAATTTTTTTTTATCAAGTTCAGTTAGCATAATAATGTTATCTAGTTCTCTATATGATAACTAAATTCACCGTAAAATAACAAAACAGAATACACATAAATACAATTACAAGGTATGGGTATAATTTGAAACTCATTATTCCTTAAAATGAATATAATGGATGATAATTTCATCTCAACCAAGTTAATTTTTTCTTTTTATCCTTGATATACAATATCATTCATTAATATCTCCTTATTATGTTAGGTATTATGGACTTATTTTTATATTAATCTCCTTTTTGTGGTATTTTCCTATCCGTATAACCCTATAAAGTAAATTCCACCCATGTGGTATGTTAATATTATTCTTATATACACTTCATGTTGGAAAAAATAAAGGGAAATTGTTAACATGATTATTCTTACCGATGATACCAAGACATATATGAAACAACATGATGAACCTAAATGGTCATATGGAGACATTGTGGGTGAATTGGGGTTTTAAAATTTTATCAATATCATACTTTCCATTAGTTAATCCCTCTTGTTCTCTTTCCTCTATCTAAATTGATAGATTTTTATCTATGGATGTGTAATAAATTCTCGCATTAGAATGAAAATTATAATGGTATAAGTATAGTATCACGTAAAATTTTTAAATGGTTTAATAATGGTGTTAGAGACTAATACTTATTGTTTGAAACATGTATTCAGACCCATAAATTGTTGTGATTATAGGTGTGGTTAAATTCATCAAATCTTTCTGGGAAAAAATCATAAAAAATTCCATGGAATGTATCTATTTATTATTCAATATACAAGATCAACACATTCTAGATTAACAATGACTTCCTTGTCTTAACCAAAATATGTCACTAGGTTAAAGCGTAATCCATCCCTACTTATTTTTATTCACTGATACATTTTATTTATTATCAAAAATTGTTCTCCAAAATATCCATTGGTTTAAATCATTAATCATTAATATGAAACATTATTTTATTTAGCCAAGGATTGGTGTAATTATTGATTTGTGGAGGGGTAAAATCATTAATACCTTTCTATTTTTTAAATTTTTTTCTTTTAATTAAACCTTTATTATCTCTAAATATCTCAATATATCCTATCATTGACACTTATCATTACAAAAACATAATGATTATAACATTCATAATAAATATATATTTACATAGTTTGAATTTCTAATAATATTCATAGCTTTAATGGATTATATAACCTGATTAATGATTCATTAAATATTAACACATGTGGTTACAATGAAATTGAATTAAACTATGCTTAGATGACATCACATCTTGTTATATAACATCCCACTGGTGGTTCATTATACTATAATACATAGTTCCTAGCATCACATGATTTCTTTCTCAATTTGACACTCTTCAACTGTCATAATTTGATTAGAGTTTTTCTTGGATCCATTATAACATTAACAATAGAGAGTAATGTCCCTCTATCATGATGTGTTTTATTTTATCTTCCTTGTTTTATTTTTTTATTTGTTATATTGGTTTCAGTTTTTGTTATCGAGATACCAAAATTATGGATGGCGTGTCTTTCTATTATTCACCTTCTTAAATGCATAATATCTCTTTGATGAAGTAATAATTACCTTTTTAATAATGATATACTTTTATATCTAGTCATTTATGATTTTGAACTCACATATTATTCTTCATCTCCATCAATTTTATATTTAAAAAATTTTCCTGAATATTGTTTTATAATATTAATTTTGTAAAATCTAGGTTCATTAGATGTATTCTATCATAATTTTTCTAATTGGAATATATTTTTCCAATTTAAAGCCTTATTTAATTTTATTCAATTTATATAATAAAATATTCCTTATAGATTGTTTCATTTCTATATTTCATGTGATTAAAAATATCACAACATAATCTCTAAAAAATCAATAGAAATTAAACCATTTTTTATATCTTTCTATGTGTACATGTATTCATTCATTGTGATGTGGCATAGTAGCTTGTGGAAAAGAATCACTCAAAATATATATTTTCTCTTTAGTGGTTATTCTTTAATGTAAAAATCAAGAATAAAAAATTTCTTATATTTGTTATGATTTTTATAACCACAAATATCAAATAATACCTTGTCTAAAACAATTCCTGATTTTTCTTAGAATATAAATTATAGAATTTTCATAGATCTATTCTCCTAAAGAACTCATAATTTCACCAAGTGTTAGACAAATAGATTTAAAATTTTCAATGAATCATATAAATTTTCTTATTGAAAAAAATTTAGTCCAATGTACATTATTCTGATGTAGAAATGGAAAAAATGGTGATTAAAATAACAAATATAAAGATCATTTATTTTTATAAAATTCAAAATGGCCCATACATATTTAATTTTAATGACAAATATATAAAGACTAATGGATTATATAATGTATGATTGACTTGTATGTAGATTTGAGGCCTTTGAGAAACATTATCAAATATTCAAATGAGTCATATAGTTCATTATAATGATTCATATGTAGAATACCAAATGAATCATACATTGTTCTAGATGACAAGTATGCAATCAGGGACATTATGATATCTCCACTACATTTCTTAAAAAATCATTTGCATTCTTGACTTAATTCAAACTATATATACAACAATTCATATCTAATATTTCTCAATTATATCAATGAAAATTCAATCCTCATCAAAATATTGTCCACATAAATTTATAGTAGTTTTGACTTCCAAGATACTTTGGATGGTCTTCCATGTAACATCATGTTCATGATGTCAACAAACTAGTTCACCAATCTAGTTCAGAACATGATGACAAGCTCTCCACATCATACTCTAAGGGCTCTAATTTCTCGAACCCAGATTCCATCCATAAGGGTTACCTGATCCCGGTTGGCCACATGGCCTCTTGCACATCTCCCCTAATACTAGAGGCTATCGACTAGTGGCGAGGGCCTATGTGTGTCAGGTGGGAGAATATTTCCTCATTACCGGAGTATCATAGCATATGTAAAATATACAATAAATATTGGATGTGAAATAAACAGAAGTAAACAAAAAGTAGGTCAAGAAATACAAGAATACATAGCAATAACTGGAAGTAAATCATGTAAAAAATGATGAATATGGTACATTAATAAAGAAAGAATCCAAACAGAATAGGGAAATTTAATATAGTAAAGTCCCAAAAATTACAAAAGACAAAAAAGGTATCCTATTATCATAATCCTCAACTTGTTTATATGCTCCCCTACTCCAAATCCATAGTCAAAAACCATTAATCGAGAACTTTACCTTATCATCTCCTGCATCCATATAATATGTTTGGCTCAATGATGAGGAAACAACAGGGTGCGGGATAATCATCCAACTAAAAACCACCCAAGTCTACACAACTCTAACAATAATAAAAAAAAATTCTAGAAAGTGTAAATAAACATTAAAGACACTGTGTTTTCCCATGTAATGAGTATATTGATGTATGAAATACAAACCTACCATCAAGGCTTCATGCAAAAGAGTTATCTCCTAATAATATTGCTAAATAATGTAAACATATCACATGGCCACACCATACATCTGTCTTTGTTATGGAACCCAAAGCCACACTATAATAAAAATTAAATTTTATCACAACCACACCATATAGAGAAGAGTATAATCCTAAGGCCACGCCATATAGTGAAGTATATAATCCCATTACCATGTCTTATAGTGAATATAATATCTCAAGGGCTAGATCCAAGGTGTCAGTAGTCCAAGGAATCCATGTAATAATTCTAGACCACGGAGGGACGGATCAAAGGATCTTAACGAAGGAATCCCATCGAGTCCCATTGGAGTCCCTAGAGGAAACATTGTTATTTGGTTGTTTGGGTCCTAGTATCATGGAAATAGAAAGTCCCAGGTGAGCCCATGAATGTCGGATGAACAGGGTAGCAAGGCACGCAGTATCCCACGGAATCGGACCCAAGGGGAAAAGTCAACCCCAGGCATCAACTACTGCATTCTAGATCCATGTAATGATGTCAAAGGCATCAATCAACCATTTATTCAAGAATTCAATTTAAAAATTCAATTTAATCAAATATTCCATGTGAGTATACCCACGCACATCATCCGACATAAGCCACAAGTATACCCACTGGTTCAAACCATTTTTGAAAAACAAATATGGTCCTACCATTCCATATAAACTATTTAGCATTCCAATAGTAATATCATTCTTTAATTTTCACACCTTGTATGACATTATATCATTTAAAGGTTGTCAATGAAACTAAATAGAACATACGTTAATCCTTACTAGGTCCAGCTACTCCTCTGACCTGAAACTCTCTAAAAAATGTTCCCTCTCCAAAAATCCAAATGGGCAGTGAAAAGTATGAATGCCCTAAAGTCACCCAAAAAGATGAATGAATGTATATAACACATACCATTCCATGGTAGTAGACAACACGTCCAGTATCACATCTTTATTTTTCCTAGTTTTGATGAAATCTTAAAAACAGATGAAGAATGGTATATTAGGGCATCTGATTCTAAAACCAAATAGTGCAGTGTCTGTTCTGAAGAATCAAGAAGGACTAAAAAGGAATTGAGTACCTATTGATGCAACACCAAAATGAAGTATGAATATTGAATCGGAGTCTATATGGACTTTAGAAATGAAAAAAATACTTTAGGGTGGTTTTGGATCTCATAAAAAGAAGAAAACATTTTGTCCATCAAAATATGAGGCTACTTCCTCTTATATACAAAAATCCACTGGGAAAGTACACGATGTGTAGGTCATGTACTACCCTTGTATGTCCCAATAGATTTTTTCTATGCCATAATTCATACACATATTGACGGACCAATACATGGTGTGTATTGGATGTACATGAAGTGTAGGCCAAATACACAATGTGTACCTAGCATGCAGCTAGATTTTAGATTATTTTCCAATTCTCTCCTAAAAACAACCCAATCGTCCAACAGTCTAGATTAGCGTCTAATCAAAATGGAATGTTACTACATTTACTTGAATGGTTAGATATATACCTCATGGAAAACATAGGATCATACAATCATTCTTTTTTAAAGCAACTTACCCCCAAATTTCTTTCCAAAGGGTGGTAAACTTTTCCTAAAAAAACATCTGTCCACTGAGAATGTACATCAAGAACCCTCTCCCAAGTCTCATCCTATAAACGGTTGTACTACTATATCACCCATTCTAGAGGAACAGACTGGCCATGAAGAACCTTCGTGAACTTTCCAACTATATGAAACAAATGATCCTCAATGAATACATCAACCTGAAGCTCAACCTCCTTGAGATGAAAAATGTGAGAGGAGTATGAGTGAATGTGGAATAAATGAAATCTATAGAAGTCTTCATGCAAGGATTGGTACCCTTGAGGTAACTACGGCTGATAGGAACCCGACTTGACTATCTCCAGAATCTCAAACAACTCAACATATCTCGATGAATATTTACCCAATTTCATAATATGCATGTTCCCCAGCCTCCATGAAATAATAAAGAAATCCCAATCCCTGACCTCAAACACTTTATGTCATCTACAGTGATCTGTGTTTGATTTATGATGAGACTGTGCATTATCCATCCACTTCTGAATGATCTGGAACTACTCAGAGGTCTCTAGAAAGAGACATGGTCCCCGTAAAGCTATCTCTTTGGTCTCTAACCCGCATAGGGTAGAATGACATGGCCTACCATATAATGTCGTGTAATGTTCCATGAATATTTTATCTGGGTAACTATTATTAAAGGAAAACTGAACCATGGGAATTTTCTTATCTAAAGAGTCTACAAAATTCAGGACACATGAAGGCAACATGTCCTCTAGAATATGTATTGTACCCTCGGATTGGCCATCAGTTTGAGGGTGTTAAGTTGTGCTCAGAAGAACCTATGTACCCAACTACCTTTGAAAACCCTACTTGAAACGAGACATACTGTGGAAATCCCTTTGTGATACGATAGTTCATGGGAACCCATGAAGTTGTACCACATCTTGAATGTACAAATTTCTAGTATCTTCATCAATGATGTTCTGCTAGATCGGCAAGAAATTTTAGACCTTCATATGACTGTCAAACATAACCCACACAACATCATTATCTTGAGATGACTTCAAAAAACCTGTCATGAAATCCATCACGACATCATCCCATTACCACTCTGGAATAGGTAACTGCTGTAAAATCACAGCTGGTTGTTGTTGTTCTTCGTTCACTTACTAACATGTGGAAAACCTCATAACAAAACCCTCTACCTATCTCTTAATTCTTGACCACTAGTACTGACGTGACATATAATGGTACAACTTAGATACCTTATAATGCAATTCCCATGATTAAGCATGAAAGTCCCACATCATCTCATCACACAAATCCATAGAATCCTGAAGATTTCCATGGATATGCAACATATCATCATCGCCTACCACCCAACCAGGTGGAGGGAGCTCAACTGCCACACCTTCCCAATGAACTAGGCCTTCAGAATCTGATATCTTCTTTATCCTAAATCTTTCCTATATGGTAGTGGTCACAACTATGTATGATAGAAAAGTCTTCCATTATCTGTCATGCCCTCCAGATGCATCTTATAAAACCATTCCATAAGTTAGCACTCGCTATGAACCTAATTCCACTACCTGTGTCTACGTTCTCCTGTTCAGTGTATTAGTAATTCCATTTCCTTTTCTAGATGTGTAGGAATGCTCGAAGATAAAGGAATATGGTCACTCCAAAAAACTCCATTGTCCAAAATTTAGATCACTCAACATAAGGATTTATTTGAGGCTTTTATGGTCTGTGTACATCACAAAATGATCTCCATGTAAATAGTTCCTCTGACAACACAATGGGTGAAAACCTATATATAACTCAACATAGTGCATAGGGTAATTCATTTCGTGATTCCTCTACAGGTGAGACCCATATGCCACGACTCAATCTACCTATATCAGTACTGTCCCATCCTAATATACGAAGTGCCTCAATACACTATGTATCTCCTTCATGGCTCTGGAAGTATCAGGACTGGTGGTGATTTCAACCTCCCATTCAAATCCTAAAAAGCACTTTCACAAGGTTCTGACCACACAAACATCACACCCTTCATATTCAATTCCATCAATAGTGATACTATGCTTAATAATTCCTATATAGAATTTCTGTAGTAGCCAACTAGACACAACAAACTCCGTATGTCAATAATTCACATGGGTTTTTCCCATGAAACTACATCTCTCACCTTAAGAATGTCCCTAGAAACTATTTTCTCCATGAAAATATGACCTAGGATGTGAATCTAGTCCATCCAAAAGTGTTACATCGAGGGCTTATCATATAACTCATTCTCTCTCAGTGAATTCAAAACAATCTCAAGACAAATAACCTGGTCGTGTCGATTGTGAAAATAAATCAAGATATCATCCACGAAAACCACTGTAAAATAATCCCAGTAAGGATGGAACACTCAGTTCATCAAATCCATGAAAACATCTAGCACGTTCATTAGATAGAGTGACGTAATCAAATACTCTTATAACCGATACATGTTACAAAAGGTTGAAATATGTATTTATACAGGTCGAACACACATCTGGTGATATCTTGACTTCATGTTGATATTAAAGAACACTCAAGATCATCGAAGATGATCCAACAAGTCATCTATCCATGGAAAAGGATATCAGTTTTTAACAGTCATCTTGTTCAGTCTCTGATAATCCACGCATAGCATAAAAGTTTTGCATGCCTTCTATGAAAAATAAATGGTCAAACTCATGAAGATGTAATGTTTTTAATAAACCCCTATTCCTACAACTCCTATAACTACCTCTTGAGTTCCTGCAACTCTGTCATAGCCATCCTGTATGGAAGAATGAATACTGGTGCAGCTCCAGGAACAAGCTCGATGAAGAAATCCACCTCTCTCTCCATAGGCAAACCATAAAAGTTGTCATGAAAGATGCCCCTGAAGAACTCAACCACATGACGAAATTCTTCCTGGCCTACTCCCAATTAATCAATAAATAAACTTTCAATCTAGGTTTTCATCCCGCCCAACCCACAATGCTCGGGTCCAGATCTTCTCACATAGACATTCCATTCACCCCTGTGAATAAACACTACTCCCTCTAGTGATGTGAATGTCAGTCTCTGATGATATATGTCAACATATTCTCGATAAGCCACAAGCCAATACATTCTAGGAATGAAATCAAACACTTCCATCTCCAAGACATAATGATCCAAGATGAAGTGACACCCCATGACATAAAGAGAACACTCCATAAACAGGCGTACATCACTCGTTTGAACTCCCACCGTGCATTAAGTATCATAACTCCCTCATAATGAAGAAAATCAAGACCAAGGATTTTTAACACTCATTCATAGATAAAACTGTGGGAGGTACCTATATTGAGAAGAAATGATTCAATAGTAGAATCTTATAAGATTCTACCACTCAATATAGATGGTCTGGGATCCTGATCCCATTGGTTCTGTTGCACTACCTAACTCTCTCCTTCACTGTAGACTTATGAACCAGCCTGGATACCCTGAGCTGATCCACCCTACTGTCTCTAAGAACACATTTCCTTACTAGTATAGCCACATCCACCACAACCATATCCTGACAGGCCTGCAATGCACCAGTTCCCAGCCTGACATAGAGCTGAAGAACCAAATTTGGGACCCAAAATTGTAGCTGAACCCCAACCACTCATAGTTGGAGGGAAGGTCCTACAAAACCGATGCATGTGCCCCATCCTGCCACAATATTAGCACTCGAATGGGTCACATGTGAACTTATTTTTCACATGGCCTCTCCTACCACACTGATTGAAATGAACCATGATTCATACACCCACAACTTAACTTGAACTCATGTATCATGAAGCCACAAAACAATGCTTCCTAGTTGAAGACATAGATCCCTTTGGGAGAGAGAAAACCCCCCATGTTCTATACTACCAGATTCTATCAGGTTCTTCTCTATAATCAGTGCCTAATTCCAAATCTCAGTGATACAAGAAAACCTAAACATGTTCACCAGAGATTTCATATCATGACTTTGACCTTCCACAATGTGCGTCGATTTCAATAGCTCATTAGTAAGATACATTGGTGAGAAACACTTCAGCTCTATAAATAATGTACAGTATTCAATAACTATCACTGTACCATGCTCCATATTCATGAACTCACTAGGCCACATTGTTCGTAGAGTTAAAGGGTAAATGTAGTCACAGATGCATGTTTAGATTACAGTCCAACCCATTTTATCCATCCAATCAGTTGGGATCAAAACATATCGCCAATGCTTTTCCACTCCATGTAGAATTTATTTCCCCTGGTTTACCCTCCTCTTTGGAGGTATCTCCACAGGAACAAAAATTTATAACATAATTTTTATCCCTATATCTGAAACCTTTTGTCCACCATCATCAGGGAAATTTATAGGATGCTATTAATGGAACACTTTTGTCATCTTATCCACAATCATGGATGGTTGTGGTTCTCCATGGATCATCTGCATATACCGAAGGAAACCCTTGAAGATCTATACCTCAACAACTGTGTCTGGAATAGACTCACTTTCTAGAGCTAGCACTACAGGAGGATCAAATGGTAGCCCGTGGGCTACCAAATTCGATGTATGGTCATCACCTTCATTGTGGTGTACCAATAGAGGTCGTTATAGTAGCATGTATCTAAAATTTCAGATTCACCCCTTAGGAAGGAACAATATCAAAACACATGGCTAAAATAATATTAAAGGTTAAACCCCTATTAAAAACCAATTCAAACAGATATACTGCTCTTAAATGCATTTTTTTATAAAGAAGAGCCATCAAACCGGTAGAAACTACGCCTCCTACCCACTCAAAAGTCAGGTCTAGGTCAAGTCACTATCCACCATTCATGTTTCCATTTCTATTTGAGTTCAGATTCAGTTACCCAGGAATGTTCACCGTGGGTTACAATTACTGAATCCACGAGGGCCAATAACACCTCATAAACCCAACCTTGTTTCCCATTCAAATCATACATGTAACAAGTTCAATTAACATTTTGATTTCCCTGGTGCAGCATTTAATAATTCATAAAGGCCCATTCTACTTATAAATTGAATGATGACATCAAAACATTATCTACTACCCCTAACTAATACAATAGAAGGCACAACAATCACATAAAATCGCACAAAAACAAGTAATATACATGCATCCTAGATGAGATGGCATAATTCATGGAAAGTGATTCTAAAAAGTGTCTACATGATGCATAAGATGGAACACCCTCATCTCATCAGGATGACACTAAAATATATCACAATATTGAATCAATATATATATCATAAATAAATCATGCTACCCAATGGTGAAATCAAATGAATTTTAATAGTCATACTTTATAAATTGAGAAGTTAATTTGAGGAAATTTGGATTTTCCCTGTATGTAGGGTTTCTACTCTTGGGAACCATTTATTACCAAAATTAAATTTCCCTCCTATAACAATCTAATTCCACCAAAAAATAAGTCAAACCATAAAAAATACCCTCAGATATCACTTTTTAACATCCCAGACTGGGATTCCATCCAAAATGGTGCCCCAAGCCTAATTGGCCACATGGCCTCAAGTGCATCTCCCCAAATTCTAGAGGGTAACAAATAGAAGATAGGGCCAAGGTAAGTCAGTGGGGATATTATTCCCTCATTACTATAGTATCACAATGGATTTCAATCATACAATAAATAATGGTGTAAAAATAAACATACGTCTACTAAAAGTATGTTAAAAAGACAAGAATACATAATAATAACTAGAAGGTACTCATGTAAAAAAATTTAAGATGGTATAAGTATCTAGAATGTGTCTAGAATATCACATGGAAGAGTAATATAGTTCAATACCCGAAAATAACCAAAGAACAAAAAGGTGTCCCAACATCACATTTCCTCAGCTTGGTCCTATTCTCCCCTACCCCAAAGTCACAATCACCAACATGTAATAAGGAACTTTCCCCTATCATCAACTGCAACCATATAAACTATTTGGGTCCCTAAGGAGGCCCAAATAGGTTGTGAGATAAGCATCCTAGTAGGGAACCACCATGCCTTATATAGTTATATGAATAATATATCAAAGTGATAGCAAGTGTAAACAACTAGTAATGTAGGTGTGTAAGCCAATGGAATAAGTCAATAGTAGTAAGAAAAAAAATGTAACCTCAAGGAAACATTAAAAGATTAATCTCCTAACAAAGTTGCCAAGACAAGGTAAACATGTAACACAACCACATCATAAAACCATATGTATTATGCCACCCATAGACACTCTGTACAATGATTTCATGTATCTCATGGCCTCTCTATATAGTGAAGAGTATAATCAGATGACCATGAAATATTGTGAAGTTTATAATCCCATGAAATTGTCGTACTGTAAAGGTAATTCCTCAAGGTCCCGATTCAAGTTGTCTATATACCAATGAATCCATGCAATAATTCTAGACCATGGAGGTAAGGATCCAAGGTTCTTGTCCAAGGAATCCCATTGTGATCCATGGGTGTCCGTAGTGGATATTCAATTTTTCACAAGTTGGGGTCCTATGAGCCTACTAATAGTAATTCCTATGCTTTCCCACGAAATTTGGATCCAGGGATTCTAAGGCCCGAGGCATCCCACAGAATCAATACCCAAGGGGCAGAGTCAAACCAAGGCATCAAATACCTCGTTCTAGATCCATGAAGAGAATTCCATGGGATCGATCAACGATTCTTTCAAGCAATCAATTTAAAGAAACATTATATGTGAGTATACCCAATAACATCAACCAACACATTCCATGAGTATATCCACTCATGAAAACAATTAATCAAAACAAGAATATGTGAATACTCTCCCATATAAACCATTTAATGCGATGTTTTTCTTCTCAAATGTATAACCACTCATATTATCTATTCAAAAAGAAAAAATATCAAAATAGTCATGTCATTACATGATATTTATTTAGAAATGAGGAATTAACTCTCTTAAAATGGCTATTCAATCTAGCAAGGAATTAATGAGCTTCCTCTAATGGGGTATGCACAATAAAAACACCATTGGGTGGTATAAACTAGAATAATCGTGTTTTTTTCCTTAAGGTACACAAATTGGGTGACCTCGAAGCATGTAACGGGCGTCAATACACCTATATATAACCTACATGCATTATCAATAGGTCCTGGTAAAACTACGACAAGTAACATGCTAAAAAAACAAGGCCTCTTCTGAAAGCCCGATGGGTGGCGAAAAGGCCGACCAACCAAAAAGAACCAAAAAAGCTGAAAGAATATATATACCACATACCTCGCCACAATAGTAGATAGATCGTCCAATATCATGTTCAGATTCAACCTGTTTTGGATGAAATCTATATAATGGACAAAGAATGAGATATTAGGGAATTTGAGCCTAAATCAAAATTTCATATTCATTCTTCCAAAGATTCTAGAGAAACTAAAAAATAATAGAGTACATACCAATGTGTTTCCAAAGTGATATACGATGCTTGAATCAGAGTCAGGATGACTTCTAGATATGAAAAAACTTGTTTAGGGTGGTTTTGGATCAATAAAATAGAGGAAAACATTATGTCCCTCATAATATGAGGCTACTTCCTATTTTATAAAAAAACATTCTCTTAAAGTACACGATGTGTAGGCCATGTATAGAGCGTGTACTACCATGTATTTGTGTTTGAACTAAACTATCTACACATCATGACGGGCTAGCACACTTTGTGTAATGGATGTACAAGGCTTCTGTATATGTGCATGATGTATACCTAGCCTGCAACCATATTGAAGCTTGTTTTCACCTTCTCTCCCAAAAAAATCCAGCCATCCCATGGCCAGTCTTATGATCCTATCCAAAAAAACGTAAAAACATTAACCCAAAAAAATAGATCTATATGTCAAGAAAATACTGGGATCGTTTAGTCTACCAACTAGTAAATATGGAATAATATGGAACAATTGAGGATAATATACCCCCAAATCCATTTGGGAAACCATAACAAAATAATGAAACATTATATAGATCATTATCATGAACCAAATCAGGTCTCCATTGAAACTGAAATCAAAACTGTACTGTGACAAGTCCTGAAGGTTGTTACCGATCCCCATAGTCTGGAAAAAGTGCTCTCATATCATAAAATGAGAATTTCTTATGATTTAACTATGTTTATAAACAAAAAACAACAAATGAATCCAATAAAGCGAATCTGGATTTTTCAAACTGAACAATATTCTACAAAAAATTCAGAAATGAATTGCATAGATTATAAAAACTCAACAAGACTATAAAAAAGGTACAAAACAAAAAATAAGAAACCCAAGAACCCTTATGGAATGGGTCACCACCCTGATGCCATCTCCACAATACTTCACCACCATGGACCTACTAGAAACCCGAACCACATGCACTAAATACTGTACCCAACCTAAGACAATAAAAATAACCAATTCTACATACACCAAAGAGTGTAAAGCTGGGTGTGAGCCAATTCTCAGTAGGATACCACCACTATGATATTATATGTTATAAACATTCAAAGAGAAAAACCTTGCATGTTTTCACAAATAAGAAATTCTACTTGCAATTTCTAAAAGATGAAACATAGTAATTAATACAGTTTTCAAGAGGAATATCATTAAGAATCAAAAATTTTAAAAATAATTTCAACACCAACGAATTTTCCATCCAACTATACCTTATGAATACGGTAAGGAAAAAGTAACTAAAGAGCACGAGCAATATGAAATAACCCCTAGGTACTAGCTCGTTGTGGGTCCCAGGTACCTCGTGTCTCGGTGAGAGTAACTGTCACAATATCTGTTCTCATTCCCAATCCACTAGTAGGAAACATACCCATAACCAAGTTGTCCCAAATCATTGGAATCATAGTTTAGTTAGTGTTGTGATCCTAAAAAGTTCTATGTAAACTGATGCCAAAACCCCCGGATTCACTAGAATACTAGTACACATCTACCCACCTAGATACCCGGGATTCCCTCTTATGATTAAACAAGTTCAACAAGACAAGAAATATAATTTTCACATGAAAATATCACTTCCACAACAAATATTCACCAAAAATACCACATGTACATCACAAAAGTAACAAAATCTACTTTTTTATTGAAATTGATTTGGAAATAAAATTCACACCAAATTATCCCACAACACGTTTTTCAAATCTTTCAAAATTCATCATATAATTTAAAAATGTTATAAAATATTTCACAGTATTCTAAACATCACATAACAGCCCACTCACGTGTTACATAATATGGTTTTTATAAACAAAGTCCTCTTTTCACTTCACACTCACACAAAATAGCCCGAAAACATGTGTCGCACCCACATAACAATTTCATAAATCACGTCGACAAATTAAAAAACATTACCAAATCATTTGACATAAAAACTGAAAACATTATCTTTCAAAAACTAATTTCAAGAAAATACTACCACTAAAACAGTACCTAAGAAACCATTTCAAACTATGTGTAACTCATTGAATCATTTGCAATTTACCTAAAACCAACCAAAGGGGTATAACTATGTTTTTCCCACGAAACCCATTTCCAAATCCTCTTTAAAAACCAAAATCACACAAATACCAATCAAAACCAGAATTTTCATCCCATTAAATAATTATTTAACAACACTCATGTATTATAAAATCACCGCAAATAATACCACCTAATATGCACATGAAAAACACACATTTTCAAAAAATAAATTCAAGATTTATTACACGGTTTCACTCATATAACCCATTAAAAGAACCTATTTTAAACCCAAAATCAAACCAAGACCCCATCAACGAAGAATTGGCAGCCCAACATGATTTATTTCACCAATTTCATATGTCATAAAACACACCCAAACAACATTCCAAGGGATACAAATGAAAAACACCAAATTTAAAACTAAAATGAAACTATAAAATTAAATGCTTAACGAAATCCATTGTAAACAGTTTTATCACAACACACAGCATATATGGAACATGAAAAATAAGTGATTCAATCAGACTAAGTCATCTAAAAATGGTCACACATCGGATCACCAACTGAAAGTGTCAAACCCTTAAATATTGGTGCGAAACATCAACCACACCACCGTCACATCTAAAATAAGTGAAAAGAAACCTAAAAGCTCAATATTTCACTTGAAAGGTAGGAAGATAGACCTTAGTCACGAACCCTAACTTCTGGACATTTTAGAACACAAGAAAATGTGAATGAAACCCAAGGAAAGTGATGAAATTAAAGAGAGAAAGACTTACTTGCATATATTTTGAATAGATCACCCTAAATCCACCAAACTCGTATATTCTAAGTTACCAAAACTAGTATGAAGATTTTAAGGACTCATAGTAGGTCATTTAGGGACTTAAATGGGGAAAAAAGAATAAAAATTTAAGGAGTCATGAAAGAATCATTTTACCTCTTCAAATCTGGTAGATTTGAGAAATAATAAGAATGATATCCCTAATTATCTATTCAAATGAGCTCCAAAATTGAGGAAAAATGGGGGGTGATCGTAGGGATATTGTCTTAGATTTTTAGGTGGAATAACCCAAAACCAATAAACAATAAAGGATATATTAATGAATTAAAAACAACATTTAAAGTAGAAAATGGGCTTACAGTCAGGCCCAATACCTTAAATAAAAACCCAAATACACCATGATTAAGGATTTCTAAAGGTTACCAATTTACATGGTGGTGTTAATAGGTTAGGTGATACCATTTATGAATTTTAATTAATGAAAATTGTTTAAAATTGAAGGAGTTATAAAAGAAATAATATTGCATTTTAAATCTATAAATGGGCTCACCTTTTGGCCCAAATTTTCAAAACCACCCATCTCGACCAAAATTCATAGGAAACCACTAAAACAAATAAATAATGAAAATTAAATAAAAATTAATTCTAAAGAAGTCATGGATGTTACAAATCTCCCCAAAATAATAATTTCCACCATGGGAATTCCATAATAAGGCCAAAAGAAAAAACCAAACCCAACTGATAGAACAGAAATGTACTCCTTCTCCATGTTCAATCCACCACCAAAAGGCCAAAACACCTCTAGTGTTCAATTAATGAAGGAATACTCTCACAATCCAAAACATACATATCATTTCTAAAATGATCAAGTACAGTCAGACTTATCCCCAAAAGGATATTCTTAAAACACTATATTAATAAGACTCAAGTAATCTACCCAGAGGATCAACCATAATGAACAAGGTTACACTTACTTTGCGTTAACTAAATTTTGGGGCACTCTCCAATCCCAACGTTTTCCCCTGGAAGATGTTTGTAGTTAGATTTCTCCGAATGATACTACATCCCACCCGACGAAGACTAAGGAGTAATCTAAGTTACTAGTTAGGGGAGACACAAATGGGCTCCCCACTATAAGATAAAATTTGAATTTTTTCAAGACAGATTTAGGACATTAATAGGGGAGGCTTGAATGGACTCTGGGGATCAAGGGGTAGACATACAATGGACCTTTACAAAAGAACATATATCTGACTCATAGTGGGTATCCCCACCATAATAACCAACCATCGTAACCGACCATCACAGGCTAGAAAAGAAAGAACCCAAAATTTAAAGAGTTGGGATGGACACACAATTAGTCTGCATGGTTTGGGAAACCATGCACTATACGTGGGGATCCTTCTATCTACATGGTTTTATGGGGAATGGACAGTATTAACCAGGAGAAGATTGTGAGCCCAACCTATCTATCCAAATAGCAATCCTTTATCTAAATACACAGTCGAAACCAAAGGGGGAATGTATGAACTCCTGCTACAACATGGAAACGAGGTCCTCCCACCTCTACCACCAAATGGGAACTACCAGAATAAGATGATGACACTAGGGGATTAAACTCATCCTATCATTCATACATAGGGTAGGACAATGTACAAGGGTTTTAACGGCCTAGGGATTTCCCCTAACTACGTGCCAGCATCTCTCCGGGACATATGGATAGAGATAAAATGATTGAAGCATCTTCGGCCTTGTAGTTAGGCTTTCAAAACCAGCTAAACAGAACTTATTAATTTGGTGATAAAAACAACTACACCGAAATCCCCGATAAGTTTACCGAGAACTAACACATTCTGAACTCACTTTACCCTAACCCATCATTTCACCGAAACAAGTTCTTGAAAGATTCACACCAATCCCTCCTTGTTTCTTCAGGAGAGGGACAACAAAAGGCAAGGAATCATATTAAAAATATTCCTCCCAAACAGAGGATTTTGACGTTTTTCCAATAGCTACATACTCCCAGCATAACAGAGACTCTCAAAGGATTGCACAACATTCACCATTACAATCAAACAATCACATGACATCACAAGGCATCGTCGAACATGACTATTGTGACTAATATAAACATTACATGAAACGTGACCTTATGCCAAGTCCCTAAAAAATACACAAGTCCAGAAAGTGTCCATAAAATCCTCTCAGGAACAGATTCCCAAAAATGGTGGTTTAATAAGAACTCTGGCTTCGTAGAAACTATGATGAACCCATAGGTCCTCTTAGACACCATCGAGACACTCATCCAAACTAACAAACCCTTACAACTTCCACCTTCAACAATCAATGAAATATAAGAATATAAGGTCTCTTTCAACCATCCATGAGCATTCTCCCGCTACAAGAGGATCTAAAAATTAAATAAATGAATGTTGGTATATTTGATGAACAATGATCTATAAAATATTCCTTATATTGATTAACTAGAGAATTTTCCAATTTGTGAAACAATCCGGGTTGCACTTCAATTATTCATTAACCCTTAATGGGTGTGTACCTTATCCAATAAGAGAACCCAAGGACCCAACCATGATGGTCCATTGTTCAAAGCATTCCACAATCAAGATCCATACACATGAAGGAAACCACCATTATGGTGTCTCGAAACATATTTTAGAAGAGACTTCTAACTGGTCCTTTTTCCCAGCTTACCGACCAAACCCAAACCCAAAACACAATTCAAACATAAGGGCTTCATAGAATCAAAACATCCCACAACATCAAAATTTTAAAAACACACATAATATACACAATACCAAACTATTCATAACGACATCATGTTTTCTTCAAAAAATTCGTTGAAAACAAATGGTTCAGCTGTTAGAGTATCCACCCATGGTACCCCATGGGCCTTACACATGCATGTTTCTTTGCCTCACTAGGAACCCTCCTCATTTTCGTCCTGACACTCATCCAGTCATGCCATCAGTCAACCATCATCCCATATAACCCCATGAATGTGGCCTATCATGGAAATACCAAAGGTTAAAACGAAAATTATTTTATCTTCTAAAAAAATGGTCAACCAAAACATCCTTTTTCTCAAAAACGCTAACCATGAGATCGAAGTCCCAATTCACATATTAAAAATAATTACAAAAAGACACAACCATTTAAATAAGAAGTCACCTTCATGTAATTGCCATAAATTTCAAAACATATAATCCCACTAAAATAACCTTTGATTGTTTAGAAAACTCTATTGGAAACACTTTTTGAAAACCAACTTCAATATAGTCCCAACATTCAAAATAGACGTTAGCACACCATTTTAAATTTCAGAAAAATTATGAAAATTTAGTTACACCATTTCATAAATTAAACCATTCCCTATTTATTTGAAATTAATTTCACAAAAAAATTACGCTCCTTAAAACCAAGTCACATTAATACCAAAGATCCAAGATTTCAAAACTATAGAACATAAGACAATGCGAGAGGAAACATGTTTTAGTGGGTGACATGGAGATATGGTTGGAAGCCATATTCTTATCACTTCAACTTCATAGAGAGTGTTCTAGGGAATATCCAATGCTCCACATGGCTTTCTAGGCCCTGTGAGCTCACAGAGACCATTAATCCAACTCTTTTTTCATCTCCCCTAATCATCATCAAACCAAGAAAACCAAAAGACTTAGATAAATCCCGACATACCATTGAAACATGAATCTTTTAATGATGTGTGGGGATTAGGAACACTTCCAAAAAGTGGAAAACCATGTACCGACAATCCTTACTCTAGACTATCTAGACTCTTCCCCAAAAAACATGACCCAAAGTTTTTACCTGAACCTTATATGATACTAGTTTGTCACGAACCAAATCTGGTCTCCATCGACACTGGCACCAAATGTGGATCGTGACAAGTCCTGAAGGGAGTTCCTAAATCCCATAGGCTATAAAAACTACCCTTGTATCATAAAATGAGAATTGGTAATGATTTACCAGAGTTTGTAAACATTAAACAATAAATGAATCCAATAAAAAAATCTGGATTTTTCAAACCAAACAGTCTTTTACAAATGTTCAGAACTGAATTACATAGTTGAAAACAACTCACCAGGAGAATAAAAATGGTAAAAAACCAAACATAAACATCCCAGGAACCCTCAAAGAAAGGGTCCCTACCCTAAATCCATCTCCACAAGACATCACCACCATGGACCTGCTAGAAACCCAACCACTCGCACTAAAAACTGTACCCAACTTGCGACTACAGAAATAACCAAGTCTAATTACACCCAAGGGTGTATGTAGGTTATGATCCAATTCCCAATAGGATACCTAAACTATGATATTCCATGTGATAAACATTCAAAGATGAAAATCTTTCAAGTTTTCATAAACAAGAAATGTTGGTTACAATTTCTAAAAGATGGAACTTAAAAATTAAAATAGTTTTCAAGTGGGATATCATTAAGAATAAACAATCTTAAAAAATGTGAACACTTATGAATTTTTCAGACAACCATTCCATAAGTCAATGGTAAGCACATAGTAACTAATGAGAACAAGAAATAGGAAATAACCTCTAGGCACTAGCTAATTGTGGGTCCTAGGTAACATGTATCACGATGAGACTAACCGTCACAATATCTGTTCTCGTGCACGATCCACTAGTAGGGAATATACCCAAAACCTAGTGGTCATAGATAATCATCATCATATTTTAGGTAGTGTTGTAAGAATCAAAATTTCTAACTGAAACTGAGTCCAAACCCCATGAATTCACTAGCATAGTAGTACATGTCCACACACATGGATACGTGGGTTTCCCACTTGTTCTCAGACAAGTTCAACATGACAAGAAATATAATTGCACGTGAAAAAATCACATCCACATATAAAATTCACCAAAAATCCCACATGTACATCACACAAGTCACAAAATCCACTTTTTCATTCAAAATGATTTTTAAATCAAACTCACACCAAAAAATAGACAACAACACATTTTTCACATCATTCATAATTCAAAAAACATTTAACATTTTTATAAAATCATTCCCAAGATGATAAACATCACATAATAGCCCCCTAACATGTTACATAATATACTCTTCATAAACAGAGTCCATTTTCACATCACAGTCACACAAAATAGCCCGAAAAATTATTTCACACCCACGTCACAATTTCATAAACCACCATGAAAAATTACCAAACATTACCAAAATGGATTACATAAAAACTAACCAATTTATCATTAAAAAATAATTTTATGAATATACCACCACTAAAAAAGTACATAACAAAAAATTTCACACTTTTTGTAACTCATTAAATAATTTACAGTTTTTATGAAACCATCCAAAGGGGTATAACTATGTTTTTCCCAAAAATAAAAATTCCAAATCATCTTTCAAATCCAAAATCACACCAATACCAATACAAATCCTAATGATAATCCCTAGAAATATTTATTTAACTACTCTCATGTATTATAAAATGACCTCCAATAAAACCACAAAAGATTCACTTGAAAAACACACATTGTCACAAAATGCCTTCAAGAGTCATTACATGGTTTCACACATAAAACCCATTCAAATACCATATTTTAAACCCAAAGGCACACAATGTCCCTTTAAAAGTAGAATGGACAGCCCAAAAACATTTATTACACCAATTTCATCTGTTATAAACACTCTAAAACAATACCCCAAGGGTTACACATGAAAAATCAGCCAATTTCAAACTAAAATGAAACTATAATATTAATTGCTTAACAAAATCAATCATAAACAGTTTTCTCACCACAGATAGCATATGAGGAACATGAAAAATTAGTAATTCAAGCTAACTAACTCATCTTGAAATGATCACACATGGAATCACCTACAGATTGTGTCGAAACCCTCATATATAGGTGTGAAACATCAACAACACCCCCGCCACACCTCAAGGAAGTGAAAAGAAACCTAAAACCATAATATTTCACCCCATATACAGTATGTTAGACCCTATGAACGAACTATAACTTCTTGACATATTAAAACTCATGAAAGTGTGAAAGAATCCTTAAGGAAAGATAAGAAATCAAATAGAGAAAGACTTACTTGCATAAATCTTGAAGAGATCTCCCTAAATCAATCATAATATGAATTTCCAAGTAACCAAACCTAGTATGGAGGCATAAAGAAGACATAGAATGTCATGTGGGAACTAAAATAGGAGAAAAATAGGGAATATTGATGGAGTTATGAAAGAATCATTTTACATATTCAAATCAGGTCTATTTGAGAAATATGAAAATTGATCACTGTAATTAGTGGTTCAAATTAGCTCCAAAATTTCCAAAATGATAATGGGGGTGGTCCTAGTGATATTGGATTAGACGGGAAGGAGGAATCACTGAAGAAAAAGAAACAATAATTGAGATATTAAGGAATTAAAAACAACGTTTAAATTTGAATATGGGCTTATGGGTAGGCCCAATACCTTAAATAATAACCCAAATAGACCATGATTATGGATTTTAATGGCTCCAAATTGACATAGTGGTGTTAATAGGTCAAGGTAGGACATTTATGAATTGGAATATATGAAATATTTGATAATTCTAGGAATTATAAAAGAAATAAAATTGGGTTTTAAATCGGCAAATGGGCTAACGGTTTGGCCCAAATTTTCAAAACCCATCATTTCTACAAATATTCATAGGAAACCCCCAAAACAAATCAAGAATATAAATTGAATGAAAAATTCCTTTTAAATAAGTCATGGATGTGACAATTCTCCCCACTATAAAACATTCTTCCCCCAAAAAGCCACAAAAAGGCCAAAAGGAAAAAACGAAACCCAACTGGTAGACTAGGAATGTATGCCTTTGCCATGTTTGGTCCACCATAGAAATGCCAAAACACTTACAACGATCAATTAAGGAAGGAATACTCTCACAGAACAAAACATAGTTCAATTTCCTGAAATGATAAAAAACATTCAGACTTTATCCCCAAAAGGAAACTCCTAAAAAGCTATATGACAAACAATCAAGTAATCAACTCAGACTGACAACAACAACTATCAAGATTACACATAATTTTAATTAAATAAACAGTTGGTTACTCTCCAATCCCAACTTTTACCCCAGGAAGATGTTTGTAGTTAGATAACTCCAAATGAGACTACCTATAACTAGGCTGAGACAAAATTACAATCTATGATACTAGTATGGGGAGACACAAAAGGGATTCCACCATAAGAGACAAATTAAATTTTTTCGACACAGATTCAGGTCACTAATTGGGGAGGCCTGAATGGACTCCCTGCTTCAAGGGGTAGACATCCATTGGACCAATACAAAATAACATATATAAGACTCATTGTGGGTATCCCCACCATAGGAACCAACCATATTAACCAGCAATCAAGGGCTAGTACAAAAAGTTCCAAAAATTAAAATAGTTGGGATGTCCGCACGGTTAGTCCGCATGGTTTTTGAAATCGTGCGCAAACCATGGGGATCCTTCTATTTAAATTGTTTTCTTGGGCATGGTCACTACTGAGAAACTTCAGACCATGAGCTCAACCTTCCTATCCAAACATCAATCCTCTCTCCAAATACCTAGTCGAAACCATAGGGGGAAAGTATTAACTCACGCTACAATATGGAAATGAGGTCCTCCGACCTCTACAACTAAATGAGAACAACTAGAACAAGATAATGACTGCATAGGTTTAAAAAATTCCTATCATTCATTCTAAGGATTGTACATTGTACAAAGGTTTGAACGATATTGGTATTTCTCCTGACTATGTGCCAAGATATCTATGGGACCTATGGCTGGAGATCAAATGATTGAAGCACCTTCGACCTCGTAGTTAGGCTTTTGAATCCACCTGAATAGAATTTCATCTTTTGGTGATAAAAACAACTACAACGCAATCCCCGATAAGTTTACCATGAACTAACACATTCCAAACTCACTTTACCCAAACCCAACATTTCACCGTAACAAGGTCTTAGAAATTTCACACACATCACAACTTGTTTCTTCGGGTGAGAAACAACTGAAGGAAAGGACACCTAAATCACATTCATCTGAAACAGAGGATTTTGATTTTTTTCTAAGGGAGACAAAATTCCAACATAAGAGAGACTATATGAGGATTTCAAATCCTTCACATTTATAGTGAAAAAATAAAATGACATCACAAGGCATCACTGAACATAACTATTGTGGCTGATAGAAACAATACATGAGACTTGACCTTATCCCAAATTCCTAAACAACACACAAGTACAGAAAGTGGCCACAATAGCCTCTTAAGACTAGATACCCAAAATTGATGGTTTAATAAGAACTCTGTCCTCAAAGCAACTATAAAGAACTCAAGGTCCCTCTAAGACACTATCGAGACAATCATCCACACTGATAACCCCAGAAAACTTCTACCTTCGGCGAACCAAGAAATATAATAAAATAACATCTCTTTAAACCATCCACGAGCACTCTACAGCTACAAAAAGATCCACAAATCAATGAAAGGAATGTTTGGAGACTCAATAAACAATGATCGATAAAATATTATTTAAATTGATAATCTAGAGGATTTTTCAATGGGAAAACAATCTGGGATGCACTTTAGTTATGCATTAAAACTTAATGGGGGTGTGACTTATCCAATGAGCGAAATAAAATACCCAACAATGCTGGTTAATTGCTCAAAAATTGCCAAAAACCTGATCCAAACTTATGAAGGGAACAACCTTAAAGTTGTCCCAAAACATATCTTAGAAGATACTATTAACCGGTCCTTCTACCCAGCTTATCGACCAAACACAAACCAAAAACACGGTTTGAACAAGTGGGGTTCATGAACTCATAACATCCCACAACATTAAAATTATCCAAAAAAAAGAATATAGACCATCCCAAACAATTAATCAACACATTATTATTTTCTTTAAAAACATTTCTTTGATAACAAATGGTTCATCCATTAGCATATCCACCAATAGAACCCCATGGGCCTCAGACATGCTTGTTTTTGTGCCACACTGAGAACCCTACTCATATCCATCACAGAACTCATTAATTCATGCCATCAACCATCCATCATCCCATATAACCCCATTAAAGTGGTCTCTCATGGAAATATAAATGTTTAAAAAAATATTTCCACTTTCCATAACCAAAATGGTTAACCAACACATAATTTTACTCAAAACAACTAACCACGAGATCAAAATCCCAATTCTCATCATACAGATCATTTCAGAAAGACATGAATATTTAGATAAGAACTCAATTTCAATTTATTATCATAAATTTTAAAACATCTCATCCCATTAAAACACCCTTTGGTTGTTTATAAAACTCTATCAGAAACACTTTTTCCCAACCAACGTCAATATAGTCCCTAATTTAAAAAGAGGTGTAAGAACACCATTTTCCATTTCAAAACAATTCTGAAAATTTAGTTCCACCATTTCATAAATCAAAACATTCCTTTTTTATTTGAAAATAATTTAAAATAAACATTACACCTCTTAAAACTAAGTCATTTAAAAACCAATGTTCCATGATTTCAAAACTAAAGAACACAATACAATGCGAGAGGAAACTAGTTTCAATGGGTGACATAGAAACATGGTTGGCTTCCATATTACAATAACCAAACCTTAATAGAGATTTTTATAGGGAATATCCCTAGATCAATGTGGTCATTCAGGCCCTACGAGCTCACTTAGACCATTAACCCAGCTATATTTTCATTTCCACTTATATCCATAAAACTATGAAAGCAAAAATACTTCGATAAATTCCAACATCCCTTGGATACATGAAACCCATCATGAGGTGTGGTTATCAGAAAAAATACTCAAAACTAAAATACCAAGTCCCGAATATCCAAATACTAGACTACCCAGACTCTTCACCAAATATAATGACCCGAAGAGTTAACTAGAACCTCCTCTGATACCATTTTGTGACGAACCAAATCTGGTCGCCACAGAAACCAACAGAAAAACCACCTCAGGATAAGTCCCAAAGGGCGTTCCTGATCCCCGGAGGCTGGCACAAGTTCACAGGTTTCAAAAAATGAGAATTGGGTATGATTTTCCAGAGTTTATAAACATATTACAATAAATGAATCCAACAAAATTAATCTGGAATTTTCAATCCAAAAACTTTTTTACCAAAATTCAGAACAAAAATACATATTTTAAAACAACTCACCATGACTATAAAAAATGTACAAAAAAATGAAACAGCCCATGAACCCTTATATCAAGGGGTACCACCCTCAATCCATCTTCACAAGACTTCACCACCAAGTACTAGCTAGAAACCCGTACCACTAGCAATAAAAATTGTACCCAACCTGGGAAAAAAATAAACAATTCTACTTACACCCAAGGGTATCAGTAGGGTGTGATCTATTTCTAGTAGGGTACCAACACTAAAATATTCCATGTGATAAAAATTAGAAGAAGAAAATATTGCATGTTTTCACAAACAAGAAATGCTAGTTACAATTTCTATAAAATGCATCTTAAAAATAAAAACTATTTTCAAGTGGGATATCATTAAGAATCAACACTTTTAATAATAATGTCAGCAATATTGAATTTTCCAACCAACCATTCCATATGTCGATGGTAAGCAAATTGTAAATAATGAGCATACGAAATAGAAAATAGCCCCATGGAACTAGCTCATTATGGGTCCCAGGTACATCATATCTCAGTGAGAATAACCATCACAATATTTGATCTCATTCATGAGACCATAGTAGGGAACATACCCATAACCTAGTGGTCCAAAATCATCATCATGATAGTTTAGTTAGTGTTGTAAGTGTCAAACATACAATGCGAAACTGAGGCCAATCCCCACGGATTCACTAGCATACTAGTACACATCCACCAACCTAGATACCAGGGTTTCTGTCTTGGTATCAAACAAATTCAACAAGACAAGAAATATAATTTTAACAAGAAAAAATCACTTCCACATCATATATTCACCAAAAAGCCGACATTTACATCACACAAGTCATGAAATCCGCTTTTTCATTCAAATTGACTTTGAAATCAAACTCACAATAAAAAAGCCCACAACACATTTGGAACACATATCTCAATTCAAAACAACCTTTAAAAATATTGTGATATTTTTCCCAAGATATTAAAAATCACCTAACAGTACACTCGCATGTTACATAAAAATATTTTCATAAACGAAGGGAATTTTTCACATCACACTCACACAAAATAGCCCGAAAACATGTTTTTCACCGACATGACAATTTCATGAATCACATCGACAAATTACAAAACATTAAAAAAGTTTTGACATATAAACTGGACACATTATCATTCAAGAACCCAATTTATGAACATATTACCACCAAAGTAGTACATAAGAAACCATTTCACAATTTGTGTAACTCATTAATTCATTTACAATTTTCATAAAACCTACCCAAGGTGTATAAGAATTTATTCCCCACAAAACTAGACTCCAAATCCACTTTCAAATCCAAAATAGTACCAATACCAATTCAAATAAAAATTTTCATCCCTAGAAATATTAGTTTAACCACTCTCATGTATTATAAAATCACCTCAAGTAATACCAAAAAATATGCATAAGAAAAACATACATTTTCATAAAATGCTCTCAACAGGAATTACATGGTTTCACAAATTAAATGCATTAAAATAACCTATTTTAAACCCAATGAAACACCAAGATCCTACCAAATAAGAATTTTATTCCCATCAACCTTTATTAAACCAATTTCTTATGTTATAAAACACACCCAAACAATACCCTAAGGGTTATACATGAAAAACAACCAATTTCAAATTAAAATGAAGCTATAAAATTAAATGATTTCCCAAATCCATCATAAATAGTTTTCACACAACACAAAGTATATGAAGGAAATTCAAAGTAATTAATTAAATAAAACTAACACATCTAGAAATGATCACACATGGAATCTCTTATAGAAAGTGTCGAAACCCTCAAATATTGGTGTGAATCATCAACCGCACCACCGCTGCACCTCAATGAAGTGAAATGAAACCTAAAACCACAATATTTCACCCAAAATATAGAATGTTATACCCTAGGCTGGAAACCTAACATCTAAACATTTTAGAACTCAAAAAGGGTGAATGAAACCCTATCGAAAGACAATAAACCAAAGAGAAAAAGACTTACATGCATATATCTTGACGACATCGCCAAAAATCCACCAAAATATGAATCTCCAACAAACCAAAACTAGTATGTAGGATCGAAAGAGTCGTAATAGGATATGTGGGGACAGAAATGCTGGAATGTAATGAAAATTTAAAGTGTTTTGAAAGAATCATTTTACATCTTTAAATCTGATCGATTTGAGAAATATTATGAAATATCTCCGTAATTCGCTGTTCAAATGAGCTCCCAAAATGAAAAAACAATATTGGGGATCTTTCTATGGAAGTTGGGTTCTAGAGGGATTTTCAATCACCAAAAAACTATAAAAAAAGAAGGAAATATTAATGAATTGAAAAAAACCTTTAAAGTAGACGATTTGCTTACGGTCATGCCCTATACCTTAATTAAAAACCCAAATACACTATGATTATGGATTTATAAAGGATACAAATTTACATGGTGGTGTTAATAGGTTAGGGAGGCCATTTATGAATTTTAATGGATGGAAAATGTTCATAAATGAAGTAGTTATAAATGAAACAAAATTTGTTTCTAAATCTTGAAATGGGCTCACAGTTTGGCCCACATTTTCAAAACACACCATTTCAACTAAAATTTATAGGAACCCCCAAAAAAAATAAATACTGGAAATAAAATGAAAAATTCCTTATAAAGAAGTCATGTATGTGATAATCAAAGTAAAAAATAAGGACTAAAAAAAGAAAATCATTACTAAAAAATGAAATAATGTAAAGTCCTAAACCTATATTTCATGCAAGAATGGTCAATATCCATCAATGAATATCACATAAAATATAAAAAATTAAAAAATAAGCGCATCATTCTCTACTACCATCTCTTGGAAATATCACACACCATGTATCTAGTGTCCTGTCAAGCTTCTACATCCTGATCATTAGAATCCACAAAAGAAACCAAACCATTCATGAAATATTGGGTATATCTCTATCCATCATTTACATATGCTAGACTTGATTGATGAAATATGGTCTTCATGCACATTAAGGTGAACATACAAGGTTTAGAAATAAATAACAGTTGGAAAACCCATCTAGTGGACATATATCCCACTTATATATATATATATATATATGTTCATGAAATATGATCAGCCTAACCAAAATAGATTTAAAGTCAAATACAAATAAAACTACCATCGATCATTTGGTCTAAGGACATGATTTATTATACCTTATTCAAATAATGAAATATTTTCCAAGATCATGTCTCTACCCCCATGCATCCAATGTACCCTATGGGGTTCCACCACTATGTATTGTCTATATATTTCTCTCAACAAAAAGAACCCATGCTACCAATTCATAATAATCATGGGATTGAAATATAATTTATCACCTACCATTTCATTCTAAATCCACTGGACATATCATTCTTGGTACCTAAACACATCATTCCATGGTTATCATTCCATGTCAGGGTACTACAATTACCTAGAGGGGAAGTTTGATATCCTTACCAAGTATCACCATAGTATTTCAAGGAGTATTAGTCCCATATTTATAATAATAGTTACTAGAGAATCAGATTGAAAAATAAATTAGAAGTTCCTAGAAAAGTCGAATGGCATCTAACCCATGGATATATATTTTTGGTCTGTCATTAATTTTTTATAGTATACCATCATTTCTTTAAGAATTATTCTAGAACATGAAAAACAATGTATAGTATTCTTCTTAAAATCCTCTTCTTGACACTTTACCCACACAGTATTCTTCCCATGCTAAAATCCCTAGTCCAAAATATCAACCACATATATGGAACATCTCATCCAATATACTCAATAGTATGAATGAACTTTTCAGGAAAAATGTTACAACACCCAATCCATAAAATAAAACCATTACCGATATAGAACATCATTTCCATTTCTCAACCATGTAATATATATCATATCAAAATAGCCCATAGGTACAAACCATGTCTCAACAATAATAATGAGGGAAAAAAGAACAAGTGTTGACATACTTCTATTCCATTATCAAGATCTCAGATCCACCAAATCTTACAAAAATTCAAGTCCAATGGGTCACCTGCAGCCATTAATACCTAACCACACATTCATAACCATTCTTTTTATATCCATAAGGTAACTACTTTGAACCCCAGTCTAATAGATAAAAAGGTTCATCCCTCATTAAATCCTAATAATTGGAATAGAAGTGGTGACATCTATCCTAGGATCCCTTGGATAATAACATAAGGGGAGACATCCCTCACCCAAAAAATGTTAACAAGCAATCATTAATTATAATGACCATATATTAGGGATCACACATCCCACAACCCTGTCTATTCATTCTCACAGACTTACAAGAATCAAAGGTATTATATCCTCGTCCTCACTATAGTCATGAGGCCAAACCTATTCCAAGTCACTTTGGGTTGTCTATTCACCCAACCTATCCCCCACATAGTTCCGTAACACAATCTCACAATTTAGAAAAAATACCATTCAAACACAAATAATGGTCTCAAACAATTTCTTTATATTTCATCAAATCATTCTTATAACCCATGATCAGGTCGCATCTCATGTCTGACCCTTATGAGATTGAAAAAATTACATTATAGAGGAAGCAATCTCAGTATAAACTTGTTTTCAATAAAACCACTTCATAGAAGTCCCCAAAATATTAAATGGCTACAACATCATGTTATACCTATAAAAATACAAAAAATGGACTACTAATACATCCATTCTTATTATAGGTCACAAATCACTAAAACTATCCCAATGTTAACAAATGGGATGTAAACTGTTTGTAACCGCATTATACAATGTACAATCTAAAACCTTCCTTCTATCCATGTACTTCCACATGGTCTGCATCTAGTGGGGTGTCATCATGTACACATACACAGTCACAACCTACATGGGGTTTGGCTGGGGTTTCCACATACACTTCCTCATGGACTTATACCCCTTACATGGGGAGTCATCCAATGTACCCGGGCACATGACCATGTCCTACTACATGCCTTGTACTGCAACTACAAATTGTGTAGTCCTGAAATACCATCTTCCATGTACTCAGTCACATGGCCATGCACCACAAACCATCTTGGTTCATCATTTAAACTCTTGTCCTCATAGTTTAACAACTTACCTGGTAAACCAATTTATATGTTAACCATTGTAATTAAATTTAATGGTTTTGAATTTTCATTATGGTAAAACATTAACTTGTACATATTATAAAATAAAAATTATTATTATTTAAATATTTAATCTGAATTCAATAATTCAATTAACATAATTCAGGGAATTAAATTTAAAATTTAACTAGGGATGCGAGGAAGGAGAGGTTTTACCAAGAGAGAATACTAATATGTATAGATTGTTTTAATTTTAAAATTCAATATTAAATTGATTCCTACGAAATTAATTAATTAAATAGTAATATAAATAAAATAAAGATACATTAATCAATTTGGAAATATATAATATCTTATTATATAATTTAAATAAATATAATGTGTTTGTAAATTATTTTGCACTATTGATAAAAAAGTAATCGTTTTAGAAACTTCCCTATCATTAAGCTAAAGATAATTTTAATATTTATATTTAAAAATTAAATTTTATTTTTTCCAAATAACGTTACTAAAAGTGGAAAAAAATTATTTTAACTTATATGTGGAAAGGATGACTACTTCACATTTCAACAAGTTACAGTTTTAATGAAAAAGTTTCATTCACATTAAAATGGTTGTTATATTATTTAAAATCAATAAATAAACATTTAATTTGTTTTATAAATGTTAAAACCATATAATTATAAAAAAAATATTACTTACTCCTAACATATATCTTAATTTCTGTGTTATAATGGAAATTACTAGATAGTAATATTTGAATACAATATTGTTTTTTTAAGTCAATTTCACATGTATTGAAAGATATCAAAGTGAATGAATTTACATAAAAAGAAATATATTATAAATTATCAGAGTGTTACATTATATTATATTCTCAGTGACTCATGTCATATATTCTATAAAATATGATATTCCTCTTTTAAAATATCGGGGTGTTATAATAAATGGATGATACGTTAAACAATACATATATCTTATGAGACATTAGTATCTTATGAGGTTATAATGAAAATAAGATATTTTATTCATTTGTTTATTTATTCATAGACATCGGACCACTGTTATATTAATTATTCCCCATAAATAATTTTTATACATAAAAAATGATTATCTGTTATTATCATCATGGACAATGTCCTTTTAATTCTTTTAAAATGTTGTATAAATAAACATTTGGAAAATACGTATTATATATTTCCCTTCTGGACCACTCATTTTGAAACCTTCACAAAAACATCAAAAACTACGAATGTCTTAATTAGTGTATATTTATCCATTCATTTCACAAACTTATCCTTATGATGATATAGTTTCCTTCAGTATGAATATAAGGATCATTATTTTTATATCATTTTAGTGAAAAAACCAAAATGATAACTTCAAGATTATAATGATTCTCAATGGTCGTGAATTATTTTATGTTTATATTATATAAAAAGTATACATGAAAACACTATAACATGCTACAAAAAACATGTATCTTAGCATAGTTATATACCAACACCATCATCTTCAAAATATCTACTTGTTATTCATGGTGAATAAATAATTAAGTGGGAGATGAATATAGTTTTCTAATAATGTTGAACCATACCGTGTCACATGTGGTGTTTGTACCCATATTTGTAAAACTATGAATATTGATTCTAAAACCATATACCATATCAAAACTATAATGCTGAGGATCATGCTACATTCCACAACTAGAGACAACATGATTGGTGTGTGAACCTATTATCAGTACATGGACTAAAGTGCACCACCCTGTATTCTAGATGCAGTAAATTGGAACTAATAGACTAGGGTGATACTAGGGGAAGAATATACATTAAAATCCCAATATCTATCTATCATGAATGACTTTAACCTCTTTATGGTTTTCATTTTTTAATTCTATTTAGAGGGGTGATAAGGAATTGGGAGGAAACATATATAGGTGAAGACCATGAATTGATCGACTTTTATTGTTAACTATCTTTTTCTGTAGACTATAAGAGGATTTCGCACAATATAACTAAGATGTATGACATTTAAGAGAGGTTGGATAAAAGTGGTGAAATAATTCTTGTTGTGAGAGGTTAAATGACCTGAGGATACCTTACATGTTGTGAGTTAAGAAAATAACGGGTTTTTAGTATGAGGTGATGAGATTTTAGGTTCATGTGTGAATTTTGTGGTTTTACATTTTGTAACGTCCATTATACAGTTTTAAAAACAAGCATGCAGTTTTTTTGGTTTGTTTTTATAGACACTCATTCAATTGACTGAGGAAAATTCCTAGTTGATTTTGGGAGACATCATTCATTCTAGAATGATTAAATTAGAGTTAGATCTCCATTTCAGTCACGGTGCATCTCTTCTGGTGTGTGATCCTACTTCTTATACATTGTCATTGACCTCAATAACAACCTTGTGTTACTTATTCAAATCTGTTGATTTATGTTACGACTTCTTCATGTATTCTTCAAGATCTGTTGTTTGATCTCATTCTAAAAGACATTATTTTTTTGGTCAGGGAGTGGTGGTTGTTCGTTCTTTAGGGATGTCAGTTTCCACTTTTCATCTTACCAAATTTATTTTTATTTGGATAAATATTGTTATTTGGATTATATTTTTAGGCCTTAATAGATTTCGTTGGGTTTCCATTATGGGGGGATCTCATTGTAGGAATGTGAGACCTAGGTTTTGTGGTAGAAATTTAAGTCTCTACCCTATGATGATGAATATGATTATTCTTGTTTTATAAACTGATTTATAAATGAATTTTCATGATTATTTTTATTGTGATGAAATTATTTTTTAACGAAAAATGATAGTTCCTTGATTTTTTGATAATTTGAATGAAAAAGGGTATTTTCAAAGCAATGAAATTGATTTCTTAATTGGTTTTGAAAGGATTCTCAAGACATTGGATTGTATTGTGAATACAAGAACTGTTTTTTCATGGGTAATTAGGTTGATGGATTAGCATGAGTCTATATTCAAATTATTGGGATTATATAGATATTTTTTTCATGGGGATTTCCACTTATTCCTACATCCATTTTTTTAGGAGTTCATATTGACATTTTTATGTTGTTTACTAATGGGGTATTCTACTATTTTCATGTCCTATGTTCTAGGATCTGAATGGTTCCATTGACTGGATATGTTATGAGTAGTCTTCTGGTCTGAGCTATAAAGTTCCATGGTGCCAAAACCTATGTTTTGGTTTTTATTATTGGATTTTATTTTTTTCCCTTGACATACATGTTTATTATTATGAAAGAATATTATAAAAATTTTATTTGAAATTGATATACATGATTTTGTTTTAGAACTATGAAAAAGGGTAATGTTTACCATTTTTTCTATTAAACTCATTTACTTATTATCACACCATGATTTATTTTAAATGATCATGCAAGAGTTGTTATATAGAAATGTGTTATAAAAACATCATTGGTATATTATTGATCATGTTTCCACAAAACATGTTCTCATCATCAGTGTTGCATTGAAATTTTTGCATCTTCTATTATAGGGAAATTATAGGCTCCACAGTGAGTTTGTGATGGTTTGTGTCAGCTGGGTTGGGTAGCTAGTATTGTGATGGTGGGAGTTCATCTATTCCATTTCCTGGATTAGTTTTTTCTTTTTGGTTTATGGTATTTGGACATGTATTTTAGAGTTTTTACTACATTTATTGTGTGTTAATTTCCTATATCGTTCTAATATTAATGGAATATATTTTTTATACTACAATTTTATTTTTATTTTCTATGTTTATATATATTCTATGAATTCATACTAGTTAGGAGAAATCATTCCCTTTGGCATCTTGTTTGATTCATGGGTTATTTTTGCAAGCCCATTGGGATAGGGAATCCCTTTGGGTATGCGGTGGATTAGGATGGGTGCTTGATTGTATGTTAACTTTGGTCAGTTCATTACTAATTTGTATTAGTGGTGGCCTTTCTGGAAGTTTTCTTATCTTGGGATGTCTTTTTGAAAAGTGATTAGATTGAAGAGGAAAGAGAGGTATATTGCGATGAGTGCCTCAAAAACTATTATAGAGTAGTTCTTGATGTTAATCAAGATGAATCACAACTTTAGAATGTAAGGGTTGAGGTAAAATCATAAGCTGTTCTAGAGACCGAAATATCACAAGAGTTCTATTCCTAGAGGCCACCATCCATTAACAGAATGAATGAACCTCAATAGGAATGGGAATAGATGGACATGATCTCTAAAATATTCAACATATTGGATACCCCTGAGAATATATAGGTGAAGTATATAGGTATCAAGAGTGATGGTTCAATTACGTTATTGTGTAATTCCATGGTGCAAGAAAAGGACACGTTGATTTGGATTTAGAGTGTATTAAAACCTTATTCTTATAACTATTATTTCAGAGTCCTAGATTTTTAATAATTCTATTCAGTTACTATTTTAGTATCTAGAATTTCATTTGTTTTTGGCATACAATAATCGGTTTTATGATCATTTCCATTTATCTCATGACATGGTCATGAAAGGCAAGTTGAAGGCTCTGAATTACCTGAAGGGTATGCAAATGATTATCAAATCATTGGTGTTTATGTTGATTAATTCTAAATATGAAATGATTGTAGATAGAGCTATGATGGTAGAAATGGATATCTAATGGAAGGTTGGTTTTATCACCTCTTATTTTCCATCCAGTGGTCGCTTCAGCAGCACACATGGGATGTAGTTGATGTGTCTGGATCAATGCCGGACATTTGGTGGTCGGTCTTAGAAGTGATTCTCTTCTGCACCATCTAATATAGCAGGAAGTATGCCATTTAATTTCTATTAGTGTGGAATGTCTAGATACATAAGAAGTTATTTTCTATTTCCCTCAATGATGATAAATAGATATGTATGTATTTGTTATTTATTTTGTGTTTTTATCAATATGAATACGCCTCCTTATTATTAGGGGTTGTTGGCTCCAAAAGCCACTACAATGTAGTAAGATGCATTATATACTGTTTATCTCATGCCAGAGACATTATGAGTGGAACACATTCCTAAACTAGATGAGTTTCATTTCAATGTCGATGAAGGACTCTCAAAAGTGATACGGACTATCCTTATTTCATCGTTAGTATAAATTTCATTATTATATACTAGGTCCCCCCAATCATTTATATTTGCGAATTTTGTTTATTTTTTCAAACATTTTAATTTATCATATTTATTTTTTGATGGAGTTGAAGATACCACATAGCATGTGGACAGATCAAGGGTTTCAGTATCCTTATTTTTCATTCATTATAGATGATATAGAGTTACTATGGAATTTTCTCATTCTTAATGAGGATATTTTTGTTACCATGATTGGAAGAGATTGTATTGTCCCTCATTGAGGTAGGGTTAATTATTATCTTCAGTGTTTCTTGTTTCTTACTACCTATGGGATCTCATGTGTGTTTCATGGGGAATGGGACCGATTTCTGGTCTTGGGCGGCCTTGTCATAAAGTGCTCAGGAGTTTGTTCTCTGCTATTCTATTTTACCCCAATGTCATTTCTCCTGTAGTTGATCTTTTTATTGTGGTTTAGCACATTACTATAATTTTCCCAAATGATAACTATGTGTTTCCTCTAGGTAGAGAGAGTAATATTTTATGTTTTTCCAAGTGCCAGGTATACTACTAATATCGAAACCTTCTTATCATATGGGAACAGTGCTGATGAATGATTTCATGATTCTATTTGATGACCATTGGGAAAAAGGTTTTTTCATCCAATAATTTTATCATGGGTAGCCCATATTCTATTTGTGAAGAAATTAGATAGTTCACATCGATTTTGTGAGGACTATTAGAAGTTGAACTAGGTAATAGTAAAGAACAAATATCATTTTCCACAACTAGATGATATGTTTGATCATTTAATGCAGGAAAGGTGGTTTTCAATGATTGATCCTCTGTTAGGTTATCATCAGATCATATTTTTAGAGTATGATATACCAAATAAGGATTTTAGGATCAGGAATGGAAATTATGAATATCTTATTATACAATTTTTTTATAACTATTACTCCAACATTTTTATAGCTTTGGGGAATCAGATAATCAGACAATATCATGACGCTTTTGTGGTAATATATGTGGATGAAATTTTTAGTAATTCTAAATCTGACCTGGATCACTTGAATATTTTTAATTTGGTTATAGAAATTAGTAGAAGTCACCATTTGTATGGGTATTTCATGAAATGTAGATCTTGGATGCATGAAATGATGTTCATAGGGTACAAAAATTATAATCATGTCATATCAGTTGATCCATAGAATGTGAAGGTCTATTCTTTTTAGAAGGAACCACATTATGTCTTTGAAATTTGGAGTTATAATGGGCATGATGGATACTATAGAATGGTTGCTATGGATTTCTCTAAGATAGTGTTTCCATTAACTACTCTTATGAGGAAATGAGTAAAATTTACATAGTATGTGAAGTGTTAGTCTTATTTAAATAAACTAAAATGACATATAATATTTTATCCTATTCTAATATTACATGAGCCCCATATAAACTGTGTGGTGTTTTTTTTATACTTCTACTGCTGGGTTGGGATGCATGATTATGAAGGACTATTATGATGTATCTTACACCTCTTATCAGCTTCTCCATCATGAATAAAATTACCTATATTAGGATTGATAGATTTTTGTAGTTATTCATGCACATAAATGAAGGAATAAAGTTCTTTTTGGGGAAAGGGTCATGGAATTATATGATGATAATATTTTGAGTTATATATTTTATTTTAAAGACATGAATCTATGGTAGAGATTATGGGTAGAATACCATCAGACATTTGACATTTAATTCACCTACACCCTGTGGATGGGGAATGTCATTACATAGACACATATAATGGATGTGTTATTTTAGACTATTCTAAAATCTAGGGAGTAGTCGAACCTTATGGGGTTGTTCTCTTAGTTGCTACTACATACTTTGGAGGAGTTTTTGGTTATGAATATAACTAGAGTTCAGTTATCATCATCTTTCCTTGAGTTTTTTGAGAGAGAACATCTGAATGATGTGTTCAGAATAGGTAAAGAAATCCTTTATGGTGGTAAAACCATATCTAGTTGTTATATCAATTCAGAATGAAGTCTCCACATCGAGAGGTGGGTTGTTATCCTATAATCATTGTAGAAATTAGTTTTTTTTAATATTCATCCTTATGGATCTTATATATAGGCATTATAAAGATATATTATTATATGATATGATGATTCTATTTTCTAGATGTGATGAAAGACAGTAGAAATTATGTTTCCCATAATTACGTTAACCAAATGATAAAGGAAGAGAACTTGAAACCCTATGGTTTTCTTCATCCACATTTGGTGTTGGTTTTGAAATGGGATGATGTATCCATATCATTTTTTGTTGAACTACCACAGACACCTCAGTGGAAAAATTCTTTCTGAGTAATCATTGTTAAATTTATGAAGCCTTCTAGTTTCATTTTGATCAAGGAAACCACTAATATTGAATATTTGGGTAAGATGTATATGCAGAAGATTGTGAGTTTACATGGGAGTCTTTATTCTATTGTATCTTATCGGTATCCTAGGTTTACTTCAAGTTTTTGGATGATTCTCCATGTGGCATTGGGATAATTAGTCAAGTTGAGCACTACATACCTTTCACAGATAGGTGGTCATACAGATGGTGTGATTCATATCTTAGGGAATATGATTCATTCTTGTCTCATGAGTTTTAGTGTATCATGGGACAACCATCATGGATAGGTTGAGTTTCTTTTTTTCACCTTTTATCTATCATCGATAAAAAATTTTCCCTTCGAGGTGTTTAACGGTCGCATTTTAAGGACACCACTTTCATGGGAAGAGATGAATAAAGTGTCTTTAGTTGGACCATGGTCGTCCAATGACTCACACCTATCATAGGGAGTGGAAAAGCAATTTATAAATTATCTATGTGTAGTCTAGTGATTAACCCTTGGATGTCTCCTAAAGAGTAGTGCCCAAAAAATTAGTTTGTTCATTTTAAACGAGGGTAAAAAGGTTGTGTTTTTTAAAGAAAATTTTGAAATTGAAATGATTGAAAAACTATGATATTAAAAGGGTTATTTGGTTGGGGTTGGTTTCCTAATTTTAATTCTATCCTTGTTAGATTCCATTCAAATCACTTATTCTTATTTGATTAAAGTGAGTTTCCACAATCTTTTTCTCTCACTTCCTTGGTGAAATTATGATGGTGATAGAAAACCTTACCAAGATATTGGATTGGTCAACTCTCCCTCCATGTGTAAAATAGTTGTATTGAATATCCTTAATTAACATCGGAAATACCCGATTGAGCCTTGATTATCCCAATCAATAAAGAACATTCACTACCCCTTTTACATGTACTAACGATCGTCGAGTACTTCACCACTAGTCCTTGGTCTATTCCATCATATATAAACTAGAAATTAGTGGAGGGAGATATTGAATATTTTACAAAAGAAAAAATCAATAATAGAATAAAAATTATTGAATGAACCCACATGATAATAAAATCCATTATATGAAATTGAAAAAAACTTTGAACAAGAATGATATTTTATTCAATTACGTTCAAGAACTCAATAGTTACAACATATAAAACCTACCCTTCCCCAATCACTCAAAATGTTTAAACCACCATGGTAAGGGTAGTCAAGTGGAATGGGGAAAAATAAGGCATTAAAAAACTATGAAAAAGAAAATAAATAAAAGAGAAAACCGAAAGGTTCTCCATCTTGGTGTCCTAGAAGGAATGGGATGGAATGAGAAATGCACTGAGAGGGAGGAGTTATCCTCCTTTTATAGCAATAATTTTCCCGCAAAATTTTGGCGCATTGTGTCACCATTAGATGACATCTTAACGCGTTTATCACTTCTTCACTATTGTTCATAATTCTCATGGGAGTGCCCCCTAAATATCTCAGTGGATTTGGACAATTAATCCGAGAGTTATGCCCGTTTTATGTTCACAATATATTCTGTCTAGTCAAACATGGAAAATCTAAAACCTCTGTATTAATATGATTTAATTACCATTAAAAATGACAATTCCCACAGCCTTCCATTCAAGAAAGATATTCTAGAACTATTTTCTTGTCCACCCACATAATTTCACAATAATTGGGCCCACCAAGAATGCGTTATGGACTGCACACCAAAAATCTGTAGAACTATAAATAGTTTTCTTTAGACACATTGTGATCATATTCTAAGGTTCCATATGGTCAATTTAGCTTTTGGTTCAAAAGTATTAAATGAATCCATGGATGTGTAGAATCTGGGAAAGAGTTAATTTTGAAATTTGGACTATTGTAGAAGATGTTATAGCCAAATTACAGAAATAATTTAAAGCATTTTAAAATTATTAATGGGCCGTTATTATTGTTCAGATAAAAATAACCCTAATATCATAAAAATGAAGAAATTCATCTTAGAGTAACATTTTTGTAGGTTTAAAAAAATTAAATTCAATGTAAATTTAATTGAAAATATTTTCTCATTTAATTCCCCAACACTTAGCACTTGGACTTCTAGACTAGTAAAAATTAAATAAAATCAAATCCAAAACACATTCCAATGAGATCTACTAAATCCATGTTACAAAACAAAAAGATATCATGCCTCATCAAAAGCAATTATTTAAAGTTCTGTATTTATGATTATTTAATATATTTCCACTTTGTTTCTTATCCCATGAAAAACAAACACCTACCTCCAATGAATTTTCTCATCTCACAAATGTAAATGCTGAACAAGCGTTTTCTCATCCAAACTCACACAAGATTCACCATAGGTTTGATAAATTCCTACTTCATCACCTGATATGAGTCAAATACATGTGTTTCTGCTGAGGAATTTTCTGGGTTGTTATGTGGCTTCCGATGTGTAGGTTTTATATGTTAAAAATTATGAGGTCGAAAAAGGAGGGCTTGACTCTTTTTGAAGAAAAATTGCAAGATTCTAATTTTCAGTCAAAAATGTTCTCCTTCTCTTCCCATTTAAAAAAAGGCACCATCATCATTCAATGAGCTCAGTGTTTTAGCATAAAAAATTTCAATTTTTTCAAACATGATTTTTCTTGAAAGCTCTAGATAGGTAGAACTTTCTTTTTTACATCCGAAGCTCTATAAAGGCACACCAACTCTTATCATGAAAGATCCAGAAAAGAAAAATCTTTCAACAAAATGAATTTTCAACAGCTCACACATCACATCAATAGTTTATTTTCCACCAAAATATTCACCCAATGAGGTAGCACAACACAAGATAGCTTCCCCCACAACTAAGTTCAACTAGATCATGTAATTTCACTTCAAGAGTAGTTTGGATTAGGAAAATCATCCTATAATGTGGCTAACCTAACATGTGGTTCATGGATTATAAGGGCTACAAGGATTAACGTATGGTAGGCCGTAATGAAAAAGATTATTTTTAAATGGATGCTTAAAACCAAATAAATGTGTCAATAATTTAAATCACATGTACCCAAAAACCCCAAGTTTTGAAAGGAATAAATCAAATTTTGGATAAAGGAATCATGGTATGGTTCTCTCAATAAATGAGGTGAATTAAATGAATATGACAAAAATGGTTCAAAATCCTCAAAAGAATTTGATTTCAATGATATAGATAGTGATATATCCTATTTGATTCAAAAATTAGTGTACCTTTCAGGAAATTCCCAATGATTTGAACTCGAAATAAAGTCATTTTAACATTCATTTAAGCTCATCTTCATGGAATATATTTGTTCAGTCATTGTAAAGGGTTTGAAAAATGATAATGATAATAATTTCTAATCGAATGTTTCAAAAACACACCAAAAATTTAAAATAAACACAAGAAAAATATGAAAACACTCAATTTTTTTAATTTTTGAAATACAAACCAAAAATGGAATTACATAACTACAAAGGATCCCTCCCCAAAACATAAATGATTAAGTTTCCTTAATACATTCATGTGGATTTAACATGTATACTAATTTTAAAATGAATGACAACAACAAGAATGTATAAAAGAGAGGTATGACCTGACATATTGGCAATGCAACGTTGAGTTTGGCTCCTATGTGTTGTTCTTTGATAAAATAAACAAAGTAAAAACATGAAATATGAAATTTATTAAATGAAATGAAAATATAAATTGATTAAGAAAAGAAGGATAAATCTTGGATTAACCCCCCAAGTGATCCCTGGGTTTTGACTGCCACTAGATGGGTATTTATAATCGGTTATCCCCAATATGATATTGGGAGAAGTTTCTTGCACACGAACAAACAAAAACTTTTCTTTCCTGGATGAACATCTTCATTTTTTTGAGGACACAATGTATATTGCACAAAAAGTCCACCCTTATGAGAATTAAATAATACTTGAAAGGTGGGGGTAGCATAATGAATGAGTCCTCTTCCTTCCTGGTATCCACTTGCGTGACATCTTCTTTATGCTCCAATGGTTGTTGATGGTATGCTATATCAATATAAAAATAAAATGGAAGGATAGAATGTAATTCTATTTGAACAAAATTAAATTATGATGTGTTAATATCAAATTATTTCCTTTCAATTTCTCTGTATCATGTCTCTATTTCCTCCGGAAAATGCACTTTTATCTCATATTGAACACCCTCCAATAAATTTTCAGCAAATTAGGAGAGCTCAAAATGTTCCCGTTCAGATGAATCTCCTTTTTCAACATCTTTATCAAAGTAAATACATGAATTGGATGAGACTAGAAAATTAAAACAAGTGGAAGTAATACTCAATTTAGTTTCAACAAAATCAAATGATAATGGGTTCATGAAAAGATTATATCCCTCAGTTTGTTCATCTTCAATCTCTTATTTAATGGACAACACCTCTTGGAGTTGAGTATTACCAGGTAGAGGCAGGTAGTCAGTCTTCACTATATCATGGATCTCCATATTAAAATTAGGGATAACTAATGGGGGTCTTCTTGGACATTGGAATCATGTTAAAATTCATGAAAGTATTGGGAGAACTCAGTTGGCTTGTGGGCCATCGCTTCAAAAACTTCTTTGTTCATGTCCCCCTTAGTCTATCTATGAATTGTTTGAATGATTTCCCCTCATTATTTGTCTTCCAAAAAATCCCCACATGACTAATAATAGAAGAAACACTATCCTTCTCGGAAAAGGCTCAGTCAATAATTTTTTCATTTATCGATGTGTAATTGTTCCATGAATTATAGAAATAATGTTTTGAAAACAACATCGCAAAATATTTTTTTATTATTTTTAATTTGAAAAAAGTAAAATATTTATAATTAGTTTGTGGAACTACCTCCCTGGAAAAGGTGAAAAGTTTGACGCACGCCTGTCATAGTGTGTGGAAAAACAATTTTTAAATTTCCTAAGTGTAGTCCAGTGATTATCCCTAGGAAGTCTCTTGAAGAGGAGTGCAAAAAAAATCTTTTTTTTTCACTTTTAAACAAGGGTAAAAATGTTGTGTTTTTTAAAATAAATTTGAAATTGAAATGATTGAAACACTATGATTTTAAAAAAGTGATTAGGTTGGGGTCAGTTTTATAATTTTAATGCTATCCTTGTTCAATTTAATTCAAACCTTTTCTTCTTAGTTGATTAAAGTGACCTTTCCACAATCTTTTCCTCTCACTTCCTTAGTGAAATTATGGTGGTGAGAGAAAACCTTACAAAGATCTCGGTTTGGTCACCCTCCTTCCATTTGTCAAATAGTTGTATTGAATATCCTTAATTAACATGGGAAGTACCCGATCAGGTCTTGTTTATCTCAAAAAATCAAGAACATTCACTACCCCATTTACAGGTACTGATGATCGTCGAGTACATCACCACTAATCACTGGTCTATTTCATCGTATATCAACCAGAAATTATTGGAGGGAGATAATGAATATTTTACCAAGGAAATAATCAATATTGGAATTAAAATTTGAGAATTATTGCACTTGATAATAAAATCCAATATATGAAATTGAAAATAACTTTGAAAAATAATGAAATTACATTCAATTATGTTCAAGAACTCAAGCATTACAACATTGAAAACCAAATCTTCCACAATCACTCAAAATGTTTACCCCACCACTGTAAGGATAATAGAGATGAATGGGGAAGAAGAAGGTATTATAAAATATGAAAAATAAATTAAATAAAATAGAATGCTAAAATTTTCTCCTTCTTGGTGTCCTAGAAGGAATGGGATGGAATGAGATATTTTTTGAGAGAGATGAGTTCTCCTCCTTTTATAGCCAGAATTTGTGCCCTGAATGTTTATGAGTTTTATCCCCATTAAATGAAATATTCACGCATTCCTTACTAATTGAATGTTGTTTATAATTCTATTGGTAGTTTCCCCTCAGAATCTCAGCATATTTTGAAAAGTAATCTAAGAGTTATGCATGTTTTATGCTCACGATTTATTCTATCCAGTCAGACACGCCGAATCGCATACCTCCGGATTAGGATGATTTAACGACCCCCTTACAAATGCCAAATCTCGTGGCTTTACCTTCATGAAAAAATTTCTATAACTCTTTTCGCATCCACCCACCGAATTGTACAATAATTGGTCCCACCAAGAATGAGTTATGGACCTTACAACAAAAATAGGCAGAATTGTAAACAGTTTTCATGTGACACGTTGTGGACCTCTTTTGAGATTCCATATAGGTGATTCAGCTTCTAGTCCAAAAATATTAAATGAAGACCTGGAGGTGCAGCATTCAGAAAAATAATAATTTTTCAATTTGGATCAGTGTATAAGATGTTATAGAAAAACTAAATATTTAATTTAATATAGTTAAAAATCTGAAATGGGCAATTTTTACTTTTCATCTCAAAATAACACCAATATCATAAAAAGGAAGCAATTTATCTTAGAGTAAAATTTTTTTGGGTTAAAAAAGATAATATTCAATGTAAATTTATTTGAAAATATTTTATAAATTAGTCCATGAGTCCAATTTTGGTCCATGATACAACCACACAGATTCAAGATGTGTATCGACATCTCGCTACAGCGCAGAGTAGATAGAAATCGTATGTGGATCATAGATTTCATCCTTTGGATTATTCTGTTGGGGAATGGTTTGTCTTGAATGATTCTCTTCGATTGAGGCATCATCAGGTTAGAAAATAGGTAACATTAGCTCTGTGATATGTTGGACCATTTAAGGTCTCTGAGCGGCTCAAGTAGGTTAGTTATCAGTTAGGATTTACCATTCAGATGATATGTATTCTGGAGGTTTTCCACATATCTCCTGAAAATATTTATTTTTCATTAAGAAAACACTTTTATGGAAAAGTGTGAAACCGTTTATCTATGAAAAATAATCAGTCAAGAAGATAAGTCATGGTAAAATCTAATATTTTCAATTTCATCCTATCAGAGATCGTACATCGGTGAAGACTCCATTGAAGAACAACAGTATTCTTATCTGGATCCTCATTGAGTAGGTTATACCAATTATATACCATCATTTCCAAGGTAATAAATATTTCTTCCGCATATATCGTATTCTTGATGAATCCATGAGGCAGTATTCCGCATTGATTTTGATACCCGTCCTATTTCTCCTTTGTAGGATTACCCCAAAGGCACTTAAAAACCATCCTATCAAACTCATATTGTATAGTAATTACCTATAAAATATTTTCAAATAATTATTCATTTCAATAGATTATGGTTTCCCACTCATCACACTCTATTATTTCCCTCCCATTAAGGGGAATATTGGATTCAGAAGGCCCCTTTTCAGCATGCAACTGGTCAATGACAGAAGATTCCAATTATAGTGGATCAAGCTCCTCAGTAGACTTTTCCTCTTCCTGAATGGGAACCTTAAGAGGTATATTACCTTTACTTGAGGATATATTTATTTGGTGTCTTGGTATGGTGGAATAATCTTTCCCCCTCCGCGGCCTCCAAGAGTGAAAGAGAAACCCATCTGAATCAACGATGGCGTTATTACCCTTCCTTGAAGAGGATATAATATAGTCTTTGCAATTTCCTCTTCCTAGGACTCAATTTGGGAGTCCAAATAAGAATACTAATCCTCTTGAGAAGCCTCCACATCATCCCCTTCCTCGGGGGCATGAAAATACTCTCCCCAAACTGGAAATCGATTGTGGGAATGAATATCCATTCTTATAGACTTCTTTCTGAACATAGAGAATAATGATCTTGGTCATGTTTTGATTGTGGAAGAAGTTTAGTTAGATATACATGTTCAATTAAGGAGAAGCCAATTGAGATCGTTAACACTCAATTGAATGTCTTATGTTGTTGCAAATTTCATTGGATAGAGTACTATGGAATGAAGTGTTAGATTCCCACAATACTTGGGAAAATGAATCGTTGATGATAGAGTAATGGCCTCATCTCTTTCTAGTGATTGTATCTTCCACGTGGAATCATGTGGATTAAAAGTATTTATTGTTGGGATTTTTTAACATACCATTATCGATAATTTTGGTAATTCATTAATATCCTAATTATTTTCCTTTTCTGATTGTCTATAGAGGGACACAAAGGAATTAATAGGATACCTATAATTATGATATAGGATATTTATTGATCTCATAAAGTTAACAATATTTTTCTATATGCTTCATGAGGATTTAACAACATGTAAGTCAGTTTCAGGATGTTTAAGTGTTACTCGATTCTTTTTATAAAATACCTCATCTTGTAAGTGGATACATGATATGAGGAGACATTGGAATACATGAGTTAATAAAAGGTCAGGTTTTTTAGTCCAAGGCAACATTGTTTTTTCATATGTCTAACATTAGTGGTTACACATCATGTAACACCCCATGTAGAGATTAATAAATAGGTGTGTTGTATATTTTTTGTTGATGTTATTAGACACTCTTTCTCTCAACCGTTTGAATTTCCCATGTGATTTTTGTTGAAATTAATTCATGAATTATCTGATCGGTGTCCTGTGTTTGTTGTTGTCACAGTGTGTATCTAAGGGCGAGTTCACTTTCTACTTATTAATTTTGGAAGGTCATGATAGAGCCCTTTGGTTGTGTAGTCAGATCTGTTGGTCTCATTTGGTCCTCTTTCAGGCCATCTTATAGATTTGTTATACGGTCTCATTTAGAGGCCATTCCATTGTGGGTTGTGGTTCATGGGAACTTGTTCTTGAGGTATGTGGGTTTCCTCATTTATATTGACATCTTGTTTTCTAAATTGGATTAATCTTGTAAGGAGGATTTCATTTTAGGGCCTTCTTAGATTTGGTTGGGTTTTCATTATTTTTTTATGCCTTTTCAGGCATGTGCGGCTCATGTTTGTTGGTAGGTGGTTTCATATCGAGCCTATGTTGTTGAATCTGATTGTTCTTTTTTTATAATCTATTTTATAAATGAATTGGAAATATTTTTTTCTATGTTTTGATAATTTTTTTAAAGAAAATGGATTTTAATTTATTTTTGATAAATAGAAAAAAAAATGGTATTTTCAATGTTTTGAAATGTATATTTGATATTGTTTTCAAAGTATTGGATTGAATTATATAAACAATTACATGGGTAAGATTGTGTACTAGGGTCGAAAGTTTAGCTAGAGGCCAACACCCATGTTTTTTCCTTGTTGGATGTTTCCTCATGGGGATTTACTTGGTTTCATAGGCCCATTGTTCCATGGAACTGACATTGACTTTTTTATGGAGTTTACTAATGGGGTATTCATTTATATCCTAGACCTCATTTTTAGGTACCATATTGTGCACTTGATTGACTATGGTACGAGTAGTTAACTATAATTATGTATAGTGATCTTTGTTGATGAAACTAGTTCTTCTGTTTTCATTGTTTTGATTTGTTGTTTTTGCCTTGATATGCATGTTTGTTGTTATGAAAAATTGACATGGAAATGTGATTATAAATTTGTATACCTAATTTTTCTAGAACTACGAAAAAGGGGAATGATTTACATTTTTTATATGAAACATAATTACTTCTTATCAGGACAAGATTCATTTGAAATGGGTATACAAGAATCATTTTACATAGACTCATAATGCAACCCATGGGTGGGTTTCTATTGATCTTATTATATCACACCCTAAGTACCTCTTTGGTGGTGAAAATACCATTGTACATATTTTATTGTAGGGAACGGAAATAAGTCGTAGTGAGGTGGTGATGTTTTGTGGCAGATGGATTGGATAACTAGTAGTGACGTTGTGGTATTTGGTCTATGAAATCACATTGTGTAGATGTTTTTTGGGTCCATTATAGTTGGACTAGTATTTTTTATTTTCATATACTTTTATAGTTATGTTTTTCTGGTCTTCATTCCGTCATGGAATATATTTTTAATACTTCCACCAATAATTTCTTTCTGGTGAGCATATATATTCCATATGTTCAAACATGTGGGGATAGATCTGTCCCACTACATAGTGGTTTAATGTATAGGTTCCTGTCTCTATATAGTAGGGATCAAGAACTCCCTTTATGTATTTGGAGGATCAAGTCATTTGTAATTTTTGAGGGTAGGCCTAGCTGGTTCATTATATATACCAATAAATAAATGTGATAAATAACAAAAATTAACCACTAAAAATCATTAAAAATAAATAAAACCATTATACAGAACAAAAAAACCATATCATTTCAATAATAATAAAAAATATCAGATCACGTAATAAGAAAAACTCTAAATTATTTTAACATGAAACAAATGCTCACCCACCTGGCTGAACACATATACAAATTAATTAATAGAACTAAAATGTACCTGAGACTTTACTGCCACAAATGAGACTCCACTTCCCATTATTCAATTTTGTATTATGTATTATTCTCAATCAAGCGACTCCAACCACTACATAATATAGTCATATGATCAATAATGATTAATTAGATACCCAAGTTACTTGGATTCTTGGGGTCTGGTGTGAGTACCGCATAGTAGTGAATCCCCAATGTGGTTCTATACATAACCTATAAATATATAGTTTACATATTTTATATTAATATATATATATAAATAGTATATTATTTAAAGAATAAATAAACTTTCATCAACCCTTAAGTTCTTCCATGGAACCCATGATCGACTATACCAGCTACGACCAATGTTGTAGTATCACTAAACAAGTGATACATTAAATCATAAAATATCATGATATAAATATGAATAATAGGTAGTTACCTTTGAATTAGAATAGTATTAGGTTCATGTAATAAATCCCTATATGTATCCGAGGAACCCAAAATAGGAAAAAACAACATAAAAAGTATCTAGATATATGAATTCCAATAAGAACATAGACTCGTTGGCAATGATGTGAATATCCTATACCGAAATACATTAATGATATTAGTTAATCACATAGGGAACCAAAATTTAGATTTCATAACCATTATATTCTATGTAGTATCATTGGAATATTATAAATATCCATTGAATCCACTTGATCCTAGGGACTATCATAGGCATATCATATATATGAGGTTACAAGGCTGTAACCTAGGGAGTATCTCAATGAACACGTCAATATGTTAGTATATATTTTTCCATTTACTAATTATTATTTTTAATATCTTCTATAATAATTAATTTAGAACCAAAATGAACAATAAAACATTTTGTTAAGATAATATTTTAATTTTTATAGGTTATCTTTATAATGTAATTATCGAACTACAAGAAAAATATAAAATAACTGGATTATTAAATCAATATATTAATAAAAATTAAAGGAAATTTTTCAAAACCATTCATTACTAAAATTCAATTACATTAGCTAACTAACTAATAAAATCGTTTAGTTTTAAAACAGTATTGTCCTAAAAATATACTCTATTGGTGTTGGGTATCTTTTTTTTAAAATACAATTATATTATAGAATAAATATGATAACATTTATATTGGATATTAATAATAAAATAATGTTATTCTATATAGTAATTAATATGAAATGTGAATAAGAATAGTTAATATTTTAATAAATCATTTTTCAAAAAAAAATATATTTTCCACTATATTTTCTATTTTTATGTAAATTATAAATTTATAAATTTTAAAATATTAAAAAGAAAAATTTACTTTGGATAATGGGTTCATCATAAAAATTCTATTGTAATATTATTTTTATTATTTTTATGAAAATAATTATTTTTTATGTGAATAGTAAAAAATATATTGTTTTCCCAAATACCACATATTTTATAATGTTATCATTAAAAAAATTTGTTTTGAAATTTTATAAAAAAAATTCAGATTGACATATGTAATTAAGAATAAAATTTGGATTTTAAAAATATTATGTAGAATTTTTAAATCCAATTTTAATATTTTTAGAAGTCATGTAAAATTTTACTCCAATTATAATTTTCTTGGTGTTTTCTTAACATATTATTCAAATAATAGATTAAACTTGGATATCTATATAATGAAACTATTTTTTTTATTTTAATAACAAAAAATAATAATTTTATATAAATAATCAATATGAAAAATTTAACCATAAATCTTATTATTATGCTTAAAAACACTCATTTCTATAAAAAATACATAGTACATATTTTTTCTAATATTAAAATTATTTTTTGGTCACCATTAAATATTTTATTTTCTAAAATATCTTTTTATTTTTGTAGTCATTTTTTATCAATTATCTAATAAGGTTAATTTTATTTTTATTTAAATAAATATAAAATGTCATGGTTTAAAAAATATGTTATCATGATAAATGTTTATTTTTTTAAATGTTTAATATAAGGGGAAAGATATTAAATTAGTTAATACCTATCTCAAAATGAGTGGATTAGATGGTGATTTACCCATACTTATACATTATCCATTATTTCCTGTATTGGAGCCACAAGTGTTGAATAATGACTATCCCTTTCATGTTATTACATAAATGCTAATAATTTCAATTAAAAAACAATACATCCATCACCCCTATCAAATACACTATAAAATTAGAAATCTCCATGTTACTATATAATTTTTAATACTCAATGATCCCCTCATACAATTACCATCCACTTTATACAATTAAAATCCATAAACCCTCAATTTATAGAAGGTACTCAATTAGAATGTTCAAATTCTCAATGTTAGTACTAATCACATGTTATAATTTTTATATCATATATAAGATTCTTGTAAAAATAAATTTCAACAACTATAATATAATTGTACAATTATTACAAATATATTTTAAATTTTTTATATTAATGGTTTAATAATTATCTCACATTCCCCAACGCATAGAAAAATTTAAACATCATTTTTTTGTACTGGTGGACTACCACCTCAATAAAGAAACATATTTAATATTTCATAACCACTATACATATCTGGTTATAAAATATTATTTTTTTAATTAATATGATATTTATAGTATGTTAATAATTCACAAAATGAATTCTAATTTCATCATTTTTCTATTCAATAGAAAAGAAAGATGTTGCCTTTTTGTAAGTGCATACTAATGAATCTATGGGATAATGTTTTATCAGTTATTTTAACACCCTAATTGGATGATTCTATGAATTTATAAAATCAATTAAAATGATTTTAATGAATTTAATTTTTCTAGAATGGTTATAGTAATATAGAACATGTAATTACCATATCAATTTTTTTTTATAAAAACATATCAAAAAAATATCATAAATGATTCCACCATACTAGTCATGACTATAATTACCTTAGACTGAAATTAGATATTTATAAATGTATGTATTGTATCATTTAATGTATGTTGGGTATTACAAAAAAATAAATTTTATTAATGAAACTAATGCAAAAAATTAATGTACTAAAACCCTATGATGGCTTAAAGAAATGTAGTCTGTGGGAATCCACATGAACGATGTTATTATAATAAGAAGGAAATTAAAATATACTATAGTGTGGGAATAGATCTTAAATATAATAATTTTTTTGAATAAAATGGTATTTTACATTATTAACATCATTTTAATTGTGAATATAATTCACTCTGAAATTAAGTATTCTTTAAAAACTCCTGATTGTGTATGCAATGCTCTAATGACATGATAAATTACCAGAATATTATTCAAGGAGAAAAGAATAATCTCATTAATACAACATGAGAATTTTTTTTGGTCCTATAGATATTAATACCATTAAACATGGCTCTATTTTAATATTGATGTTAAATACCCTCACCATAATAGGCATAAAATTTCAAAATCATTGACCAAAAACCATAACATGAAAGTATCACTCCTTGAGACACCCCTTGTATGAAATACACATCCATGTTTATGTTGAGACCATGTTTAGGAGACTTCAAGGACACCAATAACCTATAATTTTATTAAGAGACTATTATTTATACATTAGTAGATATGAGAATATCAAATTGAATACTAAGTGTTAGTTTGGCTTCTTTACGCATTGAATAGAGATCTACATGTGATATATAAGATTTTATATAAGGTAAATATTATTTGGATGAGTTCCATGGTTATGAATGGAATTATAAAAATGACTTGGGAAACATAAACCTAAAAATAATATGATATTTAAATCTTGGATATTTTTTCCACCTATTTCATTAACACTGAAACTAAATTGAATAAAAAGATACAATAACTCAAAAAGGCTTCCATTACCTCCTAGAGAATTCCTGATTTGTGTTTCCCAGTAGACTATGAAAAAAAGTGTTTTCAAGAATCAATTATTTATTTCTCACAATTTAGAAACATATGCCATCTTGGAATGTTAAACATGGTATCAATTAATAGGCATCAACATCAACAATTTAAATCATGAATGAAATAATCCAAATAAAAAAAATTAAATAATGAAAATAATATATAAATGAATAATAAATGTATAGTAAATTATTATAACTGATGATTATATATGTAATAAATATGAATAAATTTCATAAATACGTAATTAATATGGTTAAATTTATTATAATAGATGATAAATATCATTCATTGATGTTTGCAAAAATTGGTAAGGATAATTCTGGACTCAACATCTTTTCTAGCCTCATAATGATTAATTGTTTAATATTATTTTACAAGATTTTATTCTTATATCACCTTATTATATTATATTTAATTTCATCCTGTTTTCCAGGGTATTAAATTTTCAAATCAATGAAATATTTTTATATATATTAACATTCCTTTTAAAATTTTATGATGTTATGTATTATTTCTATCCTTTTAAAATGTTCACGTTTCTTCTATACCCATATTATGCCTTCTAAAAAATATTCAAATTTTAATATTAAAAACCAAATTTTTATCAATTCTAGTTAACTTCATAATTATATTTACACATTTTAATGAGTATGATTCATTTCCATTTTAAATTATCTGGGTTTCAATTATGTTATTTCAAAATACCAAAGTGGATTAGTTTTCACGATCCAATATTTCATCCCAAACTACACATTCCCAATTGATTTTTTTTAAACTTTTAGATATCCATTATTATAAATTTTATAAAAATTTTGATTTAATAAACTATTTTCTTAGTATCTTCTTGTAAATGATTTTGAAAATAAATCATTATTTGATATTTTTAAAATAAATTTACGTATGTTTTATAAAAAAATGTAATTGGTTGTATTCCATTTTCATCTTTATCTAAAAAATATATCCATTATAGTTGTGCATCATTAATTTCCCTTTTAATTCCAGTATAAAATATTAATTATCATTAATTAAAATTTTGTATGATCCAATTGAACTATTCATTTTATTTGTATGGGACACCATTTAGTTAAATATGGGACACATTTAATTTATCTGGTTTATTTATTTAATGAATTATTTTCTATTTTATACAAATTCCATTATTATTATATTGTGTAATGTAGGGTACATTATAGGAATATTTTTCAATGGTTAAGGATTTAGAAATCATATAATTATCTAATAATGTTTTTGTATTTATGGTTGACTATGATAGAAATGATTTTTAAAGAGTGTATTTATAGGTATCTATTATCAAAATAACTATGTGTGAGTGTATTTTTATTTAGGTTTTCTTATTTCGACCATGATTGGTTTAATTTTAGTTAGAATTTATCACAAATAAAATGCATTAGTGTTTTCATGGTTAGATATGATCTCATAAATTTTGTGTGTGTGTATTTGCAGTAATATATGCTCATGAAGACTTTGTGTTGTCAAAATTTAAAATAGATATATTTATAATGTTTTGTTTTCTTATTATTATTGTTATAAGAAAACTTTTTTAAAGTGTCTATATTATGATTTATGGTATATGATTATAGTATCATGATTTTATAGTCTTTTCCATCGTAAATTTCGGACCCTTTTAGATTACATGACCTTATATTAAAATTTATTGACAAATATTGTTGTTTTAGGTTAGTTTTAATAATATATTTTTCTCATCATCATGTTTTCTTATTTTATTATGACATAGCCCTTGATGAAATGTTGATAATTTTCACCTCACTATGAATATGAGGTCACCCCTTTCATATATTTATATTCCCCATGTTAAGAAGATTAGTATAGTATAAAATGATTCCTAAGGGGAGTCTAGTTGTGTTTGATTATAGTAAAATAGGATTCCTATTTATTTCATCCTAAATGAATTTAAACTTTAAATTATTGATATTTTATGATTATTATGTGGTGAAATGTTTAAAATTAGAAAATAATGTGAAATATCTGATATTATAGCGTGAGACATCTCAATTTCTTGCAGACCTTGTTTGCAAATTATGTGATTTTAGCACCAAAGTTGTGATAGTGGTTGTGGGGAATCTATTTTGATATTATATTATGATATAACCATTTTTAGGAATTATGATATGAAAACCATTGAGATAACCCATTGGATAAGTCTATATATAGGATAACATCATGAAGTGTGAGTGAAGTATATACTGTGTGATTTCCAAGCAATAAAATCCCTAATAGATACAAAAGTTGTTAATGTGGGATATAGAAAAGACTCACATAGGGGAAATAATATTAAAAAATTTGGGTTGAGTGTAATATTAATCTTTATTTATTTCATGAATGGTTGGCCTAACTGCACATCTAGTTTGACCCACCCATTAGATGTGATTTTTTATTGACATTATATATACATACCATTATAAAGTATTTAAATAAATTGATGACCTAATACATAAAATTTTAATTTATATATCATAATAGGATTTTAGCCATGGACAACCTAGCTTAAACCAATGGAATTATAGTTTGATCATTCTATATCATAGTCGAACTGAAGGTATTACTATTCATGATAAATATTTCAGTTTAGAAGAAATTCCATTATTTAGTTTTCACATTCATATGAACATTTACTCTCATTTTTTGGATATAGTCATAAGAAATTTATTTTTATTATTTTCTTGAAAATAGGATCATGAAAATGAATGTGTGCAAAGTATTTCACAAATACTCTAATAAAAAGCTACAGAATCATATTTGGTATAAATTTCGATGTTAAATGAAAATATCAAATCATTTAAATAGTCTTGAAAATAATGAGGGTCCTAGTTTCTAATATTTTAAGATTAATATGTAGGAAAAAATATATCATGAGATTCTTAGGTATTTATTATCTTCATTCATCAGTTAATGATATTTAAAATTTTGAGGATAATTTTTTTAATGTCGTAAAATGTAACAACATTAGATTTTAATACATACTTCTTAATTAATTAATACTATTTTTAATACCCTCATTTTCAGGTAGCGTTGACCCAAAATAAGACATACTGTATTATTAAGGTAATATATTAAATTTTAAATGTGACTGTTATAATATAGTCATTGAATTACTAACTATAAATAGATGTAATAATTTTAATATATATATAACAAAAATGATTTGTTTTTTTAAATCATTTCTTTAATCAAATTCAATTAATGTATCTAATTAACGGAAAAATCATTTAATAATTTTTCAAATAATTTTCCAAAACATTTCATTTTCAGGCATAATTTTTTTTGATTGAATTGATATATTATGGTTTAATGAAGCTAAATATGTTTTTTATGATTAATATAAGAGTAATAAATTATTTTGTGATTGGTAGGATATGAGAATATAATGTGAAAATTTCAAAAATGGAATTTTTCATATAAAGAGTTTTTTATTATATTTTATGATTCTATTTATATAGAAAATTATACATTTTTATTGTCTCAATTTGATAACATTACAAAATTTATGTGTCTGATATAAAAAAAATAATAAGATTAATTTATGAAATTTACTTCAATGTTATTATTTTTTTTGTGAATAGAAAAAATGTTGTTTTTACTAACACTTTCCATTTGATACATTAACATAATCTTAGAATTAATTAAATATTTAGAAAAAATTTCGTGTACAAATATTTATTTGGGTGGTAAAGTTATACCATTATTAAAAAAAGATTTTTAATTTATAAAACCTTTTCTAATATTGTAGAACATCAGTAATATTTTATTAAAATACAAAATTGTTCATTGGATCTTATTTTAATTAAATATTCACATACTCGATTTCTATTTTTGATTTATTATAATTAAATATAAGACCTTAAATTTTTATAAATAAATAGTTTATTTTTCTGATAATTAACAACAACGATATCTTAATCCTAAAAATAAAATTTATTCTTAAAAGTACACCTTATTTTGAAATATGTTTACAAATTATGACCAGTAATACTGAAATAAATTTTTATTACCCTTGAAAATATTATTTCACAGAACAATTTTAATAATTATATAAAAAATAATAAAATTTTATAATAATTAAAATATTAAATTTAATTATAAAAAATATGAAACCATGGTTACAATATGATAGCATGGAAATTTATAATTTTTTTAAAATTAAAAACCAAAGAAGAAAGGCCATAATTTACTCACTAATTATCTCCAAATGACTGATTTAGTAGTGGCCTGTAGAATCCAAAAATCTTGTTACCTAGATATGGTGTCTTATTACTACATTGGAGTAATATTTAATAGATCACCTCACCTCAGATCTATCATTATTTCATTCATTAGTAACTAGATATATACTTGATTCCCATATTACATAGTAAATATAATATACATAGATTAATTAGCATTCTTGTATCCTTAATATTAATAATAAAAGAATTATTATTATCATAGGAAAAGGAAGAAAATAATGGGTGATATAAAATTCTCAATAAGTGTTGCGTACAATATAATATATCATGAATAAATAAATAATCATCAATAAGGGAAAATAAATAACTGAAAATGAATTCCATTAAAATAAATACATTATCATTCAATAAATCAAAGGAAAAAACAATTAAATAATATTATTGATAATAATTATTGCGTGATGAATAATTTAAGACTTAATGTTATATTTCATGATGTAAAATTTCATGACATCTATACTGTTAAAGCCTTGGACCAAGACCGATTAACAACTGGGTATGTATAAACCAATAACACTTTTAATTAGGACAACCAATTGATTTCATCATAAGACCTATCGATGCATCGATGTGATATCTATAACTAGGCATCACCTATCACTATATGTACAATGTATTACTCAAATATTGATGATGAATATTATTCATAACAATATTATTTATCCATATAATTATCTAATGGGTAGAGAATAAGACATGTCAATATTTCTCTGGTCAATCAAATAATATTAATTGGAAATCACACATGTTGAAATAATATATTGTTTCAGATATTATCATATACATGATACAAATAATATGTATATATAAGATAAATGTATTTTACAATGATCATAATAAAGTGATTGTTACATAAAAATGTTATTGACAACAATATTAAGATGTTATAAATGAAGAAAAATCAATTAATTTAAAATATATGTTCAATAATAAAATCATGTCCATTGGAGAATTAAATAAAATGTGATTGGAATATTAAAAAAATTATTATTGATTATTATTTATAAATTCATTAAAATTCTTATAATAAAAAAATATCATAAATCTGTTATAGCGACAGGACAATAAATATACACCATATCAGTTAAAAAGAGCTAATTATTTTGACTTTTTATACAAACATAATGGAAATGATACATTAGGAAAAAATGAAAAATTACAAGAAAGTCATTAAAAATAAAATGATGAAACAGTATTAAATTAAAAAATCATTTTAGTAAATAGAAATGTACTTTTTTAAATAAGACTAGTTTTTCTTAATAAAATTATTTACTTGACTCATGTAAAAAGAGAGAAACATTTAGAGAAAAACATGATAACTCTTTACATATATATGTAATAAATATATAGATTTATTTGTGAAGGATATAATATAATAATTCGTTAATGAAAATAATATAAATCTTAAAAAACAAAATGAAAAATAATTTGTAAGCACATTGGTAGCATTTAATTTAGAACCACATGATCAAATTAAAATTAATTTAAACATTAATAATATTGAAGAAAATATATTTTCATATTAAATATGTAAAATTATGAAAATATACCCCACATAAATGTGAATTGATTCATAAAACCACATAGGTATCAACAGTGTGGAAATTGAGACAAAATCCCCGACCACAAGTTTTACTTTATTCTAATGTTTTCTAAGTTCATGTATGATAATATTTAATTCATTATTATTAAAACACATAGTCATTCACATACTAATAATATATAATATGATCCATTTATTTAATTTTAACATACATTTCTTGTTAATTTCTTATTAAATTCGTCATTTTCAGGTGTATACTCTTTCATTGTTCATGAGAATTCGATGTGGTTGTTTTGGTCCTTGTACATTAATAAATGTTAATTCATATAAAATATTTTATTGATGATAAAATTATCCTATATATTAATTATTTGTATATATTTAGTTAGATATAAAAGTATGATATATAAAGATTATATAAATAATTCATAGAGATTGTAGATTGTATGTTTGCATGAAAACTATTTTCACATTAAGAAACATGGAACTGAATAATGGTAAAAAATAATAAAGAATTATGTAAAAAAATTTACACATATACCATATATATTTATTATTTTTATCTTTGTTATTATTATTGTAATAGGTAAATAAAATAAGAGTCACATCGCTTCGTAAAGGTGGAAGTCCACACATACACATGAGTGACATTATCATTTCTAAATGGACGGGAATGTAAGATGATTGCTATTATATTACAGAGATATATTGATAATTTTTTCATAAATAATATATATATATATATATATTATTTATTTATTTTTAAAATCCAAATAAAGTGTTGATGAATAAATAAATACATCGTTATGTGGAGATAGTAAGTCACACATTGACACGAGCAGTGCATTTGATTTCGATAGGAATAAAAAGAATTGGAAAATGTTTGTATCATAATAATATAAAAAACATATCATTATATTTATGAAAATGGGGTTATAATATTATTTACGGTAAAATATATTTATATGAATTTGAATATGACATCAATTTGAATGATTTGGTAAAGACAATTACCTTTTCTTCATAAGACATCCTCTATATCCATTATGAAGGTCATTTGGAATGATTGTTTAACAATTAAAAAATGAACTCAAATTTGTGTATATATATGTTTAAAGGGGAGTAATGTAGGTTATTTTGGGCAAGGATACTAAATAATATGTAATGAAAAGAGATAAGGGGTATCCTTTTATATTTGTGGGGTGGGTAAATCTTGTAATTATATAATGTTTGTAATTAATATAAATTAACTTTCAGTTAAAATTTGATAGAAATTGATATAATTATATTAGAAGATACAAATTAGTAAAAATATACTCATATTGTAATATATGGACATGTTTTTGTTATTTTATTTACTTGTGTCTCTTTGTTTTAACCCTCAAAAAATCATTTGAGGATTACAACAAGAACAATGTTTTATAATTCTTCTATCATTATGAAATACACCATAAAATGAAAATTTACTCATAAATGAACTGTGGTTGTTATTTAAAATCATATATTATTTAATGACATAAAGGTAGTATTTTTATGATTTTAAAAATCATTTGATAAAATATTATTTATTATAAAATATTAATATAGTTTATTTTAGAACCATCGGTTTAATCTAAATTTTACGACATCAATGTTACAGTTGAATTAAAATATAATCCTTTATAAAATCCATAATATTTTATATGTATAAATTTTTTGGTCCACTATAAATCATGAAAAAATATTAGAAATAGATATTTAAACACAATTTATGTGATTTTTCGACTATTTTCACAAGTACTCAATTAGTGTTGTGTAAGAGTTTTGTGTAATTATTTAATGACAAATAATTAAAATTTAATTAAATTATAAAAAATAATTTGTATTTAAAATAACTATATAATAATTGAATGAAATAAATAAATGTGTTTTAGTGAATTTGTACTTTTTTCACAATAGTTTTAACGCATAAATACTTTATTAACCCTTTATAATGTTGATAAATTTTACCACTATTATAATTAAAAATATATAAACATAAAAGAGAACCATTTAAAATATTTTAAAATCCTGATGCTAAATGTATAATCCATTTTATATAATTAAATTTAAATATGATTTTGAAATTAATTTAAATATAATACCATAAATGTGACGAATTTTTTTGGTTGAAAATATGATTTTAAACCTAAATTTGACTTATTTCAATATTTTTATAAATGAAGATATTAATGTAATTTGTTATTTTCTATTAAATAAAATTAATCTTATAACTATTTAAATCAAATTATAAAATGTATTTTAACTTTTAAAATAGTTTATTTTAAAAAAGGGAATGACAATTTTACGAAAATAATTATTTTTCACTATTCAATGAAGAATAAATTAATTTAGAGTAATTAAACATTAGATAATTTTGACCGTAGAATTTAAAAATTTATATAATTCATATAAAATTACATTTATATTTTCTTTAGAAAAAAAATTATAATTTCCCTAAAAAAATGAAATACAAATCAATTTTGAGGAAAACATATTATAGAAGAATGATATGGATTTTCTCAAAATTAAATATTTTTTTCCTATTATTTTTCCAAAATATTTTTATTAAAGTATATATATATATATATCAGTGTGTGTGTGTGTGTATTATAATTTAGTTAATCTTCTTCATACATACTAATCCAATGGTTTTACGATGGATTCCATATAATAACATTGAATCAATCTTCGTGGTTTTCTTATACACAGTGTTGCATGTATAACAATATATTAATGAAATTACTACTATTTTTAGTAAACTATAAAATAAACTATTGGGGTTTTCCATGTATTTACTAATAGTAACCACATCTCCATTGATTTCAATATTTAGAGCCACTTTCCATGAATAATGCTTTATACTTTTATATTATTAATAAATGTCACACTCCTTAGTTCCCAAAATATGTTCAATTAAAACTAAAATTATAATTCCTATATATATACGAAAATTTTTACTTCCCCCATATCTATTTATCTCATTTTTATAATCAATGATTAATATAAAATCACTAAATAATCTATTATCTAGTGTTATTCTTATAGAAGGATCAAACTCTAAATATGACTACTTATCACTTTTTAAAATTATTTTATTCTATATCATTATTATACTAATCTATTATAAATATTAAAATATTATGAAATAAATTTATTTAATATATTTAAAGGTTATATCGGTTTGGTATATCCATTATCAACCATTTCCCACACCTCTGTTAAATGAAAAATATCATTCTTGCATACATAGAGACTGCCAACACTATAAAGAATTATAATTTATTTCACATAAACACCATTCATAGATGGTTATCATATTTAATTAATAAATACGATCTATAGAATATTTTTTTGATTCTGAAAATAAAAAAAGTTTTCTATATTTTCTGATCTATAAAAAATGAAAACCTCATTCATTTCCAAATACAGAAAAATGCCAGTGTAGAAAAATAGATTTCTTTTTTCATGATTACCCTAAAAAGAAGATTTTATTAATTGATAATTTAAATTAAATTTATGTCTATGGAATGATTAATTTTTTGGGTTATATTAACATTAAATTACTTATCAACATACCAAAATTTAATCATAAACAATCTTTGGAACTATGTCATCACTCACTCCCCATTAAAAAATAATGACTTAAATTATCATCAAATTAATTTAGAGAATTATAAATTATTACAATTTATCTATTCCTTTACCTTTGGAAATCTAGAAAGGATTTAAATTTCTATTATGTAAAAGGAAAAAATTTATCATGGGTTTTCTTTCCTCTCAAAGGAATAATGATATTTATTTCATTGTATATCCATTAATGAACATTATTTACTCATACCAGATATTTAGTCTATTTTAATGGATTTAAGGATAATAAAAAAATATCATTGTTAATATTTTAGTTACTATGACTGGTATTAAATGAATTATCATTGACTGAAATGAAGTAGTTATACTAATTTAAAAACCTATAATTGTGGAATGAATGAGCACTGTGTGGTCTTTAACTATGTTTTATTGTAATGGACATCCTATAAAAATATAATCATCAATGTACATGGTAATATAGTGAAAATGAATTATTTAATGTAAATAATTTAATCATGTTTAGATAATATACATGATATTATAGTTTGTATCAGAGTGGGGTTTATCTAAATATATAGGTCATAATGATGATAATGAAAGGAAATATAGAGAACAATATCACCGTCATGTTATCAGGAAAAATTTATTCATTATTTTAAGGTTTTAAATATTCCTTCATCTAATATAGCGCTTTTTAAATAGATATTCCATATATTTAATAAAGAAAAGGAATTCAGGAATGCATAAAGTGAAAAATATACTTCATAATCAATATCTGAAAATGGTTAGAGTTTGAGCTAATCTGTTTCATGAAATGATAAATCAATTTATAAATATGATAAATGGAGGTAATTGGGAAAGAGATTTATCAAATTCTATTTATATAAACACCTCAGTAGTGAATCATTTCATGACGTAGTTCCCTATGAATTTTTGAGGCACCATATATCCATTTGAAGAAAAGGTTGTACAATTACATAGGAGAATATATTTAATGTTTGATGTTTCTTAGAGAGTAAAATTGTAATAATTTTGATTTATCAACTTGAATGACAATATGATCTGTAGTGGTATTTGATTAAGAATTCATGGAGCATAATGAGATGGATATCATATAATACATGGTATTTAAAGATCATCTTTTTGAATAATATTTTTTAAATATATTTAAATTTGGATGGAAATGTTTCTAATGGTTTTAAAACAGTATATTTTGAAATAAGTTACAATATATGAAGAAAACATTACATTATTTTTTAGGATTTAATTTGTATTTAGTTCGGAAAATAATATTAGTATTTATATATTTCATAAAGGATTGAAAACTTATATACCAAAATATTTTGTAACTCATTAAATGAAAAGTTAGGAAGAAATTTATTAATGTGCTAAGAAGGATATGATAGATTTTATTAACAGTTTTGGATCCCGTAAAAACTATAAGAATAAGTATAAAGTATAGAGATAAATGGGGAGTTTATAATAGGAAATATAATGGTATTATAGATTAATTTTATTTTTATTATAAAAGTGGTATGTATAATTTTTTGGAGGTTTTAATGCGATCAGGGAAACTGTATTGGTGTAGTAAAATTTCAAATTTGGATCATGTTTATAAAGAAAATAAATTGGTAATTGACTGGTCAATAATGGTAAGGAGAAACCCAAATATTTTTATTACAATGGGATGTGCCATTTATAAAATACATTTATATAGATAATTATGAAAGGTAAAAAAATCAGGAGTGTAAGAAGAAATGTGTGGATATGTCATTTTCAACCACATAAAAAATTATGGATCATTGAATTGAATTTTGATAGGTACATTAATTAATTAATCATTTTAGAACAATTTTTTTATTAAATTCTAAATTTCATATTGTTTTATTTTTGGGAAATGTTTGTTGTAAAATAGAAATCTCCCCTATGAAATGGTTCAGAACATTTGGTAAAAACTCACGGTGGAGGTATTAAAATAAAATATTATTTATTAGAATAATTATAAAGTAAATAGGGGAATATTTTTGTTTTAAATCGTGTTGTCTTAACTATAGTATGGTCTGATGTTATTTTATGTATGGATTTGCTTCATGTTTATCATACTATGATAGAATTTGGAGAGAAAGATGTATTGTTGAATTGTAAAAATATGATTTATTTTTTATATAATATTGAGGTCATATATATGATAATATATGAAAAAGAATAGAAATTAGTTAAATATAGATGGAGAATGTTATCCATCCTAATCCTATAAAAGAAGATAATTATTCTTCTTGTTCGAGTTGATGTGTTAAAATATGTTTCAGTTGTTTTTCTAAAGGATTTTCATGTATATGTGTCTGATGTTGTGGTTGAATTTACAATTATCATACTTTCATATGAAAAAATGTTTTCAAAACCACATTAATAAACATCAACCATAGAGATATTGGAAACAATAAATCATTTCATAGGATTCATTGGTATGGCTTTTATCATCCCCATCACCTCACCATAGGGGTCTTCTAATCTACATGTTATGATGAAAAAATGTTATATGAGGAATTTAATTTATTATAGAGAACTAAATAGCAGTACAATTATGAACAAGTATTCATGTCCTCACATCATTAACTTGTTTTATTTTCTTTATAGAGCATAATATTATTCAAATACAAACAATTAGACAGAATATCATCTGTTAATGTTTATTAATGAAGAAATTACTATGATAAATTTGGCAATAGGTAAGGAAATTATGAGTTTTTTTATGATCATTTGTTAAAAAAAATCCTAGTTTTATTTACTGATCTAATTGTTAGATATTTTAGAGAACAGTTAAATAAATTTATAGTGGGACTCATTGACATTATTTTGTATATTCCGAAATTTATAATGCTCATGAGAAACATATAAGTATTATCCTACAAAACCATAAAGAATATATGGTTTTAGAAGAATTTATTAAATTTTTCTTTTGGTTATACTATATTTTATTTCATCGAACTATTGTAAGTAATAATGGAATAACAGTTGGTATTTTTTGAACCAATATAGAAAAATAATGGTCATGACATAATATTGTCACCATGAATTAATGATTCCATTGACTACTGGGTTCTTATAGATAGTTTATGGAGAATTTATCTATGTTATCTTATATAATAAAAATGTTTACTCTAAAAGGAGTGGGATAATATTGGTTAAATGAATGTGGAATAATTTTTCATTAATTAAAATGAGTATTTTTTAAAGTTATAATTGCAAATTAAGAATCAAGAAGTGTGGTATTTTTATTTGTAATGTTACTTAATTGAATGTCCTTATTTGTGTTTTTGTAAAAGCGGAAAGGATAATTATTTCATCATGAAGATTTAACCACCAAGATTTTTTTTAATAAATTTTATTATATTGAATTTACAAATGTAATATTTTCATTAAAAATTTATAGACAGAATTTATATGGGAAAATGAGATATATATATATATATATAAATATATACAAATCGTAAATGTTTATATATTCACTAAAATAGAGTTTTACTTGGGATATAGGTGATGATTGTATCTGATAAAGGATTATAATTATAGGATTCAATATTAACCTTATAATGAAAACTTGGTGGTGGATGCATTGAGTTATTATGATAACATATAATTAATCATGATTTGTTTGGAACATGATTTTGCAGTTAATTATTTTAGAAAACTACAATTGGAAGTTGAGTATCTAAAATCACATTTTCATTTGACTTATGAATAAATACATTCATCATTATTGGAAAGAATTAAGTATGGTAAATAGAGAGATTTTAGTTAGTACACAATGGTAGAAATTGTAATAAATGGAAAATTTCTTGTGCTTAATATTGATTAGGAAGGTTATTTAATATTTCTAATGTGGTTATTGGTATCATTTTAATATAATGTAAAACTTGAATTTTTGTGCGAGCATAAAAAATACCCAAATTCTTATCATATTTATTAAACTATGATGTATATAAAAAATCAGTAATATTACTTGTGGGATGTAATTAAAAAGTTATTTTTGAATATTCTAAGAAATATTTAAAGTTACAATAGGTTAATAATGAATGATAATAATAAAATGGAATGATTCATTCTCTACTAAATCCAGAAAGGAAATATAGTTTTATATTTATGGATTTCATAGTTTTATTATGAAATAAGTCTCTAAGTAATAATTAAACATGGGTTATTATTGACCATTTGACTAAATTTTATCATTTCAATTATACTCCAGATGATATGTCTTTATATCAATTTTCTCGACATTATCATAATGGGGTAGTCAGGTTACAAGGAATTACTCACTATAATGTAGTTAATCCTGATCCATGCTTCACATAAAATTTTTGGAAGTAATATAGATATTATTATAGTACTACGTTGGGTTTATATATACCATTTAATCCTCAATATAATATAATATCATATAGGAAAACTCAATCTTTAGATGATATTTTATTGGCTCACTCATTGAATTATCATAGAGGATGGTATTAAACACATTCATAAGTATAAATGTATTATAATAATAGTTTTTATTCAAGTATATAAATGTATGAAATTCAGAAATTAAAGGGAATGTGATTTAAGACGATATATTTTTGGGACTGAGATGGAGGAATAAAAATGTTACGATCAGATATGGTATAATATATGGTTGAAAAGAAAAAGCTAATCCATCACTATATCAGGTAAACTGTGATTCTAAAGATGATATTTGTATATATTAAATGCGAAGTTATATTTATAGGTTGGGGACTATGTTTTTCATTAAATATCACCATTAAAATGTGTGATTAATATCATAAAATAAGTAGAAATAATGCTACTAGATTACTAGTCTATATTAAATTATAGAAAAAATGATATCCATTTCATTCCAAGATGTTATACCTATGAGTTTATCTCACGTGGTCTTTATTTTTTATTTTTAAAGAAGTATGTACATATTACATATCATATATAAATCTCTATAGTGGTACATTTAATGGATAATAATTATTGGCAAGAATATCCTATTCACAATCTTGACTACATAATACTAGTATTGTGAAATGAAGTAACTCACCTTGTTAAATAATAATATGGATGATGAATCATGGGAACCATATAATTATCTTAAAGAAAAATATCCTTACTTATTTATCAATGAATAAAACTTTAATAACCTAACATAATTGTGGTGTGGGGAATGTGGTGACATAGGAATTTTTTTTCTAATGAATAAATTTTATATTTTAATCATAATAATTCAATGGATTCATATTAATATTTAATATCATAAACCAAAAAAAATATGTTTAACATGTTATGAAATAAAAATATTATTTTTCATTTTGAAAAAAAGTCTCATTTATTAAAACTATATCATTATACACATTTCGTATGATATTAATAAAAAGTTAAATTTCCTAATGTTATAATTTGTATTTGATAAATTTATTATAATTTTTTTGATTCTCAATATCAAAGATAATTAGAATAAATTGTTGAGATGTTTTTCTCTAAAGGATTTATTTTTTGATTCAATTTGGAGAATATAATATTACTAATATTTATAATTATATTTAACATAATTTTTTTTGAAAATAACTATACATATAGCATTCTTAACACGCAACATCATGTTTTAAGAGAACTGTCATACGATACAAAAATAATATTTATATATGTCCTTTAAAACGTAGTTTTTATATTTTTTTGAATGAATTTGAATGATAAAATTATTAAATATATATATATATATTGGATTTATGTAATTAATATATATGTGTTGATTCATTGTAAATATGAACTTAAATATCAGTAAATCTGTTTTGTGCTTTAAAAATATGATTCTCCAATAGTGTGTCTTATTGTATTTAAAAAATGGAAGTTACAATTAATTTTTACAATTTAGAAAAAATTATTTTTGAAAATTAATATCGCTTTTTAAATCATCATTTAAATATTATAAATTATTATTTAATTTTAAAAAAACATATTTAGTAGAAATTGTTGTTTTTTTTAATTTTTATAAAATTAACATTTCATTTCATTATATCAATAAATTCAAAATGACCTTTATTTTTTAATTTTATAAAAAATAAAATAATTATACATATTTTACAAGTGATTTAATAAACTACAATATATTTATAGCAATACAATATTAATGAATAAGTTCATATTTGAACATAAAATCCCATCTTTCCTAAATAATTTTTTTTCACAATGTGTTCTTATATATATTTAATTAAGTAAATAACTATTGAATAATGATTTTTTAATGAAATATATAAAAATTATTTTCATTAAAATATTTTAAATTTAATTTTATTATTTTTTATTTTCATGGAATGAAAGGAAATAATTTTTTATAGTCAAAAATGTATTTGTCAAAAAAAAATTTATATTGTGTTTTATGTGTATATTTTAAAAATAATTTACGATGGTTATATATGTTTAATTTAATAAAATAGATTCATTATTTATAATTATAATTTCATAAATGTTCATGGCCCCCTTTCATTTTTTTTAATTTAAATAGTGGAAATATTAATAATTAGTAACCACGTTCAATGTTAATATGGGTTTACTGGGGTGTTAACCTAATAGATAAGATTAGTATTACAAAACTAATTGTCTAATTCATATGTGTGTTTAATTTTTTTACCCAATATTTTCTTAACTTCTAGTACATGTCCATTTTTAATAATTATACATCAAAAATACATTAATTATATTTAAATATATTTTGTAATTATTTGTGTGTACTGCATTAATATAAGAACAACCTATCTCATATCATATTTACACATTAAAATCCTTTTGTATCATCCAAGAAATACCCATATACATTTTTAAAATACCTTACCATGTGAAGAGGTCATTTTGTGTTCCCAATACCATCTGTTCAATGGATCAGGGGTAGGCCAAATGAGGTTTCTCCATAAAGAGGTATATTTATTCACCAAGAACATTCAACATTATTAATATTAAACCTGATATAAACATATAGTAACAATCATAATATAGTTAATTTAATATAATAAATATAATTATAAGTTATTAAAATTATTTCAGAACCATTTCACACCCTTTTACATCAAATGAAAATGAATGTGTTTCTTGTGAATTCGTGTGTACTACCACCTCCATGTAATAGTATATTTCATTTCACATCACCAAACATCCTGTATGGTTATTATGATTTATTTAAATATTTAATTTTATATTTATTCCATAAATATTATTTCATTAGTTATAATAACTTATCTTATTTCTTACCAATTCATCCTTTGGAAAATGATAACGATGCTCAACCATAAGTGTGGGTAACCACCTACATAAAGAAATGTGATTCATTTTTAATTTTAAATTGAAAGTATATTGAATAAGAAATATTTGATAAATATTTATTTTAATTTTGATATCTTATAAATTATATAAAGGTGAATTATTTTTTAAATTTATTTGATCACATCTATCTAATTATGTTAAAATTACTATTGAATTGATATAGACTACTGTCTCCATGATGTGATGTAATTAATTTTTTCTCAAGAATTAACATTAATTTTTATAAAATTAAAAATAAAGATTAAATATAAATTTTTTGAAATTATTAGTATTCTTTAAATTATGGATCCATGATCTAAGTATAAGGACCATAACTATCGAGCTGAAACATAAATGGAAAACAAAATAGTTGTCACCTGGAAAGTAGGATATTAATAATGATTTATAAATAAAAATATATTTCAATGTTACATTTTGGTTATATATTATTTAATCGGTGTGTAAATGGATATATTTATAAAATATTATAATAAATCGAAATTTATTATAAATGAATTTTGTGCGATTATAAATCTTGTTTGATAAGGGGTTGTGGTTTTTCATTACAATATTTTTTTCGTTGTTACATTTTTGACGTTAAAAACTTATTTATATTTCAATATTTCAATTTTAAAATTTTATTTAATGAATCCAACATAGTTCATGATATTTATATGTAAATTGAAAATTATTTCATCCAAGGGTATTTGATTCAAGTTTTTACAATGTGGTAATGGTTTAACCTCTCAAATTTTCTTTTATGGGACATATGTTATGTTATATTACTGTATTACATATTGAGGTTCATTTAATAACAATTTGATATGAAGAAACATGAAATTAAATATTTTTATGGTAATTAATGTTTAATTTGATGTTATTTATTTCATGAGACATAAAACTAAAAATATAATGAAGTATTAATGAATTTACACTACAATTCCATTTTTTTAGTGATTGATTATTCATAAATTTCTGATGAAAAATTCATATGATAGATATCTATTAAATATAATTCATCATTTTATATAGTATTAATTTATATAAATTATTTGATTGAAATCTATTTTAAACTCTCTTTTTTCTCAATAAATAGAAATAAAATTTTTATTGAAAATAAAATTCATTTTTCTACTCATCAGGGACTCCTTCCTTCAATGTAAATATGTTTTAAAAATATTTCCATTAATTTTTTTACTATTATCTAAGTTTTGATATAACTCATTTCAATGATTAATTTATAACGTTCCATGGTAATTTACAAGGAAATATCTTCCATAATATTTTCTAAATTATTAGATATAAATAATTTTTGTTTCAAAATTAAATGTAAATGTTTCACAAGGAATATTTCGATGATATGTTAAAGGAATTTTTATTTAATTATGAAAATTTATAATGATAAATATGTTTCATTATGGATGTCATAATATGAATACATCCTTATTGATTATACATATGATTTGGAATTATGATAAAAATATATTGATTAAACCTATTTTTTTAAATAGTTATGTTATGATGAAATTGAGAAATTTTTAAATATCTTTCTCTATAAATATTAATGCCTTATTATTATGTGACAGGTGGGTCCATTATATCCCTCCAATGGATTTGGTATTGATTAATTTTTTCGAGATAAAATCCTATACAATAATTTATCCCAATTTCAATATAGGGTACATAGGTGTTATTTCAAAGTCTAGAGATGGGATACTAGTTATTAGCCCAAAACTAACATTCGTTTAATGTATTGATGGGCCGCCATGACCGATGATTTATTTGTTTATGACATTGCATGACACTATAACACATGTTAATAACATGATTTCATGCCTAATTTATGATCTTAAGGGAATGTTTAATTTGATTCCTTTGGGATTCATGTCTTATAAACTACCTTGATTTATCCAATGATCGATGATTATGATCATTGAATTATACGGAATTTATATAATTTTTTTAAGCAGACATTATCATAACATTATTAATAAGTTATATTTATATAATCATTGATTTCTCCCTTGTTTATCTTTTATGATCATATGATCTCAAACATTATTTTGTTTATTTTTCCCCCTGATATAATGATAATTTTTAGGTTTGATATGTATGAGAAGGGTGGAAGCTATGAATAACGTAGTGGGAGACATTATTGATCCTTTCCATACCATTTCGTTATATATACATGTATCCAATGTCTAAAAAAATTTACAGTACAAATATATATTGTAATTATATGTAATGAATATTCATTTAATTAGATTTAATATTTATATATTTAATTCGTGGTTCATCTCAGTTCGTATGAGTGAATTGTTTAGTTATTTTTAGAAACTAAGATGAGGAAACATTAGGGATAATCCTTATGATAATACTAGGAATTTGACAACATACTATGATATAATAAATACCTAATTGTGTTTTTTGTAGAAAATAAATCCCTATCTGGATACTAGAAATTGTTTTGTCAATGACATCGATGCACACAATGGTAAAATCTATGAATGTGGTATATTTGGCATTAATTAAATCATAACTACTCCTTCATGAGTGGTATTACTATTGAACACATGGATATAAAATCATAGTGCTTTTTATTCCTATGATTTGTATATTATTTTGTAACCCATTTTAAAAATATTTTATTCGATTATGATTACAGAAATCATAAGATAAACATTGGTCTTATAGGTTAAAAAACTGTTTCATGAAATATAAATTCTCTAAATTTTTTTAGGATTATATTATTACTAAATATTGTGATCGTTACTCAATCAATTATTTTTGGTTTGGTTTAATTCTAAAAACTAGGTCGAACCAGGTTAAAGATGAATGTGATTGATGATGCACTATTTTTCCTTATGAGAAACAAAATAAAATTGGAAATAAAGTACATACTGTGTTAAAATTTATATTTCAAGGTAAAATTTGTGGGGAAAATGGGAATATTCTTACCCAATGACATAATATTATTGATTACTGTTAGATCAAGGGAAGGCCTTTGATATGGAAATCAATAATGTTGATTGATTAATGTAATTTTTTGTGATTTTATAAATACGATGTATTGATGTTTTAAAAAGGGTACTCTGGTCAAAATAATGATGAAACATTTTAGAACTATTTTTAGTAGTTTTATATTATGGATTTTTAATAATATATTGAATTTTATTGATAAACTTGTATATTTATTTATTTATAACATCATATCATTTGAGAACATAAGAATTAATGTCAAAATCACTTAATATCTGCATGATATTGACATAGTAATGTTTACTATGGATAATGAGTTGATTGATATTGATTATTTAAATTGGATAGTAATTTTTATGTTGTAATTTATTAGTGAATTGATAACAAATTTATCTATCATATAATTAATCATGTGTAATTAATATTTGAATTTATGGAATATATTAGATAGTTTGTGTACTATTATTTATTAGAAACATCTATGTTTTCATTCAGAATTGATGGTGATTTCTATTAGTTTTTCAATATATTTTCATAGTTTAAGAAAATATCTTATCAATTTATTCACATGATTCATATGTGAAATTATTCAATACTTTATATTTTTTGAGAAATAATTTTTACAGGATTATGGAAATTATATAACAAAATCTCTCAATATTTTTTTGGATTTGTAAATTTTTGAAAAATATTTTAGAGTCAAATGGTTAACTATTTATAGAATTATTTAGTTATAACTTTTAGTTTTATGTAATTATTTCACCATATGATGATTTATCAAGGTTATATAACCTATGATAAACATTTTCAACTTTTTAAATACATATAGATAGGTTTAATTAATTCCAATTATTTTATGGATCTTATGATAAGTGAAGATTTATTTTTAGTTATTTAAGACTGAAAAATTCTTATTAAATAATGATTTCATGTTGTAATTGATGAATAATAATTGGAAATTGAACAAAATAGAAGCAATAGACTAAATTATTATGATTAAATATAAATAAAAAATGGTGAATATCTTCTCATGTTCTATATCATCCTAGAAAAATAATTCCACAAATCTAGGAAGAAATATACAAAAAAAGATATTGTTTTTTTATAATTAATTCTGAATAATCAATCATTTTTTTCCATTACAGATTTATAGTTTAGTTGTCATTAACATTTTCATGATCATCTTATTGATCAGTATGTATTATTCATTGGGAATCATTCCTCAATTATGTCTATATTTCCACTCCCCACTAATGTTCTCATAATTTAGTAACCTTATTACATTTTTAAAGTAACCATTATGTTTTCCATTTCCCCTTATCAAATTATTTTTATTATAACATTGTATGATATAGGTTTTCACAAAGGTATTTTAAATTATTAGAAAATTTATTGCAAAATATTAAAATTGAGGATTCAAATTTTCAAGGTTTAGAGAATATAACACCACAAAAATTTATTTGAAAATAATATAAAATTTTATAGTTTATTTACTAAAATATATAATCCTTTATGAGAATAATGATATAGAATTAAAATAGTTTTAAAATATGTCTTTTAGAAAGTAGTCATTAAATTGTTTGTTTGAATATGAATAAAAACATTATAAAAAATATTATTAAGAGTTTAATAAGATTAAAATGAACTTTTTTATTCATAATAGATAAGAACTAAATTGTATTGTCATTTTATACATTCAATAATAATTTTCTTCAAATATGATTTCTAATGCATATACTTAATATATTTTATTATTAAATTAAATATTTTATTGAAAATTTATTTGAGGAATTTAATAATATTTTTAAAATCACAAGGTAAATATTATCTAATTGTGAAATTTTTGGACTTCTCTAAATAAATTGATTACTTGAATATTGATGAGTACCAATCAATATCAAAAAATATTTTTCTCACTAAATCGTGAAATTTAAAAGAATAATTATGTTTTTAATTTTATATTCATTTAAAATTATCATATTTCATTATAAGTAATCAAATAAATTATATCATAATCGACATTGTAATTTATTTTAGTATAATATCATTTTAGACTTAAAAAAAGTATTTTATAAAAACTTTTTTTATGATTACAATGTAATTTTATCTTAAATATCTAAATAAAAAATTATTTAATAAAAAATGTAAAGATGTTTATTGAATATATATTAATTGATGTATTTTAATATTTATTTGATAAAATTAATAGGTAAATGAATGAAGATAAATTTATTTGTATGACTTAAATATAATTTTCAATAAATGGTTTTTTATTTGGTTTTCTGTGTTTATATTAAAATTAATTTACATTAGATAATTTAATTGAATATGAAAGAATATATTATGTTTTTGTAATAAAAAGGAAGAAATTATTAATGAGGACACTTTTATTTTTGGTAAAAAAAAATTAAAAATAGTACAAATGGTAACCATAGATAATGTTCAAATGAGTTTAACCAGGGTAAAACTAATACATAAGTTTATGATTTCTATATAAGTGTTTATAATTATTTTTAATGAAATTTATACAATAAACTATATTAAATTATAATTATATTAAATATGTAATAATATTACTTAATAATTAATTAATTATATTTAAATATTTTATGTGATTTAATGGGTGTCCACCCCCTCACTTATAAAAGGAAACCCCTCTCCTCTCTTAAAAAACAGTCTCTAGAATATTTTCATTGAAAACAGGTCACTATATTCAATAGTAACATCCCTCTTAGAATTCTATAACTAATTCTTTGATCCTAGTAAAATCATTTAATGTCATAATGTGTCCATCTATTGAGGTTTCTCAAAAGAGATATATAATTATTAACCTAACACATATAATTGTATTTATTATTCCACACCATATAATCATTTTTTATCAACAATTAATATAATAATATAGTATAATTGTTATAATGAGATATCATTATGATTATTGAAAAAACAATTTCCACCACGATTCTATTACACTGAAAATGAATGTATCACTCAAGCGTATATGTGGACAACCGCGTCCACATAGCGATATGATTCAATTATTATCACTGTATTTTATCATTGCTTAATATAACGAACTGAATGTTTATATATTATATATTTTAAATAATTATGTTCTTATAATTATAATATATTATATCCCTTTTTAATATCCCATCTTTTGGAAAATGATAACATGAAGCGTGCATACCTATAGACTACAACATCCATGATGTTATGTTATTGATTTTTTATTTTCATTTATGGAATTAAGGATGTATTTTATTATTATATATTTTATTTATGTTATATAGATTATTATTCAATTTTAATTTCTTTTTATATTATTTTTTCTGACTTTCGAGACATGGAATCATCACTCGTGTGAGCATACATAATAAAATCTCCATAAAGTGATGTAATTTTTTTTATTCATATTAACTTTATATGAATGATAATAAATTTGTATATAATGATTCAATATGATAATTATTAGCTTATTATGGTTTTTTATATTATGGATCCTGGATCAATGTGTGAGGAACCTGACTATCAATCAGAAACATAGCTGAAAATTAAAAGAGTTACTTCCTAAAACCAAGGATTTTAAAAAATAATTACAATTAGTAGAGTAGAGAAAATTTATAATTGAATCATATATGATTTTATAATTGTGTAAATGGTTATATAATACAAATATAATAAATCTAAATTTATTATACATGATTTCTGATAACTTATTATTCTTGTCATCCAGGTTATAAGGGTCATTCATATCAATGTTTTATCAATGTGTTATGATTGATTTTATAAACCTAATAATTTTTATATATTATTCATTTGACTATTTATATCATATATAATTCATAATTAATGTTATTTAAAATTTAATCTAAAATTATGTCATCCAAGGGGAGTTGGATATAATGTTACAATAGTGGATAGAATTTACTGTCTCAAATTGTCCACTTTGGGAATATTTTATGTTACAAAAATTAATTCGTTTATGTAGTGTGTATAACAACCCTTTCTTATAGAGTATCATGAATATACCATTGTAAATAATATTTAATTTTTTATTCGATATTACATTTTCATTAGACATTTGAAACCAAAGATACAAAAGTTGTATGGTTTATATGATACAATCTCATATCTATTGGTATTGTTTATGCTTAAGTTTTCCATGATGCTAATATATGATATTTATTACATAAATATTAAATTGAATTATATCATATGATTAATTAAAAAAATTATATCATTCTCTTTAATATTTCACTCCGTATATACTCAACATTTTGAAATAATGTTTTTGTGTAAAACCATTTTTGTTAATATATTTCGTGGATAGTTATATCTTCGGTATCCTTATTATGTAGGTGAGTTATTAATAAAACCGATATTTTTTCCTCAGGTAAAGTTCAAATGAAATGTTATATTTTTTATGATGTTATATTATGAATATGAGTGGATTATTATTATTTGATGATTGGGTTAACTGTAACCCTATAATGCATTAGGAAGACATTAGTGTTTATGAGCTCAAAGGGAACATGAGTTATTTTAAAAAACCTAAAAGAAAATACAAGAAGATTTTATCACCAACCCAACACTAATAAACTAGTGTCTATCTAATCCTCCAATGTGGTGAATATATTGGTGGGTGGCATGACCATATCATTTCTATTATTTTGATTATCAAACACATTACATCAATAAATTATGAAATTATATTATTATAATGTTACTCTATAATGGACCATTTTTTTCATTCATTTATGTATCATGATTTCTAAACCAATAAACATTATACCATGACTCGTTATTATGATCTAAGAATTACTTGGTGTGGTTTTCAAATGTTTTTTTCATGTTCACATTGTCTGATTATCATTTTATTCTTATATGATCATCGATATATACCTTTGTTTACCCTTACTGAGCATCTGATCTCATCAATTATTATCTTTTAATTTCCCAAGGATATAAAGAAAGGTTTTCAAAATTATCTATCTAATAAGGATATAGTTTGTGAAGAATATAGTGCAGGATGGTGTAGATATTTTATATACTAGTTATTTATTTTTCTATGTTTCCATGGAAAAATGAATAATTATTATTATAGGGTGTTATTTAGTGATACATAATGAGCTTTCGTAAAATAAAATATTTTATTTCTGTGGGTAATGATTGGGTTTCCTCATTAACATTTTCATTAATTAAGAAATTATTAGGAATCATTATCTTTGTAATTATTCCAAAATTCCCATAACTATCATATGTTTTTTATATTTTAATCAATGTCATTATAGTCAATCCTACATATTATTTTGGTGATATTTTATTTTTATGCTAAAAATGAAATTTTATAATGAAAGGATATTCATTGTGTTGTGTATAATTATATTGAAATTAATATTTTTACACAATTATATATTTTATATTAATTTAGTTATAACATTATTTTTTTTTAAATATTAGATACCTATGTAAAATGTTTGTCACAATGGTATAAGTTATAATCAGATAAAATTCTAAAAAACAAAGCGATAAGGGTAAAAATATACAACATTAATTCATTGGAGATGGAATCATATAACATTATTATCCTGTAATGAAAAAATTATATTTTAATTCCACTAGTATTTATTATATTGTTTATTTTATATTATGAATAAAATTATTTACAAGAGGTCCACAACTATTACTTCTAAAAGTAACCCATCACCAACTCGTGTCTCTGCATACGTTGAGAATGATATATCATCCAGGAATTGAATAAACCCATCCGAAAATCTCTGTATCTTTTTGTGTAGTTTATAGTCGCACAAAATTACCACTCTATTAAGTATTATGGAGATGCTTAAATGGGTATGTATATGAGGAAGATGTAATAGTATTAATTGATTTATTTCAAGTGTCATTTTGAGTCCATATTTGGATCTGGACTTAAACATTACATAATATTGAATTAAATGAATAATTCACATTGAGAATATTTTCAGGTTTAGAGATTTAGAGAATTAGGGAATAACTTTTACGATACATCTGAAAAATAAAAAGTATACACTACTACTCAGTTTCAATTTTATTCAAAAAATAAAAACACTTTGAAAAAAGTTTCACTACTAGTTCCACATTTTAGACAACATGAATTTTCCTTGATCTCATCCCTGACCCAATCATTCTTTAAGTCCTGTGAAAAACATTTCAAAACAATGGATGAGCATAAAAATCACTGCATGGGTTTCAAAAAATGAATGAAATCATTAGTTCATCATTACATACATAGCATATTCTCTTTAACATACCTCATGAAATCCTTATATTTATGAATAACACATAGAAAACATAAATCATAAAGGTAACATGTGGAAACCATGTCATACATACATTGTTCCTATCATATCAACATAGGGAGTTACATTTTGAATACCCATAAAAGTATATTCTTTAATTCTCATAGGAGAAACATTCATTTTAACCTCCGTCAAGTTAACCAATACATTGGAGAGCTATATCGGGCTCACCCACCATAAGTTTATTATGGAAACACCTTTTTACGTAAAAAAATAATGAGAACCATAAAATATTCATAACATATAAAACAAACATAAAAAAATATAACACTTTCACATTTAAATCATAATATATCATTTAAATATACTCACATAGAAAATACATTATCAAAATCTTTTTCGATACCAAAATATGTAAATGATTATATGGTATTTTTTCCTTTTAAAAACATTATGACTTGTTAATGAATCCAAAGATCAAATAATACTCGTGGCAACGGAAAGGTCATTGCCACCACTTATGTTAAGAAGAAACATTTTTTTTTGTTTAGTAAATTTCCTAGTAGAAAAAGATTACATTTGAATGAAATGAAATGTCAAAAGGTTTTATACAATATTTAAAATAAAGTCGTGTATAAAATAAAATAATCCTCAATGAATGGAGATTGAGACGAAGTCCCATACTTTATGTCCGACTTGACCCGTTTGTCCTTTAATCTCATGAATTATAAACTAAAGTGAATTTTTACTTGATTAGGAACCTTTTTGAAGTTTATTATTCCATTTATATCACTTATTACCATTTTATAAACATTATTAAATCATTGAAGTTAATAACAGTCATTTTGTCTATATTTTGTACTTGTGTCTAAAATAAACACCATATATTTACATGTTTTCCATGTGGTCAATAGTCCATTGTCTCTAGAATAATATTAGTTATTTAGATATAATATATATTATATATATCCATTATATATATGTATTTAAAATGGTACATATTATTTAGAGATAAGAAAATGAAATGCACCGTTCATGGAGACGATAATCCATACTTATGAAAGAACGCTACTTTCATTTCTATTTAGTATTTTAATGGAATGAAAACAAAATGATAAATAGTTATATTATAATTATAGTATTATATCATATATAATATCTTTAACTCCATCTTTTATATGTCCAACATATGGAATTAATGTGTCATATCACATTGAGGGGGCGGTGGTCCGCACATCCTAAAATAAAATTACCGAGTTTACCCCTTATTTTAACCATAATGGTAAGCTATAAATGTAAAATCAATAAGAATAATGAAAACAAAAACATAATATATATCATATATAAATATAGTTCCAACTTAATTTCCACCATGATAAGTGGATAGAAATAATCGAACAATCATTATTTCGTGAGGCGTTAGTTTTCCATCTTCATAAACAGTTTGTTCTTCTGCCATTAGATGGAGGTGTGTGTAAGTTTAGTTTGAATAATCCTCATAAAAAATCCTATTATATATTGGATACTTTTTTTGTTATAAAATAATGGAATAAAAAGAGTTTTCGGGTTGGAGAAGTAAAATAAAAGAAAAGATGATGAGAGAAACCATGACCTTTAATCAGGGTAACTCCTATTGGTTGGAACCAAAAGGACTTATTGAAGTGACTTCTGCCTAATGTAAGGCTTCTAGGAGGATGGTAGGGATGTAGGGAGATTAATTTGGAAGATTTTGGATGAACCAAATGGCTTGATAGGTGTGAGGATTAAACTAGGAGTGATGGCTTATTATAAGGGGGAGGAGGGGATCTTAAAGAAAGTGTGGAAATATTATTTTATATATAATGATATTTGGTTTATAAAGGTCCAAAACTAATTAATGTATAATATAAGATGACTAATGGTATAAATAAAATCATCCAATAATAATTCGACAGGTTTTGGATATTGTTTTAATATTTTTAATCTTTTCTATTTAAATCATTTATTAATGAAGTAAATACTGCATCATTATTGTGTCATAAGTAATTTAATTTATTTGATGTCTCAAAATTATAAAAAAATAACCAGATATACGGAATCCATTTATATTTGAAATGAATATTTAAAGTAAAACCAATGACTTATATAACTCCATGAAAAAATTAATTTACAAAATGATATTTGTTTATGTCATTTTTGTCATTACTTTCTGTTAATTAAAATAAATTGTCCTTATAACTCATAAGTGGCCCCATGGGGTCCTAAAATCGACCCAAGTATACTCATGGTCATATTTGTATCAACCAATAGAATTGAGACACCTGTTAGGGTAATTTTATATTATTATAGAAATATTTGTTTACCTTTATTTACTAGATTTACCTGTTAACCATGGTAAATAAAATATTTACTCATGTATATATTCATCATGTATAAAAATTAATGTTACATATTTAAACTATTGGTACCACCTAATTAAAAATATGGAATCCATTTTTTGAAATTCAAATCACTGAAGGGGCATAATTTAATTTAAAATTAATTCCCGCTGTCAAAATAAAAGGCATGTTTTTAAGAAATAATTACTATCAAAAGATTGACACATGTTTATATCCAATTTCAAAGTGAAATTAATTACAATAACCAAAATTCTATTGAATGGTAAAAATATAAACTAATTACACTTGAAAAACAATTAAAAATATAATCTAATGATATAAATAAATTAGATTAAAATTCACTTTTGAATTAAAATACATTATTTTTCACTAATCATTAAAAAAGATACATTATCAGAAAAATACAAAAACATTACCCAAAGTAAATTTTGATGTCCTAATTCTAAAGAAGTTTTATATTTGGTTATATAAAATAAATAAAAGTTACCAAAACTTGATTTAAACAGGGTTCTCCCCATTTTAAATTAAATTATGCTTCATATTAGATTCATTAACATATTAAGCCAATAAATTTTATTTGATAATTTCAAAAACATTTAACAAAAAATATAATAATATTGTATTTAGTTCAGTTTATACCTGTTAATACAATGGCTAGGCGTTAAATACCATTTATAATAATAATATTATATTATTATTATGGAACGTAAGATTTAAAAGAAACTCGTTGTTTCCAATCAGGTATTCCATCGGACATAGAAAACCCTATAAAGTAAAATTAACATTTAATTTACAAATACTAATAAAAATGAAAATGTATTATTTCTTTGTTTACATGGAATGTTACATCCTTTCCCCATTTTGGAAATTGTATCCTAAAAATTTTATTCACTTAACTAATAAATGGGGGTATTTATCCCTCATTGCATTTTCATATTTCCATGTTTCCTCTTCAACCATATTGTTTTTTCACACAACCTTTTCTTGGTGATTTACCTTATTCCGCAACACATTCTCTTTATGAACAAGAATCTTGACTGGTTTTTCCCCATATTAGAATTCTCTTCCAACTGAACTACCATTGGGCTCAAAACATGAGATTGATCTGGAATATACATTCTCAACATCAAAAAATGAAAAATGTTGTGTATCTGGGAAAAACATAGAGGTAAAGACACTATGTATGCAACTGATCCAATTTTTTCTAGGATTACTTAAGGTCAAATGAACCTTAGACTCAACATACCCTTCTTACCTTAACACATCAAACTTTTCCATGGAGAAATTTTAAGAAAGACATGATCACCTAACTCAAAATAGATATCCTTTTTCCAGTTATCTATATAAATTTTCTACATACTATAGCTATTCTCATGTTCTTATGAATCAATTGAACCTTTTCTGCCATCTATTTTTCCAATTCCAGTCCCATTAGCTTCATTTCACCTACTTCATCCTAAAACGCTGTTGTTCGACAACGCTTTCCATATAATGCCTCAAATGGATCTATATGTATAATAGAATGAAAACTGTTATTTAATTAAAATTCAACCAATGAAACATGTTAGTCCCAACTTCCCTTGTAATCCAATGAATAATCACATAGTATACCCTACAAGGTCTGAATTTTTCATTCGGACAACCCTTCTAATTGAGGATGAAAATCTTTACTAATATATAATTCAGTACCCAATGGCTTGTAAAGATCTTTGAAAAAGTTAGAAATAAACCTTGGATCATGATCATATATAATGGTTAGGGAAACACCATGTAAACTGACTATTTCTTTAATATATAACCAAGATAGTGGATCAGGAGACAAAGTGTCTTGAATATGAAAGAAATGAGAATATTTTGTAAATCGATCAACAGTAACCCATATTGCATTATTTCCTAGAGATATCTTCGGTAATCCCACAATGATGTCCATAAATATATTTTCCCATTCCCACTCTAGCATCGGTAAAGATTGAAACATCTCATTTGGTAACAACCGCTCTTCGTTAACCTACTGACAAGTCAAAAAATTTATAGTAAAATCAGCAATATCTATTTTCATTCCATCCCACCAGTAATTGTTCTGAATATCTCTATACATCTTAGTACTTCTAGTATGAACTGAAAATGGGGAACTATGAGCTTCATATAACAACTAATTCTTCATCTTTGAATCAAAATGAACATATAATATTTTTCTAAATCTCAAAACACAACAACTATCAAAGCTAAAATCAGAAACATACCCCTCTGAACCAACTCTAACTTTTTCTATAACTCATTGTCTTCCTTCTGTGCTTACATAATTCTATCGGATAGAGATGATATCTCTGACACCTGAAACAAAACTGAAGAATTTCTTGCACCAACAACTTCTATGTTGTAATTGCCTAGACCTCCCAAGTCCATTCCATTGTGAAAATATGGTGTTTCAGGTGTGTTGGGACGTCATGGTTTCATATCCTTAATACTTTTCCAAATTTACTTATTGGTGAACAATTCCAATGATAGACAGTTATGAACAGTGTTTCTAGAACGATGAGGTTCCAATGGTGAGGTTTAGGAACAGTGTTTCCAGAATGATGAGGTTCCAAAGGTGAGGTTCATGAACTATGTTTCCAGAAATGTGAGGATCCAACAGTGAGGATCTTGAACAGTTTTTCCAGAATGGAGGGGTTCTAACGTTGAGGTTCCTGAATAGTGTTTTTAGAATGGTGAGGTTCCAACAGTAAAAATTGTGAATAGCGTTCCCTGAACACTGTGGTTACAATGGTATAGTTCATGAACAATGCTTACATAATGGTGGACTTCTAATAGTGAGGCACCAACATTGGGGTTAATGAATAGCAGTTCCAAAATGGAGATTTCCCAATGGTGAAGTTCTAATGGTGACCTTTTTCCTTTTCCAAATTTCGAATTCATGAAGAGTGTTTCCAGATTCCTACAATTTAACCCCCACTGACTATTTATTTGACATAAAATGCATTTAAAGTCTTGTTTATAAAGACTCTAAGGTTAATTCAGAGGACATAACTACTATATTAATTATAACTAATTTTCGTGATGTTTTTACGTGGTCAAAATGCATTGTTTAATGCGATCCACTTTTAATGGGAAATCGAGCGTATCTTAAACCATTGCTCTGTTAAATCTTAAAAAGAGATAAGATATCCTCCTCCCTTGTTCATCCTCTTTGTTCTTTGGTGAGAGACACTCAAACCTTTCCATCCATCTAGTAGGAATTGTTAGATAAAAATTTTCCTTGTGGATTGGTTTCCCTCGACATTCTTCTTGCTACAAGTCCACCCACTATTTTGGTGCAATGAAGTAGTATCCATTGATCTTCGATACAAGGTATGTTTTATCATCATTTTTTTTCATCTTCTATTGTTTCACCTTTCCATATTATATCATGTGATATCCATGCTTCTAATGGTGTTTTCATGTGTTTCGGTTGGTGTGGTCATATCGTGGAAACCTCGAGTGGATGCAGTTGTCGTGAGAGGACGTTATCGTGAACCATTTTGTGGACTATGATCATATAAATAACGTCATGAACCATTTTATGTAGGGGATTTGTTGCTTCTATTTTCATATATGTGAAACTCTATAGTTAGCATGATTTATCCCACTGGATGACAATGGAATTGACATAATAAATACATGAACATGATAAATAAATTGATATCGATCATATGTTATTGCCTCATGTTTTTATAGACAGTGTGATATCTATGGATTCTTAGTTAAGTTGTTCGTTCTTGATGGAAATTGGTAATGAATGTAAGTTTGGGAATAAATTGATAACTGTTTGGCTAAAGATAATGAGGCATGAAAAGAATTTGGTTCTTCTTGTTATAATTTGTTGTTAATCAAATTGATGTAGTATTCATGTTTAATAAATTTGTGATAGCTTGTTGTTCGTGTTACCCAAATTCAGAACCTACAAATAATAGATAATTCAATTCCATATGGATTAATGAACTAGCTATTTGATAAAAAGATAATTCATCATAGAGTTCTGAGTTAACCTCTTGATTGTTAAAGGGACAAGAACCCAATTGTTATGATATTAGTTTTCATGTTTCATGTGTTGTGATGTGATCCTAAATGGCTATTATGATATTTCAGGGCATGGAGACCTTTGTTTGTGATAGCAGATGACGAATAGTATGGCGAGGTGGGTCAGTTTATGCATTTGGGTGTCGAGGAGGACACCACAGATGATGGGACATGATGGATGTGATTTTTGGATGCTTGTTTATTCTTATTGTTTGATTATTTGATTTACTTTTTCCCACAGCTTCAGGCAGCTGGTCTTGCTTACCCTTCTTCCGAAAGAGGCGATGACATGTGTGGTATGCCACGTTCTTTCTGTGTTTAGTTTCTCAGGGGAGGATAGGTCTACGCTCTTTCTATAGGTCGAAAATAATCAACGGGTAGTATATCTACTCACCATGTTGAACCCCCTTGTGTTTAGTAGCATAGGATGTTTTTCTAGAATGCCTGGGAACATGGGAATGTAATTCAGTAATGAATAATTGAAAAAATGATTTTAACCCATTAGGTTGGAGATTGCTGGAATATAATGACAAGGTTGTAATTTTGAAGGAAAAGTGTACATTGGGTGTGATGCTAATGCAGTTTATGGTGGAATTATTATTTGATAGTTAATGTATAATGTATTAATTAACATAAAGTGGAACAGATAAATTGATAATGAAGTAAGGCAACATTTTTTTTAAATGGTTGTGTGCTTATAGGATACCTAGTCTAAAAGTGGCTTCCCAGAGTTCGAGAGATGTTAGCTGAAGATGAGCCTATGACCTAGTTATGTCCATAGTGTGGTCCTGATATATACTATATTCTCTACTTTTTGTGTTTCTATATGCTGTTTCACACTGTTAGTGAGGGAAACTGACACCCCGGTGATTCTAATCCTTGGGTGGTGTTCTCCCATACATTCGAGTGAGGGGATGGATGGCTGACTACCCCTATTGGATCCACTCTCTTCTCTTGGTAGATACTTGTACTGGTAGGCACAAAGGTTAGTTTTCCCCATATATGTGTGTAGAGGGATGTAATGGCTTGTGGTTATTCCAACACATTTATTCTGGATATTGTATCCAATGGACTACTATAGGTGTAACGTGTATAGGCTGTGAAGGCTTGAGGATCCTTACACAGTGTATGGGTTTTAATTGATTGAGGTATAATACCCGACATATGATACACGTTATGTGAGATGCGGTGGATCCCGAAACCTACCGGGTTACATTCTAGAATGGACATGGTGGTTTGGTTTCCCGAGGATCATATTGTTGTTCTTCGCCCACGTGTTTGCAGGCAAGCCTTTATGGAGGGAGATTCTTAGGACGCGCGACGTTGGGGAAAAGAGACAAACCAGTGGGGAAGTAGTATCGGGGTACCCTTGATAGTATTTATTATACGATATATTCTTGTTTGTGTTACTTGATTAGGGTAGCCATGGTGAGGCTGAGAACTTAGTACACATATTTAGGTGACAAGTCAGTTTCACTTGTCGTTCACTGTGATTTAGCATGATTTCATTTATTTTTCACGAGAGACTTATAGGATTATTATACTGAGTATAGTGTTATACTCAAACTATGTGTATATAAAATGTTATTCTGGTCACTTGGAGCAGGTTGGAGGTCATGATGGTTTCTACTAGGTTGGGGTTACAGGAGCTGTTCGGGCATGTGGTTGCTGCTGTTTTACTTTCTTTTGGGTACTTGCAGTTTTCCCATTCCAGTTGTAGTAGTTTTTCATGACATTACATATGTGTACTCAGTATTTTATTTATATTGTTGTATGATATGGAGTTTGTTGATGTCTATGTTATCTCAATTTTCTGCATGAGTTCTCTTATAAGGTAATACCTCCCATTTTGTGTGTTATTATACCCTCAGTGCTAGTTGCCAACCCAAGGCCTACATGAGGCGGGACTAGAGGTTCATCATCTCCCTTCTCACATTGCTGGCCCGGGATGGGTACACTTTTTTGGGAGGGGGTCATGATAGATTGGTATCAGTGGTCTGGTTGAGGGATAGGATGGAGATTGGTGTTAGGCAGAAGAGAGGATGCATGGGTTTGTTGGGAAACAATGTCATTCATGTTTAGAAAGTGATGTAAACACTGGAGACTGGCCAAGACATTGGAATTTTGGGCCCCCTATGATCTGATGTGCAGATCATTAAGTTTGAAATGGCTACTAAAAGAGGTGATAATAGTTGCAGGGTATACACCTAGGAAAGGATCACACATCATTCTTCTTTATTCATGTGTTTGAAAGGGTAGACCGTGGGATAGGATAACCCAATATGATGAAAAGGGAAAAATAATTAATTAATGTTGATTCATCCATATTCCAGGTTTTGGAGCTCTAATTTTTTTTTTACAGGTATGGCTCTAGGTGGACATCCTCATCAGGTTTTCACAGATGAAGTCAAGCAGGCTGTGCCTGAAGATCGTCACCCGGTAGAGGTCTAAGACAATGAAACGTGGAGTAAGACACAATTAGAGTTTCAGAGCTAGGTTCTAAATAAATTTGAGGGCTCTGTTTCAGATGCAGTCATAGAAGACTGGTTAGAGGAGGTCGAGATCATCATTAGTCCGATTCGTGATAGAAAGGAGCATTGTGTGTCCATGGTTGTGACGATGCAATGTGGAGCAATGAGGTTGTGGTGGTTCTTGATCCTTGGGGATCACGAGGTGTTAGAAATATCATGGGAGGAGTTCCGAGAGATGGTTAGAGTCGAGTTTATTTCTTCTACCGTAATGGTGTCTAGTCACCAGGGGCTTCTTACCCTTTGAGATGGGAGCTCTAGTGTGTGAGAATTTCATATCTGTTTCAGAAATATTTTACAATATGCTTCGGACATATTGCCATATGAGGAGGCTAGGGCAAGGAATTTTGAGGAGGCTTTGAATCTAGAGATCTAGCGCCAGGTCACCTCATTTATGCCGAAGACATAACATGAGGTGCTGGAAAGGGTAGAGGTTTGTGAGAGGAATTTTGTCAGAACCAGAACGTCATGACAGGGAAGTCATCGTGATTCATCATGATGTAGATCTGTGGTCCGGAGATCCTAGTTTTCAGGGCATAATTGTTTTCGTTCAACTGGGGATATGTCATGTTCCATCACATATCGTTTCTCCAGGGTCAGTAGCTCTGAATCCTATGCCATGAGATCTGGTGCTTGTTTTTCTTGTGATGTTCGAGTTCGTCTGCAGAGAGAGTTCCCAACCATTCATAGTAGTCATCTTTCACATAGTGTTCCACTCTAGGTTCATCCATTGAGGAAATTCTAGTAGAGGCATGAGCTGCAGGTTTTACTAGCTTTTGATCAGTGGTGGGTAAGTGGGGCAAGCAAAGGACAGCCCTATGACACTCCCCATCCTCAAAGAGTAGAGCGCAGCCATGGTGGTGGTCGTCAACAAGGTCAGAGAGGCCTTGTTGGTGGTCATGGTCAGCTTTGTGCTTTAGCGTTTCCAGCACCATGTGTGCCAAACATTGTTCAGAGTACCCTTTTCTTGTTTTCTACCATTGTGTATGGCTTGTTTTATTCGGGAGAGACACACTCCCTCATATCACCTACACTTGTCCATGCTTTGGGACTTGAGGCTGAGAGGCTTCTAGTGGCCTTGGAGTTGAATACGCCAGTTGGAGGTCGAGCTTTCTTTTTTGAAGTATATAGAGACTATGAGATAGTGTTAGGGAAGCACTGCTCTTGGGGATATTTCCAATGTTTATGAATACAACCATATGGTATCATCCTCCGCTTGGATTAGTTGTATTCGGTGTAGGCTATCGTGGATTTCATTAGGAAGCTAGTCGTTTTCTTCGATGCAGAAGGAGATATGGTGGTGTTGGTTGGTGATCAAGATCCTCAAATAGGTCAAAGGCGTGTTCCATCCTTATCATCCAATATGGCAGATATGATGTTGAGCTCTTCAGTGGTTCTGAAGTTGGAATTTCCTAGGGTTGTAGAAGAGTACCCTGATGTCTTTCCAGAAGTGGTTGTAGAATTACACCCGTGATGAGAGATCAAGTTTGGGATTGAACAACTACCAGAAGAATCTATTATCTCTATCTCTCTATATAAGATGGCCCCTTCTGAGTTACAAGAGTTACATATACAACATGATGGTCTATTGCAGTGCAGTTTTGTTCTGCCGAGTTTGTCACTATTGGGTGCACTAGTTTTGATCGTGAAGAAGGTTGACAAATAGTTTGTGGTTGTGTGTCGATTATCGTCACTTGAAAAAAGTGACCATAAAGAATCGCTCTCTTCTTCCATGGATTGATGATTTATTCGGTCAACTGAAGGGTGAATGTTGGTTCTCAATGATTAACTTGTGGTCATGATATCATCAGATATGTGTGAAGGATGAGGATATTATGAAGACTGCTTTCCATTTTTGTCATGGGAATCATGAGTACATTGTAATGTCATTTGACATGAAAAATGCTCTAGATGTGTTCATGGGACTGATAAATGCCGGTTTTCATGTGTACAAAGACATGTTCTTTGTAGTTTTCATCAACAACATAATTGTGTACTCCATGTCCGAGGAAGAGCATGCAGATCATATACATTGCATTCTGTAAGTTCTTCGACAACATCAGCTATTTGGTATGTTATTGAAGTGGGAGTTTTGGGGTCGAGATGTCTGTTTCATGGGATGTGTTGTGTCCCATTAGGGTGTAGTTGTAGATCCATTAAAGAAAGAAGAAGTTTTTTTGGGGAAGCCCACAAGATAGTGTCTGAGGAGTGAAGTTTCCTTGGCCTCGCAGGATTCGACCGGAGGTTCATAGCCAATTTCTCACAAGTTGCATCCCCTCTAATAGATTCGAACAAGAATGATCAGGCGGTCATATGGACTGATCAGTGTTAGGAAGCTTTCGAGTATGTAATGGATAAGTTTGTATGTGCTCCAGTTCTTTGTCTTCCAGCAGTGGGAGTTCAGTTTGATATTTTATGCGACGCTTTACATCTAGGGTCAGGTTGTGTTCTGATGAATCATAGATCAGTTGTTTCTTATGGGTCATGGTGGTTGCATCCCCATGAACGGAACTATGACACCCATGATCCTGAGTTGGCTATTGTGGAGTTTTGTTTGATGTTATGCAGACATTACCTCTTTGGAAAGCACATTGTGGTTTTCACTGATCGTAAGAGACTGAGGTATGTTTTCTCCCAGCATGACCTAAAATTATGACATCATCGGTGGATGGTGTTATTAAAAGAATATGACTTTCAGATCTCATATACACTTAGAAAGGGGAATTTTGTTGCTGAAGCACTGAATCGAATGTCACGTAGTGATGTTGTGCATTAATCTGGTGATTCCTGGAGTGTAATGGAAGTGCCTTCATCATTTCATCTTGATATGGTAGAAGTTGGGGGAAGAGGTTGTCTTTTGAAAATGATGGTACAGTCATCCCTGGTGCAGAAGGTGGAGGAGTCCCAATTGGGGGATCTAGAGGTATAGGTCTAGAGAGACAGAGATGTTTGGGGAGAGTCCCCTGATGGTTGGTAGGAGGATGAATAACACTGAGTGTTGTATCATAGAAAGCTTTTTGCTACATTCATGATGTTAAAGATAGTTCTTAAAGAGTTTCATAGTTCTCCTTTAGCGGTTCTTCCATGCTTGACAAAGACGTACCGAGCCATGAGGAGCCAATTTCGTGGCCTAGGCTAAAGCACGTGGTTGTGGATTTTGTGTCTCTATCGTTGGTCTTCTAGATTTTGAAGGCCAAAAACCATGTTCCTGCTGGTATTCTTCTGCCATTTGATATTCCTCAGTGGAAGACAGAGGACATCTCAATGGACTTTGTTACTAGTTTACCTCGATCTCAGGGAGGAAATGATGCAATTTTGGTGGTAATTGACCATTTAACAAAATCAGCCCACTTTATAGTGATCAAGGTGTCAAGCATAGTGGAAGTTTTGTCGAGGTATTCTTTAGAGGAGGTGGTGACACTTCATGGAGTCCCATGGACGATCATTTATTATCGAGATCCTTGCCTTAATTCTGGGGTGTGCAATGGTCTCTGGCATGCTTTCAGTTCTCAGAAATTCATTAGTACTACTTTTCATCCTTAAAAGGATAGTCAGACAGATCGATCCATCCTGACTCTTGAAGACATGTTACACTATTGTGTTCATGATTTTTTTGGGTCCTCGATAAGGGACTTACCCTTGGTGGAGTTTTCATTCCATAATAGTTTTCACACCACCAAGTGTATGGCACCATTTGAATCCTTGTATGGCTGACCTTTCTGTTCTCCCTTGTTCTGGACGGGGGTTGAAGAATAAGTAATTCTTGGACTGGAACTATTGCAGAATACAACGGATATGGTTCAAGTGATTCATGAGAGGATAAAGATAGTGCAAGATCATAAGAAATCATATGCTGGTCAATGGAAGATACCCTTAGAGTTTAATGTCGGGGATCACATGTTTTTGAAGGTGACTCCCCATATTGGGAAGAGATGGTTTTGGTCATGGGAGTAATCTTTCTCCTCGGTTGGATGGGCCTTTCAGGTTTTTAGCTCATTTTGGAGCAATGGAATATCGAGTAGCACTTCCCCCACAGATGAGTTGGATACATAATTTTTTCCATGTATCACAGCTCGGTCGTTATCTTTATGATGAATCTCATGTCATCACATGAGGAGAGATCGATGTTGATGATGATTCAACCTTTCAGGAGTGACCTATGGAGATCCATGACCGCAAAGAGAAGGTTCGGCGTGGGCGTTCTATCCCTTATGGTTCGTGTCTTGTGGAGACACAATGAAATTAAGGAGTGTACCTTGGAAGGTGAGTCACATATATGTTCTCAGTACCTAGAGTTGTTTTATTTTTATCTCTTTTCATGTAATGACTTTTGCCTTGTGGTTTTACCATTCATGATTATAATATAGTTTTTTATTTCCTCCTTTGGCTTGCTCTCTTTTTAGAGGAATCTCAATGGTGGGTAGTTCGGACCAGTTTCAATTTTTTCCCCTTTATGTGGGTTTTGAATTCTCGAGAATGATATTTTTTTGAGAGGTATTTGATGTCATGTCCTGGACCTCTCTGGTCCATTCCTTTATGAAAATATGGTGTTTGCGGTGTTTTGGGAGGCCAAGGTGACTTATCAATAATAATTTTTCCAAATTTCCATTTGGATTAATAGTTCCGATGGTAGACAGTTGTCAACAGTGTTTCACGAATGGGGGGGTTCCAACGGTGAGGTTTAGGAACTGTGTTTCTAGAACAGTGAGGTTCCAGTGGTGAGGTTCATTTTCAGTAATTCTAGAACAATGAGGTTCCAACGGTGAAGTCCATGAATAGTGTTTGCAGAATGGTGATTTGACAATGGTGAGGTTCATGAACAGTGTTTCCAGAATGCTGAGGTTCCAACGATGATGTTTATGAATAGTGTTTCCAGAACAGTGAGGTTCCAATGGTGAGGGTTCAACAGTGATGTTAATGAATAATGTTTCTAGAATGGTGAGGTCCCAACAGTGCGGTTCCAACACTGACCTTTTTTCTTTTCCAAATTTGGAGTTCATGAATAGTGTTTCCAGCTTCCAACGGTTTCGTCCCTTTGACGTTTCCTTTGACATAAAATTCAATTAAAGCATTGTTTTTAAGGACTCTAAGGATTATTAGAAGGGATTATATTCTATATTAGTTATTACTAAGTCTTAGGACATTTTTATGTTGTCAAACTACATGGTTTAATGCGATCAACATTTAATGGGAATTAAAGAATACCCTAAACCATCGCTCCGTTAAATTTCTAAAAGGGACAAGATATCTTCTTCCCTTGTTATTCCTCATTGTTATCTAGTGTGAGACACTCTAACCATTCATTCATTCCCATAGAAATCATGAGATCAAACTTTTCTCCATGGATTGTATTCCCTCGACATTCTTCTTTCTGCAAGTGCACCCCCTGTTTCGGAGAAACCAAGGAGTATCCATCGATCATCGATATAAGGTTTGTTTTATCATCATTCTTTTGGGGTTCATCTTATCTTGTTTTTCATTTACATATTATAACATGTGATCTCCAAGCTGCAAGTGCACCCCCTGTTGGCGTAGTCTTACCGTGGCATCCTCGGGTGGATGCAATTGTCACGAGAGGAGACGACCATGAACCGCTGTGTGGACTGTTCTCAAATAACGAATATCAAGAACTGTTTGGGGTAGGGGATTCATTTCTTCTCTTTTCTTGTATGTGAAACTGTTTAGTTATCATGTTTTATCCCACTAGATGATAATTGAATTGACATAATAAATATTTGAACCAGATAAATAAATTACAATCAATCGTTTGTTATTGCTTCTTGTTTTTCTAGATAGTGTGATATCCATGGTTTATTTGTTAAGCTGTTCATTCATGATTGAAATTTGTTAAAGAACGTATGTCCATGAATAAATTGATAACTGTTTGGTGAATGATAAAGAGGCATGAAATGAATCTGGTTCTTCTTGTGGTCATTTTATGTTAATAAAATTTGATGCAACAATCATGTTTAATAAATTTGAGATAGATTTATGTTTAGGTTATCCATATTCATAACATAAAAATAATAGATAAGTCAGTTCCAGTTGCATTAATGAACTTTATGTTTGATAAAAAATAATTCCATATAGGGTTCTGAGTTACACTTTTGATTGTTAATGGGCCATGAACCTAATTGTTAAGATAATTTTTTTCCTAGTTCTTGTGTTGTGATGTGAGCCTGGATGGCTGTTGTGATATGTGGGGGCATAGATACCATTGGTTGTTGCAGAGGATGATGCCTAGAGTGGCAAGGTGGATCAGTTTATGCATTTGGGTGTCTGGGAGGACACTAGGGTTGATGGGACAAGATGGACGTGATTGTTGGATGATTTCTAATCCTTATTGGTTTATTATTTTCATTACTTTTTCCCACATATCCTGGAAGTTGGTCTTGCTTACCATTATTCCAAAAGATTCGAAGACGCACTGGGTATTCCATGTGCTTTCCGTGATTATCTTCTCAGGGGAAAATGGGCCTACTCTCTTTATATAGGCGGAAAAGACTCAATGGGTAGTACATCTACTCATCGTGCTGAGCCCCCAATTTTTTAGTAGCACAGGTTATTCTTCTAGATTTCATGGGAATATAGGAAAGTAATTCAATAATGAATAATTGAAAAAAATGATGTTAACCCATGGGGTTGGAGTTTGCTGGAACATAATTACGAGGTTGTATTTTTTGAAGGAACTGTGTAATTTTCTATTGATGCTAATGAAGTTTAATGTGGAATTATAATTGTTTAATTAATGTTTAAAGAATTAATTAACATAATTTGGAACAGATAAAAATGGAATGATGTAAGGAAATAATTTTTTTTAATGGTTGGGTGCTTATAGGATACCTAGTCCTACAAGTGGTATCTTGGAGTTCGAGAGATGTTAGCTGAAGTTGATTCTATGACTATGTTATTCCCATAGTGTGGTTGGGAGATATAGTATATTTTGTACTCTCTGTGTTTCTATATGGCCTAGGGGGTGTTTTCCCCATCATTCCAGTGGGAGGATGGATGGCTGACTAACCCCTTTGGCCCTACTCTCTTCCCATGGTAGATACTTGTGTTGCAAGGCATAGTGGTTTGTTTTCCCCATATATGTGTGTAGAGGTATATAATGGATTGTGGTTATACAAACACATTTATTTTGGATATTGTATCCTATGGACGACTATATGTGTAACATGTATAGGCTGTGATGGCTGGAGGATCCTTACTCGGTGTATTGGTTGTAATGGCTTGAGGTATAATACCCGACGTATGATACACATTATGTGAGCTGTGGTGGCTCCTGAAAACTTCCTGGTTACTTTCTTGTATGAAATTTGTGGTTTTGTTGCACGAGGTGCATATTTTAGTGCTTCTCCCAGGTGTCAGCGAGCAAGCCTTTTTAGAGAGATTTTCTTAGAACATGCAACATTGGGTCAAAGCAGAAAACTAGTGGGGAAGTAGTAGCGGGGTATGCTTGATATTCCTTATTATATGATATATTCATGTATATATTACTTGGAGATGGTAGCCATGGTGAGGCTAGGAACTTGGTATACCTATTTAGGTGATGTGTCTTTTTCACTTGTTGTTCACTATGCTTTAGCATTCATTCCTTACATTTTCACAATAGGCTTCCGGGAGGATCCTACTGAGTATAGTGTTATACTCACCCAATGTATATATAAACTTCTTTTCAGGTCACATGGGGCAGTTTGGAGATCAAGCTAATTTCTACGAGCTTGGGGTTATATGAGTTGTTCGGGCATGTGGTTGCTGCTGTTTTACTTTCATTTGGGTACTTGTAGTTTTCCCCTTCTACTTGTAGTAGTTTTTCATGAAATTGCATATGTGTAGTTGGAATTTTTTTATATTGCTGTATGGGAGGGAGTTGGTTGGTGTCTTTCTTATCTCTTTGTTGCGCATGTGTTATCTTAGAGGGTAATGCCACCCATTTTGTGTGTTACTATACCCTTGGTGCTAGTTTCCAACACATTCCCTATAGGAGGTGGGACTCTAGGGTCATCATCTCTCTTCACTCATTGCCATCCCATGAGGGGTACACTTTATGTGGAGGGGGTTGTGACGTATCCCAAATTCCATCAAATAAAAAACCAAAGGATCTCGTTCCTAAGTAACATGGTTAATGTAGCATTACTATTCTGAGTCAAATCATTGGTCGATTTATTTGCTTTTCCCTAAGGGTAAAGGATCGTGCAATCATAATCCTTGATTAATTCCAGCCATATATTCTGTCTCAAGTTCAATTATTTTTGTGTGAATATATACTTTACACCTTTGTGGTTTGTATATATTTCACAGTTTACTCTATACAAATGATGCCTCAAAATTTTTTAATAAAAAACAACAGCAGCTAATTCTGAATCATGTGTAGGGTAATTTAACTCATGAGGTTTCAACTAACGTGAAACATAATCAATTACCTGATCATTCTGTATAAGGAAAAAATCATTTCCTTTCAACAAAGCATCACTATAGATAAGAAACTCCCAAATCTTGAAGGCAGTAAAAAAATTGGAGCTTTCTCTAATATTATTTTGAATTCCTTAAAAAAATCATCACATTCACTTATACAAAAGAAACATAACACCTTTTCGGGTTAACATAGCTAATGGGATAGAAAATAGTGAATTTTTTTAACCAACCTCTAGTAATATACTACAAAACCAAGAAAACTACGTATCAAAATTATATATGTGGGTCTTGGCCATTCTTCAAAAGCATTTTTTTAGCAGGATCCACAATTACGCAATTTTATTAAACAATGTGACCAAGGAATGAAATTTTTTATACCAAAACTCAAACTTTCTAAATTTATTAAATAGTTTCTTTTCTTTTTAGGTTTGAAAGGAAACCCTTAAATGACTTTCATGCTCATCTTTAATTTTAGAAAAATCCAAATTATCATAAATAAAAAAATCACCATTTTTCACCTGATTCAACTGATCAATCACTGAAACACACTATTCAGTTATGATTCTGATCATCTCAGGATGCTGATTTGGAATATCATTTCCCTTTATATGCCTTCCCCAAAAAGTTGCATTGTTTCTTCTATGAAAAACCATTCTTAACACTAAAATATCTTTGGAGAATAAACATGGTAATTTGTAAATGATATATCATTTCAATATTAACATATATTTCCTTAGGGATATTAATTTAACAATACCCTAACTTCGAAAGTTATCTAAACCAAACTCTGATACCAACTATAAGGACCCATCCTTAAACATTACATAATATTGAATTAAATAAATAATTCACATTGATAATATTTTCATTTTAAGAGTTTTAGATAATTATCCCATAAATATTACATTACATCCCAAAAATACAAAGTAGACACTTCTACTTAGTTTCCATTTTTTCTCAAAATAAAAATTCATTGAAAAAAAGATTCATGTCTAGTTACATGTTTTTGATATCTTGACTTTTCTATGATCCTCTTCGTGACCCTTTTCTTCATTAACTCCGGTGAAAAACATTTCAAAACTTTGTATGAGCATAAAAATCTCTGTAACGACAATAAAACAAAGAATGAAAACATCAATTTATCATTACAAACATAGAATAAGCTAATTAACATAACTCATGAAATCAAAATATTTATGAATAACACACTAAAAACATAAATCTTAAAGGTATCTTGTGGTATCCATATCATACTTACATTATAGCTATCACAGCTACAGAAGGAGTTATATTTGGTATACACATCACAATATATTCCTTAATTCTCTTTGGAGAAGAATTCACATTTACCACATTCATGTTAACCAATGCATTGGAGAGCTACCTCAGGGTAACCATCTCTAGGGTTATCACAGAACCACCAACATACATAAACAATTCCTAAGAACCGTAACATATTCATAACATATGAAACAAACATGAAGGAAAGATAACATTTCCACATTTCAATCACAATATATCATTTAAATATATTAAATAAGGAATACATAATCAAAACCATTTTCAATTCCAACATTCATAAATATTATATGGTTTTTATTTTCCTTTTAAAAACATTACGGCTTTTTAAGAAAGCCAACGATCAGATAATACTCACAGCTGTAGAAAGGTCTTTGTCACCACTAACAATAAAAAGAATCATTTTTTTTCATTTAGTAAACCACCTCATAGAAAAAGATTCCATTTGAATGAAATGAATAGTAAATTCTGTTTATACACATTATAAAATAATGTCATGTATAAAAAGAATTTTCCTCAATAAAAGGATTTTGAAACGAAGTCTCTTACCTCGTGTCCGACTTGAACCTCTTGTCCTTTAATCTTCGAAATAATAAAATAAATTTAATTTCTAAAATCATAAAAACCTTTTCAATTTTATTATTCCATTAATATCACTTATTACCTCGTTATAAATCATATGCAATAATTTAAGGTAATAACTAACATTTTTCCCATATTTGGTACTTGAGTCAAAAATGCACACCTTATATTTACAAGTTGTCCATGTGGTCAATAGTCCACAATATCCGGAATGATATTACTTATTTAGGTATCATATATATAATATATATCCTGTATATATATATATATATATTTATAATATCACATATTATATGTATATATGAAATGAAATGCACCGTTCAAGGAGATAGTAAGTCATACGTACACATGAACACTACTTTCATTTCTATTTCGTATTTTAATGGATTGAAAACATAATGATAATTAGGTATATTATGATTCCAATATAATATATTATATAATATCCTTAAATCCTTCCTTTATACATCTCACATATGGACATAACGAGTCATATCACTTTGAGGGGGCGATAGTCTGCACTTCCTAAAATGAAATTATCTCATTTAGCCATTATGGAAACCATAATGGAAGGATATAAATGTAAAAAAATAAAACATTAACATAATTTATATCACATATAAATATATTTCCATCTTAATGGCCACCATAAACGGCGGTTGGAGATAATAGAGCAATCATCATTACGTGGGGCGTTAGTTTTCCATCCATAGAAACAATATGTTTTTCAGCCATTACATGGTGGTGTGTGTATGTGTAGTTATAATACTTATTATAACAAAATCCTAGTAAATTTAGGATACTTTTGTTTTTATAAAAGAAAGGAATAAAATTAATTTAGGGGTTGGAGAATTAAAATAAAAGAAAATAAGTTAAGAGAAAATGTTTCCTTTAATTAGGGTAACTCTCCTTGGTTTGAACCAAATGTACTTATTTAAGTGATTTCTGCCTAATGTAAGGCTTCTAGGTGGAATATAAGGATGTAGGGAGATTAACTAGTCAGAGTTTGGATGAGCCTAGGGTCTTGAGAGGTGTGAGGAAGGGGATAGAAGTGGGGGATATTTATAAAGGGGATGAGGGCTCTTTAGTAATGCGTGAAATATTATATTATTATAAAATGATATTCGGTTTCTAAATGTAAAAAAAAATTAAATAAAAATATATGATGACTAATGGTAGAAATATAATTATCCTATAAAAATTTGATAGGTTTCAGATATTTTTTTAATATTTATAATCTTATTTATTTAAATTATTTATTAATGAGTTACATACAACATCATTATTGTGTAATATATAATTTAGTTTATATTATGTATAAAAATTATAAAATAAATACCATGATGTAGGAAATAGTTTTATATTTCCAAATTAATATTAATATTTGAAATTATGACTTATATAACACCATGTAAAAACTAATTTATGAAAAGATATTTGTTTATGTCATTTTTGTCTTTACTTTATGTCAATTAAAATAGAGTGTCATTGACACTTATAAGTGTCACCATTGGGTCATAAAATAGACCCAATGATGTTCATGGTCGGATGTGTATAAACCAATAGGATTAGGACATCTTTTAGTGTAATTTTATATTATTATATTAATATCTGTTTGCCCTTATTTACCATATTTACCTTTTATACATGGTAAATAAATTATTTACTGAAGAAAATATTAATAACGCCTAAAAATTAAAGTTACCTATTTACACTATTTTGACCTCATGATTCCAAATAGGGAATCTATTTTTAGAAATTCAAATCATATAAGTGGATGAAATTAATTTAAAATTAATTATCACTCTCGAAATAAATGGTTTAAAAAAATAATAACTATCAAAATATTGATACATGTTAATGTCAAATTTGTATGTGAAATAAATTTCAATAACCAAAATTAGATTAAATGGTAAAAATATAATCTAATTAAAGTTTAAATCTAATTAAAAAATTTTAATCTACCAATATAAATAAATTAGATTAAATTTCACTTTTGATTTAAAATAAAATATTTTTCACTATTCATTAAAAAATGTACACTATAAGAAAAATAATTGCTTTTTACCCAAAGTAAATTTTGATGTCCCGATTCTAAATAAGAATTTTATTTGGTCAAATAGAAAATATAAAAGTTACCAAAACAATATTTATAGATGGTTCTCCATTAAAAGGTGGTAAATAAACTTTATAATGTAAATGATGCTTAAAATTATATATGATAACATTTTAACCCTCTACATTTTATTGGATAAGTGTAAAAACATTTAAAGAACACATATAAACATATTTTAGTTTGTTCATTTCATTCCCGCCAAAACAATGACGATTCTTTAACTACCATTTAAAATAATAATATAATATTATTATTATGCAATGTAAGATTTCAAAGACACTCGTTGTTGCGTATCAGCTATTTCGTCAAACATAGGAACCCCATTAATGTAAAATTAATATTTAATTTACAAATATTAATGAATATAAAAATGTATTATTTCATTATTTACCTGGGATGTTACAGTCAACCTCTTCCAAAAAACATAAAACCACACAAATATAATGATATAACTATCCTTATTGAACTGAATTTTTATTATATTGACGAATCAACCATTATGTTCCATTATATAATCCCATGGAAGAAGTAAAACATCGTATTCGTTACATATAGACTATGAATTCAATGGATGAATTATTTCATTTTTAATCACTTCTATATAACAATTTCCCTCAAAATTAATTTAATGATCTAATTTCAAATTCATATTATTATTAGGGATATAAAATGTTAAAATTTTATTATGTAAAAATATATTATGAATAAAATGTTGTTATAAAATTTAATATCATAAAATGATTATACCAAGTCACATTATAAGTAATAACTTATTTCTATTCTCATTAATTTATCTTCATCATCAACAAATTCCTCAGTCTAATTTATAACATTAATAATATTTTTGAATACATTAATATTAAATTAATGTAATATTGTTACTATAGAAAAATATCTTATTAAAAATTAGTTCATTATAATGTATTCTTTTTTTAAATGTTTTCCAACCTATGTAAACAATTTTTTAATATTTATGTCTTAAATGAATAATAAAACAAAAATAATAGTAATTTTATGTAATAATAAAAAACATTTGTTGTTTTTATGTGTATATAATACTTAGATATATTAAAATGACCTCTATTTGTTATTTAAAATACAAAAATATACAGAGGAAGATGAATAGAAAAGTAACTATTTCATAGAGAATTTAACTCATTTGATTTAGTGTAAATATATTTCATATAACATGAATCATATAATTCTTCTAGAACAATTGGAAAATGAATATTTCATATCATTTATGATTCTAATGATGTTTTGGAGAACATGATCTTTATGAACCCAAAACACACAATTTTAATTATATTGATTCAATAAATAGGTGAAACATGATAATAAATTAAATGAAAGGAATAAAAGTATAATAATAAATATACAAGATATTGTAAATCATGTATATAACTTAAATAATTTTATTATTCAGGAGGGTAGATGTCATAAAATGAAATTTTGAACTCTTATTAAAGGATTTTTTAAATTCATACTTTAAATTCATATAATTTATTCTTTTAAATATTTCTCTTCCATGTTAATTTTTAGTTAGGAATTGTTTTTATATACATATGAATAATTTAGTAAATTAATTTATATATTTTTCAATTTAGTAAACATTTTTTAAAAAATTAATATTTTTAACATTTTCCAATAGGTGATTTTTGAAATTAATTATAAATGTAGGAATAGAATTTTTTTTAACATTTAATTAATGAAAAAATTATCAATATCAAATCCATTTATGTTATGAAGCTTCATTTTGATTCATTTACGTTTTCTAAAATCAATTTTTTTATTGTTCAATGAAATTTTTTAAATACTTATCAATAAAAATTATATATCAATTTTTTTGTGTTCTAGTTATAAGTGAATATATTTTTTATTAGAAATGAATGTTTATACTAGATTTTGGATGAATGTGAAAGCAATTATGCATTTTTTTTCCACGTTATGGATCTTCGAAATGTTATTAAATGATAAGTTTGTTTTTCATATTCCTCCAATGCAATGTGAAAAGATATATTATCTTGAGAAACTATGATGTAATTAATAAGTTATGTTATTCAATTATAAGGGTTATTTTAATGGTTATAGTAAGTTAGATATAAATATTTTATCCCTTATAACCTTTATGGTCAGGTATTGTTCTTTTATTTTTTTCAATATATTTTTTATAAGATCTAGAAAATGAGTATGGTTTGATGAGAAATAAGTGATTATTTGATCTCAAATATTATTGTGTGAAATATAAAAATTTTCCATGGGGTTTCATGTTTTTCATTGGACTTTATGTTTTCTATAATTTTCAAATTAATTTCTGAGATTTATTTTTTCATCACACATTTAAAAATAAATTTACAATAATTAAGGATGAGCAGAAACTCTGAAAATTAAAATCATTCTATTATGAGGTCTCATCATTAAGGAAGAATGTTTCTTGTAATGAAAACATGACTATAATATTAATAATATTTTTTTATTGATAAAATGAATGATAATATGATATTTACTCATTATTAATGTAATTATTTTAATCATGTTAAAAATTATATTCCTAAATGTTTGTTGTAATCTAGGGAAATAAAATCTTTGATATAAATCATGTATTTATGTGTTCACTATGTATGTTATTTTAAACATATAATATGACTCAGTCAACTCATCATTAGTCGCATTGGGCTTTCACCTTTCATTAGGTCCCCAAATAATAATATAAAATCAACAATTCTTATTATTTCATGCACCCTTTCTAAGGATATTGTCACATTAGGATTACCATGTAGGCCTATACTTCACAATATACCATGAAAACTATATATGGGATCCTCAATATTAATATCATCTCTCATTTATAATCACATCACTCAGAGGGCATAAGATCTCCCCATCCTTATCTTAACTATATTGTGAACTACACGGCCTTATAAGAAAATACCTTATTGGTCTCATTAATGTGATATTTCCTCATGCCCATTATCATTTCCATTATCCAAAGGCCATTCATCATTCATCCCACCTATATAAAAACTATCAATGATATACCCACCATGGTCTCTATAAATTAGAGGGGTTGGTAAACTCAAACCAAATATATCTCAGTTATAAAAAATTATTCAGTTATTTTAATGCCATACAATGGATGAACCCTTCACTATAAATTCAATTTTTTATTTCATCCATAATAAATTTATATATGGAATTTTTCATATCTTTTACAATGATTGTTAAACTCCTTAAATCGACACACTTAGGGTCCTATTATCTCATGTCTGGTGATTATGATCATGTATATAGCCATATATGGTCAATTTATCCAAATATAGCCCAAGGGGTCCACCAAGGAACATAAAACCTGCATTTCATCTTTTTGAAACTAATTTTAACTATAGAATTCACATAATTTACATGATTGATCACCCATAGGAAGAGACCACATATCAATTAAATAAATTAAAAAATTACTAATGGGGTATTCTCGAGGGACCAGATGTATTATTGTTGAAATACTGAAAATTAATTAATTTATAACTACTATAAACTAATTTGTAGGAATGGTTAGGAAATAAAACTCATGGGTGATAGGAAAAAATTATGAAATCCTTTATATTACAAAACATAGAAAACCCCAAAAACAAAAAAGTGATAGATAATTTCTTATTATACATTTACGTAAAATAAATAATGATTGATGAAATAATAAATGACCAGATGAGATAAAAGGAATATTATTTTGTGAGTACAAGAACAATAGAAAAAATAGACAATGTATTGTGATTTTCAACTATTAGTTTTAAAATAATTTCATAATAAATGGAAATTCTATAGGGTCAAATGATTAAAAATTTATTATTTTAATCCACTTTACTAATATAACACCTTACTATAAGATTATTCTTGACGTCCGTCACTTCAAAAATCAATGAAACATAATTTAAAAAATGAAAAATTTTATGGGAATTGATCTTTCTTAAATATTATGAAGTTTTGAAAACAAAACTCTATATGAGATATAATTGTTTTCTATTTTTTTCCCTAGAAGAAGTAAAACCATTAAAGAACTTGTTCAATTCCCTATGGAAAAAATTAGTGACAAAAAATTTTAAACCCATAACCTACTCTATATTAAAGTTCCTCGACAACATCTGACATCTTCACCCAGATTTCCTTATTCATAAAATATATTCCACCACATCTAATATGATTGGAATTAAAGAAATAAAAACGATGTGATAATGTTTTCAAATAGTGCCTCTTTACTACATTCAGTTGAACAATTTGTGGATATCAACACAAATTCATCTTCAATATCATCTTATAACCTTTTTTGAATAACATTTATTGAAGAGTATTGTTATATTCCATCTATTATGTAGTTAGAATCAAAATAGAGAATGACCAAGATTATATCGGTATTTAATCATCTTCATAAAATAAAATATCTTGACCCACAAAGAAAGCCTATCAACTGAAAATAAATTGTTTCTGTTTATTCAATCAAACGGATCCCACATTCATCCCAACAGTTGACTATTAAAGTTGTTCACAAATTGTTTTAGTTGGATTATAAATCACATTATTGGAGTTTTTAAAGGAACAGAAATATTTTTTTGTCCTTGGGTGTTTTAAATTTTGTGAGATCACTTCAGTTTAGTTTCATCAATAATGGATTTCTCTCATGAGATTCCATTTGTTGACATAAATTGGATAAAATCCTATAGCTATTGAAAAAATATTTTAACATTGAATCAAACTTTAGTCCATCTCTAAATAATTAATGGACTTGATGGTGGATTCAATTCATCAGTGTATCTCTTTCAACATTTACAACCTACCTTCATTAAGATTCCTTTTGTGTTCATCCCTAAAATGAGTCTCCTCTGGTACTTTTCAGGTGTATCTTATCATTGTTTACTAAAACACATAGTCAATTGAGACTACCCATATTGTCAAAGCATGAGGAATTTTATATATGTAGTGAAGGGCTATAATAATTTTCATAGTATCCTTGAGGAAAATTGAAATGACATGGTATATTGGATGTTTACCATATAGTCAATCATGGATGTTGAAAGTCTATCTATCCCTTTATCAAATATCAAATTTACCCAATTAATCATTGAAGATGGACCCTGCAACAAGGTATCATTGATTATAGCATACAAAAAATTATATAAATCCTGATATCACCGAGGCATGACTAAAAAATCAAGAATATGGACAAGACAAGAATATTATTTAATTTAAATAAACATTTAAACATTTAAAATTATATATTTAATACCACTTTTACTAATTTAATAAAAATAAATTTTATAAATTAAGAAATAAAAACTTTAACAACATAAATAAATATAAAAATAATGAATTATATTTTAATTATATTTAATATTAACATAATTTATTAAAAAAATGGATGATAAATTTAACTAAATAAATAAAATTAAGAATGAAAATAAAAAATTATTTAATCAAAATTGACAAGAGATTAAAAATTAAAAAATATTAAATAAATAAATAACATTATAGAAAAAGTAATGAAATTATTACTTAATCCAATTAATAGAAAAATTAAAAAATAAAACTATGAATTAAATTTTTAAAAAAATATATATAAATGAAATAAATATATAATTAAATCATAATCATAAGATAATTTAAACTGAAAAAATATATAACAATCATAATTATCAATATTTAGTTATTAATATATAAAATAACCATAAATTAAATTTAAACATATATAGTTTACATTGATCTTATAATCATTGATATAACATTTTATATGATGATGCAAAATAGAATAATTAAAGGGCATATCATATTCACCCACAATTAAGCATTTCTTGTCTATAAGAAACCATTGTGGAAAATTTAGCGGCAGAAAATAATTCAAAAGATTTAAAATGTGAGTTTCTCTAAAGGACCAATTTTCAAAAAAAATATTCACGATGAACTATTTTATGAATGAAATTTTATTTCTCTCTTAGAGACTCCGGACATAGTGAAAATTAATTTTTTTCTAAAACAACTATTTTAATTGGAAATTTTGAAAGTCTAAAAATCACATTTGTTTAAATTTAACTAAGACTTCCAAACAACTCTTTGACTCCAAATAATATAACTACATTATTAAAATAAATAATAATTATGCATTTTGTGTGGATGAGAAAATATAATAATTATGTATTCCGTAATAACCTATCCTAATACAAAAATAATAAATGAAATGAGGAATGTAATAATAAATTCTCAACCAATGATTTTAATTTTATTATATATCTCCTCTAAATGATAATATAATAATATTAAAACTCATTCAAAATTTTCATAAACAATTATTATTGTAATTAATAATCCAAAAATATGAAGAAAAAATCATATCAAGAGGTAAAATGTAACACCCCAATCTTCCACGGTACGTTTCCCTTTAAATAATGCAATGTCATGCATTGTACGCAACTTTGAGATTCTAAGACACCACAACCAATCAAACTAGCCGTTATGAATAATAATACATACTTTTTTGAAATTTTATAAATTTTATCTTTCTAAATGGACTTCATTTTTGGATTCGTAATATCGAAATTAGCTTAGGGTGAAATTTGGGTTCTTTTCGGATAACATTCATATATTGATGAATAGTGAAAATTACTAAATTCTAATTAAAAACAACTTTTTTAATCGAAATAATTAATAGTGATAATTTTTTAATTTTTGTGGTTTTAAAGTATATTTAGAATTTAGTTTTTACCATTTAATACAATTTTGGCCATTGGATGTAATTTCACATTTAAACCAGACAGAAACAAGTGTCAATCTTATGATAGTTATTATCTCTTAAAAGCACGCTATTTGTTTTGACGACGGGTATTAATTTTTAAATTAATTAATGCAACTGATATGTTTTGAATTTGGTAAAATAGAAATCATCTTTTAATTCATAATATCAAATATATCTTAGGCCTAATTTTTGGTATTTTTCTGAAAACTTTCATTTTTTAATGAATAGTGCAACCACTAGGTGGTAGTTAAAAAACTGAATTTTTTATAAAACATAATTTTACCGCTTCTGTGTGTGTAATTTCAAAAATCCTAGAGACACGGTTAATATCAAGGAGTAAAATGTGGTTCAATGAGATGAAAATAATTTTTGGTGAATAGTAACTTTTTATTTTTATTTACCACGGTTAAAAGTCAATAGGGTAATTAAGGGTAAAAATGATATTAATATTACACAGACACTTGTCCTAATTCTATTGGACAAGTGTATCTCGACCAAAAACAACCTTAGGAGTAAAATATTATCCTTTATATCCAATTGTATTAGTTTAGGACATTTATTATTATTTAATTCAAAAAGTTAAAAGAGTTAAAATCAAAGTTGATTTACTAAAAAATTTAATATAGGGTTATACATAAGATAAATTCTATTGTAAAAATTAATTATAAATCTAAAAGTATTTCCTACATAATGGTATTTTATTTATAATTTTTAGACATTATAAAATTTAATTTATTTATGACACAATGATGATGAGTAATTACCTAATTAATGAAATATTAAAATAATTGATATTTTAAATATCAAAATAAATGTAATTTGAGACTTTTTATGAATTACACTCTTTTTCTAGGTTAATATGACATATTAGTATTGATTATATAAATTTTTTCGAAGTGATAATGTTGTTATGAATTTATCAAAAACAAAATACCCAATAGTGTCAAAATTGACATAAAGGAGTTTTTTTAAAAACAAATATTATATTATTAATTTATATTCAATTCCTAAAAATCTAAGGTTCATCCAAGAGACTTATATCATGATATGTGTATCATTAAGGGAGAACTTGGGGGTATCTTGGATGTATATTGTATGTTTATTAACAATATAATATAAAAATACAATGATACATTGTAAAAGTGAAACTAATTAACTAAGAGTTAATAATTAAAGACAAGGTTAATATAATGACCCAATACCTGTCTAAATTCTATTGGTTGAGTGGTTTTTGATCCATCCCCACATTAAAATTTAAATAATACACTTCGGAGCAATTTGAAACTGAATATGAATTTATTATAAAATAATATTTTTAGCTTTTCCAAAGGTGCCACTCACCCCTCTTATAAAAGGGCACTCCCCCTTCTCACTAATTCACACATTCAAAGCCTTTTGGATCAGCCAAACCCTACCCAAATACTTTCTAAGATTCCCACACTACAACCTGGAGTCCTTTGTTTGATCATAATGCCATCCTAAGGAGCCCTTTTGATCAAATCAAAAGGAAGAACCCGAAGAATAGGTAATGTTTTCGCCACCCTCTTTCAAGTTCCTTTCTTCTTCAACATCTTCTTTCTTTGTTATTTCTATTATAAAATAATAAATATAGTATCTTCTATACACTGTGATGTTATTATAAATATGGTACATCCATATTCAGTATTCTATCCACCCTTTTAATGGCATGCCACTATATGTGTGTACGTACGGCTTACCGTCTCCACGTTGTGGTGTAATTGTCATTCAATAAATTATTATTTTGATGGGTATAATACTATTGTGTAATTCATTTAAATAATAAATATAACATGATAATTATTCTGTCTATATGATATACCATCCAATTATATATTATTTTAACATCAAAATAATGATATAGTCGCTCGTGTGTACGTATGGACTACCGTCTCCACGAACGCGATGAGATTCATTCTCCATCGTATATATTCAAGTATAATTCTCATTTGATGATTAAAAATAACGTTTAAGGACTTGATATAATTCTGGATATGAATAAGATACAACCTATCCATAACAAACATGGCTTACGTAACAAAGAATATATTGAAAAAACGAGTAAGTTAACACCAAAAATGATGATAATACTAAGATATTATTAACAAATAAATTCTAAAATATCATATATGATATCATATTAATGTAAATGATTCTTTTATAATTAAATAAAAATTATTTCACCATTATACATGAGGTTAACCTACCGTCGACCATTGAAAAAGTACAAAGTAGGGGGGTTTCTTATCTCACTTTTAATTCTGTGAGAATTCCATTATTCCCCACTTATTTATAACATGTGGTGTGTGTCCTTCCCATGTTTGTATTCATTGTGTAATATACATTAATTCATGTATATTTACATCATCATTGTATGATCCTTCTTTCATGTGTGTTTATTTTGTATGTTACCAAATCAATAAGGGAATTTGAAATTTCAATTTCCACTCATTCATCTTTACGCATACTTCATTGATTATTTTACACCAAGATTATGTGTAGAATCACTATTCATTTGATTATGTAATAAATTCCACTCCCCTTTCTGTGGATATACTTTTGATACACATAATCACTCCATTGATAAGTCATCAGGTCATCGGTATGAACATGATAAGAGTAATTTTTACTCAATCTTGATTTGTCGAGTTAAACATCCAATTCATTGGTGCTGTTTTTTCAAGAATATGTGAGAATTTCCTTTGATTTTTTTACACTTAATATCCAATAATATTGAGTGTATTTATATTTTTCACTCATTATTAGGTCATTGATTTATCCTTAACCTAATGATACGGCCTCTATGAGAGATTTCATCTCAATTTACATTCCATTGAGACTCCTTTATTGTTATACACCAAATCACTTTTATATGGTGTATATAATGTACTTTGAAATAATACATCATGAATCCCTTTATTCTCATTATATTACAAAGTTTTTATTTCCTCAATTATTTTTATTCAATTTTCTCTCTTTTGGTTAGGAAATCTAACTATAATGACATTTTAAAATGTTCTAAAGATTGATTATTCTAAATCATTCTCATTAATGTCCATGTTTTAAATTTTTTTAAGGATTTATTTATATAGGCATTAAAGTTTTCAAATAAAAATTCCTTTTAAAAGTTTCAAAGTGCTATGGGAAAATTTGATTCTAAAATCTATTTTAAATGTACTCTTGAAAAATACATTGACTTTTAAATGATTTCAAGAAAAAGGGGGATATTTCACTCTTATTGTTTTTATGATTATTTTCATCTATGTCAATATCCTTCATCATTCTCGATTGAGGCTAATATGATACAATAAAATCTTCCATATTGTATCAAATGAGTTATGTTTGACTGTAGATGTGCAATTTTTATACCATTCATGGTTTGTGGATAATGTATTGCAATTTCTTATGCTAGTTTTAATATGAATGTTTATGTTATGTTTCAAACTATTCATATGAGGAATGCATTGGACTTAGTAAGTGACGGGTGGAGCCCGCTATAGCTCCTCGATGCATAGGTAGGTCTCATGAGACAAACTAGTGTCTTGGCATAAGGCCTTGACAAAATCTTATTTGTAGTCTTGGCACGAGGCCTTGGATATGTGGTTATGATAGTCTGGCATTATGAATTCCATCATTATGAAAGTGGTTATTGATATTTCATGTGATTATTCGATTAGTAGAATATCCATGTGAATAATTAAATGGAATTATTTCAATTTATTTTTTACATACTATGTTGAAGTTCAAGTTTAAAAAGGGTTTTGTATTAGTTATACATTGCCATAAATATTTATTCTTATTTATGAAAGTTTCCGCTATATTGTTATCCTTACTGGGCATTTGAGCTCAACCCTTTTTTATGTTTTATTTTTCCCAGGATGTGAAGAAGTAAATTACGAATGACCTGAAGGGATTGTATGAGGTGATAAGAGTGTGGACTATGGAGACTATGTTGTTGTTTTTTTCATTTTTTTGATTTAATGTAAATCTTTATGAATATATCTAGTGTTTCCAAGGCTACTAAACTAATCGGCCTTTCGAGATTTGATCTTTCTTGTGATCATGCCAATGCTATGTAATAATGCTCCGACTCTGGGTAATTGGGGTTAGGGCGTTACAGTTGGCCTCAGAGGAAGTATAATATAAACCCTGGAAACTAGATTTAGATAAACTCTGATTAGATAACGTAGACCTATGATGAACTTTGAGGATTAGTATAGAGGAAATTCCTATAATTTTGTTGTTGTAGAGATTTTGTGAGTTTTCCGAGCAATACATCCATGTCTGGAAACGAGCAGGTAGAGGCGGCTCTGGCACAGATGTACCTAGGGGTAGAACCTGAAAACACCACTTTGAGCTAGACTCAAACGGGAACTGGTGCACGACAACGGGCCTTGCTGCACTCTTGGTTACGACACTCTCGGGGGATATGCTTAGGATAATTTACATTTTCATTACAATCCGATTTGATGTATTATGTAAATTATATGAGAGTAAATGACCTTGGTTAATCCTAATATGTTTCAAATTGAGAATATGGTGACATGTTAATCTCTAAATGATTTTATGACTGCTGTTACTCACACAATGCTTTCTGTTCATAGTCATTTGCTGGATTCCAAGGAATTCATAGTGACATTGAGAATGATGTACAAGGTGGGAACAGTGGTGGCAATGAGAAAAACATGGAATTTTGATAGGCATAAAAGATATCTTCTTTATGCCAAATAAAGCTTCCAAAAATATGATAAACAATATATATATTAACCAATTCCAAGACTCAACAAAGAAGAGAAAGGTGATGAATGATAAGAGCACCAACATTGTAGACAATGGAGAAAGGAATACTCAATTTCCATCATGTAGGAAATGTGGAAGGAGACACCCAGGAAACTGTCTCAATGGGACAATGAAATTCTTTACGTGCGGGAAGGATGGACATAAAGTTAATAATTTCTGAAGAAAAAGGAAGAGTACTATGGAAGTCGATAAAAATGGTCCCAAGAATCCATTTATATTCATTTTCCGTAAATGTAGGGGACCTGGCCATTACCTGAGTGAATGCCCTATTCTATAGGATATTTTCTTGGTCAAAGAAGAAGCTATGTGGGAATAAATGGTTGGAGAAATGTTTAAAAAGTATTAGTGCTCCTTATTGATGGGTTTACTTTGGAATAAATTTCTCTTGTATTTTTAACCCTGCAGTTTTCCTTGTGAGAATGATATTTGAGGAAAAATTATCTTTTCTCTTGAGGATATAGTTATAAATAACCATTTAGTTTTATATGATCATTGGGTTTGAGGAAATTATAAGTTATTTTAATTTTCGATGAAAATGCAAGGTATGATATAAGATTTGTGGTTAAATTATGTTATGGTTATTTTGAGGAATTTATCTCATTTTGGTAATATTATAAAATATTTTTTTTGAAAAATGACAACACGTAGACGGTGTGACAACCCGTCGCATCGGACAAAGCTGTGGGAATCGAACCCACAACCAAAGTGCGATTGGGATTTATCACCTACCACTAGACTATGTGAAGTCCCTGGTTATTGTGACTATTATTTATAGATAAATGATTTTATTGATCAATAATAATTTTATTTGGGATCTTACGTCTTATCAAATGAATACCCTTAGTATAGGAAAATGATTTGGGGATTAAGTGATAAATGTAATTTTGGAAGTTGTTGACTTTTTTGTGAACACTATATGCCCATGAAAAATAGAATAGTATGGGATTTCATTTGAGTAGTAATGGTGGATTTTTATCTATGTTTTTATTAGGGATTTATAGTGATTTGGGTTATTTATGGAAATGATTAGGTTAATTACTTTTAAGTATGTGACTTTAAGAGTAATTAATGTCATTTGGAGATACAATTTAACATGTAAGACTATATTCTTATCAGTTTTGGGCTTCAACAATAGTTTGGATTATATTGAAGGATTTTAAGGGCAATTGATTATTGAATGGTATTTATTTAACTTTGGGATATTGATGGTTTAATTTTTGAAATTAAGATTAGTGTTTTTGTTTCTCTAATGGAATATCCATTAGGGGGATCATCAAATATTATAATAACCATTTTGGTTTTTAATAACCTCTAAAGACAAGGTAAATATATAGTTTATCCTACATGGATCATGTATTTATATAGAAGTATATTCTAGATCTTACATTGTGACCAAGTCTTCTTGAATAATTATTGTTCAAAAAAAATGAGGTAGTGGTAAAAATTTATTAAAGAATGAAACTCTACATAAAAATTATGTATATCTCTTTATGTTCTTAGTCAATATCATAAATTAATTCCTCTTCCTTATGTAATGTAACTAAAAACTAAAAAATGTTGTCCGTTTACTTTTTCTACTAGGAGACTAATGACCGTTTTTCCCAACACAAGTTTGTGATTTTCGTATTGTTAACTTTTTCCTGATCATGTTTTCTATCCCTCTCCATCAGAACTTTACACTTAGTTTATCGTCCATGTACATGTTTTTATAAATTGAATCCTAGTATGGGATATCTTGGGTGACCTTTATTCCTCTCTTCCTTTCTTTTAAAGTGATAGTTTTATTGACTCTTTTTCTGATGTGGGACTTTCCATTATATTCTCCATCACAATTTTAAAATAATTGCGAGGACGCAATTTATTGAAGGATGGGAGAATGTAACACCCCATGATTCCACGGTACGTTTCCCTTTTAATAATTCAATGGCGTGCATTGTAGGCAACTTTGTGATTCTAACACACCACAACAAATCAAACTAGTAGTTATGAATAGTATTACCTACTTTTTGAAATTTTATAATTTTTATCATTCCAAATGGACTTCATTTTTAGATTCTTAATATCGAAATTAGCTTAGGGTGAAATTTTGGTACTTTTCGGATAACTTTCATATTTTGATGAATAGTTAAAATTACTAAATTTTAATTAAAAACAACTTTTTTAATCAAAATAATTAATAGTGATAAATTATTAATTTGAGTGGTTTTAAAGTATATTTATAATATATTTTTACCTTTTAATACAGTTTTGTTCATTGGATATAATTTCACATTTAAACCAGACATAAACAAGTGTCAATCTTTTGATAGTTATTATCTCTTAAATACACGCTATTTGTTTTGATGACGGGAATTAATTTTTAAATTAATTAATGAAACTGTTATGTTTTGAATTTTTTAAAATAGACATCCTTTTTGAATTCATAATATCAAATATATCTTAGGCCTAATTTTGGTATTTTTCTGGAAACATTCATTTTTTGATGAATAGTGAAACCACTAAGTCGTAGTTAAAAAACTGAATTTTTCATAAAACATAATTTTACCGCTTTTGTGAGTGAAATTTGAAAATCCAAGTGACACGGTTAATATCAAGGAGTAAAATGTGGTTCACTGAGATGAAAATAATTTTTGGTTAATAGTAACTTTTTACTTATATTTACCACGGTTAAAAGCAAATAGGGTAATTAAGGGTGAAAATAATATTAATATTACCCTAAAACATTTCTTAATTATATTGGACAAGAGTATCTAGACCAAAAACAACCTTAGGAGTAAAATACTATCATTTAGGTCCACTTGTATTAGATTAGGACATTTATTATTATTTAATTCAAAGAAGAGTTAAAAGAGCTAAAATCAAAGTTTATTTACTAAAACACTTTTAATATAGGGTTATACATAATATAAATTCTATTTTAAATAGTAATTACAAATATAAAAAGATTTCCTACATAATAGTATTTTATTTATAATTTTTAAACATTAAATAATTTAATTTAGATATGATACAATGTTGATGCAGTAATTACCTAATTAATGAAATATTAAAATAATTGATATTATAAATATCAAAATAAATGTAATTTGATACTTTTTATGAATTACACTACTTTTATAGGTTAATATGACATATTAGGAATTATTATATAAATTTTTTTCGATGTAATAATTCTGTTATGAATTTATCAAAAACAAAATACGCAATAGTGTCAAAATTGACGAAAAGGATATTTTTAAAACAAATATTATATTATTAAATTATATTCAATTCCTAAAAATATAAGGTTTGTCCAAGATAATTATATCATGATAGGTGTATCCTTAAGGGAATAATTGGGGGTCTCTTGGCTGTATATAGTATGTTTATTTACCATATAATATAAAAATACAAAGAGACATTGTAAAAGTGAAACTAATTAACTAAGAGTTAATACTTAAAGATAAGGTTAATATAATGACCCAAACCTGCATAAATTCTATTGGTTGAGTGGTTTTAGACCCATACCCACCTTAAAATTTAAATAATACACTTTGGAGTCATTAGAAACCCAATATAAATATATTATAAAATAATACTTTTCGCTTCCCCAAACGTGCCCCTCACCCCTCTTATTAATGGGCACTCCCCCTTTCTCACTAATTCACGCATTAAAAGCCTTTTGGATCGGCCAAAACCTACCCAAATACTCTCTAAACTTCCCTAACTACAACATATAGGCCTTATTTTGATCCGAAAGCCAAACTAGGGAGCCCTTTTGATCAAATCAAAAGGAAGAACCCGAAGAAGAGCTAATGTTTTCACCACCCTCTTTCAAGTTCCTTTCCTCTTCAACTTCTTATTTCATTGTTTTTTCTATTCTAAAATAATAAATCCAGTGTATTATATATAATTTTATGTTATTATAAATATGTTACAACCATATTCAGTATTCTTTCCACCCTTTGAATGGTATATCACTATATGTGCGTACGTATGGCTTACCGTCTCCACGTCGCGGTGTAATTGTCATTCAATAAATTATTATTTTTATGGGTATAATAACGATGTTTAATTCATTTAAATAATTAATATAACATGATAATTATTCTGTATTTATGATATTCCATCCAATTATATATTATTTTAACCTCAAAAGAATGATATTGTCGCTTGTGCGTACGTATGGACTACTGTCTCCACGAATGCAATGAGATTTATTATCCATCGTATCCATTCATGTATAATTATCATTTGATGATTAAAAATAATGTGTAATTATTTGATATAATTCTGTCTATGAATAAGATACAACCTATCCATAACAAAAAAGGCTTACGTAACAAAGAATATAAAGGAAAACGAGTAAGTTAACACCAGAAATGACGATAATACTAAGATATTATTTAAAAATAAATGTTAAAAGATCATATATGATATCATATTAATGTAAATGAATCTTTTATAATTCAATAAAAATTATTTCACCATTATACAAGAGGTTAACCTACCGTCGACCAAGGAAAAAGTACAGAGTAAAGGGTTTCTAATCTCACTTTTAATTCTGTGAGAATTCCATTGTTCACCACTTATTTATTACATGTGGTGTGTGTACATCCTATGTTTGTATTCATTGTGTAATATACTTTAAATCATGTATATTTAAATCATAATTTTATGATCCTTCTTTCATGGGTGTATGTTTTTTATGTTACCAAATCAATAAGGCAATTTTAAATTTCAACTTCCACTCATTCGTCTTTATGCATACTTCATTGATTATTTAACTCCAAGATTATGTGATTGAATCACTATTCATTTGATTATGTCATAAATTCCACTCCCCTTTCTATGGATTTACTTTCTATACACATAATAACTCCATTGATAAATTATGAGGTCATCGGTATGAACTTGATAAGAGTAATTTTTTACTCTATCTCGATTTGTCGAGTTAAACATCCAATTCATTGGTGTTGTTTTTACAAGAATATGTTTGAATGTACATTGATTGTTTTACACTTAATATCCAATAATATTGAGTGTATTTATATTTTTTACTCATAATTATATCGTTGATTTATCCATAACCTAAGGATACATCCATTATAGGAGATTTCATCTCAATTTTCATTCCATTGAGACTCCTTTATTGTTATAGAACAAATCAATTTTATATGGTGTATATAATGTACTTTGAAAAAATATATCATGAATTCCTTTATTCTCATGATATTAAAACGTTTTTATTTCCCCAATTATTTTTATTCAAGTTTCTCTCTTTTGGTTATGAACTCTATCTAAAATGACATTTTAAAATGTTTTAATGATTGATTATTCTAAATCTTTCCCATTAATGTCCATGTTTTGAAAATGGTTTTAAGGATTTATTTATATGGACATTAAAGTTTTCAAATCAAAATTCCTTTTAAAAACTTCATAGTGGTACGGGACTTTGATTATAAAATCTATTTTAAATGGATTCTTGAAAAATAGTGTGACTTTTAAATGATTTCAAGAAAAAGTGGGATATTTCACTCTAATTGTTTTGATGATTATTTTCATCTATGTCAATATCCTTCATCATTCTTGATTGAGGTTAATATGATACAATACAATCTTCCATATTGTATCGAATGAGTTAAGTTTGACTGTGGATGTGCTATTTTTATACCATTCATGGTGTGTGTATAAAGTATTGACATCTCGTAAGCTAGTTTTAATACGAATGTTTATGTGATGTTTCATAATTTTCATATGAGGAATGAATTGGACATAGTAAGCGACGGGTGGAGCACGCAATAGCTCGTCAATGAATCGGTAGGTCTCATGAGACAAACTAGTGTCTTGGCACAAGGCCTTGACAAAATATTATTTGTAGTCTTCGCACGAGGCCTTGGCTATGTGGTTATGATAGTCTGGCATTATGCATTCCATCATTATGAAAGTGGTTATTGATATTGCATGTGATTATTAGATTTGTAGAATATCCATGTGAATAATTAAATAGAATTATTTCATTTTATTTTTTCCTTACTATGTTGAAGATCATGTTTAAAACGACTTTTGTTTTAGTTATACATTGCCTTAAATGTTTATTATTATTTATGAAAGTCTCCGCTATATTTTTATCCTTACTGGGCATTTGAGCTCACCCCTTTTCTATGTTTTATTTTTCCCAGGATGTGAAGAAGTAAATTATTAATCACCTGCAGGGATAGTATGAGGGGATAAGATTGTGGAATATGGAGACTATGTTGTTATTGTTTTCATTTTTATGACGTAATGTAAAACATTATGAATATATCTAGTGTTTTCAAGGATACTAAACTAATTGGTCTTTCGAGATTTTATCTTTCTGGTGATCATGCCATTGTTATGTAATAATTCACCGACTCTGGGTAATTGGGGTCGGGGCGTTACCTAAATAAATAGATGAAGCGAATAAATCCACTGTAAATTAAAAGATGTTAACCACTACAAGGTGTAAGAAAAATTCTAAAACAGTATATAAAATTTAATCCACTGAATAATAATGATGAAGCATTATAAAACCCAAAAAATTGAATAAATTTTTTCGTTTTCATGGGTTTACGTTAATGAATAGTTCATCTCATTAACGAAGAACCTCTATTGACCCCAAAGTTGGTTTTGGTTTAATACAAAATATTTAAATTTGAAATTTTGACATAGTTTAAACAATAATAAATTTTTATTTAACTGAGACATTAAAGATTCTATTTCATTTTTGAGAAAAAACTCTAAAAATTAAAGGCATAATAATTTGACACTTTTTTGGGTGAGAATATTTCATTGTTACAAGTAGAATAGATAATCCATCTAACTTAATTATCAAATGAATGAATGAATAAACAAATAGTGGTTCAACATGAATGAATGAAGGAAATTGATGAAAAAAATTAAATCCATGTGATTTTAGAATAATTTATCTTCATAATGGGGTAACGATAAATCTCAAACATCAAAAAATTTTAAATAAACTAAATAACAATTTTAATGAATGAAATTTGTGGAAAATATTAGTGGTTCTAAAGGGTTTATATTAATATATAATATAGATTATTATAGAATACCCAATATCCCAATCCTTAAACTCAACACTTTTGAAAAATATTAATTAAAATATGAATGATAAAATAAAATTTTTATGTTAATAAATATTTTCATTTGAATAGTATTAATTTACGTTCAACATCAATAAGGTAGTTCAGACAATATTTTTTCCACAATTTCTGATAACTCATTCATAAATAATGTACACTGTAAATGAATATTTTTAACACAGAAAATAATTCTCAATAATCATTAAAATAATTATAATTAATACAAATGACTATGAAACCTAAAAATAATTATATATTTATAATACTCTAGAATCCAATTTTTATTAAATTTTTTTTAAATGTATTATTAATAGACTAGAAATTTTTACAATGATCAACCAAAAAAGTGATTCACATTAATATAACCAATAATATATAGGGAACCACTACCCCATACCTAAATTCACACTGTGAGATTATTATAAAACAATAAATTTCAATATTTATTTATCTATCAAGATGAAACAACTCAAAAATATCAAAAAATAAAATATAAATGCAGAAATTAATACAAAAACTCCCCAAACATTAGAAGAATTATATTTTAAGATTATATAAAAATAACCATTTCATATTAGTTTCAAGTGAAATCATAAGTTATAATCATTATTATGTTCCTAAAAATTGAAACATAATAACATAATACTTCCATAGATAAATATTTAAAATAAAGAAAACCCACTATTTAATTGAAAAAAGGAAGGATTCCAATTTTTCTTGAATATATCCCCTTTTTACCTTGAAAAAATTTGGATTCTCTGGTAGTGTTTTGAAAAATAGTTGTATTTTATAAGAATTTGGATGAAAAACTAGGTTTAAATCCAAAAATTCATATAGAGTATTATAAAAAAATCATTTTATTCTAAACAATATAAAAATTATACACACAATAAAGACATGGGGAAGACTACTAGGAAGTACGAAATTTAATTAATTTAGATAGAATTTAGTTAAAAATAAATTTTAAATAAAAAATATTTTATCAGTGTACTTTTCTAGCCTTCTAAATAATGATTGGTACTCTATCCATTAACCCTAATTTTTCTATTATCTTCTCCATTAATTTCAACTGCACCATTTTTAAAAACTAAAAGTATAGGGAATGGTTTTGACCACCAGGATTTAAACATTACATGAAAAAGATTATGTATCGAATTAATGACATGAAATATATAACCATCAATGAAATTTATATTTTTAGAAGTAGAATCATGAAAACTTGTATCGAAATATGGTTTATCTAAAATTTATATTATCTAACTTTTTTTAATTTATTAATATTCATTAGATTAATTATGGTATAAAGTAACTATTTATTTTTAATAATCATAATTTTCCATTAATGAATTGAATTTAACATTATTGAAATGTGGTTTACTATTATTGAAGAAAGATTTTGGGACTCCAAATGATTAGAAGATGGTATTTTTAATCAATATAATCATGATTCTATCTTGATTATTTTGGAATTACATAACCTCAAGACATTTATAATTATTTTTTATATCCACTAGGATGTACTCATTCGCATGTGATGATATAAATGAATAATTAAATAGTTATTCTAAAACATTAATAATCCCCACTTCCAAAATAACTTTATAAACTATCACCAACATTATTCATTAATTTTATTTTCTATAACACTTATCTATTACCAAATCTAAACACTGGAGATTATTAAATAATGATGACTAATAAAATTCATATTGAATTAATTTTTTAGCAATTCACTGTCATGAATCATAACACAACCAATGTGATGGGTGAATAATCACTAGAACAGGAGTTGATTATTCTCCTTCTACATACCTCCTAAGGATGAAATAATTACACCACTTGAAATTCACGGAAAATCCCATAGATTGTATTTATTTAAAAATATGTATTTTTTTCATTTTATTATTTGATAAATTTTTGGGAATAAATTTTGTCACTAGGAAATTGGAAGCTTCTACATACCATGAAAATTACATGACTGAAATTGTGTGTAAATTTCTATCTAGAAAGATAGAATTAATTTCCATAGGATCTTTACACTATGTACGAGTGAGACAAGATAATTTATATATATATACATTTTCAGTCATCTATTAACCTCCAATCTCCATAGAAAACTCATGTAAAATATGTATCCACCTAATGAATCTTGAATTGGATTCTTTATTTTCGTTAATAACATCAAGTAAATATCTTCTATATTGATTAAGTGTATAGAAGATAATAATTACTACCTATACATTTCAAAATAAATTATAAAATATAACAACTTATTCTTAATAGTGGTATTTTTTCTTTGTGGAAAATCAGAAATATACTAGTAAAATACACATTATATATTCTCTAATCATTCTATCATCCTAAAATAGCTCCAACAACCACCTCACTAGCAATACAAAAATATTCAAATGGTCATTTCCTATTACGATCAATGATGATGGGTAATAAAGTGGTTTTTTATTAATAAATATAAATTATTTCAAACAATATTCCTCAAATAATATACATGCATCTAAAAATATCATTTTACATATTTTTTTTTAATTTTTATAAAATTATTTGATAAACATTTTATAAAACATGACATTCCCTAAGAAATATCTAACAACCTTCATATTTTTACGCGAGGTAATTTTGGATTTACTTATATTTTAGTGTTATCAACCTCAGTACCCACAATATAGACTATATTTCTCAACACTATTACTTAAATAAAAATAAAATAATGTTTCCGTAGGTTAATGTCTTTGTTAGTCCATTGACACCATGCAAAGAGAAATTACCGATTTTCTAAATGCCTATAAAAGTGCTCTAAATAATTTAAAAAATATACATGAACACCTAAATGATTATACAGACTCTCTCAGTTCATAAATTAACATTAAATAACATTGGTGGAATATTTAAAACACTACACAAAAATATTCCAAAAGACTATAATTGTCAGTCCCATAATAAGCATAGAATCCTAAGAAGTGGTACGTAAATGAGCTACATTATAGACCACAAGGTTCTTAATAACTATTATCATATTATGACACATAAAACATAATAAATTTTGTCACAACATGGTTAAGGAAACATAAAAATGAGTAATCGCACATGCTCAGTAAGGGTAAAAAAGGGAGACATGTAAGCTTTAACATTATCACAGTGGTTTGAGAACATGATAATAACATTATAAGATAATATTATACATTTAATAAGATCATAAAACAGAATTCTAAAAGAAAACATAGAATTCCATAATAATTGAATCATAAAGAAAATAAAGAACACAAACCATGAAATAACAATATAGGAATAAGGCCTGGAAGTATGGTATACACATATGCATATAAAATGATTTCCAATTAATGAAGGCACTACTATCAAGGTCGTCCTAGTATAATTGGTTCACACCCCATACTATATTGGTGGTAATTATTCAAATACCCTTTCTATATTAGTAGTATGATATCACTCCACATACCATCTTTCTAGTGATGGTTCATTACCATTGTAAAAAATAGTAGTATGATATCACACCTCATAAGATCTTGGTTGACATTGTTCACTTCCATTGACATATTAATAATCCAGGTCCACTCCTGAAATCGTTTCTATCAATATCATGATATATAAATCTTTACCTAATGCAGTAGAGAGAGATATTGGTGCTATAATTCTCATAATGAAATCATTCATATTTTTTCCCCAAGATTATCAGAAATCATATCATAACCCATGAAATGTATTTGGATTCATAAAACATTATTCGTATATTAACTTGGGTAAAAACATAGTTTTAATAATCATTTCATAAAATAATAATATATGAAATTAATATAGTTTTAAAGAATATAACACATGAATGAAAAACGTGATTCATTAATATCAACCTATCAATACAAAATCCTTTAAAAGAAAGAATATTAATGGAACATTTTGATCATTTTCCAAAAAGGAATGAGAAACGTCAATGGATGTCTTCATGGAATTTTTTTTTCAAATATCTTTAAAAAAAATTTATTGAGATATATATAATTTATTCTTGGAAAAATGATTTTTAAATTATAATTACTTTTGAAAGCGATTTTCATTGAAAATACATTGAAAACATAGAAAGACGGTTTGAAATAAATTTTAAAACATTTTTCCATGAAAACATATAAAATAATGTTGATACCATATTTGAATCCTTTTTCAGTGAAAACATATAAAATAAGCTTTACACAATTTCAGAAACCATTCTCTTTGAATACCTTTATAAAGCTTATAAAAAAATCCTCAAAATTTTATGAAAACAACTTCATTGAAAATACATTGAAAACTGATAAATATGTATTATAGTCAATTTAAAATTCATTTATATATATATATATATATATAATTTAAAAAAAATTTAAATCTTTAAATGTTTTTGAATATGTTTTTTCTTGAAAATACATTGAAAACATAGAAGGAACCATTCCAAATCATTTAATTGATTTCCAACAATATCGATTGTTGAAAAAAATATCATTGAAAATATATTAACCAATTTTATAATATATGGAAAAAAATTTCATCAAATAATACAAATATCAATTCATAAAAAATGATTCTAGTGAATACCAGTCATAATGGCGGGTAAATATATACATACTGATCAATCCTTTTGCCCTGTAAAAGGATTATAAATGTGCCTGAAATAGAAAATGAAAATAATAAAAATTTAAAAAAACATATTTTTAAAATTGTATAAAATGGGAATAAATTTATTTTCAATATCATCTGTATATATTATAATATTTTAGAATCTATTATAGAGAACATGATTTTTATGGAAAAAAACTTTTTAACCGAAGAGAGAGGTAATGTTGGACTGTTTATAAATTATTTCTTAATGATATTATGTATAAATGACTATAAAAATGGTACCAATAAATGAATATATCACATAAATAATGATTTTAATAAAATTAATGAGCTCTCATGAGAGGTGGATCAAATAATTTCATCCTATAAAAAATAATCATAAACAATCTTGGTAAACAATGATATTGTTTCAATAAACTCCTAACACATGGTGACATTGAACTATACTCCACATGTAAGAAAAATCAATTAAATAATTTATAAAATATCATTAAAATAAGGATTTAACTGATTTAATATTTAAATTAGAGGAATATACATCACATTTGAAACATATGTGCAAAACAAAACAAGTGTCTAAAATTACGAAAATTGAGACAAAATTACTTTAAGGATTTAGTAACTTTTTTACCATAAATCTGGTGAAAGAAATATCATAAAATAGATATAAAAATACCAATAAATTTTTTTATAATAATCGTAGTATACATTAGTCCTCATTACACACATCACAAAATAAATTAGGGGTGAATAAGACTTGTATGTGATGAAAATAAAAAGTGATATGTAATTCTCTTACCTTGTGTCTTGACATTGGTAATACACATAATACAATCCATTAAAATGAGTATAATTTTATTATAAAATTATCATAGAACCATATTAATATATATAAGACCATATAATATTTTCTTATGAAAATATATTACCTATGTATTATCAATTTCATGTTAAAGTAATGTTTTTGGTTATAACCGCTTTGTTTATAGTAAGTGTTTTGAATTTTCATTCGTTATCCTATTACGAAAATCCTGATTTACATAAATCCAAATTGTAAAGAAATATTTATATATCATAAAAATTATGTATATAAATATTTATTAAAATCATTAAAATATATTTGATAGATATATTAAATGAAATACAATGTTCATGGACATGGTAGGCCGTATGTACACATGAATGTAATTTCCATTTTTATTGTGTATTGAAAGAAAGAAAGTAGATGACATACATGTATGTATGAATTTAATATAATAAATGTAGGCTTATTATTTCACATATATCATATAGGTTTATTAATCCCATCCTTAATACGTTTCATATAATTTGTGAATCAATCACATCACATTGAGATGGAAATAGTCCACACATCCACAAACGATGTTATCATTTTTAAACAAAATAGAATGCATGATGGTAGGATTTATATGATAAATATAATAGTATAATTAAATAATTTATATCATTTATATAATATAAAAATAGATTTCATGTCATTATTCCCCTCCATAAAATGTGGTAATGGTAAAATGAACAACATCGTTTCGTGAGAAGGTAGTTATCCGTACAAAAGAATAATATATTCATTACCCATTAGATGGAAGTCTTTATAAGTGTAGTTATAACCCATTAAATAAAAAATATCATTATATTAAGGATAAATTGGCTATTATGTGATCATTAAATATGAATATTTCATGTGGTAGAGATAAAAATAAAATAATGTTGTGTGAGGAAGGATGCTACTTCTTATTTTGGTAACACCATTTTATTTTCACCAAAGGGATTACTTGGATGGATTTCTTCCCAAAGGGAGGCTTCAATGAGTAATACATGTATTTTTCAGTGTATTTTGAATACATTTTTTGTCCCAATGTGGTTTTATATGTTGGATTAAGGGGAATATGTGGTTGCCTTTTATATGGAATAGAGGGGACACAATTGGATTTTCAGAAAATAGGTTAGGTGTTCTCACTATTTTATGTAAAAAAGTCATAAAATCTAAAAGAAGCTCAATAATGGGAAGTTTATTTCTGAAATATGGATATAAAATTGGTTTTTAAAATTTATATAGGTCATTTGGCCCGTTATGATTAAGGTTTATGACATTGTTATGCATAATTTTACCTTAATACCCATAATTATTCATAACCTCCTTCAGCGATATTTTAAGAAAAAAATAAGGTGATATTATTAGATTATAAATTAAATACTTATAACAAATATTATATCACTATTTTATCAAATTTCAATTCATATAAATGGAAAATTAATACTAATTTTAATCTCAAAGACATGGTGAGAATATGGGGTTTTTAAGTGAGAATGTTCAAATGTTCATTAAATGTCTATATATAAATTAAATATAAAAAATAAATACAGCCTAAATTTGATTAATATATGTAAAAGTATTCTAAAGTGACTTTAAAAAACAAAAAATATAATTTATCTATTTAATTAAATAAGATGAATAAGTAGTTGTGTATTAAAATTTAGTATTTTTCACTATTCATCAAAAAATGTTGTTACTCAAATAAATCCAATCAATTCACCCAAATATAATATTGAAATTATAAATTAAAAAAACATGATTATTTTATAATATTAAATTTAAAATATTTTATAAATATAATTTAATTATTTTTCAAATCAGAAATAAAAAGATGTTCTTTTGAGAAACTTTTATTTTAATCATTTAACGAATTTAACAAAAATTATATTTTTAAATATCACAATTATATATAATATTTTAAAATTTGGTATTTCTATTAGTATTACTAATTTCAGTGGTAATTTTATAATTATCGTATTTATATAATTATATCATAAAATGATGTTTCATGGGATCATAGTGTTGTGTGTAACACACACCAAGTCAATATTGCGTGTAGCACTAGCCATGTCGGTGTTTCATATAGGGCATGGCAATTAGGTGTTTTATATAGAACAAATATATCCTTTAGTGTCATATAATGTTGTATAATAATGACATAGAAATCAAAGTATGAATAAATGGGTGATTTCATATAACACAGTCTAAATTTAGTGTCGTGTTAAATAAAAAAATTCAATAAGTATATAAAATTAATTAAAAAAATATTTAATAAAAATTGACGGTGTTAAATTATTCCTTAGATTAAAATAAAAATCCCTCCGATTTTGTATTGGTTTTAAAATTTTTAATACTTGAATGTCCCATTCATAGAAACACTAATGATAAAAATGAATTCAAAAAAATCCTTTAAAAAATATGGTTGAAACGTAACAATTAACTAATGTATCACATAACTGGGTTTCCAAAATGGATAACATTAGTGTGACATGAAAAATTAGAAATTGAAGAGAAATAGAACTACCACGTTTAGGATTTGAGTGATAGAGAACATGGCTTGGATAATGATTATAATCACAAATCCATAAATCTTTGATGATCTAATGGACCATTTTATTCAATAGAAAATAATTTTCTAGGATAACCTATTCATTTTTTGGATTCATTCCATTGTGTTAAATAATTTTTATTATAATATAAACGTACTTAATTTTATTACCTTTGATAATTACACTCTCACCCTTTGTTCGTTTCTTGAAAACATTCATCTTCACCACTTTCTCTAAAAAGGATGGGGAACTTTTTCCATATGAACAAAGAGATAATGGAATCCATGATAAGTCATCCAATATCCTTTTAGTAAACCTTAAAAATATGTTCTTTAGATCAGTATATCCAATTCTCCTAAATCATCATGTGTTGCGATAATACATTATTCAAACAAACTTTATATGAATTATAACATAAACATTCCATAAATGGTTACCCTTATATCCCTTATAAAGGATGAATATCCAAAATCATAGAGGAAATCTTATGAAATCTTATTAACATAAATCCTCTATATATAAAAAAGTTTCTCTTAGTTGTCACATTCCAATCATGTTAATACCCTCATCACAATCACATTAATCATTGGTATAATCAAAATTACCATATTTAATTTTAGAAAACATGAATTTTTCATTATTCCAAAGATTACGAGATATATTCCATAATTCCAATAAGATTTAATCTTTTTATATTGCATAATTTGTTAAAAAGTCTTTCACTGGTTATTAGGAAGTCAATATCATCAAATTTTCATATTCATATCAAACATATCTTTATCTAACCAACATTATCATATCATAATAGAAATATTAATAGTAATATTTAATAATTCAAAATATCTTCTTATTATTAAATAACTTATCATTTTCATCAGAATCATTCAATGTATTCTTGTAAATCCCTAAGGAAAAATAGATACAGTAAAATCCTTGTATATTTAACAATTCATATAACAAAATTATTGAATATTAATACATATAGGCTTAAATTATTTCACAATATATATTACATAATAAGGCTACATCATCCTATTACTTAGTTCCTCATTTCTTTCACATTTCATTTTTAGTTTCACAATCATCTACAATATAATAATTTCTTTAACCACATTACTAATTCTCATTTCGTTCTTCCATTATAGTACACATTGTTGATCATGTTCTATTAAAACTGATTAGGCATGATCACAATATCATTCATTCTAGTGAAAATACATTTTTACTTTTAATTAGGAAATTATAAGTCTCATTCAACATTAGCTCAATTTATTTTTGTTCCCTCTATTGAATAAAAATAATATTTATTAAGAAACAACTATCAAACTATGGAATGACATAATAATTAAATAAATTTATAGGATATCAAAAATGTATGAAACCATAAATAATCAATGAAATATAAGTTTTATATGAGTTTATTAAAATCCATCTTATATTTAATTCCTTAATCATGTTTTTTAATAGTTTTAGAATTTCCCAAGCATATCCCTGAGGATTGTCAAACCATGTGGGCAGCAAGGCCTATTCTTAGGTAAAATTTTATGCTATGTTAGGCCTTACACAGCTTATTGGATTTGATACTTCAAGGTAAATTTTTGAAAGAGAGACATCCACTTGTATTATCCAGATAGGTGTTTATTATATGGAAACCGATCACTCTATCCTTTAACAATTTTATAGGTCATTTTCATATACTTTAACTTTGCATTAGAATTATCATTAAACCGACCCTTTTTCCTCTCAATATGGTTTTATCATTGAAGGTCCAAAAAAATAAATAGACATTTACTCTAATACCATATATTGAGACCAACTATTTTCATAAATTATAATGACGTTACATTTACACAATATTTAAACATTATACAATCATATTCCCAAAGAATGTATTAGCCTAACGCCTCTTAAAAAATAGAAACATGAACACTATTACAGAAGTAGGCAGCATTATCTCCCACTGTGTCCTTCTTGACTACCATTATTCTTATACACAAAAAACATAATAAATATATTCATATACTAGTTAATGAAAACTAAAAACAGAACATCTCATATGAATAGTTAGGGTATACCGGGGACATATGTAACAAAATTAATGAAAATATGTGTATGAGAATGTGATCCTACCATTATAAGATCAAACCCTACATAACATTAGTTCCTAAAAATGAATCATGGAACAGTTATTTGTAAATTATAATACAGGAATCATAAGGAAATAAAAAACATAAGTGATGAAATAATAACATAAAAATAAGATAGAGAAATGTGGTAGAAACATTAATAGATAAAATGACTTCTATAGTAGTCAAAGAATTTCTACCTAGGCCATATTTTTAGTATGGGTTCACTCCCCTCAAAATAATGGTAGTTATGGTTTAGTCCCATATCCATAATATTAGTATGAGTTAACTCCCCGTACCACTTTGGTAGTCATGATTCACTTCCACGACTATCTATGTAGTATGAGTTCACTCCCCATACAATCTTGGTATTCATGGATCACTCCTATAGATATCTTAGTAGTAAAAGATCACTCTAAAGACTAAATTAGTCTATATAATGAGATATAAATGTATACATGAATAATTAGAGGGAGATATAGGTCCTCCCCACCTCATAATTAATCCAAAAATATGTGTCCCATAAGATTATAAAAAATCATATCATTACCCATGAAATGAAATGGGTTTCATAAAAAAGTAATATAATATTAACCTAATAAAAAATGAAATGTATTTTAATAATTTCATCAAAAAATTACATGTGAAATGTTGGGGGATTCATAAACATATAACCAATGAAAGAGAAATAGGATTCATAAACTTCATCCACTCATGAAATAAACCGTTCAAAGAAGGATTATGAATGGATTATTTGGATCATTTTATAGAGATGCATGAGTAACCTCAATAGATGTCATATTATATGGAAACTAATTTTTAAATATGTTTGGGATAAATTTTTTGTGGAAAATACTATTTCTTATCTTAGAAAAGTATTTGTAAAACATAAAAAATTTTGAAACACAATATTATTGAAAATAAATTTTAAATTTAGAAAGAACTCCTGAAATAATTCTGAATTCCTTTTTTATGAAAGGAATATAAACGAATACTCAAAACATTTTGTAATACTTATTCCTTTATATATTACAAAATAATCATAAAAATATATTAAAAACCTTCTTCTTTGAATACATTGAATATATGAATGAATACGTTTTGAAAACTACAACATAATAAATAAAATTAATAATTTTTTAGAATTGAAAACCTTTTGAAAAAATTTCATTGATAATAAATTTAGAACATATAAATAATTATTTAGGTTATTTGAAAACCTTTTCTAAGGAAATTAATTTGAAAACATATAAATAATCATTGAAAATAATTTAAAAATTTATCAAAAATATAAAAATGTGTTCAAAAAAATTTCATTTAACCCACTTAATTTTTTCCCCAAAAGAATCAAATTTTTTTTTAAAAAATAACTTTGTAATCTAATAAAATATTATTTAATAGAATGATAGTCATGATATTGGGTGAATCTGTACTTGCTGAACATTCCTTATAGACCATAAATTGATAAATAATGTTCATCGACAAGAAAATGAAACGAATATTACATTTTAAAAACCACTTCTATTTATAAAGTTAAATCATGGGAAAAATTATTTTAAAAATTATACTATAATCATTAAATAATTTTAGAATCTATATTAGAAAACATGGTTTCAAAGGGACACATATTTCTATCCTAGGAGAGAGGTAAAGTCATGCATTCATAAAAAATTTTTATTAATCATATTATGTACCAAAGAGTGGAAAAATGGTACCAATAAAAAAATATATAATGAATAAAGAGTGTAAAAAAACATCATATGCAATCTCAAAAGGGGGATCATATGATTTCATCAACATAAGTATAATCATAAATAATCATGATAAATAATGATATTGTTTCAAAAAACATTTACAAGTTGGTGATATTGAACTATAATCTCAATGTACGAAATTGAAATTATCAGAAGCCTAAAATATATTGAATAGAATGATATTCATGATTTAACATGTCAATTGGATGCATCTAAACTATTCAAAATATCATAGGTGCATAAACAACTTATGTCTTGAAGAAGGAAATTTGAAACAAAATTACATTATTCATTTGATAACATTGGGACCATAAATCACATGAATGAATTATCATGAAATAGATATGAAAATAATAATAAAATTTTGTATATGAATCATATAATACATCCATTTATAGTATATTCACCACACAGAAGAAATATGTGGTCAATAAGGTAAGTATCTTAAAAAACAAAAATGGAGATGACATTATCTTACAATATGTATTGACTTTCTTTATACACATACAATACTCATGTACAATAAGTTTAAGTTTATTATATATTTTTCATAGAATCAAATTTATATATATAATACAATATGATATTTTTTATAAGCATCTATTACCAATTTATTAATAATTCCATGATAACGTAATGTTTCGGGTAACAACTGCTTTGTTTATCGTGCATGTTTTGACATATCACTACGGATACTCTTTCTTATATCATGATTTACTTATTTCTGTAATATAAAATTTAACATATATATAATATATAATGATTATATATACATTTAAAATAATATATAATATACATATATATTAAATGGAATACAACATTCATTTAGATAGTAGGCCATACGAAAACATGAACTTTATTTCCATATTCATGGAATATTGAAATGATAAAATTAAATAAAATGTATGTATTTATTTATATAATATTATTATTGTTTAATTATTATGACATAAATTTTAGGACCTAGTTGATAAGGAATATTATTATATTTTGGCATTGTCTATTGTTGTTAAGGAATTCTAAGAAGAAAATAAATAACATTACATTATAAAAGTCGATAATTAGATTAACCATCATATTCGTGGAATATGACTCAAATTTTTTGAGAAAGTAAATTTTATTTGGAAACAATTGATTTTTTAAGGTAGTTAAGATACAATACATTCCATAGAAAATATGATGATGCTATATTTGATCAATGAAAGGATAAATTTCATAAAAGATATGGTACCCGATTAACGAAGCTGAGTGATTTTGGAATGAATATATTTTATGATAAATTATACCTACAACTCTTATTTATCATGCTAAGCATGGATCAAGTTGGATAACAGTATGTTTTTAGTAAATATTTGATCTATAACTGAATCAAAATAAATTAATATTGGTATAATCTGGTTGAAACATTAACCATGTATTAATTTTTGTTTGTTGAAAAATTCAAATTACCGTATAGGAGGTACATGGAATAGTGAAGGAAAATAAGAAAAGGTGGTTTTGGTATTGCAGAACTATGTGCACTTTGAAGTATGATATGCAAACCACATTGTGAAAAATAGCTTATAGGAAGATCTTAGCTCATATGTGTCATGTCGTTTGTGGAATGAGGAAATTATTATAGATCTTACAAAGGGTTTCTTTTTGGCAAAGACAATAATAGTTGAAACAGATTAATGTGTAATATAGACTAGATAGAATACTTTGTGGTAAAGGTTGTATGACATGGATGTTTCGTGAAAATAATATTAGTTGTCTTATAGATGATATTTTCTTATATAATGACCCATAATAATATTATTTGGTTGACAAAAATTCATTATAGAATAACATCGCTACTTGAAGAATTTGGGTATGTTTAACAAATATTGTGAGGGGTATTTTTGTGAATTGAAGTTGTTTGCAAAAGAGGATTCACTATAAGAAAAATTAATTAATATGGGATCATTTCATTAAACAATGAAGGTAATAGGGATAGCTCATAGAAGATGTTTTTTGGATCTTAGTATCTCATAATGGAAACGGGACAATTTAGTGTAGGTGTCCCGGGAAGCATGAGCAGTTCGTGGGGAATCATCAATCGCCGAAGTAGAGGTAGTCCGAAAATGGAAGGTTTTCAATGAAACACACAGTTCACATATTTCATAGCGGTTTGCGGAGGATACTTGTAATATGATTGAATGTAAAATGATTTTTTTCAATGGGACTAAAACATTTTGAATAAAACATTTCCATAAACTAACCATATAAGGAAGAGTGGGATTTTGGTTTTGAGTAATTGGAGATGGATATCAAACTTGTAAAATGGATTGACTATCAGTATGAAGTCTAGGATATTCTAACCAGCTTCTAGTTATGAAATTAATGAATTTTTTTGAATTATCATATTTGTGAAGGTTGCTCAAGAATCACTAAAACAATATTTTTTCATAATTTCTATTACAGTAGTTTGTTCTACTTGATGAAAATGCAATATTGTATTAAAAAGAGTTATATACAAGTGTAAGATAAAATTAAACACCTTTTATCCGATTAAAAATATTATTTTCTATGGGATTATATGATATTGGATTTTTTTGAAACCATATAAAGGAATTGCTACTATTTTTTGGGTTGTGATCATTTTAAATTCACTTGTTCATTTGGTTGGGTGTTTGTTGATTTTTCAGCAATAAATGAAATCATTAATATGAGGAGGAGTTTTAATCTAAATATTGGAAAAATTGATGAAAAATATATCACTGATTCAACACCACCACCTATCTGTGATATGTGATTCCTAATTTGGTAATATCAACATATATCCTATTAGTCTACTAAAAACATCTTAAATACATACCATTAAAATTTTGACCAAATCACATCACTTTGTAGAGGAGGTAATCTAAAATTCAACAATTGAAGCTATCATATTTACAAAAACAGAAATAATGGAAATGTGATTTAAATAGTAAATACAATAGTATAAATACATCAAAAATATCAAAAAAATCATATAGAAATAGTGCTCCCATCATAATTCAAAACTAGAATATGCGTTATTGGTAAAACAAGCATCATTGTTTCTTGATGCGGTAGTTCACCACATAAGAGAATGGTATGTTTGTTGCCTATTTGATGGAATTTTGTGAATGTTAAGTAGTAACTCATATCAAAAAAACATATACGTATATTCATGTTATTAAAGATATTATTTGTGAATTTAATAAGAATAATTTATTTTGATTATAAAGATAATAAATGAATGTAGATTGACGATGGATGTTATGTCTTCTTTGGGTAACTTTTTTGGTTTCTATAGAATGGCTTCCTTGGATGGATTTATGCCCAAAATAAGTCTTCAGAAAGTAAGGGATGAATTTACTAAAGTGGTTTGGGTAAATCATGGCATATCATATGTGGTTTGAGAGGTGTTATGAAGGGGGAGTAGTGGTGGCCTTTAAATTGTAAGGGAGGGGATAAAGTTGTCATTTATGAGAATAATTTATGTTTTCCCAAGTTTTTACAAAACAAAAGTAATATAAAAAAATAAAAATCATTAATGGAATGTTTATGGAAGAAATATGTCAATCCAATTGGGTTTTGACTAATCTCTTGGTCATTTGGTCACATAAGATAAGGCTTATTCAAATGAAATGAATAATTTTACAATAACCACTACCATAATATTTTTTGCCAAAAAAAAAATTATTTATATTATTTGAATATTAATATAATAATTATTAAAAAATTATATCTACTTTAATAAATTTTATTCCCATATACTAGAAAGTTACGTTTAGTGATAATCTTGTTGACATGGGAAGAAATCATATTGTTAATGCAAGAATATTTAAATGATCATTTAGGATTTATATCAAAATTCAGTGTAAAAAGATTCGAATGACGTAAATTCTGATAATACATGTATAATTTTTCTAATATTACATTAAAACCTTCATTATATTTAATTAAAATATATAAATAACTTAGATGAAAAACCCTGTTGGAATTAAGAGTCATTTTTTAAGTATTCATCCAAAAAATGTTGTATCTTTTAAAAATACCAAATATTCACCCTAAGATAATTTCAAAATTTTAAATTCAAAAAATATTTTATTTTATCAAATTAAATTTTTAAAACTATATAAATTTGATTTGATTTTTAATTATAGACAGTTGTGAAAGGAAGTTATTTTTAGAAAATATTATTTGAATCATTTCAAGACATCACCAAAAAATCCAGTTTTTCATTATCACTATTATAAATAATATTTGAGAATTAGTTAGTAAAATTAATATTATAAAACATAATGTCTAGGATATAATTATATTTCTTATATAATTATAAAAATATAATTATTAATTTCGAAACCACCTAGTTTCATGCAACACATATTATGTCTATGTGGAATGTAGTTCATACCATGTCAGTGCTTTGTGTAGGGTAATGAGAGTTAGTTTTTTTGGAGAGAAAAATTATTTTTGTGGATAATATAATGAGTTAACAAAAATTTGTATCATACGAGTCATGAATAACATTGTTCTTTCATATTGTACATGATATATTCTGTGTAGCATGAAATTCAATTTATAAAATGTATAAATTAATTCAATTTTTTTTTCAAAAAATCTCAGGTTGGTAAAATGATCATTCCTATAATTTCTTAAAATATTATCATCATAAACCATTGAATTTTGTTCAAGGATCCACATAATCAAATTGGAATTCTCTAGTAGTAATATTTTCCTAATAGTCATGTCAATATTATTTAACATAGGTATTCAAGGGATATATGGATCTAATTGTAACAAGAATAACCAACGTGGAACCAAAAAAACTATTTCCTAGAAATCATATCATTATTTTGATCTCGGAATGGAATTAGGAAATAATATTTACTAAAGGATAAATTATTTGTTCATTAATCTATAAAAATATTAACTATTTAGTTTCATTCCTATAATTTATTTATTATTTCTCATCATTTGTGATAACTGTGAAACTTTCCTTACCTGGGTCTATAGGGACAACACTGAACCTGAAACTTTTTGAAATCAGATATATTATACCAATATCTAGAATATTAATTACATTCTCTCTCACAAAATATTCTTGTTTAGATTCATTTTCTTTTAATCCATAAATCTTATTAATTTTTATGGATATATGAGAAATATGTGCCGGTAGAATGAATAATTAATACAATTAATGAATAATAGGAACCTACATATTGTATTTGTGAACATTTAAAAAATTATAATATAATTTTATTCTTGACTTTAATTAATTTTAATTGAATAATAACATATAATGTTGAAATATAAATAGAAACCAGGTATTTCTTGTGTATTGGGATAAATTAATATTCTAATGTGGTTGTTTGTTCACTGAATGGTATACTTGTGGGCCTCCTATGAGTTTAATAATGAAAAGGTTTTTAATTTTAGATCTAGTTTTTCATTTTCCATCACTCGTATCCAATGTGGAAATTCCATTCAAATGAGTTTGCATAAATTAATTGAAGATATTTATTGAAGAAATGTAATTAAAATAATTAAAAGTTCTACATATCCCTTATTAAATTGTAAAAAAAATTATTAGTAGGGATATCATCCTCAGGTCCCCTAAAAATTCATTAATTTTAGACAGAGAAAATTCATCCTCAACATCACACATCACAATATTAAATGAAGTGCTATCAGAATATAGAATTCTATCCAGATTTAATTTTTAGAATGACATAAAAGTGTGTAAAACAGAATTTTCAACCCCCATAGGTAATTTTTTATAAAACATTTGTTTCTCAAATTCTTATGAATATGCAACTGTATATTTAGTATTTATATACTCTTCTCTATAATAGTTTTCACAAAATATATGTTCATCAAATAATTTAAAAATATTAAACACCTATAATTTATTATAAATCCTAACTATTAACTAAACCTTAGACACAAATATAAAAACTCCCCAGGTGGACCAGAAATCCCAAACTAAAATTATTATTACCAATTGATCACATTCTATATATAAATCTAAAATGTCATGGAGCTGAAATATATTTCCAACTCTAATTATAAAATTATCAACTCTATCTATGGGACATATAAAAGAGTGGTCAGAAAACTAAATAATAATAGAGGGGAATTTTAACTCACCTAGTCAACACAAATGTAATGTTGTGAAAGGGATATATTTGATAATATAACCCAAATCAAAAGAGAAGTTGAGTTGGAGAAAATTTTGTAAGGATCATGGAATGATAAATATTTCTAAATCCATATGTTTTGAAGTGATATCATTTTGATGGACAACACTACACTCTCTAGTGAGGTCGTAAGTTAAACAAAATTGGGTTATTTTTTGAATCGTATTTTGTCAGTGACATTAGATATGATGGTATATGATTCATGGATTGGATAAAAGGAATATTCACATGATGATTTTTTAAAATCCAATGGAAATAGACCAGTTTAAACTTATTATTATATATGGGATTAAATTTTTTTTGGGAAAGGGATGCATGGGGCATAGTTTTTACAATTAGAAGAAATATCTATAAAATATTTAAAAAATAAATCCTTCCATTTATTCATCTTATTTTTTGAAAAATTATAAAATTTCCCTTGTTTGGATACAATAGCATTTTTATAATAAATAAGTGTTTTTCTTATTTCCAAATTCAATTTTATGAAGATTTTGACTTCTAGATTCACCTAGTTTTCTAGTTTGAGATTTCCTAAGGTATTTTTATACAACTTTTTGATATTAAAAAACCAATTTTATGTATATAGCCGTGATATTTTTCCTAGGGTTCAATTTCATTATCCTTCAATGATTCACTATTTTCCCTAACACTAGACTCCTAATAAATATTATTAGATTTTCATTTGAATATTTTTAACACATGATATTTATAATCATGAGAGTACATACAACTAATAAATTGATCCATTTAATTAGAAATTTTCTCAAAAAAATTCTATTTAAATTAAAATTTTCAGACTATTATTGGTTTTCCAATTACGATTTACACTTTGAGATAAATCATATGGAGGTGTATTATCATTATTTATTAATTACATAAATTGTTTGGATTATTTATATTACTAGAGATTTAATTTTTTGAAAATGTATCATCCCTATCTTGAATACTTTATATATATCCCAAAAAATAAAAATTATCATTATTTTGATATGGAATATCACCTATTTGGGAATCAATTACTGTTCCTAAAAATTAATCACTATACACACGTCTTCCTATTATTTTAGTTCTTATTTTATATCTTACATGACTATAACATGTTTTGAAATTTTCACCGATTAATGGTAGGAGTTGTTCCTTAGCATTATCTAATAGAGAATTGATTTCAATGCATGAAACAATATTATTTTACCTTTAATTCACTCTATTGTTCAAATATTTATTTTTTTGTTAATATAGAGAAAAGATATTATAAATTTTCATTAATACATTATCTATTTTATCATTGTGATTCCTCACATGTGATTAATCCAAAAAATTATTACAAAAAAGGAAAATGATTCATAAAAAATATATACATGGAAAATGGAAAATAGATAATAATGAGGGAACTCTATTAGAAGGATCCATATTATCTCTCATGATTAATAAAATCCCTCTCCATTATCTTAATAGTAACTGGTGGTAATATTTTGAATTGGTACGTCAAATCACATGGGGTAAAATTTTAGGATAAAATCATTATAAATATATTCCAATTTTATAACATGCTATCATATAGAACTAAAAACAAATTTATTAAATTATTTTTCTGAAAAAATTGAAACACACTCATAATAAGAACATCCTTAGGGATCCATTTTAAAGGAAATTTCTTCACTATTGTATATAAGTCATTAATATATGTAAAATAATCCTCATTAGACATATTGTTAAATTTGGGATATATAGATATGTATGACGATGTTAACTCATAATTTTAGAATCTATGACACAATAATATCATATATCAGTTTATCAATTGTCAAGAGAGTTGGTAACACCACATAGTATGATTTTTATTCCTCCAATAATGTGCGAAATTTGAAAATTATACATATTATTACAATAAATTCTCCCTTTATGATTTTCCATTTCATGTTTCTCCTTATTTTTTGAGGAACACAAATATCTATTTATGTCAGGAATTCTGGAATCTAATGCATTATAAGATGTTTTTATGGACATAAAACATGAAATTTCAAATATTCAAAATAAAATAGACTCTGAAAGCTCATGGAAAGGAAAAATGAAAACAATTCTTTTGAAAGATTATTCTCAATTGTATATTCATCATTTATCTACTACTATCTATAAATGTTTTTACAAAATATTTTTTTCATTGAATAATTTAAAAATATTATACAACTATAATTTTCATAAATCCTAACTATTAACTATTCCCTAGGAATTGATATAAAAACTTCCCATGTGGACCAGAAATCCTAACCTAACCTGATTATAACCAATTTATCAAATTCAATATATAAAACTATAATTTCATCGAGGAGAAATATATTCCCAACTCTAATTATAAAATTATCAACTCTATCTATGGGTTGTGTGAAAGAGTGGTAAGAAAATTAAATAATAATAGAGGGGAATTGTAACTGAACCATTCAAATCAAATGTAAAGTTGTGAAAGGGATATATTGGATAATATAACCTAAAGCAAAAGGTAAGCTGAGTTGGCCAACATTTTTTAAGTTTACTGGAATTGGAAATCGTCCTAAATCCATATGTTATGAAGTGATATTATTTTTATGGGCAAAACTAAACTCTCTAGTGAGGTTTTAAGTTACACTAATTTGGGTTCCTTTTTTGAATCAATTTTCATGACTGACATTAGGTATGAAGGTATATTATTCATGGATTTGATAAAAGGATTAATCACATGAGGATTTTTTAAAATCCAAAGGAAATAGAGAATTTTATCTTTATTATTATATATGGAATTTAATTATTTTAGGTAAAGGGATGCATGGGGCATTTTTTTTACGATTAGAAGAAATATCCATAAAATCATTAAAAAATTAATCCTTCCATTTATTATTTTAATTTTTTTTCACAATTATCAAATTTCCTTTCTTGTGATACAATATTATTTTTATAATTTTTATGAGTTCTTCCTATTTACAAATATTCTATTATAAAGATCTTTACTTCTTGATTCACCTAGTTTTCTAGTGTGATATTTCTTAGGGTATTTTTATTGTACTTTTTGATAATAAAAAACAAATATTTTGAATATATCCATGATATTTTCCCTAGTGTTCAATATTCATTTCCTTCAAAGTTTCAGTACTATCCCTAAGACATGACTCCAATGAAATTTTACATAAATTTCTTTTGAATATTATTAATTTATAATTATTATATTGTATATTGAATATTATAGCAAAAAATTTATCCATTTAATAAATATTTTTCTCAAAATATTTCTATGGAATTTAATACTTTAAGACCATTTTTGGTATTCCGATTAAGATTTACGCTTTGAGATAAATCATATGGACGATGTATTATCATTATTTATTCATTACATTAATTGTTTGGATTATTTATTTTACTAGAGAAGTAGTTTTTTAGAAATGGATCATCCTTATATGGAAACCATTATCCATATCTTACAAAATTGAAATTATCACGGTTTTTAAATGGAAGGTCACATATTTGGGAAAAAATTATTGTGCCTAAAAATTAATCACTATAAACACTTCTCCATAAGACTTTTGTTCTTATTTTATATCCTACATGAATGTAACTTGTTTTGTAATTTTTCACCCATTAATGATAGAAGTTGTTCCTTAATTTCATCAAATGGAGAATTTATTTCAGTGCATGAAAAAATATTATTTTACTTTCCTTTAAATCATCTGCAAAAAGATTTATTTTGCAGTTCATTTAGAGAAATTTTATTATAAATTTTCATTAATACATCATCTATTTTATCATTGTGATTCCTCACAAGTGATTAATCCAAAACATTCTTACCAAAAAGGATAATGCTTCATAAAAAATAAGTATGTGGAAAATGGATAGGAGATATTGATGAGGGAACTTCCTTAAAAGGATACTAATTATCTCTCATTATTTATAAAAGACCTCTATATACTCTTGATAGTATCTAGTGACACTATTTTGAATTTGTACGTCTACTCACCTGGGGTAAATTTTTATGATAAAATAATTATAAACATATTCCAATGTTTAGAAAATGTTATCATATAGAACTCAAAACACATTTATAGAATTATATTGCTGAAAAAATAGAAACACTATTATAATAAGAACATCCCTAGTGATCACTTTTAAAAGAAAATTTTTCCACTATTATATATAAGTCTCTAATATATGTAAAATAATCCTCATTAGGCATATAATTAAATGTGGGATATATAGATATGTTTGACTGTTTCAACTCATACATTCAAAATCAATGACATAATATATTCATATAACTGGTAATTGAGACTCCAGGGAGTTGATAATACCACATTGTATGATTTTTATTCCCCATATAATTTGAACATGTATTAAATTATACTTATTATTAAAATCATCTCTCCCTTTATGATTTTTCATTTCATGTTTTTCATTATTTTTCCCGGAACACAAATATTTATTTATGTTAGGAATTCATGAATCTGACGCGTTATAAGATGTTTTTGTTGATATAAAAAATGAAATTCCAAATATTCAAAATAAAACATACCATGAAAGCTCATATAAAGGAAATATGAATAAAATTTATTTTAAATATTATTCTTAATAATGAATTTCGGAATTTTTTTCTATTTTTTATGAAATTTTTTATTTTTTCTTTAAACTAGGATTTTTTAGTCCATTCGTTAAATATTTATCTAATAAAATGATATGCCATCATTGATATATAATTAACATAATCATTTATAAATAATATAAAAAATATAAAAAAATTTAGTAGGGTGTGGAGCCCACTTGGAAGGGGAAAAGTTTTGAAGGTAGACTAATTTGTGAAACACAAAAATACCAAAACCGGAAACATCGATGGAAGATTTTTTTAATATATTTTTATTTCTGGAAAAAATATAAATTCATTATGTAATAATTTATGAATATATAAATCAGTAAAATTATTCATGTATGAGAAGAATATTTATAAAAAATATTATGTTAGTGTAAGGTGATTTTTAAATATTATTTTAAAAATAATTTCTTCTATCATGAAAAAAGTATTACAAGTGCATCTTAAATAAATATTATGTTAATATATTTTGATAAGGGGAAAACATGATTAGGTATGATTATTATAGATATTTGTTCAAAAATCATATAACTGAAATGTAAATCATACAAATTTTAATCAGGTCCAATTTGTTCAAAATATTATTACGTTTTTAATACTAAATTTTTTAACAAGAAATATTATAATTTAACGAATAATTTAATGATGAAGAGAATAAATGAAAGGGTATTTTTTTCTTAACAAAAAAAATTATCTGATAAAAATTATAAATTCAATTATTTTGTTTTCTTACAATTAAAATGAAATAGATAAACTATATTGGAAATGAGAGACATATTTAATGAAATTGATTGCATACAATGATAACTTATGTTTAAACAATATATTTTAAAAGAAGAAAAGTATATTTGATAGTGTAAAGAACATGAAAGATGACTTTATATTTTGTTACATGAACCACTATGTCAGTATTATATTATATGGATCAATTAGTTTAACTTTCATTACAAATACCTTCAAAATTTTAATGATTGATAGTGTATTCAACACACAACATCACACATAAACATCCCATGATATATATTAATTTTATGACCTAAACATTAAATTATAGGTTAATAAATATAATAACTACTTTATAATATATATATATATCATACTAAATATAAATTATTTATAATTTTTTTTATAAATAATCATCTAATTATTTGTAGTGATTTTATTCTGAAAAAATATGTTTTATAAAAAAATGATTTTTGTTAATGTTAATGAAATACATCTTATATTAAAATTTTGTAAGTTATGAAAATATATTGGATAAAATTAAATTCATTTTTGAAATTTGAATATCAAAAATTACTTTATGTGACATTTCATGGATTTTTGGATGATATTGATTTTTACGTGAACATTGAATAATTATTTTTTTAAAAGTGTTTTCTTTTTAATAAAGTTTTTATTTAAATTTTTTTTTTCAATATGTATTCAGGTATCAAAATTAATATTTAGTTATACATTATCCAATTAATAATTTATAATCTTATTTATATATGATTTTTCATATGTTTTTTGGGATTAAAAAACTGGTTTTTTGAAATACTATTTAAAACTGCATCATGGTTCTCCATTTTATTTAATTAAAATAATATTTATCCAGGAATGTTTTAAATGAAATATGATGATTATATATAATTAAATATGAATTTATATTCAAAAAATTATTAAATTTAGTCATAATGTTTTAATAAAATCATTTTTTTCTTAAAAACTATTCTTCTTAAAAACCTATTGTCTCTTCTAGAATATGGGAATAATTTCAAATTATTTACCATCAGTTAGATGAGTAGAATTAGGGAAAATAGAGTCAATATTTCACGTGAAAAATATTTATAATATCTAATAATAAAATCTTAAATTTTTACAATAATTATTATTCAATGTCGTTAATATTAATGACAATCATTGTGGTAAAAAGAACTAACACGGTGGTTAAAAATCGATTAAAATGTGTAAAAATAACCAAAATAATGTACCAACCCAAATATACAAAAAAATTTATACCTTATAGATTTTATATATTGTTTTTACCAATATTCGGTTTTGGTAACATGGAAAAATGTTAGGTGGAATTCCCCATTTCAAAAATATTATAACTGTGACAGTTACACCAATAATTAAAGTATACACACTCTACTCACATATTCACACCATAAATAATATTTGGATCATCCAATAACTAAAAAATAATTTATAAACATCCCAAAACTCATATTATGATCATTATTTTTTCATAAATTTAACCTAGATTTGACTTTGCTGGAAACCTAAAAAGAATACACGAAAAAGAGGTATAATATTTCTACTGGGGTTTTTATTTTACTTCTTTCTCGACGTTCCTCAATTATTATTATAACTAGAAGATATAAAAACCTCATTATCATTCATATAATTAGATGTTTTTTTACCATTATGACATAAAACAACATTGGCTTTCATCAAATGGGTTATGAAATCATCATTTGTGTGTACGACAGACTACCGCCTCACTAAAAGATGTAATTCGTGTATGTATGGACTACCACCTCCTTAAATCAATGTAATTATTTATTTCACTATTAAATCTCATAAATGATATGTATAAATAAATATAATCAAATAAAATATTATTTATGATATTATGATAATTCTAAAAAGATAAATTTCACTTATCTTCTTCTAGTAATGATAATTGAAAAATTGAAATGTTACTCATGTGTATCTATGACCTACCATCTCCATGACCTGAATGATACTTCATATTTCATAACCATATTTCATGATTGTTTTTATGATTATAATTTAATAATAAATATTATAATTATTCAATTAATATTATTATGGATATCTATAAATTATGACTTATTTGACAATTTTCAACCTATAAAACATGATTTTGACACATCAGACAAATTTTCTCAAAGATTGCAATGTAAATTTAATTTATTATATAATTATATAAAAACTTAATAATTAAAATTTAATTAATAATAAAAAATAAATTTTTTTCCATAATATTGATAATTAATAATATTTTAATATTCCTAATGATAAATAAACAAATGATGAATCAGACACAAGGTGAGTGTTTTCTCTTATCACTTTTATTTATGTTAAATATATACCATATCCACAACATATTTTAATTTTCTGGTTTATATAATTCCCATTATTTTACTATATTATTATTATTCATAAAATTATAGGGAATGAAAAATATATTTAATTAAATCTCATTCATGGGTCTTATGATTCCAATTTTATGAAATTGAAACAACACAATTCCCTCAATTTCCCTTCTTTGAGATATATGTTATGTCTTACACAAATACAATTTTATGATTTATATATACTACACCATTGAAATTTTATATCAATAATATACTTATAATGATGATATTTAATCTTTAAATAGATTTTATTTTATCATGGTATTTTTATTCAAAGGTACCTAAATGTAGATGGTATTATCTTATCATATGATTGTTTATCTAGATTGTTTTCCATTATATTTCCAATTTTAAGATATTACAACCTATTTCAAAAAATAATAATTTTAATATCCTATCTTTATTTCTTGATAATACATGTTTTTCGTAAATTTTCATCTCTTGATGTAAACAAGGGTTCAAAAAAATATTGTTATTAAAAGACATCATATCGGTCCAAAACTCATTTCTCTTAAAAAAAATGTCTTGAAAAAACTTTTTGAAAAATGTTTTATGACGTTTTTCAAAATAAATTAATATATTTTTCACATGAAATTTTTTAGATTATTATAAAAACATACTCTATATGTCTCCAAGGTTTTTTAAAACAAGGATTTAAAAATTGATTTATGATTTAGAACATTATTTTTAAAATTTAAAGGCTTTTCCCTAAAGAATTTTTAATGATATTTTAATGTTATTTACATTCATAATCATAAAAAAAATGTGGATATTAAAAATCCATCGGGGTTATTTGGTTCTAATACAATCCTCTTTATTTCTCAATATTGATTAATATTTTTTCAAATTAAATTTTAATGATTTTTTTTTAATAAATAAATCATGTTTCATTGATATATTATAGAACACATTTCATTTACATGGGTTTACCATATTTCCAAAAATATTTACATCATACCCAATTTTTTCAATGGTTTAATCATCTTATTTAATGATTAAAATTTTATTCATTTCATATTGAAATTTAGGGTATTTTTTACATTATTCAAATTTTGGTTCTTAGAAATTTCTTATAGGATGGGATGGCATGGATAGTTATAATTGAGCCCATTACATATTATTTAATGGGGAATTCTATGTAGAGTAGTTTGATCCCATTATATATTAAAATTTGGTGTTCCCACATAGCTCTCCAATGTAATGGGTAATGAATCTTATCTTGAGACACAAGACCGAGGGATATAGTTGGGGGTTTCTCCTATTGACATATCTAGGATTTAGTTATTTCTGACACATGATTGACATGGGTTATTAAAAAAATATAAAATATATGAGTGCATTTTTAACTGTTTCAACGGGTTTGTATTGTAATATATGATAAATATTTGTTTCACATGGATGAGGATTATTTATTCCAATTAATCATTTATTTTCAGTGTATTAATAATAGATGATCCACGTATTGATGGGTGTCAAATATTTTATGACTCAATCATTAACCATAATTATGTCATCATACCCTTATTCAATTTTTATTCTCTTTAATTATAGTTAATTTCTAATGAATATTTTTACCCTTAAGAAAAAGATCATTTCACTATTCTAATATTACCCTTTCCCCTAGTTATAATAGATTACGATTGAAATCATGACATCATTAAGGGATTAAATATTGATTATGATGATGAAATAATTAAAAATAAAAATTTCTATTTTATGTGTGAGAAATAAAAATTGATGAAATGGTTATTTTTTATATAGACTTTTTTCATATTTCTGTAAAACTAAAATACAAGAAATTTTTGACAAATGTATGCGATCAAAATTTTTCATTTAATGATGTATTTTGTGCCTGAAAAAATTGGTCAAAATATATAAATCAAATATTAAAATGTAATATTTATGATTTTTATAATATATCAAGAAGTTTTGGTTTTGGGTTGTTATAGTTTGTATGAGAGGATGTTTAAGATAACATTGTGGATTTGGGTGTCTTCATTGGAGGTTATCTTATGATTTATGGATACCATAATAGGATGCTAAGATTAATGTTGATCAAATTTTCAGAGTCTTAGATAACCCATTTGATGGTTTTATGAAGTAAAGATGTTGAGGATAATAATGAATTTTTTGGATAATTTTTATTGGGTTGAAGTGATTGTATCCCCTTAGAAATGAACTTTTATTCTGCGGGGAGTTATTCTTTCTAGACTAAATTAATGGAAACTATAAGGAAATGTGGTAAATCGTCGAAACTCATATGGCCTCTAGTTTTTAACCCACAACCAAAGAGTAACAAGGGTGTAGCTCTTATGACTAGCCTATGTAACATCATAGTTTGAAGGATATTTTTATATGTATAGATTATGTATATTTGAAAAACATATGATATATTATTTGGGTAATAATAATAAATATCTAATGGATGAATATATGATTAAATCCTTCAAATAATTGTGTCTTCAATCATATTTAGTAATAAATTGATCTATTTTAGGATAGTAATTTATGAAATGATATAGTTTGTGCATTGGGTATTACTATTCAAATTCAGAGGTTAATGTTTGAAGTGTTATTAATGTTTGAAATTATATTACCATTTTAGAAATAGTTTTGTTTGGGGTAATTTTTAAAAATAATGAGAATGATTAATTATCCCTTTTGCAGTTATTTGGTCTATAAAAAATAATATTTTCACTCAATCCTTAAAAATTAATCATAATTTTACATAATTTTAGAAAAATATGATATTTTGGTATAAATTTATTTAAGGATGAAATTATACACATAATTTTGATATATTTACATTGTTTATATGTGTATATGGATTCAGAATTCCTCAACTCTAGGAAAAGACCATAAAATAGAATTATTATATATGATATCTTAATATTAAGGAACTGATGGTCTTTTGGCCCATTTTATATTTATGGTTTTCAGGACATTAAAATTACAACTATCATTCAATTTCATTTTATTAAGTACTTAAATTAGTATAAAAAATATGTTTTTATCCATTCCCACCACAATTTTTTTTGGAAACCTAGTTTTGTGTTATTCCATGTTACCTTTATAAACCCATTTAATTCCTATTAAGGGGATGTTTTATGAATAATTTTTACAATATGTTTTTATAAAAAAAAAATTCAAATATATAAAATTTGATTAATGAGATAATTTTCAACTTATAAGGACAAAATCTATTGAATGGGGATGTTATAACACCCTATGATTTTAAAGGGATAAACTTATATTTGATAGTTTAAAGGGTATGAAATAATAAGTTTATATATAATTACATAAAACACTATTATAATATTTAATTACATAAAAAAACTCATTTTTGATTATGTTACAAAGAACCAAGATGGTATTTTTTGTGTAGTGTATTCTACGTGAAACGTCAAACCTAAACGTCCCATGATACATATTTTCATTATCAACTAGACAACAAATTTTTCTGTATGAATAGTATTAATTTTTTTTAAACATATAAATATATATATTTATACATATAACTAAATATAACATATTGAAAAATGTTTAGTAAATTTTTTTAAAATTTATAGTAATGTTATTTTATTATCATTAAATATGTTTTATATAAAAATGTTTTCTTTTGGATTTTTCTGAAAACATACCAATAAATTATTTTTTTTACTTTGTGATATATTATATGAAAAAAATAAATTCATTATTTTAATCATTTTATCAAAACATTCTTTGGGTGAAGATTTTGCGCTTTTCAAAAAATATTGACATTTTAAATAAACAGTGAGAAATTGTAATTTTTATAAATATTTTTTCATTACCAATTAAATAATTAATTTAATCATAAAAATAGTTTTTAAACATTTTTCCGTTTAACCTATCTATTTTTCAATTATATTTTATCCGTATAATTATTTTTATTCAACATTCTATTGGGTTTTTCTGATTTTTTTCTTCGATAAAAATATGGTTTTCTCTGAAAAAATTATACTGAAAAAAGTTTCTCCATTTGAATTAATTAAAACCACAAAAATTGGTGTAGGATATAGATTAATTATATAGATTTTATTTTAGTGAATAAATATATATTTTAAAAGAATAATAATTAATAGTCATAGATTTATTATCGGGTCATCCTTTGCTCAAGAAATACTCATCATAAAAACAAGATATCTCACCACATCTGCATGAATAATTTTCATTTAAATTATGACAGACATGTGTGATGAATTTTTGAAAATGGATTCAATATTTGGAATAAGATTATTTTTTATTATCTAATATTATAAATTTTTCCCATAATGATTTGATAAAGCATATATAATTAATTAGAGTGATTAAGGTAAGGACGAGATTACTTGTTTGTAAAACATAGAAAATAACTTCTAAAAATAACACAAAACATGTAAAAATCCATTTTACTGACATATTTAGACATTAAAACATTATGTTTGACAATGAAAAACTATCGTGGTCTGTTTAACTAGAATAAAATGTCAATTTCATTAAGTATTTTGAAAAATATACAAGTGTGCTCATCAACATATTTATAATAGCCCACCCACTATTCTAAATAATTTATACCATAAAACATCATTGATTAATCCAGGATCCACCCAAATAATAACCAAAATTACCTCATCTCATAATAAAATAATTATTTTATCATAAATCAAACCTAAATAGGCCTTTGGTGAAATGTGAAAGGGAATACCCGAAGAAGAGGTAACGTTATCCTCGGAAAATTTTGTTTTTTATATATTTATATAACTTAATTTATTATTATTATACAATTATAATATAATAATATCGATGAATTAAAAATAACTCTATGTTTTTATGTTATGGTTGGGACCTAAAACTACACAAAATTCCATCATATAGGTTATAGAATCATCTTTTGTTTGAACAATAGGCTACCTCATCATGAAATGAGGTCATTATTTTTCCATTACCACCTCTCATTATTTGGTATGGTTTTGGATATGGTGTTTATTAACAATTTATATAATATAATTGTGTTGATGGATTCATTACATCATATAAATTCTTTTATGTTCCATTACACAAGGGATACAATAATGTTGCTCATGTATACGATGAACTGTAGCCTCACGAAGCGAGGTGATTCATTTTAAATAACACTATACATGTAAGGTAATAAGGGTAAATATAAAAAATATATATGAAATAAATAAAATAATTATTATATTATTGAAATATTTATTATATGTAAATATTATATATCATTTTCAATTTACCTTTTAACTCACTGAAAAAAAGATAGTGGCATTCATGAAAGTTTGGACTACTACCTATTCAAAGCGATTTGATTACATTTTCACCACCAAATGATAATAATGATATATATAAGAACATATAATTAATTAATATAGTCTTTCTGATATTATGATCATTTCAAAATGTTAATTTTTTTTAATCTTTTTTCTATAATGATTTTTGAAAAATGGAAATGCAACTCATGTGCATGTAAGGACAACCAAGTCCATGATTGGAATGTTAGTTAATTTTCATAACCATATTTCAAGATTGGAAATAAAAGTTTAATTTATTTAGAAATTTTCTAATTATTTCAGGATTATTTGTTTTTATATGTATAAATAATTACTAGTTGGACCATAGTTAACCTACAAAAGTAAATTTGGGTGTATAATACAAATAAGGTCAAGACATCCAAAATAAATATAATTCATTATGTAATGGTATACGACATTGTAATGAATAAAATGAATGTTCTAATAAATTTGAAAATCTCTATCAATAAATTATATAATTAACATAATTTTCTTATTATGTATGATAAATAAACACGTGAAGAATTTGATACAATGTAAGGGTATTCTCATCTCACTTTTATTCTGTTGACATGAATATCCAATTATACAACAATTTTTTTATATAATGTATATAATATATAGGAATATATTATTTTATTCTTATAATTAAATTTATTTGGATTTAAAAATACTTTATTGGATATATATTTCACGGTGTTTATGGTTGAAATGTTACCAAAGCAGCAATGGAATTTTGTCACATTTTTTTTCTCGGATATGTTCGTCATGTTATAAGCCAATATTACTTTATGAGGTGTATGTAAGGAACCATTGAAAAGAAATATCATGATTATGGAATAATGAATGATATTATATGTCAAATTTGATGTTTTAATTTAATTAGGATTATGATTCAATGTTATAAAATTGGTAAGAGTATTATTTCATAGTCTCTTCATTTATCATGATTGTTTTAGATTATATAAAAATTCATGAGATATTTGAAACAATATACGAAGAAAGTAATGAATTTTATTCTAATATTCTTCTTTTATGAGAATAAATTATTTATATTCATTTTCATCCCTTTATGGACTTATGTGTTAATGTTAGTTTTTTTTATAAAAAATAATATTTTTTGATAAAAAATATTTGTCATTCAAAACCATGATTCCTAAAAATGATTCAAAAATGTTTTAAAATTTTATTCCAATGCTGAAAAGAAAATTTTCCTCAAAATAGTTATATTATTTATAAAACATAATTTATATATTTTAAATGTTGTTTTCAATGTGATTAATTATCAAAATTCATTATATTTCAAAATGATTTTTTCTAAATGAAAATAATAGTTTCCATAATAATGTTTTAAATGACTATTTAATGTTATTTACATTCATAAAATTATAGAACCCATGTTGTTACTTATTGAAACTGGGTAAATTTGGTATTGACAATATCATCATTATTTCTCTAGATAAACATTGATTATTTCAAAAATATTTTTATGAAACAAGTTCCTTTCCACTAGTTAATCGATTTTCAATAAGATTATTATAAAACATTTTTATCTTCCATAGTTTAATCATGTTATATAAATATTTACAGGAAATATATTTATTTTCCATGGGTTAATAATGATAATAATCGAATAATTATTTTCTTTTTGAGTATTGTGCAGAAATTAAATCACATTTCACTTTAGTCATGTTTTGGTTATTGGGAATAGATTATACGATGGGGTGGATCTGATAGATTTGGGTGTGCCCATTATATTTTAAATGATGAAGAAACCCAATCAACACCTAGTGATCATGTTATATCGTAAAATATGTGTGGCCTTAGATATATATTCAATTCATTGGGTAATGCACCATGTCTATAGAGTTAATAAAGTGCGCGTGAAATGATGGTTTCTCCGATGGATTTAACAGGGCTCCAGTTATTTCTGAAACGAGAATAACATGTGTTTTGGTGAAAAATATCCCAGGATACAAACATGTGTCTGTTATGCTTTAAATGGTCTTATAACGTAAGTTATGAAAAATAGTGATATCACAGGGCTCATGATTATTTATATTGATTACTCTTTCTTTGTTCGTATTTTTATATTTGGTGATCTAGATGATGATGTGTAGGAATTATTTTATGATTCAAGAAAGAACTCATATTATGATGTCAACCCCTTATTTAGTCCGTATGATCATTGAATAAATTACGTATATAGTTATTATGTTTACACATATTGATCATTTGAGATTGCCCATCATATGTTTCCACTTCATTGGGTTATAGATGAATGAAGTTGAAGGAATTACATTCCAAAGGGATTTTATATGGCTGACGATAATGACTTACTTTGAAGTACTAAAAGATTGGTCAAGTGGGATAAATGATCCTTGATTACATGGGAGTTGATTATTTTAGAGTTTATCAAATTTATCTAAAACAATAAACCTAAACTATCCTAAAAATATTAGTGACCCAATTTTTTCTTTATTAATGTTGAAATTTATAGATTCAAAAAATGGGTCACGAATAGAAACATCAAATATGAAAAATTAAGGTTTCTTATTTCTTTACAAGATCTATGAGTATGGGGTTTGGGTTGTTATAGAAATATTTGTTAAATTTTTCAATCTCTTCTAAAACCTAATGTATTAATTTTTTAATGGAATTTTTTTGAAAAGTGTCCATCCATCTCTTTGAGTATCTTCCTACTCATATCATGTTGAATTTAAATATATGATTTTTATGTTCATTACAGTCTTCACTCACCAACATATGTAAATTCAAACTATTTCACTATCCATGTTTCTATGGTTGCCAATTATGATCTCCTGTATATGAATAAAAAATACCCCTTATATCAATAGAAACACACCCATGTCTGAACTATGAAATCTATATGTACAGGGAATCTAGATTTTATAAGAGCATGAAGTCTTTTTTAATTATATTTCACTACGATTTACTAGTAACTCTATCTTAGAGTATTTACAATCATTAGCATATCGATTCAACATAAAACACATTGAAAAATGATGACCCAATAGTGTGAATCCGTAATTTCAAACATTGGTGACTGGTTTAGGGATTTCATTTAACAATAGGTGTACACCCATATTTTCTTTTTCATCAAAATATTTGCAACAACTAAAACACTATATCTTATTTTAATCAAAACCTATAAATAGAAGTTCATACTCAACATCTAAAATACTCTCCCTAATAATCTTATTCATAATGTAGGTGACACCACATCATTCATGGTACAAAAAACATTCATCAAAAGGTGGATACAAGGTATTAAAATAATGACTCAAGACTTCATTAGATTTAACGATTTGTAGGAATAAACATAAATTCATCTTCGGTATCATTGAAATACTTTTTATTAAATATGTTTAATGGAAGATAAATGTTATCTCCAACCTCTAATTCATTCTATATAAAATTAAAGATCTACTATAGTTATATCAACATGGTATCATCTTTATCAAAGAAAAACATTTGATCCCCAAAGAAAACTTCTTCAACCCATCAAATAAAAATAAACCCGCAATGATCATATTATAAAACAGAATCAACTTCCAACCCTACATATAATAATTAATTAAATTTAATTTTTACGTTTTTTCCCTTCTATAAGAAATGATTATTGTAATTTAGGGAATGAAATTTTGGTGTCATCATTGAGTGTTACAAATTTAATGAGGTCAGATTTGTCAAGTGTCTTAAAAGATAACATTATCTCATTAGATTATACTTAACCACTAAAATTATTTGAAATCATTATATTCTACAAATTATGGTTTTTAGAGAATACAAAAACATCAATCCATCATGGTATAATTACTTGCATCAACGTAAATTTCTATACATTAGTGGATTTATTCAAACAATTTCATCATCCCATCATAAATATTTTTTTTGTTTCATACATTTAATGAGTATGTTGAAATACATGTCCTATGTGTCTTAGATTTATTTCTAAAACCTACGATTAGGTGAGATTACTCATGTGGTAGAAGAAGTATTCATGGTTGTTCAATAGTTAAAGGGCATGGTTGATTAGATATTAACCTAGTAGTTAATGGAGTTGGTACACTATGTAAATCGGTTCTTTATGGTCAATTTTTAATATTTTCAGATGTCTAATTCCTGTATTGTTAAATTCCCATGGTTGATTCAAATAAAGCTACAAATTACATTTTCATTATATAATTGATTGTAGTAGGGCAATGTTTATCAGACCATTTACCAAATATCATTATTATCCACATCGTCATGGTAGATTCACCCAATAGTAAAACATCATTGTTCGTTTAATATGGTGGATTATAGAATGAAAGAACACAATGGGTATTTACAAAAAAATGTAACATTTTCAATGAACATAAAATAAAAATAAAAAAAAATAAATAAATTTAGAAATAAAAATACGTATTTGATATTGAATTTTACTACCATAATAAAAAATGATATTTTACATCACTATATACAAGTTTTAATTCTATAAATAGGGAATAAAAATTATGTATTCTAATTACATTAAATAATTAATTATTTGATTAAAAAATTTTAAGGGATAATATTTAAATATAATTTTAGTGGTAAATAAATTTTAAAACTTATAAAATAATTTTGGAAAATCAATTAAAAAATAATCCTAAATTAATTAAATAGTTAAATATTAACAAAAAAAGTAATGGAAAATATAAGTAACAAGATAAAAAATCCAGTAACAGTAAGGATAAAAAAAAATGAAGCAAATCAAGAAATAAATTTAACATAATCAGATAAATAAAACATCTAAATAATCATATCTATAATTATTATCAATAATTGTCAATATTAACAAAAAATAACATTAAAATTATCACTATCAATTTAAATTGTAGTTTTAACATAGAAAAATAGAAGAAACAAGAAAATTATATTTAAAGACACTTGAATTAAAAAACATATTCAGACCACCTACTTCACTCATGTCATTTTATTTAAATCAACATCTGACTAACACACAATAATTTAAAATACTATCATCACCACTTAAGGTCCTCATTCATACAATATATTCAAAAATATTTACTAACAAAAAAAACAACAATAAATTCATGATTTTAACATAAATAGGTATATAGAATAACATTATGGGGTTTCCATCACTAGTTGGAACAATGAACAATAAGGTTTGGTCTATTCATATCATGTTCCCAACTATTAATCAAAACATTTTCATCATTGATCAATGATTCAATATTCAATTTCATTAATGTATGATAAATGATAATAAAATATATCATGCAAGGTATGATCATCAATACAGTGAGAAATAACATTTTATTCATCCTCGTGGTACTTATTATATCCATAATAAGTAAAATAAAGATGAAATTCTATTATTTCTTGTATACTAAGATGTAAATTATAATAAATCCCAAAAAATATTTTTCATCAAAAATAGAATAAAAAATAATGCAAAAAGGATGTTGATAAAGGTATGTATATTCCATAAGTTTCATTTAATTTCCACTAAATAGTGCTTCTACAAGAGGAATCGAATGTAGGAATATGGGGGAAGGGAGCTTGAAAAATGTAAGCCCAACCACACACATGTGTACCTTTTGAGGAAGTCTTGTGATAAAAAGTGATAACTCTTACAGACTATATCTCTTAGGGATTGACACCATCAATTAGAGGGACCTCACTTCATGAAATGACCACCATATACGAGTCAACCAATTTTCCATAAATTCACAAAACTAATCTCATCATGAGGAACTCAGTTAACGAATTACTACCTAATATGTAAAACTCTCCTGAGCATGCACATAGGCCACACATAGTGATACCAAGAGAAGCTGCATAATTTTAACATGGAAACCCAGAATTACCCAGAAACTGGCCGAATCTCCTAAAAAATCTATTTTACTTGATCTATGTCTGAAAACATACTCCCAATATATTTAATCATCCATATCCCTAATCCAAATCAAAATTCCCAGTATAACCCTATACTCTGGTTCTACGATTTTAAATTAATTCTTAATTTACAAACTAAAATTTTTCTAGGGGTTTAAGTCCTCACCACCATAGTACTTCTTAACCCCAAGAATACATTATAGTCTTTCAGACAAATATTTTTACCTACATCAACATTCATATACTAAGAATATATTGTTACACTAATTTGGAATAACAACCAAGCTTTTAATATGTAACTCCCAACATGTAGAACTCTATTTAAAATAATTTAATCCACTAATCATCATAATCACTAAAAAATAGAGTGATCATTCACTGAAACCTATCTATTTTTTGACACTATAGTGTCATTGATAAAATCATACATAACCTCATGGTTCTCCATAATAGAAATTATTTATCATAAAGGATGATTATTGAGCGATGGTACTTTTCTTCATCCAAATTAGTCACTAAAAAATTAATTATAAATAAACCCACTATGTGTGATTTCTATCTCATAAAGCTCAATCACACATGATTACCCAAATCAATAAAAATGTGGGGAATCATTCAGTAAACAGATCAATCCCAGTAGTTGATGTAGTATCATGTCACCTCATCCTAATTACCAAAATTTTAAGGTCATATTATGATCATACCAATACCATAAAAAGTGATTGAGCCAGCAGACCTCATAAGTAATTGGTTGGTTCCTCAACTAACCAAAAAATTTGTCTTAATCCACCCATGAGAACTGACTCACCCTCTATATAAAACACTATTGTATCAAATACAAAACCATCCTGAGCTTGATTTCATCATGAATACGATATCAAATACCAAAAACAAATTTCCAAACCTTGTTTAATCTATGGTACAAGATAAAATCATTTCAACCAACACACCTTCATGAAAAATCTACCTAAACTATTCATTGAATATTATCACCATACCTAAAACTCTACATTCACAATGTGATACGTCAAAAACTGATGATCTTCCTATTACTACAGAAAATAAATTGATGAGACCATATCACTGAAAAATTACCATCATTGAATAAAATAAACCACTAACTATTCCCAACTCATAAAAAACATAACCATTGAAACCCACAAAAATAAAATACTCAACAAAGTTCACACATTAAAGTAGACTATATTTCACTCCAGGGAATACAAATTTACTTATTCCCTTACTCAATAACAAAATAAATATGTTCCATTATAGAATGTTTTATACTAAAATAAATCCACTCCAATCTCATCATATGAAATTCCCATCTAGGATCAACATCTAGATCGACAATTCCACTACACCTGATATATTTTTAATTTCAAAATCCAACACAAAGGGAAATCAATTATGTAACATAAAACCCTAGGAAACAAATATCGTATTAATTTCATCAAAAAACTATGTTCTTGGATTTTAAATGTATTATAAATTTTATACACATCAATATATCTACACATAGTATGTTTTTACCAGTCATTATTTTCTAAACCCAATAGATGTATACTCCCATAAAATCTAACCCTAAAACCTGAATCATACTTCCTGGATTCACATTCAATACCATGGGATCAAAACCACATAATTTAGGTATTTAAAAATATTGAGACTTACAAAATCATTCTCAAACCCCTCATGAATTTAAATAATTCATCATTTATAATGTTTTTTAATAGCCTTGACACCTTCACATGATTTTCTCTTACATTATATGACGATTTTTATTATTTGATAAATTGAACTAACCTTTTATTACCAATATATAGAGTAATGAATAATAAATGATCATTATTTAATAATTCATTTAATTTATGAAATTTTAATTTATGAGCTTTAATAAAGAAAAACTCATCTTAATTATAAATTTTTTGTAGTAAGAGATGAGATATTAATGATATATCAATGATGGAGAGCAACGGAAAAAATTCAATTTATAAAATAGAAGGAAATAATGTAACTATATTTTATTATTTTTTTTTATAAAAAAAAGAAATATAATATATGAACTATATTAAAATGTATATTGAAAATTATTTTTTCCCTTTTAAATTTTTTTTATGAATTGACTGATATTTTTACCCCATCATGATTTTGGGTTTTTTTCCATTAAAATTATCCTTATACTTTCCAATATCACTCTCAAATATTCTAATGATTTTATTTCTATGGATTTTCTATATTTTCATTTTATACCAAAATTATCTTTATCTACTAACCTGATTATTTTTTATTTAAGGAAACCATGTTGTTTAACCACATCCCCTTTTTAAAAGGATGTTTTATTATTCATTTTTATATTTTAGTTTTCCAATAATGTTATTCTGAAATATTGAACCCTCAATTATTGATTTAAAAAATTATATGAAGAAATTTGCTTATGGGGGCGAGAGTGTAACCCTAATAAATATAAGTTTAAAATATCACTAAGCTCAATATCATTCTTAGTAGGCAACACCGTGCATTACATTAACTACGATATACTGTAAATGTATTACTTAAATGTCACTATTATAATATATCATTAAAATATATTATTTGAATTGGAACAAAAAAAATCTGAAAAATATGTATAATGAATTTCAATCATGAAAATTTAATTATTATGGTATAATAAATAATAACACAACATTTAGTAAAATCATTATATGCCTCAAAAATAAGTTTTCTTAAAAAATTCATTTATCTATCATGAATTTTAATCAATTAAGTGCATTTTAATAAATATTTTATTTGTAAATTATTAATTTTTAAAATTAAAAATATCAATATTATCTCATGGTGATTTAAGAGTATTTTTTTAATAATTATCATTTTATGAAGATTGAAAATTCTTATTTTTGTTAAAATAAATTTCATTTCATTACATAATGTTATTTAAAGTACCCAATATGCTTTTAATTTTATAATAAATTAAAATAATCATCTATGTTATAATGTTTATAATAAATTATGTTGGAATCAATAGTTATCGTAATTTGAGTAAATATAATTTTTGAACAAAAAACCCATTTTAAAAAAACAATTTTAATATCTGAGATGTATATTTATCAAAAATAATTTGATATATAAAAATTGATTAATTATTAAAATAAAATTTATTTCATAAATATTCATTCAAATATTTTAATAATAATTTTATATTTTTAACTTGGTAGGTAATGAATGTAAATTTCGTTTCATGGTAAAAATATATTTTTTAGAACATGGTCTTTCATTGCATTTGTAATACTATTTTAAAATAAATATATGAAAAAAATTAATAGAAATATTTAAAATGGATTAAAAATTTTCAATCATAATTTTGAATTTTGAAACATGAAAATTGTTTTTTATAATTATTATTAAAATCATTAAATAGTGTTATCAATGTTAAAATTAAAATTGTGTTTACTGGCATTAAACATATTGATAAATATATATTTAACAGATAAAATTATTTAATTATTATTAGTTGAATATATTTTGTGTTGATATTATATTACATTGGAACCATTTTCCATTTTTATATATCATACATGACAAATAAAATGGTTATATTTTAGTGTGTTAAGTTATTATATTTGGGTTATCTCCCCCACTTGTAAAAGGAAACTCTCTATCCTATATTTTCTACACATTAAAATCCTATTATCTCATTAATTAACTAAAAAATTCATTTCCAAAATCCCTATACATTTCTAAGAGTTCCCCTTATGATCATAATACCATTCTTCCAAGGCTTATTGAGCAAGCTAAAGGTGTTTTCTCGATGATGTGGTACAATTTCTTACTGAGATCCGCCAATTTTATTTATTATTCCACCTTAACTAAATTTCTTATCCAATATAGAATGAATAATAATGTAAAAATTATATTGATATTTTATTGTGATGATTTACAAACCATTTTATTATCCCTTTCCATCTAGTGGTAAATTAAACAATCGCTTGGGGTGTACATGTGGACTACCCACTCTACGTAACGATGTAATTAATTTTTATCACCATAATAAACAAATGGTTAATATGATGAATTTAATTCAAATATAAGATTTTTATGACATAATTACGATTATTTAATTATATTATATTATCTACCTTATTCTTATCCCACCCATTGGAAAAAGATAACATCACTAATGCGTACGAGTAGACTAACACCTTCACCAAGCTAGGTGAATCATAATAATTTTCTATTTACATCATTGGTTATAAGGATTTATTTAATCAATATATATGATATATATGATACATTAATTATTCAATAAGAGCGATTTATTTTTTATATTTCTTTTATTCCATCCAACAAAAAATCTAAATATCACTCATAAGATTGTACGGATTGACATATCCAAGAAGTAATTTAATTCTATTTTATTTGATATTTCATATAAATGGTAATAAGTTTTTATATAATGATTACAAATGTTACCAATTAAATTATTAAGATTCTTTATAAAATGGAACATTTATTAAAAATATATTATGATATCATCCAAACTAAAAAATATTTAAAAAACTAAAATCAAATAACCTAGAAAGAATTATTTTAAAAATGAATTATTATTAAAAATGTATGGAAATATATTAATTGGATCATAAATTATAATATAATTTTTTTGATGGTTCTTGTATAAAATTTTCATAAATTTAAATTTTATATGATGGAAGATAGGGGGATTATGAATAATGTTGTTAAATATACAAGTGTTCGACATCTCAATATTATTATGTTAAGATTTGTTTTCTATTATAAAAATATTTATGATTTGATACAACACAATTGACATTATATTAATGGATCCATTTTTGATTGTGGTATTTAAATTTAAATATAATTTTTTTAAATCATGGTTACATGATTAAAATTTTACTAATGTGGTAATGTTTTACCAGCTAAAATTCCATTATTTGGTAATATGTTATGTTATGGATATATCTTATATTATGAGGTATATCTGTAGTATCCCATCTATACTGATTGTCTTGAGAAGAGGCGGATATGCTATTATACAATAGGATACATTCCCACGGTGCCAAAGGATGTCAATAAATACTGAAGGTATTCATTAAATAGGTGGGGGGAATTTTTTCCTTATATAATAAAAAACTAACTAAAAGTCCATAACCAAACATGCCACCATATGATGAATGAAAACCATTAAAGGTAAATCAAAATTTCATATATCAAAAAAAACTACAATCAATTATCATAGTATAAGACTTCAACATTAATGTTAACTACTGATGAAAAACTAATAAAACTCTAAGCCAATGAAAATACTCCAAGATCAACAAGATTTGTTCTCCCACATCACCAACATCTTACATATAATGAGATAGTGAAAAATTAGTGTCATACATTACCTTTTCCGATGTCATGATAGATGACATCTACAAAATCACTAAAATGTAAATGAATGTGTGAGTACTAAATCTCTTTAGTTTTTTATTAATTTAGTTCCCTCCTCAAGGCACTATGATCTTAAAGTTAGATACATTATTATAAAATAGTTAATATAAAAAAATTTAATTTTTTTTAACTAAATATAAACAAGTACCATATTATCCAATTTTTGACCAAAATACATTAGTCAATGAAATAAAATAAAGAATTCTTTAAAACCATTTCTGAAGTTCTAATTCGAATAACCATTAAATTATACATATCCAAATTTCCAACCAGGAATCCATAATTATGATAGTTCCATAAACATGATTTATCACTCAATGATCTATCTTGTCATCACATGGTAATTATAACCCATGTTCCATTACACATTTGGTACTAATCACAAGGATAGTTTTTATCCTATCATTATAAATTCCATATGATGATGGACTCCAAGTATGCCGAAAACCATTTTAATAACATAATTCCAAAACATTATTAATAAACCACCATGATTATTTAATTCTCTTTTTCAAAAATGATATTTCCCAACTAATACAATAAAATATTTTAAAACATCAATTTTAAAATCATGAATACTAAATAAATATTTACAATAAATCACCACAATTCAAAAATTTCACTAAAAACCTTAAATTGTTACCAAAGAGGATTTACCTAATTCTTTTCACAACTATTTTATAATATATATCCTGCAACTAAATCAGTTTGAATCTAATCTAAATATTTATAATAAGAGGATTAGAGATTGAATCCACAATTATTTAGAGTTTTAGAAAAAATCATAAACAACTTGACAAAGATCAAAAGAATGTGTTGAATCTCCAAGAACACACCATATATCTATTCACATATAAAACAATCCAAATTTAAACATATTTGGAAACAAAAATCTTTCATCATCACACTGTTGATGTATATATAAGAAAATGGAGGAATGGTGAAGTATATCTAAGAAAAATAACAAATAATGATGAAGAACGAAGCCATGCCACAATAATTGGGCCTCAACACAATAAGGGATTGCCCCTAATCACTTCCAATTGTCATGTGAGATGTTCTCCGAACATTGGCAGACCTAGAACATAATTTGGGGTGAAAAAGGAGAAACAACGGTTGGAAAATGGAAAAACATTTGAGGTCCACTTTTTAATGATCTCATTTGGGCAGTACACATGGATTAGTCACACTATTTGAGAAAATCCTTATCTAACCATGATCCTAATTCTGCCTAACGAAGGAACTCAACTGGTTGGTGTACACAGCTTCAAAACAATGTGATGACTATTCCAAATCTCATGGTCCATTATTTTTACTACACTATATTTTTTCTCCAATGCTTCTTCTTTTTTTGTAAAAACCCGGGAAAGATCGTGCACCACCCCATTATCAATTTTCTCACTATGAACGGTTTAATGTTTGTGTTGCATAGTTTTAAAAACCATTGTGCCACCCATTCAACAATAACAAATCCCAAAACCCCTCACAATGTTCTCCAAACTCTCCCACAATTCACCGTTATACAATATATATATATAGATAAAAGAAAAGGTTACATACCATAAACTATGGGTGTTACATTCTCTAATCCATAGGTATTTACATAACAGGAAAGTTGAAAATAACCATTGACTTGAAGGATTTCTGGCCATTTCTATTTCATTTCCTTATTAAATTCCCATCATTCTTCATAAATCTAACTATATTCCAAAAACAATTACAACGATGTTTCTTTTTTACACAATAAATTATATTTTTTATCCCCAATCTGTACTTGGATATGTACCTATAAAGAATCACGCTCTTGGTCAATATTATGCTATCTAATTGGATGGTGTGAATCTGGCTGAAACATCTTCAAATGAGTCAGGTGGAACACATTGTGCACCGAAATGAATTTCGGTGTAAATGATAACTAATATTCCACCAATCTAGCCTATTCTAGTATCTCAAAATAGTCTATGTATCAGGTAGATAACATTCCTTGCATCCTAAAATGATGTTGTCTAAGCCTTGGAGATATCCTCAAGAACACATGATAACTCACTTAAAAATAAAATGGTCATAAATGATGATCCAAATATGATATATGACGACAGCAAGACAACTCCATTTTCTTTCTGATCAACTAAATATTATCCATTGTTTCTCTTACATGGCTCAGCCCTACGAGTGAAGTCACACTTATTTCAAACCGGAAATGTGGTGAAAGATAAGGAAAAGCCATTTGTTTCATCAATAGGAGTCATATATTTTGATTCATAATTGATATTTTTATAATTGAACTCCATTAAGGAAATCTTCCAATCCCTTGATCATCCAATATTAATTAAAGTAGCCTAAAACCTTCTCCCAAAAATTTGAATCACCCATTCATATTTTTTATCTATCCAAGGATGATACATGATAATCATATTCAACTAAGTCACAAGGTATTTATCTATTATTTTCCAAAAATAATATGTAATACTATGGTCTCTATCTGATATGATCTAAATAGCCATGTCATATATCTTTACAACTTCCTGGATATATATTATGGATATATCCACCACCGTATGAGATTAAAAAACTTGACTAAAGTGAGAAAAGTTATTAAGTTGTTCCACTATCTACCATATGGAATCCTGTTTCCAAACCATTATTGAGAGACTTGTAACAAAATTCATATATTTCTTCTAACATTTCCACACTCGAATAAGAATTCACATCAATATACATGTTGGTCATATATTCAATACCTTAAATTTCTAACAAGTTAATCATTATAAAATAAACTTATCTTGCTTCCATTTAATACCTACCAACCAAAAATTCTCCTTCTAAATATTATATATCATCTATATTAAAGGATGATCAACCCATATTGAAAGGTGGTAATCTTGAAGAAGTTTTTACTAAAGAGACATTTGTACAACCACTTGATATGAAAACCGTGAAATTGAATTCTCATCCAATTTCCAGACATCAATGGTCTCCCCACCATTTAGTTTTGAACTCATTGGAACACATTTTTAATCATATTTATTTGCCACTTTAACCATCTTTACCAAATCAAGAAAAACTGTGGGTAATAAAAGAAACCATGAACAACAAATCATTCTTCATATTCAACATGCATGGGGGCATGGAATAAAACTAAATACATATAATTTGAGGGTTATTTTTCAAATTGATCATATGAATTTCTAGTTAAGGAAACTTACACCATGTTTCCTTCTCTATGTTTTTACATAAAGTCAAATTCAAACTTTTTTAGATATTCCTTTCATCTTATTTTAATCATACAAAGATCATGTTGTGAGAAAATATGTTTCTAACTCTTATGGTCAATGAACATCATAAATTTCACACAAAAGAGATAATGATTCCACATCATCAAATAATTTACTAAAAAATCTACCTCCAAGTCATGGTATTAGTAATTTTGATCATGTACTCTTAATTAACTTGATCTATAAGGAAAACAATGATCTCCATGTGTGAGAACATACCACAACCCAGGTCCTGAAGAATCAAATTATGCCACGTACCCTAGTCCTCATCTTGGAAAAATCAAGATTGATACTATTTTATGATAAACATTATCTCCATGAAAGACTTCACAAATTCTTTAGTCCATTGTAATGAAACAACATTCTTTATCAAGGATGTGTTTTCTGAAGCTAGTCTTGAGAAGTCACAAAAAAAATTGTTAAGAACATGGAAGACCAAGGAAACTTCATATCTCAAAGACTTTCTTCAGTGGATTCCAAGTTCTAAAGGATTCAATCTTCTCTAGATCCACTAAAACACCACATTCAGAAATTAGAATAGAAAATAAATGTTCCCCTTTTATAGAAAAAATATACCCTGATAATTTATCATAAAAATGATGATCTATCATTATTCCCATCACAATGACCATTTTTTTCATGCTCATCACTAGTTCTTGAATACCCCAAGATTACATTTGAAAAAAATAAAAAAAACCCATCCAGATATCATTGAAATATAAAGTTCATATTTTTCATAAAGACTTATGGAGAATTTGTAACAGATAAAGGCATTGAAACATATTCATAATGGTTAGATGTCTTTCTAAATGTATATTTTATAACATCCATTTTTTTAACTCGCAATTGGTGATATCCTGATCACAGGTTAATTTTATAGAAACATTGATCTCCCCTCAATTGATAAAATAGATCATCAATTCATTTATGTGAATACATATATATTATTTTAAATTTTTCTTGTTTATGATAATTGACACATTGTTGAAGTGTTCCATATGATTTTTTATAAAAAAGACCATTTATTCCCATTTAGATGCTCCAAGATGAGTGAAAACATTCATTTCCATATCATGAAACTGTAATTTTAGTTCCCTTAATTTTTTGTGGCATGCTATATGATACATGGGAAATCAAACTGGTCCAAAAAAGGAAATAAATCATAATCTCTACTACACTTATTAGTGTTAACCCTGGGATGTTCTTAAAAAAACATCTGGAAATTGATACACGATTTCTATAAAACTGTTATCCCTGGTCACTTATATTAATATTAATTTAAATGCCACCAACATGTAATAGATCATTCCCACTAATATTTCAAGCATTTCCTGGTTAACTATTTATGAATCCATTTCTATACATAAGAGATGCTCAACACCATCCTCAGTCGTGAAACTAACGGTTCTACAGTAATAGTTGGTGTGATCCTTGAAAATTCATAACCAATCAAAACCCATGATTATCTTATAAACTTCTATATCCAGCTTAGAGAAATCCCATTTCAGATTTGCTCCATCAACAGATATAGGACATGCTCAACACAAAATGGCTCGAAATCTTCTTTGACCAAGAGGAGATTGATGTTTTATCACAGAATGCATCATCTCAGGTTTCAAACATAAAAAATAAATAAAATGATAAGAAATGAAGGAATTAGATTCCCTAAAAACAAACAACACTTTCATAATGATAGAATTAAAAATACTTGTACCTATCACTATAGATGATCCAACCCAATCATCCAAAATCACCTACTCAGCTCCATTGAATTTCTTCATCGATACACTGTTCTCATTTTTGCCTTACTGAGAGTACCCTTACTGAGAAGTCATGGAATTTCTAGAATCACCATGGATATCTCTATTCTACAAATGATATTGATTCTATTTTCCTCACCATGTTAGAGAATAAGATGAATAAATATCTATGAATTCTCTCATGCACTACACCTTAGAGTAGTTTGACAATAACGCTTATGATTTCCCTTTTTTTAAATTATATAATGCTCTTAGTGGAGGTGAAAATTCTAATTTCATATGTTGTAAGGACCATAATTGAAATCATCCATTTTTTAATGGGTTTTGAATAAAGATTCAATGATCCATCTAACTTATTCTAATTCACACTCACACTATGGAAGTAGGATTCCCTCTTACACTGGCTTCTAGATTTATAGTTCCCACAAATTCTTGTGGGTATCAATATAAATCATCCTCCCATAGCTCCTGATATATCCCATTCTTCCACCATCATTCTATTAACCATCTCTATATAATCAGTAATACAGTTCAATCAATAATTGAGTAAATATCCAATATTAGCCCTAATTCAATGATGTGCTCCTTCAAAACCACCCTAGTTTCAACCTCGAGTGGAAATGTAACTGAATTCATACATTTAGATGAGTGTTCTATGATAGAGAGATTTTATTTCCTTAATATAAATAATTCATTCATTCTCAAAATATTTAATGTGTGAGGATATAATTGTTTATTTAAAAAGTCCTAAAAATAGTACCTAGTAAGTCATTGATACACTTTATCCTTCAATGCTAGTTCCCACCACTATCATTCCAGTTTCTAAACCATATACATTTACATATTGAAATTTTTCTATACTAGTGTGCCAATGAAATAAAAGATATAATTCATCATATTCATCCATTCCTATTCTCATTATAGTCTAGAATCACCCTGGAATATTGGCTGAATCGGTTTGTGGAACTGGATGGAATGATCCACTTGATATCACTCATCACTTTTATTCCCTATTTCTCTAGAAAACAAATTCATGAACATTACTCTAAACGAGTTTTTGGTTCACATGTGACTTTTGTAAAACAACATTATCTACAGCTTCTTCCAGTTTGATTCTATAATTCTTATGGGGTTCCATTTTCTACATAGTCAACCAATACCATAACTCTCACTCTCTAGAAATTGAAAGCTTATAATTTCAAATTTTTTCCACATCAATAATCACAAAATTTCTTTCCAAATCAACATTTTCCTTGATAAACTATTTTTGAAAAATACTAACTTGATTTTGAAAGTCAATCTATTTTCAAAATATAACAACCATGATATTTTAAAAGACTATCATTTGAATACAATTTCTAAGGTTTTCAAAAATAAACACATTGTATCCAATCATGCATCATTACTCAAAATGAAATAATAATTCCAAGTGGGATATCATTCTTATATGATGCATGTAATTATTATACCATTGGTTATACCCATGAAAACTTGATTTAAAAATACTATATGTGTCTCCAAAACACTTATGTACACATCTCCCATGTGACATGATGTTCAAATTAAAAAAGACTATCTTCCTCTTTTATTCTCTACATTTCTAGTCCCAAAAATCATACTCCTTTTTAATATCACAACCCATTGATATGAAAATAAAGAATTAAACTCCAAGACTAACATATCCATTTGTCTCTAATAGACATTGGACCTAACAAAACTTATACCGTTTTAAAAGTCCCACATCTCCTCATTTCCTTGAATTTATACTGAGGTGATACTCAGTCATAGGTGAGTTCCCCAATGTGCTAAAGGCTGAAAATAACTGTTGAATGGCTTCATCAAATACGTGGGGGATGATTTTCCTTAAATAATAAAACAACCAGATAACAAGAAGTAACCAAATGTTCAACTATATGATGCATGATAACCATGAAAGACATCTCAACATTTCGTATTTCAAAATCTAACTAAAATCATGTACTGTAGCAGAGAACTATAATATCATGGTAATCAGTGGAAGACAGACTTATAAAACTACAAGAACCAACGAAACTCCAAGCTCTACATGCTCTATACTACAAATTATCCAATAGCCCACATATCATGAGGTAGTATTATTGAAGTGTGATACAATACCTTTTTCCATGTCCTTATAGATGACATCTCTAAAAGAACACAATTGTGATGGGAAGGCTAAGTACTAAAACTCTATAGGTTTTCTCCAATTGAATTCTATATTCAGGATCTAGGATGGAAAATATAATATATATATATATATATATATATAATATTATATAAAAATATTTACAAAAATAGTTTAGAAATAAATATAAACACGTACCATATTAACCAATTTGCAACTATAATACATTTCTCAATGATAGAAACCAAATAGTACATTTAAAATATTTCATAAGATCCATTTGGCAAAAAAATTTCTTTCCACATAACCACAGTACCAACCATGTCGTAATCATTATGATAGTTCCATACTCATGAGATGTCTCCCATCTATCTACTATGTGGTCAGATGGTAGTTATGACAAAAGTTCCATTACGCCTTTGTCACTGACCACAAGATTATATTTCAACCAAGCCATGAAAATTAAATATGATGGAAAAATTCAATATACCCAAAACCATTCCAATGCCATCATTTTAAACACATTTAAATGAAACAAACATTTTATTGAAAACCCTTTTTTCAATGATTCCTTTTAAAAATAAAAAAACCCATATTTCAAAACATCCATATTAAAATCAGGAATAATAAATCACTTTGTAATAATGAATCACAATAATTCCCCAATTTCACCAAAAACTTTATATCCTCACCAAATATTATTAATTACTTTATTTTCAAAAAAAATTCTTGATCAACATAATGCAATTAAACAACTTGAAACTAATTTTATGAGCTATAACAACATTTGTTGAGTCTGAAGCCACATAAATCAACAGTTTTGGTGAAAATGATAAACCACATGAAAAAAGTCCCAAAAACAGGTTGTATCATCATTAACCCGCCGTAAATCTCATCCCCTATAAAGAGACAAGAAAATTTTAAATAGATAAGAAAACCACAACCATTTGTCTTCCTAAAACTGGTGTAGATGTTTGAATATAAGAGGAATGGTGATGCAGATCTAATAAAAATCATGAAGAACAATGAATAATGAAGTAGTACCCAAAGAATCAGTCTTCAAAACACAATGGGATGGCTCTTGAATGGTTCCAATTCACTGAGGAGAGGTTATAAAACCATTTAGTGACCAAAATCATAGGTTAAGGACAAAAAGGGGAAGAAAAGTTAGTTAAATAGTTAAACGAGTGAGACAACTAATTATGGTTCTAAAATTGGCCCTGCACGTGGATTAGTTTCACAGTTAGATAATATCACGTACTAACTATTATCCCACAATCATCATAATAATTACATCGTTCAATTTGTTTTAATATCTTCTATACAATATGATTATCAGGCCAAAGCTCTCTATCCAACATTTTCACTACACTGCATGGTTTCTTTTAGGCTTCCACATGTTTTGGGAAAACCATGGGTAGACCATGTGCCTCCACATTAGCCATTGTCTCATTGTGCGTAGTTTCTTAGAAGTGTTTCACTATTTTTAGAAACCATTCACAACCCAGGAACCAGTATAAAATCCCCAATAACTCTCAAATATTCTCAAAACTCTCCAAACATCTTCCCTTATACATTAAATACATATGAAGAAAAATTAAAAGGATATATACAGTAAACTGAGGCTGTTATAGTATCAAATACCTCTTTTATATGATTTATATTGAATTTCCATGTGTTCAATGAGTTTAATGATTCATTATATGTGAATCATTCTTTGGACATAGGACATAAATGTTACCAATGCATTACCCATTTTATGTTACAATCTAATTTTTATGAGGACTAATTTTACTAAAATTTTCAATGATTAATTTATGTGATATATCTCTCATAATGATTATTTATTTATTTATTATTTTCTTATTTATAGAAAATATATATTTTACATCAATATTTTTGTCACCGTGGCCAATGTTTAGTAATTATTATTTTATTTTTTAAATAATATAACCTAAATTTTCAGTGATTCATTTTAATCCTTGTTTATGTCTCATAAAATTATGTTTTTCTATATAGGTGGATAGTTGAAGCATGATTGGTAGAAAAAAATTCTCAAACCACGTGTGGGTGTCTAAAATTTTAACATAGTCAAATATCATGGCCAAAAAATGGTTTCCCTAACCCCATTTCATAACAATTCATGCTTCTCTAGGAGCCTAATAAGGGCCACATAGTTGGAATATGGTTAATTAAATTATGTGGCAAAACCATGAGTGGTGTCTAGTTTTTAAAAAATAATATTTATTGTAATAATAATATTAATATCCCAAAGGGTTTATCCTTAATCGTCTGCCCATCCCCCCTATTGTTTTACCCTAGACTACTAGGGGTTCCCACATACAAGAAACCCCTATTCCCATATATTATATTCATCAATTTTCCACCCAATTTCCGGTCTGATCATCTGAGGTAACCTACTATTTCTATGATCCTTCACATTCTTCCTATAAAAATGGCGTTTTTACTCTTTTTTGGTGAGTGCTACCCATAGTAAAACAATAACCTGATTTGGGTGTCTATTTTATTCAATGAATGGTTCTCAGTGTTTTTAAGGATCAAAGAGATTTCCACCATATGGAGTTTATTGAAGGAAATGACTTGTGGATCCTTGAAGATAGTAGGAATATACATAGGTATATATATATATATATATATATTCTCTATAAATATTCCCTTAATGGAAAGGGTAATATGTGTATTGGGTCAATGGGTATATATATATAAATGTTTATATGTGTGTATGTGTGAATGGACTGTCATCAAACTCATAATTTTTGTGTTATGTTCCATATAACTGAGCCATTAAATATATTTTATTTATTTCATGATTTTTAATGTGTTTATTCATCATAATATAATGTGTATATTCCTTTTGAGATTTTTGGGATTTCGAGAAATGGTTTTTCACCATCTTCCATTGTTTTCTTAATCATCCAACAAGATTTTCTTCTGTCTAAGTGGGGTTTTAGACATATTTAAAATTTTAAAGTCTCATTAAAGATTAATTATATTCAATTTTTTTTTACCTAGTGAATTGTGTAAGTAAAAAATGTGTTCTCCTTTTGGTCGGTGTTATAACAATGGTTAATGAAATGTTTTATTCTCTAAAGAGATGAAAAACTCATTTCTAAAATTGTAAAAGTTTGTTTTAAAATGATTATACTTGATTGGTAATTATAAATGATTTCATAAAAATATGTAACCATTGGGAATTATATTCATTATATAGAATGGTCATGGATGGTTTCAAGATGTGGTCTATGCCTGTATGATGACTTTTAATGAAGAATATGTTACAATTATACTTTCTTACTCACATCCCTCCTTTTATAAACTCATGAGATCATATGAATCATATTGATAGTTGAGATATTATTTCAATTTATCCCTAATTAGATTGAAGAAAATCCAATATATAAGAATTTTGGATTGTTCCATTGGTGAGGATAGTTTAGTATTTTCTTTTTGGTTATTGACTTTGGACCACATCGATAGCCCATATGTTGGATTCTGAACCGAGTACATCTTGGATATCTTCCCTTTGTGTCTATAAATATCCCATCATAAAAGTATCATAAGTATTATACTTTCCCTCATTTTTTATGTTTTTTTTTAAAAATCAATCGAACTATTATGTTTCCAATTGAAATTATTATATAGCCTCTTGTTTACATTTACTTTGTTTTCTATAGTTTTGGTATCTCTTTGTGATATGATTTCCATTGATTTATTTTCATTCATAATTTTACTTCACCTCAATTTTCATCTTTGTAAATTTAATTATTGAAAAATATTTCATCTGTTGGAATATAATATGGATAATTGATTAAAATGGTCCATTTAATATTATTTTATTATCAGTTTTTTTAAAATGAAATGAATACATTATTTTAATTTTATGTATTTAAAAATATAATTATATGATTTTATTATTAATATAAATCCATTGTGTGTTGTTCTTTATTTAAAATATCTACTATTCATATTGGTTCTCAATCATAAATTATCATTATCATTTTTAGGTTCAGGTTATTCATGATCTCGATAACTCATGGAGTGATTGTGGTTATGTGGTTACTATTGAGACAAGACGACTCTTTGTGTTTTGTATTTTCTTTCATTATGTTATCAATTTGTATATTTATTTATTTATTTAATCGGTTTTCTTGGTGGGAGAAATTATTTCCAATTGTGTACATATTATGATCCTCACTATTTCCATAATGGGAGGATTGAGATTTCATTTCTTTCCTTGTTGCATGATTTCCCAGGTTAGCAATTCAGGACCAAGAAAGGTTGTTTTTTAGTTAAATGGTATTGAAGAATAATCTATTTTTTTGGTTATTTATAGTAGTTTGGATCTGTAATTTTTGATTTTATGTAGAAATTCATTGGAATGTTATTTATCACCACATTTTAGGAAGTACACTTGAATTTCCACATTGGTCTAAGATAGCTATGAATTAAAATTTGATAATTTATCTCAATTGTTTTCAAGGTCTTTTGTTTTGTTTGATAATTTCTTATTTTTCTCAAGATTCAATCGTTATATTAGTTTAATTTTTATGTTATATGGTTTCTGGGAATAGTCTAGAAAACCATGCATAGACCAAGAAGAATCCACTATTAACATCCATTTCTCTCACCAAGTTAGTGAACTACCTGTCAAATTTTTCATCCCTTCCATGTGTAGTTATTTTTTTAGGAGGATTTATTTCATTGAAATGTTTTCCCTTATATTTGAAATCACAATCTGGTTTTATAATGTTATTTCAAAGATGAAAACCGTTTCTCATTTTGAAAATGGGAAAAAAATTATTCTAGAAAAAAAAATATTTTCGTTATTATTTAATTTTTTGAAAAGTTGAATAAAAAAGAAATCGGTGATTGGAAAATGATTTAATTTGATGGTTAAGAATTGCATTATATACGTTGGAATCATTTTAAAATCTATTTAAATTGGATCAATTTTCATTTTAACCGTGGAATTTCTATGGATTCCCACATATATCGTTGTACGCAAGTGGTATGTGTTTAGATGTCAGAATATGTGGATGGCTGCTTAAGCTGTCATAAGGATGTATTTGAGGGGAATCATATAATTAAATTAAAAAATTCAGATCCTTGTTTGGATGTACTTTTTTATAATGTGGTTTCATAATGGGGGTATTTAAATGTTTTATATATGGCTATGTAATGATGATTTATTTTTTTGGAGATTCCTTTTTGGGTTGTATTTTTGGTCTTGCAACATTTGTTTCAGGTGTGATTTGAGTATGGATGTGTGATATGTGATTTAATTGTAGATGTTTTTTTACATGTTTTGAATTTTTTTATCTTATTCTAGAGTATACCCCAATTTGTTTTAAGGATTATTGATGATTATTTTCAAGTGAATCATTCATCATGTATTTTTCAATAGATAAAATATAATCTCGATGGATTCGTTTATCTATTATTAAATTGGCTCATTTTATTCCTTAAATAACTTCTTTGTTTTTGGATGTTTTCAAGAAGAATCAAGATTCAAACCATACACATTTATTACTGATGATGAAATCCGTGGAAGATGAGGAAGGGTTGTCAACAAACTTTGGATTTAAATTTTCATATTGAGTATCAATAATTTCTTAAGATATAGTTTTCCACATTCATGTTTGAAATCCCATTATTATAATAGTTGAAGTTTATTCTTCAGACTAGGCCAAATAAAAAATTTCTGGGAATGCTTCAGTGTCTTGTTCATATTATAATACTTCTTTAATTGAATGTGTATACCAAAGGGTTTGTCTTTAAACTCCCTTAACAAGAGTGAACCAATAGTTTTAGAGTATTTTGATAGCTTAAATAAGATGGTGGTGTATCATTAAAATCAAATTAGTGATAATTCTTGAAATCTCATTTCATTGAAATGGGCCACTAATCATAATTTCATTAGGTAGTTACTTTATTCCTGGAAACTTTTAAACAAGTGGTGAGGAAGGGTATTCTGGATGAATCTGACATAACTATGTTTTTTCTATGGATTAGTGGTATGAAATTTATGTTGTGTTTTGTTTTTCTATATTTGTTAAATAGTATGTTATGACAATGCAATCAATGTGGTAAGCCTATGAATAAGAAGTTTCCATTCAACAATGAACAAAATATTTGGAGTAACTATGGCTTTGTAGGTCGTTTGAAAAGGTTTTTTCCAGGTATTCCCATTAAGTGATGTGTATGCATATCTATCCCTTTAAGAACATTCTTTCATAGTTGGATGTATGTAGTTCTGGAACAAGTTCAATGTAATGATTCTTTTTATTATAAATGGAATTTTTTTAATTGGTGTATTGTATTAAGTTGTTCCATTTTGGGTATAAATGAGGAATTAATTTATATTACAGAAATTCTCTTTTAATGAAAATGTACATTGGGAGATAATGGATCTTTTCCATAAAATTGTGGTTCTTTAAATTTTTCATACTTTTTCAAAGCTTTTGATTTAACTCATATTCATGATTTTGTTTTGGCATGAAGATATGTGTTTTATGTAAGTCCTAAAATATTGGGTAGACCTCAAAAATGTGACTAATGGGGAAATATATTTTAGAGAATTTATGATGTGGTAACAATTGACCACCAACCCTACCAAACCTGATGACATACATTGGTGATTTCTATTTTAGGGTTTGGGGGTTCCTTTTTTTGAGTTTGTTACTGCAGACATGAAAGTACAAATATTTCCATTATTTAATTCAATGTATGTGATACTTGGGTACTATATATTATCTTAATAGGTGTTGGTACATTTTTATCTTGACTATTTAGTTTATTTTTGGATTTTAAGGATTCATGATTTAGTAGGGAGGAATGTTTTTCATTTCCATTATTTGAGTGGTGGAGGAAACAATTTAGTATTCATTTGGTCTTCACATTTTTTCTTATTCAACTAAGGCTTTCGGGAATGTATGAGGGAATAAAGAGTCAATGGTGTGGAAAAATGTCACACTGTATCCATGGTTTATTTTTTATAATTTATTATTTAATTAATCTTCACTGTATCTTCACTGTTTTAGTAAAAACCATTTTAAATGCTAAAATTGAGTTGTTTTGTATATGAAAATGTTTCTCACTCATTTGGTACACAGTTAGTAGAAATAGTTTGAAATTTATTTTATGGTGTTTAAAATATTAATATAGTGAAATTTGAAGTTTTTTATATATTTAACCTAATATTGTGGTGTTTTAATGTGAGGTGCTCTAAGGGCTCGGTGAGGGGTGTGTGGTTTGACCAATCGTGTGACCAGAAAATTCGTGTTGTGCAGTTAAATTTTTTTATTCATTATTAAAATAATATTAAGAACCCAAATATTCCCTCATCTATCATCCAATAGGATAACCCCCCCCCCCCATTTCAACAATCTTATATCAGGGATCTTCCATGTCTATGACACCCCTCCTCCCAAATCCACTACTCACTATTATTCCACCTAATTTTTGGAGGGATCATGTTAGGATATCTACTCCTATTCTCCTACTCCACATACCTTCTCACTATCTTGGTTTATTTTCATTCCATATGTTTCATGTGACATAGGGTAAAACCATTAAAAAAATTTGTTTCTATTTTGGGTATTCCCTGGTTCTTAGTGTTTTGAATGACTATGTCGAGGCTCATTATTGCTACATTCATCCACAGAAATGATTCCTTTTTACCTGAAGTGTTCTTTCCAAAATTTAAATCAATATATATATATATATATATATTATTTTTAAATATTACCTCATGGAAAGGATAATTTGTACAATGGGTAAAGGGGTATATATGTGTGTGTATAAGTGTGAAAGTATGATGATTTTATCATTGATGGAAGCATGATTTTAGTTAGGTTCCCTATATCCGTGTTTTAAAATTTAATTTTTTGATTTATTCCATTTTTTGAAAGTCGTTTTTATTATAATATTATTTTTAGATGGTGTGTATTTTTCGAAATATTGGAAATGGGTATTCACCTTCTTTCCAGGTTTTCATAATCCTTCTACATGGGTTTCTATTTTGAATCTGGTTTTAAAGATTATTTTAAATTTAATGGGACATAATGGATTAATTACACTTATGAATGGTTTATACCATGTGAATTGAGGATTTTTAATGATGTTTTGTCCATTCGATTGGTTTTCCATCAAATGATAATGACATGTTCGATTTTACAATGTCCATCAAATGGTTTTTTCAAATCGAAAAACGTTGTTTTCAAATTACTAGGCTCGGTCTTTACATTTCACTTTTTTTATTAAGATTTTTAACCTATATAGAAACTATCTATCCTAAGAGAAATTATCATTGATGGTGGTAGGAGGTGGGATATGAATGTATGGTTGATTTTTATGACTTAGTTATTGTAAATTTTCTTCTTTTCTCACCACCAAATTTTTAAATTTAATGGATCAAAGGAATTATAGTGGGTGTTGAGAGGGAGTTTCTTGTTGGTACTGATTAAACAGAATAGATCCCAATTATGTGTCCATCTGGGTTATTCACCCAATAAGGCTAGTTACGAAAAAATGAATCAGTTATTGAATTTGGATCACATACATATAATGTTATATGGATTCTAACCTATGTATGTCTAGGGTAAATTAACTTTTATTCATGTATATCATGTGATAACTATTTAAATTTAATCTAGTTTAACATATTTTAATTTACATATTTAATGTAATTATTTCAATTTTTAATGTTTCAATTAATAATTATTATTCCTGTAATTAATTAATTGTATACTCATTTCCTCCATTTTGGTAGAACCTTCTGATATACACTCAACTTATTTATTTTCAATTAGTTATTTTCTAGGCAAAATTTAATTTATTTTGATATTATTTATTTCCAAATAGTTAATTATTTAAACATTTTTCCAAAAATGATAAGAACAAATTGCTCTTTAAATTATTTGAATGATTCATGTTTAATAGTAAATGAGAGGATTATATTAAATATACATATTTTAAACTAGTATGACATGATTTAATAGATTAAATTAGGGCATAGAAAGTGGTTCTTTTTTGAGAACCCCGAATGAGAATCTTGGATCACATTACAATAATTATCATTCTATGTTGTAGGTTATCCCAGTTCAAGATCAGTAACGTGACATCTATGGTTTTGTGGCTTATAGTGGAATAGAGGTCACATGGAAGTATGTTAGTTTTTATTTATATCAACTTCCAGTTTTTTTGTTTAATTAATTTTTCATTTATTATTTTTTATATTGGGAAAATCATTATCAATTGTATATGCAGGATTTCTAACACTTATTACCATCCCATTTTTATTTGGAACATATCTCAATCCATATTTTCATTTAGTATGGGTGATAGATTTAGGGTTATCCATGGCTGGTTCATAATGATTTTAATAACTCTATGTTATCAAAAGTAAGAAATAATATATCTTAGGAAAATTATATTTTTTTAAATTTTGTTGGGAAATATATCTTTTATGTCTATATATTAATTAAACTTATTTGAAGAATGTTGTTAGAAATCACTAATGATTGGTTAATGTTTTTCACCTCTGTTTTGTTTTTATAAAAATGTTTCGAAAATAATGCTCTTTTTGTTTTCTAATTACGGTACATTGTTCAAATATGTGAAAAAAATTGTAATTTCATTTACTATTATGGAAAGAACAATATTTCAGTTCATAATAATAGCTCAATTCTTTCAAGATTCATTTATTGGTTCGCAAATTTATTAAAAAAATAATTTCATTAATTTTTAATAAAATATATTTAATGAATATGATTTGAAAATTAAATTATCATTTTTAAAAATAAATATCCCTTATTATATTTAACGAATTTTTTTTATCAATTATAACATCCTTTGATAACACGTATGATTCAAGGGATATATAAACCTATGACATTATCCCATGTCTTTATCTAGAATCTTTATTATTATAATGATAATATATAGATGAAACATGTATTATATTGCATGTGTCATGTTATACTGATGTGGGAAAAAGATTCATATTCTTATGTGTTATGTAAAAAAGGATTGTGATTTTTTTATTGTTGGTCATGTTATACCCCTATATTAATTTGTTTAATTATTAATGTTTTATGGACTCAAAGATTATATACCGGGTTAACCCAAACCTAAATAAATGTTTTAAAGAATATTATCTCAATAAAAAAGATATAATATGGGTGGTTATCCCATGAATATCACACAATCAATTTCTCAATGTGTATCCCTAACATTATATTTTTATGATTATGATTATTCCACATACTCTACCACAATTTTATCAAAGGGTATTATAAAAATGTTATGATCTCAGGGATCACATTGTTTTATTCCACATTTATTCTTGTTTTATCAAATACAATAATTATAACATGACTCATGATTGTGTTCTATGAATTTATGGTTGTGGTTTTAAAATGTAATCCCCATATTCTAATAACCTTATGACATTGTTATTCTTAAATCATCACTGATATGTACCTTTTTTACCCTTAATAAACATCATAGTTCACCCTTTATTATAATACATTTCCCCCCATATATGAATAATGGCATCTTGATTCATATGTAAAATAATGGTTCTAATTGAATTGATCATAGTGGGAGATGATTTAGATCAATTATGTACCATTTTTCATTGTTTTCAAGAATTCACATGCTCTATATTTCTCCACTTTTGGTGTTTATCAGAATAATATGTAATGAATATTCATCTAATAAAATAATATATTTTTGTATTTAATTCTTTGGTAACCATAATGGGAGAATGTAAAATGAAATGGGATAGGGATGAGAGGAAGTTGAAAGGGAATTGTTGGAGATCACATTGAGAAACACAATTGAATGGATAAAGAGAACAACCAAAATGATAAAGCAGAAGTGGGAGAATCTCCTCACACAGAATGGAGAGTCAGTCAAAGGGGAGAGGAAGAGGGGGATCATTGAAATATAATTAATAATTAAATTTGGTAAATTATCAATTCATACGTGATATGTATTCTGATATGGTTTGGTCTCATGATTTTTTAAACCATGTACAAATCATAAGGGCGAATGTGGTTAAAAAACACCTCAAATTATTTAGGTTGCATGGTATCTGTTAACAATTTTCTAAAAATGTGAGTCACACCCAAACATATAAAATTATTCATTGTTTTCATTAAGACTCATCACATTTTGATTCACCATATGGTATCCATGCCAAATGAGATTATCAATGTCTATAATACTACTTCACGTGAACCAGATAGATTACATAACCATAAGAAATTTAAATCCCCATGATTTTCAATTTTATGTAAAATAAATTAGTAAATTTTAAAATGGAATTATAAAAAATAATATAATATAAACAATATAGTGACATGGAGTCTGTAACAATTCTCAAAAATATCTTATTTTCTACCCACAAAATATCATATGTCTCTATACACATTAATGAAAAAAATACAAATAATGATCAATATAAATTCCCATATATAATTCCCATGGAATAAGGATGAACAACAAAAATAAACCCTCAATGAAAAAGATATATCAATAGAAAATATCAGAATCCAAAAATAGTATCACAAATCATTAAAAAGGATTTGATGTGAAAAAATAATTTTATTCACATTAAAAATTGACACATATCATATGTATCCCCAAAATTAAGAATTAATAAAAAATGGATGAAAAAATGCATCATCCTTTATATCAAAAATAATTTCACCAAGTGAAAACAATTTTTTAACCTTTATAAGGAGTTAAAGATTTTCATCTACCCACAACCAATAATAAATAAACAGGTTATGTACACCCCAGTATTATCATTGAAGAAGACATCCCAAAATACCACATCAACGAATGAATAAATTTTCATAATCTTATAAGACCAAGAATCACAATAATGAAAATAGTCCTCTGTATACAAACACAATTCAAATTTCAAGGTCACAAACAACATATGTGGGTTTGATAGGACCAACCTCATAGAACAAAATCCAATTGTTATATTGATATAAAATCAGCATAGTGGTACCCAAAGTGTCACATGAATCAAAACAACCAACAAGTTTCCTATTCACATACCCAATGCTTCACTATATCCAAACCAAAAATCATAATAATCTAGCTCATAGCTTGACCGTGCATATTAAATAATAAACACCATCAATGATTTGCCATTAATAAACCAAAAACATTCCACCTCCCAAAAATATCAAGTAAAAAGGTCCCTAAAGAGTACACTAACAAATGATTTTCTAAGGGTAGAACTACTCGAATCATTTGAAAAACAAATTTCAAAAATGATCATCACCAAAAAAATAAGTACTCTAAAAATAGAAATAATAAATCATCCAATATAAAAATCAAAACAATTAAACTTTATCAATCTTAAAATTCTATAAAATCCTTAAAAAATCGTCCCAAAATAAATAGACACCATAAAAAAAAGTTCACATCTATGTTTCTAGTAAAGTGGATCCTCACCAAGACAATTATTTATTCAAGGCCCATAGGTCTAACCCACCCATCCTATATGGATTCCAAAAAAAAATCTCACTAAATGAACACAACATTGAATAATTTCAAGACATGCCACTAAGAAAAAAACATCCACTTATCACTCTATTTAGAGTCAAGTTATTGTTAGGAAGATAATGTAGAAAATCCATAAATACAATCAATAATCATTTATATAAGGCCATACCATGAGGATTATACGAAACAAAATATAACATGATCCCAGCTAGGTCATGTCAACTATATTACACCTTATATAAAATAAATTCAACGTAAATTCAAAACCATTTCACCATTTAAAACAATATACTGCTTTGTGAAGTGACCCAAAAAAACAAGGAAAAATACTATGAGTTAATGGACCAAAATAAAACCCCATTTAGAAACTAATAAATATAAAAAATTTCATAATACTGATTAAAATGGCTAATTTTAATTCAAAGAATTTATATACTAATTAAATTTAAAGTCATAACTATTTCAAACACTCATTGTGTCTAAAAACCCAAAAAACCCACAAAATATTGTTTTGGAAGTCATTGGGTTATTTTAATATAAATTCATAGTATAATCACTAAAAATACCAAAACTCTATTATAAAAAACTATATTTAAAAAACCTCATATCAAAATATATTTCTTTTTCTAAACACCTTTATCATGTGTAAAATACAAAATTCTGACACATATTCCACTTTAAAACGAACCAGTCTTGAAATACATTAAAGGTGGGGTTAAATTACTTTTCAAAAAACATGAACCAACATAAAAATAAATAAAATCAATATTTCATTACAATAAAAACACATTTCAACCATCAAATTTAAATCAACGAGTTCAAAAAATTTCTGTGAAAAAAATATACTTTTACAATTAGTAATATTTTTTAAAATGAAAAAAACACTTCTCATGACATATAATTCGCAGCCAAAAAAATCAATTCATCACAATAATTACATAAAATAGACATTCGATTAATATTATTTTCCATCCAATCCACTTGAATCAAGATATCACTAAACCAACATTATTATTTTCTAGTTTTTATTAAACGGAAATTCAAGAATTGCAATGATTATGTTAAAATATTCTATGAAAAAAACTTGTATGGGATACATGGTTTAGGGTATTGTTCCAATTTTTTAATGGTACCTATATATGTTTTAAATCAATCACTTGGTTTATTAATGGTTTGTCATGCCCTACGAGCCAAGAACACACCTTGAACCCTTCCTATTTTCTTTCCACAAAGCTATTTATAGTGACTGAGGTATCTCAATCAATTATATGATGATCAAAACACCACAATCATAAATGATAAATAAGAATAGAATATATCTATAAAATGGAAAAGCATAATCAATGAACATATTATAACTACTCATGGTAACTTAATAATTCTTATGGAATATATCTTGTGGTAATCTCCCTTTTCCTACATATAATATCCCTCAATTTATATATTCTAATTAGCAAGAACCCATTTAATATTAGAAAGTTATAGAATATAATAAATTACGAGAAACCATAGAGCTGGTGTAATTAGTAATTAACTAACTCAAGAATCCACATAAACTAACTATAACGACCCAGCCTTAAAACATTACTTAATATTGAATTAAAAGAATAATTCACATTGAGGATCTTTTCAGGTTTAGAGTTTTAGAGAATTAGTACATAACTATTACATCTCAATATATTACAAAGTAGACACTTCTACACAGTTTCAATTTTTTTACAAAACATGAACTCTTTAAAAAAGCACCATGTCTAGTTCCATGTTTAAGACATCATGAAATTTACTTGATCGCACCCTTGACCCTATTCCACATTTTGTTCAGTGAAAAACACTTCGAAAACTTGGGATGAGCATAAACAGCTCAGTAAGGGATACACAAGGAATGAAAACTGTTAGATTTTCAAAACAACAAGTAAACCATGAATACATTAACATAAGTAATACATTTCAACTTTATGAAGTAGTAAATACTTTTCAATGAATAAAATAAAATTACTTACCCTTTTTTAACCAAAATATTACCATAAAACCCATATAAAGAACAAATATCATATAAAGGTAACTTGGGACATAAACAAACATAAACGGAATAACCAAGCGGTCGACTTCCACACATATCACTAAATGGAATAGCCATACGTCCAACTTCCATACCCAATGCATTCGAGGTTATAACGTAACCACCTGTTATGGTATTTATGGCACCACTGGTCATTTGGTTTATCACATAACCACCCATCAAATGTCTATGTAGCATTATAAAATCATAAGACATAAAACAAATATAAAGGAAAGAAAACATTTCTACATTTAAATCACAATATATCCCTAAAATATAATTACATAACAAATATATTATCAAAATAAATTTCAATACCAAAATACATAAAATAGTATAGGATATTTATTTTCATTTAAAAACATTTTGTCCTGTTTAGGAATCCAATGATCAAGTAGTACTCACAGTGGCAGAAAAGGTTATTGTCACCATATATGTTACATGAAACATTCATTTTTGTCGTTTAGTAAAACACATAATAGAAAAAAATTCCCTTTAAATGAAACAAAAATTCAAAGGTGTTTATACAACGTTTAAAATAAAGTCTTGTATTAGAACAAAATATGCCTCAATAAAAGGAGATTGAGATGAAGTCCCTTACAAAGTCGGTATCCTTAGATTAATGATAAATCAATTACATTGTTATGTGTGACAAATATAAACACACCAAATATAAGAGGATATTATGTGTAAAAAATTAGATGTCATCCACACATATTCATAGTATGACATAATCTAGAAGTAGAGGATTAACCCAGAGAATTGAAATTGGGTTAAGTAGTTCCCTTACAGAAATTCGATAGCCTAACGATGTCATTTTAAAATTCAGAAAATGAGACGATGAGAGAAAAAAAAGGTTTCTCATCACATGGAAATATCATCTACATAAATAAGGATATATAAGATCATATCCGAACATAAGAATATGTAAATTAAAAGACCTAACAAAAAGAAGTCTTTTAAAAAGAGGAGGGTGAAATCTTCCCTTACCGATTTGGGTTACATTCAAAACATACACCCCACGAAAGAATGATCATACAATGAAGATGTAAATACCCATAAACAAGATAATATTAGTCTAATAGTATAATAATGGGAATTTCCGACACCCCCCAAAAAGAAATAGTGGAAAATATAGCATGAATCTCTCGGGAATAAATAATGAGATAAAAACAATTACCCCATTATAATAAATCGAGTCATATTACCAAAAGATAATAAGAACCAAATGAATCATAGAATAAAATGAATATAAATAGATCATGATAATATATATCAAATGGAAGTATAGAATACACCACATAAAATAAATAAAAGGAGAACAATGGAAATAACAAGTAATTAAAAGTGAGATAAGAAATCCCTTACGAAAATTCGGCAGCCTAACGACGCCACATAAAACGTCCAAAAATGGATTTATGAGATAAAATAGTGTATCTCATAATATGAACAGAAAAATTACAGTAATTTAATATAAAATAACATCCCCCAACATAAGAAAGACTAGCTTAAAATACATGACATTGAAGAGAGTACTTAAAAAGAAAGAGATAGGTAGGATCCCTTACCTCAAGTACGACTTGCCTTGATCGATTCATTACATTCTTGAATAATAAACATTGGTAAATTTATAATTTCTTAATTATATCCTTTAATGTTTATTATTAAATTCATATCACATATTATACTATTATAATAATTAGTTAATTATGTGAGTTGATATCAGACGTTTTTGTCGATGTTCAGTACATGAGTCAAAAATGAACTTGTTTGAAAAGAATTTTCTATGTAGTTATAAGTACATCATCTCCAGAATATTATTAATGATTTAAATATCATATATATCATGTATATATTCATTCTATACTATTCCATAACATTTGGAGATAAAAAATGAAATGCACTGTTCATGGAGATAGTAAGTCGTACGTACGCATGAATGCTACTTTCATTAATATTTCATACTTAAATGGAATGAAAACATAATGATAAATAGGTATAATATAATAATAGTATAATATAATATATAATATTATTAACTCCATCCTTTATACATCCCACATATGGAATAAACGATTTAAATCACTTTGAGGGGGTGGTAGTCCGCACTTCTAAAAAAATGAAATTATCGCGTTTATCCATTATGGAAACAATAGAGGTATGCCATAAATGAAAAATATAGAAGCATAAAGAGAAAATAAAAATAATATATATCATATATAAATACAATTAAATCATAATGTCCACCATGAAAGGTGTTAAGATATGATTGAACAATCATCATTTCGTGAGGCAGTAATTCGCCATCCACAGAAACCGTATATTCATTAACCATTAGACGAAGGTGTGTGTAAGTGTAGCTAGAATAATTATAATAAAAACATCATAGTATATAATATATAAATTTTTTTACAAAATAAATGAATAAAAAGTGTGTAGGGGTTTGGAGAAGAAAAATAAAACAAAATAACATAAGAGAAGACATTACATATAAATCAGGTAACTCCCATTGGTTTGAACCAAAAGGGTTCCTTGAAGAGCATTCTATCTAAGGTAAGGATTCTAGGATGAAGAGAGGTAGGTGGATAGATAATATGAACAGGTTTTGGATGAGCCAAAGGCTTGATAGGTGTGGGTAAGGGAGTAGAGGTGGGGTACTTTTATAAGAGGGAGGAGGGGCAGTCTTGGAAGGTCCGGAAATATTACTTTATTATGAAATGTATTTACGATTTTAAAGGTCCCACATTGATATGTGTCTAGGATAAGGTTATAAGGGTTCTCAATCCACCCATACAATAGGTTTTAGACATGATTTGGTATTTTATTTTACCTTATCTTTTCATTTTATTTAATTCGTTCATTAATGAGGTAATCGATGCATCATCATTGTGTCATAAATAGTTTTATTTATTTGATGACTAAAATTTATAAACAAAATACCATGATGAAGGAAATATTTTTATAATTATAATGAATATTTATTGTCATATGATAATTTATATAACCCCATGTAAAAATTGTTTTAGAAAAACAATACATGTTTTTGACATTTATATTTTAACTTTAAATAAAAGGTATTAATATCATTATCTTACCCAAGTGGCTCCATGTGGTCCCACAAATTGAACCATGGTCTTTTTGGGTTGGCCATGACTCATCCAATAAGGGTAAGACAAGGGTAATGTAAATTTCATATTATTATAAGATTATTTTTACCTTTAATTACACTAATTACCCTTAATCACAGTTAATAAAACAGAAAATATATTATTCACCAAAACCTATTTTCGTCCCATTGATCCAAATTTTACTTAATAATGAAAACCATGTATGTTGGAATTTTGAAATTCAATTCAAAAAAGTGGTAAAGGTCCGTTTAAAGGAAAAATATGTATTTTAACTACCACTTAGTGGTTTAGCTATTCATCAAAAAATGAAGTATTTCAGAAAAAACCAAATTTTCACCCTAAGTTATATTTGATATTATGAATTCAAAAATGATGTCTATTTTAAAAAATTAAAAACCTATAAGTTTAACTAATTAATTTAATAATTTATTCTTGTTGTCAAAACAGATTACATGTTTTTAAGAAACAATATCTTTCAAAAGATTGACACTTGTTTAAGTCCAATTTCAAAATGAAATTAATTCCAAAGACCGCCATTGGATTAAATGGTAAAAAAATATTCTCATTTAACTTATTACCAATTCAAAAGATAATATAATAATATAAATAAATTATATTAAAAAATGTTTTGAATTAATATACAACATTTTTCACTTATTCCTTAAAAATGAACTTTATCGGAAATATAACAAAAACATACACAAAGTAAATTTTGATGTGATGATTCTAAAGAAAGACTTTATTTGGTCCAGTAGAATGTATAATGGTGACCAAAACTATTTTTAAATAGTTTTCTCCATAAAAATGTGATAAATTGACCTTTTAGTGAATATTAGAGTATCTATTCCTAAAATTGAATTCTTTACTTATTTTAAGCCATTATCTTTTATTGGATAAATGTATGTACATTTAAAAAACAAATATAATAATATTTTAGTTATTTCTATTCATTCCTGCCAATACAATGGCTATGTGTTAACTACCATTTATAATAATAATATTATATTATTAGATTTCGACGTAAGATTTCATAAAACTCGTTGTTGTGTATCGGGTACACTATCGAACATAGAAACCCATTCAAAGTAAAATTAATATTAATTCAAAAATATTAATAAATATGAAAATTATTATTATTTATTTACTTGGGATGTTACATCCTTCCCCCATTTTGGGAATTGCAACCTCACAATTTTATTCACTTATCAAAATATGTGGGGGGTATTTATCCCTCAACGAATTTTCATATTCCCACGTTGCCTCTTCAAAAATATTGTTTTTACATAAAACCTTCACATGATAAATTACCTTATTTCGCCACACTTTCTCTTTTAGGTCAATAATCTAGACTGTTTGTTCTTCATAAGAGATATTCTCTTCCAACTGAACTACCTTTGGGCTCAAAACATGAGATGGAACTGGAATATACATTCTCAAGGCAGAAAAATGAAAAACATTGTGTACCTGGGAAAAACATGGAGGTAAAGCCACTCTGTATGCAACTGATCCATCTTTCTACAGGATTTCATAAGGTCCAATAAACCATGGACTCATCATTCCGTTATTTACAAAACACATCACACTTTTCCATAGAGAATCTTTGAGAAAAACATGATCACCTACCTTGAAAGATAGATCCTTCCTCCGGTTATCCGCATAACTTTTCTGCCTGCGTTGAGCTGTTCTCATGTGATTCTGAATCAACTGAATTTTTCTGCCATCTCTTCTACCAATTTTGGTACCATCAGCTTCCTTTCCCCTACTTCATCCCAAAAATATTGAGTTCGACATGATTTACCATATAATGCCTCAAACAGAGCCATCTGTATACTGAATTGAACAATTTTGTTATAAGAAAATTCAACCAAATAAAGATGTTGGTCCCAACTTCCCTAGTAATCTATCATGCAAGAAAATACATATACTCCATGGTATGAATTTTTCGTTCTGATTTCCCATATTATTGCGGATGAAATGTTATACTAAATTCTAATTCAGTACCTAACGACTTTTGAAGGACTTTCCAAAAGTTAGATGTAAATATGGGATAATGATCAAATACAATAGAGTGGAGAACTCCATGCAACCTGGCAATCTCTTTAACATGAAACCAAGAAAGTTGATCTAGAGAGAATGTATCTTGAATAGGAAGTAAATGAGTAGATTTATTCAATCGATCAACAATAACCCATATTGCATTATTACCTCGATATGTCTTTGGTAATCCCACAAAGAAGTCCATGGATATATTTTCCCATTTCCACTCTGGCACAGGTAATGACTGAAGCATCCCTTTCGGTAACTGCCACTCTTCTTTAAACTGCTGACAAGTCAAACAGTTCACATTAAAATCAGAAAACTCTATTTTCATTCCATCCCACCACTAATACTCCCGTATATCTCCGTACATCTTAGTACTGCCAGGATGAACTGAAAACGGGGAACTATGAGCCCCACATAACAACTCATTCTTCAAGTGTGAATCACAAGGCACACAAAATCTCTTCCCAATCCCCCAAACACAATCATTAACAATGTTAAATTCAGGAAACTTACCCTTCTGAACAAGCTCCACCTTTTTCTGCAACTCACGGTCTTTCTTCTACTATTGTTTAATTCTGTCTGATAGAGATGATCTCACTGACACCTAAAACAAAATATAAGAACTTAATGCACCAAAAAATTCTATGGAAATGTTCATAAAATAAAAAACCAATGCATCTCATTCCAAATTTAGCATGGTTAATGAATCATTACTTTTTCGATTCAAAGCATCAGCCACTTTATTTTTTTCCCCGGATGGTAATGAATTGTAAAATCGTAATCCTTGATTAATTCCATCCATCTCCTCTGTATCATGTTCAATTCATTCTAAGTGAGTATATACTTTAAACTTTTTTTATTGATATATATTTCACAATTTACTCCATACAAATTATGCCTCCAAATTTTTAGAGCAAAAACAACAGCATCTAATTCAAAATCATGTGTAGGGTAATTTAAATCATGAGTTTTCAACTGACGTGTAAAGACCCATAAATTTCAAGGAATTTTTTTCTTTTTATTCTTTGGGATTTTAAGAGTGCGCAGTTTCTTACGGCACTTGATTCTGAGGCCCGGTGTGCCCGGAATAATTTTCTGAAGTTTAGCTTGGGTATGTTCAGTGAAAGAACGAGCAGGTTTTCCTAACGTTTGAACTGGTGCTCAAGATCGAAATCTGAGGACACCGATGAAACCGCAGCGCTGGAAATTTTTTAGGAAGTCTTTTTCTAGAGTTATTTTTTCTCACTAAGAGATGTTAAAAATGTGAGGAACAAAAATAAAATTGTTTTACAATTTTAGTTTTTATTTATTTTCTGACGGTTTAAGTGTTATGGGAATGGAAGATGTGAGGGAGTTGGGGTGGGGCTCAAACGAGTCCCCACCTCCTTCAACTTCCCCAACACCCCATTAAACCCCCCTAGCAATTAATTTTGTAACTCATCCACATTAAAATACAAGAGAATAAAATGCCTAATTAATTGGTCAACAAAAGTTAATTAATTGGGTGAATTAAATTGGAATTTTAAAAAAGGTAGGCATGAGTAATAAAATAAGGCAAAGCCTTATTTTATTATAATTGAATAGTTGTGTGGAGATTTTTTGAGAGGAGAAATCTTGCAGTCTTGAAGAACATATTCTTCCTCATTGAAGAACGCGAAGAGCTCCGGGGCACCAAGGAGAGACGACATGCCGATCTCTCCCTTCTCTGCAGCCAGTGTGAGACGACATCCTCTTCATGGATGCTCGCCAACGCCGTCAACGAACCACCTTCGTGACGTCGTTTCCCTCGATAATATTATTCCAACGACTTCTTCAAGGTAGGGGTTTTAAGTTCAAATTTAATGGATTAAATTTGTGCTTTCTTTGTTGAAGTTGTTTTATTTTGGCCACCTATTATCAAATTAACGGGAGGAGATCAGACCGCATGAACACGGTCGATCCTCCTCCCCCTTTATTGATGTTCACTATTGCATTTTGGGAAGAAGGCGGCGTAGTTCAGCAGCACCATGCGGGAACGAGTATTATCACCGTGGCGAAGGAGCGTGGCGCCATCACACAGTGCCGTTGAGGCAGAAAGATGCCACGACCGGAGCAGGGCCTTGGCGGAGGGGTGCGGTGCCGTCATGTCGCGCCGGTCGGACCAAGGCCACAACGGAGCAGGGGAGGGTGGCCGGAACCGCCGGCCGCCGGTGCTCAGGAAGCAGGACGGGCTGTTCCGGCATTGGACAACTGGCCGGCCATAACGGCCGGCCAGATCTGGAAAATCTTGGGGTTTGAACCCCCGGTCAGCACAGCAGAGCGGACCCCTCGCGGGTCCGACATTCGGTTCAAAGGGGGTGGCGGCTCCCCCCCTTCTTCGTCCTCTTAGCACGCGGGTGCTCGGCCCGAACCACCCGCGCCGGGCCAGGCCAGTCCGAGCCCTAGAGGGACAGACCCACACCCGGGTCAGGTCGACCAGGTTCGGGTCGACCCAGGGGGTCTTGGGCCGGGTCGGTCCGGGCCCCATACCCCCTAAAATTTTACGGATTCGTTCAAACACTTGTAACATGGGCTACGTACCTCCGATGGGCACACCGTCCATTGTGATGCGATCCTTGGATCGAGACGGGCGTTTTGGTATATTACACTCAAGGTTACGGAAAACTTTGGGTATGGCCGGGTTGGTTCGAAAACGAAACCAACCAGGCCCTCGGAGCGGAAACGCCTATAACATGAGCTCTAGACGTCCGATTGAGGTGACTTGGACTTTGTTGGATTCCTCTTAGTGAGACAGACCTTTTGTCTTACTCCGCTTGAGGTTTGGACGCAGTTGGAGTACGGTCAGGTTGGTTTTGACTTAAAAACCAACCGGGCCCCTGGAACGAAAAAGCCAATAACTCTCAGATCGAGGGTCCAATTGACGCGACGTTGGTCACGTTGAGTTCCTTTAGTCAAGAAGGAACGTTGGTGTACATTAACTCTGGACTACCTGTCAGTTGATGTATTGAACCCCTTGGCTCGTAGAGGGGACCCTCCCTGAATCGAGCATGCTGTGTGCTGGAACCCCAGAGCTAGCTGCAACTGCGACGACGATGACGACTGTACTGAAATCCCCCGTGGGTTCGACAGCGACGACGACCGTACTAGAATCCTTCATGGGTTCGATGGCGCTGACTAATATTCTTGTATACTTTGTCGGTCTGGCAGTACGTGACTACTGTTTTTGTATCCTACGTGGGTCTGGTAGTATTTGACTCTATAATTGTATCCTATGTGGGTCTGACAGAGTAGCTGGTCTTGAATCCTTTGTGGGTCTGACAGCATAGCTGGTCTTGTATCCTACATGGTCCAACAACTTATATGAATTAGTGGCTACATCTGATCATCGCTATCGACTTACGAAGATGTATACCTGTGTGAGCTGAGTCTTGACTTTCAATTATTATCTTCAATATGATTGACTTGCTATCCTAAGTGGATTGGGTTGTGTTATCCTGTGTGGATTGGTATTGCTATCATGTGTGGACTAGATCGAACTTGGGATTGGATGTTGGAGCCGAACTGGATTTGATGACTTAGGTATATGTATGGGCATATACCTAAGTAGTGTTGGTTGTTACTTTGTGATTGTATCTTTCCTTTGTGGATTATCCTTTGTGGATTCTAGGAGAACTTTAGGGGTCTCGGGGTCCCTAGTGAGTAGCATATACTCACCCCTGCATAGGCTATACCCGCACTACGTTGTGTTGGATGCAGACGACGGACAACGCAGATCGTGGTTGAGGCTTGTGGATCATGTCGGTACCTGGAGGTGGACCATTGGGCGAGATATACACAGAGCGGACGGCTGGACCCGAGGAGCTGAGGAGGCTATCTGTACCCACCCTTCAGGTGGGATTTCCAGTGGATGGCTCAACATTTCTAATTTACTTTTTAGTTGTTGTACATTCTTTTCAATTGTAAATTACTTCAGTTGGGTTTGTATTCTGGCCCATTTACTTTCCAGCACTTACAGTTGTACCAATTTTACCTATTGTTTACTTCATCTTTCTTACTCTGTGGTTATTGTTTACTTTATAAAGGAAATTCCTTCCTTTTTTATCGTGATTTACACCTTTGGTGATAGTCTCCAGCCCCTGGCCTATGGAAGGCGGGCTTGGGGTAGTCACGGCACGGGTCCCAAGGACGGGTTGTGACAAATTGGTATCAGAGGAGTTCGGTTTTACTGCAAAACTCAGGAATCTGATCTTTCTTCAATGTGAAGCAATAGGGTTAAGGGTATTGAGTGTGATTATCAGTGTAGGGAGTCCAGTGTTGGTACGGCGGCTGGCATATCCATACACTAAGACCCTGACTTCTGATTTCCGACTCAGTACATGAAAACATTGATTTCATGTGTGTTTCGAAAGTTTTCTTTTTGATTACTTTCTGTCAGCTCACCAGGTATATTGAATTGACCATGGAACACCTGTTTCTTTTCAAAATGACCCCACGACGGCAGCCAGCTAGGTTTTCAAGCATTGTACGAGACGACAACCCACCGAGCAACGAGGCCTTAGTGCATGGCCCTTTTACAGTGGAGGCACCATTGGTACCTTTACTCGCTGAGCCACCGATGCCACCAACCCCATCCGCTGAGAGTGAACATCACCTTAGTGCATTTCACGAGTTTCAACATCAGAGACCGCATATGGTCTGCGGGGAGATGGACCCTCAAGCAGACGAGGATTGGTTGGAGGCTGTTGTTCGAGTTTTCAGGTTAGTGGGGACACCAACTGACCTCATGGTGATCCCTACAGTGAGTCTCCTATAAGATACAGCAGGAAAATGGTGGATCCTGATACTCCATGTGCACGACAAGGAATCTCTCCTTTGGACAGACTTTGAGAGTCTCTTCCGCTCAGAGTTCGTCCCAGCCACCCTGCATGCGGTGCATATTCAGGAGCTACTACAACTACGGCAGTGTAGCATGACGATAGCCCATTACTCGGCCATATTTACCGATCTCTCACGCTATCCCACGAACATGGTACGGGACCAATTCATCTGGGCCCGGACCTTCAAGCAGGGATTGAGGCATGGGATCAAGGAATCGATGATCTCCCTCTGCATTCTGACGTAGGCATGTGTACTAGAACGATCCCTTCTCATAGAGAGATTTCTTGCTGAGCCTACACAAGCAGAAAGACCTACCGCTGGGCGACACATAGCAGAGTCTTCTGCAGTTGGTGGTCGACGGATGTCACAGGGGTCTAGCCGGACCAGACAATCAGCGGACGACCTCAGGACACTGGCTTAGAGGTACGGGGCACATGGCGCAGTGCCAGCCTTCCGAGGAGAAGACAGTGCTATGCATGCAGTGGGCAGGGCCACATGGATCGTGACTCCCCGAACCGCCATGCAGTAGAGCAGTAGACATTTGAGGGACCACCCAGGCAGAGGCAGAGGGTCGACCGTGGTGTTCTACAGGGAGCAGGCGGTCGAGGCAGAGGAGTTGGCCGAGCAGTAGGTGGTGGGCGACGCTTTGAGGTTTTACCACCACCACCACCAGGAGGACCACCACGACCACATAGAGAGGGCGGGCAGAGGCAGGCTCAGCTTCAGGCAGTGGAGGCCTACCACCACGGCGCACCGGAGATGATTGGAGGTACTATCTATGTCTAGTCCACCCTTTCTGTAGTTCTTATAGACACCGGAGCGAGTTATTCGTTCATTTCCACTTCCCTTGTTCAGAGCTCGAAGATTCCGAAGGAGCCGTTGGCTCGATCCTTACGGCTAGAGACTCATACGAGAGCAGACTTAACGATTTCGCACTGGTGCCGACATTGTGAGCTTGCTCTAGGAGGAGTGAGCTTTGGTTTGGATCTTCTTGAAGCAGCGTCGAGGCCTTACGATGTCATCTTGGGCCTGGATTGGTTATCTACAGTCCATGCTCAGATCGACTATATTAGGTGCAAGGTGTAGTGCTTTTGCACCGATGGGAGCAACTTCACCTTCACCAGTGAGAAGGGATCCTTTGCAGCACAAGATGGACTCACACATATGAGAGGAAAACCGATTACTAAGGAGTTGGCTAGCCTCATCCTAGGATCAGATGATGTGTGGAGTCCGAGTTTTCCTATAGCGGTGGATCAGTATGCAGACGTTTTTCAGGACGACGTTCCATGACTACCTCCTCGCAGAGAGGTAGAATTTTATATTGACATGTACCCCGGAACAACCCCGATATCCACTCCAGCATATCAGATGGCTCCTGCTGATCTTTGAGTGCTACGGGTACAGTTGGAGGACTTGCAGGGAAAGGGATTCATCCAACCCAGTGTTTCACCCTGGGATTCTCTGATTTGGTTCGCCAAGAAGGTGGACGAGAGCTTACGACGATGTGTCGATTATCGTTGCCTGATCCAGGTGACCGTGAGGAACAAGTATCTGTTATAGAGGATTGATGTCCTCTTCTATCAGCTCAAGGGAGCACAGTGGTTCTTGAAGATAGAAATCAGGTCAGGCTATCATCAGCTTAGAGTTTAGGACGAGGATGTGCAGAAGACGACCTTCAGATGTCGGTATGGACACTATGAGTTCTTGGTTATGCCTTTAGGCATAACCAATTCTCTAGCAGTGTTCATGAGTCTCGTGAACATGATCATTCAGCCGAACCTCGATCGATTTGTCGTGGTCTTCATTGACGACATTTTTATATACTCGACCACTGAGGAGGAGCATGCCAACCACTTGCGGGTTTTACTGGACACACTCCGAGAGAACTAGCTTTATGGTAAGATCTTGAAGAGTCAATTATGGATACATGAGGTCCACTTCTTGGGACATGTCATCTCTGAGGTGGGAGTTGTGGTGGATCCTGCGATGATCGAGTCAGTGCTATCTTGGGAGCCACCCTGGAGCTTGACGGAGGTGCGGAGTTTCTTACGTTTGGCTGGATACTACTGGAGGTTCATGCCAGACTTTTCAAGAGTTTCATCACCACTTTAATCTTTTAAGAAGATGGGGAAACCCTTCTTGTGGTCAGATATATGTTAGTAGAGCTTCCAGGAGCTGAGATAGAGATTAACCAGCGCACATATCTTGACGCTACTAGAGGAGGAAGTAGGGTACGTAGTTTACTCCAATGCATTAGGGACCAGACTCAGATGTTTCCTAATGCAGGAGCGGGCAGTGATCACCTATGGATCATGACAGTTGAGGTAGAATGAGAAGAACTACACTATCCATGAACTGGAGTTAGCAGCAGTGGTCTTCGCTCTGAAGATGTGGTGACACTATCTGATGGGCCATCACTTTATAGTCTACTCAGGCCACCAGATTCCCAGGTACATCTTCTCGCAGAAGGATCAGAACCTGAGATAGAGGATATGGATTGAGTTCCTCCAGGACTATGACATTTAGATATTCTATACTTTTGGAAAGGGGAACATAGTAGCTGATGATCTCAATAGGAGGACGCGAATTCAGCTACTTGGGTAGGAGATAGAGTAGTAATCCGCTTTGCAGAAATACTTCGTGGATACAGATGAAGAAGCCTTTCTTCAGTCACTCACAGTCACTCCTCCACTACTGTAGCGGGTCAGAGAGACACAAAATTGGGACGCTGACTGTAAGACGCGATGTGCACAGATTTCCTCAGGACATGAACCTGATGGTTTTTATATGGTAGGAGAGCACATCGTTTTTTTTCAGAGGTCATACCATGGTAACAGCTGCTTTACAGGAGGAGGTGCTAAGAGAGTTTCAAACTTCTCTTTAGTGGTACATCCAGGAGTGGCAAAGATGTACCAGGATCTCAGACGATAGCACTGGTGGCCGGTTATAAAGAAGTTTGTGGCAGAGTTCGTTTCTCGATGCCTTACCTATGAGTAGGTGAAGGTGGAGAAACAGGTACCAGCAGGATTGGTACAGCCCTTGGAGGTCCCGGAGTGGAAGTGGGACGAGATATCTATATACTTCGTGACTGGACTTCCATGTACTTCCAGAGTTCATGACTCCATTTGGGTGATTTTCGACCGACTCACCAAGTCGGACCACTTTTTACCCATCAGAGAGCAGGGCTCAGGGGTGAGATTATGACGCCTCTATGTTCAAGAGATCGTATGGCTTCATGGTGTGCCATCGTCTATCATCTCTGATCGAGATTCTCTCTTTACTTCCCGGAATTGGAAGGGGTTGCAGGAGGCATTCAGGACACAGCTACGTCTGAGCACCACCTATCACCCTCAGACGGATGGTCAGATAAAGAGGACCATTCAGACTCTCGAGGACATGATCTGTGCATGTGTCCTCGACTTTGGTCACTAATGGGGGGATCACCTACCCTTGGTGGAGTTTGCGTACAACAATATCTGCCACTCCACCATCGGGATGGCACCATACGAGGAATTTTACGGGCGACCTTACAGATCACCTCTGTGCTGGACAGACCCTGGGGAGTCCACACTTGTGGGACCAGAGATGGTCCAGGCCACGAAAGAGAATGTCCAGTTCATCCAGGAGCTGATGAGGACAGCTCAGAGCCGATAGAAGTCTTATGATGACAGGAGGCAGAGACAACTAGAGTTCGAGGATGGTGACCACGACTTCTTACGGGTCTCACCATGACGTGGATTACAGGGATTTGGCCGGGGCGGCAAGTTATCTTCGTGCTTCATCGGACCATTCCTGGTTCTCAGAAGGATAGGCGAGGTGGCTTATCGATTGTCTCTCTACCACCTCAGCTGCACCGAGTGCACGACGTCTTCCACGTATCTCATCTGAGCACATACGTGAATGACCCAACGCATATCATCGACCATGGGGAGCTAGACATTGATGACAGGGCGGCTTTTGCGGTGGACCTGATGGAGATCGAGGATCGTCAGGAGCGGGTCCTACGTGGGTGGTCGATTCCTCTAGCGTGCATTAGATGGTAGCACGAGAACCTCCAGGAGAGCACTTGGGAGCTGGAGACTCAGATGCGTGCTCAGTACCCTCATTTGTTCCCCTAGTTTGTGATGTATCTTTACAGGGACGTAAAACCCTGAGGTGGGAGTAATATAAAGACACATAAATTTCATGGATTTTTTTTTCTTATTTTCCTTTGGGATTTTATGAGTTCCCAATTTCTAACGGACCCTGATTCCGAGGCCCGGTGTGCCCAGAATCATTTTACGAATTTATCTCGGGTACGTTCAGTGAACGAACGAGCGGGTTTTCCTAAATTTTGAACCGATGCTCGAAATCGAAATCTGAGGACACCGATAAAACCGAAGCGCTGGTAATTTCCTAGGAAGACTTTTTCTGGAGTTTCGTTTTCTCAGGAGGAGATGTTAAAAACGTGAGGAATAAAAATAAAATTGTTTTAAAAATTTAGTTTTTATATCTTTTCTGACAGTTTAAGTTTTATGGGAATGGAAGATGTGAGGAAGTTGGGGTGGGGCCTACACGATCCCCCAACTCCTTCAACTTCCCCAACACCCCATTAAACCCCCCTAACAATTAATTTTTTAACTCGTCCACATTAAAATGCATGCCAATAAAATGCCTAATTAATTGGTCAATGAAAGTTAATTAATTGGGTGAATTCAATTGGAATTTTGAAAAAGGTTGGCATGAGTAATAAAATAAGGCAATGCCTTATTTTATTAATGTTGAATGGTTGTTTGGAGAGTTTTGGAGAAGAGAACTCTTGAGGTCTTGAAAAACATCTTCTTCCTCGTTGAAGAACACGAAGAACGCCGGAGCACCAAGGAGAGACGACGTGTCGATCTCTCCCTTCTCTGCAGCCGGTGTGAGACGACATCCTCTTCATGGACGCTCACCAACACCTTCAATGAAGCACCCTCGCAACGCCGTTTCCCGCGACAATCTTCTTTAGATGAATTCTTCGAGGTAGGGGTTTTATGTTCAAATTCAATTGGTTAAATTTGTTCTTTCTTTTTCGAACTTGTTTTATTTTGGCCACCTGTTATCAAATTAACGGGAGGAGGTCGGACTGCACGAACATGGCCAATCCTCCTCCCCCTTTGTTGATGTTCGGTGTTGCGATTTGGGACGAAGGCATCATGGTGCAACGACACCATGAAGGACGAGGATTATCACTACGGTGAAGGACCGCGACACCATCACGATGCGCCATTGAGGAAGAAAGAGGCCGCAGCCGAAGTGGGGTCGTGGCGGAGGGGCTTGGAGCTGTCACGCTGCACCGGAGAACCATGGAGGGCCGCACCGTGTCAGGCCATGGTGGAGGGGCATGGCACCGTCGCACCGCCCCTGTCGGACCAAGGCCGCGGCGGAGAAGGGTAGGGTGGCCAGAACCGCCAGCCGTAGGCACACAGGAGGCGGGATAGGCTGGTCCCGCACGGTTCAACTGGTCGGCCGTTACGGCCGGACAAATCCGGAAAAATTGTTGGCTTGAACTCCCAGTCAGCACCAAAGGGCTAAAACCTCACGGGTCCACCATTTGGTTCAAAGGGGGTGGCCCCCCCCCCCTTCCGCGTCCGCTCAGTACGCGGGCACCCAGACCAGGCCGAACCGACCGGGCCGGGCCGGACCGCCCATGCCGGACCAAGCCACGCCGGTTGGGCAAGGCCATGCTAGCTGGGTCAGGTCATGCCCTAGTGGGCTAGACCCAGTCGCAATTTTTGTCGACCTAGTTCGGGCCGACCCATGGGGTCTTGGGGCTAGTCGGTCCGGGCCCAAAACCCCCTAAAATAAGATAAGTTTGATGAAACACTCGTAACATGGGCTACAAACCTCCGATTGATGCACCGTTAGTTGCGATACGATCTTTGGATCGAGACGGTCGTTTTAGTTTATCGAACTCAAGGATTAGGAGAACTTTGTGTATAGCCGGGTTGGTTTGAACACGAAACCAACCAGGCCCTTGGAGCGGAAACACCTATAACTTGAGCTTCAGAAGTCTGATTGACGTGCCGTAGACTTTGTTGGATTCCTATTAATGAGATGAACCTTTTGTCTTACTTCGCTTGAGGTTTGGATGTAGTTGGGGTACGGTCAGGATTGTTTTGACATAGAATCCATCCGGGCCCATAGAACGAAAAAGCCAAAAAATCTTAGACCGGGTGTCTGATTGACGTGCCGTCTATCACATTGAGTTCCCTTTGTTGAGATGGAAATTTGAGTTACAACAATTCCATACTATGTTTGTGTTGATTTATCGACCCCCTTGTCCTGTGGAGCGGACCCTCTCGGAATCGAGCATGCTGTTTTCGGTAACTTTAGAGTAGGTTGCGACTTTGACGACGATGACGACTGTATTGAAATCCTCTGTGGGCTCAGCGCAACGACGACCGTACTGGAATCCTCTTTGGGTTCAACGGCGATGAATACTGTTCTTGTATCCTTTGTTGGTCCGGAAGTATGTGACTACTGTTCTTGTATCCTATGTGGGTCCGAAAGTATTTGACTATGTACTTGTATCTTACGTGGGTCCGGCAGAGTAGCTCATCTTGTATCTGTTGTGGGTCCGACAGCTTTGCTGGTCTTGTATCCTACGTGGGTCTGATAGCATAGATGAATAAGTGGCTACATCTGATCATCTCTATCATCTTACGAAGAAGTATACCTATGTGAGTTGAGTCTTGAAATTCAATCATTATCTTCGATATGCTTGAATTGCTATCCTAAGTGGATTGGGTTGTGTTATCCTATGTGGATTGGTTGTGCTATCCTGTGTGGACTAGATCGAACATGGGATCAGATGTTGGAGCCGATCTGGAATTGATGAATTAGGTATATATATGGTCATATACCTATGTAGTGTTGGTTGTTACTTCATGATTGTATCTTTCATTTGTGGATTATCCTTTGTGGATTCTGGAAGACCTTCTGGGGTATCGAGGTCCCTACTGAGTAGCCTATACTCACCCCTGCACTGGCTATGCCCACACTACGTTGTGTTGGATGCAGACGACGGACAACACTGATCGTGGTTGATACTTGTGGAGAATGTCTGTACCTGGAGGTGGACCACTGGGCGGGACATACACAGAGCAGATGGCTAGACCCGAGGAGCTGAAGAGGCTATCTGTACCCACCCTTCAGGTGGGATTTCCAGTGGACGGCTTGGTATTACTGCTTTACTTTTCAGTTGTTGTACTTTCTTTTCATTTTTACTTTATTTCAGTTGGGTTTGTATTCTGGCCCATTTACTTTCCAGAACATACTATTGTACCCATTTTACTTAGTGTTTACTTAAGCTTTCTTACTCTATTATGTTTGTTTACATTATAAAGGCAATGCCTTCCCTTTTTATTGGGATTTATTCCTTTGGTGCTAGTCGCCAGCCCCTGGCCTATGGAAGGCAGGCTTGGAGTAGTCACAGTACGGGCCCCGAGGACGGGTAATGACATGACGTAAAGAATAAGAAATTACCTGATCATTCTGCATAAGGACACCACCAAGTCCCTTCAACAAAGCATCACTATAGATAACAAAATCACCATTTCTGGAAAGTATTGCCAAAACTCGATCATTCACCAATATTCTATTCAATTCCTGAAAATAATCATCACATTATTTTGTCCAGATGAACCTTACACCTTTTCAAGTTAACTTAGTCATTAGACTAGATAGCCATGAAATATGTTCAACAAACCTCTATTAATTACCTGCCAAACCTATAACACTACGAATCTCAGTTATATTTGTGGGTCTTGTCCAATCTTCAAAAACTTTTGTTTTAGCCGGATCACAAGTTATGCCATTTTTTGAAACAATGTGGCCATGGAACGAAATTTGTTGTAACTAAAACTCTCACATGCTGAATTTTCCATACAGTTTCTTTTCTTTTAAGGTTGTCAAGATAAAACTTAAATGACTTTAATGCCCTTATTTACTTTTATAAAACTCCAAAATATCATCAATAACACAACCACCATTTATCACCTGATTCAACTAAGTCATCACTATAGTAAACTACTCAATTCTGATTCCAACCATTTCCGGTTGCTAATTCGAAAGGTCATTTTCCTTTGTATGCCTTCACAGAAAAGATGCTCTGTTTACTTTATGAAAAATCTTTCATCACACAGTCATATATTAGATGAAGCAACATGGTAATCTGTAAATTCTATATTATTTCAATATTAACATAAATTGCATTATGGACATTTATTTAACAATACCCTCCCTCCTAAAGTTGTCTAAACCGACCTTTGATACCAACTATGAGGACCCAGCCTTAAAACATAACATAATCTTGAATTAAAAGAATAATTCACATTGAGGGTCTTTTCAGGTTTAGAGTTTTATAGAATTAGGAAATAACTATTATATATAAAAATATTATAAAGTAGTCACTTCTACATAGTTTCCATTTTTTTACAAAACATGAACTCTTTAAAAAAAGATTCATGTCTAGTTACATGTTTAAGACAACATGACTTTTCCATGATCAAATCCTTGAAACTATTGCACATTATGTCCTGTGAAAAACATTTCAAAAACATGGGATGAGCATAAAAAGATCATTAAGGGATACACGAGGTATGAAAACTGTTAGTTTTTCAAAACAACATGTAAACCTTGAATACATTAACATAAGTAATAATTTTAACCTTTATGAAGTAGTAAATACCCATCACTGAATAAAAGATCAGTACTTACCCTTTTGTAACCAAACTATTACCATAAAACCCATATAATGAACACATAACATATAATGGTAACTTGTGACATAAACATACATAAATGGAATAACCATACGGTCGACTTCCATACATATCAATAAATAGAATAGCCATACGGCCGACTTCCATACCCAATGCATTGGAGGTTATAATATAACCACCAGTCTTGGTATTCACGGAACCACCTTCCATATGGTTTATCATGTAACCACCCATCAAATGTACATGTACCATTATTAAATCATGAGACATTAAAGAAATATAATGTAAAGAAAACATTTTCACATTTCAATCGCAAAATATCCCTTAAATATATTGATATAACAAATCTATTATCAAAACCATTTTCTATACCAAAATACATAAAAGAGTATATGGAATTTATTTTCTTTTAAAAACATTATGGCTTGTTATGGAAGCCAAAGATCAAGTACTACTCGTGGCGGTGGAAAAGGTCGTTGTCACCACGTACGTTAAAAGAAACATTTCTTTTTTCCATTCAGTAAAATGCTTTGTAGAAAAATATTCCCTTTGAATTAAATGCAATTTCAAAGGTGTTTATACAGCGTATAAAATAATTTCTTGTATTAGAACAAAATATGCCTCAATGAAAGGAGATTGAGACGAAGTCCCTTACAAAGTCGGTATCCCTAGATTAAGGATAAATCATTTATATTGTTATGTGTGAAAAATATAAATACACCAAATATAAGAAGATATTATGTGTAAAACAATTAGAGTTAATCCACACATATTCACACTACGACATAATCAATAAGTAGAGGTTTAACCCAATGAATAGAAATTGGGTTAAGTAGTTCCATTACAAAAATATGACAGCCTAACAGTGTCATTTTAAAATTCATAAAATGAGACGATGAGAGATAAAAATTGTATCTCATCACTTGGACATATCATTTACAGATATGAGTATATAGAATAACATATCCCAACATAAGAATATGTAAAATAAAATACCTAACAAAAATAATTCTTTTAAAAAGAGGATGGTGAAAGGTTTCCTTACCGATTTGGGTAACTTTCAAAACGTACACCCCATGAAAGAAGGGTCATAAAATGAAAATTTAAATACCCATAAATGAGATTATATTACAAAAATAGTAGAATAATTGGAATTACATACACCACAAACACAAATGTAGTGGAAAATGTTGCATTAATCTCACAATAATTAAAAGTGGGATAAAAACCCTTACCCCATTGTAATAAATCGAGTCGTATGACCAAAAGATAATAAGAACCAAATTAATCATAGAATACAATGAATATTAATAGAATCATGATAATATATATCAAATTTCATTACACAATACACCACATGAATTAAATAATTGGAGAATAACGGAAATATCACGTAAATATAAGTGAGATAAAGAAATCCCTTATAAAAATTCGACAGCCTAACGACGCCACATAAAACTTTCAAAAATGGATTGATGATATAAAATAGGGTCTTTCATCGTAAGAAAATAAAAAATATAGTAAGATTAATATAAAATAACACCACCCTACATAAGAAAGACGATCTTAAATGAAATGACATAAAAGAGAGTACTTAAAATGAAAGAGAGAGGTAGGATCCCTTACCTCAAGTCTGACTTGTCTTCCTCATTTCTATATATTCAGGAATAATAAATTTGGAAAATTTATATTTGCTTAAGGACCTCCTTTAAAGTTTATCATTCAATTCATATCACATATTATACTGTTATAATAATTAGTTATTTATGTGAGTTCATATCACACGTTTTTATCGATGTTCGGTACATGAGTCAAAAATGAACTTGTTTGAAAATAATTTTCCATGTAGTTATAAGTAAATAATCTCCAGAATAGTATTAATTATTTAAATATCATATATATCCTGTATATATTCATTATATACTATTCCATAACATTTGGAGATAAAAAAAATGAAATTCATCATTCATGGAGACGGTAAGCCGTACGTACGCATGAACGCTACTTTCATTTATATTTCATACATTAATGGAATGGAAACATAATAATAAATAGTTATATTATAATTAGAGTATAATATAATATATTATATAATTAACTCCATTCATTTACATCCCACATATGGAATTAACAACTCAAATCACTTAGAGGGGGCGGTAGTCCGCACTTCCCAAAAATGAAATTCTCACGTTTATCCATTATGGAAACCATAAAGGTATTACATAAATAAAAAATAAATAAGAATAATGAAAACATAAACATAATATATATCATATATAAATAAATTTACATCTTAATGGCCACCATGAAAGGTGTTATGAGAACATTGAACAATCATCGTTTCGTGAGGCAGTAATTCACCATACACAGAAACAGTATGTTCTTTAACCATTAGACGGAGGTGTGTCTATGTGTAGCTAGAATACCTCTCATAATTAAATCATAGTATATAATATATACTTTTTTTGTTACAAAATAAAGTAATAAAAAGAGTTTAGGGGGTTGGAAAAGAAAAATAAAACAAAAGAACATAATAGATGACATTACCATCAAATCGGGTAACTCCCATTGGTTTGAACCAAAAGGGTTTATTGAATAGCTTTCTTCCTAAGGTAAGGCTTCTAGGATTAACAGAGGGATTTTTAGAGATAATATGTTCAGGTTTTGGATGAGATAAGGTCTTTAAAGGTGTGGGTACAAGAGTAGAGGTGGGGACCTTTTATAAGAGGGAGGAGGGGCACTCTTGGAAGGACATGAAATGTTACTTTATTATGAAATTATTTTCAGATCTTAATGGTCCCAAAATGATATATTTCTATGAGAATGTGATAAGGGTTCAAAATCCAACTATCCAATAGGTTTTAGACATGTTTATGTCTTATATTTTACATTATCATTTTATTTTATTTTAATCATTCATTAATGAGCTAATCGTGGCATCCTCATTGTTTCATTTATAATTTTATTTATTTGATGTATAAAAATTATAAAAAAATTATCATAATGTAGGAAATATTTTTATATTTCAAATTAATATTTATAGTAAAAATTAAAATTTATATAACCCCATGTAAAAATTGGTTTATTAAAACAATAAATGTTTGTGACACTTTTATTTTATCTTTAAATAAAAGGTTTTAATATCATTATCGTACCCAAGTGGCACCATGAGGTCCCAAAAATTGACCCATGGATTTATTTTCTCGGACATGAATCATACAATAAAGGTAGGACAGGTTTAAAGGTAATTTCATATTATTATAGCATTATTTTTACCTTTAATTACACTAATTACCCTTATTCGAGGTTAATAAAACTAAACAGTTACTATATACCAAAAACTATTTTCATCCCATTGAACAAAATTTTACATACTAATGACAACCATGTAAGTCATATTTTTGAAATTCAATTCATAGAAGTGATAAAATTACTTTTAAAGTAAAAATCAGTTTTTTAACTACCACTTAGTGGTTTCACTATTCATAAAAAATTGATGTTTTTCAGAAAAAACCAAAAATTCACCCTATGTTATATTTGATATCCTGAAAACAAAAATGATGTATATTTTAAAAAATTCAAAACATATAAGTTTCATTTATTAATTTAATAATTAATTCCCTTTTTCAGAAAAAAATTGCATGTTTTTATGAAACAATGTTTATCAAAAGATTGAGACTTGTTTAAATCCAATTTCAAAGTGAAATTAATTCCAATGACCACCATTGGATTAAATTGTAAAAAATTATTATAATTTTAATTTAAAACCATTTCAAAATATAATCTAATCATATAAATAAATAATATTAAAAGGAGGTTTTGAATTAAAATACATCATTTTTCACTTATTCATTAAAAAAGAACTTTATCGGCAAAATAAAAAAATACACAAAGTAAATTTTGATGTCACAATTCTAAAGTAGAATTTTATTTAGTCCAATAGAATTTATAAGGGTGACCAAAACTGTTTTTAAATAGGTTTCACAATCAAAAGGTAACAAATCGACTTATTAGTGAACATTAGAGTATTTATGCCTAAAATTGAATTATTGAATTATTTTAAGAATTTATCTTTTATTGGATAAATTTAAAAACATTTAACAAACATATATAATCATATTTTAGTTATTTACATTCATTCCTGCCAATAACATTTCTACGTGTTAACTATAATTTAAAATAATATTATTATTTTATTAGAGTGCAACAAATGATTTCAAAGAAACTCTTTGTTGCGTATCGGGTACGCTATCGAGCATAGAAACCCCTTTAAAGTAATATTAATATTTAATTATAAAATATTAATAAATATGAAAATGTCTTATTTTTTATTTACCTTGGATGTTACACTAACACCTGACCCTATCCACTTCGGGACCGAAGGGTGTTCCCAATCATTATACGCTAGAAAATAGTTTTTAGTCATAACATGAGGCATATTGTGGATGATTTTACCCTAATAATATTTAACCCAAAAGTGGATCATTTACTAAAATTACAACATCCCACATTCATACATTGTATTTCCATGAACTATCATTTAAGTATAACCGATGATAAACAAACCAATGAAATGAATCAGAAATAATGATAAATAATCTACCATTTTATAAAAATTTACAAAATTATTCATAATTAAAATATCACATCAATTCATGACAAGAAATAATAAATAGAACTATAATTTAATATAATGGTGCTTTTCTAGGATGATACATCTTCATAAAAAAATAAAACAAATGAAACGTTCCTGAAGCCAACTCTATGAAACATCCAGTTGTCCATCCCATACAATCTCACCAATCTTATGTCCAATGAACAAAACCCCAATTCTAGTTAAACATGAAACCTATAAAATATGTGTTTCTTTTTTTGGTATATACAACATAGGATCTCACCACTATCTATGATATATTACATAAAAAATATTTTTAATATACTTATAAAATAAATTTTTACATGGGATGATATAAAAAATTAATATTCTTATATTATTCAATCCAAAACCAATAATTATAAATCAATAATTCAATGACTAAAATCATACCTAAAACCCCACACATCGGTTTAATTAAATAATTTTATGAAATCCTTATAAATAAAAATTAATGAGTGAAATGTTACAAAAAATCATTCTTTCCTCATTCTTAACAAAACATTACAAACACCCTTAGGTAAATAATCGCTCCACATTTAAAAGAACACCACCTCAGAAAATCATTTAAAAAACAGATTAATGATAAAGCAAACCATAAATTCCAAATGATCTACTAAATATATTAACAGAACATTAAGAATAATAATACACAAATTGAGTTTGATGTATATATAAGAATTATTTATAATATAAATGTTACCTGATTTTTTGGAATAAAAAAGAATGAAAATGTTCTATGAAATCATGAAATAGACAAGGGGTTCAAACAAATATGAGTAAGGAATACCATAAATAGTCTTGAATTTGATTATTGAATCTTGGGAAAGTCGTATAGACAAAATTAATTAATAATAAAACTATATATGATAAAACAATAATAAAATAATAAAATATATCCATGTCCTTGGAACTCTTGAATAACTATCATAGGATAAAACCTTTTTGGAACATACCATTACCACATGTTGCTATACCTCCCTATATTTATTTTGGTCTATCTTAATTTTTTTTAAAGAAACATTAAATATTTATTTCTAATTTTTTTACATTGAATACAATTATATAGTGTATCTAATAATTATTATTATTCAAATGAAATCATTCATTGATATTAAAAAATGAGATAAAAAAATATTGAAAATAAATTAAGTAGTTAAAAAAATTGAACAATTTATCAACATAAAAGATATATCCTTACACAAAATAACCCTTCAGACACATTACCCATCTGAAAATACATAATGAAACATACATATTAAAATTAATTGAAATTGTATATTTTTTAAGGAGGGACTCTAAAAATTAAAAAAACAGTTATAAAATTCATTTGAATGATGGAACATGCCGTTTTTAAAATGATAATAGGAATCCAAGACAACTCACCCTCTTAAAAAATTACAAAAATTCATGGAACCAAACCATATTGTGTATTCTTGAAAATGCATTTTGAAATCCACAATTCCTTTTTATAACAAACTCTAAAATTTCCGATGCCCTTCAAAAGCTTCTAAATATAACTCAAGTGGGAATCTCACCCCTTCATAACAACACAAATCGTTACAAAAACAAGATATGATTTAATTTTGAATATATTTTGGGAAAGATATAATAAAATATAAAACTTTTGTTATCCAAAACGTTAAATCCTCTGAATACCATTGAAAATCCACTTGTTTCTTGTAAAAAAAATTGTGGTGGAGTCCAATTTCATAAGAAGGGATAAAACGAGTTTGAAATAAAGTAAAGTTCCTCATAGGTTGTATATAAAGGTATAATTTAAATGTGAGATAAATTTTGACACTTTATAATGCTATGGAATATAATATATCGTGATGAACTAGAAACAAATACATCATAAAAGTCTAAATGAGTCAATAGTTTCCAAATTTATTTTAAATCTCCAAACCAAGCCCCAAGAGTTCATCCCCAATCCCAGAAAAACCAAAACCACTAAGGATAAAAGCACAATAACCCAAATTCATATCTTCATGATTTATATAGATCACGTGAGAAATAAAAATTAAGTGTGTATAGGTAAGAGATGTAATTGTATTGTAAGATAAGGCGATTAAATATAGAAACTCTCATTAATGGAAGAATAGAACCACCAAATTGGGAAATGTAGAAGGTGGAGAAGATCTCTATGCATTGGGAGAGTTAGATGAGATGGAGGGGAGGAATCAGGATGTTAAACACCTAAAAAAATAATTTTAATTATTTTAATTAATAATTTTAAATTAATTGGGTGGACCACATGGTATATCAACATGGTTTTACATATAATTTACTAACTATGTAGATAATAATATATTAAAAAACACACTTGAAACCATTTAGGCCAAAAAGTGTCTCATAATAGTGTTCCAACCAAATTAGTCACCCCCACAGAGACATTAAAATTCTTGTATATATTGTAATATCCACATTGTTAGACTAAACATTTTATTACCATGTCAAATTTCTCAATCATGGTCTATAACACTGTCAGACATTCACTTTTTCATTAACTAACCATACATCACATAAAAACACTTATAATTTTATGATTCAATTAGTAAATTTTTAATAAAAATAAAAATAATCTAAAAACATACATTAATATAAAATAAATTCTATAGTAAAATGTACGGTGTAAAAATGAAATGAAATCTCCACTCACTGGTAGACCAAACACAATGACATAAACTCCTGCTTCGATTTATTTTTCAACTAGAAAAAAACTAAATTCCATATATAATGGTACATCATTAATATCATACGGTTCATATATTAGGGTGAAATATTTAATTCAAGAATAACTACCTCACACATCTCCATTATAACGGTTATCATCTCATTATATAATACCCTATACTAATCATATGTCGACAGCCCCTCAATAGCATGGAAAAAATAATACTATATTGCTAAACCACCTACATGAAATTTGTAATCAAAATCCCATCTATCTAATGAAAAAACTATGAATCTATAAAAATTGGTTATATAAAATATTAACCAATAAAATAATTTTTTTATTATTCATAGCTACATACCAAACCAATAATCTAATGTAATCTCTAGACTCTATAAAAACATCACTATGATAATTTTTACTCAATAAGTCCAAAATTTAATTCCGCTTCCATATTGTATACATGAAATATTTTTTATATCCATATAAAAAATCAATCTAATTATAATTATTGGAATTATAATCCCAATTATGGAATATATACCTCTCATTTTTTTTATTAATGGAAAAAAACTCCACTGATGACGAAAATAATACATAACTTTTGGGAAAGCATAACTACTGAAACTTGAGATTAATGGTGGAATGATTACACACAAAGGGTGGTTATAAATAAATAATTACTGAGATCAAATCATGGTTCTACATTTATAAATACCCCTAACCATGATAAAAATTGTCATATAAAACCAAGAACACAAATCTAACACTTGCATATCAAAATTTTAGTGCACTAATCAGCTCCTTCATCTGGTAGTAAAAATATTCTTAACACAAATATATATATTTTATGGACTTATCATTTATGGAATGGATTGTCAATTTTTAAAAATAATTTATTAATCATTCATAAACATATGTTAATAGTTTGAAATTCATAGAAATCTAGAAAACACTATGAAATTGTTATTTGTTACCCATGATAAATATTCTCAAATAATTAAATGATCTACCAGAACTCTTTTCTATGATATACCATTCCAATAGAAATTGTACTCTCAAATCATATATATGTGTAGAATAAAACCATTACATGATATGAAATTTGTTTTATAATTATTACTTCAGTATGAATAAATACTCCTAATAACTAATGGTTTCCCATCCACAGATCACATACTTATAAAAAATTAAGGAAACATGATTGACCATAACTATTTGGACTCAAAAAATTTTTTTAGAAAAATAAATAATTTTTTATCAGATCTGGGAATAAGGTCGGTTTTATGAAGAATCATTTTTTTGAAAATCAAATAATTACAAATCAAAGAAAAAATATATATGGTATCAATATCTATCTATAAATTTTCTAACCCTGGAATATTGATTATATTTAATTGACTATTCAATACATATCTTCCATGAAAATACACATTATGAATAGATCTATAAAGACACATATCCATATTTTATAGTGGATGGGGTACGAATTTTTCATGTCTTATGCCTTATCAATTACTAAATTATTGACAGAATTCCAGGAGATATGTTAACTTTTAAGTCCATTAACAATATTATGACATTAGATTCAGAAAAATATATCTCCTCTATTGAACTATCCACTAATAATGATAATGAAATAAAAATAATGATTTTCATGATAGTTATAAGTAAAATAGACAAAAATTTAAACCTTAGCAGAATCCATGGACCTATTAACTTATGAAATTCATGAATAAATATGGGACATAATCATTTCTCACCCAAACCTCAAACATACCAGTCATCAATCAACTCTCAAACATCAATATAATATATTATTTATTCTAATGATTTCATTCTAAAGATATCCCAAAAAACATATAAATCATCTCAATAAATTATACATATCGCTATAACCCCAAATTACATTGGTGACATAAAGTGTGTGACAAAATCATTATTTGGAATTGTAGAGTTCCTTATCATATTTTCATGATATAACTATCTCAACTGAAAAGTGGTCTTGGAAATATAAATTTATATTCTTAAAATTGACTAATTTTTCTCATACAATCATTTCCCCCTTACAATGTGTGAGAAACATCTACTAACTATCTGTATTAAGAATTATTGATTTAAACTCTATGTGAAACTACATTTAAAACTAATCTAATGATTCCATTAATTCTATAAAATCACCATGAAATAGAAACCACCATTTATCTTTTACACCTCTTTTATGACTAATATCTAATGGGATCCAAAGTACACTCCATTAATGGATTAGTCTAAAAGGAATATGAAGATCCTCCAATAACCACATTTTCTCTACATCACATAATAAACCCTCACACATCTCAAGGATTATATTCTAAAACTCACGTAATGTCATTTTCCATGACACATACTCCTCATCCATGATATCCCTTATATCAATGATTGTTGTAATCATTTTCACCTCTCTGAATTGAACAACATATTTATGAAGAGCACAACCATCTCTAAAACATATAACAATGAACATCTTATAAAAAAATACATGTAATTTCATTTAGTATAATTACATTAAATTCACCTAATTCCGATTAAATTACATTAATTAAAACATATGAAAAATTATGTGATGTTCATATCATGATTATTTATATACCCAAAATGACTATCATCTCCCTTAGTTTATCAAATGAAACTATGTTCCATGATTAATATTTAATGGAGCCTCAAATACATATATATTAGTATACATTGATAAATCACATGCTATGATTGATTGATATTATCTCCTTGTCAAAACCATATAGTCCTCATCATTTCATAACTATAATCTTCATTCTAACATTCACTAATATCCCTAATTCCACTATGTTATATTTTCCCCACTAATACCCATCTAGGACAAGTGGTAAATAATTTTGTGACCCTCAATGCTTTCCCAAATATCGAATAAGGTAGATACTAGAACCATCTTTTGGAAACACATGTTTGTGAGGAATTGGCATCATAAATCCAAATAATATCTAAATAATATATACTAATCAAAACCATAAAATAAAATACTGAACAACATTCCAATATATCATGTAATTATTTAAAAAAAATATCTCCAAAATGAAAAACCAATTTTGACCCATATTGTCGAAACTAATAGACATTACACAAAAAATCGCTAAGAATGTATTGTATAGCCCCTTCATAAAATAACACCTATAAATATGAGAATATAAATATTAAAAAATGAAATTTTACAAATATACTCTTCATGATAATACCCAAAACCTCTCATGAAATTAATTAAAAGGTTTGGAAATACCATAGTTAATAAACAAAAAATACCACTCCCTTATAAATAATGTCTGATGTTACACATCCTAATCAAGTTCCACTCAACGAGTTGTGAATCTAATTAATGTGATATTATATCAGAATACTATACAATTAATTTAACCTTCAACCAAATCCTCAAGTATGTATCCTCTATCACTCCCTATAAAAGTAGATTATACCACTCTTTTCCCATATATAAAAACATAAAATTATAATTTCTATATCATAGTCAAAAACAAATATCCACAACTATATTCAAAAACATTTTCAATATGAAATTTCACATAGCAATAAATCACATAGAAAAGTGAAATAATTTCCTCATTATGTTAAGTTAAAATGAACGTGGATGAAATAAATATCACTCTATCCCCCTTCCATATGCATCCCTCTTTATGAATTATTTACCAACTTCCATCAAATCATAATCATCATTTCAATACATGACTGAAGTAAAAAATGGAAACTATTACAGCATGTGAAACATTTCCATTGAAATTTAAATTGTAAATTATGTTTGTAAGAGAATGCATAGAAGAGGGAGCATTCATTCATATTTTCCTTATTAAATCATGATACTTTTTTAAACACATGAAACCCTAGTGGTTAAATAGACATTCGTGAGGTTTCCCGAATTAGGTGGTGGGTCATATGAAATTACATGAAAAAAATATAACAATCCATATGGTCCCTTCCTAATGGTAAACGCATAAACCCTACTGTGTTAATCCTTACTACCTTGAACATTCTCTCAATCCTAGAGATCACTCACTAACGACCCATTCCAAAACTATTCATAATAAAAATCAAGAACACCATCATAATAAATAACTACAAAAATAACTAAAAACATCTGACTTTCACATCATTAATAAATCACGATATACTGTTACTATTAAAATTATATTTATTTGTTAATATTTTATATAAAATCCTTTATTATTTATCTATATTTATTCAGACCTCCATCTTTCTACCCCACATTATTATACTATAAAATAAACTATAATATGTTGATTCTATCCTGTTTTCCCCAAATATTATTTATTTCTGACCATGTTACATGCCATAGGGAAACTATAGAATATATAATGTTCCTCTTCATATGTAGTTTCGAATTTTTCTGGTAATTTGGATTCCTGATCTACGGTAGGGGATAAATCACGCGATGATATTTTGAATGGTATTTAAAGCATTTTGGAAATATTTAATGAAGGTTGTGTATGTGGTTCATAGATCAGGTTTTGAATTGGGTGTTCTAGAATAAGTTATAGAATGGTTGGGATTCTGAACTTCTAAATAGTAATTGTAACATCCCATTCATGGTTTGAACATGTGATCATTCCATTGAAGTATTAGTGGACAAGGAAGGACCCATGTTATTAGTTGGTTCAAGATGTGAACTTTTTTTACAAATTAACTTGGTTCACAACATGAAATAGGTTCATGGGAATTTTTTTGGGGTTTTTCATTAAAAAAAATGGTGTTAGGACCTAATTGTTTTTATCCATAAAGAGACATGCGGGGTGGGCCGTGAATTTTTTTCCTCCAACTATATTAATCCTCTTAAATTTTATTTGTTTCAGGTGATTCGGCCTGTTATTAAATAGTGTATCTAAGGTAAGGCTTTTTTTTATTCCACTCTTATTATTTATCATACAATTATATTGAATTTTGCTCATTTTTTTAGGTTTTTGTATTACACAATATAATGGTAGAATCAACTGATTGGATAACAATTTTTCTAATCTATTTTAGAGGGTATCCAAAGATGATTCATGTAGGTAATTCCTATATGTACCATTAAAGGTACATTATATGGGGAACCACTATAGGTTCATACCAAAATTAATTTTAATTGGTAATTGAATTGGGTGTAATGGTTTGGAATTTCATGTGTAAAATGTAATGTTACTTATCTAGTATGTAACACATCTCCATGATTGATTTGTTGGTGAAAATATGGTTCATAGTGGGTTTGTAGGCTATATTATTGAATTTATTTATATTAATTAATTATAATTTATTATAATAATTTAAATTTCAACGAGTTTATGAGAAATGTACCTGATAGAGTTGATGATACTTAGTGGTCTTGGATGAGGCATACTAGATTCCATTGAGGTGTTAACTATACTATTGAGGTATGTGGACCCTATTCAAAAATTTTATATGAATGAATATTTATGATATTTCCGGAATTAATAATATCATGGGTTTAGTAATGTGCTATAAGTACTAGTAATGTCCATAGGTGAGATTTTAGGGTTGCATTATGACTCTGGCGATGAGACCAGACACTCAATATCACCTTGGGAAAATTGGGATCACTCAGGGACTATTTCACTAAAGGGAGAGGGATTTCATTGAACATAGGATAGACCAATATGAGGTCATAAGATTTGGTATGATATTTGGAATATCCAATTCTCGGTTCAAATAAATAGTTTTCTTGAATGCATTTCATATTGATGAGTGATGATGAAGAGAAGTTCTTATGTATTAATGGAAACTAAGAATATCCTCCTAAGGTCAGATGAGAGTTCTAGTCTATAACATGATAGAGATATGCCTAATGATGATTAATTTATGGGATGAATATAGGTTTACTATTGATAGTGGGGTAAGGGATATCCCATGGGACATGTGTAATGAGAACTCAATGAGGGTTCTAGGAGTTGATTGGGAATTAATTTTAAGATATTATGTGTATACTCATCAAGAACTAGACCCTATATTCTGAGGCTGTGATCATGTAAAAGTAATTGTTTAGGATGGAACCTATATAGTAGGACCAAGATGATTAGGGTTCTGATAAATTGGAAATGGACCTTGGTGTCTAGGTTAGGAGGATATGTTTGGCCATAATGTCAATTAAGGGTGAAATATGTGATTTTTTATTAATTGGAAGTTTGTGTGAATGGTTTGTATTATATAGTAGATTCTGTAATAAGGGTTATATTTTTTTGATGATGGGCTAGATATTAATTTAATATATCACATAGATCATCTAATGGGTTATCTTATGTTCTAGAGACCATTATTTTGTTACATGTTTTGGGAATACGATTACATAGTAATATTTTTTAAAGGGAGAAAAAATGGTATATAATAATTTGGATATCAAAATAACAGTATTAAGGTTTTTTCAAAAAATATCCCAATATTAAAAATTAAAAATAAAAGGAATAAAATAAATAATTTTCATGAATGTAAAATATGAGACATCAATAGAGAGGGACCTTACCTTGAATAATTTCTTCCTAAATCGTTGATAGGGAGTACATAGAACAATTGATACACCATTGAAACACCATGAATAATGTCTAGAGATGGAAATTTTGCATAAATTTACAGTATATGATCTTGTAGTAGGGATTGGAAGTGGGAAGGGGGTATTTATACTCTAGGATATGTATATTTTATTGAATAAAATAATGAATAATTTGTATTTAAGGCTAACCACTATTGGGGGGAATTAAATCAAACTTTTTTGGTTGAATTTTAATGATTTAAAGTGTGTTTGTGTAAGACCAAAACAAAAACCACCAATTTAATGTTTTTTAGGTATTTTATACTATTAACATTTATCATTAACACACAACATTATTTTACATATACTACAGTAACCCTTTATTACTTTGGAAACATTTTTATGTAAAAAAATTATTCTTATGGCATAATTTTATCATTAAAATAAACAAATATTCAATTAAATTTACTTGATTCAATATATAATAGTGATAAATATAAATTCAAAACATGTCATTCATATAACCCATAAAAATATATTTTTAATGGTTTAAATAACTATATTAAAAAGTGTAAGGCATGTGTTTCTAAATTTAACATGTTATTTATTATTTCATTAATTATGTAATTTATCGTTTGTAATATCTATTAATAAATTTCAAATCTTGATCATTTCATGATTATATAATATGAGTTATAATATTTCATAAAAACAATATTTTCAATATTTAAACAAAAATAATCTATTTTATAAAATTATTAAAATAATTACCCTAAGCTATTTTATATGTGTTGAGTGCTATGTTTTTATGGGAACACAAAATATTAAATAAATATCATTCTTTATTGAAAGTTATAATTTTCATAGAAAAATAACCATTCAAACCATTAAAAAATTAATTAGGATATTGTTCCAAAATATTATCATATAATTTTTTTATGATTATTTCATTAATTTAACTCCTATATAATTCTTCTTAATTTATCAGAAGAAAAATTTTCATTTTAATTTATTTATAGTAAGGAAAAATATTCCAATTTTGATTGTATTATTAAATAATACATTTATTGTTCCAATTTTTTTTAAATCGTTATTTGTAAACTTATTATGAAATGGAAATGTACATATATTTTCACATAATAAATCAATAATGATAAAATAAGATGTCTATTAATAACATAATAAACATTTCAGGGTTCTAAATACATCCCCCTTAAATAATTTTCATCTTCGAATTAATAATTGTTTTATACATGATGAGCCCCTAAATTTTACATTCCATGTTTAATTCATGTGGTTAGTCATCCCATTATTGAGGTATATATATTTTTTTTTCATTCAATAAGAGAGGTTTCATGTGTGATAATAGTACCTTAGGATATTATAAAAGTAACCCTCTTACTTTATCCAAATAAAAATCATGGAACATGCATTTCATTGAAGGTAGCATCAATAAATCAGTGATAAGTTATTTATTTTATTAGAATTTTAAAAATATTATTTAAAATGTTTTTCATAAAATAATATAAAAAATTATTCTAAACATATTTATAAATAGAAACTTCCTATATCATTTTTGATATTTCCCCAAATAACAAATCAATAATTAGATAAAAATAGGCTAATTGGTGTTTTCCTCTTCTAAAACATCTTAAATATAATTAATTCCAACATGTGTCTGATATAAAGAGAATATTTTTGAAAGGACATAATGGTACATCCTATGTATAGAGTAATATGAATTTTGTGAGGGAAATATTACTCAATAGAAAATACATGATCCTAGAATGAATCAGGTGATGATATAGGTATTTTATTCCTCATAATGTTGGATTCATGTAACATTAATTTTAAATTTTTTATCAAAGTCACATGAGTATGATTCTTGGATAATCCTTGAAAGTAGATCATCTGTAAGCAAGAGAATAGTTGTTTATGACATTCCTACATATACCTTGGAAAATATTTTTTTTTCAAACAATATAATTAAAACATTAAATGAACTACTCACCACCTAATTATAATTCAATTCTCTTCCTCATATTTATATTACAAAAATTAAACTATTATAAATAATTGTGAGTTATGAAACCTATATTAAGAAAATAAAGTATATAATTCTTAATTAATTCATCTAATTAATTTCAAAGGTTCCAAACCAATTTACTATTAAACTTTGATGTCATCCAATATTAATGTAGCTTCAACCTATAACTCATTATGAAGGATTTTCTTAGTCTCTAAACATTACATAAAAATCACTAAAAAAAGTTTTTATGAAATTTCTAAAAAATCATAACAATAAGAATTTAATTTATCCATAAAATTATAAATCTATTATGATTTTACATAAATTAAAAATATGTAACTATTAATCTATGTTTTATTTGATCTATTTCCTAACAAAAAATCATATGGTAATTTTTTAACCTTAATAATGGGTCAAATCTACATTTTCAATTAATAAAAGCATATCCCCCAAGTGTAGCATCCCAGATAAATAAAGAATACTAAATTTTCATATTAATAAAAATTTAGGAATTAAATATTAATTTTATATTAAATATTACACCATGTTCGATTGCATACTCAACACACGCAACGGGTTTCTTTTAAATCTTACATTGCACACAACTTCGAGTTATACCAAATAATAATATATTATTATTATTATTTTAAATGGAAGTTAAGGTGTGTCTATTTTATTGTCATGATTTATTAGAACTAACTAATGTATGATTACACAGGTATGTGAAATGTTTTCATATTTATCCAATAAATTTTAGAGGCTTAAAATAAGAAAGAATCTGATTTTAAGGATGAAATACTCTAATATTCTTTAAAAGGTTTATTTACCACATTTTGATGGAGAACCCTTTTTAAATCTAATTTTTGTTAGTTTTATATATTCTCTTAGAAAATATAAAATTCTTCTTTATAATCAGGACTTCAAAATTTACATTGGGTAAATTTTTTGTATTTCTCTGATAATGTTAATATAGTACTGAAAAATGAAAAATATTCCATTTTAATTCAAAAATGCATTTTCATATATTTTATTTACTTTCCTAAATTATATATTTAATTGGTTTCAAAGTGTAATTATATTATATTTTTACCAATTAATCAAATTTTGGTCATTATATGTAATTTCACTTTGAAATTTGACATAAACAAGTGTCATTATTATGATAGTTATTATATCATAAAAACACACTTTTTGTTTTGAAAAAGGGAATTAATTTTAAATTAATTTCTTCCACTTTTGTGTTTTGAATGTGGATAAATTGATTCCATATTTAGAATCAAGAGGTCAAAATTTTGTAAATAAGTGATTTTTTTAGGCATTATGAATATTTACCTCTGGAAATAATTTATTTACCATGGTTAAAGAGTTAATCTAGTAAATAAGGGTAAAAAATTAACATTATATCAATAGTAAATTAGCCTTACACTTTTCCTAAAACTGTTTGATGAGATATTTCCGACCAAGGGCATAATTGGATTGATTTTGGGACCCCTTGGAGCCACTTGGGAGTGATAATGAAACTTTATATTAATTATTTTAATGTAATGAAAAATGACATAATCATATATCATTTATTAAATCAATTTTTTCATGGCGTTATATAAGATATAATTTAGACTATAAATATTAATTTTAAATCTAAAAATATTTCTAATATCATGATAGTTTACTTATAAGTTTTAGACATCATATAAATTAAATTATTTAGGACACAATGATGATGCATTGATAGCATTATTAATAAATGATTTAAAAAACTGAGATGATAAAATTTAAAAAACTATACAAAACATGTACTTTTCTTATTAGATTATCTTATTTATATTAATAGTAATATTATGTTATAATATAATGTGTTTTGGACATTTTGAAATGAAAATATGTTTATAATAATATAAGTATTTCAAACATTCCTAAAGAGCCGCTCCTCCATCTTATAAAAGAACACAACACTAACCCATTACTCTCATATCTCAAGCCCCTTGGGTCATCCCAAATCTGCCCAAATATGTTACAAACATCCTCTATTAATCCTAAAATCTTTACATATGGAATAATTCACTTTAATAAATCCCTTTGGTTCAAACCAAATGGTGTAACCCTTTTTAAAGGTGACGTCTTTTCTCAAGTCCTTTTCAATTATTTTCCTTCTCAAACCCCATAAACTCTCATTATTGCATAATTTTATAACATAACCAATATCCTATATATATTATGATTTTTTGATATTAATTTAAACTAAACATACACACACCTCTATCTAATGGATTTAGAATATATAGTTTTTGTCGATGGTGAACTACTACCTCACAAAAAGCTGATTGTTCAATTATCTACTACCACCTCTCATTGTGGCCTTTATGATGGTGTTATATTTATATGTGATATATATTATATTTATATTGTCTATATGATTTCTATTTTCCATTTCTTTAATACCATTATGGTTTCCATAATCGGTAAATAAGATAATTTCATTTCAAAAAGTGTGGACTACTGCCCCTCAAAGTGATATGACTCGTTCATACCATTCATGGAACATATAAAGGATGTTGTTAATGAAATTATGGAACATATATAAATTATTATATTATACATGAATAATAATATAACTTTATATCATTTTCATTTTATAACATAAAAATGATAAAAATTACATGAATATACCATTTATGCATACGCACGACATACCATCTCCATGAATGGTGCTTTCCATTTTCATATATCAAAAGGATATGAAAAATCATAAATAAATATATAATGGACAAATATTATATATATGATATTAAAATAATGAATATTATTCTAGAGATAATGGAAATTTGAAAACATGTACAATTTGTAATTATAACAGGTTCATTTATTACTCAAATTCCAAACTTCAACAAATGTGTGATATGAACTCAAATAATTAAATAATTGTTATTGAAAGGAAATAAGTGATGTAATATTAATAATAAACATTTAAAATTTTTCTTATTCAAGTAGAAATTAGCTTATGTTTATTATTCTGGATGAATGAGGAACATACAAGTGAAGTCAGACTCGAGGTAAGGGGTTTTCATGTCACTTTTTCCCATGAGATTCATGCTATATTTTCCAATATTTAATTTTGAGTGGTCTATGTAATGACCATGATTTTATTATTTTTGTAATTTAATTTAATTTATTGTTACTTACATATTCATTTTGGGATCCTTCTTTCATGTGGTGTATGTTTCAAAAATTTTCTAAATCGGTTAGGGAACCTTTCACCCATCTGTTTTCCGTCAATGAATTTTTTTATGCTATGTCTTTTAGTTTACATTATATTATTTTGCAAAATGTTCTACTATATAGTTGTATATTTCCTTTTTATGTACATGTTATGAAATTCCCTTTTCACTCCCATCATCTCTTTTTCATAATTTCAATGTGACGTCGTTAGGATGCAAAAGTTTTGAAATAGAGTTCGTCTAAATATCCATTAATTTGAGGCATATTTTGATAATGTGAACCAAAATTATCCAATAGGGTGTATATTAATCCATTTGACATATTATATCATGAAAATATTTATTTTCATGATATTATAAGATTTTACTAATGTTATCATTTTTATTCAGGTATTTTCTCATGTTGTAAGGGACTCTTTAACTGAATCCTTATTTTGAATGTTTTAAAGAATTATTCTTGTAAAAATTTCTAATTAATATACATGTTTCAAAAATGGTTATAAGGATTTATTTATATGGTTATTAAAGATCTAAAATTTTAACTCCTTTATAATATTCAATGTGGTATGGAACACTTTTATTCCAAAATATCTTTATTAAATGCGTAATATGGTATTGGAAATGGATTTGAGAAAGCATTGATTATTTCAATATCTTGAAATGATATATTTTGATTGAAATGTCAAAATTTTACCCTTCCATTAATCTTGTTTTATGTATAATGATTATGTTATGGTTCTTGGGAATTGTTTACGTATACAGGTGGTTGCCTGATAAACCTAGGGTGGGTGAGCCTGATATATCTCTCCAATGCATTGGGTAACATGATAGGGGTAATTGTTAATGTTTCTCATAAGTTATTTAGGGAATATACTTTTATGGGTATTCCAAACGTAACTCCCTATGTAGCTGCGAATGCTACAATGTAAGTATGTTATGTATGCGACCAATTATTATTATGATTTATTATTTGTGTGTGTTATTTACAAATCATATGATTTCATAAGGTATGTTATGATTGAAAAGTGTGGTTTCATTTATTTGAATTTATTTATGGGATAATGTTTTCATTGTATATTTTATAACCCTTACTATGACTTTTATGCTCATCCCCAGTTTATGAAATATTTTCCATAGGAGATAAAGATGAATAGGGTCAATGATGAGATCCAGGAAAATTCCTTCCATCTAAAACATGGAACTAGACATGTATCTTTTTAAAAATATTGATTTATGAAAAATGTATACAGAGTAGTAGTGTCTACATGTAGTCTTATATTTTATATTTAATTTTTGTGGCCTAATTCACTAAAATTGTAAACAAGAAAAGTTCCACAATGTAAATTCTTGAAATATTTCTAGATTATGTAATGTTTAAGGTTAGGTCATTATTGTTGTTATCAAAGGTCAGCTTAAATAACATTATAATATAGGGTTTTATCTGGGTGTCCGTAAATGATCCCATATATCAAAGTGGGTTATTAAAAATTAGAAACATCAGGAGGCTTATGGTAAAATAGGTTAATTGAACAAATAACTAATTAATGGAGATATAAGGAGGTTGATTGATTAGAGTAATACAAATGTTTTTATGATATCATAAACCTATAGTGGGTTATTTTTTTATTATTATAATATGTCGTTTCATGTTTACAAGTTGATTCATTTTGACAGATTACAGATCAATTTTCAATATGGAAGGAAAGTGATATTCCACAACCTTATTATCCCTAACTGATGATTTGATCAACACTATTATGGAAAAGACATGTTTGAATGATTTTTAAGGAATCTTGAGTATTTAATTTAGGTGCATGAAATTTTTGGAGCCATCCCACACTTACTATTTTCTAAAACAATTTTATGGGTCATGGTATCTTTTTCATGTGATTTTAATATATCAACTTTTCCAATTCTATCAAAAAGTGAAATTATAGAGGTGGAGGGAATGTTTACTTATTTATTGTATTATAACATACTGAAAGAGAATTGGATCATCTTGAAGATCATGATATCTGGATTCAAGGTATGATTTATTTTTCATATCCATAAAAAATGAAGCATCTTTGGATTGGTATTTATAAATAATGAGGATATTTGATATATAGGAATGATCTATTAATACATAATGTGTAAATTTATAGTTAATCGATCATTAAGAACCTTGAATGAGTAAGAAGTATACATATAAGGGATTCAAGAGTTTTGATACATTTTAAGATAATGAAATGGTTAAAAGTATTAAGTCTCTTTTAATGATTAGATTACATTGAAAGACTTTTTATACTATGTGTAACCCTGATGTTTGACATGTAAAAATGATATTCAAGGAATAAATATCTTTTATTTTGTGGATATAGTTATAAAGAACCATTTTGGTTTATTTGATCCTTGAATTTGGAGAAGTTACATGTTATAACGTTTGGGAAGAAAATTCTAGGTATGAGACAACATAAATGGTTTAAATATATTGTGGTTATTTTTTAGGTATTTATTTCATTTTTGGTAATGTTACAAAATTATTTATTTTTTGAAAAAGGACAACACGAAGATTGTGTGATGACAGGTCATGTTAAAAAAAGATGTGGGAATCTGACCCACAACCAAAGTGTGATTTTGATTTATTGCAAACCAATTGACTACGTGAAGTCCCCAATTATTATAACTTATTATTTTTATTTAAATGATTTTATTGATCATTAATATGTTGATTTTGGGATGTTATATTTTAACAAATGGATATCTTATGTATAGGAAAATGATTTTGTGAATTACGGATAAAAGTTATTTTGGAAATTGTTCTCAATTTTGGTGAAACACTATATGTATATGGAAAATAGAATACATTGGGACATAAATTAAGTATTAATTGTGGGATTTTATTTGGGAAGAATCTATGTTTTTGTTTTAAACTTATAGAGATTTGGGTAATTAATTTTAATGATTAACATATCATAGAAAATATGTGATTAGGATAATTACATTTTAGTATCAGACATTAGGAGTAGTCGATGTTATTTAGAGATAAATATTAAGATTTAATGTGGAAGACCCTATGATTAGATCCAAATGAGTTTTGGGATTCAATTATAGTTTGGATTATATTGAAGGAGTTTAAGGACAATTTTATATTTAATGGTTTTTGTTTAATAATGGGGATTATTTGTTCAATTTTTGAGATTAAGAGTAGTATTTATTTTTATAAAAGATTATCCTCTTTTGGGATTCTCTAATACTGTACTAACATTTTTGGAATTGTTTAATGTCTAAATACAAGGGACATGTATAGTTCAACATTTTTGGATGATGTTACTCTATAGAATCTTATTCTAGTTCTTCATATGTGTAAAATTCATCTTGAATACTCATCATTGGATAAAGAATGTGTACATGGATGAAATTTATTGAAGGATGAAACTCTATTTGTCATGTATGTTTGTTTTCTTCAATCACATAAATAAATTCCTTAAAATTATAAAAGGGATCCTAAAACAAAAAAACTGTTTACTTTTGCTGTTGTGGAATCGAAGACCATTTATCCCATCACAAGTTTTAGGTTTTCTGATTGTTTACTTTCTCTTTATCATGTTTTCTATCACTCTCCATCAGAACGTGATGTTTATTTTCTCTTCCATATCTTTGTTTTCCTGCAATCCTAGTATTTTTTGTATTGGGTGACCTTTATAATTCTCCTTTATTTTTTTATAGTGATAGTTATATTGACTATATTTATGATGTGGGACTTTTAATGAAGTTTCCAAACCTATTTTAAATCTTTTGAGGACACAATTTTTCAAAAGGGTGGAAGGATGTAACATCCCAGGTAAATAAATAATGTTACATTTTCATTTTTAATAATATTTTAAAACAAAATTGTTATATTAATTTAAATAGGAGACCTTGTTCTGTAGAATACTAAAAACACAACAACAGGTTTCTTTGAAATCATATATTTCACACAACTGGGAGTTATACCAAAAAACTAATATAATAATACTATTATTTTAAATGGAATTAAACATTGAGTCGTTGTATTTTATACAATAAACAGAACTAAATTCAATATGATTACACATTTTTTTAATATTTTTTTTAATTTTATCCAATATATTTTAGAGGCTTCAAATAATAATGAATATGATTTTTTTCATAAAATACTCTACTATTCATTAAAAGGTCAATTTATAGCCATTTGAGGGAAAATGTTTTTAAATATATTTTTTTTCACTTTTATATGTTAAATTTTACAAAATAATATTTTTCTTTAAAATCAGGACATAAAACTTTATTTTGGTTAATTTTTTGGAATTTTCCTGATAAAGTTAACTTTGTAATGAATAGTAAAAAATACCGCATTTTAATTCCAAATTACATTTTCATCTAATTAATTTATATGGCTAGATTATCTTTTTAATTGATTTCAAAGTGTAATTATATTATATTTTTACCAATTTATCCAATTTTGGTCATTAGAACTAATTTCACTTTGAAATTGGATATAAAGAAGTGTCAATATTTTTTTAGTTATAATTTTTTAGAAACACGATTTTTTTTTTGGGAATGGGAATTAATTTAAAAATAATTTTTGCCAGTTTTTTGTTTTGAATTCGGAAAAAAACGCATTCCATATTTGGAACTTGTAGGTCCAAATTTTGTAAATAGATAACTTCTATTTTTATACATTATTAATATTACTTCATTAAATATTTCATTTACCATTGTTAATGGGTATATATTATTAATAAGGGTAAAAAATATTATTATAATAATAGTAAATTACCCATAAACTAAACATAACCCAATTGGATGATATATTTCCGACCAAGAGCATCAATGAGTCTATTTTGGGGCCTCAAGGGGCCACCTAGGAGTGATACTGACACATTATATTTATTAGTTTTATGTAAAGATAGAAATGACATAAACATATATCATTTTGTAAATAAATTTTTACATGGGGTTATATAAGTTATCTCTTAGAATATAAATATTACATTGAAAGATTATAATATTTACTATATTATGCTATTTAATTTAAAAAGATTATACATCAAATAAATAAAATCATTTACGACACAATGATTATGAAAGGATTACCTTATTAATGAATGATTTAAATAAACGAGATTATATTTTTTTGAAAACTATTCAAAACCTATAATGTTTTTATTGAATTATCTTATTTCTAAAAATAGTAATATTATATTATAATTTAATTTGTTTTTAACATTTCTAAAACAATTTTTTTAAATAAACTAATTATTTCAAACATCCCTAAAGAGCCCCTCCTCCCTATTATAAAAGGAGAAAACTTCAAACCCATTACTAACACCTCACAAGCCCCTTGGATCATCCAAAAACTATGCCAAATAATCTCTAAACATCCCTATAGTCATACTATATTCCTTAACGTAGGTAGAAGGAACTTCAAGAAATCCATTTGGTTCAATTCAAATGAGTTTCCCGATTTAACGGTAACACCCTCTCACTAGTTTTTTTCTTTTATTTTCCTTCTCCAACCCCATAAAATATCATTATTACATTATTTCTTAATAACAACAGTATCAGAAATATACTTGGATTTTTTTATTAGAATTATTAAAACTACGCATACACACACCTCCATCAAATGGATTTAGAACATATAGTTTCTATAGATGGTGAACTACTGTCTCACAAAACGATGATTGTTCAGTTATCTTCTACCGCCTCTCATGATGACCATTAGGATAGATATGTATTTATATGTGATATATATTATATTTATATTGTCTATATTCTTCTTATTTTTTCATTTATGTCAAACCTTTATGGTTTCCAAAATGGGTAAATATGGTAATTTCATTTCAAGTAGTGCAGACTACTGCCCTCTCAAAGTGATATGACTTTTTGATACCATACATGGAATGTCAAAATGATGGTGTTGTAGAACTTATGTAACATATATAAAATATGATATTATACTTGAATAATAATATACTTATTTATAATTTGTTTTTTATTCCATTAAAATGAAAAAATGAAATGATAGTTGCATTCATGCGTACGTACGGCTTACCGTCTCCAATAACAGTTCATTTCATTCTCATATATCCAAATGATATTGGATATTATAAATAACTATATACTAAAATAAATATGATATTTATGATATTGAAATAATTAATATGATTCTGGAGATAATTGTTATTTGACCACATGGACAATTTTTAATTATATTATGGTCATTTTTTACTCATGTTCCAAACATCGACAGAATATCTGATATGAACTCAAATAATTAACTAATTGTTATAGAAATGTAATAAGTCATATAAAAACTATAATAAAATTTAAAAAGGTTCTAAATCAGGAAGAAATTAACTTATGTTTACTATTAATGAAGAACATGGAATATATAATACAAGTCCGACTTGAGGTAAGGGGGTTTCATCTCTCTTTTTATTCTCGTGAGATTCATGCTATATTTGCCACTATTTCATTTTGTTTGGTGTATGTACTGCCCATGATTTTATTATTTGTATAATATAATTTATTCTATGTGTACTTACATCTTTATTTGTATGATCCATCTTTCATGTGGTGTATGTTTCATAAGTTACCAAATCGGTAAGGGAACCTTTCAACCTCCCCTTTTTAGTCAAACAATTTATTTATGTTATGTTTTTTAATTTACATTATCTTATATTGGGATTTTTTTCTTTTATAAACTTATTGATGTCCATTCAATGTATACGTTATGAGAGACCATTTTCTCTCCAATAAAATCTTTTTTTGAATTATAATGTGAGGCCATTAGAATGCCGAATTTTTTTAAGGGACTTCTTATCAATCTTCTTTCATTTGAGGCATATCATGATCTTGTAAAACATTATTCTACTATAGGGTTTATATACTACCATTTAACAATTTATATCAAGAATTTATCTATTACCATTATATTATATGATTTTTTAATTTTATTATTTTTATTCATGCATTTTCTCATGTGGCAAGGGACTCTTTAACTAAAACATTGTTTTAAATGTTTTAAAGAATTATTATTCTAAATCATTCACATTATTGACCATGTTTTCAAAATGGTTTCAAAGATTTATTTATTTAGTGATTGTTTTTCTAAAATAGTAATTCCTTTACAAGAATAATAGTGTTCTGGAGCACTTTGATTCATACATCACTTTATTAAATGTTTTAAATAGTTTTGGAAATGGTTTTTAGAAGGAATTGATTATGTCAATATCATGAAATGATATATTTTCTTGAAATGTTGAAATGTTATCTTTAAATTATACTTATTTTATGTGTAATGATTATGTATTGGTTATTGGGCATTGTATACGTATATGTGTGGTTCTGTGATAAACCAATGCTAGGTGATCCCAAGATAGCTCTTTGATGAATTGGGTGATGTGACTAAGGTAAATGTTAATGTTTCTCCTAAGAGATATATGGAATATATTGTGATGGGTCTTCCAAATATAACTCCTAACATATATGTGAAAGCTATAATGTATGTATTTTATGTATTCCACATGTTACATTTATGATTTATGATTTTTCTGTGTTATTCATAATTCTTATTATTTTATAAGGTATGTTATGATTGAATATGGTTTAATTGTTTTTTATTTATTGATGGGATAATTTTTTTACTTCTATATTTTATAACCATTACTGATCTTTTTATTATCATCACAATTTTTTGAATTTTTTTCCAAATGAATTAATGATGTATAGTGTCAAGGATAGAATCATTGAAAGTTCGTGTTGTCTAAAACATGGAAATATACATGTTGCATTTTAAGAATTTTTATTTTATGAAAAATGGATATTGATTAATAGTGTCTACATGTAATCTTAAATTTGTTATGTATTATTTATGGCATAACACAGTAAAAACTAAACCTAAAAATATCCTTAATGTGAATTCTTGACATAAATCAAGATTATGTATTGTTCATGGCCGGGTCCTTATATCACGAGTTCCAACCCAGTTTTATAGTATGTCTCATTGTTATTCACTAGTTCCCAGTCGATTCTAGATAAATATGTTGTTGTTGAGTTCTAAATTTTGGTATATAAATTCCATATCCACATCCACTTGTATTATTCAGACAAATATATATTTTATTAAAAAAATATTTTTACATTACCATATTTTTTGGATGTCATCATATATTTTGTATTATCCACAAATCAATCACTAGTGCAGAAAACGTTTTTTACGTCGGTTATTTTTAATTTTTTACATCGGTTTCTAGCCGATGTTAATACGTGCGACGTTATAAATATGGTTTTTAACGTTGGTTATTTAAAAACCGACGTCAAAAACATAAAATCGCGATGTTTATCACGTCGGTTATTTTAGAACCGACCTGATAAAGGGCCTGTAAAATGGTTTATCACGTTGGTTAATTTAGAACCGATGTGATAAAGGTCCTAGAGAATGGTTTATCACGTCGGTTATTGAATAAACGATGTGATAAATGGCCTGGACAATAGTTTATTACGTCGTTTCTTAAACATCTGACCCGATAAACAGGGTTGAGGGGGTTTATCACGTCGGTTCATATAGAACCGACGTGATAAACTGGGGTGAGGGAGGTTTATCACGTCCGTTCATTAAGAACCGGCATGATAAACCTGGCTGATCGAGGTTTATAACGTCGGTTCATATAAAACCGACGTGAAAAACCGGGGGAGGGGGGTTTATCACGGCGGTTATTATATAACCGCCGTTAAAAACTGGAGGGAGGCTATTTATCACGTCGGTTATTCAATAACGGACGTGATAAACCATTGTCCAGGCCTTTTATCATGTCGGTTATTAAATAATCGACGTGATAAACCATTGTCCAGGCCCTTTATCACGTCGGTTATTAAATAAGCGACGTGATAAACCATTCTCCAGGCCTTTTATCACGTCAGTTATTAAATAACCGACGTGATAAACCATTCTCCAAGCCCTTCATCATGTCATTTATTAAATGACCAACGCGATAAACCATTCTACATGCCTTTTATCACGTCAGTTACTAAATAACCGACGTGATAAACCATCCTGCAGACCTTTTATCACATCGGTTATTAAATAACCGACGTGATAAACCCATTTTTTTTTAAACAGAACGCAGTGTGATCTTCTCTCCACCAGAATCAACCATAAAACAAATCAAGAAATCGTACCACAAAAACAGAAGTACATCAAAATTAAGCATGTACATAGATAACATATAAAACATACCCACTAGACAGCATCCACCCTCATTTATACCCCATGGACAGCCCTCCCCCACCCCGTTGGAGCCCTCACCCTCATATATACCCCCTGGACAGCCCTCCCCCACCCCGTTAGAGCTCCCACCCTCATGTATACCCCTTGGACAACCCTCCCCCACCCCATTGGAGCCCCACCACACTCATGGACTGCCCCCGACCCCCGGACACCCACAAACAGCCCTCGACAACCCCCCACCCGCATGAACAGCACCTCCTCACCCCCTCACCCCACTTGACAGCCCCCACCACACCACTGCACAGCCCCAAACACCCCTGGACAACCCCCACCCCTGTTCAGCACTCCCACACCCCTGGACCGGCTTCCCACACCCCTGGACATCCCTACCACCCCCCAGGACTATCCCCCCACCCCATCGGACAGCCCTCCCAGACCGCTGGACACCCCCACCCCACTGAACACACCCCCACACCCTTGGAACCCCTCCCCCACAGACCCAAATCCATACCAGAAGAACCATTAAAAGTAGACCAAAACAAGAAGTCGAGAAAAATTAATCATTCACTTATATAACATTCAAAACATACAATGTCAACTTCAAAAAAAAACTAAATCAAACCTAAACAACTACCAAATACACAATTAAAACGACAATATTAAAAATTACATTTTACATTACAAACAACTAAAATTCAATCAAACCTGTAAAATAATTTGACCACTCCACTTGTACGTGTTTGATGTCTTCAGCAGTATAGGGTTGAAGGTCATCAAAAAGCTACAAATGAAAAAGAAGATAGTTAATGTGTATAATGAATAAATCAAATTGAAATATTATGGAAATGTTTAAGAGGAAATCGTACCAGGTCAAAATTCACAACTTTCCCAGTTGTTATTATTTCATACATAAATATTAACATATAATATCCACTTTCGATGAGGACTTGTTGTTCATGACAATTCTGTTTTGAATGACTGTAAATAATATATATAATTTTATGTAATAAATCAAAAAGTACAAATTATAAATGGAAATTTACCTTCGCATTTACATATTTGATCTTTGCATTTCTTTTCTTTGTGTTTTTTTGAAAGTAGACCCATGCACTGTTAGAAAATAATACGAATGGGGTAAATTTAAAATTCATTATAAAAAATAAAACTATTGAGAAATTGAAACTTACTTTTCCAATATATTCTTAAAACTTTCCCGCACATCACCATGAATAGAGCATATCCAATAAAGAGCTTTCTCCCTTGGGCAAAAAATCTCTAACATCAAATGATCACTAATAAAACGAAATTTATTGTTAGTGGTTTTTTATATTAAAAGATAATTAACTCTTTGAGAGAAATGTGTTTCATACCTCTCACAAAAAGGCATCATCCAACATTGTCTGATTATATTCTTTTCAAATCTTTCAGTAATATAAACCATTCTTTGTTCCTCAGTCAATGCACATGCTTCAAGGGAAATCAATTGCGGGTCCATGAATCCATATACTTCTTTCAGTTCATTACTCTAACAAATTTTATAAAGATACCTAATACAAAACTTATATAAGTTTACATTTTTAATACATATAATGCATGGAAAAGGTGTTAAGACTTACATGGAAAAAAATTTCACCACGTTGATGCCCAACTTAACTCCAGTAACAAGCTCCATGATATCAGATTTTGTAATCCCCACACCTATTTCACGTCCACAAACATGAGATTCCATTGGAAACTCATAAAACCCCAAAAACAAATGTGAATATCATGACAATCTGTCAAGACCACTAGAATCTGTATCTGATGTCATAGCATGTTGTCTTTGTTGTTGTCTATAAAGTATTTCTTTACCTTTGAAGTATTCCTGTGAAAAAAATTGAGAAATATAGTAGTTTTCAAATGATAAAACAACTTTAATAAAAAAATAAAATTAAAGATATAGCATTCATACATCTATGGTAATGAGTCGAAGAAGTCTAGATGGCCAAACTAATAAATGGCTGATACTATGTCCAACTATTGCCACCTCATCTGTAGGTATTGGTACCCTAGCTGATCTATCTATAATATCTTGTACAGTGACCCTCTGATTCACTACCTCTAATTGTTTATGATGAACTGTATCTCATATACAATATACCAACCCGTATGCTACTATATGATGTTGAGAATCATCAACATACAAATCGTAGTATGTAGGAAGCTGCGGCGGAGGCGTAGGATAAAAAATGGGGTCCGCAGGCTGAGGTGGGGGAGTGGGAGCTACTGACGAAGGAGGAGGATAAATAATGGGGTCTTCAGGGGGAGGTGGAGGAGAGGGAGCTGCAGTCTGAAATTGTCGTTGCATTTTTGCAAACATAGACTGCACCGACTCTCTAATCTTGTCTTCCATCGTCGTATTAATATTTTGAACTTCAGCCTCCAAGGATTCTATTTTTTTTATAAACCCCCTCAATGTTAGAAGTTGAAGAATGTGGAATCACTTTTCTTACAGATACACCTGACAGATATCCTCTTACACGACCAGGATGTTCGGGCCTTCCCAATGCTGCAAATAAAATATCTTCCCTCCCAGTAGCTGTAAATATCCCCTCTGAACTCTGCTCCTCAAGAGAGTCCTGTATTAATTAATTGAACATTTCAGTAATGATTGAAACTTATATGAAGAAAAAAGTTTACATAAATAAATTAAATATATATCTTACAATCCTCTCAGATACGATTCTCGATTCTTCCGAAAGATATTGACCATTTTTCCCTTCTGATCTCTCTTCCATTTTTCATGTCTAGATGGAGGGGATGGAGGGGCCACCTCTACAGATCTTGAAAACTCAGCTCTTAGTTGTTGAAATTTTTCTGCCATCATTTTTTCTTCCAATAATGTATACCCTCCCCGAGATAAACTATGAGGGTATACATTTTTAGATTGGATCTCCTGATGATCTTTCCTTGTTTGCTGTAATTTAAGAATAAGAAATCATTAACAACACATTAATAAAATAATTTATATAAGAAAGTTTATAAAAGTTAACATTGCCCTTACCAGAAATGACTCTTTTTTTCTACTTTCAAAAAATTGTATCCATGTGTCTTTATCTATAAAAGGATATATACAACATGGATTTTCATGAATCCTATGAACATAAATGAAATCAGATGAGAGGGTTGATTTGAAATTCCTCCATCTCCTGGAAGCCAACGATTAGCATTTTTTCCTGACTCCTCCAGTGTCAGGAATATCAAATGTCATCTGATAAAGAAGAGGTTAAACATATTATATATACTAGAAACATTAAAAGAATGGTCAAACAATGACAAAAGATCTTACCAAAATCGTCTCCCAAAACTGAGAGATAATCGCTTTATCCACACCTCTCCAATCATCATACAGAATTCTTACTTTGGTCTTAGCCTGAGTTGCAACAAAACTCTTAAAATATTTGTCATTTGGACCTCTAGGAATATCATCATCATCAAACTCAACTACTATCCTCTGATCCTGTGTACGGGCAAGTGATAATTTTGGTAAACGTGTGCACCCATGTTTTCAAACCTTTGAACTCTTTGTCATAATAGGACCTTGTGAATGTTCATCCCCAGAGGTATGACCAGCAATATGCTCCTCTCCAGAATCATGTGGTTGATCATCTGAATGATTTGTCATTATCCTTCAAATCAAAAAAACAAACGTCAGTTCACAAATATACAAATTCAAATATTTTAATACTACTGTAATCAGAAAATAGAAAAGTGTAATAAGTTACATAATAGTAGACATTGGTAATATGGTAAGCATGTTAAACAATGGTAAAGATGGAAAAGATGGTCAAGATGGTCAAGATGGTAAAAATGGAAAAAATGGTAAACCTGGTAAACATTGTAAACATGGTAAAGTAATTGTCAGTGACAAATATAAAAATTCAAATATTTTAATACTACTGTAATCAGAAAATAAAAAAGTGTACTAAGTTACATAGTAGTCAACATTGGTAATATGGTAATCATGTTAAACAATGGTAAAGATGGAAAAGATGGTCAAGATGGTTAAGATGGTAAAAATGGAAAAAATGGTAAACCTGGTAAACATTGTAAACATGGTAAAGTAATTGTCAGTGAACAAATATACAAATTCAAATATTTTAATACTACTGTAATCAGAAAATAGAAAAGTGTACTAAGTTAAATAATAGTAAACATTGGTAATATGGTAAGCATGTTAAACAATGATAAAGATAGAAAAGATGGTCAAGATGATCAAGATGGTAAAAATGCTAAAAATGGTAAACCTGGTCAACATTGTAAACATGGTAAAGTAATTGTCAGTGAACAAAAATAAACATTTTAAAATTCATGTAATGGTTATAAACATGATAAAGTAAACTAAACAAAATTAAAACAAACAAAAACAAAAACATATACTAATTTTATTTTAAAACATGTTTTAATAAATAAAAAACTTACAATATCTAACATTTATGGAAAAAATAAATGTAAACAAGAAATAAACACATGTTACCTGCAATTTTAGGAATGTACAGATGGATTTTTTTCCCTAATTCCTTCGTCGTGATCGTTCCTTATGGCACAAAATATGTCTTCAACATGATCATCATTATGTTCTGTTAACATTTCCATGGAAGTAGGGATCTCACATAAATCAGCATATTCATCAAGTTCATCCTCAACAACATATTGTTTTTTACCTTGTAAAACAACTGCCCACTGCATATCTGATTGATCTACTATATAAAAAATTTGTTTTGCATGTGTTGCCAATATAATAGAATCAGCTGTGTCTTCCAATCTATTCAGATTAACAAGTGTCATTCCAAATTCATCCTGTCTGACACTGTTGTTACTGTTAAACCATTTACAGTTAAAAACGGGAACTTTAATTTTAAAGTAATCAACCTCACATATGTCTTCAATCACTCCATAATATGCATTTGATGTAGAAATTGGGGTTTTGTCCTTAGCACTCGAAAAATGCATTGCTTCTGCAAACACCAATACACCACTATTATGACCTGCACTTATGTTGGCCTGAGCTTTTGAATGAAATTTATAATCATTAATGTCATAACCAGACCATGTTATCACATTTATACATGGACCACCCACTATCCATTTTAATGTCTCTGATAAATTTTATCTACCAAGTAAAGTCTTTTTAATCCATGACAAAAAAGTTTTTTTGTGCTCATTCAAAATCCACATTTCGTTCTTCTTTGGATGACATTGTTTCAACTCATTAATATGCAATGTGATATACGGTTAAGCATCAACTATGTTATTCAAGATGTATGATTCTAACTTCTTCATCTGTTTAGCTGACAATGATTTGACTTTCAAGCCGCGAATCCCCTTTCCCCCATTATTAACTCTTTCATGGAGAGATGAAGGAAAACCTATGTGTTGCGCCATAGCCAAGTAGCTCGTACAAAACTCTGCTACCTCCTCAGAAATATACTTTTCAATAATGGAGGCTTCAGGTCGATATTGATTTTTAATATACCCCTTTAATATTTTCATATACCTTTCAAAAGGATACATCCAACGAAGATATATAGGTCCACAATGCTTTATTTCTCTAACCAGATGAATCATTAAATGCACCATTATATCAAAAAAAGTTGTAGGAAAATACATTTCCAATTGACAAAGTATAAAAATTGCATCCTTTTCCAAAATGTTCAAAGAATTCACATCAATCGCCTTGTTACAAATTCAATTGAAAAAATAACACAACTTCATTATAGTCTTTCTGACACGAATGGGAAATATTCCACGCAATGCAACTGGTAGAATTTTTTTCATCATGACGTGACAATAATGTGATTTCATACCTATCAACTTCAAGTCCTTCAATGAGACAAAAATTTTTACATTAGAAGAATAACCTTGAGGCACTTTGGTATCATGAAGACACTGACAGAAGCTAATTTTCTCCCTCTTCGATAATGTATGACAAGCCGGGGGAAGAAATGTTTGTCTTCCTTTAGGAGTGGGAGCTAACTCCAAATGTATTACCATTGATAGTAAGTCTAATCTTGCATTCAACCAATCTTTAGACTTTCCTTTAATATCTAACAATATTCCAATCAAAGAATCACAGATATTCTTTTCCACGTGCATGACATCAATATTATGTTTAACTTCATGATACCTCCAATATAGTAGCTCAAAAAAAATTGACCTTTTCTTCCAAATATGTCTATCATTACCAGATTTCTATGTCTTTCCCAATGTCACGTCAAGTTTTTTCACCCTCTCAAAATACATATCAGGGGATAAAGGTTTTGGAGCAGTATCAAATTCTTATGAGCCATTGAATGCCTTTTTTAGTCCTCTATAAGGGTGTTCCGTAGGCAAAAAAATTTCAATGACCCAAGTACACTGTTTTCCTCCCATTATGAAATTGACAATAAGACGTCTGTTGTTCGCAAATTGGACATGCTTTATGCCCTTTACCACTATATCCAGACAAATTTCCATATGTTGGGAAGTCATTTATAGTGAACAGAAGCACTGCATGCAGTTGAAAATATTCCATTTTATAAGAATCATACACCCTAATACCATCTGCCCATAACAGTTTCAAATCATCAATCAACAGTGACAAGTAAACATCAATATCATTACCGGGTTGCTTTGGACCAGAGATCATTGTACTCAACATGACATAAGTGCGCTTCATACAAACATTAGGAGAGAGTTTGTAAATTACCAATAAAACATGCCATGAACTATGTGTGCTACTGAGTGTTCGGTATGGATTCATTCCATCTGTGCACAACCCTAGTGTGAGATTTCTAATTTCATTTCCAAATGTAGAATACTGCGCATCAATTTTCTTCCATTGTGGACAATCAGCTGGATGACATATTTTTCCATCACATACTCGCTCTTCAGCGTGCCATCTTAACCTTTTTGCATCATGTGAATTAGAAAATAAACATTTGAAATGATTAATTATATGAAGATACGAAAATAACTTTGAAGGGAGCTTTAAAATATCTACATCACCCTGTGATTTTTCTTTCACCTTATACCGTGATGTCCCACATTTTGGACACTCTGACAAAAATTCATATTCCTTCCTATATATAATGAATTCATTCGGACATGCATCTATTTTATTGTATCCCAATCCCATCGGGCATAATATTTTCTTGGCTTTGTAATGTGAATATGGAAGATCGTTATTTTTTGGAAGAATGTCTTTAATCAATTGTAGCAGCTCTGTAAAACTTATGTCACTCCATCCATGATTCTCCTTCAGGTTAATCAATCTTAACACCGCCAACAAAACCGTAAAATCTGTACAACCGAGATGTAATGGTTTTTCAGCATCACCATATAGACGCGCAACTTTCGGTTCAATCTCAATTTTTTCTACTACAATATCGCAAATCATTTCTTCAATTCCATCGGAATTACCATCTTGAGAATCATCATCATCAGTGACATTCCTTCAAGTTTCACCATGCCAAATCCAAGGGCTGTAACTTGGATTAAAACCATGACATATCAGATGATCTTTTATCTCTCTACTTTTCAACTTCTTTATATTCAAACATTTTAGGCATGGACAGAAAAAAGTTTCACTACTTGGAACATTTTGTTTTGCAAATTCCAAAAAGGCATCAACACCTTCCTCAAATTCATTGCTCATTCGATGTGCCGTAGTCCAACTTCTACTCATTATTACCTATAACAAATATCAATAAAATATATATATTTTTAAGATAATACAAATACATGTTTATATGAAAAAAATCATAATTTGAATGTAAAACAATTTAAAATATAAATCAAATCTGTAGGTATTTAAAAAATTAAGCTTGAATATTATTTTTAAAACAAAATATAGTTAGATATAATAGTTTTAAATTTCATTGAATCAAAGAAAACCATGATGCCAACAAAGATTAATATTGATTGTGGTTTTGATGTTTTAATATATCAGATAAACAACCTATTTTAAATGGCATGCAGACCTTGATATTGGTCTTCATCACCCTTCGGTGTGACTGGAAAAAAGAGGTCTACCAGCATGTTATTATTTTATTAAAAATTCACTCATTATTGTTTCTGATGATCGTTAATTGCATTGGCAGGCTGAGAGGGCCGCCCCGCGTGTTCAACACTGGTCTTCTCAGAATAACAGTAGTCCCACTGATTCGGTTTAATCCTTTATTTCTGCTTTTTAGTCGCATGTAACATATCTTGTGGGGATTTGATTTTGTACTTGGACTTCAGCTTTAACGGTTATCAATCAAAATAAAACTTGACTAAAAACTCTTTTTATTTTAGGTTTTCAAAATCCAAAAACGAAAACAAAACAACCATGGACAAAAACTGAATTCCAATTACAGGAAACATGTTCAGAAATTCTAAACACCAAGAATTAATAATTATCAACAACAATAGTGAACAGCCTGGTAATTACAAGACTACATATGTATATTTATATGATTAACAATAATAATGTGTTTTATATTCTCAAGTGAATGTTCTAAATGATATGGTAATTCATATGGTTTAATATCATTGGTAACATGTTTTCGATTACAATGAGACATAGGTGTGAGAGCCATTGATAATGGAGTAGTGGCCTAATCTCAATCTTGGTCCAACATCCTCAACATATTCTTCTAGGGGTAAAATTTAGTATGGTTTGTGTTATTTTTACTCCTCTATATTTATTATAGGTTATTAAATCAAATTATTTTGATTAACTTTTTTTTATTCATCCTTGTATTATTATTTTTTGACATTTTAGGATATTATAGTTTTATATTCTTATTCATGGTTGGAACATGGTTAGTGAATACCATGAGGTTCTACCTAGGAATCATTTTACATTTGTTTACAAATATAATGGAGGAAATATATTTTTTACAAACCATACTTATTTTTCATGAAATCACACAGCATGATGCATATGCATTTTTTAGGGTTAGTTCTAGGTTTTTCATACTGTGTGGTTAAACCATGGTACTCCTCCAATATCATATAATGGGGATCACATTTATTGTTTTAATTTATAAAAAAACCGATCCAAAATATGTTATAAAAAGTAATTATTATTTATTTTCCTTTAAAGTAACGATGCACGTCTTTTTTATCTCATTATTCATCTAGTTTAATGTTCCCTCAACATAGTCTGTTATATCAACAAAAAATTCCACGAGATTCAAATAACCATTTGCAATAACAAAATAAAAATAACCATTTTCAATACAAATAACCATTTGCAATAAAAAAATACAAATAACCATTTGCAAATAACCATTTTCAATAACAAAAAATTCCACGAGATTCAAAAACGAAAGAAAAGCACATCAAGAATTGAAACAAAAACGAATGAAATAAATTCGTGGAAGGCATACTTGAATGTTGCGAGTTGAGATGATAGATCTGAGAGGAGTGAAGAAGATAAACAATGAAGCCAAATTGAGTTCAACGTAGGTCGATCAACAAGACGTTTAGGGTTTACCGCGCAAGAGAGACGTGTCGGCGGACTGTCAATCGGAAAATCGTAAATGACAGTCCACGGGCTTTAATTTTTTTAAAAGTTTTATAATGTCTCTTATTATATAACCGACATTATAAACTATTTTTTAAATTTATAATGTCGGTTATGTTAAAACCGACGTAAAAAAGCTCCTGCGCTTTGGTTTTTTACGTAGGTTATTTTATAACCGACGTAAAAATGGAGATATCTACGCGTTTTTGACGTCGGTTAGAAAATAACCAACGTAAAAAACCCCCCCGTGCATTGGTTTGTTACGTCAGTTATAAAATAACTGACGTAAAAAACGTGTACATATCTCATTTCTTACGTCGGTTATAAGATAACCGACGTAAGAAACCAATGTGCGGGGGGGGGGGGGGGGGGTTTACGTTGGTTATTTTATAACCGACGTCAAAAAACCCGATATTTACGCATTTTTTACGTCGGTTATAAAATAACCGACCTAAAAAACCCGATATTGACGCATTTTTTACATCGGTTATCTAATAACCGACGTAAAAACCCCCAGCCCGGACGCGTTTTTTACGTCGGTTATAAAATAACCGACATAAAACCCCACGCTTTGTTTTTTACGTCGGTTATTTGATAACCGACGTAAAAAACACGTCGATATCGTGTTTTTTACGTCGGTTTCCAAATAACCAACTTAAAAACCCCCCCGCGCATTGGTCTTTTACGTTGGTTATAAGATAACGGACGTAAAAACCCAATAGGCGCGATTTGTAACACCGGTTATTAAAATAACCGACGTAAAAAAATGGTGACGTAAATAACGATTTCTGCACTAGTGAATTCATAATGTTTTGTAATCCTAATCCCAAAATTTTCTAACCCTCCTCCTAATAAAAACTATGATAAACCATGCCTTTATTAATCATTAATTTATGAAATTTATTTAATAACACATATATTACAAGAGATTTTATTTATAAATAATGTATTTTTCGTAATTAGAAACATATCACATCGACCTGATACATCGATACAACACCCTTATTGGATATTCAATAACATGCTTTTAAAAGTACATATATTTTAAATCAACATGGGATAACCTGGGGACATACATTCGAAATGGGTGACCAATAATGCCATGATAGAGAATAAACAATGTATGGAATATGGTAAATAAATAATTTTGATTCAATAGGAACAAAAAATATAAAAAAGTGGTGAGGGTCATAATCAAGAACAATGAGGAATGGTATGACATGATTGCATAATCGAAACATGGTAATACTGAAACAATGTTAAACATGACATCATAAGAATAAGTCAAGGTAAACCAAGAGGACCTCAGAACATAATATAAATAGACTAAATTTCTAGGAACTATACATGGAATTTCAAGAGACTAAAACATTACCCAATTCATTGTACTATTATCGAGGGACGCCCATCATAATCATATCATGTACATGCATAAGTGCACCACATAGATCATATAACATATGAACATATGTCATTAAATTTAATCCCAAGATTTAATAGCATGGGGTACACACTTGGATGTTCCCATTCAATGTGTATTAGTTCAACTAGATGAATAAACTTGAGTGGAAAAGTTTATCGGTATAAACATTATAATTTTTTTCACACCAAATTGTAGGACAATTTATATAACATTGTGGTGGAATATAATGTTCAAGGTAGAGATTAATGAGATTTAAATGGGTCTCTCATAATTTATTCATAAAACGTATTGAATTGTGATGTTTAATAACATATAAAAATATTAAATTTTGGTATGTTAAAAGCATTAGACTGGAATCATACTTGAATAATTTGTTGTCATGAAAACTCAACCGGAAATTTCCACAACATATTAACTATACATGAATATCCATAATATGGTTTAATGGGATAGAAAGTTGTATCTATTAATTTATAAAAAAATCTAAATTTTTAAATGTGGATAAAACATATCCCAAAATTTTTAATTTCACATCAATAAGATAAAATAATTAAGATACATGACTAGTAAGGAATAGAGATAGATGGCTCTCGACCTGATGATTTCCATTATTAATCAATGAGTAGGAAACCATATGATATTGGATACAATATGGTGACACATTATATAATATTGATATAGGTAATATTTAATAATCCCATGTATTATAATTGTTTAGATTGGGGGGAGTTGTTGGAAGTGTAAATTTATACTTGTGGATATGTAACATTACGTGAATAAATTATGAATAGATAGTATTTTACAACAACCATAATTCGTTGTAATTATGTACAATTTTTTTTCAACAAAATTTATAAAATTATAGTTAATGACTTCTAAAACATTAGCCACACTTTTAATGTTATAGTTTTCATGGTATTTTAATTTTTTCCCTTTTATCATTAACATAATACATTATTTTACTTATAAATCGTTAACTATTTTAGTACCACATTAATGTTTTTATGAATAAAAATTAAATTTACATTTCTATCAAATTTTAATCATATAATTCAATATATTCTGTCTATTTAATGTGATTCTATTTATAAAAGACAAAAAAATAAATTCGAAATATGTTATCTGTATAACTCCGAAAAATTGTTTTTAAGTATATCATCATGGTCATAAAAAATTCAAATAAATGGTTCTAAATGTAATGATTTATATATTTTTTCATCATGTAAATAATTTTTTGTTCATTGTATATAATATAATATTCAAAATATTTATAATATCTTAATTATATCATAATATATATCATATTTTTCATAAACTACATTTTTACATTTAAACATAAAAAATAATCTTTTTTAGAAAATTAAAAAATTACCCTATTATTAATCTGGAATGATGTGTCAAAAAATTAAATTCATTTAATCCAAATAATTATCTAAATATGATAATTTATAAATTTAATTAAATATTCACATTTACTGAAATTTGGTAATTTCAAATAAAATTTAACATTTTAACCATTATTAAAATTACTTAAGACCTTGTTAAAATAAATAATCTTATAAAAATATTTTTATAATTATTTCTTGAATATAATTTTTCTAATAATCTTATAAATTAATAATAAAAAATATATTTTAATAGAATCTATTTATTTTCATAGAAAATAACATGATTTTAACTGTTTCATTAAATATTATAATTATTAATCCTTGATGTAGTAGTCTATTATGGCTAATGTTTTTATTTAATTTAAATATATCTATACATTATAAAAAAATACATTCATTAAATATAGAAGTTATTTTAATAAAATAAATTAAATTTTAGGCTGTTATATGGGGTCCTTGATTGTGTCCTCCCATAGACTCCAGGACGATTAGTATATGTGCTAGTCTTTGACTTCCTTAGGGTATGTAGTGTTGGAGAAATTTTCTTGACTATGACCTCCCTTTAGATAATGGGTATAGTTTTTTGTGATTAAATATGTCCCCATTTGGTTTACGGTGGTGGGATGGTGTGATTAATGTGACTTTCAAGGTGGATGCATCACGATGTGATATTAGACAGGATCAATGGTCCCTATCATAAGTTACCATTCTATGGGATGAGATATAGAAGCATGATTGTGCATTATGTATTAAGGTATTAGGATGATTCCTAAACACTATAATTCCTTGAGAATTCATGTATGGGCTTGACATTAGTTTTACTTTAGGATACATCAATATTTGATCATAACATTGAATCATGTATTTTTATCAAATTGTGATGTCCTAACGGTTATGTGTTCCACTTCATGTGTCATGGTGGAATTATTAGTTCAAAATAGCATAGAAATCATGTTAACTTATTTTATTTACCATATTTGTTTATTAACCCACATATAATAGTATATATTTGTGCTTCTAGGTGGGACCCAACTGAGTTTATGATCACACCATCCATGGGAATCATAGTGAGAAAATAAACATAATTTATTTATTTTAGGTTAGAGTATGGGATGTAAAATGGATTAGTATGAGGTAAATCACCAATTTTTGGAGACAAGGTCTTTAGTGTGAACATGGTATGGCGGTAGGAATTGTTTGTGTGTTTGTGTGTGTGTTTTTGTGTCTTATTTATTGTGTATTTTTTAAAATGGATCATCCTAGTTGGTGATGAATGTAAATATTATGTGGAATAATAATCTTAATATTATACCATTATTTAATTTTCTATTATGAATATACTACTGATTAAGGATTTTTGTGATGTTTTGTTTCATTTTAACTATTTTTTTTCTAGGATTTTGTGGCAATATCTTCCCCATTATATGTATGAATCACATCTAAATTGTAGACTCAAAAATATAGGTAGGCGTTATTGAGTATATGTGGCATTGTTTTCCTTGAAACTACTGAGTGATCCCATGTCTATGAAATTATTATGTGGTATCATAACTTGATCATTTTTAATGATTTGTGAAAATTGTGTGTAGGTGGTCTAGATATGTGTTGATGCTTGTGATGGATATTTAATATGTGAATTGGGATCAACATTTTAAATGCAACTCTAGGTTACCAGGGAATATATTTTATTTTTTCGATTTTCAATGAAATGGTTGTATTATTTCACCCTAGGTGACGAACTTTTTTTTTTAATTCCTGATTTTTTAGTTCTAGAGTAATGGAAATAACAATTTTTTAATTAGAATTATTATTATTACATGAAAAATTTAATAGGACTTATATGACTAAATTTAGTTTATAAAATACCCTAGGTAATCTCGTATAGACTATTTATGACATTAGGTGTTATTTTTGAGTAATTTTTTTAAACTAAAAAAGTGGTGTTTTAAAAACATTTATCAGAAAATTAATATAATTAAATAGTTTAATAGTGTAAAATTTATTTTTATTTGTAAAAATATAAAATAATTTTTCTGGTCGTTCAAAATTTACTACACCACTTAAAAATTTACTTTTTATTAAATGATTTTTAGGGTTTGTTTTAATCATTGATCAAGGGTAGACCTTGATCTCAATTATCCTCAAAGACACTAAAAACATTCACATTGTACTATAAAATGATAAAGAAGATAATATGGAAGTTAAATAATATTTTTAGTCTTTAAGATATTCTAAAGGGAATTAAAATTATATATTTGGCGAAATAAGAGCTTTTAAATATTTCTGAGTTATTACAACAGATGTCAAATACAAAAAATTAGTCAGCAATCCATTATGAATTAATAATAGATTTAATTTAATGAACCCAATTATGTTAATATGAATATAAAATAGAAATTGAGATCCAACATAATACATTAAATTGTTACAGAATAATATGATCATAATTCATCATTATGTGCATAGATTTATCAAAATAATCACCTACCGTTGAGCCCGTTGATGATAAAATAAAGAATCTCTTGTTGAATTATGACATCTGATATAATCTCATTATGATGATAAATGAATCCAAAACCTATAAATGGTAGGGAATAACCCTTATACACTCCAATTTGAAAAAAACATTCCCCCTAATTGATCTTACATTTGCTGTTCTAATTGTGCCAATTTATAGACAATGAGGGATGTGTTTTTGGGCACCCTGAATATTGAATAACATTTAGATCAATGATTTTAGAAAAAAATATATATTATATAATAGTTTTAATAAAATTAAAAGAGTTACTATCTATTGGATATATCCAATAAAATATAAAATAAGTTATCTCTTGACATTGAACAATGAAGTCACAATCTAATTTATTTTTTGGCCTTGAACTAGATGATTTTTTTCGATGTTCTTCTAGTGAACACTAAGGAAAATATATTTTCATTCAATAATTACCATTCACCTAAAATAAATGTAGTCATTAGGTGATGTTATATTTTTATTCTAAATGTGTGCTTTGACCCTCACATAGTTTAGCCTATTGGGATTGAAATTCATCATCATCACACCAAATAACCTCCAACTATTATGAATTTTTTTTTTTCAAATTTTAACAGTTCATAAAATTGAATATTTTACCAAAATTAGAAGTTAGTTTGATTATAATTTTTTCAATATTCAATATGAATATTTTTTAAAACCATTTCGTAATGGTCGAATGAAATATTGAATCTCAGAGTAATCACATCCCACTAGAAATTATTTAATATAATAGGAAAATAATATTTAATAAAATAATTAATGATGATCTCAATTATTTCATGAAGATTTAAAATTTGTTAAATATTTAATTAATTATAAAAATTTGATTAATGAAAGACCAATACAAAAGATTTAATTACGATATTTAAGTAAATGTATGTGTCATGATTTTTTTAGAATAAATATTATGGATTTGAATTATTAATAACATATAAATGAAATCACAAGTAAATATTTCCAATCAATCTCTACTAGAGATTCTAGAAAACATTTCATGATTTTCTTTCTACCTCCAATATAATAAATTTATGTTACTTTAAAAAATTAAATCCTAATTGATTCTTTATAGAAAACCTACCATATACTCATTATAATATAATTTGAAGACCCACGAAAATTATAAATCTAGAAATTCATCCCATATACTATTATTTGATATATCCTCGTATTATGTTCATAATATCACTACCATTATTATTATTTTTCTTAATTTTTTTCTTTTATTGGTTGTTTTTCTTTTTCCAGAGAATAAAATTGTTAGAAAACTTGTATGGACTTGTGGGATAATCAAGTAATGTACTAAAAACGATATATAATGAAATAATTTGTTGAAAATAATTTTTGAATGTAGATTAAAATTAACATAAGATATATTTACCTTTCATTAGGTAAAATTATTCACACATGATTCTTGATAGAAATTATGTGTAGAGATTTTCAATGAATTAATTATTCAATAAAAGTATCACAAAAATGGTATAAATGTATTAATGGTTTCATATATACATTAATAATAAAATAAATTGAAAAAACATAGTAAAACTAACCATTAATTTGAAAATATTTTTCAAAATATTATGTGATGAGAAAATTGGTTTTATTTAAATGTTATAGAAATATAAAATATTCGAATTCAATCTGAATTTTCAAAAAAACTCAAGAATTAATTGGGAATTTAAAATAAAAATTATAACAAAAAATTGAATAAAAATGTAGATTGTGGGGGGAGTAAAAATTACATAAGACATGTGAAATTGGAAATAAATAATAAAGATTAAAACATGTACTAATTAACTATGTAGGGTGGGAAACGTTAAAATACCATACCAAAAGTGAACATTTGGAAAATATAGAAAGATAAATAATAAATACTTACTAACTAAGGAACATATATCCCCCCATACATAATGTCTTCTATGTCATATATATAATTAAAAATACAATTAGAAATAAGGATAATACATGGTGATTTTTTCTAACAAGTTTCTTCCTAATGATTGAGTTACTCCACTAGAGACTTTAGTAAGATTCCACATAATTTATTTAATCTTTATTCATAAAGGTGAATATTAGTTAGGTTTTCTTTTATTATTACAATAATAACACCAAAAGAGTCAAAATTATTGATAAATGATGGGTTAATCTATCCAGAAAAATGATTAACTAGGTTTAATTTCAACATTTAATAATAAATGTGGAACATTTTCTTAATGTGGAATTATTGAAGAAGGATCTTTTGTTCAGGGAAGCTATGGTTATCACCATTAAAATCCTTTATTTGTTATAATAATCTCTTTAAAATTCTTCCAACTCTTGAAGTTGATTCTTCCATTGATAACCATCAACAAAAAAATAATTTAATTAATGGTATAATAAGTCTATTTATCTACCTCAATATGGTAGTGAAAACCGCTTCCAGAAAAATCCATATGGGTACATCCTAATGTGTGTTTTTATAGAATAGTGGTAAGACCAAGAGGCAGTATCATGTCTAAGACTCTGATAAGTCATTTTGGGTTGACTGTTTTTTCATGAATTTATTTGATCTATCTATTTGATACTTTGTCTTTCCAATTGAATGGGGTGATATAAATTAGAAACACAATTATTAACCACATAATATCCCCAATGGATTGAATTTTTTGATTATAAAATAGATAACCATGGCCAATGATGATTAAATTAGGAAATCTAACCCAATAAAAAATTACTGTTCCAAAAATATACATAACAATATTTTTGGAATTCCCAGTGGCCAATCCACTCATAAGAACCTGAAATAGAGGGCCATATGGCATCAAGAGAACCACTATCTACACTAGAGGCTATAGAATAATAGTGAAAAGGTATGGTTTTATTTTTTAGAGACTAGAATGTATTTTACATAGTGGAGAATAATGATAAATAATATTAAGGCAATGGGAAAAATATAACAGGCATTGAAGATTCTTGAGAAAAATATTTAACAATATCAAATATAAATGATATAATGATGATACAAAAAATTATGTAGGAATACAACGTAGAATGAAAAAATAATATACTTCTAAAAAACATATTCAAAAACAACAAAAATATCAATCTCTAAGAGAATCAGGAGCTATGGCTCTACCATCTTATTCTATGCTCCAGTGCAAAATGATATCAACTATCAAATGTTGTTCAATTTACATTATCAAAACCAATGTTCATGTAATCTTCCTATGATGTAAATAATTGATTGTAATGGTTTTGAGTAATACTAGGTAGGCCACCATCAATATTATATAATAAAAATTTAATATAAATGTATAAAATTTAATAGTGTGAAATTATAAAAAATTTAAATTAGTAAATTTGATAAAAACAACCCCTAGATCGGGCTCCTCATGGGATATCGGGTCTAGCCTTCCTAATTATGCCTAAGATATATTTCTTCGATCATTTAAACAATAATTGGTCAAAGGGAAATGGAAAATATCCAATGAGGCCATGTATAATAATCTTAATATATCCATGGGAGAGTAATGGGATCCATTACCTTAAAAGTTTAATCCCATTCTTAGTGATCAACTATGTTGTTCGGATTTGGGGTTTAAGTGTAATACATATTATAAAATTTTGGAATATCACCATAAAAGGAATTTAACTAAGCCTAGGAATATGTCCAATGTAATCCAGGGTGGACTTGATTAGAGTAGATGTTGATAATCTGACATCTATTTTGTTCGATGATATTATGATAATTAAAAGGAGTTGATCCACAAAATTATAATTACTAGAGTATACCGGTGAATCATCCTTGTCTACTTGGGGAATTGAAATATAAAATATAATAAATGAGGCTATGTTTAGAATATCACCAGGTAGTCATATTAATGAATCTTCTAGTGTCCTTAGATTTCTCACTACACATTCTATCAAAAGAATCATAATCTTACTCAGGGAAATCCGTGCCTTTAATATTTTCATCATGGTTCATGATAGTAGCCGATATAATATTTGATTAATAAACCAAATAAAAATGAAAATTCATCTCATTTTACAATTTAATTCCATTATTCATTTTAATCATAATTGATAAAATGGGTCACATGTTGTATACATAGGATATTACAATTAATTTAATTTAATTTAGTAAATAATTTTTATTAAAGTAATACATAACACATTTAGAGAGGTTTTTTCCAAAAAATTATAAACTTTCATCATGAAAATTAAAACTAATACACCCTAAAGGGTGGATCATGTTCTGATTTTAATCCTTTTTATGTTAAGGTACACACAATACTTCAAGGAATAGGTTTAGATAAAACATTAATTGAACAATATGTTTGATGAGCAATTCATGGATATTCCATCATGTTTTAAAATGTTGGTATGTTATTAAACTCAGGAAATATATTGAAAAGGTTTATAACACCAACCACATCTAATGGGTAGACTCCACATACAGTATTAGTCTCTAATATGGGATTGAAAAAGAGAAAACAGAAATCCATACAAATCCTTATAAAAAAGTGTATATTAGGTCAAAGAGGGATAACATTATATATTCTAAAGAAAAATAATATTGGAGTGGAGATGAATTAAATAATTATCAAGGGTGATCCAATACGATAACAATAATCAAAATAGATTATTGGTGAAGGGTGTACCTGAAAGGATAATAAGAGGTAAATGGAGAGCTCTCACGTAGCTACTGTGAAAATGAGGATGATGAAGAAGAAATAAATATTTAAATTCTAGTATTGGAATATTTTCACTTACATTATTTTAATGGGGTACGTTATTTGGTTGTATCATTTTACTAACCCTGAGAATTCCAATTCCCAGAAGCCCACAAACGCATGGTTAAGGATCATGGTTAGACAAACATTGTTAAAAATATGTCCGGTGAATCTATAATAAATTTAATTTTTTTCAAATCCAATGATTCTATATTTAATTATTTGAAAAGTTATTCTTCATCATCTTGGGGATGTATAATTGAGGTGAATAATTGGTCTTAACCATTCATTAACTGTTTCCCTCAGCCTGTTTCACCATATTCTGGAACTCCATCCCCAAAACCATGACATGATCATATAAAATCGTCTATGATTCCATTATTTACACATTTTTCGATAAAATAAGAGGTTTAATAAAATTAAAAGGATACATACCCACTCAAAAAAATATTCTATACATTAAACGATCAGTCCATGTAGATCATTCCTCTACAAATTGTGTCACACAATATAGTATCAGAAGAATGTAAAAATTGAGAAAAATAGTAAATAGTGTAACATCCTTAAAATTAAAAAATATTAAAGAGAGATTATTATAATGGGTTATTTCATAATTTAAATAATGTAAAATAAACTTTTATTTATTCATTATAAAAAATATTTAAATTTATATAATAACAAATAGAAATAATATTATATTGAATTATTTTTAATAAAACAAATATTATAAATTATGATATATTATATTGTTGCAATATATTTATATTTATATATGGAAAATTATTTCCTAAATCATTATTTTATAAATAAAAATTATGGTGCTAAAATATTAGTTATAATATTTTTAAATAGATTATTATTTCCAAGAAATAAGATTTTATTTTAATTTAAAATTCAATATTAAAAACAAATACTGTTTTTATAAATATGGGACTCTATTTTGTTTAAAATAATATTACAATATTATAAAAAAATACCATACTTAATTTATCTGGTTCTACTATGAATATTATCAATATCTTTAAACTCTCCTGCACCTTGTCCATCAATTGAGTTCATGTTCCTGGAAGTAAGTTGCATGAAATCCATTCAAGGTAAGGGTGGTAATTTATTTTTTTCTATATGTTCCATGATTTAAGGATTTATATGAATGATTATAATGTGTGATATATATATGAATATTACTCTATAATATTATTTTCAGTAAACATCTATATTTTATGTAAACTACTTGTATAGGGATTATTTATTAAATTATTATTTTTACATATTATTTTAAATTTTTGTGAGAAATTTTTTATTGTCAATCATTTAATTACATTTCTTGAAATTGATATATTTTAAAATAATTTATTTTTATGGGTTCAATATATATATTATATTTAATTTTTTTACAGATGTAATTTTCAAAATTAATCTTGATTTTTAGTTTTTAAATTTATTTTATCATATTAATTTTACAAAAGACCCTTCTTTGTAAGAGATGTTATTAATTAAAAAAAATTAATGTATATCAAAATTATGTTCTAATTAATAAGCTATTTATGTCATTATATTATTATTTCAATTTTAAATCCTATTTTAGAGACAACATAAGGATGAAATAAATTATATTTAAAATTTCCCTCAAATTACACTATAAATATTGTATAATTATGTTCTATAACTAATGGTTTAATTGGTAAAATAAAATTTACATATTATGATAAGATTTTTTTAAATCACTTTTTCTTTCATAATTTACAATCAATAAAAAAACATTGTCTAGTAATTGTTTAAGAAAATATTTATTTATAAAGTTATTTTATTTTATTTAAAATCTCCACGAAATTTCTAATTAATCAATTTATGTGAATGATGGTTTTTAATTACAATAAATGAAATTCAGGATGTCAAATATATCCATCAACAATAAATAATGACATTTCATGAATTTTAATTCACGGAATTGTTTTGATGTTATTATATTCATGTCATTTAAATGTATGTAATCCTTTTATAGAAAATGGATTTCACCTAAAAAGATGATTTTCCTAAAAGGGAAGTTATTTATTTTCATCGATAAAAATTAAATATTTATGATTTTTAAATATTTTTTAATGGTTTGTTAATGAGGTAGAAATATTTGCAATAAAAAATCATAACATAAAATTTAGCATTACGGTGTTTGAATAAATGATTAGGAATGGAGAGTGACCCCACAAACTAAACTAAAAACTATCCTACCCGGGGTAATTCTAGTGGCCACATGTATTTCATAGGATCTTCCAGGTCTCATTTTAATTAATAAATGAGATATTATTTTCCAAATATTTTGAACGAGAAATATAAATTATTTTTTAATGGAATATTTTTTAATTGACATAAAAAATATATGTTTTTTAAAAATGATTTTTAAAATAATATATTATACAAAATACACATATTTGATATAATTTTTTATAATTATGTATCATTAAAATAATTTATTATTGTATTTTCAATGGTTTTAATACATATTTATATGAATTTTTATCCTCATACCATGTCTTAAAATATTATTCAATGGTGTTTTAAAAGTTCTAAGACAGATATATTCATTTTAGGTTTTAGTGAATATAAAGAAATTTTGGTATTCTGTTATTTTTATTTTGAGAAATCATAGATAACATGTCATGTTATGACAAATTTTTCAAAAACATTGATAGGAAATGGCCATTGTGAGTTTAATTTAATATATAGTTTTTAATTAATTTTTTCTGAACAAATTTAATATTATGATTTTAGCCTTGAATATGGATGTATGGGTTTGGTAATATCACTATTTTTATTAGAGAAATTTTCTAGGAAAAATTGTATATTAAGTGTTATCATTTTAGTAAAAAAAATATGATTGATTTATTTATTCTTTTTGTCAGATAAGTACCCTTTTAAAAATATTGATGTAAAATATCTCTTGTTTCTCTTAATTATGATGATAGAAATTCATAATTGTTTTTAGTTTTATGAATGGATTTTAAGGGAACAATTTATTAATGGGGCTACAATGTAACATCACTGATTTTTAAGAATATTAATATGTTCTTATTAAAAGGGATTCCTTATAATGTAAATAAATCATAAAAAACATTGATTTATTATGATAGTATAATATTTTAAATTATATAATTAAAATTAAAAATAATATTACATTGAATTTTTGAATAATACATTTATTATAAATGAAGATATATTAAATTTTAAAGATATATATATATATAAATTATTTCATCAATTATGCATTTTAAAAATAATTTTCTATTTTAATATGTTATGTTATAATATTTTTCAATTCATTAATATTTTCCAGAAATGATATTTCATTTTTAATTAATATTTAAAATTAAAATCAAATACTACTTTTTTTAAATGTACTAACAATTTCAATAAAATAATATTCTTAAATAATTATATATATTTATTTAATATAAATTAAATATTTTTAGTATGCAAATTTAAATATGCTTTTATAATATATATATATTTGTGAAATATTTATCATAAAATAATATTATATTTTAATGAAAATAACTAAAATCTTGTAAATATAATTTTAATCTTTTAAAAATTATAAAAATTATAAAATACTTAAATCCAAATAATTAATAAAAATATTTAATTTTATAAAAATATTAATTTAATATTATTTTATATATTATTTTTCTATATTAAAGGTAAAAATTATTAAGATGAATATAAAATTATGAATTTTTATAATCTATAATATGAATTTGTTTTTACAAAATTGAAATTTTAATATGAAATTTGGAATAACATTTAAATTTAAATATATTTGATTGTTATATAAAAAATCAGGTAACTATCAATAAATGAAAAAAAAATTAATCTAATGCATAATGATGTTTTTTGGGACAAGGTTTTTTGATAGTTTGTCAAAGGTTGTCCAATTGATCGATATAGGGGTTTGACAACCTGAGGGTTTCGATAGAGGCCATGCATAAATGAGGGTTTGAACAAAAGAGTATTAGACACTGGATGGACCTTTATTTTACAGAGGTACAATTTCAGTTAGGGGTATCCAATGCCATCAATAATCGAAGGCCAGATCAAAATTCCAAAGGAGTTCTGATCTTGGAGATGGTGTTTTGAGAGAGGATATGAGGAAATCATTCATGGAGATCACATCACCTTCCATTGAAAATATGAATTTCTAGATTAATGTATATGGTTTTTTAGTTAATGATGTCGTAATTTTCCTTCTTGGAACACATATCTTATACTATTTTCCTTTTTCAGTCAAAAATTGGTATCCCTTATTATCTTGTTATATCAATATTTTATACTAATTTTTGTATTTGGGTTTAAAATACTATTGGGATAAAAAAAATTGTCTGAAATTATTATATTTAATTAAATTTTTATTTAAAACAAATATGGTTCTCTTTGGAACCTCATAAATTTCACATTGTCGATTTTATAAATACCGAACATAAATATTTATTTATTCTTATTATTTTTAATTAATCGAATATATTTCATTTAAAACTACATTTTATAATTTATTTATCATTCATAGTAAGACATGGAATTTTTCTACATCATTTTTTGTGGATATATATATATATATATATATATATATTTCATCATTGTAGAACACATATAAAAACTAAAATAATATATATGTATTATTTACACGGAATTATTCATATTTGGTGTAGACAATATAGAAATGATTTTTAGAACTAGACTAACATCATCATAGATAATTCAGTTATCCATAAATTAAAAATATAAATATAAATTTAATATAGAATATAAATATTTATTTTCATTGAATTATCCAACTCAAAAAATTATCCACAACATGAAACTCTGCATTGTCTAGTTAATCCAGTGAATGCATGTACTTGGCAGAAAGATACCATAAATATATTCTAGATTTGGGAGTTAATTTTTGTATGAAATTTTTCCATGATTTTCATTTTTTTCGAAAATTCTATTTTCAATAAATATTCAAAATTTTAGTAAGCCGTTGGTTAGTGAATTATTTTTGGTATGTTTTATTTTTAATATTTATTTTATATTTTGAAGGTAAATACATTATTTAAAAACATTTAATTATTTTTCATGAAATATATATATTTCAAAAAACATTTTTTGTAATGGTGTTGTATATATTTTCTAAATTTATTTCATTAATGAACAAATTTAATGTAACACCCTGAGATTTTATAAAAAATATCCTTTTTAATTTTATTGATGTCTTGTGTCATAATCTACACCAAAAGGATCTTGCACTACACACATCCCTGACTTGGCTTGCATTACACGCAATCGCGACCTTCCAAGATAGCGTGTGTTGTACGCAATACAGAGATTCACTAAACAACGATATGTTATATAAACTAGCCGTTATGAATAGTAATACCCATTCTTTAAAATTTTATAATTTTTATCTTTTGAAATGGACATCATTTTTAGATTTAGAATATCGAAATTAGCCTAGGGTGAGTTTTTGTTATTTTTCTAAAAACATTCAATTTTTGATGAATAGTGAAAACACTAGGTTACTATTTAAAAACCAACTTTTTATTTAAATAATTATTTATTTTATTTAAATTTATGTTAGGTAAAATTTGATACATAATACCTATATAGGTTCAATTAAATTCTTTGGAGTCATTTTATAATAATTTTAGATATATAAAAATTTTATTGAACTTTTCACCGTCTTTTACCCACCTCCTAGGAAAATTTGGAAATTCACATAAAACATAATTTTACTGCTTCATTGAGTGGAATTTCGAAAATCCGAGAGACATGTTTAATATCAAGGACTAAAATGTGGTTCAATGAGATGGAAATTATTTTTGGTGAATAGTTACATTTTACTTTTATTTACCACGGTTAAAAGTAAATAGGGTAATTAAGGGTAAAAAAGATATTATTTTTATCCTAAAACAAGTCATAATTCTATTGGATAAATGTAATTCGACAAAAAACAACCTTAGGAATCAAATATTACCATTTAGGTCCACATGGATTAGATTAGGACATTTAATATTATTTTATTTAATGAATAGTTAAAATAGTTAAAATCAAATTTTAATAATTAAACATTTTTCATATTGGGTTATACATAAGATAAATTCGACTATAAATATTCAATAAGAAGCTAAAAATATTCCTACATAATGGAATTTTATTTATAATTTTTAGACACTAAATAATTTAATTTATTTTTGACACAATGATGATGCAGTAATTATCTTATTAATGAAATATTGACATAATTGATGTTATAAATACCCAAATAAATGTAATTTGAGACTTTTTATGAATTCCACTAATTTTCTAGGTTAATTTGGAATGTTATTATTGATTTAATTAATTTGTTTATAAATAATAATTCTGTTATGATTTTCACAAAAATCAATTACCAAATAGTGTCAAAATTGACATAAATTAGTTTTTTTAAAAAATATTATATTATTAATTGTTATTTTTTTCCTAAGAATCTAATATTATGCCAAAGGACTCAGATATGGATATATATATTACTAATAATCATCTTGGGGGTATTTTGTCTTGTTATAGGACGTTTATTAACCTTATAGTGTAAGAAAACAAGAAGACACTGTAAAAGTAAAATTATTTAACTTAAAGTTAAATCTAAATGATAAGGTTAAAATAGAAACCTAAACGTGTCTAAATTCTATTTGATGAGAGTATTTCTACCCATACCCTCCTTATCTTCAAAATAAATCAATATGGAGCTATTAAAAACTGAATATGACTTTATAATAAAATAATATTTTTAGTTTTTCCAACGGTGCCCCTCTCCTCCCTTATAAAAGGGACCTCCTCCCTCTCTTCCTTACACCACATTGAGCCTTCATGCTCGGCCAAACCCTGCAAAATTCTCCTCTCCACTTCCCTATAAACATCCTAGAGGTTCTGGTATTCTTCAAAGACCATATTTAGTTCCCAAAGTGGAGGATAAGAAGAGGCGCTTCATAGAAGAAGTAATGTTCGCTACCGATTCATTCAACTTTATTTCTTCTTATACTTATTCTTCTTTAGTTTTTTTCATTATGAGGTAATAAAATTAGTATCACTCAAATACTGATATGTTATTATAAGTCTGAAACAACTCTATTTCACTATCTATCCATCCTACAGAAAACGAAATCACCGCGCGTGCGTACGTACGGAATACCATCTCCACGCCGTGGTGTAATATATTTTCCACCAACTCCTTACATGGATGGGTATAATGGTGTAAATAATAACTATATATTATTATTTTAAAGTGATATTTATTCTTAAATAGTATTCATACACTCAAATACAGTTCCATGATCATAGGAATGGTATCATCGCTCGTGCGTACGTACAGACTACCGTCTCCACGACGCGATGAGATTCATTCTCCATGTTAACCTTTAATGAATGATTATAAATTATATATAATGAAATATATGACATAATAATGACACTAGATTTATGTATATATATATATATGTATTTCATTTATTTAATTCCTTTCAATTTGATAAGGAAACGAAAACAGTGTTCATGTGTACGTACGACCTACTGTCTCCATGAATAGTGTATTTCATTCCATTTGTTGATATATCATATATATATTTATATTATGAATATATATATTATATATAAATCATGTTTTACAATCTGGAATTAAGTAAATCAGTGTATAAGTAATAATATTAAGAACAACAAGTCGAAACACGTACAATAAATGAAACGATTTTACCCATGTCACTGCTTTTACATCGAATTTACAAAAGAACGGGTAATATAAAGTCATCACAAAACTATATATGATATCATAACAATGAATATGATTCATTAATAAGTAAATAACACTATCTAAATCATAATACAAGTGTTTCGGATACATACGAGGCATATCGGACCTAAGGTAAGGTAAAATGTTGCAAGCTCAATTTTTTTCTTTCCGAGATTGCTTATACGTAAGTATTTAATGGGGTTATATTTATCATCCATTTACAAGTCATATAAAAATGTTTTCATGTATGTTTAAAGTCCTTTTTACCAATTTTTGACTTTTACTACATGGTATGTAAGGAATCTTTTTTTGTTTACCATACGAGGTACTTTTTGTCTTTTCCAGTAAAACTACGAGAAGAATGTTTTTTTTAACTTATTCGGCATGATAGGTTTTTTACAGTTTTATAAAGCCTTATTTTTATGAAGCTTCCTCCAAAATATTTCATGACTATTTTCAAAAAAATCTATTTCTTTTAAAATTTCATGACGTTTTGTGAAATGAAATTGATTTTGAAGAAGAAATGATAATTTCCACAAGAATTTATTTTAAGTATTTTATCAAAACCATTTTCCCATCTAAGATGACATTATTTCATATGTGTATGTTTCAAGTATAATGTCTCTATGATTTACATGGTTTCAATTTTCATATGATGAAATGATATCCATTTTTTATGTGGATTATTTTATGATGAGATGATTTTTATGAGACCCATTTTTATTCATTGGGTTATGATGAATGATTTATGTTTATGCTGTGGCACAAGTAAGAATGATTTCATTTTGAGATTGGTGGGACCTATATCTCCCTACAATAAATTGGGTAACAATTTATATCTCAGGAGATAGACATGGCTGTAATTACATGTTAAACCAGTTCAGTAATACAGGACTAGAACGAGGAGTGAACTCGATTCAGAAAGGGACTCTGTCCACTAAGATGGTCTTGGCAGTAATGCCTTGGTTACTATGGAAATCATATCTTGTGCTTAATGGTATGACAAAATTACATGTTTTATTCCCATGGTAATTTGTCATGATTAATATTTCTTCATGATCTATTCCGTACGTACTTCCATGTTTTATGTCATTGCTCAAGATTTTGATGTTTAGATTTTATGCTCATGTTTTTTTACATTCAAATGTCTAAGGATTGTTTTATATTCTCTATGCTTACCCTTAATGAGAATTTGAGCTCACCCTTTATAAGTTTTCTCTTCCCCAGGATTTAATGAAAGGTTATAGGAAAGAAAACAAAGGGGAAGATAATTAATGGAGATGTTGAACATCTATCACCGTGATTAGAAGATAATAATCCGAGTTTGAAAAGACCTTAAACTATTATGATCCTTGTGTGTCTATTTTTTTATGTATTAAGTATTCCGAAAATGTAATGTAATGTCCATGTACATCAGGATTTGGGTCTCTACATTTCAAAAGAAAAAATGATCTTTAGTTTTAACATTAATGGTTTCATTATTCGTTTCACAAACCCCTTAATTTTATGGGGTGTTTATATTTTATATAATTTACTTATATCAATATTATTATTCAATTAATAGGATATTTTTGTTATTATTTTTTTATTTATTTTTTATGTCCTATTTTATAGATTAAGAAATGCTGAAATCAATTTATTTCAAGAAAAATCCCTTCTATCATACTCTGAATTTGGTATAAATATGAAATAAAATCTATGTTTGATTTAGTAGTGGAAATTATCAATTTATGTTAATTTTATTTTAATTTTTTTAAAAAAAAATTACAATTAAAAAAATATATTTTTTATGTATTGTTCAAAAAACATTGTATTTGTAATGTTACATGATTTTATTAAAATACTATGTGAAATTATTAGTTATTAATTCAACATTCATATTGAAATTATTAGTTATTCATTCAATATCTAAAATTCCTGAAATTTTTTGATGGACTTATATTTATTCCATTTAACTATAATTATTCATTTTTTGAAAAATGGATTTTCTTTAAAATTTTGGATTCTTAAAATATTAGAGGTTATATATTTTATTCTATTAAAAAATATTTATGTGCTAATAAAATGGTTTTTAATTTGATTAAAATCAAAAAAATAATTTTTATTACTTTTTTTAATATTATATTCATCACATGGGACTCAAATGAATTGATAAGGAATTGGGAGTAAACCGATTACCTCAATAGGACATTGTATTAATAGTGATACAACTTATGGCCTCATGTTTTATCATAGGATTTGACAAGTATCATTTGAATCAATAAATTAAATAATATTATGAAAATATTGTGAGGAAATTCCTCATATTTTTATGTGGAATATTACTGAATGGATTTAAGAATTATTGTTATTTATAAAAATTGAAGTTATTTTATATATTTCATATAAAATGTTAAAAATATTTTTTCAAATTATTATTTATTAAATATTTTTTTATTGATGTTAAAACCAAGTATAAAAATTTTTTATGCAAACTATTGTTATATAATGTTTTTCACAGGTCTCCTAGAAGTTCTAAGATGGATGGATCTATTTAAAGAGTTAGATCATAATAATATAAGAAGTTATTTAATTATAATATTTTTTCTTAAATATAATAATTTATATGGATATTATATATTTTTTCGAAATTTAGATGTGAAATGGTCCATGGTATTCCAAATTAATCTATATTTTCAGGTAATATATTTTTTATTAGAAAAATATAAATCATATTTTTATTACTGAATTTGAGTCTTCAGGGTTTGGTCCATCATAAATGGTTCCTTAAATTCAATGCCCTAAACATTAAAATTTCATGGAAAACCAAGTAATATTATAGAATTTCACTCATTTTGGAGACATTATTTTACATTCAAAATAGAGAAAAGATCTATAAAAATCATGCAAATTTTGAAATAATTTTGTCGTTTATATCCTAGAACCAAGTAACACATATGTATTTTATTAGGGAATAAAGTGTTCCCCATATAGAATTGTTTGAAAAATCCTAAGGATTGAAAAAATCCATCCATTCAAAACATAGTCCCTAGGTACTTCATCCTTACATTTTCTCTATTAGTGAGGATCGTCCAAAATTTTCCAAATAATACACATTTATAATATATACAACATTTATCTTATTGAAATTATCATTATTAAAAGTTGATACAAAATAATTTACATTTTCAAAATACGAAGAAATACCATCGTTGAATAAATACAATTATTTATTGCAAAACATTCCATTTATGTGAATATAAGAGGATTAGTCATCATCAGGAGAAGGATATATCCTACTGATATGGCCACCATATACATTCTATACTATTTATTCATCTATTTTTCTTAATTATATTCCAGGAGAAGAATAATATAAAAAATTAGAAATGGTTTGGACTACATTTTCATAGGTAGATACTGAATGGCTTCTTGTTCAGATAAAATAATCCCTTTTACACTAAAATATTCGACCAGAATATATCCAAGGTAACAACAATTAAAATGAAAATATTATCATTTTTAGTCTAGTTTTTAGGTAGTGTGCACGATAATGACTCATATGTAATGGAACATGGATCTCTTTTAACAAGTTTTTATATGACTACCTAAATTGTATAGTTATAGTAATCGGACCAGAGTACAAATGGTAAATCCCAACTGGCTGGTTGGATTTTCAATAGAGATGTGTGAATATCTTTTAATTTTTTATGAGAATACTAATAGTTTTTATTAGTGCCTAATTATTTTTTATTTTATACTAACTAGATGAGGGGAAGTTCAAACATTCGGTGTTAGGAATGAAAAATCGATAACATACCATGTGTCCTAAAAATATTAACATCTAATATATTTTAAGGGATTATTAAATAATAAATGTAATCAATTTTTTATTTATAAACTCAAATATCATCTTAAAAAATTGTGTCTAAGAAAAATCATTTTATATCAACATAAAATTAAATTTCACATAATTTAATAAAATATTATTTTAATATAGATAATAATGAAATCAGATATACTACTCAAAAATTCCATAAAAAATGAACCACATATATTTAAATTATCAATGAAAAAATTAATGAAATTAAATATATAATAATAGATATTAATAAAAATTCATCATTATATTGTGCCCATACTAATTAATTGGCTAACATCCATCCACAAATATTAAAATGCTCTAATGGGGAATGGGATGGTTATTTTTTCCTAGTCCTTTGGGTAATTATTTTTCAAAGTGTTTTGAATACCCCTGAAGGAAATGATATTCAGACTTCCCCACTAGAATATCTAGTATCTAGTCAATGAATAAAAAAAGATATTTCCATTCCTAGCTGATTGGTTTCATCGGTGAGAGTATATTCATATTCAATAGCTATTCTATGCATCGGTTCACACAAATTCATTTACGTAAAATTTTTATAATATTGGAAAAGTTGTTTTAGGAACAACCTACCCTGTAAAGGACCATTGGATATTAAATATGGGGTAAATTATTCAAACCACTACACTTTTTTATAACCACCACTTTAATTACATCGAGGAGGGTTTGGTTAAGTATGAGTTGTTCCTACCTCACATTTTTAGTCACATTTTTTACAATATATAATAAATGAAAATTAATGGTCTAATACCTATAATGTAATCTTGTGTCTTACTCACTAATTTTTTATAACCCCTATAAATTTTATGTAAAAAAAATTCCATTTTTTGGTGAGAGCCATGATTTAGTGATGGAATTTATCTTGTTCCCATTATCCTGATATGAATATTTCAAATTTTGAGGAAGTTTATTAAAATCAACTTATAGAGGAATATTAATTGATGGGATTTAATTATAAAGTGGTGGTTTTATGATCGTATAACTCAACATAATATTTGAATATGGAAATGATGAGTAATATTTTACAAGCTAAGAAAAATAAAATATGTTCATTTTGTTCTCATCGAATAAATAATCATCAATTAAAGAACATTCATGAAATATTTCCATAACACTAAAATAATCAATGAATGATTAATTATATATATTTTCAATCAATAAAATAAATTTATATGTCGGATCATGGGAAAGAATATATTTTTTTATTAAAGGGAGTAGATCAAGAAAATAAACTGAAAGATATGAATGCCCTACTGAGGGCTTATTCATTGAATCATGGATATTAAACTTCACAATGTCAACATAAAACTCTCTAGACAATTAAACATTATAGAAATTAATTTTTGTTTTATTGGTTTTCAATAAATTTATCAATAAATAAATTGGGGTATGTTCCTTCATCATATTATTTCAATTATCAACACATAAAAATCAGCATAAAAAATTAATTTTTTTGTCCCTCACAACTACACAATGTAACACCCATGAAGATTGTGTAATTCTCGTGAAATCTAGTTAAATGAAAATTAACTTGGGTTTAAATTATCCAAATAATAATAACGAGAAATTATATTAATGTGTCACAATTTTAAAAGCACTGAAATTGAGAAAAACATAAAATAAAATTTTACACATTGTGCATGAAATTGAAAAAGATATTAAATTGTTGAATTTGGTTCCCAAATAATTTTATAAAATAATTTATTCATTCGTATCAATATTAAAAATTTTGTAACCTTGAATAATTATTTTTTGGTAGAAATATGATATTGAAATCTACAGTATGAGGGAATTTTTTTCACAACATCAATCGAGTGGATGTCAACATTTCCATTATTTATGGTTTCCATGATTTCATTTTCAGGTTTAGGTTCATTTGGATTTAATGGTTGGGTGCCATTTGGGGAAATTTAATGGTTACAGTTTGTCTTGGAGGATCATCACTGGAAACTGACTTTCCTTGGTCATGGCTGCTCTGAGGGTAAATTTATTCCTTTATTGGATTATTTGGGATGCTCTAAATGATGGTTTCATTAGGAAGGGATATCTCTACTACAGAGATTCTGTTTACTTTAAATTACTTAAAACTATTAATGGTGATATAACTAAGATTTTGCTTATCCCATGGGAAAAATATATATATAAGGATGTTAACCTAACCCTTGACATTGGATTTCACCCACACAGTTGGTGATTGGGCATCATTGAGTTTTTAGAGTTTTTGTGATTTCATAATGTGCTTTTTGAAATTTTAGATTATTTACATCAATGTTTTTCTAAAATGTCTCTATGTATAGGATCGGGGATTTTCGGGGCAATTAGAATGGACATTATAGTGACTGAGGTTTTTTGGGTTGTGGTTAGAGTTGAATATGTATCTTCTACTGGTTCCCAAAAAATTGAATTTGTTTATAGAACCATGTTTCCTATCATCATAGTTATCCATGCATATAATGTTGGTTATATTATATGGTTCATTCCAAGTAATATTGATATATGGAAAGAATGGGAATATTATAACAAAACTCTCATAATTGTCTCACAATTAGTGAATTGGTTAAAATAGTGTGTGTTGGTAGAACAGATACCACAATTTGTTAAGGGAGGAGGTTTATATTTCCCATGAGATGTGAAAATAACCCAGAGAAGGGTTCTTACATGATCAAAAATCATATCTGTCGTCTTCTCAGACTCAATAGGTTGCACACCATGTATAAATCAAATACTTAAATGAGACCTTGAACTAGGTTAATGTGTGTTTTGTAGATTTTTTTCGACGACGTTCCTTATATTGATGGGTTCTTGTTAACTTGGTCACCACATTTGGCATGATCAATCATATTTTTTTTCAATAGGAATTTAACTATTTTAAAATTACTTTATTATGGGTTTATAAATTATTTATTCTTGTGTAAAAAACAAAACTAACTTTTGAAAAAAAAATTATGACATTAAAAATTGAAGATATTATAAAAAATTATATGTGGTCTTGGGAAGACACTATGTCATATCTAAAAAATAATTAATGAGTTTAGGTTGTATATTTTTCGTAGTTTTTATATAAAAAGAGTTTCAATTTCAAAAATATTACTATATAAAATGACTAAAATAAATAGTTCAATTTATGAAAATATATGAGTATTTCGAAAAATATAAGATATTTATGTGATTATTTATAATTTACCACACCACATTAGATGTTTCTAGTTATAAACTGATTATTTGGTTATATTTTAATTCTTTTCATGATGGTTATAAGTGATATTTTTTAACCAAAAATCAACTAAAATAATCCACATAGGATTAAACAGAAAAAATATCAATTATTAATGATATAACCAATATAAATTACTTATGATTTATTATATAAAAATAAAATTTAATTTATTTGTAAAATAATATTGTTCTTGTGTTATATAATCAGAACAACATAAGTCACTAACCTAAAATTATACATTGATGAGTTATGAAATCAAAATATTTTCAATTAAATTTACTCATAAATATTTGGAAAATATAAATGGAAAATTAAAAACCAAATGTAAGAACATTATAGTAAATAATTATGTGTAGTAACTACCTATTGAAGTTATTAAATCTATTCTAATAATCATAATTATTTTTCCAACCATTTACAAGATGAGTAATCTAATGTGTTACTCGGAAATCATCCATACTCCTTCAAATGGGATTGGGAACTCTGGATTCTATAATGTTTGGTTTCTGGGAATATGGGAACGTTGTGATGGGTCAGACTGAATTTTTATAGTTTTAGTATTGATGGTCAATCATATAATTAAAAAAATGATTACTATTGTGATCAATAGAATTGAATTTTAAAAAATAGATTTTTGAAAGAAAACAGGAACCAAGAACAAGATCATTCCATATTATTTATAAATAATTTAATCAATTATTGTATTATCATTTGGAATGTTGTTTATTAATTTATGGATCTGACAACAGATGTATGTTGTATCATCATTTCATTGATGGAATCTGTAATAAATATTTTCTAGTTGTGATCTGAGTATGTTCATAAAATCTTAGAATGCCAATGTAGTAATCCTCATTTTCTATGACAATAGATCCTATCACTTTTTTCATTCACCATTAATCTCTTCATGAATTGTTTTGAATGGATTATCCATGATATCTCTTGACTAGAGAGTGAATTGTGGGGTATGATTAATCTTTCTTATTGGGATCATTCTTGTATAGATATCTCTCTAGGGATTGATAGGAATATCTCAGGATCTCATTGTACACAACATAAATGAAATTAGTTTTCTTAAAAAATAATATATTTCAATTAATTAAAAAATAGGGGTGGAAATAACTGATTTCAAAAATACCCCATGTAATTTATTTATTCATTTTGTTAACAAAATTCAATAATAATTTTAATAATAATAATATTTATTGACTTGTGCTAAACTAATAATTAAAACATAAATATTATTTATTAAAAAATAATAAATATATATAATTTCCCACTCTACCACTTCACTCATTCCATCCTTCCTCTGAAATATTTATTAGACCTTGCCTAATTTTATATATTTATTTATTAAATTTTATTTTATTATTATAAAATAAATAAATAAATATTATATATACTAAATAGAAATTAAATATATATTATATACTCCCCTTATATTATTTTCTCTCGAGAAACTGGTGACAATATATATATGATCCAAAAAATGAATAATTATTAAAACACATGTGGAAATAATATTTATATTTCATATATAATTGTGAATAATAATATATTATTTAACTGTGATTCTTGACAGACATTGTGTGGGACCCTCTATGATTCTTTCTTAGTGGAATTTGGTGAAGCGTCAAAATGTCCATGGATGGAATCTAAAAACACAATAAGAAGCCAATAGGAAATGATTATAGTGTTGGAACCATGTAATACCTCATAAAAATACTCACTAAATAGTATAATCAATTTATAATGATATCTATTTTTAAAAAGGCTGTAAACTGGTTAAATCATACAATGTGATCATTGCCACTTTTCATTCATAAATCTTAATCAATCATGCAATAAAACACTATGAACATGGATTTATATAGAATATATTACTTCCATCAAAGGGAAAGAGAAGTAAAAATCATTTAATGAACAATAGGGGAAAATATTTTCTCACATTATTCATTAATGTAATATTAATCGTGATGCACCCATTATATTATACCACACTAGGAACATAAGTGATAATAGTTTTTGTCAATACATCAAAATACATGATTTATTATATTCATTAATAATAATTGTCACGATCTGTCTCCCAAGGCCCATGCTATGACTACCCCATGATTTCCTTCTATAGGCCAGGGGCTAGTGAATAGCAACAAAGGAATAATTCTCTAAAACTGGGAAGGAATTTCCTTTATAACATGAACCTCACACAACAGAGCACACAAATGGATACAAAAAACAAATAAACAGTATAGTAAAAGAGTACTGAAAAGTAAAAGGGGCTAGAAATACAATCCCAATTGTAAAGTACACAGAACATGAAGTACAAGTACAACTGAAGATTGGAAAAACAGATGTGTGACCATACTCTGGGATTCCTACCCGAAGGGTAGGTATAGATAGCCTCCTCAACACTCCATGTCTATTAGTATCCTTTGTGTACAGACTCATCATAAGGTCCACCTCTGGGTACCGTCCAGTCCTGGTACTCTCATCCTCAATTAGCGTTGTCCGTTGTCTACAACCAAAACAACAAGGTGCAGACATAGATCTTGTAGGGGTGAGTATAACGATATTGAGTAGGGATCCCGAGACCCTCAAGGTCTCACAAAATCCAACAAAGATAAACCAAATGTAAGAAATCAACAAATACCCCCAATTTGATATATTCCCATACATATACCTTAGTTATAAAGTAATCCTTCTCAATCATGACGAAAACACAAATGATACTGACATAGCTCAAACAAGATTTTTATTCACATTATCGAAACCATGGATCCTGGAGAACTCCTCCGCGATTGAGTACAGTGGTCCTGCCCCGACACTAAGGCGCTTCGTACTAACCTTGGACTACTGAGGTACTCCTCCTGCTGAGTACCATGGGTTTGCTGCATCACCAAGGTGCTCCCCACTGTGGGTCTGCGGCCCCAACGAGGCGCTCCTCCTAATATCCTATAGAGGTACTCCTCCTGTCATGTATCGCGGAGCTGCCACCACAACCAGGGGCTCCTCCACCGTGGGTCTGCCGTGGAACCATGGTTCTCCCCACTGGGCTAGTCGAGTCACTCTGAGTCAATTGGTCAGCGGTCATCTTGTCTCAGCCAAATATTAGGTCTCTGCACTCTACTCACTCGTCACCAAAAGGATCCTCTAAATGAGCTACTATTCAAAACTCCAACTATCATAAATTTACCTAAAGAAGTATCTCAAAGTTCAGTCACGTCATAGAGGTCTCAACGTAACAGACGGCGCGTCAATCGGACAACCGGTCTGTGAGTTATTAGTCTTCTAGTCCCAAGGGCCCAGTTGGATTCGTGCACGATCCAACCTGACCATATCATAACTATAACCCAAACTCTAGTGAGGTATACTCAAAGTGACCTCCATTCTCAAATATTACCATCTCCTCTAACGGTTTATCAAACGGACATCAGGTGCCATTGATATGGCCAAAAGAGTGTAAAGGGTCAGTAGTAGGCTCAGGTCCGGTCCGATTCGGTCTGAACGACCAAGTCTGACCTAGTCTCGGTCGATCTAGAATGACCCATTAGGTCTAGCCCGGACTTTATGGCCCATCTTAGCAGGTTGCAAGGGCGTTTCAGCCTGTAGGGGGACCGTGTAGGTGGGTCGGCCCGATGGTGCGGAGCCTGTTCGTCCAGGAGCGCCGCAAGGGGCGCAGGAGGCCGATTCGGCAGGGCACAGTGGGGGGCGTGTCTCGGGCAGTGTGGCCCTGAAGGCTGGATTGACCGAATGCCATAAGGGGTGCGGCTTGGATGGCTCAGCCTGGGAGCAAGGTGGTCAGTGGGCGGTCGGGGGGCCGATAGGCAGTTGGGGGGGCCAGCGGGAGGCCGGGAGTCGGGAGGGCGGCGGGCGGCCGAGATCCGGGATCCGGGAGGCCGGCAGGTGGTAGGGAGCTGGGAGGCTGGCGGGTAGCTGGGAGGCCAGGAGGCTGGTTCGGCCAAAGCACCGTGAGGGCGGCATGGGTTGTAGAGACCATAGGTAGAGCGGTAGTTTCTGGTAGCCTTGTTGATTCGTCGCCATGCCTAAGAACATCAAATAGTGATCGGCGGGGGGAGACGAGCCATGTTAGTTTGGCCCGCACCCTCAGCATTTAGGGGGACATCAATCGGTTCATAAGAACGAAGCAAAGAAACTCACTCGCAAAAGGAAAAAATCATCATAATTCGTTATGAAGGAAAAGAAGAACATGACACTTAGATGAAATTAAACCCCTACTAGATCATAAGTTTTTATTCCATCTTGTCATAGTCAATGATTTCCTATGTTGAAATATGTTCCAAAAACTATTTTCGAAGATTCTCTTCACCAGAATTCTTCATTGGAAGAATGCGTTCTTCGTTCTTCATTACCGATAGCATTTCTTCCTATGCTCTCTCATCTCAAAACTTCTACCAAGATGAATATGCCCAACCAAAATAAAAGAATATGTTTATCTATTATTTATTTGTTGGAAAAAAATTAAAATGGGATAAACAATAAATTGAAAGCGTTGGCTCAAATAATTAATGAATAGTATTTGGCCTTATTAAGTGTTAAGGGAGTTGAAGATGCTCCCCTACACTTAATTGATGTTTGAGGGTTTCTCCCCATCAATGGGGATTTTTAATGGGTTTAAAACCCCGTGTGTTACGTATCATAATAAACATGAAGAGGAGGATAGGTTAGGGTGGGCCCCACCACCATAACCTCTCATGGGAGGTTATGGTGTGGCGGTCCCCACCTCCAACATCCACATGGAGGCTTAAACCAACAAAATAAAAATAAAGCTACACAACTTTAGTTTTATTTAATTTTTCACTAAAAATCCAAAAACAATCATTTATTCTGAACCCACTTCCGTCGAGGTGAAAGTATCTTTAATTGAATACCAGCACTATGAGTTTAACAGTGCCCTAAGATTTAAATTCTGAGCACCAGTTCAAATGCTTGAAAAACCCACTCGTACGCTTACAAAACATACTGGAAAAAAACATCAGAAATTGATTCTGGGCACACTAGGCCTCAGAATCACACACCGTCAATTTTCACAGACTCGTAAAATTACCATTGATTTATGAAAAAAAATCCACAGAACTTTTGGGTCTTTACATTCTCCCTACCTCAGCGATTTATGTGCCTATAATCTAAAACTCGAACTAAGGGAAAAATTAGGGATAATGATCCTGCATTTGAGCCTCCCTCTCCCATGTGTTATCCCAGTGGATCCCACGGTGCAAAAAAACACGAACCAATGTTATTGACCATCAACGTAGGACCCACTTCTGTCGATCCACAATTTTCACTGGATCCTCTGTAAAAGTCTCCCCATCATCGACTTCCAACTCGCCCTGGTCAATGATGTGTGATGGGTCATGCACGAATCTCCTCAGTTGAGATACGTGGAAGACGACGTGCGCCCAGTGAAAATAAGGTGTAAGAGAAAAGCAGTATTCTACCTCGCCAACTCTACTGAGGACAAGAAAAGTTCCGATGAATCTCAAAGATAACTTGTTTCCTCAACCAAATATCTGCAAACCTCATTGAGGTGGGACCCGTAGAAAAACTTGGTCTCCATTCTCGAACTCCAGAGGTCTCCATATCCAATCAGCATATGACTTTTTTCTACTCTGTGTAGTCTTCATCCGCTCCTAGATGATCTACACCTTCTATATGGTAGCCCGTACCATCTATTGTCCCATGATGATGACTCTGCTGGCTCAGTCAAGTATAGAGATGATCTACAAGGTCTCCCGTATAACTCCTCAAAAGGATCCATCCCAATGCGAGACTGATAACTGTTGGTTTATGAAAATTCCACCAAAGGTAAGTGATCCTCCCAGCTGTGGCCGAAGTCAAGGACACAAGTACGCAACATTTCCTCGAGGATCTAAATGATCTGCTTGGTCTGACCATCCATTTGGGGATGGAATGCAGTGCTCAAAAAAAGCTGCGTCCCGAAAGCCACCTCAAACCCCTTCTATAACAGGGAAGTATATTGTGATTCATAATCAGATACAATAGACGAAGATACTCCATGTATCCACACAACACTTGCACATATATACGTCCAAAAATCCTTATTAAACCATGATCTCTAATCAGTAGGAAGGGGGCTGACTTGGTGAGTCGGAAAATGATCACCCAATAGAGTCATGACCTCTATATGTACATGGAAGTCCTGTCAAAAAATCAATGGATATCTCATTCCAATTCAACTATAGAACATCTAATAGTTGAAACAAGACTGCTCATACCTAATGTTCTTCCTTCACTTGCTGACAAGTGAGGCATCGTTAGACAAACTCTACAACATCCTTCTTCATTCCCAGCCACCAGTGTTGTCGTCAGAGATCTTGGTACATCTTCACCACTCCTAGATATACCTCTAAGGCGGATGTGGGGAACTCTCTCAATACATCCTCCTAAAGTGAAACTAGTACCATTGTACATCCTCTGAAGAGGATGACGTGATCTCCACCTTCATCAAATACATGAGGTGCCTGCCCTTTGTATATCTGAGCACATCGTGTCTTGCAGTCAGTGTCCCATTTCTGCGCCTCCCTGGCTCACTGATTAAATGAGGGAGTGACAGTAAGAGACTAAAGGAAGACTGCTCCATCTCTATCCACAAAGGATATCTGTAAAGTAGCCAGCTGCTCTGTCACCTTGCCTAGAAGATGAATACCAGATCTCTTGCTGAGCGCATCTGCAACAATGTTCCCCTTTCTAGGACTGTAGATTATATCAAAGTCCTAGTCCTGGAGGAACTCATGCCAATGTCGATGTCTCAGGTTCTGGTCCTTCTGAGAGAAGATGTACCTGATACTATTGTAATCAAAGTACATAGTAAAATGTTGGCCCATCAGATAGTGTCACCACATATTCAAGGCGAAGACCACTACTGCTAACTCAAGGTCATGGGTAGCATAATTATGCTCATGCTATCTCAGCTATCATGAACCCAAACTGATCACTTCTTGTTCATGCATCAAGACACATCTGTGTTCGGTCCCTGATTCGTCGCAATAGTCTACGTACTCTATGCCTTCCTCTAAAAGCCTCAAGATGGAGGCACTAGTCAGCCTCGGCCTTAGCTCCTAAAAGCTCTGATGGAATCTCTTCAAACACACAATGTTTTTCCCCTTCTTCATCAAGGATGATAGTGGTGCTGAAAATATGGAAAAATATGGCACAGATCTTCGCTAATATCTAGATAAACCCATGAAACTCCGTTCCTCTGTCACAGTCCTGGTTGGATCCCAAGAAAGTACCACCTCAATCTTCGCTGGATCCGCGGAAACTCCAGCCTTCGATATGACATGTCCCAAAATGTGAACTTCTTGAGTCCAAAACTGGCACTTCGAGAGATTACCATAAATCTGGTGCTCTCAAAGAATGTCCAGTACTACCTGAAAATTGTAGGTATGATCCTTCTCAGTAGTTCAGTAGATCAGATGTTTTCGATGAAGAATACGACAAAGAGATCAAGGTACAACTAAAATATCATTTTCATGAGTCACATGGACACAGCTGGAGATTTGTTTACACCAAATGGAATATCCATGAACTCATAGTTGTCATACCAACACCTGAAGGTTGTCTTCTACAGATCATCTTCTCGAACTCTAAACTGGTGATTGCCTGATCTGAGGTCTATCTTTGAGAACTATTGTACTCCCTTCATCTAATCAAAGAGATAATCAATCCTTGCGTGTGGGTACTTGTTCTTCACGATCACCTAGTTCCAGTGGTGGTAGCCGACACAAAGCCTCAAGCTCCCAACCACCTTCTTGGTGAACAGAATTGGGGATGCCCCAGGTGAAACACTAGGCCGGATGAATCCCTTCCCCTGGAAGACCTCAAGTTATAACCGTTGTTCGTGAAGCTCTACGGGAGGCATATGATATGTTGGTGTAGATATCAGAGTCGACACCAGGTACACGTCAATGTAAAAGTCCACCTCTCAACGAGGAGTTAGATATAGGACATCATTAGGGAAAAAATTTGTGCACTGGTCCACCACTATAGAATATCACGGACTCTTTGCATAAACTACTCCATGGGTAAGGCAATCCAACTGATGAGTGATCGGCAGCAATATCCTCTGAGTAAGTTCGTCATGTTCTGCAAAGGCGCCCATCTCACTGGTGATGGTAAACCTGGTCCAATTCATTTGGACATACCAAACATTGGGTGAAATACAATCTATCTGAGCATGAACTGTAGATAACTAGTCCATACCCAAGATGACATCATAAGGCATGAACGCCACTACTATGTGATCTCAGTCAAATCTCCCGCCTCCTAAAGTAAGATCACACTACCAGCACTATTGGGAAATAATATATTTTTCTCCCATATGAGTCTCTAGATTTAAGGATTGAGCCAACGGCTCCATCAGAATCTCTGAGCACTGAATGAGTGAAGTGGCAATGAATGACTGATTGGCACCTATGTCTATAAGAACTTCTGATAAGGTGGAATAGACACAGATTTTACCTCATGTCATCTTCAGAGTTCTGTGATCATAAGTCTCATCTTCCAGGAGATGAGATCTCCCCTATCCAACTACTCCCTACGGTTAGGGTGGACCTCCTGGTGGTAGTGACGGTAATTCATCAAAGTGACATCCACCTCCAACTACATGACCAACTCCTCTGCCACGTCCTCCTACGCCCTATAGAACGCCTTGATCGAATCTCTGTATATTACTAGGAGGTCCTTCAGACCATCTTCTGATCATTCAAATGGAGGTTCGGACAGTCATGAGCCATGTGACCATGCCCACCTCATGTGAAACACTGCCTACTCTTGGTATGTATGTCGCTGCTCCAGGTTCCCTAGACAACCGATCCTGAGCCATGCAATCGTCAACCTGTAGGTCTAGTCCTCTTGGACCTCTATGAGTTTTGTCTACTTTTAGGTGAAGAAGACTATGTTACGTTTCGACTGGTGGTGGATCTCGCTGTTGGTGAATTCACACCAAGGAAACTCTCCACTTGGAGGGATCTCTCTAAAACCCCTGCCTGCGTCGGGATTCTGAGTGAGATCACCGAAACACTAATTTACCGCTTGAGTCCCTGGTCGAAGGTCCAAGCCCTATGGAATGGGTCCCATACCATATCGGTGGAGTAGCATGAGAGGTCTGTGAACCTCGCTGAGTACTGATCTACAGTCATGGTGCCCTGCTGCATACGAAGTAGCTCCTGTTTGCGCACTGCGCGAAGAGTCACTGGGACCAACTCTGCCTGAAACAGCCTCTCGAAGTCTACCCAGAGAAGAGTCATCTTGTCTTGTACTTGGAGAATCAAGATCCAACATCTGGCCACTATTTCATGCAGAATTCTAGCAGCAAGAATTTACATGATGTCGGCTGGTGTCACTACCAGTCAGAAAACTCTCACCACAGCCTCTAGCCAATCCTCAGCCGCCTGTGTGTCCATCTCTCCCCTGATCCTTGGTGTCCTCTAGTGTTGGAACTCGTGAAATGCACTTAAGTGGAATGCATTTTCTGCTGCTACATTTGGTGACATCGGTGGCCCAACGGGAAGTGGTACCCGCTGGTGCCTCTTCTAGAAAATGGGTCTACACCGAGGCCTTGTCGCTTGGTGGGCTATCTGTGGGTACAACTCTCGGGAATCTAGTTGGTCATATGTGGGGAGCCATATTGAAATAAAAAAATGTGACATTGTCAAAATATTATTCATGGTGAGTTGACCTGGTTGATCTGACTTAAATAAAACCTTTGAAAACACACAAGCAATCAGTTTTTTCGTGCAGTGAGTCTGAAATCAGAAGTCTAGGTCCTGGTTTATGGATACGTCGGTTGTGGCACCCACACTGGACAAGATGAACTTAAAACCACTCTCACTACTCTTAACACTATTTATTCAAAGAAAAAAAAGATCAGAGTCCCATGTTCTATGGTAGACCAGACTCCTGTGATAACGGTTCTTTATGACCTGTACCCCGGGGCCCATGCCATGACAACCCCAAGCCCGTCTTCTATAGGCCAGGGGATTAAAACCTGTACCAAAGGCATAATTACCTAAAAATGGGAAGGAAATGAAATTATAACATGAAATTCACCCAACATAGCATAAAACTGGATAAAGAACTCTAAGTAAACTATATAAAAAAAGATTTCTAAAAAATAAAAGCGGATGGAAATAAAAGCCCAATTATAAAGTACAAGGAACTGTAAATAAAAGTACAACTGACGAAAGGAAAAACAACTGATGGGTCCTCCTCCGGGATTCCTAACTGAAGGGTAGGTATAGATAGCCTCCTAGGCTCTCCACTTCTATCAGTCTTTTTCGTGTATCGACTCATTGTAAGGTCCACCTCTGGGTACCGTCCATTCCTGGTACTCTCAGCCTTAGTCAGTGTTGTCTATCATCTGTAACCAACAAAACGAGGTGCGGGCATATCCCATGAAGGGGTAGGTATAACGATACTCAGTAGGGACACCAAGACCCTGAAGGTCTCACAAAATCCATCAAATATAAACTACAAGGTATGAAATCAATTGATGACCCCACCAAGGTATATTTCGATACATATACCTATGTTATCAAGTAATCCATCTCAATCATTCGGAAAACAAAAAAGTTAATAACTCAGATCAACCAGGATTTTTATTCACATTATCGAAACCATTGCTGCTGGTGAACTCCTCCTATGTCAATTATAGTGTTCCTACCGTGCGACCAATTCACTTCCCACTAACCTTGGACTGCTGAGGTACTCCTCCTATCAAGTACCATGGGTCATCTACGTCACCAAGGGGCTCGCCACCGTGGGTATGTCGCTGAAACCAGGTGCTCCCCCTGATAGCCGGCAGAGGTACTCCTCCTGTCAAGTATCATGGGTATGTCTCCACAACCAAGAACTCCTCCAACGTGGGTCTTCTATGTGACCAAGGTGATCCCCACTGGTCTACTGGAGTCACTCTATGTCAATTGGTCAGTAGTCATCAAGTCTCAGCTAGCTACTAGGTCTATGCACTCTACTCGCCCGTCACCGGAAGGATCCTCTCCAATTGCTACTGGTAAAAACTCAAACTATAAAAAATTCACAAAAAGAAGTATCTCAAATGTCCATCATGTCATAGAGGTATCAAGGAAACAGATGGTGCGTCAATCAGACGCCCGATCTGTGAGTTATTAGCCTTTTTGTCCTGGGGTCCGATTGAATTTGTGCACGATCCAACCTAAATGTATCATAATTTTACCCGAAACTCCTCTAGGTTATACTCAATGATACCTCCATGCTCCAAGATTACAAGCACCACCGACGGTTTATCAAACAGATGTCTGGTTCCAATGATATGGCCAAAATAACATAAAGGGTCTGTTGTTGGCTCGGGTCCGGTCCGACCCGGCCTGAACCGTTGGGTCTGGCTCGGCTTGTTTGGAGGGCCAAGACTTTGGGTTCAGCTCTGCCTACTGGGACCAGCCCAGTAGGATGCGAAGGCAGTTCGGCCTTGAGGGGGGCCACGTAGCCGGCTCGGCCCGAGAGCCGGGAGATCGGCGGGGGGTCGGGGGGCTGGGAGGCGGGCAGCGAGCGGACGGGAAGCCGGCGAGTAGCCAGGAGCAGGGAGGCCAGCGCACAGCTGGGAGCCGGGAGTCCGATGGGCGACCATGAGGTCGGGTGGCTGGTTCAGCAGAAGCGTCGTAAGGGCGGCATGGGTTGCAAAGACCACATGTAGTGCGGTCTTTGCATGTCGCAATCGTCTCCTCATCGTTTCGTTTCCATGTCGAAGAACATCACAAAATAGATCAATAGAGGGAGATGGACCATGTTATTTTTCCCCAAACCCTCTGTTTTTAGTGTTATAATTATCAGTTCATAAGAATACTGCACAAAATCCCATCCACAAAAGGAAATCATCCTCGTTATTTATTTTGAAAACATGGAAGAACATGGATCATAAATGAAATTAAACTCCTACTTGATCGTCGATTTCTGCGTCATCTCTTCATAGTCGAAGATGTCCTAATTTGATAGAGGTTCCAAGAAATAAATTCAAATACTATCCTCACCGACAATCTTTGTTGGAAGAACGCATTCTTAGTTCATCATTGGTGAGAGCTTTTCTCCCTAAGCTATATCTTCTCCAAAGTTCCACCAAGATGAATATTCCACGCCATATTAATAGATTAAGTTTATCTTTATTTAATTGTTGGCATAAAATTTAAAGGGGTTAAACAACTAATTGAAAGAATTTTCTCAAATAATTAATGAATATGATTTGGCCTAATTATGTGTTATGGGAGTTGAAGAGGCTTCCCTACAGTTAATGGATGTTTGATGGTTTCTCCCCATTTATGGGGAGTTTCAAGGGTGTTAAAAACTCGGGTGGTCCCCACCATAATAAACATGAATAAGAGGTTAGGTTTTGGTGGGCCCCACCACCGTAACCTTTCATGGGAGGTTAAGTTGTGGTGGTCCCCACCTATAACTTCCATATGTAGGATTTAACCAAAAAAATAAAAATAAAGCTACACAAGTTTATTTTTATATAATTCTTTCACTAAAAACCCAAAAACTCTCTTTTATTCTCGACCCACTGTTGTTGCGGTGAATGTATCTTTAAGAGAATATCGGCACTGTGAGTTCAATGGTGCCATCAGATTTAAATTCCAATCACCTGTTCAAAAGTTATAAAACCTTCTAATACGTTTTCTGAAAGTACCCGAACAAATATTTTGAAATTTATTGCAGGTGCACCGGCCTCGGAATCAAGCACCGTCAATTTTCACGGACTCGCAAAATTCTCGTGTATTTATGGAAAAATAAATTCCACAGAAATTCTGGGTCATTACAATTATCATTAATCCAATGGATCAATAAACATATCCTATGATATAAACATCTAAGGGAACATATAAATATGGATTTCCTACTAGCAGGTATCATTCTCATAATATCCTTCACAAGATAATACTAATGGAGAACACCATGAAAATGTTCCTAAAAGTACTATGAGTCTCCACCTATGAGGGCCGTTATCATTTCTGTCCATCAAATAATTTCATCCTTCTATAGAAAATAAATTTCTGAATACATTTGTAGAAAATTTGTGTTCTATCCTTAGAATGGAGATACTATGTATTTTTAAAGTGAAAACTATTCATAAAAAATTATGACATACAATGTTACACCGAATAATAATGATTACAAGATAACAATTTTATTAATCATTAAAAATTAGAATATAGGTTATCAAGAAAAAAAATTGGTTATAGGGAACCAACTCAAATAGTCTCCAACTTTCAATAGAGCCAACTACTAATGACCTTTTGTCTTCTACATCTCACATGATAATCATGATTTTTTTGAGATAATAATTTTTTCAAGGGGTATACCACGTTATCCCTTATGTGTTCTCTGGTTTTTACAATGTCACCCCACTAGGAAAAATCAATCAGGAGGAGATTCATCCATAGCGTATTCTTTTTCCATTAGTGTGATCATAGCTCTTCTGCAGGAGTCACTACTATAGTATTATCACAACAAGACGTGATAAGTTTTTTCTTCTTCTTGGTAATAAATTATGATCCTATGATTTTTTTCCAAATAGATTCCTCTGATACATTAGAATCCATTATATTGGTGGACTTCACTTTAGATTCAATGAAAATTGGATTCGTTGAAACCATCCTTCTCACAACTACTCCATTGAGTGAAAAAAATATCCAGACAATGTCTTTAGAATATTTGGATATGTTGTGAAAACTAGCTTTAGTATAACCCGGATGGACATATCCTCATCTACTCCACAAACCAAGGATGTATCCTCAGTTTATATTAGATTCTTATGGATATCATTAACATAAGAACTATTCTTATCTCTTATATTTTTTTATATATATCTATAATGATGAATTTATAATCATAATCAGGAATATTAAACCAAATACTATGCATGATTGAAAATATCACTGAAGAATATGGGATCATGCTCATTCTCCATTTCTATTATTTTTTCTGATGATAATTTTTTCATAGATGGATGAATATCATGTGATACAAGAAAACTATCTTATCCTTGATTGTTCTGTAATCAATATCAAATATTTATTGTCAGTGTATGTCATTTAAATTTATGCATTTATCCTCTTGGATCCATCAAGAATGATATTGATCCCTAGAACATAAGTTTATTCAACTAATTGTTTCATAGATAATCACTTTTTTAAATATTCCTTAATAGAGAGTAAGAATTGTATTTCATTTCACATAAATATTTTGTCCTCAACATATACTACATGGAGAAATCCCACATTCAAACAAAATATATTACTAAAAAATGGATCAAATTTTTTCTTAATGAAACAAAAAAAGTTTATAGAATCATCAAATAAAATATTCAATCACCTATATTCATTATTCAACCCATAAACGAATCTCTAATACTTAAAAATATTTTTTGAAGCTCCTGTTGTCACTGACACTTGTGGTTGTGTTAAATAGACCAATTCTTGAAGGTTCCCAGTAAGGAATGTAGTTTTGAATTCGATATAAAAAATTTCATAATCACGGTTTGCTTCTTTTAATGATATAGTTATAATAGATTTAAATCTGGATAATAATGAAAAATTTCAATCATATTAATGTACATAATGTTTTTAAACCCTTTAGCCACTTGCCTTGATTTATTGGGATTTACATCACCATACACATCCAATTTTCCCTTGAATAAAATTTTTTCACCCAAAGGGATTTACATTTATTGTTGTGTCAAGTAGATTACAAGAATGGGTTTCATACATTGTATCCATTCCAAATTTTATAGACTCTGCCCATTTTTCATCTTCATTCCCCTCTACTACCTCTTTATAGGAGATAATACCATCATTATCAACCAATATTGAGTCACCATATTCAGGTACTAGGATACCATATCTAGGTGGTTTCTTACCTCTACTATGTTCCAACAAAATACTTATGTGTCAGGAAATACTTCATCAATAGGGACCTCTAGAATCTATTCATTTACCAAATATTATTTTTCATCAACATTAACACCATCGAAGTCAATATTTCTCCCACTATACTTTTTGTGTAGATGATCCCTCTCAAGAAAGATGATTTTTATAGTGGTATTGACGTTATTATCAGATGATTGGTTTAACCAAAATATAATTTTTTATGTACGATACCCTATAGTGATACACATTTCACCTTGAGGTTCTTGTTAATAACCTGGGATATCCATGAAAACCCCACTCTTTCCCATATATTTGAATGCCAAAAAACCAGTTTCAATCCACTTTATAACTTGAGGGGAATTCCATTGACTATTTTAGTTCATACATGGATTAATGTGTATGCTAGGATTTTTAATTAATATCTCTGAAAGGATAATAGAGGATTTTTTTGAACAATCATCGACCTTACCGTGTAAGGAAACCAATATTTCCTCCATACACTAAACCCATTGCACAATGGTGTATATGATTGAGTGAGTGGAGATATATTCCCAAAATCCTATAAAATATTGATTATATCATGCTTATGATACTCACAATCTCAAAACAATCGAATATTATTTATATTTATTCCATCATTATTCCCTATATTATTCATGAATTATTGGAATTTTTCCATGGTCTTAGACATATACATCATCATGGAGACATAGAAATATATACTCAAGTCATCAGAAAATGATATAAAGTCATAATACTGTGATCAATCTCAAAATATAAATGGTCCAACCAAATCAGCGTGCATCAATACGAAAATCTATGCTTCCCTTCACCTTGTTCGCTAAATGGTGGCTTTTACATTTTTCATTATAGACATGAATAACATATTTCTTGTGGGTGTAGGTTTTATGATTCTAAATAGACATCTCGACTATGATGTTTTAAATGATTTTTATTTACATTACCAATATTGTGATGCCATATAATGGTGTTTTGTGAGTCATTTGAAGAATATTGATTTATCTATTTTTAATACATGGTTTTCATAATTTAATACATGAAGACCACTATATATATGCCCCATACCATAAAATATATTTTCTTAATCAAATAAAAACCTTATTTTTCAAAAATTGTAAATAAAAGTAGATATATTAATGAATGATACAATAAATATTTTTTTTGGAAAGATTTGGTATATAATAATAATCAATAAAAAATAATTCTCATTATAAATGAATGGATGTAGTCAATAACACTTTAAGTAGCTCTCAAATCCACCTCTCCTCTAGAAATATTTAAAAATATTCATTGTTAATATATTTGGATAAATGTGATATCCTAAAGTTTTATATATTATCAAATGTGTAGATAATGAAATATTACACTCAATAATGAACACACAGTTAGCTGCCCCTTTCCTTATGGTGTAGTTTTGCTTCTAATAGACTTTCATTCCACCTGAAAAACAAAATGAATATTTTTTACTTTCCCTTCATCTTAATATTCCACTAATGAGAAGGATTGTTCTTGGAGATTTATAAATTTTTTGTGTCTTAGACCCCATTTCCTGGTTATTTTTTCCATACCCAGTATAGGTACTATGGTTCTTTCACTCTCTATGCCTTTATCTACTTGGAGAATCAATCTTAAATGTCTCAAAATAATTATCAAATCATATTTCATATTATAATGACCAATTAAATAATAAATGTCCTTTAAAAGAGTTAAATTAATTAATAATGTGAGAAAATAATTCGGTAATTTAATCCATATGATGTCTAAGTGTATAATGTATCCAATAATGATGACTGATGAGTCCCATAAAGCACATACACTCCAATTGTTATTGTAAATAAGGCATTGGATATCTCATATATCTCTTATCTCACATTATCATGATATAGATCCCAATGATAATCCATCATGATATATGCATCTCGGAAAACATGTTGTTTTAAAATATCATTATATTGGGAAGATTGTATGAATCACTGAACAACTAATGCATCATTAAAATGTTTCTCAAATAGAGAAAAGTCAACACAACTAGCCTTAAATCCATAAAACCATGAATTTGTTCTTATAGGATATAAAATTTTATTTTCATTGTGAAGGTTAACACATATCCTCCTTTAACATTCTTGGTAAACTGTTATAGTGAGAAGGTTATACTAATCATATATGGATCATTGAAATATGTTTAATGAAATATTTTTTCTATATTTTTGAAAGAGGTGATGAAATTATTACATCTTATTCGGGTACTTTCATTTGATTTGATCCAAAGGAATCCATATGATGGATTTATGATCAAAGTATGGACTCTAGGTTGCAGTGAGGGTAGTTGGGCAGATATTTGAGTAGGGTTGGCCAATCCAAATGGATTTGGAGATGAGATTTTTTGAGAAGGGGATGTAGCCTTTTATAAGAGATGTGAGGGTCACTTTAGGAAAGCCCTTACACAATAATATTTCATTTATAATGGCTCCTAAATGATTTATTTCAATGATAAAGTGGGTCTGGGTCAAAAACCTATCAACCAATAGGTTTTATAAAGGATATGTTCATCATATTAACCTAATATTTTAAATTAATCTCTTGGTTAAATAGTTTAACATTTGTCATGTCTCCTTGAATTTTTATATTATATGGTTAACAAACTTACTATAAAATGGAAACAGAACCCCAAGTGGTTCATTAATGACATATATATTATTATATAACTCTTTTTTCCAAACAATAGATTTTTAGGTCTATAATATAATTTAATAATATAGTATTTGTTTCAAAAACTAATTTATGTCAATTTTGACACTATTTAGTAATTTATTTTTGATAAAATCCTAATAAATTTAATAATCAGAAAAAATTAATTTAATCAACCTTAATATGTCATATTAACCTATAAAATTAGTGTAATTCTTCAAATGTCTCAATTTACATTTATTATTCTATATATAATATCAATTATTTTTATCTTTAATTAATAACATAATTATTTCCTCATTGTTGTGTTATAAATAAATATAAATATTTATTTTCTAAAAAGTATAAACAAAATACATTTATGTAGAATATATTTTTATATATCTAATGAATATTTATAATAAAACTTATCTTATCTATAACCCAATATTAAAAATGTTTCATTTATGAAAAATTGAATTTATAACTTTGAACTCATCGATAAATAAAATAATAATAAATGTTCTCATCTAATCTAAGTAGGTCAAATGAGATCATATTTTATTCCTAAGGTTGATTTTGGTAGATATACTGTTATCCAATTGAATTAGGAGATGTGTCGGGGTAATTATTATATCATTTTACCATAAATTACCCTGTTTACTTTTAACCATGGTAAATAAAAGTCAAAAGTAACTATTCACCAAAAATTATTTTCATCTTTTTGAACCACTTTTTACAGACTAATATCAACCATGTCTCTTGGATTTTTTATATTCAATTCACAAAAGTTGTAAAATTATGTATTATGGAAACTTTCTAACGTGCTTAGAAGATGGGTAAAAGACAGTAAAAAGTTCAATAAATTTTAATACATCTAATTTAATTATAAAATGACTACAATGAATTAAATCGAACTAATATAGGTATTATGTATCTATCTTTCATAAAATATATTCATATAAAATAATTATTATTTCAATAAAATGTCAGTTTTAAACAATAACGCTGTGTTTTTCACAATTCATCAATAATTGAATTTTTTAGTAAAATGCAAAAAATTCAACCTAAGCTAATTATGATATTCGGATTCCGAAAATGACGTCCATTTTGAAAAATAAAATTTATAAAATTTCAAAAATTAGGTATTACTATTCATTATGGCTAGTTTTATTGGTTGTGGTATGCTAGAACATGATGTTGCGTACAACACAAGATATTGTATTATTCAAAGGGAAGAATACCATGGAAGCCTGGGGTGTTACATTTATCCCACCGGAAAATAATTCCATCCTTGAAATTTTTAGATTACTACTGCATAAAAATATTTACATGGTTCTTCCTTATAAGTTCCTTAGGTTCCTACATTGCCTCTTCCATCTCATTTTTTCTCCATATATCTTTTCCTAATTGAGTCATCGGGTATCTCATCACTTGTTTTATAGTATCAAGAATCTTGAAAGGCTCTTCAAAATAAGACAGATTTAGTTCTAGTTCTATTTAATCATATGTGAGTACATGCATTGGGTCATGCATGTATTTCCTCAACAGTGATACGTGGATCACATAATGACCTTTGGAAGGACTTGCCGACACTGCCAAACAGTAATGTACAACTCCAATTCATTGTACAATTTAGAAAGGTCTGATGTAACTGGGACATAATTTACCCTTGATTCCAAATCGTATAACACCCTTCCAAAGAGATAACATCATGAAAACATGTTCAACTACTTAAAATTCCAAATCCATCCTTCTTTTATTGGCATAGCTCTTTTGCCTACATTGAGATGCTTTGATGTGGGTTTGGATAATCTTCACCTTTTCCATTCTTTCCTCAACATGTTATGGGACTATGTGTTTCATTCACCAACACCATCCCAAAATGTTGGTGTGTGACATCTCTTTTCAAATAATACTTCATATGGCTCCATCTGAAAAAATGAATGAAAGCTATTGTTATAGGAAAATTATAAAAGAGTTAAATATTGATCCCACATACCAAAAAAGTCATGTGAGAATGATCTGAGCATGTCTTCTAATGATTGAATAGTCCGTTCATATTTTCACTAAGAGTGAGGGTGTTAGGTAGTGATCTAACGAAGTTTAGTATATAAGACCTTCTGATAAAATTTCCAAAATCTTTCTGTAAAACGAGGATCATGGTCATTAGAAAATCGATATGCATACTCCATGATGTCTTACAACATCATTAATATATTCTTTTTCTAGAAGTTCTAGTGGTAAATCTTCTCATGTAGAAACAAAATTAGCTGACATGGTAAGATGATCAACAATGAGTCATACAGAATGATTCCTTCTAGAAGTATTTGTTATCCCCATGAAAAAATCCATCATAATATCATCCCATTTCCACTCAGGTATGGGAAGTGGTTGCATGACTCCTCTAGGATATTGTCTACAAAACATCACTTATTGGAAAACCATCATCATGACACATAATAATCAACCTCCCTCTTCATGTTGTCCCAAAAAAATGTTCCTTAAATTATCTATTCATCTTAGTGCTACTATGGAATATAGAGAAATTCGATCTGTGAGAATCATCCAAAAATTCCATTATTAGATCAGGTATATTGGGAAAACAATGTATCTTCCCAAATATCAAAATCCTATCTTTATATACAAAGTTGATCAATCTCACATCATTCAAAGCATTATTATTTTTTTGAAACTCTTTATCATCAGCCTAAGAAATTTTTATCCTTTATATTGAAGATGGTTTGGAAACCATTTGAAAAATCATTGATGTATCACCTTCCATGATTATTAACATAACCATTTTTACAAGATCCATGAACATAAAATCCCTTTCAACTCTCATCTTGTTCAAAACTCCATGATACTTTCTGATCAAAGCTTCTGCCACCTTATTTTCCTTCTTAGGGTGGTAGTGTATAGTGCAATCATAATCCATGAGTAGCTCGAGCCATCGCATTTTCCTCATGTTGAGTTCCATTTGTGAGAAAATATACTTCAATCTCTTGTGATCGGTATATATCTCACATTTTCACTATAGAGATTGTGTATCCAAATAATTAATGTAATGATTATAGCTGCTAACACATGATCAGGAGTGGTATAGTTTTGTTCATGGAATTTTATCTATTGTGATACCTGGGAAATAACTCTATTATTCTTCATAAGTACACAACCAATTCCTTTCTTTGAAGCATCACTATAAATAAAAACCCCAACATTACCTGATGGTAGAGTAATGATTGGATCACTAACTAATATTCTCTTCAGTTATTCAAAACATTCTTCAAACTCTTTGGTCCAAACAATTTTAACCCATTTACGTGTGAGCCTGGTTAATGGGTTAGCTAATCGGGAAGTTTTTTTGACAAAGCACCAATAATAACCTACTAAACCAATGAAACTGTGAACCTCAGTTATACTCATCAGTGTTGGCCATTCATTGATTTCCATGGTCATTGAAGGATCGATAGAGATTCCACCATAGATACAATATACCCTTGAAAAAAATCTCTGAAAGCTATAATTCACAGTTTATAAACATCCCATATAATTTATTTTTATAAGAGTCTTTAGATTAAAGCGCATGTGATTTAAATGATCTTTGTATCTTTTCGAGTATACCAATATATCATCAATAAATAATTCTACAAATTCATCAATATATTCCATGAAAACTCTATTAATTAGATCCATGAAAAAAGAGGGTGCATTAGTCATTCCAAAATGCATTACTGTAAACTCGTATTGCTTGTAACTGTTTTGAAATGTTGTATTTGGAATGTCTTCCTTCATCACACACAATTGAGGATATCCAGATCGATGTCCAGTCGTTGAAAAATATAATGCTGCATGATGTTAATCAAATAAATCATCAACATGAGGTAGGGGATACTTGTTCTTTATTGTTATAGCATTGATCTCCTAGTAGTCAATGCACAACCTCATAGATATATCAATATTCTTAATAAAAATATTAGGGGATCCCCATGGAGAAACACTATGGTGAATAAATCAGTTGTTACTCAATTCTTATTTTTGTTTCATTAGTTCAAATAATTTCATTGTGGCCATTATATAAGGGTTCTTCTAAGAGAGCCTTGAACCAAGAATTAAACAAATGGAAAATTTATTTTATCATTCCGGAGGATGTCCAGGTAAATCCTTTAGAAACACAACAACATATTATTGCACAATAGTTATTTCTTCTATTTGACCATTCCTTTCCTCACCCAAAAAATATTTCACTCTCTTACAACACAATAATTGAAATTAGTAGAGATACATGGGGAATCTAGATAAGAATCAAATGGTGAATTTTCTATTCTAAATATACGACACTCCTTATCATCATCATATATTGTAACCTTCTTCTTCTTATAATAAATTTTCGTATCATGGCTTGAAATCCAATCCATACTAAGGACTATATCAAATTCAATAATGGGTACGACAATGAGATCAGTAGACTTATATGCTCTAATGGGGACTGATTCACAAAACATGTTTACATTGATACTTCCCAATAGATTTCTGACTGACAACTCCCTTGTTAAATAAAATTTGTAATATATAATTTTCATATAAAACTGGGAATATATGAAACAATGTGATGATATAGAATCAAATAAAGTATTGATAAATTTGTGGAAACCATAAAATTACCAACCACCACATCTTTCCGAGCATCAATATCAGCAGTAGTAATCATATAGGATTTGACAAACTCCCTTGGCCTTTTCTATGGTAATTCTCCTTGGTGATTATGAATTTCATTTTTCATATTTCCCCTTATATCTACAATTGTAACACTCAACATTGACCACCTATTTCATTAATTTTCAATCATGATCTCGGTGGCCTTTTTCACCACACTTGTAATAGACACCCATTCCCATCAGGAATGAAACAGTGTGTTTCTCCCCACATTTTCTATGGGATGAAAATTCTACTTTCCCCTTCTTCCCCTAATTTCCATTTCCATAGTGTTCGACAGATCACTTTTTCTCTTTGTTTTCTTTAAATTCACATGACTTAGATAATGCCTTTTCTTTCTTGACAGCACATGAGACAATATCTTCATATGATAAAAAGGATTGTGTGACTAATTCTTGATAATGTAATGGTTTTAACACATAAATAAATTGATAAATCATACTGTTTGGGTGACATATACAATTTGCAGCATACCTTCATAACCTTGTAATGTTATCCTCATACTTTGTGACATTCTCATCATCCTTTTTCCTTATACTAAGAAATTGTATTTCCATATCTGCTCAATGGTAACAAGGAAATTATTTTTATAATAAAATCTCATTAAACACCCTCCATTACATATTTGATACTTATTCATCCTCCTTTGTGTTTTTAATTAATGAACACCATTGATCTGTATCTCTTGTGGGGAGATACACTTCCATTAAAACATTTTTCATGTTTGGTACTCCCCAAAGAATGAAATATTTTCTCTATGGAACTTATCCATTGTTTAGATAAAATTGGATTTTTAGTCCCATTGAAAGATGGGGGTTGTTTCCCCATGAAGCGGTCTACCATTGATCCTCCACAATGTGGACCGGGGTGCTCTATATGGGTAAGGTTATTATATATAACCTTAGTCATTTGTCCTAATATGGTGATAATCTGATCATCACCAGTTGCATCACCAAATACACAATAATTATAATGAGTTGGAGGGAAATCCCTACATGGATTACATACATTGATACAGTTTCCATTACTTCCACTAGGAACCTTTAATGAACAATAGAATACACAAGATTAATTTTTGAATCCCAATACATAATTCCAAACTAGTAAAACACATAACATAGATTGAATAGTTTATGGATATAATCAATAATCATAAAAATGTTTTTACTTGCGGAATTATTTACTCATATTTCCTTAATAATGGTTTGTAATGATAATTTTAATTATCCTAATCATATACCAATTGGAGTGTCGTAACCAACAATGTAGAAATTCCCATTTTCATGTACCAGGATACCCCGGGTCAGGCCTGAAACTCGCTGTCATAGTTTTACTCCTCGGTTTATCTATTTCAGATCCACTACTACTTACTCGTATCCAGAAAGGGATTTATTTATTAGAAAACTCAAAAAATATAAACACTACCAAATTTCAAAGAAGATCTTCTATACTGATCCTCAATGTATATATTTGGGTAATATTATCAAATTAAAGTTTTTCTAAATCTTGATTCCAAGGATTATACTAAACTTCCCCTGATATCAACTGTCACGCCCTAATCCTAGTTACCCATAGTCACTGCATTAATACATAACATTGTCATGATCATAAGAGATCATGTCTCGAAAGACAAATGACTTTAGTATCCTTGGAAGTATTAGATACATACATATGTTTTACATTATGTCATGAAATGAAAACAAAACAACATTATGTCCTCCTTTATCACACTTATATAACTTAGCCTATCATTGCATGTCAAACAAAATATAATTTTCACATCTTGGGAAAAATGAAACATATAAATGGGTGAGCTGAGATGCACAATAAGGATAAAAATATAGCAGAAACTTTTCTAAATAAACATAAACATTTATGGAAATGTATAAAACTAAAACATAATCATTTTAAACATAAAATTTATCATAATATGGAAAATATAAAACAAATAATTCCATTTACTTATTCACATGGATATTCTCATAGTCGAATAGTCACATGTAATATCAATAGCTAATTTCATAATGATGGAGTGCATTATGCTGGACATCATAACCAAATAGTCCGCGCCCTGTTCCAAGACTATAAATAAATTTTCTCATTGCCTCGTGACAATACCCTATTTTGTCTCATGAGACCTACCAATGAATCGAGGAAGTATAGAGGGCACCAACTTTCACCTATTAAGTCTAATGCATTCCTCATATGAAAAGGTTGAAAAATAACATAATCATTTGTATTAAAACTAGAAGACAAAATGTTAATATATTAACCATAAACTAGGAATGGAATAAAAATTACACATCCATAGTCAAACATATCAAAAAACCTTCAATACAATATGGATGATTTTTATCATAATAGATAAACATCACACAAGTGTAAAATCTATCAAAGGAAGTTGACATAGTTGAAACCAAAACTTTTTGAGACGAAAACATATTTCTATTTTGAAATCATTTAAAAGTCACAAAATTATAAAAGAAAACATTTTTTTGGAAATATATTTATAAGCTTGTAATGGAAGAATTGAAGATGTTATAATGGTAGAAAAAAGACACACCCACCGTATAAGTGAAAAAAATACATTCTTACCATAATTTTCCCAAAAAGTCATTATATACCTTATTTGGAAAACAACGGAAAGATTCCTTTATAAAACATTAATAAAAAGTCAAAATAGGTTATAAATGAATTTAATCCATAGTCTAGAAAATCGTAAAAATGATTTGATATAAATTTTTATGGTACACTGATGTGGATGATAATGAGGTCCAAGTAGATGCTCACGTATAAACAACCTCAGATAATGAAGAGATTGTAGAATTAACCATTAACATGTACTTTTCCTTGGTTGAGGGTATGTAAACTTCTGTGTAATTATTAAATAAATGTTATTAAATTATACTAAACCCAATACATAAATATGATATCATATATTATCTTCTAATGTTTCTTTTTTAATGATATTTCAGTAGTATCATCGTTTCAGGTGTTAACTGATTCATTTTACTTTTTATGTTTTGTTACGTAAGTCATGTTTTTTAGGTATAATATGTATTTGATTCGTATAAATTATGATATTATGTTCTTAAATGTTCTTTTTAATCATAAAATAAAAAATATTATTGAATGGTTATGATAGGGAATGAATCTCATTGCATTCGTGAAGACGGTAATCTAAACGTACGCACAAGTGACAATATGATTCTATTGATAGAGGAATTGTATGTAATTTAATGGTATATCATATATAATGAATAATTAATAACTTATATTTATTAGTTAAATCATTTATACTCATTATTATACCCATGAAAATGTGTTGATAACAAACTACACCATGACGTGGAGACGGAAAGTCGTACGAACGCACATGTGGTGACTTTGTCATTCCTGGGATATATAGAATAATGATATAGTTGTAACATATTTATTATAACATCACAATATGTATAAGGTACATGTATTATTATTTTATTATGGAAACAACAATAAAGGAAGTGGAAGAAGAAAAGAACATTGAAAGAGGTGATGAAATTATTATATCTTCTTCGGGTGCTTCCTTTTGAATTGATCAAAAGTGATGCATAGGTTGGCTTTCTGATCAATGTAAGGATTCTATGTTAACATTAGGGTAGTTAAGAGGTTATTTGATTAGGGTTTGGACAAGACTATTGGCTTTGGAGATGTGATTTTGAGATTGGTAAGTACAATTTTATAAGAGTTGTGAGGATCACCTTATGAAAACCTTGAAATATTATTATATTATATTATCATATACAGTTTATAATTGATCCAAAAGGATTTATTTCAAGGATAAAGTGTGGATATTTTGGAAACCTCTCAATCAAGAGGTTTTATATTGGTTTATGTCACCATATTAACATTATTATTTAGATATAAATCATGGTTAAATAGTTTAACATTTACCATGTCTTCTTGTTTATTTATATTATATGATTAATAAACATGCTATAAAATTCTAATATAACCCCTAGTGGATCTTTAATGAAATATAAATTATTATATAATTCCTTTTGTAAAACCATTTATTTTTAGGACTATTATATCATTTAATAATATTCTATTTCTTTTAAAAATCATTTATGTCAATTTTGACACTATTTAGAAATTGATTTTTTAATGTTCGAAGAAATTTATTAAATCAAACAAAATTCATTTAATCAACCCTAAAATGTCATATTTGACTATAAAATTAGTGTAATTAATCAAAATTCAAAATTTAAATTTATTTGGAAATATATAATATCAATTATTTTAATATTCCATTAATAATGTAATTACTGCATCATCACTGTGTCATGAATGAATTTAATTATTTAATGTCTAAAAATTAAAAAAAATACCATTATGTATGAAATATTTTTATCATTCTTAAAAATATATTTAGTTGAATTTATCTTATGTAAAATATTATATTAAAATGTTTTTGTTATGAAAATTTCAATTTTACATTTTTAACTATTCTTTAAATAAAATAATAATAAATAACTTAGTCTAATCCAAGTATCCCATATAAGATCATATATTATTCCTAAGTATTATATTGGTCAAAATAATTTTAACCAATAGAATTTTGAAATGTATCATGGTAATTATAATATCATTTATACTTTTAAAAACCTTATTTACTTTTAAACGAGGTAAATAAAAGTCAAATGTTATTATACTCCTAAAAATAATTTCATCTTATTGAACCAAATTTTATATGCTGATATCAAAATCTGTCTCTTATATTTTTGAAGTTAAATTTACATGAGCAGTGAAACTAAGTTTTAGGAAAATTTGCTAACGTGCCTAGAAGGTAAGTAAAATATTGTAAAAAGTTCTATAATATATTATACATCTAATTTTAATATAAAATGAATTCAATGAATTAGACTGAAAAAATATATATATTATTCATATATTTAGACAAAATATAAATTTAAACAAAATAAAAGATTATTCAAATAAAAAAGACAGTTTTAAAAAATAACGTTGTGTTTTTCACTATTCATCAAAAATTAAATGGTTTAAAAATACCATAAATTAAAATGAAGATAATTTTGATAATATTAATAAAAAAATAATGTCCATTTTTAAAAATAAAATTTAAAATGTTTCAAAAAGTGGGTATTATTATTCAAAACGGCTAGTTTGATTGGTTGTGGTTAGCTGGAACGTAAATTTGAGTACAACTTAAGCTACTATATTATTAAAAAGGAAACATACCGTGGAATCTTGGGGGTTTACAGCTATATTAAATGCAAAATATTGTTGACTTGGATTAATAGACCTCTGTATGAGAAATAATTTTATAAAATTTAAAATAACATGAAATAACATTTATATTTTTTATAACATTTATTTAAAATAGTAAATTTTATAAAACAATATTAAAATTAATTACATTGAAAATTTTTGAAAACATGTAAGAGAATATTAATAGTTAAAATTCAATAAAAGTTTGTAAATGTTCCATAATATGGAAACTATTATAAAAAGTTTCTTTTCACCCCTTTTGTGAAAATTGTCAAAATCAATAGAAAGTTGCCTTTATAGAAAATGATAATAAATTATTCCCTTTACACATATGTAATGATTGTTAAATCTAATAAACAATGAACATATGAAAAATTAAATTTATATATAATATCATCCATAAAATAATTAATTAATTTTGACATAGAGGAATAATATTCTCAAAAAAATAAAATCTGTTCTGATATATTTATAGGAAACCATTCAAATTTTCATATAAAAAAAGATTAGTGAAGTAGAAAAAATACATGTAAACCCCAAACATAAAATGAGTTAAATAATTTATATTAGATTTTGGATATAAATAACTAATAATTTATATAATTATGTATTTATATGTGTGGAATATAAATTTCCCTGTAAGTCATAAAAAGTTTTAGCATAGCAATTCTCTTATTCGGAAATTTTATATTTCAATTTATAAAAAAATTATGTATATATTTCATTTTTATAGAAAATTTATTCAAATTTATTTCACATAATAAAATTTATTTATAAATTTTTATCACAAATGTATTTATTTTTTACTATTAAAATTCATATTTGACTATTAATTATTTTGTTTTCCATGAATTTCTTGATTTGGTGGTTCCATTTCATGGTCATTGATCTAGGATTTCATTTCCTCAATGATTTTAATTAATATTTAAGATTTATATTTTATATCATTATGGTATCCCATAGTAATTTTATGGAACTCATATTGACCATTGGTAATGAACTCTCTAAAAGTTTCATTTTTCAATGATTACTAAATTAAAAATAGAATTAATTTTGTTAGATGTTATAATTTTGAATATTACCACTATATCATTATTAAAATATAGTTACAATGTAATTAATAAATAATATTTCTATTATTTTGGTTTTCTGATTCATTTTTTGGTAAATATTTAAAAAATTGTTCATGTATGTGTTAAAACTGACTAAAAATTAGAACATGTTATAATGAAAAAATCAGTAATAACCTGATGTGGTAAAGAATAAATAAAAATTTAATAGATTAAATATGATTTATAAGTAGTTATTAATTTTTTAACCATGTATTATAATATTTATAATAATAACATAAAGAGTATTATTGAAGGAGAGGATTACACATACTATTTATACTTGAATCTCTTAATAAAGATCCTCTGTGAAATTGGGGTTTTGAGACATATTATTGTAAATAGAGTTTCCCAAACATGATATAGTATTTTTATAGAGAGAATTTATATTTTTTTTAATATGAAACCAATGTAATGTGGTGGAAATAATTCTGGAGTGGAGGGGTCCTTCTATAAATATGAAGGGGTTAAATTTTTGTTAATATACATTCCTCAATATAAATGATTTGATATTTTCAATGTATATCTTTAATATGTCGTTAAAATGGAAATAATGATAAGAGGAGTAATATAATTACCATATAAACCCATTTATATTCCACATTTTTTGTTATAGTAGGACTTTATCAGTTAATTGAACCTTCTTTCATCATTTTGGACTTAACAGAGGTGTCTAAATTTTTTCCTGGTATCTTATTTTTACGATTATAAATGAAATTTTCTAAATTACCTAATTTTAAAATTATTACATACAATATGAAAACCAATTCATTTTATTGAATATATAAATTATACAAAAAGTTATCTCAATGTATTTTTGGGAACAAGAAATAATTATTGGAATTTGTAATGACCCGAGTTATTACATGTTGTGAATTATATAGGTAATATATATTTTTTATCAATATTGGGGGAATTTTATAATATATCTCGTGAAATAATGTTAACAATGTTTTTTATAAACTTGAATGATTTTATTGGATGTTTTTGGGGCTTAGGTGTTGTCTTGGGTGTTTAACAGGGAATCATATAAGTGATGGGCGGTTTAGAAACAGAAAAATATCATCATTAACGAATTCATGATGTGAATATGTGTTTATCACATGAAATTATCATGGGTAGAATAAGTACCCCTCTACCTATGTTTTTTATATAGTGATCGATGTTCACAAAGTTAATGTTTTCTGATAATTGTTCTCCAAACCCAAAAATGGTTACAACCACCTTTGATCTTGGTAATCTATCATGATCAGTAAGGTATTTATGATCCACACCTCACCCCTCTTCATCCCCTTCTTCCCCTAGATCTATTTGGATTATAAGTGAGATTATAGAATAGATCTAATTCCAGTTGTTTTTTAATTTATATGTTCTTATTTATATTTGATTAATATTAATTTTGGATCAATTTTCATTAGGATTTCGATCCAATTATATATGGGAAAGGCCGAACTAGGTGATTTGGTTGGAATTTTTATTCAATATTCATAGAGGATGACTCGAGATGATGTATGCATATATTTTCCTCCCATTACATTATATGTGCATCAATAAGTGAATTTATTTGGGTCTTATTACATAATTATGTTAAATTTTCAATTGTATCGAGATTAATGGGTTGGGATTTTCCCAAGAATAAGTTTTTGTAAATATTGAAGGTTGACTACACCTCATTGCTCGAGGTTAAAATGTGTTGGTAATCCTTTTGAGTTTTTTAAAATTTAATCTTATATAAATTAAATTTATGAAATCATTCTCATGGGTTTTAAATATTTACCTATTACTCTAGGGATGAGATATGTTCTCAGGGGGAAAGAAGAGGCTCAATAATACTCAAGAAAAAACTTATCTTCAGTATTGATTCAAGTGGACCAGTTGATAAAATTTTATATATAGATATATTTATGAGTGTTACTTAATATATAGTTGAGTGGGTACATGGTTGGGTTCGATTGAATATAAGAGTCCTTCTGTTAGACGGAGGGTTTTCATTGAGCCACATGGGATGTGACCAAATTCTCTTTAGCACCGCAGGTATATTGATATCACCTGATAAATATTTGGAAAAAGTTGAATGTTTTGGATCAACTAGTGGTACAACACTTATAGGTACTAGATAATGATCTCATACATATTGTAACTTTTATCTTTATCATAGTTCTTGTTGGAAGTCATGTGTGTCTAAGGGTTTAGTGACGATGGGTGGGATGGTCATACATCACATAAAAAACATAAAAAATATTATACGGCTAGAAGAAGTCTTCATATTTGAGTTGACCATGATTTTATTTATATGTAATTTTGTACCATTCATGGACAAGTTTATTATGTGTTGTTGAATGATGGAATTCCCATGGGAGATATGAGAAGAGAACTAGGTGATGGACATGAGATTTTTTTAAGGCTTAGTGTTGGGAATCTATGGGGGTTATGGTCAGGAATTATACCCCATCTATTAAGGAAATATTTAGGTAGATAGGGTGTCTTGGGATAGTCCGTGGATAGTGGTAATAAGAGTGAAAAGGGATTTTTTGAGTTTTAAATCTTCTATGTGGTCTAGGATGGGATGATACTTTAGTCTATGATATAAAAAAATGATCATATAAGTGAGAATGTATCACTGAACATGAATTGTGATTATTTGGGAGGACCAAATACATACCCTAATTATCAATATATGATATGTTCAAGATTTGGTTCTATCCCTTAATTTATTAACACACATGGAACCATTGTTTAACATCATAATGGGTTGTGGTCCTAGTTTGTGTTACAGGGGGTGGGTGAACAACGCCTTTGTGGGATTTTATCATTAACCACCAATGAGAGAGTTTGTTCATATTTCATGACTATGAACTCCCTCGAGTGTATGCGGATGGTTCAATGTGATTAATTGTGACCTATATTGTGTCTATAGTGATAATTCAATTTTTGCGACGATGACCTACCAATATATTATTGGAATGCGTCAGTGTACTTGATTATGAAATCCCAATAGTTTGTGCGGGATGTCTCAGTGTTCCTAATTGTGTCCTCCCTTAATAATGTAGGGATGGGTCAATTCTGTTTATTGAGAATTCCATTGAGTGTATAGGTGTGGTTCAGTGTGCTTGATGTGACCTCATGGGTTTATGGGTCATGGTGTGACTTGAAAAAATATTTTTGTCCCTTCAATGAGTTACCAAAATGCGAGGATTTGGATGTGTAACCATTACCAATATAATAGATATTATGATGGGTTTTTAAACACAATCACATTGACCCTTTGGTAATGGGATATATAATGTTTTGAGGAAAGGAAATGATAGGTTTTTATCATGGAACCCAGGAAGGCATGGTCTTGAAATGTGGCGGTCTTGTTAGAAATTGGTATCCAAACTACCATTTATACCTAATAAGATGTCCTAGTGTCACAGTTTTCGAAAAATGACATAAATAAAATTATATTTCTTTTATTTCAATTTCTCATTGATAGAAATAAAAATAGCGGATTATATTAGGTGTTATTGGTGGGTTCATACTAATTATTATTCTCATAATCTATGTAGGAATTCCAATATGTATGTATACATTATAACTGCATTTTAGGTATAATTATTTAATGTTTATTGACTAATTATAATGTAGTTTTATGTGTAATTCACATATGTTGTGTAGTGTGGCTTGGAGATGGTAGTAGGGATGGTGTGTTTATGTTTTTTCTTTTTCTTCATTTTTTGGTTAGACATAGTTGGTGATCAGTGTTGTATTTTTATGAAACAAGAATTTATAGAATATGTGTTTAAATTGAATAGTCGTCCCATTATATATATTAGGCCCTCAGTAGCAGTTGGAAGCCTCTTGTGTATGGGGAGGCCTTATTTAGTCTATATAGAGTACCCATGTTAAGAACTATTTAGTGGAACAGGTCTGGAGCATCGCTAGAAAACTATAAAAAATGACTTTTAATGTCCTTCCATATAATAAATGTAGCGGTTCCCTGAGATGGTGTCCACATGGACTAAATTTTACCTTGACATGTGCTAGAGGGTACCAACTAGTAGTGACAACCAATTGTGATTAAATATGCAGACTATTCCATTATAGATAAGAGTGGTGTACAATCGAATATAAGTATCATTAAACAGCATAAGAAGAAACAAATATTAAAGGACATGTATTCTACTGTAGTGGATGAAGAAATAGAATATAGATAGTAACGTAATTGAAATAAAAAACATCCAAGATAAAAAAATGACAAAAGTCATCTAAAAGAAACAAAGGTACAAATAATGATGGGAATGATGTCATTAAACTATAAAAAATGTTTCCATAGGGGCTAGTGGATTCACACATATGGCACATGCCAAAAATAATGTAAAAAATGATAAAGCATATACTAATGTATACTGATCATGGGATCATTATAAAATCGACATACTCCATCATAAATTTGACGATCAAGCATCAAAAGATATCATCTTCCTTATATCTATAACTGAAATCGTGATGTCTTCTTGTGTAATAATGGTGTCCAAATCAGGGTGTGATATATAATCCGAGTATTAAACCACTAACATGGTATAGATCAATCCATTTCATGCAGTAAAAAATGATCATTGTTCCAACAAAGAAGAATGAATGGAATAAAATACATAAATAAACAACACTTCATCATGGGATCCTAAATAGATACGTGACATATTATACCAACTTTATCATAAAATGGAATTCTGAGATGAGGTAATCTGTACAAGTAATAAGATTAAAACATTGTTCATAATAAATAAGGTAACAAATGAGGGATAACCTGAATCATTTGATTTACATTTCTATTCACACACATTTGACACCATTTGACCATTTTCATACTTCAGTAATAATAATGCAGCACATGTAATCCATACAATCATCTGTCAAATTCAGCATGAAATCTTGAGCCCATCCATGGTGATCCATAAGGCATCACATGGGACTTTGTATGACCCTCCAACATAAGAAATTTCATTGATTCATTCCATGGTGACTTATAATGGATTCATTATTATCACTATTCAAATGCTAACATCAAAGCATGTCCCAGGTATCTCATATTGGGGAGCCAGTATCACTAGAGGCATGACATATCCATCCTTCCAAAGAACCCTTCCACACTTTCTACCCTACAAAACTGGTGTCACTCAAGAGTACAAATTCTCATCCTAGATAGCCTTTACAAGGGAAGATATGGTTTTATCCTAGTGAATCAAGAATATCTACATATATAGCATAATGATCCCATCCATGAAATTATTATGCTAAGACCCGGGTTCTCTCTTGGCCCATAAGAAAGTTAGCATGTAATTTAAAATTCAATAAAATCTTCAAAAACACTAATATCACACATTAAAAATGAATGCCTATAATTCTATCCCTACTCACAATTATGAGATAAGACATATGGAAAATGAAATTCTGCATATGTATAATAACAAGGATATATGTAATACCCACAAGGAAAAAATAATAGGCCATAAACAACTATCATAAGAAAATAATGATTATTAATGAAGAATGAGAATAAAAACAAATATTAATGGTAATCCTTTGGCCTCCCAGTCATCTAATTCAATTCATTTATTATGAGAATTATTATATGTGCAACACACACACAGAAGGTGGTTAACATATCTTATCATGGGAAAATAGGTCATTTATGGTAGGCATACCCAAGGGGTGGATTTGAACATGGATAATTAAAAAAGGATGAGTCTTGTCATAAGATATAGTCATAATTGACATGCTAGCACATTTATATAAAACAATATAACAACGTAGGGGTTTCCATAGAAGGGTCAGTAATGTGGAAGAATAGTTAACTATATAATAGAAATGAAACTATAGGGAATGAACATTAATACCTAACATGACATATTATAATAGTGCTGAAACTTTTTCGACCCTCAAATCAAGCTATAACAATAGATATCAGATAAATAATCAAATTACATGGATATATAAAAAAATATTGACACTATTATATCAAAACATGTTTGAATAAAAACATGAAAAATATGGATAGGGATTGTGGAACTTACCATGATCATTCATAAACATTCAATGGTGAAGTTTCTGTGGATTAGAGGGAGGAGGAATCAAAAAGCCTATGATGTCTTATGGAGAAAACCATTTTTGGTTGCAGGAGGAGAAATTCATGGGAGGAGAAAGTGGTTAGTGTATTAATATATTTCAGGGTAAAAGATTGAATTTAACCCACATTGAGATGGGTGAATGTTTAGGCTATATGGTTTTCCAAACCATCTACCAATCATGCATCATGCCATAGCTCATAGAGGAGCCTCGCACAAGCTAGGTGCACCATCTGTTTAACCATGCACATACCATGATTATAGCCACTACAATATGTTTGTGACATGTATAATGGGAATGTGGGGATATTCTCACTGTTCCATAGAATCCATGAGGATACCTACATCCCACTATCATAGGTCACATGGTTAGAGAAATAGTGTGGTCTAGGTGACATGATTTCCTCTAATGATTTGAAGCAGTCTTCCACTTCAAATTATTGGAATACGAGCTCCAAAAAAGCCCCAAACACCGTTAATACATCCATAACACCCTTAAGAATCATTGGAAAGGAAAAAAGTTATTAAAGCTAAAATTATTGGTTTGTACATTTGCAAAACTAAATGAAATTAAAACATCCCCTTATTAAGACAACTCATCCACTAGATTCTCTTCAATGGGTGGTATGAAATCATTAGAGAAATGTTCTGGCCATGATACACATACATCAAATTTTTTATTCCAAATCTCATCCTGAATGAGTCCATGACTCAATGACAACTAGAATAGATTGAATAATCTACCAAGGGGATGATTTTTTCTCTGGTAAATGATACATATATGATGATCTTGGAATTATGCATCCACCTCTATCACAATAACCTCATAGTAAAATTAATGATATTTCTCTGAATCATACCAATGAATCTATGTTATATGGAAGGCATCATGATGGGTTGATACCTCTAGGGTAACAATAACCAAGAGGATACCAATAAAACCATATCCACTATCATATAATTAGTCTATGTCCCAATATAAGAAGTACACAAAGAAATTCAGGATCTCTAACCATGAACTCCATAGGTATGTGATGATGATCGGTAAAAACCTTCATCCTGGACTATGATGTATCAATATCATTCCGAATGAGATGAATTTTCATTAAATTCTCCGTAAATATAAGATAAACCATTATCATTGCATCCCAAACCTCTAACCAACATAAAGGTGAACAAAATGACCTACTATAAAGGTACTCATATATATATATATATAATCAATTTCATAAATCAACATAAGTGTAGAAAAACTAGACTAGAGTTTTGCGCTTTTCCCATGAAACTTTGAATTCAAAGACGCATGCCTAAAGCATTTCCACTGTGACTAGTATCATCCACTCAAATAACACATCTTTTTTAGAGTTATTTTTTATATTCAAGATCACATGTGAACCTAGTTCTTTCTATAATAACTTCCATATGCACGATGTAAATAAGGAATCTTGGTCAAATTATGATATAATTGGGCAGACCATGAAGGTGAAAAATATCCTTGATGTAAAGCCTCTAAATCTTTTCAGTTGACAGTTTATTTTATATTAGTATGAATTATCCATCCATGTTCAAAATATACAGGACCACAAATTCTCCATTTCGGCCTTAAGTTGATCTCGACAACCCATTCCAAAATCCAGGGTGACAAGGTTCCATGTCTACTCAAGAATAGATAGAGGATATTTAAGTATAGTGACTTATTAGTGTTAATTCTTCTACTATGGACATGTGGAGCATGGAATGATAATACCTTCAAATTTACTCTTCATAAAATTCCATCAATACTGATAACGTACATCATGATATTACATGGTATTCTCAATATGAACAATCCATACATATGATTGGGATTCCCGCATCAACTCATCTTATATATCTGAAGACACCAAAACATGTGCACAGTAGTGTATGAACTCACATTCATCAAAAAACAATGAGGAAGGAGGGTTACAACATGTCATTCACTCTCTCAAGGAAAATCCCTTGGATTTATATATCAACCTTATACATAACTACTCAATATTTGATGATGTCAATCCTTCATCTGCTAAAACATCCTACCTGTGTTGTTCAAGAACCTCTAATTGAATCTTAGAAAAGAAAACCAACACCTACTACTAAATTATGGCCTCCATGGGGGAATGTGTCTGAGTCATTTGTTTTATGAAATCAGAAACATCATTTACCTTACCAATTCTGCAATCAAGCTCAAAATTAAGAAATGCGGGTATTCAACCCACATGTGCTACCATAGAATCATGTATCACTATGGGGAGTTGTATTTGACACTAATGTGATCTATATAAATAATGAATCACTCTCCATAAATAAAATTCCTATTATATAATATATCATGGACCAAATAATCTAGATTAATGTCATGCGTATAGTAAATTGTTTCATAAGTTATTAGCTAAGAGGACCCATATTGTACAACTAGACCACCCGACAACATAACTACACCATTGCCAATCATTGAGGGATCATTATAAACCATATAGTATATTATCTTATTATTAAGAATTATGATATGTGACGACGTCAGCCTTCCCTTTAACTGCTGAAAATCAATCTCAAATTCCATAAACATGTTTTATTTCAACCCCTTATTAGTGAATCCTATAAGAGGCCCTTATATAATGGAGAAATTATGGATATGATTCCTATAATATCTTATTATCCCCAATAAACTTCATACATGAAGCACATTCTTTTGATATTACTAAGATTCCATGACTCTCTCACTCTCTTGGTCAATAGATAAACCTTCATATAAAATGATATGAACATAGAATTGAACATTAATATTAGAAAATATCCATAATTTTAGCTTCACATAAAGCCAATTCTCTCTCTGTTTATTAAAAATGATCTCAATATGGGTTTTATGGTTGTCTCTGGTGAAAAAAATACTCTAAGATCTCATCTATTAAGACAAAAACCAATTAATCAATGTTTGGGTGGAAAAAAATGATTCATCATATCCAAAATGACTATTGTAACATTCTTAAGATAGAATAGAATAACCATATACTCATATCTCTCATACAAAATCTGTAACACTGTAAATGTTATGTATGATTATCATACATGATCTTTATGGTAGTCCAATCTCAAATAGATCTTATAGAAATATTTTTCCCCTTAGAAAATGACAAGGAAATAATCTATAAAAGGTAGTGGATACTGGTTCACCACCTTAAGCTAATTCAATCAGTAGTAATCCAAAACCATCTTAGGGTGTGTCATATTTATTGGAAAATAGGATATGTGAACCCAAGGGGATGTGTTGAGTCAAATAAAACCATTTTCATAATAATAATCATAAATATTATTGAGTACATAAATCTATAATGGTTCAATTATATATGGATCATTCAACATTACTGTCACACCTATAATTACCTGGATTGTGAGATCATCCACTATCTCTCTCTATAGGAATGTTTGTGAAATTATTATATAGTATATCCCTAAAATAATCCAAATTAGCCATGAATTTTACAAGATGAATTCCTCGATAAAAAAAATGAGAATCACGATCTAGTTTTTCTCTCGACTGATCCCCTAATGATTGGGTCCAACCATACAATCCTAGATATCACATTCACCCTTATGTGTATACATTATAACCTCATGTGATGGGAACATCACCAAATGGATAGTGCAATCCTCATAGGTTGGATATGGAATAACCCATCCCATAATAAGAATTAAATTGAAACCAATCATCTCTAGGATTAAGAAACAACATAACAAGTGGTTCCCACACATATCAAGAAGAATATATTTTTTGTGGAGCATTCCCTCTGATCTGTCCCCTAGATATATATCAAGTGTCACTGAGAAACTATAGTATTCTATCACAAAGACTCGAATTTATGTAGTTGAGATATATTTAAATTTTTTAGGAACCTTTACAAAACATGTAGAAGATATGGTATAGGATACCATAATAATACCACAAAAAATTAAATTCAATTGACTCTTCACATCAGGTGTATGTTGTACTCTGTAGATATATCCCAATTCATAACCTTTGATGCTTCCTGACTTGCCTAACATAGTCCACTCTGTTAATGCTCAAATTTCCATGAACAGAATACCTAATCCATTAATTCCTTCTCAACCAGATCAGACAATAGAATACCACCTCCCATCCTGAAGTGGAGTTCCTGATCTAGTACCTGAAAGTGGTGTACACATATATCCATGTTCATCAGAATTTCTTGGAAAATATTGGGAGAATCATTAATGGAGACACTCCTTTCATCAAAATTTCCACTTGATCTTTGTAATAATTCGGTGAGGTATCTTATAGTATATCCTTCCACACTGGTGATAGACCACATGAATGTTAGTGTGTGCCACATAGTTGGCACCATCCGCATGTGCACCCTCGAAATGATTCCACCTGATCCCAGATTAACAGGAACCCTACCTTGGAACTAAACCACCAAAGATCACAATTAAAAATTAATTGAGGATTAGTTCTATAATAATTTTATAGTTTTGTATTAATTTAGTGGTAGGAAACATCATTATTTTCATCTACAACTGAAAATTTTTCAGAAGTCTATCATCAAAACAATTCAATGTCATCTAATTTTCATTATTCTGAGATGGAGTGAAATAATGGATCATAATAAAGATATTATAAATCTTTATCATGGTCATTGATCCATGGTAAAGATGCATAATCTCCCTACAATAATATACTCTCTTATTCAGTGTGATAATGTTATTTTAGAAGGATGTCTTAATGTCTACCTACAACATTCACTGATGTTGCTCATCCTAAGAGATGATTTCCTACATGCACATGTAAGAATTACGTAAAAATAATGTTGTGATCTTTACCATCCACTATGGAGGTGTATCAAGATGGTGAAAGATCGATTCAATAGATTCTAACCGGAAATTGGTATCCCAAAGTCTTTTATCCCCTATAGAGGTGGAAGGATGTTGCTTCTATAGATACTCGTTCATCTTTTCCATAGTTTTGGTAGGACAAGGAGTACCTTGTATAGAAAACATTAACTGAAAGAAACTATCATAAAATATTTCATTGGGACCTAGTCAAATATCTATAGGTGGATCCATAGGTGGCACTATAGGAGGTAATACTGGAGGCTCAGGGCCAACCACCTCCAAAGTATGCTCATTTCTAAATCCATGGCATATGAAATGGAGATTCCATAGTGTAATAACACCAAAATATTATGTCCCACACATTAAATAATATTAATAATAGATAGAAAAACTGATAATGGAAGGAACATCAACAAGGCCTTCATAGAATCATGTCATAACCTTTAACCTTCTCATAGATCTAGTTCAATGTGGTAGGGAAGGTCACGAATGGTTCAACAGAGAAAAAACATTTATCCCACTACTATGGTTGGTTCTTTGTCACAATCTCATAAAATAGTAGAGATTATAGTATTTGGAGTCTCAGATGCATGTTATAGAGGATAAAATATATTAAATTGAATTTATAATATCCATATAATGGTATCCATTAATTTTAAAGCATTAGTTTTTTAGATTTTATCCATACATATTTGGATATAGGTACCTAATTTAAGTAAATTTCATCCCCAACCCAAATTTCTAAACGGTTAAAATTGAATGTGGAAATAAATGTAACTATGACATGGCTTCTATAATCATTTATAATTATTTAACATGTCTTCATTACTGATTTTTTAAAGGAAATATAATTTTCAATTTATAAAAGTAACCACATATTAAATTTACATTGATAGTCATCAATCAGACCTACCAATATGGTTTAATTTATTCATTATGGTTTAATTGTTATTCTATATCGCAAAATGATGTTTATATTGTTGGATGATAATTAACTGAAACAATTATTTTAGCAAATAAAAACACGGTAAAAATGAAACAAAAAAAATAGATAAGGAACCACAATAGTCAAAAAAATATATTCTATGCATGCAGAATATAAATTTCAAATTGAATAATTTAGGATAATTTCAATCATAAATTTCTTAGTATGATTCATGAATTTTATAAATCATAATATCTTTGGACTATGGTAGATTATGTCCTAAAATAATTTCACATAAAATAGAAAACATCACACAATAAATGAATCCCCCAATGGATTATTCCATAAAAGTATAAAAATCACAAAAAATACGAACATTATCACATCCCATGAAATTTGGATTTCCAATGTTTGTGGGTTATCCACTTCCAAGGATTGGATCATTACAAAATTCCATTATTCCTAGTCTGATGTATAATCCCATACAGTGAGAAAAAATAATAAATAGATATGACATAACATTGTAGTATACTAACCTGGATGTCACTTAGTAGTTCCTCAAAACAGTGGCAATAAGACCTTAAGCACACCTCCCAATATGCAAGGGGATTTCAACTAGCTACAAGTTCATTTTTTGTGTACATGGAGAGACTATTCACTCATATATCAGAGTGTAGAACAACAGAATATAAGAAAAATTGAAACAATAGAAGAAAAAACTATTATTATAGGACCATAAACTCATTATTGCCGATGTGGAAATAATTGATAGACAATAGAAAATAGATATAACAAACATACATGATAAAAAAATACAAATAGAATCTAAAAAAAGTTATGAATGACAATGGTCATGATTTACTATAACTATAAAAATATATTTCACAAGGACGTGTCGATAAATGTTTATACCACATGTTGAAAAATATACCGAAAGGAAAATGTTTCCACAATACAAATCTTGAACATAGGATCGGTCCTCCTCCCTCAAATACTATTATAATAATATCAATTAAGCATCAAAACTTGTCCACACCCCATTATATATACCAATAATCATGAAGTCTTCTTGGGTACCAAGAGAAGCCAAAGTAGTTTGAGGGATATAATCCTAGAAGGCCACAACAAATGGATTCTAGATTAATCAAGTTCATTAAATATAAAATTAATTGTGTTCCATTATAGGTTAATGTATGTAATTAATTAAATTAATAAAAACAATTCAGAATGGGTCCCTTTGTTAATACCAGACTGATTCTACCTACTTAATCATAATCCAAATATCTATAATATGGGATCTATTAAAAGTAATAAGTTGTTTATATGGTTCATCATTTATAAGGTAACAGATGTGTTCTGATCCCATGCTAGTGATTTTTCATAACATTCACACCTCATTGAAAAAAATTCAAGAATTTTCATTCATTAACAATAATATGAAATCACATGTAATCCACAAAATCATCTATCATGTCTAGTATAGAATCCTAATACCTTATTAGGAGTTCCATATTACATTCAAAGTGTAATTTTAGGAGACCCAATATATATAATACCATATATTATATCTAAGGTGACCCATAATTGTGCCCCTCATATCAATATATTCCGGGTAACCCTTAATTTTATCCAAGGTATCTCACATAGGGATTGAGTATCAAAAAATTCATGGAAAAACCATCTTTCTAGTGATCCCATATATGGTTTCTCCCTTAGGGATTCTGTTCCACTAAAGAGTATAAATAATCTACCTGGAGAGCCTGAATAGGGAAATTCAATGGTCTCTCTCATCACATACAATTGACCTAGATACAAGGCATGGATAGTCTATCCTTAACGTCAATATGTTGGTACACATGTTCTCTCCCAACCCATAAGAAACTAAGGCATGAAATTTATATTTAAATAACATCGTCAATCATTTAAATATCACATATTTACAAGAGAATGTAGGAATTTAATCAAATCCCAAAATTTTGGTATAAGATATAGGGAAAAAATAATTAAGCTTATGAATAAGAACAATCTTTAATGATAAAAAACAAGGAAAAAATAATAAGTATTAAACAAAAAGAATAATAAAAAAATCAATAGAAACGTATTATGAGTATAGGAATCTAGATAATAGTCAAAAAAAATTGAATATCATTCAACTAGGTAAATTAATTAATATTGATATTTTTTACATGTGAGACACACAAAAATGGTGGTTACAATATCATGGATTTGGAAACTATACTGTTTATGGTTCTCATAGCCAAGGGGTAGCTTCTGAAAAGACGCATAACCTAAGGATGGTTTTCACTGTAAGATAAGGACACAATCAACTAGAAAAACGATTTATATTAATTTATTAACGTCTTATATACTTATCAAAAAGGTCCTCATGTGTGGAATAATGAGACACAGTATAAAAGAGATGAAACTAGTTGGAAAAATATATACCGCTTACCTCAACCTCATAGAAGTCCCCTCATCCATTCTTGAACCTCAAATCATCCTTGAATAAGAGATATCAAATAAATCATCAAATTCCATTAAAATAGGGTAACATATATTGCACCTAAATTGTGCGATAAGTGAAAATATAAACATGAAATGATAATAAGAAGATTTATTTTCCATTCATTAATCATTCCAATGCATATAATGATGAAAATTTTAAAGATTGGACAGAAGAGGAATTGATAATTCAATGATGGATTAAAAAGTGACCCTCGGGAAAGTGTGGGTGGATAAACGTGTGGGAGGAGAAAGGGGATATGGTATAAAGAAATTTAGTGGAAAAGATGGAATTTCACCAACACAGATTACTGGACATGGTTTGCACCCACAATTTCCTAAACCATGTGACAACCATATAGTATACCACTAGATAATCATGTCCCTCACATGGTCTAGGGGAAAATATTGGATAAGCATGAGCAACCCCAGGAAAATAACTCTACATCTTATCTGAGATATGTTTCAAGGCCATGAAAGTGCCTGTGCACAGTTTTAGATAAACTATTTAGGTTCATTCTCCTCAAATTCATAATCTTCAATGTTAAATAAATCATGTGGGATGGGAAAGACAATTTCTCTGAATTGTGTGACATAGTGTACCACTTAATATATTGGGGATCTGAGATCTAATCCAGCCTCAGACACCACCCAGACCTCCATAATTCTCTTAAGAAGGATTCAAAAGGCCAAACAAAATAATTAGATATGATATCTAAATTTTCATACATTCGAAAATATCTGGTACGTTGTACATGCAAAAAAAATATATTCCACCCAATACATGATTATAGACATCATAAAATTCTAGAAACCAACTGATTATTACATAACCATCGATCCACCCAACAATATAAGCATGAAAGAACCATCATTGAATACATAAATATATACCACACGGTGTCATCTGAATTATCCACCAGAATAATCCAATAACATACAAAACACAACCATAATCACTATACAAACAATTGAAAGAAATTTCATTCATAGAAAGATGCTCTTTTAAAATGATATCTTTTTAGTTATTCATCTATATAAATTCAGTATTTTTTCTGAATATGCATTTATTTCAAAATTAAAAACATTCATGATTCCATTTAATTAAAATTATTATGTGGCTAATCATTCATGAACATTGATTCCATCTTTTCAATATTTGAAAACAAGTATTTTTTCTCATAAACAAATAGTAAATAAGAATAAAAAATCATTATTCATATTAATAGAATTTTTAAATATTAAATTATAATACATTTAATCCCCCTTAATTCATAAATTATATTCATTATATAATTTTGTTACACTTACAATTAATCCATTATGAAAACATAAAATTATATTTGGGGAATTTCATAAAGTAGTAAATGATGAGTCTTAAATCCCATTCAACAGCCTATGGTATACTGGATATGGATCTAGATTAAAATTAGATAAGGTGGTCAAAATAAAAAAAACCATATACTAACAAAAAACTATATAACATAAAAACCTCTAATAATAAAAATAAAAACAATGTCCAAAAATCTTATGATCTCTAAGTTCACAACCTATACAATAAGAATGAATTATAAAGGGAGTAATAAGAGTTGGGGAAATTACATTGGATATCGATAATAATAATATATTAAATTATATGGACAAATTCTGACAATGGACATTAAATTACTACTATAAAAGGGTCATAGAGATCTTACATATCAAGGGAAGATGATGTTTTTTGGAAGGAATCTGAGTGGGAACTTGAATATTTAATTATTCTATAAAAACAATGTAACATTGAATAATATGGGAAATAATTCCACAACTCATACACGATCTGGTAATCATGGCCTAATATGTAATAAAACTCTAGGGAAAAACAATTATAAATTTGATATTAATAACAAATTCATCCCAAAACCAAAAGGTTCATACCATAGCACTCAAAAATTCATTATTGATAATAAGAATCAAGGTCTCTCCCCTAACCCCAATACACCATAGAATCCCACAATGTAATTAAAAACACAACCAAGCATTATAATTTAAAAAGTATGAACCCTATAAAAAATTCAAAAATACCATTGTATAATTCCCACCTCTATAGTGTTACTATACCTTATAAAGGACCTTTTATCCATAAGCTGTCTCACAACACCATAAAAATTCTCCCACATTGAAATAGTAAAATATTAAAAAACAAAACTTCTTCCCTATAATGAAAAAAAAATCATTAATCTTAAATATGAATATACATATTTAAACACACTAGGCCAAAATGGTATAACATATAGAGAAACCTGACCATTCCATAGTGCCTAATGATCATAGAATTAACAGGGTGAAAGCTAAAAAATCATTTAAGACTGAATTTTCTTCCATTGAACATCTTTGAAGCCTAACCTATAAGGAATCGGCCTTAAAAATTACATAGAAGAGAACCATTTATGTGTCTAAGTTATATTGAGTTATATACAATAATACAATTTATCAGATTTATAATAAAAATTAAACAAAAAAATTCCAACATCACATCCTCTATGTGCAACTATGATGGTGTCTAACTTAGGACATTCAATGTGACTTGGAAAATAATTTTAAAATAAGGGGTGGGAATTAAATTACCTAATAAAGGGTTAAAAACAATCATAAATCCATAAAAAAATATTCTTTTGTAAATAATGTCGAAAACAAATTTGGAAATATTCTTTTTAAAAAATTATATGAAATTATATACGGCTCAAATATAATAGATAATTTTTCAAAAAACATATGTTTGAAATTTTATTAAACACAATTGAGTGATTTTTTAAAAAATATGTAATATTATTAAATATAAAACACTATTATTAGGCTCCATAAAATGTAGAAGTTGGTCATGGGCCTACCCACTTAGCGATGGTTGGGTTCACTCCCCAATGACCTTCCGTATTTACATTGTACAAGCATCGGATTTTTAGAAAACATTTTATCCTTTATTTACTTATATATCCATTTGTTACTAGAGTTGTGTTTATTTTAAAAACATGTTAATGTGTTAAAATACATATTCATACCTATATACTTATATGCATATAAATTAACATCTATTACATCACTTTCATGTTTGGATACCATCAAAACATATACAACAATGACTTTACAAGGACTATCCAGGTATTCGTTCATTCTTTCACGAATAAAATTTATTTCTCATATGAGTAGTTTGTTCTTCATAGATTAATTATAATAATAATATAACTTCCACTCATAAATTATTAAATGAATTATAAAAAAAATCTAATGATATCCTTGTACTTGGTAATTTTGTAATTAAACCATTAAATTAAATACACGAATTTATTATAATGTAATGAGTGTAAATGATATATATAATCAAAGGGCCATGTTTGTATAAGGATATAATGACCTTAACGCTAGTAAAACATTATGTCATGTCATGAACATTTTTAATAAATCATGATGGTAAAATTATAGAATATTATAAATGTGAAAAAATGATGTGATGATTTAATATTATGAAAAACATAGTCACATTAATAAAAAAAATAATAAATTATGTATTTATCATTATTTATATTATTAAATAATTTCTTATAAATGACAAATTAATTTATATACACATTCGATAGGTGATGGAATAAATTATTCACATATACATCTTTGTGTCCATCATTTATTATATAGTAATAAATCTGAATGAATACATTCTACAAAAAACATTGAAATTTTTTTTTTATAAAATAATTAAAACATTAACATTATAACGGATTATAAGATAAGTTGACATAATAAATTAAAATATTTTAAAATAAAATTTAACAAAAACAGTTCTTTATTAAAATTATTTTTAAGAAATTATTCATAAACATTTTTTAATTTCTTGAATCAGTAATATTGATTAAATTAAATATGTATATACAATCGTGAAAAAATGTTATACATATGAAAATAAATTAATGTAACATAATAATAGAATTTAATGAAAAAAAATCTGGAAATAAGTTAATATTTCTTCTGAATTGTAGAGGATAGGAGAATAAAGATTTTGATGCATGTATTTCAAAAACAAAACATAATAGTTCTATTGTTGACATAATCTAAAAATAATGTGTCTAGTCTTCCAAACAAATGATTCTAAAAAACATAACCAGAAAACTGAAAACGTATATTTGAAAACATTTTTTCGATAATCAAAACAGTTTTAAAAATTAATCTAGAAATTGAATTTCCTTTACATGATTGATATTTTTTAAGAATACATGGCTTTAGAGCCCCTAACTATTCCTATCAAGACTACATAGTGGTTTAAAGAACATTCAAATTCAAATTGATATTGGATTTTATAGCCAAATCCTTTACTATCTGTATAGCCATAAATACACAACATGCAATGAAATAAGAGAAAAAACAATCAACATGGAAAAACATTAACTCTAATGACCTAAATGGACCACAATAAAACAAATATATTATACTCCAATTGAAAAATAAAAAATCCAAAATGATGGAAAATTGATTGGAAAGAAAATAAATTAATCCATTGTATGAAAAAAATTGATAGAAGTCTTTTAAAATGACTGATTAATTGATTAAATGATTGTGAGTTGATAGAATCAGATATAAAAAGTCAAAAATATAAAAACACTATACTGTTTAATAAAATAAAGACCACTGGTCTATAAAAATAAATTTGAATTTTTTTAGAATAATGTGTATAACAGAGATATACAACGTATTTTCTCCAAACACATACCCTTCATAGATGTAAATTATATGAAAAAAATCCTTCCTCAATCTTGATTCGAAATTAAACCATAGGGGGGATGAAGAATGGTTTTCACCAACCGCAACAGAACACTAACTGCGATGAAACATAGGCAACTCCCACCGACATCCATCATTCATTCACGCACATTTTCAACACGGATGTGATGGCAGTGGAAAATCTTATTCAATACACCACAACTACTCTAGCTTCCTCTGGCACTCAATTTGACCTCGACCCATCTGTAGCAGACTACTATTGGGAACCTAGCCGGATTTGCGACACACACAGACTCTTTATTCTTGATTCTACCAAAAACTCAATTCTCCCTTCTTTTAATGATTTTTCTCAAATATCTTTTTTTATTTAGATAAAATTATCATAATATGTTAATAATATATATATATATATTCAAATACTTATAATACATAATAATAGTTTTAGTAAATAATTTCCAAACTAACATTTAATATATATATATATTATTAAATTTTTAAAAATATATATGTTTTTTAAATAACGAACATTTTATAAATCCAATTCCACTCCATTGAACACGTTATTTTCATAATTAAAATTAAATTTAATAGTAATTGAATTCATTTTGAAACAAATTTTTTTTTTAAAATTTTATATAATCTCCACTGAGCATTTATTAAACAAAATTTCAAAAAAAATATAATTAAAACATATATTTTATTTGTTTATATCATTTATTTCATTATAATAATTTTATAATACTATTATAAAAAATTAATTCATTTTTAAAATTAAATAAATCTATTATAATATATTGTTTTTAAATAAATAAAAGCTCATTTTATAATTAAAAATATTAAGTTGATATTAAATATTATTTTAATTTAACAAATTATATTATAAAAGTTTTATTTTAAACTCATTTTATGTTAATTTTAATAAAAATATTTAATAAATTAACTTGTTATATTTTTGGGATGTCACATTATTTTCCCTTAAAATAATTACATACTCAAAATTCATTTCATCACACAAAAAAGGATTCGTAATTTAATTATTCAGAATTAAGAAACACTATCACTAATAAACCTATAGACTCAGCAACATTTATTCAATAATATTTTCTGTACTTTTCCTCTCATACCAATTATAAGGCTCCAACCTTAGACATTACATATAAAATGACTTTTTACGAGTCTAGGTCCTTTGGAGTTAAATAAAATCATCAAAATTATTATAGTTGTAAATAAATTAAATAAACAGAAATCCAAATTCACCTCAACTGTGCACAACAACGATGGGGTCTATATTTGGACTTCTACGTCATCTATGAAAATAATTTTAAAACAAGGGGTGAGCATTAAATTACATAGTAAGGTGTTTAAACCCATCGATAAACCCTTAAAAATATTCTTTTGGAAATAAAATTGTGAATACATTTAGAAATACCCTTTTAAAATTTTATTTGAAATTAATTATGTCTTCAAAATACTAGATAATTTTAGAAAATACCTTTTTTCAAAATTTTCATATACATAATCAAGTGTTTTGATAAAAAAATATTCAGCTTTCCAAAATAACCATACTCCGAGGAGGAATGAATCATTGAAGGTAGTCTTGGTCCTACCAACTTAACGATAGTTGGGTTCACTCCCTAATGAACTTCAATATTTTCCATGACAAGAATTAGATTTTCTAAAAAAAAATTAAGAATTCTTTATTTATATATGAATTTTCCACTAGGGATTTTTTTATTTTGAAAAAAATTTCAATGTGTTAAAATACATATTCAAATTTATATATATATGGAATCATGTATATAAATGAATTTCTATTACCTCAATTTCATTTTTGGTTACCACCGAAACTGATAGCACATAGGCTTTTCATAGACTATCCATGTATTACTTCATCCATTCATGAAGAACATTAATGGGTCATATTTATAGTTTATTCTTCTTAAATTTATCATAATAATTAATTGCGTTCCACACATAAAATTGTAGTTGAAGCATAAAAAAAGATACATTAATATCCATGTACTTGTTAATTTTTTTATTAATACACTAAATCAAAAAAATGAATGTATTATAAAAATCTAATTTCCATGTTTAAATGTAGATTTAACAACCATAACGTTAATAAAATTTGATGAAATTTCATGTGATTTGTTTTTTAGAAACTTGATGAAAATATTATAGATAATTATAGAAGTTAACAAAAGATGTCATTATTTCATTTTATTAAAAACCTACTCACATTAATATAATTAATAATCAATGATTAATTTATTATTAGTTATGTACATAAATTTGTTCTTATAAAAGACCAAGAACATTATATACACATATGAATTGTGTCTGAATAAATTATTTATATATATATGTATGTTACCATTGTGTATTATATAATAATCAAACTGGATGAATTCATTATTTAAATATACATTGATAAATAAATATATCCATGTTTAACAAGAATTAAATCAGGTAATTTATAAAGTAATATAAGATAATTTGATTGGATAAATTTAAGTCATTGAAAATAAATATTAACATAAACAACTCTTAATTTAATATTTTCCATACATAAATTATATATGTATACTCATTATATAATTTAATGACTCAAAAGTAAGGAAAATATTAAATATGCCTGTATATGATTGAAAAAATGTTATAAACATATATGTAAATAAATTTAAATACATAATGGAATCTAAAGAACCATACTCGAGAATTTTTTTTAAAATTTCCCATAAATTTTAGTGAAGAAGGGAAGAAAAATATTATTGTAAGTTTTTGAAAAATAATACAGAATAGTTCACTCAATGACAAAATATCTTAATAATGTTTCTAATCATCCTTATTAATTATTCTGAAAAAAATAACCACAGAATGGAAAAAATATATTTGGAAAAATTTTGTAATAATAAAAGTTTTCTTTTAAATAATCATTGAAAATAAATTTCTTTATTGGTTTTTGCAGAGAATTGAAGCCATGGCCTGAGACCCCCTAACTCTTCCAATGAAGGCAACAAAGTGGTATACCCACATTTCAAATGAAAATTGATATAGGGTTTTATAGCCAATGCCTTTAATGTGTGTACTGCCACAAACACATAGCTTGCACATCAATGTGAGCAGACATGAAAAAAAGGAAAAAATTCTATGTAATAACAGAAGTGGACCACAATAAAAACAATCTTTTATACACCAAAAAACCTAATAAAATAAAAATTTCAAGAAAATTTATAGAAAGGAAATACATTAATCAATTGTATGGTGAGATTTGACAGAAATAATATAAAATAACCAATCGATTGAGAAAATGACCACGAGTTGATAAAATCAGATAACAATAGGTCAAAAAATAGGCAAACATTATACTGATTGTGAAAATAAAAACCAGAGACCCATGAAAATAAATTTGAAAAATAAGAAAATGATGTGTGTAACATAGATATACAAAATACTTGGTCAAAACACCATCCTCGCATATATTTAATGACAATGACCAAAATCATACCTCAAGCTGGGCTTGAAATTTAACCATATGGAGAAGAAGAACAAACCACACCAACCACAGTCAAACCCAAACCATTACGAAACTCTTTCCACTCCTGCTGGTAGACTTCCTCATATCACACATAGATTGAACTAAACCCGACCTTGGTGAAAAATATTGGCGGAAACCCCATGACTACTTTGGCTTTCTCCAACACTTGGTTAAACTGAGACCACTCTAGTGCGGACTACTACCATGAACCCCAACTGGTTCCATGATAAAACCCAAATACCTATTCAGGATTCCCCCAAAAACCCAATTCTCCTTTCTTTTACTTGGATTTTCAGTTCACTTTTTTTAATTCGGAAAACATTATCATAATATGTTAATAATATATATATATATATATATATATATAATTTCAAACAGTTATAATGTATAATAATAGTCTTAAGAAATAATTTATATAAATTTTTTAAATCAAAACCGACATATTATATATATATATATAATTAATGTTTTATGTTTTTAAAAACCATAGTTATTCATTTTGAAATTAATTATGATCTTATATATTTTTAATCAATCTATTAAAAACATTATTTTGATAATTCAGATTAAATATAATAATAACTTAATAATTTTTATAAAAATATAAGGTTTCATAATATTTATATATTATCCACATATAATTTATGAAATACATTTCAAAATCAATATATTTAAAACATATCTTTATTTCTTATAACATTTATTTTAGTATATTAAATGTATAAAACTAATATATAAACGTAATAAATTATAAAAACAAAATTAATATTTAATAAAATATTGTTTTTTATAAAATAAAACACCATTTAATAATTTAAAATATTAAATTAATATTAAATCATTTTTTGATTGAACAAATGTATGTTAAAAAACCATTTATTTGAAACATTAATTAGTTAATTAAAAACAAACTATTAATTAAAATTACTGGTCATATTTCTTGAGATTTAACATCACATGACTCATCCAACACCAGAAATATAAAATATGAATGTAGAATAAATTTATTCCATTACATTAAAAATATTTTATTTCTACTTAAATAATGAATGACCTTTTCCCTCTATAACATTACATTTTATTATATTATAATTATGACTATGGAACGGTTTTTCTTGCAATTTACATGGGAAAAGTTTTAATTTTCTATATTCAATTTAATAGATAATTAAAATAAATTCTTATTTTCATTCTTAAATTTTCTATACTATTTAATCCACCAAATACATATAGGTATGGTTTGAGAGGTATAAGGGCTTTCCTGGGTGACCCAAAACATTTATAATTTTTTTATCCAATGATATCGTGAAATTAATTTTTTAAGTAATATTTAAAATTGTATAGGAAATAAAAATTTTAGAAATAAAAATCATCAATTTTTTATTTTTTTAATCCAATTTATTATATCTTAATTTCTGTTATTTATTTATAGGAAATGACCTTTGGAATCCAAAATAAAATTGGTATTTCAAAATAATAAATCTTTAAAATTTATCATTGGGAATCAATATTAATTATCATACCCATTAATTAATTTTATTTTTTTAACCTGACATATGCCAATAAAAAAATTAGGATACAACCCAATTAGAACCCATATGTGTTCTATGATACCCCTATTATGCTAAAATCATATTAATATGTAAAATAATAAATTCAATAAAAAATATTGAATCATAAAATATCCACAAACATACATATTTAAAATTACATTATCTCCCATTATATATTTTGTTATGATATTTCTATAACAATTATTAACACCTATTAAATTTTCCAACTACTAATAAAACATATTAAATTTATTGCTAAAATTTAAATTCCAATAACATATTTAAGAACCTTCTTTTTCAGAAAAATATTATAATTTCACAATATTATAATTTTTATAAACTCACATAATCAATGAGAATATATAATAGAAACTTAATCATCATTCAATAAAATTTTACTCAAAAAACATGATAAAAAAATAACAAAATCAAACTATTAATATTTTTAAAATAATGTTTTATTGAAATAATTAGAAGTTGTGAAGTCTAATTACCTAATAAATAATTTTATTTCCTGATTTTAAAAGATGGACTCGTATTCTAAATCCAACAATAATTTTATGATAAAAAAATTGATTGATTGTTTTAATAAATATCTACATTATATATAAGTAAAATTATCAATTAATAGAATCCAAATCATAGAATATAAAATATAAATGAGAGGATAATAGGATTTAGTAAAAATTTAATAAATACATTTGGTGAAATTTTTTGGTTGTTGTATAAGTATAGTAACAAAATGGGTTTTTTTGAGTTAAAGAATATAATATTGGATCATGAGATAATGGAACAAAAACAACAACTCAAAATAGTGCGAGAAAATATTTTTTCCATGATGACCACTAAATTAAAAAAAATTAATGAAGGATATGATTAGATAATGTGTTGAATATAATTTATCAATTTAATAGTAAATATAGTTTAAAATATCTTGGAAACATTTTCGAGATATTTGTCATGATGAAGAATGAAACTATAAAAATTAGTTATATAATTAAAAACATTGATTCATAAAAATTGTGAACAAAAATTGACTCTCAAAAATAAGTATAATTTATCAACTAAGGGAAACAATATGATCAGAAAATATATCCTAGGATTATTTATAGATGAATAATTCCACCAATACTATTGAATATTTCAATAATGATAATATATTGATGAAAATTTATATTTTATCTAAAAATATAAAAAAATTCATTAATTAAAAAAAATATTTAAAAAAACATTAGTTACAAAAATCAAGAAATAGTTTGAGATGGGATATTATATATATATATAATATCATCAAAATTTTACCATATAAATAAATGTGGATCAATGTTGTCAATATTTATCCAAATAGTAGAAAATAAATTCCATATAGAATATGTTTTCTAAGAAGAAATTTGGATTAAATGGGCACAACATGTATTGTTACATATTGGGAATCATTACTTACTATTATCAAAGATAAAAATTAGTGTTTAAAATTATGAAGTTATAAAACATAAGGAAGTATCATATAAAGTGGAAATGTCTCAAAGTACATATGAATCAATGAAACTGTAAGTCTACTAATGGATTGAGTAGAACCACATGCATCAAAAGTAATCATTTCACCACATGTACAATTAATAAATATTAGAATACTGATTTTAAAATTTTATAGATGACATAAAATATGATATATAATAAAATAAAATGATGATATCAGGTAATTAAAAAATATGGCATGTTTTTTATTAGACAAATATATGGGCATGATCAGTTATAAATTCATGTTTATTGAATTATTATTCTTTGAAATTTGTATATGTACCCATTATTATTCCAACGTGTCACTTTTAGTTATAGTTTTAAAATTTTATAATATAAATATAAATAAACCTTAATATTTATTTCTATTTAATAATGTTTTGAATATAAAAATTCATGATTATATTATAATGAGGTAGTTACGAGTGGTTTGTATTACTAACTTTTTTTATTCTGATTTATTATTGTATAAAAATGTATGTAAATATTTATATAAAAACATTACTGAAAAGATATTATATACTAGAGATAAAAGTCCCAATTCAATATGTATGGAATATTTTTTTATTATATTATTTATATTAAGGTTGATTTCAAGTTATAAGAGGATTAAAAATCGAGGGAGTTAAAAACCCATCTTGGATGATCATGAGCGAGGATGAAAAAAATTCATATAATAAAATATACGAATTATAAAATGGATTTCCCATGAATTTAATCTGGTATCAATTTCCATGTAATAGTTATTACTCAATAATGTCATACAATAGTGTTTTATTGTGGTGATATCCTCTATTAAAAATAAACCCATTGCTTCATCTATCTGAAAGAGTATAAAAAAGGAAACCCATGTAAAATATCATCATTGTGATTTATTTACTCTTTAATTAATTTCATTTATATGAATACTTTTTTCTTATTTATGATCCATGATTTTAAATAAAGGTAATATTTTTCATGGTATTTAATAATGTGTATTGAGAATATATTTGGTTATGTTGAAATCTATTTGTATTTAACCCAAAAACTCAATGATTATATTTATAGAAATACAAAATATATCATTTTGAATATATTTCATGTTTTTTAATAAGAAGAATAACATGTGTTATTTTTTTGAATCACTATGTGTATTAGTATTTATGCAAATATTGAATGGATATTTTAATTTGTATCAGTTATCTTAAAATGAAAGGTATATTTTCGATTGGAATAACTATATGTGGATCTTGTTAAATTTTATTATGTAATATTCATATAATTAAATCATGATATAGACTATATATGAGTTGTGTATACACACTCTGGTTTATCAAGAATAATAATTTTGAAACATTATTTATCATAGAATGTAATGTGGATTATCACATGAAATCCACTTGAATTACCATTTTTATTATGACGAAAATAGGGGACATTAATATATTTAATAGGAATGGTGAAATTCTATTTAATAAATTTTTACTAAGAATTATGGATATTAATAATTATAGAAATTTTTTCATGAAGATATTATAGATCATAGTGTGTAAATAAGAATTATGTCCAAAAAGTAGAGTTTAGTAGATAGAATAGATGTTCTTTGTGATTTATCATCTGAAACAATAATGATTCGGGTTTAATATTTTATATAAATATTTATTCAATGGTTTAAAATTTACATCATTATTGACATCATATGAATATGATATCTATGTTATAAGATTTCATTTTATTAGAAATTTATTCAGAAACAATGCAAACTATATAAGATAGAACACATAATATATGTTTTTGTGGGAGTATTACATTAATGGATGGAAATTTCTATATGTTGGTTATTAATATGAGATTTTATAAAAAAATGGTTAAAATGATGTTTAATAACATCATATAAGTTATGTGTTCCAGTATATTTTGTTACAAACATTTTGGTATGAAATGATGTGTAAAGGAGAGGCAGTGGGGATATCATTTGAAACTACCAAATTCTCTTGAATGATCTCTATGAAAATATATTACTGATATATTGTTGTAATTTTTTAATAAACCAAAAAATTAAATGACCTTTTATATATTCTATTTAATGTTGTTCATTTTGTAATTTAATGTTCAATAAAGTATGCCACAAACAACAAGAAAATTTAATGTTTATATTCTCTTCACTATTTAGACAATCTTATAGAAGAATCATGAAAACTAATAATCTAAGGATATTATGTACATGAAATTGCCCTCAATTTTTTTCTTTCAATTAAACAATTTGAAATTAATTTTTAATGTAATGGAAAAATTAATATGTTGTATCTGAGATGTGAATTCTTATATTTAAAGTGACATTTTGAAAATTAATTAAAATTTTGTAGAATGATAGAGTTTAATACTGTTCATTAGTAATACTAATGATATTTTGATAGTATTTGTATATTTTTTTTCAATTGGAACAACCTAAATTTTTTTATATAATTATATAAGACCAAATTATCAAATATTTAAAAATTTATTGAAGGTATATATCAATTAAAATGATGTTAATGGTTGTAAAGACATATTTGAATTTATCATTTTATATATGACCTATTTATTTTCCATATTTGGATGATTTTTAGGGTATATTATTCTCTATTAAAGGATTGATGAATTTTAGAGGATTTATAGGGGAAAATAATATTATTTATATGGACCCCATTGAATATTAGTATCCACACAATAAAATGAATGTGGAAATTAATAATGGATATGAATTAAACCCTCTATTATTATTAAATTACAGACTTCATTAAATATTTAATATTCTAACTCTCACAGGTATTATTATAGGATATCTAGAAAAATTAGTAATTTAGGCCCTTGTATGTGTTTTAAATCTAGAATATATTTTTACATGAATTAATATATAGATGATTTGTTTAGTGTGTTGGAATTTAACACACATATCACAACTAATGTTTCATCGAATAATGTTTTTGTGATTATTAATGATACATCTACAAAAGAAAATATATTAAATGGTTGAAGAAATTTTCAACATGTTTTAACTAAAAAACCATCTTCAAGGTATATATGAATACTGAAACATTTCAAATTACATATTTAAAATCATGTGACCTATTCCAAAAAATACTATAGAGAATATGTATTAATCTCTATGGACCTAAAAAATATGGCTTCCTCACTATCAAGCCAAACATACTACAACATGCTATATCTGTGTTGTTCTTGTCTGAAAAATAATGAAAAAATATTTGGAGATACAATTATATTGAAATGGGTTTTGAGTATGTCACTCATTCCTATGGTTAATATAATGATATTAAATAAAGTAATTGAGAATTGAGTAATCACCCACTCCTCATAATGTTAATAATACATGAAAGTGTAAATTAAATGGAAACACCTTCATGTGGAAAGTAATTCTTATTTATGTTTTCTTCATCAAGATATATGTAATTCAAGAGAAATAAATTGACTAAATAGGACTGAGAAGAATAAATAAAATGGAATCTAAAGGGGGATATTTTAATGCAAAATATAGTTTAATTTCACAATAAACCACAAATTCACTCTCTATCCCTCTATAATTTATGGGTAAATCTCCAATAAGATATAAATAATGGATTAGATGGTTTTGGGAGATGTTGTTATAGATTTTAGATATTGAAATTTTGACATCTAACTAAAACTAAATAATAGAGTGATGTTCTATGATGTATTTTTTAATGTGTAAAAATATGGTTTCTTGAATTATAGATCATGAATGTGATATAGAATAAGGACAGAAATCCATGAATAGTATATTATACTATCTATCAAGTGCACGTACAAATTAATATTTAGATGGTGAATAATGAATCCATTATTCAAGTAGTAGACGAGATGTGTTGGTTGTGTTTTAATTAGGTGTTTTTTTTCTTATTGGATGATATGTCGAAATATATATACTCTAGGGTATACTTATTTATAAAAAAAATCGAGAGTTGTGATAGCTAGAGGAATTACTTCATTAACTAATTTCACAGTCCTGGTTATCGATGTGAAGAATCTGAGGTGAAACTTTATTTATACTGTTTTTTATGTTTCCTATTGGATATATAAATTTATTTTTATAATATATTTAAAAAGTTATATTGAAAATTTCATGATTATCTCATACTTGTTTGAATACATTATTTACAGTTATGTTTAATAGATAATCACTAATTCATTTCATCTATGGAGTTATTCAAGTAGATTATATAGTATTATATGATAAGTAATTATACCAATGATGTAGAAGTTGATTTTAAATGGTGAAACATTTACTTCACTACGATGATATCTACTCAAAAACACCATTTATTGAAATTTTTAATAAGAACATATTATCATAAAAAAGGAATGCTGGAAAAGAATGTTTATTTTTGAGATCATGGTTATTATCACTACTATCATTTATGAGTTTTTATTAGTAAAGAATAATAAGTTATTTATATTCATTTAATCAACACTGTGTTAATAATTATTATGATATTAAACGATTATAGTGAAAATTTCATCCATAGTAGGTATTCGAACAGAAAACTCCCATTAGAGAAATTATTGACGGTTTATTGTTTTTTAAGCAATAATTTACTCTATTTTTTTATTCAAAAAATATTATTTATCAAAAATCAACTCAATTAAATCATTTGATATTTATTTACCATATTATATGGGGAATAAATTTATTGGAAATGAATATTTTTTTGATTCAAATTTGTTATATAAGGAATTGTCATTACAATTGAGGTTATTAACCCAATTTCATAAGGCTTAATGATTAATAAATAATCTATTAAGAGTACCTAGATTAATGAATGTAAAATGATTTCTATCATGTTATCAGTTTTAGGTAAATTGGTCGTATATTTTTTTGGTCAAACATTTCAATATGTTCATAATAAATATTATCAAATTTAATTAAGGGAACATTAGAATGAATAAATCTTAATAGTAAATCTATTTTTCCTAATTTGAAGATGTTTCATTATCTGATAGGGTTATTGTTGATATTATAATCTTTATAAGTAATGAACTTTTGTTCCCAATTAGTTATTTTAGAGACACTCTAGATGATTTAATAATATTCAAGAGGGCTTTCATATCTATTGTAATAGTTTTTACTGTAACAATACAAATTTTAATGATTATTATTTCAATATATTTCCAAATGATTACTTTAAAAATATAATTATTTCTTAAGTGATTGTTATAGAAACTTTTTCTGTAACAAAAGAAATCTTGATATTGAAATATCCTTTTAATCCATTAAAAATTAAAGGAATTCAATGGTCATTACGAAAGAGATTATGGATTTATATTTTGGATAGTGATGTTGATGTTACATTTTATGATCTCAAGTCACATATACAAATAATCCTTAAAAAATGGTATGTACCTGAGTTAAATTTATTTAATGTGATTGATCCGTTTATTGATTAAGGATTTTACATTAAACATCCAAAACATTTATGAAGTGGATACTGCAGAATAAGACAGGTCATATGGGATGTTCAATTCGATGAATATTTAAAAATCAAATAGAATAAATTTTATTTAAAAGAAAAATGAATGAATTTTTTTATGATTATAAATACTGAATAGTTTTAAAAGATATATTAGTGTGCATATTACTGTAATGAATGTCAGGTGGATTCATTAATGAGTTATACATGCCAGAAACTGTTAAATTCTATGGTGATTACACAAGAGTACACTAGTGATGGAGAAAAATATGATATGATCCTGTAATTTGGAATGAATTATGAGTTTAGTATGATTTTTATGGTGATAAATAAATTCAGAATGTTCCCTCATGGTCAAAAACTTTATGAATAATCCTAAATAGGGAGAGGGGCGGTTGTTGGATAATGAAATTTCTATGGGAATCTCTTTGCGTAGGGGAGATACATACAATTACTACTATTTAAAACGATGGATGAAAATAGTTATGAAATCAATAAGTTGGAAACATTATACAACAATGTATGAAAAATTTTACTCATGGAGTGATTGACCATGATATATTAATTTTGATAATAAATTATATATTATAATTAAATATTTGTTATAGGGGGGACTTTTTTTAGTTATTTACATTATATTTTGGAAATAGAAATTACTCAACCCTTAGAACATTCTCATTAGTATATTTATAGACAATGAGAATGAAATCAATAGATATTGATAAGTTGTTTATTTAAATCACTAAAGAATTAACTCAAATCACATGAAATGTGTTCATGAAGAACATATTCATTAAAATGATGAGTTTTATGAAATATATTACAAGTGATGATAAGAAATATGGAATCTCTATAATGATATTCTATTCTAAAAATGGAGACACATTTAGATGTGATAAGCTTTAGGAGTATTAAAATAAGGATATGATTAAAAACTTATGTACTAAATGATATATGGGTGTGTGTTTGGATTCATTAAAAACCTAATTTACAAATTTATGTGGTTTCTATGACAAAATAGTTACACATTTGATTTCATGATTTTTTATTATATGGGTGGTTGGTTCATCCATTAAATTATCATTTTACCCATTAAAAGATACTCTATTGTATTTTGGAGATATTCATAAAATATTTCATATTAAAAATACTAGTTTTCTTTTATTTTTAATGATATCAATAATTATTGTTCATTTATTTAATCATCTATATGTAGAAGTGGTTCTCTATTTTTTCCTATTTATTCAGTGAAAGTATTGGCTGAAGCTGTATAATCAATCATTGTGGAACATAGTTCAATCCCTGGAGTTTGAGGTAATGAAAACTAGCATAGTTCAGTTATACCTAATAGGGTACATTATAAAATTTATGATAGTGTGTCAATGACTATTTTTGTGGATTTTTTGGTCATGCATACATAACAAAGTGAAGATAAATTTAAAGATAAGAATCCAATAATGTGGATTCTCTAATTATGGTTAAAGAATATTGTCCTTTACAACTTGAATTTTACGGTGAGATGATGAGGAATTGTTTTAATTATTTTATCATGATGTTTATTGACTGTATTTTATTAGATTAATTAAATTCAACTATGATTTAATGGAAAACGTTACAAAGTAATGTTTTGGTGTGGATCATATATATGAGGAGTCATTTCATTTTCAATATAACTACACCAATAAAAACATGTGTGGTTGTGAATGGGGGATTCACCTGATAATAGTAATATGATATTAATATCTCATTAATAATGGTATAGATATATAATAATCAATGATAACATAGTAAAGTATTTTATGTAGTAATAGGCCGATTTATTCTTCATTAAATCCTATCTATTCGTACACATAATTGTAATTTAAATTGAACTCATGGATGAAAAAAATTGATGTGGAAGGGTTGGGGAATACACTAGGAAAAAGTACTAAATACAACTATAGATCATAAATTAAATGATGGGATTTATTATGTACTAATGGATACCTAAAAACAATGAAAATTGGTATAGGTAATCCATGCTCAGCATCATAATCATGGGTAGGTCTTAGCCAATATCATTATGATAAGATCCCCTATTATCAATGAAATAAATTATAGTTAAAAATGTAATGGTTTACTATGTTAGGGAGTAATAATTTATCATATCTACTAAAGGGAATTTCGATCCTGGTTATCAATTTATTTCATAATGATTGGAAATAAATATGGTATGTATAATCCAATCAGGTACTTTTGGTGATCATATAGTAGTATTATGTAGATAGGTTCCCATGTAGGTACCCTAGGAAAATATTGGTTATAGTGTGGTGACCTAGGTGAATGCGTACTCATGTTTTTGACTAGGGTGATTTGGGTCTATATTGGTGACCTTATAAAAAGAAGTACATAGTTATATATAGAGGGTTCAAATTTTATAATGATGTATTTTTTATGTCTGTCTATGAATACAAGAATTAATATGAGTGAGAATTTTGAGGTTAAATGTTATTCTAACCTATTGGTGTTAGATAAGGGCATCTCAGATGGGTCGCCTCTAAGAACTAGTAATATTTCAGTAATGAATCACTAGGCACATCAATTTTTGGATTGATATAAAATGTACATGGTGTTTCATGGTCTATTGGGTGAATCATTTAATGATGATCCTTCACCTTGGTCGGAGTGATGATCTAGTAGAAGTTTCATTTGATTTGTCATATTCTATAAGGGAAGATAATACCATTAAATTTCTATTATTTCCCTATATTATGAATTTTATTCCCAACATAAAGGGATATATTAAAGGTTTTTTATGTATTTATTGCACCTGGGTTCCACTAGGGATTTGTATTCATGATTTTTTTCACTAATTCTCCCTTTCCACAAAAAAGTAGTGGTTAGGGGATCCTTATATATGAAACTATAGCTTGAGTCCATGGAAACTATCAATAACAACCTGAGTTAGATAGATCAATTAACTATGAATGAGATGTGTGCAAGATCTGGAATGACTACATGATATATAAAAATACATGCAACATAAAGTCCATGGTTTCCTTGAATCTAATGGTAATGTTTGTTCTATATGTAAATAATCATGATGATAATAGTTCCCATGTATCTTCTTCACCCTTTATCTCCAATCTTCCCAATGCATGGATGAAATCATCCATTTCTAATTTTATATCTCCTACAATTACCCCTTCAATAGAATTGCATCTTATTAACATTAATATGTTTAAATACTAACGTAAATATGACTTGTTCATGAGCTCATATTGACTGAAATTTTCATTTCGATAGACAAATAATGTGATCTATTGATTTTCCCTCTGTTCAATGTGTGGGCTCCAACACTATTAGGCATTAAATTTCCAATTTCTTTTATGTTCATAACCTATAAATATGATGGGTCCACATAATTTATCATGAATTAAATACCTGACTGTATTATATTGATATTACATTCATTTTTTTATCATGTATTTTTCTTGGTTCTGTATGTTTTGAGTGCCACTTCCATTTTTATATTATGAATTAGTAATAGAGATTAAGATATTGGTAGAAGAAATATGATGTACTTTTTCATCATAACGAATTTTTTTAATAAAATAGCAAGGAATTAATAACATCGAGGCTAGGGTAGATGCTTCAAGGATTGTGAAACTGGGAATCATGTTATTGGCATTGAAACATAATCGTGATGGGATTGGTTAACATCACCACTTAGTGAAATTTTCATTACATTAAATTTAGGCCTTTTTTCATGATCATGTTCTTGAATTCCGATTCTATTATTTTCATTTTCACCATAAATATAATTTTACTAAATTCACTTTTAAGAAATGTACAGATCTTTGAATACTATTTCTATTGTGGTAGAGGCTATAAGAATTAGAGATATTACTGAATTCATCATATTTTGGTCAATTTTATAGTTTGAACCTTATATTATATCTCTCTGATTAAAATCATCTATTTACCATAAAGACATTAAAAAATTGGATTCCTTTTCCCCATACTGCTATAGACTTTATTGTGTTGATGGCATCGCTAACTAGACTACAAGCTATTATAATCAAGGATTACATGCTACTCAAGACTAGAGTGACCAAATCACATAACGAACCATGTGTTTATAAATGAAAATTTTAGTGATCTATTATAAATCATATTGTATATAAAGGATATTCTGGATAACATTATTGTTTAACCCGAGACATAGGTGCACTGTTACTCATTGATATATATTTAGGGGGTTAATAAAAAAAATTATCAATGTAATTAGGGTTGAGAATTTTTTACTAATGGTGCATTAAATCCATATTCATTATTTTATTACTATGTTTTTAAAACATTACTAGAGTTTGAAATCTATAGTTTTCCACTATTTGCATAAATAGTTATTTTTTTCATCAGTGTATGTCCACAATATTACAGACATCATTTGGGATCATCTAAAACAATGCATTCCTTATACCAACACCTACACTTTGACATAAGGAGAAATTGATGAAATAAAATTAGTGATATAAATACTATAATGGGAAAAAATCAATGTATATATGTATGGAATTCCACCCACTCAATACTTCTTTGGGGGATTCCCAGAAAAAATGACAATTTGAACATGAATTGTTGATGGATACCATGATGGTTTCATAGATTGAGACCTAACTGTGAATTGATATCAAAATTATTAAGTGGATGAGATACTTAATTTTTAAAAATGAAATCACATCAAACTCTCAACTTCCAATATTATGCCCTGGTATATATATTTGTGTAACCGTATGTACCCATGATACTAAACATGTGTTGGGTTAGTATGGATGTTGGGGTTATATGGTTTGTTTTGAAACAAAAAATATTCATATATTGTGGGATTATTATCCATGTTGTGTAGGTAGTACACATTTCAATCTATTTTTATATACGAGTGTGAGACAAATAATATAATCAATAACAGTGGTGTTAGTAGATGGGAACCCAAGGCCTATCATTTTGGTGATACCAATACTGGACATGAAATATTGATTACTTCCATATGTGGGGCATACCCCTATTATGTAAATATAGGCCATGGAAAGAGATTTATAATTATATATAATAAAATTTTAAGACTTATTAAATCATTAATAATGATAGGATTGTGAGCATCATATCCTCACATTATATTCATAGCATATCATACATTCATTCAATACCTATGGACAAAATGATAGTTGTCAATACTATTGGGAGATAATAAGAGTAAAATTTCATTCATTGTAGTGAATTTATGATAGAAAAAAACTCAAAGATGATTCTTATATATTTTTTGGATAGGGATCATATATAATTTTCATAATTGACACAATCATTTCTGAATGAATAACGAATGAAATAATCTATGAAGGCTATTCACTATATTGACGTTCTCATCATTTATATTTTATGAAGATGTTGGTTATTAATCATTTATAGATTCTAAGAGGCATCATCAACCTAAAATGTCTGGAAAAATATGGTTAATTATGATTTGGGAGGTCTCCCATATAAAGAATCATGCCTTCTCTAGATAGTGGTTTTGGGTTAATACAATAGAATGATGATTCGTGGTTTTAATATTACCCACTAAACATGTCTTCCAAGAAAATTTTCATTTTCAACAAATTATACGTCTATAAAATTTCATTTAATGATGTTAGGAATCTATGAACGATGAAGTGTATAGATGAATCATTTAATCACAAGAGTTTAAAACACAAACTATCCTCTCAATGGATCATTATAGAGGATATGACATATCTAAATCCTATAATAAGGTGATAACACTAGAAGAGGAAATATATTTCATGGTTAGAAAGTAATATTTTGGGAATGAAGTAGATTATGAAGGGGTTTTAGTCCCCTTCAATCTATGTATATATGTTGGCAGTCTATTTATGGAGTATAAGGATATTCACGAATAAGGAAAAGTGTATTTTGGTTGCACATAATAGTGTCTTATAAATACCACTGATATAGAATGTGAATTCAATTAAATTATTATGATTCAAAATAACCAAGTTTTTGAAGGTCTTTACATAATTGAGTTGGAAGTCCTGATAGACAACATTGAAGAAAGAGTCCTAATGAGTTGATTTTTTTTTGAGATGAAAGACAATAAGAAAATCAAATAGATATTAAAATAATCTATTTATAAATAATCGGATGAAACCGGAACCCTGAAAAAAAGTGATGATGATAGTCATATAATTTTTTATTAAATTTTAATGCTACATAAAATGTTAAATTTTTTTTCTTAAAGTTGATTGATGTATTTTATAAACTTATAGAGTCCCTCGAAAATAGAATTGCGGTATCTTTCTATTTATTAGAGTTGAAAATTCAAGCACCATAAGCAAAAAAAATCTGAATAAAATAATGATGTTGATTGTACAGTGTAGGGACTATCTTTATACTTTCATGTTTCCTATACAATCTATCTAATATATGAATGTGGATATCCCTCCATTTCTATTTCGAAACTAGTGGAATGATATAATATTGTCGATACAAAAATGTTTTGATAAGAGATGTATGTTTTCAAAACTAATAAATTCAACTTAGTCACTATTAATAATATATTAGTTCATCACATTTCTAATATTGAATCGCATTTCAATTATATATAACATTAAAAGGTAATATTAGATGATGAATAAGATATATTTTTTTTTGGTAATGAATGTTCCTTTGGTAATCAAGATCCAAAGAACCTATGAGACCCTTCAATATATATTCTAGAAAAACACTAAAAATTTTCTTATATAGATTCATTTTTGTTTGTGTTGACTGATAATAAGGAAGAGTACTTGGAGAAATAAGAAATTTTAACATTGTATGATTTCTAGGTAAAACTGAAAACATTAGGCGTAAATATTGATGTCCCATGGTTTATCCTTTACAACAAATGAGGAAGTGAATATTTCTCAATCTAATGTTATAGTTATCATGGAATAATTATTGGTAATATATTTTATCAATTCCAACATAGAGCCATCAGTTTTAATGTGGGATAAAACAACGGTGCCTCCACAGGGAATCTCTAGTGATGAGGAATTAGGAATTTATAATATTTAATTTAGTGTTATAAATTACTTGTTGGGGTGAAACTATACTTCTTACAATGATAGGATTTAATAATGTTTTGAGTCTAATTGAGATTGTATAATGTGCATGGGAGATCATAGGGATGCATTTTCCATATAATTATAGATATCTTCAATATATCATGGGATAATTCTTTAATATTGTTGAGGAAAGTATTTTGAAAAAAAATATATTTCAATTATTCAAACTGATGAACTAGTTGCAGTAAAGATAAACATCTCAATTTTTCAAGATAATTCATTCTCAAAGGTTGATGTGATGGTAGAGGAAGGAATCCATGTGAAGCCATCAAAAAGTGCAGAATCAATGAATGTTTTTTATATTCCCAAATGTGATGGTAAATAATAACATTATTTTACATTGATTAGACTATTTGTTAGTTATTGTGTGTATTTATTATGATCAACTATAGAAGCATCCTATGTAGTTGTGGAGTATAAAATATTTAGTCACTCTATTATTGTTATGGTTTGAGAAATCTAAAAATAAGAAAAAAATTATCATTCTTATATTATATGACTCAATTTCATATTTTATTCCATTATACTAGTGGGCTCTACTTAAAACGTAGGGTCCCATTAACTCAATCTATCAATGAGAGAGATTTTTTTGTTTGAAATTTGGTTACAAGATCATTGTATTTAAATTAGAGAACTATTTTATAACTAAAAAATAATGGATACATGATAATCACTCTATAGTATAAAGGATTTAATTAAAGGTATATATTTACTTCCATGTAGAAAATTTTTAATGATTTGGAGAATATGTAAAAAATAGAGCTTGATATTGAATGTGTCAATGGTTCTTTTCTACCTTCAAATCATGGTACCATGGGACATTGAATGATACATAATCATGCTATTAGGGTTAATGAGTTCAAAAATTTAACAATAGAACTAGTTGTATTGGTGAACAGTATCCCTCAACAATTAAATAAGTTATAAAAGTATATAAAATATAATGATAGGATTACTAATTATGAATAGTAGGCTGGTGAGGATTCCCCCATTAGGTAACATGAGAAATTGTCAAAGGTGGAGCTATAAACTATAGAGATGGAGATACTACATCAGCTTAATGATAACATATATTGGGTTTTTGTCTAACTCTGAGAGTCAACATTATACAAAATTTAGTTGTGTATATATATTATTTCCTCAAAGAATTTTTTGATATCCATTTTTCAAATAGTCTAAATAATTATATACCCGTACCAATTTTATTAATGATTGAAAATTTATATATCTCAATCATTTTTTAATTTCATGGATCTTTTGTTTCCATTATTATAAATGGTAATATGTGAGACTCATAGAGTAATATCATAATAACTGTATCCACATGAGTATTATATTGGAAGATATGATTTAATTCATGATATCTAAACAATTTATCCATTTGTTATATGAAAAAACCATTCTATATACTTCTTAATCACCTTCCATCAAACATATATAGTCAGGTCAAATATATAGCTCCTATAACATCACTATATGTTCTGGAAAGACCATGAGATAGAGGACTGTAAAATTAAGATTTCCCCTAGACAGATACCCTTAGAAAGACCTAAATAGGAAAAAGTTGTTACACTTATACCATGATCATGATCCAATGATAATATAATATGTCAAATTACATGAAAATATATACTTTAAGATGGATATAAATGAACCAATTATTGGGGAAAAAGTGACTTCAATGGAATCTATGCATGTTAGACTATTATAGGAGAGAGATATATGTCTCAAAATAATAAAATATATAATGGTGTTTTAAATGAATATTTCATTAATCACAAGGGAAGAAGTATTATAAAATTACACCTTCATATATTTTTTTAAAATTATTTAAAATAAATACCCGAATGAAAAATAAGGATCATCTAACATTTTCCTATGAAAATGGATCGAGAGATAATGGTTAGACTTATTCAAGTGATGAATGGAGGTCCCTAAAAGCATTATGTATTTTATCTTCTAAAAAAAATTATCCTAGGTATTTTTTTAAAATAATCTTAGGGAGAAAGAACCCAAATTTTTTTTATACCTCAATAAAATGGTTTTTAAGAAAAAATATTTTTCCCTTTACCTTTTCAAATAAACAATTGACATTATATGAAAATTTGAGGTGAAGTCCTCACGAGAAAAATCTCAAATTTTTATTGGATTCCCATTTTGGGTTTTCAACTTTGAACATACCATTTATAATCATTTAATGATTTATATTATTGACTATCATAACAATGAGGTGGAATTTTTATGTTAAAATAAATTATTATAAAAAGTGATTAAATATTAAGGTCACAAAAACATGATAAAAGGGTGATATTTTCAATACCGAAATGGAATGGAAAACCTACTAGTAATTGAAAGCCAAATTCTAGTTAAGGATTTCTCATAAATGGGTTCAGGTAGTTTACAATCATAGTGATGATACTAAAAAGGTGAGGTAGTCTATTTCTTGATAATGGTAAAGTTGTAACCTAACACAAATAATGTAGTGTTGTATATTAGTATTGATGGCCTTTTGATGTATGTATGTTGTTTATGTTTAAATGGATCTAATTAATGGTAAAGGATGGGGTTTGAGAACCCAAGTGGTGATCCAGAGTTTAGAGTTCTCTATTAAGAATGAAAAATGATGAAAAATGATCTAATTGATAAGAATATTCATTTTATTTAGGATTGGATTAGATGGAAAAACCATTCTATAGATATCTACTAAACTAATTATTATGCTGGGGTTATTGAAAATACTATTGAAGGAAAATAGGGTTATTAGACCTTCTCCAAAATAAGAAAACATATATATAGTTAGAACAATTGATATGCATTATATATATAATGACCTAGTCTAGGATACCTTTCTTGAATTAGATACACTTGATTCCTGAAGCCATTAATTGTTTATGATTATTTATAAATTTATGGCATGAACTAGAATATATCAGAATAGGATATTCTTATGTGATTGAGACACTGTAGAATAAAATTGGCTAAGGTAAAGATATTACTGAACATTGAAAGGGATTGTATTTAGTTAATCATATGTTTTTTTATTAATTACATATGGTTCATATGTCACTATGTTTCAAATAATAATAAAAATTAAATAATATGTAGTTCTTATGATAGAAATATAATCATAGAAAATAGTCTAATATAAGAACCCCTAATGAAATTAAAGAGACCATATATTGGTATTGGGTTTTAAAATTTATGAAATATATTTATAGGTCCATGATATGTATTGTGGACATTATATTGATCCTATTTTGATATCAACAAAGCCACAAATAGTTCTATATAATTAGTCTCTACATAGATCAATCTCATACGAAAAAGATAATGGTATATATATATATATATGAGTGACCAATTAAATAAGTGGGATAAAACTCAATATGAATGAGAAAGGTATCATAATCGGGGAATTACATGACATGGCATCGATGATTGGTCTGGGGATGAGATATTATCCATATGCATCTTTTGAAAATAGGTATCAAGAAAATTGTAGTTCATGATAGGGTAATTTTTTTTATTTTGGGAGTTCAGATCATAAAAATACTTGTTGACACCAATGGCATGAGATTTATGTGTCATTATACCTCTTATTAGTGAATCTAGAATGAAAATAACTCGAGGAGAATGGGGAATTATTATCTTATGTGAGAGATTTGATAAATATAATCCCTACGTCTAGATTTCATATAATATATTAGGATCTCACTAATTATCCTAAAATAACATGAATATGGACACACATTGTTCTAGGAAATGATTCTCTATATATAGGATACATACATAAAAGGGTTATGTGTAATGAAATTACCATATATCATAGTTTTGGAATAATAATTCACATTTTGAATGATCAAATTCAAAACATTAGGGTATAATTATTGAAAATAGGGTCTATTTTCTCCTACCATAGGATTACAATGAATAATTCCTATTTCAATGAATGTTACATGGATATAGATCTCATTAAATGGGATTTTGTTTTACAAAATATATCACTCTATGAACATTATAATTCATGTGGGATGGAATGTATATCATTATGCACCGTTGGGGTGGTATTTGAGTGGTTAACACTCCTTGTATAACTCTAAGAAACCCATGGTCATGTCCTGGTGGAAGATTATTTATGGGTTACTATAAATTTTTTGAAGTAGGTGTTGTAGTGATATAGTTATAGCTAGAACTATTCATCCATTTGGTCCTTAGGGCCAGCAAGTTGGGGCTACAGGGCAGAGAGCCTTTAGGCTACCCAAGGAAATTATTCAATAAGGACTTAGGGCCACCAAAGACCATGAATAATTCTAGAAATACCACATGTAGTGGGTCCTAGAATAGGATTATGAGAAAGTAGATTCCACCAGAACAGAACTAACTAGATGGTAATAATGAAACGGTATTTCAATCACTATCAGCAATAGAAACCATCTGGATGTGTTTGTGTAAATTCTAGCAGATTATCAATGCAAGGTGGGGAGATTGGTTCCTTCAATGATGTAGATTCATAGGAGGGGTAAATGATGTGTTGTTTTAATGGTTATTTTACGTAATTTATTAGGCATTGTTCCTCAAATACTTTGCATTAAATATATCATAACGATTAATATCAATAATCATTAACTCATATGTGATCAAATTTATGGTCGTGTGATGAATAATATTTTATATATGGGTTTCAATAGATATTATACTTATTATAAATATGATGGAATCTTCTTACAATTGATTTAGTGTGGAAAAAATGAATTGGTTTATAATGTATTAGAAATAAATAAGAAAAATATTTTTTATTATGATGAATATTCAGGTAAACATAATGATAAGAAAAATGAATATCACTACCTATAATGAAATAAAATGAATCAATCTACCCAATGTTCATAAATGATTCTTTTTATAGGTCATTATCATGTATATGGGGAATAATATGGTTTCATCCATATGTATGATTATTGGATAAATCCTCAAATGAAATAATAAAATCACACACTGCATGTTATTGTATATATATCACTCATACTAAAAGGAATCTGGTCATACGGAATGAAAAACAAAAAAAGGCTTGATTTCTCATGGAATAAACCATTATATTCAATATGTTATTAGAATGTGACTAAGACCATTTCCAAAGAGTTTAAATTCATGTAAAATTTACATTGTGCTAATGTTTATATTTATTTTTCGTTGAAATATATAAACACATCATATAATTATGAAATTTATTTGTTGACAAACAATTCATTGATAATATGAATCAAATTCTCTCTATATATTATAAATAAGTATTAAAATCATATATATTTGTATATATGTATCTTGTAAGATCCTTAAGTTGTTGTATCATGATTTTATTGTTTCTTCATTTTTATCATAGATGTTCTCTAGATTAGAAAAAATTCTACATGGATGAATAAGCATAGGGGAACCATCTTTATAAATTATTTTGTGTCTCAGTAATTTTAGAACCCAGGTTATATAGCCTACATAATCATTTTAAATATAATATATCTAATCATTTATCCATATCTAAATATGGAAATTATTTGATAGATAATCATATATGGGAATGATAATTTATTGAAATTCAAGAACAACAAGAATGATTTCATCAGTTCCATATTCATGCATGTTTATGGGGGAATATATGGAAATACATGTTGAAGTGTGATAAGACCATCATTCATGTAACATATTACATCGCCAAGATTTATTATCTTTGATAAATATCATTTAAAGGAAATTAGATAGAAATTTTTTAAGGAGACAATCTGAATAATCATTACTAGATGATAATGGTTTTCATGGTTGGAAATGATATTATATTCTAACTATTTCTAGTTTGATTCATATGTGGATAATTTGATGTTTTTATCCATAAGTATTGTGATAGGGACCCAAAATTAGGTAAATTTATTAGATATCATGAAATTAATTACATTATTTGTTCAAAATTATTTTCTGGGTACTACTTAATCACAATTAGAGAAGAAATTTTTTTTGCTGAGGATGGACATGAACAACTGAGTTATCATTAAAGGGTACTGTCCAATGATATTTATCCCCATAAAGAAACTTTACACGAGTATAGGGCAGTGTGTAGCAATTCTTGGGGATTATGGATGAAATGGTAATGTGCATATTAGGCATAGAACTTATTTCATAAAAATTACAAAAACCCATATCATTGATGACTATAATTATCCTAGTCTCTTAATATTATGTAATAAATTTGTTCCTAAATTCTTAGTTCAATAAACATTAACGTTGACATCATAAAAAATATAAAGGGTCAATTCTACTAAAATTCACAAGAGGGGGACTTATTCAATGCCATATAATTATTTTTTATTTGAATATTTCATCTCATTATAGTGGATGAAATTTTCTTCCCATAGTCACAACAATTCTTTATCATCTCAATCTTGTTGGAGGAACTAATTTTTCAAGTAATATTTTATGTTTACATATGACCAATTATGGATTAGTTTGTTATGGTAAGGGATCATACTGAACCTTTGTGAAATTAATCTCATTTATTTTCTTTATATATTCATTTATAAATATAGATACCACCTTGTTATGTGTGATATGAATGAATCTTTCATATAAATCAATATCGTCCAAAAAAACAGAACAAAATTGACTATAAATCCTCATTAAATTAATATAAATACATTATTATAGTTAGTGTTAGTTATAAGAGGGATTTAACCATAAAAACATGGAAAAAATCAAAAATAGAATCAAATTATAATTTTTTTTTGTAATTTTCACCATTAAATTTATTAGGTGAATTCAGTCATCAACTCTGACATAATTTCAGTTCTGAGGGGAATTTGACCATAATTTATTATTTGGATACTATTTTTACTTCTTGGGATAGATATTAATATGAATAAAAATATATATATTTATCAAATTTTATATAAATATATTATTATTGTGAAGGATATAAGTGTAAGGATTTTCTCAAAGGTGGAATTCATCAATTCATTATCAACATATTGATATTTGTGCAAACATCAATGAATAATCTATGCATATGTCCATGAATATATGAATTTTTATGAATTTATAATTGAGTATGTGCATATGAGGTTTTAATATAACATTTAGAAGATTAGCAATGAGAAAATATATTTATAAATGAAGTATAATATAGATATTTGAAATATATATAAGATACACTTTTAGATATCTAAGATATTGTTATTCATTATCCATGTCTATAAACATATGTTTTATAAAACAACATCATTACAGACATACATTTTACATGATTTTATAGGATTATTTATTATATATATAAATAAAAATGCAATATAACTTATTGGTTTATTGTCTTTGAAGACAACATACGTAACCAACTTATCATAAATACAATACTCAATAACAGTAATTCCATAAAAATGATACCCCTATATGAAAATCATATGTAATACTCTTTTTTATAACCTAAAAACATGGAAACATATGAAAGGTTGAGCTCATATTCTCAATATGTTATCAAAATTATAGATATTAATCAAAGATCAAAATTAATAATAAGATTTAATTTTGGGTGTGATGACATAATCAAGGTTCTTGAATATAATATAAGTAAATAATACCTAATAAAACATGAATAATTAATCATTAATAATGACATTATTCTTTGGTAATAACATATGACTTGAATCCTTGGAGTGTGGAATCAGAAGTAAATAACAATGTCCCTTGGGAACATATCATATGTATCCTACATAACAAAAAAACAAGTCTTAAACTAAACATTAAATAAAAAAACATGTGTTATGGTTAAAAACCAAGATAAATATAACATTGTGGATCAATATTCACTACATGAATTCCATAATATAGGGGATCAAGCATCCCTAAATGCATTACATAGTGAATTTTGCATCACTTCTCGAGTTCTATAATAATCTCATTAGATAATAAACATTAAAAAATTAATTAGAGGACCAAATCAGAACCACCCAAAACATAATGATATAATATACATAGGAATTCAATATGAACATGAAAACATTTATAATATCATTACAGATTAATTAAACCATATGAAATAAATTAGTTTCAGGAATATTTCTATATTATATAATCAAGATCAATATATATATATATATTATGTTGATGGTATCATTAAAGAATATTACATGTAAAGTATTGTAACTCCCTGACCCCAGTTACCCAGAGTCAGTGCATTTTTGGATAACATTGGCATGATCACAATAGATCAAGTCTAGAAAGGCCAATTAGTTTAGTAGCAATGAAAGTACAAGATACATACCTAAGTTTTACATTATATTATGAAATGAAAAAACAAAAAAATTGTGTCCCCTTTAAACACACATATATCCCTTAGCCCATCCCTATAGATAAACTAGAAAAGACATTCCATATCTTGGGAAAAATAAATCATAGAAAGGGTAGAGCTCAGATGCTCGGTAAGGATGAAAATATAGTAGAAACATTCATATATAACCCTAAACATTTAAGGAAATGTATAAGACTAAAACATAATCATTTTAAACATAAAAATATTCATAATATGGAAAATATAAATCAAGTATTACCATTTATAAATTCACATGGATATTCAACTAATCGAATAATCACATGCAATATCATTATCCAATTCCATAATGATTGAATGCAAAATGTCGGACATTATAACCACATAGTCGATGCCTCTTTCAAAGACTAAAAATAAGATTTTGTCAAGCCCTTGATCCAATACAATAGTTTGTCTCAGGAGACCAACCGATGCATCGAAGAGCTATAGAAGGCTCCACCCATCACATTCTATGTCCAATGTATTTTTCATATGAAAAGGTTGAAACATAACATAATCATTCATATAAAAACTAGCATACAAAATGTTAATACATAAACCATAAACCATGAATGGTATAAAAATAACACATCCATAATCAAACATATCAAAAAACCTTCAATACAATATAGGTGATTTTTATCATTATAAATCAATTTCAAAAAAGTGTAAAATCCATAAAAGGATGTTGACATAGATAAAATCAAAACTATTTGAGAGAAATATCTCTTTTAATTTTCAAAAAATTTAAAAGTCACATTATTATAAAGGAATCAAATTATTTTGAATTTTTTTTATAAGATTTTATGGGAAGCATTGATGATTTTATAACGATGTAAAATAGTCGAACCCTCCGTATAAGTAAAAAAAGACAATCCTACCTTAATTTTTTGAAAAGGTCATAAAGTACCTTGTTTGGGAAACAATGATAAGATTCCATTATAAAAATTTTATAAAATTTCAAACAAGAGTATAAATATATTTAAACCATAGTCTAGGAAATCATTAAAATGTTTTGAAATACATTTTTAAGAAACACAGATGTGGATGATAAAGAGGTCCTAGTATATACTCGAATGTAAAAAAACTCAGATAAAGAAGAGATTGTAGAATTAACCCTTAACTTTTAATTTTCCTAGGTCAAGTGTACGTTAACCTCATGTATAATAGTTAAATCACTATTATTAAATATTACATCAACCATATAAATAAATATGATATCATATATGATCTTCAAATTTGTCTTTGTTAATGATATTTCAGAAGTATAATCGTTTTTGGTGTTAACTAAATAATTTTCCATTATATGTTTTGTTACATAAGTCATGTTTGATACGGATAGGATGTATTTTATTCATATCTAAATTGATATTAAGTAATTAGAGATTATTTTTATTAATAAAATGAAAATTATTCTTCAATGGTTACGATGGGTAATGAATCTCATCGCGTTCGTGGAGACCGTAATCCATGCTTATACACGTGTGAAATTAACATTCTATTGATGGTGTAATAATATGTAATTAGATGGTATAAAATATATACATAGTCATTAATATGATATATTTATTATTTACATCATTTATACTCATTATTATACACCTCCAAAATAATTAATTGTTGAATAAAAAACTATACCAAGACGTGGAGACTATAAGTCGTCCAAATGAACATATGGTGGCTTTGTCATTAATGGGATGGATAGAATAATGAATTTGGTTGTACTATATTTATAATAACATAAAATTATGTCGAATGTACTAGATTTATTATATAATTTTGGAAACAACAAGAAAGGAAGTGGAAGAAGAAAAAGAACATTGAAAGAGGTGATGAAATTATTACATCTTATTTGGGTGAATTCTTTTTATTTGATCCAGAGGGACCAATAGGATGGATTCCTGATCAAATTAACGATACTAGGTGGAATTGAGGGTAGTTGGGTGGATATTTGAGTAGGGTTTTGGCTATCCAAATGGCTTTGGAGAGGTGATTTTTAGAGACGGGGAAGTACCCTTTTATAAGAGAGGTGAGGGTCACTTTAGGAAAGCCTTGAAATATTATTTTATTATACAATAATATTTCGTTTATAATGGATCCAAAATTATTTATTTCAATGATAAGGTGGGTCTGGTTCAAAAACCTATCATCCATTAGGTTTTAGAAAGGATTAGTTCATCATATTAACCTTATATTTTAGATTTAACTCTTGGTTAAATAGTATAACATTTATCATGTCTCCATGAATATTTATATAATATGGTTAATAAACATACTATAAAATGACAAGAGAAAACAAAGTGGTTCATTACATACATATATATTATTATATAACTCGTTTGGACAAAATATAGGTTTTGAGGTCTATTATATCATTTACTTATATAGTATTTGTTTTGAAAAACTAATTTATGTCAAGTTTGACAATATTTAGTAATTTATTTTTGTTAATATCCTAACAACATTAATACATAAAAAAATTCATCTAATCAAATTTAACATGTCATATTAACCTATAAAATTAGTGTAATTAATCAAATGTCTAAATTCACTTTTGTAATGATATATATAATATCAATTATTTCAATCTTTCATTAATAACTTAATTATTTCCTCATTATTGTGTTATAAATAAATATAAATATTTAATGTCTAAAAATTATAAATAAAATAAAATTATGTAGAAAATATTTTTTTCTATCTAATGAATATTTATAGTAAAATTTATCTTATATATAACCCTATATTAAAAATTTTTCATTTATGCAAATTTGATTTCATTAATTTTAACTCTTTAATAAATAAAATAATAATAAATGTACTCATCTATTCCCAGTAGGTCAAAGAAGATCATATTTTATTTTTACGGTTGATTTTGGTAGATATAATGTTATCTAATTGAATTAGGACAAGTGTTAGGGTAATTATAATATCATTTTACTTTTAATTACCCTATTTACTTTAAAACATGGTAAATAAAAGTCAAAAGTTACTATTCACATAAATTATTTTCATCTTTTTTAACCACATTTTATATATTGATATCAACCATTTCTCTTGGATTTTTTTAAATTCAATTCATAGATGTGGTAATATTATGTATTATTGAAATTTGATAATGTGCCTAGAAGTTGTGTAAAAGAACATAAAAAGTTCTTTAAAATTTTATACATCTAATTTTATAATAAAATGACTGCAATGAATTAAATAAAACTAATATAGGTATTATGTATATATCTTGACCTAAAATATATTCATTTAAAATAAAAAACTATTTAAATAAACATTCTGTTTTAAACAATAACGCTGCGTTTTTCAATATTCATCAAAAATTGAATCTTGTTAAAAAAATTCCAACAAATCAACCTACGCTAATTATGATATTCTGATTCCGAAAATGATGTCCATTTTGAAAAATAAAATTTACAAAATTTCAAAAAGTCAGTATTACTATCCATAATGACTTGTCTGATTGGTTGTGGTATGCTAGAACTTGATGTTGCATACATCACAAGCTATTGTATTATTCAAAGGGAAACATACCATGGAAGCATGGGGTGTTACATTTTCCCACCTTAAGATAATTTTAGCCTTGAAAACTTTAAATTACTACTGCATAAAAAGATTTAGGCTGTATTTAATTATAAGTTCCTCAGGTTCCCACATTACGTCTTCCATTTAATGGTTTCTCCATTGTAATTTTACTAAACGAGTCGTTGGGTTTCTCAACATTTGTTCTCTAGTATCAAGAATCTTGAAAGGCTCTTAAAAATAATACATATCGAGTTCCAGTTCTATTACTTCATAGGTATGTACATGCATTGGGTCATGCATGTATTTCCTCAACAGTGATACGTGGAACACATAATGAAAATTGAAAAGACTTGATGGCATTTCCAAATAGTAAACTACAAATCTAATTTTTTCTACAATATCGAAAGTTCTGATGTACCTAGGACATAATTTACCCATCTTTCCAAATCGTATAACACCCTTCAAAAAATATAACTTCATGAAAACATGATCACCTACTTGAAATTCCGAATCCTTCATTTGGTTATCGACATAGCTCTTTTGCGTACATTGAGATGCATTGATGTGGGTTTGGATAATATTCACCTTTTCCATTTTTTCCTCAACAAGTTATGGGCCTATGAGTTCTCATTCACAAACATCATCCCAAAACGTTGTTGTGTGACATATCATTCAATATAATTCTTCTTATGATGCCATCTGAATACATGAATGAAAGCTATTGTTATAGGAAAATTCTACAAGAGTTAAATATGGATCCAACATACCAGGAAAGTCATGTGATAATGATCTCAAAATGTCTTCTAATGATTAAATAGTCCCTTCATATTTTCAATTAGTTTGAGGGTGTTAGGCAGTGATCAAACCAATTTTATTATTTAAGAACTTCTGATGAAATTTCAAAATTCATGCTGTAAAGTAGGGATCACGATAAAAAACAATCGATAGTTATACACCATGATGTCTTACAACTTCATTAATATATTCTCCTTCCAAATTTTCTAGTGGTAAATCATATCTTATAGAAAAGAATGAGCTGACTTAGTAAGATGATCAAAAATGACCCATATAGCATCATTCCTTCTAGGAGCCTTTGTTATCCCCATGACAAATTCCAACATAATATCATCCCATTTCCACTCAGGTATGTGAAGAGAATTCAGGACTCCTCAAGGATATTGTCTACCAACCTTCAGTTCTTAAAAATCCCTCATAATGGCACATAATCATCAACCTCCCTCTTTATGTTGTCCCATAAAAAATGTTCCTTCAATTATATATACATCTTAGTGCTCCCATGGTGTCTAGAGAAATTCGATCTATGAGCATCATCCAAAATTCAATTTTTAGATCTGGTAATTTGCGAACACAATTTATCTTCCCGAATTCTAAAATCTCATATTCATATAAAATGTTGATCAATCTCCCATCATTCAAAGAATTAAATTTCTATTAAAACTCTTCATCATCAGCCTAAGAACATTTTATCCTTTATATTTAAGATGGTTTGGAAACCATTTGAAATGTTATTGATGTTTCATCATCCATGATTATTCCTATATCCATTTTTGCAATATCCATGAACATATAATCCCTTTTGACTCTCATCTTTGTTAATAAATCGATGATCCTTTATGATCAAAGCATCTTCCAACTTATTTTCCTTCCCCTGGTGGTATTGTATAGTGCAATCATAATGTATGTGTAGCTCGAGCCATTCCCTTTGACTCATGTTGAGTTCTATTTTTGGGAAAATATATTTTAATCTCTTATGATCGGTATATATATTACATTTTCACCATAGAGATAGTGTCTCCAAATTTTCAAATAAAAGATTACATCGGATAACTATTGATCAAGTGTGGTATGGTTTTGTTCATGGATTTTTACTTTTTGTGATACCTAGGAAATAACTATATTATTCTGCATAAGGAAACAACCATGTCCTTTTTTTAAGGATCAATATAAATAAAAAACCAAACATTCCTTGATGGTAGTGTAATGATAAGATCATTTACTAACATTCTCTCCAGTTATTCAAAACATTTTTCAAACTCTTTGGTCCAAACAATTTTAACCCCTTTATGTGTGAGCCTGGTTAATGGGTTAGCTAATCTGGAAATTTTTTTGATGAAGAGCCAATAATAACCTAATAAACCAATTAATCTGTGAACCTTAGTTATACTCTTAGGTGATGGGAATTCATGGATTTCCTTTTTCATTGAAGGATCACTAGATATTTCATCCATAGAGTCAATATAGACAAGAAAAAAATCTCTTTAAGTTAGAATTCACACTTTATAAACATCCCATATAATTCATTTTTTATACGAGTCTTTAGAATAATGCGCATGTGATTCACATGATCTTTGTATATTTTGGAGTATACCAATATATCATCAATAAATACCACTAAAAATTCATCAATATGTTCCTTGAAAACACTATTCATTATATCCATGAAAAGAGAGGGTGTGTTAGTTATTCCAAAAGGCATTACGGTAAATTCTTAATGCCCATACCTGGTTTGAATTGTTGTCTTTATAATGTATTCCTTCTTCACACACAACTGAGGATATCCATATCGATGACCAATATTTGAAAAATATTGAGCTACATGAAGTTGATCAAATAAATCATCAACATTAGGTAGGGGATATTTGTTCTTTATTATTATAGCATTAATCTCCTTGTAGTCAATGCACAACCTCATAGATCCATCATTCATCTTAACAAAAAGAATATGGGATCCCCTTGGAGAAACAATATGGTGAATAAATTACTTATTAATCATTTCCTATAGTTGTTTATTTAGTTCCAATAATTTCACAGTAGACATTATATAAGGTGTCTTCTAATAGAGCCTTGAACCAGGAATTAAATCAATGGAAAATTTAATTTCTTGTTCTGGAGGATGTCCAGGTAATTCCTCTGGAAACACATCAACATATTCATGCACAATATGTATTTACTCTATTTGACCATTCTTTTCCTCACCCACTGATATTTCACTCTCTTCCTCTACAATAATTGAATTTATTAGTGCTATAGGGGGATCTAGATAAGAATCAGATGGTGACGTTTCTACTCTAAATATATGGTACATCTTATCATCACAAAATATTGTAACCTTATTTTTCTTAATATAAATTTTTGCATCATGGTCTGAAATACAATCCATCATAAGGATTATATGAAATTCAATAATCTGTACGACAAGATATTAGTAGATAAATAACGCTTATATGCTCTAATAGGGACACATTCACAAAACATTTTGACATCAATACTTCCCATTGGATTTTTGAATCACTACTCCCTTGTTAAATAAAATTTCTAAAATATAATTTTCATAGAAAACTGGGAATATATGAAACAATGTGATGATCCAGAATCAAATAAAGCATTGGCTAAATTTTCCGAAACCAAAAAATTACCTGCAAATATGTCTTTCAGATCATCAATATCAGCAGTTGTAATCACATAAGCTTGGACATACTCCCTTGTCCTTTTCCAAGGTAAGTCTCCTTGGTTCTTAAGAATTTCATTTCCATAATAACCCTTTTATCTATAATTGTAGCATTCAATATTGACCACCTATTTCTTCCCTTTTCAATCATGATCTTGGTGGCCTTTTTCACCACACTTGTAATAGACTCCCACTCCCATTAGAAATAAACCAGGGTGTTTCTTCCCAAATTTACTACATGATGAAAATTTGACATTCACCTTCTTCCCCTATTTTCCATTTCTAGAGTGTTCGGAAGATCTCTTTTTATCTTTCCTTTCTTTAAAGTAATATGACTTAGTTAATTAATTTTTTTTATTGAGAGCACATGAGACAATATCTTCGTATGACAGGAAGGATTATGTGACTAATTCTTGATAGTGAAATGGTTTTAACCCATCAAAGAATCAATAAATCGTACTAATTAGGTTATTTATATGATTGTTATCATGCCATGATAACCTTTTAATTTTATCCTCATACTTTGTGATATTCTCATTAACCTTTTTCCTTATACATATAAATTGTCTTTCCATATCCTCTCGATGGTCACAAGGAAAGTATTTTTCAAATAAAATCTCTTTAAACTCCCTCTATTATATATTTGACCCTTCTTCATCCTTATTTCTGTTTTTAATTAATGAACACCATTGATCTGTATCTCTTGTGAGGAGATACACTACCATGAAAACTTTTTAACTTTTTCTACTCCCCAATGAATGAAATATTTTATTTATGGAACTTATCCATTGTTCATCTAAAAATGTATTTTTCGCCCCATTGAATTATGGGGGTTGTTTCCTCATGATGCGGTCAAACATTGAACCTCCACATTGTGGACCATGGGTGCTTCATATGGGTACAACTATTATTTATAATCTATGGAAGTTGTCCTAATATGGTGATAAGATGATTAGCACCAGTTACATCACCAGCTCCACAATAATTATCTTGGGTATGAGTGAAATCCATACATGTATTACATGCATTGATACAGTTTCTATTACTTCCACTGGGTACCATTTATGAAAAATAGAATACACAAGACTTGTTTATGAATCCAAATACATAATTGCAAACTAGTAAAACCCATAACGTAAATTGAATAGTTTATGGATATAATCCATAATCATAAAAATGTTTTTCCTTGAGGAAGTATTTACTCACAAATCCTTCATAATGGGTTGTAAAGAAAATTTTAATTATCCTAATCAAATCCCCCTGTGAGTGTCGTAACCACTTGTGTAGCCAGGCCCATTTTCGTGTACCAGGATACCCCGGGTCATGCCCGAAAATCATTGTCAAAGTATTAACTACTAGGTTTATCTATTTCAGAGCCACATATACCCACTCATATCCAATCAATAATGTATTTATTGGAAAACTCATAAAATATATACATTACAAAAGTTTTATGAAGTTCTTATATACTGATCCTCAAAGTATATATTAGGGTAGTATTCTCATATCAGAGTTTTTCTAAATCTATTTTCCCTGGATTTTATAATACATTCATTGATACCAACTATAATGCCCCAACCCTAGTTACCGAGAGTCGCTTCCTTAATACATAACATTGGAATGATCATAAGATATCTTGTCTCGAAAGACAGGTGAGTTTAGTATCCTTGGAAGTATTAGATACATATATATGTTTTACATTATTTCATGAAATGGAAAAACAACAATATTATTTCCCATTTTAACAAAATTATATTACGTATCGAATCGCTGAAGGTCAACCATAAAATAATTTTCACGTATTGGAAAAAATAGAACATATAAAGGGGTGAGCTCAGATGCTCAGTAAGGATAACAATATAGCATAAACATTCCTAAATAAGTATAAACAATTATGGCAATGAATATGACTAAAACATACTCATTTTAAACCTAAAATTAAGTATAATATGGAAAATATAAATCAAATAATTCCATTTACTTATTCACATTGATATTCTACTAGTCGAATAATCACATGTCATATCAGTAGCCAATTTCATAATGATGGAATGCATAATACATGACATCGTAACAAAATAGTTAGGGCCTCGTGCAAGACTATAAATAATATTTTTCCATGGACTTCTGAAAATACACTATTTTATCTCATCAGACCTACCAATGCATCAAGGAATTATAGTGGGCACCACCTGTCACCTACTAATTCCTATGCATTCCTCATATGAAAACGTTTAAACAAAACATAAAAATTTGTATTAAAACTCGCAAATGAAATGTTAATACATTAACCATAAACCATGAATGGAAAAAAAATTACACATCCATAGTTAAACAAATCAAAAAACCATCAATACAATATTGATGATTTTTATCTTAATAAATCAACATCAGACAAGTGTAAAATCCACAAAAGGATGTTGACATAGTTGAAACCCAAACTTTTTGAGAGAAATATATCATTCTATTTTGATATCATTTAAATGTCACATAATTATAGAAAAAAACATTTTAAAAAAATATGTTTAAAGCTTGTATTGGAAACTTTGAAGATGTTATAAGGGTAGAAAAAAGACGCACCCACCGTATATGTTAAAAAAAATACATTCTTACCATAATTTTTCAAAAAGGTCATAATGTACCTTGTTTGGAAAACGACAGAATTATTCCTTTATAAAACATTAATAAAAAGTAAAAATATGGTATAAATGAATTTAATACAAAGTCTAGGAAATATTAAAAATGATTAGATATACATTGTTAAGATACAAAAATGTGGATGATAATGAGGTCAATGTAGATACTCACATATAAACAACCTCAGATAATGAAGAGATTCTAGATTTAACCCTTAACAGGTACATTTCCTTGGTTGAGGGTATGTTAACCGCTTGTGTAATTTTTAAATCAATGTTATTAAATTATACAAAAACCAAATACATAAATATGATATCATATATGATCTTCTAATGTTGCTTTGTTAATGATATTTCAGTAGTATCATTGTTTCGGGTGATAAGTGATTCATTTTACATTTTATGTTTTGTTATGTATGTCATGTTTTTTATGGATAAGATATATTTGATTCGTATACATTTTGATATTATGGTCTTGGAAGTTCTTTTTAATCATAAAATTAAAATTATTCTTGATTGGTTATGATGGGGAAAGAATTTCATCCCATTCATTGAGACGGTAATCTAGACGTACGCACGTGCGACAATACCATTCTATTGATAGTGGAATCACATGTAATTGAATTGTATATCATATATACAGAATAATTAATATGTTATATTTATTATTTACATCATTTATTATCATTATTATATCCATACAAAATAATTATGTGTTGAATAACAAACTACACCACGACGTCGAGACGGTAAGCCCTATATATGCACATGTGGTGACTTTTTCCTTTATAAGATGGATAAGAAAATGAATATAGTCGTACCATATTTTTAATGACATCATAATATTTAGAAGGAACTTGTGTTATTATTTATGGAATCAATAATAAAGGAAGTGGAAGATGAAAAGAACATTGAAGGAGTTGATGAAATTATTCAATCTTCTTCGGGTTCTTCCTTTGGAATTGAATTAAAGGGCTCCATAGGTCGGATTTCTAATCAATATAAGGATTATATGTTAATGTTACGGTATTATAGTAGGTTTTTTCCAAGACTAATGGATTTGGAGGTGTTATTTTGTGATTGGTAAGTACCCTTTTATAAGAGTGGTGAGGATCACCTTTAGAGAACCTCGAAATATTATTTTATTAAATTATCATATATAGTTTATAATGGCTCCAAAAGTATTTATTTCAATGTTAAGGTGGGGATAGTTTAGAAACCTCTAAAACAAGAGGTTTTCGATAGGTTTAGGTAACCATATTAACATTATTATTTAGATATAATTCTTTGTTAAATAGTTTGACATTTACCGTGTCTCATTCTTTATTTATATTATATGATTAATAATCAGGCTATAAAATTCCAAGAGAACCCAAAGTGGTTCATTAATGACATATATATTATTATATAATTCCTTTTGTAGAAAAATTTAATTTTAGTACTATTATACCATTTAATAATATAGTATTTGTTTTAAAAACTCATTTATGTCAATTTTGACACTACATAGTAATTGATTTTTGTTAATGTTATAAAGAATTTATTACTTTAAACAATATTAATTTAATCAAACCTAACAAGCCATATTAAACTATAAAATTGGTGGAATTCATCAAAAGTATCAATTTACATTTATTTGGAAATTTATAATATCAATTCTTTTAATACATCATTAATAATGTAATTACTGCATCATCACTGTGTCATAAAGGAATTTAATTATTTAATGTCTAAAAATTATAAAAAAATACAATTATGTACGAAATAGTTTTATCATTCTTATAAATATTTATAATCAAATTTATCTTTTGTAAAACAATTTATTAAAATGTTTTTGTTATGAGAATTTTAATTTAACACTTTTAACAATTCTTTAAATAAAATAATAATAAATATCCTCATCTAATCCATGTTGGAAATATAAGATCATATATTATTCATATGTATTATATCATTAGAATTAATTTTAACCAATATAATTAGTAAATATTTCATGGTAATTAAAATATCATTTTTACTTTGAATAACCCTATTAACTTTTGACCGTGGTAAATAAAAGTCAAATGTTATTATACACCAAAAAATATTTCCATCTTATTGAACCGAATTTTATTTTCTGGTATCAAACAATTTCAATTATATTTTTGAAATTAAATTCACAGAAGCAGTAAAATTACATTTAATTCAATTTTTCTAACATCCCTATAAGGTGGGTAAAATATGGTAAAAAGTTCTATAATATTTTATACATCTAATTGTAATATAAAATGACTCCAATGAAATACAATGAACTAATATAGATATTATTTATATATTTTTAATTTAAATAAATTTAAATAAAATAAGTAAACATTCAAATAAAAAAGAACGTTTTAAAAAATAACGTTGTGTTTTTCACTATTCATGAAAATTAAATGCTTCAAAAAATACCAATAATTCAACTTAAGCTAATTTTGATTAAATGAATACAAAAATTAAGTCCATTTTAAAAAATAAAATTTATAAAATTTCAAAAAGAGGGTATTACTATTCATAATGGCTAGTTTGATTGGTTGTGGTGTGCTAGAACATGAAGTTGCGTACAACTTAAGCTATTATATTATTAAAAAAGAAACGTAACGTGAATTCATGGGGTGTTACATGTATATTAAATTTAAAATTTTGTTGAAATAGATCAAAAAGACCCTTGTATGAGAAATAATGTTTTACAATTTAAAATAAGATGAAATAACTTTTATATTATTTATAACATTTATTTAAAATAGTAGATTTTATTAAACAATATGAAAATTAATTACATTGAAAATTTATAAAAACATGTAACAAAATATTCATAGTTAAAATTTAGTAAAATGTAGTGAAAATTCCTAATGTGGACATTGTTATAGAAAGTTCCTTTTCACCCATTTTTAAAAAAAATTCAAAATCAATAGAAATCTATCTTTATAGAAAATGATAATAAATTATTACATTTACACATATGTAATGATTGTTAAATCTATAAACAATTTATATATGAAAACATAAATTTATGTATAATATCATCCATAAAATAATTTATTAATTTTGTCATAGAGCAGTAATATTTTCAAAAAAAATAAAATATGTTCTGTTATTATTATTGGAAACCATTCAAATTTTCTTCAAAAAAAGATTGGTGAACCAGTTAAAATACAAGTAAACACCAAAAATAAAACTAGTTAAATAATTTATATTGGTTTTTGTATATAAATAAGTAATAATATATATAATTGTGAATTTATATGTGTGGGATATCAATTTCCTTATAAGACATAAAAAGGCTTAGCTTAGATTTTCTCTTATTCAGAATTTTATATTTCAATTTATAAAACAATTATGTATATTATTCATTTTTTATAGAAAAATCATTCAAATTTATTTCACTTAATACAATTTATTTATAATTTTTCACCAAAAATGTATTTATTTTTTATTATTAAAATTAAAATTTGATTGTTAATTAATTTTGTTTCCATGAATTTTTTGATTTGGGGGTTCTATTTCTTGGTCATTGATCAAGGATTTCATTTCCTCAATGACATTAATTAATATTTAAGATTTATATTTTATATCATTACTATATCCCATAATCATTTGATGGAACTAATATTGACTGTTTGTAAGGAACTCTTTAAAAGTATCATTTTTAGATGATTACTAAATTAACAAAATAAAAAAAATTATTAGTTATTATAATTTTAATTATTACCACTATATCATTAATAAAATATATTTACAATGTAATTAATATATTATATTACTATTATTTTGGTTTTCTCATTTATTTTTATGTAAATCTTTAAAAAAAATCTTGTATGTGGTAAAATTGACTAAACATTAGACCATATTATAATGACAAAATATGTAATAACATGTTGTGGTATAGAATAAAAAAATAAATCGATTAACTATGAATTATAAGTAATTACTGATTTTTTTAACCATTTATTATAATAATTATTAGAATAACATAAATACTATTTATGAAGGAGAAAAAAACACTTAATATTGATACTTGAATCTCCTAATAGATATCCTCTTTGAAATTGGGGTTTTGAGACATATTCATGTGAATAGAGTTTCCCAAACATGATATAGTATTTTTATAGAGAGAATTTATTTTTGGATTTAATATTACACCAATGTAATGTGGTGGGAATAATTCTGGAGTGGAGGGGTCCTTTTATAAATAGGAAGGGGTGAAATTTTTCATAATATACATTTCTCAATACAAATGAGTTGATATTTTCAATGTATATTTTTAATATGTCGTTTAAATGTGAACAATGATAAGTGGATGTATATAATTACCATATACACTAATTTATATTCAACATTTTTTGTTATAGTATGAATTTATCATCTAATTGAACCTTCTTTCATCATTTTTGACTTAACTCAGGTGTCTAACTTTTCGCCTATTATATTATTTTTATTCTTATAAATGAAATTTTCTAAATTAGCTAATTTTAAAATTATTACTTACAATATGAAAACCAATTCAGTTTATTTAATATATAAATTATACAAAAATTAATTTTCAAAAAATATTGTATATTTTTTTTAGAAAAATGTACTTTTATGCATAAATATGAATTTATTCATATTCATTATAAAATAATAACAATTAAGTGATTCATAAATTTATTCATATATTTTAAAAAATTATTTCAGTTATATTATTATTTTGTAGGGATCATTTTAACTTGTGGAAATCAAAATATATAATATAAGTATATTTTTTAAATATATATCATTTTAATATTCAGTTATATAATAATTATTAATGACTAATTAGTTTTACTTTCATGAATATTTCTAAATTTTTTTATATATGATACTATATTTCACTAAATTACATAAAAAAATTATAAGAAATATTAATTTTAAATAAATATATACAATAAAAATGTACTTTTTAAAAGAAACATGTTTTAACCTGAATAATTTAATTTGTATTCTATTTTGTTACTTATTCATTATATGAATTTTAATGTTCTTTGATTTAAAAAACATTCCTTAAATTATTTCAAAAACGCGTTGATATAATTTTATAAATGTTACTAATTTTACAAAAATATTTTCATTATAAAACCAGTTTCATTAGAATCAATGGTATTTATCTAATGGAATTCATACATTTAATTGAATAATAAAATTAATTATTTAAAAAAATTATGTTTCATTTAGATATATTTTAATTTGTTTAATTTTTTATAATAAATTTTTCTTAATTTAGTTAAATTTTCATATATCTCATGTTATTCAACACAGAAAATGTATATAAAAGGGATTAAATTGTTTTTTGTTACATTATACTCCCCATAAAAGAATTTATCCCCAAAAATTACATCACTCTGATGAATCAAAATTAGTTTAATTCAACCTCATTACACTTTTGATTTTCTATATTTCTTAATTAAACACATTATAATAATTATCCATGATATATTCTAGTAGTTCCTCCCAAGATATCCCATGTTCAAATTTTATAACTTATGAGTCGAACAATTATGATGGATATATTATACATATTTTAGGTCTTTATATGAATATTTTTTTTGCATTTATAAATGAGTGCATGAGTAGTAAAATTCTCTCATTTAAAATAATATTCTTGAGTGGCCCTATTCCGTGATGAACAAAAAGAAGAATATGAGTTGCTACTATATGAAGAACATGAATAATAAACTACTAGGAAATATATCTCTATGAATTTATTTTTTATAATTATTTATTAATATTATGGAAAAGTTATAATGATGAATGTTTTTTCAAAAATACTTAATAGAAGATGGATAACTACTAACTAATGTGAGAGTTATTATTTGATTCCATACATGATAATGTATTTGATAATGATAGTAGTAATATTAATCATTTGAATGAATATCCATTGGAGTTGTGCATAACTGTAGTGAAAATATCCTACTTTTTTTAATTGCATTTTATAGGAGGGGAGTTCTATACAGGAATAGGTCGAGGTTAGTTATTCATGTATCATGTAGTGTTCTTAGAATAATCTATCTCTTAGACAAATAAAAAATGATTCCATGAACATCAATGACTCGATGAATTGAAAAATTCCTTCTCAATGTTCGACTATATAAATTATCAAGATGTGTAGAGGAAACCTCAGAAAAAGAAACACATGATTTATTCATACATGGCATGAGGGAAACAAGGTAGTAAATTATCTATCCTCCATGGTGGTGGATGATCTAGGTACCAATATAATTTGTTTCTCTAGTTCAATTAAAATGAATCAGTAAGGGGTTAACATTATTAGTGGAGGCTATCTTCACCTCCACTATATCAGGCCACCTTAATCTTTTCTTTTCTGGCCTGCCCATGACCTTGTTTGTTGTGAATTTCCTCTATTAATAAAAAACAACATCTTTGGACATAAAGAGTACCCTTTAGAAGAGTTTTGATGTTCTTAATAGTTGATTATGTATAACTATTGGTGGATTTAAGGGTCTTGGGTTTGAATTGAGTAAAATTGATAATTTCAACTCTTATGTACAAATATGGATAAGTTCTTTAATATGTATAAGATTCATTTACATCATACAAATAAATAATTTGGGTGTATCATACAAATGAATTTAATAGCATTAAATTCAATGGATGATTCAATCCATTTTTTCATATGGATCATTTTGTATTATTTTCGTAGTGATTATATGAGCTAAAAAAGAGTTATTGATATATATACATGGGTCATCTTTGAGTTTTGTTGCTTAATTCCAGTAAATGAATTTCAATGTATGGTTTATTTCCATGACATGACCCATGTATGATTATTTATAATATTTTCTATGAGTGATTACAACTATTTATGATTCGTGAACTATTATAAATTTTGAGAGTGTTTATATATAATTAGATTTAATTGGAGAAGAATAATTACAAATGAAGTGTTAATAAATTAGATGATTCCATGACCCAATAAACGAGAAAGTTAAATATCATAGTCACTTGAAGTAATGTTGATTTATTTTTAGGATTTTTAAAGAAAATGGTGGTTAATCTCTGAGAAAAATAAGGGTTCTTTTAAAACACCCCAATATACATGGACACATAACAATTCATGTTCACATATATACGAGGAATGAATTTCAAAATATTTAATGCAATAAAATAGGTAGAGGTGAATTTCCTGGAATATTATTAATATTAAATGATGAAAGAAATTTTTAGTTTTTTGGGATTTAAATTAGGATTATCTATATAATTAAAATATTCTTTAATGAGAAATATATAAAAAATATCATTGACATATTTAAAATAAATGGGGTCACTACTTCCAATATTAAGAGTGTTTCCAAAATTTATTTTCGAAAACTATTCTATTTTCTATTATTATGAGAATTATTATTTTTCTAAAATTATATTATGTGTTCTTAATAATGTTGTTTATAAATTGAATAATTTTTAGATCCCAATTCATTACATTTTGAAAAATAGAATAAGAATATTTTAATGGAAGGAGATCAATTATCTGAGGAGCAGACCTATGTGCCCTTGTATTCTCAATTCAAATGATGATAAATTTTGTACCCGATATAGATTGAGTTTTAGATACAATAGTTATGATGATAAATTCTAGTTATTTTTGTTCCTAAAGGTGGTCTGAATGGGAGAAACTATCTATTAATTAGTTTTGTGGAGGGAGATCAAAATTTGTTGGCATAATAGTATGAAGTAGTATAATGACGTGTTTCTTATATTGGATCATACCTTATGTGGGATGTTGGACTCTATGGTGGGATTCAGTATCTGGATAATATTGGTAATATATGTTTATTATAATAGAAGGATACATGGTGTAACCACATGGGTATATAGTAGATAATCAATGAATAGGAGTACTAACTAATAATGGGAAGGAGTGTGCCTTTACACGGAACCATATAAATGTCTGTAATCATGTGTTCTTCAAATTACAATATAACTGGTTAAGGATGCGTAAATAAATAATGACAGATTCTCGGTTTAACAATCCATATAGGATAAATATTAAAATAATAATCCATAAAATTTTCCATTAATTCCCCCTAAATGGTGGGATCAATGTGACACCTATATCCCAAGTTTCGAGTTCTAGTGCTATTAACACATATATAATATACTATTTTTGATACCAGTAATAAATTTAAAGATATATACCATAAATACATGATTTAAACATAACCATTCATTAAATGAATCCCTAATACATTTTATGTATAATGATTAAATGAATTAGGAAAAAACATAAATTAACTAAATTTAAGTATTTCATAACTGACAACTATTTTTTGCACTCAAAGAAGCTACTTAATACATAATAATTCTTGAAAAATTTAAGAATTATTTTTATCATGTATGGAGTCTCATGTGTAATAATTTCCATCATAACTGGTTGAAGTGAATTCATAGTAAGGGGTGACCTCAAATTCTCATTAAGGTGCGAATATAACAACACATTTCAAAAGAATAAGCCTAATACAGATAATATTGTTAGAATATATATTGTGAATTATTCTATAATACACCATAACTATGATTATTCTATATTAATTTAAATAAATGAAAAAAATGAATATCATCATAAAAGGTATTATATAGATGGAATTCATAATTTTGGGCATTAAAAACATGTTACTAAGGACATAGTCCAAGATTGTATCCTATTATGGAAATACTTATATAATAGAAACCAACATGTTTTATCTCATGAATAATATCCATACATAAAGGTAATATATAATTCTACACCCCAACCAGTATAGATTTAATTTCAATGAATTCATTAGAAAATTCCACATTAACGTTTTTACTATTTTCTACGAAACAATTATATAAATAGAAACATTTCAATATATACTATAAGAAAAACTGGTTATTAGTGCTTAACATTTGATGTTATAAATTATATATAATATAATGTTTTTTATTATATAGTTAATGGGATAACATTATTATAACACATGTTTAGAAATAATGAAGATTATAAAAATAATATACAATAATGTTTCAAAAATTCATCCATATAAGGAATTTAATATAAAATATGCATTCATTTTTTTCATTTTAGTAAATGGATATAATTATTATATCCCATTTAGAGAAACAATGTCAATTTTTTTTGAAAATAATGTAACCCAATTGTAAAATAAGAAAAATCTAGAGTTGTTTTTATATATAAAAAACACCCATATAAAATAATGCAAGGATGGTACCTCCCAAGAAGGAAAATGGAACAATATTTCATGGTAATTTTAGATTATTAACCCAATTGAAGAAAATATATTATGGTATAATTAATAAAAATAAATATAATATAGGTAAAGCATCATGACAATGAAAAGTGAAATTTTATTGAAATATATAAATAGATTTTAGAAAAAAAATTCACATTGATTTAGATACCTGTATATAAGTTGATTTTAGTGGAAACATTTCACAATCGGGCGTAAAATATAAAATAATTACATTTTAAAATTTAATATATTAACATATTATAGAGAATACTTAGTTTAAACATTGGATAAATTATTAGAGAATGAAAAAAATTGAAAAGAAAATCCCATTTTATTTTTTTTAGAATACATTTTTTCAAAAGTACAATAATAAGAAGATTAAAATATTACTGTGTATTAAAAAATCATTTTCTAAAATTGGATTACAAAATAAAATATAATAAAATCCTTGTCTGGGAGATCCCAGGAAATGAATAAGAGAAGATAAGGACAGAATAATATAACTAAGAGGACTTGATTTACGAATATCCCTTATGAGCAACACAATTCCCAAATAATGAATCACAGGAAAGGGTTTTGTGTGTTAAATGTGTAAATAATTAAATAATTCCACATAATATAATAATAGGATAGAATGTAACAAACTTATATGAAATAATCTTAAGTGAATGATCACAACCCATTGAAAGAAAATATTTTTACCAAAAACTATTATGTATAGGGTAAGACTTCATTCATAATTAATTTTTTTAAAAGAACTTAATTTAAATTTTTTATTCATTGAATTTTAATGAAATAATTTGTAATGAAATCATGGGTTATTAAATTAAGTAAATACCATTAAAATTAAATAGGGTTCAAAACATGTGACATCTCTCAAAGACTCAAAATTGAGGCATAGAATAATTTTACATCTTAAGTAACACTTTAATCAGGACCCCATAAAAGAGAGGGATTGTAATTATAATTAAAATAAAATGATTAAAATATTTTTCATTAAATTATATTTATTATAGGTATTATACATAACTCATAAAAAATTAAGATGCATGATACGAAACATATCTCACTAATATGAACTTGATATGAAAACCTCGCATTATTTTCTTTATTTGATGTTGAAAATCTAGCTACATATAAATCAAAAATATATACCTTTATAATATATTTAATAAAATTATTCATACTTATTTAATTTTATTCTTTTTTATTTCTAATCATTTTATATATTAATATTACATAGTTTTTACTTATTTCCAAAATTGGGTATATGTGATTTTTATCACTTTTAACAAGTTCCATAAAAGTGATATTCACATTAATTTGAAATCTTTATAATTAAAATCTAAATATTAATGATGATTATTAGAATATTCATTCCATCAAATTTTCAAAATATAAATATATCCCTAAATTACTTGAACCATCTCCATAATTTTTTTAAAGAAAATTTGATATTTATATCTTCCAATCCCCAAATTCATCTTAGTGTGTTGGTGTTATTTATCACGTTCCTTATAAAACCCAATTATAAAAAAAATTTATCTTATATTTGAAACTATTATTATAAATGAATGCATCCAATGTAAAATTTTTATCATAACTTCATATTAAAATAAAAAACTATTTCATCATATCTTCCGTAGTTTGAATCCGTTCAGATTAACAATCTATCTAAGGATGATATGTTGTGATAAAAATTAACTATATATCCAATTCATAATAAATAATTCATCAAAACATCAATGTGAGACACAGATCTTTATCTGAGTAAAAGGACTTTTGTACTCTATATTGGCTTAAAACATCCTTATGTAAAACATTTCATGTTTGTTAGGTGATAAATCTTCTCAAACAGTAATAAAATATGTCAAATTTTTAAGGTGGTAAACTAAAAACAAAATTCAATCATGTATTTTAGTTTTATTAATAATAACTAGAAAAAAACCACTGTGATGTTCTAAATATCAATATAAATATGGTAAATATTTAAATCATACCCTTAAGATTTTGTTTTTTTACAGCGATTTTTGTTTCCTACAAAGCATTGAGATATATACTCTGCAATCTTGCTCTTCAGTTTTCCTACCAAAAATACAACTTGAGATATCTATCAATATTTTTTCTTTTATAATGAATGATGAAAGATGATTTATGTGCATTATAATATATATTCTTCTTTGATTTTTGTATTTGATGCACAAATATTCAATTATCTAATCTTATAATTCAAATATAATCAAGTATGAACTATAAAATATTACTAATATTTTATTAATTCTATATATCCTTATTTTATTACACATGGATCATTACATTTATTTATGGTAATGTAATCATCTGTAGAGGATATTAATTTTCCAATGAATTAATGGTTTTTTGGATCCATACATTGAAAATCAATGAGTTTTGAGTATCATTTAATCCTCACCAATCATTAAGTTGCATGTTCCTTAAAACTAAAATAATTATCCACCCTGTTTAGCATAAAATGATTTTAATATATTGAGAATTCAAACTGTTGATTCTATAAGGACCCAACCTTAAGAAATTACATAATCACGAATTAAATGAAAAATTCACATTGATGATCTTTTCAGGTTTAGAGTTTTAGAGAATTGGGACATAACTATTACATCTTAAAGATTACAAGGTTGACACATCTACTGAGTTTCCATTTTTTTCACAAAATATAAAATCTTGAACCAAATAGTCATGTCTAGTTCCCTGTTTTAGACGTCATGACATTTCCTTGATCCTATCCTTCACCGTATTCCACTTTATGTCATGTGGAAGACATTTAAAAAACATGGAATGAGCACAAAAAAACCAGTAAGGGATATAAAAATACAAAAAGGAAACATTTGTCCACGTATACATAAGAATCAATGAAAACACACTATACTCATAAAACATAATCATTTTAACATACCTCATGAAATCAAAAGATTTATAAATAACTCATAGAAATCATAAGACGTAAAGTTAACTTGAGGCATTCATAACATTCTTACGTAGGGATTAACCCTCATGGTTACGTTTGGAATACCCACCACAGTATATTGCCTAAATCTCTTCGGAGAAACCTTAGAGTTTAACTCATTTGCGTTACCCAATGCATTGGAGAGCGATCTCAGGCTCACCTGCCCTTAGTTTATCACAGAACCACCCGATTTCATAAACATTTCCCAAGAACCATAACATAATCATAAATCATAAAACATGCATAAAAACATATAATTTTCAAATTTCAATCACAAGAGATCACATCATAGTATTATCATAAATAAAGACATCGAATAAAATCTTTAAAACTCTATGAGGGAAAAATCTCATTATACTTTGAAAATTTTAAAAGAAGACATTTAAAAGAGATTTTAGAATCAAAGTGTCCCATACCACAACAAAACTTTTTAAAGGGTTTTAAAACATTCATGTACATATAAATAAATCATTAAAACTATTTTTAAAACATGGACATGGGTGATAAATGATTAAAATAATAAATCATTAAAACCATTTAAAACAATGTTTTAATAAAAGAGTCCTTTTCAATTTTAAAATTTTAAATTATAAGAAATATGAAAGTAGATCATTTTAAAAACATTTAAATGACTTTAGTATAGACATAATATGGATATGGAATGTTAAAGGGGCTGTATATACAATTTATAAAAGAATAAAAGTGCATATCATTAAGAAATGTCTCAATGAGAAGAAATTGAGATTTAATCCCAATCAAGGATCATGATATTAGAGAAAGGATAATGAAATGAAATAATTATGAGTGAAAAATATAAATACACCAAATATAAGTGGATACTAAGTATAAAACAATTAGATGTCGTCCCCACATATTCATAGCGTGACATATTCAATAAGTAGATGTTTAACCCAAATAATTGAAATTTGGTTATGAAGTTCCCTTGCAAGAATTCAATAGCCTAATGAAGTCACATAAAATTTTTTAAAAAGAGTTAACGAGATAGATAAAGGGTATCTCATCACATGGACATTAAATTTATAGAATAAAGGATATATATGAACATATCCCAACATAAGAAAATGTAATTTAAAAGACAAAACATAAAAGAAGTCTTTTAAAAATTGGAGGGTGAAAGGTTCCCTTACCGACTTGGGTAACTTTCGAAACGTGCACCCCCTGGAAGAAGGACTATAATACATTGATGTAAATACTCATAAAAGAAGTTATATTAAACAAATATTAGAATAATGGGATGTACATACACCACTCAAAGGAAACGGTGGGAAATGTAGCATAAATATCAAGGGAACACAAAGTGAGATAAAAAGTCCCTTACGAAATTTCGGCAGCCTAACGGCGCAACTTAAAACTTCCTAAAATGGATTGATGAGATAATATAGGATCTTTCATCATATTAAAATAAAATGTATAGTAAGAATAATATAAAATAACATCCCCCAATATAAGAAAGAGTATATTAAAATAAGTGACATAAAATATAGTACATAAAAACAAAGAGAGTGGTAGGATCCCTTACTTTATGTCCAACTTGTCTTGTTCGTTTTTTTATATTATTGAATAATAATCATTGGTCAGATTATAATTTCTTAAGGAACTAAATTAAAGTTTATTATTCAATTAATATCAAATGTTATAATGTTATAATAGTAAGTTAATTATGTGAGTTCATATCAGACATTTTTGTCGATATTCGGTACATGATTCAAAAATGAACTTGTTTGAAAAGAATTTCCCATGTAGTTATAAGTAAATCATTTACACAATAGTATTAATGATTTTAATATCATATATATCCAGTATATATTCATTTTATACTATTCCATAACATTTGGAGATAAAAATAAATGAAATGCACCATTCATGGAGATGATAGGTCGTACGTACACATGAATGCTACATTCATTTCTTTGGCACAATAATGGAATTAAAACTAAATGGGAGAGAGATATATATATATATATATAATAATTCCAGTATGATATATATGTTATATAGGTCACATAATTTCATCAATTTTATTCTTAATAGATTCCATGTATTGCGTGAACGAGTCACATCACTTGAGGGGGCGGTAGTCCATACTTCCTCAAACGAAATTATCGCATTTTTACAACATGAAAAGCATAAATGTATGTATTAAATATAAAATAATTATGCATATAGAGAAAATAAATATAATATATATCATAAAATAATATATTTCCATCATAATGGCCACCATGAAAGGTGGTAGGAGAAGATAGAACAATCATCATTTCGTGAGGTATTAATTCACCATCCACAGAAACAGTATCTTCTTTAACCATTAGACGGAGGTTTGTGTAAGTGTAGATCGAATCCTTCTCATAAAAACATCCTGGTATATTTAAGATACTTGTTTTGTTACCAAATAAATGAATAATTAGAGTTTAGGGGTTTGGATAGGAAAAATAAAACAAAAGAACATTATGGATGACTTTACCTTTAAATCGGTTATCTCCCCTTAGTTTGAACCAAAAGGGTTTCTTGAAGAGATTTATGACTAAGATAAAGATTCTATTATGAATATAGGGATGTGGAGAGATAATATTAAGAGTTTTTGGCCGATCAAAGTGCTTTAGAGGTGTGCGTATGGAGGTAGAGGTGGGTTCCTTTTATAAGAGGGAGGAGGGGCACTCTTGGAATGTCTGGAAAAGTTACTTTATTATAAAATTATTTTTGGATACTAAAGGTCCCAAAATTCTATATTTAGATGGAAAGGTGATAAGGGTTCGATATCCACCCATAAAATATGTTTTTGACAAGTTTAAGTCTTATATTTTACCTTATCTTCTCATTTTATTTAAATCGTTAATTAATGAGGTCATCACTGCATCATCATGGTGTCAAAAATAAATTTATTTATTTAATGTATAAAAATTAACAAAAAATGTAATGATTTAGGAAATATTTTTATCTTTCTAATTAATATTTATAGTCAAAAATATGAAATATATAACCTCCTGTAAAAATTGTTTTAGTAAAACAACACATGTTTGTGACATTTTTATTTTAACATTAAATAAAAAGTTATTAAGGTCATTTTCATACCCATGTGGCTCCATGGGGTCCCCAAGTTGACCCGTGGATTTTTGTTGTCTCCAATGGATTATCCAATAAGTGTAGGATAAGTGTAAAGGTTTTTTCGTATAATTATATCATTATATTTACCTTAAATTACACTAATTACCTTTAATCGTGATTAATAAAACTTAAAAGTTAATATTCACCAAAAAAATATATTCATCCCATGGAACCAAATTTTACTTAATAATGAAAAAAATGTATGTTGGATTTTTGAAAATCAAATCACAGAATTGGAAACGTTTTATTTAAACGAAAAATCAGCTTTTTAACTACCACTTAGTGGTTTCACTATTCATCAAAAATTGATGTTTTCAGAAAAATACCAAAAATTCACCCTAAGATATTTTTGATATTCCTAATTAAAAAATGATGTCTATTTTAAAAAATTCAAAACATATAAGTTGAATTAATTAATTTAATAATTAATTCCAGTTGTCAAAATAAATAGGGTGTTTTAAGAAACAATATCTATTAAAAGATTGACACTAGTTTAAGTCCAATTTCAAAGTGAAATTAATTCCAATGACCACCATTAGATTAAATGGTAAAAATATATTCTAATTGAACATTAAAACCAATTAAAATGATGATCTAATCATATAAATAAATTATATTAAAAAGAGGTTTTGAATTTAAATACAACATTTTTCACTTATTCATTTAAAAAACATTATTAGAAAAATAACAAAAACATACACAAAGTAATTTTTGATGACTTGATTATAAAGTAGGATTTTATTTCGTCCAATATAATGTATAAGAGTTAAAAAAACTATTTTTAAAGAGTTTTCTCCATCGAAAGGCAATAAATCAACCTTTTAGTGAATATTAGAGTATCTATGCCTAAAATTGAATTCTTTACATATTTTAAGTCTTCATCTTTTATTGGACAAATGTAAAAACATTTAACAAACTTGTATACTCATATTTTAGTTATTTCTATTCATTCCATCCAATACAACAGCTACGTGTTATCTACAATTTAAAATAATATTATTACATTATTAGTGTACAATGTAAGATTTCAAAGAAACTCGTTGTTGTGTATTGAGTATGATATCGAACATAGAAAACATTTTGAAGTAAAAATTAATATTTAATTCAAAAATATTAATAAATATAAAAATGTATTATTCTTTATTTACCTCGGATGTTACATCCTTTCCCCCTTTTATGAATTTCTTCCTCCAAATTTTTAAAATTGGACATTGAAACTTCCTTGAATGCCCCACATCTGAAAAGGAGTTAGTAAAACTGTCACATTAAAATAATGAAAGGGAAGTACAAAGGTCAGCCGAGTTAACCCCTACTAGGATTCCGTGTAGGAAAACATGGATATGTAAGAGAAAAAAAAGGGTCATGTTCTGATGTAGAGTGATAAAAAACATGTTTAGGAGAACGTTAACCACCATAAAATCACAATCTTTTGGTGAGTTAAATGGTATTTGATTCCCCAGTTAGAAAATTTAACAAGGAACGTATTTGTTTTAAGTTACATTTCATTAAGGAATTTATTTATGAGCTTAAATAAAACATAAAGAAACATACTCACTTGTTTTATAGACTTTGATCTTTTACTATATTTCTAACACAAACTCATATTTTCTCCAAATGATGAGTATTCAGGATGACTTGTTCACATTAAGAGCGCTAAAATCAACTTTGACAGAATATCATAATCCACAAAAGATGAATGATATACTTCCAATGTCTTTAAACCTTAACCAAAACAAAAAATTGTTAGTACAATATCAGATAATACCCAAAAATGATAATCCTTTATAAAAAGAAATATTACTCTTAATCTCAAAAATTTGGCCAACAAAACCCAAAGTTCATCAAATACCATTCAATAAACAGCTATCCATAAAATTCTTCTATGTAATAAAAACTAATATTGAAACCCAATTCTTTGAAGGATTTGATCACATATTATACTATGATAAATATTATCATTATTTCCAAATAAAATCAGTTACTCTTAAAGTCTCAGACTGAAAAGTAACTAACCTAATCACATATCCTCCATGATAGGCTAGTTATTTCCATAGATAACCAAAAATCAACATATTCCTGATTCATAAGATCATCTAAAAAAAGAATTTCTCATACTAACCACGGACTTCATGTAGTCCAGAGGTAGGCGATAAATACCAGCTGCACTTGGGTTGTGGGTTCAATTCCCGCAGCTTTGTCTGACGCGATGGGTTGTCACACGGTCTGCGTGTTGTCTTTTTTCCAAAACTGTATAATTCATAAAAAATTCTCCAAAAAGTGATAAAATCTTCAAAAAATATCCGTAACATAATTTAACCACAATTTTACCTCATGAATTTCATCTTCCATCATATAGTAACCCATTTTACCTAAAAGTAAGGATCATATAAACCCTAATGGTTACCATTATAATTATTACCTGAACATCCACATCAAGTTGGTTCTCTCGTACATGATACATTAGAGAACTCACCATGGTCCATGGGGATAATCCTGACCCCTTGATAGTTGGTTTAGAATAACCATGAGATTCCTCATTGAATCCCCCAATTCATCTAGTCTCTTAATCAGAGAACCACCACAATTTCCTTCAAACCCATTGTCACTTTGGTGCCTACTAGATCTATCCATTTACTAAAACAAAAAATGTTAGTGTGAGTATATCAACACAATTATCATGTAATAATAATGAATATAAACACAAAGATATACGTACTCATTCACATTATCTAAAAACTATGACTATTCCTAAAATCAAAGCCATTATTGTAATGTCACTTGTAACACCCCGAGCTTCCACAATACGCTTATCATTCAATAATTCAATAGCTTGCATTGTACGCAACTTCGAGTTCTAAAACACTGCGACTAATCAAAGTAGCTGTTATGAATAGTAATAACCACTTTTTAAAATTATAGAAATTTTATATTTCAAAATGGAATTCATTTTTGTATTCCTAATATTGAAATTAGCCTATGTTGAATTTTTTTTAATTTTCTGAGAACTTCAAAATTTTTATGAATAGTGAAAAATACTTAAAACAACTTTTTTAATCAAAATAATTTATAGTGATAAATTATACTATTTAGTGTTTTTAAAGTATAATTAGAATATATTTTTACCATTTTATCCAATGGTGGTAATTGGAAATAATTTAACATTGAAATTGGACATAAACAATTGCCAATCTTTTGATATAAATTGGTTCTTAAAAACACGCTATTTGTTGTGACAGGGGGAATTAATTATAAAATTAATTAATTCAACTTATATTTTTGGAATTTTGTAAAATAGACATCATTTTTGAAATCAGAATATCAATTATAGCTTAGGGTGAATTTTTGGGATTTTTCTGAAAAACTTCAATTTTTGATGAATAGTGAAACCACTAAGTTGTGCTTATAAAAACTGATTTTTCGTTTAAATGAATTTTACCACTTCTGTGATTTGATTTTCAAAAATCCGACATACATGGTTGTCATTAAGAAGTAAAATTTGGTTCAATGAGATTAAAATAATTTTTGGTGAATAGTAACTTTTAAGTTCTTAATCGCGATTAGAGGTAATTAGTGTAGTTTAAGGTAAAATAATGTTTTAATAATTTGAGATGAGCTTGACACATGTCCTACCCTCATTGGATGTTCCATGTACGACCAATACAATCCATGGGTCAACTTGGGGACCCCATGGAGCCACTTTAGTTGGAAAATGACATAAATAACTTTTATTTAGTGTTAAAGTAAAAAATGACACAAACATGAAATGTTTTACTAAAATAATTTTTGCATGAGGTTATACAAGTAATAGTTTTGACTATAAATAGTCATTGGAAAGATAAAAAGATTTACTACATCATAGAATTTTTTTTATAATTTTTATACATTCAATAAATTAAATTATTTATGACATCATTATGATGCAGAGATGACCTCATTATTTAACGATTTAAATAAAATGGAAAGATAACGTAATATATAAGACCTAAAAGTGTCCAAATCCTATTGGATGGGTATATTTCGAACCCTTATCACCTTATCCTCGAATTATATAAGTGTGGGACCTCTAAAATCCTAAACTCATTTTATGATAAAGTGACTTTTCTTTACTTTCCAAGAGTGCCCCTCCTCTCCACTTATAAAAGGCCTCCACCTCTACCACATCATTCACACTTTCAAGCCATTTGTCTCATCCAAAATCTGCCCAAATACTCTCCCAAATTCCCTCTATTACTCCTAGAATCCTCACTTTGGTCAGAACTCTTCCCAAGGAAGCCTTTGGCTCAAATAAAAAAGAGTTACCCGATTTTGAGGTAATGTCTTCTCTAATGTTGTTTTGTTTTATTTTTCTTCTCCAACCCCCTAAATTTTTTTATTAATTTCTTTTGTAAAAAAACCAGTATCCTCAATATACTAGGATGTTTTTATAAGAAGGATTAGAGCTACACTTACACCCACCTACATCTAATGGTTAAAGAACATACGGTTTCTATGGATGGCGAATTTCTGCCTCACGAAACGATGATTGTTCCACACTCATATAACACCTTCAAAGGTGGCCATTAATATGTCACTATATTTATATAAGATATATAATTTTTTTATGTTTTAATTATGCTTCTGTATTTCTCATTTATGGCATACCTTATGATTTCCATTATGGGTAAACGTGATAATTTCATTTTAGGAAGTGTGGACTACCGCCCCCTCAAAGTGATGTGAATCGTTAATGCCATATGTGGGATGTATAAAGGATGGAGTAAATGATATTATATATGATATTATACTGGAACTTTATTATACCTTTATATAATTATGATTTCATTCCATTAAATACGAAATAGAAATGAAAGTAGCGTGCATGCGTACGTACGGCTTACCGTCTCCATAAACGGTGAATTTCATTTCTTACCTCTAAATGTTATGTAATATTATAAATACATGTATATACTGGATATATATGATATATATGATATCTACATCATGAACATAATTATGGATATAATGGATATATCACCACATGAACAACTTGTAATTATAAGAATTTTATGTTTGACACAAGTACCTAAGATCGACAAAATGACCGTTATAAACATAAATAATTACATAATTTTCATAAAATGGTAATAAGGGATATAAAAGGAATAATGAACATGAAAATGTTCTTATGTAAATAGAAATTAACTCTAGTTTATTATTTAGGAGGTTAAAGAACGGTCGAGTCAGGACAGGACGCAATGTAAGGGAATTTCTTAACCCAACTTCCATTCTTTGGGTTAATCTCCTACTTTCAAATTATGTCATGATATTATTATGTATTATTTTGTATTTTTACTTTCTTTATGTGTAACTATAGTGAATACAAAAAATAGATCTATTTTATTTTAAAAATGATCTTTTTAAGGACTTCCTCTCAATCTCCTTTCATTGAGGCATATTTGGTTTTATACACAACATTATTTTATACAGTGTATAAACCCATTTTACTTTTACATTTATTCAAAAGGAATCTTTTTTATACGAAGCGTTTTACTAAAAGACAAAAAGGGAATGTTTTTTTGTTTCGTACATATGTGGCGACAATGACTTCTCCGCCGCCGTGACCATTATTTGAGTTTCAGCTTCCTCTACTAGCCATCACTTTGTTTTAAGGAAAAATAAATACAAAGTTTTAACTTTCTTTTATTTTGGTATTGAAAATGGTTTTGAAAGAATTTTTATTATATCAATGTGTTGTATTGATATCTTGTCATTGAAATGTGGAAATTTTATGTTTCCTTTATGCATGTTTTATGTGATACAATTATGTTATGGTTTATGATATGTTTAAACCTAATCATAGGAGAAATGCATTGGACTTAATAAGTGACGGGTGGAGCCCGCTATAGCTCCTCGATGCATCGGTAAGTCTCATGAGACAATTAGACGTGGAATTGGTCGAGGCCCTTTCCTAATTTGATTTAGGGTTTTGGCCAAGGCCTTAATCCTTTTAGACGTCTTGGACGAGGCCTTGACAAAATGTTTCAGAATGTCTGGCACTATGCATTCCATCATTATGAAAGTGGTTATTGATATTGCATGTGATTATTTGACCAGTAGAATATCCATATGAAGAATTAAATGGCATTATCTCATTTTACTTTTGCCATATTATGTTGATGTTCAAGTTTAAAAGGATTTTGTTTTGGTCATACATTGCCTTAAATGTTTATGTTTTTTATGAAAGATTCTGCAATATTGTTATCCTTACTAAGCATCTGAGCTCACCCCTTTCAATGTTTTAATATTTTCCAGGATGTGAAGAATTATTTTATGAATGACCTTCAGGGATAGTCAGAAGAGGATATGAGTGTGGACTATGAAGACTTTGTTTTCAGTTTTTCACTTTATGATGTAATGTAAGACTTATGAATGTATCAAGTGTTTTCAAGGCTACTAAACTAATCGGTCTTTCGAGACTTGATCTTTTGTGATCATGCCAATGTTACGAAGTAATGCACCGACTCTGGGTAGTTGGGGTCGGGGCGTTACAGTTTGTATCAGAGGAAGTTTAGTACTAACCTTGGAAGCTAGATTTAGAAAAACTCTGATTACAGCACATAGCCCAAAGATAGACTTTGAGGATTAGTATAGAAGAACTTCCTAGAATTTTGTTATTGTAGAGATTTTGTGAGTTTTCCGAGCACTACATCCCTGTCTGGATAAGAGCAGGTAGAGGCGGCTTTGGCACAGATGTGCCTAGGGGTAAAACCCGAAAACACCGCTTTGAGCTAGACTTGAACGGGAACTGGTGCATGATAACGGGCTTTGCTGCACTCATGGTTACGACACTCCCGGGGGATATGCTTAGGATAATCTTCATTTTCATTACAAACCACTATGAAGGGTTATGATTATATACTTCCTCAAAGAAAAAATTCCTTTTTATGATTATGGATTATATCCATAAAAAGGTCAATTTATGAAAAGTGTTTTACAAATATGGAATTATGTATTTTAATTCATAAACTAATCTAGTTTATGCCATTGTTTAGAAATGGCGCCTAGTGGAAGGAATGGAAACCGTATCAATGCACGCACTCCGTGTAGGGATTTCCCTCCAGCTCAAGATAATTATTGTGGATCTGGAGATACAACTGGTGCTGATTAACTTACTACCATACTGGGACAACTCACTCAGGTTATTAATAACAACCTTACTCGTATGGAGCACCCTGATCCGCAACGTGGAGGATCAATGATAGACCGCTTCATGAGGCAACAACCACAAATATTTAATGGGGGTACAAATCCGTTAGTAGCTGAGCAATGGATAAACTCCTTAGAGAAAATATTCCACGCCTTGGGGAGTAGCGAAAGAGAGAAGGTTATCATGGCAGTTTACCACCTCACTGGAGATGCCGATCAAAGGTGGTCATTGATTCAAAATACAAAGGAAGATGATGACGTATCGAATATGGAATGGAGGGAGTTCAAAGATCTTTTCTTAGAAAAATACTTTCCTCATGACCATCGAGAAGATATGGAAAGGAAATTTCTGAGTCTGAGACAAAAGGAGGATGAGAATGTCGCAAAGTATGAGGCCAACTTTACAAGGTTGGCGAGGTATGTTGTAGATTATATACGTAACCCAAGAGGTAAGATTGATCGTTTCTTTGATGGGATAAAACCATTTCTCCGTAGAGCTTTAGTATCACAATCTTTTTCAACATACGAAGATATTGTCTCATGTGCTATTAAGACAGAAAAGGAATTATCTAAGTCTTGTGACAACAAAGTAAAGAAAGAGAAGAAGAGAACGGTGGAAGAAGAGACAGATAAATGGAAGAAGGGAAAGAAGGATTTTCCATTATGTGATAATTGTGGGAAGAATCACCCTGGTACTTGCCTAAAAGGAGTGAGAGTTTGTTATAAATATGGAGAAAAAGGTCACCAGGCGTGTGATTTCAATGGAAAGAAAGAGGCTATCAATGTTGAATGCTACAATTGTAGGAAAATGGGTCATTATGCAAATGAATGTCCTAAGCGTCAGGGAATCTTACCTCAGAAAAGGCCAAGGGATCAAGGACTATCTTATACTGTTACTATAGTTGAAGTGGAATAATTAATGTATTGGTGATTTTGGACTCATGGATTATATTTTGGTTATTAGAATAATGTGATATATATATAAGTATTGTACTGCAGTACTTGTTGTTTTAGTAAGGTTTTAATATGATGAAGGTAATCATATTTTTAGTATGTGACAATAAGAGAAACTTTACTTTGTTTGTGGAATCTGATAAATTGATTTTGGAATTAAGAGACCTTTTAGAGAAAGTCTGGACAGAGGTATTTTGGATAACTATAAAGGTTAGAGTGGATTAATTTGATCTTTTGATAGTATTGTTTATGGTTAAAAAAATTATGAAGATTATTTTTGGAATATTATAATACTATAGTTTTAGGAAAAGGACAACCTACAGGGTGGGGCATAACCCGTCGCGTCAGACAAATCTGCAGGAATCGAACCCACAACCATAGTGCGACAGGCCTTTATTTCCTACCACTAGCCTATAGGAAGTCCCTGGTTATTACAAAATAATTTTACTAATCTAAATGGTATGTGTTAACATTTGGAACCTTATACAATTAGGATAAGTATAATATTTTTGAGTTCTATTATCTTTTTGAGTGAAATATGAGTTGAAGGTTGAAACTATAATTGTCAAGCATAAATATATATATACCTATCTCTTATTAATTGAATAAGTTAATTATTAAACTTTATTAAAGGGATATTAAAACAAAAAAATGTTTTATCCTAATACCTGATGTCTTGTTGAACTGATGATATTTTAAATCAACATAGATTGAAGGCTTTGAGGCCCTCAATTTGACAGTTGATTGTGATTGATGACCTCAATCTCTCCCTACAAATATTTACGTTTTTCCTCCAATTATATGTCTCTAATTTCCACCATTGTTATCCTTATCGAGATCATAATTTGGTGGTGACTTTATTATTTCCATTTCCCTCTTATTAAGACTAAATTTTATTAACCTTATTTCCAATGTGGGTTTTCCACAAAGGTATTTTCTATTTTCAAACTTTTATTTTCCAAGAAAAATTTCAAATTGCGAGGATGCAATTTATTGAATGAGGGGAGAATGTAACCCCCCGAGCTTCCACAATACGCTTCTCATTCAATAATGCAATAGCTTGCATTGTACGCAACTTCGAGTTCTAAAACACCGCGACTAATCAAAGTAGCTGTTATGAATAGTAATAAACACTTTTTAAAATTATAGAAATGTTATATTTCAAAATGGAATTCATTTTTTTAATCTTAATATTGAAATTATCCTATGTTGAATTTTTTGTAATTTTCTGAGAACTTCAAAATTTTTATGAATAGTGAAAAATACTTAAAACAACTTTTTTAATCAAAATAATTTATAGTGATAAATTATACTATTTAGTGGTTTTAAAGTATAATTAGAATATATTATTACCATTTTATCCAATGGTAGTCATTAGAAATAATTTAACATTGAAATTGGACATAAACAATTGCCAATCTTTTGATATAAATTGTTTCTTAAAAACACGCTATTTGTTGTGACATGGGGAATTAATTATAAAATAAATTAATGCAACTTATATGTTTGGAATTTTGTAAAATAGGCATAATTTTTGGAATCAGAATATCAATTATAGCTTAGGGTGAATTTTTGGGATTTTTATGAAAAACTTCAATTTTTGATGAATAGTGAAACACTAAGTGGTACTTATAAAAACTGATTTTTCGTTTAAATGAAATTTTACCACTTCTGTGATTTGATTTTCAAAAATCCAACATACATGGTTGTCATTAAGAAGTAAAATTTGGTTCAATGAGATTAAAATAATTTCTGGTGAATAGTAACTTTTAAGTTCTTAATCGCGATTAGAGGTAATTACTGTAATTTAAGGTAAAATAATGTTTTAATAATATGAGATGAGCTTGATACATGTCCTACCCTCATTGGATGTTCCATGGAAGACCAATACAATCCATGGGTCAACTTGGGGACCCCATGGAGCCACTTTAGTTGGAAAATGACATAAATAACTTTTATTTAATGTTAAAGTAAAAAATGACACAAACATGAAATGTTTTACGAAAAACAATTTCATGGTGTTATACAAGTCATATTTTTGACTATAAATAGTCATTGGAAAGATAAAACGATTTACTACATCATATTATTTTTTTTATAATTTTTAGACACTAAATAAATTAAATTATTTATGACATCATTATGATGCAGCGATTACCTCATTATTTAACGATTTAAATAAAATGGAAAGATAATGTAATATCTAAGACCTACACTTGTACAAAGCCTATTGGATGGGTAGATTTAGAACCCTTATCACCTTATCCTCGAATTATATAAGTCTGGGACCTCTAAAATCCGAAACACATTTTATGATAAAGTGACTTTTCATTACTTTCCAAGAGTGCCCCTCCTCTCCACATATAAAAGGCCCCCACCTCTACCACATCATTCACACTTTCAAGCCATTTGGCTCAGCCAAACTCTGCCCAAATACAATCCCAACTTCCCCCTCTTACTCCTAGAAGTCTCACTTTGGGCAGAACGCTTCCCAATGAATCCTTTGGATCAAATCAAAAAGAGTTACCCGATTTTGAGGTAATGTCTTCTCTAATGTTTTTTTGTTTTATTTTTCTTCTCCAACCCCCTAAACTCTTTTTCTTCATTTCTTTTGTGAAAACACCAGTATCCTGAATATACTAGGATGTTTTTATAAGAGGGATTCGAGCTACACTTACACACACCTACATCTAATGGTTAAAAAACATACAGTTTCTGTGGATGGCGAATTTCTGCCTCACGAAACGATGATTGTTCCACACTCATATAACACCTTAAAAGGTGGCCATTAAGATGTCACTATATTTATATAGGATATATAATATGTTTATGTTTTACTTATGCTTCTGTATTTCTCATTTATGGCATACCATATGATTTCCATTATGGGTAAACGGGATAATTTCATTTTAGGAAGTGCGGACTACCGCCCCCTCAAAGTGATGTGAATCGTTAATGCCATATGTGGGATGTATAAAGGATGGAGTAAATGATATTATATATGATATTATACTGGAACTATATTATACCTTTATATAATTATGATTTCATTACATTAAATATGAAATAGAAATGAAAGTAGCGTTCATGCGTACGTACAGCTTACCGTCTCCATGAACGGTGAATTTCATTTCTTACCTCTAAATGTTATGTAATATTATAAATACATGTATATACTGGATATATACTATATATATGATATCTACATCATGAACATAATTCTGGATATAATGGATATATCACCACATTAAAAACTTGTAATTATAAGAATTTTATTTTTGACTCAAGTACCTAAGATCAACAAAATGACCGTTATAAACTTAAATAATTACATAATGTTCATAACATGGTAATATGGGATATAAAAGGAATAATGAACATGAAAAAGGTTCAAAAGTAAATCTAAATTAACTCTAGTTTATTATTCATGAGGTTAAAGAACGGTCGAGTCAGGACAGGATGCAAGGTAAGGGAATTTCTTAACCCAACTTCCATTCTTTGGGTTAATCTCCTACTTTCAAATTATGTCATGATATAATTATGTCTTATTATGTATTTTTACTTTCTTTATGTGTACCTATAGTGAATACACATAATAGATCTATTTTATTTTAAAAATTATCTTTTTAATGACTTCGTCTCAATCTCCTTTCATTGAGGCATATTTGGTTTTATACACAACTTTCTTTTATACGGTGTATAAACCCCTTTGACTTTTACGTTTATTCAAAAGGCATCTTTTTTATATGAAGCGTTTTACTAAATGAAAAAAAGGGAATGTTCTTTCTTTCCGTTCATATGTGGCGACAATGACTTCTCCGCCGCCGTGACCATTATTTATGTTTCGGCTTCCTCTACAAGCAATCACTTTGATTTAATGAAAAATAAATACAAAGTTTTAACTTTCTTTTATTTTGGTATTGAAAATGGTTTTGAAAGAATTTTTATTATATCAATGTGTTGTATTGATATCTTGAGATTTAAATGTGGAAATTTTATGTTTCCTTTATGCATGTTTTATGTGATACAATTATGTTATGGTTTATGATATGTTTAAACCTATTCATATGAGGAATGCATTGGACTTAATAAGTGACGGGTGGAGCCTACTATAGCTCCTCGATGCATCGGTAGGTCTCATGAGACAACTAGACGTGGAATTGGCCGAGGCCTTAATCATTTTAGACGTCTTGGCCGAGGCCTTGAAAAAATGTTTCAGAATGTCTGGAATTATGCATTCCATCATTATGAAAGTGGTTATTGATATTGAATGTGATTATTCGACCAGTAGAATATCCATGTGAAGAATTAAATGGCATTGTCTCATTTTACTTTTTCCATATTATGTTGATGTTCAAGTTTAAAAGGCTTTTGTTTTGGTCATACATTGCCTTAAATGTTTATGTTTATTTATGAAAGCTTCCGCAATATTGTTATCCTTACTGAGCATCTGAGATCACCCCTTTCAAGGTTTTAATATTTTCTAGGATGTGAAGAAGTATTTTATGAATGACCTGCAGGGATAGTCAGAAGAGGATATGAGTGTGGACTATGAAGACTTTGTTTTTAGTTTTTCACTTTATGATATAATGTAAAACTTATGAATGTATCTAGTGTTTCCAAGGCTACTAAACTAATCGGTCTTTCGAGACTTGATCTTTTGTGATCATGCTAATGTTACGAAGTAAGGCACCGACTCTGGGTAGCTGGGGTCGGGGCGTTACATCACTAATGCTTAAAGAATACCCCAACCTCTAAAGTTATCTAAACCGACCTCTAATACCAACTATAAGGACCCTGCCTTAAGACATTACATAATCATGAATAAAATGAATAATTTAATTTGATGATCTTTTCAGGTTTAGAGTTTTAGAGAATTAGGACACAACTATTACATCTCAAAGAATACAATGTAGACACATCTACTGAGTTTCCATTTTTTCCCAAAATATAAACTCTTGAACAAAAATTCATGTCTAGTTCCTTGTTTTATACATCATGACATTTCCTTGATCCCATCCTTGACTATATTCCACTTTATGTCCAATGGAAGACATTTTAAAAACATGGAAAGAGCACAAAAATCCCAGTAAGGGATACAAAAATATGGAAAGAAAACATTATTCCACATATACATAAGAATCAATGAAAACACACTTTACTTATAAAACATAATAACTTTAACATACCTCATTAAATCATAAGATTTATGAATAACCGATAGAAATAAAAAGATGTGAGGGTAACATGAGACATTAATAACATTATTACGTAGGGAGTAACCCTCATGGATACTTTTGGAATACCCAGAACAGTATATTACCTAAATCTCTTCAGATAAACCTTAGCGTTTAACTCCTTCACGTTACCCAATGCTTTGGAGAGCTATCTCGGGCTCACCCGCCCTTAGTTTATCATGGAACCACCCGATTTCAAATACATTTCCCAATAACCATAACATAATCATAACTCTTAAAACATGCATAAAAGAAACATAAAATTTCCACCATTCAATCACAAGAGTTCACATCATAATATTATCATAAATAAAAACATCTAATAAAATCATTAAAAATCTATGTGTGAAAAATCCCTTTATACATTGAAAATATTTAAAGAAGACATTTAAAAGAGATTTTATAATCAAAGTGTCCAATACCACATCGAAATTTTTGAAAGGGTTTTAAAACATTCATGTCCATATAAATAAATCCTTAAAACCATTTTTAAAACATGTACATGGATGATAAATTTTTAAAAGAATAAATGTTAAAAACTATTTTATACAATGTTTTAATAAAAGAGTTATTTTCCATTTTGGTCATTTAAATTATAATCCACATGAAAGTAGACCAGTTTCAAAACATTTAAATTAATTTAGTATAGACATCATATGGATATAGAATGTCGATGGGGCTGTATATACACTTTATAAAAGATTAAAAGTGCATATAATTAAGAAATGTCTCAATGAGAATAAATTGAGATGTAATCCCAATAAAGGATAATTCCATTAGATCAAGGATAGAGAAATGACATAATTTTGTGTGACAAATATAAATACACCAAATATAAGTGGATACTCTATGTAAAACAATCATATGTACTCCACAAATATTCATAACACGATATAATAAATATTTATAGGTTTAACCCAAAGAATTGAAATTGGGTTAAGAAGTTCCCTTGAAAAAATTTGATAGCCTTACGGCGTCACATCAAATTTTAGAAAAAGAGTTGATGAGAGAGATAAAGGGTATATCATCACTTGGATATAAAATTTATAGCAACATGGATATTTAAGAACATATCCCAACAAAAGAAGATGTAATTTAAAAGACAAAACAAAAAGAAGTCTTTTAAAAATAAGAGGGTGAAAGGTTCCCTTACCGACTTGGGTAACATTCAAAACATGCACCCCATGAAAGAAGGATTTCAAAACATTTATGTAAATACTCATAAACGAATTTTTATTACACAAAGAGTAGAATAATGGGTATTAAATACACCAATCAAAGGAAATGGTGGCAAATGTAGCATAAATCGCAATGGACCATAATGTGAGATAAAAATCCCCTTACGAAATTTCGACAGCCTAACGACGCCACTTAAAACATCCAAAAATGGATTGATGAGATAAAATATGGTCTCTCATAATATTACCATAAAAATTATAGTAAGAGGAATATAAAATAACATCCACAATATAAGATATAGGATCTTAAAATAAGGGAAATAAAATAGAGTACTTATAAAGAGAGTGGTAGGATCCCTTACCTCAAGTCATACTTGTCTTGTTTGTTTCTTTATATTCCTAAATAATAATCTTTGGTAAATTTATAATATCATAAGGAACTCCATTAAATTTTATTATTCAATTCATATCACATGATATAATGTTATAATAATTAGTTAATTATGTGAGTTCATATAATACATTTTTGTCGATGTTCGGTACATGAGTCAAAAATGAAGTTGTTTAAAATGAATTGTCCATGTAGTTATAAGTACATAATCTCCAGAATAGTATCAAATTTTTAAATATCATATATATCTAGTATATATTCATTTTATACTATTCCATAACATTCGAAGATAAAAATAAATGAAATTCTCCATTCATGAAGATGGTGGGCCGTACGTACGCATGAACGCTACTTTCATTTCTTTGGAACATTAATGGAATTAACAATAAAATGAGAGAGATATATATATTATAATTATAGTATAATATATATGTTATATAGGTCTCATAATTTCATCAATTTAATTATTTATACATTCCATGTATTCCATGAACGATTCACATCACTTGAGGGGACGGTAGTCCACACTTCTTCAAATGAAATTATCGCATTTGCACAACATGAAAAGAATAAAAGTATGTATTAAATATAATATACAGAAGAATAGAGAGAAAATAACTATAATATATATCATAAAAAAATATAGTTCCATCTTAATGGCCACCCTAATAGGTGGTAGAAGAAGATAGAACAATCATCATTTCGTGTGGCAGTAATTCACCATCCACGAAAATAGTATGTTCATTAACCATTAGACGGAGGTGTGTGTATGTGTAGCTCGAATACACCTCATAAAAACATCATATTATATTGAAGATACTGGTGTTGTTACAAATTGAAGGAATAAAAAGAGTTTAAGGGGTTGAAAGAAGAAAAATAAAACAAAAGAACATTAGGGAAGACTTTACCTTTAAATCGGGTAACTCCCCTTGGTTTGAACAAAAAGGTTTTTTGAAGAGATTTCTACATAAGGGAAGACTTCTATGTTGAATATATGGTGTGGAGAGATAAAATGATCAGTGTTTGGCCGAGAAAATGGATTGAGATGTTGGGGTATGTAGGTAGAGTTGGGGGCCTTTTGTAAGAGGGAGGAGGGGAACTCTTGGAATGTCTCGAAATGTTACATTATTATAAAATGATTTTCAGATATTAAAGATCCCAAAATTAGATATTTCGAGGATAAGGTGATAACAGTTTTAAATACAGCCATATAATAGATTTTTGACAAGTGAATGTCATAGATTTTACCTTATCTTCTTATTTTATTTAAATTGTTAATTAATGAGGTCATCATTACATCATCATGGCGTCATAAATAAATTTATTTATTTAATGTCTAAAAATTATAAAAAAAATCATGATGTAGTAAATCTTTTTATCTTTATAATGAAAATTTGTAGTAAAAAATATGACTTGTATATCCTCATGTGAAAATTGTTTTAGTAAAATAACACATGTTTGTGAATTTTTTTTAAACTTTAAATAAAAAGTTATTAATGTGATTTTCTAACCCAAGTGGATCCATGGGGTCCCCAAGTTGACCCATGGATTTTTTTTGTCTTACATTGCTTATAAAATAAGTGTAGGACATGTTTAATGATAATTTCATATTATTATATCATTATATTAACCTTAAATTACAGTAATTACCTTTAATCGCGATTAATAAAACATAAAATTTACTATTCACCAAAAAAAATATTTTCATCCCATTGAACCACATTTTAAATACTAATGACAACCATGTATGTCGTATTTTTGAAAATCAAATCACAGAAGTGATAAAGTTTCAGTAAAAAGAAAAATCAGTTTTTTAACTACCACTTAGTGGTTTCACGATTCATCAAAAATTGATGTTTTTCAAAAAAATACCAAAATTCACCCTAAGCTATATTTGATATTAATAATTCAAAAATGATGTATATTTTAAAAAATTCAAAACATATAAGTTTCATTAATTAATTTAATAATTAATTTTGGTTGTCAAAACAAATAATGTGTTTTTAAGAAACAATATCTATTAAAAGATTGACACTAGTTTAAGTCCAATTTCAAAGTGAAATTAATTCTAATGACCAAAATTGTATTAAATGGTAAAAATATATTCTAATTTCACTTAAAAACCAATTAAAAATATTATTTAATCATATAAATAATTTATATTAAAACCTGAATCTTTTTGACCTATAGATTCATTTTCATTCAATAATTGAAAGTTCAGTTTCATAAATATTTTCTAATATGAATCGTCATTTATGTCAAATAGGGATCATGGGTTTCCAGGGCATGTATGAAGCCTAAAACCCCTGTATATGGGTGAATAGAGGAGGTTGTGTGGTTTGAGAGGACCATGTGAGTTATGTTTCATGATCGGGTGTTAATGTTTGTGTTTTATGTAGATCTTAAGTGATGCCTATCTCAAGGTTTCCACATGGTAGTTGAACTTTTCTGATAAATGTGTGAGTGCCCCATGGAATATAAGAAATCTTGTGGGTAAACCCCATTACCCCAGATGAGTTGTAAATTTTATGATTTCTTATTAAAATAATAATCCATTAAAGCCTAAAATTTTGGCATTTTCAATTGTGTAGAAAACTCAACACCCTTTGAATATTGCTCCACAAATTATCTTATATTTGAGATATATCTTTCATTTGATCTATTATTAAAACATGGTTTGTCACCATGGATCTATTATAGTATTATCTAAATTACTTTTTACCCATTCTTGATTTTTATGGACATCATCTGCACAATTTTGATTTAGTCTCACATGACCTAATTTCCCATATTTCATCAGTTCTTCATGAATATAAAAATATTGGATAAATTGGAATAGGATATTGGATGATCTGTGTATCTCTAACCTAAGGAATTCGGTCCCAGGACATTCTCAGAAATTAAATCATTTCATATATGTTCGGGTGTTGCACACCATTTTTTCCAAGAATCATCCATATTGAAATTGAACAAAAGATTTTATAGGCATGTTTTAGGTAATTCAAAAGAATTTATAATTCTATTTGTAATTTTAGATCTATGAATGAACCACCCATTATAGTGGGTGGGCTATAATGCTAATTTTGGTGGATTATGCATTTGACCCTTGAAGTCATTAAGATGTGTCTTTTTATTACCATGGGTTTAAATAGGTGAATTGAATTATAATAAATTGATGAATTGTTTGATATGTGAATTGAAACAAAAGGTAAGGTATAAATGGTATGACCCTTGGCTGTTGGTTTGGGAATAACATGGTTGTGCTTCGATTTCATTAAAAATGAACTTCTCATGTGAGATAGGGCATGACTATGTTATGAAATTGCATGAATAAGCGTGAATTTCTCTTATGATTTATTTAATCATGTGTTATAAATTATAACTAATACTTGTGATAGATTTTTAGTCATGTCAGTATTGTTATGTGGAAAATGGACATGTGAGTATTTGAATGGTCCATATTTTTCAATTCCTATATGACTAATTTGATACAAATTGCATCATTCGGTTTTCCAATGGCATAGAACACCCTTTTAGGTGTGATTTATATTTAATGATCTTCTATTTATCCTTGGAATATTAAAAGACATATTTAAATGTACTTAAATTGGAAAAATGTTTATTATACAATAGTGGTACATGAATTTATATTTGAATTTCTTGGATGGAATCATGTAGATATTTTCTATTATTATCTGGGTGATAAGTGGATTTATATTTGAATATAATAGATGGACTCATTAGGAAGAAACATGATTTTCACTTGACTGATATATGGATTAAAATTATGGATGCAATGGAAAAACTCATTGAGTCTTGACCTATATTTTGAGTGATACGCTAATGAAAATTAGGAATTACATAAATGGAATAAAAGGGTGTTGACTATTATTTATATGGGTGACACGTGGTCTCCCACAGTAGACAAGTTAGGAGACTATTATTTGGAATATATTTTATTCCTCACCGAGAGAGATACCATGTTCCTGAGAGGTTCTCCATGGATATGACTTTTGACTGTTTGTTCCCCTTATACCTAGAACGTTAATTGAATTCCAACTTAAGAATGATAATGACATGCTCATGTTATGAATGTAATATTAAATGAAATGACTATATGAAACATCTTCCAAACTAGAGCATAACCTTCGATTCAGATTTACATTCTACATAGTAGGATGGACTATTAAGGCAACCTTAAACCCATATGTTATCATAGGGGACCTTGGTATTAAAGCTAAGTCGTTGAAAATATTAAATTTATTAAACAATAATTTTGTTTAATGGAATAGATTAAGTCATATAGTTAATTTTTCTTTTGGTACATCATTGTTTATTTATATAATGTATTCACAATTGTTATAAATATTCAATGAAAAATTGTAACTAACCATTTGTGGTTTCCTATTGGGATTATATGTATGGAATCCAACATTTTTATTACAAAAACATTTCATTAAATTTTACATATATATGATCTTTAATGTCTATTGTCTTAGAAATAAGGAACATAATACATGAAAACAACATAAAGAATTCCTATAAAAGACATTAAAGGCTTTATAATAGGTTAATCCTAATTATAATTTCTGAATATCAAAACCTGGAGACATACATCAAAGGAAAGGGTGAGCAGAATGCCCAGTAAGGGTAAAGAAGGGAATTGGGTTACTTGTGATATCAATAAGAACACGATAAAAAGAAAAAATAAAGACCCGAGAAATAGAAGTATAGTAATATCATATTGAAAAGAAGATGAAACATAAGTTGAATATGTGGCTAAAAAATTTCATTTATACATTCATGAACATATCACCAATGTTCATCCTCAAGGTTTCATAAAAATTACCAAGGTTATTCACCAAAGTATCGTGGAAATTTTCATTTGTAGAGATTAAATTCCTTACCCAAGTCATTTGAGATATATCATGGAAAAACCGTAATATGACTTTAATTTCATTTGAGACAAATTTATCATAAAAATAAATTACATAAATAACCCATAGAGAGTAAAAATAATGGGTTTCACTTCAAAATCGCGATGTTTTAATAGTTCAAAAAATGAAGATCATTATGTTATCTATAACCAATAGAAAGGGAATAAGGGTTATATGTATGTTAATTCAAGAATAAATAATAAAAATTTTATGTCTTCAAGAAAACCCATGGGAATGAAATAGGTCTGGGTATTCATATAAATAAGACAAGTTAATTTTTGAGATAAAGAGGGAGAAAATTTGAGGCAAAATTTCTACAGCATAACGACTATATACCATGGTTTTAGAAAATAATAAAAAATGGAAAAAATGGTATAACATCCAAAAATGAACCATTATATATTATATGGACAAAATAAAATAAATATAAGATTATGATGTTGATATTTTAATGACATTCCACAAGAAAAGGAAACATGAAAGAAAAGTGAAAATGCGATTTCTTTTACAAAAAATTTGGCAGCCTAAGGACATCACTTAAAAATATAGAATACAAGTTGATGAGAGTGGATAGGGTCTCCCATAAATTAAAAATGAAATTGAAAGAAGTATGAATATATAAAAACAAACCCCCACATAATAAAATGTAAACTATAAGACATAACATAGAGGAAGTCATGAATTAAAAGAGGATGGTGAAAGAATCCCTTACCTCGATGATTGATTTCGAGAACATGACGGTGGGGTCCTTGGGAGGCTTGATGATAATGGCTTTGTATTTATAGAAAAAAAAGAGGTAATATTTAATTAATTTCCAAGAGACACCTCATCAGTGGTATTTCCAAAACCATGGGCTTTCCCATGGTATTTTCCAAGGGTATTGTCCACATGGGACACCTCATAACATATCTTACTATTCAAAAGTCTACCAGATTTATTACATCATAGAGACATCATATATGAAGTCATTGATCACCGAAAACTAAAAACTGTAATTTTACTATTCACTGAAAAATCTATTGTTTCATAAAAATCCCAAAAAATTCAATACAACCTAATATCGATGCTCTGAATTCAAAGATGAGCTCCATTTTATGAAAAATAAATTCAAATAATTTTTAAATTAATTTTTAAATAAAATTATTATTTATTCCAAAAATACAACTTTAAAACAATAATTTTTTTTTTGAACACCATAAGAAAGTAATCAAGGTCACATAAAATTATAGTATAACCATAATAAAATAAATTTAAAATATATGATTACATTTTATGAAAATAAATTTCAATTTTAAATTATTATATTAATTATAAAATTTTATATAAAATATTTATGACATACAAAAATACTAAAACTTATACTAAGATCATTTTTCCCTTATAAGATGTCTAAGACGTATTCATATAGTCATGGGTGACGTTTCTATTTTTTGGCCTATTTAATATTAATAACTTTTCATAAGGGTATGTTACTATTCATAATTTATGATTCACTAAAAACTATGTTGATCTTGTTAGACTCTAAATTTCATATAGAACACAACTCTAGAAGGCCTTTTTTGAAAATCAACGCACATCATTAATTATTTAAATAATTCAACAATATTCTAAAATTCTCCATTTTACAAAATTCATCAATAATATGGAACATCTATTAATTCATTCTATATTTATCCAGACTTTTGAAATTCAAAAATTTACAACAATAAGATGTAAAAATTTTATTTTCACAAAAGGATTATGGAAAGTAACTAAGGCTTCATTACATAGCCCCTTATAACACCTGTGTAGGACCTAAGTGTAAGGTGTGCTATGGTTATAGAATCTTGGGGTTTCTCAGAAAACAATTCATAAGTGGTGATTTCAATTAGCTTGAACTTTTTCCATATGTGATTCCGTTAAAAATTCAAATGTTGTAGTTCGTCTTGTGCGTGGTCCAGAGAAAATCCAAGTGATGCTGCCTCCTTCCCAAGTTTTGAGAGATAGGATTTGTATGGCCTGAGTCAATCGGTTGTTCCCATAGACTCTTCTTTCTATATTAATTAACCAAGATCATTTGAATTTAGAAACAATAATTACTATGTTATGTGTATAGAATCCAATGGTCATATAAAAGTCGAAACCCAACAGTCTCATTTAAATTATACCCACATCATTAAAGAGAGTATATTATTTTGTTGAGTATAAAATAAAATGACACTGAAAATTAGGAAACAAATTATTCAAAATTTCAGGACGTTACATTCTCACCCCCTTAAGAAATAGTGTCCCCAAAATTTTAACTTGTACCCTCATAAGAGAAAAGTTGTGGGTACTTCTACCTTATAGACTCATCTGGTACACACGTGGCTTCTTCACATTTGTGGTTCCTCGACAACACCTTAACAAGGTAGATAGTCTTGTTGCACAGAACCTTGTCTCTATGATCCAAGAACTCCACTGGCTCCTCCTCATAAGAGATGTCATGTTCCAGTAGTACCACCATTGGATTTAGTACAAGTGAATGGTCAAGTATATACATTCTATAGAGGGATACATGGAAGACATCATGAACCTGAGATTGATATAGAGGAAGTGCAAGATGATATGCCATAACTCCCATGCGATCAAGGATTTCATATCCACCAATGTACCTAAGGTTGAGCTTCCCTTTCTTCCCAAATCTCATGAATATCCTCCAATGTGAAATGTGAAGAAAGACTTTGTCAGCAACATCAAACACCATGTCCCTTTGATGGCTGTCGGTATAGCTCATTTTACGACTCTGAGCAACCGTAACGTGTTGCTGGATGGAATTGATATTTTCACTCATCTCTTGTACAATATCCATACCATGAAACTTTCTATGACAAGCTTCATCCCAACATGTAAGAGTTCATCATCACTTCCATATAGAGATTCATAAGGTTCCATTTGAATGCTCGAGTGGATGCTATTGGGGTAAGAGAACTCAGCTAAAGGGCGATGTTGATCCAATCCACCTTTAAATTCCATTGATCATGTTCTCAACATATCCTATATTTTTTGTATAGTCCTTTCATATTGTCCATAGGTTTAGGGGTGATAGGATGTACTAAATTTCAATTTAGTGATTAGAGAATGTTAGAGTCTTATCCAGAATTTTGATGTGATCCTTGGATCATGATTAGATATGATAGAAAGTGGAACTCCATGCAGCCTTACAACATCCTTCATGCAAATCATGGAATGTTGATCGAGAGAGTAATATTCCTAAATGGAGATAAAATGGTTATTAATTGTGAGATTTTCCACAAAAACCCATATCTCATTGCTTCTTATGGTAGTTCTCGAGAGACCAGGGATGAAGTCCATGGTGATATTGTCCCACTTCCATGCTGGTATGGGTAGTGGTTTTAATACCCCATTAATAATTTTTCACTTTTACTTCACTTGTTGACATACCATGAACCTTGAGGATCATCTATGGGTTTTTTTTGTTACAACTAGAATTCACATTTTCTAAACATCCAAAAAGCCTATATTTTCACAGAGTTTTCAAAATAATCCTTAGATGATCCTCACGCTCCCCATGAATTTTAAAATATAATAGAATATCATGAATAAAAAACAACATATTTATCAAGGTAGTCCTTGAAGACGCAGTTTATCAAATTTATAAAAATAGTAGATGGATTAGTAAGTCCAAAGGGCATAACAACAAAATCGTAATGCCCATATCTTGATTAGAAGGTAGTTTTTGGAATATCTTCTTTCATCACCATCAATTTATGATAACAAGAACGAAGATCAATCTTTGAGAATAATTGAGCCCCATGATGTTGGTCAAATAAGTCACCAATTCTTGGAAGAGGGTATTTGTTCTTTACTGTGATCCCATTCAGTTCTCTATAATAAATGCATAGATGCATCGATCCAACCTTCTTCTTCACAAAGTGTATAGGTGCTACCCAAGGAGACAAACTCAATCGGATAAACCCTTTCTCCAAAATATCCTATATTTGTTTCTTTACTTCCTTCATATCCACATTTTCCATCCTATACGGGGACTTCTATATCGGATGAGATTCAGGTATGAGTTCAATGGATAACTCTACCACTCTTTCCGGGGGAGGTCTAGGATAATCCTCAGGAAATACGTCACCATATTCCTAGAAGATGGGGACATTTTCAATCCGTAAACTATGATCTATTTCTTCTTCATCACTGATCAAGTCCATAAAGAAAGATATAAGAGGTTATTCTAGACAAATATGAGGTTCAGATATCTCAGCATGAAAGATAACTAGAGGTTTTCCATTATAGAATACTAAGATAACCAAACTTATGCATTTGATCTTAGCATTATACGTTGAGATCTAGTCCTTCCCTAGTATAATTTCAAATTCCATCATGCGAATGACTATCATATTTGCAATAAAACATTACATGCTAAAATAAATACTATAATTTTTAAACACTGACGATGCATGGATAATCCCACCAAGACTCTTGAATGATAGATCTTCTTTTATATAGTCGAGGGATGATTCGAAATTAATTTCAAACATGGAGGAAATAAATGCATGAGTAGAACTGGAATCAAACAATGTGCTTGATAGATTTGAGAGATCAAAAAGAGTACTTGTCCCCACATAATTTGAAGGTCTAACATAAGCTATTGTGATAGAAAAAGCATTCCCTTTCACCTTAGGCATTTGCTGAGGCTGATGGTGGTTCCCCTCCACTGCCCTCTGATTTGGAATGTGATTGAAAAAGTGCCCAATCTTTCCACACAAAAAGAACTGGACATTAGGTAGGGCCTAAACCATCTTACCCTTGTCATTAGTGTCTGGATGTTGAGGTTTCACCTCACAAAGGCAATTCCTTACAATATGGAAATCTATTCCACACTATTATCTTTTCTTTCTCCCGAGCAGGCAGTTCCCTAAATGCTTCATCCCACATTTATTACACGTGGGATGTTTCACTTTCTTTCCTCCTCTTCCATAATATAAAGTCCTCCCTTAGGTGGGCTCCATCGATATCTTCTTATCATTGGATTTGTGGGACCACTATGTCTCACCAAACTCCTGCTCAACATTCCTCTCACTCTGCAAGATCTCCTTATAGCTATCATAGTGTCGGTTGGCTAGATTCGTCCACAGATGAGGTCTGAGTCCACTGAAGAATCAATCAACCTTATCATTTGGATCCATGAGATTACAAGAGTTGTAACCTGAAATCATTGTGAAGACCATCTCGTAGCTTCCCATAGATTCAATATCCTTCTACTTCATCTCTAGAAACTCCTTCTCAATTCATGATCTCATTGAACAAGGGAAACACATTCTGAAGAATATCCCTGTTAACTCTTCCCACTCAATAGATACAACCTATACTCTTTTCCTTGTGTTTTTAATCAGTTCCCACTACTGATCACCTTATCCTTATCAGATATAGCCAACTAGGGTGACCTTCTCTTTCTCTGAATAGTGGAGCATAGAACAGATCTTTTCGATAGAGAAAATCAACTTCTCATTAATCAGTGGGTAAGTTGATCCACTGATGTTTGGCTGTCATTCACATATAAAGGACTCAACAGAATGTTTTTCCCTTTCAAGGTGAGATCGGTCTCTTAGCATGAATCATGTTATTTCCCAAAACATGAGTCAGTTGGTTCATCATTCACATGAAATTTTCCATTCTGACTTCCTTTGGAGGGTCGCCATCGCATGGTCCGTTACGGTCACCTTTTGAATGGTTTTCCCTATTTCCCTCCATTTTATAAAAGAATAAAACTTTAGTGAGAATATTATTTCTTTTATGAATCTTTTAACTATAATGTATTTTATTTCATAAAACATCAAGCTATAACAATTACATTTCACTATAATTTCCTTCACAATGATTCTTAAAAATCTTGCGATTAACCAAACATATACATCGGGAGTGTTGAAACTAAGATTGCAGTAATAGACTTCATTTTGTACTAGTTCCCATTCGAGAATAACTCAAAGTTGTGATTTTTGGTTTTTCCCCAATGTACATCTGTGCCAGAGCCACCTCTACCTGCTTTTATCAAGACAGGGATGTATTTGATTGATAAACAATTTAATCAATATTACCCAAAATACCAGGATGTTTTTTGTATATTTAAACTTTTCTATAGGGTCTTCCCTAATGTTTTCATTTCATAATTTACATATATAACTAAACTATCCTTTGATACCAACTATGGAATCCAAACATTTTATTTCATATATTTTCATTTCATTTTATATAGAGAGGATCTTTAAAGTCTAGTGTCTTGGAAATCAGGAACATTATAAATGAAAGCAAAATAAAACATTCTTCTAATAAACTTTTAAGGAATCATCATAGGTTCATCCTATGTACAATTAATGCATCTCATAACTTGGAGACATACATCAAATGAAAGAGTTAGCAGAAGGCCCAGTAAGGGTAAACAAGGGAACTAATTTACTAGTGATATGAATAATAACTTGATAAAAAAAATAAAGACCCGAGTAATGGAAGTATATGAATATCAAAATGAAAAGAAAATGAAACATTTCATGAATTTCTGTTTACAACATTCCATTTATTCCTTCATGAACATATCACCAAGGCTCATCCCCAAGGTTCCAAAAAAAACACCAATGTTATTCATCAAGGTATCGTGAAACTTGTCATCTATTGAGATTAAATTCTTTACCAAATGCATTGGAGAGATAGAAGGTCACACTATTAATATTTATTTAAATTAATGTGAGCCACATATATAATACACATAAATTTAATAAATAACCCATAGAGATTAATATTAATGGATTTCACTTCTATATCGTGATGTTTTAAATGTTCTTAAAAATAAGATCATTTTGTCAATTATAACACATAGAAAGGGAATGAGGGTTATATGTATGTAAATTAAAGAATCAAGAATATAATGGTTTTTGTCCTTATTAACACCCATAGGAATGAAATAGGTATGGGTATTCACAAAAATAAGATAGGATAATTTCTTGAGAGAAATAGATAGAAATTTTGAGGCGAAATTTCTACAAAATAAAAGCTATATAACCTGGTTTTAGAAAACAATAAAAAAGGGGAAATAAGAATATAACATCCAAAAATGAATCATTTTACAATATATGTATATAATAAAGTAGAAATAATATCAGGTTGTGGATATTTTAATGACATATAACATGAAAATAAATCTTGAATGAAAAGAGAAAAGTAGGTTTCTTTTATGAAAAATTTTTCAGCCTAACGACGTCACTTAAAAATCCAGAAAACTAGTTGATGAGAGTGGAAAGGGCCTCTAATCAATGAAAAATGAATTGGAATGTATTAGGGATATATAAAAACAAAAACCCTATGAATTAAATGGAAACAATAAGACATAACAAAAAATAGCTCCTGGCTAAAAATAGGAGGGTGAAAGAATCCCTTACCTTGAAGAGTGATTTCGAAAGCCTGAAGGTCGGGACCTTGGGAGGATTTAGGGAACCTTGGTAGGAAATATTATTATTTAAAAAGTCTAGAAATTTGTTGATGAGGATTTTGTAATGAGAGTAATGAGGGAATGTCTTGGAATTCTTTTTAAAAAAAGCGGGAATATTTAATTAATTTCCAAGGGACACCTCATCAGAAGTATTTTCCAAACCATGGGCTTTCCCATGGTATTTTCCCAGGGTATTGGACATTTGGGATACTTAATAACATATAATACTATTAAATTGACGACAAGATTTATAAAATAGTGATTACATCATCAATTATGTCATTAAAGACACGAAAATCAAAACTATATTTTTATTAATCAACAAAAAATCAACTATTTCAGAAAAATCCCAAAAATTCACTCTAACCTAATATCTATGCCCTGAATTCAAAAATGAACTCTATTTGATGAAAATAATTTTATAAATATTTTAATTTAATTATTAAATAAAATTATTATTTATTCCTCAAATACAACTTTTAAAAAAATTACTTATTTTTTAACACCTTTTCAAAGTAATAAAGGTCCAATAAAATTATCGTATAACCATAAGAAACTAAAGTTACAATATATGATTATATTTTATTAAAATAAGTTCCCATTTTAAATCATAAAATTAATTATAAAATATTTAATAAAATATTTATAACATAGAAAAATACAAAAACTTATACTAAGATCATTTTTTCACTTTTAAAATGTCTAAAATGTATTTATACATTCATGGGCGATGTTTCTATTTTTTCACAGATTTAATATTCCTTAAAATTTATTACTATTCCTATATTTATATTAATATTCATAATATACAATTAAGAAAAAAATTTGTTTATCTTATTGAACAATAAATTTCATACTAAACTCAATTGTAGAAAACCATTTTTTTTAAATCAATCCACATTAAAAAATATTTAAATAATACAAAAATATTTTAAAATTCCCATCTTTTAAAAAATTCATCAATAAAATTGGACATTTATAAATTCATACTATATTTTTCTGGACCTTTGATATTTAAAAATTTTACCACAATAAGAAGTAAAAAAATTTATTTATACAAAAGGATTACAGAAAGTAACTAATGATTTGTTACATAACCACTTATAACACCTGCATAGGACCTAAGTGTAATGTGTTCTATGATCATAGAATCTTGGGGTGGCTCAGATGACATTTCCCAAGTGGTAATTTCTATCATCTTGATCTTCTCATGTTGGTGATTCTATTCATGCTTCACATGTTGAGGTTCAGCTTGGGCGTGGTCTCTAGCAATGCACAGTGATGTTACCTCCTTCCCAAGCTCTAACAGATGGGATTCGTATAGCCACGTATACTAGATGAGACCATCGACTCTTCTTTTTATATTAGTTAACCCTGATAATTTTAAATTATAATCAATAATTATTATGTTATAAGTATAGTTTCCAATGGTCATATTATGCAATGGTCATATTACCTTCAAAACAGAATAGTCTAATTTAAATTATAATCACTTAATTAATTAGAGGATATAATTTTGTTGAGTATAAAATAAAACTACACAACAAAATAGGAAAAAATTTATTCAAAAGTTTGGGTCATTATAATATGTCACACCCAATTTGGGTCAACTTTTAGACCCAAACAGATTATGTGATTATAGGTGTTGAAAATGGAAATAACCCTAATACATGTACAAGATATTCTTCTTAGGATAATGAAATAATTAGATGATTTAGAGGCTTACGATTCTGCTGAAATTCTTGTGGAATTGTTTTTAATTTGGGGACATGTATTTCATATTACTAAAGTGTACACGTTTGGTATATTTTTTAGTAACATTGGACATGTATCATCATCTTACATATTATAAGAATTATGGCATTGATTATGCTATTTGTCTTCCGCTATTTACATTTACTGGTATGTATTGATACTTTCACCACTTTTATAACATTGTTTTTCCACAATGCTACTCTATATTGATGAGGTAATAGTCTCGCATTTAAGTGAGAAAGGCCATCCCTTATTATAAAAATCCTTTGTTGTTTGGGGATATTCTCTTAAGGCCTTGTGACCCACCTAGCACGAGGCACCATTCTACGGACACTAGGTTCAATATATTATATCTACACTATCCATGATGTGGATTGGGAAAGAACATATAGTCAGGGATATGAAATTGATAGATCTTTAAATCAAAATTGATGTAAATACATCCTTCCTTTATCAAAATATTTACCAACTATCATTCCAAGTGATGAACATGGAGGTACCAATGGATGATTTGGTGCTTCAAATATAATGTATTAATGGAAATTAATGGAATGTATAATGATTTAAACATTGATAAAAAAACAAATTCAGTATATTCAGAACATGAAATTGGGTTCCGTAAAAAACTATGACAACGAAATAAATTTTTGATAATTTATACAACCCATCATTTCCCATCCATCCTGGAAGTACAAACATATACTATGATCATCATAATCACTAAATATTGAACATAGTGAATAAAGGTATTTTTTATTACATGTTGAGGAACATAGTTTTTTAAAATATATAGGAGAATTGTAAAAGATCTAAGTGATGATGCAACCATTTCCCATACCCACATTGAAAATATAGAACTTCACCTTGAACATATCTAGTATCCTGAATAAATCTAAAGGAAGAAATATGATATGTGTGGTTCATAATCAAATAACCAATAATTCCCACATCATCACCATTATGAAATATTTAAATCAGGAATAAATTTCAAGGATAGACGTGAACTATGTGGTGAGTCTACATGGTGAACCACTTTTGATATGCTTTGATCAGGATACATGGGTCACCACTAATTTCTAAAATATTCTTCCACATTTTCTAATAAATAAATTAAGTTTGAGTATGAAATATCCACTGAACTAAGTATAGTCAATGTGAAAATAGCATTCATAATCTCATGGACACCCAAAGAGATTTCTATAAGAAATTTATTTGAGTATGGGATCAACATGTCTCATTTGTTGAGTTCTCAAACAACAACATCTTACACTTTAGTTTTAAAATGGCCCACACGAATATCTATATGTGAACCAATATAATACTCCTACATGTTGTGTTTATTTTTTTTGTGAATTATATATTTGTAACAGATCTTATGTATGGAATGACATACAAGGTCCAAGCCATCGTCCAAAAAATAAAATCTACTTAGATTCATAAGAAGATCTTTGATGAAAACAATCGATGGGGACCAATAGTTTGATGTTAAAAATATTGTTCTTTATAATTTCATAATTTAATAGAGTCATGTGGTATAAAAAGAACGAAAAATTTAGCACTAGGTACATTATCCCCTTTTAGATCCATTATTTCATAGGGGAAGTGGACTATTGGATAAAAATTCCACCAAATATTGATCATGTTCATGCTATGTTCTGTGTTTCTCAATAGAGGAAGTACATAATTAATTCATAAAATTTGTTAAATATGATGGCGGAAGAAGTACATCAGGGAATTTATTATGAGGATAATTTCGAGATGATATTATATATTAGTGGAATAGTTATTAAAACCATGACAACTCACCTTAATGAATTTCATTGAAGAAAAAAAATGTCTGAATAATAAACAAGGGAACATGATGAGGAATTGATGTGAATTTTTATACTTGGAATGAATAGGTATTTATAATATGATATATTATTGTTGGAATATTTATATGACTGTTTTATTAGTAATATGATCATTGTAATAGTAACATAAAATTTAGGACTATTAGCCAAAATGTTATAATTAGTAACCTAGACATTTGAATAGTAAATAAACATCAAAATAATAAAATTTCAAATAAAAAATATTTATTTTTAAATATTTTCAATAATGAGAATATTATATAGCCATAAAATAATTAAAAATATTAAAAACACAAATGTCTTATAAGAACATTTTTTATAAACTATATTTTAATTTTTTTTAAAAAAATCATAATTTATAAAGTTAATAATAAAAAATACACATGTTATAAAATTATATTGAAAAAATAAAATTCATTTCTTAAATAAGTTCATTGAAATTATATAAGGGTTAGGTTTTGAAAATTTTTGTAAATACTTCCGTTTTTAAGGGAATTGTAAATAATGTTTTTACACAACCAATGTATTTAAATAAAATCTTCCCTGAATAATTGAAGAGATAATAAATTTTATTAATATTTGATCAATTTAAAAATTAATAAGATAAATTATTCATTTAAATAAAATAAAAATAAATTTCAATCCTTAAAAGTGTATTCCAAAGTCTAAAATGAAAAACTATTCCATTATTTTTTTTAATTTTAATTATATTGATTTTTAATATAACAATGATGTCTATTTTAAAAGGTTGTGATAGTCCTCAAAAAAAATTAATCAAATAGAATCTACAATATAATTCTTTTTATATTACAATATTTACCTTGGAAATTATATTTTATTTTATATTTTATCATAAAAACACCAATCATTTTGTGTATAATACATAGTCTACCACTATTTGGAAAAAAAACTTATCTCACACAAAGAAAAGTTAAATACCTACCAAATTTCTATATTTTATTCCCCTAGTCATCCATACGGTTATTATAGAATCATTAAAATTTTAGCTTTCATAGTGGTTTGTTCAATGGAAATGACACAACACTGAGATGTGTGTAAAATTTCAAAGCCTTTTCTTCTATTTTCCTCTTAACTTCCTTGTTTTATACATTACTATAAAACCCAAAACATTTTGTAATTCTCCGACCCTCATTACCCAGAGTCGGTGCATTATTTCATAAAATTGGCATGATCATAAAAGATTATGTCTCAAAAGACCGATTAGTTTAGTAGCCTTAGAATCACTAGATACATTCATAATGTTTACATTACATCATAAATTGAAAAAATAAAACAACATCTTGTCTCCATATACCACACTAATATCCCCTCATACTATCCCTGTAGGTCATTCATAAAATACATCTTCACATCCATGGAAAAATAAAACATAGAAAGGGGTGATCTCAGATGCCCAGTAATGATAACAATATAGTGGAAACTTTCATAAATAAGAGTAAACATTTAAGGCAATGTACAACTAAAACAATAGCCTTTTAAACATGAACTTCAGTATAATATGGAAGAAATAAAATTAAATAATTCCATTTACTTATTCAAATGGATATTCTACTAATAAAATAACCACATTCAATATCAATAACCACTTTCATAATGATGGAATGCATATTGTCTGACTATCATAACCACATAGTAAATGCCTTGTGCCAAGACTACAAATAAGATTTTGTCAAGGCCTTGTGCCAATAAACGATTTTGTCTCATGAGACCTACCGATGCATCGAGGGGATATAGCGGGCTCCACCAATCACTTATTAAGTCCAATGTATTCCTCATATGAATTGGTTTAAACATAACATAAAAATTCGTATTAAAACTAGCATATGAAATTTCAATACATTCTCTATAAACCATGAATGGTATAAAAATAACACATCCATAGTCAAACATATCACAAAACCTTCAATACAATCTGGAAGTTTTGTATAATAGTAAATCAACTTCAAATATGCTTAAAATCCATCAAAGGATGTTGACAGAGATGAAATCAAAACTATTTGAGAGAAATATCTCCCTTTTTTTAAAATAATTTTAAAGTCACAAAATTTCAAAAGAAAACATTTACTTTGAAAATATTCTTATAATCTTGTAAGGGAAGATTTTGCGAATTTATAATGGTGGTAAATATCCGCACCCACCGTATAGGTTAATAAAAGACATTCTTACCCTAATTTTGTTTAAAAGGTTAAAAAGGACCTAGTTTAGAAAAAGAAGAAAAGATTCATTTATAAATATCTTATAAAATGTCAAAAAGGTAAAAAATGACATTAACCCATAGTCTATAAAACAGTAAGAATTATTTGAAATACATTTTTGAGAAACATGGATGTGGACGATAAAGAGGTCCCAGTACATAATTACGTATAAACAACCTCGGAGAATGAAGAGAATGTGAAATAAACCCTTAATTTATAATTTTTATTTGTTGAGGGTAGTTTAAACTCCTGTATAATGGTGAAATAATTTTTATTAAATTATAGAAAAAGCATATACATTAATATGATATCATATATGATCTTTTAACATTGCTTTGTTAATAATATCTTAGTATTATCGTTGTTTCGGGTGTTAACAGATTCGTTTTCCTTTATATTAATTGTTATGTAATCCATGTATGATATAGATATGATATATTTTAATTATATACAGAATTATATTATGTCATTAAACATTATTTGTAACCATCAAATGAAAATTAGTCTTGAATGGGTATGATGGGGAATGAATCTCATAGCCTTCATGGAGACGGTAGTCTGTACGTATGCAAGAGCGATAATATCATTCTTTTGATATTAAAATAATATATAATTGGATGTTATATCATATATACAGAGTCATTATAATGTTATATTTATTATTTAATTCAATTAATCATCATTATCATACCCATCCAAATAATAATGTTTTGAATAACAATTACACCACGACGTGGAGACGGTAAGCCGTACATACACACCTATGGTGACATGTCATTCAAAGGATGGTTAGAATACTTAATATGGTTGTACCATATTTATAAAAATGAGTATTTATATATAAAATAATGGATTTATTATTTTATAAATGAAATAACAATGAAATAAGAAGTGGATGAAGAAAGGAACATGAAAGATTGTGGTGAAAACATTACCTCCTCTTCGGGTTCTTTCTTTTGATTTGATCAAAATGGATCCTTAAGTTGACTTTCTGAATAAAGGAAGGTCTCTAGGATTAAGTGAAGGAAGTTGAGAGAATATGTGTGAAGGGTTTTCCTAAGACAAAAGACTTTTATGTTCTGAATTAGAGAGAAGGGTGAGTGCCCTTTTATAAGAGGGGTGAGTGGTACCTTTTGAAAATCTAGAAATATTAATTTATAATAAATTCATATTCGGCTTCTAATGGATCAAAATTGGATTATTTAAATTTTATATTGGGGATAGGTTGAAAACCACTAAACCAATAGGTTTTAGATAGGTTTGTGTCACTATATTAACTTTATCGTTTTGATTTAACTCTTAGTTAAATAGTTTGACATTTACCATGTATTTTTGTATTTTTATATTATATAGTTAATAAACATAGTATATACGTCCAAGAGACCCCCCAAGTGGTCAATTAATGACACACCTATCATTATATAAGTATTTTGTCCAATCATTAAATTTTTTGGAATAGATTATCAATCAATGATATACTTTTTTTTGAAAACTCCGTTATGTCAATTTTGACACTATTTAATAATTGATTTTTATTAAAGTCATAGAAACATTATTAATTCATACCAAATTCATTTATGAAATACCAACATGTAATATTAACCAACAAAATTTGTTTCTATCATCAAAACTTTCTAATTATATTTATTTTATCATTTATAATACCAATTAATTGATTCATTCATTAAGAAGGAAAATACTGCATCATTATTGTGTCACAAATAAATTTAATTATTCAATGTCTAAAAATTAAAAATAAAATACAATTATGTCGTAAATCGTTTCAGATTTTTAATTAATACTTATAGTCAAAAATATAACATATATGACCCTATGTAAAAATTGTTTTTCTAAATGATATATGCTTGTGTCATTTTTGTATTTACATTAACTTAATTAATATATAGTGCCATTATCACTTAAAAGTGGCTCCATGGTGTCCCGAAATCGACCCAAAGATTCCCATGGTCGGACATGTATCAGAAGTAGGGTTAGGATACATTATAGTGTAATTTAATATTATTATAATATTATTTTTGTACCCTTATTTACCAAATTTAACCTTTAACCATGGTAAATAAAATATTTATTGAAGTAATTATTCAAAATGTCTAAAAATAATAGTTTCCTATTTAAAAAATTTGGACATCCTGATTCCAAATATGGAATCCATTTTTTCAAATTCAAAACACAGAAGTGGCAGAAATTAATTTGAAATTAATTTTTGTTGTCAAAACAAAAAAGCGTGATTTTATGAAATAATAACATTCAAAAGATTGACACATGTTTATATCCAGTTTAAATGTGAAATTACATCCAGTGATCAATATTATATTAAATTGTAAAAATATATTCTAAATATAATTTAATACCACTAATAAGTATAATTTATCACAATAAATTATTTAGATTTAAAAAGTTGTTTTTAATTAAATTTTAGTAATTTTCATTGTTCATCAAAACATGAAAGATATCGAAAAAGTACCAAAAATTCACCCTAATCTAATTTAGATATTATGAATCCAAAAATGAACACCCTTTTGAATGTTAAAATGTAGAAAATTTAAAAAATTAGGTATTACTATTCATAATGGCTAGTTAGATTGGTTGTGGTGTGTGCTAGAACTCTAAGTTGCATGTAGTGCTAATTATTGAATTACATTGATGAAATTACATACTATGAAATCTTGGGGTTGGGTGTAGTGTAAGTTTTTGAATTACTTTGAAGGAATAACATACAATAAAATCATGGGGTGTTACACTTTTGGATGTTGTGAATTAGTTTTATAACATTATATTATTGAATTTAACTTATTATAATGATTATATTGAAAATATATTTATATTTAATAATTCTCTTTCCCCCACTGTTAAAAATGTCATGTAAATTGATGGTTAACATTCCCTTATTATATTTACATCCCAATAATTATCAAAACTATTAATGAAGATTATAATAAGTTATTTATAACATGATAATATATAAAATCATTTTTTCTATAATGTTTTAGTGATAATCCTAAAAATATATATTTTGAGAAAAAAAATCTAGATTAGTGTGTCAATGAATGATATAATATTTTAAGGAAAATAAGATATCAAAGAGTTTCACCTTTATGAATGGAAGTGAGAAGAAATGATATATTTATAAAAATTGAAAAAGAGTGAATATGAAGAAGATAACTCATTTACGGTTCAATTCATTAATAAAATAATGTTAATTATACAGGATACCAAAATGTGATGAAATAAATCAGGATCTAAGGTAATGGGGTTCTCGTACACCACTAATTATTTTTGGGTTATCTCATATTTCAAAATTATTTCAGTTTTTATGTTCCTCTTATTTCATTAAATTTATATATTAACTATTATTTCCATTTTATCTATAGTGATATAAATTTTTTCACCCATTGTAAGTTTTTCTAAGACACTTGAAAATATTATTCACAGTGACTTTAATTTCCAAAATATCACACTAAATCAACATGTGTTATTTCTACTCCACACAAGAATGATGATATTTTATTCTGAAATATGATTTAAATTGGTCCTTCTAGAACCCTAAATTATATTAATGAAAACATTCATTATGAATAAATTATAAAACCCCTTTCATTAAATGGTTTTATTTGATGACAATAATTTTTATATGTTTTCATTCCATGTGGGTGGGTCAATAATTATAAATCCCTCTAATTAATTCTGTAATGTGATTTATCTCATTATATTATGTGTATTTAATTCAAAATAATAATATCTTTGTCAAAAAATATGATATTTTGATTTATGAACATATATCATACATGAACATGATGCTTCATTATCTCACAACTATGTGAGTTGTTTTATCACTCTGTTATAATGTTTCATTATTATTCATATTATACATTCCATTCCTTTTTAAAGGAATCCTCAAATAATGTTATTATGATCCCATGATATTGATATGATGGTGATGATTATGCTCATTGATATACTATTTATTCATTTCTCCTTTTCATTTTAGGATATCTATTATTTTAATAATTTTATAATTAAAAATTTTCATTGATACATATCCTCAGCTGATGTTATATTAAAAGGAGGACAAAAGAGTTTTAATAGGGTTATAAATAATGAAATAAATGAGGTTTATGATTTAATTTATAAAACTAATGTATGAAAATAATTCTCCAAACATACCGTTTGATCTGGGAGTTTATTACTATTATGTTATTTATCAAAAAGATTATGTAGTATTAATTGAACATATTTTTTTGTATATATTGATAGTAGTTTTGAAAATAGGTATTTGGTACATATTTTATGGTAAATGGTTAATAAATGTGATAGAATATTGTTGGGTGTTGTATTGAGCTAGGTATTGAAGAAAAAAATAGGGAATTTTTAGTTTTAAGTTGGTATAGGATGGGTTATTTTGTATTTGATAGTGATGGAACATTCATAAATACACATTCCATAATATAAAATTATTTAAAATTTAAATGTATATGGATCCAAAGTATATAAAAATTGAAAAATGATAATTGTTGGTTGATTATTTTTGTATCATCTTATTGATAAGTGTCTCTCTGTTCTATTTTATCATAATAAAATAAACTTTTACAATTTTAACATAGTTTATATTTAATTATAGTGATTAACATTTAACATAATATTGTATTTCTATACATATAATTGAAATAAAACAAACTAACCAATTTGGAGATGATTATTATAAATATAACATCCATTTTAGTTGTTTAATTTTTTATGGTGATCAATATTTATTTAAACATATGCATCCTTATAATATTTTAAAATTTGTTTTTATGTTAAAAAATTATTTTAATATTAATTTTTACCTGGTGATAATCACTAGATATTGTGTATCATAATTATTTTCATGATGAATAATCAAAATTCAAAAAAATAATGATATTTGATGTTATCAAAAGATAATATCCAAAGTTAATATTATTAAATATTAAATGAAAATTAAATTGATGAAAAAAATTTCATTAGAGTACTTAAAAAATACTTTGTGAAAAAAGGAAAATCCCTTTACATATTTTATATAAATTATTTTAGAAGAAAATTATTTTTAAATAATTAGATTCTATAAATACTTTGGAAAAATTTTAAAACATAAAAAGTAATATATGTGAAGAAAAAAATGGATATATATTGAAAATGAGAAATTGTAGATAATTTTAAAAATATATATTTGACCAACAATTTTGTAATAAATGAAAATATTTTTTGATAATAATTGTACAAAAATAGTGAAAATATGATTCATTTTATAAATAAGTTATGGAAAATAATAAAAAGTCATTAATAAATCCTAGAATAATGCATATCAACATATAAATAATCAATCAAAGATAAATTATATTGGGTTTTTAAAATAATATATATAATTTTCCAAATAATTAATTTAAACATCAAATTTTTTGTTTTTGAAGTGTAATTGAAAAGAAACTCTCACAATAACTCTTGACATCTATTAAGGTGATATAATATAAGGAATAATTATAATCACTGCAACATTAATTGATGATATAATAGTGATTTTAAACTATAATTCTATCTCTTTCATTCCCAAATATATTTTTGATTTAATGTTTTAGAGATTTATGGAAACTATTACTAAATAAAACCAAAATTTTATGTGGAATATTTAAATCAGAATACATTTTTTTCACTAATGGAAGCCCCTTCCAAAAAAGTCATGTCTTATCTTCAATTATAATCATCACAATTTTCCAATTGATTGCATCCTCTCCTTTATTATATGATAAATACGGTGAATAAAATTATAAAACATGTGATAAGAAAAAAATATTATTATGGAAAATAAATGATGGGAAAATGTTATTCCAGTGAAAATCCATAAAATATGTTGATATAAAATACATTTATATTTATAAAATGGAATAGTATTTTGAAAAAGGTCAATATTTTACCTTTTTATAATCAATAAATTTTCTTGAAAACTCATAGTAATGCATGTGAAATGTGTTAAGGTAATTTTGGAGAACAAATTAAATATCACACATACAAAATCTATTGTGTTATTTTCCGGTGATATCAAGGACATAACATTTTAAGATATTAAAGGCTTTCCATGTTCTATCTTGGCTACCCATTGTTAATAAATAATGGGCTTTCCAAAAACTATCTAGGACACCCAATGTTTAGATATAATGGGATTCTATAGGAAATATCTTGGACACGCCATCTTTAATTACCAAGTACCATATAAGGATTGAGACATTATTATTCTTGTAATTTTTTTATCATAAAGAATTTTAATGCAATTTTTAAACTCATAATAAAATATCACCTGGATATCAAAATAAGAAAACATTTTTTAAAATGATATCTAAAATAGAATCACTAACAATATCATAAAAAACCATTTTCATTTAAAATAATCAGTAGAAATTATAAAATAAGTATCAAATCATTAATTAATCACGATGGATTGATATTATGCTTATTTAGTATATATTAAAAAATATTACATTAATATTTTTGTTGGATATGTCATGTAGATAAACATTTATAAAAAATAATGCATTTTATTTTTTATCAAAATTTCAAAATAATTAGAAAATAATTTAAATAATCAATAGAGAACAGTAAAATAATGTTTTCAAAAAAAATTTAAAATGAGGATATATAATTATAATATATTTCTAAGGAAAACATTATAAATTTTACTTGTAAAAGAATTTCCAATATAAATATCATATCATTGAAGTGGGAATTAGAAAAATAAATCGAATATATGTATCTACATTAATTCAATATCATACCAGATGTAATATATGATATGTTATTTAAAATTTATTTCACACATTTCCATAGCACAACATGATCATGAAGTATATGTTTAACCAAAATAAGGGAAATTTTTTTAATAAATCCATTACCTCACATATAATTTCACTAAAACATGTTCAAAAAACCAATATAATTGTTTATGTAATTTTATAAACTCGTCAAAGAACTATACTCATATTTATAAATATTTTTAACATATGGTGACACATATTGTAATAATATATCAATATTTTCATGGTTTCTACTGTGTTTGTTTAACGGTTTCATAAGTGGTTGATTTTTATATCATTATGGATGTTCTTGTAGTATGTGATACAATTACAGAGCAGAATGGAATAGTAATAATTAACTTCCAAAAATTATAATTGTCCTATATAACATTATTATTTATTTTTTAGGATGATTTATTCAGTAAACTGTTAGCGATAATTTGGTAGTAAATTTTTGTTATTATTGAAAACACTAAAGTCTAGTTTCATTTATATAAAATTATGAGTATATGTTAGAAAAAACATGAAATAGTATATAACATGCCTTTTAAAATAATATTTAATCTGGTTAATTTTTTATTTCAATCCATGAAGTAGGTAATAGAAAATGAAGGAAGACATTATTCAGATAGATAATTAATCCACATAACGTAGACAATGGTTTAATTTCATTCAATATGATGAGGAAATAAAATGAAAGGATATAAGATATTAAATTATAAAGATAAATCTAACTTATGTTTTTTAATCTTGATTTATCATGAATTTATCGATGAAAGAGATGAGGAGAAAGTACAAAAATAAAATAAATAAACAGATGTTTTTTAGGAAAAACACCTCTTGAATGTCACCTCCATGAGAGAGCCATAAGATAAATTTATTTGGTAATTTGGTGATACTATTAGTACTTGGACGTGATTGTAGTGGATAAGATATTTTTGGGGAATATATATTAGGATCTTAATGGCTTTGGGTCTAAATGGTTTGGTGAACCTAATGATTGGTGGGTTTATCTAATTAAAATAACGATTATTTTATTCATAAATCCAACCACATTGATGTGAATTTAGTATTAAGGAATTATATAGTTAATAAATGTTGCGTATGATGGTTAGGGATTATAAATACTTCAACCAACCATTAAATTTTGTAATATATAGGTATGTTGATCTTTTACATTAATCTATAACCCTTGTCACTATTTTACATATACTATAGTAAATATATTTTTTAACATGGTTAATATTTTTTAACTAATAATAAAATTTAACTTACATCCTAATTTGCTCATTATAATTAAAAATAATGAATAAATTTTACATAATTAAATTTTCATAATTTTAAAAATTACATTGAAAATTAATCTCATAGAAATAATGAAAAATATGGATTTTAAGGTGAAAACATCCAAGGAATGAAAGATTTTATATGCAATTTCTTTGTTAAATTGACTCTAATGACCTAAATAGGATATATTTATGTAAAATTAAACTAATTATAATTTTATTCATATTTAATATATAAAATAACTATATAAAATATTTAGATGAAAAATAATATTTCAATTAAAATATAGAAATTTTCAGTATTCGTATGAAAATGAAACTTCTAAAAAAAATATGAAATATTCACCAAATGATAAATTTCTATACATATTTCAATATTTAATTTTATATTTTCATATAAAACATTCATAACATTCATAATTTATATTTAAGATATTTGTTCCTTTAAAAGGTGAAAATTTTGTCTTCTATAAAAATATATCTTTATATGCTCAAAAGTAGTTTATTATTTGCTTTTCAATATCACACCTATTGTGTAAATTTTAAATTTTTTTCAGGATTTATAACCTATAAATTTCTATTATAATATTTAAATAATAGTGATTAATTTAAATTAATAAGAAAAAATGTCATTCTGGAAAAATTATATTTTATTTAATATAAACACATCCTTTGTATTCAATTGGTTTCTATTTTCATTACATGTTCATTAGTATGAAATAAATTCATCTTGTAAACATGTGTAAAATATATTATCATAATTTAGTTATTCTCATTCATTGCATTTATTCCAAAGAATAGGTGATAAGAATCACATTTAAATAATAATACTAAATTGTTTGTTTAAGCTTGATGTGATGTACGTTATATGGTATTGAACATAGTGTTTCGTATTAAAATATCTGGGTGTTACATTATTCCCCATTTTCACATAAGTCTCATCCCAGTCGATGATGACTCCTTAAGTTCATCCAGGAGAACTGGTATCAAATCTAGGCGGAGGAAAATTTTTGCGTACTGTAGTGGTACTGTAGAGGTTATGTAGCAGGTACATTAAAAGGAATTGTAGAAAACTACAGAAGGTACTATAGTAGGCACTATATGTCACTTTATCAGCAGGGAATATTGATCTATTTGGGCCTTCGGGCCACCAATTTTGTCCCTGAGTCCTTTAAGGCCTACAGGCAACCCAAGCCTTTTGGTCAGTAAGGCCTTAATGCCACATCAAGGCCTTCAGTCAATCATATGTGCAAGTGGAAACCAGACAACCTACAAGGAACAAGATTCAGAAGTAGGAAGAGTATAGAGCATTCACCATATCAGAAGCTTAATGGATTGCAAGAATGAGAGGTTATGGAAACTGCCGTCAGGACAATCCTATGTGTGCACGAGGAAGCCAAGGCGAACAGCCAAGTGAAGGTGGAGAGCTGATTTCACGATGAAGATGCTAGGGAGGAGATGTTCTAAGTAGTTAGTCTAGGTTGTATGAAATGTTTGAATCCCATGGGAAATTAATTCTTCTATGGCCTACGGGGCTTGTAATTCTTACGCCTACGGGCCTTATAAGGGTTCCAACTCAACCCTTGAAAGGTGGATTATCAAAATAAATAGAAAAATAAAGGCCTTGGGGCCATTAACGTACATTATTTGCCATTTTATATATTACATCCAACAAATTTGGTCATGGGACAATAAAACTAGTTGTTTGACTTCTGTAAATACCTTTATTCAAATCCAACCTAAAAACGTTTTTACGAATCTTCCACATTAATATATTAAAATGGAAGAATGAAGGTCTACTGTGTTTATAAATTCTAGGGTTCCATGTAGGAAATCACGAACATGGTTGAGAAATTTATCTATCATGTTCTAATGGATATTGATAGAGAACATGGTCATGAAAAAGTTAAAAATCATAAAGACATAAATTTGTGATAGGTTGAAGGGTCATTAATTTCCTTATATGATAATTTAATCGATAATGTTTTTGTTCAGATACACCTTTCATAGAGTTGTGGAATTATTTTACTACCTAGATTAGGAACATAAGAATATATACATAGTTCATGTGTTCAGAATCATCCAATAATCCAATTGCACCACATGAATATCTTTTGATCCAAATTATGGTTATTTAATACAAATTTCTCATGCTTGAAGTATCTGAATAATCTTCTATAGATTAGGAAATCCAAAATGGCATCATTATCTATTACATATTTATATATACAATTAAAAAAACCTAAATTTTGGACAAGATAATGTAGTTTCATCAAATTAATAAATAAAAATTACATTTATTTTCAAATTTCTACAATAAAACCCAAATTTCTATAATAATACAAAAATATCATTAAATATTAAAAAAACTAATAACCTAACTTAAGGATCTATAAATATTATAGAATAATATATGAAACCTACAAATCATTTAGATTTAATCACCTTTTCTTTGAATATAAATCTAATAAATTTCAACACATAAAATTAATTAATATTTAAGTCTCATGAAAAAGGTAATTCCATAATAATCATACAAATATTTTAATTATTTCTATAAATAAACTAAATAATCACGAATCATATATGTTTCCCAAATATAACTCATCATTTAACATCTAAAAATTAATACAATAGTATTCAATTTACGTTAATTATATAAGGTTATAAAAATATTCATTTTCTTCTGAATTAACCTTAATCACTTAGTCTCCAAATCAATTTAAATTCACTTGGTAATCAATAAGATAAAAATATATTCCCAATATGAATTTTTCTTTAATCCATTAGATAGTTAAATAATGAAACACAATTACGTTAAAACTAGAAAATCATGGGGAGATGTGGTATGTGATTCACCCCTGTCTCCCGTCTGTTTTGGGTTCGATCATGGTGTCCATAAAGGATGTGACATATTGTCACACATCTTATAGGTTATAATTTTTTGAAGTATATTAATATAATAATTTCAAAATTATACAACATTTAAAATCATCCTAAAAATTAACCATAATATATTTTAACCTCAATTATTATTCCATTACTTTCATTTTTCATTCCAAAGTATAAACCCATAATTACCACAATTTAATATATAATAAACTCCAAAAGTGTTCTAATATCGTAAACCATATATCCATCAAAAGTAAAGGAATTATTTCACTATGAACCAATTTAATATAATAAAATAAAGTGCTAAATGAACATAATAAATTCTTATATTTTTCCACTTTTCAAAGACATTGATTCCATTTAAACCATGTTTCAAAAATTTATGAAAACAATACCTCCAAGAGAAAAATACTTATGGGTTACATTATTCCCATAATATTTATTAAATTCAACTCTATCGTAAAATTTAATATTCAACACATAAAATCCATTTCTATTGAAATTCATTCTTAAAAAACTATCCGTACTTCTTGATCATAAACCTTAATACAGAATTTCTATAATCATTGATTTGAGTTATATACTTATGATTCATCACTATAAACCCAAAAAATTCCTACACATTTTAAATAGAAAAATACAATTCATACATTATATCTAGACATCCTGATTTATTTTAAATCATGTTTATCATTGTATATGATTCCGAACATCCTTAATATAGTTTTTCTAGTTCTTTATGGTATTTCACACTATGAAAGAGGTGAAAATGTTTTTACTTTGAAATAAAATGAAAAAGAATACCATGAGCCATAATTTCATTTGGATAAATTAAATAGTGTTTGATAAGTCAAATATGTTATTGTAGTTGATTTTAATATAATGGAATATTTCAAAATCATTTGACAAATATTTTAATAAACTATATTAGTTAATTAATCCATGAGGGATAAAATTATTTCAAAATATCACTTTTTATCCATCTTGATAAATGGTCCTTCATCAGTAGAAAATTAAAAAATTAAAACATTAAATATAAATATGTACCTTCAAAAGATAATACCCTTAGAAACTCTAAAATACATTTAACATAAAATCCTTTATAACTTTACATCTCTAAATACAATTTCATAAAAAATCATTATTCACATAAACATAAATCACATTAAACTACTAACTTCAGGTCTAATAATTTGAACATAAAATAATTTTTATTCTTGTAAACCCTATGGTGGTATCCAAAACTTTTTTCAAACCCTCATAATATATAAAATTATCAAAACCCTTCTCTAATACAAAATGTAAGCACCTGGACATAAATTTAACATATTCAATGGATTTTGAAAATGATTTATGTGCCCTTCATTTACAATGACCATTTCTATTTAGAGTATTAGATAGTTATGAAATCACTTAAAATTTATACACATAAATTACAAGTGAACACTTATACACTGTTTCATCATTTTCTACCAATGTCAACCCTTTTAAAATAAAATAAGTTCTTCTTGATGTATAATCTTTACAAGGTTCCTAGTGATCTCTTCAATTTTTTCATTCTCCCAAAAATCTACTGAAAAACATTTTCAAACATGGAATGAGAAAGAATTCTTTTTAAGGTACATAAAAGATGAGAAAATATTGGTTTATTTAAAATCAATATTACATTTTCATTAAAAATATCATTTTGGATAAGGGAATTATATTTGAAAAAATATTAATATATTACCTTTTGAGAGACTATCTATTTTCATAAAAATAAATTATAATGAATCTAATACATGTGTAGATAAATTGGGAAAACACATTAAATCTCACAGTTAAAATAGATATAATCGGATTCTATGGTGCTATTTGGACACCCATTTTTATCAATAATGGTGTTTCCATATGCTATCTACTTCACCCCAGGTTAAACTATAATGGGATTTCATAGCACTATTTAGGCCACTCATGTTAATGTATAATGGGATATGCCAGTTTTATCAAGGCCACCCCATGTTTAACTCTCTAGAAACATATAATGAATAAAATAGTTTTCTTCTTTAAAATTTTTTCATCATATTCCTTTTTTAAAACTATTTTATTAAAATATGAAAATCACTACTATATAGAAAAATAACTGCTCATTTTTTAAAACTAATTCAAAAAAGGAAACACCATACATATTCTAAACATAAAATTTTCTAGGAATAAAAAGAAGATATTTTATAAAATAATAAACATAAAATTAAGTATTCTTGATTATGGGAAAATCCGATTAATTAGTAATAGATAAAAAAACATTATTTCCCTATTTTTGTCGAAAAATTCACAAATAACCACTTTTTAAAAAATGAAAAAATTCTAATTTTAACTTATATTTTAAAAATTAAAAAAATATTATAATTTAGGTAAAAAATTTATATTAAAATATTAGAAAAAATTTTTGAAATCATTTTAAAAAATATGGACATTGATGAAATGCATAGTTATAAAGGTAACTTTAATAAGATTAATTTTTAATGAAATTCCCTTATAAATATCATATCATTGATGTAGGAATTAATAATTTAATAGTGTATTTGTAAAAACAAAAAATAGACATAAAAAATTGTAAGTAAAACATAATTTATTCAAATTTAATTTCTTAAATTGTGTTTGTAGGACATAATCAAGAAGTAATAGTTTAACCCAAAAAATGGAAATTCTGTATGGAAGACCATTATCCCATGTTATACTTCTTTTAAACTTTTTAAAACCTCATGTTTAATTGTTTAAATAATTTTATAAATTCATTCCAAAACTAGATAAATACTTATAATACCTTATATGATTCATTTATAACATCTTCTGACCCCTTCGATAATAATATTTCATTATTCTCATGTTTTCTAGTGCATTTTTTTCATGGTTTTCTGATTGGTTCAGCTGTGTATATTTAAATATGTTCTTGTAAAACAAGATTAAATCATCAGAAGTGTAATGGAAAAGTATTAATAAAATTCTATCATTTTTAATTATCATTTATAAAATTTAATTTTTTTAAAGATGATGATTAATATTAAAATATGTCTATTATAATTTTCTAGTTAATATTTCATGTTTTTTGGAACTCCATGGACTTGTTTTATTTTATTTAATCCTAAGAGAATAAATTTTTTAAATAGGAAATAGGTTAAAATATAAATATTAATATCATACCAAACCTGAATAAATTATTTATGACTACCCATGAAGGAGGTAATAGAACATAAACAAATACATAATTAATAGAGATGGTTAAGAGCCGTGAAATCGAAAATGGTTACAATTAATTTAATAATAGGAATAAATAAAAGTGATAGATTTAAAATATAACATCAAAAACATTAAAATATATTATATAAATTATTTGGGAATTAAAATTATTTATGGAAAAAATAGGCTCTGATAATGTATAAAAACAAATGATTTTAAGAGAGGTGTTTTGAAAATATTACTTCTTGATTATCTCCACTTTGAGAGAACCTTGGGGAAAATGAATTTAGTATTTTGGTGAATCCAAAATCACAAGGACGTGATTTGAGAATGTTATAGAGGTTCTGGAAAATATTTTAATATCTTTGATTCTTTTTTTTGTAATGGTGTGGTGAGGGGTGGTATTTATACCCGAGGGGATGTGGGATTAAGTGATTAAAATTAAGATAATTTAATATTTAAATCTAAACACAATGAGATTTAATTATATTCTATGAATTTGATAGATAAATAATTTTTATTCATATGTTTTTGATTTATAAATAATTTATAAAACCATTAAATTTTGTAATTTTTATGTTTGTTATGATTTTTTCATTAATTTTTACCCTTATAATAATTTATATTATACTATTATATATAACTTTTTTACCATGGTAATTTATATACCTAAAATTTAAATTGAACTCACAACCTAATTTGGAAATTTTGGATCCCATTTACTAAATTTATTTTAGCTTATTCAATTGAAATAATTGAAAAAATTATATTTAAAATTAATCCAATAGACAAAATGAAAAAGTGGTGTTTTATTATGAAACATTCCAAAGTATGAATTTTTTATATAAAATGTAAATGTTAAATTGATTATAATCAGATAAATATGATTTTATGATTAATTATTTTACAAATTATACATTAAAACGAATTTAAAATATCATTTAACAATATAAATTATTTATATGAAAAATATGTTTTTGATTCAAATGTAGCATTTTTCATTTTTTATCATGAAATGAAACTTGTTATAAAAATACAATTTAGTCATCATAATTTACATATAATATTAATTTTTAAAAAATATGTTTTATTTTTCATCTAAAAAAATTTAATATTCAAAAAATTATATTTAATATAGGTTCTCCACCAATAGGCGAAAAATTTGTTTTTTAAAAAATATAGCTTTTATAGTCAAACATGAATTCATTATTAACTTAAACTAATTAAATGTTGGATGAATATAACAAAATTTTATAGGATATATTAAATTTATATTTCATTAATATATTTCACTAATAGTGATTAATTTAATTTATTATGATAAAATCCCATTATTGGAAAAAAAGAATATTTTTTTAATAAAAACACATCATCTATATTCAATCGGTTTTTTATTTATATTTAATTCGTAAAAATTTAATTCATTTTATAAAAATGTGTAAGTAAAATTTTTATAATTTAATTTACATAATTAATTCATTATAATAAAATATCTTGTTGATAACAATCACATTTTAATAATAATGTTCATTGGTTTTTTTGAGTTTGGTATGGCTTATCTTGTATGGTGTTGAGAAAAATGTTTATATTATATATATCAAGGTGTTATAATAATTAATATATCCATATTTATGACTTATTAAATAAAATTATTCATATTTATTACATTTTAATTTTTTAATTTTACTCATTCATTATACATAAATTTGAAAATTATTTTTTATTTTCATCATAAGTAGTTATAATTTTAATAGTTTTATGCCTATTTAAGAAAGTAGATATTGACCCAAATTCATTTATACTAATATAATCCACCCTAAATTCACCAAGGAAGTATATAAACAATTTAATTATTTATTTAGCATCATGCTCATTTGATGGAAGGTATGGCTATGCTTCATGTTAATGGAATCCATAATAAATATGTTTTTATAATATATAAATAAAAAAAGATCATAGTGCACTATCATTATTTATTATAATTCTATCATACCATAGTCATAAAATAAATAAATATTTATTGTGAAATATTACTAGTATTTATGCCTTTATACTCATTCATTTCTGAAAAGGTTAAGATAGTAATGTATCATTCATATAGGTGGTTGAACCATGCAAAAAAACATTTTATTGTAATGGAGGAGTTAATGCATGGAAATATGAAATAGTCAAAAAAAATCATAGAATAAATTTTTTGAATATAACATTACTATAGTGAATAATAATATTTCTAAAGATTTTATATGAGAATGTAAATGAAATGGATGGAGATGAACTTGGTATATTAATGAATTTTCTCTTTTTCAAAAGGGGTTCAATCAGAAATAAGGATATTGGATTATATTTTAGAAAAAAGAAAAAGATATGTACAATAAAATTAATAGATATAAATTTTATAGGGATTCATGATATAATCTTAAGTAGGAGTTTTGATTGGGTATTTAATGTGACCTTTTATATGTGTGTTTTGAGTGTCATTTCCACAAATATATGTTCCTTAATGTACATGGGTGTAATTTTCAAATTCAAGTGGATAAAAAGAGGAAACATAATAAATATGAGTCATTAATTTATTTTTTTCACTCAAGTTAGAGAATTTTTTTAAATTTTATATCTACAATACTAAATTTAACCCATTTTAAATCACTTTTTCTTTAATGTGGAAACACATTTTTTACTATAGAAACTTTTCATTATGCTAAAAATAAAATGAAATGTAATTAAAATATTTTTTTTAAAGATTATGAATCTATTGTCCATTTAATATAATTAAATGTCTAAATATGGTAAAATTAAATTGTACATTTTAACATAAAATATTTTGAATAATTAAATTATATAGAAAACTGATCTTCTAAAAATGAATTATTAGTAATCCAATTTTATATAAATTACAAATTAAATGAGAATTAATCTATTTTTCATTTATTTAAACAATTTAATGTAATTTTAATTTTAATGTCATCAATTTAATTGATTAAAATAAAAGTACACAGCAGTTAAAAAGTCTTATTCAATGAAAATTTTTCATTTTTAATATTAATTTTTTTAATCACATCCCATTAAAATAAACTATATATCATATAACCATTGAATTGAATACGTTTTTCTGTTTTAGAATAATTTTTTACGAATATCATTAAACCCTTATTTTAATGGTAATAAAAACCATATATTATGAATGAGAATACATATTTTTATGAAATATTTTAATTAAATCTTATATTTTTTGTTTCTTTCAATATTTATTAATAATTTTTAAATATAATATTTATAATTCATTAAAGTAAATTTTAATGTTACTATTGTATACATGTATACCCAATGACATCATTTTTAATAAAAATATATCCAAAAAAATATACCCAAAGTCCATATGTCTAATGACCATATAAGTAATTATAATATTTCATTCTTATATATATAATAATATAAAATACAATATTCATTCCTCAAAATATGTTATTTCCCTCTATATATATCTATTAAATTTATAATTTTTAGCCTTTTTGAGATAGTTATAATCGGGTGTATGATGTTAATGGAAATAAAAGTGGATATGGATTTCATGATTGTGTCGTTTTTATTTACAAGAATATTCATTAATATTGTAGTTTTCTTATTGACTTTTGATATTTTATTCTAAACATTTATTAATTAATATTTTAATTTTAATTTTTAATATTAATATAATATATTATGGTTCTTTTTTGGGGTTTCATGTCAAATAATCTATTCCATAATGTTTTTAAATGAACAAATATTCTAAAATTTTTATGTGTTAAGGTCATGGATGATTTTCGTCTGTTTTGTACGGGAATGAAATTGTTGTTATATAAAAGGATAAATTAATTTCTAAGCCTATTAGAATGATATATTGTGGTGTTTAATTTCATATTTGTATAATTTGATGGGCCTATGTATCAAATATTCATAGAAATATGGATGGTATTGAAAATATGAAAATTTTAGTTTTAATTAGTTATGATGAAATAAAAACGGTATAATAACTACTAAAATTAAAGATCGGTAAATTACACATGGTGGATGATGTTTTAAATAATGATGTAAAAATTGTTCAATAAAATAATGATATAATAGAAATAAATTACGACACAATGAATTTAATACGGTTGGAAAATTGAAAATATAGATATTTATAATGATGTGATTAAATATAAAGTGTTCATTATAGGGTCCTTGTCATTAGGTGATGGTTTGGGTGGTATATACAATTTATATGTTTCAATGTTTGATATGATGTTGTTATGGTGAGTTTTGAGACATGTTTTTAGAGAAATGTTATTAGTGAGAGTTGACCCTTAGTTTTGGATCATGTGAATTATTATATATTCCCTACATAATCAAATTTTCTATATTCTCCACCACCCTAATCAGGTAACATTACTGATTCCTTTATTAGGTGTTGGGTTCTGGATATTTTCCCATCCATTTTGGATGAAGGTGACATGGATTCTTTAGTACTCCCGCTTTCTTGGTCACTTTTTCAAATATAGTTTAGGTTGTGATGTATATTATATGATTAAATTTTATAATATTGTGATATTGGTAAGTGATAATTTGGTTAAAATAAGGATACATGGTGGAGATTTATATAAAAGGATTTGGTAACATGGTTGATGCATTATATGCACATATTACCCTATTGTGATGAGGAGGCTATGATGTGGAGTTGTGAAGTGGTGATATTTCATCAGCTGGTGTTTATGGAATGATTTGATTGTGGTATATAGATTGTTTCAATGGATATGTGGTTATGGATATAATTTGGTGGTTATGTATGGTTATGTAGAAATTTAGGGTATGAGAGTCCCAATATGTATATTAACCAGATACAAAGACAACTACATCTGTGAAGCTCGAGTTACAAGGGATATTCTTAACATATACTCAGTGTTTTATATTATTATAAAATAATGTGATATAGTATGAGTCAGCCTAAATGAGTATGGGAATCTTTCAAACAAGTTTTTTTATGAGTATTTTCTTCAATTTATAATTTTTTTATTTGTTTGCTTCTTTCATATTTTAATGAGATGTTTTACGGAGGATTTTTCTAAGTATACATTTATACTCACCCATGTGTGTACATTTGTGTATTTTTATATGTTTCATGTAGGGTGTTGGATATTTGGCATATTTATAATTGATCATGGTGATTATAGGTTTTTGTTGTATTCTATGTGGTATCTACTATATTAATTTCATTTTGGTGCATCATTATAGAAAACTTTTGTCAATTTATTACATACTCATTAATTGTAGTAAGAATAATATTTCTATTATATAATGTAGTTTATTGGAGGTTTTTTCTTCTATTTTATGGATTTATGAGGGTAATCCCTCACATATAATTAATTTTACATCCTCCTTACTAATCATTAAAGAGAACATGAGTGTGTTTCACCATTGATATGTGGGGTTGAATTACTGGTACCATTTACGATTTATTTCATTTTATAATCAATGTTGTTGACTCAAGTGTTATAATAATATCTAATATATATTTCTAACCTCACTCAAACTCAATATTTAATAAAACTCTATAGGTATACATAATTTTTATAGGGTCCACCATTAATTTGAGATCCCATTATTCTCTATGACATGTTGAATATCTCATGAAATATATTCTTTTCTATACACAGAAGTGGCTATTGTTTTAAAATTAATGATACCTTAATATATTATATATCATCATAAATTTCATTTTTCATTACAGGGTCCTGTTAGAATTATATATTTTCACTTCTTGGTGAAAATGGTTTAGAAATATTCAGAAATATCAGTTCATTCTCCCAACTTCTTCTACAACAATTGATGACGATCATTATTCTTATGAATTCAATATAATATAAATATTATTTTATAACTCATTTATGGAAATAAAAATATTATAATTATGATTATATTATCTAGTATTTCTGAATTTTTTATATCATCAATTATCTTCTTCCCATCATTAGTATTTTATTTCTTCCTCAGTCTTTGATATAACAGTTCATCAATAAAATAGAGTTTCTACATTTTTTTTTCATTCTCAATAATATGAAAATATATGTACATTTATTTCCTTCTTTTTTAATATAATTATATGCTAAAATATTATTTTTATACTAAAATATGAAAACTCCCCTTCATATGTTTCACGGAGATACTACATGGTCAATGAATTCCATAAAACTATGAACATTGATCAATAAAATTAAAATATTTCAACATGAAGTATTAATGAATCTAAATTTAATATCATTGGAATTAATCCATATTTAATTTACAAAAATATTTTAACCAATCACAAATATTTCCAACAGCTATGATATTTAATGATCTCCAAATACTAAAGCATCTGAATTTATTATTATTATTTTTAAAATTTTATAAAAGATCCTTACGAGGGTATTGAAACATCAATGAAATTATCATAATATTGGTAATATTTTATTCATAAGGATAGAAGATCCTTCCACATTCAAAAGTAATCCTAATAAAATGGTAAATTCATCCATATAAAATCTCATTATTTATAAAAAATAGTTTCCCATCCGTTTAATGTAGTAATTACATGTATGAAAATAGTAATCAACCTTATGAAATTAATTTTCTCAATGTAATTAAAATTATTATGTAGCTCAACCATGTTTTTTTGGATTTTATTATTTAAAAAAATGAATGATAAATAGAATAAGTCTTTAATCTCATAATGGTTTTCATTCACTCTCATAAATATGATACCAAAAAACATAATTGTAATTTAAAAATGTATTTTTGTGAACACCCCTTTAAAAAGTAATTTTTTGAGAAAAACTATATGAATTTGAAAATATAATCCTATAATTACATTTAATAAAACCTTGAGATTCATAAATATTAAATCTCTAATATAAAAAGTTATTATAACCCTCATACCAAAAAATATCATTATATAATATAAAATAAATTTATTTCTAAAAATATGGGGTGTTACAATACAAAATTTATACTATTCATCTTGTTATATTTAATAATCATATAAAATTCACAGTGTATGACCCTGATCCACAAAAAAAACTCAGTCATATTCACAATGAATATGATTTATACACATGGAAGTCTAGGATGTTTTAATTTTTAGTTTATCAAACCTGAAATTTAATAATTCCTTATTAAGCTAATCTTATTAGTTTTGTGATCAATTATTTTCTAAATGTAATGATGATTAACATTATTTAATTTATTCAAAGTAATTATCACCTAAAAAAATTTGTAAATTTCATTAATTTTTTAATTTAATATACTTCATATCATACATGTCTTGTAACTGGAATATAAATTATTTATTTAGGTTCCCAAAAAAATATTCTACAGTATAATATTTTTCAGACTTTTTTTAGGATATTAATTGAATGTTAAAAAATTATTATACCGAATTTATATGAAAATAATATTTCTTATAAATTGGTAGGTTTGATGAGAAATTATTTTAAATTTCTCATTTTGAATTATTATTAACAGTACTAAATTTTATTTTAATGAGAATATATTTTATATATCATTTGTTCATATTTATTTTTTTTTTCTTTTTGATAACATAATAGTGCCATGAAAATAAATTTTATATGATTTGGTATTCTCAAATGTTTTGTTTTAAGAATTTTTATTGGTAATTTGATAAAGATTCACTATTTGGAAATAGATTATGTGACTGAATATATTTTCTCATAATGGAGAAACAATATATGAATTTCATTTTTCATCAATATTTTTTAAAGAAAAATTTCTCATACACATTTATAAATTTTAAAAAATAGAAATTTTTTAAACCACAATGAATTTTCATAACAATGTATTCTAATTTCCAAAATTATTTTCCACGCATAAATTTTTCATGCATCTCCAAAATATCATGTACCTTTAATATTGAAATTAAATATCATAGAATTTTTTTCTAAAAGATTTTACATGTTTCCTATTGTGTTGTTTTGAATGAAAATTTTCATATTCATTATTCTATTCGAATTTTAATCATTATATAATATTATCTATATTTTGATAATTTTTTGAATGATATCATAATGTTCAATAAAAAGGTTTTTAGAAAAGCTGTTATATTTACTATATCATCAATGGATTATTTTTTTTCATATGTTTTGATCAAATGTATTTTCCACACTAAAATAGTAAATAAATTTATTCTTATGAATTATATTTTATTTGTGGAATATGTTTCATATTCTTTAATAATATCATAGAAGATGTTTTATGTTATAATATAGTTTTATATACTAAGGTATTTTATGTTACTTATGAATATAATAAAATTTTCTATTGTTTAAATTTATTTTATAAAAAAACAGTTTATCGGTAAACCTTTTATGCCTCATATTTTTTATAAAAATACACTATATTTTGACTAATGTGATCTCAAATGTACATGATATTAACTAGAAAATTATAATAGTAGATTTGATATATAAAATATATTCATTATATCAAATGTGTTTTCTATATATTTTCTAAATTTTTTACTTTTATACTTTGAAACTATTTTAGAAAATATATTTTTTCCAATAGTATTTCTTCATAAATTAATGTTCATTAGATCAAGAAAATATTATCATGAATTCAATGAAAATATTTATTGTTAAACTAAAATTTCATATCCCAATTATATGTTTTTTTGTTTATTATCAAATGTTATGCGTCAACATTTTTTTTAAAATTTATATAATCCTTACTAAAAAAACATTAACAAATTTCAAAAACATCATCATCATTCAACACATATTTTTAAAAGAAAAGATATTTATAATTTATAAAATATTTTAGGTAAAACCTATAACATTTATTACTTATATATATATATCTTAATTTACTAATAATGGACAAGAAAAATCTATCTATTGTTCATTGTATCAATCACTAAATAATTTGGTTTTTAGAAAACACTAAGCCTAAAAACACACTATGTTTGATGTTGTACCCCCTATATCATTTATATAATTATATTAAAAAACATTTCAATTTTTATGATAATCCATAAGATGTGAATTTTAATGCCCTATTTTTTAAGAACCATGTTATTTTTATAAACAATGTGTTAATAACACTAAAATATAATATTTTTCAATTTTATTATAGAAATTGAAATTAATTTTAAAATAAGTCATGAAAATTATGAATTAAAACTAAAATTTAATTATTTATTCATATGAGGTTAAATCCAAATAAATCAGTTAAAACTAATTATTCTAAAATAGGAATTATTACTCTCAAAAAGAAAAAATGCATCCATTAATAATGAAAAATTAGTAGGGGATAGTAGATAGATGAATAAAATCATCACAATATAGAAATACCTTGGATCATAATCCATAATGGGTTTCAAGACAATTAAATTAAACATTATAATGGGGAATATTACCTTGAAAAGGAAAAGAATTATCCAGAATCCATAATATGAAATAAGAAATATTCATTGTGATGTGAGGGTGCAATGAATGAATGATTTAGTAAGTATATATATATATGTGAGTGAATTAAATTTTGTCATTATATATTTTATTATTGAAGATATAATAATATGTTATATAAAAAAATTTATACTGAAGTCATGTATTTTTAGTTAATATATTTAAAAATAAAACTCATAATGATATAAAAATATGGTATGAGAATAGTATACATATATATATATGTTCAAATAGTGTATAATTATTAAAATTATTATTGAAATATGATGTGATAAAATAAAATTAAATATCTTAATGTCAATGGAATAGTAAAAATAAATTTTAGGAAATTAATAAATAATTTTAATGGTATTTATTAAAGTGTATTTAATAAATAATTAATATTTATTTTCAATGAATCATATTTATATTTGTTTTTTATTTTATCATAAAATATTAAATTGAATTTTTTTCAAATATTACTTCATAATAAATAATATATTAATATATTTTATATTTTAATTTGATATGAAATAATGTCTATATCAATTATTATTTAAAAATCATCATTTTTTAATAAAATATATTTTTATTTAAATTTATATTTTCATAAAAAACAAATTTTATAGAGTTCAGGGTCTTGATTCAATAACACTAATGTATTTATTTATATATTTAGGATATGAAAATGTTTATAGTATAATATTTTGAATTTTTTCTAAAAAACATGACTTCTTATTGAAAATTATATTTTTTTTAAAATGATATAATTTTTATTATTATATCATTATGAAAGAGTATCATAGAAATTTAAAAATAATTTTTTGTAATGAAATGTGTATTTTATGAACAAAAATATAAGTTAATATATCATTTTTTTATTATAAATCCAAGGGCCAAATTTTTATTGAACTGAATTAAAATGTTACATTAATAGGAACTATTCTCATTTTTTCTTCAAATTAAATATTTTTACTGTAAAATTCATTTTTTATTTAATTTAAATTTAAATATATTTTTTAATAAAACTAATTTTTTCATAAAAATTATCATTTCTGAAAATTTTTTATTGTTCATAAAATTTTAATCAAAAAATAATAATTTTTCTAAAAGCTATTATTACGTAATATAGTTGTGTATCAAAAAACTAATGTTTGATATCCAAAAATATATATTTTTTTTATAATTTTTTTAAAATTTTGAAATCAGAATTTTCAAAATAGTTAGAATTTATATTTTTTTTGAAATTAATATTAATAAAATAGTAAAAACCTAATTACTGAGGTAAAAAAATAATTAAAAAATTAAAAAAAATTAGAAGATAATGATCTAATAATATAGTGGTCGACACAAAAATTAGTGGTTAATGTGAAATTTAGAAAAAAATAATTCTATATCATCCCATGTTTCCATTTTTTACTAATAAACATTCAATAATAACTTTACATTATTGAAAAATTAATTTGTTACTTCTTAAACCACACCTTTATTCACTTATAAAATGGTAACACATCAACCGAATAAAAAAATTCGTATTCTATGAAATTATTTTTCTAATACTCTTCAAAATTTATCATACAAGAAATTTATTCCACTTACACATGCTACTGGTCACCATTAGTTTTCTTAAGACCTTCACTTCCATGTAATTTTATAGTATAGAACTTATGATTCTAAAATATGTATCACGTTATATTAGTTATTTATTTTATGCTATTCCTTCTATAATTAGAACTAACCATATTAATATAATGAAATCAGTATTAAAAAAATATTTAAATTCCATCAAATAAATTTTTAAACATTTGTTCAATTATTTTTTCCCAATTTTAAGACAAAATAGTGTCAATGATTCATACATGTGAACTATTACATCAAAAAAGAAATATTGTTAGTTTTTCATTACCACACATATAGGATGGAAATACTGATTAATTTGATTAATTATAATGTCTTTATGTCACATTTATAACTATTAAATTATAATTAATAATTTAACCTTTTTATGTTTATTCATTGAGAAATGAGATAATTAATCGTGTGTACGTATGGACTACCTAATCCATGAAAACACATTATGTTTTTCACTACATCAAAAATAGAATTTTTTATGATTTTATTTCATTAGTTTTTATGATATTTATTACTAATAGATATCATAAATATGGTTATTTATGTATAAAAAATGTAATGATCATTATTTTATAATCCATTGATTTCATTTAATAACTGAAGACTATTTCTTAAATGTATTCATGTGTGCAAAAAATTACAAAAAAATCATGTAATTGAATTATAACATAGTAGGTATTAATACAAAATCAATCCCAATAACTTTAATGGTTCTAAAATGATTAATTATGGTTGAGAGATTATGATTGACACTGATTGTGAACCTTTTCCCAAATGCTCACGATTCTTAACCTACAATGTTGATAAACGATTTTTACAATCTAATGCAAGAGGGTAATTGTTACAAAATATCCACACACACACGCACATATATATATATGTTTGTGTGTGAAATGGTTCAAATAAAGTAATTAATATAGTTATTTTTAGGAAAGAAGATTTTAATTAACTTCTATGAAAATCCAGGTTTAAGGTAAGGGTCTTTGTAAATCAAACATTCACCTTTGAGTTATACACATTATTATTGAGTTACATCCCCATATATTCACTAAATAATCAATTTTATATGATGAATTATTTTAATTTCAAGGGAATGATTTTTTCTGATCTAAATATATTTCAATTACATATTTTATTTTCATATATTTTTCTTTAAAAAACATAGGATTGTTTTTTAAATTTGACTCACAACTATGAATTTTTTAATGATGAATACTAATGTTTATATAAAATCTCTATCCATGATTTGGATTTATTTTCTGTAATATGACATATATATATATAGTTATGATTAATTTGTCACCATATATTTTATTTAATTATGTGAAAAATTTTGATGATGAGGTTTTAAAAATCTAATTATTTAATTCATGGTGATATTTTATAAAAATTTTATATTAAATAAACACCATTTTATGTGGATTAGATATTTATGAAAATTAATTAACTGTCATTTATATTATTTATAAATCCCATTTAAAATCAATGTAATCTTGATGAAAATTTCCTTATTTCCATTTGGTTGTCTTATAAAAAGAATTTTATTTTCATGGGTTCTTTATGAGGATAAATTTGAATAATTATAAGGTAGAACATATAATTCAGTATGAATAATGGGCGGGAAATTATATCATCATCCAATGAATTGGTTTCGAATTTAAATCTCATAAGATAGGTATTCATGAGTAAAATATAAATATTTTTAATTATTGGAACTAATATTGTGACCCATATAATTAATGTTTACCTATGATAATGTTTTTCCACAATTAAGGGGTTTTATTAGGTATGATCTTGTTAATTCATAATTCATATTTTATATTAAATAAATAAAATCCATGTTATAGCATTTATTTCTTCATTATAAATATTTTTGGGATTTATGATATTATAATATTTACATTTAATCAATCTTATGTTTTATGGTCATCACTAACAAGGTTATAATATTTCTTTATTCCTCATATATTTTTTTTATTTATATGATCCTAACCATACTAAAATTTCCATTAACCCATTAATGATAATTTATGCTCAATTAAATCTTATGTTATCATCAAAAGAGTTATGTAGATGAGTCTTACTACTGATATATAGAAAAAAAGGTCGTGTATGGTCCTTTATGAAGAAATGGTCATGATTTTTAAAATATAAGCAAATTATATAGCTATTATCTACTAAAACTGAACCTATCAGTCCTTGGGATATTATTATTTATGAAGTATAACCTTTTAAATAAGTTTTTTTAAATAAAGTCAAAATTTCTAGGTTTATTATATGTATCGTGATTCCATATATGATGGTTCTCCCTATGTGGCATGAGTCCATTGGTTAGTTCCCAATGGTGTTCCTGATACAATTACACTATCTTAAAATTAGTATGGAAACATACACGTTTTAAGCTATTAATTCAAATATTTTATTTTTCAAAAACATTTAACAATGGATAACATAGAGAGATATTATTCATATTCAATAGTATAAAATACATTTTAATTATATAATTAAACCATTAATGGTATTTCAGTCAAACTAGTACTATTTTGAAACAATATGAAAAACTGAAAAAAAAAAATCATGGTGTCAAATAAAATAATATGTCAATATCCTAAATTATGATCTAATATAGAATAAATGATATAGTGGAATTTTGGGAGAATATATGAATCATAATATTTGAAAACCTAAATGTACAATACATAAGATTCAAGAAGTTTTATTTAATAGTGTGTAATATTATTTAAAACAACAGTTTTAGTTTTGAAAGTTAAAAAATATAAAATCAATAAATAATTCAATGTTTTTATGGTACAATATTTTATATTTAAGGGCATGATATGAAAACTAATTAACATATTAAATCACATGAGTATACTAATAGTTCTTTTCTCATGGGATATCAAATAGTCTGAATCTCCTAATTTCACCAAATCCAAAAAATTCAATATTGATATATTATTGTAAAAACTATGAATCCATATAAAGAAATTTTTATATGAACTATGTAATTAGAATACTTGTTGGTAACATTTGAAAAATATGTTTCTTGATAGGGTGGGTATGGTGTTGAATAAAGGTATTGTAAATTTTAATTATTGACCCCCTCATTCATTATATGAGGAAAAATTATTTATCTCATTTTATTTCACTTATATTGTGATAAAATATTTTTAAAAAAGGTATGATATTTTATTTAGATCATCCCTATTAGGCTTATGATATGATAATAAAGTGGATATTTTTCTAAGAACCTAAAATACATGAAAAAAATATATTTCATTTATATAATAGAGTGGTCACAGTAACCCTACGAACTAACTATAATCACAATATTTTATCATTTGTAATTTCCTTCAAATTTACAGGATTTTTATGTCAAAATACACCTAAATTGGTGTGTCTCATCTATACAACATTATTTTTTCCAATTAAGTTCAATCTCATGGAACTCACGTCCCTTTCACAATCATCGATTTTGAAAATGCTTGCAAAAACACTTATCCACAAAAAAAATATTCTACCTTACAAAAATGAAGGGATCATATTGCAATTAAGTTGGTCACCTTTACATTCCATTATGGGCCTTCATAAATAATCCATTACACCCCCATTATTTCCATTATAATATTTTCAACAAATAAGTTCCTCATGGTATTTATTGTCTAACTTTAATAGTGTGGAATTGATTCTATTTAATATAGTTGTATAACCTTGTAAATATATATTATAAATAGGATTGAATAATAGGTAAAAATAAAGAAATATTATTATGAAATGGTAAAAACCTGGTTCATTAATCATATGATTCCTCATCTCAAAATTTAGTGAATCCCTAATAGACACTACCAAAAAAAATTTAAATTCCAAACACCATGATATTTATTTTGTGATTCAAGTTAAAATAACCCCTTAAAATTTTTCCAACATATCCACTTTATTATTTATCATTTAATATTTATATAAAAAATTAATTTCTTTTTTCTATAAAAAAAATCACTTCCATGGTCATCTTCACAAACATTTTATGTTCAGTGCGTCTCATAAGTAAAACAATATTTCATAAAACACTATGAAACACATAATTCAGAGTAACCATTATATGGTGAACTCCTTCTATGCTCAACTAATACTTGATCATAATAATTTCACAATGAACCAAATAATTTAAAAAATAAAATTCACATTTCAGATAGGAAAACAACTTGTTCTCCATGACAAGCAATGTGGTGTGGGTTCCTCAAACTATACATTCATAATATATAGATATTCCTTGAATTCATTCTTTATCCATAACCAATAATTTTCATATTTTAATATTCTCCAATTTTCATATGTTCAATGATAATACATGATGTGGGATACCATGATGTGGTCCATACAAGTTTCCCAGATTATGCATCTTTGTGATAAAATACCATGTTCTATGGAAATGCCTACTATAATCTAATTTTTCATCACTCGACCTAACCCACCTCTGTAATGTAATGATCAATAGATTGGTCATTTTTCCTTCTTTTTAAATTTCAATTAATGAGATCTAAAATTGGAAAACATTGTAGACATCAATAATTTTTTACTATTTCATCTAACACCAAATCCATTTTGTAAAGACAAGGATTCCTACACAAAAACTTCAGTGAATATAGTTATACATAATCATGATGTATTTCCTTCTTTTCCATTATCATAAAATCCTACTCAATGAGTCAGGATGAAAACAATCTACTCCATTTGTTTTTCTAAAAATCCCATAGACAGTTTCATGTAAACTGAAATAGAATACATCTGTATTCTCTTTCATTCAGGAAGTGAATTTATGATTTAGAAATAATTCATCCTATAATAAAATAAGAAATAATCAATTTTTGAGGAATGAGTGATTTTAAGGAATCCTCATGGTAAACATATTGTTCTTTATTTGAACTATCTCCAATAAATATTCAACCAATTAATTTCATCATTTGAAATATTATCTCTTTCAGATAGTTCTATATTATAGGATAATTATTTTTGTAAATATTTTACCTGATGTTAAATTGATTCTTTTCCACCCATTTTTCTAATAAAACAATATATGACTACCTTATAGGTATACCATATTTAATTTTAGGAATACATATAATGAGTTTAGGGGATAAATCATGCATTATTTAAAAACTCATTTCCTCTGGGATGTGGGGGTTCTAAATCTATTTCACCTATTGAGATGTTTTTCAGCAGACTAGAAGATACAATACATTGTAAAAAAGATTCACCTTGGGGTTCCTTGATAATTATGATAGTATATTGATTCATTTTTAGTACATACTCTTATTTTACAACATGTTTCTCATCATTCAACTTCCTAAAATGGTATTTAATATCAATGTGTTTTTTCCATGATTTTTGACTCGTATTTTTATTAATTTTCATAATAATTGTTTTTTTACATATAATGAAGATAATATAATCCAAATAAAGATAATTTAATAAATTTTTCGTCATATCTATGTCATATTGTAACATCTTGGGTTGTAACTATATACTCATCCAATAAATTTTGTGAATATATACAATATCATATCCTAATAATCCATGAAATAATAACATTTAAAAGATAAGAGAAACCTCAAGAATATGAATTTATATCATCAGCACTAACAACCATGTCAACATCAGTAAATTGTTGTAATTTATACAATGATATTTTCTGATAAAAATACAATAATACTGTACGAAATTTGAATATCAAAGTATCATCCTCACAACATTCATGCGGATTTTTTTTTGCAGAAAAGTGAAACCGGACCTATTATCATGTCAACAAAGTTATATTTTTTTTGTGCCTATCAAGTTGAGTAAAATGCTAATGACATCCCGCTAAACTATAACATCAACTATCATTCCTATATCATGTTACTATTGTTTTTCATGAGTTTTTAGTGGTGTTCCAATTAGTTTAGAATGATCAAATTAGAATATTATTATCACCTTCTTGGAATATTAATATTGGAAAAATAATGCCCCATAATTACACAGAATCACCTATAAACCAAGAAAAAGGGAAAATTAAAAATTAAAAAAATCTTGAGTTCAAATTTTTAAACAAAAGTATTATTTTTTTGAGTTTTATTCGGGCCTTAAAAAATGATTTCGTCATAAAATACACTTTTTAACGTACATTGTATATTATCCTTCATGATATATAGGTTATTATGAACCCATAATTTATGAAATTTGTGCCTCTTTAGGTATGTATATATATTTGAGTAACACACTCACGGTACTTATTTCATCCCATATAATTCCTTCTTCAAATGATGTACTTTTATTTTATCCTTATAAATGATAAACCATTATAATTATTCATTGTAGACTCCATATTCAATAATTCAATTCAATAATGATGATTGGAAATCCATATGAGAAAATTTTATTCATTTTATCAAAATAATATCCAAAAAATCATTTAATTTATAGTCAATACATAGGTTAAAATTTCTTTTCCATAATTACTCTCTAAATTTTGGAATATCCCTTGGTCAAAAGTATATCTCTCTTCCTCATAAAATTTCTATATTCATTGAGTTTTTTTGGAATCCCAATTCAGTTAGGATTTTATATTTATTGGTTGGCATACAAATTTCTTCCCATGTGATTTTATTTCCAACATTATCTTGATCTTCATGAATTTACTTTGCCTAATATTTAGTGTAACACCCCAAACTTCTACGGTACTCATCTCTTTGAATAATGTGATAGCGTGTGTTGTACGCAACACCGAGTTCTAACACACCATAACCAATCAAACTAGTCATTATGAGTAGTAATACCTACATTTTGAAATTATATATATTTTATTTTTTAAAATGGACTTCATTTTTGGATTTGGAATATCTAATTTAGCCTAAGGTGAATTTTTGGTACTTTTCGGATAACTTTAATATTTTGATGAATAGTGAAAATTACTAAATTTTAATTAAAAACAACTTTTTTAATCAAAATAATTAATAGTGATAAATTATGGATTTTACTGGTTTTAAAGTATATTTAGAATATATTTTTACCATTTAATACAATGTTGGTCATTGGACATAATTTTACAATTAAACTGGACATAAACAACTGTCAATCTTATGATAGTTATTATCTCTTAAAAACACGCTTTTTGTTTTAACAATGGGAATTAATATTAAATTAATTTCGGCCACCTCTGTATTTTGAATTTGGAAAAATGGATTCCATATTTGGAATTAGGATTTTCAAATTGTGTAAATAGGTAACTTTTATTTTTAGACATTTTGAATAATTACTTCGGTAAATATTTTATTTACCATGGTTAAGGGTAAATCCTGTAAATAAGGGTTATAAAATAATATTATAATAATAATAAATTACCCTAAAACATGTCCTAGACTTATTGGTTGATATATCTTCGACCATAGGAATCTTTGGGTCGATTTTGGGACCCCATGGAGCCACTTGTAGGTGATAGGGACATTTAATTTTAATTAAGTTAAAATAAGTACAAAAATGACATAAGCAAATATCTTTTAGAAAAACAATTTTTAAAAAGGGTTATAAATGTTGTATTTTCGACCATAAATATTCATTAGAAAGATAAATCTATTTCAGACATAATTATATTTTATTTGTAATTTTTATACTTTGAATAATTTAATTTATTTATGACACAATGATGATGAATTAATTACCATTATAGTGAAAAGTTAAAATAATTGATATTATAAATACCCAAATAAATATAATTTGAGACATTTAATGAATTAAAATAATTTTATAGGATAATATGACATATTAGGATTGATTTAATTAACTTTTTTATATGTAATCATTCTGTTATTAGTTTCACAAAAACCATCTTTTGAATAGTGTCAAAATTGACAAAAAAAGAGTTTTTAAAACAAATATTATATTATTAATTGATATTAAATTCGTAAAAATCTATGGTTTGGCCTAGAGACTTATATAATGATATTTATATCATTAATGGACCACTTGGGTGTCGCTTGGATGTATACGGTATGTTTATTAACCATATAATATAAAAATACAAAGAGACATTGTAAAAGTGAAACTAATTAACATAGAGTTAATACTTAAAGATAAGGTCAATATAGTAACCCAAACCCATCTAAATTATATTGGTTAAGTTGTTTTTGACCCATACCCACCTTAAAATTTAAATAATAAACTTTTGAGCCATTAGAAACCGAATATGAATTTATTATAAATTAATATTTCTAGGTTTTCCAAAGGTGTCTCTCACCCCTCTTATAAAAGGGCACTCCTCCTTCTCTTTTCTTCACACCATGAAAGCCTTTTGGTTCGGCAAAACTCTGCCCAAATACTCTCCCAACGTCCCTCAATAAAACCTAGAGGCCATATTTGGAATGGAAAGCCAACCTAAAGAGACATTTTGATCAAATCAAAAGGAATAACCCGAAGAAGTGGTAATGATTTCACCACCCTTTTCCAAGTTCCTTTCTTCTTCCACTTCTTCTTACTTTGTTATTACCATTATAAAATAATAACTCTAGTATCATATATATACTTTGATGTTATTATAAATATGGTAAAACCATATTCAGTATTCTATCCACCCTTTTAATAACATGTGACCATACGTGCGTACGTACGGCTTACCATCTCCACGTCGTGGTGTAATTGCTATTAAATATATTATTATTTGGATGGGTATAATAATGATATGTAAATCATGTAAATAATAAATATAACATGTTAATGATTCTGTATATATGATATACCATCTATTTATATATTATTTTAATATCAAAAGAATGATATTCTAGCTCGTGCGTACGTACGGACTACCATCTCCACGAACGCGATGAGATTCATTCTCAATCGTATCCATTCAAGTATAATTATCATTTTATGATTTAAAAATAATGTTTAAGGAATTGATATCATTCTGTATATAAATTATATACATCCTATCCATGAAAAACATGGCTTATGTAACAAAACATATAAAAAAACGAGTAAGTTAAAATCCGAAACGACGATAATACTAAGATATTATTAACAAAGCAATGTTAAAAGATCATATATGATATCATATGAATGTATATGATTCTTGTATAATTTAATAACAATTATTTCACTATTATAAAGGAGTTTAACCTACCCCATCCAAGGAAAAGTACAAGGTAAGGGTTATTTCACAATCTTTTCATTATCCGAGGTTGTTTATACGTAATAATCTACTGGGATCTCTTTATCATCCACATCCATGATTCTTAAAAATGTATTTCAAAACATTTTTACTATTTAAAATAATATGGTATAAAGTCATTTAAACTCTTGTTTGACTTTTTATAAGAGTTGTATAAAGGAATCTTTCTATCGTTTTCCAAACAAGGTGCTTTTTAACCTTTTCGATGGAATTAAGGTAAGAATGTTTTTTTAAACTTATATGGCAGGTGAAGTTATTTTCTTCCATTATAAAATTGTCGAAGCTTCCCTTACATGCTTATAAGAATATTTTCGAATAAAATGATTTATTTTATAAATATATGACTCTTAAATGATTTCAAAATAGAAAGAGATATTTCTCTAAAAAGAGTTTTGATTTCATCTATGTCAACATCCTTTGATGGATTTTAAGTTTATCTGAAGTTGATTTATTATGATAAAAAACTTCTATATTGTATTGATGGTTTTGTGATATGTTTGACTGTGGATGTACTATTTTTATACCATTCATAGTTTTTGGCGAAAGTATTGACATTTCATATTCTAGTTTTAATACGAATGTTTATGTTATGTTTAAACCTTTTCATATGAGAATGCATTGGACTTAATATTTGATAGGTGGAGCCCGCTATAGCTCCTCATTGCATCGGTAGGTCTCATTAGACAAACTAGTGTCTTGGCACACGGCCTTGGCAATGTCTTATTTGTAGTCTTGGCACGAGGCCTTGGCTATGTGGTTATGATAGTCTGGAGTTATGCATTCCATCATTATGAAAGTGGTTGTTGATATTTAATGTGATTATTCGATTAGTAGAATGTCCATCTGAATAAGTAAATGGAATTATTTCATTTTACTTTTTCCATACTATGTTGAAGCTCATGTTTAAAAGGATTTTGTTTTAGTTATACATTGCCTTAAATGTTTGTGCTTATTTCTGAAAGTTTCTGCTATATTGTTATCCTTACTGGGTATTTGAGCTCACCCCTTTTCTATGATTTATTTTTCCCAAGATGTGAAGAAGTATGTTATGAATGACCTGTAGGGATAGTATGTGGGGATATGAGTGTGGAATATGGAGACTATGTTGTTGTAGTAGTTTTTAACATTATGATGTAATGTAAAACTTTATGAATATATCTAGTGTTTCTAAGGCTACTAAACCAATTGATATTTCGAGATTTGATCTTTCTTGTGATCATGCCAATGTTATGTAATAATGCACCGACTCTATGTAACTAGGGTCGGGGCGTTATAGTTGGTATCAGAGGAAATTTAGTACAAACCTTGGAATCTAGATTTAGATAAACTCAGATTAGAGCATGTAGACCTAAGATGAACATTGAGGATTAGTATAGAAGAACATCCTATAATTTTGGTATTATAGAGATTTTGTGATTTTTCTGAGCAATACATCCCTGTCTGGATACGAGCAGGTAGAGGCGGCTCTGGCACAAATGTACCTAGGGGTAAAACCCGAAAACACCGCTTTGAGCTAGACTCGAACGGGAACTGCTGCACGATAATGGGCCTTGCTGCACTCTTGGTTACGACTCTCCCGGGGGATATACTTAGGATAACTCCAATTTTCTTTACAAATCATTATAAAGGGTTTATGAGTATATACTTCCTCAAAGAAAACATTCATATAATTATGGATTATATCCATAAATAGTTCAATTTATGTTAAGTGTTTTATAATTATGGGATTGTGTATTTTGATTCATAAACTGATCTAGTTTATGCCATTTTTTCGAAATGGAGCCTAGTGGAAGAAATGGAAACTGTATCAATGCACAAACTCCATGTAGGGATTGCCCTCATGCTCAAGTTAATTTTAGTGGATCTGGGGATGCAACTGGTGTCGATCAGCTAATAACCATACTGGTACAACTCACTCAGGTTATGAATAATAACCTTACCTGTATAGAGCACCCTGATCCACAGCGTGGAGGATCAATGTTAGATCAATTCATTAGGAAACAACCACCAACATTCAATTGGAGTACAAATCCCTTAGTATCTGAGAAATGGATAAATTCCCAAGAGAAAATATTTCAGGCTTTGGGGAGTAGTGAAATTGAAAAAGTTCTCATGGCAGTTTACCGACTCACTGGAGATGTGGATCAATGGTGGTCATTGATTCAAAACACGAAGGAAGATGATGAAGTATCAAATATGGAATATAGGGAGTTCAAAGATCTATTTTTAGAAAAATACTTTCCTCGCGACCATCGAGACGATATGGAAAGGCAATTTCTGAGTCTGAGACAGAAGGAGGATGAGAATGTCACAATGTATGAGGCTAACTTTACAAGGTTATCATGGTATGCTGGGGATTATATACGTAACCCAAGAAGTAATATTGATCAATTCTTTGAGGGGTTAAAACCATTTCTCTGTCGAGCATTAGTCTCACAATCCTTCTCGTCGTACGAAGACATTGTCCAATGTGCTATCAAGACCGAAAAGTAATTATCTAAGTCTTATGACTTTAATGCAAAGCAAGAGAAGAAGAGACCTTCTGATCAATCTGGGAATGGGAATAAGGGGAAGAAGGGAAAAGTTTAATATCCATCCTGTGGTAAATGTGGTAAGAAACACCCTGGTACTTGCTTAAAAGGAACATGAGTCTGTTACAAGTGTGGTGAAAAAGGCCACCAAGCTCGTGATTGCAAGGGGAAGAAGGAAGCTACCAGTGTTCAGTGATACAATTTCAGGGATATGGGACATTATGCAAATGAATTTCCTAAGCGTCAGGAGAAATTACCTCAGAAAATTCCAAGGGATCAAGGCCAAGCTTATGATATCACTACTGCTGAAGTAAAAGCCCCAAAAGACATAGTGGCAGGTAATTTAATGGTTTCATCAAGTTTAAGAAATGCATTATTTGAATCTAGATCATCGCTTTGTTTCATATCTTCCCAGTTTTCTATGAATATTAGATATTTCCAATTTGATTTAACAAGGGAGTTCTCAGTTAAAACTCCTAAGGGAAGTATCATTGCAATAAATTTTTCTGAATCAGTCCCAATTAGAGTACATAAATGTTCTTTATCTACTGACCTCATCGTTATACCTATGATTGAGTTTGATATAATCCTCGGTATGGAATGGATTTTAGACTATGATGCGAAGATTTATTGTAAGAATAAAGAGGTTACTATTCCTGATGATGGTGATAAGGAACACCTTATCTTTAGAGCAGAATCGTCACCACCTAATTCTTATCTAGATCCACCCCCAGTAGCTCAACTAAATTCAATTATTGGGGAGGAAGAGAATGAAATGACTGTGGATGAGGAAAGGAATGTTTAGATAGAGGATGCAACTGTTGTGAAAGAATATGTAGAAGTGTTTCCGGAATATTTACCTAGAAATCCTCCAGAACGAGAAGTTGAGTTTTCCATTGATTTATTTCCTAGATTAAGGCCTATATCGAAGACCCATTATAGAATGGCCACTGTAGAATTAGTCGAACTAAAGAAACAACTAGAGAAATTATGTAATAAGGGATTTATTCACCCTATCGTTTCTCTATGGGGAGCCCCTATTCTTTTTGTTAAAAAGAAAGACGGATCTATGAGGTTATGTATCAACTACAGGGAGATCAATGCTATAACAATAAGGAACAAGTATCCCCTGGCACGCAATGATGATTTATTTGACCAACTGCATGGAGCTCAATACTTTTCAAATATTGACCTTCGATCTGGATACCATCAGTTGTGTGTGAAAATGGAATTCATTATGAAGACAGCATTTCGAACCAGGTACGGGAAATACGAGTTTACAGTAATTCCTTTTGGATTGACTAATGCACCCTCTGTATTCATGGATCTGATGAATAGAGTTTTCAAGGAGTATCTCAATGAATTTTCGGTGGTATTTATTGATGATATCTTGGTATACTCCAAAATCTACGAAGATCATGAAAATCACTTACGCATTGTCCTGAAGACTCTAAGAAGACATGAATTATATGGGATGTTTAGCAAGTGTGAATTCTAGTTTCAGGAGATTTCCTTTCTTAGCCATATTTTCTCTAAAGATGGAATCTCTGTTGATCCTTATATGACCAAGGCAATCCAAGAATGGCCAGCACCTACGTGTATAGCTAAGGTACATAGTTATATTGGTTTAGCAGGTTATTATCGACATTTCGTCCAGAATTTTTCCCGATTGGCTAACCCATTAATGAAGCTCACACGTAAAGGGGTTAAATTTGTTTGGACAAAATAGTGTGAAAAATGTTTCGAATAACTGAAGAGAAGATTAGTAAATGCTCTTATATTGACACTACCATCAGGGAATGATGGTTTCGTTATTTATAGTGATTCATTGAAAAAGGACTTGATTGCTTCCTTATGCAGAATGATAGAGTTATTGCCGATGCATCATGATAGTTGAAAATTAATGAACAAATCTATCCTACCCATGATCTCGAGTTAGCAGCTGTGATCATTTCTTCGAAGATATGGAGGCACTACCTATACGGTGAAAAATGTGAGATTTATACTGATCACAATAGTTTGAAGTATATTTTCTCACAAAAAGAACTTAACATGAGGCAAAAGAGATGGATTTAATTACTCAAGGATTATGATTGCACGATACACTACCACTCGGGGAAGGCAAACAGGGTGGCAGATTGTTTGAGCATAAAAGACCATGGAGTTTTGAATAATATTAGAATTTAAAGGGATCCAATCTTCATGGATCTAGTGAAGATGGACATGGGAATAACCAGGGAAGGAGAAACATCAATGCTATTTCAAATGGTTGCCAAACCATCTTTACTAGAATGGATTGAGAGTTCTCAGACTAATTATAGAGTATTTCAAAATAAGATTATAGCTGTGAATGATTGGAGAATGAGAGACTTTGTGTATGATGATGGAATTTTGAAATTCGGGAAGAGACTTTGTGTTCCCGATATACCTGATCTAAAATGGGAATTGCTGGATGATGCACATAGTTCCAATTTCTCTATACATCCTGGGATCACCAAAATGTATAGAGATTTGAAGGATCATTTTTGGTGGGACAACATGAAGAGGGATATTGTTGATTTTGTGTCAAAATGTATGGTTTGTCAACAAGTGAAAGCTAGAAGGCAACAGCCTGGAGGAGTCATGCAAACTCTTCCCATACCAGAGTGGAAATGGGACAATATTACGATGGAATTTGTCATGGGACTACCAAAGACTCCTAGAATGAACGATGCAGTATGAGTTATTGTTGATCGTCTTACCAAGTCAGCACATTTTATTTCTATAAGAGAAGATCTACACCTGGATCATCTAGAAAGACTATATATTAATGTAGTTTGGAGACTTCATGGAGTACCCCTATCGATTGTTTCTGATCGTGATCCCAGTTTTACTTCAAGATTCTAAAAAAGTCTTCAGAAATCCCTGGATACGAAACTTCATTTGAGCACTGTTTACCATCCTCAGACAGACGGACAATCAGAACAAACTATTCAAACCTTAGAAGACATGTTGAGATCCTGCTCACTTGACTTTCAGGGTATGTGGGATCAATATTTACCTATGGTAGAATTTTCCTATAACAATAGCTTCCATTCGAGTATTCAGATGGCACCATATGAAGTGTTATATGGAAAGAGATGTCACACACCAACCTGTTGGGATGACGTTGGTGAAAGAAAACTTGAATGTCCATAACTAGTGGAGGAAATGATGGAGAAGGTGAAGCCAATCCAAAATCACATCAAAACAGCTCAAAGTAGGCAGAAGAGCTATGCCGATAATCGAAGGAAGGATTTGGAATTTCAAGTCAGTGATCATGTTATCCTGAAGGTATCTCCATGAAAGGGTGTCATACATTTTGGTAAGAAAGGTAAATTGAGTCCCAGGTACATCAGACCTTTCAAAATTCTAGAACGAATTGGGGTTGTATCTTACCGATTGGCAATGCCTCCAAGTCTCTCCAAAGTTCACGATGTGTTACACGTATCTCTGTTGACGAAATACATGCCTGACCCAACGCATGTACTCATCTATGAGGAATTAGAACTGGAACCTGATCTGTCATATTGCAATGAGGCCATCAGGATTCTTGATACGAGAGAACAAGTACTGAGAAACCGGACGACGCGTCTGGTGAAAGTTTTGTGTAGAAACCATAAGATGGAAGAGGCAACGTGGGAACCCAAGGAACTTATGATGAAGAACCACCCAAGACTTTCACGTGATAAGTATTCTAGAAATTTCGAGAAAGAAATTATTTGAAGGAGGGAAGAATGTAACACCCCATGATTCTACGGTACGCTTCTCTTTGAATAATGTGATTGCGTTTGTTGTACGCAACACCGAGTTCTAACACACCATAACCAATCAAACTAGCCGTTTTGAGTAGTAATACCTACTTTTTGAAATTATATATATATATTATTTTTTTAAATGGACTTCATTTTTGGATTCATAATATCGAATTTAGCCTTAGGTGAAATTTTGGTACTTTTCAGATAACTTTAATATTTTGATGAATAGTGAAAATTACTAAATTTTAATTAAAAACAACTTTTTTGATCAAAATAATTTATAGTGATAAATTATGAATTTGAGTGGTTTTAAAGTATATTTAGAATATATTATTACCATTTAATACAATTTTGGTCATTGTACATAATTGTACAAATAAACCGGACATAAACAACTGTCAATCTTTTGATAGTTATTATGTCTTAAAAACACGCTTTTTGTTTTAACAACGTGAATTAATTTTAAATTAATTTCTACAACTTATGTGTTTTGAATTTGGAAAAATTGATTCCATATTAGGAATCAGGATGTTCTAATTGTGTAAATAGGTAACTTTTATTTTTAGACTTTTTGAATAATTACTTCTGTAAATAATTTATTTACCATGGTTAAGGGTAAATCCGGTAAATAAGGGTTAAAAAAATAATATTATAATAATACTAAATTACCTTAAAATGTGTCCTAGCATTATTGGATGATACATGTTCAACCATAGGCATATTGTGGTCGATTTTGGGTCCCCATGGAGCCACTTGTAGGTGATAGTGACACTTAATTTTAATTAAGATAAAATAAGTACAAAAATGACATAAGCATATATCTTTTAGAAAACGAATTTTTACATATGGTTATTTATGTTATATTTTCGACTATAAATATTTATTAGAAATATAAAAAGATTTCATACACAATCATATTTTATTAATAATTTTTAGACATTAAATAATTTTATTTATTTATGACACAATGATGATGCTGTAATTACCATAATAGTGAAAATTTAAAATAATTGATATTATAAATACCCAAATAAATATAATATGAGACTTTTAATGAATTAAAATAATTTTATAGGATAATATGAAATATTAGTATTTATTTAATTAAATTTTTTCTAATTAATCATTTTGTAATGAGTTTCACAAAAATCAACTATTGAATAGTGTCAAAATTGACATAAAAGCATTTTTAAAACAAATATTATATTATTAATTGATATTAAATTCTGAAAAATATAAGGTTCGGCCAAGAGACTTATATCATGATATTTTTATCAATTGTGGACCACTTGGGGGTCTCTTGGATGTATATGGTATGTTTATTGACCATATAATATAAATATACAAAGAGACATTGTAAAAGTGAAACTAATTAACTTACAGTTAATACTTAAAGATAAGGTTAATATAGTTACCCAAACCCAACTAAATTCTATTGGATAAGTGGTTTTCGACCCATACCCACCTTAAAATTTAAATAATCAACTTTGGATCCATTAGAAACCGAATATGAATTTATTATAAATTAATATTTCTAGCTTTTCCAAATGTTCTCCTCACCCCTCTTATAAAAGGGAACTCCTACTTCTTATTTATTCACACCTTCAAAGCCTTTTGGTTCGGATAAACTCTGCCCAAATACTATCCCAACTTCCCTAACTACAACGTAGAGGACTTAGTTTGATCAGAAATCCAACCTACGGAGCCCTTTTGATCAAATCAAAAGGAAGAACCCGAAGAAGAGGTAATGATTTCACCACCCTTTTCCAAGTTCCTTTCTTCTTCCACTTATTCTTCCTTTGTTATTACCATTATAAAATAATAACTCCAATATCATATATATACTGTGATGTTATTATAAATATGGTACAACCATATTCAGTATTCTATCCACCCTTTGAATAACATTTCACCATACATGTGTACGTACGGCTTACCGTCTCCACGCCGTGGTGTAGTTGTTATTCAATATATTATTATTTGGATGGGTATAATAATGATGTGTAACTCATGTAAATAATAAATATAACATGTTAATTATTCTTTATATATGATATACCATCCATTTATATATTATTTTAATATCAAAAGAATGATTTTTGTCGCTCGTGCGTGCGTACGGACTACCGTCTGCACGAACGCGATGAGATTCATTCTCCATCGTATCCATTCAAGTATAATTATCATTTGATGATTTAAAAATAATGTTTAAGGACTTGATATCATTCTGTATATGAATAATATAAAACCTATCCATGAAATACATGGCTTATGTAACAAAACATATAAAAGAAAACGAGTATGTTAACAACTGAAACGATGATAATACTAAGATATTATTAACAAAGAAATGTTAAAAGATCATATATGATATCTTATGAATGTATATGATTCTTGTATAATTTAATTACAATTATTTCATTATTATACAGGAGGTAAACCTACCTCAACCAAGGAAAAGTACAAGGTAAGGGTTATTTGACAATATTATCATTATCCGAGGTTGTTTATACGTAATAATCTACTGGGATCACTTTATCATCCACATCCATGTTTCTAAAAAATGTATTTCAAAACAATTTTACTATTTAAAAAAATATGGGTTAAAGTCATTTATACCATTGTTTAACTTTTTATAAGAGTTTTATAAAGGAATCTTTCTGTCGTTTTCCAAATAAGGTGCTTTTTTAACCTTTTTGACAGAATTAAGTTAAGAATGTTTCTTAACTTATATGGTGGGTGCGGTTATTTTCTGCCGTTATAAAATCGTCGAAGATTCCCTTACAAGCTTATAAGAATATTTTCAATGAAAATGTTTCATTTTATAAATATATGACTCTTAAATGATTTCAAAATAGAAAGAGATATTTCTCTAAAAAGAGTTTTGATTTCATCTATGTCAACATCGTTTGATGGATTTTATGCTTATTTGAAGTTGATTTATTATGATACAAAACTTCTATATTGTATTGAATGTTTTGTGATATGTTTGACTGTGTATGTGTTATTTTTATACCATTAATAGTTTATGGTGAAAGTATTGACATTTCTTATGCTAGTTTTAATACGAATGTTTATGTTATGTTTAAACCATTTCATATGGGAATGCATTGGACTTAATATGTGATGGGTGGAGCCCGCTATAGATCCTCGATGCATCAGTAGGTCTAATGAGACAAACTAGTGTCTTGGCACAAGGCCTTTGCAAAATCTTATTTGTAATCTTGGCACGAGGCCTTGGCTATGTGGTTATGATAGTCTGGCATTATGCATTCCATCATTATGAATGTTGTTAATGATATTTCATGTGATTATTCGATTAGTAGAATATCCATTTGAATAAGTAAAGGGAATTATTTCATTTTACTTTTTACATACTATGTTGAAGTTCATGTTTAAAAGGATTTTGTATTTTTTATCCATTTCCTTAAATGTTTATGCTTATTTTTGAAATTTTCCGCTATATTGTTATCCTTACTGGGCATTTGAGCTCACCACTTTTCTATGTTTTATTTTTCCCAGGATGTGAAGAAGTAATTTATGAATGACCTGCAGGGATAGTATGTGGGGATATTAGTGTGGAATATGGAGAATATGTTGTTTTAGTAGTTTTCACTTTATGATGTAATGTGAAACTTTATGAATATATATAATGTTTCCCAGGCTACTAAACCAATTGGTCTTTCGATATTAGATCTTTCTTGTGATCATGCTAATGTTATGTAATAATTCACCGACTTTGTGTAACTGTGGTCGGGGCATTACAGTCGGTATCAGAGGAATTTTAGTACAAACCTTGAAAGATAGATTTAGATAAACTCTGATTAGAGCACGTAGACCTAAGATTAACTTTGAGGACTAGTATGGAAGAACTTCCTAGAATTTTGGTATTGTAGATATTTTGTGAGTTTTCCAAGCAATACACCCCTATCTGGATACGAGCAGGTAGAGGCGGATCTGGCACAGATGTACCTAGGGGTATAACCCGAAAACACTGCCTTGAGCTAGACTCGAACGGGAACTGGTGCACGACAACTGGCCTTGCTGCACTCTTGGTTACGACACTCCCGGGGGATATTCTTAGGATAACTCTCATATTCTTTACATATCATTATAAAGGATTTATGAGTATATACTTCCTCAAAGAAAACATTCTTATGATTATGGATTATATCCATAAATAGTTCAATTTATGTTAAGTGTTTTATAAGTATGGGATTATGTATTTTGATTAATAAACTGATCTAGTTTATGCCATTGTTTAGAAATGGCGCCTAGTGGAAGAAATGGAAACCGTATCAATGCACACACTCCATGTAGGGATTGCCCTCCTGCTCAAGATAATTATAGTGGAACTGGTGATGCAACTGGTGTCGATCAGCTAATCACCATACTGGGATAACTCACTCAGGTTATGAATAATAACCTTACCCGTATGGAGCACCCTGATCTGTAGCATGGAGGATCAATGTTAGATCGATTCAAGAGGAAACAAACACCAAAATTCAATGGGAGTACAAATCCATTAGTAGCTGAGCAATGGATAAATTCCCTAGAGAAAATATTTCAGGATTTGGGGAGTAGTGAAATGGAAATAGTTATCATGGCAGTTTATCGACTCACTGGAGATACTGATCAATGGTGGTGATTGATTCAAAACATGAAGGAAGATGATAAAGTTTCAAATATGGAATGGATGGAGTTCAAAGATCTGTTTTTAGAGAAATACATACATCGCGACCATCAAGCAGATATGGAAAGGCAATTTCTGCATCTGAGATAGAAGGAGGATGAGAATGTCACAATGTATGAGGCTAACTTTACAAGGTTAGAAAGGTATGCTAGAGATTATATATGTAACCCAAGAAGTAATATTGATCGTTTCTTTGAAGGGTCAAAACCATTTCTCCATCGAGCATTAGTCTCACAATCCTTCTCGTCGTACGAAGAAATTGTCTCATGTGCTATCAAGACCGAAAAGGAATTTTCTAAGTCTAATGAACTTAAAGAAAAGCAAGAGAATAAGAGACCTTCTGATCAATCTGGGAATGGAAATAATGGGAAGAAGGGAAAGGTTGAATATCCATCTTATGGTAAATGTGGTAAGAAACACCATGGTACTTGCTTGAAGGGAACATGAGTCTGTTACAAGTGTGGTGAAAAAGGCCACCAAGCTCGTGGTTGCAAGGGGATGAAGGAAGCTACAAATTTTCAGTGCTACAATTGCAGGGAGATGGGAAATTATGAAAATGAATGTCCTAAGCGTCAGGAGAACTTACCTCAGAAAAGTCCAAGGGATCAAGGCCAAGCTTATGTTATCACTACTGTTGAGGTAGAATCTCTGAAAGACGTGGTGGTAGGTAATTTAATGGTTTCCTCAAGTTTAGAAAATGCATTATTGGATTATAGATCACCTCTTTGTTTCATATCTTCCCAGTTTGCTATGAAAATTAGATATTTCCAATTTGATTTAACAAGGGAGTTGTCACTTAAAACTCCTAAGGGAAGTATCATTGCAACAAAGATTTGTGAATTAGTCCCCATTAGAGCACATAAATGTTCTTTATCTGCTGATCTCATCATTATACCTATGATTGAGTTTGATATAATCCTTGGTATAGACTGACTTTCAGACTATGATTCGAAGATTTATTGTAAGAATAAAGTGGTTATGATTCTTGATGATGATGATAAGGAACACCTTATCTTTAGAGTAGAATAATCACCACCTAATTCTTATCTAGATCCACCCCTAGTAGCACAACTAAATTAAATTATTGTGGAGGAAGAGAATGAAATGACTGTGGCTGAGGAAAGGAATGTTCAAATAGAGGATGTACCTGTTGTGAAAGTGTAACACCCCAGGTAAATAAATAATATGACATTTTCATATTTATCCATATTTGTGAATAAAATATTAATATGAATTTAAAGGGGATTCTATTCCTGATGGCGTATGCAACATGCAACAATGAGTATCTTGGGAATCTTACGTTGCACTCTAATAATAAAATAATATTATTTTAAATGGTAGTTAACATGTAGCTGTTGTATTGGCGGGAATGGATAGAAATAACTAAAATATGATTATATATGTTTTTAAATGTTTTTACATTTATCAAATAAAAAATAATGGCTAAAATACGGAAAGAATTCAATTTTAGGCGTATAGGCCCTGGTTTTCACTAAAGGTTCACTTATCGCCTTTTGATAGAAAACCGTATTTAAATATAGATTTGTTCACTCTTATACATTATATTGGACCAAATAAAACTCTTCTTAAGAATCGGGACATCAAAATTTACTTTGTGTAAATTTTTGGTATCTTTCGGATAAAGTTCATTTTTTTAATGAATACTGTAAAATGTAGTATTTTAATTCAAAACCTCCTTTTAATCTAATTTATTTATATTATTAGATTATCATTTGAATTGGATTTATTGTGAAATTAGAATATATTTTTACCATTAAATCCATTAGTGGTCGTTGGAATTAATTTCACTTTGAAATCAGACTTAAACTGTGTCAATCTTTTGATACTTATTGTTTCATAAAAACACGTTATTTTCTCTGACAACGGGAATTAGTAATTAAATTAATTAATTTTACTTATATGTTTTGAATTTTGTAATATAGACTTCATTTTTGAATTCGGGATATCAAATATAGCTTAGGGTGAATTTTTGGGATTTTTCTAAAAAACTTCAATTTTGATGAATAGTGAAACCACTAAGTGGTACTTATAAAAAATGATTTTTCCGTTTAAATGAAATTTTTCCATCTTTTTGTTTTGAATTTCAAAAATCTGACATACATGGTTGTCATTATGAAGTAAAATGTGGTTCAATGGGATAAAAATAATTTTTTGGTGAATAGTAACTTATTAAGTTTTTAATCATGATTAGAGGTAATTAGTGTAGTTTAAGGTAAAAATAATGTTTTAATAATATTAAATGAACTTGACACATGTACTAACCTCATTGGATGTTTCATGGCCGACCAAAAAAACCCATGGGTCAACTTGGGGACCCCATGAAGCAACTTTGGTTGGAAAATGACATTAATATCTTTTTATTTAAAGTTATAGTAAAAATGAGACAAACATGAAATGTTTTACTAAAACAATTTTTACATGGGGTTATACAAATAATATTTTTGACTATAAATATTCATTGGAAATATAAAACGATTTCCTACATCATAGTATTTTTTTATTAATTTTTAGACATTAAATAAATTAAATTATTTATGACATCATGATGATGCAGCGATGCCCTCATTATTTAACGATTTAAATAAAATGGAATGATAATGTAATATATAAGATATAAACATGTCCAAAACCTATTGGATGAGTGGATTTACAACCCTTATCACCTTACCCTCGAAACACATCAATGTGGGACCTCTTAAATCCTAATACCATTTTAAAATAAAGTGACTTTTCTTTACCTTCCAAGAGTGCCCCTCCTCTCCTCTTATAAAAGGCCCCCACCTCTACCTCCTTACCCACACTCCCAAAGCCTTTGGCTCCTCTAGACACTTCCCATTTTGTCTCTACACTTCCCTCGCATACTCCTTGAAGCCTCACATTGGGCATAAGTCTTCCCAAGGAAGCCTTTGAGCTCAAACCAAAGGGAGTTACCCGATTTTAAGGTAATGTCTTCACTTGAGTCCTTTTGTTTTATTTTGCTTCTCCAAGCCCCCTAAACTATTTTTATTAATTTATTTTGTAACAAATCCAGTAACATAAATATAATAGTATGTTGTTATAAGAAGGATTCAAGCTACACTTTCACAAACCTACATCTAAATGTTAAAGAACATACTGTTTTCGTGGATGGCGAATTTCGGCCTCCCGAAATGATGATTGTTCAACATTCTTTTAACACCTTCAAAGGTGGCCATTAAGATGACACAATATTTATATGTGATATATAATATGTTTATGTTTTCATTATGCTTCTGTATTTTTCATTTTTGGCATACCTTTATGGTTTCCATTATGGGTAAACGCGATATCTTCATTTAAGGAAGTGCGGACTACCGCCCCCTCAAAATGATTTGATTCGTTAATACCATATGTGGAACGTATAAAGGATATATTTAATAATATTATATATAATACCATACTGTAATTAAAATAATATTATGTGTCATTATGTTTTAATTCCATTAAATATGAAATAGAAATGAAAGTAGCGTTCATGCGTACGTACGACTTACCGTCTCCATGAACGGTACATTTCATTTCTTATCTCAAAATGTTATGTAATATTATAAGTACATATATATAATGGATATATATGTAATATATTACATATAAATTATGGATATAATTCTGGAATTATAACATATATATATATATATCTCATTTTGTTTTAATTCCATTAAGATGACAAAAAATGAATGCAGCGTTCATGCGTACGTACCACCTACCGTCTCCATGAACGGTGCTTTTCGTTTTTTATCTCCAAATGATATGGAATAGTATAAAATGAATATTTACTGGATATATATGATATTTTAATCATTAATACTATTATTGAAATTATTTACTTATAACTACATGGACAATCTTTTTTCAAACAAGTTCATTTTTGACTCATGTACCAAACATCGGCAAAAACGTCTGATATGAACTAACATTATTAAAAAATTATTATAACATTATAATATGTGATATGAACTGAATAATAATTTCTAAAGGAGGTACTTAAGAAATTATTAATTGACCAAAGTTTATTATTCATGAATATAAATAAACGAACAAGACAAGTTGGACTTGAGGTAAGGGATCCTACTCCTCTCTATCTTTTTAAGTACACTCTTTTTTGTCATTCTGTCTAAGCTCATATTTCTTGTTATTGGGATGTTATTTTATATTAATCATACATTAATTTTTATTTTAATATGATGAGTGACCCTATTATCTCTCATCAATCCATTTTGGAAGCTTCGAGTGGCGCCTTTAGGATGCCGAATTTTCGTAAGAGATCTAACCTCTCTCTTTCTCTTTAAGTACTCTCCTTTGTGTCACTTATTTTAAGATCCTCTTTGTTATGATGGGGGATGTTATTTTATATTCCTCTTGCTGTAAATTTTATTGTAATGTGATGAGATACCCTATTTGATATCATCAATCCATTTTTGGATGTTTTATTTGCCATCGTTAGGCTGCCGAGTTTTCGTAAGGGATTTTTCGTCTCACTTTTATTCCTGTGAGATTTATGCTACATTTTCCACAATTTCCTTTGAGTGGTGTATTTACTGACCATTATATTACACATTGTGTTATATTCTTTCATTTATAAGTATTTCCATCAATGTTGTATTGTCCTTCTTTCACGGGGCGTATGTTTCGAAAGATACCCATGTCGGTAAGGGAACCTTTCACCCTCCTCTTTTTAAAAGACTTCTTTTGTTGGGTCTTTTAATTTACTTATTGCTCTGTTGGGATATGTTCTTATATATCCTTATTGATGTAAATTTTATGTCCAAGTGATGAGATCCCCTTTTTTTTCTTTCATCAACTCTTTTTCTGAATTTTATAGTGACGCCGTTAGGCTGTCTAATTTTTTCAAGGGAACTTCTTAACCCAATTTCGATTTCTTTGGGTTCAACATGTAGTTATTGAATATGTCATATTTTGAATATTTGTGAATGACCTTTCATTATTTTACACTTAATATCCACTTATATTTGGTATATTCGTTTTTCACACATAATTATTCAATTGATTTATCCTTAAACCAAGGATACCGTCTTTGTAAGGGACTTCGTCTCAATCTCCATTAATTGAGGCATATTTTGTTTTATACACAACCTTATTTTATATGGTGTATAAATCCCTTTTAATTTTACTTTTATTCAAAAGGAATCGTTTTTATACGAAGCGTTTACTAAACGATAAAAGGGAATGTTTTCGTCGTAATTATGCGGGGACAACAACTTCTTTGCCACCATGACCATTATTTGAGTTTCGGCTTCCTCTACAAGCCATACCTTTTTTTAAAGATAAATAAATACCATGTTTTGATTTTCATTTATTTTGGTATTGAAAATGGTTTTCATAATGTTTTTATATCAATGTGTTGTATTGATATCTTGTGATAGAAATGTGGAAATGTTATGTTTCCTTTATGCATGTTTTATGTGATATGATTATGTTGAGGTTCTTGGGAATTATTATGAAGATGGGTGGTTCCATGATAAACTAAGGGCAGGTGAGCCTGATATAGCTCTCTAATGCATTGGGTAACGCGAAGGAGTGAAATGTTAAGGTTTCTCCGAAGAGATTTAGGGAATATACTGTGATGGGTATTCCAAACGTAACCAAGAGGGTTACTCTCTACGTAAGAATGTTATGAATTCCGAAAGTTACCTTTATGTCTTATGATTTCTATGATTTATTCATGATTTGATGATGTATGTTAATGTGCCTATGTTTTATGGGTAAAGTATGATTTCATTCTTCTGTATATATGAACTCATGTTTCCTTTCCATATTTTTATAACCCTTACTGAGTTTTTTATGCTCATCCGAAGTTTTTGAAATGTTTTTCATAGGTCAAGGGAAAGGTACATGATGTGATGCTAGTGTCAATTATGTGTCAATAACGAATCCATGTTTTATTTTAAATATGTTTCCATTGATGGGAAAAATGAATACTATCTTTTTTGTAACCACTTTGTTTAAATGTGGAATGTAATGCAAGTTTCATGATCTAATTCTCTAAAACACTAAACCTGAAAATATCCTCAATGTGTAATCTTGTAATAACTCAAGATTAATTAAGGTTTAAGGATGGGGCCTTATAGTTGGTATCAGAGGTCGGTTTAGATAACTTTAGAGATTAGGGTATTCTTTAAGCATAAGTGGCATTACCATAATGGCTAGGATTTCAGAAAGAGCCCTAGTTTTAGATAAATTGAATGAGTAAGTGTATCTTAGTGTTTACATTCCTCATTAGTAAATGATGGTTTTGTTGATATACTCACACTTAAATTTTTGTTTTTAGTGAGTGGATGGATCTATTAGGCACCAAAGAGACAACAGGTTTGAAGGAAACTGTGGTGGTTCTATGATTAAGATACTAGATAAAATGGGGGATTCAGTAAGGAAACTCGTGGTTGTTCTAAACAAACTATCAAGGAGTCATGATCAACCACTTGAACCTTGGTATGATCTTTAATGCATCATGTAAGAGATGACCAATCGATGTGGAAGTTCATGTAATAATTATAAAGGTATCCATTAGTGTTTATATGATCCTTACTTTTGAGGTAATTATGGGTTACTATATGTTATGATGGAAGTGAAAGGCATGAGATAAAATTGAGGTTAAATTATGTTATGGTTATTTTTGATGATTTTATCTCGTTTTGGGAAATGATTTGAGAATTATATAGTTTTGGTAAAAGGACAACACGCAGACCGTGTGACTACCCGTCGTGTCGGACAAAGCTACGGGAATCGAACCCACAACAAAAGTGTGACTGGTATTTATCGCCTACCAATGGACTACGTGAAGTCCCTGGTTAGTTTGACTGATTCGTTTTAGTTAGATGATTTTATGAATTAAGAGTAAGTTTATTTTGGGTTTACATTGAAGAATTTTATGGAAAAATTGGTTATCGAATGGTCCTCATTGAACTTTGGGTTTTGTTGGACAAATTTTTGAGATTAAGAATAGATTTTCTTTTTATAATGGGTTATCCTTTTCTGGATTATCGGATCTTATAGTAAACTATTTGGTTTTAGTTTTGGTTAAGGTTTGAAGACAGGGGAATTGTATAGTTCTTTTTTTGCGGATTAGGTGCTCCTCTAAAAAGTTGTTTATATTACTCTTAATGCGAACAAGTCATTCTAAATACTCGTCTTTTGGAAAAAGTATGAGTCTATGTGAGAAATCTAGTAAAAGTTGAAAGTCAACATGACAAGTAAGTATGTTTCCTTTTGTTTTATTTAAGCTCAAAAATAAATTACTCAATAAAAAGTAACTTAAAAAAAATGTTGTCTATTAAATTTTCCTACTGGGGAATCGAATACCATTTAACCCATCACAAGTTTGCGATTTTCTTATGGTTAACTTTTTCCTAGACATGTTTATTATCACTCTCCCTCAAGAACATGACCCTTTGATTTTTCTTCCATGTCCATGTTTTCCTACATGGAATCCTAGTATGGGTTAACTACGGTGACCTCTGTACTTATCTTCCTTCATTTTAAAGTGATTTTTTTACCGAGTCTTGTTCCGATGTGGGACTTTCAAAGATGTTTCCAAGCTCAATTTTAAAAATTGTGAGGATGCAATTCCCAAAAGGGGGGAAGGATGTAACACCCCTGGTAAATAAAGAATATGACATTTTCATATTTATCCATATTTGTGAATAAAATATTAATATGAATTTAAAGGGTACGATATGCTCGATGGCGTACGCAACATGCAACAACGAGTTTCTTGGGAATCTTACGTTGCACTCTAATAATCAAATAATATTATTTTAAATGGTATATAACATGTAGCTATTGTATTGGCGGAAATGGATAGAAATAACTAAAATATGATTATATATGGCATTAAATGTTTTTACATTTATCCAATAAAAGATAAAGGCTTAAAATACGGAAAGAATTCAATTTTAGGCGTATATGCCCTAGATTTCACTAAAGGTTCACTTATCGCCTTTTGATGGAAAACCGTCATTAAATATAGTTTTGTTCACTCTTACACATTCTATTGGACCAAATAAAACTCTTTTTAAGAATCGGGACCTCAAAATTTACTTTGTGTAAATTTTTGGTATCTTTCCGATAAAGTTCATTTTTTTAATGAATAGTGTAAAATGTTGTATTTTAATTCAAAACCTCTTTTTAATCTAATTTATTTATATGATTATATTATCTTTTGAATTGGTTTTAAAGTGAAATTACAATATGTTTTTACCAATAAATCCAATAGTGGTCATTGGAATTAATTTCACTTTGAAATCAGACTTAAACTAGTGTCAATCTTTTGATACTTATTGTTTCATAAAAACACGCTATTTGCTCTAACAGCGGGAATTAGTTATTAAATTAACTAATGTGACTTATATTTTTTTAATTTTGTATAATATACTTCATTTTTGAATTCATAATATCAAATATATCTTATGGTGAATTTTTGGGAATTTTCTGAATAACTTCAATTTTTGATGAATAGTGAAACCACTAAGTGGTACTTATAAAAAATGATTTTTCCGTTTAAATGAAAGTTTGCCATCTTTGTGTTTTGAATTTCAAAAATCTGACATACATGGTTGTCATTAAGACATAAAATGTGGTTCAATGGGATAAAAATAATTTCTTGGTGAATAGTAACTTATTAAGTTTTTAATCGCGATTAGAGGTAATTACTGTAGTTTAAGGTAAAAATAATGTTTTAATAATATGAAATGAACTTGAAACATGTAATAACCTCATTGGATGTGTCCTGGCCGACCATGAAAACTCATGGGTAAACTTGGGGACCCTATGAAGCCACTTTGGTTGGAAAAAGACATTAATATCTTTTTATTTAATGTTATAGTAAAAATGAGACAAACATGAAATGTTTGACTAAAACAATTTTTTCATGGGGTTATACAAATCATATTTTTGAATATCAATATTTATTGGAAATCTAAAAAGATTTCGTACATCATAGTATTTTTTTATAATTTTTAGACTTTAAATAAATTAAATTATTTATGACATAATGATGAAGTGGCGAAGACCTCATTATATAACGATTTAAATAAATTGGAAAGATAATGTAATATATAAGACCTAAACATTTCCAGAACCTCTTGGATGAGTGGATTTAGAACCATTATCACCTTATCCTAGAAACACATCAATGTGGTACCTCTTAAATCCGAATACCATTTTAAAATAAAGTGACTTTTCTTTACCTTCCAAGAGTGCCCCTCCTCTCCTCTTATAAAAGGTCACTACCTCTACATCCTTACCCACACTCCCAAAGCCTTTGGCTCGGAAAACCTCTGCCCATTTTGTCTCTCCACTTCCCTCTATTACTCCTTCAAGCCTCACATTGGGCAGAATTCTTCCCAAGGAATCCTTTGAGCTCAAACCAAAGGGAGTTACCCGATTTTAAGGTAATGTCTTCACTTGAGTCCTTCTGATTTATTTTTCTTATCCAACACCCTAAACTCTTTTTATTCATATATTTTGTAACAAATCCAGTATAATAAATATTCTAGGATGTTTTTATAAGAATTATTCGATCTACACTTTCACACACCTACAACTAATGGTTAAAGAACATACTGTTTCCGTGGATGGCGAATTTCGGCCTCCCGAAACGATGATTGTTCAACATTCTTTTAACACCTTCAAAGGTGGCCATTAAGATGACAATATATTTATATGTGATATATAATATATTTATGTTTTCCTTGAGCTTCTGTATTTTTCATTTTGGGCATACCTTTATGGTTTCCATTATGGGTAAACGCGATATCTTCATTTAAGGAAGTGCGGACTACCTCCCCCTCAAAGTGATTTGATTCGTTAATACCATATGTGGTACGTATAAAGGATATATTTAATAATATTATATATGATACCATACTGGAGTTAAAATAATATTATTTATCATTATGTTTTAATTTCATTAAATATGAAATAGAAATGCAAGTCGCGTTCATGCGTACGTACGGCTTACCGTCTCCATGAACTGTACATTTCATTTCTTATCTCAAAATGTTATGTAATATTATAAGTAAATATATATAATGGATATATATGTAATATATTACATCTAAATTATGTATATCATTCTGGAATTATAACATATATATATCTCTCTCATTTTTTTAATTCCATTAATATGACAAAAAAATGAAAGTAGCGTTCATGCGTACGTACGGCCTACCGTCTCCATAAACGATGCTTTTCATTTTTTATCTACAAATGATATGTAATAGTATAAAATTAAAATTTACTGGATATATATGATATTTTAATCATTAATAATATTCTGGAAATTATTTACTTATAACTACATGGACAATCTTTTTTCAAACAAGTTCATTTTTGACTCATGTACCAAACATCGGCAAAAATGTATGATATGAACTAACATTATTAAAAAATTATTATAACATTACAATATGTGATATGAACTGAATAATAATCTCTAAAGAAGTTACTTAGGCATTTATTAATTGACCAAAGTTTATTATTCCGGAATATAAAGAAACAAACAAGACAAGTTGGACTTGAGGTAAGGGATCCTACTCCTCTCATTATTTTTAAGTACACTATTTTATGTCATTCTGTCTAAGTTCATATTTCTTGTTATTGGGATGTTATTTTATATTAATCTTACATTAATTTTTATGTTAATATGATGAGTGACCCTATTCTATCTCATCAATCCATTTTGGAAGCTTCGAGTGGCGCCTTTAGGATGCCGAATTTTCGTAAGAGATCTAACCTCTCTCTTTCTCTTTAAGTACTCTCCTTTGTGTCACTTCTTTTAATCTCCTCTTTGTTATGATGGGGGGTGTTATTTTATATTCCTCTTTCTGTAAATTTAATTTTAATGTGATTAGATACCCTATTTTATCTCATCAATCCATTTTTGGATGTTTTATGTGGCGTCGTTAGGCTGCCGAGTTTTCGTAAGGGATTTTTCGTCTCACTTTTATTCCCGTGAGATTTATGCTACATTTGCCAAAATTTCCTTTGATTGGTGTACATACTGACCATTATATTACTCATTGTGTAATATTATTTCATTTATAAGTATTTACATCAATGTTGTATTGTCCTTCTTTCACGGGGCGTATGTATCGAAAGATACCCATGTCGGTAAGGGAACCTTTCACCCTCCTCTTTTTAAAAGACATCATTTGTTAGGTCTTTTAATTTACTTATTGTTATGTTGGGATATGTTCATATATGTCCTTATTGATGTAAATTTTATGTCAAAGTGATGAGATCCCCTTTTTATCTCTCATCAACTCTTTTTCTGAATTTTGAAGTGACGTCGTTAGGCTGTCTAATTTTTTCAAGGGATCTTCTTAACCCAAATTCGATTTCTTTGGGTTCAACATGTAGTTATTGAATATATCATATTTGGAATATGTGTGAATGATAATTGATTATTTTACACTTAATATCCACTTATATTTGGTGTATTCATTTGTCACACATTATTATTCAATTGATTTATCCTTAAACCAAGGATACCGTCTTTGTAAGGGACTTCGTCTCAATCTCCATTCATTGAGGTATATTTTGTTTTATACACAACCTTCTTTTATACGATTTATAAACCCCTTTGACTTTTACAATTATTCAAAAGGAATCTTTTTTATACAAAGCGTTTACTAAACGTCAAAATGGAATGTTTTTGTCGTACGTATGTGGCGACAATGACTTCTCCGCCACCATGACCATTATTTGAGTTTCGGCTTCCTCTACAATCCATACATTTTTTAAAGAAAAATAAATACCATGTTTTGATTTTATTTTATTTTGGTATTGAAAATGGTTTTCATAATGTTTTTATATCAATGTGTTGTATTGATATCTTTTAATTGAAAGGTGGAAATGTTATGTTTCCCTTATGCATGTTTTATGTGATATGATTATGTTGAGGTTCTTGGGAATTATTATGAAGACGGGTGGTTCTATGATAAACTAAGGGCGGGTGAGCCCGATATAGCTCTCCAATGCATTGGGTAACGCGAAGGAGTGAAACGTTAAGGTTTCTCCGAAGAGATTTAGGGAATATACTGTGATGGGTATTCCAAACGTAACCAAGAGGGTTACTCCCTACGTAAGAATGTTATGAATGCCTCAAGTTACCTTTATGTCTTATGATTTCTATGATTGATTGATGATTTTATGATATATGTTAATGTGCCTATGTTTTATGGGTAAAGTATGATTTCATTCTTATGTATATATGAACTCATGTTTCCTTTCCATATTTTTATAACCCTTACTGAGCTTTTTATGCTCATCCGAAGTTTTTGAAATGTTTTTCATAGGTCAAGGGAAAGGTACATGATGTGATGATAGTGTCAATGATGTGTCAATAACGAATCCATGTTTTATTTAAAATATGTTTCCGTTGATGGGAAGAATGAATACTATCTTTTTTGTAACCACTTTGTTTAAATGTGGAATGTAATGCAAGTTTCATGATCTAATTCTCAAATACTCTAAACCTGAAAATATCCTCAATGTGTAATCTTGTAATAACTCAAGATTAATTAAGGTTTAAGGATGGGGCCTTATAGTTGGTATCAGAGGTCAGTTTAGATAACTTTAGAGATTAGGGTATTCTTTAAGCATAAGTGGCATTACCATAATGGTTAGGATTTCAGAAAGAGTCCTAGTTTTAGATAAATTGAATGAGTAAGTGTATCTTAGTGTTTACATTCCTCATTAGTAAATGATGGTTTTGTTGATATACTCACACTGAAATTTTTGTTTTTAGTGAATGGATGGATCTAGTAGGCACCAAAGAGACAACAAGTTTGAAGGAAACTGTGGTGGTTCTATGATTAAGATACTAGATAAAATGGGGGATTCAGTGAGGAAACTCGTGGTTGTTCTAAACAAACTATCAAGGAGTCATGATCTACCACTTGAACCATGGTATGATCTTTAATTCATCATGTTAGAGATGACCAATCGATGTGGAAGTTCATGTAATAATTATAAAGGTAACCATTAGTGTTTATATGATCCTTACTTTTGAGGTAATTATGGGTTACTATATGTTATGATGGAAGTGAAAGGCATGAGATAAAATTAAGGTTAAATTATGTTATGGTTATTTTTGAAGATTTTATCTCTTTTTGGGAAATGATTTGAGAATTATATAGTTTTGGAAAAAGGACAACACGAAGACCGTGTGACTACCCATCGCTTCGGACAAAGCTGCGGGAATCGAACCCACAACAAAAGTGCGACTGGTATTCATCGCCTACCAATGGACTACGTCAAGTCCCTGGTTAGTTTGACTGATTTGTTTTAGTTAGATGATTTTATGAATTAAGAGTAAGTTGATTTTGGGTTTACATTGAATAATTTTAAGGACAAATTGGTTATCTAATGGTCCTCATTGAACTTTGGGTTTTGTTGGAAATTTTTGAGATTAAGAATAGATTTTCTTTTTATAAAGGGTTATCCTTTTCTGGATTATCTGATCTTATAGTAAACTTTTTGGTTTTAGTTTTGGTTAAGGTTCGAAGATAGGGGAATTGTATAGTTCTTTTTTGGTGGATTAGGTGCTCCTCTAAATAGTTGTTTATAGTTCTCTTAATGCGAACAAGTCTTTCTAAATACTCGTCTTTTGGAGAAAGTATGAGTCTATGTGAGAAATCTAGTAAAAGTTGAAAGTCAACATGACAAGTAAGTATGTTTCCTTATGTTTTATATAAGCTCAAAAATAAATTCCTCAACAAAAAGTAACTTAAAAAAAATTTTGTCTATTAAATTTTCCTACTGGGGAATCGAATACCATTTAACCCATCACAAGTTTGTGATTTTCTTATGGTTAACTTTTTCCTAGACATGTTTATTATCACTCTCCCTCAAGAACATGACGCATTGATTTTTCTTCCAGGTCCATGTTTTCCTACATGGAATCCTAGTATGGGTTAACTAAGGTGACCTCTGTACTTATCTTCCTTCATTTTAAAGTGATTTTTTTACCGAGTCTTGTTCCGATGTGGGACTTTCAAAGATGTTTCCAAGCTCAATTTACAAAATTGCGAGGATGCAATTCCCAAAAGGGGGGAAGGATGTAACACCCCAGGTAAATAAAGAATATGACATTTTCATATTTATCCATATTTGTGAATAAAATATTAATATGAATTTAAAGGGTACGCTATGCTCGATGGCGTACGCAACATGCAACAACGAGTTTCTTGGGAATCTTACGTTGCACTCTAATAATAAAATAATATTATTTTAAATGGTATTTAACATGTAGCTGTTGTATTGGCAGGAATGGATAGAAATAACTAAAATATGATTTTATATGGCATTAAATGTTTTTACATTTATCCAATAAAAGATAAAGGCTTAAAATACGGAAAGAATTCAATTTTAGGCGTATATGCCCTAGATTTCACTAAAGGTTCACTTGTCACCTTTTGATGGAAAACCGTCATTAAATATAGTTTTGTTCACTCTTAAACATTATATTGGACCAAATAAAACTCTTTTTAAGAATCGGGACATCAAAATTTACTTTGTGTAAATTTTTGGTATCTTTCCGATAAAGTTCATTTTTTTAATGAATAGTGTAAAATGTAGTATTTTAATTCAAAACAACTTTTTAATCTAATTTCTTTATATGATTATATTATCTTTTGAATTGGTTTTAAAGTTAAATTACAATATGTTTTTACCAATAAATCCAATAGTGGTCATTGGAATTAATTTCACTTTGAAATCAGACTTAAACTAGTGTCAATCTTTTGATACTTATTGTTTCATAAAAACACACTATTTGCTCTAACAACGGGAATTAGTTATTAAATTAACTAATGTGACTTATATGTTTTGAATTTTGTAAAATATACTTCATTTTTGAATTCAGAATATCAAATATATCTTATGGTGATTTTTTGGGAATTTTCTGAATAACTTCAATTTTTGATGAATAGTGAAACCACTAAGTGGTACTTATAAAAAATGATTTTTCCGTTTAAATGAAAGTTTGCCATATTTGTGTTTTGAATTTAAAAAATCCGACATACATGGTTGTCATTAAGACATAAAATGTGGTTCAATGGGATAAAAATAATTTCTTGGTGAATAGTTACTTATTAAGTTTTTAATCACGATTAGAGGTAATTAATGTAGTTTAAGGTAAAAATAATGTTTTAATAATATGAAATGAACTTGAAACATGTAATAACCTCATTGGATGTGTCTTGGCCGACCAATAAAACTCATGGGTAAACTTGGGGACCCCATGAAGCCACTTTGGTTGGAAAATGACATTAATATCATTTTATTTAATGTTATAGTAAAAATGAGACAAACATGAAATGTTTTACTAAAACAATTTTTACATGGGGTTATACAAATCATATTTTTGACTATAAATATTTATTGGAAATCTAAAAAGATTTCGTACATCATAGTATATTTTTTATAATTTTTAGACATTAAATAAATTAAATTATTTATGACATAATGATGAAGCAGCGAAGACCTCATTATATAACGATTTAAATAAAATGGAAAGATAATGTAATATCTAAGACCTAAACATTTCCAGAACCTCTTGGATGAGTTTATTTAGAACCATTATCACCTTATCCTAGAAACACATCAATGTGGTACCTCTTAAATCCGAATACCATTTTAAAATAAAGTGACTTTTCTTTACCTTCCAAGAGTGCCCCTCCTCTCCTCTTATAAAAGGTCCCCACCTCTACATCATTACCCACACTCCCAAAGCCATTGGCTCGGTAAACCTCTGCCCATTTTGTCTCTACACTTCCCTCTCTTACTCCTTCAAGCCTCACATTGGGCAGAAGTCTTCCCAAGGAAGCCTTTGAGCTCAAACCAAAGGGAGTTACCCGATTTTAAGGTAATGTCTTCACTTGAGTCCTTTTGTTTTATTTTGCTTATCCAACCCCCTAAACTCGTTTTATTCATTTATTTTGTAACAATTCCAGTATAATAAATATTCTACGATGTTTTTATAAGAAGTATTAGATCTACACTTTCACACACCTACATCTAATGGTTAAAGAACATACTGTTTCCGTGGATGGAGAATTTCGGCCTCCCGAAACGATGATTGTTCAACATTATTTTAACACCTTCAAAGGTGGCAATTAAGATGACACTATATTTATATGTGATATATAATATTTTTATGTTTTCCTTAAGCTTCTGTATTTTTCATTTTGGGAATACCTTTATGGTTTCCATTATGGGTAAACGCGATATCTTCATTTAAGGAAGTGCGGACTACCTCCCCCTCAAAGTGATTTGATTCGTTAATACCATATGTGGTACGTATAAAGGATATATTTAATAATATTATATATTATACCATACTGGAGTTAAAATACTATTATTTATCATTATGTTTTAATTTCATTAAATATGAAATAGAAATGCAAGTAGCGTTCATGCGTACGTACGGCTTACCGTCTCCATGAACTGTACATTTCATTTCTTATCTCAAAATGTTATGTAATATTATAAGTAAATATATATAATGGATATATATGTAATATATTACATCTAAATTATGGATATCATTCTGGAATTATAATATATATATATCTCTCTCCTTTTTTTTAATTCCACTAATATGACAAAAAAATGAAAGTAGCGTTCATGCGTACGTACGGCCTACCGTCTCCATAAACGGTGCTTTTCGTTTTTTATCTACAAATGATATGTAATAGTATAAAATTAATATTTACTGCATATATATGATATTTTAATCATTAATACTATTCTAGAAATTATTTACTTATAACTACATGGACAATCTTTTTTCAAACAACTTCATTTTTGACTCATGTACCAAACATCGGCAAAAACGTATGATATGAACTAACATTATTAAAAAATTATTATAACATTAAAATATGTGATATGAACTGAATAATAATCTCTAAAGGATTTACTTAGGCATTAATTAATTGACCAATGTTTATTATTCCGGAATATAAAGAAACAAATAAGACAAGTTGGACTTGAGGTAAGGGATCCTACTCCTCTCGTTCTTTTTAAGTACACTATTTTATGTCATTCTGTCTAAGCTCATCTTTCTTGTTATTGGGATGTTCTTTTCTATTACTCTTACTTTAATTTTTATGCTCATATGATGAGAGACCTATTCTCTCTCATCAATCCATTTTTGAAGTTTCAAGTGGTGCCGTTAGGCTGCCGAATTTTCGTAAGAAATCTAATCTCTCTCTTTCTCTTTAAGTACTCTCCTTTATGTCACTTCTTTTAAGATCCTCTTTGTTATGATGGGGGATGTTCTTTTATATTCCTATTTCTGTAAATATTATTGTAATGTGATGAGATACCCTATTTGATCTCATCAATCCATTTTTGGTAGTTTTAAGTGGCGCTGTTAGGCTGCCGAGTTTTCGTAAGGGATTTTTCATCTCACTTTTATTCCCGTGAGATTTATGCTACATTTTCCACAATTTCCTTTCAGTGGTGTATGTACTGACCATTATATTACTCATTGTGTAATATTCTTTCATTTATAAGTATTTACATCAATATTGTATTGTCCTTCTTTCACAGGGCGTATGTATCGAAAGATACCAATGTCGGTAAGGGAACCTTTCACCCTCCTCATTTTAAAAGACTTATTTTGTTAGGTCTTTTAATTTACTTATTGTTATGTTGGGATATGTTCATATATATCCTTATTGATGTAAATTTTATGTCTAAGTGATGATATCCCCTTTTTATCTCTCATCAACTCTTTTTCTGAATTTTGAAGTGACGTCGTTAGGCTGTCTAATTTTTTCAAGGGATCTTCTTAACCCAAATTCGATTTCTTTGGGTTCAACATGTAGTTATTGAATATATCATATTTGGAATATGTGTGAATGAACATTGATAATTTTACACTTAATATCCACTTATATTTGGTGTATTCATTTTTCACACATAATTATTCAATTGATTTATCCTTAAACCAAGGATACCGTCTTTGTAAGGGACTTCGTCTCAATCTCCATTAATTGAGGCATATTTTGTTTTATACACAACCTTCTTTTATACAGTTTATAAACCCCTTTGAATTTTACATTTATTCAAAAGGAATCGTTTTTATACAAAGCGTTTACTAAACGTCAAAATGGAATGTTTTTGTCGTACGTATGTGGCGACAATGACTTCTCCGCCACAATGACCATTATTTGAGTTTCGGCTTCCTCTATAAGCCATACCTTTTTTAAAGAAAAATAAATACCATGTTTTGATTTTCTTTTATTTTGGTATTGAAAATGGTTTTCATAATGTTTTTATATCAATGTGTTGTATTGATATCTTTTAATTGAAAGGTGGAAATGTTATGTTTCCCTTATGCATGTTTTATGTGATATGATTATGTTGAGGTTCTTGGGAATTATTATGAAGACGAGTTGTTCTGTGATAAACTAAGGGCGGGTGAGCCCGATATAGCTCTCCAATGCATTGGGTAACATGAAGGAGTGAAACGTTAAGGTTTCTCTGAAGAGATTTAGGGAATATACTATGATGGGTATTCCAAATGTAACCAAGAGGGTTACTCCCTATGTAAGAATGCCTCAAGTTACCATTATGTCTTATGATTTCTATGATTTATTCATGATTTGATGATGTATGTTAAAGTTCCTATGTTTTATGGGTAATGTATGATTTCATTCTTATTTATATATAAACTCATGTTTCCTTTCCATATTTTTATAACCCTTACTGAGCTTTTTATGCTCATCCCAAGTTTTTGTAATGGTTTTCATAGGTCAAGGGAAAGGTACATGATGTGATGATAGTGTCAAGGATGTGTTAAGAAAGAATCCATGTTTTATTTTAAATATGTTTCCGTTGATGGGAAGAATGAATACTATCTTTTTTGTAACCACTTTGTTTGAATGTGGAATGTAATTCAAGTATCATTATCTAATTCTCTAAAACACTAAACCTGAAAAGATCCTCAATGTGTAGTCTTGTAACAACTCAAGATTAATTAATGTTTAAGGCTGGGGCCTTATAGAAAGAATATGTAGATGTGTTTCCGGAATATTTACCTGGAGATCCTCCAGAACTAGATGTTGAGTTTTTCGTTGATTTAATTCCTGGATCAAGGCCTATATCAAAGACCCCTTATAGAATGGCCACTGTAGATTTAGTCGAACTAAAGAAACAACTAGAGGAATTAAGTAATAAGGGATTTATTCTCCCTAGTGTTTCTCAATGGGGAGACCCTGTTCTATTTGTTAAAAAGAATGAAGGATCTTTGAGGTTATGTATCAACTACAGGGAGATCAATGCTACAACAATAAAGAACAAGTATCCCCTACCACAAATTGATGATTTTTTTGACCAACTACATGGAGCTCAATACTTTTCAATGATTGAACTTTGATCTGGATACAATCAGTTGTGTGTGAAGAAGGAAGAAATTCTGAAGACAACATTTCGAACAAGGTACGGGCATTACGAGTTTACAGTAATGCCTTTTGGATTGACTAATGAACCCTCTGTATTCATAGATCTGATGAATAGTGTTTTCAAGGAGTATCTCGACGAATTTGTGGTGGTATTTATTGATGATATCTTGTTATACTCCAAAATCTACAAAGATCATGAAAATCACTTGCACATTATCCTGAAGACTCTAATAAGACATAAATTATATGGGAAGTTTAGCAAGTGTGAATTCTGGCATCAGGAGATTTCTTTTCTTGGCCATATTGTCTCTAAAGATGGAATCTCTGTTGATCCTTCTAAGACCAAGGAAATCCAAGAATTGCCAGCACCTACGAGTATAAATGAGGTACGTAGTTTTATTGGTTTAGTAGGTTATTATCGACGTTTCTTCCAGAATTTTTCCCGATTGGATAACCCATTAACGAAGCTCGCACTTAAAGGGGTTAAATTTGTTTAGACAAAATAATGTGAAAAATGTTTCAAAGAACTGAAGAGAAGATTAGTCAGTGCTCCTATATTGACTCTACCATCAGGGAATGATGGTTTCATTATTTATAGTGATGCATCGAAGAAAGGCCTTCATTGTGTCCTTATGCAGAATGATAGAGTTATTGCCTATGAATCATGACAGTTGAAAATTCATGAAGAAAACTATCCTACTCATTATCTCGAGTTAGAAGAAGTGATCTTTGCTTTGAAGATATGGAGGCACTACCTCTGTGGTGAAAAATGTGAGATTTATACTGATCACAAGAGTTTGACGTATATTTTCTCACAAAAAGAACTCAACATGAGGCAAAGGAGATGTCTTGAATTACTCAAGGATTATGATTGCACGATACACTACCACCCGGGGAAGGAAAACAGGGTGGCAGATGCTTTGAGCATAAAAGACCATGGAGTTTTGAACAATATGAGAATTGAAAGCGATCCAATCTTCATGGATCTAGTGAAGATGGACGTGGGAATAACCAGAGAAGGAGAAACATTAATGCTTTTTCAAATGGTTGCCAAACCATTTTTACTAGAAAGGATTAAGAGTTCTCATACTAATGATGGAGAATTTCAAAATAAGATTAAAGCTGTGAATGATGGGAGATTGAGAGACTTTGTGTATGAAGATGAAATTTTGAAATTCGGGAAGAGACTTTGTGTTCCCGATATACCTGATCTAAAAAGGGAATTGCTGGATGATGCTCATAGTTCCAATTTCTCTATACATCCTGGGAGCACCAAAATGTATAGAGATTTGAAGGAACATTTTTGGAGGGACAACATGAAGAGGGAGATTGCTGATTTTGTGTCAAGATGTATGGCTTGTCAACAAGTGAAAGCTGGAAGGCAACATCCTGGAGGAGTCATGCAACCTCTTCCCTTACTGGAGTGGAAATGGGACAATATTATGATGGTCTTTGTCATGGGACTACCAAAGACTCAAGAAGAAATGATGCAATATGGGTTATTGTTGATCTTCTTACAAAGTCAGCACATTTTCATGCCATAAGAGAAGATCTACCCCTAGAACGTCTAGCAAGACTATATATTAATGAAGTTGTGAGACTTCATGGAGTACCCCAATCGATTTTTTCTGATTGTGATCCCCGTTTTACTTCCAGATTCTGGAAAAGTCTTCAGAAATCCCTGGATACTGAACTTCCTTTGAGCTATGATTACCACCCTCAGACAGACGGACAATCAGAATGAACTATTCAAACCTTAGAAGACATGTTGAGATCCTGCTCACTTGACATTCAGGGTATGTGGGATTAATATTTACCTCTGGTAGAATTTTCCTATAACAATAGATTCCATTCGAGTATTCAGATGGCACCATATGAAGCGTTATATGGAAAGAGATGTCGCACACCAACTTCTTGGCATGACGTTGGTGAAAGAAAACCTGTAGGTCCAGAACTGGTGGAGGAAATGATGGAGAAGGTGAAGGTAATCCAAAATCACATCAAAACAGCTCAAAGTAGGCAGAAGAGCTATGCCGATAATCGAAGGAAGGATTTGGAATTTCAAGTCGGTGATCATGTTTTCCAGAAGGTATCTCCATGTAAGGGAGTCATACATTTTGGTAAGAAAGGTATATTGAGTCCCAGGTACATCGGACCTTTCAAAATTCTAGAACGAATTGGGGCTGTAGCTTACCGATTGGCAATGCCGCCAAGTCTCTCCAAAGTTCACAATGTGTTCCATGTATCTCTGTTGAGGAAATACATGTCTGACCCAACGCATGTACTCACCTATGAGTATTTAGAACTGGAACCCGATCTGTCTTATAGCAAAGAGCCCATCAGGATTTTTGATACGAGAGAACAAGTACTGAGAAACCGGACGACGCGTCTGGTAAACGTTTTGTGGAAAAACCATAAGATGGAAGAGGCAACGTGAGAACCCGAGTAACTTATGATGAAGAACCACCAGAGTATTTTCATGTGATAATTATTATAGAAATTTCAGGGATGAAATTATTTGTAGGAGGGGAGAATGTAACACCCCAAGCTTCTACGGTACGCTTCTCTTTGAATAATGTGATAGCGTGTGTTGTACGCAACACCGAGTACTAACACACCATAACCAATCAAACTAGTCGTTATGAGTAGAAATACATTCTTTTTGAAATTATATATATTTTATTTTTTAAAATGGACTTCATATTTGGATTCATAATATCGAATTTAGACTATGGTGTAATTTTGGTACTTTTTCGATAACTTTATTATTTTGATGAATATTGAAAATTACTAAATTTTATTTAAAAACAGTTTTTTTAATCAAAATAATTAATAGTTATAAATTATGAATTTGAGTGGTTTTAAAGTATATTTATAATATATTTTTACCATTTTAAACAATTTTTGTCATTGAACATAATTTTACAATTAAACCGGACATAAACAAGTGTCAATCTTTTGATTGTTATTATCTCTTAAAAACACGCTTTTTATTTTAACAATGGGAATTAATATTAAATTAATTTCTGCCACTTCTTTGTTTTGAATTTGGAAAAATGGATTCCATATTTTTAATCATGATGTTCAAATTGTGTAAATAGATAACCTTAATTTTTAGACATTTTGAATAATTACTTCGGTAAATATTTTATTTACCATGGTTAAGGGTAAATCCGGTAAATAAGGGTTAAAAATAATATTAAAATAATAATAAATTACCCTAAAACGTGTCCTAGCCTTATTGGTTGATACATGTTCGACCATAGTTATCTTTGGGTCGATTCTGGGACACCATGGAGCCACTTGTAGGTGATAGGGACACTTAATTTCAATTAAGTTAAAATAAGTACAAAAATGACATAAGCATATATCTTTTAGAAAATGAATTATTAAATAATGTTATATATGTTTATTTTTTACTATAAATATTAATTAGAAAGATAAAATTATTCCCTACATAATTATATTTTATTTATAAATTTTAGACTTTAAATAATTTAATTTAATTATGACACAATGATGATGCCGTAATTACCATAATAGTGAAAATTTAAAATAATTGATATTATAAATACCCAAATAAATATAATTTGAGACTTTTAATGAATTAAAATAATTTTCTAGAATAATATGACATATTATGATTGATTTAATTAACGTTTTTCGAAGTATTCATTCTGTTATGTATTTCACAAAAATGAACTATTGAATAGTGTCAAAATTGACATAAAAGAGTTTTTAAAACAAATATTATATTATTAATTGATATTAAATTCCTAAAAATCTACGGTTCGGCCAGGAGACTTATAAAATGATATTTTTATCATTAATGGACCACTTGGGGGTCTCTTGGATGTATATGGTAAGTTTATTAACCATATAATATAAAAATACAAAGAGACATTGTAAAAGTGAAACTAATTAACTTAGAGTTAATACTTAAATATAAGGTTAATATAGTAACCCAAACCTGTCTAAATTCTATTGGTTAAGTTGTTTTCGAACCATCACCACCTTAAAAATTAAATAATCAACTTTGGATCCATTAAAAACCGAATATTAATTTATTATAAATTAATATTTCTAGCTATTCCAAAGGTTCCCCTCACCCCTCTTATAAAAGGGCACTCCTCCTTCTCATTACTTCACACCTTCAAAGCCTTTTGGTTCTGCCAAACTCTACCCAAATACTCTCCCAACATCCCTTAATACAACCTGGAGGCCTTATTTTGATCAGAAAGACAACCTATGGATCCCTTTTGATCAAATCAAAAGGAATAACCCGAAGAAGAGGTAATGATTTCACCACCCTTTTCCGAGTTTCTTTCTTCTTCCACTTCTTCTTCCTTTGTTATTACTATTCTAAAATAATAACTCCAGAATCATATATATACTATGATGTTATTATAAATTTGGTACAACCATATTAAGTATTCTATCCACCCTTTGAATAACATGTCACCATACGTGCGTACGTACGGCTTACCGTCTCCACGTCGTGGTGTAATTGTTATTAAATATATTATTATTTGGATTGGTATAATAATGATGTGTAACTCATGTAAATAATAAATATAACATGTTAATTATTCTGTATATAAGATATACCCTCCATTTATATATTATTTTAAAATCAAAAGAATGATATTGTCGCTCGTGCGTACGTACGGACTACCGTCTCCACGAACGCGATGAGATTCATTCTCCATCGTATCCATTCAAGTATAATTATCATTTGATGATTTAGAAATAATTTTTAAGGACTTGATATCATTTTGTATATGAATAATATGCAAGCTATCCATGAAAAACATGGCTTATGTATCAAAACATATAAAATAAAATGAGTAAGTTAACACCCGAAACGACGATAATACTAAGATATTATTAACAAAGAAATGTTAAAAGATCAAATACGATATCATATGAATGTATATGATTCTTGTATAATTTAATAACAATTATTTCACTATTAAACAGGAGGATAACCTACCCCAACCAAGGAAATTTTCAAGGTAAGGGTTATTTCACAATCTTTTCATTATCCGACGTAGTTCATACGTAATAATCTACTGGGATCTCTTTATCATCCACATCCATGTTTCTTACAAATGTATTTCAAAACATTTTTACTATTTAAAAGAATATGGGTTAAAGTCATTTATACCATTTTTTGACTTTTTATAAGAGATTTATAAAGGAATCATTCCGTTGTTTTCCATACAAGGTGCATTTTAACCTTTTCGACAGAATTAAGGTAAGAATGTTTTTTTTAACTTATACGGCGGGTGCGGTTATTTTATGCCATTATAAAATCGTCGAAGCATCCCTTACAATATTATAAGAATTTTTTCAAAGAAAATATTTTATTTTACAAATATATGATTCTTAAATGATTTCAAAATAGAAAGAGATATTTCTCTAAAAAGTGTTTTTATTTCATCTATGTCAACATCCTTTGATGGATTTTACGCTTATTTGAAGTTGATTTATTATGATACAAAACGTCTATATTGTATTGAAGGTTTTGTGATATGTTTGACTGTGGATTTGCTATTTTTATACCATTCATAGTTATGGTGAAAGTATTGGCATTTTTTATGCTAGTTTTAATGCGAATGTTTATGTTATGTTTAAACCTTTTCATATGGGAATGCATTGGACTTAATATGTGACGGGTGGAGCCCGCTATAGCTCCTTGATGCATCGGTAGGTCTCATGAGACAAACTAGTGTCTTGGCACAAGGCCTTGGAAAATTCTTATTTGTAGTCTTGGCCCGAGGCCTTGGCTATGTTGTTATGATAGTATGGCATTATGAATTCCATCATTATGAAAGTGGTTAATGATATTGCATGTGATTATTCAATTAGTAGAATATCCATGTGAATAAGCTAATGGAATTATATCATTTTACTTTTTTCATACTATGTTTAAGTTGAAGTTTAAAAGGATTTTGTTTTAGTTATACATTGACTTAAATGTTTATGCTTATTTTTGAATGTTTCCACTATATTGTTATCCTTACTGGGCATTTGAGCTCACCCCTTTTCTATGTTTTACTTTTCCCAGGATGTGAAGAAGTATGTTATGAATGACCTGTAGGGATAGTATGTGGGGATATGAGTTTGGAATATGGAGACTATGTTATTGTAGTATTTTTTCACTTTAGGATGTAATGTAAAACATTAAGAATATATCTAGTGTTTCCAAGGATACTAAACCAATCAGTCTTTCGAGATTTGATCTTTCTTGTGATCATGCCAATGTTATGTAATAATGCACCGACTCTGGGTAACTCAGGTCGGGGCGTTACATTTATCCTCAGTATATTATTTAAAATAATTCATTAAAAAAAAGAAAAATAGTAATTTCAACTTATTTTTCTTTCATTATGTTGGAATCACCACTATCTGATATCCTAAAATATTGTATTCAGTAATATTGTCACTACTATAAAATATTCATGAATTTTTTTTGCATAACTTTCCTCTTAATCAGAGAAATCATTATATTTATCTTCATCACATTGAACATTGTTTTATTTTAACTCACCTTCATATATTTCTAAATCCACATGTTAGTGGGTTATATTAACATTCTACTCATTTTAGAATGAAATATGCTCACATATTTTTTAAAAATATTTCATCTTCAGTTATGAAAGTATAATTTCATTCAATAATTTTAAAAAAAATTATTTGAACACAATATTTATGAATTTATCATTGAGAAATATCGATGAATAATTCCCACATAACATGGAGAATTAAATATTATATTTCTATCATAATGAAGGATGAAACACTTAATTCTGAATACCTAAAATTATTTGATTATTAGATTCTTTAAATATAATATTTCAGAGTGTTTCCTTTCATTAGTTAGAAATAAATAATCATGGTTGGAGATATAGTCCACTATATGATCCACAAAATTCAAATAATTATCTGTATGGGAGTCTTCAATTAAAACGGTATATGAAATTTTATTTATTTTGTTTTCCATTATTGAAGAACTCTATTTTGGTGAGGATTTCTCACTGCTAACATCTGATTTTGAGTACCATGATTTTTCAAGATATTTTTACACATAAGAATATAAAATACTTTCACCATTATCAATTGAAAACATTAATTTTTTACATTAATCATATTTTCAAATATTAATCAACATTAGTTGATAAATTCAAATACATGAAATCTGAGTGAAATGAAAAACATAAAATATTTTTCCATGATTAGATTTTGGAGTTATTGTCCCATACAAATCTTCATGAACATGATATAAATGTTTTCATAATTTTTCAATATTTAACAAGTATTTTTTTCATAACAACGTTTCATTTTTGATAGAACTCACAAGTATGATAATTCTTACATGTGAGTGTGAGACTATCTAAAGTGAAATCATTATTTAATATATTTTTCATGAATATATGTCTTAGATTCAAAATTCACTCATTCCATAAATTGTTTTCATCCCCCATTGATATTATTAACATGTTATTTAAAAAAAATATTTTCATTCAATAATATTCCATGGGGATTAATTAAAAATCTCCCGCATTAACAGCATATCCATTATTTATAAATTCCACTTCAAACCTTGTGTCTCTTAATTTAATCACACTTAATATATTGGGCCTCTAATCATTATATAAAAGAATGTCTATTTTTAAAACCTTTCAATGGACAATATCATTTAATATAAATTTTTTTCCCATTATTAAATCAGAAGAGAACCACTATAATATCATTATACGCAATTATAGTGATAATACAATACATTCCATTCAAAAGTGAGGCACATCCACTATCCAAAACCCATTAACCTGGCATGTTGGATTCCTTTACTGAAATATCAATAACCTTTTCCTTCTCATAAATCCCTTTCATTACCAATGAATTCTAATTATGTATTACTAAATATGAAAAATGGTACTATAATTATAGATAAATTAAATGTAAACTAGCTTCCATAATTTTTATTAATTTCATCCCATTACAGTTTATTTTTTGCGGTTTTCCCACAAATTTATGTTTCATGATGAAACATAATTTACACCATTAAATCACAATTTTCAATGCTTTTTCCTATTTCATCCCACCAAAATCAATAACCATTAGACTAATTTGAAAATGAACACTATGTTTTTATCTATTTTTTATTTTATTAAACTTTGAAAAATTTCTCTGTGACAGGTCATGCATATTGAATGTGTCCCAAATAAGAAAAATAAAAACACATGATATTTAGTGTTCCCATTTCACGTTTCTCTACATTATGAGTACACTTTTGACCTCATTTAAAATCCAATTTTTAATGATTTGGTACTCATATTTTGGAATTTAGTCTATTGATGTTCTCATTGAAGTCATGTTCCACACATGTTTTTCCATTCTTGATGAATTTTAATTTTGAATATTAATGCATTGTTTAGAATAAATATTGTGAATTTTTTTAGAATGTTTTTCTTCTTCCTAATGTCATACCTAGGTTGATGATTATTTAATAGCATTCACACATAAATAATCAAATAATGATATCACTTGTGAGTTTTTTATTTCATTTAACTATATCATTTATATTTTATATCTGAACAATTATAATGTGGTTCTATTCTTCAATGTCAATCCATATTTCATCCACTTTCCATTGGTAAACAAAAATTTCTACTTTATTTTATTAATCCACAATTTAAAATATTAATTCTCTACATACTATTCATTCATAAATAGTATAGATTCATTACAAATTTCATTATCCATCTTATCCTTATCTCTCCATTATTCAATTTATTGATGGGATGCATTTCATTTTTCTTATAGATCAACTATACCATCATATTATTCATTTTAAACATCTATATCATCACATGTAGACTGTCTATAATATCCACCAATCCATCATCCCATATATCTCTATAGTATTTTACATCTTCTACTTTTTTTCCCCAACAAATTTATCTAATCTTGAGAGATGTGTTCTTATAATGATCAGTAATCATCATGATTATGCCTTTTCCTTTCATTCATTTAGTTCTTTCATTGTATAAATTTCATTTTATTCATTTTTTAATATACACTAGGATATTTTTTCACAAGGTGATCAACTTTTTCACATTTTGTCAAATAATATAGAAACCTTTATTTTATATTTTTCCCCTTTGTAGGTAATTGTTATGATAAGAAATCACATCCTCAACCAATTCTTCCTATAGACGATCATTTAGAGACAATTTCATTATTCCTTTTAATGAAATATCCTACGAGTTCCCTTTTGACCTTGATTTATTATCATACTTCCTCATTTTATATAAGAATAGTTACTATACAAGTGGTATATTTACATTTTCATTAGATCTATGTCTGAAAGCATTAAAAAATTGGTTCTAAAATGTGGATTCCAACTTCTGATAATTTATTAATTATTTTGATATCAGTTATAATTTCACCCAGACCTTCTAATATCATCCCCAAAAGAATTTCAATATTCAATGAAATCATGATTTTTTTGGTGGAATCATAATAAAGACTTCAAATTTGATCTAGAACACTTGAAATTTATCCACATTAACATTTACATAGAATAAAAAATATTGTGTATTATTAAATAGATAACATATGCAGTTTTATAATAAATTTCACTAGATTAAATATGGTCATCTGAATCCCCCAAAATGAATTTATTTCTTTAGATAACAATCATGTTCATTGCGGTATATTTATAACAAATCACCACTTCAAATGCTTGTTCATATAAAATGAATGGATAGTGTGTAAACATACATTCCCATAAGCATGATGTATTGATAAATCATGTTCGTTCATAATTAAAAATTAATCCCTTCCAAAATGTGTATGTCATTATGATTAACAATAACCACTCCTTCTATTATTCATAGAGAGATTGAAAAAAATACCCAAATAACCTTCACTCTAATATCAATTGTATGTATCTGATAATGGTGAATACCATGAGATGTGAGGGTGTAAATCAGATTATGAAAAATTTGTAAAATTAACCTCTTGATTTTCTCATTGTTCTATCGATACAAGAAACATGAAATTAACTATTTTGAATTATCTAAAATAGAAATAAAATATGTAAAAGGAACTGAAAATCTCACTTAGTTCATCAAAATCGGGATAATTCAATGGACATGTAATGACAATGTGCATATGCTCCTAAAACACTATAGTAAATTAAATCATTTCTATTTACATAATAGAGTTGTTACACTACTTATCAGAACTCAATATTCAGACATTTTAAGAATTACATTATACCTATCTTTATAGATGAATGGTCTATGCATAATCCATTATTTCATTCATATTCATGATATATGTATATGAAAAGAATATTGAATTATTGTGTTTCTTCTTCATAACATGATATATTTCACGTGATCTAATACTCCAAGATATACCACTCTTATTGAATTCTTTATTTGTTCAAATTTTTTGGAAAAACCTCAATTCACTCATAAAATATTATCCCCCTTTATAAAGTAAGGATATCACATCATAATTAAATTGTCTATATATAAGATCCATTTTATTCATTCAAAAAATATCCATAACTCACTCATGATTTCTATAATTATAATTTTAACACATATTTTTTTTGGTATTCATTGTATCTTCTTTTCTATAATGATTTAATACCATTTTATAAACATGAAAAACATTGTAATCACTTATTGAAAAAATCTTAAATCATGGACAGAATTCAATGAACATAGTGATGAAAAATTAAAATAATAATTAATTCATCAACTGATTCAGTGTTTCTATATTTCTCACATATCCAATTGTAACTACTCATAAAATTAAATTCTTCTAAACACAATGAAATTTCAAATATGTATCAATGGAAAAATTCAATTTATATTTCATTGAACCACACACACTTTTCCATTTTTTTCATCCACAATAGAACCCCAAACATCCTATCCGATGCCTATAATAGAAATCACCATAATGGTCATCTCCATGCCTATTTTGGGTCTAATATATCTCACAGTTGATACTTTAATGCAAAATACATAGTGAAATACATAATTTATGGTTACGATGTGTGTGTAAATCATTTATCATTCAACTCCTTCTTACTCATCATATGTTAACTACACTAAAAAAATTACCATATTGACATTCACTATTCATGATAGTGAACTTCCAACTATCCATATAGAAAAATAAGACCTGGTAACCTTTAGTACGATATTTTAAATCTTTATATCTTCCATGTTATTCATGGATGAACCAAAACCACTAAAAGAACCATATTTGGATATACCTTTCCAGAATTTTTTTTTTAAAATCAACCATAAGGACTCCAATGATGTGGTACATACCAATTTCCTATTATTTAAATCATAAACACAAAATTACAAGAACTATGGAATGGCCTACTAAATTACATGTTCCCCAAAACCAACCATGGCCTCCTCAAAAATTTTATGATCACTCGTTTTTTCATTTTATAAACCTAGGAAATTTTATTCTCTGAGATATACATCCAAATAATATTCTAGACATTATTCCTCTAGTGCAATTTCATCCAACACCAAAACCACTTTATGTGGACAATGATTCAAACGAAATAACCATCAAGAATAAATTTATCCTTCTTCAAAATGTATTGTGAACAATTCCACTATCAAAAAAATAATTACTTTAGTGATGACCCAATAATTTTGTTTTTCATATTTATTTAATAAGATATGACATATTTTAACCAACGATTCATAAAAAAAATATGAGATTGAATCCTTGAAGTGTATTACGAGCTGAATTTTATATAGGTAATAAATATATTATATAATAGAATATAGTTATATCACATATTCATATATATATAAGGAAAATTTTTCACAATTTAAAACATAAATTAAAATTTAAATTTCAATATACAACATAATTTATTTAAAATAAATTTTTTTTATATTTAGTTTTTCAAATGATTTGTGATGAAATTGAAATATGAATAAATATTGAATCTATTATTAAATTATTTTCTATTTATTCCATAAATAAATAAGAACTATTAATATTAATGTAGAATCATAAAATTCTTTGATAAAGTTCCTACACCATGTCTGTATAAAAACCAAACCGGAGAGATCCCTCCAACTCCCTCGCTACTCAATTGATTCTGTCATCCAAGGCAAAATGTAGTCGAGTCATGCCACCATTATTGAAATCAATCTGGCATTCCCCTCATTGGTAGAAAAAAACCAACAACCCCCTGGGGTTATCCTGCACTTGGAAGAAGAAGTAGAAAAAGGAATCAATATAGTGATCATTTGATTCTCAAAACTTATTTAGATGAGGAAACCTCTATATGAATTGTCAATATTAAATGACAATTCTTAATATATTTAAAACTATCAATTCATTTAAAAATATTTAATATTAATAATTAATAGTATTAAAAACATGATTTTATATGGGGAATAGAAATATCAGATCCTATAATGAAATTATATAATTTAATAAAGTAATTTATGATTTTTTGTGAAATTAATTTATACATGTATAAAAAATTAATTATCAAATATGTGTAATTCATGATTATTTTTATGAAATATTTATTTAATTGATAATTATATATATATGAAATATTAATATTCATGTATATACATAGATTCTATTAAAAATACAATACCATATTTGTATGCATTTAGACTATATCATTTTTTTTATAAAATTAATTCTATATATAAAGTATTTGTATTTAACGTTATAATTTTACAAATATGTAACATGTAAAAAATGTAATTATTTTAAATTTTTAATGTAATAACTCTCAGATAATTTATCAAATGAGATATGAAGAGTTTAAATTTACTGAACATTGAAGTTTGTAATAAAGGTGAGGAGTTTTTATTTATCATTAAATTTATAAACCTATTCAATATATATTTTTTTCTATGTGGGGAAATTTAGAATATATTATCCATGAAATTATAAAAAAATATTGTGTTCATATTTATATCATTTTTTTCAATTTTTTAGCAAAAAATTGTAAAATATTCATAGTTATTATATTCAGTACATTAAATTATTATTTATTTAATTTTGGAATATTTAATATTATTACCATGTTTTGTTATCATAAGTGAATATTAGTGTACTATATCTATATTTTTTCATATATTAAATTTCATATAAAGAATTTCTATTATTTTATGATAAATATTTCAAATTTAACAATTTAATTTTACCATTATTATTGGTATGATTTTATATAATTCCAAACGATTTATTATATATTCATTGATTTATTTTTGGTGAAAATAATTTTCAAAATATAAAATTTTACTTAGGTGTAGATTTATGGATGGTGGGTTTTTGTATCAAAAATTATATTGATTTATAATTTTAATATTTTAATATATTAATTAGGTGTTATTATCTATCTCACAATACATTAATTGGAGTTAATTTTTTGTCTCCAATTATATTCATATATTTGATGAATGTTACATTATTAAGTATTTTCATATGATTCCTTTGGATATATTATTAAATAGACTAATAAAATCATTGGAAAAGTATTTATAATTAAAATATTATTTTATAAAACTGATATATTTTTATATATTAGGAAAATAATATTTTTTGAAAATAATCATGAGGATCATAAAATATAAAAATAGAATATTCTATATAAAACATATTTTTAGATGGTTTACGATGAAGAAAACGATTCACCCGATGATTGAATATTGTGGGTAGTCTAGTGTAATCATTCATTTTGGTTCCACAACTAACAAATGGTTTCCAAGAGGATTATTCATCAAACCATACATATTCAATTTTCCTATATCAATGAGGGACCATCTCTCCAAAGGCAGACACACATTAGGGTATTTTCCTTGTGATACTTAAGAACCCACATTGGTCAATATGATGGCAGGTCACACTCATGTCACCCTTTTGGGGGAATTATTTCCTTCTCCAAGACACTCTTAGATATTTAATATGTTTTCATGACTCCTTCATTAAATCTCATGTACTACATGGGTCACCCAAGAATTAACAATCAATTATTCAAATTTATTGAATTTAGAATCATCTCTATGTATTTAAGTGTAATCTTCAATATAGATATATATATGTATCCAAGGTTCTCCATAAATGGTATCCTCATATATATAAACAAGTTATTATTAGTTCATTGTAATGATGATTCTGTATTTCTAGCCACACATTGGGGTGCTCTAGATTGTATCATCAACCATTTAAATGATAGTTGTTTTGATATCATGGTCAAATCCATAAAGGTTCATCCTTTATATATTTGTGGTAATAATTAGAAACCACATGTTTTTTGTAGATTAATGGGGAATATCATACCTTTTATGGTAATATGATAAGTGGTAAACCATGAATTTTAGAATCCTGTGGATATATAACTAGGTAAAATGTGACTGGTATATGTTTGGTGTGGGACTTGTGCAGAAGTGGACTACTGAACTTGGAAAAAATATGGATTCCCTTATTGAATATGACCATTCTAGGGATGTGGCCCTGATATAATATTGTATATTTCTAGTGTTGGGTTTCATCCCCACAATGACCTCGTACATACCCCATTCTGATGGAAATCAATGCCCATGTAGTCTGATGACGAGGAATCACACCTATATAAGAAACGAGTATTATCTCACAAGGGAGTATAGAACCTTAAAAGGATTATATTGTGGATTACCCCTGAAAAAGAAGACACGAGAAAGGGTCCGTGGGGAGGTCTCAACCCATAGTGACATGGAGATTTTTTTGGGCTAACACCAATGGAAGATACATGGAAGATAGATTTAAGTGATTATTTTTGAAGATAATGCATGAATTAATAGAGTACATGATGTAATTGGGGATTATAATGTTTATGAGTCCAATATGGGTTGGAACATAGTGTTGGAATGTTGGCCATATATTTTTTTGATTGGTGTTTAGCGTGGAGGAGTATTCCATGAATTTTTGTGATCATGTGGACGTCCTAGCAACCATTAACCTCTAAGCCCTTGTGAATAATGCTTGGTGTCAGAAACAATAGGAAACAAATGATTTAGGGAACTACATTGAATAATTTTCTCTGTGTCCAGATACATGGAATACAATACCCATTCTTATAGATGGTCATTGGAGGAAGGTTATAGGATGATACCAAATTATATCCTCTATAAAAACATGCATCTGATCATGTCGATGCATGGATTATGAATATACTAGAATCCCACATCAGTCATGATGATTCATCCATGAATGTGAGGAAGAGAAATCATTAGATCTGTCAACCCACATGACCCCACTTCTGATGGTGGAATTGGTTAGGGACATGACACTTCCCTCTATCTATTTTACCCTAGAGCCAAAGGTAGAGATGAAGGGATTATAAATTCCCATCTCCCCACTTATTCTTTTAACCAGGATGGATAGATGGAGGAATAATGTAGGATAGGCTTGAAATTAAATTGAATGGGATTACACTAGAAGGTACATTCTAAATTTATTTCCTCATTGATAAAATATGATCTTAATCTCGTTCGAAGGTAAATGTATGAATTATCCTCACCCACACCGCAATGAACCGAATGATCCATGTGTAATGCACAATTAGGGATGTAAGTGGTCATAAACCTTATATCTATGACTAGATGTTCCGTAACACCACCCCCAGCTTTGGGTTCCACATGACCAAAGAAATGCACAATCACATGAACCATGAGGACCCTATCAATCTGGTAGGAGAAGTGTTATAATCCTCTGACTATAAGAATTCATAAAAAATGTATAGACATGTTAGTGTACATAATTTAATTGTTTTGAAATTATTTATTAATTTTTAGTGGTTTCATTGTGGCCCCATTAAAAATGGGATATAAAGTAATAGAGTATCATTCATGGTTATCATATAAGTGTGCCTAGGTAGTGTCTTGAGTTGGGGAAGAGGTATGTGTGGGTAATGAGGGTGTCACATAGGTAACCTTATAAGGCCAGAGAGTTCATTACATTGGTCGGACTAGATGAGATGAAGGAACTTTTGGTGATGGAAAACTTAAGAAACTACTGATGGGAGATGATTTTTTATATCACTATTGGGTATCTATAGGTATTCCCATATGTGTCTCACAAAGGTCCCTCATTAGGTAAGGGGGCCTTATTCTGTTGTTCAACAACCATATGGGAATGATTACTTCATGTAGTTTTTATGTGTTGTAGATATTGGGAGGACTTTGGTTCCACTAATTCCCATAATTCCATATTCATATGTTTATAAAAGGCTACTAGGAAGGTTATGGAGGTCCTGAGAAATGTAATAGCATGAGAATAACATCATAAATTATTAAGGAATATTATCTTTTAAAAATTAAGTCCCCCTATATTACTATTTATAATAAAACATTGGGCCTTCGGTGAAGGGAATCGTTAACTTAGGTGTGACACACATGTTTGGTTTTAGGCCTATCACATAGGCTGATAAGGAGGTGCCCATGGTAGTGATGTTGCTTGGAGGTACCAAGGTTGCGGACCTTCTGAATCAGAGTGTGGACTTTGGCCTTATTCGCTTGTCATAATTTCTCCTCTCTAAGTTTTCTCTTCAAAACCATTCCATCCATGTGAAGAACCAGTGTGTCAAAAAATCCCCCCCCCTTAGGATTTAATTTGATCAAAAGAAGAGGCCCATATCGTGATTTAAAGGGATGAAATTGGTGGAAGGATCATGTAGGCGATACATGTAGTTCATCCACATGGGTAACCCACCTATGTATTTTTCATAGGCATAGAATGCATTTGGACTACACAAAAAGGATTCCTTGACTATAAATAGGTATTTTATTTTTGGGGTTAGTCCCATGAACTTAAAATCCATAGTATTGTTGTACTAGTGTTCCACATAGACAATAATCTTAAGCCTGATTTTTAATTAATTGTTCATGTAGAAAAAGTATGAACATGATTTTCTAATAATTAAAATTGGGTGATGATTCTCCATGGGTACTCAAAGGTGAGGTAAGATCATGAAATCACTTGCGCAGTTACATTGAAAGAGATCATTCCTTATCCAAACTCCATTATTGCTGAAATATTTTTGGACTGAACAATTTTTTGATGAAAATATTTGTAAAAAATTATTGGCTCAGTTCCCACTCAGAATCCTAGAGTTTTAATAGAGAAAGAAAATAGTTACATTGAGGATATATTAAAAGTTGTACGTCATGACTACTATGATTCTAGTTATACTTATATACTAGATAAGGTGGGTTTTCAAATGAAGTATCATTTTTACAACAATAATATTAAGTATCTACAACACTATAGTCACAATCATTGGAGGAGGTCCTAATTCACGATTTGTAGAATTACACTAATCTCTTTTAGTTTTCGTTCTTCAAGAACATTACTACTTGCAACATTTCAATAGTGGGTGATGTTATTAAATATGGGACATCATATATGGCATAATTCATTCATCATATCAAATTGTCTCCACATTAGAATATGTACATTCATGAATTAAAACAACAATGTTATCCATCCATCTTTGATGATTCATAGAAAAACCAATCAAATGGTTGGAAGAAACACTGTGAACACTGCCCAGGAGGGGGTTTGAGGCCCATGTGGATGGGGGTATACTGGTTGATCCATTTGTGTAAAAAAATCATCAAAATAAATTCATTATTTATATCTATAGGAGGCCATTTGGGTAAGTGAAATAATATAGATATGAATATTGAATTCATCCCTAAGAGGTTAATATGATAAGGTAGATAGATGAACTCTTTCCACCTAATACATGTAGAAGTTCTTTTTAAATTCTAGAAAATACACCAGATCTATAGGGATTCGATATTTAGATATATGTACAATGATTTTATCTCTCTATGGGTTAGGTGGGAGGACACTGAAAGAACCCCATATTTGTTTCATGGCCTACTCAATATAGAAGATAATATCATGAATGAATAACCACACATAATGGGTTATATCTACCCCGAAGTTTGGATGAGTACCTTCCGTGATATTATGGATGAATTTAAGACTTTAAAATGACTAATAGGGTGCCACAAGAGTGAGAAGTGGTGTTCTCCTAAAATTGTTTGGCCAACATTTGAAATGGGTGAATACAAAAAATGGGGGTACCATCGTAACTCCAGTGTACCTAGGAAGAGACATATCATTATATTTTTTGAAATGTGGAAGATTATCTATATAATAAATTTCTATGATTCTAATGGTGGAATGTGGTTTGGGATGTTTTTCATGGTTTCAAAATTTATAGTGAATAATAACATAGGTTTGGTAATCCCCATCCTGGTGAAAACTCATCAATTCATTTTTCATATTCACAAGGGGAATCCTTTTTCAAAATTTCACGACCTTTCCAAGTAATATCGGGATGTTTCATAGACCGCATAAGATAATATACTATGTGGAGTGATGTAGAAATTCTTAAGGGTTAGTTTCTATCCTTTTAAAATCCATTTTAAGTATTAATTATTTTTCCCTGAACCATAACAATACCCTGATATGGTTGATCATGTTCAAGGAGTTTAATTTCCTCACATATGGGGACCTAACTACTAGGAGATTTATCGATGATGGAATGCTTGTAAATGATAAATATTCATACATGACTGCTTTAAGGATGGTTGTGTCTGAAACCCATATCGATGGTGAGGTTATTTGTGAGGTATATTCTTCATCTAGATTTTTACCCCAATTCTTGTGCCTCTAGTAATAAAATATGTGTCCTCGTGTTTGTTTTTTAATAGAAAACAATCCAATGGTTGCCCAAAAGCTATGGATTCTTAAATCATTAGAGCTAACTGAAGAAGTTATAAACATCCCTCCGGCTGACATGTCCTATGTATTAAACTCCTGATATACTGATTTTTGTCATGCGTCATCCTTAGAGGGAGTGTTGGAAGAATTTTTTCCCCAAGGCAAAACAAGGATTAAAAAAAATGCATAATGGGATTTATAATGGATACTAATAATTTAGTATTTGTTTCATTTCCTCCATAGTATTATTCATCCACTTTAGAGGGTTTAGATGATGAGGTCTCTAGTTCACCCAAACATCTATATGCATGCTTATTTCTATCAACTAGAATCAAAAGGGCTATACTAATTATATCTAAGCCTACAAGAGTCAGTCATCACCATCGATAAGGTATATGGGTTTTGTATCCCCATACTTCATTTATGATAGAGAGCGTCATGAATATGTTGATATGGATGATCATATGTAGGTTTTGTCATTTGTTTCCAATGATTTTTTATATGAAATTTATGTTCAATAAGAAGAAATCACCTAACATTATTTTTGGTGAAATTTGTATGGACCATAATTTTCATGAAAATTAGAGAGACAGTGGTTTAGAATGTTCATCATATTGAGAGGTTGTTTTCTGGATGAAAAATATCATCAGAATAATGTTGAATTTACACTTTAAGAAGAGATTTAGGGGAATTGGAGTCTCTATGATGATGATAAAAATGGGGTGATTCATTACTATTATTGGAATTATATTAAATGATACATTTATTTTAAATATTTGAATAAATGATTGTTGAAATAAAGAGGGAGTGAAATAGATTCTAACAAGAATATCTAGTCTAATCCTAATAATATCAATTATATCCAGACAGAGAAGTGAATAATTTTTTTGATGAATGATAGGAAAATTAAAATAGTTTTCACTGTATGTTCGATGATGATGAATATGATCTCAAATATATTCAAAGACATGTAAGATTTCATTATATGAGAACGGGTTTTTTAGTGAATGATGTTTCTAAAGTTGATGTTTCTAAATTCAAATCCATCATATTCGATTTCACAACATATTTATGATAAATAGAATTGTTTTTGTAGAAAATTCATTGGTAACGTATCCTTAGGGAAAGAAGCTTTAGAATTTGAAGTCACAGGATGCTCAAACATCATATTCGGAAAAACATTATATTCAACAAAAGAAGAATTGTTCTCATGAAGAATGATGTTAAAATATTTTTCAAAACATGAATCAGAATTGATTTCGGTTTGAGTACGATGGAGATGGTTGGATTTGTTGCCCACAGGGAGCTTAAATTTTGAACATTAGGATGGTTTTGGGAAAATTTTAGAAATTAAAGGAACTGGTATTTAGTCATAAAAACAGAAATAAGATATAAATATTTTTACAATGAAACTAGTGGGTATTATTTTCCGAAAATAAATAAATACCCAGATTTTTTTCAAATACATTAATCAGTTGGGTCAATATCCTTTATATCATAGTTGATATTGATTCATCTTTCTGATTGTAATGAAAAAACTCAAAATTGGATGATATAAACGTAATCATATCAGAAATTGGAATTCATAATTGGAGAAAAATTAGTGTTTTTAACGAATGATAGAAGATATAGGAAGTGTTTAGAAGATTCGTGTTGTATCCGTATAAATGGATATGATTTAATGATGTCAAGATACACAAATAATTCATAGAAACATGAAAATTTAGGTAATTTGGATGAGTTGTAATGATTTATGGAATCTCTCTTAAATAACATTAAGGATGATTTTAAAAAAGAAATGTATATTTTACATATTAGAAAGGATTACAATTCATGATACATTGAGGTAATGTAAAGCACTGAAGAATTTCTAGAAATAAAAATTATTTACATATTGTTTTTCACGAAGAAGTCATGTTGGACCAAAGAGAAATGAGAAGAGAAAAGATGGAAACATATTCTGTAGATCTCCTCACTAAGATTTTTTTTATTCATGCATCATTATATATTTATAGTGATCATATTGGGAAGGATTTTCATTTTGGGATTTCATGAAAGTATCAGAAAGTGTTCATAATTGTCTCATTTCTTTTTTTTAGATACATATTTCACTATTTAACAATCGGGCTAGGAAGAATCATACTTGTAAAATGAAATTATTTTTATTACAAAAATCTAGGATTTTATTACCATCATCTGGGAATCATATTGGAGAATTGAATTAATTTTTTTTGAAAGTTGATAACAAAAAAACCTAGCATGATTTTTTACATAAATTTTTATTACATTATTTGGATAGATAGAGAAAATGCACTATTGGATTGTTTATATAGTGCTACATGAGGGAATAAATATCCCACTCAGTGTATTCCACATGAAATTATTATTTTAGAGTGGATTTTTTTGGTATTTTATTATTTATAAACCATACCAAGGACGTAGATATTCTTATTCAATAGTGAAACTTGTTTATTCTTTTGTTCCAATGGATGTGTGTTTGAGTTTTTTAGCAGGTATTGTAATATTTAATTGAATGTGAATGTTGTTCCTTTGTAAAGGAAAAATAAAATAAAACATATAACCAATTCACCCCCCCCCCTTCTCAGTGATACAGTTATGCTGACTACTCTCATACAATTACTATTCAATAGAAGGTCACTTCATTTTTCATTGCTGATGTTTTGAATAGATGTTGATCGATAATTTTAAGAGTGTGAAAAATATAAGAAGTTTATATTTTTATGGTAATAATTAATATATTTTGATATGTATAATGTTCCATACCATATGTTGATTATATATGATGTTCTAGAACCTATGATATATATGGTTATTCTTATTGATGATAAAATTAATATTACATTTTTTTATAAGAAGTAACCAAAACATGATGTAGGGGGTAAGTGTGATTTACAATAATCATTTTATGAAATTGAATTTATGTGGTTGAAATTGTTTTTCACATAAAAAGGTATAGGTGAAATGTTAACAAGCATATATGAAGGTAATACAACGATGAAGAAAGAAAAACTACAAATATGGAGGTGAAAGTATGAAGATATGAAAATGGTTGAGTATTAATACATTTGGTATTTTTTAACTATGGTAAATAATATTGGCATAACTACAAGAGGACTTGGAAATTTTTTAGAAGATTCCATAGTTTTTGAAGATATTGGAAGAATCCTTCCTGAAATATTTGATGTTAATTTATCTTCATGGGATGATAGAGGTACTAATACATTATCTCTGGTTGATTTAAATTAAACTCTCATCACTTACAAAATGATAATGGAGAAATATATGAACATAAAAGAAGTGTTTATTGATAAATTTCATTCAAGGATTCCATGAAGGATAATTCATAGATGACTCTTTTTGAGGAAGAAGCTGGTGATTCTGATTTATAAAATTATTTATGTAAAAAACATGATGATATTTTATCACTGTTATCTAAAAATGTGGGAATATGTACATGTAAATATAAATGGAATCTTCCATTTAAATATCTCTAAATATTTTAGTCGTTGGGAATATTTAATAAAATTTACAATGAATAAATAAAGGGGGATATAGTGATGAAGAAGAAGGAAGGCCATTATGCTCATGGAAGAATTGGGTTGATAGAGATATATTATTTTTATGGAAAGATAATATGATCTTCAAAACCAAAAATAAGGAGATTCTGATCTAAAGATGATGAAGAAGAAGATAGTGATGTTGAATCCAAAAAGTATACTAATAGTATTGTCAGAATATATATATTCCAATATTTAATGAAGAATAATTATTTATTAGTAGTTCTGATTAAGAAGAAATACCACATGAATATAATTTAAATGAAGGGTTTAATGAATGACTAAGAAAAATTATATCAATTGAAATGAAAAACATGAAGTTGGAAGATGAATCATCTTAAATAAAAATTAAATTATTTTTTAAGAAGGGAAGAAAATTATAATAGTGGATACTGAATAATTGAAGAAATATATTGAAGATGAAAAGAAATATAATGAAATTTTTTAAGGGAAATTGAAGGTAATGAATAAGAGTAGGAACTTCTCCAACAAAAACTATCTAAACAGGAAGAGAATGGTACATTTTTCAAAAACTATATATCTAATGTTTATGAATATTCTCAGTAGTAGAAACCTGAGATTGGTTATCAATAGTTACCTTCAATGTTTGAGAAGAAAGATGGATTTGTATTTAAAGAGAAGAATAATAGGTAAGGTATGTATGTGACCATGACTAACATTGTTGGGAACTTAAAAGCATTAATAAATCCAACGTCCAAAAATGATTCTAAACATGCTTAATTTAGAAATGTATTTAACAATTTTATTTCTAATAAGGATGATAAGAGTTAGATTAATTTTATTAAAAATATAAAAGTTTGTGGTTAAAATAAAAAAACATGAAAGTTGTATATAAACATGATAACACCTATGGTTAGTATATAAGTTTCAGAGGAAAATACTATTTCTCTAAATACTCTTGGTGTTTTGGTAGATTTGGAAAGATGAAAAATATGTGTTTGTTCACCCCACTATATCACTTTTATTTTAGATGACATCTAAGAAAAAATTTATGTGGGTGTCAATATTTTCAATGAAAGATGTTAGAGAAGGTTGTTTTGAAGAAACCGAATATTTTTTTAAAATATATAAAATAGGTTCCAACCCCGAAAAGTTATTTTTGAAATATGATAACAACTATGGAATCATTATTAGGGTTACCATGCTTTGTTACTGGCATAGAAAACTTTCATTACAATTGTAACAAGCCAAAAATGAAGAATGAAAAATATGAAGAAAAATATCTTATTATTGAAACTTCATTAAAATCAATAAATGTGAAATAAAATTGGATTCTTGAATATGGGTGTTCTTCTCATATGAAAGGTGATTTTCGATTTGTTATGAATTTTAAAGGCATCATTAAAGGAATGGTGACATTTGGAAGTTATGAATAATTAGAAATCAATGGTTTTGGTTCATCCGTATTAGGAAAGAATAGATGAAATCTAAGAAATCATTATATGCTGATGGGATGAAAAACAACCTAATAATTGTTTCACAACATTGTGATGAGGGTAATAAATTTATCTTTATAAGATATGGTTCTATTGTGAAAGTTGAGGAATATGGGAAGACAGTTACAGAATGACAACATAAAAAAGGAAACTTGATAGAAGTCGGTGTAGAACACAACTATTGTTACTTCAGTATGGTTGAAGAAAATAAATTGTAACATAAATGGATGGGAAATATGTTTCAGAGATACATTATAGAATAATCTAAAATCAGTATTTTTCAAGGCATCGTGGATTTTCCTATAAGAATATATTGGTGTTGCAATATTTTTATGAAAGACAATATTAGAAATTCAGTTCATAAGAAAGTTGATATTTTATCAAAAAAAACCCTAGAAATTATCCATTTAGACATCTATGGGTTAATGAGAGAAAAATTAACTAATGTATAATAGTATTTTTTTCACATTCATTGACGAATTTACCCTCATTACTTATGTCATTTTTGTGACACATAAATCAAATGATTTTAGAATCATAAAAAGATTTCAGAGGAATGATGGGAAATAATTTGAGTATTCATTAAAGAAGTTGAGATCTGACAATGTTGGTGAATACTAAAATGAAGAATTTTAAATTTATCATTAGAATAATAGAATTTTTAATGATTATATTTCCCCACACACTTCTCAACAAAAAGGGTTAGCAGAAATAAATAAGACAAGATTGGTGGAAATGGGGAGAACTATGCTAAATGAACATGGTCTTTTTCAATACTATTGGTGTAAAAACATGACTTTTGTGTTATACATTATAAAATATTCATCCATAGGAAATACTCTAACATTAATCAATAAAAATTTATTTATGGTATAACTGCACATCCTAAATAATTATTATTTTTTGGGAGTCGATGTATTTTAAAGAAGGAAGTTGTAAAGTTGGTAATGTTTGAACCGAAAGGAGAAGGTGGAAATTTTATTTGAAATGCTTTGGAAAGAATATAGTTCATGTGTTTCAATAATGATTCATGAAGAATTATTGATTATTTTGATGTGAACATTATTATAAAGAATAAGGAATATAAAATGTGTGATGTAGATAATGAAGTTTAGAAGGTTAGGGAAATGTTTCACGACAATTCCAAAAGGATATAAACAATTGTAATACTACTCATGAAGAATCATACTCAGCAATATCCAGTAATAAGGAATATACTCTAAAATCTAATTCTATCCATAATAAGAAATTTGATGCTCGGAATATTATTTTTGATCAACATCAACACTTTTAAACAATAAGAAAAACAAATTCTATTAAACATACATCCCTGAATTCAGAAGTTGTGTCAATATATGTGACTTAATATTTTGATTATTCAAAATTGGTTTAGGGTATCAATGAATAGGTGTATTAAATTATGAATAATCATATAGTGGAACTTGTTCATATGATAGATAAAAAATATAATTTTTACAAGGAGGGTTTTCAGGAACTAGATGAATGAAGAATATGGTGTGATAAGAAAAAAACAATTATTAGTGTTAAAGGGTTAATTCAAAATTGAATGTGATGATTTGGATGGAACTTTTTCTCTGGTAGAAAAAATAGAAACAGTATTAAATTTTCATTCTATTCTTGCACAATGATGTTAATAATTTTTTTTTCAAATTGATGTAATGTCCGCATATCTAAATGGGGATATTTATGAGGCGGTTAGCATTGAAAATGTTGTATCCATGTTCTTATTAAGATAAAAGATATGTTTTAATATGGAATAAAGAAATGTATATACTGAAACTAGATATGAGATCATTGTATTCCAAATTGTATACATTCTTATAGAAGATGAGTTTTATGAAATGAACAGTTGATAGTAATATTTACAACAAAAAATTTCAGGAGTATTCTATCATTATAATTGTTTATGTATATAACATTATCATTGCGAGGTAAGAGAAAATATCTTATAAATGATTTTATAATGAAATAAAAATTTTGTTAGATATGTCCATTTTGGGGGAAATTAACAACATTATTATGTTACAAATTTTAAAAAATAATAAAAACAACATTATTTCTCAAGAATTGTATGAGGAGAAAATATTTAATAATTTCAACATGGAAAAATAAAAGCATGTTTTCCCTCCACTTTCAATGGGAAAAATGCTTTCTATTGATTGATCTCACACCCTGAACTCAGATACTCCTTCCTTTTATTTATTTCACAACGTTGGAAATTTTGGTTGAGGTTCGGCTTGGGTTTCCAACAAAAGTCCTTGCGTTTTTGTGGTATTGGTTTTCTTCTAAACCTATTCTTGGTTATTAATATTTTTATGGGATGAAAGTGGCATGTTGGAGAGTTTATGATGCCATCAGTGTCTCCATATTGTGGTTAAATAATTTAAGGTTTAGTGGGTGAACTTCCCTAGTGTTTGGGGTGAAATTTGGGATTTTTGGCCAATTTTTGGTGTTTCACAGTTTGATCATGGCCTTCCCAAACTATGAAACCGAACCACGCAAAGTTGAAGAAGTTTTCTAGTATCCCTCGCATGGTTTGCGCACGGTTTCACAAACCATGTAGCAAAACCCTGCATCCACTTGTGGGCTATAACTTTTAACGTGGAACTCTGATTTTGGTGATTCCACCTCCAAAATGAAATCCAATCTTTTGGGCATCGATTAGAGGAGCCTCAACCTCATTCATACTTCTATTTGGGGTGATATTAGGGAGATATATCAAGAATGTTTGGTGATTCTTCATGTTTCCTTCATCAAATCTTCTCTCTTTCTCTTCCCCTCTTTGTTCTAGGGCATTCTTTTGGGATTTTCTTCCATGGCCAAACCATAATGTCCGGAGTTTATTCTTGGTTCGTTTTTCTTGTGTCTAGGGTTTGTGATGGTCTGTGGGGATTAGATCTCTCCTCCCTTGATAATTTATCACATTCACACACCGTTGAGGTAGGTGTTTCCATTAATTTCCATTCCATTGCAAACATTAATGCTTGAACAAGTTGGATTAATTTTTAAACATGATTCAAACTTATATAATTATTGTAGTTAACTTATTGTGTTGTATTTATGTTGTATAAAATTGTTAAAAATGGATTTTAATAGTATTCGTTAATTATGTTTGTGTGTTGGTGCCTTTGAAGTGTTTGATAAAATGAATTTAGTTTTATAAAAAGGAAATTGAGTCCATGTTGTATTTTTTGGACTTAGTCTTATATATTTTTTTGGTTGAAACATGAATTGGAGCATTGAAGTTTATTTGGGTTCCTATTTATGGCTTAATTATTTATGGTGAAATGTTTTGGAAAAGTCCTTCAGGTTTTTGAAATGTTTATGAGAGATATTTCAATTTTTTTGGTTTAAATGGATGTGGTATTTCAAGAAAAATGTGGTTGGGTACTCTTTTGGATCTTAAAAGGGTTTCATTGGATGTTCGCATATCCATGGGCGCACTAGGTGCACATATGTGTGGGGATTCAAGTGAAAATGACACTTAAAAAGGATGTTACACATGAAACAAGATTTATCAAATATTTTCTCTTCTCTCTCCCATTATCATCCTTCTAAAATGGATCATGATTTCTAAAAGGATTATTGGTATTCAATGTGTCTTTAAATGGATTTTTGTTTCTTATAAATTTGAACCGTGGGGAATTTGGGGACACGGTTGGTTTCAAATGGTTTAATGGACCGTTTTTCTTGGTATACATGGAAATGGTTTTAGAAATGATTTGGAACTACATTGAAAAATGTATTTGTGTGCGTAATATTTAAGGCCCATTTGGCATTGTACTTTTAAGGGTGATTTTTTATGTGGATTTTATAAAACAATGTTATTCTGAAAATGTGAACGCCCGGTGGCCAACTTAGAATATTTTATGAAATTGTTTGAATTTTAAATGGTGTGATGGCCAGGTTGGAACTTTGTTGAAATGAAATGATTTAATGAGTATTTTTGGGGAGATTCAATATAAGGTAACCATTTATGGGTGAACGTATAGAAATCATCCGTGTTTGGGGTAGGCATGTGTGGTGAGATGAGTCGCGTGTGCGAGGGCCTTCCTACTTTCACAGTATTATTATCACGAACATGGGTACCTGGGTATCTTTTAGATGATCAAGTGATGGTTACTGATCAACCCTGATTAGATGGGTTTTTACACCCTGGATTTTTTTAGGCTAGGAAGGATTTTCCACTTGATTGGTCAGTTAGGGTGGCCAGTTGGTTATAGACATCGGAGGTTCACCATACGCCGACAATTGGTTCTAAAACCGAGTACGTCTAGGGGAATTCTAGGGATGTTTAGGATCACCCATGGTCACTATCTTTATTTATTTTTTAGTTTCTTCTACATTGAATGTTAATTTGTTCAATTTATTTATTTTCAGCATAGACCCGGTTTTGTTGATTATTATTATTTATTAAAAATGAAAAGTTTATTTTGAATGTGGAAACATGGTGTGCACAGCTTAGAAAAGTGGAACAAAATTTGTATTTTTCTTAAAAGAAAGGAAAGCTTTTTTATAGGCTTATTTTCAAACTAGTGTTAATGGATTGTTTTGGGAAAGGAAACACATCGAATCTTTGGTGATTACCTACTGATCTGTCTAGCTCAAACCCTACTTGTACCATTCAGTGTTAGTATACCCAAACTGTTTTGCAGGTTCATATTTTTTTCAGGTTTTTCTAGTTCGAGTATCTCTTGGAGCTTGGTGGTCTTATGGTTGGAGGTCACCAAGAGGTAACATGGAGTTCTTTCTAGTAGCTAGTTGTTTTATTTTGTTGTATCTTTTGGTATTTTCAGTGTTTTTTTACCTAGTTTTATTCATATTAGACCAGATTAATATTTTATTGAAATTTACTTGTGTTTAGTTTTTTTTTATTTTCAATGATGTATTTTTTTTATCCTGTTATTATTGGGATAAATTGTTCCATATTTTTTTCTGATTCTTGACACTTATTTCTAGCCTGTGGGGACCAGGAACGCCCTTCGGGCCATTTCGCGGTCCGCGTTGGGTGTTGGGTCTGATGGAATCTCAGTTTGAATTGTGAAAAAATGGTATCAGAGGAGGTTCTTGATATTTGGGGTGTACGGTAGATAGAGACTAGGGTTTTTGCGACTCAGTAGGTAGGTGTGGGGAGGGATTCATGAACCCTTTCTTGTTCTAAACCTTGAGTCACCCAGGTTAGTCAAGGATTGAGTCTTGTTTCTTGTGTTGTTTTGGAATTGAGGGATGAAAATGGAGGCAATTTGGGTTATGTTGTGTCCATACATGGTTGGGTGACTCATGTGAAGTCCATGTGCCTGGTTCAAGGCCCCCTAGTGTTATGACTTACTTGGGGAATGGCTCAACACCATGTTTCTAGGCTAGTCATAGGCACTAGTCCCTCATTCTAGTGGTCCATAGTTGGTTGGGTTTCATTTTCGTTTCATTTGGTGTATGTTTATGTTGAAAATGAAAGTGGGGTTTGAAATGAAAATGGATTTCAATATGGAAGTGTTTTCCATGAAATGGTTTTAATTCGATTAAGTGGGTTTTCAAACATTGATGATGTTTTGGGTTTGAGTATATTAGTGTAATGTGGCCCTTGGTATTTATTATGGATGTTGACATGTGTGTGGGTATGTGTGAGAAATGTGTGTTAGCATGTGAAGATGGGAATAAGGAAACACACATATAACAATTCATGGGATATCATGGGTTGTGTTTTAGAATCAAAGGTGTAACATGGCTTTACTAATGTGGATTTGAATGAGAAAATGTTTTTTGGAAAAAAAAATCTTGAAAAAAGGGTTATTGGTACTTGGAAATTAGCCTTCGAAGAAGGCAGTTTTGTGTTTTAAAACGAAAATGATGGTTTTTAAAAAATAATATTATAGTGGTGTTTGTTTTTACTTGTATTCTAAGCATGTTGGTTTGGGTTTGAGTTTTTCCACTCTTTTTTGTGCTTCAATTTGATGTTGGATTTGGTCTGTGCTTTTCATGTTGTTCAGAAAATACTACCCATAACGGTCCCCAATGTTCCTAATGAGTCATGCCTCGTTCCTTTTACTAACAATTATTTACTTTTTTCGGTGGTGGTCAAGGTTCTCTTGAGTATGTGGATTTGATTGAGGAAGTCGATCATGTCTTTATGTCATTGGGTACTCCCGATGTTATTAGAGTATGTGCAGTTCAAATGTTGTTTAAGGGTCCAGCTTTGGACTAGTGGGGGTTGGTTTCCCCATCATTTACGGAAGGTGAAATGTCATGGGAGGTGATTATCGCCACATTCACCCAATGGTTCATACCAGTGGTGGGGAAGTATAGGAAGGTGGAATAGCTATAGGATGTTTTGTTGGGCCTGTGATCCTTAAAGTCTTATGTTGAAAAATTCAGAGAGATGGATCCATTCTCTTTGGAAGTAGCATCAGAGGATCTGATGAAGGCCCCTCCCTTTGTCTGTGGTCTTCGTCCTGAAATTACAAAAAAAGTGCTATCATCCAGTGAAACCTATTTCGAGAGTTTGGTGGATGAGGCATTAATTGATGAGCTTGTTTTTGGGGTGCAACCAGTTGTTGTTGGTTGTTGTGAAGCTTCCTCATCTGGCCTGTATGGTGTTCCAGGGGAACTGGTTTTCGAAAAACATCATTTTTTTTCTCCAAATTCTATTACTTCGGACAGTTTTATTGTATGTTTCAAATGTGGCCAATTTGGTCACTCAAATCCTTCTTGTTGTATTCCCTTAAATACTTGTCACTTTTGTGGCCATTGGGGTCATTTGAATTAGTTCTGTAGGGGGTGTTGTCTAAAAATAAATCTTGATTGGAGGATCGGTTTTTGACTGTGAGGCAGGAGATGCTTCAGCCATCAAATCCCAAACCATAGGTCTTGGGGTGAAGGTCATGCATAGTCAGGAGTGATAGGGGGTGTGAACCCCAACCTAGTTATTTTATTTGTTGGGATGGAAATGTGTAACATATCCTTGTTCTTGTTGCCTTGATTTTGTAAGTTAACCATTTGTGGTGACGGTGTGATGAACTAGATCTCTTGTAACTCAAATAGTTGAGTCAATCTAAATGTGACCCATGAAAAATATCATTCTCCATTGAGTGTGTGTTGACTTTGTTTAATCCGGTTGTGATTTTAACATTCAGCAATGCTCGTTTGAAGATTCTTGAGTTTTTTTAGAAATTTTTTATTATAGGTTCGGTTTGTTTCAGAGGTTCCCTTTTTTAGTGGTGGTAGTGTCCAAATTAGATGTGGAAGTTCAGGTTCGACCTCGGTTGAGGTTTTTGGTTTCTAGAGTTTTGTGAGATTTTTTCATGTGGAGCACAGTTGCCACACGGTTACCGTACGACTAATAGAAATCGTGTGGCCTTATCCAGGCAGACAGAACCAACTGCAGTGCCATCGCATGATCGTGTGGTAGGCCTTATAATAGTGCGGATTTGTGTCATTTTTGGGAAGAGGTGTTTGCACAGTTGGCACACAGTTTTGAAACTGTGCGGACAAGCCGTGTGGTTTCCCCATTCTTCCAGTATCTCACACAAGGTTGGCGCACGATTAAGAAAATTATGCAGCCAAACAGTGCAAGCTGTCCAAAAATTTGAAATATTGAAACCTCTCATTTGGGTTTTAGTGAGGGTGTTGTTTGGGGTTTAAATTTTGTTTGTATTAGTTGAGTTCTTGTAATGGGGAGAAGCCTCTAATGTTCTCCCTTCATTCTAATTCACTTTTTGTGGTTTCTTCTTGATCCGTCGAGTGTATCTTATGGATTGAATAGTCACCCTATGGTACATGTTGTCTTAGTAGTTTTTGGGAATGGATTTGAGTTTTGGTTTTCTTTGGGTGGGTGACTATATGGGGTAGAAAGTGTCCGTTGTGGGTAGAATTGTCACACCCCAACCTCAGATACTTCTTCATGTTATTTATTTCTCAATGTTAGATCTTTTGGTTGAGGTTTGGATGGAATTTCAAACAGAAGTCCTTTCATTCTTGTGGAATTGGTTTTCTTCTAAACTTATTCTTGGTTACTGATAATTTTTTGGGATTAAAGTGTCATGTTGGAGAGTTAGGGAGGTTCCAATTTTTGGGGTTGCACAATTTGAGCATTTCCTTTCCAAACTGTGCAACCTAACCATGCGAAGTTTCATGAGTTTTGCAGTAGCCCTCACACGGTTTGTGCACGGTTTGACAAAATGTGCTGCAAAATTGTGCAACCAATTTCGGGCTTTATAAATTTTGACGTGGAGATCCGATTTGGGTGATTCCACCACCAAAATCAAAAATACTCTGTTGGGAATCGACCAGAAGAGCCTCCCCCTCATTCCTGCTTTGATTTGGGGTGAGTTTTTGGAGATTTATCAATAATGGTTGGTGATACTTCATGTTTCCTTCATCAAGTCTTCTCTATTGTTCTTCCTTTCTTTTTTCTATGGTTTTCTTTGGTGATTTTCTTACATGGTCGAACCCTAATGTCTAGGGATTATGTTTTGTTCATTTTTCTTGTGGATACGGTGTGCCAATGGTCCATGGGGCTTATATCTATCCTCCCTTGATGTTTTATCGCATTCACACACAGTTGAGGTATGTGTTTCCATGAATTTCCATTCCATTGAAAACCCTTGATGCTTGAACACATTGGATTAATTTTTAAACATTATTTTCACCTACATATGTATTATCGTTACCTTATTGCGGTGTTTTTATGTAGGATAAAATTGTTAAAAATGGATTTTAAAGGGATTCTGTGATTATATCTATGCGTTGGTGCCTTGGAAGTGTTTGATAAAATTCCTTTTGTTTTATAGAAAGGAAATTGAGCCCATATTGTATTGTTTAGACTTGGTATTATATATTTTTTTGGTTGAAACATTAATTGAAGCATTGAAGGTGATTTGGGTTCCTATTTATGGCATGATTATTTATGGTGAAATGTTTTGGAAAGGTCCTTCGGCTTTTTGAAATGTTTAAGAGAGATGTTGAAAACATTTTGGTATCAAAGGATGTAGTATTTCTGGAAAAATGTTTTTGGGTACACATATAAATCATCAAAAGTTTTCATTGGATGTTTTCACATCCATGGGTGCACTAGGTTTACACATGGGTACGGATTCAAGTGAAAATTAACCTTAAAAAGGATGTTAATCATGAACCTTGATTTTTCAAATGTAGTCTCTTCTCTCTCCCATTATCGTCCTTCTAAAATGGATCTTGAATTCTAAAAATTGTATTGGTATTTAATGTGGATCTAAATTGATTTTTATTACTTATATATTGGAATCATGGGGAATTTTAGGATACGATTGGTTTCCAATGGTTTAATGGACCGGTTGTCTTTGTATACATGGAAATGGATTTAGAAATGATTAATAACTTCTTTGAAAAATGTATTTGGGTGCGTAATATTTAAGGCCCGTTTAGAATTTTACTTTAAAAGGTGTTATTTAGTGTTTATTTTAGAAAATAATGTTATTCAGAAAATGTGAATGCCCTCTGGGAAACTTTGAACATTTTATGAAATGGTTAGAATGTTAAATGGTGTGATGGCCCGGTTGGCACCTTGTTACTATGAAAAGAACGAATTCGTATTTGTAGGGTGCTACTATCTTTGGTAACCCTTTATGGATGAACATATAGGAAGCGTCTGTGTTTGTGGTAGTCAAGTGCAGTGCGATGAGTCATGCGTGCAGGGCCATCCTACTTACACCGTATTATTATCACCACCGTGGGTTGATGAGCATCTTTTAGATGATCGACTGACAGTTTCTGATCAAACCTGATTAGATTGGTTGGTACCCCCTGAATGTTTTAGGACAGGTTGGCATTGCAACTGGATTGGTCAATTAGGGTGGTCAGTTGGTCATAGACGTAAGAGCTTCAACATACGCCGGCAGGTGGTTCTGAAACTGAGTAAGTCCAGGGGTTTTCTATGGATGTTTCGGATCAACCATGGTTACAATATGTATTTCTTTTTTTCATTCTACTATATTGAATGTTCATTTTTTCAGTTTATTTATTTTCATTATAGACCTGACGATGTTGATTTGGTTTTTTTATTTAAAATGAAAAGTCTGTTTTCAATGTGAAAGAATGGTGTGCATTGTTTGGAAAAAGGGAATGAAATTTGTTTACATCTAAAAATAAATAAAACCTATCATTATAGCCTCAATTTCAAACTACGTTTAATGGTTTGTTTTATGAAAGGAAACACATGGACTCTTTGGTGATTGCATACTAATCTGTCTAGCTCACACAATACTTGTAAAATTCAGTGTCGGTAGACCTAAACTGTTTTGCAGGATCATATTTTGTTCACATTTTTATAGTTCGAGTATCTATTAGAGAAGGGTGATCTTATGGTTGGAGGTGACCAAGAGATCACATGGATATCTTTCTAGAAGCTTGTTGTTTTATTTTCTTGTATCTTTTGGTTCTTTCAGTGTTAGTTTTATTTAGTTGTATTCGTAATGGACCAGATTGTTATTTTATTGATATTCAGTTGTTGTTTGTTCTGTTTTTTTAAATGATTTATTTTTTGATCCTATTATTATTGGGCTAAATTGTTCCCTCTTGTTTTATTTTGATGCTCGACACTTGTTGTCAACCCGTGGGGATTGGGAACGCCCTTAGGGCCATGTTGTGGACCGGGTTGGGTGTTGGATCAGATGGAATCCCGGTTTGGTTCGTGATAATGGAGATGGTAGGGAAGTGGATAAGAATGAATTTTGATATTTGATTAAAAGATTGTTGTATTAAACTTCCTCAAGACCTGACATTGTTTATGTTGTAACCCTCTATGAAAGAATTCAATGTTCTCCTAAAAAATCAAATTTACATGATATAATATTAATTCTAAGATACATCAAAGGGTAAAATTTGGAATCATGTATGATTACCGAAAAGGAATTTATTTTTCGGGATATTCTCATACTAATTGGGCATCAAATATTGATGATTGAATATCAAAATCTTATGGAGTATTAATTATGTTTTAAATTTGAGTTAGTTTACATAGAAAAAAAGATAATTAAATTACTTTTACTCTATATTATTTTTATTTTGTTATTTCCATTCATGCCATTAACCGACTTATGTGGATGAAAACTCAATTAGGATTCGTACCTGTTGAATTTAAATTACCCTTGTTCTTGGGTTGTGATAATTAAAGTGATATCAAAATAATAAGAAATCTAGTTCACCATTATCATTCAATATATATTGATATCAAATAGCATTTCATTACATCTCATGTAGAGAATATTGAATTGAAACTAGAATATGTTCCAACATCATAACAATATACTGGAATTTTCACAAAACACTTACAGAATAAATATTTTTATTAATTGAGGATGAAAACTGGTGTTAATCCAAATTATCATTAATGTTGAGGTATGTATTTTATCCTACCTCATCTTACCATTGAATATTGTTGTCTAGGTGTATAATTAATTCATAAATATATCCTTATATAAGCATGTAATTAAGGGGAGTTTTTGGTATGTTGAGAATCCAAAATTATATGTGTCTGTACTATTCTAATTGTATGTTGGAGATGTTGTAAGAAATTTTCTTTTTGAATTAAAAGTAATTTGACAAAGTGGATAATATTTATAAGGAATGTTTGGAAGATAAATTTTATTTGGTTTTATCATCATTAACCTTTGAACAACATGGTTTTAGTGACACTTTTTATTCATTAATATAATGTGTTACCTCACATATGATTAATATTTTGATATGTAATCCATAACATGAGGATTCAAATATAATTGATTTATGAATTTTTGTTGATAAAAAAAACCTAAGAGGGTATTGTTAATACCAAGTTGATAAATAGGATTATGTTCAATTATTTTATTTTGTTTCCAATGATGTTTTAAAATAAATGGATATTTAAGAAAAAATAAAATAAACTCATTTTTTGTAAAAATAAGAATGAACATAATATTGAATAAAATAGGACTCACAATGGTTGAGAAGGAACAGAGTATTGATAATAAGGTTTGTAGATTTAATGAAACATCAAATTCATATTTAATTTAGTCTAGAAGAAGGGATTTTGGAAAATTGGAGTATACGAGACTATGATAAAAAATATGACACCCCTTTGAGGACCATAGTGTTCTCAAAATCATATGTATTCTATAAAAATTATGATGCAATATTGATGAATGAATGAGGCAGTGAATGATATTCTTCGAGTCATATCTAGTCTGATCTTAATAATGTCAATCATACTCATGATGAGAAGTAAATAAAGTTGTGGATGAACTATAGGTATGATACAATGCATTCATTAGTATGTTAGATGATTCTGATGTTGATAACATACTTATTCAAACTATTAAATAAATTCATAACATAAGAATGATTTTGTGTGTGAGGGATGATATTGAAGTTGACATTACTGATTACTGATCCACGATAATTGGTATACAATCATATTCTTTATAAATCGAGTTGTTTGGTTAGAGAATTACTTGGTATCATATTAGAAGAGAAATAATATTATTATATTGATGTTTTTTGAATATCAATCCATTATGTTAGTTATACCATATTATTCATCAAATGATGAATTGTTCTCATTAACATAAATGGTAAATTTATAAGAAAATATAGCATTAGAATTGAGTTTGGTAAGAGTATGAAGGAGATGGTGTGATCTGTTGTCCAATGGGGATCTTGAGATTTAATGACTGGAAGGATTTTTAGAAATGGTGACAAATGGAATGTATTGGTTTTATATATGATCGAAATCCAAATTATAAAAATATTCAGATAATGAAGTTAATGGTTAACATGTTCATAAAAGAAATAAAACCCCTATTTTTTCCAAATTACTCTTTCAATTGATTAATGATCCATAATATCAGAGTTTATAATAATTCATCATGCTGATTATAATGAAGAAATAAGAATGGGAAGATAGCAATGTAATCATATTGAAAATCAGAATGGAGAATTTTAATTACATCATTGTTTTTAAATAAATTCAAAAGAGAGATGAAGTGTTTAGAATATTTTTTTAAGGATCGAGAAGACATCAGAAGAGCTGAATAATTCAACATGAACTATAAATTCACAGAAACGTGAAAATTTGTGTAATTTGGTCGAGAGGGAATATTTCCTATAATCCCTTCAAAACGAAATTTTGTGAGAGTATAAAAGTTGATATGTACATTGTAATTATATGACAAAATTATTATTCATGTTATGTATAAATAAGGTAGAGATTATAACAAATTATTGAAAGGTGATGGGTTTATAATTTTTTTTTCATGAAGAATTCATGATGGAGAAAGGAGAAAAGAGAATATATAATATTGCATCAAATTTATAAGATTACTATATTCAAGTATTTTCATACTCATTCGGTGATCATATTGGGTATGATTATCACAATCAGATTCCTGGACTGAAGACTAATGTGTTCATAATTGTCTCATTTTTATTTGGTAGGTACATATTTCTATATTTAGCATTCAGACTAAGAAGAAAAAGTTTTTTATATTAGACAAAATATTTTTAAAATGATAAGTAATTTCTTACCATCTTATGGGTAAGAAAGTGATGAATTTATTTGAATTTTTAAATTTTATAATGATGATAAATAATCAAAACATCTTTTTTGTTACACAAATTTTATTACAAAATTTCTAATAGATATTGAACACCGACTATTAGATTTTTGACATTGAGCTACATGAGTACATGGTTATATCATACACATTTTATTCCACACAAATGGATTTTTTTCATTTATATTGTGGGGTTTTGGAATATTTCCAATCCATACCAATGATGCATCTATTCTTATTGAATATTGAACCTTGTAAATTATGGTGTTCATGTGGTTGCCTTTTTGATCTATTTTGATCAGAGAATGTAATATTTATTATGAGGAAATGTTTGTTTCATTTTCTATGAAATCATAAAAGAAAATATTTCCCAGATTTACCCCCTCTTAGGGATAAAATAATCCCGACTAGGCTGTTACAGTGTGTAGGAAGCCTACAAAATTGAATATTATCTAGTCTGCATCACTATAGGAAAATAAAACATCGAAATTTGTGTGATTAGAAGTATTCCATTTTTATTGAATATTCCTTCGGATGTTAAAGTTATATGGTCACATATTTGTAATGGTTAGTGTATTCCCACAATTGGAAACCCTAGAGTACCACTCATTCATTGTTTTGAGGACAATCCCACTGAGGTAGGTATTTGTATACGAGAACTACATATTCTTATTTATGGAACTAAAAACTATATTTGTATCAGGATATGGGTATAGTATATATTTAGATGAGTTGTTGATGAAGTGGTTCACTACTAATTTTGTGAGGATTGGTGTGACAATTATAATCCTAAGTATGTAATTTACCCATTTCTCGTGTCTTATTTTCTTCTTCATTTCCATAATTTCAAAAAAAACATTATATTAATTAGGGTAATGTTTCTCTTGATTTTGAGTGGGATCAAAATAAATCATCTGAGATTTTATCAGTAAAATATGCCCAAATATTACCCCATTGGGTACGGTTGAGTCATCTCTGAAACCATGAGACCTATCCTAGATGAAATAGAACATGAAGGTTGTGATAGAGGGAGTATCTCTACTTCCTCCTATAAAACCTATCTTTGAGGAGGTCGATGAAAGCCTTCAAATGATGAAAAATTAATAAAACTTGAGAATAAAAGTTTTAGATATGTTCATTGTCAAAGAAGGTGAGTCCCCATGATATCATTAATCTATTCTTTATCCAATAATTTTTTTAACCTCAGCTGTTTTTTTAAGAATATAATTCCCTCTCTTCTCTCAAGGTATTGGGAAAAGGCCTCCAAGAACTAAGGAGGATTATTTGGGTCAACAATTGATTCCTTTTGGGGAATCTTCTCCCTTGATTGGAGAAGTATCAAGGATTGCTTCTAGCTAGATTGATCTCTTGAGATAATAAGTATTTTTTGTTAAAGATACATTATCTTGTCATATCATTATTCAACTCACTATAGAGAAGGAAGTGGATTCTTGTTATATCAAATATACATCACAAGGATTCATATAATGACTGTAGAAATTTATAACATATGTTATTTTTGGTTTATATCGTCAACTAGAGGACTATATGATGAAATATGTTTACCCCGACCCAATCTCAGGAGAATCTATTTAGGGTATCAAGTCATCTAGAGAGTGTACTACATTGGATTCTTCGAAAAATGATTTTTGGGTCTCCAAAGGAGACACTGCCATGGGAATTGAGGTGTTAATACATTACAAGATAAATCATGGAATGAACATTGAATAAAATGATATAGTATTTTATTCATCTCATTTCTTTAGGGGGTATCTTTAAATTAATATTGAATTTAATGGGAGTGACTCTTTACAATTGTGAAGTTTAATTTATTTTTCCTGATGTTCTAATCATGACTAGATGAATTACGCATCTCCATGGATGGATAATGTCATAGAGGTGGAGGAAATATAATTTTTAAGTCCAACCTACTACCATTGTTGAGGGGAACTAATTTAAGGGGATACCAATATTGGGGTTGTTTATATGCCCCACCAACAGAGTATTATCCAGGCCCTAGAGAGATCCTCTCATTTAATTGTTCTGCACCAAACTCTCAAGTTCTGTGTTGTCAGAGATGGATACTAATAATCTGTTGAACTGTTACTGGGTGATTTTCACCAAGTACATTAATCAACCCTTATTTATTCATTATTCTGTCATTTTGATTATGAAAATGAGTTTTATCCATAATCAATCATCATTATCAAATGCAGATAGGTCAGATGACCAAATTTCATTTCCAAAGTAGCTAAGAACTAAATATGAAGGCACATTTTCCCTAAAGGAGTAGGGTAGGGTTAAATATTGGGTACACTGATCCAGAAATATATTTCATCCCTTGATAGTGGTTATATGTCTTATATGGAGTCGTAGAATGTCCATTGCATCAAACATCATGCGGTTTGGAAAAAAATATAGAAAATAATATCACTAAATACATTAAAAGATATTTCCTCATGAATCAATCATCTTCTATTATTTTTATTTATTATGGGAAAAGGGTGGATTTGATAATAACATGATTAATGATAGTGTGAAGGATATATTTTTAAGTTGAGAGTGAGAGAACAAGAATCAGCAGGACCTCATGAAGGAGAAGATGCTTTCCAATTTTTATGATCTATTAACTATTTTATCATAGGTGGTGTTCAACCATGTTATGATGTCAGTGGATTTTAAAAGATGTATTAATTAGAATATATTTTAATTATCATCCCTTCTGAATGAACCAGATGTCACATAGGGATAGATTATTAAACATTACAACTCCATATATAGAGTTGGAACAGAAGTGTCAACACCAATTATGACTATGAAGGAGGAAATTCACCTGAATAAGGAGACCAAAGTTGTTTAGATAGATGGATGTACACAATTAAATTATTGGTTTCAAGAGACCTTTCAATAACTAAATAATTATACTAATTTATTTTTTAATTTGAGATGAAGACACTCCATCTTATTGATGCTATTCTGATTTTTTGTTGCCTCATGAATGATAATATTTTTGATTCCAGTAATCTATGTATTCATCCTTATTTTTCTGTAGTGATCTCAAAATAACTTACAAAATAGTTTTCCATGAAAAATATATTTATTTCATCTGGTCGTAACCACAATTATAAGAATGTGGAGAGGCTCTAAATTTTTTCTAAGTCATGGGTCCTAGCGAGCATAGTATGACAGTTTTGAGGGTCATATGGAAAACCCTAAAACATTTTTCTCTTGTTTAATCACACTAATTTTTTTTATATGGAATATATGAAGTCTTAAAAGGTGATAAATATATTTCTATGAGATATATTATTTCTATTTTTCAGCCTAACTTGTATTGTGCCTATTTATTTTCATTTCTCGTTCTTTTACATAAAACATATGGAGTGGTGGTCTATATAATATCAACTTTACTTTTGATCAGAGATCCATTTTTGGGACTTAAATATGGTGAGTGTGGTGTTTCTATTTATTTTATGTTCAAATTCATGCATGATGTAATAATAATATTCGTGTAATAGGTTGAGAAGCATTGACCATATGTTGAAAAATGATTACACAAACAATGTATGATGGACAGAAATGTTCTGGCTTTCCTAAAATATTCCATGGGAAATTTTGAGCCCTAATTTTCTTCTTCCAAGATCTAAAAAGGATAGTAGGGAATATAGGAGGTCTCTACTAGGGATGAAGTTATTAGTGGTTGAAAAACCCCTTGTGTGGGATATTTTACGAAATGACAACTGCAGCATGTTACAACATAGTCAAATAGTCAAATAATGTGGAAGACTTTCACTGAAACATTGTAGATGAAATATGTAATGCCAAATGGGGTGTGCTACATCTTAGTCTAGAAAAGGATTCCTAAATAATTCTAATGCTCTATTGTGTATAACAAAAAATAATTTATTATGATATATATTTCTCAATACCATGATTGGTTGTTTTTTCAATGGAGGATGTCAGATAATTGAGAGATAATTTGTGTCAGTGTTCGTTATGAATGTGAAACCAATCCTACATGAATTAGGTTTTTGTGAAGGAGAATAAATTTGTTAAAAGACCAAATTCATTCTTAAAGGACCCTTTCTGATAGGGGTTTAAGTATCATTGATTTTAATTTTTTGCGACCATGACATTAAACATATAGATTAATATAGTACAGTGGGGATTTAATTATATAGATTAATTTCCTTGCACAAGGATGTTATTATATACATTATTATCTCATAAAAATCGAACATTGGGGGGATGTAATTTAAGGACATTAGCATTGACTATAATTTTAATGATTCTCCCATTCATTTTAATATGCCCAGAAATGTCCCATCATATTCATCTATGACGTAGGTAATGTTTAATTCTATGATCTTGGGATCTTGGGGGTATGAATAGTGGTATGGATTAAGTTCTTATGATGATATAATAGGTCTCTCTTTAGGATGATGTTAACAATGATTGAAAAACGTGTTTTGTGGGTTAATTTATCAAAACCAAACTAGGGTATGTTACATCATAGTCAATAGTGGAATCTTTTAGATGAAGAACACATTTTGTTGTAAACATTATGTACAACCATCTATGAAATGATATAGTATAGTTAAAAATATAATTTATCAGGAATTATAAAATTATCTTACTAATGGGAAAAGAATTTTTATAGAGATTCGTATTTGTACATGGAAAAAGTTTGGTTTCTGGAAGGGATGTACATGAATTTTGGAGAAGTATTTTATTTCTAATGTGCATGAGATTTGGGCGAAAAGGTTCCATGCACGGGTCTTAACAAATAACAGGAAATTTGATGTTTTTAGTTTCTAAATCACAAACTAAATCCCATAATATTAGGGAAATAATAGTTTGTATGTGCACAACTAGACCTAGATCATCCCTACATACTCCAGACATGAGGGGATAAATTATAAAACATAGACTTAAAGTATTTCATATCGGGAGAAAGGATATAGTGAAAGAATGTGTGAGAAGACTACAGACTAAATATGATTCCTGGGGTCCAACATAACTTCATCGAAGCATATAAGTAAAGGATAGGCTTCTTCGAAGGGTGATGTTACCACTAGTTGACAAACCCTTTTATTGGGATATTTTATGAAAATTCTATTATATTGTGTTAGTTCATAGTCACAATGTGACATCTGTTGGATGAAAATCATTTTTTTATGTTTTATGAAAATGTAACTAGGTTTTGTTGTAGAATAGTAAGAGAAACGAGTTTGTATGTGTCATAAATTCTATAATTTAGAGTTCAATAGAGGTGATAAAGATCCGAAAGTTTCCATGATTAAGAATAATACATGTGGAAGATATTTTTCTATGTTTAAATTATTTTTTTGGAAGAATATTTCCTATGAAGTTTAGATTACCTTCCATAGATATGAGACATATTAGAAAGGGGGACATTCGTTTCCTTAATGGACCCCCAAATGCGGGGACCCAAATTAAAATCTCTAGAATGGATCATTAATTGAATGTAGAAGAGGAGTGTATTTTTCCTCACCCCATGGACCTGAATAGGGAATGAGTCTTATGTGTCGCTACATGTCTCATTGTAATGAAAATCATTCCAAACTCAGTTCTTGATGTAACAGGTAACACAACATCATCTATTCAGGACACCATCCGTGCATTTATATGTCATGTGGTAAGGATGAAGGTTACTGAACATATAATGGGGATATTATGGATATAATAGGATATAGGATTCAGGTATCACTATATATTATGTTAGATTAAAAATCAATCAATACATAGTTCTAGAAATGACTCCCCTTACAGATTGAATTAATGTTTGGAGAGAGGGGGTATTTTAATATGTGCTTATTTATAGGGTGAAAATAATATTTATTAATCTTATATAAATCATACTAAAATACTGGAGAGTGGGGGATTCCCTACATTATGTTATGGCTAGGCCCATTATTAAATATTCTAGTTCCACTATGTATCGCATTGAAATTAGAATCAAAGAACATGTATGTATAGGGGAAATCATGTAGTTTATTATTATGTGATTGGGATGTCATGTGTTACATTAAAGTTATTTTATCCAAAACCATTATAACCAAAATTTTAATCAATAATCCTTATCAATGTAGCAAATTATCATAGAAATATTTCAAAAGCCACAAGGTCTTTGTTCCATTTGAGAGATAAGGAGTCGAGAATGTTCCTTCCCTTGAAAAATGGACACATAGGGAAAGGATATGGTCATATAGATTATATGGGGGCTGGGGAAAGATATATGATCTTGGAATCACAAAATATCTCCTTAGGATGAGTAAAAACCCAAGGGTTGTTCTTATAGAGTCATTCAATTTAGAATCATATGGTAAAACATAGAGTCCACCCGATTATAGAATGGTTATTGTGGGTTGATTGGGATTTATATTCTATGTGTCAATACATATCCTACTGTAAAAAGAAGAAAGAAAAACATAGTTCTTGAATGAATCCTTATGTAGGTTTGACCCAAATACAAGTAATGGTGGGTTTTATTTCCTTATTGTGGTATGACCTGAGGTTGGAGATTCAGGTGTTACTAAATTACATGATGGAATGGTAATCAAGACAGAAATTATTCTAGATGAACATAGAATTTAGTATCTTGGAATGAGGTGGTTGGGGGTGGTGTTGACCCTATTATGGTAGGAATGTGGGTAACATGACATGAAATAAATATTACTGATAGACAATGATATTGGATCAGGGTATCAATTTGTATCATGCTTTACAAAAACTCATTCAATGTATAGTTCATAAAGACTATTCCCCATATCAATTAGGTTTTGAATTAGGGAAAATGGGGATTTTATATTTTCTAGAATAATGGTTGGGGCCATGATATGAGTTCTAGGTTTCACTATTTATGTCATTATAATGAGAGTCAATCCTTATATTCAAAAAATGTTCCCTATGTATAATTGAGTTTTACATTGGGGAAAAGTGGGATTCCATTCCATTGTAATGTATGGAATGAGGATGGGAGGTATGGGAATCAAAATGATTCTTATTCAAATGAGATTCATTTCACATGTAGTTGCATAAATTACTGTGTAGTTTATTTTCATGAATCATTGAAACTGGCTAGGATGTTTTTAATTTAGTAAGTACATAATAATGTTAGGAAATATAAACATTATTGGATACAGGGATCAATTGTGGAGTGGTGATGATGTGAGTGGGGATTATGCAAGGAGATACCCATATATTCTTCCTTATGTCCAACAAATATGTAATCTCGACCCACATAGGGGTAATAGGGATTTGATTTTGAATTACACAGCGGATGGAGGACCACATTCAAGGGACCATTAAGAGGTTAACAACTCATGGTATTTCAGATTTTTATAAATGTAAGATGATGGGGAAGTTAACCATATAGTTTAATGCATTGTTTTGAGGAAAAGTGGTGTTCTATAGATTATTTTCATACGATTTGGACAATATGTAGTGTTTTTTATCATCATGATAAATAGATGGTGATGTTATGAAGTTGAACATCATGTAGCATGTATATAATTTTCTTCCTTTTAAGGTCATGATACAATGCCCAAATAAGCACAGTAATATCTTCCAACTTTGTGCATTGGTTGTGAGGTTACATAAAATATTCCATAAATAACAATTCTTTTGTTAGTGTGGTAATGAGCTATCCATCCATTGTGATTAGGAAATAATAAATACTAAAGTGGACCAATGTTTGGAGTTTGTTCCTTCCATCATTGGCTCATCCATTATAGGATGCATTCATATGTTCATTGGAGTCTAGAGGACTAGTGCCAATTATCCACAGAATAATTAATAGAGAATGGTAATATTGTTAAATGCTCATGAAATATGATTTGATAAACATAAATTCCAAAAAGGTGTGTAATATTTTCTCAAAAGGACTCTCTAATTCATCCTATAATTTTCTGGATTCTTCATATATGGCTTCTCATTCACATATGGAAATACAGAGTGATGGTAGTGAGACATCGACTGGAAGGACTATATCTATTCTGTACAAATATAAATATGGAATTTCTTATGTGATAGTACGATTTTTAGTCTGGAAATATGATATGTAATGAAAGGGATTTCATGAAAAAGACATTTAATCTTTACCAATAATTTTCTGAAATATTTTTGAGAGGGTCACATTGAAGTCATCAATCTATCGGACAACCACAACATGGTAGTGGGATGATTGTTTAGATTTGATATTGTGTCCTCATATAGCTATTCAACTAGAACAATATGGAAATTGTTTCCATAAAACTTCATTATTTTACAGGGTACATAGAATCCTATAAGGATGTAGGATTTCACAATGTTGACAAAGCCACTTTTTCCGACTTCATTGTGGGGTATTCCATAAAAACATTGGGAGAAGAAGTCGATAGAAGTAAGGATATATTAAAACAGCTATCCAGTAACTCGAGGGTATAGCTCCAAAATAACCATTCCCATATATGGAGTGTACATTAGTTTTTGAATGTATGTAGAATATATGGTGGTTGATTTATGAAATTTTCTTGCACATGGAAGGAATGAAACTTCATGGTGACTTTTATGAAATTTAAATCCTTGAAGGACCAAAGGATCTTGGTATTTATATTTGGTTGTAATTATTATATCATGACTACTATGAGATATAGCCTCTATCATACACATCCTTTATAATGGATGTAGTATCTTCTCTATCAATTAATCTGAGAAGGATTTCATCAAATACTCCATTATAGAGGACTTTATGATAATTTGGGTAGACATAATGAGTGATGTTGGAGTGACACAATCATATTTTTGCTTTCCGAAGACAGTCCATTTTAATCAATCCTTTTTACATGTATTAAATGATATCAGTTGCCCATCCAATGGTAGGAACATATATTCCAAGGATCGGTATTCATTTTTGATCTCATATAATCTAGCTTGAAAAAAAGGAGAGACTATTCGACATTGGAATATTGGGATGACTATTTCTTTTTGGTTTGGATATGATTTAGTTTGTGGCTACATTTTTCATTTCCTCTTCCTGGGATTTATGTGATCATTTAGTGTGAGACAATTTTTGATCTAATGGAGGTTATTCCATTAATCGTCAGATGTTTTCATGAATTTGTATTAACTCTTCCATTATGATGACATAATCCATGTTGATATGTCTCATTACAAAATCCTAGTAACATTTCACCTCTAAGTGCCCTCTTATATTTGAAGTACTAGTTCCAAGAATACATTGAGGGCCTAATATTCTTCCCCATTATTTTTACAACCTTATAAACATAGGAATGATTAAGGTATAATGTATTTCACTGGAGAAATGAGCATGATCCCCAATCCAACTTTGTTGTGTTTAGGTTTTTTAATTCTCCTCCAAATTGGGCACATGGATGGTTCGTCAAAATACATTACCCACGTTTGGGGGAATCCTTGAAAAGAAAATATCCCTATATTGAGAAATATAGTATTTAACAATTTTTGTTATGAAGATGGGTTTTCTGCACGGAAATCATACAAGGTCTATCCTTTCACTAGATTCTATGTAACAACCCATATATCAAACTGATGTAGGATAACCAACCGTAATTCTAAAATTATTGTCATAATTGGATGGATGTGGATGTATTATAGAGAGAAACATTGATAGACCTAATGAGATTCATCGTTCTACAGGTAGTTCCCTAGTTTCTGAACCATAAATATTAATTCTAGATAGCTTTTCATAATATCTACATAATGTGTCCAAGCATAGAGCATGATTATATTGTGATAATAATATCTTCATTCATTCAGAGTATCTATTATTCTAATGAAATGTTCATAGTGATCACTCCAGGGTTGTCACATATATGATTAGTGGATTCCCCTAAATGGGAAGAATTATTATCTATAGGATCAAGAGGTGTTTCTTTTGGTTGTTGAATGCTACATAATACTCACAAATCCAATTATATGTGCCCCAATATTCATCAATTTGATGAAGGGAAACACTTTACTAAAAATTTAACTATAAACTTTTTCATATAATCCAGGTGTCCTTCATGTCCTTTATATTGAAATATTTTGATGAGTTGACATGCTAATAAGACTTTTATATTCTTAGGGTCAACTTCGATATCGTGATTTCATACAACAAAGATGAGAAATATTATAGAGCATACCCTAAATGAAGAATATAAGGCATCCATATTTATTTAATATTTTAATATCTTGATGAATGTTGTTTCTTTGATATCATAGTGGTAAGATATTTTTTAGGACATAACCACAATATAATCAATGACGTATTCAAGAAACAACCCAATTAATGATTGGAAGATGTGATGCATGTATCCTTGGTATGTGGCACATGCATTATTCAGGCCAAATGCCATTACCCAATAGATGACTAATCACTGGGGGTCTTGAAGGATATGATTTCTTTATCTTTTTGATCCATCACATTTTTTTTGCCCTGACTATCTATCCATGGAGGATAGGGATTGATAATTGTATATCACATAAATCAAGTGTTTATTGATTGGAACTAGGATGTCATCATTCGATCATTGTCAATTAAGATATCTAAAGTCAATGTACACTAATTTCACAATATTTTCATTACATGGACAATGTTGGGTATCCATTTTATCTAATGTACGTATTTCATAGTGTATCACTTGATGTTATTATCCACCCCATCAACAAATTTGGTGGTGTGAGTTGGGTGTGTACATATGGATGCTTATTTGTATCCCCATTTTTCTAATGGAAAGCCCAGGTGGTGGGTTCCCACCTTGAGATCATGTCTTAGAATCTTTGTGTAATTCATAGAAATCACATATTTATGTTAATTTTGGAATGAATTATTACTTCATTGTCTTCAGAATACATGGACGGATGGATCAATATGGATTGTGGGTATTCATCCATTCCTATTTTTATCTCTATGAGTTCATCAGCATGGGTGGAGGAACCCTACTCAAATGATAAGGTGGAGTTCCTGAGGTCTTCATACTATTCATCTTCGACATTCTTTAACTTTTTTCCTTATTTGGAGAAGTCATTGATGAATCATGTTTCATAGAGTTTGGGGATAATCCAGCATTTGGACATCCAGAAGGCAAAGCATCCATTTTGGGCTCAATTGATGATGCAAGACCTTTCGGACATCATAATAGGAGTTGAAGGATAGTGAATGAATCTCATTATCTTCTTCATTAGAAATGGATTGTTATTATTTTATTTCTGAGGGAGAAGGTATGGGATTGAGATCGAGGGATGGAATGATGAAATTTTCATCTTTCCTTTCTTTACTGGCCGAAGAGATGAAAAATTCTCTCATACCACTATATTATATTTTCCCAATTGAAATCATATAATACAATAGATGTGGGATTGATTTTTAAGCCACTTCATTTATTTGATTAATTGGAATCACATACTAGGCACTGAGCTTATTGACATGATTTTTTGAATAGTATCTAAATTATTATGGAATTAATTCTAGATTCATCATTAACCATGTAATGTTTTCATTATTATGATATAATACTAGGTTAATGTATTGTGAATCATTAGATTTTGATGGGGATTTTTTAGTATGAAATATCCCTGCTATATAGTTGGAACAATAAATTTTCCATTAGTGGTTTGAAGAAGGGAGAGCCAAATGCTATTGTGGCCAGGATATTCTTAGTAGAACATTAAAGGATTAATCCTACCTAATAACCACAAATTCTAAGCTACAGTGTACATCTAAAAACATAGATCTAAGTTTGATTTTACCAAGAGTATTTTTCTAATATGATCTCTTACCCATTAAAATTAATGTTGAAGGAGAATGTGAAATATATTAAAGCATAGTTGTTGAAGTGATTGGATTGGAATGCAATTTACTCCACATCCATTATCAATGTAATATCATCATATATCAATATATTTTATCCATCCTGAAATATTAAAGGTTATGACATGTACCTATATGACAGAATCCTTCTCATATTCTACGAAAGAGATGATCTTGTAGAATTATTACAGATCATTATCTACCAATACACTTCAGTAACTAAAATTGGAAAATAATGTATCGATAGGCATATCAAATCCTTGATTAGTGCATCATATAGGTCTTTTGAAAGATTCATATCATCCAAGACTAACAACATTGATGGAACTATGGATTATTTTTTCAATAAATCCTAGTTTTTTTCCAAACTTATATGCATCAAATCATGGGGATTCTTATTTGAATATAATTTGGAACTGAATTACCAGATGTTGACAGATCAGTCATTTTAGTAGGATCTCATGGATTTACCTATCATGGTAGATTATGTCATCTAGATCTGCCTACTTGATTAGGATGATTAAGAAATGATATATATTCTGGATGATCTTCCATGATGATATTGTCAGGAAATGGATTTTCATTTGTTGGTGAAATTTCTTGCTCTGGTTGATATCACTAGAGATCTCTCTCATAGGTTTCATCAACATACATAGTTTTAGTGGGGATTTAGTTAGAGTAATTAATCATGTTAAAATAATGTATTCCACTGTATACTATAATCAGATAGACTCTTCCCCCAATTCTGAAATAATGATTTTGGAATTATGTTTCATATTCATTCTCGTCATCTAAGAAGGGATCCATTAATTTAATAACATTAATGTAATCAGAGATCAAATCCTCTTCTGATAGGGGTTCTATCTAGTGGATTTACCATTTGTTGTATTGTTTTGTGTGGTGGTGCACGTGGTTCGGGGGAAATGAGGGTGAATTCTTCTAATGTTAATGAAAATTTATTCTTTTGAACATGTACATATTCATTTGATTTCTTGTTACTATTCTGTTAATTTCACTTTTATGAAGACTATGTTTTAGAGGAATGAGCATTCGATGAAGCTATTTCGGTGGTTTCAAAAGAAATTGAGGGTGAAATTAATTGTTTCCATAGTGATTGGAGGATAAAATAAGTCTGGTTGATCATTTTTATTACCATTATGTTACTATAATTTTTCATACCCATTATATTTACTTCATTAAATTCATTTTATTCCTCCATATTAGTGGAAAAGACTCATGATACCTGAGAGTATGGCCTTCCCATCATCACATTCCTGAATACCACTTCCAATTTTCAATGGTCTTTAAAAAACTCACGAATATTGTGGCCCAATACATGAGGGAAGGGGAAATAGTTTGGTAGGTAATCTTTAACATATTTACTAGGATTATAGGTCTTTGTAACCTTATCCATGTTTTTCTCCAATGGTGAAAAGTAGTAGTTAGGGACATTTTCATTTCGAAAACAAATTACATCATTCTTACAATTCTCAGAAATTTTTTTTCTCTAACCCATATGATCATCTTGATTATGAATTTATGGTTCGAACACTCATGTGGTAGAATCACGTGATATGGTATAAGATTTTGTGTGGGAGTGGGAACTGAGTGAAACATAAGCGTATGAATGGAAGAATATTATTTCCTCGATGTCCTTCTTTGAGAAAATGGAATTAAAAAGGACTTATATTTGGTCTCTGTGATAGAATATCAAACTCCTTGACCATTTTTAGTGAGATAAAATAACCTCCTATGTATTTGAAAGGGATAAGTGGTGTCCAAAAATCAATAGGAAGGTTCATTATATAGATAGAAATATGAATTATTGAGGGATAAGTAAGATTAAATAGCATTTAAATCCATTATAATGAGATATAAAATTTGATAACCATTAATTTTCTAGATATTTTCATTTTTAATGGTTAGGGATAGTTTTCTTCTATAATGTTAAGCTGAATTGGATGATAATTTTCTAAAAGAGGTCATCCCATCTTATAATTTACAACACTAGAAAGATTGTTTAAAATATAAAGGTTGGTCCCTATAGAGTTTTCATGAAGAAATGGAGTTTCACTACTTCCTCATGTTTAGGGATCCCAATCACAGGAAAATATTGAGAGTTGACATTCATAAAATTACCCTTTGAGTCTCATGAGCCATTTTAAATGGAAAATACTAGGTTTATAATGTTTTATAGAGGGAGATTATGAAATACCAATAAAAAGTATGATTTATTTTCATATTGTATAATTTTACAACATTCCTCTATATCTTCCAATCAATAAATGAGTGAAATAATATAGTTCATGATCCCTCATGGAATTTCTAGGGGACTGGAAGCTTTAATAGGTTCAAAGGCTAGTAGGGTCATCATTGGGGGCACTCTATGTATTTCACAAGGATAGTTAATAGTGGAAGGACTATAAGGATGTTCATGAACATATTTTTGATGTGAAACCAATAAAGGGAACCCCTATATATGGCTTATGAATCCAAATATATTCGGATTGGTAACATGCATCAAATGAATTTTCCAAATCTATATTAGATATTGTGAATAAAATCTTTCTAAAGGTTAACTTATTAATAGTTCAAGTTGAGGATTTACTTTAAGAATATATCTTCCAAGAATACTTCCATAACATAGTTCTTCCTTCATTATCATTAATTTTTTCATTTCATCCTATTAATGAACAAATACCTCACCAAGTGAATGGAGTTTGATTACTTGGGGAGGTATGTGAGGAAAACACTGAACCATACCCTTTTCTCTATTAGATTATTTTATAGGGTGTAATGATTTATTTCTTGATGGAATCTCAAAAATAATGGATAGATTTTGGTTTTGGGTATATACAACTCCTTCCATTTTTTAAGTGAGAAACATATTTTGAACCATAATAGCATCATCCAACTTTTCCTATGAATTGGGCCCTTGTTTTTCTAGAATATGTATTGTTTGAATAGAATAAATTCATTAATGTATACTACTTTTCAGATATTATATCAATGTATTTTCACGAATTCCATTTTCTCCCCCATTCATGAGGTTTTCTTCCTTTACTTTTTATTCTATGGGATTCATTTTGTGTACATAAATCGGAATGTAATATTAATAGAGTTCAGTCGTTCACATCCCAAATGATGGTACTGTTTCATAGGATGGGATGAAAAGGGAGAATGTTTTATGCAGTGTTTCCCCTAATTAGAAGAATAATCATAATCAATATAGATGATGCAGTTGATGTGAAAAAACCCCATACTTGAGGGATGTGAATGTTCTCAATTCACATTTACTACACGTAGATGTGTGTATGATGACCGCAATGGTTTTGTTTAGGAACCCCCAAGCCATGTAGACTACAGTTTCTCGGAGATTACTCTGATTGATATTCTTGTATATACCCCTATAATTCAATATAGTGTTTTTTCTAAATATGGTATTGGTGCATTATCTGGGAGGCACCAGAATCATCCAATTCTGAAAACCAATCCACTATTTGTTAAATTTTTGTTATTTTATGACTTACTAAAACAAAAAATGTAGATTTATTGATATATTCAGTTTCTTGATGAAAAATACTATTAATTGCCTTCTCTCTTATAGACTGACATCAGAAAGCGTCAGTCAGGACTTATTTCTATTGAAAATATCATCTGTTTTGGAAAAAATATGTTTATTGAATCTGGTCAAAATACGTCAAACTACAAGATACCACTTTTGACAGGATCATCTAGTTGTGGGTCATGGTGAAAAGTAATACCCTATGTCTGCCCCATCCCCTGATATGGACATTAGATTTGGAATAAATGATCAATTATCGCAAAAGTTTTTATAATGTGAGGTATGCATGTTTAAGGTGTCGTTGATATTTCCCTCTATTTCTTTTTCCAATGAGATATTTCATGTCATATTTACAATGAATCTATTCTATTACCCATATGATACATTTATACTCATCATAGGGTAATAAATTTTCTTTAATGGTATAAAGTGTTTTCCATGTATTGAGGTTAATGTCATTAAAAAAATCATTCAACAGATCCTCTAGAATACTTTATTGAGGGGTGGATATGGGAAATAACATGACTATTATATCATAATTATCAAACGGTTACCTTGTGTTTAGAATTAAATATTCTTCCTACATTAGAGACTCCTCAACTTGGTCCAAAATATTGGATACGCCTCCGATTCTTTATCATAGACATCATGATTGGTAGGGATTTCCTCTATTATATTTTAGGTTAGGTGTCCAAATGGTTGTTTAATGAATGACTATTTACTTACTCTATCATATGGATTATTAAAAATTTCAATTTTCAATGAAAAGGAATTATAAATTAATGACAAAGTTCTCCCAACTTCCAAACAGTTAGAGGGATCTCTGTTTTCAATATCCCCAAGTTTACGAGCATTCTAGTGATGAGAAACATTACCATGGTGAGAACATTTATAGTAGACACTGTTATGAGGAGTACTTCCATGGTGGATTATAGAGAGGGTACAACCCTCTTACTCCTCAATAATCTTGAAATGATAAATTTGGAATTAGTTCCCATTATCCCTTAATATTTCAAAGGAATATAGGATCTTGAGATTTCAGTGATATAAATCATAGGGATCAAGTACACCATAATTTAGTAGAGTGGGATTATATATCATATCTTTTTTCTAGTTGTATTTGGTGAAGCTTTATCATAGATGCTTCCTAATGAGTGACTAAGGTCACTTGTTTGGGGAAGTGTTTATGAAGAATAGAATCTTCTTTTACTTGATTCTATGTGGAAATTGGAATGTTAAAATATAATTCTTGAATTTTGGAAGGGGTTTGTGCCTTACTCATATTGGACATTAGAATTGGATGATTACCTTATATTGAAATGGGTGTGTGTTCTAGATTTAGTAGTTCATCTATCATGGAGTAGTTTTCAACGTGACCCTCTTATACCAGAGTTGGGTTGTGTGTATACACTAAGGTTCCCAACAAGTGAGTGACCACATTTTCTTGGGATAGATCGATGTGACCTTAAAACAGACACTACAATGGTCATCATAATTTTTACATGACAACTTTGTATGATATGGATAGGAATTTACATCTCCCATTTAAAAATTAACTAGATATTCTTGGTGACATTAGTGACTAGAAACAATGATATATTCCCATTCCATATCTAGAGCATGGGTATAAGCTTTATCATGTCCAACCTTTCCTATTATAAGATAATGATTGTACCCATATGTTGGGGTAGGGATTTGGGTATGGGCCTATTTTTCATTAGTATTATCTAAATTTATTCTCCTGGTTCTACCAAATGAAAATAACAAAAGGATTATTTAATGTGAGAAGGTGTGTTCATGAGATTCAAATCTTGTTCCATGAATGGTTGGTGTGATTATATGAGTTCCACCAAGAAATTCTAATAACAGTCTTGTTTATCATGGGCATTTTCTTGTTTTTATTCACAGCTTGATACCTTTTTGAGTGATTTGGTACCTATTTTGTTTCCAAGTGAGTCTCCCATCAATCCAAATTATTGTGGGAGGGTCTATTTTCTAGCTCATAGTTGGATACCAAATTTGATTGGTTGGATTATTCAAAGGTGGAAGAGTTGTAGTTCTAATCAATGTTGACAAGTTACGGTCCTCTGCGGGCTTAAATGCAAGCATAGAAAGGATTAACTAGGAAAAATAGTATATGATAACACCCTAATCATGATACAGGTTCACAATGTCATGTTGTTGGAAGTTGTTATTTCTGGAAATATCCCTTTATAAGGGCACTCGTATCTTCTAATTCATGTCCTTTATGGCCTCTTGATACATATACTTATGATAATTGAAGGATTGGTTATTGAATTATTAGGATATAATCCCTAAATGGTTTAATTTTGAAATGTCTATTCCTACTCATATAACACTGGTAAGCACTGATAGGATGATTCGTGCGGATTTTTGAGCTAGAGGGTCTCTTAGGTAGCCTCTTGGGATAGGATTGTACGTTTTGAGTGGTACTCCCAGACCACTGTATTCGAGACCCAATGTTGAAGATATTGATTTGGTGATGGATTCCTCTATGTGGAAGACATCCTAGCATGATTAGTAGTTAGGGAATATATTTTATGAAGCTAAAAGGACCCCATTGGAATATAGGGTGATCAAAGAGAAAGTGTTTGGGAATTGATGGAAAACACAATCCAGTAAAATAAGAATCACATTTGGAAAAGTGAATCCCTAATTGATTGTATGTATTTTCCTTATTCATTTTTAAACAGAATGGGGAATAATAGGTTGTTGACACTATCATCTTAGTTATGGAATCATGTCAGTTTTAGATTTTTTTTCAATTGAGAAATTGTATTGCCCAATGATTTATTATACGAGGTAGTTTTGTAATATAATTCTTGTCAGGTTCACTATTTCAGAAGAGTTTCTATTCGGTTTTTTCATGGAACTGAAAACTCTTAATAGTTATATATATCCTAGAGGGACCTTCTTTCAAATGGGAGCTTCTCATTTGGGAGTTTGGCCATGGATTCTTAAGAACACAAATTGGTTGTCAAGATGGGAGGTCAAGCTCAACACACTATTTTGGATGATATTGCATCCTACTCTAAGATTATCCTATGTATTTTCAATATGTTTTTTAATAAATTATTACTTCCCATTTGTGACATGGGTCAACCTTTAATGAACAATCAATTATTTCCTTTTATGTAATTTAGAATCAAATGTATGTATCCAATGTTATTCATCAATATATATATCTAAATTTTTCTAATGATCTCTATCAATGGAGTCCTCTAATTAATGACTAGAAATTTTTTAGCCATTACTACGATGATGATAGTTTTTTAACAACACTGTGGGATTCAATGGAGTGAATTTTTTTCAAGGAACATGGAATTCTATTGATATTTGGATTAGACACATTAATGGTATTCCAATGTATACTTGTGAAAGAAACTAGAACCCATGTATTTTTGTGCCACTTATTGGGGCATATCAAACCATTTATGTTCACATGAAAAGGACCGTAACATGTGGTTTAGAGTTATGTGGGAAGGATATCTAGGGGAATGGTTCCTATTAAATTTCGGGTGAGATACTTATATCAAACCATCCCATGGAACAAATATGGGATATATTCTACCCATTTTAATAAGACATTACTAGGGATGTGGCTTGGAGATAATAGAACTGATTAGTTTGTGTTGGGTTTGGTCATCATGGAGGCTACCAAACCAATCCCATTTGGATAGAAATCCAAGACCATATATTTCAACTACATACACCCATGACTATATTTGACATCCATTTTGACTCATGAGGGAGTATGAACCTTTGGGAGGATTTTGTTGTGGATAATTAGAGAAAAGGATGCCATGTGAATGTTTAATGGTTGATTTCTCAACCTATGGTGATTTATTAAATTTTTCATAATTAAAACAATGGAAGATTCTATATTGTATGATTTTAGGGATTAATTATTAGTATAATGCATGGATGAATAGTGTTGTGGAAATATTTTGGGCTTATACTAAAAAGGAGGCCCAGGTATAGTTGGGACATGCGCTTGAAATAATTCCCTTAGATTGGTTTGATATGGGCATACATCTGAGGAGGATTCATTAATTATTTGCGATCATGTGGGTTTCATGAACATCATTTACCTATATTCCCACATGAGTCATGATTGGTGTGAAAATCAAGAAGAAATGTACGATTCATGAAAAATGATCTTTTTCCCTGAGGTCGGATACATAGACAAGAGGACACACATTAATGGAGGTACATTGAATGTTGTCAAGGGAGTTATTGAAAAATATATCCTCTATCAAAACATGAATATGATCATGTGAACATCATGATTGTGACTAATATCTAATCCTACATGAGTCATGATGATTCATTCTTGCATACATGGAAGAGGAATAAGATTATCCGAAAATCCTCATGACCCCCTTATGGTAGTGGAATTGGTTATCTTGACAAAAAACCCATCTAGTTGTTCTAACTTGGACCCCAAGAGAGAGATAAAGGGATTTTAAATGACAATAATAACTCATATTTTGGTAAATGTGGTAGATGGAGGAAGGAATGGATTTCTATAAGTCCTCAAAGAAATGATAGTTCCTTACTCTAGAAAGGATTCCCAACATTTTCTTCTGTAGTGGGAGAGGATGGTATAATTATATACTAAAGGGAAATGAATGCATGATCCTTACCCTCCCCACCTTGAATTATAGTCTCCATGTATTAGAGAAAACTTGGGAAGGGAATGGTGCAAAAAATAATATCATATACTGAGATTTACCTACTACCATCCCAAGGGTTAGGATCCTCATAATCATTTGAATTAATACTCAAATTCACCTTTAGGACCCCAAAAATAATGTAGGAAAAGTTAATGAGAACTCTTACCATATGAATGCATAACCAAATGGGAGTCACATTGTTATACCTATTTCTATATTTCTTCATATCTGGAGTCATTAGAAGAGGTTTTAACATGTTTTGACTCAGATAATAGAGTTAAAGGAAGAGACACTATCCCATGGATACATCAATAGATGGCATGAGTAGTGCCTCACCCAGGGGTAGAGGTTTGGGTGAGAAAAGGGGGCAATGAGTAGGTAGGTATGCATGGCCTGAGAATGCAAGCATAGGGTGTCCTATGTGAGAAGAAGGAACATTGGATGATGGACCACCTAAGAAACAACTATTGTGTGAGATCTCTGTATACGAGTTAGTGCAGCTCCCTAGTTAGGTAATGGGACCTCACACTATTTTTCATCAACCCAATGTGAAATTGTTCCTCAAACATGTGTTATAAAGGAAATTTAGTTCCACTCCTCCCATTAAATTCACCATCATTATGTTGTGAATTTTTACTTGGAAGGTTTGGGAAGGACTAAGAGAAGGTCTATTGATATAAGATATTCATGAATTCTTATTTATGTTTCTTCCATTCAAATGGATACCCCTAGGGTGGTATTTATAGGGAAATATTAGATCTTTTATGATGGGGCTCACTCGTGGAGGCTGGATCGCAGGTTTGTCCCTAAGGTGATTTGTAGGAACTCTACATACCGATGCTAGTTGGGTGTACCTATGTTGAAGGCCTTATTAGAGGGAGTGTGTCCATTATTCATTTTACTTGTCCTAAATTATTTTTTTGAGGTTTTTCTTTAACACAATTTCATCCATGTGAAAAATGGCCCTTCAACAATGATGTAAATTATTTGATAAAAATAAAAAATTTTGTTAAAAATATTTAGTATGGGATTACTGAAATGTTATATAATTGAAACAATGTATAAATTATATAGTTAAATTAAAAATGTTTTTAAAATACTATTGAGTTATATTAATTCCAAATAAATCACTTTTCATGACATAGATAAAATAAATTATTAAGCTATGATAAATTAAATGGTCTATATATTGTATTTTATATTATATAAATAAAAATAAAAATACATTTATATCTATTGGTGTGAACATGTATGGGTGATATCAATGTTCTAGTTCATAAAGTAATAATGTTAAGATGGTTCATAAAATGATCAGGGGATATTTTTATTCCACCATACACTCTATAAAGTTCACAATATATAATTAATATAAATGTATATCTATATAGTTTTATATTACAGGATTTGAAAAGTAGAGTTAATTTTATTGAAATATAAAATTTTCAGAAAAATTAAATTGATATAGTGGAAACAATTTTATTAGTATTATATTCATTGAAATTACTTATTGGATATTTATAGAAAAAAATATACGAACCTGGCATGTTTTTATTGTAAATCAATTTAAATTAAATAAAAACAACCATATATCATTATGATTTTCTTATGAAGGATAATTATAACTGAATTAAAATTCAATATTTCATTTAATTATTAGATATATTCTATTTTTTAATCGAATCTATACACTTCAACTGAAGATGGTTTCTGGGGAACAATGAGGTTGTATGTAATATTGTGGCCGGACTATACATCATAATACAGAGTTGAAAAATAAAAATATATAAGATAAAATAATTTATAATAAAAATAAGTACATAATTCGATATAATCAATTGAAGATGGTAACAAATAAATAAAAAAGGAAACCTAAAAATATTAATAATAAACTGTATCATGTAACACTGTATACCAATATAACAGTGATGTTGAGTCACATATGTAAATGAATATACATAGTCATCATATGTTTCTATAAAAACTGAATATTAATCCACATTCAAATTCCAATTTCCATGTTCCAATATCTTCATAGTATAGATGATAATCAACCATAGGAACTCTTTAAATTTTTTAGACTTAAATCCATGAAGTCTTCTATGGTACCAAATGGTGTCCAAATAGGTTGTGATTAAAACTCAGTTGAAAAACTACAAATATTTCTAAAAATTTAGGAATTTAGTAATAATTCATGAAAGAATATGTAAAATAGGGGCATTAATTGATGATATAATGAATAATAATAAATAAAACATTCAAAAAAATGTCCTTGGTTGACAATCAGGTTCAGCCAATCATTGTTTTGAATTATGGAGAATGTTTCTATCAAGTTTTATATTATCATATACTAAATAAATAACCCATACCATAGGTGGATTCTCTTACTAAGGATGAATCACCCCAAACTAATGATCTCACAATCATTTTACAATTATAAATTATATCCCACCACCTAGAATTAAAAACAATGTATCTATCTCTTTTGTGGTATATACCCATGCATCAATCCCTTAGGTAGTATATACCACTGTATCTATCTCTCATCTATAATGTACCCATTAATATAGCCCATGGGTGATATAAATATATTTGTACTTCAAATAGTAGATTTGTTTTAATGATTGTATAAATCAATAGGTACTTTACCATGCATCTATCCTTCATGTTGTATATAAGAATTCTCCAAGGCCTCATTCATCAATCAATATCAGAGTTCCAAACAAGAAAATATGATAATAAGTCAACTATAATAAAAAACATAAAACCTGCCAAGCATGTCAAAGATTTCAATACAATCCATTTTATTCAATTAATGAAATGACCAGATAACAATTCACACATCATGGTAGGCCATGTTACCAATTATCATGAAAATTATATTATTTTATAGGCTTTCCAATTATTTCATGTTTTCTATTCAAATTGAATTATATCCACATTCTATCTTGTTATCATTTGAGAACATTTACATTAAAAAATGACAAGTTCATGAAATGTGTTACATTCCCAAGATGATTATTATAATAAAAACGTTATTAAATTTCCTTCCTATGTCAGTTAACATCAATTATTATCAAAATAATTGTTTGATAAAGGGATCTAGGTTCGTTTAAATCATGTTACAACATAGTGTCATTGGTCGGAACAGACATCATGTGGATGTTTATTGTATTTTGAACACTAAGAGACCCAACAAGGGCTATGGGATGTTTATTCTATGAATTTATAAAATTTAGTGGGTTACTTTGTTAGTTAGGTCATGTTCAGAGTGTTCTATTGCAATAGAACTCATTTAAAATAATATTAAAAATCAAAAATAGACATTATGGAGTTTTTATAGACCATAGACCAGAATAACTAATGATTGAACCATGATTATGCCACAAATCAATGTGCAATTCAGCGATAAAATAAGAAATGTGACTAAAATGAATCTATAAGGATGGAAGGAGATGATAAATATATGAAATAAAAGGATTTCAGTAAATATAATATTGACATACTGACGTTGAATCCCATGATTCAAATCATACCAAGAGGTGTATATTTTCATTTTGAGAAGTCACTAGAGTATTAGAGAACTCTCAAAATTTTAAATTGCTCAATTATAGTATATTTACAGGTAATAATGTTATTATAAAGGGTTCTTGAGGGGAGAAATATAAATCATACCCTCTTAATCGTGGCCCATCCCAATGGCACATACCGATCGGTGGAAACCACCAGTGAGAAGGTCTTGTCCTCTTGTATGATGAATCATTTTGAGACAACACTAGCTATCCAGTAGGAATCAACCATCAGGGTGGTGGGTCTCCCATAAAGACCAATTTCTTCCCAAATCATAATAATAGTTTGGTTGGAATCTATTATTTTTTCTATTCTGTTGAACTACCCATCAGCTTGTGGGTGCACATCCCCAGTGAGCTAGTAGATATGCATCCACTCTAAAAATATAAGAAAACTTTATCATTTATCTATCTAAAACTTTTGTGAATTTAACACCATTGATACCTTTTTTAGAAAGATAATAAAGATTTCATACAAAGGTTTTAATGGTCTAATAAAATTCATAGACACAACAAAAACATTAATGGGAACATACCTAAAAAGAGATGGGATGTTATAACCTCCCCAATATATAAAATCTCATCCCCAAGAACTAATATAATGCAGAACGATAACAAATCAGTGTACGACATTGGACACTACACCCAAATATTATACTCCCCCTCAATGATATCACATAAACATTCCCATAATACCACATCACAGACACAAGAACCACTATCCTCCCATATAAATTAATCTTACCATGGTCCATGATCACTATATGATACACCTCAATACATGCCATATAGTCTTTCTCAAAATCATCATTATCTATCTTTTTATATTATTTAGGGTGATATATATTATTTTTGGATATATGGAAGAAATCATCCATGGTTCTATAGAAATTTATAATGAGAAAACGATAAAAAATTAGACCAACGCCTTATACTATATCAGGAATTTTGATAATCATAGGTTTTGGATTTCTATATATCATGATATGGAAATTACTAATCCTTGGTGAAAACTAAAAATTTAATGGCCTGACCTCAATTTCCAAGGGTCGTCTCAAATGGTCATCATACTATATCTTCTAGATCTAAACGGTCAGCTACTACTTTTTGAACATGTAGACCTACTCACAATTCACCTACATGAGACTCGATCAATGGAGAGATAACTTTCCCGCCAGCAAAATTCATTGTGGATAATGATATGGATATATATAATGGTAATTCTAAGAATTCATTTAGATTTAGTCCCATAATTCATTATAATAATAAAACTCCATGATCCATTGAAATCAATAAAAAGGCATGAAATACATTCTCTAGAATATGAAATGATCATTCAAATTTGTCAATAGTTTGAGGATGGTAGACTATACTCAAAAGAACCTAAGATCCCCAAAACTGAGAAAGTCCCAACCACAAATGTGATGGTAAATGGATGTATTATTTATAAATAATTGTCCTTTGAACACAGTGCCAAAGAATTTTCTGCATCCTATATAAACTACACAGATCATCAACATTGATGGTCTCATTGAATTTATGGACGTTATATAACTTTATTAGTTGATCAATTATTACCTATACTATATCATTATTTGACAGTGTCATATGAAATCTTATCATAAAATATATGTTGACGACATATCACTTCAATTCAATAATGGTAAAAGGATATTGTATCCCATTATTGATGAATCAATAATGTTTCCTTATGACTTTTCCATTATTTCATCTATTTTAAATCACAAACACCCTATCTTAAGCCAAATTTTATTTTCACTAAAATTTATCTTTATAAGGAAAATTTTCCTTCCCCAAGAAAATTTTATCCTTACCTATATATTCATTGATAATTTCAGAGATTCTATTGTTCTAACTCCTATTATTTATAATGTATAAAAATTGGTTTCTCATATAAAACCACATAATCCTATAAATCCTTAGTTATAGGTTATTCTATTTATAGACTCCAAATTTTCTAAAATTCAGTCTTAGAATTCTATGAAATTCATAGTCCAAATACTTGGAAATTTAGTCTCTGATTTCTCTGAAATCCAGACTCTAAATTATCTGAAATTCAGATTCTGAATTCCTCGGTATTCAGACATTGAATTCATTAGAATTCAGACTTCGAATTACATAGAATTTAGACTCTGAATGCATTAGAATTCACCCTCTGAATTCCTCAGAATTTAGACTCTGAATTCCTCATAATTCAGACTCTGGATTACTCAGAATTTAGACTCTGGATACCTCATAATTCTGAATCCAAATTCTATAAAACATAGACACATAATTCCTTATAATTAAGACTCTTAATCACATAGAATTTACACTCTCAATTCCAGAGAATTCAGACTCCAAATTCATTGCAATTCAAACTCCGAAATCTATAGAATTCAAGTTCTAAATTCCAATAAAAACAAAATTTGAATATCAGGTATTTATTGAATCCAATTGTTTTTTTAATTAGACTCCAAAGTTTTATTTTTCCCTAGACTACGAAAATATAATTGGTTAAGAAACCTTAATTTGTTTTCACTTGTTATAGTTATCAAATAATTCCTTACTTCCGAGTTTCTAATTAATCGTTGTTTTAGTGACACATGTACAGGTCCCTCTAAATTTCAATGAAAAATATTCCCATTGGAGGAGGGAGTTGACTGTTAGAGAAGAGCCTATAAATAGGAGCTCATTTGAACAAGATCATTATCAATCCATCACTATATAGATTTTAGGCTACTGAAGTGATTTATAGATAGAGAGATTCACATGCCTTTTGTGTACTGAACATCATGTTCAGCTTTCTTCGTGCCAAACGATTTGTTGCTGTGTATAATCGAGGTTTTCTAGGATAGAAATATAGAGGTACGAACTACCGTAATGTTCGTGGACTTCCGTGGATAGGAAGACAGAGGCTCCGACTAACTTAATCTTTGAGGTCTTGTGGGGATACCAAGACAGATTCCAATATTCCTATTGGGGGCTTACCCTGGTGTCGGGTAATACAGAAATTTTTTAAAGTATAAATCAAGGGTCCTTCATCCAAGGTTGTTGGATACCCTACCCTTCGGATTAAAAGATTTCATATTTGTTACTTTTTCTATTTCATGTTTATTTCTACTGTATTTTGATAAAGGAATATAGTAGATCCTTCTTATACTTTCTTGATCTTTTTTATTCTGTGAGAAGTAGGATTTTATATGATTTAAGGTAGAATCCATTCCATGTAAACTTTTCTTAAGTTTCATTTCATGAACCATATTTCTAGAACCTATAACATTTGTAGAACTAAAATAGATCTTATGAATCTACCTTGTTTAACAATGTTAAACAATGTTTTTCTTTCTTCATAAAAACGAAATTTTTTAAACTTATCATCTCAACCCCCTCATGGTTTTCAGCATCTACATTAATATTTAGATCCTACAATTTATATCAGAGTAGTTATTTGAAATACTTATATTCATATGCATGTTTTCTTTCTCATGTTTTCATTTTTCAAAATATTTTCCATGCTTAGGTTTTTTATCCTTATTTACAAAAATTTACTATTAAAATGTTTTTGAGGAAAGATATATTTTTTAGATTGCAAAAATTAATTTTGGATCAATTGATAGTCAAAATCCTACTAGATAAACTATATTTTATGGAAATGATTATGAATATTAGAGTAAAATTGGTCTTCAAAAACAAGTGTGATGAAAATGGAATCATAGTATGAAATGATGCTAGATTGTTTTAAAACAATTAGAATCTACATGAAGGAATTGACTACGAAGAAAACTAGGCTCCAATAGGAAGATTTAAATCTATCCATATTCTACTTGCCTTTGCAAAATTATATAAAATTAAACTATATCAAATGGATGTTTAATTTTCTTTACTTGGATGATTTTTTCAAGAGGAAATTTTTTTAAACAAACTCATGGTTTTTATGATACAAAACATCTTGAATATGTTTTCAAACATACCAAATATTTATATGGACTTAAAAAATCCCCTAGAGCCTAGTATGATAGTCTTTTAATATTTTTGTTAATAAAATTACATTAATGGAAATGTTGATCCAATCATCTTTATTAATAATGATAAGAAAAATGTTTTTATTGTTAAAATCAATGTAGATGAAATATATTTGGTTCAAATCAGTAATATTTAACTGATTCATTTCCAAATCTAATGAAAAATGAGTTTCAATCAAGTCCTATGGGCGAGTTAACAGTTTTCCATAGTTATCAAATTTCTCAAAAACTAGCAGGAATTTATATATCTCAACATAAGTATATTAATGATATTATTAAAATTCATGGATATGACAACACTTAAAGTATTATTAATCCCATTGGTACTGAAAATTCACTTGATCTTAATGAAGTAGTGAAACCAGTAGATCAGACATCATTTAAAGGTTTGATATGATGTTTACTATATTAAATAGCTAGTTTTCCAGAATTAATATTTTTAGCATGCTTAAGTGAAAGATATCAATCAAATCGTAAGGAAACTCATTTAAAGGCAGTGAAAATAATTTTTTTCTACTCAAAGTGAACCATGGATTTAGGAATCTTTTATACTTTGGGAAATGATTTTGTTTTAAAATGTTTTTCAAATGGTGACTTTAGTGGATGTACAATGGATAGGAAAAGTACACCAGTAATTTTTCATTTTTTTAAATATTCATTAGTTTCTTAGTCCTAAAAAAAGAAACACTCAGTAGTACATTCCACTACTGAAGCTAAATATGTAGCAGCCGGAAGTTGTAGTGCTCATGTTTTGTGGATGCGACAAACACTCACAAACAGTGGTTTGAGTTTTAGAAAAACACAAATACTGTGTGATAATACTAGTTCCATTTACCTTTGTAAAAACCCTTCACATCACTCTCATGAAAAACATATAGATATTAGGCATCACTTTCTTAGGGATCACAGTATAAGAGTAGATATCATTTTTCAATTTATCAGAAAGCAGGATCAACATGCTGATATTTTTAAAAAATATTTACCCTCTGATATATTTTAATACATTAAATAAAAGTTATGAATGATAATATTAAGGTAATATTCCATATTAACTTCTTGTTTAAACCTATCTCCTTACATTACGAAACTTCTTTTTAATAGGCGGGGTACATTTTCTTGATAATCATATTTTTTTCATAATAGTTAAAATTTTTCATTGTTAAATTTTTTTAGATAATACTTTTCATAGTTAAAATATTTTGTAGTAGGAATTTTTTTAGTCAAAATTATTTTTAGTTATAATTGTTCGTAGTCAAAATTTTTTATAGTCAAAATTATTCGTAGTCAAAAAAATAGCTTAATAAAAAAAAATTTAATCCATTATTCCATAATAAAATTTCTCATTAAATATTATATAATCTAATGTTATTCCAGAAAAACATTCCTCATTGCGAATATTTGTTTCCCTGGCAATCTAGAATGTATATTTTCTTTTAAAAAAAGTTCTTAATCATCTTTTTACATGTTGGTAATTTTTTATTGTTTATGAAACTTTTTTAGATTCACTTTCTCTTAAATCCGAATGTGTATCTTTAAAAAATCACAACATTAGAACATAACAAACTCCTTCTTCAGTTATCATCTCAACCGTCATATTGGATCAAGAGATTATCAACTGTTAGATCAATCAAGGTAGTTGAACTGTTGCATCAAAGGCCTATATAATGTACCCTTGATGTTTGTCCCACATATATTTTCAAGCCATGGCATGTTGAAGCTATGCCCTTGTACATAAGGCCGTTCTGATTCCTATGGATTTCCTTAGTTCCAAATATGTGTAGAAGCATGTCTTCAGAATGATATGTCATTAGTAAAGAAAATATCTAAGTGGCAGATTTACAGAGAAAGGATAGTTGATCTGAAATTCTATTCTATGTATGACTCTATCATTTCAATTAAAATTAACCAGAATGGCTAGGAGAGCTTGTTTATATGAAAGCTGAAGGTGCATGATCTGGACTATCTGGAGTTGATAATTGAATTTTATGAGTTAGAATGTTTCTTTAACGAAGGAGGGAGAATAATTTTTATTTCAAGAGCATTGGGAAAAACTATTCTATTTATTATAGCAATACAACAAGTATGATTGGAATTCCTTATGAGACTGAAGTAGAATTATGTACACACAAATTACCTGATGTATCAGAATCATTTGATAATGAGAAGGCTCTATCTTGTCTTTGATTTAAAGGTGTGAAGACTCTAAAGATTTCAAATCTATCTAAAAAAATCCATATTCATAAATTGTGGGTTCAAGGTTTTATCATTCTGAGAAAATGGGATAAGGATTCCCTAAAGATAAGACACATCTTTATTTTGAATTTCATGGTGAACCTTAGGAAGATAATCCTGGTCATGTATATCTTCATTACAATTTAAAACATCATGAATGGAAATTTGAAGTCTCAAATTGTCATGTATCTGACTATACTCTCAAAAATTATAGTTATTTGTCTTGAGTCATTCATAATTCTTTGTAGTTCCAAAACAACGAATTTCAATGTAATGTTATTGAGTAATGATTCTCTATGGAGGATGAAGTTGGTCTTTAATATCCAATATGGAGATTTTTATGACTTATCTAAAGATGAAATTGAAGTTCATTCAAAGAAACTGGAAGTGGCTGAGACTTCTAAGAAAGATGGAAGGAATAGGAAGGAAAAGTACTAGAAGAGAACTGGGAAACTCATGGGGCTATAGAAACCCAATCTTCAACTCCAATGAAAAAAAAGAAAAGGACATACATTGATGAAGTTGTGGCTATGTGGAGAGAAGAAATGAAGAACAAAAAAAAGGGGATCCTATTTTTGTCTAGGATCCTACTGAGGAAAAATCGTTGAATTTGAAGGCATCCAAGAATCTTGAGAATCAAAAGAAAGAAAAGAACCAAAGGGAGATGTCTTATGAAGTCGAGATAGTTCAATATATTCTCAAAGATACTGAGAATGCCTCTAAACAACACAAGATTCCATGAATTGTTTTTGAAAGAATCACTCCATGTGACTTCGGGAAAGAAATTAGTGATTCTGGAACTTGAACAGCAAGAAGAAATAGTTAAAGAAGATGATGTGGAAGAAGAATAAGAAGAAGGAAGCGGTGATATAGAATACATAATAAGGGAATTATAGGATTATCATGAGAAGGGGAGTCCTTCTGAGAAAAATTCAATAAGAACTTCTAAAGGAGAGTCTTAAAAACATGCTACACTTCGAATACAAGATAAGTGTCAAGAATAGGTGAATAAGATATCTAAAGAATAAAGCTGCAATCAGGATTTTATTCATCTTGAAGATGTTGCAGCAGGTGCCGAGAAAGAAAAACATGAGGAAAATAAGATTATTCAACTATTAGATAGATAACATGATTCTCCCAAAGCACAATAAATCGTTCTAAGTACTGGTACGAAAAGGTAGGTGTGGGTGGACACACCTAGTAAATCAGTGTTGAAAATGAAACATGTTATTGATTCATTGAAGAGGAAATTTGAAGTGATTGAAAAAAATCCTCACCAACCAAACTCTCTGATTCGAAAATGTCTTCTTTTGGACATGATTTTATGGTACATCCCTTTAAAACGTATGTTGATACCATTCCATTATTCCCGAGTATAGATTCAAAATTCCATTTTCTTTAGCGTGTGTTCAATCAGAAATCATATTCTGTTTCAATTCTTATGGATAAATTTGTTGAACTTGAGGCATATTTCAAATATTTTTTCATTGGTTTTGAGGCTCATAATGTATCATGGATGAACACTACATGTTGGTCATGAAAGACAGTCGAAGAGATTATATTATTTGATGAATTTCAAGATAATGTGATAGATGATTTTAAAACTGAATATGGGATGTTTAATGATTTTACTAAGAGTATGGATAAAAATATGACTATAGATTAGGAAACCGGGAAGTAAGAAGTCAAGGAAAAAAATGTACAGATTAATTATGTCGATATGAATTGGATGAAGGAAAGGGATCTGAGAATTGAGTTTCAAGAAAATATTTTTTGGGAAGAAGAAGTCTTAAAGGCTTAGTCTGAATTTCTTAAGGCTTAAAAAGAAAAAATTAAATCCTTGGAGAAGAAAAGTGAAGATCTTGATCAACTTCTAAAGCATTTTGAAGAAGATCACAATGAGTATAATAATCGAGAAACCATTGTGAATAAGTTTATGCTAAAGGATAATAAAGGATAGTTATATAAAATTTGATCTTGTGTTGCTTTTTTATTCTTTTTAAAAATTATTTCAATATTAATAAAATTTTGGTTGTTCTTCATATATTTCTTTACTTAGTACTAATATTTCAAGTAACATTTTTTTGTTTTCCAATCTCATTTATTCCTTTTCAAAAATCTTAAAGGGGGATAAAGGAACGATAAAAATAATTTTAAGTAAAGAAGTGATTTCCCTATGTAAAGGGGAGTTTATCTAAAGAGAAATTATTATCAACGAAGATTTTCGTATGCAAGAAAATGAAATATCTAATTATGGAAATCAAGAATATGATCCTTATTGATTTCAAAAACTAAGGAAGAGTTAGTCGTATTCACTATGATATTTAAGTAAAAAATATATGTTTTTATTTTCATGTTAATAAAAAGTATAAGTCCATATAATCTTTTTCGTATTGATATTTTTTCATTCCGAAAAGGGGGTGACTGTGGAGTTTGTAAGGTTTCCTTAAGAATTTTCAATTCCTTCATATTTTTAAAATTAGAAACACACTAAAATAAGACAAATTTTAATTTCCCTAAAAACTACCTTAATAGTGAAACTTTTCCTTCCCCATGGAAATTTTAACCTTTCATAAGTTTTCACTGTTCATTTTACTATTTCTCTGATTCTAAATACTTTTATTTCAAATGTATTAAAATCGTTTTCACATCTAAAACCTCATAATCATATAAATCCATGGTTACAGGGTATTATGTTTTTAGACTCCGAATTTACTAGAATTAAGACTCTGAATTCTCTGAAATTCATACTACGTATTCTCTGAAATTCAAACTCCAAATTCTCTGAAATTCGGACTACAAATTCTATAGAAATTTGGACTCTAAATTCTCTATAATTCAGATTCCGAATTACATAGATTTTAAACACTGAATTCCTTAAAATTTATACTCCGAATTTATCAGAATTCAGACTCTGAATTCCTTATATTTCATTCTCTGAATTCTTGAGAATTCAGACTCTGAATTACTCAGAATTCAGACAACAAATACCATATAATTCAGACTCTAAATTCCTCATAATTCAGACTCTTAATTCCTTATACATTAGGCATTTAATTCATTGGAATTCAGACTTTGAAATCTATATAATTCAATGTCCTAATTCCTTGAGAAAATGAATCTGAATATCCATGATTTATAGTCTCCTATTGTTTATTTACATAGACTCCATACCTTTATTTTTTTTAGACTCCAGAAAATATATTTGGATAAGAAACCATACTTTTTCTACACATGTTATAGTAAAGAAACAATTTCATACATTTTATTTCTAAATAACCATTGTTTGAGTGACATGTGTACATGTTCAGCTAAAATTCATTGAAAAATATGACAAGTGTTTGTGGAAGCCGACCATTTGAGAAGTGCCTACAAATAGGACCTCATTTGAATGAGCTCAACACTGATCCATATCTGTAGATATAGCATGCTTCTGAAGTGATTTCTAGAGATAGAGACTCTCATTCCATGTGTATACTAATCATCTTGTTCAACTTGCTTCGTGCAACTCTGATTGTTGCTGTGTAAAATTGAGCACTTCTAGGGATTTAAAAATAGAGGTGATAACTACAGTAATTTTCTAGGACTTCCATGGATAGGAATACATAGGTTCCATCTAACTTAAAGTTTGAGGGCTTGCGGGGATAATATGATAGATTCTGATATTCCTATCGAGGGCTTACACTGGTGTGGTTAGGAAATAATTTTGTGAAAGTATAAATGAAGAGACCTTTATCCAAGGTTGTTGGATACCCTACTCTATGGGTTAAAAGATTTCATACTTGTTACATGTTTTGTTAAAAGTTTATTTCTACTGTATTTTGATAATGGAAGAATGTATATACTATTATACATTTCTGTTCTTCTGTATTCTCATATACGTAAGGTTCTATTGACATTAAGGTAGAATATTTTTATTGTAAACTTATGTTAAGTTTCATTTCCGAAACCAAATTTCCAAGATCATTCATGTTTATAGATGTAAAATAGTTCTTGTGAATTTACCTTATTTAACCTTGTTAAACATCGTTTTCCATTAGGTAAAAAACAAATGGTTTTAAACTTACAATTCAACCCCCTCTTTTATTTGAGCATCTACATTCATATTTCGATCACACATTCGTGCCTCTAATACTCATGCATCACATTCTGATAGGTAAATAATCTCACCACAAGGCCTAGTATCTACATATTAATATCCATAGATGAGTATGTATAGGAATATTAAGATAAATACCTTCAAAACTATGAATTATTTACTATTTAGAAGCTTGGTACTTCCTAATTTTCTCCTCACACAATTTTTTGGAACCTAGATACCTCCAAGGGAATGAAAAACATCATCACTACTAAGTGAACAAATTGATTGTGGATCCCCAATATATATTATTTCCCTATATGGAAATCCTTCACGAAAAGATAAATTATTTCTCCTAATACACTCATAGATTATAATAACAATATATTTCAAATTCATAGTTTCTTTCTCTAGGGAATCCAAATTATCTAAACACATGTATGGAAAGAGTGACATTAGCCAAAACTCATCACTAGACACTTACATTGGATTTATTTGTGTATTTTCACTCAATTAATAGAAACCGGTGTTTAAAATTCAAGAATTATATGTTCGATAAATATAGAATGTCAATATTAACTTGACCAACCACCTCTATTGATGGATTATGTTCTCATAAAATATTATGTACAATATTCTCTTTTTAACCATGAACACCATGAACATCACACATAGATGCCAATACCTATAGAATTTCAGGGCATAACCCACCATTTATATGCCTACTTCATGTGTAGGATAGTTCATCACATGAGGACTCAACTATATTGACCTATTACACACCAATTGATCCGATTGAATCGTAACTACATTGGGTATGACTCTAAATGAAGAACTATACATTGTATATTACATACCCAACTCTAGTAAGGTGATGATAAATGCTAAGGTACACATACTATTCGATTCCTAAAAAACTAATATTAAACGAATCTATCCAAACATACATCATCCATTAAATGGTTAGTCCATTAATCTCTGATAAAATATGGGAGAAGTACTAGATAAAATGAATGTAACAGCATGTTGGATGAAGAATTATTTGGATCATAAATATTATTTTGGTATGTTCCAAATATAAATCAATTATGACCTAATATAGTTCCTTTGACACTCCATACTCTAATATTACATGAACTAATTTGTACAGACTACCAATATGGCAGTGATGTTGAGATAGCATGTCATATATTTTATGATATGATAGTTTTTATAGGATGATATAAAGATATCAGGAATTTCCCTCTATAAATTTGGAGACACCAATATTTCATCAATGGAAACCACCACAAATAATCTAAGAAAGGATGGAAAGTCCATTTTAGTGTGGCTAAAAATACTTATTGTGTGATTATTAGACTAAATGACATCCCCATGAACACATACAGGCTATACATAATCCTAAATTTCGTACAGTGTATATTATATTGTATCCCCCATCACTATCAGTACTAAATCCTCATGTCAATCCAGTAGAAAATGAAATCAACCCTCATAATATTAATGATATCATCAATTATTGGATGAGGATATGTATTCATGACTATCATTGTGTTAATTATTTACCCCTAGGTACATCTTTGCCAGAGCCGCCTCTACCTGCTCGTATCCAGACAGAGTTGTATTGCTCGGAAAACTCACAAAATCTCTACAACAACAAAATTCAAGGATGTTATTCTATACTAATCCTCAAAGTCTATCATTGGGCTATGTGCTATAATCAGAGTTTATCTAAATCTAGCTTCCAAGGTTAGTACTAAACTACCTCTGATACCAACTGAAACGCCCCGACCGCAGCTACCCAGAGTCGGTGCATTACTTCGTAACATTGGCATGATCACAAAAGATCAAGTCTTGAGAGACCAATTAGTTTAGTAGCTTTAGAAATACTAGATACATTCATAAGTCTTACATTACATCATAAAGTAAAACAAAACTACAACATCTTCTCTTCATAACACCTTATATTATCCCTACAGGTCATTCATAATATACTTCTTCACATCTTTGAAAAATTAAAACATTGAAAGGGGTGAGCTCAGATGCTCAGTAAGGATAACAATATAGCGGAAGCTTTCATAAATGAACATTAACATTTAAGGCAATTTATAACTAAAAAAAAGCCTTTAAAACTTGAACTTTATCATAATATTGAAAAAGTAAAATGAAATAATTCCATTTACTTACTCACATGGATATTATACTAGTCGAATAATCACATGAAATTTCAATAACCACTTTCATAATGATGGAATTCATAATGCCAGACTATCATAACCACGTAGTCAAGGCCTCGTGCCAAGACACTAGTTTGTCTCATGAGACCTATCGATGCATCGAGGAGCTATAGCGGGCTCCACCCGTCACTTATTATTTCCAATGCATTCCTCATATGAATAGGTTTAAACATATCATAAACCATAACATAATCGTATCAAATAAAACATGCATAAAGGAAACGTAACATTTCCACGTTTCAATCACAAGATATCAATACAACACATTGATATAATAAATACACTTTCAAAACCATTTTCAATACCAAAATAAAAGAAAAGTAAAACATGGTATTTATTTTTCTTTAAAAAAAGGTATGACTTGTAGAGGAAGTCGAAACTCAAATAATGGTCACAGCGGCGGAGAAGTCATTATCGCCGCATATGTATGACAAAAAAAGTCCCTTTTTTCATTTATTAAATACTTCGTATAAAAAGATTCCTTTGGAATAAACATAAAAGTCAAAGGGTTTTATAAACCATATAAGAGAAAGTTGTGTATAAAACGAAATATGCCTCAATGAAAGGAGATTGAGACGAAGTCCCTTACAAAGATCATATTTAAATAAAATAGATCTATTATGTGTATTTACTATAAGTACACATAAATAAAGTACAAATACAAGATAGTACATAATAATATCATGACATAATTTGAAAATAGCAGATTAACCCAAAGAATGGAAATTGGGTTAAGAAATCCCCTTACCTTGTGTCCGAATTCACTCGACCGTTCTTTGATCTCTTGAATAATAAACTAGAGTTAACCACTACCTTCTTAATAACGTTTTTCAAGTTCATTATTCCTTTTATATCACCTATTACCATGTTATGAACATTATGTAATTATTTATGTTTATAACGGTCATTTTGTCGATCTTAGGTACTTGAGTCAAAAATAAACTTCTTATAATTAAAATTTGGTCATGTGGTGAAATATCCATTATATCCAGAATTATATTCATGATTTAGATATCATATATCTCATATATATCCAATATATCCATGCATTTATAATATTCCATAACGTTAAGAGGTAATAAATGAAAAGCACCGTTCATCGAGACGGTAAGCTGTACGTATGCATGAATGCTACTTTCATTTCTATTTCATATTTAATTGAATGAAGTTATAATTATATAAAGGTATAATATAATTCCAGTATAATATAATGTATAATACCATTTAATCCATCCTTTATACATCCCACATATGGCATTTATGATTCAAATCACTTTGAGGGGGCGGTAGTCCGCACTTCCTAAAACGAAATTATCGCGTTTACCCATAATGGAAATCATAAAGTATGCCATAAATGAGAAATACAGAAGCATAAAAAACATAAAAATAATATATATATCATATATGAAAATAGTTTCATCAAAATGGACACCATTTGAGGTGTTAAAATAATATTAAACAATCATCGTTTCGTGAGGCAGTATTTCGCCACCCATAGAAACAGTATGTTCTTCAACCATTAGACGAAGGTGTGTGTAAGTTTAAACCAAATCCTTATCATAAAAAAATCCTAGTATATTTTAGATACTGGTTTTGTTACAAAATAAAGTAACAAAAATAGTTTAAGGGGTTGGAGAATCAAAATAACCAAAACAACATTAGAGAAGACATTACCTTAAAATCGGGTAACTCTTTTTTTGATTTGAGCCAAAGGCTTCCTTGGGAAGAATTCTGCCCAAAGGGAGGCTTCTAGGAGTAAGAAAGGGATGTTGGGAGAGTATTTGAGCAGATTTTGGCCATGTAAAAAAGCTTTGAAAGTGTGAGTAAGGTGGTAGTGGTGGGGGCCTTTTATAAGTGGAGAGGAGGGGCACTCTTGGAAAGTAATGAAATATTACTTTATTATACAATGATTTTCGGATTCTAAAGGTCCCACACTTCTATAATTCGAGGATAAGGTTATAAGGGTTAGAAATATACCCATACAATAGGCTTTGGACAAGTTTAGTCCTTGGATTTTACATTATCTTTTCATTTTATTTAAATCGTTAATTAATGAGGTAATCGCTGCATCATCATGGTGACATAAATAATTTAATTTATTTAATGTCTAAAAATTATAAAAAAATTATGATGATGTAGGAAATAGTTTTAGCATTCTAATGAATATTTATAGTAAAAAATATGACTTTTATAACCCCATTTAAAAATTGTTTTAGTAAAATAACTCTTGTTTGTGACATTTTTATTTTAACTTTAAATAAAAGTAATTTATGTCATCTTCCTACCAAAGTGTCTCCATGGGGTCCCCAAGTTGACCCATGGATTTTAGTGGTCGGCCATGACCCATCCAATAGGGGTAGGACAAGTGTAAAGGTATTTTAATATTTTTATAATTTCATTTTCACCTTAAATTTCACTAATTACCTTTAATCGCGATTAATTAAACTTAAAAGTTACTATTCACCAAAAAATTATTTTAATCCCATTAGAACCACATTTTACTTCCTAATGAAAACAATTTATGTCAGATTTTTTAAAATCAAATCACATAAGTGGTAATGTTTCATTTAAACGAATAATCATTTTTTTAACTACCACTTAGTGGTTTCACTATTCATCAAAAAATTGATGTTTTTCAGAACAATGCAAAAATTTCTTCCTAAGATATAATTGATATTCAGAATTCAAAAATGATGTCTATTTTACAAAATTACAAACATATAAGTTTCATTAATAAATTTTATAATTAATTCCCACTGTCACAACAAATAGCGTGTTTTTAAGAAACAATATATATCAAAAGATTGACCATTGTTTATGTCCAATTTCAAAGTGAAATTAATTCTAATGATCACCATTGAATAAAATAGTAAAAATATATACTAATTATACTTTAAAACCTCTAAATAGTATAATTTATCACTATAAAGTACTTTGATTAAAAAGGTTGTTTTTAAGTATTTTTCACTATTCATAAAAATTGGAAGTTCTCTGAAAATTACAAAAAATTCAACTTTGGATAATTTCGATATTAAGAATACAAAAATGAAGTCCATTTTGAAATATAAAATTTCTATAATTTTAAAAAGTGGGTATTAATATTCATAATGGATACATTTATTAGTTGTGGTGTGTGTTTAGAACTTGAAGTTGCGTACAACACACGGTACTGTATTATTCAAAGAGAAGTGTATCGTGAAAGTTTGGGGTGTAACATTCTCCTATCCTTCAATAAATTGTGTCCTTGCAATTTGAAAATGTTTTTCGAAAATAAAAGATTAAAAATAGGAAATACCTTTGTGGAAAACCCACATCGGAAATAGGGTTAATAAGAATATAACTTTAAATGAAAGAAAGAGAAGTAAAAAAGGTCACCCGAGATAGCCCATACTAGGATTCTATAAAAATATGGATATAGAGGAGAAACAACCCATCAAGGTCTGATGGAGAGTTGTAGAAAACAGGATTAGGAGAAAGTTAACCATAAGAAAATCACAAACATGTGATTGGTTAAACGGTCATTGAATCCCCAGTTGGAAAATTTAACCGATTTTTTTTTGTTTTAAGTTACCTTTCATAAAGTTGAGGAATTTATTTAAGAGATTTTCTATGAACATAAGGAAATATACTTACTTGTCATGTAGGCTTTCATTCTTTAATAAATTTTTACCACGAACCCATCTTTCACTCCAAAAGGTAATAGATTTCAAAAATATTATATTTATCCTAATCGTACGAAGTTCAAAATATTAACACAGACCATTTAAATTAGGAAAACGATTTTGTAACAACCAGGGACTTCCTGTAGGATAGTGGTAGGTAATAAAGGCATATCGCACTACGGTAGTCGGTTCGATTCCTGCAGCTTTCTCTGACGCGACGAGTTATGCCCCACCCTACAGGTTGTCCTTTTCCTAAAACTATAGTATTATAATATTCCAAAAATAATCTTCATAAATTTTTTAACCTTAAACAATACTATCCAAAGTTCAACTTAATCCATTCCAACCTCTATAGTTATCCAAAATACCTCCGTCCAGACATTCTCTAAAAGATCTTTAAATTCCAAAATCAATTGTATCCTCAGATTCCTAAAACAAGGTAAAGTTTCTCTTATTGTCATATAGAAAAATATGATTACCTTCATCATATTAAAACCTTAATTAAATCTACAAGTACTGTAGCACAATCCTTATATATATATATATCACATTATTCTAATAACCAGAATATAATCCACGAGTCCAAAAGCACCAATAAATTAATTATTTTGCTTCAACTATAGTAACAACATAAGATTGTCCTTGATCCCTTGGCCTTTTCTGAGGTAATTTTCCCTGATTATTAGGACATTCATTTGCATAATGACCCATTTCCCCACAATTGTAGCATTCAACATTGATAGCCTCTTTCTTTCCCTTACAATCACGAGTCTGGTGACCTTTTTCTTCACATTTTTAACAAACTCCCATTCCTTTTAGGCAATTACCAGGTTGATTCTTCCCACAATTATCACATAACGGAAAATCATTCTTTCCCATATTCCCTTTATCTATCTCTTGTTCCCCCATTCTCTTCTTCCCTTTCTTTACTTTGTTGTCATAAGACATAGAGAATTCCTTTTCTGTCTTGATAGCACACGAGACTATATCCTCGTATGTTGAGAAATATTGTGATACTAATGCTCGATGGAGAAATGGTTTTAACCCATAAAAGAAACAATCAATCTTACTTCTTGGGTTACGTATATAATCTACTGCATGCCTCGCTACCCTTGTAATGTTAGCCTCATACTTTGCGACATTCTCATCCTCCTTTTGTCTCAGACTCAGAAATTGACATTCCATATCTGCTCGATGGTCATGAGGAAAGTATTTTTCTAAGAAAAGCTCTTTGAACTCCCTCCATTCCATATTTGATACTTCATCATCTTCCTTTCTGTTTTGAATCAGCGACCACCACTGATCAGAATCTCCAGTGAGGCGGTAGACTGCCATGACAACCTTCTCCCTTTCGCTACTCCCCAAGGCGTGGAATATTTTCTCTATGGAGTTTATCCATTGCTCATCTACTAATGGATTTCTACCCCCATTAAATGTTTGAGGTTGTTTCCTCAGGAAGCGGTCTATCATTGACCCTCCACGTTGCGGATCAGGTTGTTCCATACGAGTAAGGTTATTATTCATAACATGAGTGAGTTGTCCCAGTATGGTAATTTGTTGATCAGCACCCGTTGTATCTCCAGATCCACAATAATTATATTGAGTATGAGGGCGATACCTACACGGAGTGCGTGCATTGATATGGTTTACATTCCTTCCACTAGGCGCCATTTCTATACAATGGAATAAACTAGATTAGTTTATGATTCAAAATATATAATTCCATACTTATAAAATACTTAACGTAAATTGAACTATTTGTGGATATAATCCATAATCGTAAAAAGAATTTTTTTTCTTTGAGGAAGTATATACTCATAAACCCTTCATAATGGTTTGTAAATAAAATGATAATTATCCTAAGCATATCCCCCGGGAGTGTCGTAACCAAGAGTGCAGCAAGGCCCGTTGTCATGCACCAGTTCCCGTTCGAGTCTAGCTCAAAGCGGTGTTCTCGGGTTTTACCCCTAAGTACATCTGTGCTAGAGCTGCCTCTACCTTCTCATATCCAGAAAGAGATGTATTTCTCAGAAAACTCACAAAATCACTACAACAATAGAATTCTATGAAGTTATTCTATACTAATCCTCAAAGTCTATCATTGGGATATGTGCTCTAATCAGAGTTTATCTAAATCTAGCATCCAAGGTTAGTACCAAACTGCCTCTGATACAAACTGTAACGCCCCGACCCCAGCTACCCAGAGTCGGTGCATTACTTCTTAACATTGGCATGATCACAAAAGATCATGTCTAGAAAGACCAATTAGTTTAGTAACCTTAGAAACACTAGATGCATTCATAAGTCTTTCATTACATCATAAAGTAAAAAAAACTACAAAATCTTCTCTTCATATCCACTTATATTATCCCTACAGGTCATTCATAATCTACTTCTTCACATCTTGGAAAAATTAAAACATTGAAAGGGGTGAGCTCAGATGCTCAGTAAGGATAAAAATATAGCGGAAGCTTTCATAAATAAACATTAACATTTAAGGCAATGTATAACTAAAACAAAAACCATTAAAACTTGAACATTAGAATAATATGGAAAAAGTAAAATGACATAATTACATTTACTTACTCACATGGATATTCTACTAGTCTAATAATCACATGAAATATCAATAACCACTTTCATAATGATGGAATGCATAATGCCAGACTATCATAACCACGTAGTCAAGGCCTCGTGCCAAGACCACAAATATGATTTTGTCAAGGCCTCATGCCAAGTCACTAGTTTGTCTCATGATACCTAACGATGCATGGAGGAGCTATAGAGGGCTCCACCCGTCACATATTAAGTCCAATGCATTCCTCATATGAATAGGTTTAAACATATCATAAACCATAACATAATCATATCACATAAAACATGCATAAAGGAAACGTAACATTTCCACATTTCAATCACAATATATCATTACAACACATTGATATAATAAAAACACATAAAAACCATTTTCAATACCAAAATAAAAGAAAGGTAAAACATGGTATTTATATTTCTTTAAAAAAAAGGTATGGCTTGTACAGGAAGCCCAAACTCAAATAATGGTCACGGTGGTGGAGAAGTAGTTGTCGCCGCATATGTATGACAAAAACATTCACTTTTGTCATTTAGTAAATGCTTCGTATAAAATTATTCCTTTTGAATAAACATAAAAGTCAAAGGGGTTTATACACAGTATAAAAGGAAGTAGTGTATAAAACCAAATATGCCTTAGTGAAAGGAGATTGAGACGAAGTCCCTTACAAAGATCATTTTTTAAATAAAATAGATCTATTATGTGTAATTACTATAAGTACACATAAATAAAGTACAAATACAAGATATTACATAATAATATCATGAAATAAATTGAAAATAGGAGATTAACCCAAAGAATGGAAATTGGGTTATGAAATTCCCTTACCTCATGTCCGAATTCACTCGACCGTTCTTTGATCTCCTTAATAATAAACTAGAGTTAATCTCTACATTCTTAATAACTTTTTTCAAGTTAATTATTCCTTTTATATCACCTATTACCATGTCATGAACATTATGTAATTATTTAAGTTTATAACGGTCGTTTTTTCGATCTTAGGTACTTGAGTAAAAAATAAACTTCTTATAATTAAAAGTTGGTCATGTGGTGGAATATCCATTATATACAGAATTATATTCATGATTTAGATATCATTAATCTCATATATATCCAGTATATACATGCATTTATAATATTCCATAACGTTAAGAGGTAAGAAATGAAATGCACCGGTCATGGAGACGGTAAGCCGTACGTACGCATGAACGCTACTTTCATTTGAATTTCATATTTAATGGAATGAAGTTATAATTATATAAAGTTATAATATAATTCCAGTATAATATAATGTATAATACCATTTACTCCATCCCTTATACATCCCACATATGGCATTTACGATTCAAATCACTTTGAGGGGGCGGTAGTCCACACTTCCTAAAATGAAATTATCACGTTTACCTATAATGGAAATCATAAAGTATGCCATAAATGAGAAATACAGAAGTATAAAAAAAATAAACATAATATATATATCATATATGAAAATAGTTTCATCAGAATGGCCACCATTAGAGGTGTTAAAAGAATATTGAACAATCATCGTTTCGTGAGATAGTATTTCGCCACCCACAGAAACAGTTTGTTCTTTAACCATTAGACGAAGGGGTGTGTAAGTGTAAACCAAATACATATCATAAAAACATCCTAGTATATTTTAGATACTGGTGTCGTTATAAAAGAACGTAATAAAAAGAGTTTAAGGGGTTGGAGAAGCAAAATAAACAAAACAACATTAGAAAAGACATTACCTTAAAATCGGGTAACTCTTTTTTTGATTTGAGCCAAAGGCTTCCTTGGGATAAATTCTTCCCAAAGGGAGGTTTCTAAGAGTAATAGAGGGAATTTGGGAGAGTATTTGTGTAGAGGTTGGCCATGACAAAAGGCTTTGAAAGTGTGAGTAAGGTGGTAGTGGTGGGGGCCTTTTATAAGTGGAGAGGAGGGGCACTCTTGGAAAGTAATGAAATATTACTTTATTATACAATGATTTTCTGATTCTAAAGGTCCCAAACTTCTATAATTCGAGGATAAGGTGATAAGGGATCGAAATATACCCATCCAATAGGCTTTGGATAGGTGTAAGCCATGGATTTTAAATTATCTTTTCATTTTATTTAAATCCTTAATTAATGAGGTAATCGCTGCATCATCATGGTGTCATAAATAATTTAATATATATAATGTATAAAAATTATAAAAAAATTATTATGATATAGGAAATATTATTATCTTTCTAATGAATATTTATAGTAAAAAATATGACTTGTATAACCGCATTTAAAAATTTGTTTTATTAAAATAACTCTTGTTTGTGACATTTTTATTTTATGAGGTGGTTGTTCACCATACACAGAAACATTATGTTCAATATTCATTAGATGGATATGTCTGTTTGTGTTGGTAAAAATATCTAAATAAAACCATCCTAGTATTTTTATGATACTTTTTTCACAAAATATTGAAATTAAGAGACTGGAGTTAGTTAAGATGGAAAATAAATGAAAAGACCATGAGAGAAGTCGTTACATCTTAATCAGGTAACACTTATTGGTTTATGCCCAATGGATTCCATGAGAAGATTTCAGAACAAATCAGGGATTCAAGGTATAAGGTAGTATTTTTGGAGGCCAATTGGGTAGATATTGATCTATATTAAATGGTTTGACAAGTGTGATGAAACGGTAATGGTGGTGGCCTTCATAGTGGATGATTACTGACACTCTTTTAAATATTTGGTGATAGAATTCCACCCATGTTTTTCATAATGAAAGTGGATCCAATAAAATGACCATGTTCAAGAAAATTGATTATATGGTAGAAATATGGTCACCCAATTGGTGTTGTACATGTTTCTAGGTAATTTTGTGTCTTAAATGTAAGGCTGAGTACCAAATTATAATTAATTCTACCTTAACCACTGTGATTTATTTTAATCACCTTGTCTAATAATTTTGTTCAAAAAAAGATTAACATATTATAAATTTTTAAATTATTCTGATTACAAATATAAAGTCTATTTTTCTAAATTCTAAACATACAAGTTGTATATATTAATTTAAAATTCATCCTTCTGATGGGAAGACACTGTCGTTTTTTTGTAAAAATTTCAAAAAGTTTTCTTGGTTTTTGTAACCAATTTAAATATGAAATTGGTTCAAATAAACTAAAATGGATAAATTGGTAAAAATAATATCTAAATAAAATATTAAACCAATTTAAAATAATTTTAATCCTTATAGATAAATTTCATTAAAAAGTAGTTTTAAATTAAAATATGGTATTTTTATCTTTTCTTGAAAAGATGAAACATTAGGTAAATATAGTAAAAATTAATTATAACATAATTTTTTTGTTTCTATTCAAAATATAATTCTTATTTTGGAAAATTAAATCTATAAATTTTCTAGAAATTGGATTTAGATCAGGTTCTCTATTAAACTGCAGTAAAAATTCCTAATTAAAAATATTAGGTTTTTATGACTAAATATGGGTTTGTTCTTATCATAAACCTTAATATAAAAAATATTTGATTAAATATGTAACATATTTATTCTATTAATATCTGTTACCTATTGGAACGAATTTTGAATAATGAAAAATGATTAAAAAATAACTAAAATACACTTTTTTGAAATACTAAGGCCCGTATAATAATGAATCATAGGAAATATTTTTCTATTTGAAATCACTATACAAAAACATAAATAGAAACAAAACAACTTCTTCACAAATATTTTTCATAAAAAATAAATATACATTATCTAGGAAATCACATAAGCCAGTGGTTGGCATGAATCACTTATCATCAATTTTCCATTGTTTCAAGACACGTAGACTTTCTAGACTTTATTGGTTTTCACCTAAAAAAATATAGTCATTTTATAAAACAACACTAATTTAATTTACAAAATATAAAAGTTTGATATAATTTAAATACTTTTAATCACTAAATGGAATTTTAACATAGGTTCTTAGTACAAACTAAGTGTATAAATACTTCCTCTGTTGTTTAAAATGATCTTATTAGGAACGGTTAACCCTATAACCCTTCGAAAATATAAACAACAAAAACCATAGAAAAAGATTCTTGAAATCAAATTAATATTGATTCCCTTGTATATAACAACATAGATCACGGTTTTCACATTCCAAAAATGTAAATAACATCATTATATACTCTCTTAAAACAATGTTACAACATGAATTAACATAAATACCTTTGGAAAACATGAATTATTCCTCCTTTCAAGGAATTTATGGATTTCCTCCTTAAATCAAAAAATGATGTATACATCATTAGTAAATTTATAAACCACCTATAAACAAGTCTTTTCATAGTTACAAGATAATTAACTATATCCAATTTACATTTTCATATCCCATGTATCATTATCCATACAACATTATATTATCATAATGAACATATTAAGGGTTACCTTACCTTAGTCAAAATAATATCTTGTCAATAAATCACTTCATAAGTCCAAAATAGACTTGTAAATAATGAGAGAAAAAACAATAGTAGAAAAATCCATGTATATTGTATCATTCCTAACATTTGACTCCAAATACATAAATCTGTTTATTACATCATTCTAAATCCATTAACAATAATACCTATTTCTGTTGACATTTCATATGTTGTATCATCATCATCAACAATGTAACCGTTACTCAGGCCACATTGCTGATTATTTTAAATTTCAATCATCATTGGACATTTGGTTGCATGATTTCTATATCTCCACACTTAATACAATTAACCATCTATGATGACATAGGGAGGCCAAAATTCCTATCAAATTCAATAAATGAACTCTTCATTTTTCCGTTTTAGTCACATGATTTGTACACTTCTATCCCATATGCAAAACATCTTTTTTCCCTATAGCAAATTACCTATGTTGTTATTTCCACATTCATGACTCAAAATAAACCGAATTTAATTTCCTCAATGCCCTCCATTACCCAATATCACAGAGAATTCCTTCTTTCTCTTCCTTGATGTGTCTAAGGGTTGGTTAAGGTAAAAATTGTAAATCATGTTACATGAAATCTAATTAGGAATGATCACTAAATTCATCCATCCAGTGATCATAGAACATGAATACTGATAGAAATATCTTCTATCACATTCAACATTAATCCATTTATATTCCATTATTACCATTCACTTAAACCAGATTCATTTTGTGAGCATTACATATCATAGAAAAAAAGCACATAGCCATGAAAATAATTACATAAAGTTTTTGGAAATCATAAAAAATCTACAACTGATGACAAATTGGGTTTATCATAGGTTATTTGTAGCTAACATATATCTATATCCTTCATTATGGTTCTTGAAAAGTTTCATAATTCCCAAAGAATATCGCTCGGTAGTGTCAAACATGATGTGAAACAAAGCATGTTATCATGTACTATATTACCCTAAGTCAAGTTTCAAACATATTTTGAGATTTATTACTCCTAGGTATATCTATTCTAGAGCCACAAAAACTTTTAGTATCTATATAGGGATGTATTTCTAGTAAACCACTCACTCAATCATATAAAAAAATACCAAGTAATTTTCTTAAACATTAATAAATCTCTATTATTATCCTTGGAAATTTACTTAGGGTTCTCGCTAAGAATTATCTTCATATTTTCAATGTTAAAATATACCTTTTCACTGAAAGCATCTGTAACGAACCATTTTTTCACACACTTACATTCAGAAAATATTTTGGGAAAATTAAACATAATACAAACAGTTTCCCAAAGACCGTAACTAGTATAGTGCCTTTGGAAACACTGATATATAAACACTGATATATATGTGAGCTACCTCATAACCCATTAGTATATTGTTGACCATAACCCTTTATAGACAGATCAATCATAGTACATATCCTTATATAATTTGGGAAAGGAAACATGAAGGTGTTGAACTCAAATGCTTAGTTTGTTATGGTAAAAAAGAGAGACATATAAGCATAAACATGAGAAAAAGGTTCTGAGATTGATATAATAAAAATAGAATATAATACCCAATATATCAATGAGCATAATATAGATTATGGAATAATGATTAGTAGTTCATAATATTTGAATCATAACTAATTTGAGATCATAATCCATGAAATCATCACATTAGAATAAGATATGGAATTGTGTAAAAATCATAAGTAAATAATGATTTCTATATTACCCAAGGAATCGCATCCAATACAATCTCAGTAGTATTGGTTCACTCTCCATACCATTGTAGTAGTCATGGTTTACTCACAAGGCCTTAATATAATCAAGAGTTCACTTCTTATTCAATCTTAATAGACATTGTTCACTCTCATGGCCTTCACAATAGTCATGCTTCACACCCTAGACCTTCTTAGTTTATCTCATGAGATAGGAATCATTACCATATTCATTAGAGGGAGATATAGGTACCATAAATAAAATTTTCAAATTGTACATAGAAGATCAACAAGATCAAAAACAATAATATCAATACCCATGAAATGAAATGGGTATCATAAATGTTTAAACCTATCACAACATATAGAGATGTAAGTTTTAATAAAAATTTCTTCAAAATCAAAACCGGAAAAAGAGTCATAAATTTCATATACATATAACCCATGAAGTTGAAATGGGTTTCAAAAAGGCCATGACATTAAACACAACCTATTCATAGAGACGATATGAATGGATCATTTAGATTACCATGAGTAACATAAATAGATGTGATCTTAGATATAAGTCAATTAAGAAATATCCTTCCAAATAAATCCATGTGGAAAATACCCTATAATTTTTGAAAAAGACTTTTTAACTCATAAAAATATTCGAAAATATTTTTCTTTTACAATTCCTTAAACCATTATTGGAAACACTTTCTATAATACATATATTTCTGATAGGAAAAAGGATAAAGTTATGCATTATTATAAACAATTTCATACCTATCTAATATACCCAAGAGTAGAATATGGTACCAATAAATTAATATAGAATTAATAACCAATGAGATTAAAATTCATAAAATTATTGAGATATGGGTTATATGTTTTTGTCAATTGAATCATAAACATATACAATGTCGAAATGTGATGAGATTGTCTCAATAAACTCATATAACTTGGTAACATGAGATCATACTCTCCATGTAAGAAACATAAATAAAATGAATCTTAATATATTAGTATGATTTTTATATTAATGATATAACATGTAAAATGGAAGTATATACACCTTGAAAAAGTGTTTATGATCTTAATAAAACATGGGTGTCAATAAAGAAAAATTGAGACAAAACTATTTTAAATATTTTGTAACTTTTGAATGTAATACCCTATGAATGGATGATTACTGTATGGGAATCTAAATAGTCATAATTTTATTTACATGATTCATATAATATAGTAATGGTATGTACATAAACCGCACAAATGGAATGTGTGGTGAATATAGCATCTATCTCACTAAAAATAAATGTGACATGCAATCCCCTTACCTTGTATCTTGAATCTCTACATACTCGTGAAATATTCATGTACAATAAACATAATTTTAATATAGAAATTGTAAATTAGAAAATTTTATATATAGAACCATATATTGTTTTATTATTACATTATATAAGCTTCTTATTAACAATCCTATGTTAAGGTTTTACTTCAGGTAATATTCTCATTGTTATTCGCAAGCGTATTAATTTTTTATATCCTTGATCTGTGTACTTATATCAGGATTACAGAATATAAAACTAGAGATCAACATTGTTCATATACATAATATGTATAATATAGTAATGTATAGCATAAATAATTATGAGATGGAATACACCCATCATGGTGATGGTACTTCGTACGTACGCATGACCGATGTTTTTGTTCATATTGTCAGTATGAAAATTACTCATGTATATATGTATGTGTGTATATATATAATTATTACATTATCATGAATAAATTATTTATATCATATAATTTCACTGAACCCATTTTCAATCCATTCAATGTGTTTTGTGTAAGAATCACATCTATTTGATGGGGATGTAGTCCACACATCCAAAAATGAGATTATCATATTTAAACCCAAGAAAATATAAAGAGATGTATTCTATAAAAGGAATAAATAATAATTAATACATAATAAATATAATATATAACTTATATAAATATATTAGTCATCATAATGGCCACCGTGATTACGGGTAAAGAAGAAATGAGTAATCATCATTTCGTAAGCCAGTAGTTCACTGTTCACAGAAACAGTATGTTCAATATCCATTAGATGGATGTGCATGTACGTTTAGGTATAAATCTAGGAAAAAAATTCTTATTATATGTTTTATACTTTTTTTTTCATGAAATAATGGAATAAGGAGAGTGGAGGGGTGAAATGGGAAAATAATGGAAAAGAGCTTGAGATAAGATGTTACCTCTTAATCCGGTAACTCCTTTTGTTTTATACCAAAATGACCCATTGACATGATTTAAGACCAACAGTAAGATTCAAAGACTAAGGTACGATTTTTTGAGGCTAAATGGGTAGATATTTTCCAAAATTAATTTTTTTTAGAGCTATGAGTAATGGATTGAGGTGGTGGCCATTTATTGTGGATGATGAGTGCCGCTCTTGTTAATACTAGAAGAGATAATTTCATGCGTGTTTTAATGTTTCATGTTGATCCCATAATAATCTATGTTCTACAAAATTTATTATAGGGTTGAAAGATGGCCATAAAATGGGATGTGGACATATTTATATGTCGTTTTTTGTCTTAAATATAAGGGTTAGTACCTAATTATTATTAATTTGGCCTTAACCGATGTTAATAATTTTTTCGCTTTTACTAATATTTTTGGTAAAAAAATGTTGAAAATATTAAGAAATTTAAATTTTTTTTCTTATATTTATGGAATGCAATATTCAAATTTCGAGACACATAAGTCTCTGAATAATAATTAAAATTAATCCCGCTAACGGGACAACAAGAAGTGATTTTAATGTAAAAACTTTAAAACGTTTGTTATGTTTTTATATACAATTTCAATTATGAAATTGGTTCTAATGAATTTACTGGATTAATGGGTAAAAATGTTATATAAATAAACAAGTAATCCAATTAAAAATATACTCTAACCATATAAATAAATTATATGGAAATATATTTTTAATTTAAATCTAGTATAATTATCTTTTCATTAAAAGATTAATCAATATAAAAATATATAAAAAATTTACACTAATCCATTTTTTTTGTTTATCTTCAAAATAAAATTTTTATTCAGAAAAATTGAATATAATAAAGGATTATTTTTATAAAATGGTTTCTCTATTAAAATATCTTAAAATTTCCTTAATAAAAATCTTGGTATATAAGAATAAATGAGGTTTGTTTTTATCTTATGTCTAAATATCATAAATATTTGATTCAATATATAAAATTTGTATTTCATTAATATCACATACCAATTTTCATTCAATTAATTTACTAGGAAAAAATTTATTTGTGAGTATAATTATATTTTACTTTATATTAAATTGAATTTCACAATCATTTATACTTAATTGGTAAACTATGAATTCATCTTGTATTTTTGTAAACCACAAATTTAATAATTTTGTAATTAATATTCATATCCATCAACAAAATTTCTAGGTTATATATCCAAATTATAATATTATAAACAATAAATTATAGTTAGTTTGCATTCTATCTTGTGTGTTACACAAGCTATCAAGGTAGATCAGTCTAACTTGTAACATATGCTATCCATGTGGTTCCATTTACCTACACCATGTTGGGATTAAATGTAACATATGGAATGTTTTGATTGTTTGTAACATATTCCAATTTGTTATTTCATGAAAATGGAATTTTTGGCAACGTGAAAATTTATTTTCATTTTTATTGAAGTGAAAAATATGAAAATAATAAATAAATTTAAAAACATCACCCAAATATTTGGGTGGTACATTTCTTGTGAGTGTGTGTTGATTACTTCCTCCACATAATGATATGATTTATTTTTATTTAATTATTAAATGTATCGTAATAAGGATTAATCTAATTAATATAAATTATATATAAGAAATATTATTTATTCTACAACATTGAGTTTAAATTAATTTTCAATTTGTTAAATCTGTCGAATAAAATGGATACATCATTAATGCATATGTGTGGGTTATTACCTTCATGAATGGCATAATAAATTTCCATTGTATAACATTAATAGATTAATATAAATACGTATTTAATTAATATATATGATATTTATATAATGGTTAAAATTCTAGATATTATGTAATAATTTTCAAATAAAAAAGAAAAAAAGTCTAGAAGTAATCCTTACCTAGTAAATAAATACATAATCATCCAAATAGTGAATTTAACAAATAATTATAAATAAATGTGTGATAAAAGAAAATATTTAAATAATATATTTATGATAAATATTATGATGGTACTATAATATTTTTATAATAAGTCTATAATTTTCGAATAGTAGGTTGAACGACATATAACAGAACATATGCCTAATGTATGTGTTTCTCGTCTAACATTAACTTCTGTTATAAATTTTTCAAATTAACCACTTAATCCATTATGTGGTGTTTATACTACTAATTTTTAATATATTATATCATGAATATCTTTATCTCCAAATTTTTTATGTTTAATTCTATTATTATTTCCTTAATGGGGATTAAGACTCAGATGTTATAAAAGTGTAACAGGTTCAATGCACTGTCTCATCATTATCTAGGATTGTTTTTGTTTGAGTCTCCAATGGGGTATTTATTTCATAATTCAATATTAAACTGAATATATTTTATTATCCAGTAGATATTTATAAATATTTCATGTAATATTATGATTTTACACTCTTTGGTACATAAAATGAAAAATAATTCAATAAAATTTGACTTTATTTCCCATTTCAATTAAAAAATACATTTCTTAAAAAACAATGGTTTCCAAAAATATTTTAAGTTTTTTTATCATTCACAAAATGATTTCATAAATACATTTTCACCACATTTTTACTTTTTATAAAACAATTTAATGGAATCCAGAAGTAATTTTCCGAATAATTTTAATTTTCTCCTTACCAAAAATGATAAAGGAAACATTATTTTAATGTGAAGGTTATGAAAATACCATCCTATGACCATGACCACAAAATGTATCAATTATTATTTTAATTATTTAAAATGAATATTTTCAAATAAATATATTTTAGAAATATGTTTTGAACCATTTCGTTCAAAAATATTTTCATTGCGAAAAGGTTATTACACTCAAAATTGATTTTAAAGACATGTTTATTGTATTTGTATTCATCAATGAAATAATACCTTTATTGTACTTATGATCCATTTGGGATATATTATATTGATATCATCATTATTATTTCTATGGGTTTTTATGGTCAATTTGAATGAGGGTGTATATTTTATTACCATTCAATATATTACTCCAAATAGTATATGATTATGTTCATTTTAATGGGCTATGTATTAATATTTCATATGATAGATTTCAATATTATTATTTAGGATTATTATGATTATGCCATTACATTTGTGGAATTCATTATTATTACTATGTTATAATTGGGGAAATATTATAGATTTCACCTTGATACAATGACATGTATCATGAGACAAATCAGTTGTCCAAATTATTTGGGTTTCTACCCATATATTTAAACTATCCTATAAATGGCCTTAATATCATGCTCTATATGTTTTACATTAATAATTCCCTCATTATTTAAAATGTAATTTATTTATAGTTGATTATTAAATTATTTAAAACCTCTAGGGATAATATATTGTTTTTTGTGATTATTTATGTTGATTTATTTTATCATCAATTATTTACTGAATATTATGCTCAGTTTATTTATTATATTGTACAACTTTTAGATATTTATCTTCAAATATAGATTTTTCATATATATTCATTATTGAATATTATGTATTCGTACCCTCACTAAAAATATCAGTGCTTTCATTTCTAATGTTTTATTTTCTCTAGGATACATGGAATGGATTTTTGATTAATATATAAGGATAAACAATAAGAAATAATGATGTTATCAAACAAAACACATGGGGTAAGAGATAGATCCAAATGTATATAATATTCATGTCTAAAACTGGGTCACTAGATTTACTAAACTATTCAGTCCATTAGAATATGATACTTTATATATAGTGGAAATCTATTAAAGAAACTATAGGATTCTAGATTCTAGATTATAATGACTCATTGTTATTATCAAGAGAATATTTGTAGAAATATGGGGAATGAGATTTAAAATAACATAGATTAGGCAAAATAACTATATGATATAAATTATGGATAGGTATATATAAACATTATATTTTTTGGTAAGATATATATTATTTGGGTTTCCTCAAAATACATCCCTTTTTGGAAACAACAATTTGATGTGGTTTGGCCCATATATATATAGGTGTAATAACTATAAAAAGTATTGTTAATATTCATTGGTTGTTTCATAGGTATACAAGAATTTGACATTACTACAAACCTGGTTTGACACACCCGCGATAAATGGTCTGATTAATTTATATTTTCATTACATACCATTATAAATGATTTGAATATATATTAAGGATATAAAAACATCACAAAGAAAACATTCTTATGATTATAAGTTAGATATGAAAATATTATTCTATTTACATTATGTGTTTCACTAGTATTCAAATTATGCAGTTATTTTCTGAATATTATGACCTAGAATATTTTACTCCATTATTTAGAAATGAATCCAAGGGGAACGAATGGGAATAGTATCAATACAATTACCCCGTGTATGGATTTCTCTCTCAGGTAATATAATGATGTGAGAGTTTCATGTAAATATATAATTGATGAAACTATATCAATAATGTGGAAGATGACTCTAGAACTGGGTAATAATATTTCTAGTATCGAAAAGAAAGCAGATCCACTACATAATTTGATAATGTTTGACAACATCATGATTCAACAAACATCATCATTCAATAAGGCTATAAATATATTTATATGACTATCAAGGGATAAGATCCTTAAAGAAGATATTTCTCAATTTTGGAGGAATGTAAATATGGAATGTTTTCAAGGAATTTTATTAACTCTTAGGTAGTACAGATCAATTCTGGTCATTGATTCAAAATAAAATATTGAGTAGAACTAATAAAAATGTAATGGAATTATTTTAAGGATATAATCATGGAAATTTAATTAAGACATGTTCAATGATAAGATATGTGAAAAACAACCTTGACTCTAAGACAAAAGGAAGATCAAAATGATGCAACATAAGAATCGAACAATACAAGGATATTAAGACATGTAACGAACTACCTATATAACCCAAACAACATGATTATACATTTAATTGATTGGATTAATCAAATTTTGGGAAGGGAACTAGTATCTTAATCATTATAATCGTACAAGGACATAGTGCCATTTGGCATAAATATAGAGAACGAATTTTTTATTTTGAATTTTTTCAAATTGATGTAGGAAAATTTGAATATGATAGAGTATCAAATGTATAAGTGGATGAAGGAAAATGATGATTTCCCCAAAGGGATAATTATGTTAATAAACACCTTCATACATTATTGAATGGAATGTGAGTTTGTTACAAGTATATATAGAAATTATTTAACATTCAATGATATAAAAATCTTTTATGTGGTGAAATTAGATTATTTAAGGGAGATAAATCTCACCTCCAAATACGAAAGATGATGATAAAAAATAGAGGGGTGTCATGAATACAGTGTGGTGACTACACACCATGGAATAATTTTACTAAACAATAGAATAATTAGGTAATAATTTATAGTAGTGTAATGAATGTCGTATACATATTGAAACATTTGAATTAGGAATAAAAATCGTGGAATGAAAAAACCACTAATAATGAATCTTGCAATTATAGGGTGAAATGTTTCTAAATGTCTAACTTAATACAATAAAAATAAAATATACAGTATAGATAATAAACACAAATTATTGCAATTATAAACCCCATATTGGTAAGATCTCCATACTCTAACCGATCCAGCAAGAAATAATCACCAAAAATGATTTTTTCTTATATCATAACCCACAATCATGTAATCATATCAGGGGAGAAATAGTGGTCGGAATATGGTGTGATTAAAACTTCATAGGATGGAACCACCGTTTCAAAAAAACCTTTCTGATATAATTAACTTAAAATAATGTGCAAAAAGGTATATTAATTCTCAGTTAATACAATACATAAATCATCATGCTTGGGCACCATGTCGTATTATGTTTGGGATTAGAGTACAACCATGGCAAAATAACCATAAACATGGTACAATCACATAATCAAGGATGGATCTATGTAAAATCACTCTTGACTTAGGGTAAATTCCTATATATAATGATTTCATCATCAACTGGTCAAAGACAACTATATAAGAATTCCATCCTCCTAGTATAGCCCTATATATTATCATTTCATAATCACCACAAATATCTATTTATATAATGATTTCCTAATCTAACTATACCAATACTTCTGTATAATAATTTTATCATCACTGAATATATCCCTATATAAAAAAATTTTAGAACCAAACTAAACACATTATAATAGTAAGTATATCAAAATATCACTTCATACGACTTTATTATTAGTTATGTTAATGACATTTTTCATTTAATCACACTTTCATTTATATATCACATTACCATAAATTATATCAATTGATCAAAAACTATTTCCCATGTCATTTTGTATCATTAAATGATTTTTTTTTTCTAAAAACACTTGAACCATTTCAAAATTAAATTTTAATCCAGAATTTTCCAACCCATCAATAGCTACATGTTAGGTTGCAATATCAATTATATCAAATGGTATCTAGCCGATAATCTAACTAATGGTTTTCCATTATCTAGTTAATAGAATAATAATACCACCTGTTAGAATGGTGTAATACACATTGTTAATCACACATTAAGATTTATAGACCAATTTTTTGGATTTAGACCACCTACCCTTATCCCATGATCAGAGAATATAAATAGAAGGAAAAAACCTAGTAAAGATAAGAGGGGTATCTATTGAGAATCATAGATCATCTAAATTTCACGATTAATACCTGGATTCACAGTGGATATCAAAATGACACTAAAATTTAATTGTACAATGAGGAATGAAGAACAAAACTAATGTATTCATTGTATATAAATAGTTCATTCCATGAACAGATTCATGAAATCAAAACTTTTGACAGCATCTTCCATGCAGAATTCAAATGGAAGGTAACCCATTTACTTGTTCTGTGGAGTCCATTGAAGTAGCTTTCATAGATGTCTCTATAAATGTTCCCAAACCACCTTTGATCATTACAAAATTATAAAAAATCCTCATAGTGCCATTAAAAATGTTTATACCAATACATTATTAATTCAAAAGAACATACATCCACAAAAATTTGTACCTTTTATCGAAAAAAGGATACCTATGTAAATAATACTATAATAATAATGTTTAAGGAGAATAATAACCAAATGAAAGGATGACTATCCGAACACTCATATTATGACATGCCAATAAGATGATATGAAATTTTAATATCCCCACCATATAACATCTCTTCTATGAGATACTATAAAAATCACTATAGGGTATCAGTGAAAAAGACTAGACATTATGCTTTCATATAATATTTCATCACCTTAGTGTCCTGCAGAACTCACCCATTATAATTCTACACCTAAACAAGTGTAATGGTCGGGCCCAGGAGATATATCTCTCTAGGATCCAAAATACACATAGGATTCTCCTCAATCACCAAATGTATAAAAATTTCTACATCTTCAATGTATACCAGATTAAAACGTTTACGATGATATCTCCTTATCTTCTATACATGAAATAATTAATGAATGGAACTATATCGATGTGGATGGGATAATGAGTGTTGCACCTGACTAACCCTTTCTACTACCTCAAATGACCTAATAAACATGGGCACTGGATTTATCTATTTTTGAATATATCATTACCCCATACAATGATATAAAAATAAGAAACATTATTCGATCCTAAAACTATATAGGCATACTCTATTTTCAAGTGAATGAATTTTACATGAGCCGCATGCCAATTACTCCCTCCCAATCAATTGATCCTTCTCAGTCATCTCCATCAAAATAATACACCCCAAAACAATTGTCTCACCTACCTCAGACCAAAAAATATTTTAACTAGAAGGCCATTCATATAGGCCCCTAATAGGATCAATTTTTATTGATTCTTATAAAAAAATTACACAAACATCTTGAGTATCATATTCTTCTTGGATGAACCACCGAAATCCAAAAATAGACTTGTAACATATCCAATATAATCTAAATATTCCTCTCATATTGACCTTCATTCTATGAATAATAGGTTCTTCTCAAAATACCTACAATCCTAAAACCTTATAAACACCATTCATGAACTGATACATTTATCATGGATCTCAATAAAAAATGATATGCCCTAGAATATTATGAAATAAATATATATCATGTTTGTAGATACTACTCAGACCGTCAATGATAAAGGAATCCTTAATAGAAAATTGGGGGATACCATTGTCAGTCGATCCACAGTCACCCATAGAACAACATTATTATTGGTTTTAATAGGTAATACTATCAGAAAATACATGGTGACATCATCCCATTTCCACTTAGGAATGTGAATAGGCTATTATAGACTAGTAGTCCTTTGATGCTTATATTTCACCCACTGATAGGTGAAACATGATGCCAAAAATCCTACTACATCGTTATTTATTTCTGACCAGTAGTACTATCTATGTATATCACTAAAAATACTTTTCAAACTAGGATGAACCACCCATCATGAAGCATGATAATAGATCATCATCACCTCATTGAAAAATTTTGTAACACATACATTAAAATTGAATTGAATATAATTAAAGCTACAAAGAAACTATAATGATCATGTCTACCCACCAAATAAGATATCTCTAATCGCTATGAACTATGGATTTGATAAATTATCTTTCTTTATCTATTACAAAAGAATGGGAATGAATGATTTCGATGTCACAAAAACTCATCCATATTACAAATAAAAATAAAGTTTCCAATTTACAAAGAGTACTATAACCTTTTACTCATTTCAACAATCCATCATTACCTATTATTATTCTTTCTAGCACAAATAAACTAAAAATATGTTTTCCATTCTGAGTATATAATCCATCTAAATGTATAAATACTACATATACATGTCCCACTTCATCTTTCGATGGATCAACTCTTAGTGTGAAATGATGTACCTAAGACTCTTATGGTCCGTCTATACAACTTACCTATCACAAAAAGGATAGTGTCTCTAGTATCTCAGGGAATGTACCACCGCAGATAACACCTAATTTTGAGTATTGTAATTACTCTCATGTAATCTTAGTTATTTGGAGCCATATGAAATTAATTGATCATAATTCATCAGAAATTCCTTGATTCTACTTTCGATGTATCACAGAACATTTTTTATTCTTTAAGAGTCACACAAAAAGTGAGGATATGAGTTAAATCCACCTTTTATTCATATCATTAAAATTTTTCTCACAGGATTCTGAACAAATAAATGTCACTCCCTTCTTGATCTTCCCTAACATCAATGCTTCTAAATAGAAACAATCTAGGTTTATCTAATGATAATAAATTGGTAAACAACAAAATATCAATAACATAATGAAACTACTATGTGTATCCCATGTTACCATGGATACATCATTCTTTATTCCAACCAAAAATCTTGTTTTTGAGATGAAATTTCCCAAGTAGTTAATTTTATCGATCATTAAATTACATTTGATTAACATGGAATAAATTCAATAATGATTCAATATACAAATTATTCTATCAATATTTGGGCATGATCATACAATAAATAGGAGTACACTAATATTTCATCGTGAAAACCTCCAAAAACTACTCTATAAAATGAATGAAGACTCAATTAAAGGAGGCCATGAAAATACCCATTGTATTCATAAAAAATTACTAAAACAAATATAAACATATACAATTTATACATGATCCTAAAATAAGTCTATGGTATGTCCGACAGTTTCACCCTCAACCTCTTATTTCTTAATCTCAAATTCATCTTCAATAATATCATAGAAACTAACAACTAGCTAAAGGAATCATTTATTTTTGGAAGGGGTATCTATTTTTAACCTTTATCAGATTCAATATCTAATAATCAACACATAAAAAAATTTCCATCATCCAACTTGGAAAGAATAACTAGAGAACCATTTGTAGATATACTATGTTACGTGAAACCTTTAACTTCTAGATCTTCCAATAGGATATTAATCACCTAAGGCTATGTGGGTTTTATACAGTATGGTGGAATATAAAATGTTTCTTCACTTGTCACTAAAAAAATATTGAACTCTGTCTATTGCTTAAGTGGTAAGCTATATAACATGTCAGGAAAGGCCTCCAAATAATGGTCTAATACTAGATGAACCATAACATAATACGTACCTCCATAATCAATTACATGACATGTTATATGAACTATGATAAAATCTAAGCTACACTTAATTGTACATACGAAACAGTATTGAAGATTGAAATCAACCTAGTGAGAATAAAATCCTCCTTTTAGAGATAGAAAGGTAACTCTACTCTAGAAATATTTAATATTATCTTCGAATACAACCATAGATTCCATATTAAGAATAAAATTGAAATGTATCATTTCAAGCCTGAATGATTTCCAAATGAAATGGTAACCATTAATTTCTATGGAAGAATCCCCCTGTAGTGACCCAGACCCTATAAATCTAGTAGTTACTCTCCACTATCATTTACAATAGTATGATTATAATGAGTCAAATCCCAATGGATATATAATTTTAGTAGTCTTGGTAAACTGGATATATACATATTAATTATGTTATAAATAAATAATCTAATTCCAAATCGATTTTTATCTAAATAACTTCAAATAAAATAACATTATTCCATCTAGAATACCCATTAATACATTTATTACATCATGGATTACTAGTGAAAATAAACAAAATAATGATGATATTAAATGATTAGTAAAGCCAATGTATGGTAGAAGCATTTGGTAATCAAAGAGAATAATAATTATGACATGGAATATTATTGAAATGACATTCCATATAATCAATTAATTTTTAATGAATTTCATAAACAATATTGAAAGGTAATTACATGAAACAAAATCCATCATATAAATAATAAGGAAAAATATTCATGGTAATTTAAAAAACTAAAGCACATGACATATAATCAATGAACTGAAAATAGAATCTTCCATAGATTTTTCGATAAAAAATATCATCGATGAATAATAACAGATACTAAATATGGGGAATTTTTTTAATGGACTACATGTTTGAGGCACATGAAATACTATATCATCAAGATCTCTAACAAGATGGTTTAAAATATTATGATTTGTGTAACTAATTTGACTCATGAGAACCTACCAGTGCATCAAGGAGCAATATATTATCTAGGATCCACATGTTATTACCACTCCAAATAATTCATAATATCAAATGATCAAATTAAATAAAATGTCTTATAAAATATCTATATTTATTAGTAAATATATAATTATCATTATTTCACAAATAAATTAAATAAAAACAGTAGTATACGGTATTTTTAAAATGGTATACGGTTTAGGAAATAGAAACATCCATGATTAATGAAATTGATACTATAAGAAAATTTCAAGTATCAATAATCATAGGAGATTGAATATTACAAGGTAAATGTAATGACCCGTAAATTGCAAGGAAATTTTTTTCTTAATTTTCTTTGGAATTTTACAAGAACTCAGTTTCTGACGGCGCCTGATTCCGAGGCCCGGTGTGCCCGGAATGAATTTCCAAAGTTTGGCTCGGCTACGTTCAGTGAACAGACGAGCGGGTTTTTCTAACTTTTGAACCAGTGCTCGGAATCGAATTCTGAGGGCACCAATGGAATCGCAGCGCTGGTAATTGCTTAGAAACGCCTCTTCCGGTGTTGCGTTTGCTCGGGTGTGGTTTTTAATTTTCGGGCTTAAAGTTAAGAAATAAAATAATTTTGCAAAAACTTTATTTTATTTCACTTAAGGCACTTGGAAGCCACTTGAAGCCAGTTTAAAGCGGCTTAATCCGAGTTGAATCGGACAGGGTACTATCCAGAAATATCCTACCCTCTTGGTAGGATATTTGTGAGGTGGGGCCCGCACGAGCCCCACCGTTTCTTTCCGCTAAGTAACGCACCCACGAAAACCCATCTTTATGATAGTCAACTGACGCATTTTCTTAAATTCTTAACAGACCATTTAATTGGGCGGTTTTTTTTCGTAAATTAAATGAGTTGTTTCTTTCGTTGAATTAATTCAACGAATTAATGGTTCGTTTCTTATCTTTTGAAATTCAAATGTTTAGTTGTGTAAATAAAATAAGGCTTAAGACTATTTTATTTTGGGATTGGTCTCCTTTGCCACCTTGAGAGATTTTGAGAAGCTCTCTCCATCTTCTTCAACCTTGAAAAAGAACACGAAGAACACTTAAGCTCCGACGAAGAATTCCGCATCTCTTCTTCGTAGTCGGTGTGTTTCCGAAGATCGACGACGCCACTTCTTCGATCTTCTTCCCATGTCAACGAAAGGAGATGCCGTTTCCTCCTCGGACTATCTCCGTCAGCTTATGAAGCTTGTCCAGCGACGTACCTCTTCGGACGCACGTCGACGTCAACGGAAACGACGTTCGATTTCCGCGACGCCCGACCTCCGCGACGCCAATCTTCCGCAGCTTGATTTGAGTGGTCCGCACTTGAATCCGAGGTAGGGGATTGTTGATATTTTATTTATTTATTTTCCATTCTTGATTCTAGAATGTCTAACTTCGAGGATAAAGGATTAAATGTTATTTTCTAACGAGAGGGGGGCCCGGACCGCACCAACACGGCCGAACCCCCTCCTATGTTCATAATTGTTTCCTTGCGGATGGAACGGGATGGCGTGGTGTCGTCGCACCACGTGGGAATCGCACGAAAATTATTGCGCGGTGCCGTCGCGCCGCGCCATGGAAAGAAATCCAAGAACGCGTCACCGTCGCGTCGCGTCGAAGAAAGTCAAAGGCGCCGCGGTCGGAGCGGGGCCGCGGTGGAGGGAAGCGAAGCCGTCGCATCGCGCCAGACGGCATAGGCCGCGGCCGGTTCCGGTCCGCGGCGGAGCAAGATGACCGGCGGCCGGCACGGGGCCGCCGGTGGCGGCGAAGGAAGGACCCGCCGTCGCCGGTCCTTGCTGGAGAAACCGGCCGGCCAGTGCGGGCCGACCGGACAGTGGAGACCGGGGGAATTAATTTCCCCTGGCTGGGTCTCAAAAGCAGCTCCAATTAAGGGGTCGCAGTTCTAAAAGGGGGGGGGGTGGGGGGCTTTTCCCCCTGCGCGCGGCACCCGAACGGCGCCCAGGCCGCACCGCCGGGCCGGTCCGCGCCGCCGCGCCGGACCGCGCCGCCGCGCCAGACCCCGCCGCCACACCGGCCCGTGCCGCCGCGCCGCTGGCCCGGCCAGGTTTTCTGAGCCGGGCTGGGTCGTCTAGCCGGGTCTCCGCCCGGGGTGGGTTGACCTGGTTCGGCCGACCCAAGGGGGGTCGGGCTGGGTCGGCCCGGGCCCAAACCCCCAGTTTCGGACCACCTTCGGTCAAATTCCCGTATCTTTGGATACGGGCCTCCAAACGACCCGCCGTCAGCGGCAACACGATCCTTAGATCGAGATGGTCGTTTCTGTATACTATTCTCAAGGTGCACCTTCCTTTTTTGGAGCCTTCGTGGTTAAAACTCCATAGTTAAGCGTGCTTGGCCTAGAGTAGTGATCAGGATGGGTGACCTCCTGAGAAGTTTTTCAGGGTAGGTGTGAGACGGAAAGGCCAATAAATAACATAACGGGCGTCCGATTGACGCACCGTTTGTTTCGTTGACTTCCTCTAAGTGATACGGATCTTTTGGTTTACTTCGCTTGAGGTTTGGATGCTGACGGAGTGCGGTCGGGTTGGATCGCACCGAAATCCAACCGGGCCCCTGGAACGAAAAAAGGCAATAACTCTCAGACCGGGCGTCTGATTGACGCACCGTCTGTTGCGTTGAGTTCCTGTTGATGATATGGATCCTTTTTCATCCTTCACCGAGATTTGGATGCAGGTGGATAGTGGCCGGGTTGGATCGCACCGAAATCCAACCGGGCCCCTGGAACAGAAAAGCTGATACTTTTCTGACAGAACGTTCGTTTGACGAACCGTCAGCGGCGTTGGTGATCTCGTTGAGAAACGGTCCCTATGAGTATAACCTATGAGTGTTCGGGGTATAGTTGAGTTACGGCCGGATTGGTTCGCGCATGAAACCAACCGGGCCCCTGGGATGAAAAGGCTAATAACTCACAGACCGGGCGTCCGATTTGACGTGCCATTTGTTACGTTGAGACCCCTATGATGAGGTGGTCCTTTAAGATACTTCTTTACAGGACTTTGTGATACTTGGAGTATCGACTAGTAGCTCGTGTAGCGGACCCTCCCGGAGATGAGTGTGCGGAGTACGGAGACCACGTAGCCGGCTGAGACCTGACGACTGCTTGACCGACTCGACTTGGAGTGAGTCGACTAGCCCAGTGGACGTAGCGCCCGGTATTTGGAGACAGACCCACGGCGGACGGAGCGCCCGGTAGTTGGCCGCAAACCCGCGATACTCGATAGGAGGAGTACCTCTGTAGGCTATTAGTGGGAGCGCCCGGTATTTGGCGACAGACCCTCAGCGGACGGAGCGCTCGGTAGTTGGCCGCAAACCCACAGTACTCGACAGGAGGACTACCTCAGTAGTCTTAGGTTAGTGAGCAGTACCTCAGAGTCGTGATAGGACCACTATACACTCCAGAGACGGAGCTCTTTAGCAGTTACAATTTCGATAATTAAAATCCGGGTTTGAGCTTAGACTTTTGACCTTTGTGTTTACCTCATGATTGAGATGTGTTACTTGATAACTTAGGTATATGTATGGGCATATATCTAAGTAGAGGTTATCTGTTGAGATCTTCTTGTGGTTATCCTTGTTGGTTGAGTGAGACCTTGAGTGTCTCGGGGTCCCTACTGAGTATCGTTATACTCACCCCTGCACGGGCTATGCTCGCACCTCGTTGTGTTGGTTGCAGACGACGTGCAGTGCTGACGGAGACTGAGTGTTCGAGGACTGGACGGTACCTGGAGGTGGACTACACGACGAGTCGGTACCCAGAGGTGGTCTACAAGACGAGTCAGTACCTGGAGGTGGACTACGCGATGAGGCGACTCATAGAGGAGGTTGACGGATGAGAGCGTGGAGGAGGCTATTTGTACCTACCCTTCAGGTAGGACCCGAGGAGGACGACCCAGGAGCTGCTTCCCTCTTCCAGCTGTTTGTCTTTTTGCTATTGTACCTTGTTTTGTTGTAGTTGTACTTCCTTTTGGGTTTGTATTCTGGCCCATTTACTTTTCAGCTTTTCTTTTGTACTTAGTGTTTTGTTTCCGCTTGTACTATGTGGTTCTTGTTTTCTTTTATAAAGGCAATGCCTTCCCAGTTATCGGGATTTTACGCCTTTGGTGCTAGTCGCCAGCCCCTGCCCTATGGAAGGAGGGCTTGGGGTAGTCACGGCACGGGCCCCGAGGACGGGTTGTGACAAATCAGTATCAGAGGAGTTCGGTTCTACCGCAGAACTTATAACACTGATGTTTCCTTATGTGAAGCAATAGTGTTAAGAGTATCGAGTGTGGTTTTCAGTTCAGGGAGTCCATTGTTGGTGCGGGCGGCCGACGTATCCATACACCAGGACCCTGACAACTGGTTTCCGACTTTGTGCACGAAAACACTGATTGTGTGTGTGTTTTAAAGAAGTTTTATTTAAATGTCATCTCAAACCAGGTCAGCTCACCAGGTATAATATTTTGACTGTGTCACGTTGTTTCTTTCAGGATGCCTCCCCGTGGACGACCAGCTAGATCCCCGAGAGTGGTACGTACTGACAGCCCGCCGAGCGACGAGGCCTCAGTACAGGGCCCTATCCCAGTTGAGGAACCAGCGGAGGCACCAGCGGTACTTCTACCCATTGGGCCACCGATGCCACCAGCCCCAGCAGCAGAGGATGCACGTCGCATGAGCGCACTGCAAGAGTTCCAGTGCCAGAGGCCACCCAGGTTCTAGGCAGTGACGGACCCACAAGCGGCTGAGGATTGGCTGGAGGCTGTGGTGAGAGTCTTCAAGCTTGTGGGGACGCCGACAGAATTAATGTTGATCCTAGCTGCCAGCCTTCTTCAGGCAGAAGCAGGCAGATGGTGGAGCCTGATGCTGCAGATGCATGACGAGGCGACACTTCTATGGGAAGACTTCGAGAGCCTATTCCGGGCAGAGTTTGTACTAGCCACCCTTCGAGCGGTGCGTATACAAGAGCTACTTCAGCTGCGGTAGGGCAGCATGTCAGTGGCGCAGTACTCAGCGTGATTCAAGGACCTCTCGTGCTACTCCACATATATGGTACGAGACCCGTTCTTCAGGGCCCGAACCTTCGAGCAATGGTTCAGGCGAGAGATTAGAGCTTCTGTTGTTTCTCATAGCTTTCCGACGCAGACAGAGGTGTTGGAGAGAGCCCTCTTAGTGGAGAGTTTCCTTGCTGAGCAGTCTCCAGCAGCAGGACCCACCACTAGCCGGCTTGCAGTAGAGTCTTCTGTAGCAGGAAGTAGATAGATGACGCAGAGGTCCAAGAGGACCAGACCTACCGGTGGCCGACTGCACGACTCAGGTTCAGTTGTGTGGGGAAACCGGGGTGGAGTCAGAGCTAGAGGTGGTGAGAGTGGACAGTGTTACTCCTGCGGCGGAATTAGTCACATGGCACGTGACTGTCCGACCCGCCATGCAGATGACCAGCAGTTAAATGAAGAACCTCCGAGGCAAAGGCATAGGTTCGATCAGGGCGGACCGTAAGGAGCAGGCGGCCATGGCAGAGGAGTTGGCCATGCAGCTGGAGGTGGACGACGCTTCGGGATGTTACCACCACCACCAGGAGGCCCACCCCGACCGCAGGGTACTAGAGGACATGGGAGAGCTCAGCTTCAGGCAGCTGAGGCCTATGGTCATGGAGCTCCGAGAGCAGGTGGAAAGGAGAGGAACTAGTGGATACTTCCTTTGTACTTCTAGTTCCATGATGCTTTTGTATTCGTATCTTTGTACTATGAGCTGCAAAAATAAAAAGACACTTATCTTTGTTTTCTTTCCTGTCCTTTTTGTTTGGTTAATACTGAGTGGTCCCAGTTAAACTATTGACTTGACCCTCAATTTTGAGATTCCTACTGGAGGAGACCCAGTGACCTCACACTGATGCCGACAGTGTGACTCGACCCATGAAGGTGAGAGTGACAGTTGGATCTCTTAGTAGTTGCGTCGAGGCCTTACGACGTAATCCATGGCATGAATGCATCATTTATGTCAGGATTGACTGTATTATGCAACGAATGAGGTTCATCCAGGGGATCAGACTAGATTTCTCTTATCGTCAAAGAAGAAATCATAGCTTCCCTTTTGAGAGTAAAGGAGGTGCAGATCATCCAGGAGCGGATGAAGACTGCACAGTGCAGTAAGAAACAAGGAACCGGTGCCAGTCTTAGAGACTCGGGTGTGTTACATGTTTCAAGAAGAGGTAGCTTTAAATAGAGATGAGTCTGCGAAGCGGAAGACGTGGAGGCAGAGCTTGGAGAGCAGCATGAGGTGGTGTACATCCTAACATGCTACAAAAACCTGCCTTAGTTATTCCCGCCAGGCTCAGGGAGCTGGAGGGCGGAGGAAGAGTGCTGCTGCATGCGGTCAAGGAGTGTGACCCAATGGCTCTAGAAATGATTCAAGGGATAGTCTGTGTCCACTACTATCTTTGGTAGTAACAGACGTCGATATGAATCATTCCTCGCTTTCACAAATCTTGTTCCAGACCTAGAGTTTCCGGTAAGCTGTGGACTTGACCCTCACATCTGGAGATACCTTGGGAGGAGACTCGATAATCACACTTACACCAACAGTGTGGTCAGATACTCGAGGCGAGAGTTCTAGTTGGAATTTCTTTGTGGCATCGTCGAGGCCTTACGATGTTAGTTTGAGTATGGAATGGGCAATAACTGTTCATACTCAAATTGACGGTTTTAGGCAAACGTCGGGATGGGTTTTCCTTCGTCAGCGGAAAAGGAAACCCCAGGAAGTTCAGGGTAACTCTTGCACAGGAGGGTGCGACCGATCACTCTTGAGTCGGTCAACCTTACCCTCGTAGCAGCAGTCGTTTTGAGTTTCAGTTCTAATAGAAATGGAGACCTCTGGAGTTCGAGGATGACGACCACATCTTATTATGGGTCTCACCTCGACAAGTTTTACTGAGATGTGTCCAGGGAGGCAAGTTATCTCCGAGGTTCAACGGACCTTTCTAGGTCCTCAGCTGGGTAGGCGAGGTGGTTTACCGCTTGGCCCATCCACTTAAGTTGCACTAGGTGGACGACGTTTTCCACGTATCCCAACTGAGGAGATACGTGCTCAACCCCTTCGTATATCATCGACCATGAGGAGCTGGACGGTGGCAATGAGTGTCTTCTACGGAGGTTCCTGTGGGGATCGAGGATCGACAGGAGCGGATCCTAGGAGGACGGTCGATTCCTCTTGTGCACTTTCTTTGGCAGCGCGGGAACCTCCAGGTGAGCACATGGGAGCGGAAGGCTCAGATACGTGCTCAGTACCGCTTTGTTTCCCTAAGTTTGTGGTGAAGCTTTATGGGGACGTAAAACCCTGTAGTGGGAGTAATGTAAAGACCCATAAATTCCAAGGAAATTTTTTTCTTAATTTTCTTTGTAATTTTACAAGAACGCAGTTTCTGACGGCTCCTGATTCCGAGGCCCGGTGTGCCCGGAATCAATTTCCGAAGTTTAGCTCGGGTACGTTCAGTGAACGGACGAGCGGGTTTTTCTAACTTTTGAACCGGTGCTCGGAATCGAATTCTGAGGGCACCGATGGAATCACATAGCTGGTAATTGCTTAGAAACGCCTCTTCCGGAGTTGCGTTTTCTCGGATGTGGTTTTTAATTTTCGGGATTAAAGTTAAGAAATAAAATAATTTTGCGACAACTTTATTTTATTTCACTTAAGCCACATGGAAGCCACTTGAAGCCACTTTAAAGCGGCTTAATCTGAGTTGAATTAGATAGTGTACTATCCAGAAATATCCTACCCTCTTGGTAGGATATTTGTGAGGTGGGGCCCGCATGAGCCCCGCCGTTTCTTTCCGCTAAGTAACGCACCCGCAAAAACCCATCTTTATGATAGTCAGCTGACGCGTTTTCTTAAATTCTTAACAGACCATTTAATTGGGTTGGTTTTTTTCATAAATTAAATGAGCTGTTTCTTTCATTGAATTAATTCTACGAATTAATGGTTCGTTTCTTTTCTTTTGAAATTCAAATGTTTAGTTGTGTAAATAAAATAAGGCTTAAGCCTATTTTATATTGGGTTGGTCTCCTTTGCCACCTTGAGATATTTTGAGAAACTCTCTCCATCTTCTTCAACCTTGACGAAGAACACGAAGAACACTTATGCTCTGACGAAGAACGCCGCTTCTCTTCTTCGTAGCCGGTGTGTTTCTGAAGGTCGACGACGCCGCTTCTTCGATCTTCTTCCTGTGTCAACGAAAGGAGACGTTGTTTCCTCCTCAGACTATCTCCGTCAGCTTACGAAGCTTCTCCAGCGACGTACCTCTTCGAACGAACATCTACGTCAATGGAAACGACGTTCGATTTCCGCGACGCCCGACCTCCGCGATGCTAGTCTTCCGCGGCTTGATTTGCGTGCTCTGCACTTGAATCCGAGGTAGGGGATTGTTGATATTTTATTTATTTATTTTCCATTCTTGATTCTAGAATGTCGAACTTCGAGGATAAAGGATTAAATGTTATTGTCTAAAGAGAGGGGGGCCTGAACCGCACCAACACGGCCGCACCCCCCTCATATGTTCATAATTGTTTCCTTGCGGATGGAACGGGATGGCGTGGTGCCGTCACACCACGCGAGAATCGCACGACAATTATTGCACGACACCATCGCGCTGCGCCGTGGAAAGAAATCCAAGAACGTGACGCCGTCGCGTCGCGTCGAAGAAAGTCAAAGGCACGGCGGCCGGAGCGGGGCCGCGGCGGAGGGAAGCGATGTCGTCACATCACACTGGACGGCATAGGCCGCGGCCGGTTCTGGGCCGCGGCGGAGCAAGATGACCGGTGGCCGGAACCAGGCCACCGGTGTCGGCGATGGATGGACCGGCCATCGACGTTCTTTGCTGGCAAAATCGGCCGGCCAGTGCGGGCCGACCGGACAGTGGAGACCGGGGGAATTAATTTCCCCTTGCCGGGTCTCAAAAGGGGCCCCAATTAAGGGGTCGCGATTCTCAAAGGGGGGGGGGGCTTTGCCCCCCGCGCGCAGCACCCGAACGACGCACATGCCGCGCCGCCGGCAAGGCTGGGTTTTCCGAGACGGGCCGGGTCGTCGGTCCGGGTCGCCACCCGGGGCGGGTCGACCCGGTTCGGCCGACCCGGGGGGGGGGGGGGGTCGGGCCGGGTCGGCCCGGGCCCAGACCCCATGTTTAGGACCACTTTCGGTCAAATGCCCGTATCTTGGGCTACGGTCATTTCGGTATACTATACTCAAGGTGCACCTTCCTTTTTGGGAGCCTTCGTGGTTAAAACTCCATAGTCAAGCGTGCTTGGCCTAGAGTAGTGATCAGGATGGGCGACCTCCTGGGAAGTTTCTCAGGGTGGGTGTGAGACAGAAAGGACAATAAATAACAGACCGGGCGTCCGATTTACGCGTCGTCTGTTTCGTTGAATTCCTCTAAGGGAGACGGATCTTTTTGCTTACTCTACTCGAGGTTTGGATGCCGACGGAGTGCGGTCGGGTTGGATCGCACAGAAATCCAACCGGCCCCCTGGAACAAAAAAGCCAATAACTCTCAGACCGGGCGTCTGATTGATGTGTCGTCTGTTGCATTGAGTTCCTGTTGATGATACGGAACTTTTGGCATCCTTCGCCGAGATTTGGATGTAGTTGGATAGTGGCCGAGTTGGATCGCACCGAAATCCAACCGGGCCCCTGGAACGGAAAAGCTGATACCTTTCTGACAGAACGCTCGTTTGACGAACCGTCAGCGGTGTTGGTGATCTCATTGAGAAACGGTACCTATGAGTATACCCTATGAGTGTTCGGGGTATAGTTGAGTTACAGCCGGATTGGTTCGCGCAAGAAACCAACCGGGCCCCTGGGACGGAAAGGATAATAACTCACATACCGGCCGTCCGATTTGACGCGCCGTTTGTTGCGTTGAGACCCCTATGACGAGGTGGTCCTTTGAGATACTTCTTTGCGGGACTTTGTGATACTTGGAGTATCGACCAGTAGCTCGTGGAGCGGACCCTCCCGGAGATGAGCGTGCGGAGTACGGAGACCGTGTATCCGGCTGAGACCTGACGACTGCTTGACCGACTCGACTTGGAGTGAGTCGACAAGCCTAGTGGACGGAGCGCCCAGTATTTGGAGACAGACCCACGGCGGACAGAGCGCCCGGTAGTTGGCCGCAAACCTGCGGTACTCGATAGGAGGAGTACCTCTGTAGGCTATTAGTGGGAGCGCCTGGTATTTGGCGACAGACCCTCAGCGGAAGGAGCGCCCGGTAGTTGGCCACAAACCCGCAGTACTCGACAGGAGGAGTACCTCAGTAGTCTTAGGTTAGTGAGCAATACCTCGAAGTCGTGACAGGACCACTGTACACTCCAGATATGGAGCTCTTCAGCAGTTACGATTTTGATAATGAAAATCCTGTTTTGAGCTGAGACATTTGACCTTTGCGTTTACCTCATGATTGAGATGTGTTACTTGATAACTTAGGTATATGTATAGGCATATATCTAAGTAGAGGTTATCTGTTGAGATCTTCTTGTGGTTATCCTTGTTGGTTTAGTGAGACCTTGAGGGTCTCGGGGTCCCTACTGAGTATCGTTATACTCACCCCTGCACGGGCTATTCCCGCACCTCGTTGTGTTGGTTGCAGACGACGTGCAGTGCTGACGGAGGCCGAGTGTTTGAGGACTGGACGGTACCCGGAGGTGGACTACACAACGAGTCGGTACCCGGAGGTGGACTACACGACGAGTCAGTACCCGGAGGTGGAAAATGCGATGAGACGACTCACAGAGGAGGTTGACGGAGGAGAGCGTGGAGGAGGCTATCTGTACCTACCCTTCAGGTAGGACCCGAGGAGGACGACACAGGAGCTGCTTCCCTCTTCCAGCTGTTTGTCTTTTTGCTGTTGTACCTTGTTCAGTTGTAGTTGTACTTTCTTTTGGGTTTGTATTCTGGACCATGTACTTTTCATATTTTCTTTTGTAATTAGTGTTTTGTTTCACCTAGTACTCTGTGGTGCTTGTTTTCTTTTATAAAGGCAATGCCTTACCAGTTATCAGGATTTTACGCCTTTGGTGCTAGTCGCCAGCCCCTGTACTATGGGAGGCGGGCTTGGGGTAGTCACGGCACGGGCCCTGAGGACGGGTCGAGATAGTAAATAGAAATTAAATCATGTAAGTGAATTTGATTACTATCTTTTTAAAAATAAATTAAAACCCATCTAGAGGAAGAATATATATTTCATAAATAAAATATATCGCAAGTGGATAAGATAAATGATTGTTATCATTACAGAATAGAAATAAAATGATAATTTGACAAATTTTTTTGAAAATAACATTTTTTTTGAAATACCTTTTAGATAATCTTCTCTTTGAAACCCATTATAAAAGATGTGTTTTTTAGAATAAAACATGTTTATTTACCAAAGAGAGAAACAAGGTTGAGTTTTCTTAATCATATTTTCTCGATCATTTTGAGTACCAATCTGTGGGAATATTGCAAAAAAAATTAATTGTCATGAATAAATATAGAAGAATTAAATTTAAATGGTTTATTATATATTGGTAAAATAATTTATTCTTATATAAATTCATGTGTACAAAATCAGAAACAAATTGATATTGTAATGAAAATCCTTGAACATACCATGACATTGATGTGAAAATAAACCTGTGACTGGATTATTTGTGTGAAATGTGAATCCAAAAAAAGTTTAAATACAATAATATTTCACAAAAATTGATTGTAAACATAATCCTAGAATAATAACAACAGGGAGAAAGTAATATAATATATTGAAAATGGTCAGTTTATAATATTCTTTTTTCTACATGGTATCTCTTATCTCAAATCCACCTAAATGAATTAATTAAAATGGAGACTCAAAATATCATGATGATTAAATGAATCATGATATTATGTATCAAATTTTTAGTATATACACAATATATAATAAATTATGTTGAAAACAATAATGTGATTGTTTTAAGTGAAATTAACAATCACAAGTGGGAGTGATACTATAAGTATAATAATTACAAAAGTTATTCAGGAAGATAATCCTAAAACATTCCAAAGTGTCCCATACGACTTTGAAACATTTGAATCGTATTATACATGAAGGTATATGATAAAATTAAACTCAAAATACCATGATAATAAATATTTTCATGATATAATATTTTAGATATTATTATATAATTTTATAAAAAAATGAGGTAAATAACAATATATAAGTCTCAATGGAATGTAAATTGATATAAAATGACACACCTTGCATCTGAATTGTATCATGTGTCTTTATAAACAAAAAAAAACTATGTTAACTATATAATTTTTATAGAAAGTTTTTATTGTTTTCATAAATTTTATTTTACTTTTTACTCTTTTTTATACTACTATATAATCAACTAATTATACATCAGGTGTTTTGACCAAATTCGGTTTATATGTCAAAAACAACATTATAAGGTAAAAGATAGAAAAATTTATAATTATATAACATCTAACTAATAATAATAATTTCATAATAATAATTTTTTACACCAATTATCATTTAAAAACAATCATTAAATATACTTATGAAAAATGTACCAATATAACAATAATTGAGATGATAGGCCATACATACGCATGAGGAACGTTCCAATTTTTCAAAGATAGTTTTGGAAAGATGGTACATAACACTATATAGTTTTACAATGATATATATAAAATAAATAAAATTTTATATTGTCATATATACATATATATATATATATAATTCTTGTGATGTAAAAGGAATTATGTCCTTTTGGGGAGGCAGCAGTCTACACATCCTCGAATGACTTTATAACATTTTACATTTGTGAAAGGGTAATAAAGAAAATGATATATATATATATATTATATTTCTTGAAAGATAATTATTTATTGAATATCATATAGATATTTTGTGTTTAAAATATTTTTAATTATAATTATCTAATCTACACTTCATGTATCATGTGAATGAATCACATCGCTTTAAGAGGCGGTTGTCCACATTTCCACAAATGAGAATATCATATTTACACAAAATAGAATGTATAATAATATGTGCATTATAATTATTAATGAAGAAAAAGTAAATAATAAGTATCATATATAACATATATAAACTGTGTTACCATCGTAATTCATATCCATGAAAGGTTGTATTTGAAAACGAATAGTCGTCATTTTTGGTAGAGAGAGTTCACCGTACACATAAAATGTATGTTTGTTACCAATTAGATGGATGTGTTTGTGATAGTAGTTATAAAAATCATCATAAAAACATAATAGTATGTTCAAGATACCATTATTGTTATATAATCCTAGTGTAATAAAAGTTTATGGATTCTATAATGGAAATAAATCTAAAATTCTTGAGTAAGTTTGTTACATATTATTCATGTACCTCTTTTTGGTTTAATCCAAATGGATTTATTGTATTTATTTCTGCACAATGGGAGGCTTCTCATATGATATGATGTATTTTTATGAGGTATTCAGATAGATCTTGGTCAAGAAAATGTGGTTTCAATGGTCTGTGGAAGTGGGAGGAGGGGATGCTTCTTGTACTAGAGAAGTGGCCTTCTGGTAATATTAGAACAATATAGATCCATGCACGTATTTCCAATTTCAAGTGGCTCCCATAATATTAAAATTTATATCAACGAGGGTATTGAGTTGAAATATGTCCATAAATATTATATTGGACATGTTTCTAGGACATTTGAGCACTGATTATAATGGTTTGGTCCTTTATAAAGCTAACTTTTCCTTAAAAATTGAAATAAATATTATTTACCTTCAAGAATATATTTTCTAAAAAACTGATTTTCCCCTTCTAGAAAAAAAAATTATTCTAATTCTTAAAATTGAATCAAATTATCCAAATTTCAATAAAAACCGGTAGAAATTAATTATAATTAAACCTCGTATGCAGGACGAAAAGCGGTACATTAATGAACAAATGATCAAAATTTGGGGTTTTATTATATTCAATATCAATTTGAATTAATTATAATGACCTAAATTGGACTAATTAAGAAAAATATTATATAAATACATTTTGAAAAAAAAATTAAATATTATTTAACATCATATATAAATTGAGATTTAAAATTATATTGGAAATAAAATTCAGTATTTTTTTACTTTTTATTAAAAATTTACACTTTGTTGAAAAATAGAAAACATTCACCGTAAACTAACATTTATTTTTTCCATTAAAATTTGATTTTTTAAAATATATAATTTATATTTTCTCTTAAATTTTATTTTAAAATAGGTTTCCCATTAAAATGTGTCAAAATGACTTAATAAAAATATAAGTTTTTATGTTAAAATTCAATTGTTTTTTATCTAATGATTATACAATATGAAGGATTAATATCAATAATATTATATATATTATATTATATATTTATATTTATATATAATTAATATCACTCAATAAATAGAATTAATTTAATTATTAGGATAAAGCGGCTTTTTCAGAAAAAAAAAATAACATTTTCTTTTATTTTTAATTGGTTGTCATATTCATTTACGATTAATTTGCAACTAATGATTTAATCTTAAATTTTTGTAATCCATATATTTACATCAGTTAGTTATTAATATTTATAACTATTAATTTAATTTTTGCGTAATATATAATTATATTAAATAATTTATTTTTAATAGGAATGTTGTTCTTTGGTAAAACATGGTCTTGTGTGTAATGCAAGCTATTGATGATTCTTGGTGTAGCATATGTCACATGCTAACTCAGTATCACATGCATTAAAAGATCTAGAATATGTTAAAAACATGTATAATGTTAAATATAATATAAATTCTTGGGATATTATATTCCCTTATGTCCTTAGTTTTGCATCTCATACAAGCATTCGAACCCAAAGTTTCTACATTTGATTTTCTTGGTGTGACATTCTTCCCACCAGAATTAAATTTCAGCCTCGCAAATTGAACTCGATGATGGCAGTATATTGATTCTTATTACTTATATATGAAATACCATATTGTGGTAAATGATCATAACAAATTCTCTAGAAAAGAATGAATAATAAGTAAAAATGTCACATGGGCTAACATATGAATAGGTCTCTAAGTATTAGAACATTTGTGACCTGTAGAGGTACGTAGATGGAGGAAAATTGTAAATATTTATAGGGAATGATTGAGTTCATCAATTAAAAAAATGTGAATGATCTATAAATTGTTTAGGTCCTCAAATCCACAAATGTCAAATGATTTAGATGACCATCAGTTTGACAAAAATTATGGTATCACGACAATATATTATTTCTAAGTCATTTTATTAATGTTGGATAATTCATTTAATGCCTATGAATGTAATGAATTTTATATAGATGACAAGTTTTTATTTCATGTGAATAATTATACCTTTTTGTTCTACAATGATCAAGATCTTATTCATCCCTTACATTAATGAATTGGTATCCCTTGATCAGCATTGAGGCCTACAGAAATAAAATATTCATCTATCATTTTTATAGGCCCATAAATGATAGAAAATTCTAAATTTTTTTCACTAACTACAATCCAATGTCAATATGGTAAATAAATACCCAAACCAAAAGAGGTAAATTACTGGTTCTACATTAATATTTATTCAAAAAAATTCTCTACATAAAATAGTGACTTAATAAACATATCATTGGGTGTGGTCGTGGTTGGAAGTAAGACCTTATCATCCAATGGCCATGGGATTATGTCCCCCAGCCTCATATGTGTTTTTTTTCACACTGCATAATATTTTTCTATTTCTAAAACCATATAAACATAATTTCATAAGTAAATATGACATACATCGTTGAAATAATGTTAATTAATAAATTTCATTTTAAATAGCTTTTTTAAATAAAACCCAAATAAATAAATAATTTATCCACTTATTTCATAATAGTTCCTTCCATTTTCTAGGGTTTGTCAATAATTACATTTATAGTATTTGAACATCATGAAACCTTAACATCAATCTAAAACACCATAGTTTTAACCTCATTTATTCATTGTAAAATCCATCACATTGGTTTTTAAAGAAAATGTGAATTTTCCAAATCATATCCCCTAAGAGTATCAATATATTTACGAAGTAAGGCCCATTTCTTTGTACCAGGTTATGTTGATTCAGGCCTGACACACCCTGTTGTAGTCTCTACTCATAAATACAGATGTACCAGAAATTTGTCCACATGTAGTATCCAGACAAGGATTTGTTGCTAAAAATACCCAAATAAAATATTATTTACAAAAATTATATGGGTTTATACTACGTTTATCCACAAATTCATCCTTAGTGTTTCATTTTATAATATTTTTATTTCAAAATATTTTTCCAATGGTAGAAACTAAACTTCTTATGATACTGACTATAGCGACCTGATCATATAAATATCGGGGATGGTGTGTTGTATCAATTACACTTGAATGACTACAGTGAATCAAATCCTAATGGATCATAGAGTTTCTTATTCTTTTTAATCTATATACATACGTAATCATTGTATTAAAAATCTATACACTAATTAAATCATTATTTTTTCCAAATAAATTTAGTGATAAATTCATAATTCAATCTAACATGTCATTTAGAATGCTTCATAATTCATGGATTCCTATGGAATGGAAAAACTATGGATGAGAAATAATGATCATTAATGTTGATGTATAGTGGTAGAAATTTTTAATCAACATGAATAATAAGTATGATATGATATATAGCTACAACAATATTCTATTTGATTAATAAACATAGAATGGTGATTAAAAATAACATGGGAATGTAATAAATATAAGAAAATTACAGAAAAATAAATAGATAATTCAAAATAAATATTGAATGATAAGAATCCTAAGAACATTAAATTTAATAAATGAATTGTCAATGAAATTTATCCATTCATATTTCGACACAAAATATCATGGATGAAAAAAAACTAAATCCAAATAACAGAAATTATTTCCTAATGGAAGTAATGTCGAAAGAACATGGAAAACTAAAACTTCAAGAAAATTCATAAGATATTTCAAAATATTATAATTTTATAAAATAATTTCTCTCCTGAGAACCTTTCAATTCCTCAAGGATCTATATGATGTCTGGGCTCCACCCGTAATTACCCGAGAAAAGCATTCCTCATATCGAATGACCAAAATAAATAATATTCCTAATCAAATATCCATATTGACTAAATAATATGTAATTATCAATATTTTCCAAAATAATCAAATAATTATCATGGTAGGAATCTTATGTAAAATATTCTATATTTTATGAAATAGTAATATCCATGATTAATGACATGGATTATTTAGTGTAAATTTTATTTTCATTGATCATGGGAGATTGAATTTTTAAACTCTATTAAAAAATAAATCTTGGATATTTATTTGAGTACTATCATTTTCCAAATAAATCATAAGATATAAATTCTATTAATAAGTATAGTATTAATAAAATATATTTCATGTGGAGTCAAATAATGGGTTGTTGTCATTGATGAGTATAAATGAAAAGACCTGTTAAAAACAGTTTTCAGAAAAACATCCTTTGGTTTGTGACATATAATGGAAAAACATTTCCGTGAAATCCTTTTAATAACGTATGATTTTTTTAATTAAAAATTCTCTTCTACATAAGATGGAAATAAGTTTGGGAATTCTTAAAAACATTGTATAAAACATTTTAGTTACCTATGAGTGGAAAAATAGTACAATTGATTATCAATGTTCATGAAAAGATAGATGAGAATAAAATTGAATGATTTTATTATAAAATGATAAAATAATTTCCTATGATGTAAATTCATTTTTAATAAATGAAAAAAATGATATTTTAATTTAAACCCTTTAATAGTAAATTACATTGATGAGAAAATCAACCAATGAATTGATTGTGTGGTTCAAATGTGAATCCAAACAATTAAAATTAAAAAACAATAATTAATAGTGAAAAGTAATTAATGAAATAATTGTATAATATTAACAATCATTAGTATGTAATATAACCCAATGAAAATTTATTATGTTATGATATTTCTTTCGACTTGGTAACATTTAACCCAAATCCCCTAAAATGAAATAATTCAAATTGAGAAAAAAATCAAGATGAATGAATGAATCATGATATTATATTTCAATTTTCTAGTACATAAATCTAATATAAGAAATTAGGTGTACAAAAATAAAGTTAATATTTTAATAAAAAGTTAACAATCACAAAATTAAGTGATATTTCATAGATAATCATTAAAGTTATTCTTTAGGAAGATATTTTTTAAACATTCCGAAGTGTCATACCAATTAGAAAATCTTTAACTATACCATAAATTATAGAATAAAGGTAAATAAATTTTAGAATATAACAATAGTAATTATTTTCATGAAATAAAATTTCAAATTACAGTATATACCCCATATAAAATAAACGTGGTGCATAACAACATATATGTCTCCTTGGAATGTAAATTGAGACAAAATACCTTACCTTGCATCTAACTTGTCTAGTGTATCATTATATTTCCAAATAATAAACATATTTTAATTTTTTACATTCTTTTTTAAATATTTCATATTTATCATAACTTTTATTTCAGTCTTTACGATGTTATATACAATTACTTATTCAATTTAGTTTACATCAGTTCTTTTGACCACATTCGGTTTATTTGTCAAAAACCACTTTGGTAGGCTGAATATGGGCAAATGGGTGATTAAATAACATCATCGTAATAATAATAATAATAATAATGTAATTATCATATTTCTCCATTAATTATACTTTTAAAAAAAATCATTAAATATGGTTATGAAAAATGAACCATCGTTAGAATCATGGCGATGGTAGGCCGTATGTATGCAAGAGTAATGTTACCATTTTTCAATGATAAATATAGAAATAAGTCAAGTAACAATATATACTTCGATAATGATAATTATATCATAAATAAAATGTTATAGAATAATATATAATATATATAGAAGAATTGTGATGTAAAAGGAATCACATGGTGTTAGGGAGGCGATAGTCCAGATGCCCACGAACGATATTAAAACTTTTTATGTGTGTGAAAGGGTAATAATGAAAAGGATATACATATATTAAATTTACATAAATTTTAATATATAATGAATATCATATAGTTGTTTTTTATTTCTTATATATTTAATTATAAACATTTATTAAACATTCAATGTATCATGTGAATGAATCACTTTGCTTTTAGGAGGCATTAATTCACACATCCACAAACGATGTTATCTTATTTACAAACAATGGAATGTATAAATATATGTGTTTTAATATATTTATTGGATCATAAATACATAATAATTATCATATATAACATATATAAAATTATTTAACACCATATTTACCTACCACAAATGGTGGTAAAAGAAAACCAGCAATCATCATTTTGTGAGGCAGTGGTTCACCGTACCCAGAAATAGTATGTTCATTACCCATTAGATAGAAGTTTCTAAGAGTGCAGTTAGATATAATAGAATGAAATAATAATATTTTATTTAGGATAATGTAGTTTCCCTATAATCATGGAATTATAAGAGTATTGAGATTAGATAATGGAAATAAACTAAAATAAATGAGTAAGTTTGTCACCCCATTTTTAGGTAACTTCTTTTGGTTTGCACAAAATGGTATCCTTGGATTGATTAAGGACTAATTTTTTTCTTATAGGAATAGGTGAGGGATTTTTTGTATCTATTTTGGAGGATAATTATCAAGAAAATGTGTGTTCATAGGTCTTAATAAGTTTGTAGAGAAGAGGCCTTTTTATAGTGGAGGAGTACCACTCTTTCTATATACTGACAATTAAATTACATATGGTTTTTCACCTTGAAATTGGCTCCTATAATGATTACATATATATCAATGTGTGGATATGGTCAAAATAGGGCCATCTAATGGCTGTTGGACACGTTTCTAGGTTATTTGGGTCCTGATGATAAAGGATTAGTCCATCATTTTGCTTAATATTTCCTTAATAATTTTAAATAATTTTAATTAATGTCACTATTATTATTGGTAAAAAATATGTTTAAATTATAAAATTTAATAAATTATGATGAGTAAAAATACGAATACAATTTCTCTAAATTCCAATCACATATGTGGTTTAAATAAAATTAAATTTATTCATATAGATGGGATGACAAAGTAGTTCTTTAATGTACAAATGATCTAATGTTTGGTATGTTTTTATTGAAAAATTAAAAGATAACAAGATTATAATGAAATTTTTTGATCAATTTATAAAAATTTGTTATTAAAAAAACATTAAAACCAATTTAATGTATGATTTATTCTTAAAAATATGTTAGATGAAATTGTAGTTTTGACCTAAAATTTAGTATTTTTCAATTCTCATTAAAATTGATACTTCAGAGAAAAATAATAAATGTATCCTATTTTTTATTTTATTTTATTTATAAGTTAAGATTATTTTAAAATATATAATCTATATAAGCTCAAAAAATTGAATTTAAAACAGGTTATCCATTAAATGTGGTAAATTGCCTTAATAAAAATATTGGTTTTTTTCAGTGTAAAATTTGATTTGTTCTTTTCTTATGATTATAAAATTTAATTGATTAGTATAAAGAATATTATATTGAATATATAAAATATATATTACATTAATATCACTCTGTAAATTTAATTTATTTAATTTATAAGGAAAATTTAGCTTTATGATCACAAAATAATAAATTTTTCTGTTATATTCAATCATTTTTATGGTTCATTTCTAATAAGTTTGTAACAAATGAATTCATATTTTTTTTTTTAATCCATATATTTTCAAAATTTAGTTAATAATATTCTTAGAAAATGATTTAATGTATAGGTTACATATTATTATATTATCTAATAGTATTTTAATAATATATTAATGTTTTGTAAAACATGGTCTTGTGGGTACTGCAAGATATTGAAGAAACTCAATATGAAGTATGCCCCATTCTACCTCAGTATCACGTGCATCACCAATTATAGAATTTATAGAATTTAATTAATATTGAAAATAAATTATAAATTATTAGAATATTATATTCTCTTAGGTTCGTGGTGCGGCGTGTCATATAGTATATCAAATACAATGTTACTATTTTAGTTTTTCGGGGTGTTAGATAATTCAATGTTTTATAATCATTGATCAAACTCCCAATGGTCTATCAATAGTAAAAAACCCACCTAAAAATTCCACCACCATGTCAAAACCATTTACAAATGGAAATGAAAAAACGTTAGGTGATTATCTTATATAATTGAAAGCACAACCAATGGTGGATGATACAAGAATCATATCGCTGACTATTAAAGGTCATACCGTCTAAATAGCCCATAATGATGTCATTTTATTAATGCAGTAGACTGCTAACCATAGGATCTAGTCCGACTCCCTTAAGTTATTCCCTCTGCTTGGTAGTAGCATTTCTACATAGGGGGACCACGTCCCTAAAGACGACCTAGAAATTCTATTAAAATGTTTCCACTTGTCAGTTGAGGGTTGGATGAATCATTCCTAAAATCTTGATATCATCATGACCACCGACTACTTATCTACCATATTAGGATCCTAAAAACAACCTCTAGATGACTCATTCTGCTACATGTATGGATTTCTAAAGTAGTGTACAATCACTACGGTCACTTGTGGCCAAACATGACATAATGATATAACCACAATGGTGAATTGTCCTGAGATGGAATATCACGACACTAAATATTATGAAGACTATATATATTGTGATAACATTAATTGTAGGTATTATTATTACCTAAATAATTTCACCCTATACAAAATGCCGAAAGATCCAAGTTATGGCTTAGGGCCTCTCTCACATTCCATTCTATGATGAGTTTATGATTCAAAAAATTTAAAATGAAACTCAATTAAAATACATACACATGAATTCTGGTCTCACAATGATTCCTATCATAGAAATGTATTTTCATGTATATCTCATGATAAGAAAATATTTTGGAATGAACTACATGTAAATAATATTTTCAACAAAGTATATAACTGATATTCGATCATATGATAGATGCATGAACTCATGAGAATTTTCATCCCATGATGTCCAGGGATAGAAGGGTCTTAAAAAGTCCATATTAATGTATTTAGATGTTAACTACACTTTCTATACATATTTCTCTATTATATTCTCCTAATGATTGGATGGTCTATGAAGCATGTATGCAAGAAGCATCATCTTCATATTTGATCATGTCGCAAGGTGTTTGATAATCATTAAGTCTAAATTGATCTAAAATTCATTTTCATGGATAACACCATCACTAATAAATATTGGTGGTTGATTTAGCTTAAACACACTTTTCATAGTAGGAATCAAAGGTACAGTTATAACATTATCTTTTTCTATAGATTGCATGGCCCTCAAGAGTTTTTCATAAAGATTAAAATCCATATGATCCTCTAGAGCCATAGAAAGCATCAGATCTGCTTCATTTTAAATGTGAGGATTTTCACTCTCTATAACATCTAATAAAATATGCAAATGAATTATTTTATCGATAAGCCAAAAATAATCCTTTGAACAATTCCAAAAAAAAATCTCCCTCAAAAGGAGAAAAAACATAGAGAACCACAAGCTCAAGGAATCTCTAAAAATGGATTAAAAATTATTTATCATAACATAATAGTTTAATTTTATTTTTATGATATTTTTTGTATCCAAATTAATTGTCAATATAATAATGTATATATAACATGTAGTATATATCTCCCTATCATGAAAAATTCATGACAATTGTTTTCCATATGTTCCTATTTTGATGCATGAATACACATATTATTCCATTCCAAGCTATGAGTATAAATCTAAATAATGATTAAAATCCAATGTAACATCCTGATCTGAGTTCTTCAAAATAGTGCCCCGGTATGGACGGATACATGTTTTGATGTGGGGTTCCTCAAATACTAGAAGGTAAAAACTAGAAACGTAAGTATATTATATAAAAAATAGAGAGACATTACCCCATTTCACAAAGTATAAAAACAATGTGAATGACAAATAAATTACCAAATAATGATAAAAAACATCTACTATATCACCCCAACCAAAAACGATCTTTAACCAATGATGAATTAGAATAGACGACAATATCCAAAACAAAAATTGAAAATATTCCATGCCAAATATGTGCCTACTATGAAAAGAAAAAACAAAAATGAATATACTAAAAATTCCCAAGAGGGTCCCGACACCATGATTTCTACCCTCATCCATACTGAATCCCATCTCTACAATCAAATATACCACTCTTACATTATCAATTCCTGCAAATATGATGTATATTGGGTTTCTGATGAGGATGTCCTAGTAGTGTGTGAGTACAACTCAATAGGCCACAAACAATGAAGCTTAAATAAATATAAAGTCAATAACAATGTATTAAAATGTATAAATAAAAAATTAAAACTTACAAGGTGAAGAGTTTATATAGTCAAATATTATTTATTTAATAACATTAAATCTTTTCTTCCTGATGACACCCATACCATCAATACCACATTCGGTCCATGCTCGAATTTGATCCATATCTAATGTTGAATCATAGTCCATTATAACACTTTTTATTTTATTATCTCTTTAATTTCATTTCATTACATTGGAATATCAAAAAGTGCTCTATTTCCAATCTCATAGATGTAGAATGTCATGTCTATCACCCTATGAGTATTTAGAGTGTCACTGACCATCCCACAACTCATAAATATTTGGAGAACAAATTCATGTCCAATAAAATAATATTTGTATGCATAAATTTGGTTCTAGAAGGTTATTTCTAGAACACCATGCATATTTGGAAAACATATTTGTGTCCCAAAATCTAATTTCTCAATCAATATCATATATCCTGCATATCACATTTAATATGTTTAATAAATATTAACCCTCTAATAAACAAATAAAATAATGATATACCATTTCAATTATCAATTCTATCGTAGTCCATTTCATTAATCAAATTGAATATTTTGAAAAATCAATTATTAAACCATATATTACTACTTTTTAACACAACTCATTAACCCATTATGGTCAGACTAACAATACCATTATTCCCATTATCAATGAATTCATTATCCCAGTTATTATCCCATTACACAATCCAATATAATTAAAAATTCTAAAATCCTAATAACCCATCAATTTAATTTTAAAATCATTCGTTTATTAATTAACCAATTAGTTAACCTAATTCCAGACATAATTTCCAATCACGCCCATTCATATTTTAAAATTCTATAGAAGAATATATATTCAATAAAATAATATTTTTAACTTATACCTTCTAAATAAATATAGTTTATGGATGATCCCCAACATAAATCAATAAATTTAAGTGGAACGTTCAATTTAAAAATAAATAATCAGATCTTGATCAAAAATATGACAGTGATGTTGATACTTCAATATGATATTTGATTCAACAAAAATGGAGTTAATAAGGTACGGTAATCCTCTAAAAGGCCAATAAAAATATTGCATTTAGATTTGGTCTAATTTGGGGTGATTATCGGTCAATTCTGGGTGGTATGTTTATTATTTTATATTTCTTTGGGGACCTAAACCCCTCAAAAATTGTTTCCTACATGGGGTCCATTGTCTTCACTAACCACTCTCTTATCCACGATCCTTATCTTATGTGTTTCTTGGTTACAAATATTAATGTAGAAAATTTAGTAAAATAGTGTACTGACCATGAAATACCATGTCTTTGGGTTCACATGGATTATAGGTTTATGTATATAGTTTTGGAAAATTGTGCATGAATCATGCACTGCCCCTCTTCCACTGAAATTAAAAAATATCAACCTGAAATACCATATAACAAAAATCCATCAATGATAAAAATATGTATAATGTAGTTCCTAAAAACGAGGTTGATATGTCTCAAAGATGTCCATGGACTTACAATCTCTTGTCCTTATAACATGTTTTCCTCAAAATACACCCTAATTAATTTCCATGATTCTGAGATATAAGGACTCGACCAATAAGCTCACATATATGCTTCCCTCTCCCATGATTCCTCCGAAATATTCCCATTTTTATGAAATACTCAAACTATGGGAATAAAAATTCCTTGAAAAAAATTATATCTATGGTCCAACATGGGTATCATTTGCTCCTCAAAGGTTTCATTGGTTTCAAGATCAAAATCATCCACATTGATCACATGGAAGGGTTGGGATGATATCACCAAATCCGTGACACTTGAAAAACATCATGTATAACAATATACCTATATGGAATATACATTCGGTAAGCCCCCTTCCACATTCACTCCACATCCTCAAAAGGTCCAACAAACCTGGGCACCAACATGTCCTCTTCCAGAACAAATGGTGAACCAATCATGGAGACCCCCAAAGGATCACATGATCTCTAATAATAAAATATAGGTTTATTTATGTCAATTAGAATAAAAATTATACCTACTTTGATCTATACAAAAAAAAATCAAATTAGTTGAATCTTATCTGGTGTCTCATATATGAGACTCAGTCCCATCATTTCATACTCTCCTTTATCCATGTTATATATGGGTGATCTGCAAAGCCTACCATAAAGATCCACATATGGGGTTATATGAATAGTTTATTGATAACTACTCCAATTTGAAAACTCAGTTCTATATAGTTACCTCTAAAAAAACCTACTAACTTATATAAAACACACTCATAAGATATCCTCAATTACATTTATATTACATTATGTCTACCCATATATCATTGGGTGGAAATACGTACATAAAAATACTTGTGTACCAAGTGATTCATTAACAAATATCTAGAAACATTTGGTAAAATGATAGTCATGGTATGGAATTACAAACTATGATGTCCCTTGTAGATAAAATATCACCCTATTAGACAGATATCCCAACTAATCTATTGGGAACATATCACAAATGGAAAGGAAATGAACCACATTAATTAGACTATCCAAAACCACCCAAATAGTACCATTCAACCAAGGCATTTTTTTGGTAAAAAATCCCATGTTAACATTATTACACATCCATTTTTGAATATGATAAATATCTAGTAAACCACTAGGACGTTTATTATTTTCATTCACCTATTGACCATTATATAATTGTCTCATAAACCCCGTAATTTTATTTTCCATGCCTGACCACTAATACTGTTCATGTATGTCACGATACATTTTTGTGAAATCTATATGTACCAACCATTTAGAATAATTAAATTGACTCACTATATCCTCTCACATAACTAGAGGAAAAACTACATGACTCCGAACATAGAGGATGTAATCCTAATATATAGTTTAATATGAAGGTGAATCACCAACATAAAGGCTTTTCTTCAAGTTTGAACACTCCGGATCCAATTACTCTTCCTCTCTATTATTTCTCCATCATTTAAAAAAATCATAAATCGATATTGGAGTAATGATATCCTATTACTCTTAATTCATTACAAGAATAACATCCACAAAAGTCATCAAATTTCACTCGGATCCAAACTCCTAAACAGTATGAGTTTACCTTTTCTATCATAAAACATAATCAATATTATTTTCTTTCCTAGGTGTATATCCCAACTCCAAATAAATGGAGGGAATATTAATCTCATATCTCCACTGGTAAATATTCATATATTTTTGTATAAATATGTACATTAATATTTCATGATCAGTATAAATTTTATAATTTTCTATGAAGAGATAATACCACCAATGCATCTAAGCATAAAACACTATATCCAACTCAAGTTCGAGTTAATGGTAGTTCTGTTCATGTGGCATCAACTTTTTATACCTATATTCCATAACTACCCCCCTACAACAACCCATATCTAAAATCAATCACATAAGTAACACAAAACACTGTATACTCCTCAAATGGATTGTGTTGGATCTCTATTTGTGTCATTTTCAACCAATTTATAAACTCCTAAATGAAATTATCACTTGATACAATCCAATCATTATTTATCCCTTTATTTTTCAAGACCTAATGTGGTGTTTTCGATATAAAAATATCCTGGATGAACGTATGATAATTACCCTACTACCATATAAAACTGCAGATATTGAAAAAAATATTGGCATACTCCCCATATAAATCATCTAGATCCTTCTTTGGGTCTAATAACACCAATTCCTCCAACATTATGTGACCTAGAAAATGTACCTAGGAAATCTAGAATTAAAACATAGATAGCTCATCATAGAAGTGATTATATGTCTATTTACTATGGGAAATGGAATGACGTTGGGAATGATCATCATTAGTCCTGGAGTACACCATTATATCTTCCACAAAAATAATGAAAAATTGATCTAGGTATGGTTTGATGATTTAGTTCTTCAAGGACATAAATATTATTTGATCATTCATCCACCTATGTAACCTTATTGAGAAATCAAAGAGGAAATTCTAGCTTCAAAATTCTGTTTGAGGTATATCAGAAGTTCGAACATTCAATTGATGATAACCTGATCTTATTTCAATATTGGAGAAGAAATAAGCTCCTCTCAACTGGTCAAAGTGATCATAGATATTCCAAAGAGGAGACCGATTATTCACTGTCATCTGGTTCAACATTGATAAATATTCACATAATAATATTGAATCATCATCTTTATATGCATGAAAAGTTGGAGAACCCAAACATGGTGTACTCATGTGGATAAAAACATTATCCATCAAATCCTCTAGCTGATTCTTACTCTTCTAAGGCTCTATTGGTTTTACTCTATATAGTATAATAGAAACTTGATCTTCCAATGGAATGATCTCATTTATAAATTCCATGTCTCTCGTAGATCGAAACCCTGATCAGTCCTCTAGAAAATAATCATGGATCTTGTACACTATAAGGGGAAAGACATCATGATTTAGACCTCAATCATCTAAAAAATACATTCAATGGCAGAGGTGACCTCCTCAATTCACTGATGAACATCCCCTGCACAACCTATCTCAATAACCCACTATTAGTGGTGAATATAATTGAAACCCTCTATAGATATAAAATTTAGGCTTCTTTGGTAACAATCCTTATAGAATCAATATGATAATAACCATTCGATACCCAAATTCATCTAGAGACCTATAATATCAAGTATGTAGAGATACAATAAGAAACTATACTCCTCACCCATAATGGAACATCCCTTGGAGAAACCAAAGTCTGTCGACCGTACTCCACATTGAGTATCAATCGTCATAAACTTTCCTAGAAACACCAATATGAATCTCAACCCCATAAAAAGTTGTGTAGATATAAAATTATTAGAATAAGCAGTATTAAAAATGTACTAAGTAGAATATAAGTTACAATAATAGTAACTCACTTTATTCAATGGTTTGACCATGCTAGCCACTAGTCTAATTTGAACTACAATAAACTATCATTCCCCTTGTGCCTATTATATAGTTTGAGTCCACTATGTTTAACTACTATAATAATATAGTCTCTCTTTACCAGAAGAACCACATATACTTCCTCTACTTCCAAGGAGAATTGAACTCCAATTTCCTAAATTATATGGGATACTATTCCACATTCCATCACTATGACTCTATCTATTTTCTACATCACGAAATATTTATTTTGGGTTCCTTCCAATCAAATATATATGTACAGCCATATTTTATGTTCATTAATCAACCAATGGTTAGGGGAAATGACTGAAAAAGTTACATATCCTACCACACTGGTGGTATATCACATGGGTAAGATATGAAGTAACATATCCTTACTATCAGAAACCCTTTTTTATACTTGCCTGATGGAAATTATTACAGTGATGCTTCATACACACAGAAGGCATACCTTCTAATCATTCATTATAAACTAGATCTTCTCCACTAGAATACTCTTTTAGGTTCCCTCAAAATATGATAGAATCATCCATTACCTAAACAATGTTTTTTATCCAAATGATGTTAACCTAGGATTTAATATAAAATTTAATCCCATTCTAAAAAACATAATATCATTGTTTTCAAAACCCCTCCCAACATTGGATAAAATCATTGGAAGTCAGTAACGCCACTAGCTTTGTATATAATGGACATAATCCCCTAGACATTCATCACAAACACTATTGACCACTCCACTATCTACGTATCCATAAATCATTGATCCATGAAATTTCATTAGAATTAATTCCATACCATGATTTCTAGATTTACATCACATGATTGAATGTCCCACATTATATTTTATGATCCTCTGAACATATAATTAATCAGGTTGACACAATTTTTATCATGAGTCTCCAAGTGGCCAATAATCATCTAGAAAGAATCAATATACTATAAATCTACCTCAGGTCCATCATTTATAGTGATATTTTCGTTGTTCTACAACTGAAAATCTTATTTCATGATTTTCATAATATTCACTTTTTTACCAAGATCACTTTCAATAAACTGCTTAAATGGAGAAATGTTCTCATAGATATTCACTCTGACTTCCTAACATTTAACAAATTGGATCATTAGGTTCCACTACTTGAAGTACAGTTCCATCCTTTTCCTCCTATCATACTCTCTAAAATAATTATAATGGCGGAAATATGTGCAATTCTAGACACACAACATAGGGTATTTAGCAAGACCTTTACACAATTACCATTATTAAAAATCCAAAACTATTCATCCCCAAAACATTTCCCCATTATAATAAATGAGGAAATATAACTACCCGTATCCATCATAAATATAGTTCCAGGTTAAGATAGTTTTAAAAAATCTCATAAATAATGTTTCTCATTAGAAACCCAATTATTCAGTTTTTTCATCATTTTATAAGATTGAGTTTCATATTATGAAACCTTTTCATTTCATTTACACATCCAAAAAGAACATTTAAATTTTTCTTGTTACAAAGAATTGGTTTTTTCATGCATGCCTACAAATAATGGGTGTTACAATAATCCCAAAGATCATAGAATGTTGCATTCATACTCAGCCCTTGTTCCCTACCATACAATGATAAAAATATCCAAAATTATGGTAAACAATATCACATTACAGAAGAAGTAAATCAATCAAGGGGAAATAACATTCAATTGTAGCATCAAACATCTAAAACATCAATCCAACCCTAGTTAGTTGGTTTCACCGACATATACGGGTTAGCTACTCCCATATACTAGATCTTGAAAAATGATCAACATTTCCAAATATTATATATACATTTTAAAAATATTAATATAAAATAAATGCAGAGACAAGCAAATAACTTTGATACAAATTTTTAATTCCCCAACATGGGGTCCACATACAAGTTCCCATAGTCATTCGACTATGCGACATCATGCATTACTACCCATACACTAGTGGCTACCTACAATAAATGAGTGTATAATATATATAACATGCAAAGACTATACCCTCTTTGTCAAAGTATATAACTATTGGAAATATCCGAGCAATAACTAAAGGATGATAAAAAAACTAGTGTTATTCAATAACTATAACAGTCAAGTAATACAAGATGAATCATAACCAATGACAATAATTTTAACTAAAATAGTAGATATTTCATACCAAATATGGGTCCATTGTGAAATTTAATACCCAGAATAAAGAAATTGAAAACTCCAACAAAGGTCCTGACACTATTTCCTATTCCCTCACCCCTTCTACAATCTACCTCATCCATTTAACATAGTTCTCATTCCCATATCCTATCCTAAAAAAATGAATTAAATCTAGGTACAAATATGGTAGCCTATGTAGGGTGTGTGTACAGCTTAGTAGGCCACCACCAATGGAATGTATAGATATATCCTGTCAATAATAGTGTTTGTAGTTATATATATAATAAAGAACAACCAGTAAGGTAAAAAATTTACATATTCAATTATTATGTATTTAAATATATAATTTCATAGGATCATGATGACACATATACTATCAATACATTGTTTATAAGATGCATAAGTTTGATCCATTTCACATATGGAAACAAAAATCATTATAAAAGGTGCGATTTTATTATCCATTTAATTCCATTTCAGAATATGGCCATTTCTAAATATAGTCCAATTCAAATCTCATTGGCATATAACATTTTGTCTAGAACCTAGTAGATATTTGTAATGTTAGTACATGCCCCACATCCCATGGTAATCTAGATCATCAGTCATTTACCTATACAATAATATTCAAATTAATGAATTTTTTTAGAAACTTTTGGCCCACAACCTTTTCATATTTGGAGCAACAATCTCTATCTGACTCCACATTTTACAACCAATCATATCTATCACACATATCACATTAATAATTTCTAGTTAAAATTAACCATATAATAAAAAATTCACATTCTGATATACAATTTCAATTATAAATTCAATCATAACTTGTTACTATATTCAAATTTAATAATACGAAATATTCACTATTAAACATTTATGTTTAATCCTAACATCTATTTTATTCCAACTATAAATCATTTTTGAAGATCATAATTTATCCAATTAAATAATAAAATTTCATTGAACAGATCCAGAAAACCAATATCCCATCAATTTCAGAATCACATCCTTTCATTAATTTATTAAGTAGTTAATAAATTATATTCATGGATCACTTTCCAAACTAGAAAATTGATATTTCAAAATTCCATATACTAAAATATAATCAATACAATGGGATTTTAAATTTATACCACCATCCTCAACATCATTTGTGGACTCTCATAGTATAAATTCTCTATATTGAAGCAAAACATTCAATTTCACAATGATGAATGAGATCTAGATCCAAAATATGAGAGATGAAAATTTGTCAATTAATTTTTGGATTCATCATGAATGTAGTTCTAAAGGCCTTGGAATCCTATATGAGTATTAATAACATAATAGAATGATTTCAGGTCCAATTTTTGGTGATTATGGGTCAAAACAGGGGGTCATGATTTATTTATAATTCTTTATGTGATTAAAACTCTATTTTCATACCCCAGGGTCTAGACTAGTAGTTGAGGGCCTGGTTGTGTGTTTGGGATTTCATGATCTTGATTCCCCTAATCCTCTTCTATATTTTTGTTTTTATGTCTCTTTTATATTTTTTATTTCTCTTATACCAACCGTTTGTAATAAAATATTGTGTGAACAATTTTCTATATGAGGTGTGCGACTTTCCCTAATCATGAGCCTAGCCATGAACCTCATCTCAGGGTATTCAAAATTACTACTGGGAAGGGACCTAGTGTAAAAAACACACAACAACCCTATCAATTCCATCTAGTTAGTTTTTCATGATTTTCTAGGTGTAGATACATGGTTTGGGAAAACCATGTGCCAACCATGCAGTACACCTATTCCAAAACAATTCTTAACTTTTTACAAAAAAACCCAAAATACAAATTCATCCTTGATATAAAAATGAAATGGTAAATGTGTACCTAAAAATGAGCCAATGAAATATGCTAAAATAGATGGGATCATACATCAAACAACATGTGAATAATTTAGGGTGAAATTATATCATTTGTAATAAGTGACCTTTATAAACAAGAATCCCATCCTTGGGAACTAAGTTTTACTCCTATACATGGATTTACTTCTCCCATGAAAAAACTCATTACCCAGTCTTGACAAATCCTTATATCCTTTCTACCATTTAAAAATAATAAATAATTAAAAAAATGAAAACATATATCCTAAAATATAACATTGAAACATATCCCAATATGTCCCTATCTTTTCTGGAAAAATCCGGATGGTTGGGACACCAAAAGATCAACTTCCCATTTTCTAAAGGCTTCCGACTAGCAGTGGGGGTTCGTTGAATATAGGGGAGATACTATACCCCTAGTATAGAGGTACAAAATATCATAGTAATCCCATATGAATAAATATTGGAGTAATAAAATAGTGGAAACAATGTATCATAAAATTGGGAAGTAAAAATGCGGGAAAACATATCAACAATAATGAATCATATATTGATAGGCTGTAAAAATATACATTTCAATCTAAAATCAAAAACAAATAAAATATCTAATAGACGTCGTAAACTCAAAAGGCCCCATATTCAAACCTCTTGTTTTTCCCTTCTCCAAATTTTATCCCATCCAACAAATAAAAATCAACAACAAAGACCCTTTCCCTTCTCTACACATGAACTCTTGTAATATTATTAGGTACCAAATAAAGGCCTATATAGGGTGTGATTATATCATAGTAGACTGACCCCATGTGTAAAAAATAACATGAAATAATAAGTGCATTAAATAAAGTGTTAAATAGTTTTATTAATTAATCAATTATTACAATACATAAATCTACCTTTTTAAGAACAATTCTATAATTTCTTCATTATTATACTGTAACCTCTCCAAAAAGAACCATTGACGTCGAATAATCACATAATCAGGAATATCCCTCTATATTACCATTTCAACATCTAGTAAATTTCCTATATATAATCATTTAAGAATCAACTGGGCCAAGCCCAATATATAATAATTTTATACTCTGAGAATATCCCAATATAGAAATATATTGATGTCAAAGTACATCACCCTATATATATTAATTACATAATAAAACTGGGGCATATAAGCTATATAAGAATTTCAACATCACAGGGCACAACCCAATATATATACTTTTTAGTATCAAACTATTCCATGCCCATTTTATATAAATTTCTACATCATAAAAAATATCCCTTTATATATTCATTCTAATATCAAACCCAACTATTCATAATAGTTAGAATATCATAATATAACATCACAAGCCTCAATGGTTAGTTATTAGATTCACCATTTTTATTTGAATCACACCATCATTTATATGTCCAATTATCATTGGTTATATTATTATCCCATAATCAAGTATCCAAATTATTTTATATCACAAAATCATTTAAATTTTATGTCATGTTGAATAACATTAATCATCCAGAAAATTAAATTTTAATCATAGATTTTCTCACCCATCTATAACAACAAAACATTTCGTAACACCAATTCAATAAAAATGGATCAAACCAATAATCCAATAAATGATTTAACATTACTCCAAAAATAAATTAAATAAAGTGCACATTAAATATGCTCAAAACAATATATTGGGCATATATAATTTTTTAGTAGATCATATAGTTAGTATTTAGACCACATATGTTTTTTCATTCATCAAGAAACAACAATAATGGGACCAGTAATAAAGAATAGATGCATATGGTGTTTAGGGAAGAAATATAGATCACACGAACAACATTATCAACACTTTTTTTGAATAGTGGATTTCAAAAGATCAATCAAATTTAATGTATTATCTAGAATAGGAGAAGAAAGATAAATAAAAGGGGTATACCGCGGATCAAATACCAATGCTAGATGTTTGAAAGGGATGAAACCACTATAAATCTTGTAGAATTCACCCACGGCTCGAGAGGAGGGGATATACAAATGGTGGAGTGAGAAAACATTAATAAATTACTACTTAAATCTACTACTTGTGAGAAATACATATCATGTAACCCATTTACACATTTTTTATTTCTTCATTATGGGTAACCCCAGAAAAACCTATCACATGGGTTTAATATAACCCTCCCTAAATATTACACATCATGTAATGAGGATTCACGACTTTTAACAAGTTTAATCCATGAATACTTTCATGGCATGTATCATTACACAAAATTATACTTATTGTAAATACACCTCACATTACTCATTTACAAAACAAGTAAATACCCAGTATATAAATTTTGAACATCTTCTCCAAAATAACTCGAACAAACTCTCAATCCATATAAACTTACAAAAACTATACATAATCTCATTTAACACATATAAAACAAGATTCCATTAATTCACTAAAAACTAATTCCCACAATATCAGATAATTATGATTAATAATGAAACTTTATCCACAAGAAGTACTAAAAAATAAGATTTAATAGAAATTAAAACCAAATAAAAAAATATTAAAAAAAAATCAAAGAGGGGTGTGACTAGAAAATGATGGTATCTTAATATTCCCAAAAAGTTCATTATTTTAATGGAAGGAAAGAATTTTATAGTGTTCATTTCTTAAGTATAAGGGATATGTGTCACTATATATATGAATTCCTTAATCATCAGGGGAACATACCTCATAAGAAGATAAGGGATTGAGGTTGAGATTATTATAATACAATTGATGATTTATAATGATTATTTCGATTGTGTATTCATTAAATAATTATGTTATAAGATTACTGTAATTGTGTATATTATGGAATGTATAAGGAATGTACTACAATAAATATTCATTAAGGACTTAGATCGTACGTTCAATGGTACCAATGACTAAGAAATGTGATTCCGTGTAAGGATCGTCTTCTTGAAAAAACAATATTCATGGAGTATAACCATTAATATGTTCACTATGTTGAGATAATAATGACTAAGATATCTATATATGATTGTATTGGTGAAATTTAAATTAGTTAGTGATTTTATAGATTTTATCATCTTTATTAAATTATACCTTATGTTTTCATTGATTTTTTATAGTGATCATCGTATTCGCACCTTTAGAACGTGACATTTAGAGACACATTATATTATCTAGTGAATGATATTGGATATCTTTTTCTAACAATTTTGGTTTTATTGATGAAATGTTGAATATATTATTAATATTTTTGAGATCTTATGGTCCACTAAAAGATTATTTTAGTGGTTTAAGAACCAAAATTTACATATTGGATTATCATTTCTTCGAGTAAGAAATGATTTATAACCAAAGAAATAAATTATACAAAAAAATAATTATTTATGATTATTTTTTATCAACATTGGTCATAAAATAATTCTAAATCATTAGGAAAATTATAATGAAACCAATATGTTATCCTATAAAAATTATATCTATGGAATTAAAAACCTTTTATCTATAGAAAATTTTATGTTTTTGAGGTGTTTTATTTTCGATTGATCACTCACATTCTTATGATCGATATTCTCTTTCGCTCTATAATAATATCTACATGTCTAAAATGTCTTTAGATTCGATTTCCGTCAATTTTCTTCAATTTTGAATCCTTATATATACTTTTATCGAAGACCTTCATATATCCCTTCCCCTATTATGAAGAAGAATTTTTATTAACAATTTTACGATGTGTGATTTAAAGAAGGGTATTTTCAATTGTCATAACCTTGATTATTGTGTGATGATTAAATTTTTATGGCTAAATTTATTTAAGGAGGATAGAATGTAACACCATAATATAGTAGGATATATTTATTTTTATGTAAATTCAATCTCTTTGATATCTTATAATCCACACAACACTGACTATAATTAATAGAGTGATACTATATTAAATTATTATTATTTGAGCATGAAAATTATAACCTAGAAATGAATTTGGCTGGTATAAATAGTAATAACTAAATTATAAAATTAATATGGTTTAAAAACATATAAAATAAATTAAATGGATATATATTCATTATAAATTCAATAACAACCATTTTAATGTGAAATAAATTTTTCCTAAAAAACATTACTTTTTGGAAAGGATCGTTAGTCATTGTTTCTAAACATGTTTTTAAATTAATTTTTACAACTTTTGGGGAATTTATTAAAATGAATAATATTAATTAATTAAATGTACTTCTCAAAATTATCGTAGGGTGAATTATTTAAAATATTACCAATTTTTTTTTAATAATGATGTTTTTATTATTACTGAAAACAAAAATCTAATTTATATTATTTACAAATAAAGAATTATATTTTAAATTGGGATTAATGTAAAAACTATAAAATATAAATAATTATAGGTCATGCTAATCTATTTACTTTTAAATTTTTATATTAAAATATTATATACTTTTGAGAATATCATTTTTGGAAAACCACTATTTCATTATATCATTAGTTTTTCTTTAATTGCATTCTGTAACATTTTTGAGTTTAATTTGGAAAAAAATATTCCTTTTTGGGAATCATTTTAATTTTTATTATCCAATATTGTTATTTATTTCAATAATTAATAGTTAAAATATTAAAAATCAATTATACTTGTTAAGGTAAAGATGTGTTTATAGGGGTTAATCTAAAATGAGAAGGGATAAAATATCAAAAAAACATTTAAAACCCCCCATTTTATGGGAATAATTAAACCATATAATATCTTTTATTATATAATTAACTATTTTGGATAATATTGGCATGATGAAAATGCAGGTATTACAGTATCATTCCATAAATTCCATGATTGGAATATCCCCCACATATAAATGGCCTCCCCTATCATCCTCATTTCACATATCCAAAACCATTTGGTTAAACCAATACCAACCCATGATAATTCCATAATTCTTAATGACATAATAGATGTCTTATTTTTTCTACTAATTCAATTGAAAATAGCTTCATGTATTATCCTGAAGGGGATCTTTAAAGAAGAATTAAAATTCTTAAACATCTGTATTTGTATTATATTTTTTTTAAATAACTTAAAACCTTATTAATCTATAATAATATAATAAAACAAAAATGTGTTATATTATGAGATTTTTTTTCTATTGTAGAAATTGACCATATCCATCTACACTTCAGTCAAATGGAAATAGAAACTATTGATCGTATGTATGGCGTAATATCTCCTCATGAACCGATGTAATTAATTTTACAACTGTACATTCCAAGTAAATTTTTAAAGATTGATTTTTATTATTTATATTAGATTTATGAAATTATTATACTTATATATTTATAATATCAAATATATTGTATTACATTAAATTCTTTTGGGGATAAAAAAACATCACTCATTTGTATGGTGGAGTGGTGGAGTGATGTGATTCATTTTTTCACTCTCTCTTTACATAAATGGATTTAAGGTTATTGGTAATGAATATATGTGATATTTATGATCTATTTAAACTTATAGAAATATAATATAACATATTTACTCTTTGCCTAAAATCCATTTAAAAATTAACATTGGCAATGCGTACATATGGACTACTGTATCCCCATAGCAATATGAAATTATCTCAATTCATTTCTTCATGGATGGTCATAAAGATATATTTCCATAATATAAATTCTATATATGACATATTAATGTTTATAGAATGATGAATATGTATTTATTTATTTTGTTTTTCAAATTTTTGGAATACTGTATATAAAATTTATGTGTATGTATGACCCACCATCCATCATGTAAATGGAAACAACATTCATGCCTACATAAGGCATATAGTCTCCATAGAAGGAATGATCACTTTTCTCTCTCTATCTATAACAGACAAAAATAAATATATACAGGGAATATATTTTATTTTTATATCATGGATTACATTATAAATATGATATACCCATGATGAAATTAAAATGAAAAAAGTAGTAAACTAAAATAAATATGAAAAAAAGATATAATAATTGAAAATAGTTATTTAAAAAAATAATTATTAATAAATGCAGTATAAAATACAATAATTAAATAATAAATGGTTGGAAATATATGACTATTTTATATTTATATATGTATAATAAACATATATTTATTCTACAGGTGGTTCAAAATTAAATAAATTAACTTAAACCTGAGGTAAGTGTTTCTTGTCCCACACTTACATCAATGAGGCATATGTCATACTAACCACATATTCCTTTGTGTGGTGTATATTCTTCCACTTTTTATATGTTATATCATGAATTTATTTATCTCAATGTTATATAATGTTTCATTTTGAATTTTTTATATTATATGGACTCTGATTTAGATGTTACCAATGTGGTAAGCGGTTATATCACAATCTCATCATTATTCGGGGTAATTTATTTCACATATCCCTTTGTGGAAATATTTGAAATTTATATCTTAAAAAATTATATTTTATTCTCATATAACTATTGATCTGATTATCATGTAATAGTATAATTCTCACAAATTTTGGTACTTAAAATTATTCATAAAATGGTTTTAAGGGAATCCACCTTTTTTATCTCTTCAATTGAAAATCAATTTTCTACCAATTTTTTTCCAATACTTGTTCTCAATTTTATTAAATTCTCAAAATGATTTATTATATATATATTAACCAATTTTTTAATTTTTTTTTAACTTTTTTGAAAAGGGATCCCCATGTTATTTCAAAAAAATTTCTGTTTGGATTTTTGTGAGAATGATAATGTAGTCTTTATTTTAACAATTGCGATGTTAACAATATATTCTTCCATAATGTCCACTAAATATTATTAATATATTTTAACTTTTTATAATAGGATATTTTTAGTTAAATGTATTTTAAAAATATTTTTCTGATTTTTTTTTTAAATACATTTATTTTAAAAAAGTATTCCTCAAAATTGTTTTTATCCAATTTTTTATGTTATTATTATTAATGAATGACTTCAACACATTGTTTTTATTAATTCATTATGGGGATCTATTCTATTGATATCATCCTTATTAACTATTTTGATGGTTTATTATCAGTTCTATGGAGGATGAACCATCTTAATTGAATTCACCTTATTACTCAAGATGTCTTATGATTATGCTTATTTGAAAAGTGTTTGTAATATAATTTAATATGATAGATTTTCAATAAAAATTATTATGTTAAGTATGTTTCACAACATTTATATGAATAAGTTATTTTTTCTAGTATGATATATTTGGTTTCTAGTTATAGATATCCCATCAATGCATCGATAAGTCTAATGAGGCAAATTAGTTGGGAAAATAAGATTAGTTACTACATATAGATTTGAATTTCATTGTAAATGGTACTGTGTGTATAATTCAGATTTCATTAATTACACATTCACAACATATGTGATCATTTGTTAATTTCCATTTGATTTTTCTATTAGTTAGAATATCCATTGATAATTTCATGATTATATGACTATTTATACGGCCTTATTTGATTATTATTTATATCCCCCAAATATGCTCAATTTATTGTTTATATGGAATCATTTTAATTTGTTTACCCTACAATATTGATAATAAATATTTTTTTTGTTTTTTCATAATATGAATAATTATACTCAATGAGAACCTTTTATCACTCATTTTCATATGTTCAATTTTCACCAGGATAGTAGGATGTGTTTTGTGATTAAAATATTTTAATATTCCATGAAGAATAATGGAACACCATTAATTATTTTCATTTATTTTCATAGGAAAAATTTCATCCTTTGGTTATGATTTGATAAATTTCCACTACACCACCTATACTAAGAAATGAATAATCAAGATTTTTTCCATTACTAAAACTGTAAACCTTAATTTTCTAAAGGGATCATAAGATCTAGAAACTAATGATATTTCATTAATCCAATATCTAGATATTTCCAAAAATCAAAATGATTAATTGAAGTTATATAAAATATAGTATTCATAAATTAATATCTAATTCCTCAAAAAATACTCCAAAATTTCATCTCAAAACATTCTATAAGTATTTAACTCTAAAACTCTTAAAAAATATATATCAAAAAAATCAGAATCAAAATAACATTATGGATGGTCTATAAATATATAAAATCAAAAAAACAGTAATCCCTAAAACAATATAATGTATCTCTTATTGTCACATAAAAAATATGTGACTACATTGAGTATATACTTTTATTAAATAATGTAGTAACATAATTCAACATAAAATTTCAATGAATGCATACCTACATCAGAAAATAGACTCCCTCATTTTTTTTCATAAATAAAATAACATATTATCGAATATATTCCATAATTTAAAAAATTAAATAATCATAATCAAAGAAAACATAAACAAATTTTTCTTCAAATCACTAATAATTTCCATGGTTTATAATAATATCTGATTCACATAATCATTATCGATCACCTCTTTATCTCAAATAAATATTATATTCTCCAAATTGGGTAAATATTAAGTGTTATGTTTCTATCAATAATGTTTTTATATAATATATTAACTTACAATTAATTTACCTTTATATGATATCATTACCATTAATCATATTCCTACAAATACATAATGAAAAACCAATGAAAAATAATCCTTATATGTTTTATGATCGTAATTACTAGAATATAATTGATTAAAACATCAATAAATTAATTATTGAACAAAAAACATAAAAACTTCAATCATTACACTTTAATGATTAACATAGAATAAGTCATTCATTTCACTATTGGTTAACCACTAGAATTGGGAATTAACTCATATAATGAACATATTCTCTACACATAATAGATTAATTGTTCAATAGTACAATAAAATGAGTTTTATTTCTCTCCATAAAACTCTAAATTTTCATTTGAAATTACAGTTCTCTATGAAAATATTTTTAACCCCAAAAATGTATTCTCATTCATTTAATATATTTCCCATATGTGGATTTTATCACATAAACAAAAAGTAAGATTTTGATTCTTATACCCTCTATGATATTCTTGAAACTTAATTTTTCTCTCATTATGTTATCTTGGAAGGGCAACCATGATGAGATTGTAAACCATATAACAATAATCATTACTGGTAAAAATTACATGATTTCGCATTCTAGCTATCATTTCACATGGTTTCTTGTATGGGAAAGAATCCCATTATATGCCACATTCTGTGTTAACATAAATCCACACTTTTGTAGGCAATGGATCAAACTAAAAAGAAGAGTGTGATAAAAAATAATTATAGAGATAAATAATTATAAAAAATCAATAATATATATCAATAATAACATATTATTTTCAATCTATATCACCTTAAAATTATCCATGAACATCCTTGATTATCATCTACTCAAATACTTTATAATTATTCATAACCAAAATTTGATTTAACCAATCTATAGAACTAGAGAGTGTCAAACTGGGTGAAAAGTAAGGGCACCCTCACCATGAACCAGAATGATGATAGAGACATTCTAAGCCCACAATTTTTAATGTTATTACCCCTAGGTAAATCTATTCCAAATGAACATCCACTTATAGTATCTAGACATGGATTTATTATAGAAAACCACATACTCCATGCCTTATAGAAACTACAAGATGTTATATTATACAAAGACATACACCATGGGGATCTCCACGGTTACCTATTCCGAATAAATAAAGATAATCTAGACCCATATGTGATACAAAATATAGAATGCTAAACATTTTATACACAGATATTACACCTCAAAATATGAATACTAAATATATTTAACAAATATAAGCTACAAACATATGAAGGATTATTGTATTTAGAGACTACATAGAAAATCATTTTATTTCATGAATGATATTAAATATCTTCCATACAAATATTACTATATTGTACACTTCTTGGACAAAACCTACTTAATAAATTAATTTATAACCTATGGAATATTAACACAAGAAAGGATGACATATATTTCTCATTATTTATAAATAATAGAGATTACAAATATCAATTGTTAATAAAAATAGTAAATTGGTATGTGAACATGGTATTATTATTTTAAAACAATACCCATCATATCATAAATCACAATCATGAAAAGTTTCATAATTATTCGTATTTTTTAAAACATGAATCATAATATATAATATATCATGGGTCATGAGGGTATAAAATTGATAAATGACATATGGTTATTGTATTATACTTGATTTATAATATCATTTCACCATCCAAGACACATTTTATATAATATAATAATAGAATGGGATCACGCCTCATCCCAATATATCCTTAGTCAAGGATATCTCCAAATACAGTTATAGTGGATAAATTCACTTAGTGAATTGGGTTCACTCCCCATTTGAGTCCATTTTATCTCATGATATATCCATCATTACCTAATCTGTTAATGAATAATATAATTTTGATTCCATCCATTTTATAAAGAGAACCATATATATATGTGTTCCTAAATAACATAAAAAATTAATCATATTATAACACATAGAAATCAAATGAGTTTCATGAATTTCAAATCATGTCCTTATTGCATATACTGTTTGAAAGAAAATAGATTTATAAAGGATTCATCATAACCTTATTATCCCATTGAAAGGAATGATTTTCATAGAATCATATATAAATAATAATAATCCTTAAATCATTTTCATCACAAGACTTTCAATTACTGAAATAGGAATGTGTCATTCTGTCTTATCCCAGATAAATAACATATATTTTTAAAGGACGTTGTTATAGACAAAACAGTCCTACAAAATATCACTTGAAAATTTCTTAAAGAAAATTCATTTTCTATTTTGATGTATCATATTTAAAATATATAAATTTTCCAAATATTATGGAATTGTTATATTTTAAATGAACTATAGAAATACGTAATGGATTATTCAATGAATTGAGTGATCATCATGGTGGGATATTTTTTTCATGATGTTTATGTTAAAAAATATTCGATTTACATTATCGGTAAATGTAAAAAATACCTAATTTTAAAAATGACAAGAATAATAAATTAATTTTTTTAAAAAAAAATTACAATTATGGGTTATAATTACATTAAGAACTCATATAATAGCATAAAAACATTCATGATTTGTTTTTGAAAATACAGACATCGGATAAAAATAATTTTTGACGGAGTTGTAAAATAAAGAAAATTTTCAATAATATAAAAATTTAAATACACTAAGTTATAAATGATGGAATATTTAATGGAAAAATGTAATGTATTTAGATAAAGAGTTAAGAATAAAATTGATATAATTACTGAGAATGTTTTTGTAAGATTTCATCATAAAACAAAAATAAATAAATATTCTTATTAAACAATGAGATTATAACATACATTCTTTACCAAATTGATATATTTTTATTCATAATTCACTTGAATGATTAAATTTATATGATCATTTATATATAATTAAAAAAATTTAATCATTAAAATACATGTATAATGGTTATATTCCCCTTATAAAAATAAATTAGATCATAACATCAAACAAGTGTCAATGAAACAATATTGAAATGGATAACCCCTACCACTTTATTTATATCTGTATAAAAACCCCATATAAGATAAAACTGTAGATATATTTTAAAATACTTATAATATTTTTTTTAAATAGCCATCAATAATATTCAATGGTTTTATATAAACAAAATAATAGAGACATAAGGTGAATATGTAAAAATTCTCACAGAACAAAATATGAGATGATACTCCCATATCTTAATTTTGAATTGCTACAAAAGTTCTACTGACCTCCTATAAAATGAATTCCTATTTATTATAACTATATGAACAAGTAATTTATGTAATTATAATATCATATATAATCCACATATAATATTTCAAAACCCATTTATTACCTATTCCTTATTATAATAATAATTTTCGAGTTAAAGCAATTTGCTTTTTAAAGAGAATTTTTACAATGTACATCCAATAGTTGTACTATGATCAAGGCTACATAATCTAAATAGATTTAATAATTATATAAATATTATATAAGTTAATTTTATAAATATTTAAATACCTAAAATTTAAATATTTAAATATAAATTACACTATATATCCAGATGGTTGGTCATATTAACCCGTGAATGTTTTTTTACTTTGTAACTGTTGGAATGAATGAAATATAAACGGTAATTTACCTATATAGAATCATTAATATATTATATATATATATAATTAGTTAATTAATTATATCATCATTACAATCAATTTTAATCAAAAATTAATTATATATCACATGACATTGTATTGAAGATTTTCGATACATATGCACGAGAGACATTATCATTTTCCAATGGATGGTAGTGTAAGAAGGATGATATGATATTATAATTCTATAAAAATAAAATTTCCATAAATATGAAAGATAAACATTAAATACATTATTATAAACAATCATTAATAATGGTGATGGAAAAAAGAATTGTAACGCTATATGGGAGTAGTTGTCCACAAGTACACATGAATGATACATTCATGTACCAATTGATGGAAAAATGGTGAATAATTTTGGTTACATAACTATAATTATTTTATTTATATTTATGATAAATAAGAATAAAATGTAGTGAATATTATGATGACTTATATGACATATAAGAAAAAATAAATTGAAAGTGTTCGGGTAAGATTATTCTTCATTCTTCGGTTGGCTTCCTCTATATCCATCCTTAATGAACATTGGAATATACTTTAAAGAAAACCAATGTCTCTAAATAATGTATAAATGATTTTAAAATTGAAATGTTATATTTTTGGTTGATATATATGGCTTATAACGGTTTAAATAAAAGAATGAGGAGCAGTCCATTTATAAGTGAGGGGAGGGTCAATTTTAGAAATTCCTGAAGCATTATAATCTATTATGTTTCAAATCATTTAAATAAATCCAAAAGGAAATTCATTTTCAAAAATATATTATATGGTATTAATATGACAATAAATTTTGTTTTAAAAAAGTGTAGATATCAATTTAATAATTATCCTTCAAGTTAACCCCTTATTTATCCAATTTTAACCTTAACCGCAATAGAAATATTTTTTTAAATGAAAGGGTTGTAATTTTACATATAATTTAATAGGATAAAATAAATGGAACATGGATAGAATTTTAAAAAAATCATAATAATTTCACTTTTCCAAAATTCATTTTGTTTTTAAAAGTATTGTAAAATATTATTTTTCATAAATTCTCATTAATATAATTCTGAAACTATTCAATTAATTACACATTAAAGACATCAAGATAGTAATGAAATTCAAATAAAAACTATTAGAAAACCCCTATTTTGTTATATTAATCTATGATATTTGTGGTGAACTTTAAATCATCAATTAAATTTACATTGAGAGTTATTAAATTATTCTACATTATCATTATACTACTTACACAAATATATTATCAACATGTTATATGTATTAATCATAATTATTTCATCCCTAAAAATTTAAAATAAGTTAGTATGATCAAAAATAATTTATATTTAATATAATAATTATAACCTAACATATCCACTTTTTCCCTTACATAAAAATATAGATTTATTAAAATCAAGAGATTAACATTTTGGAGATTTCATTCCTTAATATAATATAAATATCATTATCAAGGGAAAATACCACCAAAATGAAAAAATAATATTTTGTTATGGATAAAGTAGAATTTAAATCCTAAAATTAAATTAATTGAAATGTTTTTTTGATCTTGAAAACATATTTAATGGGTTTGACCTTGTTTTACAAATTTTACCCAATCGATGTGACCAATATTTACTATGATTACTATTTATAATAAAGAAAAATATATGATACATGTTTAAAAAATTTGAATCTAGTGATTTAAGATATGCAATAAATTTTAAGGATTCAAATTATATAAGTCTAAAAATTAATTTTAATACAAGTGCACAATATGAAATGAAAGTATTTTTTAGAAATATGTTTTTTAAGCACAATTATTAACATATATCAAATTCATTAGAATTTATTATTCAAATGTAATTAAATGTATAATAATAAATATAGTAGAAAATATATACCATTAATACTAAACAAAAAATACAATTTGACTTTTAGGTAATATTATATAATGAAAATAAATGATAGTATTCTAAAAATCAATATTTTGTACAATTCAATGAAAAATCATTCATTTCATAAAAAATATATAATTCCAACATAAATAATTTTTTATAAACCAATTTAAAAATTTAAAATCAACTTATAAAATAATATTTTATAAATTCTTAGTAATAAATTAAAAATTCAATTTTCAAAAATAAATTCAAAATCACATATGATGAAAAATGAATTTGGGAAGCATAAAAGGCTTGACTAAAAATGAATTTGTATTTCTTAATAATTGATAAAAATTCATTTTATTTTCTTGAACCATTAAAAATTTATTTATTAAATAATATTCTCATATCAATACTAATAATTATAGGGTTAGGTTAAAACATTTAAAATTAAATCACTATTTTTTTAAAAATATTGGCCAATTTGATCAAATCATGGTTCGACTTGTTAATAAAGCTATCAAAAATATTTTTATGTTATAAAAAAATTAAAATTTTGTAATATTATCTCCACATAACGTAATTTCTCCACCAAGATATAGTATTTATAATAAATGGTTTAAATATTTAAAATACCTTTCTTGTATCCTGTATTAGGAAAATATATAGTATTACCTCCCTTTAATATAGGAAATCATGAAACAAAAAGTTTATAAAAAATAACACATAATCGAGTTCACAGGTTAAGAGATACAGAGTGGGAATGTAAAATTTATACATGGAGATGAAAACTATTATCCAATTACTAATTGAGATTAATAGTGAAGAGTGTCGTGATAATGTTAATGATAATAGAACCTTTTTTTGTGGTCAAATGTCCTTCGACTTAAAAAAAGAACCCACATGTGAAAAAGTATTATACCTTGGTCATTTATCTAAATTTAATTGATTTATTTTTTGTCTGGATGGATAATATGAAAAAATAAAATTTCATGATTTCATTCCATTTCATAAGATTAATTTCACCATTTGGGTGTCCTTTAATCATTGTCCACTTTATCTCTAACACCATCAAATAAAAATTTAAATGAATTATTAATTCTTGTAGAACTAAAAGTATTTTTATAAAGTATTATAAGATCCATAAAATAATGAAAATTCTTTCCTAAAATCTCTATATATTTACCAAAACAGAAATTATCATCATCACTTATCTAATATAGAGATATCATACTTTAGTATCAAAATACAAAACATTAACACCCAATATTCATGTTAACACACTGTATATGCATTTAACATCAAAAATCATCCAAATTATGTCTATCTTAATTCAAGGAAAAAAATTAAATTAGTTTCCTAAATTTAAAAAATAAACATAAAATTAATCCCACAAATAATAAAAATTGTCTTATAATGTAACATAATAACTAATTTTATACATTTACCATATATTTTTCTTAAACATAGTAATAAACTCATTAACCATAAAACCTTGATAAAACCACGCATGCTTCCTAAAATTAACTCTATCCTTATTCAGTAAATAATATCACGTATTACTGAATATATTCATTAAATAGAAAATGAATTAAACATCATCAATGAATACTCAAAACCCATTTTTATTAATTCACTAATCAATTCAATGGTCACAAATACATTCTAATTTGCATTATAAATATTAATAATTTCTTTCTCTCAATAAAATTTAATATATACCTCAAGCTAAAACTAAGTTATATATTTTCCTATATTTTCCCTAAAATATCGACTTACTATTATATAACTTTTCTAGGTTATGAGTACAATTCATTGTATAACTAGGAATCTATAGTGAAATATTTTTACAGGAAAATATTTATAAGTTCAATGACTATCATAAATAGAATATCAGGGATAAAACAATTATATAATATAATATTTGAATCCAAATACCTAGATACCGTAATTTCTACATATAATTTATAATTATAGAAGAAGCATTTCCTCGATGTAAGAGTTAACCATTAGATTATATTATTGAATCAGATAATTCACATTTTCCCCAAACATATGAAATTTAAATATAAATTAGACATTATAATAACATCATATCCCTCTATTGAACACTTTATATTACATCTGCTATTAAATGCTATAATCTATTCTATTCCATATATAAAATATAATCTCATTACTAAAATAAATTTCCTTAAAATATTTTCTAACTTAACTAATATATAGAAAGGATAATAATTTCCTCGATAAGAGTCATCATGAAACAAAATATTTCTCATTTACATGTCTTTATAAAATCAATGATGTGTATATTGTTAATCACATAAATACATAGACTCTTGGAAATAATTTCAAGGTTTTACATTATAGATAACATTTCACATGTTATTTTATAATGATAATTAGTTATTTTTTCCATCACATTCAATGTTAAAATTATATTCCTCTCAGTTACAACCATTTAATAAATAATAATGTATATTGTCGTAAATAATAATCATTGGTAGAAATAATGTTAAATCATTCCTATATTTTCTAAGTAACGAATCATTATTTTCAATCTATTTCAAAATAGGTTTAATGTAGGTTATCCTAGGTTATTATTTACTAAAAGCAATTGTAATTGTTTGTTTATAAATTGTGTTTTGAAATAAGCTCACAACCTTTATAGTCAATTAAATGTCAAATAAGGGGAAAACTCACCATGCACCACAATTATGGTCTATATATACTCAACTGAATCTTTTCGGGTTATTAGCACTAGATTTTTATTTTCCAAAACCACAACCTGTTATAGATTCCCAAATAGGATGGGTTTTTAGGAACACCCCATAACCTTATAGAGAAATAATGATGTGATCTTAAAATTAGACTTTTCTATAAGGTTTTCACCAATATTCTCTAATACTGATATATAAATATCTTCTTAACCTATGTATCATACCAAATTTAATGACCCAAAATTTTCATAAATATAAATTTTATACTAAAAGATAAATATATTATATTTTATAAAAATACACACAAACGAACATTATAAGATTGTAGTCATTGGATACTAGACTAAAATCTATTTGCCTCATGAAATATCATCAAAATTCCCTAAAAATATATTCCCAAATTATAATATTATAAGAAATAACCTTCATAAAAATTTTCTTTTTAACAATTGTAAAAGAAACATAATAAAAGGTGTTATAAAAATCATTGTATGTGTAAATAATGAACATATCAAGGATTTAAAAACATAAAATTAGAATAATGGTGTTAGAACATTAGTTAAATTTTTTGAAACCATTCCTAGTATATCATCGATCATAATATTGAATCATGGTATAAATATATGTATATCATGAGACATGAATCCTAAAGGAACCAAAAAACAAGAGTCATGGGAATAAAATATCGGAATAATAAATAAGTTTTTCACACACACATATGAATTGAAAATCATTTAGTTATTCATCGATCACATTGAAGACTATCATAATGGATTGGGATTACTAACCATTCCATCATAGGTTTAGTTATGCTTCACGACCATGAATATTATTGTCCAAAAAAATATACATAACTAGGTTCACTCAACATTATGGTCATTATTTTCATATACAATATCTATATTTACCAAATTAATTATAGGGTTATGTAATTTTGGGCACCCAATAACAAAATTAAAATCATAAATATGTGTCCTAATATATTTTAAAAAATCTATCATATCATTACTCATGGAAATAAAATGGATTTGATATTAATGTTATCACTATATCATAGAATAATTCATATAAAAGAAATTGTTTTAATAATGGACTCATCATAACATAATTGACCAATGAGAAAGAAACAGGTTTCATAGAATCTTCCATAAATAATCATTAACACAATCCATTCTTTTACTAAAAATGGATGTTATCATTCGATATTATACTTATTATAGAATAATTTGTTTCGAATTATGTTATCAAGGATATAAATATTATTTTATTGATCAATTTAAAATTTATTTACAAAAATACACTTTTGAAATTGAAATCACATATTTAAAATATATAATTTTTGTAACGCCATGACCCCAGTTATCCAGAGTCGGTGCATTATTACATAACATTGGCATGATCACAAGAAATATAAAGTCTCTAATGACCGATTTGTTTAGTATCCTTGGAAACACTAGATACATTCATAAAATTTTACATTCCATCATAAAAAACATCTTTTCATCATATCCCCTCATACTATCCCTGCAGGTCATTCATAAATTACTTCTTCATAATCCTGGGAAAAATAAAACATTGAAAGGGGTGAGCTCAGATGCTCAGTAAGGATAACATTATAGCAGGAGCTTTCATTGATAAGCATAAACACTTAAGGTATTTTATAACTAAAATAAAAGCAATTTAAACTTCAACTTCAGCATAAAATAGAAAAGATAAAATAAAAATGATGCCATTTACTTACTCATATGGATATTCTACTAGTCGAATGATCACTTGAAATATCAATAACAACTTTTATAATGATGTAATGCATAATGCCAGACTATCATAACCACATAGCCAAGGCCTCGTGCCAAGACTACAAACAAGATTTAGTTAAGTCTTTGTGCCAAGACACTATTTTGTCTCATGAGACCTACCGATGCATCGAGGAGCTATACCGGGCTCCACCCGTCACTTATTAAGTACAATTCTTTTCTCATATGAATAGTTCTGAAACATAACATAAACATTTGTATTAAAACAAGCAAACGAAATGTCAATAATTTATCCAAAAACCATGAATGGTATAAAAATAGCACATCCACAGTCAAACATAACAAATTCAATACAATATGGAAGATTGTATTGTATCATATTAACCTCAATCGAGAATAATGAATGATATTGACATAGATGAAAATAATCATCAAAACTATTTGAGAGAAATATCCCCCTTTTTCCTTAAAATCATTTAAAGTCACACTATTTGTCAAGAAGCTATTTAAAAATAGATTTTTGAATCAGAGTGTACCATACCACTTTGAAGCTTTTAAAAGGAGTTTTAATTTTAAAACATTAATGTCCATATAAGTAAATCCTTAAAACCATTTTTAAAACATGGACATTAATGAGCAAGATTTAGAAGAATAAGTCATTAAAACATTTAAAAATGGTATTTTAGTTAGAGTTTCTAACCAAAATAGAGACGCTTGAATAAAAATAATTGAGGTAATAAAAACATTATAATATCATGAGAATAAAGGGATTCATGATATACTATGTCAAAGTACATTATAAACACCACATAAAAGTGATTTGGTGTATAACAACAATGAAGTCTCAATGGAATGTAAATTGAGATGAAATCTCTCATAAAGGCTATAACCTTAGGTTAAGGATAAATCAATGACATAATTATGTGTGAAAAATATAAATACAATAAATATGATTATATATTCAGTGTAAAACAATCATAGGACATTCACACATATTCTAGTAAAAACAACACTAATGAATTGGATGTTTAACTCAACAAATGGAGAATGAGTTAAAATTACTCTTATCAAATTCATATCGATGACTTGAGAAATTATCGATGGAGTGATTATGTGTATCAATAGTATATCCACAGGAAGTGGAGTGGAATTTATGAAATAATCAAATGAATAGTGATTCCACACATAATCTTGGAGTAAAATAATCAATGAAGAATGCGTAAAGCCGAATGAGTGGAAATTGAAATTTCAAATTCCCTTATCGATTTGGTAACTTATGAAACATACACCCATGAAAGAAAGATCATAAAATGATGTTGTCAATATACAGGAATTAAATTATATTACACAATGAATTCAAACATGGGCAGTACACACACCACATGTAATAAATAAGTGGTGAACAATGGAATTCTCACGGAATTAAAAGTGAGAAAAGAAACCCCTTACATTGTACTTTTACCTTGGTCGACGGTAGGTTAACCTCCTGTATAATGGTGAAATAATTTTTATTGAATTATAAAAGAATCATATGCATTAATATGATATCATATATGATCTCTTAACATTGATTTGTTAATAATATCGTAAAATTATCTTCATTTCGGGTGTTAACGGGTTCATTTTACTTTATATTCTTTGTTATGTGAGCCATATTTTTTATTAATGGGATGTATATTATTCATATCCAGAATGATATCAAGTCCTTAAAAATTATTTTTAATCATCAAATGATAATTATACCTGAATGGTTACGATGGAGAATGAATCTCATCGCGTTCATGGAGACAATAGTCCGTACGTACACACGAGTGAAAATATAATTCTATTGATGATAAAATAATATATAATTGGATGGTATATTATATATACAGAATAATTATCATGTTATATTTATTATTTACATGAATTACACATCATTATTATACCCATCCAAATAATAATATATTGAATTACAATTACACCACGATGTGGAGACGGTAAGCCGTACGTACACACGTTTGATGACATGTTATTAAAAGGGTGGATAGAATACTGAATATAGTTGTACCATATTTATAATATCATCACAGATATATGATACTGGAGTTATTATTTTAGAATGTTAATAACAATGAAATAAGAAGTGGAAGAAGAAAGAAACATGAAAAGGGGTGGTAAAAACATTACCTCTTTTTTGGGTTCTTCCTTTTGTTTTGATCAAAAGGGCTCCTTAGGTTGGCTTTATGATCAAACTAAGGCCTCTAGGTTGTATTGAGGGATGTTGAGAGAGTATTTGGGCAGAGTTTGGCCGAATAAAAAGTCTTTGAAGGTGTGAGTTAATGAGAAGGGAGAGTTCCCTTTTATAAGAGGGGTGAGGGGCACCTTTGGAAAAGCTAAAAATATTATTTTATAATAAATTAATGTTCTATTTATAATGTCTCCAAAGTGGATTATTTAAATGTTAAGGTGGGTATAGGTCTAAAACTTCTCAACCAATAGATTTTAGACAGGTTTGGGTCATTATATTAACCTTATCTTTTAGTTTTAACTCTTAGTTAATTAGTTTTACATTTACCATGTCACCTTGTATTTTTATATTATATAGTTAATAAACATACTATATACAACCAAGAGACCCCAAAGTGGTCCATTAATGAAACAAATATCATGATATAAGTCTCTGAGATGAACAATAGATTTTTAGAAATTTAATATCAATTAATAATATAATATTTTTTTTAAAAACTCTTTTATGTCAATTTTGACACTATTCAATAATTGATTTTTCTAAAAATCATAACCGAATGATTACTTCGAAAAAAGTTAATTAAATAAATACTAACATGTCGTATCATTCTAGAAAATTAGTTTAATTCATTAAAAGTCTCAAATACATTTATTTGGGTATTTACAATATCAATTATCTTAATTTTTCACTATTATGGTAATTAAGTCATCATCATTGTGTCATAAATAAATTAAATTATTTAATGTCTAAAAATTATAAATAAACTATAATTATGTAGGAAATCTTTTTATATTTATAATGAACATTTACAATCGAATTTATCTTATGTATAACCCAATATTAAAAATGTTTTAGTAAATAAACATTGATTTTAACTCTTTTAACTCTTCTTTGAATTAAATAATAATAAATGTCCTAATCTAATCCAAGTGGACCTAAATGATAATATATTATTCCTAAGGTTATTTTGGTCGATATACACTTGTCCAATATATTTAGGACATTTGTTAGGGTAATATTAATATCATTTTTACCCTTAATTACCCTATTTACTTTTAATCGTGGTAAATTAAAATAAAAAGTTACTATTCACCAAAAATTATTTTCATCTCATTGAACCACATTTAAACCCTTGATATTAACCGTGTCTCTTGGATTTTCAAAATTCCAATCACAGAAGCGGTAAAATTAAGTTTTATGAAAAATTCAATTTTTTAACTACCACTTAGTAGTTTCACTATTCAACAAAAAATGAAGTTCTACAGAAATATGCCAAAATTTCCCCCTAAGCTATAATTGATATTCCAAATTCATAAATGATGTCTATTTTAAAAAATTCCAAACATATATGTTGCATTAATTAATTTTATAATTAATTCCCACTGTCACAACAAATAGTGTGTTTTTAAGAAACAACATATATCAAAAGATTGACAATTGTTTATGTAAAATTTCAAAGTGAAATTAATTATAATGAACAGCATTGGATAAAATGGTAAAAAATATTCTAATTATACTTTTAAACTACTCAATAATATAATTTATCACTATAAATTATTTTCATTAAAAAAGTTGTTTTTAAGTATTTTTCACAATTGATAAAAATTGGAAGTTCTCAGAAAAATTCCAAACATTCAACTTAGGATAATTTTGACATTACGAATCCAAAAATGATATCCATTTTTAAATAAAATATATATAATTTCAAAAAGTAGGTATTACTATTCATAATGGCTAGTTTGATCGGTTGTGGTGTGTGTTAGAACTCGATGTTGCGTACAACAAATGCTATCACATTATTGAAAGGGAAACGTACCGTGGAAGATTGAGGTGTTACATTCTCCCCTCCTTCAATAAATTGCATCCTCGCAATTTTTTTAAAAAAAATTGGGCTTGAGAATATAATGGAAAGTCCCACATCGTAAAAAGAGTCAACAAAACTCTCACTTTAAAAGAAAGGAAGTGAGGTATAAAGGTCACCCAAGATAACCAATTCTAGGATTCCATGTAGGAAAACATGGATATGGAAGATAAAGTAAGTGTTCAGTTCTGATGGAGTGGGATAGAAAACAAGATCAGGAAAAAGTTAACAATAAGAAAATCAGAAACTTGTGTTGGGACAAACAGTTCATAGTCTCCCAGTATGAAATGTAAAGGGTCAACATTTTTTGTTTTAAGTTACATTACATAAGGACGAGAAATTCATTTATGATATTGACTAAGAACTTAAAGAGATATACTTACTTTTTATGTAGATTTTCCTTATTTAATAACTTTTTACCACTAACTCATTTTTTTGAACAATGAGTATTCAAGAAGACTTGGTCACAATTAAAGAGATACAATAAACTTCTATAGAAATACATAATCCATGTAGGGTAAAATATATATTTACCTTGTCTTTAGAGATTAAACAAAACCAAAATGGTTAGTATAATATCAGATGACCCCCCAAATTGATATTCTATTAGAGAAAAAAACACTAATCTGAATTGATAAAATTAAACCATCAATACCTCAAAGTTAAATAAATACAATTCTATAATCAATTGTCCTTAAAATCCTTTAATATTGTCCAAACTAATATTGAAACCCAAAACATATAAGAATGTAGTCTTCCACATTAAATTGTATCTCCAAATGACATTAATTACTCTTAAAGTCACATAATTAAAAGTAATTAACCTAATAATTTCCATAAATAACCCAAATCACTATAAATCCACAATAAAAACATAGATAAAAATCCACCATTACTCCTCAAATGAAATCCCATACTACTCTATTTTCCTTTGGCATATAGTGTTCACAAAAAAGCGAACAACTTCCAAAATAATATTTATCACTTAATTACCAAATCATTTTACTTTACAATGGGTATTCATTTGATAAGACATAAGATCCCAAATCAAATTATTATTGATCAATAAAATCATTTAACTAAAAATAATAGTCACACTAACCAGGCACTTCACGTAGCCCAGTGGTAGGTGAAAAATATCAATCAAACTTTGGTTGTGGGTTCAATTCCCATAGCTTTGTCCGACACGATGGGTTGTCACACAGTCTGTGTGTTGTCCTTTTTCAAAAACTATATTTTATAACATTACCAAAATGAGATAAATTCCTGAAATATCATACCATAATTTAACCAAAAATGTTATATCATACCTTGAATTTTCATCCCAAATTATAATAACTTATAATTCTCTCAAACCCCAATGATCATATAAAACCAAATGGTTATTTAAAACTATATTCACATGTGAAAAGATAATTATTACTCAAATATCTTTCTCACATGTAAAACTGCAGGGTTTAAAATACAAGAGAAAATTATTCTAAAGTAAACCCATCAACAAGGAGCACTAATACTTTTTAAACATTTCTCCAAGAATTTATTTCCACATATCTTCTTCTTTGACCAATAAAATATCCTATAGAATAGGGAATTCACTCGGGTAATGGCCAGGTCCCCTACATTTACGGAAAATGACTATAAAAGGACTCTTGGGACCATTTTTCTCTTCTTCCATAGTACTCTTAATTTTTCTTCAATAATTCTTCACATTATGTCCTTCTTTCCTGCATGTAAAGAATTTCTTTGTCCCATTGAGACACTTTCCTGGGTGTCTCCTTCCATATTTCCTACATGATGGAAATTGAGGATTCTTTTCTTCATTTTCTCCACTGTTGGAGCTCTTATCATTAGTCACCTTTCTCTTCTTTGTTGAGTCTGGTAATTGGTTAATATATATATTGTTGATCATATTTTTAGAAAATTGATTTGGCAGAAAGACGATATCTTTTACTCCTATCAACATTCCATTTTGTTTCTCATTTCCACCACCGTTCCCACCTTGTACATCATTCTCAAAGTCACTATGACTTCCTTGGAATCCAGCTATTAACTAAAACTAGAAAGCATTGTGTGAGTAACTATAGTCATAAAATCATTTAGAGATAAAGATGTCACCATATTATCAATTTGAAACACATTAGGATTAACCAAGGTCATTTACTCTCATATTATATATTTAATACTTCAAATTGGTTAGTAAAAAAATGTAAATTATCCTAAGAATATCCCCCGGGAGTGTCGTAACCAAGAGTGCAGCAAGGCCCGTTGTCATGCACCAGTTCTAGTTCGAGTCTAGCTCAAAGGGGTGTTTTTGAGTTTTACCCCTAGGTACATCTGTTCCAGAGCCACCTCTACCTTCTCGTATCCCGACAGGGATGTATTGCTCAGAAAACTCACAAAATCTCTACAATAAAAAAATTCTAGAAAGTTCTTCTATACTAATCCACAAAGTTCATCTTAGGTCTACGTGCTCTTATCAGAGTTTATCTAAATCTAGCTTCCAAGGTTTGTACTAAACTTCCTCTGATACCAACTGTAAGGCCCCGACCCCAGTTACCCAGAGTCAGTGCATTATTACATAACATTGGCATGATCACAAGAATGATCAAGTCTCGAAAGACCAATTAGTTTAGTAGCTTTGGAAACACTAGATACATTCATAAAATTTTACATTACATCTTAAAAAAACATTTTTTCTTCATATCCCCTGATACAATCCCTGCAGGTAATTCATAAATTACTTCTTCATAATCCTGGGAAAAATAAAACATTGAAAGGGGTGAGATCAAATGCTCAGTAAGGATAACATTATAGCAGAAGATTTCTTAGATAATCATAAACACTTAAGGAAATTTGTAACTAAAACAAAAGCCTTTTAAACTTGAACTTCAGAAAAAAATGGCAAAGATAAAATAAAAATAATTCCATTTACTTACTAACACGGATATTATACTAGTCGAATGATCACATGCAATATCAATAAACACTTTCATAATGATGGAATGCATAATTCCATACTATCATAACCACATAGCCAAGGCCTCGTGCCAAGACTAAAAATAATATTTAGTCAAGGCCTTGTGCCAAGACACTATTTTTCCTCATGAGACCTACCGATGCATCGAGGAGCTATAGTGGGCTCCACCAGTCACTTATTAAGTCCAATGCATTCCTCATATGAACAGTTTTGAAACATAACATAAACATTCGTATTAAAACTAGAATATGAAATGTCAATACATTATCCAAAAACCATGAATGGTATAAAAATAGCATATCCACAGTCAAACATAACTCATTCTATATAATATAGAAGATTTTATTGTATCGTATTAACCTCAATCATGAATAATGAAGGATATTGACATAGATGAAAATAATCATCAAAACTATTTGAGAGAAATAGCCCCCTTTTTCCTTGAAATCATTTAAAGTCACACTATTTGTCAAGAAGCTATTTAAAAATAGATTTTTGAATCAAAGTGTCCCATACCACTTTGAAACTTTTAAAAGAAGTTCTAATTTTAAATCATTAATGACCATATAAATAAATCCTTAAAACCATTTTTAAAACATGGACATTATTGAGCAAGATTTAGAAGAATAAGTCTTTAAAACATTTTAAAATGGTATTTTAGTTAGAGTTTCTAACCAAAAGAGAGACACGTGAATACAAACAATTGAGGTATTCAAAAATTTATAATATGATGAGAATAAAGGGATTCATGATATACTATGTAAAAGTAAATTATATACACCACATAAAAGTGATATGTTGTATAACAACAAAGAAGTCTCAATGGAATGTAAATTGAGATGAAATCTCTCATAAAGGATGTATCCTTAGGTTAAGGATAAATAAACATCATAATTATATATGAAAAATATAAATACACTCAATATGATTATATATTCAGTGTAAAACAATCAAAGGACATTCACACATATTCTAGTAAAAACAACACCAATGAATTGGATGTTTAACTCAACAAATGGAGAATGAGTTAAAATTACTCTTATCAAATTCATATCGATGACTTGAGAAATTATAAATGGAGTGATTATGTGTATCAATAGTATATCCACAAGAAGGGGAGTAGAATTTATGACATAATCAAATGAATAGTGATTCCACACATAATCTTGGAGTAAAATAATCAATGAAGTATGAGTAAAGTCGAATGAGAGGAAATTGAAATTTCAAAATCCCTTATCGATTTGATAACTTATGAAACATGCACCCATGAAATAAGTATCATACAATGATGATGTAAATATACATGAATTAAATTATATTACACAATGAATTCAAACATGGTCAGTACACACACCACATGTAATAAATAAGTGGTGAACAATGGAATTCTCAAGGAATTAAAAGTGAGATAAGAAACCCCTTACTTTGTACTTTTTCCTTGGTCAGAAGTAGGTTAACCTCTTGTATAATGGTGAAATAATTGTTATTGAATTATAAAAGAATCATATGCATTAATATGATATCATATATGATCTTTTAACATTGATTTGTTAATAATATCTTAGAATTATCGTCATTTCGGGTGTTAACGTGGTCATTTTACTTTATATTCTGTGTTATGTGAGCCATATTTTTTATTAATGGGATTTATATTATTCATATCCAGAATGATATCAAGTCCTTAAAAATTATTCTTAATCGTCCAATGAGAATTATACATGATTGGATACGATATGGAATGAATCTCATCGCGTCCGTGGAGACGGTAGTCCGTACGTACATATGAGCGACAATATCATTCTATTGATGTTAAAATAATATATAAATGGATGGTATATAATATATATAGAATAATTATCATTTTATATTTATTATTTACATGAATTACACATCATTATTATACCCATCCATATAATAATATATTGAATAACAATTACACCACGACGTGGAGATGGTTAGTCGTACGTACGCACGTATGGTGACTTGTTATTCAAAGGGTGGATAGAATAGTTAATATGGTTGTACCATATTTATAATAACATCACAGTATATATAAGATACTAGAGTTATTATTTTAGAATGGTAATAACAAAGAAAGGAGAAGTGGAAGAAGAATGGAACTTGAAAAGGGGTGGTGAAAACATTACCTCTTCTTCGGGTTCTTCCTTTTGATTTGATCAAAAGGGCTCTTTAGGTCGGACTTATGATCAACCTAAGGCCTCTAAGTTGTATTGAGGGAAGTAGAGAGAGTATTTGGTCAGAGTTTGGCCAAATAAAAAGTCTTTTAAGGTGTTATTTAATGAGAATGGAGAGGTCTCTTTTATAAGAGGGGGGAGGGGCACCTTTGGAAAAGCTAGAAATATTATTTTATAATAAATTAATATTCAGTTTATAATGGCTCCAAAGAGTTTTATTTAAATTTTAAGGTTGGGATAGGTCAAAAACCACTCAACCAATAGAGTTTAGACAGGTTTGGGTCATTATATAGACATTATCTTTTCATTTTAACTCTTAGTTAATTAGTTTGACATTTAGCATGTCACTTTGTATTTTTATATTATATAGTTAATAAACATACTATATACATCCAAGAGACCCCCAAGTGGTCCATTAATGATACACCTATCATGATATAAGTCTCCTGGCCGATCCATATATTTTTAGAAATTTAATATTAATTAATAATATAATATTTGTTTTAAAAACTCTTTTATGTCAATTTTAACACTATTAAATAATTGGTTTTTCTAAAAATAATAACAGAATTATTACTTCGAAAAAAGATAATTAAATCAATCCTAAAATTACATATCATCCTAGAAAATTATTTTAATTCATTAAAAGTCTCAAATTATATTTATTTGGGTATTTACAATATCAATTATCTTAATTTTTCACTATTATGGTAATTATGTCATTATCATTGTGTCATAAATAAATTAAATTATTTAATGTCTAAAAATTATAAATAAAATATAATTATGTAAGAAATCTTTTTAGATTTCTTCTGAATATTTACAATCGAATTTATCTTATATATAACCTTATATTAAAAATGTTTTAGTAAATAAACTTTGATTATAACTCTTTTAACTCTTCTTTGAATTAAATAATAATAAATGTCCTAATATAATCCAAGTGGTCCTAAATGATAATATTATATTACTAAGATTTTTTATGGTCGGGATAAACTTGTACAATTGAATTAGGACATTTGTTAGGGTAATATTAATATCATTTGTACCCTTAATTACCCTATTTACTTTTAACTTTGGTAAATAATAGTAAAAAGTTACTATTCACCAAAAATTATTTTCATCTCATTGAACCAAATTTTACTCCATGATATTAACAGTGTCTCTCAGATTTTTGAAATTACAATCACAGAATCAGTAAAATTTCGTTTTATGAAAAATTCAGTTTTTTAACTACCACTTAGTAGTTTGACTATTCCTAAACAAATGAAGTTTTTCAGAAATATGCCAAAATTTCCCCCTAAGCTATAATTGATATTCTAAATTAAAAAATGATGTCTATTTTACAAAATTCCAAACATATATGTCGCATTAATTAATTTTATAATTAATTCCCACTATCACAACAAATAGCGTGTTTTTAAGAAACAATATATATCAAAAGATTGACAATTGTTTATGTAAAATTTCAAAGTGAAATTAATTCTAATGAACACCATTGGATAAAATGGTAAAAATATATTCTAATTATACTTTAAAACTACTCAATAATATAATTTATCACTATAAATTATTTTGATTAAAAAAGTTGTTTTTAAGTATTTTTCACTATTCATAAAAATTGGAAGTTCTCAGAAAAATACCAAAAATTCAACTTAGGATAATTTCGATATTCCGAATCAAAAAATGAATTCCATATTGAAATAAAATATATATAATTTCAAAAGGTAGGTATTACTATTCATAAAGGCTAGTTTGATCGGTTGTGGTGTGTGTTAGAACTCGATGTTGCGTACAACACACGCTATCACATTATTGAAAGGGAAACGTACCGTGGAAGCTTGGGGTGTTACAATTTTCTAAAATATTAAGGAAAATTATTTAATTTAATATAACCCTTGAAACATGTAAATGAATATTTAGTGAATTTTGAGGTCATGATTTTAACAAACTATATTCATTCCATATATACTAAAATAATTATTTCCTTTGATATGTTTTGTAAAAATTTAAAAGAAAAACATTTGTAAAACATAAAAAATGATCATTTTAAAACATTATTTAAAAATTTTATTATGGGTAAACCTGAATTTAAATATTCATATTATAATATCTATTTTTTCTTAAAAACTATCTTTTGAAATAATGAAAATATTGTAGAATTTATATTCTATGAACAGAGAAATAATGTTGGATTTAATTAAAAAATTACTTACGTTTATGCAGTTCATAAAGAGAGTAAAATTAAATAATTAACATGTTTTATCCATTAATAATTTATGTAAAATAAAATTCATTTTATTTTTGAGATATAACTCATATAATTTTATTATGATAATCATAATCATAACTTATTTTGATAAATAATTGTACTCTAACAGAAATCCATTACCACATTGAGAACATTTTACTCATAAGCACCATAAAATAATAACAATAAATAAAACTTTTAATACCATTATTTTAAGTAGAATCATGATATAAAATTTCAAAGGTGTATTATTTACACATAATGAAAAAAAATAATTTCATAACATCAAACATGTCTCAAAATAATATTAATTGGAATACCCCTTATCATTTAGGTAATAACCAAATAATTAATTCAGAAAATATAGAAACATATATATATTTTTAGTTCACTAAATTAATAAATAAAAATGATGAATTATATTCATGGTTTTTATATAAATCATAAAAAAAAATTATTTAATATCGAATATATATCATTGAAATAAATGTGAGATGACAAAACCATACCTCAATGTAGACATTCCCTAATAGATCTATTAATCCAAATTATAGTAAATTTAATCTTATTATAATTATATAATAAATTAATTTAAAAAATAATTTTATCAAATATGATCCAAATATAATACTTCAACAAACATTTAATAACATTTATTTAATAAAATCATTATTTTTTATGTTATCAATTTAGTTTTTCATAAGAATTATATTTTTGTGGTTCTGTTAAATGTAATTTGATCATGATTATGCAATATAAAAAATTATAATAATTATATAAATATAATATATATTGATTATATAAATATTTATATTCAACTATAAATTAGATAGAATAAAATTTCACCACTTATGGAGGCGGTAATTCATACGTGCACATGAATAATGTTTTCCCTTTTTAGTAGACATAATTAATGATATATAAATAATTAATTCTATTTATAGAATAAATATTATGTAATATATATATCATATTTATTATTTAAATCCTTCATTAAAACAATCTATCTAAATTGGGAATGATAAATGAATCACATCGATGTGTGAAGGTGGTCATGAAAAATATACACAAGAAACATCATCATTTTTCCAAATATTATAAGGCAACAATAAATATATGATATTATTATTTTAGAAGAATAATTTTTTCAAAAATGTCATAAATAAAAATTAATCCCATCATAAAAACTATAAATTAATATCGGTGATGTAAATGAATTTTATCGGTATGTGGTGGTGGTAGTTCACAGATATATAGATGTGATGCTTTCATTACCCATTGATAGAAATGTGGATGAATAATGGTGGTTATGTAATGATAATAAAATTTATTTATATTTATGATAAAATAGTTTTTATTTTATTATTTATACATTTTAAATACGAGGGTTAGAGGAAGAACAAAAATGAAAGATGTTGGGTTAAAAAAATTCCTCTTCTTGAGTTATCTTCCAGTATCCCCATTATTAAGGATACTCAAAATGATATTTTAAGACGAAAACACATCAAAATCACATATATGGGAGTTTATAAATAAAATATTCAGTTTTTTTATTGACATATATGTTTCATTGAGGTTTAAGGAAAATAGTTAAGGTGTTTCCATTTATAATTGAGGGGAGTGGATTTTTTGGAAATCCATAAAATATTATAATATAATATGTGTCTAAATAATGTGTAATTGTTTTATAATTACATTTTCATGAATATAAGTAGGATTATTTATTAATATAACCATATAACAAAATCAATACATTTTTATATATCATTTTAAACCAAATCATTTGGCTTGACCCCTTTGTTGAATGATTTTAACTTAAACCACGGTAATGAGTTTTTTAAAGATAAAGGGTTATAATATTACTTATATGGTAAAAATTGTATCATAAATAGGAAATATATTAAAATTTAGATAAATTATAATCCTACATTCCCTTATTCAATATGGTTATTATTCAAATGAAATTTATTAATAAAATATTTTTCATACAGTATCATTAACATCATTTTTTACAATATTAATATAATATGAAAATTAAAACCTCAATAAAGTATTGAAATTAGGATTTATACCATACAAAAATTACTTACTTTGTTATATTGATTTATAAAATTCATAGTGAAAAATGAATCTCCCAAAAAACTACTTTTAGGGTTTTTAAACTAATTGACATGACTTTTAGATTACAAACCTAAACACTATGTTAGAGTTGCGTATGAATTTTTGTTCGTTGTATCATTGGTATTTTTTTAACAAGAATACTATAATGAAATAAATTAATTAATATTTAAAATATAATTTTTTAGCAATTTTGTACAACCATTTATCCTTATGTAAACATTTAGAGATATTAATTCCAAGATAGTGACATTTTTTAATTTTTTTACTAAGAATAATAAAATTTTTATTAGTATCATAAAATGAATCCAAACTGAGATCTATTCATTTTTATTATTGAAAGGGTCGATATAATCCCATCAAATGAAAACGTGTCAGCATATTGGTTATTTTAATAAACCATCTTATGGAATACTATACTCAAATCTCAAATCCAGGATGTGTTTCATAAGTGAAATACTAAACATACTCATAAAATATGACTCCAAAAGGATAGTCTCGAACCCCATTCTCGGTTCCTTCTCTGTGAACTAATATCATCCCAGTATAACAACGAATCAAGAAAAAGCCTATTTTCCTTTTCTAGACATATATCCATGAAATCTCCCATAGTAAAAAATGGATCATGAAATAGAATAAGTAAATATAAGTAGGATTAAAACTATGGAAGATAATGAATACAATATCTAGAAATGGGACATCTAGTAGTATGATAAATAGTGGAATTAATTTAAAATTTAATATAAAACATCAAATAATCCATATGACCCTTGAGATTTTTTATCACCCCAGATGTCAGCCAAAACAACATCTACATGTTTCTAGATACCTCTTTCTTGTAGTATATTCTCATACCTAGGATGAAACACCCAATTTACTAGTACATTCTCCTATCATGGATGAATCTCCAAACACTAAGAATCTCTTCCACTATCATCAAATATATTTACATCCCACCCCTATGAATCATATAGTCACTTATGTACCCTTAGGTGACTTTTACGCCAGATTCTTCCCCACATGTAGTATGTACACATGCATACAACCCATTGGTGGTATTTACCCTTGTGACTTCCCCCTAGGATGTATGAAACCATGCATCAATCCATCAAGATGTATGTTAGCATGAATCTTTATTTCATAAGGTATTTTATGATGAATATATCCAATAAGAAATATTAATCCATGAACATATCCCTCAGTCATATAACATAATCATTGATCCATAATAACATCATATTCCATGAAATACATTTTAATACCATATAATAAATATGACAAACATGTGAATTTAATCCATTTTATTCAGATTAGGAACTATGCAATTAATAAAATATTACATAAATTAGCCAAAGATAAAATATATATAACAAAATAACAATTAATTACACTTCTCAATTAATCCAAATTTCCAATTAACATGCCACCATATCAATATTCATTCTTATTATCATATAGATCCACAACCCCCCCCCCCCCAAATAAAAATTTTGAGACATATGTAATATTACATTGACTTTAATTTCAATCACCATGTTTTACCAATTCCATGTATTGAAAATTAACATTAATTTTCATCCAAATTACATATTTCAAAATAGATATACACTCATTCAATTTAGGTTCTAGAATATGGTGAATGGACAACACAATCATAAGGTAGACACTAGTCTCTGTATCAACACCATTTGAACCAGAAGGTTTTGAGTGATGTTTATGTATGTGGATTTTTTAAATTTAGTGTGTTAAGAATTTTTATAGATAATACTCATGGTGTTTTTACATGATCGCACACATTGCGCACACATGAAAATTCAAAACAATCTATACAAAGTTCTTCTAGACCACCACCCTTAAAAAAGAAGGATTGATCCATGTTAAAAAGTAGGTTAACAGGAAATGCAATGATCTCCCGTGAAATGTGGTTGATAAAAATCTTTGTAGAAGTAATAAGTGGAACAAAGGAGGGGAAAAATATATTTCCATTAATTATAAGAGATAAATAACAATCTTTTATCACTTAATTGAATAATGCATCAAGAAGTGGATATTTGTCCTTGGAGAATTATATAGAGCTTTAAAGAATCATAAAAATTTTCAAAACATGAATTAGTGTTTTATTAGATGTTACTATGTGAATTAAATGGGTTTGGGAGCATAAATAATATTTTTACACCCGAATTCTCATCACATCCTGACACCACCTAATATCTAATGGGAACAATTGATGATCTAGTGGGGAATTCATAGTTGGAGACTAGACCTGATGGACAATGGGAGATTATTCATTGGATGGTGGATGTCATTTAGGTTAACCATTTTTATACATATCCTGGATCATGGAAAAATTTTCACTAGCCTATTATTGGGACTCATGTGGCATTTCCATGTGACTAGAAATCCAACCAGTTATCATGTGGACACCACTGGCTAGTGGTAAGCCATCATATTCAGTTTGTGCGTATTATATACCTTTTATTTTTCACACATATGTGAGGTTATCCACCATGGTTTTGATGATTTAGTTTTTTATGAAACATTTCCAGCACTCAATAATGTTCAATAGATTAGTAAGAAAAAAATATTTATAGAATTAAATAAATGTCCAAAATCATAAAAATCCATTTTTATATGATTTGTGGATATTATAAACCTTCCATTTGTTCACATATATTCTCGATTTTTAGAAACATAGAAATACACTAGAGTTGTTTAAGACAAAATTATTTCAATATGTGGGTATTAAAGAAAAGGATTTCTATATTATAGGTGAAAATATATGATATAAATTTACTCAATTAATTAATTATTTATTTATATAATTTTTATAAGCTGATCTATATAAAAATTAATTTAATATTATTCATTTTAAATTATGGAATTTTATATAAATATTAGGAATAGTTGTGAAAATATTTATGAGATTAAATATTACTATATATTTATATATTATCATTATTAAAAAAAATATCTCATGTTAATCTACATAATTACATATGGAATAATAATCCATTAGTGCTCATTCAAATACCACATATTTTTATTTTCAATTTAACCTTGTTCATTTAAATACAAATAACATTCAATTCCTTTAGAATGATGGATTATTAAGAAATATTTATCATGAAATATTTTAAAATCATGGGAGAAATGTATATACAAAATTCTAGAGAAAAGGATAAATATATCAAAATTGTTTGAACCTAATACATAATAAGGTATGTGGTCTAACGATTGCATAGTCATGTTTTAGTTATATATTCTTATATCAATAATGGTTTCAACGGGTATGGTTATATATTTCATATAACATAGGTTCTTGAAACCATTGAAATGGATGAGTTATTAAAAATAAAGAATAAAATTATTTTTATTAATATTAATATTATAATTCAATCATATGAAGGTATCAAATTCTTATTTTAATGATTTGTTGGTCCTCTATAAATGTTTTCAATTTTTTCAAAACTCAGTTGTATATGAACACTATAATGTAAATGACATTGTTAATATACAAATATAAATTTATTAATTTATAATTTTTCAATTACAATTCATATTGAAATCATTATTTTATTATTTTTTACTTTATTAAAATTTAATAATATGAAATATTCACCATTAATCATTTATATTTAATCATAATATTTTCTTTATTACCAATATCAATCATTTTTGAAGCCATATAAATTTCCCTTTACATAACCACACTTGATTGAACAATTCCATAATCCCCGAATCCTATCAATTTCATAATCAGATCCTTCTATTAATTAATTTACAAGTTAATTAATTCCATTCATAGAGGAATTTTAAAATTAGAAAATTGCAATTTCCAAATTCCATATACCTAAATATGATCAATACAATTGTATTTTCAATTAATAGCACAATCCTCAACATCAATTGTGGACTCTCGCACTCAAAATTTCCATAATTGAAGAGAAACATCCAATTTAACAATGAAGAATGAGATCAAGATCCAAAATGTGATAGATGCAGATTCGTCAATTCAGTTTTGGATTCATCATTTCTGTAGTTCAAAAAGCCTGGGAATTACCAATGAGTATTAAGATAATGATCTAATGAGTTCAGGTCTAATTGGTGGTGATTAGGGGTAAAAATATGGGGGTCGTGATTTTTCTATAATTGTTCATGCGATAATAACACTATTTGCATGACCTCAGGGCCCAGACTAGTAGTAGAGGGCCTTAAATTGTGTTTGGGAGTTCTCGAGTTTGAGTCCCCCCATCCTCTTGTATTAGTTTTTTCTAGTTTCTTTATAGTTTTTTAGTTGTCCTTCCTCAACCGTTTGTAATAAAAACTTGCATGCTCGGTTTCCTATATGGGGAATGTGATTTCCACTAATCATGCGCCTTGCCATGAACCTCATCTTAGGGGATGAAAAATTACTACTAGGAGGAAACATAGTTTTAAATATCTAGCATCAACCATGTAAATTCTATCTATTTAGGTTTTCATGATTTCTTAGGGGTTGGTGCATCATTCGAGAAAACTGTGTGCAAACCATGAAGTACCCCTATTACAAAAAAAATTCTTGATTTTTCACAAGAAACAACCCAAAATAAAAAACATTCCATGGTATACCAATGAAAGGGTAAAATATTTCCTAAAATGATCCTGATACATTAATAGAAATGGATGGGATCATACATCAAATAACATGTAAATAACTCATGAGAAATCACATAATCTTTAATAAGATATCATTATGAACAATAATCCCATATTTGGGAGCTCTGATTTACTTCAACACATGGTTTTGATTCTCCCCTGAACAGGCTCATTATTAAGTATTGACAGATCCTATTATCCTTTCAACCATAGAAAAATACTAAATAAATAAAAAATAAAAACATAATTCCAGAAATATGATTGTGTAAAATCCCCCAATATGATACTATATTGTGTGGAAAAATCCGGATAGTTAGGATAACTCTGGATTACCTTCCCATTTTCTCGAGGCTTTCGACTAGAAGTCGGGGTCGATGAATATAGTGGATAGTCTATATAACTAGTATATAGTTTCAACATAACACCCTGAGATTTTATGAGATATATTATTATTATTATTATTATTTCATATCTTCTGTTGTACGCTACACCAAGATTACCTTGCGTTATACGCAACACCGTATTAGCTTGCAGTATACACAACACTATTCTTGGATCATGTTACACACAATTTCAAGTTTGTTTGATAGTAGTTATTCTACACAACATTGAGTGTATATATATATATATGTATATTCTATGTATAAATGAAATATGGTTGGATTATGTAATACAAAACAACAAAGGTGTCTTTCACTACATACAACCCTGACTTGGCTTGCATTACACGCAATCACGACCTTCCTCGATAGCGAGTGTTGTACGCAATATCAGGTTTCACTAAAAACCGATATATGGTTATAATATTATTATGAAATATCCATTATGAATATTATTAACTAAATTTTAAATTTTATAACATTATTATTCATCCTAAGCATTTTCTAGAACATGGTATGAGAAAAAAATAATTTTTTTTTGGTAAAATAAGTATTTTTCAAAAAATGCAGTTTTCCCGCCTTTTGATGGTGGACCCACTTTAAATATATTTTTTACATGTTTATAAGTTCAATTTGACAAAATAAAATACATATTTGGAATCATAATATAAAAATTTACTTTGGATAAATTTTTCATTTTATTCTGATAACTTTCATATTTTAATGAATAGTAAAAAACGCTATATTTTAATTAAAAACTTCTTTTTTCATCACAATAATTTATATAGTTAAATTATAATATTAAATGGATTAAAATTATAAATAGAACATATTTTTACCATTTAATATAATTTATGTTATTACCATTAATTTTACATTTAATTAATTGGTAAAAACATTTCAATCTTTGACAATGTTTTATCTTTTAAAACTCGTTTTCTTAACAACGGGATAAATTTTAAATTAATTACTAAAAATTCTGTGTCTTTAATTTTGAAAAAAGGATTCCATATTTGGATTCAGTGTGTCCAAATTGTGTTAATTGGTTACTTTTATGTTTTTTTATCTTATGAATAGTAACTACAGTAATTTTTATATACTACAATTAAAGGTAAATCAGGTAATTAAAGGTAAAAATAAGATTGTAAAATTACCCTAACACTAGCCAAAATTCTATTGGGTTAATAAAAGTCCACCCATATCACCTAATGGTAGGAATATATTCATTTCATGGACCTTGGACCATAAAAATGATGTAATTATTATTAAAACCAAAGAATGTGACAACATGTCACTCTCTTATATCATATAAGTGTAATAATTTTAATTTAGTGATAACCTTTATAAAACATCAAAAAATAATAGTCTCCTGAAAGAAAAGAAAATTATCTACATCATGGAAATTTATTTATGATTTTTAGATATTAAATATTTGTCATTAATAGTGACACAATAGTGATACAGAAATTGTTTATTTAGTGAAAAATCAATAATATAGTTTTTAATAAAATAATAATACCTATCAAAAGGACCTGAAACTTGACCAAACATTATTTTTCGAGTATATAGATACCCTAATAATCCAAGGTTAAATATTTGGTCCATTTGGAGGCTTATAAACCCGATTAGGACATTTATATTATTTTATTTTAAATGATGTCAAAGATGTCACCCTCATAATTTAATTAATATATAAATTTAAATGTTGTGATTTTAAGATGATAAATTAGAGTAAAAATATTTTTATGAAAGCTATTATATTTATCGTAATCATAGGATTTAATTTATAATTTTTATTCAACAAATAAGTATATTAAATATTTATACAAAATTGTTGTAGTAATTATTTTATTAAGAGATATACCAAATAAATGGTTTTAAAAATATTAAAATAGATAATATATGAACAAATTAATGTGCTCCATTAATTTTTTTTTATATGACATGTTAGGAATATGTTAAACATTTTTTTTCAAATATATCTTCTATGTGGATTTTATTTAAATTCAAATAAATGAATAGTGTCAAAATTAACACTATTGTTATTTTATAAAAATAACATATTGTTAAATTGTTTTAAAATTAGATAAATATTTAAAAATTATAAATTGAAATTTATATGGTCTGAAATGACATAAAGTACCCAATTATAGATAATTTACAAAACATAAGTGATTATTTATAATAGTTTAAATTTTAGAATATTATTACCACAAAAAATATTAAATAAATTTAATAAGGATAAATAAAATTGATAAGGTTTAAAATTATTTCCCAACATGTTGAAATTTGATCGGTTGATTAGATTACAAAAATATTTTACCTCATATCCAAATATGAGTCACTTTGGAAGTTTTTATGTGGGGTTTGAGTTTATTATAAATTAATATTTCTGAGGATTCCAAAAGTGACCCTCTCCTCCCTTATAAAAGGGAACCTCCTCCCTCTCCTCTTCACAACACTTTGAGAATTTACGCTAGGCAAATACCTGACCATTTCTTATCTCCACTTCCCTAGAAACATTTTGAAGGTTCTGGTCTTCTCAAAATACTAACTCCAGGGCCTTAAGAGGAAGCTTAAAAAAGGTGCGTCGAAGAAGAGGTAATCTCTTCTATTGATTCGTTCATGTTTCATTCTTCTTCAACTTCTTATTATTTAGTTGTTTCATTATAAAGTAATAACATCAATATCAATAATATACAGATATGTTATTATAAATATGAAACAACCCCATTTCTCCTTCTATCCATCCTACGAAAAAAAATCACCGCGCATGTGTACGTACGGAATACTGTCTCCACGCCGTGATGTAATTAGTTTTTCCACCATGACCTTACTTGGATGGGTATAATGGTGTAAAGAATAACTATATATGGTAATTATAACATCATACTGATTATGAGATATTATATCATCCACTACAATTATATTCAATAATTATGGGAATGATATCATCACTCGTGCGTACGTACGGACTACCGTCTCCACGAACGAGATGAGATTCATTTTCCATGATTAACCATTAAAGTATAATTATAATGTATATATATAATAAATAATAATGAAATATATTACATAATAATGATACTGAATTTATGTAAATATGTGTTTCATTTACTTAATTCCATTTAATTCAATAAGGAGACGAAAACAACGTTCAAGCGTATGTACGGTCTACCGTCTCCATGAACGGTGTATTTCATTCCATTTATCGATCTATCATATAAATATTTATATAATGAATATATATTATATATAAATCATGTTTTACATTATTGAAAAATGTAAATCACTATATAATTAAAAATATCAAGAACAAAAAATCTAAACACGTACGATAAATGATACGATTTTACCCAAAACGTTGTTTTAACATGGAATTTACAAAAGAAAGAGTAATATAAAGTCATAAGTGAACCATATATGATATCATAACAATGACTAAGATTCTGATATAAGTCAATGAAATTATTTAAATCGTTATACAGGAGGTTCGGATACATACGAAGCATATCGAATATAAGGTAAGAGATAACTTTTCCAATCTCATTTTTAACTGAGATTGTTTATTCATAAGTATTTACTGGGGTTATTGTTATCATCCATGTACATGTTTTCTAAAAATGTTTTCATGTATGTTTAGAAATGGCTTTAATGGCAAGTTAATCTATTTTAGTGATACAGGACTAGAACAACGAGTGAACTCGATTCAGAAAGGGACTTTTTCCACTAAGATGGTCTTTGATTTTCCACAATTAAATGTTTATTCTCATGCTAATTTATCATGATTTATGTTCCATTTTGATCTATGCCTTAATTACTGCCATATGTTATTTCATTGATCAAGATTTTTATGTTTAAACATTATGTTCATTATTTTAAGTTCAAATGTATATGGTTTGTTTTATTTTCTCCATGATTTCCCTTACTGAGAATTTGAGCTTACCCATTATATGTTTTCTTTTCCCCGGGATATAAATAAAGGTTTTAGGTATGAAAACAAAAGGGGAATATATTTTTGGGAGATTTTGATGATCTTTCACCATGATTAGAAGATTATGTTCTGAGTTTCCAGAGACACTAAACTATTATGGTCCTTGAGTGTTGGTTTTTATTATGTATTAAGTATTCCAAAAAAGTAATGTAATGTCCATGTACATCAAGATTGTGTATCTACAGTTTGTATCAGATGAAAGGTTTAGTTAACCATGGGAAACTAGGATGCAAAAACATTAGTGATATCCCTAGAGATATTTGTAACGTATATCTAGGGACGTCTCTAAGGTTAATTATAATTATAGATTATAGTCCTAGAATTACGGAAACTGTCTTATAATTAGACCTATGATGTTAGATATTGAATGTATTCCCACTTTATTTCTTTGTTTTCCTAGTATGATTGTTTCCTATCACACTATTCTTTTTGGGTTTTAGAGAATGGCTGGAAACAGGAAGATTCACGATAATAGAGGATAAAATGGACAGTGGAATGATATTATTTTTGAGAAACCAAATAAAATTGGATCTGGAAGTCCATATATCGTTATTATGCCTAATCAGAACTGTTATAATATGATCAATAATCTCAAATTTGGTAAGTTTCCTAACTCATCTAATAAGAGAAATATGGAGTTTCATGATGATAATAGAAGAAAGAAAGATCAATTTTCCTCATGTAAATCATGTGGGAAGCGGCATCAGGGATAATGTTTCAAAGGAACTGGAAGATGCTTTGGGTGTGGAAAAGATGGACACAAAGCTAGTAATTGCAAAGGAAAAGGACCAGTTAACACCATGGACAAGGATAATGGTATTTTTAAGACATCAACAATGGTTAAATGTTTTATATGTGGAATTTACGGGAATTATGAAAACAAATTCCATAAGGGAAAGTCACATGAAGAGAATCAGCATGGTCGTATGGGTAGTATTTATGTTGATGATGATAAAGAGACTACAAATGATATGTGAGATGAAAGAATTGTTCAAGCACGGTCAATGGTTTATGAAGGTAGTGGAATGATTGTATGTTTATAAATATTTATGTTGTCTGGGTAATTTAATGGTATTATGGAATAAAGAAACATATAAGGATTGTTACACTATTGTTTATCCTAATGTATTTGAAAGTATATGTTGAATGGTATCGGTAACCATGAAAGGTTATTCAGATATTTTTTGAATCTAGATGATATGCACATAATGAAGGGATAATGAGATAATGAGATCATGACTGATATAAGGGCAAAGTTATATCATGGTTTGAGTATATAGAAATTTTGGGCTTTTGGTATGTGGAAAGATTTCACATTTGACAACATTCATGTTTTCACAAAGATTATTTGGTAATTAATGTCTCAAGAGGATACCTGATTAAGGAATTCACATATTTGGTATGTGACCAACAAGATATATCTTATGATGTATACGGGATAAATGATGGTATTCAATGCTTGTTAAATGTCCTTTTAATAGTCATTTTATTTATGCTATAAGAACATGAAAAATTATTTTTGATAGGCCTAAAGTTTGGAATGGATTATGATGGACATTAGATAGTATGTTTTAAGGATAGAACCTTTTTTTCAATATTTGTTCTGGAATGTTATAATAGTATAGTTTTAGAAAGAAGGACAACCTTCAGGGTGGGAGACAAGCAATCACGTCAGACAAGGTTGCGAGAATCGAACCCACAATCGAAGTGCGACATGCCATTATCGCTTACCAACGGCCTAGAGGAAGTCCCTAGTATGTAGAAACTAGTTTTATTTTAAGCAGTATGATATATGAAGTATAAGTCCATTTTTGGAAACATATACGATAAATCTCACCATAGATGGACTTATGAATATAAATTTTTCTAACCTTATGTTTGAGATAGATGGAATGACCTATTATTCAATCGCATGATCTGCTAACACTTCACGGAAGACAAATTCAATTTCATTTCATTAAGAGATGAATTGGAAATCATTCAAGGCACAAACAACGGTGAGATTGTACCAAAATCAAGTAAGGATTTCTTTTAATTCAAAAATTCTTCAACATTTGGGAAATAATCTTGAAAACCAAAAAATGTTGTCATAGGCTCTCATATCTGATGAATTAGATGGTAAATTATATCATCAAAAATTTATGGCTTTTTGACTGTTGGATTTTTCATAGCCATGTTCTATACCACTCTCTATCAGAACTTGACGGTTAGATTTCTCTTCTACATCTATATTTTTACCTATGATCTCCTATGTGGGAACCCAAGTGATGAGTTAATTTGGGTATCCATTTTATTTCTAAAGTTCATTTTTAAAAGTACGTTTTAGTATTCCTTTTTATGAAGTGGGTTTCTATGAAAGAAACTATCAAGTAATAAACCATTTATAACCCCGATGAATTTTGAAAGTGAAATTCATTTTAAGGGGGGTAGAATGTAACACCCTGAGATTTTATGAGATATATTATTATTATTATTATTATTATTATTATTTTCATATCTTCTTTTTTACGCTACACCAATATTACCTTGTGCTATATGCCACATCATATTAGCTTGCAGAATACACAACATTATTCTTGGATCATGTTATAGTCAATTTAATGTTTGTTTGATTGAAGTTATTCTACGCAACCTTGAGTGTGTCTATATATATATATATTCAATGTATACATGAAATATGGTCGGATTCTGTTATAAGAAACAACGAAGGAGTCTTGCACTACACGCAACCCTGACTTGGATTTCCTTACACGCAATCACGACCTTCCTTGATAGCGTATGTTGTACACAATACCAGGTTTCACTAAACAATGATATATGGTTATAATATTATTATGAACTAGCCGTTATGAATAGTATTAACTAAATTTTGAATTTTATAACAGTATTATTCATCCTACACATTTTATAGAACATGGTATGAGAACAAAATAATTGATTTGGAAAAAATAAGTATTTTTCAAAAAATGCAGTTTTGCCACCTTTTGATGGCGCACCCACTTCTAATCTAGTTTTTGACATTTTTATAAGTTCAAATTGACAAAATAAAATTCTTCTTTGGAATCAGGATTTAAAAATTTACTCTGGATAAATTTTTCATATTATTCTGATAACTTTCATATATTAATGAATAGTAAAAACATGCTATATTTTAATTAAAAACAACTTTTTCATCACAATAATTTATATGGTTAAATTATAATATTTAATGGTTTTAAATTATAAATAGAATATATTTTTACCATTTAATATAATTCATGTAATTACCATTAATTTTAAATTGAATTCATAGGAAAAAAATTTCAATCTTTGATAGTGTTTTAACTTTTAAAACTCATTTTCTTAACAACGGGATTAATTTTAAATTAATTACAACAACATTTGTGATTTGAATTTTGAAAAATGGATTCCATATTTGGATTAAGTGGGTCTAAATTGTGTTAACAGGGTAATTTGTTTATCTTATGAAAAGTAACAACGACAATTTTTTTACTACAGTTAAACGTAAATCAGGTAATTAAGGGTTAAAATAATATAGTAAAATTACCCTAACACTTGCCAAAATTCTATTGTATTAATAAAAGTCGACCAATATTACCTAAGGGTCGGAATATATTCATTTCATGAAACTTTGACAATGAAAATGATGTAATTATTATTAAAACCAAGGAAAGTCACAACATGTCACTCTCTTATATCTTCTAAGTGTAATAATTTTAATTTAGTGATAAACATCATAAAACAACAAACATGAATATTCTCCAAAAATATACTTAAATTATATAAATCATGGAAATTTATTTATAATTTGTAAGGATTAAATAATTTTCATTATTGGTGACACAATAGTGATGCAAAAATTGTTTATTTATCGAAAAATCAATAATTCAGTTTTTATTAAAATAACAATACCTATCAAAAGAACCAGAAACTTGACCAAACATTATTGGTTGATTATATCTATACCCTAAGAATCCCAGGGTCTATTTCTGGCCAATTTGGAGCCTTATAAAACTGATTAGGAAATTTATATTATTTTATTCTGAATGATTTCAAAGATGTCACCCTCATAATTTAATAAATATGTCAATTTAAATGTTGTGATTTTAAGATGAAAAATTCAAGTAAAAATATTATTATAAAAGGTATTATATTTATCTTCATCATTGGATTTTAGTTTTAATTTTTATGCAACAGATATGTATATTAAATAATTACACAAAATTGTTGTATTAATTATTTTATTAAGAGATATACCAAATAAATGGTTTTAAAAATATTAAACTAAATAATATATGAACAAATTAATGTGCTCTATTAATTTGATTTTGATTAATATGAAATTTTAGAAATATATTAAACATTTTAGTTTGAATAAATCCTTTTTTTTATTTAATATAAATTCTAATAAATAAATAGTGTCAAAATTAACACTATTGTTATTTTTTAAAAATAACATATTATTAAATAGTTTAAAAATTCCATAAATATTTAAAAACTATAAATTAAAATTTATATGGTCTAAAATATCATAAAGTACCAAATTATGGATAATTAACAACACATAAGTAATTATTTTTAACAATTTAAAATTTTAGAATATTATTACCACAAATAAGATTAAATAAATTAAATAAGGATAAATCAAATTGATAAGGTTTAAAATTATTTCCCAACATGTCTAAATTTGATTGGTTGATTAGATTATAACCCTATCTCACCTCACATCCGAATATGAGTAACTTTGGATGTCTTTATGTGGGGTTTGAGTTTATTAGAAATAAATATTTTTGAGTTTTCCAAAAGTGCCCCTCTCCTCCCTTATAAAAGGGCACCTCCTCCCTCTCCTCTTGATAACAAATTGTGCATTTAATCTTGGAAAAACCCTTCCCATTTCACTTCTCCACTTCCCTATCACCATTATGGAGTTTCTTCTCTTCTCAAAAGACCAACACTAGGGCCTTAAGTGGAAGCTTAAAAGAGGTGTGTCGAAGAAGAGGTAATCTCTTCTATCGATTCATTCAAGTTTCATTCTTCTTAAACTTCTTCTTATTTATTTGTTTAATTATAAATTAATAACATAAGTATCACTAATATACTGATATATTATTATAAATATGAAACAACCACATTTCACCTTCTATCCATCCTACAGAAAACAAAATCAACGTCGGTGCATACGTACGGAATACTGTCTCCATGCCATGCTGTAATTAGTTTTTCCACCACCACCTTAATTGGATGGGTATAATGGTGTAAAGAATAACTATATATGGTAATTATAACATAATACTGATCCTGAGATATTATATCATCCACTCCAATTCTATTCAATAATTATGGGAACGATATCATCGCTACTGCATACGTACGAACTACCGTCTCCACGACCGCGATGAGATTCATTTTCCCTGATTAACCATTAAAGTATGATTATAAAGAATGTATATAACAAATAATAATTAAATATATTACATAATAATGATACTATATTTATTTACATATGTTCTTCATTTACTTAATTCCATTTAATTCAATAAGGAAATGAAAACAGCATTCTTGCGTAGGTACGGTCCACCGTCTCCATAAACGGTGTATTTTATTCCATTTATCGATCTATTATATATATATTTATATAATGAATATATATTATATATAAATCATGTTTTACATTTTGGTATTAAGTAAATTTGGATATAAGTAATAATATCAAGAACAATAAATTGAAACACGTATGATAAATGAAACAATTGTACCCAAAATGCTGCTTTAGCAAGGAATTTTCAAAAGAACGGGTAATATAAAGTCATAAGAGATCCATATATGATATCATAAAAAGGAATATGATTCTGTAATAATTCAAGGACGTTATTTAAATCTTTATTCATGAGGTTCGGATACATATGAAGCATATCAGACATAAGGTAATGGATAACTTTTCCAATCTCATTTTTATCCGAGATTATTTATTTGCAAGTATTTAATGGGGTTATTGTTATCATCCATGTCCATGTTTTCTAAAAATGTTTTTATGTTTGTTTAAAGTCCTTTTTACCCATTTTTGACTTTTACTACATGGTATGTATGTAATCATTCTTTTTTTACCATATAAGGTACTTTTTGACTTTTCCGACAAAAGTCCACGAAAAATGTTTTTTACACATATACGAAATGAATGTATTTTTTCTGTTTCATAACCCCTTATTTTCATGAAGCTTACCCTACAATATTTCATGAATATTTTCAACAAAATCCTTTTCTTTTAAAATTTCATGGCATTTTTGGATAAGAAAATAATTTTCAAGAAGAAAGGATATTTTCCTCAAGAATTCATTTCAAGGGTTTTATCAAAACTATTTTCCATCTAAGATGAAATTATTTAGCATGTTTATGTTTCATGTATAATGTCTCTATTATTTAGATGTTGTGATTTTTCTTATGATGGAATGATATCCATTTATTTTATATGGATTATGTGATTATGGGATGATGTTTATGAAACCCATTTTATTCTTTGGGTTATGATGAATGTTTTATGTTTATTTTGTGGCACTAGTAAGAATCATTTCATTATGAGATGGGTGGGACCTATATCTCTCTCAAATGCATTGGGTAATGATTTATATCTCATGAGATAGACATGGCTGGAATGGTAAGTTAATCCGGTTCAGTGATACATGACTGGAACGAGGAGTGAACTCGATTCAGAAAGGGAGTTTGTCCACTAAGATGGTTTTGGAAGTAATGCCTTGGCTACTATGGAAATAATACCATGTGCGTAATGGTTTTACACAATTAAATGTTTTATTCTTAGGCTATTTTATTAGGATTTATGTTCCATTAGGATCTATTCCTTACGTACTGCCATGTTTTATTTTATTTCTCAAGATTTTGATGTTTAAACATTATGTTCATGTTTTTATATTCAAATGTATATTATTTGTTTTATTTTCTCTATGATTACCCTTACTGAGCGTTTGTACATACCCTTATATGTTTTCTTTTCCCGAGGATATAAATAACGGTTTTATGTAAGAAGAAAAGGGGAAGATCTTTATGGGAGATGTTGAAGATCTTTCACCATGATTAGAAGATTATGTTCTGAGTTTCCAAAGACACTAAACTGTTACAGCCCTTGAGTGTTGGTTTTTGTTATTTATTTAATCTTCTGAAAAAGTAATTTAATGTCAATGTACATCATTATTGGGTCTCTAAATTCAATATAGCAGTGTAATCAGGTATCAATAAATATTTGAGTAATAAAAATTGTGGAAACAATGTATCAAACAACTGGGATGTAAAATATGGAAAACATGTCATTAATAAAGAATCATTTATTGATTGGATGAAAAAATATAAATCTCAATCTAAAATCAATACAAATAAAATATCTTGTAAACGTTGTAAAATCAAAATACCCCTACTTCAAACCCCATGTTTATCCCTTTTCTGAATTCCATCTCATCCACCAAAAAACAATAAACAATAAAGACCTTTTCCTGTGTGTATGCATGAATTCATATAATCTTCTCAGGTACCAAATGGTGGAATGAATAGAATGGGAGAAAAACATAATGGCTGACACCACCATGTCTAAACAAATAACGTCAAACAAAATGTGCATGCAATAAATTGTAAAACCTAGTTATTAATTATTCAATTATTATAATACCTAAATCACCTTTTTAGGAACAATGTTGTAATGTATTTATTCTTGTACAACAAGATCCCCAACAACAACCATTAATATGGAATAATCACCTAATCGGTAATATCCATCTTTGTTATCATTTCAAGATCTAGTAAAATCTCTATATATAACCATTTAATCATCATTTGTTCCAAGCCCAAGGTATAGTAATTTTAGCCTTTTACGAATAGCTCTATATAGAAATATTTCAATGTCACCTGACATCTCCCTATATATATGTATTTAAATATCAAACTCATCCATGGAAATAATTTAATAATTTCAACATCACCGGGCATAACCCAATATATATTCATTTTTGTATCAAACTGATCCATGTTCATGGTATAACAATTTCAACATCATCAAGAATAGGGATTTATATTTGAATTATAATATCATACCCAAAAAGTAATAATAGTTAAAATATAACAATATTAAATCACAAGCTTCAATGGTGAGTTATTGAATCAAAAATTTTATTCGAATCACATGTTTACTTATATTTAAAATTTTCATTGGTTTTATTATTATCCCATAATTTTTTATCCACGTTATTTTATATCAAAAAATAATGTAAATTTCATGTCATGATAAACAAAATTAATAATCTAGAAAATTAAATTTTAGTCCTTGATTTTCTCACTCATCAGTTTCCACAGTCCTTTTTGAAACCCTATTTATATTAAAATGGATCCAACCAATAATCCAGTTCATGATTTACAATTACTCAAAAAATAAATTAATTATAGTGAATATTAACTTGGTTTAAAACAAAATATTGAGCATAATTTATTTTTTATTAGATCATATATTTTGGATTTAGACTACATAACATTTCCGAGTGATCCAGAAACTCCAATAAAGGGACAAGTAATGACGAAAAAATGAGAAGGACATCTATTAAGAAATATTGATCATCCAAAAAAAATTATGAAGACATGTTTCATCAATGGATTTCATAAGATCACTCAAAATTTAATAAATTAACTAGTAAGGAAGAAGAAATCTAAATCAAAGGGGTATACCATAGATCAAACAAAAAACATCCGTGTCTGAAAGGGTTGAATCCATAGTAAATCATATAGAAGTCACTTAGGGCTCAAGAGGAGGGGATATAAAAATGATGGAATTACAAAATAGGGTTAAAATACTATATAAATCAACTGATTGTGAAATATATATATCATTTACCCATTTTACAGATTATGTATTTATTAATTTTGGGTAACACCAAAAACATATCACCTTAGGGTAATATAACCCTACCAAATCATTACACGTTATGTAATGAGGCTTCACAACATTTATCTAGTTCACTCCAAGAAAACTTTTATGTCACGTATCATTGCACAATGTAATAAAAGTGGTAGGTACACCTCACAAAACTTGTTTAAAAAACATGTAAATTCCTAGTAGACCACTTTTACCAATCTTCTTCAAAAGAACCTGAAAAAACTCTGAAGCGATCATAATATAAAAAAACACCTCATAACCTCATTTAACACATTCAAAACATGATTCCATTAATTCCCAAAAATATAAACCCTAATTTTTTTAACTATCCTTAATAATTCCTCTTTATCTCCTAACAAAACAAAAAAATAAGGTTTATGGTAATGGAAAACCAAATAAAAAGATGATTAAACAAAATAAAAGAGTGGTGTAACTAGAAAAATATGGTATCTTAACATTTTCATAAATTTAATTATTTCAATAGCAGGAAATAATTTTATAGAGATCTTTGCATCATTAGTAGGTATATAAGTCACTATATAAATGAATTCATTAATCATCTGTGTATTAAACCTCATAAGAATACAAGGGATAAAGGTGATGATTATTCAAATCTGATATAAAATTAGAATGATTAGTTTCATTGTGATTTGATTATATAATTACGTTATAAAACGATTATTTTTATGGATATTATGGAATTTATAAAGACTATACTGCAATAAATTTTTATTATGGATTGAGATCGTATGTTCAATTGTACCAATGACCACGAAATGTGATTCAGTGGTAGGATCAACTTCATGAAAAAAAAGATAATTGATGAAGTATAACCATTAATATGTATATTATGTTGAGATCATAATGACTAATATAACATTATGGGATTGTATTGGTGATGTTTAAATTGGTTACTGATTTTATGGATTATGGAATCTTCACTAGAGTTTATTCCATGTTTTCATTGATGTTTTATAGTGATCATGGTATTCACACATTTGGAATGTGTCATTTAGAGACAAATTATATAACATAGTGAATATATTATTGATTTATTTAAATTCATTGTAATTTTTTGGAGTTTGAATTTTGTTATTCATAATTTTGAAGAGTATTAAGGTTGATCAATTATAAAGTGGATTATGTAGAATTTTGGGAGTAACTATTAAGGTATTATTTATTAATATATGATATTAGATACCTTTTCCTAGCCATTTTGTTTTTATTAATGAAGTTTTGGATATATTATTACTCTTTTAAGGATCTTATGTTATACTAAATTTTTATTTTAGTGGTTCAAAAATAAAAAATTACAACTTTGGATGGTAATTTATTTGAGTAATAAATGTTGTACATCAAAAAAATGAAATTAATTTAAAAAATATACTATGTATAAATATTTTATTGTTTTATCTATACTAGTATTAAAGTAATTAAAAATGATTTGAAAAAATATCATGAAATTAATATATTTTCATGTTAACATTATATATATAGAATTAAACAACCTTTTATCTCTATAAAATTTATTGGTTTTAAGGTCATTTACATTACATTGATCTTTCACTTTCTTATTATCAATAATCTCTTTCACTGTATAATTATATCTACATGTCACAAATTTATATATCTTCAGTTTCCATGAATTTCAATCAATTTTGAATCCTCGTATATACTTTCAACTAGGATGATTATATATATGTTCCCCTATTATGAAGTGGAATTTTTATTAATAATTTTTATGATATTTGATTTCAAGAAGGGTGTTTTAAATATTCATACACTTGAATACATAGTAAATAATAAATTATTATTGATAAATTTATTTAAGGAGTTGAGAATATAACACCATGATATAATAGGATATATTTATTTTTAAATAAATTCAATATCTTCAATAGCCTTTAATACACAAAACAGTGACATTAAAAATATGTGACGCTCTATTAAATTATTTTTATTTATACATGAAATGTATAACCTAGAAATAAAGTTTCCTAGTATGAATAGTTATAATTATATTATAAAATTAATATTGTTTAAAAAAATATAAAATTAATTAAATAGATATATATATTGATTAGAAATAAAATAAGAACCATTTTAATGTGAATTTAATGTTTCCTGAAAATGATACATTTTTAAAATCACATCAGCACTTCTTTTTGAAAATATTTTAAAATAAATCTATTCCACTTCTATGGAATATATTAATAAAAATTATATATATTTACTAATTATTCTTTTCCAAATTATTTTTGACTAAATTATATACAATATTTCAAAAATTATTTTTTGAAAAATGATGTCTATACTTTTATTGAAAACAACCCTCTCATTTAAATTATTTACAAATAAAAATTTTATTTTAAATTGGTATTCAATGTAACAATTGTTAAGTTATATTAATATCAAAAAATAAAGGTCATGTTAATCATTTTAATATTCTTTTTTTAGATTAAAATATTTTATACATATGAGAATTTCCACTTAAGAAAACAACACTTTCATTATATCTTTAGTTTAATTTTAATTCCATTCTGTAACATTTTTGAGTTTAATTTTGAAAAAAGGATTCATTTTTTGGAATATTTATAATTCATTTAATAAGATATGGAAAATTTTTTAACATAATTAATAATTAATATTTAAAATTTAATTATAGTTGTTTAGGTAAAGATGGGTTTACATGGGGTTAGTCTAAGAAGATGAGTGATAAAATGTTAGAAAACATTTTAAAGCCACTATTTTATGAGAATAATTAAACCATATATTGTCTAGTGTTATCTATTTACCCATTTGGGATTATTTGGAATGAAAAAATTTAGGTATTAATATATCATTTAATAAATTCCAACTATGTCATGTCCACCACATTTAAATGGAATCCCCTATCATCCCCATTTCATATATCCAAAACCATTTTGTTAAACCAATACCAACCCAATATAATTAATTAATTCCATAAATACTTATCAAAGGCCCTTTTTATAGTATATAATCTGATTATGTATTTATTTATAATCTTAAAGAGGCTCTTTGAAGAAGAATTAAAAATTCTAAACATCCGTATTTGTTTAATTTCGTATTCTACAACATTAAAACATTATTAAAATACAATAATACAGAAAAAGTAATATATATTATATTATGATATTTATTTTCAATTTTTTAAATAAATCATATCCATCCCCACATCTTTCAAATGGGAAATGAATATTTTTATCATATGTATGGTGTACTACCTCCTCACGAACTGGAGTAATTAATATTCCTTCACCTCCATTCAAGTACATTTTTTTGCTGTATTTAACATAAGTATATTATAAATATGAAATTATTGATCGTATATATTGGTAATATCAGATATAATTTCATATATTATATTCTTTCGGGATACGAAAACATCTTTCATGGGTATGGTGGACTCGTTAAGCGATGTGATTCATTTTTCACTAACACTTTACATGAAAGGAAGTAAGGTTACTATTAATGAATATATGTGATATTTATGACCTATTAAAACATCTAGAAATATACTATCACACATATCTTGTTATATTATAATAGATTTTAAAACAACTACATTGTTAATAGGTATATGTGGACTACCGTATCCACATAGGGATATGAAATTATTTAAAATTTATTTTTTCTTGGATAATCATAAGGAGGTATTTTCATAATATAAATTTTATATATGACATATTGATAATTATAGAATGATGAATATGTATTTATTTGTAATTTTTTATCTTTTCGGAATAATTTATAAAACATCAATGTGTATGTATGACCCACCATCACTAGAGTAAATTGAAACAACACTCATTCATACTTACAGCCTATAGTCTACATTAAAGGTGTGATCCATTTTTTAATCAATAACTATTATTGAAAACTATAAATATATATAGTTAATATATATTATTTTTATATCATTTTTTACATTATCAATATGATATACCCATGATTAAATTAAAATGACATAAATTTATTAAAATAAAACCTAAATGAAAAAAAGAAATAGTCACTCAAAACAGGGATTTTAAAAAATATTGGATAATAAATTGGTGATAAAAAACAAAAATTAAATCATATATGGTTTCAGGTATATGAATATTTTATATTAATATATGTATAATAAACTAATATTTATTATACATGAGGATCATAAATATCAAATGGAATTCTAACCTGAGGTAACAGTTTCTGGTCTCCCTTTTACTACATTGAAGAATATGTTGTACTCACAACTATATCCATTGTGTGGTGCATATACTTACAGTTTTTATGTGTTATATCATTAATCTATTTATTTTAATAGTATTTTATGTTCCTTTTTTTATTTATTTTATTTGTATTATTATTCAGATATTACAAATGTAGTAAGGGTTTATATCACGGTCTCATCATTATTCCGGGTTATTTTTGTTTCAGTATCCCTTTGTAGATTTATTTAAATTTATATCCTAAACACAATCTATTTAATTCTTATATGAAAATTCATCTACTTATCATTTAATAGTACCATTTTCCAAATTTTGGTATATAATATAATTCATAAAATGATTTTAAGGAAATCCACCTTCATTTATCACGTCAATTGAAAATCATTTTCCTTTCAAAAAAAATATTTTCTAAAAAAAATTATTTTTTTTAATATGAAAATAATTTATTATATATAATTTTACCTATTTTTTAATTTTTTAATTTTTTATTTTTTTGAATGTTATATTCACGTTATTTTAAAAAAACGTGGTTTAGATTTTTCTTAAAATGGTAATGGAATTTTAATTTTAACAGTTAGAACATAAAGATATTTTCTTCCTTAATGACAAATCAATATTTTAAATCATAGTTAACATTTCATCAAAGGAAATTTTTAAATTAAATTTATATCAAAAACATTTTATGAAATTTATTTAAATACATTTTAAGAAAAAAAGGAAATTTTCAGCAATATTGTTTGTAATGACATTTTTATGCTATTCCTATTCAGTAATGACTTCAATGCATTATTTTTCGTATGTCATAATGGGGATATATTCTATTGATGTCATCATTATTAACGATTTTGATTGTTTATTATCAGTTTGATATAGGATGAACAATTTTTATATAATTCACTTTTTTAGTCTAGGAAATTTATGATTATGTTTATTTGATAGGTGTATATAATAAAAATTTTATTATAGTTTTTCCATAAAAATAGTTATTTTCATTATATTTCAGAACTTTTATTTGAATGATAAAATTTTCTTATTATGTGATAGTTGTGTCCAAGTTATAGAAATCCCCTTTATGCATAGCCAGGTCTAATCAGAAAAATATGTTGGCTAAATTATATGTCTTTCTACCTATATGTCTAAACTTCATTGTAAAAGGCACTGTGGCCATATTTCAAATTTCATGAATTACGTATTCCCAAATGATGAGATCATTTATTAATTTTTGTGTGATTATTAGATTAGTTAGAATATCCATTGATAATTTCATGATTATTTGACTATTTATATGTCTTTATATGATTATTATTTATATCCCCCACATATTCATATTTATTGTTTATATGGGATGTGTTTAATTTATTTACCTTACCATATTTATTATGAATATTTTTTTTGGATTCCTATATATGTTAATCCTTAATGAACACTATATGTCACTCCTGTTATTATGTTTAATAACCACCAGGATGCTAGGATGTGTATTGTGATTGATATTTTTGGATATTCCATGAGTAATAATGGAAAATTGAAATATAATACATTGTATATTTCATTATTTCAATTGTATGTGAAATTCTTGTATTTATCTAGTTTATAAATATTACTATTATTTTCTGTACATAGGGTGGCGATACATTTTATAATGTTCAAATATCATAAAGTAACAACCAGATTTAAGATTCTAGATTCAGGTTCATTAGAAATACTATTATATTGAGTAGGACAATTAAATATTTATTAAATAATAAATTTACTCATATTAATACCCTCCAGTTCAATAGAATATAACATTCAAATTTAAATAATAATATCTTTTAATATATCTTAATTTTGTGAAAACCATAGTGTTTCATGTCCAATAATCTATCACCATTATTGTTGTTTTAAAATAAATTCTAAGTAGGTTAATCCCCATCCCCCAACCCTAAAAAAATTACTCCCTCCCAATTATATATGAGTCATCAATGTTTCAATATTTAAAAATACCTTAGTATTATCCCACATTTTGAAAAGGAATAAATGAACTTTGTTTAAAAAGAGAATGTGAGAATCATAATGTATAATTAAAATAGAATATAAATATGTTTTACGACTATATGAAAATTTTGGATGTTAAAATTTATATATTAAGTATAAATATATCATCCATGTACTAATATAGAGTTATATAAAAAATTTTATTTGATGAATATTTCCAAATATTGTGGGAATAATTCAGAATCAAGGTAGATAAATAAAAAAACAACATTAATTAATTTCATTTATTTTCATAATAAAAATTTAATCATTTGGTCATGGTTCGATCAATTTCAACTTTATCTCATACACTGTAGCAACCTAGAAATTTCAAGGAAATTTTTTTCTTAATTTCATAGCAATTTTACGAGTTTGTAGCTACTGATGGAACTCGACTCCGAGGCTTGGTGTGCCCGAAATCAATTTATGATGTTTATCTCGGGTACGTTCAAGGAACAATTTAGTGGGTTTCTCTATATTTTGAACCGGGTCTCAGAATTGAAATCTCAGGGCACTGATGAACTGGCAGCACCGATAATTGCTTAAGAGGTCCTTTGTTGCAGTTGTGTTTGAAGAAGGATGATAATTATTTTTTTGGGAATTAGTTTTCAATATATAAAATTGTTGAAGAATTTTATTTTGTAAACTTGGATGTTAAACCCTTTTCTTGGATAGATTAATTAAAATTAAGTGAAACCTTATTTTAATTTGGTTGGAACTTGTTTTGTTGGGGGAAACTTCTTGAGAGAGAGATTTTGTGAAGAAAGAGGGGAATTTCTCCATTGTCGAAGAAGGATGTCTCCTTTCACGAAGATCGACAACAAACCTTCCATTATCTTCTCCGTGACAATAGAGGAGACACTGCTTCCTCCTCGGGCGAACTCCGACAACGTCAATGAATCCTCTCCTCGCGACACCGTCTTCTGCGACGCCGACGTTCGTCATCAATTGTTGAGGTAGGGGGATTGGTTAATTTATTTAAAATAAATTACTACCTCATTCTCGTTGTATTCTAGTGAACATCTCGGCTGACTATTACTGTCTTACGCAGAGGGCGCATGCCGAACAATCACGACCCGACAACCCTCTATCGTTTCTTGTCCTGTTTGGAATCAGAAAGCAGTGACGAACAAAGGAAGAAAATGAGTGTCGAATGCACATGGAGGAACCACGGCCTGCAAACATGGGCTGCTCGACCGACGAAGGAGTTCGGGCCGAAGAAAGGAACCGCGGTGCCCCACGGCGCTGCGCTGTGGAAAACACAGCCCTCATAGGTTGGGCCGCTTTAGCGGATGAACCGGCCAGCCAGTCGGCTGGCCTGGCGAAGGGGAGTTGCTGCACTAGTAGGGCACCGCGCCGGAGAACCAGTCGGCCCATCTTCCAGCAGGGTGGAGAAGATCCACGAAAACAGGAGGGCGTCGTGCCAGAAGAACCTGCGGCCCAACCATGGAGGCCGCTTGCACCAAATGGCCGGCCAGCATAGCCGGCCGGTTTGGGAAGGGTGGCCCCGCCGGTTCAGACTGCCTAGGGGTTGTGCCCCTCAGACCGCTCGGCCCCCATGCCGATCCAGCCAGGCCGCGCTCCTCGCCGGGCCATGTCCGGCCGGGCCGCGCCCCTCGGGCGAGGCCTCCCGACTCACTGGGCCGGTCCGACCCCTTTTCCGGGTCAGACCCGCCAAAACCGAGTCGAACTGACCCGACAGCCCATCAAATCAAACGAACAGGGCCCGTTTTCACTTAAACATGAATAACATGAAGACTACGCGTCCGAACGATGTGCCATATATGGAACTAGGACCCTCACGATGAGACAGTCCTTTTGGGATACTCTTTGTGAGTTTTGGATGACTTGGGAAAACGGCTGGGTTTGGAACTAGTGTAATTCCAACCGGGCCCTCGGAGCAGAAATGCTTATAACATAAGAACCGGACGTCCGATTGACGTGTGATCGACAATGTTGGATTCCTCACAATGAGACAGTTCTTTTGGCATACTTCCCCTATGTTTTAGATGTAGTTGGAGTATGGTCGGGTGGGATTGTACCCGAAATCCATCCGGGCCCCTGGAATGTAAATGCTAATAACTCACAGACAGTGCGTCTGATTGACGCGCCGTCTGCTGAGTTGAGATCTCTTTGATGAGGTGGTCCTTTGACATTCTTCCAGGTGAGTTTATGTAAAACTTGTAAGTATTGACCAGTGTCTTGTGGTGCGGATCCTCCGAGAGACGAGCATACAGAGTACGGTGAACTTGTAGCTGGCTGAGACCTGATGACTACATGTCCTATTCGATTTGGAGTGACTTGAATTGCCCAGTGGGGAGCACTAAATTGTGATGTGGTAGACCCATGGCGGAGGAGCACTACTTTGTGAGGTGTCAGACCCATGGTACTCGACAGGAGGAGTGCCTCTATAGACTATGAGGGGGGAGTACTACTATGTGAGGTGGCAGACCCATGGTGGGGGGAACTATATTGTGATGTGGCTGACCCATGGTACTCGACAGGAGGGTTACCTCAGCAGTCTCAGGTTAGTGAGTATCACCTTGGAGTCCTGAAAGGACTACTATGCTCGACAGAGGAGATGTTCTCCAGCTTCCGTTTTTTCGTCATCGTGAATAAAAATCCTTGTTTGAGGTGAGTCATTGACCTTTGTATTTTCCTCATGATTGAGATTGGTTACTTGATAACATAGGTATATGTATGGGAATATACATATGTAAAGGTTATCTGTTGAGATATTTTATTGTGGTTTATCCTTGTTGGATTTAGTGAGCCCTTGAGGGTCTCGGGGTCCCTATTGAGTATTGTTATACTCACCTTTGCACGGGCTATGCCCGCACCTCATTGTGTTAGATGCCGAAGAAGGACAGTGCTGATGGAGGTGAAGTGTACGAGGACTAGACGACACCAAGATGTGGACCTCATGATGAGTCGGTACCCGGAGGTAGACCTCACGATGAGTCGGTACCCGTAAGAGGTTGACGGATGTGGGCGCTGAGGGGGCTATCTGTACCTACCCTTCAGTTATGATATGTGGTGGACGATCTAGGATCTGTGCTATCTGTACCAACCCTTCAGGTAGGATCCGTGGTGGACGATCCAGGAGCTGCTTGAAAAATTCTAGCTATTTTGTCTTTTAACTTGTACTTTACAGTGGGGATTGTATTTCCGTCCCCTTACTTCCAGCACTACATTAGATTTTAGTTTTACATAGTGTTTTATTCTCCTTGTACTCTGGTTGTGTGTGTTTTTACGTTTCATAATGGCAATGCCTTCACTTTTAATCGATATTTACACCTTCGGTGCTAGTCTCCAGCCCCTGGCCTATGTAAGGTGGGCTTGGGAAAGTCACGGCATCGACCCCGAGGATGGGTCGTGACAAATTGGTATCAGAGTTAGGTTCTACTGCATAACATAGGAATCTATTATTTTCTTTCTTTGAATCAATGGTGTTTAGGGTACTAAGTGTGGTTTTCAGTTCAGGGAGTCCAGTGTTGGAGCGTCCAGCCGACGTATCCAGACACCAAGACCCCGACTTCTGTTTTCTGACTCTGTTCAAGAAAACACAGATTGCATGTGTGTTTTTGAAAGTTTCTTTTATGTTATCTCAAACAAGGTTAGCTCACAAGGTATAGTATTTGACCATGTCACATCTATTTCTTTCAGGATGCCTCCCCGCGGACGACCAACTAGAGCCCCGAGAGCAATACGTACTGACAGCCAGTCGAGTGATGAGGCCTCAGTACAGAGCCCTCTTCATGTTGATTCACCAGTAGAGGCACCAGTGGTACTATCAGTCATTGGTCCACCGATGCCACCAGCCCCAGCAGTAGAGAGTGCACGTTGCATGAGAACGTTGCATGAGTAACAGTGCGAGAGGCCACCCAGGTTCTAGGGAGAGACGGATCCAAAGGCCGATGAGGATTGTCTGGAGGCTGTGGTGAGAGTCTTTTGACTGGTAGGGACACAATCCGACTTCATTGTGATCCTTGCTTCCAGCCGCCTATAAGCAGCAGCAGGTAGATGGTGGAGCCTGATTTTCCAGATGCACGATGAGGTGAAACTCTTATGGGCAGACTTTGATAGCCTATTCCGGGAAGAGTTTGTACAAGCGACCATTTGAGCGGTGCAGATACAGGAGCTACTGCATCTTCAGCAGGGTAGCATGACAGTGGCACAGCACTTGGCGAGGATCACAGACCTCTCATGCTTCTCTATAGACATAGTATGAGATCCGTTCTTCAGGGCTCGAACCATCGAGCAGGGGCTCAGGTGAGAAATTAGAGCTTCAGTTGTCTCCCACAGCATCCCGACATAGACAGGGGTGTTGGAGCGAGCCCTCTTAGTGGAGACTTTCCTTGCTGAGCAGTCTCCAACAATGGGATCCACCACATGCCGGCATGCGGTAGATTCTTCTGTAACGAGAAGTAGACAGATGACGTAGAGGTCCAAGAGGAACAAACCTAGAGGTGGTCAACCTCACAACTCAGGATCGGTAGTGCGAGACACTCAGGGTAGAGATAGAGCCAGTCCTAAATGGGATATTCATGTTATTTTCAAAAAAAAATGGTTTATATTTTTCTTAAAATGGGAATGGATTTTTAATTTTAATAGTTAGAATATAAAAATATTTTCTTCCTTAACGGCCAATCAATATTTTAAATCATAGTTAACATTTCATCCAAGGATATTTTTAATTAAATTTATATGAAGAAAATTTATGAATTTTTTATAAATACATTTTAAGATTAAAAGGAAATTTTCACAAAAATTGTTAGTAATTAATTTTTTACCCTATTACTATTCAGTAATGACTTCAATGAATTATTTTTCGTATGTCATAATGGGGATATATTCTATTAATGTCATCATTATTAACTATTTTTATTGTTTATTATCTGTTTGATATGGGATGAACAAATTTAATATAATTCACTTTTTTACTCTGGGAAATTTATGATTATGTTTATTTGATAGGTGTATATAATAAAATTTTCTATTATATTTTTTCCATAAAAATTATTATTTTCATTACATTTCACAGCTTTTATATAATTTACAAATTTTTCTTATTATGTGATAATTGTGTCCAAGTTTTAGATATCCCCTTGATGCAAAGCCAAGTCTAATGAGACAAATCTGTTTGCTAAATTATATGTCTTTCTACCTGTATGTTTAAACATCATTGTAAAAGGTGTTGTGGGTATATTTCATATTTCATGAATTATGCATTCCCAAATTATGAGATCATTTATTAATGTTTGTGTGATTATTAGATTAGTTAGAATATCAATTAATAATTTCATGATTATGTGACTATTTATATGTCTTTATATGATTATTATTTATATCCCCCATATATTCATAGTTTACTATGTATATGGCATGTGTTTAATTTATTTACCTTACCATATTTATTATGAATATTTTTTTTGGTTTCCTATATATGTTAAACCCTAATGAACACCAGATGTCACTCCTTTTATTATGTTTAATTACCACTAGGATGCAAGGAAGTGTATTGTGATTGATATTTGTCGATATTCCATGAGTAATAATGGGAAATTTAATGATAATATATTTTATATTTCATTATTTCAATTGTATGTGAAATTCTTGTATTTATCTAGTTTACAAAGATTACTATTATTTTTCGTACATAGGGTGGTGATACATTTTATAAAGATCAAATTTCATAAAGTAAAAACCAGATTTAAGATTCTAGATTTAGGTTCATTAGAAATAATATTATATTGATTAAGACAATTAAATATTTATTAAATAATAAATTTACTCATATTACTAACCTCTAATTCAATAGATTATAACATTCAAATTTAAATAATAATATCTTTCAATATATCTTAATTTTGTGAAAACCATAGTGTTTCATGTCAAATAATCTATCACCATTATTGTTGTTTTAAACTAAATTCTAAGTAGGTAGATCCCCATCACCCACCCTAAAAAAATTACTCCCTCCCAATTATATCTGAGTCATCAATGTTTCAATATTTGAAAATACCTTAGTTTAATCCCACATTTTGAAAAGGTATAAATGTACATCGTTTAAAAATAGAATGTGATAATCAGAATGCATAATTAAAAAAGAATATAAATATGTTCTGTGATTATAAGAACATTTTTTGATGTTAAAATTTATATATGATGGAGAAATATATCATACATGTACAAATATAGAGTGATTTAAAAAAATTTATGTGATGAATATTTCCAAATATTGTGGGATTAATTCATAATCAAGGTAGATAAATGAAAAAACAACATTAATTAATTTCATTTATTTTCATAAGAATAATTTAATCATTTTGTCATGGTTCGATCAATTTCCACTTTATCTCATACACTCGAAAGACCCAGAAATTTCAAGGAAATTTTTTTCTTAATTTCGTTGGAATTTTATGAGTTTGTAGCTTCTGATGGCACTCGATTCTCAGGCCCGGTGTGCCCGAAATCATTTTCCGAAGTTTATCTTGGGTACATTCAGTGAACGAACGAGCAGGTTTTTATATCTTTTGAACCGGTGCTCAGAATTTAAATCTAAGGGAACCGATGAACTGGCAGCATCGGTAATTGATTAAGAGGACCTTTACCATAGTTGTGTTTAAAGATGGATGAGAATTTTTATTTGGAGAATTAGTTTTAAATAAATAAATTTTTTTCGAATTTTATTTTGTAACCTTGGATGTTAAACCCTTCCATGGGTAGTTGTTGGTGGAGCCCACAACCCAGCAACTTTTAATTTGTGGTTATATGAGAGGTGGGGCTGACACGAGCCCCAACATTTCATTTTCCCCAAACTCCCTTAAACACCCTACATTAATTTTTTAAACTCCCATGTTAATGTTGGCAACTCTCCCATTTATGAGACCTCTCACCTCCTCCTCTCCCCCTATTTAACTTTTTCCAACACACCTTATTTAATTAATAGAACCTATTCAATTAATTAATTAAGAGATTCAAATTTTTAATGGCATGGATAGTTTAATTAAAATTAGATGAAAACATATTTTAATTGGGTTGGCACTTGTTTTGTTGGGGGAAACATCTTGAGAGAGAGATTTTGTGAAGAAATAGGCGAATTTATCCTTTGTCGAAGAACGATGTCTCTTTCCATGAAGATCGAAAAAACACCTTCCATTCTCTTCTTGGCAAAAATAGAGGAGACGCGGCTTCCTCCATGGGCGCACTCTGACGACGTCAATGAATACTCACCTCGCGACACCGTCTTCTGCGACGCCGACGTTCATTATCAATTAATTAGGTAGGGGGATTGATTAAATTATTTAAAATAAATTAATACCTCATTCTCGTTGTATTCGATTGAACATCGTGTCCGACTATTAGAGTCTTATGCGAAGGGTGCAGGCTTAACAAACATGGCCTGTTGACCCACTGTTATTTCTTGTCTTGTTTGGAATCAGAAAGTAGTGACGAAAAAAGGCGGAAAATGAGCGCAGACACACATGGAAGAACCGTGGCGCCGCATGGCACTGCGCTGCAGAAACCACAACTCTAATAGCGTGGGCCGCTTCAGCAGATGAACCGGCCGGCCTGTCGGCCGGCCGGTCAAAGGGGAGCCGCTGCGCCAGGAGGGCACCGCACCGGAGAACCGGTCGGCCCTTGTGCCGACTGGGTGGAGCAGATCTGAAATGCCAGGAGGACGCCGCGCCGGAAGAACCTGTGGCCCAACTATGTAGGCCGCTTGCACCAGAAGGCCAGCCGGCCTAGCTGGACGGTTTGGGAAGGGTGGCGCCGCCTGTTTGGACTGCCGAGGGGTCACGCACCTCGGACCGCTCGGCCCTCGAGCCGAGCCAGCCGGGCCGCACGCCTCCCTGGGCCGCGCCCAGCTAGGTCGCGCCCCTCTGGACTAGGCCACGCCACGCTGCACCCCTTGGGCGAGGCCACACGCCTCACCGGGCCGGTCCGACCCCTTTTCTAGGTCAGACCCTCCAAAACTGAGTCGCTCCAACCCGACAGCCAATCGGATTTAACGAACCGGGCCAGTTTTCACTTAAACGTTAATAACATGATGACCACGCGTTCAAACTATGCACCGTCTATGGCACCAGGACCCTCACAATGAGGCAATCCTTTTGAGATACTCTATGTGAGTTTTGGACGACTTGATAAAATGGTTGGGTTTGGAACAAGTGTAATTCCAACCGGGCCATCGGAGTGGAAACACTTATAACATAAGGACCAGACATCCGATTGACATGTCGTCGACAATGTTGGATTCCTCTCGATGAGATAGTTCTTTTGGAATACGTCCCATGTTGTTTGGATGTTGTTGGAGTATGGCTGGGTTGGATTGTACCCGAAATCCAACCGGGCCCCGGGAATGGAAATGCTAATAACTCATAGACCGGGCGTCCGATTGACACGCCGTCTGCTGCGTTGATACCCCTATGATGAGGTGGTTCTTTGAGATATTTCCACATGAGTTTATGTAAAACATGGAAGTATCGACCAGTGGATTGTGGTGCGGATCCTCCCGGAGATGAGAATACGGAGTACGGTGACCTTGTAGCTGGCTGAGACCTGATGAATGGTTGTCCGATTCGATTCGGAGTGAGTTGAATTGCCCAATGGGGAGAACAACATTGTGAGATGGCAGTCCCATGGCAGAGGAGCACAACATTGTGAGGTGTCAGACCCACGATACTCGATAGGAGGAGTAGATCTATAGGCTATAAGGGGTGAACACTACTTTGTGAGGTGGCAGACCCATAGTGGGGGGCACTACATTGTGATGTGGCTGACCCACGGTACTCGACAGGAGGATTACCTCAGTAGTCAAATGTTACTGAGTACCACCTCAGAGTCTAGGTAAGTGTACTACGCTCGAAAGAGGAGGAGTTCTCAAACATCCATGTTTTCTTCATCATGAGTAAGAATCCTTGTTTGAGCTCAGTCATTGTCATTTGTGTTTTCCTCATGATTGATATGGGTTACTTGATTACTTATGTATATGTATGGGCATATACATAGGTAAAAGTTATCTGTTGAGAGATTTATTTGTGGTTTATCCATGTTGAATTTAGAGAGAACTTGAGGGTCTCGGGTTCCCAATTGAGTATTGTTATACTCACCATTGCCCGGGCTATGCCCGCACCTCACTGTGTTAGAAGCAGACGAAGGACAGTACTGATGGAGAACGAGTGTACGAGGACTGGATGGCACCTGGAGGTGGACCTCATGACGAGTCGGTACCCATAGGTGGACCTCGGGACGAGTCGGTACCTGGAGGAGGTTGACGGATGAGGGCGCTGAGGAGGCTATCTGTACCTACCCTTCAGTTAGGATCTGTGGTGGACAATCTAGGAGATGCGCTATCTGTACCTACCCTTCATGTAGGATCCGTGGAGGATGATCTAGGAGCTGCTTGATACCTTCCAGGTGTTTTGTCTTTTACCTTGTACTTTACAGTGGGGCTTGTATTTCCATCCCCTTACATTATGCACTACATCTTTTTTCAGTTTTACTTACTATTTTCTTCCTCTTGTAATCTATTTGTGTGTGTTTTTACGTTTGATAAAGGCAATGCCTTCCCTTTTTATCAGGATTTACGCCTTTGGTGCTAGTCGCCAATCCCTGGCCAATGGAAGGTGGGAATGGGGTAGTCACGACATGGGCCCCGAGGATGGGTCATGACAAATTGGAATCAGAGGGAGGTTCTAGCGTAGAACAGAGGACTATGATATTTTCATTCTGTGAAGAAATAGTGTTTAGGGTACTAGGCTTGGTTTTCAGTTTAAGGAGTCCAGTGTCGGTGCGGGTGGCCGACGTATCCATACACAAAGACCCCGACTTCTGATTTCTGACTCAGTGCATTAAACATAGATTGTGTGTGTGTTTTTAAAAGTTTCTTTTATGTCAGCTCAAACAAGGATACCTCACCAGGTATAGTCTTTAATAGTGTTTCATATGATTCTTTGAGGATGCCTCCCCTTGGACGACCAGCTAGAGCCCCGAGAGCTGTACGTACTGAAAGCCTGCCGAGCGACGAGGCCTCAGTACATGGCCCTCTTCAAGGTGAGGCACCAGCAGAGGCACCAGCGGTACTATCAGTCGTTGGGCCACCAATGCCACCAGCCCCAATAGTAGAGAGTTCACGTCACTTGAGCACATGGCCCGGGTACCAGTGCTAGAGGCCACCCATGTTCCAAAGAGAGATGGATCCAAAGGCGGATGAGGATTGTCTGGAGGCTGTGGCGAGAGTCTTTAGACTGGTAGGGACAACATCTGACTTCATGGTGATCCATTCTTCCATCCTCTTACAGATAGCAGCCTGCAGATGGTGGAGACTGATGCTCCATATGCACGATTAGGTGACACTCTTATGGGCATACATCGATAGCCTACTCCGGGCAGAGTTCGTACAAGCCTCCCTTCGAGTGGTGCAGATATTGGAGCTACTGCATCTTCAGTAGGGTAGCATTAGAGTATCACAGTACTCTACAAGGTTCATAGACCTCTCGTTCTTCTCTATTTTCATAATATGAGACTCGTTCTTCAGGGCTCAGACCTTCGAGCAGGGGCTCAGGCAAGAAATTAGAGCTTAAGTTGTCTCCAACAGCATCTCGACACAGACATGGGTGTTGGAGCGAGCCCTCTTAGAGTAAAGTTTCCTTTCTGAGTAGTCTCTAACAGTGGGATCCACCACTTTCTGGCATGTGGCAGAGTCTTCTGCCGCGGGAAGTAGACAGATGACGCAGAGGTCTAAGAGAATCAGACCTATAAGTGGTCAACCGCACAACTTAGGATCAGAAGTGCGAGGCACCCAGGGTAGAGACAGATCCAGTCCTGACATGCTGTGTTACACATGCTGCGGATAGGGTCACATGGCTCGTGACTGTCAGACCCACCGCTCATATGATCAGCAGATGGATGAAGGACCTCATTGGCAGAGGAAGAGGATCGATCTAGGAGGACCGTAAGGAGTAGGAGACCGAGGCATAGGAGCAGGCCGTGCAGCTGGTTGTGGAAGACGCTTCGAGGTTCTTCCACCACCACCACCAGGAGGTCCACCCTGACCACAGGGAATAGGTGTACATGGAAGATCACAGCTTCATGTAGCTAAAGCATACGACCATGGAACTGTGGAAGTAGGTGGATGGGAGGAAGACTAGTTCCATGCATGGAGGCCTTTGTTTTTGGTGCTTCTAAGCTTCCTTGTTGTTTTTGTTTGTGGTTATTATGTGTCTTTGTACTTTGAGCTACAGTAATAATATAAACGTGTCCTTGTGTAGTTGCTTTCCTTTCTTTTTTTTGGTTAATACTAAGAGGTTTCAGTTAAAACTGTTGACTTGACCCTCACTTTAAAGATTCCTACTGGAGGAGACACAATGATCACACACTAATGCCGATAGTGTGAATCAACCCTTGGAGGCGAGAGTGACTATTAGATCTCTTTGTAATAGCGTTTAGGCCTTACAATGTTTTCCATAGCATGAATTATTACCGTTCATGTCAGGATTGACTATATTTGGAAAAGGATGTGTTTCATCTAGGGGATGAGACCAGATTTCTCTTTTCGGAAATGGGGATATGTTTGCAGCTCTTGTAGGACCAGAGATGGTTCAGTCTATGAAGGAAAAGGTACAGATCATACAAGAGCAGATGAAGACTATAGAGATTAGATAGTAGTCCTATGATGATAGAAGATAGAGACCAACGGAGTTCGAGGATGATGACCACATCTTCTTACGGGTCTAACCTCGATGAGGTCTATGGAGATTTGGATGGGGCAGCAAGTTATCTCCCTGTTTCTTTGGACTTTTCTCGGTCCTCTTCAAAGTAGGGGAGGTGGCTTAACACCTGGACCTTTTACCTCATTTGCGTCGGGCGCACGACATATTCCACGTATCTTAGCTGAGGAGATACGAGCACGACCCATCCCACATCATTGACCACGTGGAGACTATCAAAGAGGTTCCAATGGAGATTGAGGATCGACAAGAGCATGTCCTGCATGTACGGTCGATTCCTATAGTTCACATTATCTGGAAGCACCAGAACCTCCAGGGAAGCACATGGGAGCAAGAGGCTCAAATGCGTGCTCAGTACCTCCTTTAGTTTTTCTAGTTTGTGCTATAGCTTTACGGGGATGTAAATCCCTGATGTTGGAGTAATTTAAATACCCATAAATTTCAATGAATTTTTTTTTTAATTTCTTCAAAAAATTTCGTGTCTGTAGCTTTTGACAGCACTCGATTCCAGGGCCCGATGTGCCTAGAATCAATTTTCGAAGTTTAGCTCGGGTACGTTGCGTGAACGAACGAGCGGGTTTTTCTATCTTTTGAACCTGTGCTTGAAATTGAAATCTGAGGGAACTGATGAACTTGTAGTGTCGGCAATTGCTTAAGGGGACCTTTACCGTAGTTGCGTTTTAAGTGGGTTGAGAATTATTATTTGGGGAATTAGTTTTAAATGAATTAAATTGTCAAATATTTTTATTTCGTATCCTTGGAAGTTAAACCATTCCATGGGAAGTTTTTGGTGGATCCCATAACCACCCGACATCCCATGTGTGGTTATATTAGAGGTGGGTCACACACTAGCCCCAACCTTTCATTTTCCCCAAACTCCCATAAACCCCCTATATTAATTTTTTAAACTCCCATGTTAATGTTGACAACTCTCCCATTTATGAGACCTCTCACCTCCTCCTCTCTCCCACATTAACTATTGCTATCAAACCTTATTTAATTAATGGAACATATTCAATTAATTAATTAAGAGATACATATTTTGAATAGATTGGAATGTTTATTTAAAATAAGTTGAAACATTATTTTAATTGGGTTGGAACTTGTTTTTTGGGGGAAACTTCTTGAGAGAGAGGTTTTGTGAAGAAAGATGGGAATTTATCCTTTATCGAAGAATGACGTCTCCTTCCACAAAGATCAACAACGCAGCTTCCATTCTATTCTCTATGACAAGAGAGGATACGTTTCTTCTTCCTCGGGCACACTCCGACGACATCCACGAATCCTCATCTCATAATGCCATATTCTCCGACGCTGACGTTCGTCATCAATTATTGAGGTCTAGGTTTTGATTAATTTATTTAAAATAAATTACTCCATCGTTCTCGTTGTACATGAGTGAACATATTGGCCGATTGTTACCGTCTTATGCAGAGGGCACGGGCCGAACAAACATGGCCCGAAGACCATTCATCATTTCTTGTCTTGTTTGGAATCGGGAAGCGGTGATGAATAAAGGCGGAAAACTAGCGCCAGATGCACATGGAGGAACTGCGGCCCGCAACCATGGTCCTCTCGATCGACGAAGGAGTTCGGGCCGAAAGAAGCATCCGAGGTACTCCATGGGCCCATGCTACGAAAACCACAGCCCGCATCGGGCGGTCCACTTAGGCGGAAGAACGGGTTGTCCTGTCGGACAACTGGGCGAAGGGGATCCGTCACGACAAGAGGGCGTCGTGCCGGAGAACCGGCCGGCCTGTAGGCCGGCCGGGTGGAGCAGATCCATGGTTCCATGAGGGTGCCTCACTGAATGAACAAGCGGCCCGCCCATGTGGGTTGCTTGTGCCAGAAGACCGGCTGGCCTAGCCGGCCGGTTTGGGAAGGGCGACGTCGGTTCGGATAGTCAAGGGGTCGGACCCCTCGGATCGCCCGGTCGGGCCTTGCCCAGCCGGGCTGTGCCCGGCCGCGCCGCGACCCTTCGGGCTGGGCTGCACCCCTCGAGCCAGGCCGCGCGGCTCACTAGGCCAGTCCGACCCCTTTTCTGGGTCGGACCCCACAAAACTGAGTCGACCTAACACGTCAGCCCATCGGGTCTAACGGATCGCGACCATTTACACTTAAACGTGAATAACATGAAGACTGCACGTCCGATCGACGCGCCGTCTACGGAACTGGGACCATCGCGATGAGGATGTCATTTTTGGTTACTCATTGTGAGTTTTGGATGACATTGGAAAATGGCTGGGTTTGAAATGAATATAATTCCAATCGGGCCCTCGGAGCAGAAATGCTTATAACATAAGGACCGGACGTCCGATTGACGTGTCCTCGACTATGTTGGATTCACCTCGATGAGAAGGTTCTTTTTGCATACATCACCTGAGGGTTGGACGTAGTTGTAGTATGGCCGGGTTGGATTGTACCCAAAATCCAACCAGGCCCCTGGAACAGAAATGTTAATAACTCACAGATCGGGTGTCTGATTGACGTGCTTTCTATTGCATTGAGAACCCTATGACGAGGAGGTCCTTTGAGATACTCCCACATGAGTTTACGTAACGAATGTAAGTATCGACCAGTGGCTCATGGAGCAGAACCTCATGGAGACGATCATACATAGTATGGTTACCCTGTACCTGGCTGAGACCAGATTATTGCTTGTTCAATTCGATTCGGAGTCACTCAAATTGCCTAGTGGGGAGCACTACTTTGTGAGGTGGCAGAACCATGGTGGAGGAGCACTACATTTTGAGGTGATATAAGTATGGTACTTGATAGGAGGAGTACCTCTGTAGGCTCTGAGGGGGGAGCACTACTGCGTGAGGTGGAAGACCCATGGCGGGGGAGCACTACATTGTGAGGTGGCCGACCTGCAGTACTCGACGGGAGGAGTACCTCACCAGTCTATGGTTTGGGAGTAGCACCTCGAAGTCATGATATGAATATGGAGCTCGATAGAGGAGGAGTTCTCCACCAGCCTTGTTTTCTTAATCATGAATAAAAATCACGGTTTGAGCTGAGTCATTGACCTTTGTGTTTTCCTCATTATTTAGATGGTTTACTTGATAACATTGTTATATGTATGGTAATATACTTAAGTAAAGGTTATCTGTTGATATATTTCTTTGTGGTTTATCCTTGATGGATTTAGTGAGACCTTGAGGGTCTCGGGGTCCTAACTGAGTATCGTTATACTCACCCCTGCAAGGGCTATTCCTGCACCTCGTTGTGTTGGATGCAGACAACAGACAGCGCTGATGGAGGCCGAGTGTACGAGGAATAGACGACACCTGGAAGTGGACCTCATGACAATTTGGTACTCGGAGGTGGACCTCACGATGAGGTGGTTCTCGGAGTAGGTTGACGAACAAGGGCGCTGAGGAGTATATCTGTACCTACCCTTCTTATAGGATTCATGGTGGACGATCTTCAAGCTACGCTATCTTTACCTACCCTTCTGGTAGGTTCCGTGGTGGATGATCCAGGATATACTTTTCACCTTCCAGCCATTTTTTCTTTTACATTGTACGTTACAGTTAGGCTTGTATTTATGTCCCCTTACTTTCAGCAGTACTTTTGTTTTCAGTTTTAATTAGTGTTTTCTTCCACATGTACTCTGGTTTTGTGTGTGTTTACATTTAATAAAAGCAATGCCTTCCCTTTTTATCCGGATTTACGCCTTTGGTGCTAGTATCCAAACCCTAGCCTATGGAAGGAGGGATTGGGGTAGTCATGCCATGAGCCCCGAGGATGGGTTGTGACATACACTGAAAATTGAATAATAAAGATTATATTTCCATTCCTAAAACTGTAAAATTGATTTTTTTTAATGGATCATAAGATTTAGAAACTAATGAAATGTAATTCATCTGATATCTAGATATTTTCAAAACAAAAAATGATTAACTAATGTTATCCAAAATAGAAAATTCAAACACTAAAATATAATTCCTCAACAAATACCCCATAATATCTTCCTAAAACATTATATAAGTATTTAACTATAAATCATTTCAAAAATATATATCACAAAAAAATAAAAATCAAAATAACTTTAAAGAAGGTCAATAAATATATAAAATCAACATAACATAAATACCTAAAACAATATAATGTATCTCTTAATGTAAGATATAAAATATATGACTCGATTGATTATATACATTCTGAAAATAATATAGAAACCTAATTCAATATAAAACCTTAATGAAAGTATAGCAACATCTGACAATTGACTCCCTTATTTTTACATAAATAAAATAAAATATCATCTACTAAATTCTATACGTTAAACAATAAAATAAAATTAATAAAATTAAACTTAAACAACTTTCTTATCACATAATTAAAAATTTCCATGGTTTGAAATACTATCCTATTCACCTTATCATTATCAATCACCCCTTTATCTCATATAATTATTATAAGATTTTAATTTGGAATATATTAAGAGTTATGTATCTATCATGAAAGTGTTTTATATAATATATTACCTTATTATTAATTCACCTTTACATGAAATCCCAACCGTTAATCTTATTCCTACAAATACATAATGATAACCCTATGCAAAATAGTCATTATATGATTCATTATTTTAATAACTTGAATATCAAGGATTAAAAACTTCTATGATTTATTTTTTTAATATGAAACATAAAAAATTCAATAATTCCACATTACTGATTTATATAGAAATGTTCCTTCCTTTCAAATGGGTTTTACCACAAGAATTGGGAATTTACTCATATAATGAACATATTCCCCGCACACAATACATTGAGCGTTAATTGGTAATATAATATGTGTTTTATTTCTCTTTATAGAAATATAAATTTTTTATGGGAAATTACATTTCCTTATAAAAAATATTTCCACACATAAAATGTCTTATCATTCTTCTAATACATTCCCCATACATGGTTTTTATCACATAAACAACATGTAAGAATATTATTCTTATACCCTATATGATTTTAAGGAAACTTTTTTTTCTCCCACTATGTATCCTAGTAAAGTCAACCTTGATGGTATTGTTAAACATATAACAAGATAAATTATTGGGAACAATTACATGATTTTACATTCTATATCTCTCTTCACTTGGTTTATTATGAGGGTATCAATCCCACTATATGAAACATTCAGTGTTAATATAATTTTACATAGTTAAAGGAATTAGATCATACTAAAAAATAGTCTAATAAACAATAATTATAGAGAGAAATAATTATAAATAATCCATAGTATTTATAAATCATGTCAGTCTCTATTCAATTGATATAACCTTAGGTTTATTCTTAACCATCCTTTATTATCATCTATTCAAATCCTTTATAATTATTCATAATAAAATGTGATTTACCATATATATTAAATGTCAGAGTGTAATATTGGTTTCAAAGTAAGGGTGCACTCACCATAAACTGGAATGATTGTGGATATATTCTAAACCCACTATATTTGTGGTTATTGCACCTAGTTCAATATATTCCAAATACACATCCACTAATAGTATCTATACATGGATATGTTAAATGAAAACCACATAATCTATAACTTATAAAAAATATTGGATGTTATGTTATACTTATACATGCCCCAAGGGTTTCTCCATGGTTACTTATTCCTAATCTATAAAGAATTATTGGACATATATGTTATAAAAAATATGAAAACCTAAGTCGTTATTACATTGATATTACACATCAATAAATTAATACTGAATATATTTAAAAAATATATGCTACAAACCTATAAATGATTATTTTATTTAGAGACTATATAAACAATCATATTATTTCATGAAAGATATTAATTATCTCCTATAGAAATATTTCTACACTGTACACATAAAGGACATTCCCAACATAATAAATTCATTTATAACCAATGGAAAATTAACATAAGAAAGGGTTACATAAATTTCTCATGAATTATAAATAATGGAGATATCAAAGATCACTAAATAAAGACATGACTAAAAGGGCATGAGAACATGGTTTAATCTTTTGAAAACTATACCCATCATTACATAAATCAAAATCAACAAACTTTTTATAATTTTGGGTGTTTTTTAATACATTAATCATAAATTAATAAAATAACATGAGTAATGAGGGTTTAATATTGGTGTATGACATATATTTATTGTATTACACAAGGCATATAATATCATTTCCTCAATGAAGTTACACTTTTAGTAATATAATAATGGAATGGGTTCACTGCTCATTCCACCATTTCCTTAGTAAATGATATTTACCAATACTGTCATAGTGGATATATTCACATAGTGAATTGGTTTCTCCACCCATTTGAGTTCTTATTATCACATGAGATATGCATAGGTAGCTAATATATTAGAGGATAATTTAATTCTGATTCCACCCATTTAATAACGAGAACCATATATTTGTGTTCCACAAGAACATAGAAAATTTATCATATCATACCACAAAGAAATACAATGAGTTTCATGAATATCAAATCATTTTAGGATAGCATAGCCTGTGGAGAAGAAAAGCGATTCATAAAGGATTCATCAAAACCTACTTATCCCATTGGAAGGAAAATATTTTCGTAGAATCATACATAAAAAATTATCACCCTTCAATATTTTTCATCACAAGAATTTAATAGATTGAAATAGGAAGGTTTTATCGGTTCTTATCACTTATAAATAATATGTATCTTTAATGGATGTTATCAATGTCAAAATATTTCAATAAAATATCACTAGAACATTTCTTGATGAAAATTATGTTTTCATTTTGATGTTACTTATTAAAATCGATAATTTTTCAAAATATTATGGAATTTTTTTATTCTAAATGAACCATAAGAAATATATAATGGATTATTCAATGAATTATTTGGTCATAATGGTGTATTTTGTGTCATGTTGTTTAATTTAAAAGAAATATTCCTTTAATATTATCGATAAAGTGAAAAATATCTTAATTTGAAAATGACAATATTATTACAATATAAAAATTCATAAAAATACAATAATGAGTTTTAATTACATTATACACTCATATGAGAGTATAAAAACATTTATAAAAATGTATTTTTAGAAAACATGGACATGGTACAAAAATAATTTTTGACCCAAGCGTGAAATATATCCAATTTTCAACAATACAATAATTTTAGTATAAAAAGTTATTAATGAGGGAAATATTTAGGGAAAAATATTATTTATTTAGAAAAGTATTAGAGAATAATATTTTTAGTATTATTGAGTGTTTTTTTGTAAAATATCAACACCAAAAACATAATAATAAATGATCTTATTAAAAATTGAGATTATAACATAAATTACTTTGCACATTAGTATATTTTGAATCATAATCCCCATGAATGAATAAATTTAAATGATAATTTATATATCATTAAAATATTTACAATAATTAAATAACATGTATAAAGGTTATTATGCATTTAACAAATATAAATTGGTTTATAACATCAAAAAATTCTCAATAAAGAAATATTGTGATGGACAAGCCATACCGCTTTGTTAGTCTCCTAATAAAAAACTCATACTAGATAAAACATTATATAGATTTTAAAATACTAATAAAATTCATTAAAAGAGCTATAAATTATATTCATGGGTTATATAGACACCTAATTTTGGAATCACACAGTCAATATAGTGAAACTCTCACAGAACTAAATGTGAGACCATACTCCCTTATATCAACATTGAATTGCTAATAATGTAAAATTAAAATTCAATAAAATGATTTAATATAAGTTATAAGTACAAAAATGAGTATTTTATGTAATTATAATATCATATATAATCCACATATAATATTAAAACACCCATTTATTATCTATTAATTATTAAAATAATTATTTTTGAGTGAAAACTATTTGATTTTTCATGAGAGTTTTTGTTATGTATTTTGAGTACTTGTACTCTGATCGTAGTTCCATCATCTAAATGAATTTAATAATTATATACATAATAAATTATTTGGTTATATATATATAGACATTTATAAAATATAATGAACGAAAAATAAATTACACTATTTATCCCGAAGGCTGGTCATATTAAAACATGACTGTTGTTTTCACTTTTCGACATATGGAATGAAAGAAAAGTGGAAATTAATTTACCAATTTATAATAATTATCATATGAGGTATATAATTTATATTCATTAAATTTATCCTCATTATAATCCTTTTAAATCAAAAATAAATTACAAATCCGATCACATCATATTGATGGTTGTCGATACATATGAATGAGATACATTATCATTTTCAATGGATGGTAATGTAAGACGGTAGATATGATATTATAATTATAGAAGAATAATTATTTCATAAATGTAAAAAAATATACATTCAATACATCATTATAACAATCAATGAATAATGGTGATGGAAAAATAATTGTAATACTATATGGAGGTAGTTGTCCCTAAGTACACAAGAACGATGAATTCACTTTCCATTTCATGAAAAAATGGGGAATAATTATAGTTACACAATTATAATTAAATTTAATAATATTTATGATGAAAAAGAAAATAATTTACAAAAAATTATTAAAATTTATATGAGATAGATGAATACATAAAATGAATAGTTTCGGTAAGACAATTCCATATTCTTCGGTTAGCTTCCTATAACTCCATTCTTAATGAACCATGGAATAGTCTTTTAAAAAAACTAGAGCCTCTAAATCATGTTTATATTATCTAAAAATAGAAATTATATATTTTTTTCTATATATAAGTCTCTCGTAGGTGTATATAAAAGGAAAATGGGAGTCTTTTTATTAGTGAGGGGAGGATCACTTTTAGAAATTCATGAAGCATTAAAATCTAATATGACTCAAACTCATCTAAAATTATTAAAAAAAAATATTTGATAATATATAGTATAATGTATTTATATAACAATCAATTTGGTTTTATATAGGTTTCTATATCTATTGAATCCTGATTTGTCATGTTGACCCCTTAGTTATCGAATTTTAACGTTAACTGCAATAACAACATTTTCCAAATGAAAGAGATATAATTTTACATAAAATCTATAAATTATATAATAAATGGAAAATGGATGGAATTTTATTCCACAAATCATCATGATTTAATTTTTCCAAAATATGTTTTTTTAATTTTGTTAAATTTTATGTTTCATAAAATAGAATTGATATCATTTTGAGGCTATTCATTTAATTAGACATTAAAGGAATGATGAGAGTAATGTAATTCATATAAAATCATTTAACAATCATTTAATATGTCATATTAATCATTGAATTTTTAGGTGAAATATAAATCATCAATAAAATTTACATTGAGAGTTTTCAAATTTATCTCCATTAATTTTGTTTTACTTTCACAAATATACAGTCGACATTTTGTATTAATTAGTGGTAATTATTTCATCACTAAAAATTAAAAATAATTTACTATAATAAAAAATAATTTATATTTAAAATAATAATTATTATATAACATATCAACCTTTTCTCTTTACACACAAATATAGAAATATTAAAATCCAGAGAGTAACATTTCAGTATTTTCATTCCTTAAAATAATATAAATTTCATTATCATGGGAAAATACCAGCCAAATAAAAAACATAATATTTTGGTACGGATGAGGTAGAATATAAGCCATAAAATGAAATTCATTGGAGTGTTTTTTTTGATCTTGACAAAAACATTAATGGGTTTATCCTTGTTTTACACATTTTACCCCTATCTATGTGACCAATATTTACTACAATTACTATTCATAATGACTGAAAAAATTGTGATACATGTTTAAAAAATGTGAAACAAATGATTTAGAATATGGTTTCAATTTTAAAGATTCAAATTATATAAGTCTAAAAAGAAATTATAATACAAGTGAACAAAATGAAATGAAATTATTTTTTAGAAATAACTTTTTTTAAGCATAAAAATTAACATATATCTAAATCATGATAATTTGTGACTCAAATGTAATTAATTGGATTATAAAATATTTATTATAATATATATATCTTTAAAAAGATATAAAAAACAATGGGTGTTTTATGTTGTATAACATAATAAAAATAAATTATAATATCCGAAAAATCAATATTTTGTAACAATCAATTAAAAGTCAATCATTTCATAAAAATAATATATTTCCACCCTAATTAAATGTTTATAAAATATTTCCAAAAATTTAATTCACTTTATAAAATTAAATTTCTAAAATTTTTATATATTAATTGAAAATTATGTTCACAAAATAAAATCAAAATGAATTATCAATAAAAATGAAATTGGGAATCATAAAGGGAATCCCTAGAATATGAGTACTTATTTCTAAATCATTGATAAACAATTTTTTATTTAGTATAACCATTATAATTTTATTTTCTAAATAGTTTTCTCACATCAATAACAAAAAATAAAATGGATATGTTATAAAATTTAAAATTAAATCATAATTTTTTTAAAATATATGTCAATTTTAGTATACCATAGTGATACTTGTTAATAAAGTTATCATGATTATTATAAATTTTAGAAAAATTCAAACTGTGTACCACTATCTCCCCTAAAATTAATTTCTCCCTTAAAATATATTATTTGTCATAAAAGATTTAATATATTAAAATACTTTTTCTATATCCTGTATTATGAAAATGGATAGTATAACATCCCTTTAAATTTGGAAAGCATGAAACAAAAAGATTTGATAAAATAAAACAAAATCGTGTTCATAGATTAGGATAAAATTGCTAAGAATTTAGAATTCATACATGGATTTAAAAACATGCATCCAATTACTAATTTATATTGATATAGAAGAGAGTCATGATAATGTTAATGACAAAAAGAACTGTATATTTCTGTGTGTTTAAATGACCATCAATTTAATAAAATAAGATACAAGTTAAAATGTATTATAGCATGATAATTTTTTTAATGTTTAATGATTCATTTACTATCAAGATGGATAATATAAAATAATAAAATTTAATGATATAATTCCATTTCATGAGATTAATTTCAACATTTGCGTGTTCTTTGATAAATTTCCACTCCATCTCTAACTCCATTAAATAAATATTCAAATGAATTTTTTATTCTAGTGGTACAAAATGTATCCTTATAATATATCATAAGATCAATAAAATAATGAAAAATAATTCTTCATAACACTATATAATAACCAAAACCAAAATTATTTTAATCACTTATCTAATATAGAGATATCATACATTAGTATCAAAATAAAAAAAGTTAACACCGAATATTCAATTTAAGCCACTCAAACACATTTAACATAAAAATTCTTCCAAAATATGTCAATCTAAATTCAATGCCAAAAAAATTAAAAATAATTACACTAAATTTATAAATTAAACATAACATTATCCATCAAATAAATGAAATTATCTCAGAATGTATCATAAAATATTTTCAATACCTTGATCAATTTTTTTTCTAAAACATGCTAATTAACTCAATAATCATAAAACCTAAATAAAAGAATAAATGATTCCCAAAATTAACATAATCCTTATTCACTAAATAATATTACATATTACCAAATATATTTCATTAATATAAAACAAAATAAACATCATCTATGATACCACAAACCCCATTTTCATCAAGTCACCAATCAGTTAAATTGTCACAATTAATTTTGAATTTACATTACAAATATTAATATTTTATTTATCATAAATAAATTTTTTATCTATACATAATGCTCAAACTATCTATTATATTTTCCTAGTTTTTCCCTAAAATATCACCTTACTATTATTATAATTATCAAGGTTATCATTACTAATCAATTTATGATTATGAATCGATAATGAAATATTTTTATATAAAAATATTTATACGTTTAATGACACTAATAAATAGAGTATCGTTGATAGAAAAATAATATATAATATAACATTTTAGTCCAAATACTTATAAACATTAATTAAAAAATATAAATGATTATCATAAAAGGAGAATTTTCATAGTCTAAGAGTAAACTGTTAGATAATGGAATTGAATCATATAATTCCACTATGCCCCACAAATATGAAATTGAACTATTATTGGTACATTATGATGAATATTATATCACCTTGTTGAACTTTTCATTTTTCATCTGTAATTACTTGTTATACCTTATTATTTTCCACATATAAAATATAATCTAAATATTACTATAAATTTCCATTAATTAATTTTTTAAATACTTTATATAGAGAAAGGTGAATATTTTTCTCGATAATAGTCTTCATGAGACAAGATTTTTCACATTTATGTGTCTTATGTAAATCACTGATGTTGATATTATTAATCACATAAATATATATCCATTTGGGAATAATTACAAGGTTTAACATTGTAGATCTGCATTTACATGGTATATTATAAGGAAAATTAGTTCATTTTCAGTCACATGCATTGTTAACATTTTGTTCCTCCTAGTTCCATCAATTGAGTAAATATAAAATATATATTATAGAAAATAATAATCATTAATTGAAATACTGAAAAAAATTCATGTATTTTCTAAATAATGAATTATTATTTTCATTCTATGTCAAATTAGGTTTAATATAGGTAATCCAAGGTTATAATTTGTTATTTACATTTATAATAATTTTTTTATAAAATGTGTTCTCAAACAAATATAAGCCCTATCGAGTCAATTCAGGTGTCCAATAATTGAAAAAATAACCATGAACCACAATTATAGGTGATATACACTCCACTGAATCTTTTGGGGTTATTACCACTAGATTTTTATTTTCAAAAACCTCGTCCTATTTTAGATTCCGAAATGTGATGTGTATTTAGTAAAGGCCAAAAGTCTCTACCTTACAAAGGAATTTATATGTAATCATTTACGTAGACTTTTACCAATGGTTTTCACCAATGTTCCTTAATCCTAATATAAAAATATTACCAAAACCTACCTCTGATACAAAATATAATGACCCATAATTTTTTTAAATATATATTTCATCTTAATATATATCTATGTAATATATTTTAAAAATACACACCGATGAACTATAAAGGATTATTGTCAATGGGGACTAGATTAAAATCATTTTTTTCTTGAAATATATTTAAAATCCCCCAAAAATATATTCATACATAACACTATTATTATACATACCCTTCCTAAAAATATTCTATTTAATATGAGTAAAAGAAATATAACAAAAGGTGATAATAGATTCATTGTAACTGTAAATAAAGAATATATTAATGATTGGTTAACCACAACATTAGAATAATGGTGTTATAACATTAGTGAAAATTTTAAAACCACTCCTCGTATATCATCGATGAAAATATTGAATCATGGTATATATATATGTACATCATGAGACATGAACACTAAAGGATCCAAAAGACATGAGTTATGGGAGTATAATATAGGCATAATGATTATGTTTGTGGCATGAACATAAGCATTGAAAATAATTTTGACATTCAAGGATAACATTGAAGACTATAATAGTGGATTTGTTTAACTGACCATTCCATCATATCATTAACCATGGTTCACTCTAAGGAATATCATTGTGAAACAAAATAATTAACTAGGTTAACTAATCATTCTAGTCTTTATTTTCTCATACGATATCCATTTCTACCAAATACATTGTAGGGATATGATATTTTGGGCCCACCAATAACATAAAGAAAATCATAAGTATTTGTGGTAAAATATTTGAAATCATTTATCATATCATTACTCGTGGAAATAAATTGAATTTTATTGAAATATTATCAAATTATCTGAGAATAATAAAATGAAAATAAATGGGTTTACTAATAGATTAAACATAACATAATTCATTATTAGGAAGGAAAAAGGTTTCATAGAATCATCTTTAAATAATCATCAATGTAATACATCTAATTACTAAAAAATGGATGGTATCATTGGATATTATCCATATTATATAATAAGTAGTTACAAATTATGTTTTTAATTATAAAAACATATTATAAATGTTTACTTGAACATTAAATGATAAAAATACACTTTTCAAATTGAAATGACATATTTAAAATATAAAATTTTCACAAAAATTAAAGAAAATTTTTTAATTAAATTTTACCCATGAAACATGAAAATAATATTTAGATCATTATGTGGTCATGATTATGATAAACTGTATTCAATAGATTTATACTAAAACAATGATTTCCTTTGATATATTCTAAAAAAATTTAAATGTAACTCATTTGGAAAACAAAAAAAGGATCATTTTAAACCATTATGTGAAATTTTTATTATTTGAAAAAGTGAATTTAAATATTCATATGAGAATATAATTTTCTTCCTTAAAGAAATATTTTTTTTAAATAATGGAAATGTTGTAAAAATGATATTCTATAAATAGATGAATAATGTTGAATTTAATTTAAAATATTATTTATGTTTATGGAGCTCCTAACAAGAGTAAAATAAAACAATAAACATTATTTCTCTGTAAAAAATCCAATTATAATATAATTCATTTGAATTTGGAGATATAACTCATAAAATTTTATTATGATAATATAAATCATAAGATTTTTTGTTAAAAAATTGGACTATAACATAAATCCATTACACTATTGAAACATTTTATTTGTATGTCCCAAAAAATAAGAAAAAAAATGAATCTTTTAATACCTTAATCATAAGTTGAGTTGTGATATAAAATTTCAAAGGGGTATTATGTACACCCATTGAATAAGAATAAGTGCATTAGATCAAACATATCTCAAAATAATAACGATATGAATACCCCTTCCCATATTGGCAATTACCAAATAATTACATCAAAAAAAATAAAAACATATATGTATTTTTATTTCCTTACATTATTTATGAAATAAATAACGAAGTATATTAATGGTTTTTATTTAAATAATTCAAAGGAATAAATTATCTAATATGGAATATGTATCATAGAAATAAATATGAGACGAGAAAACCTTCCCTCAAGGTAGACATTCCATGATAGCCCTATTTAACCGCTATATAGTAAATTTAATCTTATTATAATTCTATAATAAAGTAATTTATATAATAATTATTTCATATAGTATCCGATTTTAATATTCGAAGAACCATTTATTAATAATTCCCAATTATAATCATCATTTCTGGGTGTTAAATATATATTTTTTCAGGATTTTTATAGTTTCATGGTTCTTGTCATTATAATTTGATCAGGATTATATAATATCCAAAATTTTAATAATGATATAAATATAATATATATTGAATATATATATATTTATAGTCAACTATATAATATATAGAAAACTAAATTACACAATTCATGGAGACGATATTTCATACATACACATGAACACTGTTTAAATTTTTTTATAGATATAATAAATGAAATATCAATAATAATTTATGTGTATAAAATAAATATTTTACCATATGTATCATATATATTAATTAAATCTATCCTTAATATAATACATCTAAATTGGAAAGGATAAATGAATCACATCGATGATTGAAGGTGGACGTCAAATAATATTCCGAGGTGACATCTTCATTTTCCAAAATATTATAATGTAACAAGGTATATATGTTATTATTATTATAGAGGATTAATGTTTTCAAATATATCTTATATAAAAATTAATCTGGTCATAATAACCATAACTTAATAAGGGTGATGAAATTGAATTTTATCAATATGTGGTGTTGGCAGTTCGAACAAACACAAGAGCGATGTTTTCCCTTCCAATTAATAAATATTTCAGTGAACAATAGTGGTTATATAATTATAAAAAAAATTATACTATTGATACTATGGTTTTTATTTAATTTTTTATAGCATTGAAAGATAGGGGTTGGAGGAAGAAATAAATTGAAAGATGTTGGGTTAGAAAAATTCTTTTTCCTCAGTGAGCTTGAAATATCCCCCATATTAAAGATACTCATAATGGTATTTTTAGAAGAAAACACATCAAAATCACATATATGGGAGATAATAATTTAAATATTCATATTTTAGTTGACATATATGTCTTTTTGAAGTGCATGGAATATAGTTGAAGTGTTTCCTTTTATTAGTTAGGGGAGTGGAATTTGTTTTGGAAAACCATGAAATATTATAATATAATATGTGTTTAAATAATTTTTGAATTATTTGATAATTAAATTTCCTTTAATATATATAGAATAATGTCTTTATATAAGTATATAAACAAATCTATACCTTTTAAGATAACATTTTTAAACTAATCATTTGGTTTAACCCCTTGGATGACTGATATTAACGTGAACCACAAATATTAGTTTTTCAATTTTAAAGGTTTATAATATTAATTATAAGGAAAAATTGGATCACTATTAAAAAATATATAAAAATTTAGAAAATTGACAATCCTATATCCCCTCCTTAATTCTGGTTACAATTGTTATATAATTTTTTAGAAAATCATAAAGTATCTATAACGTTATTTTCTACATGATTAATTTAATATGACAATTATTACCTCATGATAGTAATTTATTTACAATTTACACCTTAATAAATTCCTTAACAAGTAATATTGATATATAAAATTCATAGTGAATAATTAATCTCCCAAAAAAACTATTTGTAATGTTTTTAAATTAATTTACATTATTTTTAGATAACACGCCTAAACGCAATGATTGTGTTGTGTATTAATTTATGTTCATTATATCATTAATAATTTTTATACCACAAATAATATAATGAAAAAAATAATTCATATTTCAAATAAATGTTTATACAAAATGATTGCAACTATTTATCTTTATGTAAACTTTTTAAGATATGAAATCCAAGAGATTGACATATTGTAATATTTTGTACTATGAATAATTATATTATAATTAGTATAGTAAAATGACACCAAAATTAAATCAATTCAAAATTATTATTGATAGGGTCGAAAGTATCCCATCCCCTAAAATTAGTTTAGCATATTGGATGATTTTGATACCTTATTTCATGGTTTTAACCATATTATACTGATTTTACCTGTAACAAGTTGATAAAAATTTAACATGGCAGATATTCATAACAATCAAATATAAATGAAAACATTATTCTAATTTTGAACATATTCATTCTAATTATGATATAATTTTTCTTTATTCAATTTTTATAAGTATCAGAAATTAATTTTAATAATAATGTTATAAATGCAATGAAAAAAATATTTATAGAAATGGGGTATTGTGAAAAATAATTATTTATATAATTCCATTGAATATTGAATATGAAAATAAAATTAATTATTTTATTGAAAATAAAATATATAATATTGATATATAATACCATGTCAAAATTATATTGGTACATTTTAAATGAATTATTAGAGTGTCACATAAGACATACTAGAATCCTGTCTACATTCCATTAGTATTAATGAAATCAAAAATACCAAGGCTCTATTGCCCCTTTTGTAAACTCCAAACCCAATACTCATTCATGTAAATGAGTTGGGTCATAATGATATCTCATTCGGCCTCCTCATATACCACAGTCTTCTTAGTAAAAACTATGATGTATAGAATTTTGTGGGGACACTATACCCTATAGTATAGATTTTTAATAATAGTTGAAATAATCTAATGAAATAATTAAATTAACAGTTTATTAAAATAAATAACCAACTTAAAATGGAGACATATAAATAGATAAAATGAAAAATAATATTAATAAACCATCCCAAGGAATACTATAATCCAATCTAAAATTCATGATGACTTTCACTGGTGAAATACTAAACATAATCTTAAAAAAAACTCCATAACCCATGTCCTGAACCCCAGTCAGGGTTCATTATCTAAGAACCAATGTCTTCCTAGTATAATAAAAAATCAATCACAGTTCCTATTTCCCTTTTATAGACATATATCCATTTAATCTCCATTATTGAATATGGTAGCTGAAATTGTATGAGTAAAACTATGTAGAATGAAAAACATTGAATCTAATAAATACAATCTCTAGTAACAGTTCATCCTGTAGTATGATAAACAGTTGAATTAATTATAAATTTAATATATAACAACATATAATCAATATGATAAAAAATATTATTTATCACACCAGGTGTTAGCCAAAACAACTTTTGCATGTTTCTAGACACTGATGTCATGTAGTTAATTCTCTTACATTGGATTAATCACCCATTATACAAGTCTATTCTCCAAACACATATGAGTCTCCAAACACTAGGGATCTCCACTATTAGCATCAAATATATTTACATCCCACCCCTATGAATCAAATGACCATTCATGTATCCCTTTAGGTGGTAATTATGCAAGAATCTAGCTGATATACATTATGTACCCATGCATACAAACCTTTGGTTGTAGGTACCCCAGTATCTCTCCCTCGGGATGTATGAAACCAAGAATCATTCCATGATATATCATGTTACCATGAATATAGACTTCATATAGTAGGTTATAATTAATCTATCCACTATGAAATATGTAAGGCTGAACATACCCCTCTAATATAAAACATAATCAATGATCCATAAAAAAATAATATTCCATAAAATCCATTTTGATAACAAATAATAAATATTCCAAACATGTGAATACAATCAATTTTCGTAACTTTATGAAATTACCAATTAAAAAAATATTAATTAGATTAGCACAAGATAAAAAAAATATCAAAAATTAAAATTCATTACACATTTCAATTTACCCAAATTTCTAATTCACATTCCATTATATTCATTATTTGATCATTTATCATATAGAACCCCATATTCCCAAATTAAAAATATCAAGACAAGTGTTACATTATATTTACTTTTATTAAAATCCCCATGTTTTACAAATTAAATGATATGAAAATTAAGATCAATTTTCAACAAAATTCGAATTTTTTCAATAGATCTGCATTCATTCAATTTTCGGTCTACCATATGGTAAAAGGATAGAACATTTATTGGGTGGACACTAGTCTCAGTCGCAGCACCATTAGAACTAAAATGTTCTGATGAAGGTCTATAAACATAGCTTTTATAAATATAGTATGTTACAAATTTATATTGGTAATACTCATGGTGTTTCTACATGATGGCACACATTTGGAATTAATAAACATTTAAAACAATTTATAGGGAGTTTCTCAAAACCACCACCCTTGGAAATAAAGAAGGAGTGATCCATGATCATGTAGTAGATCATCATTAAAAACAGTGATCTCCTATGGAATGTGATTGAAACACCTATTCATAGTTGTAATGTGTGGATCAATGGAGGGGAAAAGTAGTGTTTCGTCAATTATATGACATAATTACCCATTTTTTATCTCTTGATCGATGAATACATCAAGAAGTGAATATTTGGATTTGGAGAATTATATAGAGCTCTAATTGAGCTATAAAATTATCATAACCTGAATTTGTGTTGTATTATATTTTAGAAAGTGAATTAAATTGGTTTGGGGGTATAAATATTATATTTACCCCCAATGTTCTAATCACTTCCGGACAACACCTGATGTCCAATGGGCACCATCAATGAGCAAGTGGTGTATGCATAGTTGGAGACATGACTGGATGGACAATGAGACTTATCTCGTTTAATGGTGGGTCACAATTAAGATAACCATTTTTATACATATCCTAAATCATGGACATTGTTTCTCAATATCTAGTTAGTGGGACTCCTGTTGCATTGCCACATGACTACAAATCTGACTAGATATCATGTGGACACCACAGGCTAGCGGCAAGCACTGTAGTCCCTAGAACTGCAATCCAGAAATAGCTTCCAACTATCATGGTTTTCTGTCTCCCTCACACATAAAATATCACATTTACAATAGGAATATATCTTTCTTAACATTGATTTAATGGTTCAATTAAACTGAGCTAAACTTAGAAAAATATAATGAGGATCATCCCTAAAAAATTGTAAAATTCACAGAGTGTTCAATTAGTTTTAATATATTAATAGGTAATAAAATAAATAAATATTTAAAAAATGAATAGAATTACTAAGTACCATTATATTTAGTTCGTTTGTATGATATACCTTTTATTTTTCACACATATGTAAGGTTATCCAACATTTTATGATTATTTAATTTTTTATTATTTTATTAGCATTCAACGATTTTTAAAAGATTAGTAAGTACAAAAATAATTATGTAATTGAAAAAAATTCATAATCATAAATAATCCATTTTTATATGCCTCGTGGATATTATAAACCTTCTATGTGTCACATTTATTTATATTATTATCAATTTACAAATAAAACAGTGTAGTTTAAGACAATTTTATTTCGATATGTGGGTATTAAAGAAAAGGATTTCTATATTAGAGGTGAGAATATTTGATATATATTTACTCAATGAGTTAATTATTGAATTATATAAATTTTATAATCTTATCAATAAAAATAATAATTTAATATTATAAATTTTAAATTATGGTATTTTATATAAATATTAGGAATATTTTTGACTATTTTTTCATGATTAAATTTAATCGTATAATTATATATTTTTAATTATTTGAAAAAGTTATCTAATTTTAATCTATATTATTACTAATGGAATAAGAATAAATTAGTGATAATTCAAATTCCACTTATTGTTTTTTACAATTTAACTTTCTCCATATAAGTATGAAGAATATTCAATGTATCTAGAATGACGGATTATTACAAATTCATTATCCTGAAATATTATTACATCATGGGAGAAATGTGTATATGAAATCCAAGTGAAGTAGATAAATTTATCATAATGGTTTGAGCCTAATACATAGTTTGGTATGTTGTCTAATGATTACAGATTCATGTTTTACTTATATATTCTTACATTGGTAAGGGTTTCAACTGGTATGGTAATATCTTTTATATAACAGAGGTTCTTTAAACCATTGAAGTGGTCATGTTATTGAAAATTATGAGTAAAACTATTATTTGTAATATTAATATTATACTTCAATCATATGAAGGAATAAAATTATTAATCTAATGATTTATTGGACATCTAAAAATGTGTTCAGTTTTTTCCAAACTCACTTCTATAAGAACACTATAATGTAACTCTGTTTGATAATATGAAAATATAAATTTCTTTATTCAAGTTTTATCAATGAAAATTAATATTAAAATTATTCTTCTAATATCGGTTACCTCAAGAAACTACATTTCCATTACCAAAATTATTTTCCAACTAAGACAAATGAAAATAGACAATATTTTATATATATATATATGAATTAGTAATTGTTTCACTTTATTAACCAGGATGATTAGGTTAGAGAAGAATAAATATCATTTAATTATAATAATATACTTATCCTAGATTATTATAAATTAATTTTTAATCAATAACATAAGGGAACAATTGATATTTTCATTTAAAATACTTATGTACAGAAAGTTTTTGTGTTTGGAAAAAGGTGTATTTTTTAGGAATAATTCATCACTAATGATAGATTAGAAGAATAAATAAATTATTCTTTTTTATTTTGAGGTTATGATGAATTTTTATATAGTACCAAATAGTTGTAAATTTCTAAACCAAAAAAATAAAAAATATGAAATGTTGTTTATATTCCAACTAATTTATAGATAAACTAACGAACCATTATAGTGATAATTATATAAAATGATAACAATACATACATTTATGTATATCATGATGTTAGAACAATCACCAAGAATAAAAAAATTTGTGTCATTGGGAGTTTTTCAAAAATTACAATATCAACTTATACATATACCATATAATTAATACAATCCATCTCTAATGACCTCTTAAAAATTGATAATTAGCACATTACTATAATTTATATCCTAGGGAAATTTGTAAACATATGAAATAAGTGATCTCAAATTATTATTAAGGACCAAATACTTAATATTGTGACATTGTGGTGTTATAGATAGATTATAAACGTATATCATACTTGATCATGGTTTGAATTACAGGACTACAGGAATGAAGTAAATAGATAATGATATGTGAAAATGACACATTAACTAATAGTCATAATTTATTCCATAAAATCAAAATAATACTGATCATTAAATAATAACATAATCCATGGATCAGGGATGTGAAATCATAATAATACTACCATAAACTAGTGTGACATAAAATCAGAAATTGAACCATTTTTTAGCAATGAAAATCAAAACATATTTTATTGATGTCAATAAATATAATTAAAACATTGCAGAAAAGGATAACCACATCATAGACATGAATATGAAAATAGGAGAATACAACAAAATCATGTAAATTTATGATGTAGAAAACAAATCTACTTGAATAATCTCTATGCATACGATAACTTTCATCTATGAGTGAATCATTACCCACTGTATTAGAGGTCTATATTATATGAAACCAATATAATCTATTGAAAAATAGATTGATAATCCCGTGGAAATAACTATAACAACTAATTAAATGAATGACTATTATTTAAAATAGCTTATAATCATGATAATAAATCATATAATATTCACAACATATATAATAAAATGTTTAAAAGATAGATAAGAGTTACAATAATAATTTTAATATATGGATATATTGGTGAAAGCATTTCAATAATAAAAATTAATTATATGGTATTCACCCATGAAATGATTTTGTAGAATGTTTATTTTAATACATAGTTTATGATATGTCAAAAAAATATATATGATGGACCATTCCACTAATATAGATTTCATTTACACCACATCACATATTGATAATAATTTGGATTATGAATAATCGGATTATATTGACATAGTATCTTTTTATGAATAATATTTCATTTAAGGAATTATAATGAATAAAATGGTTAAATGGTTGAATATAAATGTGTATTAATGTATATGGAAAAATGTTTAGAAAAATATAAGACATTACACATTAATTTTTAATTTTTATGCAAATATGAAATAAATAAAATAAATTTAATAGTTATCAATACAAATAATCAATGTTTATTTAATAATTTAATATTTATAAAAATGAATATAGAGTATTATATAATTAAATTGAAAAATAATCTTCCTTTGAATAGACATGATAATGTAATAGAAATAATGAAAAATATATTTTTATAATGTCTAAGGACATTCACATCAAAATAGGGAAGACAATCTATTTTACAAGTCATTCTAAGAGGTGATAAAAATCATTTAAAAATCATTTTAATACTGAAACTTTATAGTTATGTATCCTTGATTGAAAAATGATTTATGGTAGAATAAATTTAATGTGTAATACTGTGACTGAAAATATATATTTTATAAAAATATTAAGGATTGAAATAAATAAATAATTTGAATGGAACAATAAATAAAATAGTGTCCCCATCAAATAATTGAAAACAATGTATATGTATTATAAATATAATATATGGTAAATAGATAAATATGCACTAAGGGAGATATATAATGATATGGAATACAACAAAAATAGATAATGATAGTGTAAATGATTTCATATGAACAACATAAGGTCTGAACATTTAAAAAGGGGAGGAAATGATGCCTTTAACACATAAAACTAATTTGAAAACATTAATGTATACATCTATGAACATGTATAGGATACATATATTTCTGAATATGTTATATAGGAACAAAGAATAAAAATAAATGTTTTTTATAAGAGAAACCAATACTTTTACCAAAAATATATATATAATTTTATTGATGAGAGGGAATGAGATGTATATCAATAAAAATGAATTAAAGGTATATTAATACAATATATATACAAAATTGAATAAAATTTTGCATGAGTTTACAATTTATTAATGAAAAATATCAAATAAGTGATTGTATTAGTGATATGAGAACCCTTCATTATTTTTAGTAACAACTTATGAAATATGAACAATGAGGGGGAATGGGTAAACCATCATTAATATTGAAAAAATGATAAAATAAATTATGATTATAAAAGTGGATTAAATGATGATTATTTTTAAATGTAAATTTAGGAAAAGAGTTTTAATGAATGGTTATGGTCTATGAAAAATAATTTTTCTCTTTGAGTCACCTCCATATGATTGAATATGAATCGTTTGGTGAAGGGTTTTAATTTTTTCGATGGGTCTTAGGATCAATGATATGAAATTTGATAGACATATTTGGTAATATATTAGGAAGGGGAAATGTTTTGGGAGTTGGGAGAAATGAACATCAGAGGGGTTTTAACATATAAAATTTGGATGGGAATATTTGTAAATATTATTGATTAAATTGTTAATTATTCTCAGAAATTTTAATTCTATTAATTACATTGAATTTTATTTCGGTTTGAAAAAAATATATGATACTTTGATATTTACTCATACGAAAATCTAAATATCATCTTAGGAATATATTTTTTAATTTAAACAATCAATAATAGTTTTATATTAGAATAAAATAATACATAGTCTTTGAACATTAATTTATATTTTTTTTAATTTATGATTATTATTTTTGAATGGAATATTTTCATCATTATGATAATTTAATTCCATGAAAATGTTCATATAAATTTATGTGTATTTTCATTTTATAATGATTTCATGAAAAAAAAATCGTACAGAAAAAACTACACCATTGACCATTCACCTAACAATTAACATTCTTAGAAAATGTTTAAAAAAAATAATTTTAAATTATAGATTCCAAAAATGATATGGATTTTAAGAAAATAAATTTTTTAAAATTAGACATTATACTTTTAAAATAAATTTTTCTATAAAAAACAAAGTGAGATGACCATTATATTATAAAATTAGTATTCCGTATTAATTACTTTTTTAATTCTATTTTTAATAATTTTCTAATTATAATGTATAATTATTGAAAATAGGACATTATATATATCATAAAGGAAAATTTCAAATGAAAATAATAAATACAACTTATTATTATATCAGCGTAAACATGCAACATAACCATTTAAGATGAAATTTTTTGGAATACCAAAACATTTAATGTTCCCTTCTAGAGGGTAAATCCATTTTTAAGTGGAATGATATCCTACTTCAATCACATTCCACCTTTTTTATTCCATATTCCTTCTTGTAGTTTCCATTCATGCATTACGACCTACCATGTCCCTGTTACATTCACCTATTCTTGACAAACCCCATGAAAACATATAATACGACAATAATCACTCAAATATTATAAAAAATTAAATATTTTCTAAAAGACTTAAATAATAAAATTTTTATTTTCATAATATAATTTAGCCATTATTTAATAATATGACATAAATAAAATTTCATTTGACATTATTAAAATATATATAATTGTTATACATTAAAACTATATCATTAAAAATATAATTTCCATAATTTGTTAGAATATTGATTCCAATTTAAAATAATATTTCAATTATCATATGGGAATAATACTACAAATAAGTGTATTGAACTTTTCAAATAAACCTATATCAATATAAAATCATAAATTAATTAAAATATATTTTATAAATACATTTTTCTATGTAATTATTATTTCTAAAATTATATAATATAATAACAATAATTTTCTATTATTACTTAATATTTTCAAAATAATGGTTATATTTTGAAAAATAGATATTAAAAATAAAATTATTATTTTTTTCTTATTTTTTATAAGAATTAATTAAATAATTGTTATTTCATCAATATTTAATACAAATTATTTGTTAAAAATTATATAAACTTATTTGACATTCATATTATTAAAAATATTTATGTCTTAAAGTGTCCTAGATACCGTGGGATTGGACGTGAATGAGGGTATGAATATTATTTTCAAAATTCATCATACCCCACTTGATCTTGACCTCATTTTGATAAGGGTGCATTTATTATTTATTCAGTGTTTATATTTATTTTATCATTTAAATTATTATCTGAAGATTAGGCATAGAATGTAATTTAGGAAACAAAGCACACATACAGATATATTTTTAAATGGTATAATTTCATTGGGCTTCATCCAAGTAACATAAATGGACAATGAGATGATGTAGGAAGTCCACTGAAACACATGACCAATATATTTTCCTTACAAGATCACATATATTCCCCATATCTATTTCTTATAAGGTTGAGGGATATATCACTACCATATGAAGGGTCTCTCACTATATCTATTTTGATGGCTCACTACCACGAGAAAGGATAACTATCTTCCCCTTCTTCTACTTAGTACTTTGGAGGATCCACACAAAATTGATGCACTGGTTGGCCCCTTCATTATCATTAATGAATAAATACCCATTTATATATATATACGTTGTTGATCTTATTATTTCACCCACTTTATGAAAATCACATAACAATAGATTCACAATGAAAAAAAATTTTAAAACATTAGAAATTCTCACCACCTTCGTGAATATAAAATAACATTACACTTCATGTAACATTTGTATTCATTATGGCCAACATTACCACATTCCATGAAGTATTTATGATTTTCCTGAAACCCCAAACTTTCAAATAAATTTTATTTTTCTTTGAAACATTCTCTTACACACTACTCTTATACTTTTCATGTAATTTCATTGTAAATTTTAGATACATGTTCCTTTTTTAACTCAACAATCATTAGATTAATTGCTTTGTGAAATTATTCTTGTGACTAATGAACTCCTCATTAAAAATATAGATCCATGATATTCTCTATTAGAGGAGCTAATCAAATGATATGGGTAGTAACATTATAATATACCATATATACCTAGAACACAAAATCCATATGTTACTTCTACTGTGAGCCAATGAAATCAATTTTCTCGCAGATTTACTACTTTGTAGGAAAAAGTCCTTGAGAATTTAAATTAATATTTTGACATCATATTTTTCATGTATTCTTTTAGCATGACTTATAATGCACAAAGACCCATCTTTCACACAATTTTAGATCTTACAGGTATCTTTTTCCCTTATACATATTTTGATGCGGTGATCCTAAGTATCCACTTGCAAGAAACCATATGAATCTCCCCCACCCTTGTGTGTGACATTGTAGTTTTATGCAATGTTAATTACTTTTCTAAAGAAAATTCTGTTTTGTAGAGAATCTATTAGTTTTTTTTCTTTATCAAAATTCATTATCATTGGTCTCTCTAGAGAGACAAAATAGACCTTGAAAATTTTTCTTTTCAATAAAAATAATCAACAAATTAATACTACAATGTTACATTTATGTAATTTGATCCCAACAACCTCCCCTTTGGGTCTGTTGAAAAATCATATGATTTTCACATGACTTTAAATCTTAATAAATATACTTATATGATTTTCTTGTTTGTTTTAGATAGAGATAGAAGATTTATTTAAAAAAACCTCTAATATAAAATTTTTCTAACTCAGTCTGAGAAACAAGATTAACATGCAATATCAATAAATGAATTTATTCATTCCAAATCCACTCATCTGATTATATCATGAACTACATATATCATGATATATAACCAATGATCGATCTTATTTAGAAACATTAGATATAAAACTCCCCCTACTTGGATTCTCCCCCTATAATCTTATCACCAATCTTGATTATGATTGTTTCCCCCTTTTAGAAAAAATGGTTCCCCCTTTGTCAATGAACCAAAAGGTCACTTTTTTGTGGTCACAATCGGATAAATAACAGAGATAAGAACATTTGGGAAAAAAGTTCAAACCTCAGGTAGTGGGTGTCCCATATTAACTCTTATCATTGTATGGGGAGTCAACTGGACTCTGAGATCGATGTCATTCAAATGCCTCTTTAGGTATGGCCATTACCACAATGCCCACAACCTGTAGTTATGTAGGAATATACCACAACTTAAAATGTTGGTGTTCCACCTTCTACATGGAAAAATAATTCATTAATTCAAATATCATTTTCTTTTAAATATGGACTGGATTTTTTTAATGGTTTTTATAATTTTATTTATTTCAATGTATTTTAATCAAGGAAACCATTTCAAATCACATATCACCGTATTTCTCCTTTTTCCACAATAAATGCAAGCAATCATGAGTAGACACAATATATTCATAATTTTAATTTCTCAAATAAATGAAAATATTCTTTTTTATTATACAATAAAAAAACAATCTTCCATGATAGAATGCACAACATAATTTTGATTTTATAACATCAGCTAATCTAGCCCAATCACTATCTGTATAGCCCAATAATTATTTATATGATTTTTCAATATACAGAAATCCTTATTAAACCATTCCCATGATATAATTAAGTATTATATTTCTATAGTAATGTAATTTTTTTTGAATTTATCTTATATATTATTACAATGAATGTCAAAAAAATATTTGGTCCTTTCATTATCATATAAAATGGGAAACCAATGATTTTCCTTTATTTTGTGGAATTAACTGCATTGCCTTCATCATCCCATGAATGTTTCATCCGTGTAGAATCAAAAGTACTAATCTCCTTAGATTTATCAATTATAAATAATCTATAAACAACATTGGAATGTTAATATTCAGAAATAAGTGTTCACTCTTTTCATTGTGTCACTTGTAAACCAAGATGAAACTACATTTCACCAATCATTGGAATTTCGAACTCACATTTCATTAATTCCTCTAATATCATGCACCGAGCATCATATGATCCACCAATTATTATTTTATAAGTGTACACACACACCATCATCATTTAATTACATTCATTAATTACATATATATTGAATTCATCTCCACTATACTGAAAATTGAGTTTCTTTAGAAACTGATCTAGCTGTGAATAAATTGTTGTTGGTTATTGATTAAACCAATATAATTACTTTCATTTCTGAAAAATTATGTTCTAAACATAATGAATGGGAAACCCATATTGATACTCAATGTAAACAGCTTCTAACAGAACCCCATTGCGAAATGCTAACATAGAATCCATTTGAAAAGCATTGACATTCATTTAACTACTATAGATTAGAATAACCTATCTGTATCAAGCCTTGGAATAGGTACACATGTATAATCATAATTGATAACCATTAATTGAGTGTAACCTTTTTACACTAGTCATGATTTTATTGGAACCATTAAACCATTATCATTCATCTTATTGTGAAAGACCCATTTAGTCCCGATGAAATTATTATATACTATTCTTGAAACAATATGACATAAAACCTCCATAGTTGCACTAATATAAGTACTTAATACCAGAACAATTATATTATATTAGATGTTGACATATTTTTCTATGGTGGTATAACACTAGTTAGAAACACTATTAATCTTCTCCTGCTACTTCTTAGTATCCTGAATGCAGTTAGCTGATAACATATTTATAGACCGAACTTATGAACTACAATATAAGTGAATTTTTTAGCCTCTCCCTAAACCATTATTCTCAATGTACGAAAACGTGAAAAAATTATCTCTATACCATTGATAAAATTCTTTGTATTTGAAGATATAATTCTTCCCCTTTGATGTGGATCTCTTCCAACTATTAGGCCCACTACAGAACCCCCACACATTCTTATTCTCTATTATTATTTCATCACATGTGATATATGGTTTTTGAATATTCTCTATATTAGTAAAATTTTCCAATTGTTACTACCTTCAAAAATATTTTAAGTGGGGGAATTTACAAATTATAAATGATCCATCATAAAAATTCAGAAGCCAACAATGTCAAAACTCAATATAGGAAACAAGAAATTAAATTAATAATACCATCACTATACATTACACTCAATTACATACTTAAATTTAAATCATCCATTATCCATTCAATCTATTATGTAATTTATATAAATTTCATCTTTATCTTTAATAGCTGATTTGAATTAGTTGACCTTCTAGAGCATGTCTGACAACCTCTTTATATGTTTTGATTTAACATATCCTTGGATTGTATCTCCCCTAAAACCTAAAAAACATTAAAATAAGTAAATATAATATAATTATATTGGGAGAAAGGGACATCTGAAATCCTCAAAAAGACGAATGTGTTCTATCCGTATGGATCGAGCCATTGATACTTTCTGTAAATGAACTGTACTCATTTTCTTCTAACTCAAACTTCCTAGTCCAATTCAACTGACTTGACTATATAACCAGAAACCTTTTACCCTCATTATGAATATTATTCTCCAATGTAGATTATATAGGCTTGACATTATTCACAATTTGGGGTTTCAACCCACTATTAAAAACATCAATATATGATGTTCCACCAAAGTCCCGTTTTTTATTATTCTTTCTCTAAGATAAAATCTCTCTATGTGTATTATACTCTTACATATTAATCCGTTGGATGTTTCATTATAATTATTTCAATTCATTGAATAATACATGGAATTAGTTTTTCTCGATATATTATTAATTCATTTTTCTTTTATCGGTCATCCAATTCACCACTTTGGTTGTTATTGGTGATGTTCTTTCACTAATTGTATATAATTTTTACTCATAATTAGAATACCTCATCAATTTTTCATCCAAGTTTGTTCAAATTCATTCTAAGAGGGTTAGTTTGAGTGTAAAAGAATAGGTTATTAAAAACATTTCATTGAGTTATATGTATTTATTTCAAGACATTAAACCAATTTTTTGACTTATTAATTTTTTTATGAATATGAATTGTTGTTATACAACACTATATTTGGGGATCTGATTTACTGTTTTATTAATTCAATGCATTCTTCATACTAAAATATCTTATTAAATTCATATGATTAGAATATTTAAATAATCTACCTTTTAAAACATACCTTCTGTTTTCATTTATCTGTTGATATGATGAAAAATATAGTGTTCTTGATATGACATTGAGCTCATGGGATTATTGAATAATATTTATGGTATGTACCTATCTATCACAATAATAGCATATGATGGATAATTTCTTATGATAGGGGTTTATTTCAATAATTTAATAAAGATTAATTTTTATTCATAGATTTAGAAATATATTTTCCTTCTACATATGAAATATTTTTCAATGCTTCATAATAAATACATAAAATATGACAATGAATCCCACAAAAATTTCACATGTGGTAATAAATTGTTATATAGGAATTTTTAGATATGTTTCCATCACATGAAGGATGTTTCATATTTGTGGAACTGTTCACAACACTTTTCCAATTATGATTTGGAGTGGTGTTGGAAAATCCAATTCCTAAATTTTGAAAACATCATGGCCTTTGAGATTAGACAATCATTTCATTTTTCTCTTCTTAAATTCAGTATTTTCATTTCATTTAAATGTTATATTCAGAAGGACAGTCAAATAGTAATATCAAGTAATCCTTAAATATTATATTTACATTATCAGAAGATTTACCCCTTCTTTCTTAATAGATTCTAGTTTTTCTATCAGTTTTTAAATATTATTCTCCATATATTAATGATTAGAATCATGTTCTATTATGATATTCTTCCAACTAGTTATATCATCTTCCAATTCTCATGATATATTATTTATTATATTAGCTTTCTCTATTATATTATAATTTTTATGATAAATATAATCATTATAGTGTGTATTCTCATACTCCATCATTTTTTCTCTTGAACCAGTTCAGATAGTTGTGTATCAAACTAATCAATTCTGGCTTCAAGATTATAAATTTATTCAAATTTAATATTACTTACCTTTTCATTATATTTGTGTTTGTCTTTCTTTGTAGAAATATTTTGATGTTCTTCATCATGGAAATCAATATTCTCTCTATATTTAGTATCTACAACAATAATCCTTTTATTTAATCTTTTTTGATTTTTTAATTCAATATAATATATAATCATCTGAATATCATTATAATTATTTTACAATTTCTATTTATGATCCACTTCCTTTATAATGTCAACAACTACAACTACTGTTATTCTTGGAATTTATTTTTCATCAGTAGTTCCAACATCACTTGGGATGGTGGGTTTTTAAAAATTCATATAGTACCATTGAATTAATAAATAGTCACCCAATATGATAATATTTTGGTTTCCCTGAATCACACTTTTTCCATAGACACTTCCACACTGATGAGTACCACAATACATCTAATCATTCATTGATGTTCTTCCCTTTTATTGGGTACACCGAGGGAATATAAAATTGAAACATTAATTCCCATAATCAAATGAACAATGTGAGATAAAAAATAAGTAAAACCCAATTATATGATACCAATTGTTAGGACTATAAATACAATTGTAACCATTAGAGTGGTGAATCAGGGTATGGATATAATTTTCATTATTCTTCAAACTCCATTATATCATAACCTCATTATTATAAGGGTCAATTAATTTTCTCTTTTATGTTGTATTTATATTCACATATACCTTGATATCTAATGATAAAGAATAAAATGTAATTTAATAAGGAAAGAATACATTCAATCATATTTTCATGGTTCACTCAAACTAGGCAATGTCCAAGTAGCATACAATATCAATGTGCTGATGTAACAAATCTACTAAGGATCTCCATCAAAATTTTATTTAGGAATGATCAATTTTATTGATAGTATCATTTCCTTATATGTTTTATGGATATCTTAGTGCATTCACAAATCACACTCCTAAAATCTCTATTGATGGCTCACTACTGGTGGATTGGATCACCTTATTCATCTTCTATTTATCACTAAAATTTCCATACACAATTTTAGGGAAATTAGGTTTGTTCACTATCAACAATGAATAAATCCCTATTGGTAGATATAACCACTATTTATGCTCTATATTATTTCACTTGTTTAATATTTCTTTATAATAGATTCATTGGGAAATCCTTTCTGAATAGATTCATGATGCTCATTATCTTCACAATGATCACAAAACATTGTCTTTCACATAAAACATGGATTCCCTACATGCCACAATACCATAAGAGAATATTACTAATATAAAAACAAAATCTTTAAGGGGGAAATCATGCCATTAAATTAATAAGTGGGAAATCATTTCCATTTCACAACTCTTACATGATTCCATCCCTTGAATTATAAATCAATAAGAGGGAAATATTTCCCTTAAAACCAAAAAAATTATGGGAAACTAGTATGAAATAAATCTAATAACATTTAAATGATACATATATGAGAATATAAATAATATAAAAACATTCCATGAGAAAAATGGTTATTTTATAGAGAATCAAATATTTTAACATAAAAATAACATAATAAAATGGTTTCTATGAGCTGGAATTGGTATATATATCTTTGAGATAGATTTAATGGATATTAATGAATTAATAATATATCAAATAGTAGAAAATTAACATGGATTATAAAATATATTAAATAAAAATACTCTAAAATTAGAGATAAAAGAAGAGACATTGGAACACTTTCTTTGATGTAGTACTGACATGTAAAAATGTCTCAATTAAAATGAACATGAAATAACTAATATATAAGGATGAATAATAAATACAAAATAACCAAATTATAAGAATTTAATAATATGAAAATTATAATTAAATTTCATTATAAAAAATTAATTGAAAAATTAAAAGTGTTTGATTGAAAATAAAAAATTAGATTTGGAGGTGTATTTTCCTTTTTTGGATTGTGTCTTAATCTATAAAAGGATGATAATTTGGTTATTCTAATGGAATAGAAAATGGATAAAATATTTATAATGGTCATTTTGAAAATCATTGGAATAGGATGAAGTTTTGGGAGAATGGATAAACGGGTGTTAGAGAAGTGTTTATATATTCAATGTGGAGGAAAATATTTAAATATAATATGAATATATTCATTATATAGGCTCAATATTAGGTATAGGGTTAGATTAGTTAACCTTTATTAGTATAAATATTAAAAAAATTGTTTAATTGACATTTAAACACATCCAGTTATGAATATCAGATTGGAAATATTTTATTCATTGTTGAAAATAAAAAATTTATTTTCAATTGAACAAAATATACATTTCGATTGAATATTCAATTATAGTTCTGGAAATAATGTACAGTATTGTTAAAATAAATATTTAAATAATTAAGAGTATTTGAATGAAATATAAATATTTTATAAATTAGCTATTACTTTTAAGATTATAAGGATTTCAAAAATCTTATACTATACCGAAAAACATTAGTTTTCATCATTGACCAAAAATTTAATGTTCTAAGATAAATATAAAAAAATCAACATAATCATATTTTGATTCAGGAATCATAATAAATTGAAGGCTTTATTCATATTAAAGTCCAAAATATTATAAAATTTTCTTTTGAATAAATACTAAATAAAAAAAATTGGTGAGATAAACATTATACATTATTGTTAACAGCATATGTCAATGACTATTTAATTATATTAATACTATTTTATCTAAATATAACATCCGATTTTTTAAAATTAGAAATTTCATATATTTTTTTATTTTTCGGTTGAATACAATAAATATATCTTATTGTGTTTAGTGTAGAACAAGTCACATAACTATTTAATATGATCTTTTTAGAGTATCAAAACATAGAACATGGAAATAATGAATTAAAAATATAATGAATTATTATATAAAATAATAAATGAATAACAAAATGTTCATTTTGTGTTATCATATAATTTATCCAATTATTTTAATACAAAATGGAAATAAAATTACATATGACATTATGACATTACTTTTTTAGTTATATATTACATTTTGTATCATTTATTAAAACCCATGAAATTTTGAACAAACTATTTGAATATAATTGATTCATTATTTCACAAATTAAAAAATCAGACAAAAATTATAAATTTGAGTAATTTAGTTTTCATGTAAAACTATAACTATTAAAATAATTATGAATTCATTAAAAATAGATTTTAAAAAATTCTTAATTATAAATTCACATGAAATATCATTTGGACAATGCAATCAATAATTTTTTTTTATTATTAGTGGAAAAAATTAAATAGTTGACACATTATTGAAAAAATAATAATTTAATGTTTTAATGATGATTGATAAATAAATATTTATTTTTTTTAAAATTTCATTACTAGTTTCTAAAACAATTATGTAACTAAATTATAGGTTTATATCAAATAAAAAGATGAATATAATTTATTATTTATAGTTTAAATAGATAAAGTTTCTAAAAATAAGATTTGAAAATCTTGGATGTTACATTTTAACCACTTAATCTAATTTTATCCACATAATTTAAGATGATTTATCAACAATTATCAATATTTTATCAAATTTGTAAAGATAAATTTATGAATACATATGGTTATCATTAACAATTAATATGATGAGTTTATAAAATCCATTCACATTAATACATTGAAAAGTTTTGTGATATTTGATCATTCTATTTATGATTTACCATGTATACCTAATATAACTATTATATTTTCCAAATTTGAGTTTCAATAATTAACTAATCTATTAAAAAATTAACAATTGATGTTCCCCTATAACCTCACATCTCGATTGGTGCTATACAAACATACTTCATCACATTTCTTGAAATTAATGCACAATCCTATAAATAAAATTTGTATGATTTGTAGAAATAGGATCATAATGAATCAATAACTAGTATTAATACCACATATTTCATTAAATCATTAATTGAAAAGAATGTATAGATTAATAAAGACCAATTTTTCAATATTTATTATCTTGGGATGTGGGTAATCCTATGAATTTAGTGAGAAATATTACATATTAGTGGTAAATATATATATAAGGAAACATGATTTAGTCATCAATTAATCATATACAAATAAAATAAATTTTCCTATGATAAAAAAAATTATAAGTGAAATAAGGATTATAAATATAGTAAAAATTATAATTAAATAAGATAAAATAATAATTTAACATGGTCTAAAATATCTAAAGAGATGATTTGGAAAACATAAAATACTCTATGGGATAATGATTTAAAATCCTAAAATAATAATCACAACCCACAGTTTCATAATATTTGAATATTCAAATATATAAGAATAAGAAAAGCATATAATATGTTAAGGATCTCTTCGAGGATAATAATAACATGAATAAAAAATCTAATCTTATCATAGCAATTAATAAAATATTAAAAAATCCCACAATTCATTTTCCATAAATGATATAGTGATAACATGTAATCATAACAGGTTCATTCATAACATAGTGATTTGAATAGATATTAACCCTTAATCAATTCATTAGATGACTATTTAATTTTTAGTCTACAAACCATAAAATGATTTATCCATACATATATGTGATTAATGTAACATTAAAAACTATAATTATCTTATTCACAATAATGGTTATACTTTATTTAATTTTTATTTTCATTCTCATTTTGAAATTTGGGGGATTGGTAAAACCTCTTACATATCAAACACCTAAAATACAAAGTGGTATCTGCCACTCAATGTATGTTTTATTTCAAAAAAAATATATTTTAATATTCTAAAGGCATCGTTCATTAAAAAAAATATTTTAATAACATTATTATTTATTCTACTACATCTATGATATAATTAATAGACCCCTTATTGGTATCATGAGAAAAAGAAAACATAATAAATCAAGAGATATTATGATCAATAAGGTAAATACTAAATAGAATATAACATATAATAAATAAATAATGAATAATATGATAAAAAAATAGTAAAAAATTGTTCCACATAACTAATATCATAATATTGTAATATATCAATTGATGAAATATAAAAATAAATAATCATATGGGTAAAAATAAATAATTTCATAATGAATTAATTCACAATTCAAAAAGTCATATTCACTTTATCAATTCCTTTTGAGAAGACATCATAAATAATCTTATGAAAATACAAAAAATACTCAATATTGTTTTTCTCATGAGACCTGATAATGAATAAAGGGTCTATAACATGCCATTTAAACCAGATACTAACTCCAATTAATTCATTATATGAAAGCGATGAATAATAAAAACAATAAATCATCAATATAAACATTCATATATAAAAACAAGCATATAGAATGAAAATACTTGTCTCTTATAAAAAATAGACTTTAATGATCATAACACATTTAGAGTAATAAGTTTAATGGTGTCATTATTTTATATCCTCAGTAATTTATATTATTTATCAATATATATTTACATAAATGAAAAACATTTAATATTACATTCAAACCTTTTTTTAATTCACTTTTATTGTCGTGAAATATTAAACAAAACTTTCCTAAATAATAACAAAATGTATTTCGTTATAATAACATTTAAAATTTATAAATGAATATTCTCATAAAAGAAAATCCATGCCGATGGTAAAATCAGTTCATGTTGTATATGGTAAAATAGAAAATTATATTCAATATTATGTAAAAATAAGAAAGTAAGAGATATGGAAAAACATTTGAATTTATTAATTTCAGAAAATTGAAAAGAAAGTAAAATATGGTTGAAAATAACTTTTAATAATCATTATTTAAGAAATGAACATTCATGAAATCATTTCATTAAAGATGTAAATGAAATAAAAATATAATATTCCAAGGACAAATAATGTATGATTTTCCTTAAAATATTAAAAATCATATTAATTAAAATATATTGTAAAATTATATTAATATATATAAACCCCATATATAATTTTGTGACAATAAAATAGATGGTTCATTAAAGAGAAAAATATTACCATTTACATCAATTTAACCATTAAAAACCCGGGAAAAAATGATATTCTGAACAAACCCTTCTAAATTTCATAAATTTTGAAAAAAAATGTTGAATAAGTGGACATGAAATGGATATATAGAGAACATATATTTTCCAAAATAAATTATTAAAGAAAATCATAATCTTTTTTATACCACATAATTGAAAACATGTGGTGAAAATGGAATGAGTCTCCAAAAAGATAATTGATATGACAAATACATTAGGTCGAGTCTGAATGACAAAAATGATAACTCATATTATATATAATTAAATGAAATCAATTTTTTTAGTTTATTAATAATCTTTTTCATGTTTAATACATTATTATTGTCACTATTATTTTATTTATTATTGTTCCTTATATAGTAATTAAATTAGTTAGATCTTGTTAGATGGGTTTATGATGTTTAATCGATAATAGATAAATATGGTTGGGTAACCATGGTCATGTCAATGATGGTGTCACCATATCCATGACTCAAAACATGAAAAACTAATCACTTCACATTGTGGAGGTGGAAGTCCACACATACACACGAGATACATTATCATTTTTTATCAGGTAAAATATTAATAAGGTAATTAAAATATCATCATTTTATAATAATAATGATGTCATTAATGTCATATATTTTAACTAAATGAATCACAATAATTTTCCTTGTGAGGTGCTGATGAAAAAAAAACATATCATTCCATGTTGGTGGCAGTCCCCATATATGCAAGAGTATTGTTTTCAATTCCAATAAGATAAAGAAAGAGATGACTAAGGGTTATAGTATAGATGTAATAACAGATCAGTTTAGTAGATAAAATAATTTTATTGAATTATAATAGTAATGATATAATTAATAGATGTATAATATTAAATAAAATTATAACACTATTTTAAGAGTGGCACAACATTTTTAAGAAACATCATTTAGATTAACGATGAACAGTTATATGTCAGCCATTGTTGGGGAATAAATACTATAGTTAGTATGGAGTATTTTTCATAATGGATTTATGTTTATATTGATCAAAATGTTTTTATAAAATTAATGGGAAAAATATGAGACACTATTTCATTTTATAAGTGTGGGGAGTGAAAATCGTAATTATTAAAAACATAATAAAATAATTGATAAAATAATCATGTAATGTTGAATAAAATGCAAAAATATATTTAATAAAGGGCATGATGTGGTTAAAATACATTTAACCAATAAAATTCAGACAGCTTTATGTTTTATTTTAAAACTTATATTCTAGTTAATCCCCTTCTTTAAAAAATTATATCCTTTACCACAATAACATATTTTCTATCTTTAAGGGCTATAAAATTACTTATAAGGTACTAAGTGGACGAAAAATTGTATATTGATGGCTTTTTTGACCATTTACCATCTAAATTTTACTCTCTAATTATTTTTAAATGTATACATCATTTAATAAATTATTTCATTACTAATAATAAAATACCAAGAATTTTTGACAATTCATTTAATTTGACTTCATAGAAACCAACAAAATAATGGAATTATAATATTAAAAAATTAATTAATTATTATTTATTAATATCTATTAAATATGTGAAATATAAAAATTTATCAAAAATATTTGTTTTATATTTTTGATAATCATTTTCATTGATTTCTTTACTACTACCGCATACACTGTATTTTTGTTGTGTAAGAATTTAAGAGAATTATAACATCAATAAAAATTAAAAATATGATAAAATAAAAAATAAGTCATATTTATTTTCAAAATAATCGTATATATTCTTTTATAACATCGTTATATACCATGGAAATAAATATAAGATAAATTTAATTGAAGAGAGTGGAATTTTTTATTTATCCTTTGCATAAAATAATATAATGGTTATAATTGAGAGAAATCGGAAAAAAATTATAATATTAGATATTTATGGGGAAAACGAATATAATTAAATAAATACAACTATAATAGATATTATTAGGCTTTATATCATATTTTTAACCCTGTTTTACTATTATCGTGGAAATAACATTATTATAATAGTTACTATCCATAATGACATGAAATAAAAGGGACCTATGGAAAAAAATTAATAGCCTTATTGTAAATATTAAATCCAATTTTACGAATTCAATTTATATTAGTGGAAGGAAAAAATATTAATAAAAATATATTAATAAAAAAGCAAAACATTTTATAAAATTTCTTTTTAATCCTAAAATGAATTTATATCATAATAAAATATAAATTCATTTCTTATGTAACTAATTAGATTATGTGAAATTAAATTATTCATATTTTATTTTAAGGTCATCTCAAAAATATGTTGATACTTTTACATTACATTTTATAAAGTAAATGAATGAGAGTATTCAAAAAAATTCAATATATTTGACTATTCACTGAAAAAACTATCCTTTAAAAATCACTATAGGACTTCTTTTACATGATTATTTCAAAAAATTAAATCTATATTTTTATAAAATTTATAACTTTTTTTATAATTTATTGATAATACCCCCATAGAATGTTATAAAAACCATTTTAATATTTAAAAAGAATCTATTGTCTTTCCTTATGTACTAAGCACACATAATTGAATTTTAATTTAATAAATTAAATATATAGTATATATTTTTTATTTTAAATTTCTACCAATATTGATAAATTTAATCCATTTTGTTAAAAACACACTGTGAGGATAAAAAAATATGTGTGAAAATTATTTCCTTTACCTTCAAATGATTTTATCTTCATTTATAATAAATTGATAACAAATATAATATTGATTATTCATTACATTATGTTAAAATTTTCTATATATATTTCATACTATTTTTTATTCATATATCTCTATAAAATGGCTTGGTTTTAATGGTCAAATATATATAATTATATTTCTATAGTATATCATGGTTCATTTAATATTGTGTTTTCATGTGGTCTATGATATAAAACACAATGCTATTTTAAAATTAAATTTAAAATAATTTATTTGGGTATTATATTCCATGTTTATTCTAGAAATTTCTTCAACTTAATGTTAAATATTCAAGTATAAACAGAAAATATCTTTGAATTTCAATTAAATATGTTAGATATTTTATTATGACCCTTAAATTCTAGGTTAAGACCATGAAACACATACTAAATATAATTTTATAACACTCACGCATGATTTTGTTTTTGAAAAATGTATCTTTTTAGATGAATGTAACCTCCTATATAATACATAATAGATTTTTCTTCTGTTTTATTTATTTTGAGAAATTATATTACCATTCGGATATAAAATATGAAAAAATTTACTAACATGTTGTTTCAATTCATATAACAATTATTTCATAATTGATATGAATCAACATGACGATGAATAATTTTTAATTCCAGATACACTAAATTCAACCACTAATACATCACATGCATCACAAAATAATGAATAGATATTTTTGGCATTCTTATATTTTAATAAAAACAAAGTTAATATATAAGAAAAGTTAATATAATATCTAATATGAATAAATTTTACATTAATATCCATGGACTCAATAATTACACCCAATGATCAATATAAATCATTCCATGAGTAACTAGTCTTAAAGGTATTAAAATTATTCTTGCCATGTTGAGAACTAAATAATAAGGAATATTTTACCACATATACTTTTGATATTAATTTAAAATTTATCTCCCAACAATGATAATCACTTCCAAATTGACATCAATAATTTATATGTCCATTAATCATATAGTTTCCTAAATATATTACTGTTTCTCCTAAATTACATGAATCATCATAAGTCCATAATAAAGTAATATATAATTCCAAATCATACCTCAAAAATTATTATTCAAATTAAAAACAATATTATAGGAAAATATTTTTATTTAATTTAGATAAAAATATTTCCCAATATAGTTAACTTCTTCAAAAATTAAAGTAATCAGTTAGTCACAAAAATACATTTTAATCCTATGGTATCCTGTATGATATAATAAATTTTCCCAAAAATTATAAAATCCACCTATCTGATTTACCATTATGACCATATCATCAAATTTCATATTAAAACTAAAGGTTATAAATAAAATTCATATTATGTCTATAATATAAAATCCCTTTTACTAAAATATTCATATTACAAAAATAAAAGTTATAATTATGTGTGAGATATACATAAAACATTTATTAAGATTCGATAAATGTCTCATATAGTATTACCATAACCTAAAACCATAAACGGGTTATCTATTTTATTAACAATATGACCAACCATATAATTTTTCACTAATTATGATGTCAAAAACATAAAAAATATCTGGATCTAAATCATTCTAACCTCTAACGTTCTCTAAACAATTATTTCGGTAATGACTATAACTCCATGCAATAAAAACAACTTATAATTACTATATTTATAAAATGTTTTATAATTTTTGGTATTTCAGAAGTATAATTGGTTAATGTTTTAGAGAATTTGGAAAAACTGTAATATATAGAAATCTTTCAATTTAATGTGTACAGTTACCATTATTGTCTGTTTTATTTCATATAAATAGATTCTTAAATTTAGACTACAATTTCATTGAAAACAAGAGTTTTAGTGAAAAATTTATTATTTATTCTAGTATATCCTTGAAATAAATAATAGATAGATTAATATTATCCCATGGAATGGAAAACATAATAATTTTTGAGCTTAGATGCTTAGAAATGGAAAGAATACAACTTACGATATCCAAGAGTTAAAAAATCATGTATATTATGGTGGAGATAAATATTAAAAAAAACATTGTATAAATAGTATCATAAAATGGGATATATACATGGATGAAATAATGATAAAAATAATTACATAGAAAAATATACCTATTTTCGTAATTATGGAATGCATAATTATGAACAACATAAATATATTATTGATACCTTATTCAAATACATCCTAAATGATGTGGTTGTAAATCACAATATACCCATGATAATTTGTGTATTGAGACCCAAAAATTCATTGAGGGGGTAAAATGGACCTCTACCATCAATTAATACGAAATATTCACTCATCATGTTAACTTGGAGAATAAAAACCAATACAAAAATATAAACATATAAATTTCAAAACTACCATATATAGTGTTAATATTTTCCCTAGTTAAAAATACAACACCATGATCACTGGACATCTAGAATGATATTGTGGGTGTTATAAAGAGATTATATACATAGAAAGCCAAAACATTTATTAAAGGATGCTAACATAGGTGAAAATACATTTAAAATAACATTTTAAACTTTCATTAAAAATAGATAAATAACATCTAATTTTTATGATATTTTTAACAAATAATTTCTAGAATATTTATAGAATGTATTAATTTCAAAATATACGTGGAAACATATAAATTAATATTAAAAAAAACTAACATGAGGGATGTAAAATCAATTCATGCCCTATACAGTAGAAGAGAACATTCTTTTCACACTTCTTTTTGGAAGAAAAAAGTGATTCATATATATAATGATTTAAAAATATTTCTTTATAGAAGTACTAATTTTATGAGAAAAAAATATTGTGTAAAACTTATTTAAATACTAAATATATCATAGAAAATAAAAAAGACTATTTTTATTATGAAACATGGATAGGGAAGAAACTTTTAGTTGATGAAAAAAAAATAATGTTGACATTTCTTAAAATAGATTTTCTCAATTATATAATGCACCAAATATAGTAAAATGATTTGAAAATATTTGAAATACTTATATAACTATAGGATATGTCAGAAAATATAAATTTTATTATATTCATTTTATAATTTTCTTCAATTAAATCCTAAACAATTTGAATGTCAAATTGTATTTTAGAATATAATGTTATTATGTCCATAACTTTTGAAACAAAAGGAGGTTAAAGAAGGGAATATCAAATGGATTTTTATAGAGAGTCTAAATATATTAAATGTATTATAATATACATTCATAAGGTATTTTATATAAATAATAATAGTAAAAAATTTGAAAATGGCATATGTATTACTAAAAGGAAATTGAATTGGGAAATATTTTACCTTGAGTATGACTATCCTTATACATACATTATATCAAATATAATATACTACTATTAATTTTATACCCTTTTAAGAATTTTTTTTGTGTATTACCATTTTTTATCCATTATATTTCATTTATTACCATTTCTTATATAGTTATCAAATCATTTAGGTCATGTCTGATGATTTAGGGATATTATATTAACAATCAGAGAACAACATCCATTTGTTTAAAATGGTCAATGGAGTCTTGGTTCCATTTTTTATATAATATTATTCATGAAATAATTATAATATTTTTTAAGCACTATTTAATAATAGTCCATGAAAGGAGATAATGATAAATTAATCACATTTTGTTGTTGATGTGGTAGTATACATGTACAAATGAGAAAGGTTACCATTTTCAATGTGTTTAAGGGGGTGAAGTTAAATAAAATATTATCTTTCTAGAATAATAATTATTTCATTAATGTAACTTATATTCTTTAAATTCATCTTCATAAAAATCATTTAGAGGTTCTGACGAATAATGACATGCATTACATTGGGGTGGTGGTAGTCTACATGTACGCATGAATGATGGTTTTATTTCACATAGGATATAGATTGAGATGAATAAGTGTTATAAAATAAACATGAAAACCTCTATATAGTGGACACATTTATGTGATTACAAAAACACTTTCATTATATAATTAAATGACATATAAGTCAAAATAAAATAAAGGAAATCAGTTAATATTAATACCTCTTGTTTTGGAATCCTCTGCTGGAAATCTAATTAAACCTTCTATGTTGGTATTTTTAAGTGACCAGAGACTCAAGGTTGTATAGAGGATAGTCTGAAAGGGATTTAGTAAGATACTGGTTGAGATAAATATCTAAAATTCTCAAAAAACTATATGATTATGTGTATAGTTTATAAAATAATAGAGTGGAATAATTGTAAATATTAATAAATTAAAAATATAATAAATATCAAAACCATTTATAGTGTCACCAAATGGATAAGAATTTAAATTAAGGTCATGATTATTTTTAAATAACTTCAAAAAAATTATATTTGTTAAATATTAATTTAGAACATTATGTTTTTGTTTAAACCCCTCATTATCCCTTTTCAACCTTAATCACACTAATATATTTTTCAAAATATATAGTTTATAAATATTGTTATTATGTGGAATGTGGATTATAAATTTTATGGATGATATTTTTGAACATTACCTATAAATCTTATCTTTTTTGTATATTTTTCCAATTTTAAATCATTCAATACAATATTATTTTCATAAAAATATCATTAATGTCATTTTTGGGAATGCTTATATAATTTTACATCAAATTCATCAAGAAAAAATTGTATTTTAAATCTATTCATATTTAACCTTATATACAATTTAAAATTAACTAAAAATTCATTCAATACCCTATTTTGTTATCCCCCCTCCCCATCATTGTTTTTTTAGTAACTTCTCTCATGATTAAAAGTGATTAATCAAAAATTGGATATACACCCAGGTAATCATTATTCTAGAAAAAACTAGTTTTACCTCAAAAAATAAACTCTTCTACAAAAATTTATTATACGCCCCACTATTATTCTTGTTTCCACTTCCATGATAAATAATTATAACCTCAAAATACAATCTTCTTTAAGAACTAATTATATTATTCAGCAAAAATATCTTCCATATTTTCCTCTTCCACTATATAAGTATATATTATTTTCCTTTAGGAGTTCTCCCCCATATTAATGTTAGATCAACAAGTCCTGTGTTAAACTACATCATCAAAAAAAAACTCAATGAACATTCAGTTGGTCTCCAATATTCTTCATTATCTTAGAAAAGAATATATATAATAAAATTATCTTATCTATTGCATTTTTCCAAAATTTCTCATAGAAAATGTCCATCCAGTAATGTTCCATTAAAAATGATATGTTATACTCTCCTCCATCTGGTATCACTTCACTAGTTTATATTATACATTACACCTCAGTATAATATACATTTAATGAAACACTCTATTAGATGAATATAAATATGATTACCCTATATCCAACAAAAAATGATCTGATCTTCCACTTTGATCTCACACAATCATCATTAATTTATCATATCACTCATTAAGAAAAAAGAATTCTTATTGGGAATTAAATAAAAAAAACTCTATCACCTCATTTCATTTATAATTTAAAAAACACAAGTTCTAAATGAGATCACCTCCTATTATAGGAAAACATTATTTTATCATTATAGAAGAAAAATAGTGTAAAAATATAAACTTCCCAATCAACTAATTAATAATTTGAATAATTGAAATCTCATAGAATTTTAGAGTCAAAAATACTCATATAAACATTATTTAACACATATTCTAATTATCCCCTCATATATCTGTTATGTATTTTCTATATTTATGAACTCTAAAATAAAATATTGGCATATTGATTTTTATTTATAGGTAAAATCTCATATTATGTTCCCTAAACCTATGAATAATGTAAAAACATAATCATAGATCCATTATATAAATTATATTAATAACTCAATTCAATAATGGAATCTTTTTGGCACACCTTAAGCTTCCTACATGTTGTTGTCTCACAGATCTATTCTCAGTCAGATATACATTCATATGGTTATGCTAGGTTAGGAACTCTCTATCTTATTGACACAACATCCCCCATTTTAATAGGCATGGTATATATAAATATTGTAATACATTAATGGATTTTATTTTAACTAATAATCTATCTAAAATCCATTTGTAAACAATTAAATTTCTTCAGAGAAGGCCATTATAATTTTCCAAGTGATAACATCGAGGTCAGATGTCTAGTGAAACATTATATACCTTTCCATTTCAGTTTACATCATTTATCTTTGTTTAATATAACATCAAATTTGTCTTATGAATGATTCATCATTTATTTCTCATTTTGGTGCACTTTATGGGTTACCTTTGAGATATAACATAACTCTATAACACTGTATTTCATACATTTTATAGTTTTCAACTTCATTATTTTATTAACCCATATTTGAACAAACTAGAATCATTAAATTAGCCATAGTCTAGTTTAAAATCCCCAATCTAGTAATATTATTCTATAAAAATCAAGTGTGTAAACTCTTCCCCCTTACAAAAATTCTTCTAAAATCATGAACATCTCCATGCCAATTACAACATTGATGAATAGTAAATCATTCACAGACTTTTCAATATTTCTCTAAAAGAGGGAAAAAATTGTCTCTCTGTAAAATCATATAAAAACACATAATTTAATATAGAAAACAAAATTATATTCACCACAATAGAAACCCCTTATTTTTTTAATATCTCCATATACACACACATATATATATTCAATAAGTGTTCTTAGATCATTCTCCCCTATATTAATTTTATTTATTTTACTTTCTCTACCTTAATGATGGTCAAATTAAAGTGGTATTATAGGTTGAATCTTATCTTACCTTCCATCATCTTTAAATCAGGATAAATTTACATTAGGTATGAATTATATCACATGGATATATAATCAATGTGTCATTAATTAGAAAACTACATGTCTACTGGGAATCCCATTATAATAAACAATATTATATAATCAAGGTGATCAATGTTCCCTATAACACCTTTGTTTCAAAATACGTCCTCAAGATAATTATATAATTTTTATATTAGGGGAAATATATATTATAGGTTCAAGTTAAATTATCACCCATTTCAATAGATGCATTAACAATGTTCATGTGTCTAAACATAGTTTCTACATGTCCCATCATTCATAATATTCGTCTTTCCACATTGAAGATCAATTTCATAAAACTATGAAAATAGAGACACTCATACCTTAGGTTCATCCTTGTTTAGCCTAGAGGGTAGAAAAAAATCCATCCTGATTGTTTTTGTAATTTTCTATGACGTATATATATCATTAATAAATTACACTAAATGAACCACCTAGTTTACATTAATTTTATCGATATAAATTTTATATATTATTAAAAAAACTACAATATTTGAAATTAGAAGGAACCTCATAGTTCTATAAAGTATCATCTATATTAGAAGTATTCTATTCATCTATAATTCTTATTCTTCATCATATTTGGAATAAATATTTACTTGATATCCTCCTTTGGACCATAATCCACTCATTTTGTAATGGAATTATTCCTTTTTGTTGAGTTTTCTTATGAAATATTCATCCACATTTTTTTATAAATATCATATTTCCTTTGTGTTTTTAAGTTCATTTCCATTCATTATTCATATGTTAATAATAGTTTCTAAAAATCTTTTTTGTCTTACCAATATTTCCCAAACCACTCACATTTCTCTTAAATATTCATGTCATTAGTAGAATATTAATTATCATTAGCTCAAATATCATCTTTGGAAGCCTGTATATTCAGATTCTCATCAGTAAGATTTTTACATCCTCGATATATAAATCCTTCTCTATTTGATCATTAAAAATAACAAATAAATATTTCTTTCAATTCTAAATTTCCATCGTCCTCAAACATGAATATCTTGAATTATTAATATTCTTGTCCTAATGATTTTTTATTACCCATATTTATCTTTTGAAATGGTTGTTCTTATCTCTTTATATTAAGTACCCTTTGATTTATACATATTTCTTAAATGATAAATTTTATATCAACATTATTATTATTTGTTCTCTAATACTTCACAACACCCATAGATACCTCTAAAAATTTATCATTCACACTAACAATAATAGTTATTTGATGTTTTTTATTTCATCTTTACAAACTATGATAAAAATTATTTATGAAGAAAACTTATTGATGTCTTCCAATATTTCCATTCATAAATTTATTTCTCAGTATTATTTTATTCTATAACTAATTATAGATTATTATTTTTATCTTAGATAAATAGTACATGCAAATGTATATTATAATGTTTTTAGAACAGAATCAACATGCCTATATAGAATCTTCTTTTCGTCATCACAATACGATTCACCTTTAAACCTTAAATTAAATAGTAAATTAATCTTTGATATTTTTTGACTCAATATTTGATATAAGAAACATTGATTTTGTTTCTAACAAATTTTATTCATTCTTGAAAAATATTTATTCAAAATATATTATAATTTTTTAAAAAAAACAACATCATGTTTTTTATAATTTCTTATAACATGATTTTTTCCACATTTTTTAATATTTTACTATAGTTTAGGTATTTTTTATTATTATCATAACATCTTGATGAAGTACTTACCAATTTAATAATAAATAAAAAGATTACATAACCATCATATTTATTACCAGATGATGAATCACCCCTCTATCATCTACATAGTTAATTCTTTTTATTGATATGGAAAATGTTATTTTGTTTATCCCACTTATACTTTTCAAGACATCTTATATTCATTTTCTAACATAGAATTATAAAACATTATATTATGAAATCATCATGTTGTATTAAAATTATAGTTTCAATTTTAATATTTAAGACATTTTAAGTGTTCCCAATGCAATTTCTTATTTTCTATATCTTAAAATGAATATAAATTATTATTTTTTTGAATAACACATCAACTTCATTAAAATCATAATCACATGACTCTTATTCAATTTAATTATCTCCAATATACTCTTTTAATAATGACATGGCTGCTATTTTTTATTTATGCTTCTTAAAGACTGTTTATTTCCAAATTATATATGGTTGGATAATATTCTAATTTTTATACATAGATAGATCCTATCAATATTCTGGGGAAGAAATCATGGATTAATACTTATTTGTAATTATTTGTATCAATTTAATGATAGTACTAGAATAATAAATATTCTCACTCAAACCTATTATATTTTGACAATATCATTAACAAATTTAAATTATACATTTATATATTCTTCAAAAGTAATATAAATGTATTCATATATTGTCATTCATATTGTTATATTAGCAACCATGAAATGACATTATCATAATATATTGTCCAAAACTTATCCCAAATATGTAAATATAGTATATTCCCTGTTATCATTATAAACTATTTTTAGGGTGATCGATCAAAATGTAAATTTTAACTATTCAATCAATAGAAAGATTAATTTTATCAAAAAAATACAATAACTACCTCATTAATGGGAGGAAATAACTCTATTATAGTATCATTATCACATAAGAAATGATATAAAAGGTAGGGTAACATCATATTCATTTAATAATGATAGTTCATGCTATAAAAATGAACAACCTACTATATTTACTGAATTTATATTCACCATCCTTATTACATAGTTAGATCATTTTAAGGAAATAAATTCCTTGATGCAACTCGTAGATTCCAGATAAGTGTGATTTCACCGAGAGAGTAAGTGGAAGAATCAACGATAACTTTATTATATGAATTTTTTTTATAAATCAACATATTGAACTTGTAAATATTTAGATCCACTTTAATATATCTCTTTACCTCACATCATATAATGAAAATATAAAGAGAAATATCCACATAAAATATTTAAATGTTATAGTTTAAATATCAAATACATTCAATGATGTTTATCCCCCAAACATAGATTAATTACTAACTTAATTTAGGATTATATAGGTACAATAAAAATGGGTTCCAGACCCCAATAATCATTCCACTAGTTAAACATGTGTCCACCCACATCAATCAACACTATTTCCATAGATGGTTATAAACACCTACATCCCTTCTTATCTCCACATCCTTCATCATTGGTTATACCCCCAACAAAAATATTATACAATGACATGTAATATCACTCATCTGAAATATCTTCCATATTCATTATTGATGCACTTTATAAAGATCATGTCTTTCAATTTTTCTTCCTCATCGTGAATATTGGATTATTGTCTCTTGTGTACAAATTATTGAAGATCTTCAAAAAAATATATAGGGATTATGTTGTGTCACGACCCGACCTCGGGGCCCGTGCCGTGACTTCCCCAAGCCCGCCTTCCATAGGCCAGGGGCTGGCGACTAGCACCAAGGCGTAAAATCTCGGTAAACAGGGAAGGCATTGCCTTTAAAAGTAACAACCACCACAGAGTCAGCAAGCAGAAAGTAACTACAAAGTGCAGAAAAGTAAAGGGGGCCGGAAATACAAGCCCAACTGTAAAGCACAACTGAAAAAGTAAAGAACAGCAACTGAAGAAAAGACGGCGGCCTCGTGTCGTCCACTGGCAATCCCACCTGAAGGGTGGGTACAGATAGCCTCCAGGCTCCTCGGGTCCCACGTCCGCTCCGAGCACGTCCCGCCCAGTGGTCCACCTCCAGGTACCGTCCTGCTCCACGCCCCAACCGTGATCAGCACTGTCCGTCGTCTGCAACCAACACAACAAGGTGCGGGCATAGCCCGTGCAGGGGTGAGTATAAGCTACTCAGTAAGGACCCCGAGACCCCCGAAGGTCTCCCGAAATCCACAAAGGATATAGCACCAAAGAAAGATGCAATCACGAAGTAACATCTGACTCGACTTAGGTATATGCCCATACATATACCTAAGTCCCCAATTCTAGCTCTGCTCACGAGCTCAAGAACAACTCAATCCACAAAGGAAAGCAAGACTCAAATCCACAAGGAGAGTAAACAGTAAATCCACATAGGATAGTTCAACACAATCCACATGGAGAGTAACATAAGATTCAGCTCAACCAGGTATACTTTTTCAGATGACGTCAAAGATGATCACTGATCCATCTAAGTCGTCGGACCCACGAAGGATCGATAGGTACTAACCCCCGCAAAAGACCCACGTAGGATCGGGCTCACACAGAACCTGTAGGCAGTGGCTCATACAGAACCGGTAGTAAGGACCCACATAGGATCGGTCTCACACAGAACCTGTAGCACTGATCCACGTAGGATCGCTGAGTGCAGTAGTCGATGCAGTCCACTGAGGATCTCTGCACAGTCGTCGCCGCAGTCCACGGAGGATCTATGCTCTGCCGTCGTCGCAGTCCACGGAGGATCTCTGCTCTGCCGTCGTCGCAGTCCACGGAGGATCTCTGCTCTGCCGTCCTCGCAGTCCACAGAGGATCTCTGCTCTGTCGTCGAAGTCACAGCCAGCGCTAGGGTTCCCGCACTTAGCGAGCTCGTTTAGGAGGGTCCGCTCCATGAGCCGAGAGGCTGATACATCAACTGACACGTAGTCCGAAGTTGATGTATCCAAAAGTTCCGTAACGACAACAGGATCTCAACGCAACAGACGGCGCGTCAATCGGACGCCCGGTCTGAGAGTTATTGGCATTTTCGTCCCAGGGGCCCGGTTGGTTTTTAGGGCAAAACCAACCCGACCGTACTCCGCCTGTATCTGATCCTCGGGCGGAGTATGCCAAAAGTTTCGTATCACTTAGTGGAAACTACCACAGCTGACGGTACGTCGATCGGACGTCCGTAGCTCAAGTTATGAGTGTTTCCGCTCCGAGGGCCCGGTTGGTTTCGTGTACGAACCAACCCGGCCGAACCCAAAGTCTTCCGAAACCTTGAGTGTAATATACCGAAACGACCGTCTCGATCCAGGGATCGCGTAGCCGCTGACAGTTCGTCAAACGGAGGTCCCAGGCCCAAGATATGGGCAAATGACCGAAGAGGCCCGAAAACGGGGGTTCTGGGCCCGGGGCGACCCGGCCCGAACCCCCCCTGGGTCGGCCGAACCGGGTCGGCCCGAACCGGGTCGGCCCGACCCGACCCGACCCGGCTAGTCCGGGTCCGGTCCGGCCTGGGCGCGGCCCGGCCGACCGGATCGGCCGGCTCGGCTTCGGCCGAGCGGCCGAAGGAGCCGCCGCCGCGGGTTTGACCCGCGGCTTGAAGGAAACGCGGCCCCGCGGGGGGCCGCCTGTCACGCGGACGTGGCCGGGCCGCCGCGTCCCTCCCCGGTTCCGCGCGGCCGCGGAACTGGCCGCCGCCGCCGCGGCTTCAGCCGCGGCGGAACTCCTCCACGGCGGCGCGCCGGGCGCCGCCGCCGCCTTCCGCGGGCCGCCGGAGTTGCTCCGGTGGCCCGTTTTGCCTCCCGTCTGCGCCGTTGCTCCTCCCGGGGGCCGACCTTCACTGCGGGATCAACAGATCGCCCTTTCCGCGCGGTTCGTCATCGACCGCCATATACGCACAACAAAAGAGATCGGCGGAGGGTTGCCGGGTCTTGTTCGTTAGACCCGCACCCTCCTGCGTTAGTCATAAACCACGGGAGGAATAATCAACAACAATTTTAAATAAATTAAAATTGTCGGAGGTCATTTTCTTCACTTTAAAAGAATAAACATGGGGAAATAAGATAAAATATTCCAACATCCCTTACCTTGTCGTCGTCGTCGGACGAGAGGTCGTCGCGGAATCGCTCGTCGCGGTATGAAGGAGATCGTCGCGTCGTCGTGGTATCCGGCGTCGCATCGCCAATCTCCGGATCAAGATCAAACAGATTAATTTAAATCCGTTGGTATTGAATTATAAAAAGGGGAGAAATAAACGATTCGTTTCTCACCTTAATTGCCGAACGAGGATCGGCCGCGGAAGAAGAGGTGCCGCCGAAGAACGTCGCGGGTAGGGCTCGTTGACGTCGCAGATCACGGTGTGCGTCGTCGAATTCTGGTCGCCGGCGTTCTTCGCGTTCTTCGCGTTCTTCGCGTTCTTCGCGTTCTTCGCGTTCTTCGCGGGGGAGCTGAAGGAACAAAGATTCTCTCAAATCCTTTCAAAGGATTTTTAGGTTGGTCTTATTTTATAATCATGCCAACAAACGCAAAAACGTAAGTAACGACCTATCAGTTCGTTGAATTAATTCAATGAGCGAAACAGCCCATTTAACTCACGAAATAAACCGCCCAATTAAATGGTCTGTTAAGAAATTAATGAAAACGCGTCGGTTGACTTTTCAGTTACTTTGACGGGTTTTCGCGGGTGCGTTACTTAGCGAAAGAAACGGCGGGGCTCGTGCGGGCCCCACCTCACAAATATCCTACCAAGGGGGTAGGATATTTCTGGATAGCATCCTATCCAGTTCAACACAGATCAAGCCGCCTTTAAGTGGCTTCAAGTGGCTTCCAAGCAGCTTAAGTGAAATAAAATAAAGTTGTCGCACAAATTTATTTTATTTCTGACTTAAAGCCCCAAAATTTAAAAACCACGTCTGAGCAAACGCAACTCCGGAAGAGGCGTTTCTAAGCAAATACCGGCGCTGCGATTTCATCGGTGCCCTCAGAATTCGATTCCGGGAACCGGTTCAAAAGATAGAAAAACCCGCTCGTACGTTCACTGAACGTACCCGAGCCAAACTTCGGAAATTGATTCCGGGCACACCGGGCCTCGGAATCAGGTTCCTTCTGAAGCTGCGCTCTTGTAAAATTCCAAAGAAAATTAAGAAAAAAATTTCCTTGAAATTTGCGGGTCTTTACATTACTCCCACCTCAGGGCTTTACGTCCCCGTAAAGATACCTCAAAAACTAGGGGAACAAATGGGGGTACTGAGCACGCATCTGAGCCTCCCGCTCCCAAGTGCTCTCCTGGAGGTTCCCGTGCTGCCATCTGACGCGCACAAGAGGAATCGACCACCCACGTAGGACCCGCTCCTGTCGATCCTCGATCTCCACTGGGACCTCCGCAAAAGTCGCCCCATCGTCCACGTCCAGCTCCCCAAAGTCGATGATGTGTGTCGGGTCGTGCACGTATCTCCTCAGCTGAGACACGTGGAAGACGTCGTGCACCCGGTGCAACTGAGGTGGTAGAGCCAGGCGATAAGCCACCTCTCCTATCCTGCTGAGGACCTGGAAAGGCCCGATGAAGAGTGGAGACAACTTGCCGCCTCGGCCAAATCTCCGTAAACCACATCGAGGTGAGACACGCAAAAAGACGTGGTCGCCATCCTCGAACTTCAGTGGCCTCCGCCTCCTGTCAGCATATGACTTCTGCCGGCTCTGAGCTGTCCTCATCCTCTCCTGGATGATCTGGACGTTCTCTGTTGTGGCTCGGACCATCTCTGGTCCCAAGAGTGCTGACTCCCCAGGGTCTGTCCAGCACAACGGTGATCTGCAGGGTCTGCCGTACAACGCCTCGTATGGTGCCATCCCGATGGTGGAGTGGTAGCTGTTGTTGTACGTGAACTCCACCAAGGGTAGGTGGTCCTCCCAGCTGCGACCAAAGTCGAGAACACATGCACGGAGCATGTCCTCGAGTGTCTGTATGGTCCTCTCCGTCTGACCATCCGTCTGAGGGTGGAAGGCTGTGCTCAGTTGGAGCCGCGTCCCGAACGCCTCCTGCAACCCCTTCCAAAGCCGGGAAGTGAAACGAGCATCTCGATCGGAGACGATAGACGATGGCACACCGTGAAGCCGTACGATCTCCTGGACGTAAAGACGTCCCAAGCTCTCCACTGAGCCCTGCTCTTTGATGGGTAAGAAGTGTGCCGACTTGGTGAGTCGGTCGAAAATCACCCAAATGGAGTCGTGACCTCTGGAAGTGCGTGGAAGTCCAGTCACGAAGTCCATAGATATGCCGTCCCACTTCCACTCTGGGACCTCCAAGGGCTGTACCAAGCCTGCTGGTACCTGATGCTCTGCCTTCACCTGCTGGCAGGTGAGGCATCGTGAAACGAACTCTGCCACAGCTTTCTTCATGCCCGACCACCAGTGCTGTCGCCTGAGATCCTGGTACATCTTTGCCACTCCGGGATGTACCGCCAAGGGAGAAGTGTGAAACTCTCTCAGCACCTCCTCTCGTAAAGCGACTGGTACGAAGGTACGTCCTCTGAAAAGGATGTCGTGCTCTGCTCCAAGGGAGAAACCATCAGGCGCCTGACCTGAGGATATCAGTGCACGCCGGGTCTCACAGTCAGCGTCCCGACGCTGAGCCTCTCTGACCCGCTGTAGAAGTGGAGGAGAGACTGTGAGAGACTGAAGAAAGGCTGCTCCGTCTCTATCCACGAAGGATATCTGTAAGGAGGCTAGCTACTCTGTTGCCTCCTCAAGTAGCTGAATGCCCGTCCTCCTGCTGAGGGCATCGGCTACCACGTTCCCCTTCCCAGGAGTATAGACTATCTCAAAGTCATAGTCCTGGAGGAACTCAAGCCATCTCCGCTGTCTGAGGTTCAGGCCCTTCTGAGAGAAGATATACCTGAGACTCTGGTGGTCAGAAAAGACTGTGAAGCGCTCGCCCATCAGATAGTACCGCCAAGTCTTCAGAGCGAAGACCACTGCTGCTAACTCCAGGTCATGAGTTGCGTAGTTCTGCTCATGCGGCCTCAACTGACGTGATCCGTAGGTGATCACGGCCCGCTCCTGCATCAGAACGCACCCGAGTCCAGTCCCTGATGCATCGCAGTAAACTACGTATACAACTCCCTCCTCAGGCAACCTCAAGATAGGTGCGCTGGTCAATCTCTGTCTCAGCTCCTGGAAGCTCTGCTGACATCTGTCTGACCACACAAACGGTTTCCCCTTCTTCGTCAAGGCTGAGAGTGGTGCCGCAACTCTGGAGAAGTCTGGCACAAATCTCCGATAGTATCCGGCTAGGCCCAAGAAGCTCCGCACCTCTGTCACGCTCTTGGGTGGCTCCCAAGCTAGCACTGCCTCGATCTTCGCAGGATCCACTGCAACTCCCGCCTCAGAGATGACGTGCCCCAAGAAATGGACCTCACGTAACCAGAACTGGCACTTTGAGAGCTTGCCATAAAGCTGGTGCTCTCGGAGTGTTTCTAGCACAACTCGCAGGTGGTAGGCATGCTCCTCCTCAGTCGTCGAGTATACCAAAATGTCGTCAATGAAGACCACGACAAATCGGTCGAGGTATGGCTGGAAGATCCTGTTCATGAGGCTCATGAACACTGATGGAGCATTGGTTACGCCGAACTGCATAACCAAGAACTCATAATGGCCATACCGACACCTGAAGGCCGTCTTCTGCACGTCCTCGTCTCGAACTCTGAGCTGATGATAGCCTGACCGAAGGTCTATCTTCGAGAACCACCGCGCTCCCTTGAGCTGATCGAAGAGGTCATCAATCCGTGGCAGCGGATACTTGTTCCTCACTGTCACCTGGTTCAGGCGACGATAGTCGACACACAGTCGCATGCTCCCGTCCGCCTTCTTGGCGAACAAAATTGGGGAAGCCCAGGGTGAAACACTGGGTCGGATAAACCCCTTTCTCTGCAAGTCCTCCAACTGTACCCGCAGCTCCCGAAGCTCGGCGGGGGCCATCCGATATGCTGGAGTAGACATCGGGGCTGTCCCGGGGTACAAGTCGATGTAAAAGTCTACCTCTCTACGAGGAGGTAGCCCTGGAACGTCGTCGGGAAAGACGTCCACGTACTAGTCCACCACTGCAGGAAAAGCTGGACCCCGCACGTCCACTGCTCCTAGGATGAGGCTAGCCAACTGATGAGAGATGGGCTACACTCTCCTCCGCGGAAGTCCATCCTGTGCTGCAAAGGTTCCCTTCTCGCCGGTGAAGGTAAACCTGCTCCCGTCGGTGTGAACACATCGCACCTTGCGCCTAAAACAGTCGATCTGGGCATGAACCGTGGATAGCCAATCCATGCCCAAGATGACGTTGTAAGGCCTCGACGCTGCTACAAGGAGATCCCAGCCGAAGCTCTCGCCTCCTAGAGTAAGCTCACACTGCCGGCACCAGTGCGTAATCGTCGAGTCTACTCCCGTAGGAGTCTCTAGCCGTAAGGATCGAGCCAACGGCTCAGTCGGAATCTCCGAGCTCCGAACAAGGGAAGAGGCTATGAAAGAGTGACTCGCTCCTGTGTCTATAAGTACTGCAGCAAGGGTGAAATAGACACAGATCATACCTCGAATCATCTCTGGCATGTCGGGGTCGTAGGCCTCCACTGCCTGGAGCTGGGCCTGTCCCTGCCCGCCAGCTCCCTGTGGTCGAGGTGGCCCTCCTGGTGGTGGTTGGGGTAGAGCCTGGAAGCGTCGCCCACCACCCGCTGCTCGGCCAGCTCCTCTGCCTCGTCCGCCTCCTCCCTGCGGACCGCCACGGTCGACCCTCTACCTCTGCCTGGGTGGCCCTTCCACCGTCTGCTGCTCCTCTGATCGGCGAGTCGGGCAGTCACGAGCCATGTGACCCTGCCCGCCGCAGGAGTAGCATAGCCTGCCTCTCGGAAGGCTGGCACTCCGCTGTGTGCCCCGCACCGCTGAGCCGGTGTCCTGCGGCCGTCTGTGTGGGGGTCTGGTCTGCCTGGACCCGAGAGTCATCCGTCGGCTACCTGCTGCCGAAGACTCAGCTACCTGCTGCCCTGCGCTAGGTCTCGCCGCTGAAGAAGGCTCTGCCAGGAAGCTCTCGATCAGGAGGGGTCGCTCCAGCACTCCCGCCTGGGTCGGAATGCTGAGGGAGATCAGTGACGCCCGAATCTCCTGCCGCAAGCCCTACTCGAAGGTCCGGGCCCGGAAGAAGGGGTCTCGTACCTTGTCGGTCGAGTAGCGGGATAGGTCCGTGAACCTCGCCACGTACTGAGCGACCGTCATGCTGCCCTGGCGCAGCTGGAGAAGCTCCTGGATGCGCACCGCTCAGAGGGTGGCCGGGACGAACTCAGAGCGGAAGAGGCTCTCGAAGTCCGCCCAGAGCAAGGATGCCTCATCGTGAACCTGGAGCATCAAGCTCCACCATCGTCCCGCCGCCGCCTGCAGGAGGCTCGCCGCGAGGATCACCATGAGATCCGCTGGTGTCCTCACTAGCCTAAAGATCCGTACCACCGCCTCTAGCCAGTCCTCGGTGGCCTGGGGGTCCGCCTCACCGCGAAACCTGGGCGGTCGCTGGCTCTGAAACTCATGCAGTGCCCTGAGGCGACGTGCATCGTCTGCGTCTGGTACTGGTAGCATCGGTGGCTCGGCGGGTAAAGCTACCGCCGGTGCCACAGCTGGCAAAGGGCCCTGTACCGAGGCCTCGTCGCTCGGTGGGCTGCCGTCGCGCCTTACACTCAGAACCCTAGATGGCTGTCGTCGTGGGGCCATCCTGAAAAGGAGAACAAGAGCACCACAGTCAGAACAGTATACCTGGTGAGCTGGCACAACTAATCACAAGGAAAACGTGAGACTTTCATGAAGCAGATCAGTATACCCGGTGAGCTGACACAAGTAATCACAAAGAAAACTTGGAACACACACGCAATCAATGTTTTCATGCATTAAGTCGGAAATCAGGAGTCATGGTCCTGGTGTATGGATACGTCGGCCGCCGCACCAACACTGGGCTCCCTGAACTGATAACCACACTCAATACACTAAACACTATTGCTTCATATAGAAAGAAAATACGATCAGATTCTGCGGTAGAACCGACCACCTCTGATACCAATTTGTCACGACCCGACCTCGGGGCCCTTGCCGTGACTACCCCAAGCCCGCCTTCCATAGGCCAGGGGCTGGCGACTAGCACCAAGGCGTAAAATCCCGGTAAACAGGGAAGGCATTGCCTTTAAAAGTAACAACCACCACAGAGTCAGCAAGCAGAAAGTAACTACAAAGTGCAGAAAAGTAAAGGGGGCCTGAAATACAAGCCCAACTGTAAAGCACAACTGAAAAAGTAAAGAACAGCACCTGAAGAAAAGACGGCGGCCTCGTGTCGTCCACTGGCAATCCCACCTGAAGGGTGGGTACAGATAGCCTCCAGGCTCCTCGGGTCCCACGTCCGCTCTGAGCACGTCCCGCCCAGTGGTCCACCTCCAAGTACCGTCCGGCTCCACGCCCCAACCGTGATCAGCGCTGTCCGTCGTCTGCAACCAACACAACAAGGTGCGGGCATAGCCCGTGCAGGGGTGAGTATAAGCTACTCAGTAAGGACCCCGAGACCCCCGGAGGTCTCCCGAAATCCACAAAGGATATAGCACAAAAGAAAGATGCAATCACGAAGTAACATCTGACTCGACTTAGGTATATGCCCATACATATACCTAAGTCCCCAATTCTAGCTCTGCTCACGAGCTCAAGAACAACTCAATCCACAAAGGAAAGCAAGACTCAAATCCACAAGGAGAGTAAACAGTAAATCCACATAGGATAGTTCAACACAATCCACAAGGAGAGTATCATAAGATTCAGCTCAACCAGATATACTTTTTCAGATGACGTCAAAGATGATCACTGATCCATCTAAGTCGTCGGACCCACGAAGGATCGATAGGTACTAACCCCCGCAAAAGACCCACGTAGGATCGGGCTCACACAGAATCTGTAGGCAGTGGCTCACACAGAACCGGTAGTAAGGACCCACATAGGATCGGGCTCACACAGAACCTGTAGCACTGATCCACGTAGGATCGCTGAGTGCAGTAGTCGATGCAGTCCACTGAGGATCTCTGCACAGTCGTCGCTGCAGTCCACGGAGGATCTCTGCTCTGCCGTCGTCGCAGTCCACGGAGGATCTCTGCTCTGCCGTCGTCGCAGTCCACGGAGGATCTCTGCCCTGTCGTCGAAGTCACAGCCAGCGCTAGGGTTCCCGCACTTAGCGAGCTCATTTAGGAGGGTCCGCTCCACGAGCCGAGAGGCTGATACATCAACTGACACGTAGTCCGAAGTTGATGTATCCAAAAGTTCCGTAACGACAACAGGATCTCAACGCAACAGACGGCGCGTCAATCGGACGCCCGGTCTGAGAGTTATTGGCATTTTCGTCCCAGGGGCCCGGTTGGTTTTTAGGGCAAAACCAACTCGACCGTACTCCGCCTGTATCCGATCCTCGGGCGGAGTATGCCAAAAGTTCCGTCTCACTTAGAGGAAACTACCACAGCTGACGGTACGTCGATCAGACGTCCGTAGCTCAAGTTATGAGCGTTTCCGCTCCGAGGGCCCGGTTGGTTTCGTGTACGAACCAACCCGGCCGAACCCAAAGTCTTCCGAAACCTTGCGTGTAATATACCGAAACGACCGTCTCGATCCAAGGATCGCGTAGCCGCTGACGGTTCGTCAAACGGAGGTCTCAGGTCCATGATATGGGCAGAAGATCGAAGAGGCCCGAAAACGGGGGTTCTGGGCCCGGGGCGACCCGGCCCGAACCCCCCCTGGGTCGGCCGAACCGGGTCGGCCCGACCCGGCTAGGCCAGGTCCGGTCCGGCCGGGGCGCGGCCCAGCCGACCGGACCGGCCGGCTCGGCTTCGGCCGAGCGGCCGAAGGAGCCGCCGCCGCGGCTTCAGCCGCGGCGGAACTCCTCCACGGCGGTGCGCCGGGCACCGCCGCCTCCGGTCGCCGGCGCCGCCGCGCCGGCGACCCGCGCCGCCGCCGCCTTCCGCGGGCCGCCGGAGTTGCTCCGGTGGCCCGTTTTGCCTCCCGTCTGCGCCGTTGCTCCTCCCGGGGGCCGGCCTTCACTGCGGGATCAACAGATCGCCCTTGCCGCGCGGTTCGTCGTCGACCGCCATATCCGCACAACAAAAGAGATCGGCGGAGGGTTGCCGGGTCTTTTTCGTTAGACCCGCACCCTCCTGCGTTAGTCATAAACCACGAGAGGAATAATCAACAACAATTTTAAATAAATTAAAATTGTCGGAGATCATGTTCTTCACTTTAAAAGAATAAACACGGGGAAATAAGATAAAATATTCCAACATCCCTTACCTTGTCGTCGTCGTCGGACGAGAGGTCGTCGCGGAATCGCTCGTCGCGGTATGAAGGAGATCGTCGCATCGTCGCGGTTTCCGGCGTCGCGTCGCCAATCTCCGGATCAAGATCAAACGGATTAATTTAAATCCGTTGGTATTGAATTATAAAAAGGGGAGAAATAAACGATTCATTTCTCACCTTAATTGCCCAACGAGGATCGGCCGCGGAAGAAGAGGTGCCGCCGAAGAACGTCGCGGGTAGGGCTCATCGACGTCGCAGATCACTGTGTGCGTCGTCGAATTCCGGTCGCCGACGTTCTTCGCTTTCTTCGCGTTCTTCGCGTTCTTCGCGTTCTTCGCGGGGGAGCTGAAGGAACAAAGATCCTCTCAAATCCTTTCAAAGGATTTTTAGGTTGGTTTTATTTTATAAACATGCCAACAAACGCAAAAACGTAAGTAACGACCCATCAGTTCGTTGAATTAATTCAACGAGCGAAACAGCCCATTTAATTCACGAAATAAACCGCCCAATTAAATGGTCTGTTAAGAAATTAAAGAAAACGTGTCGGTTGACTTTTCAGTTACTTTGACGGGTTTTCGCGGGTGCGTTTCTTAGCGAAAGAAACGGCGGGGCTCGTGCGGGCCCCACATCACAAATATCCTACCAAGGGGGTAGGATATTTCTGGATAGCATCCTATCCAGTTCAACACAGATCAAGCCGCCTTTAAGTGGCTTCAAGTGGCTTCCAAGCAGCTTAAGTGAAATAAAATAAAGTTGTCGCACAAATTTATTTTATTTCTGACTTAAAGCCCCAAAATTTAAAAACCACGTCTGAGAAAACGCAACTCCGGAACAGGCGTTTCTAAGCAAATACCGGCGCTGCGATTTCATCAGTGCCCTCAGAATTCGATTCCGGGCACCGGTTCAAAAGATAGAAAAACCCGCTCGTCCGTTCACTGAACGTACCCGAGCCAAACTTCGGAAATTGATTCCGGGCACACCGGGCCTCGGAATCAGGTGCCGTCTGAAGCTGCGCTCTTGTAAAATTCCAAAGAAAATTAAGAAAAAAATTTCCTTGAAATTTGCGGGTCTTTACATGTTGGTCCTTAAACAAAATACTAGTAGTACAATAAAATTGATATATTTAAAATATTTATTCCATAATTTTTATTGGAATTTTTTTAGATATTTATTATCTCATTATTCAATATATGAAATGCAATGCTGGATTCTCCTTAGTATGGTTTGATCTATCTAAGGAACTATGTCTGGAACTCCATTGTCCATTATTCTCTATCTCATTCACTCTATCTAGTAAATCTCTATCTATTCGTATTATTTCAATTTATCATAAATATAATTCTCTTCCATTTTCAGTTACTTTATCTCTCAATGACACCTCTTCTTGAACCAAAAAAAAATATTGGTTGGAAAATCACAGTGATAATCCTATAAAAATTCATCTATTTGATAAAAAATAACTATAACTCAGAATAAGATCTCCTCCTATTATTTGAAAAATCTATCTACACATAAGGTTATAAGAGAATGCCCTAAATTCTATAATCCTACACAAGTCATCTTTTATTTTACCTCCTTCTATGTTAATTTATTTCTACAATCAACAATCATCATATGATAATCTTCGAATCTCAGAAATAATGATCTCTTAAAATATTCTTTAAATATTAGATACATTTATGACATGTGAAATAATATCTCAATATCATCATGGTTATTTTACATTATAATGTTTTTATGGTTTCAAGATGTCTTTTTCAATTTTCCTATATAAATAAAATTTTATCTCATATATCTTCACAAGAAATCATATGTCTAATAGAATCTATCCCATACAACATTATATTCCTTTTTCTAGTAGTGCCAGATTTGTATTATTTATATGATATAAATTCATACAATTTCACATTATTTGGAATCATATGTTATATAGAGTCAAAATCTTTATGTATGATATGTTTTTATATCTCCATAGGTTATAACATCCTATTTATTTCTTCCATCATACTGTCTCTCAAACATTCATCCTTAAATTTTTATATTTTTTCAACTATTTTCAAATATATTATTTCTCAGAGGTCATCGAAGATCTTTTTTTGAGGAACTAAATCAACCATTATATCATGATGAACTCCACCTCTATGTTTTGTAAAACCTCATATTTTTTATACTATTGAAAAATAATCATTTCCTTCATTTAATTTTCTACACGTGTTCCCCCATTTGATAATATTATCTATAACACTATGTAACCTAAAATATTATTCAATTTTAAACATTACTATTTATAATCTACAATTTTTAATAAATTTTTCTCTCCACTATCATCTATCTGGTGATATTCATAACATTGTGCCCAATGATCATAATTTATTTCCTCAATAATATATGAACTCATATAGTGATAACTCAAGACATCATATCATTTAATTTAAAAAATAGAAAAGTTACTTTATTTAATTTCATCTAATTTACTGATTCAATTTTATTCATTACGCCATTATAGAATCTATTTGATAGAAATTTCTTTAAAACAATTTGTTTTGTACAATCTACCCAATCAAATAAACTTAGTTATATTTTTTAAAAACTCCATGATGTATGGTACATTGAATAAAAATAAATCATAGTTTGAATTTTCATTATTTATATAATTGACAAAATGAATCTTTTAAATGTATCTTCTTCAAAACAAACTCATATTTAAATATTGAGAATAAAGGTAACCAAACCATCATGGGACCAAAAATATAAATTAAATATATGTATATTATATATATGTGACTTATGAATTTGATTAAAAGAATAAATCAAATAAAATCAATGAAATATTGTCCCATTGATATAAAAGTGGTATCCATGGATATAAATATTATACATTGTTATGTACTCTATAATCAATGAAATTAATATCGGCATATTCAAAACATATGGAATAATGGGTGTATAGATAAATCAAAAACATCTAAAATTAAATCAGATATATGGATATCAATGTTGATACCCTTGAATAAAAAGAATAAAATATATGGAATTAGAAATGGAGAGACATTGAAAATTTCACATAAAAGACATATTTTAAAGGAATTTTTCATTTAATTTACATCCTTTCTTTGTTTTGGGGTTTTCCCTAGGTTTTAGGCAGGAATAGATGAGTATTCATGAATTGGGCCAAACAGTGAGACCAATTCCAGATTAAAAGATAAATTTTGTATCTTTTATAACTATTTCATTTTTCAAAATTTTTTATCCATTCAAATTCCAACTTGACCTCCCCTAACATATTAACACTACCAAGGTAATTTGGTGCTTTTAGAAATCCATAACCAGGGGTTATTTGGGTTTTTATCTAAGGGGTTGGGCCTGCCCGAAAGCCCAATTCCTGTTTTAAAAATAAAATTTTATTTTGTTATAACATATTCAATATTTGGGATTGTTTGGTGATTCCAATTCTCACCCAAGACCACTGAACCCAGTCACATGTCTAAACTCTTTCCCACCTCTTTGGAGCTCTAGAGAATGGCGATTTTGTGTCGATCTTCATAGGATTCCTCAAATCGCCCAGATTTGAAGAGGTAAAGTATTTCTTTCATAACTCTCTCAATTCTCAATCTCATTCCTCCATTCCAGTTCCTAAATGAGACAATACATCTTGTTAGAACGTGACCTAAATCTTGGCTCTTTTAAATATCAGATACTAGATTTTTGGAGTGATTAATTCAAGATACTTCAAGGAAAGGAGCCATTTTCTTTCCTCATTCATATTACTTTGGCTTTAACTCATTGTTCTTAGGGTTTCTTCAGTTATAATTGAGTTTAATAATGTACAGATACTATGAATTAAAATCTCGGGTTTAACTTTGTGATTTCTTTGCAATTTGTATGGTTTTAGGTTTGATCTAGTTCTCTCTTGGTGCGGTGGGGGTGCAATTTGATTTTCGCACAGAGATTCAAGGGTTTTTATTAATTTGGTAGGTGATTCCATTGTGTGTGAAATTTTTGTGAATTAGCTTTCTGTTTTCATGGTACCTTAATGTTTATTTCAATTGATTGTTTTTGTAAAAAAAATTAGTTTCATTTATAATGCAAATGAATTTTAAGTTCCAATTTTTGGTGAAATTGGGGGGTTTTCATTCAAATCTTTTATTGGTTCATTTTGGGATGCCCCATAACTGAATTGTTGGATTCATTAAAGGGTGTTGAACTGAATTTTTTTTAATAACTTACCAGTGTTAACATAGTGTGAAAGGTGGATATCTAAAAGAGCTTTGTGTGCAAAACAATGTGATGTTTTGAGAGGTTGTTTTATTGGAAATAAAATTGTTTTATTGTGTGTTTTAAATGGTATAAAATGTGTGTAGCTGCTTTACAATTTGTTTCTGACCAGTAGTGATATTTTATATGAAAAAGGATGTTTGTTTTTTGCTGAAATTTTTTGAGCACAAAAAGGGGAAGCTCGGGTACCTAGGTGGGCGGATTTGTACTAGTACGGCTAGTGGATCAGATGGGTTTTATCCCTGTTCCACTTAGCATATGGATAACGACAACTCTAACTAAACTATTTGGATGATGATTGGGGACCACTAGGTTATGGGTATGTTCACTACTAGTGGCTCGTACATGATAATGGATTTTTCTATGGTTACTCTACACCGAGGTACGAGGTACATAGGGCCCGAGACAACCTAGTTCTTAGGGGTGTTCCTGATTTTGATGCTCATTGGATTTGAGGTATTTACCCTTGTTGTGGGTTGTTTTTGGAAGTACATTACAGTAGCTCACATGTCTATTTAATGTTCTAACATTCTGAAATTCTCGGATTGAAAACTGTTTTCATTTGAAAGTTTCATTTCTTTAAATTTCAACATTGTTTCACCTTATGTATTAAAATTGCTTGTTTTGTTCACATTGTATTGCATTCTCTTTGGAATCATCTGGTGGTATCATATTGGGCTTAGTCTCACACCCAACTTACACCCCTTGGGTGTAAGTAGACCTACCTATGCTTGACTCAAGTAAAGCGAAGGCTAAGGGTGATGGCGGTTCGGGATGTTAGTCCCCATCGTTGGGGTGGAGTTGCGGGGATGGATTGCGGGTGACGATCCCCTTGTCATGTGGAGTCCATGGGGATGTCTTTATGTTGTCATTATTTGTATTTAAACCACTTGTAGTGTCTTTAAACATATGTATTCAGATCTTGTTTTGTTAAGAATTGTTTAGCATGAAAATTTCAGATTCTAATAATTGATTTTTTTTTTGATTTATGCTTTCATACTTGGGTAAATCGTTCCCAAACCAGGTTTGTTTGATACCCAGGCACTTGTGCCAGCCCATGGGGATAGGGAATGCCCTTCGGGCTTTGCCACAGGCCGGGTTTGGTGCCGTTAATGGTGGCGACCAGATCCGGTTCGTGACACCACCCAACCTCATATTATCAGGCTGAGCACTAGAACCATAAGGATGGTTGGAGAATAACTATCCCTTTGGTGGGGGATCCTGAATAAAAGTTAAAAAAAATTAATCATATGACATTATATTTTATTGTTATATATATGTGAAATAATATACTCACAATATGCATCAACTGAGGGACACCCATCTCTCTCGTTAAGTTATTATTGTATGTCATCCTTTTTATTCTTATATCCTATTTTTTCCATTTCCAAAACTCCTAAAAAAATATAATTAACTAAAAATATTTAACTAATGTGTAATCCAAATATGTAACAAGAGGATAAATTACATAATTAAATAATTCAAATCGTTAAACCAAATACATGTTATGTTTTTATATAACAAAAACATTTTATATTTAGTGGGAGGAATATCAAAACATAATACATCTCATAGAAAAATCAATACCTTAAAATTAGCTGGTTTATCATGGGTATGATACACTTCTATTATATTTTCAATTCAATTCAATCCAATTTTATTTTGTTCATTTCGATCATTCTAGTCAATTAATTAAGAAATTTGTTCATTTTTATTTTTCATAGGTCTTTTTGTTCATTTGTGTCAATTAATTAGGTCATTTTTTCATTTTTATTTTCCTTAGGTCATTTGGTTTGTATTTTGGGTTCAGTAATTTTTCCATTTCTTTGGTTACATCTTTATTTTTATTGGTTTTTATTTTCATATTAATTGGATTAATACGTCCAATACAATTCACCATGTTTTTTTTCTAATTTAATTGTTTCAATTTTTTTGGTTCGGTAGGATTTAATACAATTCATTTAAATATTAGAAAATGCAACTCAATGAAAAGTGAAACCAATAAATATCAAATATGCACATGAAGGTCATGTTGGAGACAAAATATTTTTAATCAATAGTAAATTAATTTGAATAGTACCAACCATAATAATCAAATTTGATCTAAACAGAAATAAATGAGAACATAGATGGATAATTCTATATGTTTCCCGACACAACTTATTCTTCACAATCAATTCTGAAAAATGAACTATTGCAGTTATCATAAGTAATAAATGGATAGGGGCCAATGGGAGAAGGAATGGTGTCAATTCCATCCTCACCATAAGAAAATATATCTTGAGATTAGTTCAATAATGAAACCAAATTCAGGTTTAATATGATATTTCACATAAGAAACTTGTTTCTCTATTGATTATTATACACATGTTTCATTAGTAGAAATAGTGAGACTCAGTTCAATAACTCAAAACAAAAAATCCTGAAAATATGTACCATACATCATCATTAAATCAATCCACATTAATTTCATCACAGTGGCTCAACCATGAGATTAATAATCTAGTATTTTTATTTTCTCAATGACTCTATAGTAAGATACATTTTCAAATCACAATCTATTATTTGATGCGCCGGGATACTAGTATGTTGTTACCATTAGAAAACACCGTCTTGATGTGTCCTAATTATAATTTCTCATTTAGTCATAATAAATCTATACCCATGGATCAAAATTGATTTTTATTCACGAACCACATAATTAGAACCAAAATAAAAATATATTATTTTCTTAAAGATAGATTCCATAGAAAAAATCAATAACTTAAATATAAATGAATATGAAACTTAACTAAATATTGATTTTATTAATTTATTACAATAATATTTCTATAATAAATTTCAGCAAATATGAAAACACTTTGATATGTAATGTCTCCCTCATCCTCAAAGGTAAACAACAATTTTTTTATTGATTATTTTTTTATGTTACCTACCCAAAAATAGAAATAGTTTAACAGATATTCAAAATTACATGATATGGGATAAGATAAACATGTTCAATTTACTTTCTTGATATATTCTTTAAAAAATCACAGTTAAAGAAATGTGACTTTATAACTCCTGCACTTTAGGGATTAATGTGGTAATTGTATATGATCCAGTAATTCCCGTATTTGGTGAAGTGATGGAAAATTGGGTCCAATATTATCATATCGTTATTCTTCATTTCTCATTTGAATATTCCATCTAGTTATCATATCAGAAAAATACATTGAACAGAAATCCAAACATTCTTGAGCCAAGGAACCTTTCATGATAAAAATATCGGGATGATTCATGTTACAGATATAACACAGAAATGTGTACATATTTATTTCAGTAGGATACATTCAATGAAAATAAACATGTCCTCTTAGAAGTATTTCGATTTGAATATGGTAATGTTTTTACAGCATGAATGTTTATTAATGAAATATTTTCTCTAACTAACACAAAATTAGTAGCACTTTTACAAAACATTTGTTTCAAGAATGACTTCAACATATTCAATGCAAAAAGATCTCTAAAAAATGACAGAACCAAAAAAAAAGACACCCTTACATTGTTGTTTAGAAGATGAAGGATTTATATTAAAATAAACTCATGTATTATGTTGTTAAAATAATGAATCTTCAAAGATTTCAGATTGAACTCTCTTTTGTTGACCCATTTTGAAATTTTTTCTAAATATCCATCGGTAATATTAATAGTCTCTAGTAATTATAGAAATTTATTTTTTATTGGTGTCATCATATTAGAATGACTCATAACATTAAATTTATTATCTTTAATACACACAAGATGAAATTCTGGTCTGATGCCCCGATCCAACAATCCAAGCCAAGATCATAAATCATATTTTTTCTTTCCATTGAAATTTTTGAGAATTGAAAGAAACGTTTCTCAAATATTATTTAAAATTGGTATTAAATATATGAAATGACCAAAAACATTGGTCGAAAAATATGAAAAATCAATGAAGATATGTATCTTTTTTAATTATAAATGATTTTCTTGGAAACAGTCACCCTCTATCTATATTTTACCTTACCATTCCCAAATAATTGACTAAAACCTTGAAATTTATTAAACCCATCAGTAATAAACATATTCTATGTTATATTTTGGGTCTCTATGGTGTTATCAGTTCATATATGATTATTCTTACATGGATGGTCTATTGGAACGAATCATAAATGTCCCATAAAATTTAAACAATGTAGAAATTTAATTCATTTTGAGTATGAATTGTTCATACAAATAAGACAAGGTAGTTTTCCCTTTATGCTCCATCCACACATCATTGAATAAGAAATAAAATAATTGATCATCCACATAATCACAACATGCATCTTAAATATGTCTTATGAATATGCATCATATGTGTACACACCCAAATTCATAGGATGTTTAAACTATTATATTAAAGGTATCATGTATATGTATATATCATTTATTAGATGAAAATGTACAGATCTGAGTATACTCATTAAAGTGAAATATTTCTTCATACACATCCATTGAGGAAGTTTATAAATTTGTATGAAAACCAACCATATGATATGAAAAGTAATCATTTGTTTGAATAGATTAAAAACATCCCATAAAATAACCAACCTCGCATTATGCATCTCTGATATGAAATTAGGATATAAAGAATAAACATTATTCCTTGAAAGTCCATCTATAAGGTGAACAAACCCATTATTATTCTTTCGTTTATCGATATCTTGTCATCCCATTTTTGTTGATACTTTATCATGTATGAAAGGATTCTGGTTCAAGAGATCAATGGAAGGTTCCAAATTACTTTTTTGGCACACTGTATAGTTTTCCATAAAAATTTGGCTTCCTTAGGGATGTTCCATAGTTTATACATTAATTTCATCCATCTATTTCATCCCAAAATAATTGGGAATATTTCGATCAACCATGAATTTTGTTTTTTTTCAAAATCCACATTTCTCAAATAAAATCCATTACATATAATAGATTGAGGGAATATCTATATCATTAGTAAGTAAATCCATAAAAAGTAAAATAATTTTATCGATGAAATTATTTTAAATCCCATTTATGTTTTCCCATGAAATTGTCAGATTAACAACTACTAGTTTTTCATTTTACAAAATTTATATTATATTGGAGTCATGGTAGAATTATAAATTTTTTCACCCTTTCAAAATCATCATTTTCATTACATACATAATGTGTGATCATATTATAAACTTCTTGTATCAACATCCTTTCCTTCACATGGTGATGATTAAAAAAATTGACCATCTAGTGAATTCTCCAATCCAATCCTCTCCTTTGGATCCTGAACATTATGAGATTTTATTATCTCCCCATTTGTATACCACACATATTATTTTTTTTGAAAACCATATTTTTTTAAATAGTAGCATACTTCTTATTGACTGAAACAAAGTCTTTAAACACAATTATAACAAGGGTTGTGTATGTCACCACTATCTGAAAAATTGTTAAATGGAAAATCTAAAAATCACAACAAACTTTTTTAAAAATTTATTAAGATCCAATCGGTTTCATACATCAAAATACAATCCACTCTATAAAAAAATATATTTATTACCATAAAATAAATAAAATAATATTGATGTTTACTTGAGAAAAAAATTAAAAAATATATATGAATTGATCACTTTATATGAAACCATAACTAACCCACTACTCTATATGGGAATCATAATTGAAAAGATAACAAATTATGTATATATAAAAATATACTATAATTATAAACCCAGGATATTGAATTAAATAATATCAGTGAGTAATTATACACAAAATTGTGATTATAACTGTTGTTTTTATTTTTTCTCTTATTCTATTAAATTTTTAACTAATGTTATTCATATTAAATAAATTCATGTATAGAACAATACTACTTTATGGTAACCATATATTTTGTAGTATCATCCCATGATTGGGGTTGTGACTCCTTCTTCCAAGTGTATATGGTTTGGTTAAATATCATTTGTGTAAATTTGGGATAGATTGATTCAAAGTGGGGTTGTTTTTCTCAAATCCTTTCTATTTACATGTTTTCAAATAAAAATTATTGTTTTTGGTTGGGATTAGTTTGATATGATTTGGTTTAGTTTGTTATATCTTGGTTCTATTCATGTTGGGTCATTTGGGATTGGTTTATTTCAAAAAAACTCATTTCTAGTTTTTTATTGGTTTTGTTTAAATTAAATCTATAATATATCATTTAGGCCACTAAGGTTTGGTTTAAATAAATTCAATTAAATTTTATTCAATTTGACTTGCATCAATTAAATTTTTTAAGTTTTAGTTAGTTGATTTTTTTTCTTTTCTTTGTGTTAGATTTAATTGGTTTTGTTCAGTTTTAATGGGTTGGTTCAGGATAACTCAATACAGTTATTCTATTTCGTTCTATATTTTCAATTTGATTCAGATTAGTTTTAGTCAGTTCAAATTTTTATGAATAGTAAATTTCTTGTTGATTTAGTTTGGTTGTCTTTGGGGTTTTATTAGGTTTGGGTTGGTGCATACTTATTAGGGTTTTATTTAATATTTTTCAATTTAGTTAATTTTTTATCAATACACTAGAAATTTTTTATTGAGGTTAAATTTCCTTCAATTCTTATTATTTAGTTCAATTTCATGTAGTTTTGTGTAGTTTATGTATACACAAGTAACCAATGGTCAGATTAAGTCAATTCAATTCAATTAGTTTCGTCGAGTATGTTTAGTTATGATATAGATATGATTTTTTAGTTCAGTTAGGTTTCAGTGAGTAAATGATTGAATGGATTAGTTCATTTTTATTCAATATTAGTTAGGACATATTGGTACAATTCAGTTTTCTTACAGACTAATCAGTTCATTTCAATTTAGTATATTTAGTATTGAATTAGGTCTTCATCATATATATCTATTTTGTGCTTGGATTGATTCCATTTTTTATTTATGTTAGGTAATTTCAAGTAATTTTTTTTCTATTTGGTGAAGATTTAATTTTGACCCATTTCATCCTATTCAAGTTAGGTTGATTTCAATAATGTCAACTAAATTTAGTTTTGATTTGGTCAATCTAATTAATTTTTATTCATGTTGGTTTGGATCCCATTTTATAGTTTGGTTTAGTTCAATGATGTTTTGTTCACATTTCATTAGTTTTTTTAGTTTAATGAACCATGGTCACATTTATAAATTTTAGATTATAAATTCAGTCAATACAATATTTAAATAATCTCATGCTAAATCATATATCATGTCACCTTTATGTAATTCACAAGGTGATTCCAATATGTAATATCCTATTAGAACTTATTCTTAGATTAATTGTCCATAATATAATTTTACTGAAATACACATGAAGACAAAACAACATAGTATGAAATGGTACAATTTATACCTATAAAAGTTTGTATCATACATCACATAGTTTAAGAAATATATACATCATTTAATTCAATAAAAAAATTAAAATAATATTTCATCTCATATTGAGGTTTAGATACTCTTCCCCTATATATGGATAAAATTTTTATAAAATCTTCAATAAACCTATTAAATTACCTCATTCTAGAAAAAAAATTTACATAAAAAATCTTCAGAATGTTGGATATCATAGCGATTATCTCACTACTCAAAAAATAAAATCTTAGTATTTTATTGGAAATAACCATTATAAAAATTATATAAATATGGGACTTAAATGTGGGATGAATAATAGCAATATAAATTTAACTGTAATAATGATTAAAATTATCCATCAATGTGAACCAAAAAATCAAATAATGAAACAAATTCAATCTCTTAATCAGATCAGAAGATGGTAAATCCAAGAGTACCCAACATTTCAACAAAAAATTCATTTAGCATATCCCTCACACACAAGTTCCCAAACTCTACTCAAAGAATAAAACTAAAATGGTATATATTAGAATCCATTAATCTAAATAGTTAATATTATAGAGGTAGGAAAAAAAATTCACAAAAAATCTTGGACAAATGTTGTATCGTCACCACTTTACTCATAGAGAGAAATTTTTTAAGAAAACCACAAATAAAAACTTGTAAAACTACCTGATGGGAATAATAAACAGTGGATATAGAACTTAAAATATATACATCAACTAAATATAAGAAATACTAATCAAAGCACAGGATCAAAACAAAATAAATTCCCCCAAAAAAAAGATTCTACTGTGACCAAACAATAAGATTTAAATGGATTGATGATAGAATAGAGAAATGATTTAGAGCCCACATATTTAAAATTTAACAATATTTAAATGAAATCAATAAGATTTGGGATATACTCCCATGTCCATTTAGGAAAAAACAGGAATGTTGTTGTTGATAGGGCTCGAGCTCGGGATTAGAACAAGATCGTAAGAGGGGAGGGGTGCCCTTACTGCGATATTTAGAGATGATCTATGTCAAAAGCTTCTTAAAACCATTATCATTGATTAAATCTATCCCCATAGTTTTTTTAAAAAAAAATATATATATAATTCATAAAAACAACCAATCTGACTGTTTTGGATAAACTGTTGGGATATGGAAGGCTATACCAATGATTTTTTCAAACTTTTTATATAGTGCCGCGGGTATTTCCCTGGTCTCCACTAGTGGAAAAAAAATTGATATATTAATTTTTCATAATTATAATTATTTAATTAAAAATTATATAAACATTAATACAATCCTTACAATAAGTATTGAGTGGTTGTGATGAAAAAATAATTACATCGGTTCACGAGGTAGTAGTTTTCCGTATACACGAACGAAGAAATTATTTTCCAATTTAATGGAAGTAGAGATGAATATAGATAATGAAAATAACATAATAAAATCTATTTATACTTATTATACTAGATTTATTAATTTTTCATGGTTTAAGAAGGTTTCATGGATGTGTAAGAATAAACAAAATAGAAATCCGTGATTAAAAACAATACCTCCTCGTAAGAAAATCTTATTTTTTAACACATTTTTACCACTAAGGTTAGTGTTATACCTAATATATGAACTATATAATGTGGGGATGGATTAATGTAAGGGATCTAGTTTGGTATTTTCCAAAAAAAGTGTTTTAGAATTGTGATTAAATGAAAATAATATGTACCAATTTATAAAAGACGGAAGGGGAAATCATCGAATTTTTCAAAATAATAAATTAATATATACTAAAAATTAATATAAAATGGGTTAAAACATTTTTAATTTATATATTAAAAAGATTATTGTTCTAAATACCCTCATCCAATAAAAACTATATTTGTTGTTACTATTTTTCTACCCATATCTTTTATTTTTAACCTTTATTTAACATCTCTAACTCTTAACCTAACAACATGGATTTTTACACTTTGAGGGTGAATATAGTTAATATCAAATGGAAAAAATCCCATAATTGAGTTATGTATAAATCAAAAAACGTATTCTAATCAATTTTATTAATTTCATATTTTTATATATTTATATCATTTAATAAATTATTTTTTAAAATAAAATATCCATAATGTCAATTTTAAGAACTAATCATTAATTATAAATTAATAATCTCAAGATAACACTTATAATTTAAAAAAATCTTTTATTATATAAAAATATTGTCAATAGAATCTATAAATTTTTTTATCTCATTAATTATCTCAAATTTTATTTAGTTTAATATTTTAAATAGCATTTATTTTTTTCAATTAACTAAATAATTACAAATTCAACATTGGATAAGCATTTAATGTATTTGTTCCATCACAAAAAATTTCAAACTAATTCATATGTAATATAATTGTTTTATATTTAGAAATAATGTTTTTTTAAACATATACTATGTATAACAATATATATAAAATATAACCCTTATTATAAAAAATAATGTGATATCTTTCAGTATTAATAAAATAAAATACTATAAATGTCATAATCTATTAAAATTGGTTTAAAATTTTTATATAACATAATCCTAAATTATTGAGGACGAAAATTAATCATTCAAAAAAATTATTGAAGGTTTTAGTTTCATATTATTATCATTATCACATTATTTTTACTCTTAATTTCCTAATCTATAATTTATCATGGAAATAAAAAATACTACTTTCAATATTCATATTATCTAAAAATATAAGGGAATTACATAAAACATTTAGAACTATTTATTCCCAATATGGAATTGATTTTCTAAAATTCAAATCAAATATGTTGAAGACTTTAATTTAAAATTAAACGGAAAATGCAATGAAAAATAGTTTTTCGGAAAAATGACCTTATTAAATATAAAATGATTTTATACCAAATTTAAGTATAAATTCTACTAAAAAACATAATAGTATTATTTTAAATTAAAAAACCAATAAAAATTTAAAACTTATCCAATATATAATTTTACCTTCTAATATTTTGAAATAAAATAAAGGTTCTAATACAAATCATCAATTTTCACAATTACTTGAAAAAGAAATATTTTCATAAAATTATATAATATTTATTCTAATGTTATTATGAAATTATTATTAAAAACTAAAATTAATTTTTTGTAATTAATTTTATAAAATTTCTATAAGTTAATAATGTTAACTCATAAAAAGAAATTGAAATCATCTTTTAAGAAATATTTTTCTCGAAGAATAAAATTACTATACTAAAAATCTAGAAATTTTTCAAAAATAATTAATTAATAAATTTGAAATGAGTTATTACATTATAAATTTCTTAATGTAGAAAATACTACTCATTGCCTCTAATTTAATGGAAACATTAAAATGGTAACGTTAAAATAATAATATTTAGTTAATCATTTAAGCTCGATGTGGGTTATCATATACACTATCAAACATAGTGTTTCCAATTAAAATATTAAGAAGTTACATTCTACCCACCCCCTTTTGGAAATAATTTCCTCATAATTTTAATCATGGTCTCAATAACCATGTTTTTAATTTTCCAAATATCATTGTTGAAATTCAATATCATAAAATGGATTAATATAACATCAACTTGATAAGAAAGAAAGAAAAGTATGAATGTCACCTCAGATAACACATATTTGGATTTAATATAAAAAAACATGGACATGGAAGAGAATAATAACTCCAATTAATGGATATAGAGTTATAGAGAACATGGTCATGAAAAATTTTTCCACCAAATATTGTAAATATTTGATTGGTTAAAAGGCCACTGATTTCTCTGTTAGAAAAGTAAATGAATAATAATTTTCTTTCAAAAATACATTTCCTAGAGTTGAGAAATTCCATTTCCATCGATACTGATAACATAATAAAATATACCTATTGGAAAATTAGTGTTACTTTGATCAATTTTCACCCCAATATTGACTATTTCTATAAATGTGGAATATGAATTTTTAATTCTTTAATCACTAGAAACAACTTTTAATGATAAAAAATTAAAAAAATAATAATATATTCCTACGTCTTTAAGAATTTACCAAAAACTAAAAGGGTTTGCATAAGATAAGTTGACTCCCAAAAACGATAAACCATAATATGAGGAAAAGTACATTAATATCCATAATGCAACCGTAGTACCCAAAATTCCACATAGATCATTCAATAAATTATTATCCTAAATGTTCCTAAAAACTATTATAGACTATGATTCCAACCTAAATATTATGTGGATTTGATCCCATCTTCATCCATTATAATTTTAATATTTATCTCCAAATCAAATCAATTATTCTTAATGTATCACAACAAAAAGTAATTTCCTAAGTCACATAATCTTCATGATATGATCATCTTTTCTATAAATCTCCTAATTCACTATAATGCCACAATATGATAATATATGATTCCATTATAAAACTCATCCTTTATTCTGGAAATAAAATACCATAGTAGTTTTTTTACAATATTCATATATGGTTGCCAAAATTGTGAAGGTCTTTCAAAATAATAATGATCCCTTAATCACCAAATAAATTTCCAATCCCATTTTTATCAATATGATAAACCATGTGTTCCCAAAAACAACATAAATTTTAACCATCAAATATTTTAAATAAAGAAAAAAATATATTCTAACCATGACATCACTTAGTCTAGTAGTAGGTGATCCACCATTTCCATCCTTCAATTGTGGGTTCAAAACCCAGGGCCTTGCAGGACACGACTGGTTGTCACACATACCACGGGATGTCATGTTTCTAAAATAATATAAATTTAATCCAAATAAAATTATATAAACATGACAAAAATCCTCAAAAACGACTTTAATATATTCAATATTATATAAATTTTATAACCTAAATGGTTATCTCATGCCTTTCATTTTTCAAAATAAAAAGTTATAACCCATAATTACCTCAAAAATAAATATTTCCATAATTTTCTTTGGTCCCCTTGAAATTTCATAACTTAAAGTATAAAAAATATTTTTATAATACATTGATATTATAATCAACCTTAAAATTATAATTCCATGACGGTATCCCTAACTCTTAAGAAAACATCATAAAAAAACATCTGAATCTCCAATGGTTTTTAAACCCTCATCTAAAATGAAATTTAAGGACCCAACCTTAAGAATTACATTTTCTAGTGTTTTTGAACTAGAAATCACTTTCATAAAATTTAATGGATCATTTATTTTATGATTTTAATGGAATTTGTGAAAAATATTACAATTTAAACACAAACGTTACATGTGGAAACTTATAATTAGTATCAATTTTTCCCACCAAAGAAGAAATTTTATAACAAAAGAAGATTTATTTTCATGATAAATCATAAACAATTTCATCTAAACATCATTTTTGTCCCTAATAATATTTAAACCCTATGAAATATTTTTAAAAACAAGGTATAATAAAAAACATTAGTAATGGACATAAAAACGTAGTAAATTATTAGTTTGATAAAGAACAAGAAACCCTATCCAATATATACCTTTATCTAAAAGTTCAATATGATAATGTAATAAATCATTATCCCAAGAAAATTCACAGGATTTTTGACAAAAAATATAATTAAAACCAATAGTAGGAAAATTAAACAATTTTTGGAATATAAGAGAATCACATTCATAACTCATTTTAAACCCGTGTTAAAAATAACAAGAGCCCAATTAAATCCATTAGAGAAATCATTCTGTATAGTAGCCTTGTTCTTATTATTACCTTCATACATGATTTAATTACATAAATTTACACTCAATACAACCCGAATGATTGTGAATTCTAGATTCATTGATAATTAGGTTCCTTACATAGCAAAATAAAACATGAAATAAAACATCATTACTAAAAACATCATTTCCATGACCACAACATTCCATCATACATAACATTTCAAGGGATAACCTAAGAATAATCATAAAAAATAGGTGGGCTATAAATCCTTGAAGGGAATAAAAATGTAATTATAGGAGGTAGTCAATAAGTGTTAGATAATGGGAAAAATAATGGATCATAAATGAAACATGAACATAAAGGAATAATATAGCATGAAAATCATAACATGGAAATGTGGATATAACTTAAAACATTTCCTCATAGGTCAAAGATAAACTTCCAAAATATCATAGTGGAAAAAGTACCATAAATAAATATGGTAAATTACTATCCCAACATGTGTTATCATTATAACAAACATTAAACAATGCATTGGAGAATTATATATTTCATGGTGCACCCATCACTTTCATTTCATTCTCATGCTTAAATGTGCCACATAGATCATTAAACATGGATTAATTCGTCATCATAATTTCATCCATGATCAAGGGATGTGGAATAAATGCAACTACTTCCTCAATGAAATGGTATATGTGTATAAAAGTGAAAACCCTTTATAGTTAATGGTTATAGTTTCCACTTACACTACTGTTTTTGAATGGAGATTCACTGTGCAATTTCAGCAGCCAAATAGTGTGTCATAAAAATTCATAAAAAGGGATGATTAGAAAAACATTAGTCTCTAATAATATATATACAATAAATTAACAGTAATGTTTTCAAATAATTACATGTCCCAAAAAAGTAATTTTTAAATAGAAGGCATAACATAATAAATAAACTTGAAGAAATAAGAGAAATTGAATACCTCCTATGAATTCGGCATGGTAATGGGTGTACAGGGGTGAGATTAATGAGATATAAAGGGGTATCTCATCATTAAAACATAATATGGGTTGTATGGGTGAGGTTATAAAACATACCCCTTCTTTTTTAAATGCAAAATAATTGGTGTAACAATATAAGGAAACACAGATAAAAATGAGAATAGAAGGAACCCTCATACGAGTGTCTGACTTCAAAAGCCTAAATAAGGGATTCATGAGATATTGGGTCTCCATGGGAGGATTAAATAGAAGGTATGATAGATTAATTGTTTTCTCTATGGATTTTTAGTAGAGATAAGTGGGAGATTGGGTGGGATAATATAGAAAATTAGAGGGGAATTCTTTAATATATCACAAACATTTGTTTTGGAATATTTATAATTAAATATTTAATACCAAAAACCATACCTTGGTTTTTTCCAATGTTTTTTTCCAAAGAAGAGTGGAAAAATTATTTTTTAATTCCATGAGTAGAAGATATTAAAATTATAGTCTTTCTTATGTTGAGGTGAGTCACATTATTAATGAAATGAATTTAAAATAATAAAATATATTATATATTTTGGAGGATTCACTGAGGCATTATAAAATAAGTAAAAAAATATAAAATCACATTATTTTAACGTTAAAACATATATTTGGCCGAATATACCTTTTTAATGTGTTTATTACATCATTATTGGTCCATTATGATGTTATAAAACATGATATATATATATGGTTGTTAATTTTTTCCAAAAAATTTGACTATCTCAAAATATTATGAAAAATTATCTCTTAGATAATTTTGTCATTCTGAATCCAAAAATAATATTAATTTTATATAAATAATTTTCTAAATATGTCAATTATTTCTTTAAAAATAAAAAACGTATTTTTTTGAAAATTGAAAGGTTTTGGAAAAATAGTTTTGAAACCTTAATAAAAATTACATTTGGCCTTATACAAATTATGTGATCATTTATAGTTTATTAAAGTAATTTAATAATAATAGTAATTAAAAATATTATTGATTAATTCATCAAAATATATTTCTTAATATAATATTAATATTTAACCAAAAATATTATTTTTTCTTCAATAATAATTATAAATATAAGTATATTCATTATTCTATACAAAACATAATGTAAACAATCATAATTCTTGGTTCCGGATACATATCGATTTATTACACTAGCATACTCCCTAATAGTAAAGTGTGTGTTGGTAGGGATTTCATGGGGTCATTCAGTGAACCTTGTTTGGGCCATGATCTCGATGAGCATTAACATATCTTTTAAATGTTTTCTCTTATACTTAAGTTGTTGGATATAGGCTTGAGCTTGGCCTATGGAAAAACCCGTAAAGGATATCTCCCTCAGATGCTCAGATAAATGGGATTTATAGGGAATGATCCTACTAGTGGAGGCTATCACCTCCTTTATCTATGGCAAATGGTTTTTTTAAAACCCTATAGGTATACTAGTCATGTGATCACTGTTCAACGATTATATTATTAATGGTAATGATACTTAATAGTAATTTACATCCAATTGGATATAATTAAATAAATGTTGTGTATGCATTTTCAATATCCATTTTATGAAAACCAGAAATTTAATTAAATAAAGAGGGAATTTTCACTTATAATACTTTGGGTCATTACAATCTATCCCATCAAGAAAATTTTCCCTCAAATTTTTTATTTCCCACATTAAAACAGAAAAGGGTAACTTTGTTCAATTAACACCTTTGGTTCCCATGTTTCTTCTTCGGTCTTGTGGTTTCCCAAAAACACAATGACCAGATGTATTATCTTATCACATAGAATGTTGTCACAATTATCTATGATCTTTACCGACTTCTCCTCTTAAGAGAGTTCAATCTACAATGGTACAGCCTCATTGTTGAGTATATGATAGGGGTATGGTATGTACTTTCTCAAAAGCGATACGTGGAATACATCATGTACATTAGAGATATTGGGTGGGAGTGCTAGACGGTAGGCCACTGCTCTGAGGTGATCAAGGATCTCACAGGAGATGACATACCTTGGACTAAGCTTTCCCTTATTCCAAAATCTCATTAATCTATTCCATGGAGATGTGTAGATGAGTACCATGTCTAAAAAATCAAAATCATGGTATTTTGAATGATTATTATCATAGATTTTATTTTAACACTAAGAGTCCTTGATGTGCTACTAAATGGTCTTATCCTTATCCACCATTTCCTCGACCATTTTAGGACCTATCCATTTTCATTCCCAAAATCATCCAATCATGTAGGTGTTCTATACCTATTCCCAAAAATTGTATAATAGGGAGATATTTGGATCCTTGAGTGGAAACTAATATTGTATGAGATCTAAACCAGAGGAATATGTTGATCCCATCTTCCTTTAATGTCCACTGAACATGATGTCAACATGTCGTCATGTGTCTAGGTAGTCTTCTCAGATTGGTCATTAGTTCGAGGTTGATAGGCTGTGTTGATGATTTACTCAGTATTCATATTTTGGTTGAAAATATTCTAGAACTTAGTAGTAAATATTGGATCATGATCGAATACAATCTATAGTGGTATAGCATGAAGCATCACTGCTTCTATAATATACCTCCCCAACCTGATTAGGATGAGGAGGTGGGAAGATTCTACTTGGCCATAGGTGATTTTCCCAAGACACCACAAGCTGTATATAAAGGATATGGTTTTCAAAAACATTAGGGGAATGATTTTGTCTATAGAATAAAACCAATCAACTAAACAAGGAAAAACATATCAATACTACAAGATGCATGTAAAAAATATCTTACAATAGATCATGAACAAAAGAAAAATAAAACAACCATAATATCTATAATCCGAGTACCAAGAAGAAGACTAAATAAAAAACCCAAATGAAACAATGACACACTCCAAGGCTCCACACCAAGCACTATGCTTCAAGAACCACTATAATATCCAAGAATCATGATGAACTGCTAACAAAATGAGATGATTTACCATTACCTATGTCCTAGAAAATAACATCTGAAAAAGCACCAAACTGCTGAAGTTGTGGGTGAGTACAATTACTTAGTAGGTTTTCCTAAACTAAATTCCATACACACACCAATAGGATAAAACTATTAACATGTTTATTTATAATAGTTAATATAAATCCTCAAATAGTTCAACAATTATCGATAAGCCAAACACACCCTTATCAAGTCACCATTACCCAAACCATGAAACCCAAGGGAAATCCAAACAACCATTCCATAATTTTTTTCACCATTTAACATTAGAAAAATAATATTAATCTTTATAGTAACACACAACAAGGAAAACAAACATGGTGGCACTTCCCATCGAAACCCTTTTTCTACCATTCTAGCTAGTGGTACTTCCCAACAACCTATCCAAAATGGTGGCCCTTCCATCCCCTTTAAATCACCATTTTTAGATATACATCCTTCCCACTTTATACAAAATCTAGGCAAGCCATATTACTTGATTAATTAATAATCATAAAGCACACTAGGGCAACACATTATGTACACAACCATTTCCAACACATGACAAAAGTCCTCAATAAATTCCCCAATTTATTGAAAACATCCTTTTACCATTTTCCATTCCGAACCACATTTAAATTAAACAACATATGTATTGAAATTCAACTTTCATAAAACATTTTCTGAAATTCTAACCATTATGGATTTTAAAATAAACATTTTAAAAACACAAAACAAACCCCCTTTTTTGCAATAATAACCCATTTTACCCAAATTCCCTTAATCATCACCAAATGGATTTTTAACAAGACTGTCAAATCATATTCACAATTAATATCAAGAAAATAAAATTAATTGCATCAAGGCATCAAGTTCCAGAAAATTTTTGTCCATATAGAATCCACCTACTTTTATGGTTCCACTGAAATCATCCCACAAGCAACTGCACCACCAATACAACCCTATATCTCCTTACCTATCATCAAGAAGTCTGAATATCATCACCTAAAGGGAAAAACATCCATTGATCTTCATGAAACATATGTATATTTAGAAAACCAAGATATGTATGAGATAAGATCTAGAGTAATCCACAATGAAATCAAAAGAGAAGACTTAACTAAGATGAACCACCTTCAGTCCACCTTGAAAAACCTTAAAATCTATTTCAAAACAACAAGGAGAGAACCTCGATCCCTTGAGATGATGAAATCCTGCATAGGGTTTGTATGGGAGAATAAATGGGTTAGTTAAGGAAAATCCCAAATAACCCTATTTAAAAAAAACATTTTTAATAGGATGCATGGTTTTCGCCCACAGTTTGGAAAACCATGCACTAAATGTGTGGATGTTACTATCCAATCGATGGCATATCAAACGGTTACATGTGATTCTTGCACACATTCCACTAACCATGCTCAAACCATGCCTCTTTAAAAAGGCCTCCAAACTTTTAAAAAACTATTCCAAACTTTACCAAACTCTCCCAAACCTGTTGAAACCACATTAAATATATAAAAAAGTATAAAAAGGGTCACATACCTCAAACTAGGGGTTCTGCATTATCCCTACCATTGGAATTTATGTCCTTAGAATGTTGAGAACCATATCATTATGAATGATCTTTGGCCATTGATCGACCATATCTTTTTCCTGCTCCCATGTCTCCACCTAAATCTGACCATGCTACCATGAAACCCAAACTAAACTGATGATCTTCTCATGAAATACATTCTCATTATGATCCACAATACACACCGTTATGTGCACCAAAGAAGCATCCAGTTCAAGCTCAACATGATTCCATCGAATCACATGGTCATGATCTTATTGAAACCTTTTCAATGTTGAAACCTGAAAAACATTGTTTACCATACTAAATTGTGGTTGCAAAGACAATTGATATTACTCCTCTCCAATCCAATCATGTATCTAAAAAGGATCAATATTCTATGGAGATAACATACCAAGCATTCCTAACCGACTATGTCCCAACCTATGAGTTATTATCAGAAACACATGATCACCCACCTTGGATGAAAATGGTCTTCGATGATGATCTGTGTATGATTTAGGATGACTTTGAGGCCCCTTCATCTTATTTATGATCAACTTGATCTTCTATGTAGTCTCTCGGACAAGGCTAGGTCCAATCATCTAATTCACACCTGTTTTCACCCAACATAGTGGATAATGACATGAACAACCATTCAATGCCTCAAACTGAGCCATATGTATTGTAGCCTAATAATTTTTATTATAGGATAACTCCACCAATAATAAGATTCCCCCCCCCCCATGAACCACAAAAATCTATCACACAAGCCCTTAGAATATCCTCTAAAGTTTCTATTGTCCTCTCGGATTGGCCATCCGTATGAGGATGATACATTGTTCTCATCGTCAACTATGTCCTAAGGGATCGCTGCAAGGATTTAAAGAAATTGGATATTAACCTTGATTCTTTATATAATACAATCGAAATTGGAACACTATTTCCCTTATAACTTACCATATATAGATTTCGGACATATACTCCTCTGTATAATATTCACGAATTGGTATGAAATGGTCCGACTTTGTGAGAAGATCCATAGTCACCCATATGGAATCATGATTCCTGATCATTCATGGGTGACCTGTCACAAAATCCATCGCTATTTTTTCTCACTTCCACATTAGAATAAGAAATGATTTCAACACTTCTGTTGGTTGATGATGCTCTTCCTTGAATTGCCGAGAAGTCAAGCATCTCAAAACAATCCTGGCAATGTCCCATTTCATACCAGCCCACCAAAACTGCACTTTCAACTCCTTATACATCTTATTAATTCTCGGATTGACAACCCACCAGGAAGGATGGGAAGCCTTGAAATGTTCCTCCTTTGAAGGAACTGGTACCACCATCTAATTTCAAAAACACTAAACTAAATTACCATTTAGTTCAAAACCCTAAAAGGTCACCCCATTATTAGGTTTCAACCTTATCACCATTCACTCAAAATCAGATGATTTCACCTCCTTAACCAAACCAACCAATTTAGGAATAAAAAAACCCAGAATGAAGAGCTCTCTGTCTCCCTGGTCCTCACATTCTAAACACATGTTGGCAATGACCGACATCACCTGTCACTGATCTAATGAATGTTTCACCACTTGAGCATAAGATTTTATACTTAAGTCTTTCGCCACTGAATTTCCCTTAATTGGTTTGTACATTAAGTCAAAATAAAATATCTCTAGGTATTACATCCATCTAATATTCCTCATGTTCGAATCTATTTATGAGAAAATATTCTTTAAACTCTTCGGATCTATAAACACCATGCATTTATCACCGAGGAGATAATGACACCACATTTTCAAATCATGAACCACTACCACCAACTCCAAATCATGTGTTGTTTATTTCTTATCATGAAACCTCAACTTCCATGATCCATATAAAACCACTTGACCCCCTACATGAGAAAACACCCTTACCCTAATCATGATGTGTCACAATACAACATATACCATTTCCCTAGTTCTAGAAAAACCACGATTGGTGCAAATGTAAGGTGACCCTTTAGCCCTTCAAATAATTTCTTACGCTACTCATCCCATATAAATGGGATTTTCATCCATGATAAAGCTGTCATTATGGAGGAAAATCGTGATAAATCACAAATAAAAAAGTCAATAATATCCAACTATGCTAAGGAATCACTGTATCTCAATAATATTATTTGGCAGTTTCCCTGAGATAATAGCCTCTATCGCTTTCAGATCAACTAAAACACCCTTCTCATAAATAACATGGACAAGAAAACAATGCTCTAATATCCAAAATTCACACTCTGACAGTTTGGCATACAACCAATGATCCCTCAAGACCCCAAGCACTATCACCAAGTGCTTCTAATGCAACAATCATTTCCATGAATTAACAAATTTATCATTAATAAATACGACCAAAAAATAATCTAGATATTCCAGAAATATCTAATTCATCAAGTCCATGAACACCACTACTGCATTCATTATTGAAATGGGCATAACCACGTACTTGTAATGTCAATATGTACATCTGAAATATGTTTTGGGAATATCCACCATCCTCACCTGCAATAGATGATATCTTGACCTCAATTCAATCCTGAAGAACCTCTAATTTCCCCTCAACTAGTCAAAAAAATCATCAATGTGTGTAAGTTGATATCAATTCATTATCTTAAACTAATTAAGTCTACTAAAATAAACATAGAGTTGTAGAGTTCCATCCTCCTTTTTAACAAACAAAACCGACGCTATCCATGGAGAAATTCAAGGCCGGATAAACTATTGGTTTTCCATCTCCTCCATCTTAACCTTTAATTCCCCCAATTCAACAGGTTCCAAAAAATTCATTGCACCCAACCTTTCATTCTTCTCCTCTATAAAGAGGTGTTAAATTCCATCCTCCAACGTAAAAATAAATGTTTGGGCAAACCAATAGATGTGGCCCTTAAACATCACCAACAGATACATTACCAATATTATAACATAATCATATACATCACGAACTATTAAATCCCACATCAATTTTATGATTTCCATACCTTCGAAATACACTCTACATAAAAAGGGTGGACACTCTCTTTGACCCAACGGAGTTTGAGGTTTTAAAAAATAATGCACCATTTCACTGGTAAGACCCATAAAACTAATAACATAAGAAACAATAAAATAATGGGAGGAAAATGTATCCAACAAATATTTCATCAACATGGAATTCAAAAGAACCATACCTCACACTATGGATAGTCCTGAATAATCATCCATCACAACCTATTCAGCTATGAACACCTTCTTTCTTTCCACACTCTTCTCTTTAGTACCCTACAGAGGAGTAATGGTATTTCTAGAATCACCATGACTAACTTGGCTTTACTGATAATGGGTATGTTTATTCCCCCATCTGGTCAAGGAATATGATTCTTGTGGCCCCTAAGGAGTCTCATGAACACCTGAACTCGGAGCATTATGGAAATACCATTGAAGATACCACATATTCTTATAGTTATAACATTCTCACATTATTTCCATAAAATCCCTTTCTATGTAACTTTTATAACCACACTAAAAATATCATGTCTTATCTAGAGGCATCATAAGAAGATTCAATGATTCAGACATCGTATTCTGAGCTGTACTCCAACGCAAAAAATAAGTGTACCTCTTATGGTTGAACCCTATTCTAGAGTTCCCTCCATTTACATGTGTACCAACATACTTCCCCAACTTGTAAGCCCCAAAAGATCCCACATAGCTACCATATCTCTATTCACCATTTCTGTTTAATCATTTATACAGAGCGCAACTATCATGGAACGAATTTCCTTCGTCAACCCTACTTTAAAAATGTGTTCCTTCAACGATGTGCTACCTACTACCTCGGTTGAAAACCACACAAAGTTCATAAAATTAACTTCATATTCCATTACAAAAATTTTCTTTTAATTCAAATGGATGAAGTCTGTTGTGTGCTGAATTATGAATGTATTTGGGTAAAATTGTTTATTAAACAACTCATCAAAACCCACCCATGTCACACCTTGCCTTGTCCTGTCATGGACCACCATATCCCACCCCTATAGGGAAATATATTCGAAAATTTATGTGGATAACTTTACTTTAAGATCTGCTGATGTTGCGATGAATTCAAATTTCCTATTGATTCTATTCAACCATGCTTCATCCCTTTTTAGCTCCGAATGGCCCCAAAAAATGGGTGGATTCTACTGTTGAAACAAAACATCATGACCCACATGCTTTGATTCATATACTTTTTTACTAGTTTCCATAGCTTGGAAAGATTTAACTATACTATGTACTATCTTTTGGTTCACATGGGGCTTAGGTGCAACCACATTTTTAACAGCTTCCTCTGGCGTGTCTCTACGATGCCTACCAAGTACCATTTCTAACAAAAAACAACAGTAATTCCACACCCATAGCAAGAAAATTCTTACGATTCAAATTCAATTACATAACAAATGTCACTACTAGGATTTCCACAAGATCACATTTCCCATGATTCACTATTTTGAAAGAAAATCCACTAGGTTTTGTAAATAAAACCATTTTAAAAATACCATAAGTTTCCATGTTCCAAATCCTTCCTTTTTTGAAACCCAATTCATATTTTTCAAAATACAAAAAATCATATGAACCCATAAATCATTATACTCCAATAAAATATGAATCATAGTGTGAAGTAATTTTTACCATGCATGCCATGACCATCTCATTGGCTACACCCACAAAAATGAGATTTCCATTTCCAATAAGTGCCTCCAAAACACTTATGTACCCATCTCCTGGGTTAATTGAAGTTCAGAATAAAAGGGTTAGTTACATCCTTTTTTTCTATATATTTCATGTTCCGACAATCTTAAGCCTTTCTACCCTCACGAATCATGGAATATGACCAGAATTAATGTTAAAACCAAGACCAAAAATCAATGATAAAGGACCAAAAAACTACACTCACTTGAATGCCAAGGACTAAACCCAACGATAGCACTTGTAATACCACACACCACTCATTGACTTGAGGACATGGTGAGATGAAACTTGTCCATTGTTGATGTGCCCAATGTTCCAAACGCTGGAAATTAATGTCGAGGGATTCAAGAACATTTGGGGAACATTTTTTCCCTTAGAATAAATCCCATGAACTAAAAAATCCATAACCTACCAACAATACATGATGCATGTCAACAAAGTCTTATAACTCAACAAGACCAAAATACCTATACAACAACCACAATATCCCTAATTAGAGTACCAATCAGAATACTCAATATCAAAACCCAAATGCAACCACGACATGCTCCATGGCTCCACACCATGATCTATGATCTAATCGCCACTCTACTTCCCTAGAATCACGATGATCTGCTAGAAAATTGAGATGGTTTATCATTACATGTATCCCAGAAAAAAATATTAAAAAAGCACCAAACTGCCAAAGTCAGGATTGAGTAAAAATACTCAATTGGTTTTCCCCAAATCATTTCCCTACATATGCCACTAAGAGAAAACCATTAGCACATTTATATAAAGATATTTTATATAAAACATATAATATTTAAAAAATTCTGATAAGCCAAACACACCTTAAACTATTCACCTTTACTCAATCCACAAAACCCACGGTAAATCCAAAAAACCATTCCATAAGCGGTTTCACCATTTAACATTAGCATGGTAATTTTCTTCTCTCATATCGACACACAACAAGGAAAACAACCATGGCGTAACTTCTCATCACAACCCATTTACTACCTTTCCAAACTAGTGGTCCTTCCCAACCACCTATCCATAATGGGGGAACTTCCATCCACTATCCATCCCAATTTATACTGATACTTTATTTCCACTCATTCAAAATCCACAAAATCCATAGTACTTGACCAATCAACAAGCATAAAAACTCCAAGGCCACACATTATGCACACAACTATTTCCAACACTTGACATAACACCTCAACAAATCTCACAATTCATTGAAAACACCATTTAACCATTTTCCATTCCAAAACCCATTTCAATAATGCATCATCTTTATAAAATTTTATCTTTCATAAAACATTTTCTATAATTATAACCACTATCTATTTTAAAATCAACATTTTAAAATCACATAGTAAAACAAATATCTTGCAAAAATATCCCATTTTACCCAAAATAACCAAATCATCACCAAAAGGATTTCCACCATGATTTTTACATCATATTCACAATGAATTTACAGAAAAAAAATTAATTTCAACAACGCCTCAACTTCTAGAAAAGTGGAGTTGAGAGATAAGCCACCTTACATTAGGTTTTCGGCGAAATCGACCCACAAGAAATTGCACCACAAAAACAACTCTAGATCTCTTTACCTATCATCAAAATTCCCAAAAATCATCACCTAAAGGAAACACCAACACCAAATATACATTCTACAGATGTAGATCTAGAAAACCAATGGAGTGAAGAGATAATATCTAGAGGAAACCACAATGAAACCAAAAGTTAAGACTTACCCAAGATGAAACACCTTCAAAACACCTTTAAAACCCATAAAATCCTTCATAAAACAAGTGGGAGAGAACCCCTGGCACTTGAGAAGAAAAAATCTCATTTATTGTTAGTATGGTAGATGAAATGGGTGAGCTAGGGGAAATCCGAACTAACCACAATTTATTAAAAAAAACCTTTTTATTGGGACTTATGGTTAGATCAAACTGTTTGACAATCCTTGTGCTAACTATGTGGATGCTACTATCCAAATAGTGGAATATTGCATGGTTACCAGGGATTCTTGCATAGTTCACCCTAACCATTAAAAAAACATGCAACCTTAAAAAGTCTTCAAAATTTATCCAATGCCATTCGAAACTCTTCCAAACCATTCCCAACCACTTGAAATTAATAAAAAGGTATAAATAAGGGTTCTATAACTCAAACTGGGGGTGCTACAACTTCTCTAATTTATAACCGTGAAAGTTGATCCAATGAGAAATCCTCTTGAATCTTAATGATGTGTGTATTCATTATAAGACGGTCCACCAAAACCCAAATAGCATTGTTTCCTCTAGATGTCTTTGGAATACCAGTGACAAAGTCCAAGATTATGTTTTCCCATTTCCATGTAGGTATGGGTAATGGTTGCATCATCCCATCATATTTTTCCCTTCCATATTCAATTAATAATATATGAGACATCTTGATGTATATTCTAGGATCCCATTATTCATATTTTCTAACCAATAATATTCCTAGTGATCTCTATAAATATTTTTTATTCCATGGTGGATAGAGAAGGTTGAGTAATGTGAATAATCTAATGTCACCTTATTTATCACATGATTTGATGGTACATATATTCTTGACCCAAATATTACAACACCTTCTTCATGAACATTGAACTCTGAGAATTTCCCTTTTCTAATAGTTTCCACTTTCTTATGAATTCCCACATCATCTCTTTGATCATCCGTTGACCTCCCCTAAATAGACAGTTGATCAATCATATATGAAAGGAATTATGATTTTCCTTCCTTTATTATTGTTATGGCCATACTATTCAAGTCAAAGAAGATCAAAACCTCCTCAATTATAATCAATGAAAGTGTTTCTAGATCCATTCTACAAAGAGTATCTCCTAATTTATTCACATTCCCCATATGGTAGTGAATTGAGAAGTCATAGTCTTTGACCACCTTAAACCATCTCCATTGGGGCATATTAAACTCTTTTCGTGTGAATATATACTTGAGGATTTTTTGATTTGTATATATTTCATATTTTCCCTAAAAAGTGGAAATGTTGCTAAATTTTCAAGGTGAAGATCATTGTAGCCAACTCCAGATCATGTGTTGGATAGTTCTTCTCATGACATTTCAACTACCTTGAATCATAGACAATGACTTTGTAATTTTGCATCAACACACACCCCATGGCCTTCTTCGAAGAATCACTTAATACCGTGAAAATATCACCACTTGTGGGTAGCTTGAGGACATATGTTGTGATAAGACTTATTTTCAACTCCTTGAAGCTCTATTCGTATTCATCATTCAAAACAATCCTGACTCCATTTTGAGATTACTTGGATAGAGGGTTTGAAAAATGAGAGAAATTTCTCACAAATTGACATTAATACCTAGCTAATAAATGGAAAATGTGGATATCTATCACTGATGTAAGACTTTACCATCCTTCAATTCCCTCAATATTTGAAGGGTCTACAAATATCAAATTTCTTTTGATGATATTACCAAAGAAGGAGACATCCATCAACCAAAACTCTCATTTCTTATACTTGGCATAAAGCTTTCCCTTTCACAAGGTCATGAGCACAATACATAAATTATCATCAGGATCATTATTACATTTTATGTATATTAAAATTTCATCAATAAAAAATAAAAAATAAAATTCATGTTAATCCCTAATGACTCTAGTCATCATGTCAATGATGATTTCAAGAGCAATAGAGATTCCTAATGGCATCACTAGGAAATCATAGTACTCATACCTTATACAAAAATAAGTCTTGGGGATATCCTCTTTCTTAACCTTACATGGTAATATACTAACCACAGATCCACCTTAGATAAGTATTGTGATCTACATAGCCAATTAAACAAGTCATCAATTCGTCGAAAGGGATACTTGTTCTTCATCATGATTTTTTTGAGCTCATGATAATCAATGCAATGGCGGATTGTCCCATCCTTCTTCTTAATGAAGAGGACTGGTGCATCACATGCTGAAGAACTTATGTGAATAAACCCTCCATTTAGATTATATTGTAGTTGTTTTTTATCTCCTCATGTTCCAGAACAACCATTCTATATGGACACTTGGATATTAGTAATACCACCGGTATAAGATCAATCATGAATTTAAAATATTTTCCAGGAGGAAGACCATACAATTCCATGGGAAACACATTAGTGATTTCCATCATAATAGACATGTCTTGGAGGATGGTTACTTCCATAGAAATGATCTTGAAATCAAGATACACATTCTCAAATAGTACTAATATCCTTGCTTGGGATGATGGTGCTAAATACGATTCATCCTCCCCTAGAACTTTTAAAGAATTAGGGGTTGATTTTGCTTATGTAGATTGATTTGCCGCTCATGGAAATTTATGTTACCTTTATATAGGGAAATCCAATCCATACCAATAATTGCATCAAGTTCTACCAAGGGAAGTATGATAAGGTTCGTTGGGATGTTCAATCAAAAAATTTTAATAGAGGAGGAGTTATATACATGGAATGCTATAATTTCCGTTTTCCTCTTTTAACCGACATCTCTAATTCCTTTCTATTTTTTGGGGTTTGGATTGTTATAATAAACATTTGGGATATAAATGAATGCATAAAACCAAAATCAAAAAGTAAATTCACTATTAATGTATAAATACCTAGATTTCCAATCACCACTTCATTTTCAGGATTCACAGTAGGGGTAGTGATGGAAAAAGATCTCCCATGCTACCTTGGAGATTGTTGGTTGCCTCCAAAAACCCTTGTCTTAGTTCTTTTTTTTGAAAAATTACCTTGTTCCTTACAGTTTTAGTAATGAACAATACACTGAGGGTTTACAGAAGTATTCATTTCATCCACTACAGTAGCGGTTATTTCTTACTGGAAATCACTGGCTAGGTTCCCTTCCATCCCGTAGCTAATGAATTTACTCATCTCATTATGTTAATTTCATGGGTCCTTCATTCCACACTTTTGGAAAGTGGGGAGTTAAAATTTAATTGCACCGTTATATCTCTCTATCAAACCATTAGAATTTGACTACAACTTCTTCTTCTTATCCCCATGATACCCCTAAGATTATTTGATCTCCATTTTGACTTAAAGGGAAAATAAAAATATTTTCTATGTAGCTATCAAAGTCATGGATTTACATGGGTTTCTTTAGGGTCAGTTTTATCTAACCAAAGAAGTTTTCAACCATGCATTTTTGGAAAAAAACTCTTGAGGTGTATCGTGAAATCCATGAGATGTTTGACTTGTACAATCTAATTAATTTTTTTTTTCATGATGGAAAGGAATTCCCTTTCCTTATTAGGTCGAAGGGTGTGACGAACATATTTATCAAAAAAATCTATAAATCCTTCAATCCCATCACCTTTATCTCTAACCCAGGATTCATATTTTTGGTCAGTGTGCACCATTTATTAGCTTCACCCTCCAAATGATAAGCGGCCATAAGAACCATCCCTTATTCAGATAAATTGATTTATGGAGAAGATCTTCTCAATGTAGTTGATCCATTGTTCGAGAATTGGGGGATCAAAAGATCCATTCAAAGTAGGAGGTCGTTGTCTCATAATTCTCTGGATTGTGACTTGTTCTTTCTTGGGGTGGTGTAAATTATTCTTGATCAAAATTTATATTCAAAACATGAGTTAACTAAGAGAGTATCATTATTATTTTTACAATTCCCGCTCCTATTAGATTGAGCATCTCATTTGGGTAGTCATTACATTTACCTTCACATCAGTTGTTAGACGGATTCCTCCTATTTCCAGCCATTATCTAGAATAAAAAGAATATTAGGGGTATGAATTTTAAAATATCAATCAAATAAAAGTTAAATCCAATGACATTAAATTGATAACATATAAATTAAATTTATTTTCTTAACTTATGAATTTATAGGATTCAATCTATGTTGTGCATGATATATTTCCTAACATATAATATTATAATATTTTTTTGTTCCCTTATTAATATTTCATACTAATATTATAAATTTATCAAAGCATATTTCTGAGTAGTGTCAAACCAAGTCTGCAGATAGGTCTATTTTCTTTCCCCAATTACCATTCGAGTCTAGTTCAAAGCAGTGTTTTAGGGATTTTCCCTGACATATATCTATTCTAGAGCCACATACACTTGTTCATATGTAGAAAGGTATGTATTTTCATGAAAACCCACTTAATCTATACTAAAAATTATTTATGGATGTTTTCCTTATACTTATTTTTGTCTCTAAGTCTTTCACTAGAGTTTTCTAATCTTAATCCCAAAAATAACTAAACATTCCTCTGATACAAACTATAATATCCATGTTCTTGTTATGACATTCATACAAGATTTAATTACATAAAATTATACTTAATATAACCTAAAAAATCTAGAAGTCCATTATATTTTTGAATTTGGTATATTAAAAAAGAACATATAACAAAAAATACAATATCTTTATCTAAAATGTACCTTACATGACCAAAACATTCTTTTGTACTTAACATTGCATGGGACAACATGAGGACATACATAATAAAGGGTTGAGATATAAACATTATTAAGGTAATGAAAATGTAATAATAAGAGGAAGACAATATATGATTGAAAATAGGCATATAAATGGAGCATAAAAGAAACATGAACATAAAGGCATGATATAGAATAATAATAATTACATGGAAATGTGGAAACAATTCTAAATATTGAATAATATGTCAGGACTAAAATGAAAAGATATCATAGTGGAAGAACTACAATATTGGAATAAGGTAAACCTCTTGTCCCAACATGTCATATCTGGATTAGATATGTTATCCAATGAATTGGAGTGCTATATAATTTCTAGTGCACCTGTAACTTTCATTTCATTCTCATGCTTAAGTGTTCCACATATATCATAATTCATATATTCATTAATCATAATAATTTATTCCATTACTAAGGGGTATGGAATAAATACATTTATATCCTCAATAAAAAGGTATATGTTTATAAAAGTGAACAACCTTTATAGGAAATGGGCATGGTATCTAGTTTTACAATTGTTTTGGAATAGAGATTCACGGTGAAATTTTGGAAGCCTAAAGATGTGACATAAAATTTGATAAAAATAATTGATGAGAGGGAATGATGTATCTCATCCTATATTAATGAAATGGAATTTAAGAGGGTAAAGGAAATAAATTTATTAACATAATTAATCTTGAAATAGATGAAAAAACATTATAAAGAATCTTGAGAAAGATGAGAAATTGAATAACTCTTACAGAATTTTTTCATGGTAAAATGTGTACATGGTCAGGATTAATGAGATAGAATGGTGTATATCATAATTAAAACATAATAAGGGTAGTATGGGGGAGGTTTTAAAACATAACCCATCATTTTTAAATGAAAATAAATGTGTGTGACAATATATAGAAACTTGGATAAAAATGAGAATGTAAGGAACCCTAACATGATTGTGTGGCTTCAAAAGCATGAAGATAGAATTATTGAGAGCTTTGGTGCCTTTGGAGGATTATAGATAGAGGAGGATAGATTAAGGATATTATCAAAGGTTTTTTCATGAAGTGAATTGGAATCATTGGTGGGATTATATATGGAATGAGAGGGGAATTATTTAATATTTCACAAAAATGTGTTTTGGAATCTATATAATTAAATATTCAAAACCCCAAACCATTTCATGATTTTCACATGGTTTTTTACAACAAAATAGAAAAAATTATTTTATAAGGAAATGGTCAGATGACATTAAAATATTATCCTTCCTTCTATGGAGGTGATTAACACTATTAATGAAATGATTTTTAAATCATAAAATATATTATACATTTTGGAGGATTCACTAAGGCCTTATAAATTTAATCAGAAAAATATAAAATCACATAATTTAAAAGTGAAAAGTAATATTTGGCTGAACATCCATTTTTATAGTTATTATTATATACTATTAAACTATTATGATTTCATAAAAAGGCAATATATATTTATATGATATATAATTTTTTCCAAAAAATTGGACTGTATCAGAAAATTAAGGAAAATTCACTATCGGATAATTTTGATGTCCTAATTCCAAAAATTATTTTTTATTTTATGCAAATAATTTTCTATGTATGTCAATTATCACATTTGAAACAAAAACCAACATTTGTTGAAAATTTATGGGTATTGAAAAAAATAGTTTTTAGTCATTAATAAAAATTACATTTGGCCTCATAAAAATTATATAATCATTTATATTTAATAAAATTAATTTAATAATAATATTATATAAAAATATTATTTAATAATTAATCAAAATATATTTCTTAATTAAATTTGAATATTTAACAGAAAAATACTATTTGTTCTTTAAAAATTATAATAAATGAAAGTATATTCATTATTCTATAAAAAAAATAATGTACAAAATAATAATGATAGGGTCTTGATATATATCCCTTAATTATAGTAGAATACTCACTAAGAGTAAGGTGTGCGATGGTGGGGATTTCATGGGACTATTTGGTGAACATTGTTTGGGTTGTGATCTCGATGATTATGAACTTCCCACATAAATGTTTCTATCATGATTAATTTGGTGAGTCTTGGATTGGGATTGTTCTAGAGAAAAGCTGAGAAATATTATCTCCCTTAAAAGATCCGATAAGTGAGCTTCAAAAGGACCGATTTTACTAGTTGAGGTCATCTCCTCCATTGTATGTGTTGAATAAATATTTCAAGACCATATATTTATAATAGTAATGTGATCAATGTTCAACAACTATATGACCAATGGTAATGATACGTAATAGTAATATAAATCCAATTGGATATAATAAAACAAATAGAGTGCATGTGTTTTCTATATCCATTTTACAAAATAATTCAATTAATTAAATAAAAAGCGAAATTTCACTTCTAATAGTCATGTCGTTACATTAAGTAATTTACTATTTATTTCCTATCAAGAAAAGTAACATTACCCAATCCATCATATTTCTATCTGGGTTCACCCAATGAAATAACATGCACCTCTGGAACTATCAGTTAACACTCATCGTATAAGATATAATGGTCTCAACCGACACTATCTATGAGCACCCATCATATAATATGTACCAGGGTCAATCGATGGTATCTGGGTACACCCATTTATAATTTATAACTATAAGGTACCATACCATGAATAAAACATTTTTACACATTCAATTTTCATCATAATTCCTTTGAAAAATTCGTTAAATGTAATATGTGAAACACTTTTGGATATTATAATACCCTTTTATTTTAAAAATGTAATGCCTCAACCCCCAAATCCCAGAGCCAGTTCTATAATTTATTACAATAGAATGATTATAAGGAATCAAATCTAGAAGGACTGATCAGTTTCATAGATCTAAAAATCTAGACTACATACATGGAACCCATTTTCTAATGGGAATAAAAAATCTAATTCATAAAAAAATAGAATTATCTGCATCATTTAAACTAATACCAAAAATTAATCTTCATACCCTGGGAAAGGAAACAAAATACATGTGAGTTCAAATTCTAAGAATGGAAAAAATTTAGTATAAGCTATCATGAATTAGTAAGGAATAATCAATGTGTAAGGATTAAAAGATGATTTAATAATTCTATGTAAATAATCACATGAGCTTGAAACATGACTGTCAATATTCTAACAAATCTAATGATCACATGGAAAAATAATAATAATAACTAAATTCATTATGTTAGACATATAAATTATCAAGATATATCATCAAGATAATAACTTTCAAGATATATCCTCAAAAAGTTTATGTATGTGGGTAGACAACCAAATAATTTATGTCATGATTTATCCTCCTAACAATTTTAATTTGCAGGGAAAAACACAAAGGGTTTGTCGTAAAAAAATTTCATACCATGAGAATACCAATGCATCTAGGGTATTGCATTAAATGGTTTCAAAACCATATTATTTATGTCCAAAATGAGAAAGGATACTGATTTAACAATGCATCTACGGTATTGCATTAAATGGTTTCAAAACCATATTATTTATGTCCAAAATGAGAAATAATATACCAGGTTGATTTAAATCATAAACATTGTTTCTTATCAAATATCTATATTGAGTAAAGGATACTGATTTAACAATATTTCCATAATAAATAATATAACATTCAAAGTGAAAACCAAATATAAAATTTGTAAATGGAATTGGAAATAATCATATCTATCAGATAATAATATTTATGTTAAAATAAATAATATTACTAATGAAAAAGGATTACAAAAAAGTGATTATTTTTTGAGAAAGCAAACAGTCACAAACGAAATAGAGCTTTCAAAGATAACATTTATCTCTATGAAATTTTTAAATCATACCACTTGGATGAGATAATTCAAATTGAAACCTAGAATATCATGAAATATGATTGAATCATTATATTAAATTACAAATTGTTATAAAAAACACCAAAAAAATAAATAAGTGGTGAAACTTTTGTTTATCTCGTAGAAGAAAAAGAGATACAAGAATCCCCTACATTGAATCTAGATTTTAATATGTGTCTTTATATTTCTGAATAATAAATTTATGTTAATTATTTACTTTATTTATAACCCTTTTAAAGTTTTTTATTATGTTTACTTAACTTATTATAATTTTTTAGGCAACCAGTTAAACAATTAAGTTTACATCAGGTATTTTGACCAAATTCTTTACATGTATTAAAAACGACATTGGTAAGTAAACTATGGTCAAAAGGGTTATTATATAAAAATAGATGAATAATTATCACTCAATAATTATAATATTTATATTTAAATTATTCTTTTAAAATAATCATGAAATATGTTTATGAAAAATGAACCGACATTGCAATCATGGAGATGGTATATTGTATACAAGCATGAGTAAAATTCTCATTTTTCAATCATCGTTATAAAAATAAGGTAAGTATAATTCTATCATAATATATTGATACTTATATAAAAAATACAATATTATTTATTTATATATACTTTTATATAAATTTATTATTTTTTAGAAGGAATCACATCGCATCAAGGAAGCGAAATTCCACACATCTACAAATGATGTTACCAATTTTTAGAGTGTAAAAAGACTAATAAAGAAAATGATATATTATATTTTCAGAAAATTATTCATTTAATTAATATTATATATATTTTTTGTATTTCACATATGTTTAATTAAACTAATCAGTGAAACATTATATGTAACTTATGAACGTATCACATCTCTTTGAGGAGGCAGTAGTCCACACGTCCATGAACTATGTTATCATATTTCCAAAAATGGAAATAATGAAGGTATGTGTTATATAAAAATTAAACATGTGTTAATAAAACTAAATTATAATATATTTATAGATATATATAATATAAAAACAGTGTGTCTATCATAATTCTCATCAATGAGATGTGTTAAATGAAAAATGAATGACTTCATCATGTGAGGCAGTAGTCTGCCACACAACCAAATGGTAATCATATTGCCCATTTGATGGGCGTGTGTGTTGGTGTAGGTATAAACCAGAAAATAAAAGTATATATTTATATTTAGGATACTGATGTTATTATAAAATCATGTAATAATAATAATTGGATTCTCTGAGAAATGAATAATTCATAAGTGATTATTGGATAATGTAACCTCTTTTTTGGGTGACTCCTTTTAGTTTTCACCAAAGGATATACATGGATTTATTTTTTCCAAAATGGGTGCCTCTAGGTTGATAGAATGGATATTGGTAGATTATTTGGGTGTTGTTTGGATAATACAATGTGGATTGAGAGGTGTTAGGAACAGGAAGAGTGAATGTATTTTTAGAGTGGATGAGAAGTGGCATTCTAGTAAATACCAAACGCTAAACACTATTGGGAGATATCTCTTACCTAAAGTGTTTCAAAAATGAAAAAATAATTTTTAATGTTAAATTATGGTCAATAAAAATCACCCCTATAAAATAATAAGTTAATTTTTTAAAAAAATCCCTTTTTCTGTATGCTTACTTATATTTTTTATTTTGGTTTCTCATTTTGGTAACTAGTTTTCCATCATTTTGAATTCAACCATAAATAAAAACATACTTTTTTAATTTTTTAAAATATATACCAACTAAATTATATATAATATATCTAATTTACAATAAAAAATCATATGTGTTGGAAATTAATAGAGAAACAAGCGCATAAAAACTGCAAAAACAACACTTTAACTTGAACCACACTAAAAAAGTTCTTACTATTTAGGGATCAATATATTAATTATAAAATATATATTGGTCCATGAATATAAAATATTTTATTTTTATTTCAATAAAAAAATTCAAAAAACATTTTTTTAATTAAATTTTAAATCCTTAAATAAAATTTCATCTATTATGAAATAACATTAATGTTAATTTTGAAATTATTTTCATAATTTAAATTTAGTAATATTAAGAAAATTATTTAATGAAAATATTTTAATTAAAAATATATTTTTCATGACATATTAATACAGAAAAATAAGGGAAAAAATTAATTCATTCAATTTTCTTCAATTATAATATTTTTATTATCGTTTGTTTTATTTTATTATTAACTAAATATTATGTATGTTTGTGTTTCTTATGTACTTTATGAAAATAATTCACCAAAAATATTAATTATAATATATTTTGATAAAAAATCATTTATATTTAATAATTATTTTTATAATAGAAAATATTATGTTTTTTCAATATCTTACGGATTTATAAATGTCAATATAAAGGAAGGTTTTTTTTCCTTTTTACTCACTTAACTTATTATATGGTTCACATTCATGAACATTTCTACCAATATCTCATAAAATTACAACAAAATACCATAAGGATCTAAATATGTACATATAAATGGTGTTGGAAAAGTGTTGGTAAATTTATACACCTTATATTATAAGTTTAATCATTAAGTAATATTGTTTCTACAATAATAACTCAAACTAATTTTAACTTCTTTCAATAATATTTGTGCTAAAAAATAAATTGACCATATTTTTGTATGAATATTATACTACTTATAACAGTGTATATACATTTTTTCAAATTCAATTCACATAAGTGGAAAAATAAAATTTAAGAATAATCCTTCAAATGTGGCGAATAAATAGATTTTTAAAGTAAAAAATGTTCAAAAGATCATTAATATTTTATATCTAAATTAAATATAAAAAATATTTGTATAACATAAATTGGATTTATAGATGAATAATTACATTATTTTTTACTTTAAGACAGATTTAAAATTTATTTTGTGATTATTAATTATTTAAACGAAAAAAGAAAATTTTCAACAAAAATACAGTATTTGCACTATTCATAAAAAAAATGAAACTTCTTGGAAAAATACCAAAAATTCTCCGTAAGATAATTTTGGAATTATTAATTATAGAGTAATATCTATTTTGAATAGTAAAATTTATAAAAATTAAAAAATATAGTTGTTAAATAGGTGATCCATTAAAAGCCTATAAAACTTAGTCTTGTGTATAAAATAATATAACTCTGGGTTTGGTTTAGCATAAGATTAACATGGTGTTACATATAAAGAATGGTAGAAAAAAATTATTCTAAAAGGGATATATTTTAATATCTCGAGGTGTTACATTCTCCAAATCATAATTAAATTGAATCCTCTAAATTTAAAATAGATCTCGATAATTTTTGGGTTCATATTTAAACATTCTACTTTTAAAAAACCCACATCATAAAACGGTTAATAAATTATCATCTTAATAATTGAAATATTTAATTTTGATGGTCACATAAATAAGATACCAATTAGTATAACATATATTGGAAATTAAATCAGGGATATTGTAGAAAAGTGTAAATAACTATAGACACTGATCACATGAAAGTAAATAATCAGTGGAATGTTAATGTCATCACACCATAAATCTATGACGATCTAAAAGACCATATGATTCATATAATTTGAACATAATATAATTTTTTTTATAGATCCTTTTCGTAATGTTGAATAATTCTTTCACTGTCTAAGAATATGAGTAAATATATTGTTTCATTTCATAAGCATAATCTTATCCTTTGGTTCTTCCTTGAACTATTTCTACATCATTTCTTAGCAGAGGATTCATCATATGGTGATGTAAAAAAATAACCACTAAAACCTATTAAAAATACCAACTTAAACCATTTATTAAATGGTTATCTATTCCAAAAGATTATCATCCTACAGTTGAGAACGAATGTCACTATATTTCCAAAATGATCTTTTCAGACAACATGATGTGGATCTTAATCATCACATAAAAACACGTGAATATGGTAATAACTTTTTTTACCAAAAAAACATAATGAAAAGATGAATTACTCCTTATTCCATAAATAAAATAGAGATTATAGGACATACTCCTTAAATTAAAAAATGATGTAAACTCCATCAATGATAGCAAAAACCTTATTGTAAACTAACCATTAATTAGTTCCATGGTATTCTATTATATCTTATCTAATTTCCCCATATAAATCATATATTTATATATACATCAATTTCTCAACATCATCAACATGGTAAAGGTTACTTTTCCCTTAACCATATAGTTTAAAAAAATAACTTGCTAATGAATCAATGCTCATGTTAGCATTGAACATATGCTTTAAATTATTTAATGAAATGTACTATAGTGATATCATTATCACTACTAAAAAATACACCTATACAAATGATTTTAAATATCATTGGTACAGGTACTATAAATTATTTATACACCTACGATTTTCAAAAAAATGTTTGTATAGGTTATGGTTATACCAATAGGTATTTCATCCTATTAATTACCCTATACCAATGGTTTTGAAAAACTGTGGGGATAGGTTCTCTATTAGAAACCTATACCAATTGTCTTTCAAAACTATTAGTATAGGTCCCAAAAATCATTTATGTATACCAATGGTTCTCAAAACAAATGGTATAGACCTATACTAAAAAAAATTTAGAACCATTGGTTTACATGCTTGAATTGTTTATGGATACTTTTGTAAAAAAATAATCAAATAAAGGAATATATAACATATATATATATAATTATATTCTCAAACACAATTGAGAACCATGGATCTGTAATTGAAAAATACTAGCATGGTTTTGGGTTCAAATTTCGGAAAAATATTTTATTTTACATTATATTTATTAATGTTTTTAGGAAAAACATTGTACTATGTCTATACTAACGGAAAATGAACCAACCACCCTCCATACTATTGGTAATGACTATACCAATGGTTTGAGGACCTATACATGTGGTTCCAAACCACTGGTAGAGGATAGTCTTTCAATAGTGTATATAAATTATAAATCTAATGACCATTACCTTACTTATATGAAATAACTCTTTAATCAAATCATAGGAATATTTTTATTTCATCTTCATCTATGGTAGTAGAAAAATATGGTCCTTGAACCATTCACCTATTTTGGGGTACATTTCTCTGTCCCTTTAAACATTGATTTGTATAGTCTCACATCTTCTTGTAGTTGAAACATTGTACATTGGAAGCCTTTTTCATGTCCTTGTAGTCATATTTATATTTTAATTTCCTTCTAAACATGCAGAAAACTTCCATTCATTTTAAGAATTTACCAGGTTGATTATTTCCAAAATTGATACTTGTGTAAAAATACTCAGTTCCCTTCTTCCCCTAGTCCATATTTTTCCTAGTTATCCTATTATTCTCATTCTTCCATCTAAATCCAAAATACCTAGGGATTTATTTCTCCATATCATTATAACATAATATTATTTCCTTATATGATAATAATGATTGAGAGACTAGTCCCCTTCCAATTATTGTCTTAAGTCAAAAAAATAAATGATCATTCTTTATTTTTTGATCATGTGCATCGGTGAGGTTCACATTCCTTCTTCTAGGAACCATTTCAAAAGGAAAAAATATAATCAATTAGATCTTATACTGTGTAATCATAAAACTAGTCAAATATATTTTATAAATTGAAAATTTTATCTGTAGATAATATCATTATCATAAATAGAAATTCATTGGGATGTTATTATATACCTATTCTTAGATTTAATAATAGGTTTGTGTTCCCAAATCCATGTTTTCTTAAATACATTTTCCAAGGATTCTACAAAAAATAATATGATAGAAATTATAACGCGCCAATCCCAAAATCGTAGAGCTAGTGCCTTACTATATTACATTAGCATGATTGGAAGGAATCCAATCTCAAAGGACTGATCAGTTTACTAGTTTTCTAAAACTAGATTACATACATGGGACATATTTTACATTGGGAATAAAAAAATACATAAAAAATAAACAGCACAACATCCTTGAAACTCATTGCATGAATTAGTCTTTATAACCTAGGTGAAGGAAAAAAATATGGGTGAGAAAAAATACTCGGTAAAGGTAAATTATTGTGGAAGCTATAATGAATTAACAATAAATAATCAATAGGGTAAGAATAAATGATGATCTAATAGTTTCATATAAGGGATCACTTGAGCTTAAAAAATTACAATGGTATTCTTACTAATCAAATCATCAAGTTGAATAATAATAATAATAATAATTATAGTATTCATAATGTTTTACATCTTCACTGTCAAGATCTATCCTCATTGTATTTTCTATAAATAAAAATCCTCTAGATAGATTAAATATACGGGTAGAAATGTGTCAGATATAGGTCAATATATTTCTTCTTGATGATTAAAAATTTATTGGTAACAAATGTAAAGGGCTCGTTACCATATGATTTTATCCCATGAGACTAGTGACGCATCGAGGGTCTTGTATTAACTGGTCCCCAACCCATATAATTTATGTCCAAAACATTCTACATATATTGAAAAATCAATTTATGTCATAAATAATGATCTTTATCAAATATTGGAAAAGATTAAAGGATACACATTTATCAACATTTCTCTAATATGTCATAAAAATTTCAAATTGAACATTTTACATAACATTGGTATACAGTTTAGAAAATAGTCATATCCACCATAAATAAATAAATATATTAAAAGAAATATAATTTCCATTGATAATAGATTATAATAAATTGGTTGTTTGAAGATATAATTAACATCCCCAAATAAATTTACATTTCAATGATAACTTTTACCACTTGGAAATTTTAAAATCACACCCCTTGGATGAGATAATTAAAATTAAAACATAGAATACGATGAACTATGTGTGAATAATTACATTAGATGAAAAATGGGAAGAATATAGATCACAAAAATGCATAAGTGGTAAAACCTTTGTATTCCCTATGGAATAATTATTCTTTATTTGTTTACTTCATTTAGTACAATGTTTTATAAAACTACAAAAATAATAAATATTATATAAGGTGTTTTGAGAAAATTTAGTACATCTTTTGAAAATGACTTTGGTAGGTTAACCATGATCATATGGTTAATTATATAAACATATAAATAATACTAATAATGACCAAATTATCATATTTATAATTCAATTATACTTCTATAACCAATCCTGAAACATTGTTATGAAAAATGAGCCAACGTTACAATTATGGAGACGGTAGGTTGTAAGTACGCATGACAAATGTTCATATTATTCAATGATCATTATGGAAAGTAGGTATATAACATTTTATCATTATATAAGTATAATTACATAATAAATACCATGTTATAAATTAATATATAATTATATATATAATTTTTATGATGTAAACGGAATGACATCGTGTCGAGGAGGCAGTAGTCCACACGTCCATGAACAACGATATCACTTTTTTACTATTTGAAATGAGATATAATGAAAAAGATATATTATATATATAATGGAAATTAAATAATTAGTATAATATATATTTCTTATATGTCACATATTTGTAATTAAACTCAACCTTAATACATTCTATGTAATGTGTGGATGCATCACATCGCTTTGAGGTGGCGGTTGTCAACATATCCACAAATGATGTAATTGTATTTTAACAAAATAGAAAGAATGAAGGTATGTATTATATAAAAATTTCAAAAGAATTATTGCTACTTAAATATAATATATATAAAAGAAAAATAGTTTGTCCATCACAATTCCCAACCATGAGAGGTGCTATTGGAAAAATGAATGGCATCATTTTGAAAGGTGGTAGTCTGCCGCACACATGAACCATAATTTTGTTACCCATTTTATGGAAGCCTGTATAGTGTTAGTTATAAATATTAACATAAAAACATATAAATTTATTTATGATAGTGATTCTATTATATAAAAATGGGATACAAATAATTCAATGGTTTGAGAATTAAATAAAACAAATATGATTGCTGAATAATGTTTCCTCTTGTTCATGTAACTGCTTTTTTTTATCCCCCAATGACTTCATTGGATCAATTTCATCCGAAAATTTTGTGTTTAGGATGAGAAGATGAATTATGGGAGATTATTTAGGATTTTTTTAACAATAAAAGTTGATTGATAGGTGTGAAGAATGCGAAGAGTGAATGCATTTTTATATTTAGTGTAAGTGGAATTTTTGTAAATACCGAAAAGGTAAACCCTATTTTGAGGCATCCCTTACCTAATGTGTTTAAAAAATATATAATTATTTTAATAAAGTAAATTTATGGTCAATAAAAATCTCTAATACATTAAAATAATAGAATTTATTTAATTTTGTTCCTTAGTCTTTATTTTTTCTTTATATTTTTCATTTTGTTTTTTATTTTAGGTAACTAGTTTCTTAACCAATTTAGTTCATCCAATATGAAAAATTTAAATTGATAATAATCAAAAAAATTGACCTAATTAATTTAAAATTTTATATCTAATATAATAAATAAAAATCCCATATGTTTTGGAAATTAATTTTTAAAAAAGTTCATGTAACGTATAAAAACACTTCTATAAACTTAACCACGTTAAAAATGTTATTACTAATTAAGGTTCAATATGTTCATTAAAAAAGATTAATTGGTCAATTATTAATGAATATTTTACATATATTAATATTTAAAAATCAGTTTTCAAAAATTAAAAAATTTATTAATTTTTAATTCATTAAATAAAATATCTTATATCATAAAATAACATTAAGGTCAATTTTTAAATTATTTAATTAGTTTAAATTAGAAAATATCTAGACAATGATGGAATTAAAATGTATTAATTTAAAAGATATGTTACTTGAAATATTCATTGAAAAAATATGTTTAGACAATAATTCATTAAATTTTATTGACTTTTGATATTTTTAGTATCAGATATTTTATTTTATTATTAAATAAATAATAAATACATTGGTGTCTATTATGTCTTTAATGCAACCAATTCATAGATAAAAATACATTATAAATAATTATGATAAAAATAAATAATTTATATTTGGAAAGGATATATATAACCGAAAATATGATGTTTTTTCCATATCTCAAGGCTTTATAAATGATAAAGGTGATGCTGGTTCCTTTTTGCATTTTTCCTCAGTTACCTTATTATATAGGTCATTTAAATGAACATGTGTCCCATTAACTCATAAAATTTGATCCAAAGGTTATAAGGGTATAAATATTTCCATAAAATAGTTGTGCGTAACGTTTTGGGTAATTTATACACTGTATAATCTCTGTTTAATCATTAAGTAATCTAGTTTCTACTGTAATTTCTGTAATTTATTTAAACTAATTTCACATATTTTGGATCAAAATATTATTTTATCTTATTACACTATAAATATTATAATTATTAAAACAATTTATATCTATTTTAAAAATTAAAATAAGAGAATTGGATAATTAAATTTAAATCTAATCTTGCAGACATAGTGAAAAGCTGGCTTTTAAAGAAAAATGATAAATGTTCATTATGGATTTTTTTTTCAAAATTCAACATAAAAATAATTGAAATAACCTAAATTAGACTGAAAAATATATAATTTAACTGTTGTGTCTTTAAAACCAATTTAAAATATAATTATTCATTAAAAATTATTTTTGTGAAGAGGAAGATTTCAATTAAATGCAGTATTTTTCACTATTCGTCAAAAAATAAAACTTCTCAAAAAAATTACCAAAATTCACCCTAAGCTAATTTGGACATTTAGAATTAAAAAATGATGTTTATTTTGAAAAATTAAATATATAAAAGTTTGAATATGTTGATTTGAATTATGTGCTCCAATAAAAGTTGGTAAAACACGGTCGTGCATATAACACAATCTAAGTCAGAGTTTTATGTAGTGTAAGATTAACATGGTGTTGCATAAATTGAATGATATAAAATAATATAAATTTATTCTAAAATTAAAATATTTCAAACTTTGGTTTTCTTATAAAAAATTCATTTCCAATATCAATATACTCAAAACAAGGAAAATATGTTTTTTCTTTGAAGAAAATATCATAAAATTATTTATGAGGAAAATAAATTTTCAATTTTTAAAAACACTTTAAAAAAAATCATTGTGCACTTACATTTGAAAAATATTATTTGAAAATAAACTTATAATGTTTTAGTTTATTCTTCAGATCATTTATTTGTCATTATAGAAAGGTTTATCATTCTATATAAGTTAAAAAACACTCCTTTTTAATTTTGTGAAAATAAATATTAAAAGAATATTTTTAATAGAAAGTCTTTTACCTCAAGTTTGATTTTCCCCCTATGTCCTTTAAATTCTTAAATAATGAAAATATGTTAATTATTTACTTTCTATGAAATCATTTTCAAGTTTATGACTACTTTTATATTTCCTATTACGAAGATATAATAACTACTTAATTAGTTTTGTTCACATCAGCCATTTTCAAGATATTTAGTACTTGAGTCCAAAATAACATTTTTATGATTTCTAAAGTCAAAGTGGTCATTATTACATAATATATATAATATAATTATGAAATAATTGTCATTTTTATAAAGAATTTATAAATTTAAGTTTTTCTATTAAATATGGATATGAAAAATGAAATATGTTTTAATAATGGGGACAGTAGTCCATACACATTACTGACATTTCCATTTCTCAATGATTGTTATGGAAATTAGATATGTATAATTTTATTTTTCCATAATGATATTAACATAATTAATATCATATTTATTATCTAAATATACTAATATATATCTTCCATTTGGTGTGGTGATGAAAAATGAATCACAACGATTCGTGGAGGTGGTAGTCTACACCTACGCATGAATGACATTATCATTTTTCTTTTAATGGAATTGTAAGAAAGTATTACATATATATTAATTTATCATAAGTATAAATATTTCATTAATATGATATAAAAAAATTAGTCTGTTCATTATAATCAGTCTTGAGATATAGTAATTGAAAACGATTTACATTGGTTTATGAGGCAGTAGTCCATCATATACACGAATGTTGAATTATTTACCATTTTAATGGAATTGGATTTTAATATAGATCATGAAAATAATATAATAAAATATTATTATATGTAGGATACTATATTTATAATTTTATCATGGTTGAATAAGGATTTAGAGATGTGGAAGAATAATCAAAATAAAAATTCTTATTTAAAAATGAAACCTCTTCTTGAGACAAATTTTTTTCTTAACACCTTATGACCACTAAGGGTGGGATTATTGTAATAGAAAAAACTTTTATCAAAGAAATTTTATTTTTAAAAATTATGTTATATGGTATAAAACACATACATAAAATATATAACCCTATAAAAACCTTATTTTCATAAATGAAGAATTAAATTAGTGATATTAATATAAATTAAGGAACCTATACTAATATAATAGTTACCTTACCATTGGAATAGTAACATGACCATTTTGAATAGTAATGTAACACCCCAGGTAAATAAAGAAAATGAAATTTTCATATTTATCAATATTTGTGAATAAAATATTAATATTACTTTAAAGGGAACGCTATGCTCGATGGCTTACCGAATACGCAACAATGAGTTTCTTGAAAATCTTACGTTGCACTCTAATAACAAAATAATATTATTTTAAATGGTAGTTAACATGTAGCCATTGTATTGGCGGGAATGGATAGAAATAACTAAAATATGATTATATATGTTTTTAAATGTTTTTACATTTATCCAATAAAAGATAAAGGTTTAAAATACGGAAAGAATTCAATTTTAGGCGTATATGCCCTAGTTTTCACTAAAGGTTCACTTATCTCCTTTTGATGGCGAATCATCATTAAATATAGTCTTGTTCACTCTTATACATTATATTAGACCAAATAAAACTCTTCTTAAGATTAGAGACATCAAAATTTACTTTGTGTAAATTTCTGGTATCTTTCCGATAAAGTTCATTTTTTTAATGAATAGAGTAAAATGTTGTATTTTAATTCAAAACCTATTTTTAATCTAATTTATTTATTTTATTAGATTGTCTTTTGAATTGGTTTTAAAGTGAAATTAGAATATATTTTTACCATTAAATCCAATAGTGCTCTTTGGAATTAATTTCACTTTGAAATCAGACTTAAACTCGTGTCAATCTTTTGATACTTATTATTTCATAAAAACACGCTATTTGCTCTGACACCGGGAATTAATTATTAAATTAATTAATGTGACTTATAGGTTTTGAATTTTTTAAAATAGACTTCATTTTGGAATTTGTAATATCACATATAGCTTAGGGTGAATTTTTGGGATTTTTCTGAAAAACTTTAATTTTTGATGAATAGTGAAACCACAAAGTGGTACTTATAAAAACTGATTTTTCCGTTTAAATGAAATTTTCCCATATTTGTGTTTTGAATTTCAAAAATCCGACATACATGGTTTTCATTAAGATGTAAAATTTGGTTCAATGGGATACAAATAATATTTTGGTGAATAGTAACTTATTAGGTTTTTAATCGCGATTAGAGATAATTAGTGTAGTTTATTGTAAGAATAATGTTTTAATAAAATTGAATGACCTAGAAACATGTCCTACCCTCATTTTATGTGTCATGGCCGACCAAGACAATCCATGGGTCAACTTGGGGACATCATGGAGCCACTTTGGATGGAAAATGACATAAATATATTTTTATTTAATGTTAAAGTAAAAAATGAAACAGACATGAGATGTTTTACTAAAACAAATTTTACATGGGGTTATACAAGTCATATTTTTTACTATAAATAGTCATTGGAAAGCTCAAACGATTTCCTACATCATATTATTTTCTTATAATTTTTAGATATTAAATTTATTAAGTTATATATGACATCATGATGATGAAGCGATTACCTCATTAATAAAGGATTTAAATAAAATGGAAAGATAATGTAAAATATAAGACCTACACATGTCCAAAACCTATTGGATGGGTGGATGTCGAGCCCTTATCACCTTATCCTCGAAACACATCAATGTTGGGCCATTAAAATCCGAAACACATTTGAAAAAAAAGTTACATTTTATACCTTTCCAAGAGTGCCCCTCCTCTCCTCTTACAAAAGGCCCCCACGTCTACTTCCTTACCCACACTTCCAAAGACTTTGGCTCGGCCAACCCATGCCCATTTCATCTCTCCACATCCCTCTATAAAATCTCAAAGCCTCACTTTGGGCATAATCCTTTCCAAGGAAGCCTTTGAGCTCAAATCAAAAGAAGTTACCCTATTTAAAGGTAATGTCATCACTTGTGTACTTTTGTTTTATTTTGCTTCTCCAACCCCCTAAACTCTTTTTATTAATTTATTTTGTAACAAATCCAGTATCTTCAATATACTAGGATGTTTTTATAAGAAGTATTCGAGCTACACTTACACACACCTACATCTAATGGTTAAAGAACATACTGTTTCCGTGGATGGCGTATTTCTACCTTCTGAAACGATGATTGTTCATCATTCTTATAACACCTTAAAAGGTGGCCATTAAGATTTAACTATATGTATATATGATATATAATATGTTTATGTTTTCCTTAAGCTTCTGTATTTTTCATTTTGGGAATACCTTTATGGTTTCCATTATGGGTAAACGCGATATCTTCATTTAAGGAAGTGCGGACTACCGCTCCCACAAAGTGATTTGATTCATTAAATACCATATGTGGGATGTATAAAGGATTGAACTATGATATTATATATGATATTATACTGGAATTATAATATACCTTTATGTCATTATGATTCCTTTCTATAAAATACGAAATAGAAATGAAAGCAGCGTTCATGCGTACGTACGGCTTACCGTCTCCATGAACGGTGCATTTCATTTCTTACCTCTAAATGATTATGTTATATTATAAATTCATGAATTTACTGGATATATACGACATATATGATATCTAAATCATGAATACCATTCTGGATATAACAGATACATAAGCAACTTGTAATTATAAAGGGATTACTTTTGACTCAAGTACCAATGATCGTTAAAACGACCGTTATTAACTTTAATAATTACATAGTGTTCATGACATGGAAATAAGTGATATAAAAGGAATTATTAACTTGAAAAAGGTTCTTATGGAAGTATAAATTAACTCAAGTTTATTATTTAGGAGATTAAAGAACGATCGAGTCAAGTCGGACCCGGGGTAAGGGATCCTACTCCTCTATTTCTTTTTAAGAACACTCTTTTATGTCATTCCTTATAAGATCATCTTTCTTGTTATTGGGATGTTCTTTTATATTACTCTTACTGTAATTTTTTTTTCATATGATGAGAGACCCTATTCTCTCTCATCAATCCATTTTGGATGTTTTGAGTTGCGCCGTTAGGCTGCCGAATTTTCATAAGAGATCTAACCTCTCTCTTTCTCTTTAAGTACTCTCCTTTATGTCACTTCTTTTATACTCCTCTTTGTTATGATGGGAGAAGTTATTTTATATTCCAATTACTGTACATTTTATTTTAATGTGATGATATACCCTATTTGATCTCATAAATCCATTTTTGGAAGTTTTAAGTTGCACCGTTAGGCTGCAGAGTTTTCGTAAGGGATTTTTCATCTCACTTTTATTCCCATGAGATTTATGCTACATTTGCCACAATTTCCTTTGAGTGGTGTATGTACTGACCATTATTTTACTCATTGTGTAATATTCTTTCATTTATGAGTATTTATGTAAATTTTGTATTGTCCTTCTTTCACGGGGCTTATATTTCGAAAGATACCCATGTCGGTAAGGGAACCTTTCACCCTCCTTTTTTTAAAAGACTTATTTTGTTATGTCTTTTAATTCACATACTATTATGTTGGGATATTTTATTTTATATCCTTATTGATGTAAATTTTATGTCCAAGCGATGAGATGCCCTTTTTATCTCTCATCATCTCATTTTCTGAATTTTGAAGTGATGTCGTTAGGCTGTCGAATTTTACCACGGGAACTTTTTAACCCAATTTCGATTTCTTTGGGTTCAACATGTAGTTATTGAATATGTCATCTTTTGAATATGTTTGAATGACCTTTTATTGTTTTACCCTTAATATCCACTTATATTGGGTGTATTTATATTTTTCACACATAATTTTGAGATTGAATTATCCTTAATTTAAGGATACCTTCTTTATAAGGGAATTCATCACATTTGACATTTCTATTGAGACTTCATTGATGTTATGCACCAATTCACTCTTATATGGTGTATATACTGTCCTTTGGAATATTATATCATGAATCCATTTATTCTCATGATATTATAAAGTTCTGACTAAATGTTATTCCTCAATTATTGTATTCAAGTGTCTCTAATTTTTGTAGAACCCCTTTTACCAAAATATCGCTTTAAATGTTTTAATTGTTTATTCTTATTAATATCCATGTTTTCAAAATGGTTTTAAGGATTTATTTATATGGATATTAATGGTTGAAAATTTTAAAAGCTTCAATGTTTTATGGTACACATTGATTAAAAAATCTCTTTATTAAATGTTTTAAATGGTTTTGAAAATGGTTTCTTTTTGAATGGATTCATTATTTCAATATACGAAAATGTTATATTGTGATTGAAATATGGAAATGTTATGTTTACTTTATGCATGTTTCATGTGATAAGATTATGTTATGGTTCTTGTGTATTGTTATGAAGATGGGTGGTTCCGTGATAAACTAAGGGTGGGTGAGCCCGATATAGCTCTCCAATGCATTGGGTAACGCGAAGGAGTGAAACGTTAAGGTTTCTCCGAAGAGATTTAGGGAATATACTGTGGTGGGTATTCCAAACATAATCAAGAGGGTTACTCCCTACGTAATAATGTAATGAATGCCTCAAGTTACCTTTATGTCTTATGATTTCTATGATTTATTCATGATTTGATTATGTATGTTAAAGTGCCTATGTTTTATGGGTAAAGAATGATTTCATTATTATGTATATATGAACTCATGTTTCCATTCCATATTTTTATAACCCTTACTGAGATTTTTATGCTCATCCCAAGTTTTTTTTTGAAATTATTTTCACAGGTCACGGGAAAGGTACATGATATGATGATAGTGACAAGGAAGTGTCAAGAAAGAATCCATGTTTTATTTTAAATGTGTTTCCGTTGATGGGATAAAGGAATAATATCTTTATGTAGCCACTTTGTTTAAATGTGGAATGTAATGCAAGTTTTATGTTCTAATTCTCTAAAACTCTAAACCTGAAAAGATCCTCAATGTGTAATCTTGTAATAACTCAAGATTAAGTAAGGTTTAAGGCTGGGGCCTTATAGTTGGTATCAAAGGTCGGTTTAGATAACTTTAGATGTTAGGGTATTCTTTAAGCATAAGTGACATTACCATATTGGCTAGGATTTTAGAAAGTGTCATTGTTTTTAGATAAAGTGAATTGGAAAGTATATCTTAGTGTTTATCTTACTCATTAGTACATGAAGGTTATGTTTATATACTCACACTGACCTTTTTGGTTTTAGTAAATGGCTGGATCTAGCAGGAACCAAAGAGACAACAGGTTTAAAGGAAACTGTGGTGGTTCTATGATTAAGATACTAGATAAAATGGGGGATTCAATGAGGAAACTCGTGTTTATTCTAAACCAACTATCAAGGATTCATGGTCAACCACTTGAACCATGGTATGATCTTTAATGCATCATGTACGAGATGACCAATCGATGTGGAAGTTCAGGTAATAATTATAAAGGTAACCATTACAGTTTATATGATACTTACTTTTGAGGTAATTATGGGTTTCTATATGTTATGTTGGAAGTGAAAGGCATGAGATAAAATTGAGGTTAAATTATGTTATGGTTATTTTTGATTATTTTTTCTCGTTTTGGGGAATTTTTTGAGAATTATATAGTTTTGGAAAAAGGACAACACGCAGACCGTGTGACAACCTATCCCGTCGGACAAAGCTGCGGGAATTGAACCCACAACCAAAGTGCAACTGGTTTTTATCACCTACCACTGGACTATGTGAAGTACCTGGTTAGTTTGACTGATTCTTTTTAGTTAGATGATTTTAGGAATTATGATTAAGTTGATTTTGGGTTATCTATGGAAATTTATTAACCTATCATGGAGGATATGTGATTAGGTTAATTACTTTTCAATACGAGACATTAAGAGAAACTGATGTTCTTTGGAGATAAATGTTACGATTTAACTTGGAAGACTATTTGACTAAATCCTTTAAATATTTGGGTTTCAATCTTATCATGGTTTACTTTGATTAATTTTATGGACAAATTGTTTATTGAAGGGTCCTCGTTGAACATTGGGTTTTGTTGGACAAATTTTGGAGATTAAGAATATATTTTCTTTTTATAAAGGGTTATCCTTTTTTGGATTATCTGATCTTGTACTAACCTTTTTGGTTTTGGTTTTTGTTAAATTCTAAATACATGGGAAGTATATCGTTCTCTTTTTTGGATTAGGTGATTCTCTAGAAATTGATTATAGTTCTCTTAATGCGAAAAAGTCTTCCTAAATACTCGTCTTTTGGAGAAAATATGAGTTTGTGTAAGGAATATAATAAAAGTTGAGAGTCAACATGATAAGTGATTATGTTTCCTTATTAATAAATTCCTCAATAAAAATTAACATAAAACAAAAATGTTGTCTATTAACTTTTCCTACTGGGGAATCGAATACTGTTTAACCCATCACAAGTTTGTGATTTTCTTGGGGATAACTTTTTCCTAAACATGTTTTCTATCACTCTCCATCAGAACATGACCCATTGTTTTTTTCCTCCATGTCCATATTTTCATACTTGGATTCCTAGTATGGGATAACTCGGGTGACCATTGTACTTATCTTTCTTTATTCTAAAGTGATTGTTTTACCGACTCTTGTTCAGATGTGGAACTTTCAAGGATGTTTCCAAGCTCAATTTAAAAAACTACGAGGACGCAATTCCCAAAAGGGGGGAAGGATGTAACACCCAATGTAAATAAAGAATATATCATTTTCCTATTTATCCATATTTGTGAATAAAATATTAATATGACTTTAAGGGGAATGCTATGCTCGATGGCTTACCCAATACGCAACAACAAGTTTCTTGGGAATCTTACGTTGCACTCTAATAATAAAATAATATTATTTTAAATGGTAGTTAACATGTAGCCGTTGTATTGGCGGGAATGGATAGAAATAACTAAAATATGATTATATATGTTTTTAAATGTTATTACATTTATCCAATAAAAGATAAAGGCTTAAAATACGGAAAGAATTCAATTTTAGGCGTATATGCCCTAGTTTTCACTAAAGGTTCACTTATCACCTTTTGATGGTGAACCTTCATTAAATATAGTTTTCTTCACTCTTATACATTCTATTGGACCAAATAAAACTCTTCTTAAGAATCGGGTCATCAAAATTTACTTTGTGTAAATTTTTGGTATCTTTCCGATAAAGTTCATTTTTTAATGAAGTGTAAAATGTTGTATTTTATTTAAAAACCTCTTTTTAAACTAATTTATTCATATGATTAGATTATCTTTTGAATTTATTTTAAAGTCAAATTAGAATATATTTTTACCATTAAATTCATTAGTGGTCGTTGGAATTAATTTCACTTTGAAATCAGACTTAAACTAGTGTCAATCTTTTGATACTTATTGTTTCATAAAAACACTCTATTTGCTCTGACAGCGGGAATTAATTATTAAATTAATTAATGTTACTTATATGTTTTATATTTTGTAAAATAGACTTCATTTTTGAATTTGGAATATCAAATATAGCTTAGGGAGAATTTTGGGATTTTTCTGAAAAACATCAATTTTTGATGAATAGTGAAACAACTATGAGGTACTTATAAAAACTGATTTTTCCGTTTAAATGAAATTTTTCCATCTTTGTGTTTTGAATTTCAAAAATCCGACATACATGGTTGTAATTAAGAAGTAAAATGTGGTTCAATGGGATAAAAATAATTTTTTGGTGAATAGTAACTTATTAAGTTTTTAATCTCGATTAGAGGTAATTAGTGTAGTTTATGGTAAGAATAATGTTTTAATAAAATGAAATGACATAGAAACATGTCCTACCAACATTGTATGTGTAATGGAAGACCAATACAATCCATGGGTCAACTTGGGGAGCCCATGGAGCCACTTTGGTTGGAAAATGACATATATATCTTTTTATTTAATGTTAAAGTAAAAAATGACACAAAGATGAGATGTTTTACTAAAAAAAATTTACATGGGGTTATACAAGTCATATTTTTGACTATAAATAGTCATTAGAAATCTAAAATTATTTCCTACATCATATTATTTTTTTATAATTTTTAGACATTAATGTTATTAAATTATATATGAGATCATGATGATGAAGCGATTGCCTCATTAATAAAGGATTTAAATAAAATGGAAAGCAAATGTATCATATAAGACCTACACATGTAAAAAACCTATTGGATGGGTGTATTTAGAACCCTTATCACCTTATCCTCGAAACAAATCAATGTGGGACCATTAAAATCCGAAAATCATTTTAAAAGTAAGTTACATTTTATACCTTTCCAAGAGTGCCCGTCCTCTCCTCTTATAAAAGGCCCCCACCTCTACCTCTTACCCACACTTCCAAAGCCATTGGCTCGGACATACCCTGCCCATTTCATCTCTCCAAATCCCTCTGTAACTCCTTGAAGCCTCACTTTGGGAAGAATCCTTTCCAAGGAATCCTTTGAGCTCAAATCAAAGAAAGTTGCCCGATTTAAAGGTAATGTCTTCACTTGTGTCCTTTTGTTTTATTTTGCTTCTCCAACCCCTTAAACTCTTTTTATTCATTTATTTTGAAACAAATACTGTATCGTAAATATACTAGGATTTTTTTATAAGAAGTATTCGAGCTACACTTACACACACCTACATATAATGGTTAAAAAACATACTGTTTCCGTGGATGGCGTATTTCTGCCTCCCGAAACGATGATTGTTCAACATTCTTCTAACACCTTCAAAGGTGGCCATTAAGATGTCACTATATTCATATATGATATATAATATATTTATTTTTTCCTTAAGCTTCTGTATTTTTCAGTTTGGGTATACCTTTATGGTTTCCATTATGGGTAAATGCGATATCTTCATTTAAGGAAGTGCGGACTATCGCCCCCTCAAAGTGATTTGATTCGTTAAATACCATATCTGGGACGTATAAATGATGGAACTATGATATTATATATGATATTATACTGGAATTATAATATACGTTTATATAATTATGATTCAATTCTTCAAAATACGAAATAGAAATTAAAGTAGCGTTCATGCGTACGTACGACTTACCGTCTCCATGAACGGTGCATTTTATTTCTTACATCAAAATGACTATGTAATATTATAAATGCATGCATGTACTGGATATATACGACATATATGATATCTAAATTATGAATACCATTATGTATATAATGGATACATGAACAACTTGTAATTATAAAGGGCTTATTTTTGACTCAAGTACCAATGATCGTTAAAACGACCGTTATTAACTTAAATAATTACATAGTGTTCATGACATGGAAATAAATGATATAAAAGGAATAATTAAATTGAAAAAGGTTCTTAAGGAAGTATAAATTATCTCAAGTTAATTATTTAGAAGATTAAAAAACGATCGAGTCACGTCAGACCCGGGGTAAGGGATCGTACTCCTCTCTTTCTTTTTAAGAACACTCTTTTATGTCATTCCTTCTAAGCTCATCTTTCTTGTTTTTGGGATGTTCTTTTATATTACTCTTACTGTAATTTTTATGTTCATATGATGAGAGACCCTATTCTCTCTCATCAGTCCATTTTGGATGTTTTGAGTGGCACCGTTAGGCTGCCGAATTTTCGTAAGAGATCGAACCTCTCTCTTTCTCATTAAGTACTCTACTTTATGTCACTTCTTTTAAGTTCCTCTTTGTTATTATGGGGGATGTTATTTTATATTCCTCTTTCTGTACATTTTTTTGTAATGTGATGAGATACCCTATTTGATCTCATCAATCCATTTTTGGATGTTTTAAGTGGCGCCGTTAGGCTGCCGAGTTTTCGTAAGGGATTTTTCATCTCACTTTTATTCCCGTGAGATTTATGATACATTTTCCACAATTTCCATTGAGTGGTTTATGTACTGACCATTATTTACTCATTCTGTAATATTCTTTCATTTATTAGTATTTACATCAATGTTTTATTGTCCTTCTTTCACGGGGCGTATGTTTCGAAAGATACCCATGTCAGTAAGGGAACCTTTCACCCGCCTCTTTTTAAAAGACTTCTTTTGTTATGTCTTTTAATTCAGATAATATTATGATGGGAAATGTTCTTTTATATCCTTATTGATGTAAATTTTATTTCCAAGTGACGAGATTCCCTTTTTATCTCTCATCAACTCATTTTCTGAATTTTGAAGTGATGTCGTTAGGCTGTCGAATTTTACCAAGGGAACTTTTTAACCCAATTTCGATTTCTTTGGGTTCAACATGTAGTTATTGAATATGTCATCTTTTGAATATGTGTGAATGACCTTTTATTGTTTTACACTTAATATCCACTTATATTGGTTGTATTTATATTTTTCACACATAATTTTGAGATTGAATTATCCTTAATTTAAGGGTACCTTCTTTATAAGGGAATTCATCACATTTGACATTTCTATTGAGACTTCAATGTTGTTATGAACCAATTCACTCTTATATGGTGTATATACTATCCTTTGGAATATTATATAATGAATCAATTTATTCTCATGATATTATAATGTTCTGACTAAATGTTATTCCTCAATTATTGTATTCAAGTGTCTCTAATTTTGGTAGAACCCCTTTTACCAAAATATCGCTTTAAATGTTTTAATTATTTGTTCTTATTAATATCCATGTTTTCAAAATGGTTTAATGGATTTATTTATATGGATATTAATTGTTGAAAATTTTAAAAGCATCAAGGTGGTATGGGAAACTTTGATTCAAAAATCTCTTTATTAAATGTTTTAAATGGTTTTGGAAATGGTTTCTTTTTGAATGGATTCATTATTTCAATATACTAAAATGTTATATTGTGATTTTAATGTGGAAATGTTATCAATACTGGAAAGATGATCTTTCCCAACACTTCTAAACCAATGGTTTGTAAAAACCATTGGTATAGCTACCATTTCCCAACGGTTCACCAAAACAGTTGGGAAACCCATAGATTTCCCCACCTTTCCCAACAGTATACCAAACTGTTGGGAAAGGGTGTGTTTTGAGCCTCTTTCCCAATGGTTCACCAAAACAGTTGGGAAAGAGTGACCTTTCCCAATGGTTCACCAAAACCGTTGGGAAAGGGTGTGTTTTGAGCCTCTTTCCCAACAGTTCACCAAAACCGTTGGGAAAGAGTGACCTTTCCCAATGGTTCACCAAAACCGTTGGGAAAGGGTGTGTTTTGAGCCTCTTTCCCAACAGTTCAGCAAAACCGTTGGGAGAAAACACCCAAAAAACCAACCTTCGGTCTAAAAAAACTCAATCCACCCCTAACCTATCCCAACGGTTTTGAAAACCGTTGGGATAGGGCTATCCCAATGGTTTTCAAAACCGTTGGGATAGGTTCTTTAATTTTTTTCCAGACCTACTAACCGAGAACATTATATAAATTAATATTTTAAATAATTATGATAATACATATATATATTTATGAAATTATGTTTACAAAAGTGATGTAATCTTAGTGGTTAGGTCGTTAGATTATAAGCGAGGGGTCCTGGGATCAAATCCCAGCAGATGGTTTATTTTTGGAATTTATATACCAACGGTTCCATTACCGTTGGTATAGATTTCATATTACCTATACCAACGGTTTCCAAAACCGTTGGTATAGGTCTATAACAACGGTTTTTAGAAAACCGTTGGTATAGACCTATCCCAACGGCTTACTTGGCTACAGTTCTCCAAACCGTTGGTATAGGCTATACCAACGGTTTGGAGGCCTAAACCAACGGTTCCAAACCGTTTGTAAAGGGTAGTTTTCCAGTAGTGTATGTTTCATTTATGCATGTTTTATGTGATATGATTATGTTATTTTTCATGGGCACTGTTATGAAGACGGGTGGTTCCGTGATAAACTAAGGGCGGGTGAGCCCGATATAGCTCTCTAATGCATCGGGTAACGCGAAGGAGTGAAATGTTAAGGTTTCTACGAAGAGATTTAGGGAATATACTATGGTGGGTATTCTAAATGTAACCAAGAGGGTTACTCCCTACGTAAGAATGTTATGAATGCCTCAAGTTACCTTTATGTCTTATGATTTCTATGATTTATTCATGATTTTATGAGGTATGTTAATGTGCCTTTGTTTTATGGGTAATGTATGATTTCATTATTATGTATATATGAACTCATGTTTCCTTTCCATATTTTTTTAACCCTTACTGAGATTTTTATGCTCATCCCAAGTTTTTTTTGAAATGTTTTTCACAGGTCAAGGGAAAGGTACATGATATGATGATAGTGACCAGGAAGTGTCAAGAAAGAATCCATGTTTTATTTTAAATACGTTTCCGTTGATGGGATAAATGAATACTATCTTTATGTAACCACTTTGTTTAAATGTGGAATGTAATGCAAGTTTTATGTTCTAATTCTCTAAAACTCTAAACCTGAAAAGATCCTCAATGTGTAATCTTGTAATAACTCATGATTAAGTAAGGTTTAAGGCTGGGGACTTATATGTAATCCAACCAATAGAATAGTATCCTCACCTATTAAATTATTAATAATATTTATGAATCTTATAAATTAAAATATGATGTAATTATATCAATGTATTGGAAAATAAATGTTTTTAAAAATGATAAAATATGTTTTGGTATTGTTGTAAAACATTAATGATTATTCATAATTTCATAATTTATATAAATATTTTAATAAAAATTTATTTTCATTAAATATATTCAAAAATTAATATTATATTTCATTACAAATATTCTATGGTTTTATGAGACCTTAACTAATTTTTCAAATTGTCAAAAAATAAATTATTTTATTGAAATCAATATTTTTTGAATGAAGGATGATTTTATGTAAAAATTAAAATTATAATATTTATAAAAATATTTTCATAAAATTTAATCTACTTTTAAATTCTTCATGTAAAAAATGGTTAGTGAAATTTTTTGAGATGTTTCTAAAATAGTAGAATTTTGTGTGAATAGTGAAATACGATAATTTATGATATAAGATAAATACAAAAATGTTTTTTTCATGGATGATGTATGGATGGTTTAAGAACCCTAATATTGAAATAGACTTAATTATGTAATATATATTGTGATAATAATTGTAACGCCCCGACCCCAGTTACCCAGATTTGGTGTATTACTTTAATGCATTGGCATGATTACAAGGAATCAAGCCTCGAAGGACCAATCGGTTTTGCAGTCTTGGAAAATAGATTACATACTTGAATGTTACATTACACTTTATAACATAAAACCCAACATAAAAAATCCTTTATAAACACCATTATTCCCTTAGTTTAACCCTACATATCAATCACAATACACTTCTTGGAATCCTGGAAAAAATAAAACATAGAAAAGGGTGAGCTCAAACGCTTAGTAAGGGTAAGAAATACAGCGGAAGATAACATAAATATTAAGCATGATGAATAATTGAAACCAAATTCCTTTACCAATAATATAAATGAATATTTTATGGCAGGAATATGAGCTGAGTAAATAATTCCATAATAAAACATAATCATGGGTATTCTACTAGTCGAATGACCACATGAACCATAAATATTATGTTCATAATGAGGGAATTTATAATACCATAATTTAATTTCCATTTCAAGGCCTCATTCCGAGACCTATGGGCTTACTGTTATTAGACCCAAACCCGGAGAGCCTCTGTAACCGGACTCCATCCCGGAGAGCCTCTGTAACCGAACTCCAACCTAGAGAGCCTATGTTACCAAACTCAATCCCAGAGAGCCTTTATAACTGGACTCCAACCTGGAGGGTCCGCTGTAACCAGACCCCAACCCAGAGGGCTTACTTATACCTGTCCTCAACCCAGAATGTACTAGTCCAGTACATTCATCATAAGAAAAGGTTGAAATATAACATAAACATTCGTATTAGAATTAGCATACGAAATGTCAACACATTAACCATAAACCATGATTGTTATAAAAATAGAACATCTATAGTCAAACATATCTTAACTCATTAAATAAAATATGGAATATTATATTATAATAAATCAACTTCAAATAAACTTAAAATCCATCAGAGGATGTTGACATACATAAAATCAAAACCTTTTTTAGAGAAATATCTCTTTCTATTTTGAAATCATTTAAGAGATACAAAATTATGAAGAAAAAATTTATTTTAAAAATATTCTTAGAATATTTTAAGGGAAGCTTCGACGATGTTATAACAGTAGAAAATAGTCGCACACGCCGTATAAGTTAAAAAAACATTCTTACAATAATTTTGTCAAAAAGGTTAAAAGTAACTGGTTTGGAAAATGACGTAAAGATTCCTTTCAAACCATTTTATAAAAAGTCAAACAAGGATATAAATGACTTTCACCCATAGTCCAGTAAATAGAAAAAATGTTTTGGAATACATTTTTAAGAAACATGGATGTGGATGATAAAGAGGCCCAGTAGATAATTACGTATAAACAACCTTGAATAACCAATACCCCGAGCCCCGACAGTCCTTGCTCCTGTCTATCCCGACTCATCCCAAAATAACAATATAACCCAAAAACATTAACCTCCTCTGATACCATTTTGTCACGAACCGGATCTAGTCGCCACCATTAACGGCACCACACCCGGACCGTGGCAAGGACCAAAGGGCATTCCCTATCCCCAAGGGCTGGCACAAGTGCCCGGGTATCAAACAAACCTAGTTTGGGAACGATTTACCCGAGTATGAAATCATAAATAAAAAAAACAATCAATTATTAGAATCTGAAATTTTCATGCTAAACAATTCTCAACAAAAACAGATCTGAATACATATGTTTAAAGACACTACAAGTGGTCCATAAACAAATAGTGACAATATAAAGACATCCCCATGGACTCCATACGACAAGGGGATCATCACTTGCAAGCCATCCCCGCAACTCCACCCCAACGATGGGTACTAACATCCTGAACCGCCATCACCCTTAGCCTTCCCTTTACCTGAGTCAAGCATAAGAATCTCTACTTACACCCAAGGGGTGTATGTTGGGTGTGAGACTATGCCCAATAGGATACCACCAGACGATTCCAAAGAGAATTCAATACAATGTGAACAAAACAAGCAATTTTAATACACAAGGTGAAATAATGTTAAAATTTAAAGAAATGCAACTTTGAAATGAAAACAGTTTTCAATCTGAGAATTTCAGAATATTAGCACATTAAATAGACATGTGATATATTGAAAAGTAATTCCAAAAACAACCCACAACAATGGTAAATAACACAAATCCAATGAGCATCAAAATTGGTAACACCCCTAAGCACTAGGTTGTCTCGGGCCCTATGTACCTCGTACCTCGGTGTAGAGTAACCATAGAAAAATATGTTCTCGTGAACGAGCCACTAGTAGGGAACATACCCATAACCTAGTGGTCCCCAATCATCATCCAAATAGTTTAGTTAGAGTTGTCGTTATCCATATGCTAAGTGGAAAAGGGACAAAACCCATCCGATCCACTAGCTGTACTAGTACAAATCCGCCCCACCAAGGTACCCGGGCTTCCCCTTTTTGTGCTCAAACAATTTCAGAAAACAAAACACATCTTTTTTCATATAAAATATCACTACTGGTCCCAAAAAAATTGTACAGAATCTACACACATTTTATACCATTTAAAACATACAATAAAACAATTTTATTTCCAATAAAACAACCTCTCAAAACATTACATTATTTTGCACACAAAGCTCTTTACGATATCCACCTTTCACACTATGTTAACATTTGTAAGTAATTAAAAAAAAATAAGTTCAAAACCATTTAATGAAACCAACAATTCAGTTATGGGGCATCCCAAAATGAACCAATAAAATATTTGAATGAAAAACCCCCGATTTCACCAAAAATTGGAACTTAAAATTCATTTGCATTATAAATGCAACTAAAACCAATTTCTACAGAAACATTAAGTAAAATAAACATTAAGGTACCATGAAAACATCAATCTAATTCACAAATATTGCACACACAATGGAATCACCTACCAAATTAACAAAAACCCTTGAATCTCCGTGCGAAAATCAAATCGCACCCCCGCCGCACCAACTGAGAACTAGATCAAACCTAAAACCACACAAATTGGCCACAAAAGCCCAACGTTAAACCCTGGGTTCGAAATCCTAGTTTCTGGACATTAATAAACTAAATTATAACCGAGGAAACCCTAAAAACAATGAGTTAAACCCAAAGTAATTTGAAAGAGGAAAGCAAATGGCTCATTTACTTGAAGTATCTTGAAGTAATCACTCCCAAACTCCAGTATCTGAAATTTAAATGAGCCAAGATTTAGGGTACATTCGAAAAAGATGTATTGTCTCATTTAGGAACTGTAATGGAGGAATAATATTGAGAATTGAGAGAGTTATGAAAGAAATACTTTACCTATTCAAATCTGGGAGATTTGAGGAACCCTATGAAGATCGGCACAAAATCACGATTCTGCAAAGCTCCAAAGAGGTGGGAGAGAGTTCAGACACGTGGCTGGGTTAAGTGGGTTGGGTGAGACATGAAATCACCGAAAAATCCCAAATATTGAATAGGTTATAACAAACTCAAATTGTATTTTTAAAACAGGAATTGGGCTTTCGGGCAGGCCCAACCCCTTAGATAAAAACACAAATAACCCCTGGTTATGGATTTCTAAAAGCTCCAAATTACCTTGGTGGTGTTAATAGGATAGGTTAAGTCAAGTAGGAATTTGAATGGATGAAAAATGTTGAAAAATGAAATAGTTATAAAAGATACAAAATTTATTTTTTAATCTGGAATTGGGCTCACGGTTTGGCCCAATTCATGAATACTCATCTCTTCGCCACTAAAACCTAGGGAAACCCCCAAAACAAAGAAAGGATGTAAATTAAATGAGAAATACCTTTCAAATATGTAATTTATGTGACAGAAAAAAAATTGTCTTTATGAAATGTTCATGATACTGAAAAAAATATAAATGATGGATGATTCCTCCCATAGATATTTCATTTCCACCAAAAATATTGATGGAATAATTAAATAAATAATTGGTTTATTATTATAGAACATATTAAATTTATAAATAACATACCAATAATGGATATTAATAAATGTAAATGGGTTTGGGGTGGATGGAAAATAGTTCATTTACATACTTTAACTATTAATATAATGTATAGTTAGATTTTTATCAAGTATAGTTTTGTGTTTTCTGAACATTCATGAGTTAGGATAAATATACTACAGTAGAATTATAAATATCAATTCTTATAGAGTTGGTGAAATGTATGTCTTTGAGGATACATTATTTTATTAAAGAAGATATTAGGATAAAAATTATGATTATTTATGAAAATTAGTATGTAGAATTTGAAATCCTATTATACTCACTATGATCTGTATGGTTAACTTTAATATTCAACATGAAATATGATCTTTTCTTAATATATATTTATTTCATTAGTAATTATGAAATTCTCATAAACAAATAGATAATTATCATGACATATGTATTTTTATATGGATTATTTACTTTTCATAATTCATATGATCATTTCCAAACTATCATGGATGTCTCATAGTTATTTTTTATTTTTTAATAACTTTTTAGTATTTGAAAATTGGATAATAAATTTAAAATGGTTATCATAGAATTTATAAGTTTTATTAGTCTGTGAAAATTGGTATAATAAAAAAAACTACATTGAGAATATATATAATATTTATTTATATTGTATGGGTCACTAGTTAATAAAAGTTTGTGTGACCTACAGCTATAATGATGCTTTCCCTAAATTCAGATTTCAAAAAAATCTCAATATATTAGTCATGTACTGATTAGGACTAATAATTAACAATAATTAAATTTGATTCTCTTATAATGATAATAAATGTATTTTTAAATTGATACATTTCAAATTAATTATCTTGACTAAAGATGGGGTTATTTTCAACAAACCACCAAATTGAATGAAAATTGTAAATATCGGGGATACTATAAAACCCGAATTAATTGAGAATTATATATTGAAAATATATATAAAATCATTTTTTTAATAAAAATATATATCTATAACTCAATGGAACATGTATGAGGATTTTATCGTATTTGATTATATAATTCTATTGGAAAGAGACTGCTATATTTGATAAAGTGGAGGAGAAATAGAAATCAAAATGTATTTTTAACCACATTTATCATCTATTTCAAGGAATATAAATCTACTATTGATCATAAGTAGGATTTATTTTAAAAATAATTTTTACCAATGTATGAGTTTATGAAATAATGTGCATTTTGATTATTTTGATATCATAAGATGGATGGTCAATGTTTGTGACTATCTATTAAAATTTTGTAGAAGTATGACACTTAATATTAAAAAATTATTTTTTTATTATTTTAGGTAGACACATCCTAAAATTAACTGATTATCTTTTTCACATCAAAGATCATATGAACATATTTCATACTAGTTATTCTAATATAATCAAATTTGATATTTATCTCAATATATAGAACATGGTAATTTTATAAAACATTCCTATATCATAACAAGAATTAGCTGAAGCATTCCTAAAACCTAGGACGATGGTTGATTCAACTTCATTTATAATCAATAAAAATTAAATAGTGATAAAATATTCATCATAGAATGAAATTTAACATAATATGGAGTAGGTACCCACATTGGGAAAAAATCCTATTAAATATATTCTATTATGTGATTGTTCATATTAACATTCCATATATTTGATCAATAGTTTAAAGGATAGTGTATCAAATCCACAAACATTTATTGAGTTTAATTTGAAAAGGTGAACAATTTTAATAAAATTTCATGGATTCACCTCCTCTCAGTGGGATAATAACTCAAGTAGCATATTAAACTGGTATCAAAGCTGAACAGGTTCCCATTGATATTTTTCATTATTAAAATTTGATTCATATAAATTATAATTTATATTAATACAATATATTTTAGTATTTTTTATGATGTAAATAATTAATACATGAAATTGATGATTCATGATATTCAATAACTAGGCTTTATAGTGAAAGGTTTACAGATATTGATATTTACCCAACTTATTGATGATTTAATCATGAAATTTATCGACAAGTGTAATCTAAAATTGGATAGTAAATTCCTAAATACCGTTATTTTATCATGGTTTGATACACTGTACAAAAAAAATTATGGGACTAAAAGATAACTAACTAGATTTAGGAAAATCAAGAGAATCATTATTCAGCAGGTATAAAATTTGAATAATTCAACAAATATATTAGAAATTATAACACATAATAAATTATAGTGAAAAATAATGATACTACTGAGGATTAAATCACAATAGTAAATAATAATATCATTCAACTCTATGGGCAAGGTGATACATTAGAAGAATCATCTATTTTCAATAAAATAATGGTTAATTTTCTTGATTGGTTTCATATAAGGATATATAAACTGTTTGAAAATGAAGTATTATCCCTTGGTGAGTCTAATAAACCCCTCATCTATTATGAATCATGGAATGATACAATGTTCATGAAAAATTCAACAATGAGATATGAATCTAAGGCCATGGATAAACTCAATGTCAAGGAGGTTGAATTTTAATCTTCTAGTGAATAAAAATAATGAAAATTAGAAAGATAAAAATTATCGAAGAAGAAAATCTCTTATCACATACAACATTAATATTAGAAAGGGTGTGTGAAAGGAAAAATTTCTACTCTCATTCATGATAGGTGGCATAGTTTGACCAATTGGAGTATATTGTCTATGTGATAAGAATGGGATGTATAAATATGATGAAAATGATGAAATTTACAAGTTAAATAAAGGTGGAAAGAGTTTATAGTTGTTATGAAATAATGTAAAAATATATAAAAGGATCAAGGAATAAAAATTAAAATCTTATTAAACCTATAAGAGGAAATAATATCTACCAATTATAATTATGTATATGAAAATGGTGATGGAATGTTTTATAACCTTATATCACATATTAAAATTATATAAGAATAATCGAGTAGTTAAGGAGCAGTAAAAGACACCTATATTTGAAACATGATGAAATATCAGCTTTATTGGTCTCTAGAGAATGACACGGATCTCCATAATGAAGATAAATCCCAAAAGGAAGAGGTTGTAAATATAAAGATATTTATATGTGACTTCCAAAACAGGGAAATTTATTATTTTAATGGAATTAAATGTCATAGAGTTGATTTATTTATGTAAGATAGAATTAAATAATAATATGATAAGAATGTTGTTGAAAATGAATATGAATTAAATATGAGTTAGTCATGATGTCTTAATGATCACAACATTTTAGGTAAAACTGCTGATGATTCAGAAAAATTAGTGTATATAATAGATTATTCATCACAGGAATCTACAAAAATGTTTTACCCAGGATGTGTTAAAAACAACACATCTAATAAAAATTAATCCAATTTCATTTAGTTGTTTATATTTCAAGTGATAATATTTGAAATATTAATCTAGTATAAATCCTGATAATATTACACCTAATTCAAAGGGAGTTGAGGAAAACATCAGAGGGAAAGTCTCCTGAAAGAAAACTAAAAATTATTTACATTACTTATCAAATTAATATGATTATTTCAATTTTATTATTAACAATTTCAATGAATAACTAATATTAATGTGTTAAATTATTTTTGTGGGGTATTTTATTCATAAAATTTATGTTTTTCTGTATATATTCATCTCCTATAGAATCAGTTAAGACATTAATTGATTGGTAGTTATCTAGTGATTAGAATTTTAACTTAGTAACTCATAAAAATAAATAATATGGAAGAAATATATTGAACATATGAAAGGAATTGTCACTATTATAAGATGTATATGACCATGATTCATGGAAGAAATCAATATGTTATTTAAAAAAACACTCATAAAATAATAAAAATTGAAAACTAACTTATTTCTAAGGTTTATTTTAATGATACAATAGTTACAAGACATAGATCCTTGATATTTACTAATCATAGAATATGAATGGGTATGTCACAATCTTGACTAACATTGATAAACACAATAGTGGTGAAAAAAATATTGAATCAAACTCTATGAAAATAAAAGGAATATAATCAAATGAAATTAAAGCTCAAACATAGATATTTTAAGATGTATTGTGTATTAATGGGTGAAACTTTACGTATTGAGTGTATGATACCTCTTTCATGGATTAAATAATGTAATTTAAAATAAACAGTTGCACCATCACGGGATATGAAAATATAACTATCTTTAACATATGTAAAAGAAAAAAAAAGAAATATTTTTAATATTGATGACTTATATAAGTAATGTATCCATACTAAATAATAAAAAAACAAGATTTGGGATATGAATAACGGACATATAATTTTGAATATTTGTTACGAAAAATAAAGATAACGTGTTATGATAGTTCTACACAAATCAGATAGTGAATACTTTTCTATGTGTCATTTTTGTTAAAAGTAAGTGACGATCAATAGTAGATAAAAAATATACACATCGAATCAAAAATGCTACTGGAAATAATTCAATATGTTTTATGTTGACCTATTAGACATCGATCCACTAGAATGGACTTATAATTAAACATTGTTTTTGATTTTAAAACAATGGTCAGTTTTTTATTTATGAATTAAAAGTAAGAGGTAGTTTATATGTATACTATTTTTAAAATGAATGTTGAGAGAGTGTTATGGGTTCATATAAAAGATATATAAAAGGAAATGGAAAGGATTTTACTAGGAATGATTATTAATATTTTCATCATAAACATTGAATAAAAAACCTATATATTAATCATGAAATTCCATTTAAGATGGAGTTTTTTAAAATAAAGAATAATAGTATTGTTAAAATGGGAAGAACAATCCTTCATTAATACAGTAAGTTAATCATTTGTTGACATATTCCTAATTAATTTTTAAAATCAATATAAATTTTATCTTATATGATCTAACACCAAAAAAATTTTATGAGATTATCTATAATAATAAACTAAGAAATATTTGATTTATTTTAGTAGTGCATGTCAGATGAAATTCTGGACCCAAATATATGAAATATTGATTACATATTTGGGGAACATATATTTTTAAGAAACATTCCCAATAGAAAAAGATTCATAATCTAGAATAACATTCATTATATTATTATAAAATTCTATCATGAATTAATAAATGAAGGTAAAATCAATATTAATTATCCAAATAAAGTATGTTTTAAATATTTTTGATGAATTAAATTATAATATTTTTGATAAATTCAAAGAATAATAGGTAACAAATAAATATAATGTTGATGATAATGATTATTATTATTCCAATAACGAGGAAGAGGTGACTGATGTTGAAACAAAGAATTATAATGTAAATAATATTTTTGAACTAGAGGAGATAATGGGAGATAATAAATCACTAATATAGACTATAATGAGGATGTTGATTATAAAAAGAAATATTTTTTTGTTATATTGAGAATCAATATATATTTATTGGCTACTAAATATAATGTATGGACTAATATTAGCAATGTAGAGCTTTTTTATATTAAATGGAATTCCACATGTGATCTTTTCCAAATATAAATATGAAAAATTGTTATTGTGAATTAGTGGGTTTTTAAAGATAAATTAAATTATAATGATGTATATTTGAGGAATAAATCTGGGAATGTATGCAATGGATACACATTGGTTGAGTGAAATTGTTTTAAGGATATATTTATAATTATTTCAATTCACGAATCCATAAGAAATGTGTTAGCAGTTGTAGGTCCCAGGTACTATAAAATAAAGTAAATATATGTTAAATATTTAATAATAAATAGAGGAATGGAGGAAGATGTATATATTGAGAAACTATAGGGTTCATTAATAAAACTGATGGAACTATGGTTCTCAAGATGAAAATGTCCTTATATGGGATAGAATTTCCCCCAAGGCCTTATATTTGTAGTATGATAGATTTTTTAGCATGATGAAATTTATTAATGGAAATGTTAATAAAAAACAATATATAAGTGAAGTATAAGTATATACTTATATTATAATAGAAAAATACAGTAAATCTGAAACAAATACTGAAAATATTATAATATATCCACTTTGGTAGATATGGTATATTTTCAAGGATTTCAAGTTGTATAGTTAGAAGACTATATTTCTCATTCTTATGAAAGGTGATTTATAAAATTATTGAAGTAGTTTATTATATAATATTCTATACTAATGTGAAAACATATATGGGTTTTGATGAAGCATGGAAAGGCTTCTTAAAGATAGAGTGTAAATTAAAAAATGTTTAAAATAACTATTGGATGAAAAAATTATTTTAATGCATCAAGAACATGTAATTTATATGTAGTGACCTAATATAAAATCCATCATTATGATATTTAAGAGTCACATTTTATGGTGGATATATTATTTCTAATTTTTTAGGGGAACCATGAATTTCAAGTGGTTGTATTAAATAATTCATCATAGGGCTCTATTTAGATTTACTGATATTGATTGGGAAGGTGATTTTGTTGATATAAATTCTACATCTTATGGGATATTTTTTTGAGAGAATTCTTTTTTAGATATATATTTTAATAACATAACTTCTATATAATAACCACTAAAAATAATAATATATGTCTACTAGATATTCCCAGTCAAATATAACATAAATGAATGAATATATTAATGAATTATAGTTGAAAATTAAGATACCACTTAGAATTTCATGTGGAAATCAAAGTGTAATTGATCAGTTTAAAATTTTAGTTCACTACTCTTGTTCAAAGAACATTGAATATTGATTTAATTTCATCAAATATTATATTTCTAATGGGGGTACAAATCTAGAATTTCTTCCCAATATAGAAAATTTAAATTTATCTTCACTAATGTATTTTCCACGTACATATTTGGAACATTGAGGCAGAACTTACATGGTTCATCCCTTCTTTCCTGTTTTTTTCACAATTTTTACAACCCAACTATGTTTTTTATTCTGTTTTTATAGAGGAGATAATTTCATATCTTTTTACAGTAATTTTTTGAATCAGGATCTATTTTTATTGTAAAGAAGTGTAAAAAGGATAAATATGTGTTTGGTTTTAGGGGGATTGAATTTATGTCACTTGGATAAATTTTTATTATTGTTGATGGATGGAATTTTTTGAAATATATATATTATATAGTTTTTGGGATGTAATAACATTATTTTTTGGAAATGATATGATTTTATGTCTCTAAATGTGTGATATACAGTTGAAAATACATTCAAATTGGTAGATTGGAAAACCCAATGGATTCGATGAAGTATATCACATTTGTTGTAAAACTTATGTATGAATAATTTAAATTTTATTACATATATTTTTGAGTTCTCTTGAGGATTATTGAGTTGTGTTAAGGATATTATACTATAATTTAAGTGATTTGAAAATCTAGAGTTGATGAAATTGATGTCTGAAGAGACTCACCTTATATATTTAATAGACTTTAGAATATAATATAGTCATACATCTAAATAATACAATGTAGAATTTCATAACATCTTATACCCACTATGATATAAAAGTGTAACTCCATTATATCGTGAGAATAATTTAATTTCAATCAGTCCAATTTTTTTTTCCGAATCAGGGATTTTTTAAAGACATATGGACATTATACAACACATTATTAATTATTTATAAGAGTGATAGAATTTTTATTATGCATGAGATTTTTTCTAACGATTCATAATGATTTAAAAAATAATTCTATTTTTTTATAATTCTTTCAAACTAGATTTATATTTTATGAAATTTAATAAGGGTTATCATAGAATTTTGAAAACAATTAATAGAAAGTGGTAACAAATAAAAGAATAATAATTAAACTGATACAACGTAACCATTATTTCTTGATTTTGTAAGAATCCAAAAATAATAAATAGGTCATGTCTGAATGTTGTGATGTTTTTCGAATTAATTTAAAAAATTATATAGGTTATTTCACAATGAATGATTCAATCCAAGGGTTTAGGATAATTAAATATATATATAATTTTAGGAAATTTCAATAAATTTAAAATATTAATTTGGGAAATTCATTATCATGATCAAATATGGAGTACTTTTGGGAATATTTTTATTAGTATTACAATGGAAAATATTAATAGGATTTCAATATATTCAAAAAATTGAAATTAATTTTTTTATGTATATTATGGAAATATATATATATATATATATATATAATGAATACGAATAACATTTTAGATTTTTTAGATGATGATATTGAAATTTTGATGAAGAGTAACAACATTATTGATGAATGATATGGTATAAAAAGAATGATAATCTTCTTGTAACTACTTATATCATCATCCTCATGTAAATAATGTCCTATAATGATTATAATTATTGTTTCTTTTTTTGGATAAATTATAAGAATGTTTATGTTCATTATTTGAAGAAAAATTCAATCATTATGAAATATTGAGGTGGAAGGCCAATATACATTATTTTATATTTATATTTGTCTTGTTTTTAAACAACTAATTTTGTAGAAGATGATGATATTCTCAAATTCATAGACATCTTAAAATTATCTAATGATCACTGTTTAGTGGTTGAGTATAATAACTTATTCGAAATTAGTAGATATTATAAAAATAATTTTGAATAAACTTTCATGAGACAGTACATGGGAAATAGACTGTATCTAATAATATAATAATTTAGAGTGGATAATTCTTCTCTAAACATTGTGTCTATATTTTTTTAGATACCAACCCATTCCATGTTAATCATTATATATTGATTTTAGATATAATCTGCATGATGGAAACAAAAACATTACAATGGAATATGTACAAATATTCGAATTGAACCTTTTAAAAATTAATGTATGTTGTGATTATTAATATTTTAATTTCATAAATTAATGGGATATTTTAATGATTATTTTTCCAATACAATTAAAAGATAAAAATTATTATTTTAAATTGAAAAATTATAAAAAAAATATAGCACGGATACAACCCCAATTAGTGGTTCTTTAACTAACATCAACCCATAAGATATAAATGTAGGATTTATGAAAATTTTATTATTTTTTATATGAATAATGAATATGTGATAAATAACTTGACAAATAAACTTTATTATAAATTAAAATAAAATGGGGGAGAGGTGTTAAAATGTATGTATTTTTAATAATTAATGTCATTTTCCTAAAAACTGTGAAATATTTATATAAAAATTATGTCACTAAAAACATGATACAGATACTATTAGAAAATATTTTTTATAGTCAAATGGCACAATAATTTAACCCTTCAAGGAAATAGAGTTAAAGATGATGAAACCCAAAAAGGATAAAAATATATGGAATGTATTCCAATATAATATTCCTAGGGGTTTGACATAATGAAATAAATGTAACGGAGAGAAAATTGTGTATTATTAAAATAGAAATTAAAATGAATTATAAGCATCATAAAGGGAGAATGTGATGATTAGAGAATGAATATGTGGGTGATATATAGTGTAAAAGTGATCATTACCATATGATTGCGAAAGAATTGGGAGGATATCCTATAGAAAATATACATTATGAACTCGGAATTAATATTTTAATAAGGATGCCATACAAAAATAAAAATAAAAAAAGAAAACACATTAATTTAGTAATTCATGATCTTTTAGATTTTATATTGAATAAAAAATAGAAATCAACGAAACATTTTTTAAAATAATACATATTTATTAGGGAAATCCATTATTCATCGTGGATATGACTTCTGGAAAGGGTTACATCTCATTTATTTGGTTATATGTCATTGATAATTGAACAATGTTATGTCAATAAAATTGGAATATAATTATGATAGAAAATGAAGAATAATTTAAATGATCTTATAAGTACAAAATATCAAATAATAGTTGAATAATGAAACATGGGATCTATTGTTGAAATAATAATGAATTTGGAAAGGGAATAACCACAGTTAATGGGTAAAATATCATTAATAATAGTGAAAATTTATTGAAATTATATTTAATTATAATTAATTAATTTTATCCTTAGAATTTGTTAAAATAATTTAAAAATAATTTTTATTGAATGTGAAAAGACTGTGAATCTATTCATTTCTCTTTCAGCTTCCTCATTTTTATTGAGTCTTAATTAGTTATAGAAGGGAATTGTAGTTAAAAAGGGGATTAATGTTGTGTCTATGATATTTTAGATATTGAATTGGGTACATGTTACATGGAAGAGGAAGTATTTGAAATAAAGAGAATGCGACCAAGAGGGGGTGCTTTTATAGCCATAGGAGAGAATAATATTTCAATATAATTGTTATTAATTTTCAATTTAGTCTCAATAAAATAAAAAAATATTATTCTATTAAATTTTTTTATATTTTTATTAAAAATATGAACAATTTTATCATTGAAAAACTAAAAAAACATACTAGAAATAAGGGAATATTTTATTAATTGTAATGAATGAAAAATTGTTTTTTATTGCAATGAAATGAAATTTATATGTTAATATTTTATAAGAATTTAATTATAAAAAATGAACAATAATATTTAAATAGTATGATTTTAATTCATTCATTATAATTAATATTAACACATGCAATTAAAATTTTTAATAAAAGTAATTTAGTTCTTAGATAAAACTACATCTACAAAAACTATTACGAATGTCAAGAAATAGATTTTATCAAAATTGTTTTATAAATAAATACTAATCAAAAAATACCATTATATTAAATTAATTAATAAAACATGATTGATATTGTTAAATTAATTATAAATAATTGATACGTTAATTACAATACAAAAAATAAAAGTTAAATATCTATTTCTCAAGATTAGTGATAAATAAAGAACTATCATTTTATACACATTTATTAAGACATATCCATTTGTTATTATATAAATAATCCATATGTTAAAAAATTTTAAAAACAAAAGATAATAACATAATTTTATATTTACATATTAATGGATAAATTTTAAAAAATACTTATTTGAAAATTACATATGTTATAGAAATGGTCTATAATAGTTTCAATAATTAAATCATATTTTGTCATGCAACAAAATATGACTTCATAATTGAATCATATGTAATACTTTTTATATAAATTAGTTTTTGTACTAGGGGTTTTCCTATAATAAGATATTTATACAGTGTTTTAATGTTGCATAAACTAGGCAATAGCTCATTGTATGTTACCTTTATATCACCCAATGTCAAAAAAATATCCTAAATATCACCTCATTATAGAAATTATAGAGAATGGATATAGTAATATATTTATATGTTTAGATACTATACATTTCACTAACTATGAGGATATCACGTGGCCTAAAGAATATTACCTTTGTTGTTTGAGGCTAGAAACCACTGTTAATATCTATATATAACATTCAATGGGGAATGTTATTTTTGCCAATATATTACTTATCATTTTTAATTTTATGAGGAATAATATAATAAGAGGACCATTAATTTTACAATAATCATAAAAATAAATCAAATAAAAATAACCATAGATCAATTTATTTTTCATAAGTTTCAGAAAAACTAACCCAAAAAATATTTGTGTCTATATAAAATTTTATATTCCATCAAACATTTCACATGCTAAATAAATTACATAAAATATACAAAAATTTATTAATTTAAAATAGTATTTATTGATTTTTAAAATGGTTCACCCATTCCAATTCATATATTAATGATAAATTCATAATCTAATGAAAAAAATTCTATTATTAAAAGATAATATTTATTTAATAAAGAATATTAGTCCATTGGTATATTAATTCAAAATAATTATGGCCATTCAATCAATGAAATAATTAAATAAAATATATCATTTATATGAACATAATTATATATTTTTTTATGAGAAAAAAAAAATCAAAAACCTCCAATAATTTTACTAAAGTCCTAAAATCATATATTAGAGTTGTATTAGTTTCCTATAAGGATACATTAACATGAAAATTATTTGTAGCACAAAAATAGTGTATGTTATAATTCAGTTTCATTAAAATTAATTATTATTATATTTAATCCCCTTTGAGTGAATTTGATTCATCCCTCCCCCTACCAATCAATAATGAAAAAAAATCCACAATTTAAAGTCAGATCAATTTGGAAATTTAATTATTCTATCTCATGGAATGTTTTGAAGAAATATTAGCTGAAATAATAAAATATTGGTCTTGTTTTACCTTTTATCACAACATAAAATAATATAACATGATGAAAAAGGCAAGGATAAATGTAGTTAGTTACTAAAAAAATCGTGTTAGAATCTCCATGTGTCGTGATGGATATGTGTGGAATTATAGTGAATTTTTTCTTGTTAATATAAAAATTAAAAAAATATAAAAATCCTACATTGTTTAATTTTTATTTATAAAATAATGTTTCAAAAAATTAATCTAGATTTGAAAAAATAATATGTTTCCTAAAATTTTGTTTTTGGTTATATATATATTCACCAAACTACGATTTTGAAATATAGAAATATAAATTTTTAATATATATATATATAAAAACTCTAAATTAAATATATATATAATAATAATATAACAAAATTCTCCACATATTGACCCATTAAATAAAAATAAATACAATAATTCCACCCCTTATCAAAAAAAACATGTGTCTATCAATACCTCATTATTGAATCGTACTTCCATGTTTATTCTTTATTTCGTCAAACGTCTATATGTCTCAAATAAATAGAATAATCATAACCTATAGTTACATCTCATATTATTCCAAAATATGGATAATTCTCTCTAAAAATATTATTTCCCAAAAATTCTATATTATCAAAGGTAATGAAATTAAAGGGATTAGTTATTCAGTTAATCAACAAATAAATTACTACACTATATAGATATATATTAATTGAGGCTGTAAAGATAAATTGTATATCTCCTTTTCAATCCAATCATTAATTTTTAATAATAATATTTATTGAGCTATTAAATTCTTATTTGAATCCATTTAGCAGTGTCCTGTATAAAGAGACATGTATATGAAAATGAGATCTCTAAAATTATATTTTTAGGGTCATAATAATACATAAATATATGATTTCTATTGTCATTGTGTGGTATCTATAAATTTTGATATTACTTAAGTCAATTGTATCATCTCATACACTACGCAAGGATATAATACTGCATTTTCTCATATATTCAATCACATACAATAATAAACTAAAAATATTCCATAAATAGATTTAAATTTATATTATTGAATAGATTCATCATTGAAATTATAATATAAGAACTCCATAAATGGATTCTGATTCTCATGTGGTAACATGAAAAACCAAATAGAGTATCTTAACATGTTATTTAAAACTATTATAAAAAATTCTTCCAACCCATAAAATTATGGATGATTTGCAGGGCTAAAATTTAATTAATATTTTAAGGAATATTACAATCCATTCTTGAGTTAAACAATTATTATTATAATTTATTAATGAAATATATAATTTTAAATATTATATGTTTTAGAGATTTATTAAAAGTAATTTTTCTCTCCTTAATCAATCAAATCTATCACTCTAATTAGAAGTATGTGGGACAATGTTTCTAGATGGTGACTAAAACCAAAAAAGTTATTTACATTACGAGTCACTTTTTGTGGAAGTAATCACATAATCTACCAAGATATCATCCTCTTCAAATAATTATGTGTTAATTGTTGATGTAATCAGAAAAATTATTTTTTATTATCGAAAATTATAATGAAGTAAGATGACAGTATACAAATCCATCTACATCGTCATTTATTCGCAACTCCCAAAATTATAGTATGATTTTTTTCACATATTTTATAATATCGGTGATCAAATAACCTGATATATGAAAGAAAATATTTTAAAACCACATGTCAAAAAAGTGAATAAAAACTATCATATTTTTAAACTAGATAATAATATTCAGAGCTTTTTCCCATCCATAACATAGATAACCTCAATTTAGAACATCCCTCATATTGAAATATTAACGAACAAAAATATATCCAAAAATTATAATATTTACCTTCTTCATGTATTCATTACACTTGAGAAAAAAAAAATTATCATTTCCATATTCTATATTATGTTATAACATAGCTATCATATCTATAATATATCATTTAAAACATGATTCATGAATATCAACCCCAAAAAAATTCCTACATTAAAAACTCTATATTTGTGTTATCTTTCTAAAATTTCCTATAAAATTAAATATAATATTATTTGAGATGTCATAATAACATTTTTACAAATTCATGTTATTTATTGAAAAAATTTAATCCAATTTTTTTATTTTAATTGAATGATGAAATTTTACATAATTAATATTCATTACCTTATTAATTAGGTTATACATAAAAATACATCTCCAGGTCAAGGGTGGGATAGTTCATTATATGTTTAATCAACTACAAAGACCCATATAATGAACAATATTCACTATATGTTTGGAAATATCCCATCATAACTATTTCTCTTAAAAATTTAATGATATATATACCATAAATTATGTATAATAATGATAAAAGTATATAATAAACTTATCTTTAATTATTTAAATGATGTTTTTTAGTATATATTATAATAAAACGTAAATATTTTAAATGTATAGGTATTCATGAGATCCATAAAATTTTAAAATCCAGGCATAAAATGCATGAACTAGCCTTTTATTCCAAGTAATCATGACATTATAGAAATATATTTATGAGTTTCCCAATAAAAAATCATAAAAAATCCTATGGAACTAATATCACACATTTTTTATTGACAATATTATAAATAAATATAAAATGTTATTCATAAATATTTTTTTATGGAATTTATTAAAAAGGAATTTATGGAGAAAAATAGTTAATGGAATCTATAATGGTCAATTTTAGTCCATTATTGATAGATATAAGAGAATATTTGAATTTAGAAAACCATGAAATAAGAATATGAGTATCTATAAAAAAAATTTATCTATCATGTACATTGATATTTCTAAGACATTTTCATGAAGAAACAACATCATATGAAATTCATAGTTCTTTATTCTATATAAAAACTATATTTGAGAAATATATTCCTTTTCAGTAGAAACTAATGATATGAAGATAACATATCTATCATGAAGAACTATATGACCCTATTTTATTAGTAAAATATTGATCAATTATTTGTAAAGTATATTTATTTTTAACTGTTACCAAGTTCAACTTCTGATTTTGAAAACAAAAATGTGGACATCCATTAGACTTCCAAGAGAATATAAAAAGATAGGTATATATTGATACACTTATTAAAATAATCCCACATAATATTATTTTATCCGTTTATTCTTTCAGTTATCTCATTTTTATTACAAGGGTTATTGAATAAGAATTTTATGTAAATGGTAGTGTCCAAGGTAATATGTTATTTGAAAACCTTAATATCCCTCAAGTGGTATACTAAAAAAATAATTAGGGAATATATTACAACACCTATCAACCATTAGAAAAACCATCTATATATGATATCTCAATTAATCCAATGAAGGATATTATTACTATTATTTCATAGAACTCATTTACCTCATTATAGAACCAATAAAATTTTAATTAAAATCCCTTACCCCTATAAATTAATATGACTTCCCATAAAAAATAAAATAGGACCTTTGATTATAAAATGTAATGTGAGATCAAGGTTCAATTAGTTAATCAATTCAAATAAAAAATTAATGTGTCCATATTTATATAATGATAGATCCATACAAAATTTCCAAGACATCAGAAATAAATAAATATTGATCATTTTAATGATGGTAAATATAATTATATTAATTGATTTTTAATACTAAATAGATATTGAATTAATCAAGGTGTTCCATGCGTTTTCCTCTTCTCTTTCTTAGCTCCATTTCATGAGTGACTTGGGATTAAATCATTTTAAACATCCAATTAATTGACTAGTGTTTTTTATCCCTAGGTTACAATATATTAACTCTTTTCATTCATACTAGAATGTGACTATTATGAACTAGGGTTAGTTTAATCCATACTTTATGATATATTCTTATATTTTTTTTGGTTTTTCTTTACAAATATAGGGTCTCTGATTCTATTGGAGTTCCTTTTCAAAGTGGTTCTTGGATGTTTCAAGAAAAACGCTAAGTGTTTCCATGATCTTACATTGTTTGTTATCTAAAAACTGATTTATTTTATTTAAACTGGTTTTTTATATTTGTAATTTTTTATTTTAATGGTCCATATTTTCTGTGTGTTGTTATTGAAAAACATATTCCCGATTGAATTAGTTGGAAATATTTTTCTTGGCATGTGGTTTCTTTGAAAATGTTTAAGTTTAATTCTAAGGATAATTAATTTTGGGAAATCCAAATTGAAAATCCTTTGAATCATGTTAGTTAGAGTTGTAAAAACACACTAGGCATGCCACAACCTACATTGTAGGATTATTTTACAACTGTAACTAAACAATGGATGATGATGTGGATTAGTTAATTCAAGAGAATGATAATATAAATTTATGTACATGTATGATTAATGTTTGTACGAGTATCCTAGTTCCCCCATAAACCAATCTACTTAGGGTTTTCCCATAGTGATGATTTATTATTTTTTACTTGCTCCCCAGTTTTTATTATCTTCTTTACATTCCCTCTAATGTTAAATCTAGTTTTAAAATTTAAATTTTCCCATTATTTTTCAAATTGGTAATATTTTTTTGGATTATTATGGGATTTCATGCAACACATAGTTGGATCCTTCTAGGAAAGATAGATGACACACTAAAAATAGTTAATTGGTGTATATAATAGTTGTTTTCTCTAACTCATGTAATGGAAATGATTCATATAGAGGTGAGGGAAACTCAAAATAGTGGTTTCTTTTCTGAATTGCTGTTGGAGGTGACATAGTGGTTTTCTGTGATTTTTCATGAGGATGTTTTTTATTCATTTATTGTAACCTTCTTATTTATTTCATTTTGGTGTCTTATTATAAATGGAAATGTGAACTAAATTATATTTAACATTATATTTATTTTATAATTATTTTTTATGATGATTCAAATATAAGTTAGTTGGTATGATGAGAATTGTATTACTAAATGGGTTATTCTATGCTCATGAACTATTTTACAGCTTTTTTAGAATATTAATGACACTTGGATCAAATCACAGGACGGGTCAGGTGTTAGTCTTGACTTCACCTCATTTGTTCATGAAAAAATGGAAGTATAACAAAATTTCACTAAATATGGGTATTTTTATTTAGGGGTGTAATGATATATAGGAGATATAAATATCCAATATTTCTATTATGGTATCAGGATTTTTTCATGGCCAAGAAACATAATGATAGGATATGGGTTCACATTAGATTCATGGAATTTAGTTAGAATTTCCCCTTGTCTATAATTCACGGGATTCATATTAATAAAGATTACCATGGTGGGGTAGATTAGTTAATAATATTGTGAATTAATTGTGAAATATATGGTTTTATATCTTTCCAATTATTTGATTACATTGGGTTTAAAAAATTAAGGATTTCCCTCTTTCATCTTATTGACTAGTTTAGCGGAATTCCTCTTAGGAGACATCATGTTTTTCTAAAGGAGGAGGCGATAGGGATTTCTCTTGGGACCAAAATACAATTTGATCAGATACATATAGAGGTAGTGGTTTAGGCTATCTGATCCATGAACTAAGGAGAGAGAATATGTCCTACCATTGTTTGGTAATCATAACTAGAGATGAAAATGGATCGATAGTAGGTGTTATTTAAGAATATGCCTACATTATTCCAAGGATGCACAAAACCGAAGGATCCGAAATTTTTTAAAAAAATATAGAGGATCCAAGAGATACTGGGATGTTCTAAATGAATTAATGTTAAGAATTATACATTTATATTAGAATTCCATAATCATAGGTGGTGGGATATAGTGGTCCCCTCTAGGATGTATTAGCATATAGGATTGATGGTTTTCGATTCATTCTATATTGATGTTTTTTTAAAAGGATATTTAACCCAACATATTATGGGATTTGATATTCCTGTAGTAGTGGAATTTTTTGGGGGTGGAGTACACCAACAACTTAATAGAGCTAGTCAACATTTTTCTTGAGTTGATTAAGAATAAATACCCAATGGTTTAAAATGAGGTTTTTCTCCTGATATCATTTCACAGGACTTATGGTTTATATTGAAGACATATGTTATGGTCTTTGATTGAGATTTGACAGTGGAAATTGATAAGGTAGATATGTCAATTTTACCGATTATTCTTCTAGCACAAGAAGAGAATGGGATTCTCACATATAAGAAGAAGATTATGTTTGAGGATAAAGGGAATAATAGAGGTGGTAGCTCTAGAAATCCACCCTAACAACATTCATTACCTGCTGTAGGATAAAAAGTATTATCTTCCATCAATGTGGAGGAATTGATAAAACATGTTCTTCATGTTTGACCCTTCCCATGTAATGCCACCTTTTTTATTAATGGGTTATTTTCAATGGTTATCTATGAATGGACCTCCTCCTCAAAGTGATATAGGTTTTATTCCTCCTATATGGAAAAATTCAGTATGATTGTTCTTGTGCTATGAGGTATCATTTGTGAGATTGTGGTCTAAAGGACATATCCTCGTATGGGAAGAGACAGTTTACTGTAGAACCATATGTTAATAGTAAACAATTTTCATAGACATAGATGAATAAATTTCATTTCATCGATTCAGCCCCAAAGAGAATATGATGAAGGTCCAATGAAAGAAATATGTATTGTTCTTGTAGCAATATCTATCTTAATTTCTTTTTTCTTGATAGATATTCTTCAAAATCATTCATATGTATTAACCATGTGAAAATTCTAAAATATAAAATTGAGCTAACATCATATACCATGGTTCTCGTAAAACCTCCATTTAGGAGGAAGTAATATGGTTTCTAATCTGCGTCTTGTGTTTTCCCATTTTTAGAATTTTAGGTGAGATGAGACTTATTTGTTATGGAGATATACATATTTTTTATATTTATAGAGATATATTGAATGAAAATTGTTAAATCCCACATGTATTTCTTTCATAGGAGAGTGACCTTAATAAACCATGATGGGAGAACTCCAGTTTTCTAAGGATAATTGGTTCCATGGTCATGATGTGCTAGACCAAAACATTAATAGTTCATAATTAATTCTTATCATCTCCTTTATTGGATAATGATTGGAAATATTGTGAAAGTGAGTTTACTTCCATGGTTAGTGAATTTCCTAATGTTTTGCTACAACCATTCACGGACATTCCACCTAAATGATATGTGGAGTTCAACATTGAATTGTTATTGGGAACATAAACTATATGTGTTCCTCAATATCATATATCCATTATAGAGTTGAAAGAGAAATATATCTTGCATCTTGCTGGATTAATTAAGAGTTTGATGGTTTCATTAGTTTGAGAATCCCTCCAAGGATAACTTCATGCGATTTTCCATGAAGCCGGATAGATCCCTTTAATTATGTTTCTTTTACCATTAAATAAACTAGATAATGATCAAGAACAAATATCCCTTTAAATATATTGATTATATTATTGACTATGATTAAGGGTACTGGTAGTTTTTTTTAATAGAACACTATTTGGGGTGTCACCATGGAAAGAGAATATAATATTATGTTCCAAAGACGTCTTTCTATAGTAGGGTTGACCATTTTGAATATTTTTTCATTATATTTAGATTGAAAGATAATTTGGTGGTTTCAATTGACCTTATGAACCGAGTGTTCTATAGATACCTTATCCCCATAAACATGGTCTTCATGGATAAAATTACATATATATTTAAGGTGCTTCGGGATATAATTAATGTAAACACACACACCACACAAATAGAACTTAAAGGTAGTTTATAACCCCCGTGGGATAAACCATCCAACTAGCAACTTAATTACAATTTATATTTTTGGCATGAAGGCCCCTTGGGCATGAAGCCAATTATATTGTTGTTGGGCCGAAATTATTGGCTTAATGTCCATTCTATGAATAGAAACCTAGATTTTATAGTATAGATATAGTACATCCACCACTACAGAACCCACCCCACTACTTATACAGTGTCTCCGGACACCTATATAGAGTAATCAGTCAATAGTACCACCACTACTATAGTATTCTATAGTAATTCTATAGTAGGTTGTGCCCAAATGGTTTTCAACCACAATTTTTTGTAGTATTATATGGGTTCTTACAAATAATACATGCCCCAATAACATGGATGAAATAATGGTTTACTCAATGAATGAATGGGGGCATGGACAACACTTTTTTAATTTTATATAAATGTTACATGACCACCATTTCCATGATAAATTTATGAAGTTCATATTATGGATTTTGGAAGTGATGTTTTTTGGTCATGTGATATCATAATGAGGGGTGCTATTTAACCTATAGATGGTCATAGAAGTTATTTCATTGATATAGTTCATGAATTTTTTTGAAATTTTATTTCTATTGGGTTTAATAGGATATTATAGGTGGTTTTAAAGAGAGAGATTCCAACTCACCTAAACTATGATGGATCTCATGTTCAGTGGGCCAAAATTCATTTTCAAGAAGTATTATTTTTTTAATGTTAAGGATATTAAGTGATGGTAGGTCACACCCTCTATCTTGATCGTAACTATGATAGGACTCGGTTAAGTGATCTTCTAAGATGTTTCGGGAAGGGGTTTGGGATATTTTTCTATGATGGGTTACTATGTTTAAGAGATAGATATTATTAACATCATCGATTAGAGAATAATTACCAACTCCTAACATGGATATCAGTATTGTGATGTTTTCCCTAATATTTTGGAACCACTACATTTTTTAGGGAATGTTTTACAACATTCTTGGATAATATAAGCCTAATATAATTTTTCCCAAAGGTAATTAAACATAATTAATAGATGCTACATAGAATATCTTGATGGTTTTAATGTCTAACAAATATACACTATATGTGAAGGGAAAATATTTAATGCTGCTCAAATATTGATTTTTCTAAGTGAGACCATGAAGGAGTCAAGTGATGATTGAAATCTAAAGGAGATTTTTTCATATATACACCTCGAATCCTATGAAGGGAAAAGAGTTTCTTATCTATCATCAATTTGATTATTTATCTTTAGAAGATGACATGTGAATATGAGTTGAAATATGAGTTGTGTTGTGTCCCATTTTGTTAGTAAATAGTGGTCATGTCTCTAGTGATTTATCCATGTCACTTAAATTATTTTTTTACATTAGTGGTAATTTTTGGTGCCTTTAACATTGATGAAGGTGGTGATGAATGATAGTATCTAGTAACGGTAGGATATCCAACCATGATTCACCATGATTTGTTATGAAAAGAATATTTGGATCTAATATTCACACAAGATTTGTGATTTACCATAAAAAATTATGAGTGTTATATATTTTATCAAGTTAAATTTCTTCATAATAGTTATCTAGGTGATCTTCATCCTCTCTGGATTCCTATATGGATTTGTGACATGGTAGCCATGAATATTATTTTTAGCATAACATGTACCCCCTTAGGATTGAATGAAATATTGGTTGTTATCGATTCTATCATGAAATCAACCCACTCAACCCCAACCAAAGACACTTCCAAGTTAGAGTAACTAGGAAATCGTTACACACATGATATCATAAAGATAAAAAGTGACCAATATTTAATTTCCTTGATATAGACCCTATTATAATTAATGATTTTTGGATTTAATTCAAATGGATATCTTGTTTATAGATGTGACATAGAAAATCATAAAATCCCTAAAAAAATGGCTGCACAAATTGGAAAATTTTGATAAAAAGATTTTTATTCTTACCTATGCGTTTGAATTAAAAGGTTCATGTAATAACCACATGGTATTGGAATATTTCTCCAAAAATAAAATTTACTGGATGATAACACTGATGGATCCATTTGAGGAACTACACTATTGTCCATTATTTTATCATTTATTCTAGATAGAGGTGGGAGATACTTATTTTGTTGGGTCAAGAAAAATAATAATAAAAAATATAAATTATATGATGAGATAGTGTATGATTATTTCTTAATACCATTATAATTCATATTATGATCACTAAAAATGATCCTTGGAATTATTAGTGGGTGAAAATATGTTTTAATTGGGGACACCATGTATTGGAAATCACAGTCTTGTGAGTTAAGGGAATCTTACTTTGAATAATTCTATATATATTAATATCACATAAAGGATTGTTAAGGATTCATACCATTTTCATTTTCCTATATATTTTACATTGATTAGTGATTTTTCACCATATTACAAAAGAAATTGTATTATAAGGACTACTCCAACAAGAATATGGAAAATAAATGATTATTCTTCTATGTCAAAGCAATTTCCCACTAGGTCCTCTGTCAGAAATCGAAAAGGTACTCAACCATATGAAGTGTTTTTATATTTGGAAAATTTAAAATCTCAGAAGAAAGTATGCTTAGACTATGAAGCATTCTGAAATATCAGACTGGGAGTTAGCCACTACAGATGAAGCGCATAATTATGGAAATGATGAAGGCTATGGAATTTAGGACATGAAGGTGTTTTTCATGGCTTGTGATGCTTGCTTATTATAATTTTATTTTTTTAATAAATAGTCAGAGACTTTTCCTCTATCTGAGATATTGGGTAATACCAAATTGATCTAGAACTAGATACCAATTCTTGAATATTCAATTTAAACTGAAAAAAATGGATCATTTAAAATAATGGTATAATAAGAACCCATCTCATGTATTGAGTTGGGATAATCATGGGTTAGAACCCGATTTGTTAGTGACTAAGAAACTAGTTTGGATTATCGATTCCCATGTCAAGATTCATCGAGGTAAATATATTTTGATAATTTATGTTTTATAAAAAATATAAAAATTTATGAGGGGATATTGGAAAAAAAAATTCATATACACAAGAGAAATGAACTCACATAATTACTAATCAGTCAATATATCATGTTTTTTAGGGTTGAGAGTTGAATTGATTGAATATTTATCACACCCAAAATTCCATTTTCATGAACATCGTGAGTATTTTTAGAACTCTTTATATGTATGCTCATACTGTAAAAAATTACTTGAAAATTGTGTTTTTGTGAGATAGTGGTTGACACACATTTTTCACATTGTTTAAATAAAAATACGTGCAAATATCAAAAACCTGTGAGGGAAGGGTAGTGGAATTAGAGTGCCTGAAAGATTAGTCACCAAATTTGTGAAAGGATGCGACCGAAACCATGTGGTATCTTTTATTGGGAATAAAGGAACCCACCTAGCTGTAACATATTTTGAAAAAACATTGGACAAAACATGTTTCCATCGATTTTTTCAGAATATTTTTGAAATTCCTAAACTACCACTTCATTATTTAACCTCATTTAATATCATTTTCTAGAAGTCTTGACCCCTCCATCGCTAGGTACTCCAACCCTTATCCTACCCTACCTCTTGAAACTAATTTTTTTTTATTTGGTCCTCATTCATCCAAGAAACTAATAATGAGTGACTTATCTCTCTCATACATGGGTTCTCGTCTCTTTTCTATTGGGTCTCTTTATACCATATGGTTTTAATGTTATGTTTTTGGAAAAATAAAAACTATATAGTATGTTCATTTATGGTTATGGGTTTCCCATAATTCTGTAGCATCTCCACTATTAATGTCTTATTTTTTCCAATGCATTCTTAGTGGTTTCAATGAAAAGGTATGTGCTCCCATGATGATGAATTTTTAAACATTTGAAATGTGATTTCTTCTATTTCTAATGGAATATTAAAAATTGATTAATATGGGTAATGTGTTCTTTTAATGAATTTTTCTATGTTTGTGTGGGGGTTTGGAAATGTAATTCCACTCTATAAATGGATGTAAACGATTTTCATGGGATTTGGGGGATTGACATATGTTGAAGATGATTTATATGGTTTGTAAACAGTTTAAAATGACATTAAATATAAGTAATCGATGTTGGAATACTATGAAAACTACACTAAGTATTCCATACCCCACCTTGTAGGAGTACAATACATAAATAAATATATTATGGTTGATGATGTTGATTTTTTATGGCTTGATCATTGGAATAGTAATTTATATTTATGGTTTATCATTAAGCGTATGTGGATCCTCAATCTACACTAATCATAAATACTTAGGGATTTAGAATAGTTATAATAGAATGCTTTTAACTACATATCATATATTCTTATATTACTAATATTTCCATCATTGTTAAAACATGTTTTAAAATAAATCAATTTCATTTATTTTTAAAAAATCATATTTATTTTTCATATAATTTCTATGCACAGAAAAAATTGTGGAATCTTATTAGAAAAGTTACATCACACCTTATATAAACTTAATGGGTGTTTTAGACTTTTTTTGTTTGACTTCAGTAAAGTAGAAGATTCCAATGGTGGTGGTGAACACACTATCCATTGGAATCAATTTGGGGCTATTTTTGGTAGTAAAACAGTATGTGTCAGACCAAATATCAGGAATAGATTTGTGACTATTTTAATGTTACCTCCAATCATCTTTATTTGGGTGTGGGATTATAAATAGAACATTAAACAAGTGTATTCCCTTTTTTGTTTAGTATTTTTGATGGTGGGTTTTTATTATTAATTTTTGTTGGTTTAGTGTTATGATTTGAAAGATAATTCCCTATGGAGTTCCCTGATTCATGGGAACTAGTTTTATCCTTTTGGGATTGAGAATTCCACCCATTTCATTTAACGGGTCGGTTCAGTGTTAGTTTAGACAGTTTCTAAGGAAGTTTTTCATAAAACATATCAACAACATCATAAAAATAAAAAAAACCGAGAATAAGAATACATATTTCAAATTCTTATATTCACATGATCATATTTATTTATTATTTTATATAATTTCAAAAATAACTAAATAAAAGGGCTTAAATCAATATATAGTGAAATTTGTTTTGCAACAAATATATATTCTTAAATTTACTCACATATTTTGTTCAAGAAAAAATTGCTTCCCCATGGTAGAAATTTTGAAATCCTTATTGTTCGTAAAATTATATGTATAATTTGAAAAAAATATAGATTAATATATGGTATGAGAAAAAAAACATAAGTGGTATAAAAAACCACTAGACAATTAAAAATCATGGAAACCCCTAAAAACATCTACCTTTTTCACAATAAACTATTAAGGTATTAAATATATACTAATCATATGTAAAAAATCATCCTTGACTAGAAAATCATTAAAACCAATATCAAAAATTGATAAATTATGATGGTATCATTGAAATACATGAGAACCCATGAAAATGTTCTCTCTTGAAAAAAAATCAATTTTAAAATCTTATATACCATCCTCTTGAAATTGTTGGACTTTAATTTAAAACTCATCGAAATAATATAAAAACATATAAGAATATTGAGACATTATATTCATCATTAGAGTCTTATTTTTTTCACTTTTATGGAATAATTCATAATTAATTAATTAAAATTTAAAAATTTCTAGAGAATAAATCACTACCAAATTCCTCAAAGAGTTAACACTAATATCACCCATCGTTATTTATATATTTCCAGTCCCCTTATAATGAAAAAATATATTCCTGAACATAGTCTTCATAAACCAATTGAAGAAATAATTTTATCCCATATGAAAATACATTTAACATTTTTGTATAATGAAAAAGAGAAATATTATATTCCATTAAAAATAATTTGAAACTAATAATTCCAAGAATAATTGTAAATATATAATATATGAAAAAAACTTCTAAACCTATTTAGGAATCAGGATAATTAATAATAGTTATTATTGTGAGAAAACATGGTCATGTCGAAAAAATTTTGGAACATACATTTCATACCCTTATGAAAAATTCAAACGGACTCATATAGAAACCATTTACTTGCTTCATTATTAAAACATTTTAACTAAATTAAAATGTGAAATTAAATTATTATATGACTATAATGAAAATTATCTTTCAAACATTTCTAATAATAATAATAATGAATTATATAAGACAAAAAAATCACAAAAAATTTGAAAATTATATCTTAATAACAAGATCCATACCATATGTCTCATCATGGTTGGTATGTTCCAAAACATCTAAATATTAAAATTAAATTAATTATATTTTTTCTAGAGATAACTTTTCATTTTCATTACCTTTATTATGATTCATTTTAATTATTTTACTAACATGTTTTACATAGTAACAAAAACATTTGTGTTTTTGTAATATTTTTTATGTTTGTGTAGTCTAAAATAGCTTCATTGTATTGAGTGCGGTAAAATGGAAATGGTTCCCTTGTCTCCAAATAATTAAAAATTATATATTTATCGTGATATTATATTAAATATATTTCTAAAACCATCCTTTTAATTTTATTAAGAAAAATTTATTACTTAATTTCATAAAGGATGTGGTCTCTATGTATATATGAGTGATGCTGTCAATTTTCTATGGGATGACAAAGAAATAATATGTATAAGTTTTTATCTTTACAGAATTATAACATTATTATAAATTTCATATTTATTAATTAAATCCATTATATGAACCACACATCTGATATGATAATTAAAATTGAATTATAGAGTCTAATGGATAAGCTGGTAAATATGCAGGCCTGATTGACATTTCAATTATATAGTAGATATGTCACATATTGGATAAGATGTGTCTCCTTGGGAGTGTATATTTTGGGTTCCAAAAATGGAATAGGTGGCTTAGATATTTTATTGGTAGGATTGGCCATGGTGGTAGATTCTTAAGGACACCAATTGGATTATGGATTTTGATATAACCGTGTATGGTTATAAGACCCAAAAAAATACCTAGTGGAAGTCCAATGAACAATCGATAAATGCCACATTCTCAGGTATTATGTTCAGATAACCTTTTATATATATGTATGTTTTTAATTTTTCAACTGTGTAGAATTAAACTATTAATCATCTACCATAAATATAATTTAACCATTTTGCTTTTAGAGGCCTCCCATTGTAATTATTGTATACCTCAAACATAATATATTTGTATGTTTTATTTTGGGTTGATCTGCTGTCTTCCAATTGGAATGTAAAAAAAAGTTTTCTTTCATTCTTCTATATTATATTGTATGGAATTTATTTATGATGTTATTATCAACTATATACATTATGTGATGTTTTAATCCCTATTTACCATATATTTGTGGTGTGTTTGGTTCCCATTGGTTTCTTATTGCTTGGTCATGGTGCATGTCTCACGTTTGATGTGGTATGTGAGCTTCTTTCTTCTTCACTAATCATGTGGTCATCAAATTTGATTTATATGATATGGAATGGATGTTTAGGGCCTCTAAATTTCATCTCTATCAAACCCATTGATATTTATGGGTGAATTCAACATTCTCTTTGTGATTACCATGTCTTGAGGATGTTTTTCCATATAAATTCATGGTTTAATGAATTTAATGTATTTATTTGTTTCTAAATATATTTGTAGTCATATTTTAAGGAAATTTGACTTAATAATTTTAAATTTGTTTTTATATAAAATTTAATTACGCTTAAAAGTTATAAATTAACAATGATTTATTATCCCTGATGTTCTGTTATGAAAATTAGTTTGCAAATCTATGTTTTATTTATGAAAAATTTGTTATGGAGTTGTTTTTTTAATTGTGATAACCCATTTGGAAACATTTTTATTTTTTCATCCCACTAGATCTTTATGTATACTGGTGGGAGTTTATATTATATAAACTTTATTAATTTATAGGTTTAATCACATATCATGTAATTCTAATTCCCTATTTTTACATGAATTAGTGACTACAATACATGAAACCATGGGTGGGGATTACAAATCAATATATTACATTTCACCTTTTGTATTTGTGTCAGAAAGAGTTTAAGTGCACACTAGTCAATATTGATATATATATATATATATATATATGAAACCATTTCATAATGTCCCTATATTAACCTTATTTTTACTTCTATTGTGCTAGGATAAAATATTAATTTCAATTAATTCATTGAAAAAATGGAATATGTTTTATCAAATTTTATTTGATAATTATTAATATTAAATTGTTTCATATGTTATAATATGGTTGTTTTCCAGATTTGGAATCAATTTTTCTTAATATTTATCATTCCATATGGCCCTTAAATTTAAACATATCTAATATTTTCAAAAAATGCTATTTATAGAAAATATGATTAGTTCCTATTAGTTTTGTTTTACTCAAACTCAACATATATCTTCATGATCTTATTGACCTTATTTTATTTTATTTTATTAGGGAATAGTTCCCCAATAAGTTTGTGGGTTTCATAATTTATAGGGACTTATTATTTGGTGTTGGAAAGGTTGGAGTTTTCCCATATAATTAATAGATTATCCACTGTATGTTTTCAAGTAAATTGGGATTCAATTTAGGATGATGTATATTATGATTAACCTTTGTAGACCATGATATATCAATAACCTTATTTGATTATTTTATGTCTTGTTTTTTTTACCCTTTTCCCTCTTGATAATATAATACATGTCATTTTTTATGGTTCTATAAAAACTATTATCAAGGTGTTTCATGATGCCTAAGATATATTCATCATCCCTTAGGGATCCATAATTCCCTTATGGTCTTATTTCAGGATGAGTCGTGTTCCTAGTATCATTGTTGAGTAGAGATGGTTCCTGAAATTTTTTATAAACGAAGTTTCTATATGAAGTGTTATTATCTTTTGTTTTTTTGGAAGACTTGTTATAAGATATTAATGAATTAAGCGGTCGGATGGGCATGAGTGCCTATAAAAATCTGATTATAACATTCATTTAGTCACCATAAGAGATTAGGATATTTATATACTTTATAAAGTTTTGATCGAATATCTGTTCTATTATTACAATAATTTTATTCAATGATGTACTAATTCCTATCTAATGGTCTCCATTAATTCATTGATATATATGATCATGTCTCCTATAATATTTCCTACAGTTCCTCGGGGGGGAACTAGAAATGATTCTGTGGGAGGGAACACTCTTATAGATCATTACTTTATTGAGGACATAGTTTATAATGTTTATATAGTGAAAAAATGTACCACTTTCTCAGTTTCACGATAGATAAGTGAAAGTAGTAGTTTTTGGTGATCAAGATAAAGACTAATGTATTATATACTAGTATCTTTATTCTATTTACTGGGAAAATGATCCTCAAGAGGTGGATGATTGGTTGGATAATATGGAAAAAATATATGACTTCCTAGATCCCTCATAGTAGATGAATATAATTTGTCCCACCTTTATTTGTGAGGGTCCATGAAGGACATGGTGGGACCCTATGGTTCCAAATAACTAACATGGGGTATTAGAGTGGGAAGACATCAAGACCAATTTCCATACATATTTTAACCTTGAATACAAGGATATGGAAATTTCATTGTAGTTTCTCTCTATCTTGATGGGTGATATATTAGTGGTACAATACTCCAATATTCTTTATGACCAAGTTAATTTTAATTTAGAGGTCATAAAAGATGACATTTTAAAGGCATAGAGGTTGGATATGGGCCTGTGACCTGATATTTTTTCCAATTTATTCGTGGTAAATATGTCTTATTATATAAAAGTTGTATACAATGATGTGATTAAGTATTTTGACCAAGAGGGCTTGTTAGGTAAGGTTGGATACTCTTCTATCCGTCCATCCAACAGCCCAAAGGCCTTTAATGTTTTTAATTATTTTAATACCCCTTTTAAGGGAAGAAGGGGAAAAACCCTAACAAACATCATCGACATAAGACAATAATGATCCAAAGGTCAAGTGAGACAAACCAAAACAACAATGTGGATCACCCCCTCCCAGTAGTTACTTCACTGTACTACATGGGATATACCAGAAATGGAACAAGAAACACAGAGATGTTGTTTTTGGTAGTTCATTATAGTGTATCCCACCACACCATCAAAAATAACTAATAGTCCTCCATTTAATTTATAGTTGTTTTTACTGAATGATAACAATAAGCATTATTACCCCCACACCTCTGTCAGCCTTAAATTCATATGGTTATAGTTTTCATATATATAGTTTTTACCAGGCATTATACACTCCTCATTAGTGTTTATAATTATCACTAATAATGGGATAGATTATGTATAAGGAAGCATCGAATCCATTAATGATATATCCATAGGCCTCTATTGTGGAGAATATGTGTGTAGTTTAATGGTCTCTAATGTATGTTGATGTATTCCAAAATATAGCGAGAGGTACTGAATTTCATTCGTCATCTTTAGTAAATGAATTATTTGAAATGGGTTATTCAAACTCTTTTATATCTAACCTTTATTTGGATATTTTAAAACATCCCATTGAACAAATGTTTTATGTTATGGATTTGATGACATAAATTTGAATGAAGTAGGAGTAAGTGTTTCAATTTTCATTTTTTTCCCTCCATATATCTGAAAATTATTTCATATGGTAATTTTTTGTTCCTGATATAGATCAATTTTAAATTATTTTCTATATATACTGCATTGTTTTTCATTGATTCAAGAATGAATTTTATCAATGGTTTATGAATTTCTATCATTAAAATAATATTTCATGATTATTTTATGGAAAGGGTCATTCATTGTCAATTCCTGAAAGACCTTATTTTCTGATGATCATTACTCGGGTAACTGATCATATAGTTGATTTTCGTTCTATATATATTTTTTAGATATTTCTTTTTTGGTTTGAGACATTAATGAGGTTTTACCAGACCACATTAATCATATTATTATGGAAATATAGGTAGGTTTTTCTATAAATTTTTCAGTTAGTACTCAGTTGAAAATGGTTCTTTCTCATTATACGGAACTAACTGAGTTATAGGTGATCATATTTTTTTCGATAACTTAGTAAAGAGGTTGTTTATGTATCCTAGACTATAACATTGGGATGTCCAATTTATTATTTTCAAGTAGACCAATGGATCCCCTCATCTTAGGGTAGAATATGGGATGCTTAATTTACGAATGTTAATGAATATATACCATTTACAGTACTTCGGTTCTTTTTTTTCATATGTTAGTGGGGGGAAATTGCATTATCAAAGTCAAAACCTTATTGGGTTATCATCAACTAAGAATCAATGAGTCAAATATATGAAACACTAATTTTGGTAGTAGGTATGACACCTATAAATATCTTTTTATTTTCTTTGACCTACCTAATACTCTTCTAAGATTTTTAGCAGTGATGAATAAGATATACCATCAGTACCATGATCCATCATTGTGGAATTTTTGGAGGATATTCTATTTTATTAATGATTGAGGGAATATCATGTTCATCATTAGTTATTTTATTTGAGAATATTAAGGAATCAGATATTTTATTCAGAAAAAATAAAATACGATTTATGTATCCAATAAGTGATGTTATTTGGGAATTTGGATTTATAATATTGATTCTCAGTTGATCCTTAAATAGATAATTCCATCCTATAATGTTTATAGTGAAAAAATGTCTTTGGGATAAAAATATTGTTGGGTCGTGTTGGATGCAATCAATTTTTTCAGAAATTTTTTTTAAATATTACATCATTATTTCTTTATCATACCATGTAATCAGTGGAATTATTGTGGGATGAATTTTTAAGACATAAATCAAAGAGTTTAAATGATTTATAATGTCATATCTAATATTAGACTTTCTAGAATCCATTCATGGCTACATACTATATTGTGATTGTTCAAGAGCTTATCTGAAATGTGTTCTTAGGCAAGGTAATAATGTTCGGGTGTATAAATTTCTTCATCTACAGGCACATGAGAAGAATTATCCTACCCAGGACATGGAAATTACATCAATTATGAATTATCATAAGTGTTTTTAGAATTATATTTTGGGTAGAGTTTAGAGATTTTGTTATATCCTCTATTAAAATGATCTAAACCATAGGTTGAGGTGAAGGATAGAGTGGATTATGACATATGAATTGACACCTCTAGAGCCCTTGAGAAGGTGAATAATGCTTATGATGATCCTTGAATAAAATTAAAGTATTAATATATATTTTAATTCAATGAGGAATGGAATATCATGGGTATCTCTTCTTATTTTAATCTCGATTTTATGGAGGATTACTATAGAATTCCTCCAACCAATATGTTGTTGACATTAGCTATACCGGGATCCATTATTTTAGAACAGCAATAAGATGATTATTTATATGAAATTATTGTTTCATTAAATATTGGGAGATTATTTATGAGTTTTCTCTGGATTATTATGGGATTATATTCGTTAGGTATTTGTTTTTCATCCCTCTTTCCATAAAAGAATAAATAACATGGGGTTGTCATTTATCATTACGTGTAGTTATCCTATACACTATGAATATTTATTATGATATGAAATTACATTTATTGTTGTCGGGTATAAACCACAACATAACTGATAATTTTACTTATCTCTATACATTCCTACAAATTAACTCAAATAACCAAAAGACATGTAGATTGGTTCTACCTTTACTAGTGAGGATGTTGAAATGGGATGATGTGTCCATGTATTTCATCTTTGGATTACCACGGGCTACCTAACATGGTAAATTCATTTGGGTTGTGATGGAAAAGTTGATTAAAATAGATCATCCTCTTACTATTTAATATACCACCATGGTCGAGGACCTTGAGAAGTTGTATGGGAAAAAATTGTGAACTTATGATTGGTAAAATCTATTATAATTTTTTGGGGTACCATATTTAAATCCAAGTACAATAATGTTGTCTAAGAGGTGATAGGAAATTTTTCAAATTTATTACAACCTAATATTGATAGAAAAAATTTCTAAATTAAGTGTTACATTATGATTTTGGATTATATTCATTATGAACAGGTCTTTCATTCATGAGGATAGTTAGATAAACATCTATGAATGTTATGTTTTTCTTATAATAAAAATTTCTAGTTTCTAATTAGAAGGTATCGATTCAAGTCATTGTATAGTAAACCATTTAAATTACCTCTTGGTTGTTCTAAGGTGGGGGATACCACCCTTGAGTGACCTTGTAATTTCTAGTTAATGTTGATGAATATTCAACATATACATTGATTCCTGGTGACATATTAGAGTCGAAAATAATTTTATATACTTTTTCAACAATCTCCTTTATATTTACCATTCAATGAAGATGACTTATTGGTAGTTTCACCTTAGTTGGGTTGAAATCATATTTGAATTATGTGAATGTTTTCTATGAGATATACTTGAACATTTTTACTACTGAACATATCAAAAAGGTGGACTATGGATCTTGATTACCATCCCATTGATTTTGATTAAATATTTGTTTCATGTATCTCATCTTATGAAATATCACATAGATATATCCTAGGTTTTCAATTTAAATGATGTTATTTTCAACTACATGTACTGATGGTTTAAGAATTATAAATAACTCATAAATCCCCAATGATTGTTTCATGTGGTAAACTGAATTCATGGGTTGATGTTTTATAAAATCAGGGATCATATTTAATTATACATAAAAACATAAAACATTTTTGATTATGTACTTTCCCTATCTCTAATATAACCCTCCAAATTATTTATCACAATTTATATATATATCTCCATATGGTGGGCATAATTTTCAACACTAATAATGTTATCTCGCATTTTATTTTTTAAGAGGTTATCATTTGGGTTTTCAATGTGGCATTGGTTAATCAGTGGTTTATTATGTTTAATTTCCATAGTGGTTGGATTAAACGTCCATTAGTCCTCTTGTAGTGTTTTTGTGTAATTTTTTAATATGGGAAGTTTTTTAATTTTCCTATATTTTCTAATTAAACACTTAATACCACTCAACTAAACCTAATTTTACTAGGGATCTTGATTAGGGTGATTTTAGACTTTCATGGATTCCTAGCTCAGCTATAATTTTAAATTTTATCCTAGATTGACCAATTTTATTTAAATTTGTAATTTCAAACTATTATCTTTCATTCATATCTCTTCTCATGTATTAAAAATAAATCTTTTATTATTTTATATGATCTATCTCTTTTTTGGTGTTTCCCACATTTTGCCTAGTTTTTGTGTGTGTTTGGTTCTTAGTGATCTGATATTTTTTAGTCATGGTGTGGATATCTTGATTAATGATCATGTGACCTTCTTTATTTTTGACTAATCTTGTGATTATATAATCTAATTTATAATATATTAATTAAATTTTTTCACCATACTATTTTATTATTTAGTGATCTCTTTGCTCTTGGTTGGTGGATCCATTATTCTTCTTGATAACAATGTGAGGAAGAAGGTGATTTCACATAAATTTAATGACTATTGTGTTGTCAGGGCTCAATATTTTATAAACTAGTTTTATAAATAATTATTCACAGGATCCTTGATATATGAAATGTGTTCATAATTTATTAATATATGAAAAAAAATTACAGTTAATTTTTTTAAAATTTGGATGATCTTAGTAGACTAATTTTTTTAATGAAATTTGGTTTTCATAGAATGGTATTTATAATGTGAGAGTGGTTATGAAATTGAAATTTATTTGAAGAGAAAACATAAATGTTTATTAAAAAATATTCTTCATTTTTTAAAATTCATTATTAAAAAATTTAATTAATCAATTTTATTATTTTTAAACAAAGAGAAATGAAATTTATTGTTTTAGAGCAATATATTTTCAAATCATATAATAACATTACCAAAAAAAATATATACATATTTATAAATATATTATTTACATAAAACCAATAAAACCTATCCATATTATCATGTTTAATATATTGGTTAAAATTTTAATGTCTAAATAAAAATATTAATAGTATATTTTTGTTGCAAAAACTCAATGTTTATACTAATAGAATATATTAAAGAAATAAAATTTATTTCAAAAATATATTTCATAATATCATGAGATGAACCATAGATGACACGGGAATTTAATTTGTTACACCCCAAGATTTCATAGTACGTTATTTCTTCCCAATAATTCAGTAACTTGCACTACACACAACACCGAGTTCAAGCACACAGCGACTTACCAAACTAGCTGTTCAAAAGCAGTTATGAATAATATTAACTAAATTTTGTTCTTAATATAATCCTTATAATTTTACAATCCATATTATGACTTTCTTAGACATAATGTGAGAACAAATTCATTTTTTTACATAAGGGAAGTATTTTTCACAAAATTCAATTTTACAATTTTTTTAGAGAGAATCATTTTTAAATCCAATATTTGACAATTTTATATATTCAATTTGACAAAATAAAATTCTTTAGAATTAAGAGATAATCATTAGTTTTTATAAATTTTTGGTATTTTTCTGATAAGTTTCATATTTTGGTGAATAATGAAAAATACAATATTTTAATTAAAAAAAATATATAATTGAAATAATTTGAACTGTTAATTGATACATTTTAATGGTTTGGAAATATAAATATATTATATTTTTACCATTAAACCCAATGATAGACATTGTAAGTAATTTTACTTTGAAATTGGACATAAATAAGTGTCAATCTTTTGATGGTTATTATTTCATAAAAATACGCTTTTTGGTTTTGACAGCGGGTATTAATTTTAAATTAATAAATTAAAAAACTATTTTTTGAATTTGGTAAAATAGACTTCATTTTTGAATTCATAATATCGAAATTAGCTTACGGTTAATTTTCGATATTTTTCTGAATACTTTCAATTTTGATGAATAGTGAAAAACAATTTGTTATAGTTTAAAACAGAATTTTTATTTCAATAATTATTTATTTTATTTAAATTAATTTATGTCAAAATAGATTCATAATACCTATATAAGTTCAATGTAATTAATTGGTGTCAGTTTATAATAATTTTAGATATATACTAATTTTATTGAACTTTTCACAATCTTTTACCCGCCTCCTAGGAGAATTTAGAAATTCACATAAAACATAATTTTACCACATCAATAAGTTGAATTTCAAAAATCCGAGAGACACAATTAATATCAAGGAGTAAAATTTTGTTCAATAAGATAAAAATAATTTTCGGTGAATAGTAACATTTGACTTTTATTTACCAATGTTAAAGGTAAATAGGGTAATTCAAAGTAAAAAAAATATTGTAATAATTAAAAATTACCTTAACAAATGTTCTAACCTTATCTGTTGAGTAATTTCCAACCATGGTCATCCTTGTGTCGATTTTGAGACCCCATAGAGCCACTTATAAATGATAATGACACATTAGATTAAATAATTTAACGTAAAGGCAAAATTAACAAAACAATTATTAGTAATTAATTTGAATATGGTGTTATATAAGTTATATTTTTTACTATAAATATACATTTTAAACCTAAAATTATTTACCACATCATGGTATTTTTTTATAATTTTTAGACATGGAATAAATTAAATTATTTATGACATAATAATGATGAAGTATTTACCTCATTAATAAATGATTTTAATAAATTTGATTATAAATACTAAAATACTATCCAAAACATGTCCAATTCTTCTTGGATGTTTTTATTTAGACCTTGAGTCTTCTTATATTAGATATTAATGATTTTTGGACCTTTAGAAACCTAATATCATTATATAATAAAATAATATTTTCACACTTTCATAAAGAGCCCCTCCTCCCCCTTATAAAAGGAGACCACTTCTAACCAATTTCTCACACCTCTCAAGCCTTTAGTATCATCCAAAATCTTCCAAATTAAGATCCCTACATCCCTATCCACCCCCTAGATTCCGTATTTTAGGCATAAGGCACTTCAATAAGTCATTTTGGTTCAAACCAAAGGAAGTTACCCTAATTAAAGGTAACAATTTCTCTGAACTTATTTTCTTTTATATTACTTCTACAACACCTAAACTCTTGTTATTCCATTATTTTATAACAACACTAGTATCCTCAATATACTATAATGTTGTTATGATAAGGATTCGAATTACACTTACACACATCTCCATCAAATGGGTGAAAAACATAATGTTTCTATGGATGGAAAACTAACACCTCATGAAATGATGATTGTTCAATTACCTCCTACCACCTCTCATGGTGGCCATTATGATGGAACTATAAATATATATGATATATATTATGTTTATGTTTTATTAATTCTTCTATATTTTTATTTTATAGCATACCTTAATGGTTTCCATTATTTGTAAACACGATAATTTCATTTGAGGAAGTTCGGACTACCGCCCCCTAAAAGTGATATTACTAGTTAATACCAATTGTCAAGTGTATAAATGCAATAGATAATGATATTATATATGATATTATAGTAGAATTATAATATACCTATGTATAATTATGTTTTCATTCCATTAAAATAAGAAATATAAATGAAATTAGTGTTAATGCGTACGTACGACTTATAGTCTCCAAGAACGGTGCATTTTATTTCTTACCCCAAAATGATATGTACTATTCTAAATACAAGTATATACTGGATATATATGATATATATGATATCTAAATCATGAATATCATTCTATAATAATTAACTTTTTACCATTTGAACAACTTGTAACTATAAGTTGTTCATTATTTACTCAAGTGCCAAATATCGACAAAACCAAAATTATTAACATAAATGATTAAATAATGTTTATAACACGGTAATAAGTGATATTAAATGAATAATAAACTTGAAAAAGTTTCTTATGAAAGTATAAAATAAATTTATTTTATTATTCATTATATTAAAGAAAAAACAGGTCATGTTGGACACGAGGTAAGCGATTTTCATCTCACTTCTCATTCCCCTAAGATTTATGCTATAATTATCACTATTTCCTTTTCTGTGGTGTATGTACTTCCCATAATTGTATTTGTTATGTAATACACATTAATTTATGTTTATTTACATCTTCATTTTAAGATACTTCTTTCATGGGTTCTATGTTTTGTAAGTTACCAAATTGGTAAGGGTTAATTTCACAATCTATTCATTATCCGAGGTTGTAAATATAAAATTATCTACTAGGACCTCTTTATCATCCACATCCATGTTTCATAAAATTTTATTTCAAAACATTCATTCAATCTTATAGACTATGGGTAAAAGTCATGTATACCCTTGTTAGACTTTTTATAAGATGTTTATAAAGGAATATTTCCGCCATTTTCGAAACCAGGTACTTTTTAACCTTTTCGACAAAATTAAGGTAAGAATTTTTTTTAACTTATATGGTGGGTGCAGCTATTTTCCACCATTATATCTTACCTTAAAATCCTATAATAATATTTTCAAAATAAATTTTTTCTTTATAATTATGTTTTTCTTAAATTATTTCAAAATTTAATGGGATATTTCTCTAAAAAGGTTTTTATTTCATCTATGTCAACATCCTTTGATGGATTTTAAGTTTATTTGAATTTTATTTATTATAAGGCCCCATATTTAAACCTTGCTTAATAGTGAATTAAATGAATAATTCACATTGAGGATCTTTTCATGTTTATAGTTTTATACAATTAGATCATAAATCATGAATTACATTCCACATTTAAACAAAGTGGTTACATAAAAGATAGTACTCATTTTTCCCCATCAACAGAATCATATTTAAAATGAAACATGGATTCTTTTTTGAAAATTCCTTGACACTATCATCATATCATGTACCTTTCCATTGACCTGTGAAAAAATTTCAAAAACTTGGGATGATCATAAAAACTCAATAAGGGATATAAAAATATGGAAAGGAAACATGTGTACATGTATACATAAGAATGAAATCATAATTTACCCATAAAACATAAGAACTTTAACATACCACATAAAATCATGAATAAATCATAGAAATCATAAGACATAAAGGTAACTTGAGGCATTCATAACATTCTTATGCAGGGAGTAACCCTCTTGGTTACGTTTGGAATACCCATCATAGTATATTCCCTAAATCTCTTCAGAGAAACCTTAACATTTCACTCCTTCGCGTTACCCAATGCATTGGAGAGCTATATCGGGCTCACCCGCCCTTAGTTTATCACGGAACCACCCGTTTTCATAACAATGCCCAAGAACCATAACATAAACTTATAACATAAAACATGAATAAAGGAAACATAACATTTCCACATTTCAATCACAATTTAACATTTTAGGATATAATGAATCAATTCAAAAACCATTTTCAAAACCATTTAAAACATTTAATAAAGATATTTTTTAATCAAAGTGTCCCATACCACCTTGAAGCTTTTAAAATTTTAAACCATTAATATACATATAAATAAATCCTTAATTTTTTTTTTGAAAACTTGGATATTAATAAGAACAAATCATTAAAACATTTAAAGTGGCATTTTGGTTAAAGGGTTTTTACCAAAATTAGAGACACTTGAATACAACAATTGAGGAATAACATTTAATCAGAACTTTATAATATCATGGGAATAAATGCATTCATGATATAATATTCCAAAGGATAGTATATACACCATATAAGAGTTAATTGGTTCATAACAACAATGAAGTCTCAATAGAAATGTAAAATGTGATGAAATCCCTTATAAAGAAGGTATCCTTAAATTAAGGATAAATCAATCTCAATGTTATGTGTGACAAATATAAATACACCCAATATAAGTGGAAATTAAGTGTAAAACAATAAAAGGTCATTCACAAATATTCAAAGGATGACATATTCAATAACTACATGTTGAACCCAAATAAATCGAAATTGGGTTAAAAAGTTCCCTTGGAAAAATTCGACAGCCTAACGGCGTCACTTCAAAATTCAGAAAATTAGTTGATGAGAGATAAAAAGGGTATCTCATAACTTGGACATAAAATTTACATCCATAAGGATATAGAAGAACACGTCCCAACATAATATTATGTGAATTAAAAGACATAACAAAAGATGTCTTTTAAAAAAAGGAGGGTGAAAGGTTCCATTACCGACTTGGGTTACTTTCGAAACGTACACCCCATTGAAGAAGAGTCATACAATGAATATGTAAATACCCATAAATGAAATTATATTACACAAAGAGTATAATAATGGGATGTAAATACACCACTCAAAGGAAATGGTGGAAAATGTAGCATAAATCTCACGGGACTAAAAGATAGATGAAAAATCCCTTACAAAAACTCGACAGCCTAACGACACCACATAAAACATCAAAAAGTGGATTGATGAGATAAAATAGAGTCTCTCGTCATATTACAATAAAATTAGAAGTAATAGGAATATAAAATAACATCCCACATAATAACAAAGAGGAGCTTAAAATAAGTGACATAAAGGAGAGTACTTAAAAAGAAAGAGAGAGGTTAGATCTCTTACGAAAATTCGGCAGCCTAACGGCGCCACTCAAAACATCAAAAATGGATTGATGAGAGAAAATAGGTTCTCTAATCATATGAAAATAAAAATTATAGTAGGAATAATATAAAATAACATCCCAATCATAAGAAATATGAAGTTAAAAGGAATGACATAAAAGAGTGTACTTAAAAAGAAAGAGAGGGGTAGGATCCCTTACCTCGGGTCCAACTTGACTAGATCATTCTTTAATGTCCTGAATAATAAACATGGCTTAATTTATACTAGCTTAAGAACCTTTTTTAACTTCATTATTCGTTTTATATCACTTATTTCCATGTTAAAAACATTATGTAATCATTTAAGTTAATAATGTTTGTTTTGTCGATATTTGGTTCTTAAGTCGAAAGTGGACTTCTTACAATTACATGTTGTTCGTGTGGTCAAAGTTTGATTACATACAGAATGATATTCATGATTTGGATTTCATATATATCATATATATCTAGAATATACATGTATTTATAATATTACAAAATCATTTAGAGGTAATAAATGAAATGCATCGTTCATGGAGACGGTAAGTCATACGTACGCATGAACGCTACTTTCATTTATATGTCATATTAATGGAATTAAAACTAAATGATAGGTATGTATATTTTAATTCCAGAATTATATTCATCATTTATATGTAACATAAATCATATATAATAACTTTAAATACATCCTTTATACATCCCACATATGGCATTTACGAATCAAATCACTTTGTGGGGGCTGTAGTCCGCACTTCCTCATATGAAATTATCGCATTTTCACAACATGAAAAGAATAAAGGTATATTTTAAATATAAAATACAGAAGCATATATTAAAAATAAGTACCATATATATCATATATAAAATACAGTGACATCATAATGGCCTCCTTTAAAGGTGTTAAAATAATATTGAACAATCATCGTTTCGTGAGGCAGAAAATCGCCAACCACAGAAACAGTATGTTCGTTAACTATTAGACGATGGTGTGTTTAAGTGTAGCTCGAATAATTCACATAACAACATCCTAGTATATTGAAGATACTGGTGTTGTTACAAAAGAAAATAATAAAAACTGTTTATGGGGTTGGAGAAAAAAAATAAAACATAAGAACACAAGAGAAAACACTACGTTTAAAACGGGTAACTCTCTTCGATTTAAGCTCAAAGGCTTCCTTGGAAAGGATTCTGCCCAAAGTGAGGCTTCAATGATGAGTAGAGGTATGTGGAGAGATGAAATGGGTAGGGGTTGGCCGAGCAAAAGGATTGAGAGGTGTGTGTAAGGTGGTAGAGGTGGGGCCTTTTATAAGAGTAGAGGAGGGTCACTCTTGGAAAGTTATAAATGTTTAATTTATTATAAAATAAATTTCAGATTTTAAAGGTCCCACATTGATATAATTCGAGTATAAGGTGATAAGGGTTCTAAATATACTCATCCAATAGGTCTTTGAAAAGTGTAAGTCTTAGATGTTACATTATCTTTTCACTTTATTTAAATCGTTCATTAATGAGGTAATCGCTTCATCATCATGATGTCATAAATAATTTAATTTATTTAATGTCTAAAAATTATTAAAAAAAATACTATGATGTAGGAAATCGTTTCAGATTTTTAATTTGTATTTATAGTCAAAACTCAGACTTTTATAACCCCATGTAAAAATCATTTTAGTAAAACAACTCATGTTTGGGACATTTTTATTTTAACTTTAAATATAATGTTATTTATGTCATTTTCCTAACAATGTGGCTCCATGGAGTCCCCAAGTTTACCCATGGATTTTCTTGGTCGGCCATGACACATACAATAATGTTAGGACATGTGTCTAGGGCATTTCATATTATTAAAACATTATTTTTACATTAAACTACATTAATTACCTCTAATCACGATTAAAAACTTAAAAGTTACTATTCACCAAAAAATTATTTTAATTTCATTGAACAAAATTTTACTTCTTAATGACCATCATGTATGTCAGATTTTTGAAATTCAAAACACAGAGGTGGTAAAATTTCATTTAAACGGAAAATTAGTTTTTATAAGTACCACTTAGTGGTTTCACTATTCATCAAAAATTGAAGTTTTTCAGAAAAATACCAAAACATCACCCTAAGATATATTTGATGTTCTGATTTCAAAAATTAGGTCTATTTTAATAAATTCAAAACATATAAGTTGAATTAATTAATTTAATAATTAATTCCCACTATTAGAGAAAATAGCGTGTTTTTATGAAACAAAAAGTATCAAAAGATTAACACTAGTTTATGTCCGATTTCAAAGTGAAATTAATTCCAATGACCACTATTGGATTAAATGGTAAACATAAATTCTAATTTTACTTTAAAAAAATTCAAAAGATAATCTAATCATATAAATAAATTAGATTCAATAGAGGTTTTGAATTAAAATACAACATTTTTCACTATTCATTAAAAAATGAACTTTATCGTAATGATACCAAAAATTTACACAAAGTAAATTTTGATGTATCGATTATAAAGAAGAATTTTATTTTTTCAAATATAACACAAAAAATTGTCAAAAAGTGGATTTAAAAGAGGTTCTCTATAAATAGGAGGTTAATCGAACTTCTAAAGAATATTAGAATGTTTACACTTAAAATTTAATTCATTCACATTTTTAATCCTCTAACATTTATTGTAAAAATTAAAAATATTTGACAAAAATATATAATCATTATGTAGTTAGTTCTGTTCATTCCATCCATTAAAACGGCTAGGCATTAACTACCATTTAAAATAATATTATTATAGTGAAACGTAAGATTTCAAAGGAACTCATTGTCGCGTATTGGGTATGCCATCGAGCATAGAGTTCCATTTAAAGTAATATTAATATTTTTTTCACAAATAGGGATAACTATAAAAATGTCAAATTCTTTATTTACCTAGGGTGTTACATCCTTCCCCCCTTTTGGGAATTGTGTTCTCGCAATTTTTAAAATTGGGCTTGGAAACTTCATTGAAAATCCAACATCGGAACAAGAGTCAGTAAAACTATCACTTTAAAATAAATAATGATAAGTACAGAGGACACCCATGTTAACCCATACCATGATTCCATGTAGGAAAACATGGACATGGAGGAGAAAACATAGGGTCATGTTCTGAGGGAGAGTGATAGTAAACATGTCTAGGAGAAAGTTAACCATAAGAAAATCACAAACTTGTAGTGGGTTAAATGGTATTCGATTCCCCAGTAGAAAAAGTCAACAGACAACATTTTTGTTTTAAGTAACTCTTCGTTGATAAATTTATTTATGATCTTTACTAAATCATAATGAAACATACTTAATTGTCACATAGACTTTCATGTTTTACTAGATTCCTTAATCAAACTCATATTTTCTCCAAAAGATGAGTATTTAGGAAGACTTGTTCGCATTAAGAGTACTATAATCAACTTATTGAGAATCACTTAATCCACAAAAGAGAACTATATATTTTCCATGTCTTTAGACCAAAACCAAATCCAAAATTTTTAGTATGAGATCAGATAATCCACAAAAGGATAACCCTATATAAAAAGAAAATCTATTCTTAATCTCCAAAATTTTTCCAACAAAACCCAAAGTTCAACGAGGACCATTTGATAAAAATTTTGTCCATAAAATTATTCAAAGTAAACAAAACTAAGATTGAAACCCAAATATTTGAATGATGTAGTCATACAGTCTTCCAAGGTACAAATTAAATTTTATCTCCAAATAACATCAGTTGCTCTCAAATTCTCATATTGAAAAGTAATTAACCTAATCACATATCCTCGCTGATAGGTTAATCATTTCCATAGATAACCAAAAATAAACTTACTCTTGATTCCTAAAGTAATCTAACCAAAAAAGAATTAGTCAATCTAACTAGTGACTTCACGTAGTCCAGTGGTAGGCGATAAATACCAGTCGCACTTTGGTTGTGGGTTCGATTCCCAAAGCTTTTTCCAACGTGACGGGTTATCACACGGTCTGCGTGTTGTCCTTTTTCGAAAACTATATAATTCTTAAAACATTCCCCAAAATGAGATAAAATATTCAAAAATAATCATATCATATTTTAACCTCATGTTTATCTCATACCTTTCATTTTCCATCATAACATATAATAACCCCTAATTACCTCAAAAGTAAGGATCATATAAACTCTAATCGTTAGATTTATAATTATTACCTGAACATCCACATTGATTAGTCATCCTGTACATGATGCATTACAGATCATACCAAGGTTAAAGTGGATGATCATGACTCCTTGATAGTTGGTTTAGAACAACCATGAGTTTCCTCATTGAATCTCGCATTTTATCTTGTATCTTAATCAGAGAACCACCACAGTTTCCTTCAAACCTATTGTCTCTTTGGTGCCTTCTAGATCCATCCATTCACTAATAACAATAATGTCAATGTGAGTATATCAACAAAACCATAATGTACTAATGAGGAAGGAAAACACTAAGATATACTTACTCATTCACTTTATCTAAAACTATGACTATTTCTGAAAGCCTAACCATTATGGTAATGTCACTTATTCTTAGAGAATACCCTAACCTCTAAAGTTATCTAAACCGACCTCTGATACCAACTATAAGGCCCCAGCCTTAAACCTTACTTAATATTGAATTAAAGGAATAATTCACCTTGAGGATATTTTTAGGTTTAGAGTTTTAGAGAATTAGATCATAAATCATGAATTACATTCCATATTTAAACAAAGTGGTTACATAAAAGATAGTACTCGTTTTTTTCCCCATCAACGGAAACATATTTAAAATATAACATGGATTCTTTCTTGATACTTCCTTGACACTATCATCATATCATGTATCTTTCAATTGACCTGTGAAAAACATTTCAAAAACTTGGGATGAGCATAAAAACTCAGTAAGGGATATAAAAATATGGAAAGGAAACATGTGTACGTGTATACATAAGAATGAAATCATACTTTACCCATAAAACATAATCACTTTAACATACCCCAAAAAATCATCAATAAATGATAGAAATTATAAGACATAAATATAACTTAAGTCATTCATAACATTTTTATGTAGGGATTAACCCTCTTGGTTACGTATAGAATACCCATCACAGTATATTCCCTAAATCTCTTCAGAGAAACCTTAATGTTTCACTCTTTCGCTTTACCCAATGCATTGGAGAGGTATATCGGACTCACTCGCCCTTAGTTTATCACGGAACCACCCGTTTTAATAACAATTCCCAAGAACCATAACATAAACGTATCACATAAAAAATACATAATGAAAACACAAAATTTCCACATTTCAATCAAAATTTAACATTTTAGGATATAATGAATCCATTCAAAAAACCATTTTCAAAACCATTTTAAAAATTTAGTAAAGAGATTTTTGAATCAATGTGTCCCATACCACCTTGAAGCTTTTAACATTTTAAACCATTAATATCCATATAAATAAATCCTTAAAACCATTTTGAAAACACGGATATTAATAAGAACAAATCATTAAAACATTTAAAGTGATATTTTGGTTAAAGGGTTTTTACCAAAATTAGAGACACTTGAATACAATAATTTAGGAATAAAATTTAATCAGAACATTATAATATCATGAGAATAAATGGATTCATGAAATAATATTCTAATGGACAGTATATACACCATATAAGAGTGAATTGGTTCATAACAACAGTGATGTCTCAATAGAAATGTAAAATGTGATGACATCGCTTATAAAAAAGGTATCCTTAAATTAAGGATAAATCAAAATCAAAATTATGTGTGACGAATATAAATACACCCAATATAAGTGTAAATTAATTGTAAAACAATAAAAGGTAATTCACACATATTCAAAGGATGACATATTCAATAACTACATGTTTAACCCAAAGAAATCGAAATTGGGTTAAAAAGTTCCCTTGGTAAAATTCGACAACCCAACGGCGTCACTTCAAAATTTAGAAAATGAGTTGATGAGAGGTAAAAAGGGTATATCATCACTTGTACATAAAATTAACATCAATAGGGATATATAAGAACATTTCCCAACATAATAGTATGTCAATTAAAAGACATAACAAAACATGTCTTTTAAAAAGAGGAGGGTGAAAGGTTCCATTACCGACTTGGGTTACTTTTGAAATGTACACCCCATTAAAGAAGGGTCATACAATGAATAAGTAAATACCCATAAATGAAATTATATTACACAAAGATTATAATAATGGGAAGTACATACACCACTCAAAGGAAATGGTGGAAAATGTAGCATAAATCTCACGGGACTAAAAGTTAGATGAAAAATCCATTACGAAAACTCGGTAGCCTAACAGAAACACTTAAAACATCCAAATATGGATTGATGAGATCAAATAGGGTCTCTCATCATATTACAATAAAATTTAAAGTAAGAAGAATATAAATGAACATACCCCATCATAACAAAGAGGATTATAAAATATGTGACATAACGGATAGTACATAAAAAGAAAGACAGAGGTTAGATCTCTTACAAAAATTCGGCAGCCTAACGACGCCACTCAAAACATCCAAAATGGATTGATGAGAGAAAATAGGGTCTCTCATCATATGAACATAAAAATTACAGTATGATTAATATAATATAACATCCCAATCATATGAAAGATGAGCTTAAAAGGAATGACATAAAAGAGTGTACTTAAAAAGAAAGAGAGGGGTAGGATCCCTTACCTCGGGTCTGACTTGACTTGATCGTTCTTTAATGTCCTGAATAATAAACATGAGTTAATTTATACTTTATTAAGAACCTTTTAAAAGTTCATTAATCCTTTTATATCACTTATTTCCATGTTATAAATATTATGTAATCATTTATGTTAATAATGTTTGTTTTGTTGATATTTGGTTCTTAAGTCGAAAGTGGACTTCTTACAATTACATGTTGTTCGTGTTGTAAAGACCCGTAAAATTCAAGGGAAATTTTTTCTTAATTTTCTTTAGAATTTTACAAGAGCACGGTTTCAGACGGCACCTGATTCCGAGGCCCGGAGTGCCCGGAATTAATTTCCGAAGTTTGGCTCGGGTACGTTCAGTGAACGAATGAGCGGAAATTCTTAACTTTTGATCCGGTGCTCGGAATTGAAATCCGAGGGCACCGATGAACTCGCAGCGCCGATATTCGCTTAAAGAGACCTTTTCGGGAGTTGCGTTTGTTGCGGGTTGAAAGTTAAGTTTTGGGGTTTTCAGTTGAGTTAAATAAAATTTGTGTAAGACAAATTTTATTTTTTAGTTTGTTAAAAACCTACCAAAGGGGGTTGGAAGTGGGACCCACACCCACTTAACCTCCCTTGGGAGGATTAAGTGTGGTGGGGCCCACACGAACCCCTAGTCTTTTCAAATTCCCTTAACCCCCCCGCTTTAATGGCTTAAGTTACTTAATTAATTTTGGGAGTTTACTCTTTTGAATTTCAAACATTTGAAATTCTTTTGTGTTATGTGTTAATAAAATAAGATGTAATCTTATTTGATTATGGGTTGTTTGTTTATTCCCTTGAGAGCTTTTTGATAGCTTCCTCTTCATCTTCAAGCTCTGACGAAGAACGAAGAACGCTCAAACTCCGGCGAAGAACGACGCCTCTCTTCTTCGTCCTCGGTGTCAACAAGAGGGAACGCCGCTTCCTCCTCAGGCCTTCTTCATCGGCAAACGAAGATTCGCCAACGACGTATCTCTTCGGGCATAACACTTCGTCAACGGATTTGACGAACGACTACCGCGACGCCCGACCTCCGCGACGCCGTCTTCCGCGGACATAGTCAAATCCTCGAACTTATACCCGAGGTAGGGGTTGTTGATTTCATTTTGGTTTCCTTATTCCTTTTCTTGCTCGTGGATCGCATGTCTACGTGAGGCATTTAAATATTTTATATAAGTGTTATTGTTAACGCGAGGGGGGCCGGACCGCACGAACACGGCCGAACCCCCCTCCGTCGTTCATGTTTATTCATGCGGGTGGAAGCAAGTGGCGTGGTGCCGTCGCACCACGCGGATGATCGTACAAATAATTTACGCGGCGCCGTCGCGCTACGTCAAGGAAAAATCTTCAAGAACGCGACGCCGTCGCGCCGCGTTGAAAAGAATCATGGCACGGCGAAAGGGGCGCGGTGCCGTCGCACCGCGCCAGATGACGAACGCCGCGGCCGGTTCCGGGCCGCGGCGGGACGAGGAGACCGCGGCCGGTTCCGGGCCGCGACGGAAGAGAAGACCGGCGGCCGGGCCGCCGGCGTCGGAAGCCGAAGAAGGGGACCGGAAATTCCGGTCCCGTTTGAGAAAACCGGCCGGCCAGCTGGCCGGCCGGATGTCTTAAAAACCGGGGGAATTAATCCCCCGGCCAACCCATAAAAACCCCCCCTCTTAAAGAGGGGGGCGGTTCTTGAAGGAGGGGGGCAGCCGGCCCCCCTGGTTCTCTTAAATAAACCGGCCCCCACGTGGGGGCGGTTTCAATCAAGGGCGCGGCAATTGCCGCGCCGTTTTTCCAGGAACCGCGGGGCTTAGCCCCGCGTGCCGCCACCTCGCGGCGACTGGCCGCCGCGGCCCGCCGCGCCGCCACGCCGCCGCGCCGCCCAGGGGGGGTCGGGCCGGGTCGGCCCGGACCCGGACCCCCCGTTTCGAACTAGATTTGGTTTTTCGCCCATAACTTGAGCCTCGGACCTCCGAATGACGAACCGTCTGCGGAAACGCGATCCTTGAATCGAGTCGGTCGTTTTGGTATATCGCACTCAAGGTTTCGGTATACTTTGAGTTCGGCCGGGTTGGTTCGTTCACGAAACCAACCGGGCCTTCGGAGCGGAAACGCTCATATCTTGAGCTACGGACGTCCGATTGACATGCCGTCAGTCGCGTAGTGTTCCTCTTAGTGAGACGGATCTTTTGGCATACTCCGCCCGAGGTTTGGACGCAGGTGGAGTACGGTCGGGTTGGTTTAGCCTTAAAAACCAACCGGGCCCCGGAGACGAAAATGCCAATAACTCTCAGACCGGGCGTCCGATCGACGCGCCGTCTGTTGCGTTGAGTTCCTTTTGACGATACGGAACTTTTGGATACATCAACTCTGGTCTTTGTGACAGTTGATGTATCAGCCTCTCGGCTCGTGGAGCGGACCCTCCGTACAAGCTTGCTGTGTGCGGGAACCCTAGTGCTGGCTGCGACTGTTCTTCTGCTACGACTGCTACTGTGACTGCGACGACGACGGTACAGAGATCCTGTGTGGATTCGACGACGACAGTACAGAGATCCTCTGTGGATTCGACGACGACGACTACAGCACTCAGCGATCCTACGTGGATCAGTGCTACAGGTCCTGTGTGGGCCCGATCCTGTGTGGGTCCTTGCGCTCAGCGGTTCTGTGTGAGCCAGCGCCTACAGGTTCTGTGTGAGCCCGATCCTGTGTGGGTCTTCTGCGGGGGTTAGTTACCTATCGATCCTTCGTGGGTCCGACGACTTAGATGGATCAGTGATCATCTTTATCGTCCTTGAAGAAGTATACCTGTGTGAGCTGAATCCTGTTGCTTTCCTGTGTGGATTGTGTTGTGCAATCCTGTGTGGATTATGTTTTGCTTTCCTATGTGGAATACGTATACTTTCCTGCGTGGACTGAGTTGTACTTGGGCTCGGAGGTTGGAGCGTATTTTAATTGATGACTTAGGTATATGTATGGGCATATACCTAAGCAGTGTCGGTTGTTACTTCGTGATTGTACTTTTCTTCGTGGTTTATCCTTTGTGGATTTGAGAGACCTTCAGGGGTCTCGGGGTCCCTACTGAGTAGCTTATACTCACCCATGCACGGGCTTTGCCCGCACTACGTTGTGTTGGTTGCAGACGACGGACAGCGTTGACCTTAGCTGAGGCTTGTAGAGCGGGACGGTACCCGGAGGTGGACCACTGGGCGGGACGTACACGGAGCGGACGGCGGGACCCGTGGAGCAGAGGAGCTATCTGTATCCACCCTTCAGGTGGGATTTCCGGTGGACAGCTCGGAGTAGCAGCTTTTACTTTACAGTTGCTGTTTTTCCCTTTTCGAGTTGTACTTTACTTTCAGTTTGGGTTTGTATTCTGGCCCATTTACTTTTCCGCACTTTCAGTTGTACTCAGCTTGTTTAGTGTTTACTTTCCGCTTGTTTACTCTGTGGTGTGTGTTTACTTATCAAAGGCAATGCCTTCCCTTTTTACCGAAATTTACGCCTTGGTGCTAGTCGCCAGCCCCTGGCCTATGGAAGGCGGGCTTGGGGTAGTAACGGTACGGACCCCGAGGGCGGGTCGTGACAAATTGGTATCAGAGGAGTTCGGTTCTACCGCGAACTCTGATCTTTTCTATGTGAAGCAATAATGTTTAGCGTATTGAGTGTGGATATCAGTCCAGGGAGTCCAGTGTTGGTGCGGCGGCCGACGTATCCGTACACCAGGACCCTGACTTCTGATTTCCGACTTAATGCACGAAAACATTGATTGCGTGTGTGTTTCAAAGTTTTCTTTGTGATTACTTATAGCAGCTCACCAGGTATATTGTTCTGACCGTGGCGCACCTGTTTCCTTTTCAGGATGGCCCCACGACGGCAGCCAGCTAGGGTTCCGAGAGTCGAGCGAGACGACAGCCCACCGAGCGACGAGGCCTCGGTGCAGGGCCCTTTTCTAGTAGTGGCACCGGCGGTAGCTTTACCCGCCGAGCCCCCGATGCTTCCAGCAGCAGCCGCTGACGATGCACGTCGCCTCAGCGCACTGCATGAGTTTCAGCGCCAGCGACCGCCCAGGTTTCGCGGGGAGACGGATCCCCAGGCAGCAGAGGACTGGCTGGAGGCAGTAGTTCGAGTGTTTAGGCTAGTGAGGACACCAGCAGACCTCATGGTGATCCTCGCTGCGAGCCTATTACACGCAGCAGCAGGACGATGGTGGAACTTGATGCTCCAGGTGCACGATGAGGCATCTCTACTTTGGACGGACTTTGAGAGCCTCTTCCGCTCGGAGTTCGTCCCAGCCACCCTTCGTGCGGTGCGTATCCAGGAGCTTCTTCAGCTGTGGCAGGGCAGCATGACGGTCGCACAGTACTCGGCGAGATTTACCGATCTCTCGCGCTACTCGACCGACATGGTACGGGACCCATTCTTCCGGGCCCGGACCTTCGAGCAGGGTTTGAGACACGAGATCAGGGCATCGCTGATCTCCCTCAGCATACCGACTCAGACAGGAGTACTGGAGCGGGCCCTTCTGATCGAGAGCTTCCTTGCTGAGTCTACACCAGCACAGAGACCCACCGCAGGGCGGCACGTGGCGGAGTCATCTGCAGCAAGTAGTCGACGGATGACTCAGGGGTCCAGACAGACCAGACCTTCAGGCAGACGACCTCAGGGCACTGGCTCAGCAGTGCGGGGCACACAGCGCGGAGCCAGTCTTCCGAGAGGCAGACAGTGCTACTCGTGCGGCGGGCAGGGCCACATGGCTCGCGACTGCCCGACCCGTCGTGCCGAGGAGCAGCAGACAGTTGATGGACCACCGAGACAGAGGCAGAGGGTCGACCGTGGCGGTCCGCAGGGAGGAGGCGGACGAGGCAGAGGAGCTGGACGAGCAGCTGGTGGTGGCCGACGCTTTGAGGCTCTACCACCACCACCACCAGGAGGTCCACCCCGACCACAGGGAGCTGGCGGGCAGCGACAGGCACAACTCCAGGCAGCAGAGGCCTACGACCACGGCGCACCCGAGATGATTCGAGGTACTATCTGTGTCTATTACACCCTTGCTGCAGTTCTTTTAGACACAGGAGCGAGTCATTCTTTCATAGTCGCTGCCCTTGTTCGGAGCTCGGAGATTCCGACAGAGCCGTTGGCTCGATCCTTACGGCTAGAGACTCCTACGGGAGCAGACTCGACGATTACGCACTGGTGCCGGCAGTGTGAGCTTACTCTAGGAGGCGAGAGCTTCGGCTGGGATCTTCTTGTAGCAGCGTCGAGGCCTTATGACGTCATCTTGGGCATGGATTGGCTGTCTACGGTCCATGCACAGATTGACTGTTTTAGGCGCAAGGTGCGATGTGTACGCACCGACGGGAGCAGGTTCACCTTCACCGGCGAGAAGGGAGCCTTAGCAGCACAGGATGGACTTCCGCGGAGGAGAGGACAGCCCATCACTCATCAGTTGGCTAGCCTTATCCTTGGAGCAGTTGACGTGCGGAGTCCTGGTTTTCCTGCAGTGGTGGATCAGTTTGCGGACGTTTTTCCCGACGACGTTCCAGGGCTACCTCCTCGCAGAGAGGTAGACTTTTATATTGACTTGTACCCCGGGATAGCCCCGATATCCACTCCATCATATCGGATGTCCCCCGCCGAGCTTCGAGAGCTACGGGTACAGTTGGAGGACTTGCAGGGCAAGGGGTTCATCCGACCCAGTGTTTCACCCTAGGCTTCCCCGATATTGTTCGCCAAGAAGGCGGACGGGAGCTTACGACTTTGTGTTGACTATCGTTGCCTGAACCAGGTGACAGTGAGGAACAAGTATCCGCTACCGAGGATTGATGACCTCTTTGATCAGCTCAAGGGAGCACGGTGGTTCTCGAAGATAGACCTCAGGTCAGGCTATCATCAGCTCAGAGTCAGAGACGAGGATGTGCAGAAGACGGCCTTCAGATGTCGGTATGGCCACTATGAGTTCTTGGTTATGCCTTTCGGTGTAACCAATGCTCCAGCAGTGTTCATGGCTCTCATGAACAGGATCTTTCAGCCATACCTCGATCGGTTTGTCGTGGTCTTCATCGACGACATTCTGATTTACTCTACGACAGAGGAGGAGCACGCCTATCACTTGCGAGTTGTCCTTGACACACTCCGAGAGCACCAGCTTTATGGTAAGCTCTCGAAGTGCCAGTTCTGGATACGTGAGGTCCACTTTTTGGGACACGTTATCTCTGATGTGGGAGTTGCAGTGGATCCCGCGAAGATTGAGGCTGTGTTAGCATGGGAGCCACCCAGGAGCATGACTGAGGTTCGGAGTTTCTTGGGACTAGCTGGATACTATCGGAGATTTGTGCCGAACTTCTCCAGAGTTGCGGCATCACTCACAGCTTTGACGAAGAAGGGGAAACCCTTCGTGTGGTCAGACAGTTGTCAGCAGAGCTTCCAGGAGCTGAGGCAGAGATTGACTAGCGCACCTATCTTGAGGTTGCCTGAGGAGGGAGTAGGGTACGTAGTCTACTGCGATGCATCAGGGACCGGACTCGGATGTGTTCTGATGCAGGAGCGGGCCGTGATCGCCTATGGATCACGTCAGTTGAGGCCGCATGAGCAGAACTACGCTACCCATGACCTGGAGTTAGCAGCAGTGGTCTTCACTCTGAAGACATGGCGACACTATCTGATGGGCGAGCGCTTTACAGTCTTTTCCGATCATCAGAGTCTCAGGTATATCTTCTCGCAGAAGGACCTGAACCTGAGACAGCGACGATGGCTCGAGTTCCTCCAGGAGTATGACTTTGAGATAGTCTATACTCCTGGGAAGGGGAACGTAGTAGCCGATGCCCTCAGTAGGAGGACGGGCATTCAGCTACTTGAGGAGGCGACGAAGCAGCTAGCCTCTTTGCAGATATCCTTCGTGGATAGTGATGGAGCAGCCTTTCTTCAGTCTCTCACAGTCACCCCTCCACTACTGCAGCGAGTCAGGGAGGCACAGCATGGGGACGCTGACTGTGAGACACGGCGTGCACAGATATCCTCGGGACAGGCACCTGATGGTATCTCCCTTGGAGCAGAGCACGACATCCTTTTCAGAGGACGTACCATGGTACCAGTCGCATTGCGAGAGGAAGTGCTGAGGGAGTTTCACACTTCTCCTTTAGCGGTACATCATGGAGTGGCGAAGATGTACCAGGACCTCAGACGACAGCATTGGTGGCCGGGCATGAAGAAGGCAGTAGCAGAGTTCGTATCTCGATGCCTCACCTGTCAGCAGGTAAAGGCAGAGCATCAGGTACCAGCAGGCTTGGTACAACCCTTGGAGGTTCCGGAGTGGAAGTGGGACGACATTTCTATGGACTTCGTGACTGGACTTCCACGCACTTCAAGAGGTCACGACTCCATCTGGGTGATTGTTGACCGACTCACCAAGTCGGCACACTTCTTACCCATCAGAGAGCAGGGCTCAGTTGAGAGCTTGGGACGTCTCTACGTTCAAGAGATTGTGCGGCTCCACGGCGTGCCATCATCTATCGTCTCCGATCGGGATGCCCGCTTTACTTCCCGGCTTGGAAGGGGTTACAGGAGGCGTTCGGTACGCAGCTACGTCTTAGCACAGCTTTTCACCCTCAGACGGATGGTCAGACGGAGAGGACCATTCAGACTCTCGAGGACATGCTCCGCGCATGTGTCCTTGACTTTGGTCGTAGCTGGGAGGACCACCTACCTTTGGTAGAGTTCGCGTACAACAACAGCTTCCACTCCACCATCGGGATGGCACCGTACGAGGCGTTGTACGACCGACCTTGTAGATCTCCTTTGTGCTGGACAGACCCCGGAGAGTCAGCATTGGTGGGACCGGAGATGGTCCAGGCCACGACAGAGAAGGTCCAGGTCATCCAGGAGCGGATGAGGACAGCTCAGAGCCGGCAGAAGTCATATGCTGACAGGAGGCGGAGGCCACTGGAGTTCGAGGATGGCGACCACGTCTTCTTGCGGGTCTCACCTCGACGTGGTATTCGGAGATTTGGCCGAGGCGGCAAGTTATCTCCGCGCTTCATCGGACCCTTCCAGATTCTCAGCAGGATTGGCGAGGTGTCTTATCGCCTGGCTCTACCACCTCAGTTGCACCGGGTGCACGACGTCTTCCACGTATCCCAGCTGAGGAGATACGTGCACGACCCGACACACATCATTGACCATGGGGAGCTTGACGTTGATGATGGGGCGACTTTTACGGAGGTCCCGGTGGAGATAGAGGATCGACAGGAGCGGGTCCTGCGTGGGCGATCGATTCCTCTTGTGCACATCAGATGGAAGCACGGGAATCTCCAGGAGAGCACATGGGAGCGGGAGGCTCAGATGTGTACTCAGTACCCTCATTTGTTTCCCTAGTTTTTGATGTATCTTTACGGGGACGTAAATCCCTGAGGTGGGAGTAATGTAAAGACCCGTAAAATTCAAGGGAAATTTTTTCTTAATTTTCTTTAGAATTTTACAAGAGCGCGGTTTCAGACGGCACCTGATTCCGAGGCCCGGAGTGCCCGGAATTAATTTCCGAAGTTTGGCTCGGGTACGTTCAGTGAAAGAACGAGCGGGAATTCTTAACTTTTGATCCGGTGCTCGGAATTGAAATCCGAGGGAACCGATGAACTCGCAGCGCCGATATTCGCTTAAAGAGACCTTTTCGGGAGTTGCGTTTGTTGCGGGTTGAAAGTTAAGTTTTGGGGTTTTCAGTTGAGTTAAATAAAATTTGTGTAAGACAAATTTTATTTTTTAGTTTGTTAAAAACCTACCAAAGGGGGTTGGAAGTGGGACCCACACCCACTTAACCTCCCTTGGGAGGATTAAGTGTGGTGGGGCCCACACGAACCCCTAGTATTTTCAAATTCCCTTAACCCCCCTCTTTAATGGCTTAAGTTACTTAATTAATTTTGGGAGTTAACTCTTTTGAATTTCAAACATTTGAAATTCTTTTGTGTTATGTGTTAATAAAATAAGATGTAATCTTATTTGATTATGGGTTGTTTGTTTATTCCCTTGAGAGATTTTTGAGAGCTTCCTCTTCATCTTCAAGCTCTGACGAAAAACGAAGAACGCTCAAACTCCGGCGAAGAACGACGCCTCTCTTCTTCGTCCTCGGTGTCAACAAGAGGGAACACTGCTTCCTCCTCGGGCCTTCTTCGTCGGCAAACGAAGATTCGCCAACGACATATCTCTTCGGGCATAACACTTCGTCAACGGATTTGACGAACGACTACCGCGACGCCCGACCTCCGCGACGCCGTCTTCCGCGGACATAGTCAAATCCTCGAACTTATACCCGAGGTAGGGGTTGTTGATTTCATTTTGGTTTCCTTATTCCTTTTCTTGCTCGTAGATCGCATGTCTACGTGAGGCATTTAAATATTTTATATAAGTGTTATTGTTAACGCGAGGGGGGCCGGACCGCACGAACACGGCCGAACCCCCCTCCGTCGTTCATGTTTATTCATGCGGGTGGAAGCAAGTGGCGTGGTGCCGTCGCACCACGCGGATGATCGTACAAATAATTTACGCGGCGCCGTCGCGCTACGTCAAGGAAAAATCTTCAAGAACGCGACGCCGTCGCGCCGCGTTGAAAAGAATCATGGCACGGCGAAAGGGGCGCGGTGCCGTCGCACCGTGCCGGATGACGAACACCGCGGCCGGTTCCGGGCCGCGGCGGGACGAGGAGACCGCGGCCGGTTCCGGGCCGCGACGGAAGAGAAGACCGGCGGCCGGGCCGCCGGCGTCGGAAGCCGAAGAAGGGGACCGGAAATTCCGGTCCCGTTTGAGAAAACCGGCCGGCCAGCTGGCCGGCCCGATGTCTTAAAAACCGGGGGAATTAATCCCCCGGCCAACCCATAAAACCCCCCCCCCCTCTTAAAGAGGGGGGCGGTTCTTGAAGGAGGGGGGCAGCCGGCCCCCCCTGGTTCTCTTAAATAAACCGGCCCCCACGTGGGGGCGGTTTCAATCAAGGGCGCGGCAATTGTCGCGCCGTATTTCCAGGAACCGCGGGGCTTAGCCCCGCGTGCCGCCACCTCGCGGCGCCTGGCCGCCGCGGCCCGCCGCGCTGCCCCGCCGCCGCGCCGCCGCGCCGCCGCGCCGCCGCCCGCCGCCGCCGCCCGCCACCGCGCCGCCCAGGGGGGGTCTGGCCGGGTCGGCCCGGACCCGGACCCCCCGTTTCGAACCAGATTTGGTTTTTCGCCCATAACTTGAGCCTCGGACCTCCGAATGACGAACCGTCTGCGGAAACGCGATCCTTGAATCGAGACGGTCGTTTCGGTATATCGCACTCAAGGTTTCGGTATACTTTGTGTTCGGCCGGGTTGGTTCGTTCACGAAACCAACCGGGCCTTCGGAGCGGAAACGCTCATATCTTGAGCTACGGACGTCCGATTGACATGCCGTCAGTCGCGTAGTGTTCCTCTTAGTGAGACGGATCTTTTGGAATACTCTGCCCGAGGTTTGGACGCAGGTGGAGTACGGTCGGGTTGGTTTAGCCTTAAAAACCAACCGGGCCCCGGAGACGAAAATGCCAATAACTCTCAGACCGGGCGTCCGATCGACGCGCCGTCTGTTGCGTTGAGTTCCTTTTGACGATACGGAACTTTTGGATACATCAACTCTGGTCTTTGTGACAGTTGATGTATCAGCCTCTCGGCTCGTGGAGCGGACCCTCCGTACGAGCCTGCTGTGTGCGGGAACCCTAGTACTGGCTGCGACTGTTCTTCTGCTATGACTGCTACTGTGACTGCGACGACGACAGTACAGAGATCCTGTGTGGATTCGACGACGACAGTACAGAGATCCTATGTGGATTCGACGACGACGACTACAGCACTCAGCGATCCTACGTGGATCAGTGCTACAGGTCCTGTGTGGGCCCGATCCTGTGTGGGTCCTTGCGCTCAGCGGTTCTGTGTGAGCCAGCGCCTACAGGTTCTGTGTGAGCCCGATCCTGTGTGGGTCTTCTGCGGGGATTAGTTAACTATCGATCCTTCGTGGGTCCGACGACTTAGATAGATCAGTGATCATCTTTATCGTCCTTGAAGAATTATACCTGTGTGAGCTGAATCCTGTTTCTTTCCTGTGTGGATTGTGTTGTGCAATCCTGTGTGGATTATGTTTTGCTTTCCTATGTGGAATACGTATACTTTCCTGCGTGGACTGAGTTTTACTTGGGCTCGGAGGTTGGAGCGTATTTTAATTGATGACTTAGGTATATGTATGGGCATATACCTAAGCAGTGTCGGTTGTTACATCGTGATTGTACTTTTCTTCGTGGTTTATCCTTTGTGGATTTGAGAGACCTTCAGGGGTCTCGGGGTCCCTACTGAGTAGCTTATACTCACCCCTGCACGGGCTTTGCCCGCACTACGTTGTGTTGGTTGCAGACGACGGACAGCGTTGACCTTAGCTGAGGCTTGTAGAGCGGGACGGTACCCGGAGGTGGACCACTGGGCGGGACGTACACGGAGCGGACGGCGGGACCCGTGGAGCAGAGGAGCTATTTGTATCCACCCTTCAGGTGGGATTTCCGGTGGACAGCTCGGAGTAGCAGCTTTTACATTACAGTTGCTGTTTTGCCCTTTTCGAGTTGTACTTTACTTTCAGTTTGGGTTTGTATTCTGGCCCATTTACTTTTCCGCACTTTCAGTTGTACACTGCTTGTTTAGTGTTTACTTTCCGCTTGTTTACTCTGTGGTGTGTGTTTACTTATCAAAGACAATGCCTTCCCTTTTTACCGGAATTTACGCCTTGGTGCTAGTCGCCAGCCCCTGGCCTATGGAAGGCGGGCTTGGGGTAGTCACGGCACGGACCCCGAGGGCGGGTCGTGACACGTGTGGTCAAAGGTTCATTACATCCAGAATTATATTCATGATTTGGATATCATATATATAATATATATACATAATATACATGTATTTATAATATTAAATAATCATTTATAGGCAAGAAATTAAATGCACCGTTCATAGAGACGGTAAGTCGTACGTACGCATGAACGCTACTTTCATTTCTATGTCATTTTAATGGAATTAAAGCTAAATGAGGGGTATGTATATTTTAATTCCAGAATTATATTAATCATTTTTATGTAACATAAATAATATATAATAACTTTAAATCCATCCTTTAAACATCCCACATATGTCATTAACGAATCAAATCACGTTGAGGGGGCGGTAGCCCGCACTTCCTCATATGAAATTATCTTATTTGCACAACATGAAAAGAATGAAGGTATGTTTTAAATATAAAATATAGAAGCATATATTAAAAATAAATACCATATATATCATATATAAAATACATTGACATCATAATGGACACCTTTAAGGTTTTTAAAAGAATATTGAACACTCATCGTTTCGTGAGGCAGAAAATCGCCAACCACATAAACAGTACGTTCTTTAACAATTAGACGAAGGTGTGTGTAATTTTAGCTCAAAACATTCACATAAAAACATACTAGTATATTTAAGATAATGGTTTTGTTACAAATGAATAGAATAAAAAGAGTTTATGGGGTTGGAAAAACAAAATAAAACATAAGAACACAAGATAAAACAATAACTTTAAAACGGGTAACTCTCTTCGATTTAATCTCAAAGTCTTCCTTGGAAACGATTATGCCCAAAGTGAGGCTTCAATGATGAATATAGGTATGTGGAGAGATGAAATGGGCAGGGTTTGGCCGAGAAAAAGGCTTCAGAGGTGTGTGTAACGTGGTAGAGGTGGGGGGCTTTTATAAGAGGAGAGGAGGGGCACTCATGGAAAGTTATAAATGTTTACTTTATTGTAAAATGATTTTCGGATTTTATAGGTCCCACATTGATATAATTAGAGGATAAGGTGATAAGGGTTCGAAATATACTCATCCAATAGGACTTTTACAAGTGTAATTCTTAGATGTTACATTATCTTTTCACTTTATTTAAATCATTCATTAATGAGGTAATCGCTTCATCATCAGGATGTCATAAATAATTTAATTTATTTAATGTCTAAAAATTATAAAACAAAATACTATGATGTATGAAATGTTTTTATCTTTCTAATTACTATTTATAGTCAAAAATAGGACATTTATAAACCCATGTAAATTTTTTTTTAGTAAAACAACTCATTTTTGTGAGATTTTTATTTTAACTTTAAATATAAAGTTATTTATGTCATTTTCCTACCAAGTGGCTCCATGGGGTCCCCAAGTTTACCCATGGATTTTCTTGGTTGGCCATGACACATCCAATAAGTTTAGGGCATGTTTCTAGGTCATTTCATATTATTAAAACATTATTTTTACCTTAAACTACATTAGTTACCTCTAATCGTGATTAAAAACATAAAAGTTATTATTCCCCAAAAAAATTATTTTAATACCATTGAACCAAATTTCACTTCTTAATGAAAACCATGTATGTCGTATTTTTGAAATTCAAAACATAGAGGTGGTAAAATTTCATTTAAATGGAAAATTAGTTTTTATAAGTACCACTTAGTGGTTTCACTATTCATCAAAAATTGATGTTTTTAAGAAAAAACCCAAAACTTCACCCTAAGCTATATTTGAAATTCCGATTTCAAAAATTAAGTCTATTTTACAAAATTCAAAACATATATGTTTCATTAATTAATTAAATAATTAATTCCCTCTGTTAGAGAAAATAGTGTGCTTTTATGAAACAATAAGTATCAAAAGATTGACAGTAGTTTAAGTCCGTTTTCAAAGTTAAATTAATTCCAATGACCACTATTGGATTAAATGGTAAAAATATATTCTAATTTTACTTTAAAAAAATCAAAATATAATATAATCATATTAATAAATTAGATTAAAAAGTGGTTTTGAATTAAAATACAACATTTTTCACTATTCATTAAAAAAATGAACTTTATTGTAATGATACCAAATTCTTATACAATGTAAATTTTGATACCTCGATTCTAAATAAAAATTTAGTTCTGTCAAATATAACACATAAAATTTTCAAAAAGGGGATTTAAAAGAGGTTTTCCATAAAAAGGCGGTTAATCGACCTTCTAAAGAATATTAGAATGTTTATACTTAAAATTGAAATCATTGACATTTTTAATCCTCTAAAATTTATTGTAAAAAGTAATAATATTTGAAAAACATATAAAATCATTTTGTAGTTAGTTCTGTTCATTCCCTCCATTACAACGGCTAGGTGTTAACTACTATTTAAAATAATATTATTATAATGAAACGTAAGATTTCAAAGGAACTCGTTGTCGCGTATTGGGTACGCCATCGAGCATAGAGTTCCTATTAATGTAATATAAATATTTTTTTCACAAATAGTGATAAATATAAAAATGTCATATTCTTTATTTACCAGGGGTGTTACATTTATTATGATACAAAACATTTATATTGTATTGAAGTTTTTGTGATATATTTTGATTGTTGATGTGTTATTTGTATACCATTCATGGTTTATGGTTAATGTGTTGACATTTCGTATGCTAGTATTAATAAAAATGTTTATGTTATATTTTAACCTTTTTAAATGAGGAATGTATTGGACTTTGTAAGTGACGGTTGGAGCCCGCTGTAGGTCCTCCATACATCGGTATGTATCATGAGACAAGTAGACATGGAATTGGCCGAGGCCTTTCCTAATTTGATATATGGTCTTGGTCGAGGCCTTAATCATTTTTAGGAGTCTTGGCCGAGGCCTTAACAAAATGTTTCAGATTGTTTGTCATTATACATTAACTCATTATGGAAATAATATTGATGGTTTATTTGGTCATTCGACTAGTATAATTCCCATGATTATGTTTTATTATGGAACTATTTAATCATCTCATATTTCTACCATAAATCTATTCATGTTTATTATTATCGAAGGCATGCAGTTTCAATTATTCACCATGTTTAATATTTATGTTATCTTCTTCTGTATTGCATTCCCTTACTAAGCGTTTGATCTCACCCCTTTCTATGTATTATTTCCCACAGGATTCCAAGAAGTGTATTGTGATTAATATAAAGGGTTAAGATAATGGAATAATAGAGTTTATAAAGGATTATTTATGTTCTTTTGTATTTTATAAAGTGTAATGTAACATTCATGTATGAAATCTAGTCTTCCAAGACTATTAAATCGATTGGTCCTTCTGGACTTGATTCCTTGTAATCATGAAAATGTATTAAAACAGTGCACCTACTTTGGGTAACTGGGGTCGAGGCGTTACAGTTGGTATCAGAGAAAGTTTATCACAAACCATGGAACCTAGATTCAGATAAACTCTAATTAGAGCACATAGCCCTAAGATAGAATTTGAGGATTAGTATATAAGAACTTCCCAGAATTTTGGTATTGTAGAGATTTTTTGATTTTTCCAAGAAATGCATCCCTGTCTGGATATGAGCAGGTAGAGGTGGATCTGGTACAGATGTACCAAGGGGTAAAACATGAAAAAACCGCTTTGATCTAGACTCAAATGGGAACTGGGGCACGACAACGGGCCTTACTGAACTCTTGGCTACGACACTCCCAGGGGATATTCTTAGGTTAATTCACATTTTCATTACAATCAATTATGATAGATTTATGAGAAAATACATCCTCAAAGAAAACATTTTTATGATTATATCAAAAAACATTTCAAATAACATTAGGTATTTTACTAGTTTGGAATTACGAATTATGATTCATAAACTGACCTAGTGTATGCCATTCTTTAGAAATGGCGCCCAGTAGAAGGAATGAAAACTCCAGCAATACATATGATACAAAGAGTAAGTAGGATCATATCTTTATTGGTATTAATCCAATAGTCTCCCACATATTCTCATCATATTAAGAAATTGTATCATGTGTTAATATGATAAGTAAATAATTCTCTGATTCCTACGGCATTGAAGGGAAGAAAGAGAAGAAAATGATTGAAGAGCGAAAGATGGATAAAGGGAAGAGGGGAAAGAAGGATTCTCCCATATGTGATTACTGTGGAAAGAATCACCTTGGTAAATGCTTGATGGGAATGTGAGTTTGTTTTAAGTGTTGAGAAAGAGGACATCAAGTATGTGATTACAAGGATAATAAAAAATGTTTCATACGTAAAAGATTCATCTATAAGGAGTTGGGACACTACGTGGATCATTGTACATATCATCATAGTATTCCCCAAATGATGCTAATGAACAATAATCAAGCTACGATACTGACACAGATGAAGAGTAATGACTAGTTTTCTTATGTTGTTGTTAATGAATTGTTTCATTTGAGTGTTGTATCAACGATGTACTGGTAATATAAATTATCGAAATAAATAAGGATTGCACTGTAGTACTATTTTATTGAAGATTTGAGATTATATGGTAATATGAAAAGTGACTCAATAGTAAGTTTAACTATTTTTGAAAAAAAATCGTTGAAGGAAAGTTAATCCTTAATATAGTCCTGATACTGAGGTAGTAATTTTGAAATAAGAAATGGTTGATTTGGATAAATTATAATGGATATTCTTGACTACTTTGGCAATGATTAATGGTTTTTTTATTTAATCATTGTTGTAGTATTAAACAGTATTGTATATAAGGAAGATATCTAGTATTCTATAAGGAATAAGGGAGCATGAATGTAATCAATAAGGTTTTATGGTAATTCCGGGTGTTATCATGTTTTAAATGAATACATGATGAAAATATTCACATGTTATTACGTGGTAAAAGGGATCTTCATTGTGTTTACATTCAATATAAATTTTGGATTGTGAGTTTGGATCGAAGTATTTTGGATAAGTAAAAAGGATGGAATCGATAAGGATTGACATTCCATACTATTGTTAAGGTTAATTTATTTCTTGAGATTATATTTAGATTACCATAAAAAGGACATCTCGGAGGTCGGGCGACAACCCGTCGCGTCAGGCAAGGTCGTGACACTTGAACCCACAATCGAAGGATGAAAATGGTTCATCACATACCATTGGACTATGTGATATCTTGGATTGTATAATTTAGTTTCTTTTTAAAATGTCTGATAGGTGAATTATATATTCATTATTTTTGGAACCCTATACAATTTGGATAAATAAAATATTTTTTGGAAATCATTTGAAATGAAAGATGAGTTTGTGGAAGGAATTAGTTGAAGGATGAAAATATACTTGTCAAGTATATATATTTTTCCTCTTATTCTATGGATAAAATAATTCTTAAACATTAGGGAGGGGATCATAAAACCAAAAATGTGTTTTCCTAATACCTTATGTTTTGTTGAACCGATGCTATTTTAATTCATCATAGATTCATGGGTTTGAGGTCCTCAATTTTACACTTGTTTGTGATTGATAACCTCAATCAAATCCTATAAATAATTAATTTTTCATCCAATTATGTGTCCTTAATTTCCACAGATGTTCTAATAATTGAGATGATAATTTGGTGGTGACATTTTCAGTTCCCTTTCGCTATTATTAAGAATAAATTTTATTAACCGAATTTCTGATGTGTGTTTTCCACAAAGGAATTTTTCTATTTTTAAGCTTTTATTCACAAAGAACAATTTTAAATTGTATAGAAACAATTTATTGAATTAGGGGAGAATATAACACCCCAATATTTCATAGAACGTTATTTCATCAAAGTAATTCGATAACTAGCACTACACAGAACACCGATTTCAAGCGCCCAATGACTTACCAAACTAACTGTTCAAAAGCGGTAATGAATAGTATTAACTGAATTTTGAACTGAATATAATACTTATAATTTTAGAATCCTTATTATGAGTTTCTTAGACATAATGTAAGGACAAATTCAATTTTTTAGATAAAGGAAGTATTTTTCAGAAAATGAAATTTTACCGCCTTTTGAGGGAGAACACATCTTAAATACTATATTTGACACTATTATATATATTAAATTTGACAAAATAAACATATTCATTAGAATCTAGAGATAAAAATTTAGTTTTGATAAATATTTTGTATTTTTCTGGTAAGTTTCATATTTTGTGGAATAGTGAAAAATACTAAATTTTAATTAAAAACAAGTTTTTTAATCGAAATAATTTAGAGTGTTAAGTTATAAATTTTAATGGTTTGGAAGTCTAAATAAATTATATTTTTACCATTTAATACAATTCTAGTCATTATAAGAAATTTCACTATGAAATTGGACCTAAACAAGTGTCAATCTTTTGATAGTTATTATTTCTTAAAAATACGCCTTTTGGTATTGACAGCGGGAATTAATTTTAAGTTGATAAATGCAACATCTATGTTTTTATTTTGGTAAAATAGACTTCATTTTTTAATTCATAATATCTAAATTAGCTTAGGGTGAATTTTCAGTATTTTTCTGAAAACATTCAATTTTTGATGAATAGTGAGAACACTGAGTTATAGTTTAAAATTGAATTTTTATTTAAATAATAATTTATTATATTTAAATTAATTAATATGAAAATAGATACATAATACCTAAATATGGTCAATTTAATGCATTATATTCAGTTTATAATAATTTTAGATATATATTTTTTTTGAACTTTTCACCTTCTTTTACCGACCTCCTAGGAGAATTTGAAAATTCACCTAAAACATAATTTTAACACTTCTGTGAGTTGAATTTAGAAAATCCAAGAGAGATGGTTAATTTAAATGAGTAAAATTTGGTTCAATAATATAAAAATATTTTTTGGATAATAGTATGTTTTGACTTTTATTTACCACAGTTAAAGGTAAATAGGGTAATTCAAGGTAAAAAGAGTATTTTAATAATTCAAAATTGCCTTAACACATCTCCTAAAATTATTTTTTTAGTAATTTCCAACCATGGGCATCCATGGGTCGATGTTGGGACCCCATTGAGTCACATATGAATGATAATGTCAGTTTAGATTAATTAATTAAAAGTAAAGGAAAAATTGACATAAACAAAAATCCATTAGTAATTAATTTTTATAGGATGTTATATAAGCAATATATTTTATTATAAATATTAATCAGAAATCTAAAATTATTTACTAAATCATGGTCTTTTTTTATAATTTTTAGACATCGAATAAATTTTATTATTTATGACACAATAATGATGCAGTATTTACATCATTAATAAATGATTTAAATAAAGTAGATTATAAATATTAAAATAATATCTGAAACATGTCCAATTATTATTGGATTATTTTATTTTGACCATGATTCATCTTATATTTTACCATAATGTTTTTTGGTCCTTTATAAATCGAATATCATTATATAACAAAATAATATTTTCTCACTTTCCTAAAGAGCCCATGCTCCCCCTTATAAAAGGAGACCACTTCTAACTAGTTCCTCAGACCTCTCAAGCCTTTTGGCTAGTCCAAACTCTGCCAAATTATCTCCATACATCCCTCTACTCCTCGTAGAATCCTTACCTTAGGCAGAAGGCCCTTCAATAAGTCCTTTTGGTTCAAACCAATGGTAGTTAACCAAATTAAAGGTAACAATTTCTCTTAACTTATTTCCTTTTATTTTACTTATCCAACCCCTAAAATCATTTTATTCCATTATTTTATAACAACACCAGTATAATCAATATACTAGTCTGTTTTTCTGTGAAGGATTATAACTACACTTACACACATGCCATCTAATGGGTGAAAAACATAATGTTTCTGTGCATGGAAAACTAACGCCTCTCAAAACGATGATTGTTCAATTACCTCTTACCGCCTCTCATGGAGACCATTATGATGGAACATTATTTATATATGATATATATTATTTTTATGTTTTGTTCATGCTTTTATATTTTTCTTTTATATCATACCTTAAATGTTTCCATTATGGGTAAACTCAATAATTTCTTTTTTGGAAGTGTGGACTACCGCCCCTTCAAAGTGATATGACTCATTAATATCATATGTGGGATGTATAAAGGATTGATATAATGATATTATATATGATATTATACTGGAATTATAATATACCTATGTATAATTATGTTTTAATTCCATTAAAAAAAGAAATACAAATGAAAGTAGCGTTCATGCGTACGTACTGCTTACCATCTCCATGAACGGTACATTTCATTTATTACCCCAAAATGATATGTATTGTTATAAATACATGTATATAATGGATATATATGATTTATATGATATCTAAATCATGAATATAATTCTTGATATAATGAACTTTTGACCATGTGAACAAATAGTAACTATAAGGTGTTTATTTTTTACTAAAGTGCCAAATATCGACAAAACGAACGTTATTAACTTAAATGATTACATAATGTTTATAACATGGTAATAAGTTATATAAAAAGAATTATAAACTTGAAAATGATTCCTAATCAAGTATAAATTAACATTATTTTATTATTCAGGATATTTAAGAAGGAACGGGCCAAGTCGGACATGAGGTAAGGGGTGTTCATCTCACTTCTCATTCCTCTGATATCCATGCAATAATTACCAATATTTCCTTTTTTGTGGTGTATGTACTGCCCATAATTGTATTAATTGTTTAATACACATTAATTTATTTGTATTTACTTCTTTATTTTATGATTATTCTTTCATGGGGTCTATGTTTCGTAAGTTACCAAATTGGTAAGGGTTAATTTCACAATCTCTTCATTATCCGAGGTTGTTTATATGTAATTTTCTACAGGAACCTCTTTATCATCCACATCCATGTTTCTTAAAAACGTATTTCAAAACATTCATTATATTTTTTATACATTGGGTAAAAGTAATTTCTACCATTGTTTGACATTTTATAAGATTTTTATAAATGAATCTTTCTGTCATTTTCCAAACAAGGTCCTTTTTAACCTTTTTGACAATATGATGATAAGAATGTTTTTTTAACTTATAAGGTGGGTTCAGATATTCTCCACCATTATAGCTTCCCATAAAATCTTATAATAATATTTTCAAAATAAATGTTTTCTTTATAATTATGTGGCTCTTAAATTATTTCAAAATATAAAGTGTTATTTCTTTAAAAAAATGTTTTTATTTCATCTATGTCAACATCCTTTATTGGATTTTAAGATTATTTGATGTTGATTTATTATGATACAAAACATCCATATTGTATTGAACGTTTGGTGATATGTTTGACTATGGATGTGCAATTTTTATACCATTCATGGTTTATGGTTAATGTATTGACATTTCGTATGCTAGTTTTAATACGAATGTTTATTTTATATTTCAAACTTTTCATATGAGGAATGTATTGGACTTAGTAAGTGACAGGTGGAGCCCGCTATAGCGCCTTGATGCATCGGTAGGTCTCATGAGAAAACTAGACATGGAATTGGGTGAGGCCTTTCGTAATTTGATATATGGTTTTGGCCTAGGACTTAATCATTTTTAGATGTCTTAGCTGAGGCCTAGGAAAAATGTTTCAGAATGTTCGGCATTATACATCCCTCATTATGGAAATAATATTAATTGTTCATGTGGTCATTAGACTAGTATAATACCCATTATTATTTTTTAATATGGCACTATTTATTATGTTTCATGATTATTTTTTATTGCTGAAGGCATGTGGTTTGAATTATTCACCATGCTTAATATTTATGTTATCTTCCACTGTATTTCTTACCCTTACTGAGCATTTGAGCTCACCCCTTTCTATGTTTTACTTTTCTTAGGATTCCAAGAAGTCTATTGTGATAGATATGCAGGGTTAAGCTAAAGGTAATAATGGTGTTTTTAAAAGATTATATATTTTGTGTTGTATGTTATAAAATGTAATGTAACATTCATATATGTAATATATTTTCAAAGACTGTTGAACTGATTGGTCCTTCGGGACATGATTCCTTGTAATCATACCAATGTAATAAAATAATGCACCGAGTCTGGGTAACTGGGGTCAGGGCATTACATAATTAATAGTTTTGTTTTAAAATATAATTATTGTATAAGTGGAATCAAACAATAGGGTATTCCTCTGCATCATTGGCTAACAGCTTTGGGACAGGTTTATATGACTTTATATGTGTCATTCAGAAATACGGATATTCATCTAATTCATTTCTGTGAATTCCATGTAACAACGTTATATTTTATGATGTTTTTCCCTAAAAAAATATTATTTTATTCTATATTTTTAATTACATGTAATGCTGAGTTTAGTTTTCATTACATGGAACACAGTGTTTATCGTAAATTAAATGTAACACCCAGTTTAAACGAAACGTGACATACAGTTAACATATTTTTATATCCTATGTTTGTGACCACATCATAGTTTAAATGGTGGGTATTTATAGGGTTAAATAAATTATGAAGATATATGGTTTACACATATATATAATATGATTTAATTGTTGAAAATTTTTTTAAAAATGAAAATAAATGCCATTAGAAAATCAAATACATATTTCATAGAAAAACTATTTTATGTGCACAAACATGTTTTGTTTCAATATATTAAATAATTAATTTTTAGTGAATGATATAAATAAGATATATATTGATTATATATTCAGTAGAAAATTTACTATTCATATTTTGTGTTTTTTAGTCATGACATTAGAAAAATCTAATTTTTTTAAACAATATTTTTCTAAAATGAATTTTGATCAAAATTTTCAATCTCATTATAAAATTAATTTTTGAAACTGCTTTGAAATTTATTTGATAGAATTATTTTAAAAAAATAATTTTAAAAGTATATTGTATTGATTTTTTCTAATTTTCCGAGAATAAAAATTTTATGATGAATAGCGAAAAATATTGTATTTATTTTTTACTCCCTTTCATTTTAAATAATTTATAAGCATATATTTTTTTAATATAGTTTTAAACGTAAATTAGATAATTTATATATAAATTAATATAATTTATTTCATTGGAATCAATTTTATCTATAACTTTTATATAAAAAAGAGTTAATGTTTTGATTATTATCTCTTTGGAAAATAGGTTTCTCATTGCTTTTGTGGGGTAAATTTTAAGTTAATTTTTTCTTTTTATTTGAATATAATTATAAAAAAATGATCCCAGTTTTGTATTCATAATAATTTCAGTCATACATTAAGGAAAAAATGGATCTTTTCAATTATGAATAGTAAATTAAGTAATAATTAATTATGTAGGATATGGTGAAAAATAGATTATCTTGGGTTAAAATAAAAATATATGGGGTAAAATGACCATTTAATTGATTGAAAACCATTTATATGGAAATAATTTTACATTATCACCACTAATGTTCATGAATTTCCCATTGTGAATCCTTTTTGAACATATAATATGTGAGTACAACTTTTTCTTTTTAAAATTTCAAGTGTGACACTCTAACCACTTATAAAAGGCCAACCATCTCCTATCCTATTAATTCTTACCAAACCCTTTTCATCAGGAATTAACAGACCAAATTTCATCCACAATTCCATGAAAAAAATAAATATAACTTGGTGAGGTATTACTGAAAATATTGTAAGGAATTAGTGTAAACATAAAGCGGTTTTTTGACTAAGAGGTAGAGTTTTTAACTACGATTCATTAGTTTAATTATTTTATTTCACAAAATATAGTACAAATAATATAAAATAAAAAACTACATTTTATATAATTAATTTTTATTATAATATTTTAATAACCTTTATCAATCCCCACATCCATCAAGATATTAAATCATCACCCACGTGTATGGTGAACTACCACCTGGCATATAGATGTTTTTAATTTGGCATCACTTCCTCCCACATATTGGTATAATGATGGATTGAATGTTTACATTTCATTATTTTGATATTATAAAACTTTTACAATTATAATAACACATATAAATTCCTACCATCAAACCTATTTGAAAAAATATAATGCCACACCTGATTATGGGGGAATACCAACCCGCGAACCAATGTGATGTGTTTTTCAAATATAATTTACATTGATTGTAATAATGATATATAAAATTAATATATTTTATACATGTAACATAATTATACATATTTAATTATTATATCACATATACCATCTTACATTCCATTATGTGGGGGATGTGATATTTTCATGAATGTGTATAGAGGACTGCTACCTCACAAATCGATGTGATTATTAATCACTAACAATTTAAATGGATGTTTATTGGGATATATTATATGAAAATATTTTATATATACTAAATAAAACTTATTTTTTAATTATAAAATATTATTTCACTTTCCTTTATTTCATACATTATGGAACTAGAATCAATATTCATGATAATGTGTGACCTACCATCCCCATGAATAGTGTGTTTTATTTTCTATCAATAACATTCATTGATTTATAAAAATGATTATATATATAATATATATGATAATTATATCATCTATAGAATAATTTATATTATGAATTCATTATAAAGAATGAGTACTAAAAAAAAGAAATCAACACATACCCAATAAATAATGTAGTTATTACTCAGAATGTGATTTTAACATGGAATTGTTAATAAATAGTTAATAAATAGATGTTAGTAAATCATATGTGGTATGATATATATAATTATAATTTTGTAATATTTTTATAATAAACATATATTTATTTTATAATATGTTTTATCTTGTATTATGTATTTCCATGCCATTGGTAAGGGATTTATATCTCAATTTTTTATTGTGATACATATGAAATTTTTACCACATGTTTCTTTAATGTTGTATATATACTAACATTTAATTAATTTAATGACTATTCTATTGAAAATTGTTATTGTTTAAATATCTATTTAATTATATATCTTTCGCCCAGTTCACAGTTCAAATATTAACAAATTTGTGTGTGTTTTTTGTCAAATTTTTCCATCTATCAGAGATACATTGGGTTATCTACCTATCTTATTTTATGACATGTGTATACTGCACCATATAAATTTAATTTAATTAATATCATTTTATTAATGTCATTAAAAATTTCATATGGTTTTATAATTTAATGAGACTTATATTATAATATTATCAAAGTAGAAACAATTTTATAATTCAATCTCATTATTTATTGGGATTGCATATATTTATGATTAAGATGGTGAAATTTTCTGATTTATCTCACATTAACCACATGATATTTTTATCCAGTGGTAATTTATTTATAGTATAAATTTTTAATCCCTTTTATCTCTCTATTTAATGATGATCTTTACAGTTTTTTTTCTAAAAATTGACATTATTTCTCTCTTCTACTGAAAACACTTCTTCCATATATATCTATGTTATAAGAAAAATAAAAAATGATTTAATGTAAATTGGTATTTTTGAAAATTTATTTTAACCATTTTTCAATTTTAAAAGAAAACATGAATGGAATATTATGTTCATTTTCAATACAAGGACAATTCTAATTTCATATAAAATGTGATAGGAATATTTTCCTAACAAATGTGACGTTTTAAAAATTCATGACCACATAATTATTTAAATAATATAATATATGTTTCATGAATATTCTAAATGAAATGTCTTGTTAATGTTTTTATTTTAAAAATGTTTTTTCATGTTTAAATTATATTTTCATAAAAAAAATTGTGAAATTATATCGTAAATATTTTTCTATATGTTTTCATTTTTTTCAATGAAACTTACGTCCAATATATTTAAAAAATGGTAGTTTTCTAAAGCTTTTTCAATGAAATATTTTTCCCCATGAAATTTTCCAAGTGAACTTACAAAATCATAAAACATCTAAAATGACATCTTCTGATGTTACATATGATTTAATGGGGATCTAAACTGAGGATACTAATCATATTCTTTCTATGAATTATTTATGTTTATGAAAATCATTTCCTTTTCATTGTTTTTTCTAGGATGATATTTTTATGAACCCATTTCCCTACATGGTATCAAGATGATAAATGTGTTATGAGATCCACTTTATTTAATTGTTTATTATATGATGATTATTTTATGAACTCCCAGTACATGTATATATGATTATCATTATGATATTATTTGGAACTATATATACGTCTAATTCATGGGGTATTGATTGATATATAAATATATAAAACATACCGGAATAAAGACTAAACCCAATTCATTAATGGTATTTCTCAACAGTTATAGTCCTATGAGTGAACCTTCATTACTCTGATGGAATGGCGAGTGAACCCATTCCACTATCATTTCATTTTAATTGATCCTCGACTAATATGGATATGATTTTCTGTTATTATTTTTATTCTAGAATTCATAATCTTAAACATATGTTATCAACTCATGTTTCATATTCTATGATTCCATAACGATCCCTTTCTTATGAAAAAAATATTTATTCCATGACTCAATATTATTATCTTTGATATATAGGGAATAGTTTTGGAATGTAATTCTTATATTATCATACCCTTATCCTTTGGTTTATTTATTCATCTCATTTATTTTCCCTATTTATGAATTTGGTGTCACCCAAGAATATCATTCCATTCCCCATGTTATGAGTAATTTTATTATGTATGATATATCCAATAAGGGTGATATTTACGAACAACATAGGGGGAGATGATGTAGTTTGAAAATAAACCAGTTGTTTATGTTTCATTGTTTCCAACAGAAACATACCTTTATGATTATTAGGAATTTATTTTTTAAATGTGATGAATATATTTCTTGAATGATTTAATATCTATGTATGAGAATTTTGGTTCATTTCATGTCATGGAATTGTTAAGTGTATACTAGTCCTGAATTATCAATGTGTGGGAACTCCATCAATAGTGTTCCTATGTTAACCTAGGGGTACCATTGGTTTTTCTTGATTGTGATATGGATACTAATATATTATATAATAAAATGTAATATAGTTTATGTAACATATAATGAAAACCATTTATAATAATTCTGTTCAAATAAAATAATAAGTGGGGATTTAAAAAAAATTATATAAATTTTTTACTTTTTCATCATTTTAAATATTCATTAAATAATATAATATAATGATTTTTATCAAAATACATCATTTGTAATGCATTGTGAGAACCTTATTATCATTTTACTATAAAACACATCTGATAACCTCAAGTTTGTTTCTATAATGTTTTACCTAATGTAGGAATGAGATAGGTACCATTGTAATGTCATGGGTTTTATGTAATGATAGTTATGAGTATCTAGTGGTGAGAAGGTTGTGTGTTTCTCACATATCACATGTAATGGATATTTTTATTTTTCAGTATGTTTAATTTTGTTTCTGGAAGTTTTATGTTGGAATTGGTCATTATATTCCTTAATGTTTTTATATAGTTGATAGATTTTGATATAAGATGTTTTATTATTAAATTTTACCTTTTTATATGTATTCCAAATCATTATTTTTTCTTAATGTTAAAAAAATGATTTCTATGGTAGTTTTTCATTCCTAGAATCTTTCCTCTGGCTCTTGGGGATTGGGAATACCCTTTGGGTTATATTATGGGTCTAGTCGAGTGCCTAGTTTTATGGGTGATCATGGTAGGTATATGTAAATATATTAGGTTAAGAAGTTCTAAATATTTTATATTTTTGGATAATAATTATGTAACAAGAATAATATATATCATTTAAATCCATATTTATAACTATTTATGTGAGGTGGTGGTGATAAATGAAACTCATCACTTCATGAAGAGTAGTCTTCACATACAAAAAATCGATATTTTCATTTTCAATAATATTTAATAGAGGGAGAAAATAGTTTTCCCATCAATATAATAAAATTTAAATACAGTAAATAGTTTTTTATATTATATTAGGATGTTTAGAATATATTTTCAATCTTTATAAGAATAAATAAAACCTGAAGTATTCAGTTAAGACTTATACCTCTTCCAAGGATGCCTCCTTTGGATAAAACCATGATCCTTCTAGGATTGGTCATTTGGAGATACTATGTATTATTTTATGTTGCGATGAAATTAGGAGTGACATTTGGAAATATCTTTTTTAATCTAGGGTTCTCAAATTTTGTGGATAGTTAAATATAGGATGATCACTTTTATAAGTGAGAGGAGTAGAACCATTTTAGAAATTAATGACTATAAAAAATATGAAATGCATTTCTCATGTATTGTGGCTCAAATTTACTCCATTTTAGGATATACAATTTATAAATTCCTAAATCCACTCAATCAATCAAATTTATATAATTTTTAGATGTATTGTTTTCTAGTCTCTTGGATTAAATCCCTCTTTTACCCTTTTACCATTTACTGAAGAAAATTATTTTTTCCAAATAAAATAATCATTGTTATTAAAAAATGATATCATTTAAATATTGAAATTATGGTTATCCAAAATATGTAATACATTTTATTACTTTTAATTTTAATACCATTTAAAAACAAATTTTGTTATATGTTTGCAAAATGAAAAGAAAACTATTTTTAGAAGAAATCCCATTATGAATAAAAATTATTTTCTATAAAAAATTATATCATTTTGAATAAAAAGAAATTAATTATATATGTTTTTATAAAATTATATTTATATGCCTTTCTAATGTATATTAACCAAAATAATCCTTGAAAATATATTTTTAACATATAAGAATCGAGAATAATATTTATTTGAAATAATTAATCAGTTATATTTTCAAACATTTAAACATATATTTCTTCGTAGAAAAGTACATTTTGAAATTATTTATATTATATATTGACCATATATTTTTTATAGAAAATGGACAAAAAAAAATTTAATCTAGTATTTCGTAATGAAAATAAAATAAATGTGACTGTATTTCTAAAATGGTTATTTTTAACTATTCAACCAAAAATCTATATTTTCAAAAAAATAGGAAAATGTCACATCAATATAATTCCAAAATTCTGTATTAAAAAATTACGTTCATTTCCTAAAATTTAAATATATAATCATCAAATTTATCTTTTAAAATGAAAATATAAAATATAAAGAATATACTTTATAATCATAAAACCTCCCTTTTAAAATTAATGGTTTCCAAACCATATTTCATTTCGTTCAGAATTACAATTAATTTATAATAATTTTAAATTTATAATTATAATAAATTTATCATTAAAATTAATTTTAAAGAAAAAATTGTTCACTTTAGTTTAGTTGTTCATATATCTAATTCTATCCCACAAGATATTCATTTAATGAAATGAATATTAAAATATTGAGGAGTTATTCACATGGTCCTATCAGATTTCTCTCTCAAATTCCCTTAATCAAATGTGATTAAAAACATTTTTTTCAATATATTTCAAAACTAATTTCTATCAATAGATATAGAGTTGTTGTAAATGGGATACCTTATCCTCTATCAAGGTTTTTATTAATTAATTAATTATATTTTTTTATAAATACCTATTTTCGCGCGGGGGGGGGGGGGGGGGGTTATTGTATGTTTTCAGTAGTTAATAGATTAACACTAAATGAAACATTATTATATCATGGTTGGTAATTTAATACTACAATTCAGGTGTTCCTTATATTTTCCCTATGATTTATATAAGTTTAAAGAGAAATTTGTTTTATTGTTTTCAAATGATGTTTTCATATTCTCGAAAATGATAATAATTTGTTTTCCTACAATGACAAATATATGTAAGAATATTTTGGTTAGCGATTGTCCCACTAGGTGTTTATCATTGATCACATGATATTAAATGAACATTTTTATAAATGATATGTTTTCTTGAACATTAAATTGAACATAGAAGATGTTTTCATTGATATATTAAGACTTAGTTGACATTGTTTGGGACCCTTCGACAGCACTTTGAGATAGAGAACTCGTATATATGAGAGGTTATCATTTCTTTTTTCATTATGTATAATTTATAGATTTAAATGGGGTTTTTAATAAATCATTATTATATCATATATGTTATATCTCAGTATAGTATATTGGTTCTAGGTAGTTGTTAGTGTAGATTTTTTATTAATAATTCATTATTAAATGTGATAATAAACCACGAAATTATACTAGTTTATAATTAAAATGTTTATCAATTCATTTTCTTATATGGTAAATATTATAAAATGATATGAAAAAAATATTTCTATGGAACGGGGTTGAACAATATACCAATAAACACTAGATAGAGATTATTATAGCGTAGTACACCAATACAATCAATGTCTTGTATATTGGACTAGGTGTTATGATATTTAGTTCAATGATTTTAGTGATGGTTTAAACATAATTAAAACTATGAAAATGAGAACCATTGATTATTTTACATCATAAAAAGGATGACTTTATGATTGGTCATTATGGTCATGGAATGTTTGGATGCTTTTATTATTGATGAACTTTTATTGTTTGATTTTGGGCTTATAGGATGACACTTTAACAAGCTACAAGATTTTTTGAATTACGATTAGAATCAACTCAATAATGGATTAAGATAGTTTTCTCTCCCATTATTGGATTCTCTATAACTCAATTATGTTATAGCAATATGTTATTTTAGTATTGGAATGTCACATTATTTATATAATTTTATATTCAAGATTTACTATAGTTCATAATTAGTAGTGGTTTATTGAGATATGTAATCACACCCTTTACATGTAAATTGGTGGTATTAAAGACTCTATGGTTATTGATATATGTAAGGTAAAATAATCTCGATGGATAATTCAACATGTTTTGTAGATTTATTAGGTTACAAGACCAAGAGAAGCTTTAAAAATATTTTATTTACATAGAACTTTTTATTCTTTCTGTTATACATTGTCTATGATAAATCCCTCAAGTATTATTACTTATTATGTATTCAATGTAAGGAATCACCAAATGATTAAATTTTTTACAACATGTGATGTGTAATTATTATATAATTTTTTATTATATTGTACATACTATTTTTTTATTACAAATAATATTTATTTTATTTTAACAGTTATTTATGGTTTTCTATTATAGGGTGTAATCAACCTATGTTAGTGATAGACCATTAAATATAGTTGGTAGCCTTTGGTATATGGGGAGGCATACATGATTTCAATGACACAAATTGGACAATTATGCTCTAGAAGATTGAACTCTGGGCATTATAAATTGATATGTCTCTGTGATTTAATTTTCAAAATCCATGCCTATGTTTAATCATACTGCATTGTCTACACAAAATAATACCATTATAAAATTATGCTTAATTTAGAAAGTTAAATTGTAATAAAAATAGTATTAAGGATCTTCCAGGATATCATAATGAGTCTATGTTCTATGAAATCAAATAATAATTTTTGTTGTATGATCTTTTACAATTAAATATACTATATGTTTTCTTATAAATTTTTATGATAATAAAATTTTCACTCAATAAGTGAATTTTAATCGTTAAAATCCTAGATAATATTATTTTATTAACACCCTTTAAAAATTTATGTTTCCAATATAATATAATCATCAACATGGATTTAGGTAAACTATAAATTTCGAGTAATTTTTTAATTCATTTTGAAATAAGTTCAAGCAAAACTTCAAAATGAAATGTATATCCAATGATTAAAAAAATCCAAACAATAAAATTAATATCTCCAAATAAATATGAATCAGTAGTTACTTAAGTTTTTATTTAAAATTAATTAATTTATTCAAACCCATTTATTTTTACATATTTAGGTTTTTTTCACAGATTATACTCTCACACTATGTGACACCAATACGTTTAGTGTAAAATTCATTTTAATTAATACAATGTGTAGCATAGATTGTATAACATTGAACATTGAGATAAATTTAAAATTTTTTATTTCATTATTTTAGAATGTAACAATATAAAATATAATAAACACTGATATATTACAAAAAACATAAATGATAAAATTTAATGAAATTAAAGATGGAATGAAATACACACTAAATAAAAATACAATTATTTTGATGTATTAATCATCATGGTATACCATAATGATCATACCACTGACTAAAAGTATATAAAAAATTTTAAACAATATAATATGTTTATACTGTTTAATAAATATTTTTAATGAATGTTTTTTAGATATGTAAATAAGGATATATATATATATGGTTAATGTGATCAAATTATTATCAATGGGTATATATATTAATTGAAATAGATAATTATTAGGAACAAAGAATAATTTATTATTCAGATATACATTGTCCAAATATAATTAAATGATAAAATATTTCATTATAAATATGATAAAATTATTTAATCAGTAGATATTACATTTAAATAAAGCCAAAAATATGGTTTGTAAAAAGGTACTATTCACATTGTGAAATTTATATTCTATAGAGAAGCTATGGAATCATGTAGTATAATTACTTCATATAAGTCTCATTTTTCTTAACATATTAATGAATTAAGATCTATATAATTTTCCATTGATTGTGAAAAATTTGAACATTAACTTTTCTAGCTATAGTGAAATCATCTGTGGGAGATGTTCTAGATCATGGAAATCACTATGAAATAATTGTTAATTAAATCAACTCTTCTGACTACTGCCATTTCGTGTCTCACGCTTATTCTATAAGACATGGTATTATGTAGTTTTTTTTGGTATAAGCTAATATTTTATCATTGTGAAATTTATAATTTTGTACATTTTTTAAAATTTATGTGTATTTTATTATGCTTATTTATATTTTCTTTATAATGAATTTTTATTAAATATATCACACATAAAGAATTATATAAATGAAAATTATTTTATATATATAAATAAATGACTAAATAAAAAGTAATAAATAAAAATAATAATTTTATTTTAAAATATTATTTTTATTTAATAGAATTATAAATAATTATGTAATTTTCTTTAAAAGATAATATTAATCAAATTTATAAATTTCATTTAATAATTTTTTTTCTTACATAGGATTACCATGCCAAAAATCACTAATTGATTTAATTTTTTTTATATATAAATAGAATTTATTAATATTAAAAGTGAGTTACCGGAGTAATGGAACAATTTATATAACAGTGTTGAAATAAGGTGTAAAGTCATTTATATTGTTAAAACATATCAACATATTGGGTGTCTGATAAAATACAATATTAATTCTCATTATTTTTTCTTTTTTCTAAAACATTTCATATAAAATTAAATTATTTACTCATTAAAGGATATGTATTTGTGAAAATTACACTCAAACTCATTTATAATAGTATAACTTTTCTATCCAATCAAAATCATTCATATCATTCTGTTATATGTACATCCTCTATCACAATTTCCTCCCAAAAAAATCCACGCCCCTGTTTAGAATCTCCTGATCTCATGAAATATCCACAATTCATTCAAAACTAATGAATGTTTCCAAATAAGGTGATTTTTATTCTTTCTTTGTAATAATTACATATATTTGTTTTCATTGAATCATTCCATTTATCCCTTTAATATTTATTATTTATCACTCCTATATGATGAAAATAATATTATTATCATTCATTTATAATGGTTTTAAAATGAGATAAATTCTCACTATCTCAACGTTAGATTTTATTCATTATAATGTGAACTATCTTATAATTAAAATTGGAACCCTCTGAAATGAAGGGAAGAATAGTGATAAAAAATATTCAAACCATATTCTTCTGAACCCCTATTATAATCCTCCCATAATGAATTGATTATAAGAATAGAGATACTATGAAATTATAGAGTTTTACACTATTCCCATCTTTAAGAAATTACCACGGGTTCTTGGATATAGAAGGATAAAAAATGATGTAGTGAAAAACAGAACATGGTTAAACTAAGCATTTGTATAATGAATATTTATATAGAACCTAAATTGTATAGGGTAATACTCATGTAACTGATAATAAAGATAAAATTCTTACCACCATATAAACTAACATAGTCCATCATCATAGATATCTCCAACAAAGAACATCATAGGTTCTTGAGATCATGATGGAAGAAATTTTATACCTGATGAAATACATTACAAAGATGCAGAAATGTATTTAGAATATTAATATGGGACAAATTATATAAAGAAACTATAAAAAATATAAAAAGACCTCTAGTTTAGGTATGTGACGATCAATGTAGAATCATCCATGAGAATCAAGATATAATTAAAACATGAAAATCGGTAGCCTATGGAAACTAGGAAATTTACTTTCTTCTATTAAAAATGCCATATAAAAGGCTTGATAGACCACTATAATAAAAAATTATAGGATCTAGGTGTTTGGGTGATAAAAATTCTAAACCTTAAATTTATATACACCAACACGATATTGTTGAGGAACAAAAAAATATAGCCCAAACTAGAAAATGAAGTATGAACCAAGATGTAGAAATATAATAATATGGAGATAATTCACAATAGAAAAGAAGTTTCATAATTAGTTCAAGGAAAAAAATGACCATATTTGTGGACTATAGGATTCATATGTATTGGATATATATGAAAGGTTGGAAAAAATCCACAGATAATACATGTCACCACAACTCTACATTTAGTAGAAATACACCTATCCTAATGTGAAAATATATAACCAAAAAATATATAATGGGGAATTAGTAGCTATGATTATGGGGACAGGATAAGGGATATCACTAAAAACTAAGAATGATGTAGATTATGGATTATCCACCCTCACCTCTTAAGATACTTTCACCCTAAGAGAAAAACAAATCCATAACAACTTTATCTCCATACTCAAATATGATCATAATAATACATTAAATTATAGTACATTCATGTATGAGAATTTTCAACCACCTATATGAATGGCGCGATAAAATTTTCAGTATAAAGGGTCATGAAATTAGGAATTCAAAAATAATTGATATTATTGATGAATTGTACATATATTATAAATATTGTATGGTAATAAAAATATGTATATTTATTAGTAAAATGATTTTTTATTTTTGATTCAATAATCACATGTAAGATTGAAATCCTAATAACATTTCCTAAATTATAATGGTAACATAAACGAAATAATCATAGAAACCTACAAAATTAAAAAAATATCATAATATTTTTATAATATTATTTTAGTGATAAACACTTAATCAAGGTGTGGGGTTTAAGAATATTATATCAATATCTGTGTGGAACAAATGGAATTTTGAAACACATGAAATTTTTTTGACATTGAATGATTAATAAATATGTAATAAAAATATTATATAATTAATTTTTTTAGATTAATTTTAATTATTGATTATATATATATATGAAATATGGTACAATGTTTAATATATAGGGAGTGAGTGAACAATAGAAAAAATAAGAATCTATTGTTACTATTTTCAAAACTCAATTTCATTTCATAGTGTTTTTCGCATTATTTTTGAATATGTTCATCTATGTTTTGTAAAATAACAACCATAAAAAAATTATATTTTATTTTATTTTATGATATAATGAATTTAAATTTCCTTATCTAAGATTTATTCCCTACTTCATAAAATTACAACATTATAATGAAATCCATCCAATATTTATTTTATCTATTTCACATTTATATAAATTTGTATTCTTACTATTATTATCTATTTTAACTATTATATATAAAAAATTTAAATTCCACTCTAAAAATTATTAATTTAATTGAATAATATTTATATGTAATTTTATCACCTTTTTATCAATATGGGTTACATTATAAATGATTATAAAATACGTAAAAAGTATTTTAATCAAATTCCCGGAAATTTCATTTATTATAATCCTTTTTATTTTAATTAAACAATATTTATTTCAAATGTTCTGTTATTTTTTCTTTTTTATATAATTCTTCAAAAGATCCTATTTACCAATAGAAAATGATTTTGAAAGATACATTTATTATTTTTTAGACATTGTGATCAAATTAATAAGAAAACAGATTCCTTAATTATCATCAAAATTTCATTCATTACATTCAAAATACATCATTTTTTGTAATTTTATTTTATGTACCTAACCCTAAATTATAACAATTTATTTTTAAATTTTTTATTTAATATTTGTTATTTATTTAAATAATTGTCACTACATAATATATAATACACTATGAAAATGTTATGAAACTATTTTTTTTAAAGATAATAATTGTTTTTAATTTATATTTTAATGATTAAACAAAATAAACATATGCATCAAATAATGATAATTTTATAGGATGTGTAGGTTTTAAAATTTCCTACAATGTGTTGGATAAATGTTATATACCATGAGGTTTAATGGTGTGGGTTATGTTAGGTTATCCTAGTTTAGTATGTAATGCATTGAAATGATGTAGTAATATTTCCTTATATTTTTATCAACATATATGAAAATATACTTGAAATACGTTGTGATTTTCTATTCTAAAGTAATTTCCATATTCCTTTTTTATGTAAGTATGGTTTATGATTTCTGATTCCATAATATAATATTGTGGAATATTTTATTATAACACCCTAATATTTCAAAACAAGAAATTTATATAAAATTTATTAATGGGTAATAAACACTTGGTTTTTCTTATTATACCTACAGTATTGAGTTTCATGAAAAACTTGTGTTACATAGAGGATAAAGTTTCTTCGAACTACAATATACGATAAATAATATTATTTTATATGAAGGTTATTACCTAGATCATGGAATGAAGAGTATTAATATTATTTTATAACATATGAATATATAAATTTTACCCATATTTATTAGTGATCTAGTAATTAAAAATAAATTAAGAATAATTTGGAAGAAAAACAATTGTTTTCTAAAAAATAGATTTTTCATCTCAAAGACAATTTGGTAGTTCATAGTGCACAAAATTTAAAATTACTTTATAACAAATCTATTATTTTATATGAAAATATTATCTTTATATTTGAAATAATAATTCTCAAATTATATTATGGTTTTGTTTTGGTGTTTTTCAGATATTATTCACTTCATGATAAATAGTTAATAATTATTAATTTTAATTGAAAACTAAATTTTCATCTAAATAATTTATATTGGTAATATTTATTTTTAATTGATTTTAAAGTCAAAATAGTTCAACTAAACATATATTAATCTAAAATGGGTCATAATAATCTATATCATATTAAAATTTGATATAAAAACATTTGATAATTTTAATAATTTTCACTTTAAAACCCTTATTTCTCATCCAATCTGTGAGATTAATTTTTAATCAAATTCTTCCACATAAATATGTTGAATTTAGAAAAATGGAATTAATATTAGAAATCATAATAACAATTATTATCTATTTTTTAATACAAGTTTTTTACTATAATTATTAGTGAGAAAAGGTAAAATTAATTAAAGTTATTAAGGTAAACAATAGTTTATATTATTCTTAAACATAGAATATAATGTGTAAAATGACATAAAAACATTACCGACGACCATTTTATTTCCATATATAGAACATTGTCACGTTATAATACATTTTTATTCATTCTTCAGAACAAAATTCAAGGAAAGTGGCCTATATAATAAGTTAAGTAATGAAAAGAACAAAAAAGGAACCTTCCTTGATTTTAAAATCTATATTGCATTAGGAAAGGGGAAACAATGAAAGTTTTATTATATATATTATTTTTAATGATAACATAGTTTTTATTATCATTAAAATTTATCATTAATTTTTATATTTTAATTAGTTACATAAATTTCCTATGAAATGTTTACACAGTAATAATTTAATTAATAATTATCCAAAATATATTATACTAAAAATATTACAAGTGAAGTAAATTGAAATAATTTTGTGATTAAATTATTTTTAAGAAAATATGTTTATAAATAGGTTAGAAATTAATGTATTCATGTCCTTTAATTTTCTTCAATATTTTAAATTGAAATTAAATAAAAATTGTTAAAATTAACATTATTGATATTTTTTAACACATGATATTTTATTAATAGATATAAAATTAATTAAAAAATCTTATCATGTTATAATTTTTTTAAAAATGTTAAAAAATATATAATATAGTCCATTAATGGGTCATTTTTTTTAAAATAAAAAAATGGACACTAAAAATATAAAAACTCTCTTAGCACTCATAAGGTTATATCGGTGTTTTTATGCTTTACATGAGGTTCAATTAAAATTTATTTTATAAAAATGTGGAATCTTCTTCTTGTAAAATGTATGTCATATTTAAAATCAGTGGTTATAAAGTTTATAAAATGCCTCTCATTAATTTATTCTTATATAATGTATTACCTTGGATAGAAAACTAGTTACTATGGTAAAAGAAAAATGGGGTAACCTTCAAAAAACATAAAAACTAAGGAATTTAATGAAAAAAGATGATTTATTTTTCCCTATTGAAATCCTAGATAGACCATATATTTCATCCATTCCATTATTTGTAAATTTAGTAAGCACATTATGTAAAGGAGACCACCTAATAGTGAATATGTTTGAGAATATTCCAGAATTCTGCTACTCCAGCATAAAAGGGAACTCACTCTCATAACATATTAACAACTTGAGAACCAATTGTATTATACATGACCTTCCCAAATAACTTCTATAATTACCATAAATCATCCAATAATCCTCAATTTTGGTATAAATAAAACCAAGTAATTCCTTTGGTGTAAATCAATACGAGTTACTTGAAGAAAAAGTAGTATTCATCAAAATGTGTTTTTATTTTTTTCTTCCTATAATCCATTAAATTATAATTATACAACAATTTTATAATAACCTCATTATCCTCAATATAATAAGATATGTTTTTTATTTTAGAACATACAACCTCACAAACTTCTATCAAATGGGTTACATAATCATTATTTGTCTGTATGGTAGACAACCACCTCCCAAACCAATATCACTAATTTTTACATTACCACCATTCATGATTTGGAATCATGGTGGATATAATATTTAAATATTATATTTATTATATTTATGACATAGTTAAAAATATTGAGTCATTATATCATATACACATTTATTATATTTGATACCATAATGGATATGATAATTTGACTCATGTGTATGGCGGACTACCACCTCGCAAATAAATATTAAAGGTAAATATAATGAATATGTATGATATAAAATAAAAATTTATGATATCAATGAAATAATTTTATTTCTATAAATTTATTATATCATTTTCTTTTACCGTTTAACACACTGAAAATGATTTAACATCATTTTTGGACATGTTTACTATCACCTCCTCGATGCGATAATATTACTTTTATATGAAAATAATGATATATATATATTAGTTTATGTCATTTAATATAATGCTAATTTTTTTAAAATAAAATTTTGGAAATATAAAATTTTACATACCTTATTTCCATAATGATATTTTAAAAATATAAATTTTACTGATGAGTATGTATAGCCAACAATATCCATGATCTTAATGAAAGTTCATTTTTCATAACTAAAATTCCTTATTATTTTTTTATTAAAATTGTATTAAAAGTATTATTATAATTTACTGATAATAATATTTGATATTTTTAAATAATAAAATCATTTACCTTATTCAACTTACCAATGTCCTTTTTGACAAATAAAACAAATATGGTCAGCACATTCAAATTAAACCAACATAATTAATTATTTATTTATTACTTTTATACTATTAAATTAAAGGTAATAATAAACATGAAAAAGGATTTCAAAAAAATAATTAATTGTCATATTTTTAATATTTTGTATGATAAAAAAATAGCCATGACTAATTGATGTTGATGTATAGGGTTTTCTTATCTCGCTTTTATTTTTATGATATATATTCTATAATAAGAACATATATATATTGAATGGTATATATAATTAATATAAATTTATTTCTTTATTCATATAATTTAATTTATTGGTATTTAAATATCCATTTTAGGACATATATTTATTCTAGTTTATTGTTTTAAATTTAATAGAGCGATAATGGATTTTTTTATAATTTACATTCATTGAGACTTAAGTTATTTTATGAAACATTTTCAACATATCAGGTGTATATATATCCCCATTGAAATGTTATATAATTATGATCTCTCACATAAATGAATTATATAAAATTTAAATTTCATTTAATTTCCATTCATGATTTCTTTAGGGGGTTTCCCAAGGCTTTATGGAGGAATGAGTGAGTTTTCATGAATTGGGCCAAACCGTGAGCCTAATTCCAGATTTAAAAATAAATTTTCATTCCTTTATAACCCCTGGATTTTTAAACATTTTTCATCCATTCCAATTTTTACTTCTCATCCCCTGACTTATTAAGACCACTATATTAATTAGGACTATTTAGCGATCCATAATCATGGTGGATATGGGTATTTATCTAAGAGATTGGGCCTGCACGAAAGCTCATTTCCTACATAATAAATATTTTGTAATTATATAATATCTCCATAAATATTTTAGTTATTTTGGTGATTCTATATCTCCCCCGATCCCAAATTCCTCGGGCATGACCCCATGCTCTCCTCCCCCTCTTTGGAGCTCTGTTTCATCGCGAATATGGATGAAAATTCTATGAATATCTCAAATCACCCAGATTTGAAAATGTGAATTGATTAACTCATAACTCCTTAATTTATCACTCTTTTCCCCCATTCATGTTCCTAAATGATCTATTCAACCTTGTTAGAATCTCCATTTAATGGTTTGTTTTTTTCAAATTCAGATACTGGTGTATTTGGGGTGATTTATTCAATATTTTTCAAGGAAAGTGATTCCTTCATGGTTTCTTCCTATTCCCTTAGGGTTTATTCACTCCGTAATTAGGTTCTAAAATTTCTAGAAGTTAGTGTTAGAAACTAGGGTTTGATTTGATGTATTTTTTGTCATATATTTTTGTCTAGGGTGGGATTTGTCTTCCTTGTGGTGTGGCGGTGGTGCAGTTGATGATTTGCACAATGTTTTGAGGGATTCGACACTTTCAGTAGGTTATTCCATGTGTAAAAAACTATTTATGAGTTATATTGTGGTATTTACTTATTCTTCATATTCCCAATATTTTATATGTGTTTTGGAAACTGTTTATTATTTATTTGGTTATGATTTTAATTTTATTTTTTGCATTTTAGCATGAAATTGGGTGTTTTTCATGTGTAACGCTTGGGGTATTATTTGGATGTCTTTTAGAACATATTAAATTTTTTAAATAAATATTTTTTGGGCTACCAATAATGATTTTTTAGGGTCGTGGTGTTCCATTGGGTTTGAAATAGGGTTTTTAGAATAGGTTTGTTGTGTAGAACTTTGTTATACTTCTTCAGAGCATTTTATGAAAATGAGTGTTTTCATTTGTATCTTTTGTGGTATTATCCAAGCTGATTTTATAATACATGAAAGTGGTTTTATAAATGTATACAGGGCTTCCAATTCTAGATTGGTAGTGTTTTGATGTGGTTTTGTACATGAAATATGGTTTTGAAATTGATTTTATGTTCAAAGATTAGGTATACTCTTTGTAATTGTATTATGAAAGATTTGAATGATTTAATGATTTCTGTAAGTGGGGAAACCTTTTTGGAAAATTGTTTTGGAGTGTTTATATATTGAAATGGTAAATTTTAAATGTGAAAGGGGTTGTTTTGTGATGTGCTCCATGTTGTAAGTGTTTTATAAAAATTATTGAATGATTTACTAAAGTGTGTATGTTATGTGAAAGTGATGTGGGATGTTTTGTGTGAGTGTGATGTGAAAAATGGATTTTGGTTATGAAATGGTTATTATGTAAATTTGAGTGGGTTTTAATGTCAATTGGAATATCTTGTATTGGTTTTATAAAATTTTTTATTGGATTTGAGGAAGTGTAAAAGAAATGTGAAAAGTGTTGGGGGATATTTTGGTGGAGGTCATATTTCCAAATCAATTTGAATGAAAAGTGTACTTTTGTGACATTTGTGGTATAATTGTGGGTTTTTTGTTGAATTTTGATGTGTATATGATATTTATATATGAAAAGTATATTAATTGACATGTTGAACTTTTTTGAGCACAAGGGGAAAACCTGGTTATCTAGTTGGGTGGAAGTGTACTAGTATAATAGCGAATTCATGGGGTTTGGCCTTAGTTTCACTTAGAGAAATTTGGATGCTTAGAAATATAACTAAAATATGATGATGATGATGATTGGGGACCACTAGGATAAGGGTATGTTCCATTCTAGTGGCTCTTGCATGAGAACAAATATTTGTTTTATGGTTACTCTCACCGAGACAAGTGGTACATGGGACCCACAGCTAGCTTGTGCCTAGGGGTTATTTCTTATTTCTTATGCTCATTATATCCTTTATACTCACCATCAACATATTGTATATTTGGATGAAAAATTCAATATCATTGGAATTTATTTTAAAAGTGTTCATTCTTTAAATTATCCCACTAGAAAACTTATTTTTTTTACGTTGCATCTTTTAGAAATTGTAACTAGAAATTATATATTTTTGAAAACTTGCATGATTTTTGTCTTAGAATTTTAAACTCATGGAATCTTCTAGTGGTTGTATACTACTAGTATTTCGATCACACCCTACTTAAGCCTTTGGGTGTAAGTAGACTTGGTTATTTTTTTGTTGTAGGTTTGGGTACAAATTTTGTGCCAACAGTTCGGGTTTTTATCAGTCGTTCGTGATGCGGTGTTGTAGAGATGTCTTGACGGTTATACCTCTTTCCATGTGAAGGTTTATGGCCTTTAATTATTTGGTTTCATACCTTATTAAAGGCCTTCAAACATATTTTTAACATATGTAAATCAGTTCTAAAATTTTGAAAATGAAAATTTTAATTATTAATCTAGATTTTTGTTATTGAATTTTTTTTGTTGTTTAATGTTTATAAACTCGGGTAAATCATTCCCAAACATCATTTTATGATACCCCAGCACCTTTTCTATCCTGTGGGGATCGGTAACTCCATTTTAGCCTTGTTTGGTTCTAGGTCGAGTGCTGGTTTTGATGGTGACAAGATTCGGTTCATGACAAAATGGCATCAGAGGAGGTTAACTCTCTTTGGGTCATGTTATTTGGGGAATTGATGGGATAGTTTTGAGTTAGGATTTTCGAGACAGTGAATTCTAGTTCTGATAAAATTGGATGATCACCACAACCCATGAATGGGTTCAAGTCACCATGGGTGGTTGTGACTTTTCTGAGTCCTTTGGTTTTCATGGTATGATGATGATTAGGGGAAATGAAAAGAGAGTTTGGTTAATGGTCTTAGTGAGCTCGCAGGGTCTGGCAAGCCATGCAGAGCTGAAGATATTTCCCTTGAAAAATCTATGTGATGGTGAAGTGAATGTATTATGTCCACAAACCATATGTCCAGGTCACCCACCATAGCTAAATTCCCCAAGCATTTCCCAGTGTTCATTAGTTTTGAAATCATGGTAAATTGGTTTTAAAAGGACTTGGTTTTAATAAGCGTAATGTTTTTCGGAAATGATTATCTAATAAAGAGGGAGTGGGTACATTTTTAAAATTGGAGGATTGAGTTTTCATAATTTTATTAAAATGGAAAATGGTTTTTTTCACCAATTTTGAAACCATGAACTGGGTCAAGGTTGGTTATGGAAAAGTGTCTCCAATAGACTTTTCTAAACTATTGAAAGGTGTTTTAATGTAATGAGATGTTTTGAAATTAATGTGAATGACTTGAAAGTGAGTTTTCATTTAAATGATTTTTCCTTTCTGAAAATTATGGAAAGATTTAATTTGGGTTTGATTTTGTGGTTAGAGGTTTTGAGAAAAATGAGGTATTGTTTAACTCTTTTGGTTTTGAAAAGTGGAAAGAATTTTTTATTTTAACCATTGGTATTTCCATGAGAGACCACATGAATTGGGTTATATTGGATGATGGATGGTTGATGTCATGGATAGATGAGTTCAGGGATGGATATGAGGAGGGTTCCTGGTGTAGCATAAAAACACGTATGTGTGAGGCCCATGGGGTACAATTGGTGGATACGCTAACCACTGAACCATTTATTTTCAAACATGTGATTTTAAATGAGAAACACGATGTCTTTATGAATAGTTTTGGATGGTGTTAATATGTGTATTTTTTAAATGTTGATGTTGTGCGATGTTTTGAGTTCATGTACCCCTCCGTTTTGTTCAGTGTTTTGGGTTTTTTGTTTCGTCAGTAAGCTGTGTTGAAGGGCCGGTTAGTTGTATCTTCTGTGAAATGTTTTGGGATGCCATTACGGTGGTTCCTTTAAATTTTTTGGTTCCATTTTGTAGTATATATTGACTAATGTACCATCTTGGTTAGGTCCTAGGGTTTAATAGTTTGATAACTTACGCCCCATTAAGGGTTAGCGAACAACGGAAGTGTAACCCATATAGTTTTGTCGTTTAAAGACCCTCCAGTTGATCAATATAAGGAATATTTTTCATGATCTTTTTAGATTGATTCTACACCATTTGAATTTTTGATTTTTTGTATCCTCTTGTAGTGGGAGAGTGATCATGGATGGTTGACAGATACATTAGCCTCTTAAATTTCTTGATTTTCTAAAGGTGGAAGTGGTCTAGGGTTGTTAGCATGGATGAGTATCTGGATGGTGTCTAAGATGTCCTCTCGGTCCATCGTAGTCTCCGTGAAGGAGTTCACCTTAAACTAAAAGTTTGGGAAATCATGTCATGAGAGGATATTGATTCCACTTTCTAGAATTGTGTGTTATTTGGGGATGTTGTATAAGGTCCCTCTCCATGGATTGTTTATATCAGTCACAATGGTCATGTTGGGTGATTCCTTGTGATTTCAGGCTCTTAATTGACTATAAAGGTGAATGTCATGAAATCCTCTAAGAGTATCTATTATGTTTGTAAAATTTTTCCATTGAAAAAACATCAAAATATACCATTTTAGAGGATGTTCAACATAGGTGTTTTTTACTTCTATAGTTTCTCACTCGATGAAACAAGATGTGATGTGTCTGTATTTTCTAATCCCTTGTTTCCGTGAAATAACGAGTTATGGTAAAGTGAGTTTGGAATGCTTTATGTCTTGGAAATCATATTGAGGATTTCAGTGTAGTTTTTGGTGGCACGGAAAGATAAATTTTCATTCAAGGAGTTTCCAAAGCATAACTGTGAGGTCAATGACACGTCAATCATTTGAGCTCCAGCCATAGGTCTTGGAGAGAATCTGACTCATAGTCAAAGGAAATCCTAGGGACTTTTAAACCCTTGAACAATGTCCTATACTCAATATGAAACATAATAATATTTTAAACCTCTAGTTTCATCACCTTTCTTCTGTTGTTCCCATTTGGTGGAAATTGGTGAAAGTCCTTGTACCAATGTCATCACCTATGTTATCCCACCCTTTGGTTTCCATTGATTCATTAGAGAATGGTTGGAAATTGGGATAGACGTGCTAAGGACACAATATGTGCACAATTAGTAGTGACATTGTTCTAGGAATCCATGTGGAAATAATGATCTGCATAGTTAGGGCATAGTTTCCTAGATCGTGCGGACTGACCCTACGCCCACCCCAAATCATTATAAAATTTTGGGCCATTCTATGTCGTCCCATGATGGTCGGTTTGGATAGTTGGTTATTATGGTGGGGAGAACCACTATGATTCTCATGCACTTTCCTTCGTAAAATTTGAATGGAATTATAACCTTTGTACTAGGGAGTTCGTTCAGGCCTCCCTTATTAGTGTCCTGATTCTGTCTCGGAAAAATTTAGGTTTCTTCTTAAGGTGGGGTGCCTATTTGTGTACCCCAATACAAATAGCTATGATTTTACATGGTCTTGGCTTAGTGGTAGGTAGTCTCATTCAGAACGATCTATCTACCAACATCTTCCTTCAGTAAACATTGGGATTGGGGATATCCTAATTATTTAGTTAATGTAAGGTAAGTGTAACCTTGTTAGTAGTTATTGTTTGATTGGGTGAATTGCTTGATTCTTGTTTGGATAGTGTTTAAGGATCTTTATTTTGGGAAAAAGTAAGAATGTGATTGATCATTTTAGGAAAGTGCTGAATGTTTGGGTTGTGAGATTAATCATTCCTTAATTAATCATTGGAGGTGTTTTGTCCCTTGGGGTGAAACATGGAAAAGAAATACATCTTGGATTATTAGTTGGGTTTGGTTTTTGTGTCTGGTATTACTGTGGATTTATGGGGATGTAATGTTTTCATGGTGGGGAGAATTGTCACATAAATGAATTATTTTATAGTTAAATTTCATTTAATTTCCATTCATGATTTTTTTGGGGGTTTCCCACGCTTTTAGGAGGAATGGGAGAGTATTCATGAATTGGGCCAAACAGTGAGCGTAATTCCAAATTTAAAAATAAATTTTTATTCCTTTATAACTCCTTAATTTTTCAACATATTTCATACATTCTAATTCGTAAATGACATACCCTGACCTATTAAGTCAACCATTTTAATTTGGATCATTTAGAAATCCATAACCATGGTGGATATGGGTTTTTATACGAGGGATTGGGCCTGCCCAAAAGCCCATTTCCTACATAAAAATATTTTTTATTATTTAATATCTCTTTTAATATTTAAATTTTTTTGGCTATTAAATCTATCCCCCAAGTCCAAATACCCAAGGCAAGCCCCCATGATCTCTCCTCCTCTTTGGAACTTGGTTTCATCGCGAATTTTAATGAAAAATCTCTGAAGATCTCAAATCACCGAGATTTGAAGAGGTAAAATGATTAATTCAAAGATCTTTCATTTCAAACTTTTTTCCTCCATTAAAGTTCCTAAATGATCTATTAAACCTTGTAATAATCTACTTTGAATGGTTGGTGGATTGAAAATTCATATACCAGTGTATTTGGGATAATTTCTTCAATATTTTTCATGGTAAGTGATTCTTTCATGGTTTCTTCCTTTTCCCTTATGGTTTCCTCGCACTTTCATTATTTTCTAAAATGTCCAAAAGTTAGGGTTCAAACCTAGTGTTTGATTTGGTGTCTTTTTGGTCAAATATGTTTGTCTAGGGATGGATTTTTCTTCCTTGTGGTGAGACGGTGGTGTTGTTGATGTTTTGCACCATGTTTTGAGAGATTCGACACTTTCGATAGGTGGTTCCAGGTGTAAAAAATTATTGATGAGTTAGAATGATGTATTTAATCATTCATCATATTCCTAATATGTTATCTGTGGTTTGAAAACTGTTCAGGATTGATTTGGTTATGATTTTAATTTTATTTTTTCATTTTATCTTGAAATTGGGTGTTTTTCAGGTGTAACACTTGGGGTATTATTTGGGGTGTGTTTTAGAACATTTGAAATTGGTTTAAAAAATATTATTTGGGATAAAAATTATGCTTTGGTAGGGTCTTTGTGTGCCATTGGGTTTGAAATAGGGTTTTTGGAATAGGTTTTTTGTGTAAAACATTGTTATACTTCTTGAGATCATTTTATGAAAATGGGTGTTTTCATTTGTATCTTTCATGGTATTATACAAGGGGATTTTATAACACTATAATGTGGTTTTATAAATGTATATATGGCTTCCAATTCTACATTGGTAGTGTTTTGGTGTGGTTTTGTCCATGAAATATGGTTTTGAAATTGATTTTATGTGCAAAGATTGGGTATACTCTTTGGAATTGTTTTATGAATGATTTGAATGATTTAATGATTTATGTATGTGATGAAACCATTTTGGAAAACTATTATTGAGTGTGTATATTTTGAAATGGTAAATTTTAAATTTGAAAGGGGTTGTTTTGTGATGTGTTCCATCATAGAAATGTTTTATAAAAATGATTGAAATATTTACTAAAGTGTGTAAGTGATGTGAAAGTGATGTGGATGTTTTCTGTGATTGTGATGTGAAAAATGGATTTTGGTTATGAAATGGGTATAATGTAACATGTGACATGGATGTTATGTGAGTTTTAATATCTTGGATTTGTTTTATAGAATTGATAAGTAGATTTGTGGAAGTGTAAATGAAATTTGAAAAGTGTTGTTGGGCCATTTTGTTGTGGGTTGGATTTCAAAATAAATTTGAATGAAAATTTGACTTTTGTGACTTATAAGGTATATTTATGGGATGTTTGGTGAATTTGTGATGTGAAAATGATATTTTCATATGAAATGATTATTTCATGTATTGTTGAACTTTTTTGAGCATAAGGGGAAAACCCGGGTATCTAGGTTGGTGGACGTGTACTAGTATGCTAGTTAATCTGTTGGGTTTGGCCTCAGTTTCACTTACAAGATAGATGATTAAAACTATAACTAAACTATGATGATGATAATTGTGGAATACTAGGTTATGTTAATGTTCCCTACTAGTGGATTGTTCACGAGAACAAATATTTTTTTATAGCTAATCTCACTGAGATACGAAGTACCAGGGAACCACAGCTAGCCAGTGCCTAGGGGTTATTTCAAATTTCTGGTGCACATTAGATCCTTTATAATCACCTTCAGAATATTGTATATTTGGATCAGAAAATTCAGTAGCATTTGAATTTATTTTAAATGTGTTGATTCTTTAAATTAGCCGACTTGAAATTTTTTTAAGTTGCATATTTTAGAAATTGTAACTATCAATTACATGTTTTTGAAAACATGCATGATTTTTGTCTTTGAATGTTTATCTAATGGAATATTTTAGAGGTGGTATCTTACTATTCATTGGATAACACCCTACTTACACCTTTTAGTATCATTATACATGGTTATTTTGTTTTTGTAGGTTTGGGTATAACTTTTGTGCCAACAATTTGGTTTTTTACCAGTCGTTCATCATGCGGTGTTGTGGAGATGGATTGAGGGTGGTGTCTGTTGACATGTGGAGATTATTGGGCTGTAATTATATGGATTCATACCTTTTTAATTACCATTAATCATAGTTTTATCATATTTAATTCAGTTATGAAATTTTGAAAAAGGAAATTTTAGGTAAAAATCTAGATTTGTTTTATTGCGGTTGTTTTTGGATTAATGATTATAAACTTGGCTAAATCATTACCAAACTTCATTTTATGATACATGGGAACTTGTTCCAGCCCATGGGGATCAGGAATGCCCTTTAGGCCTTGTTTTGGGTCGGGTCGGTTGCCGGTTTTGATGGCGACCAGATTCGGTTCGTGACATTATCCTTATTCTAATGATATTTTAATTATAATTTAATTTTAATATTTTATTGTGATTATGATTCAATAATAAAAAAGAGGAAATAGTATTATTTTAAAATATCATCATCTATAGAGATCATGTATGATTAACTCTTCGATGAAAAAATATTATAATTCTCAGGAATTATATTATCCTACTGTTATTATTGATAATTTCTTGTAATTGTTATATTTATATGATATTTGGTACTTAATTGTGTTTTAAATAAATTTTACGAATATGTGACATTATTTCTCACTTAATTTTGAATTTTTTTCATCAAAATCATTTTTTTCTAAAAATGGTTTCAATTATGCTTTCAAAAGTGTATTTTAAAGAGTAAATATTATTTTAATGGTTAATTTGATTAAATTATTCTTAATTTTTATTATAATCATTCAAGGATATTCTCAAGTAAATTGATTCTAAGTTTTTTTTATGTTCTAAAAAATAAATTCAAAATTGTAATTAATATTTTCATAAAAAAGTTTTTAATGATATATTAATGGTATTTCCCTTAACCAACATCATCAAACCATTTTTTTACTTATCCTGCATTAGAAAAATATTTAATTGATATCATCCTCATTATTTCACTAGATGTATTATTACCATTCTGAATATATTTTCATGGAACACATTTTTTCCACAGGTTAATCCTATTATAAACGAGAATCATATGAAATTTATTTATTTTCTATTGGTTAATCAATCCTTTGTGTGTTTTTCATAGAACGCATTTTCCGTCCATGGTGTATTTATTTTCAATGTTATTTACATGATAAACAATTCCATTCAATAGGTTAATAATGTTAGAAAATAAATAATGAATATATATATATATGAATGTTATTCATATATTGATTCAATGACATTGTATTGTGATGTGGTGGACCAGATATCATTGGTAGAGCCTTTTATAGCAAAGATGAATGGGTTCTCTAGATAGTTTTGGGTGACCCCATTATAACTTTAATGACAGGGTGGCCTGGGTAGTGTTTGGTGAGCCAATTCATGATTAGATGACTGTGTTTCATAGATATATCCATGCAATATCATTATGGATTATACAACGTGTGAATCCATATAACACTCCAATGAATTTCTTATTGAATATATTTGAGGTAAAATATATTTTTATTTGAATTTAAATAATTTTTTGAGGGTTTTATCAAAGTTATTATCCATATTATCAAATAGGGGTTTAATTGTTTTTGGTTTATAATTTTTTTAATGATTGATATTGATATGTCATGCCTCATGATTATTGATTATGATTATTTTTTCATTTTATAAGATTCAAAACATGATACTTATATTTATAACTATGTTTTAATTTATGATTCACTCATACACTATAATTATTCCTTCATGACCTAATTCCCACATATTATAATTGATGAAATTTCATTATTAATGCTTTTGTTTACCCTTACAGAGCAATTGATATCACCTATGTTTTTATTCCATTAGTTTAGGTCATAAAGAATAATTTTTCATTATTTATTTTTATAAATGATGAATTTGATGAATTTGATGGCCTACTATTAAATAAGAGATGTTGGGTATAATGGGTGATGATGTTCATCATTAAGAGAAAAAATTTTATGACTCCATGTTTATATGAGTTAGTCTTAATTATAAAAACTATAATCAAATGTTGTCCTAGAGAATTTATTAGATCCATATTTTCATTTTTATGTTGTATAATTTAGATTGAAAAATAGGGAAAAATTATCTGCATCAAGTCCAAAAAGGATATGATTATGATTTTAACAAAGTATCATGGGAAGTGGGTGAGATGATATTATTATGATGCTTTCATGATCATCCTTTTGTTGCTCAATTTTTATATTACCTGATATAGAATTATGATATCTTGTTTTAGGAAAAATTCTTATTATTTTATGATCTTAGTTATTTTATCATGAAATATATACCATGTTCCTTTTACGATGTTTTCATTTCCCATGGAATGGATGAATGTTATGGTGTGATGAAATATATGATAATTATATTATAAAATAAACCATTAGGTCATAAGCGTGTGATTTAATTGTAGGATATAATATTTAATAATATAAAATAATTTAAAATATATGTATGTTATTATAATGAACATTAGTTGGTAATCAATTAAGGTTGTGTTAATTTTAATGATTATGTTAAAATTTATAATGAAATAAAACCTAAATCAATAGTTGTAAAATTTAAATTTATATATGTTGAAATGATGGGATTATTGGAGAATACATTTTATGGTTGATTTTCCTGATATTTCATTTTTATTATTCTCCACCAATCACTCAGGTCTCTTGAAATAGTGTAGTACGCTGCGTAACAAATTTTATGTTCATATTGAGCCAATAAAAATGGATCATTTCCTCCAAGAAGAATTTTATATTTAATATCAATGATTCAATGAGTGAAATGAACATGCATGCCACTCTCAGTATCTAACCAATGATATTTAAACATAATTTTGTAATTTTGTACAAAATAACACTGTTTAAAAAAATTATCTAGCATGCCATAAAAATCAACACCAATTTCTCTATGAAGATTCCCCTCAAGAAAACTCCATTGTTCATTGTTTTGTTGTTCCCCATATACACATGTATGAAGTTGAAAACCATTCCCCACATAAGAATTATAAGATTTAACCATTTTGGAAGCTGGGTTACTCAATATACATAGTCACATATCAATTTTATCAGCATGTTGAGACACATGAAATTTTTTAAGATAAAAAACAATATAATTAATAATAAACTGAATTTATATGTTAAATAATCAAAAATTTATGTTATGTGTTTTTGAAACCATCGAGAAGTTTTTTCCCAGTGTTCTGGAAGAGAAGCTGTTGTAATTTGAGGAATCTATTTCTTGACTTGATTATCTTGTAACATAAAAATAAAATAATTTTAACTAATGTAACATAAATTATAAAAGAAGTGATATAAGAACTCATAGTAAAAAAGATATCATTTCTTCAAATTTATGTAGAACATATGTATGATCTCTGTGATGTTTATCATATGAAAGACATCATTCATAAACTCCAATGAAGCCAATATCTAGCTGGTTAAAAATCGAAAATCGATTTTCCATTCACCACCAACATTCCCCTCATTTTGTCCCATGTGTTTTTTATTTGAGGGATATTAAGATTAAAAATAATGAGACTAGAAAAAAAACAATTTCCTCTTCAAAATAAGCTTAATAAATTTGGCCTTCAACTGATGATTTAGTACAGACTTTTTTCAATTTTTTCATGTATCTACTGAATAGATATATCCATCAAAACATTACCATAACTTCACATTTTTCAAAATGTGGAAAATATAATACCAAAAGTTCTATTGAGTCAATGAAATCCATAATAAATATTTTTAAATTTTTACATATAATTAGAACAACTTATTATTCATGTTTTCTTTTAATCCAATTAGCATAAGTATTTCCATTATAATATGACAATCAGGATTTTTAACCCATAATATGGCCATTCTTAACATATCTACTCAAATTTGAAGCATAGTCATCTGGAAGTCTCAAATTTTCAAAACACTAACAAAATAATCCGCGAATTTCTTTAGACAGTGTATAACCTGCTTTTGTCCTCATTAAACTCTGTGATCTGACATTTTAAAATAGTTCATGTTCAGGTCACCATCATATTTGGGTATGATCTAATCGTTCCTTTACATTATCTTTGTTCTTAAGTATAGTGTCCAAAACTGTATAAATTAATTATCAAAATAGTTCTTCTCAATATTCATGACATTCAACATGTGGTGGACCATCAAATCACACCAATATGGAAGATCCCAAAAAATGATCTGTTTTATCTAATTGTGTTCTTTCCCAAATCCCTTTATTTTCTTTTCATTTATTGTTCATACAAATGTAATGGGAGGTAATGAAAGTAAAACTAATTTCAACTCTGTACCTAATATCATTTTTAGAGGTCCATCCCTTTCAATTGAGGATTTTTTGAAATAAGATTTTTCCTCTGAAAATGATAACCAGTTGGATGAAATCAGCAATGAAAGTAAAATTAGCAAGGTTTTTTTTTCTATTGACAAGAATAAATTCTTTGTTTCCATTCAGATAGTATGGACATGATTTTAGACCATGTATACTCTAGAAATATAACATCCCATATGTCGGGAAGTCAATAATTGTCCACATCAATGCATATTTTAATAGAATTTTTTGTTTCCCTACAACATCAAATGTACTAACACCGTTACTACATATGGAATTTATCTCATCAATAAATGGTTTCTAATAATAATATATATTCTTTTTTTGATGTCCTAGGATTAACAAGGTTAATAAGATAAAGGATCCTTCATCATCTTCCAGGGAGGTAAATTTTATAGAGTTATAAAGATATTCCAACATGAATACTGACTATCATAAGAACCAAACAGATAGAAAAATTTAGTAGAAAGACCCAATCACATGTTCTTGGATTCTAAAGAAATATACGGATGGAATTGGACAAAATTTATCCATGATTCACCATTAGATGGATGATTGCAGAGTTTACCTATTGAAATCTTTGTTTTGTTCCATGGTATTATTGTTAATATGATTTGAGACATAAAAAAACAATATAACCTGGGTGTAAGTGGTAAATATCTCAACTATTTTATAGGAATCGATCAAAACATCCCCAGTTGAGCTTCTTTATAAATCGATTTTCCACATGTGGAACAACAATCCAACAACTCATTCTAACCAGAATATTAGATTCAACCATTTTCACATGCATGAATCTTCTAATAACTAAGTCCTAGATTACAAACAAGCCTCATGCGCTCATAGTAATTTTAATGAAACACATTTCTTTTAGGTTAAATTGTTTTAACCAAAGAAAATATCTGATCAATATAGTTGTCTGACATTCCATTATCTAATTTAATAGCCATAAATTTTGAATCCACTTCTAATTTTCATATCAAGAAACCAGGATATATTGCATCCTCAACAGACCAAAACAACTCATAATGGTTACAACTCAGGAGTTAAATCAATATTGTCACCTGTTTCTGCTTGTTGAACATATTTACCTACAACATCATGTACTAAATTGTGAAACCGTGATGGATCCAGAATCAGATTATTAGTATCCTCTTTATAACATCATTCACCATGTTTTCACCGACAAATATAATCTGGTTGAAAACTAAAATTCCAGAGATGTCCCTCAACGTTGTCAAATCTGTCAAACGTTATCAGTTTACATTTATTACAATGACACATAATTCCACCTTCTGAAACATATTCTGGTTTCGATGATGAAAATGATAAGAATGTTTCAACACACTCAACATATACATGATTTAAACAGGAGCTGTTTTGATTTTTCTGCTGACTTATCCAAGCGCCACCATATAATAATGAATTTTTTGACTTCAATGTTCCAAATTTCTCTATTAAATCTAAAATCATAACTATTTTAGAATAATTTTAAATAATAAAACTATATCCAAAAAAGAGAAGATAAATAATTACAGCTACTTCGTACTAATTACCACTAATTATTGTTGATATAATTTCTAGTGGATTGGTAGCTACTATTTTGCCTGATGTCTCACTTACATGTAAATATATCACTCTTAAATCATTAAGAAGAATATGCTTGAAGGTACGCATATCTATTTTTTTCGTACGAGAATGCATAAGAGTTCCACAGACTAGATTATATATTGTGATTTTAGTGGGAGAAAGATGCAAGAAAATGAGTCGTCAGACAACAGATCCCCCTTTTCGTTGATGAATCATCTTCATGGAACAGTAACCCCTAAAACAATATGAAAAATGTGGTCCTACGAATGCATATCCAAACTCATGCGTAGGAGATTGGATATGCATACGTAGAAGCATATTTTTCATAATGTTTTGATTCTTTAAGAGTTGAAAGGGGAAGAGTCATCTAGAAAAAGGAGAGTCTCCAATCCACTAGAAATTATTCCATGTTCTTAATTTTATTACATGTTATTAAAATTATTCCTAATTATTGCTAATTATTTCTTTATTATTTGTAAATAATGCTAATTATTTATAATTATTGCTAATTAATACTAATTATTTCTAATTTTAGCTAATTATTGCTAATTATTTCCAATTATTCCTAATTATTGGAAATTATTATTAATTATTGGAAATTATTGGAAATTATTGTTAATTATTGGTAATTATTCCTATTTATATTTTTATTTATTTCTATTTATTGCTTATTACTACTAATTATTGCTAATTATTGATAGTTATTGTTAATTATTTTTAATTATTGCTAATTATTGCTAATTATTGTTAATTATTTCTCATTATGGCTAAATATTGCTAATTATTGCTAACTATTACTAATTATGGCTACTTATTGATAATTGTTGTTAATTATTGGCAATTATATATAATTATTTGTAATAATTTCAAATTATTGTTTATTATTATTATTTTTTACAAATTTTTGTTAATTATTTCTAATTATAGGAATTTATTACTAATTATTTATACCTATTTATTCCTACTTATTCTTATTTATACCTATTTATTCCTATTTATTCCTCTTTATCCCTCTTTATTCCAATTTATTACTATTTTAGTCTTTATTACGATTTATACTATTTATTTCTATTTATAACTATTTATAACTATTTATTTCTATTTATTACTATTTATTACTAATTATTTCTAATTATTACTAATTATTATAAATTATTACTAATTATTACTAATTATTGTTATTTATTAATATTTATTAGTATTTATTAATTTTTTTACTAGTTTTTACTAATTATTATTAATTATTACAATTTATTACTAATTATAAATAATTATTACTATTTATTAATAATTATTACTAAATTTTAGTAATTAATAATAATTATTACTATTTATTACTATTTATTATAATTTATTAATAATTATTCCTATTTATTACTATTTTATTATTATTTATTACTATTTATTACTAATTATTTGTATTTATAAATAATTATTACAAATTATTAGTATTTGCTACTAATTAGAACTAATTATTACTAATTACTTGTAACTATTAGTATTCGTTACTAATTATTAGTTTTTATTACAAATTATTAATATTTATTGATATTTTGTTACTAATTATTAATAATTATTACTATTTATTACTATTTATTACTATTTATTTCTAGTTATTTCTATTTTTACTAATTAATTACAAATTAATTATTAATTATTAGTATTTATTACTAATTAATACTATTTATTACTAATTATTAGTATTTATTATTAATTATTATTAATTAATGGTAATCAACAGTGTTTGTTACTAATTATTATTATTAATTACTAATTATTAGTATTTATTAGTATTTATTAGTATTTATTAACAATTATTAGTATTAATTACTACTTATTAGTATTTATTATTATTTTTTAGTAATTATTACTATTTTCTAATTATTACTATTTACTACCAATTATTACTAATTACCGCTACTTGTTACTAATTAGGATTTATTACAATTAATTATTTCAAATTACACTAACTAATTACTAATCACTGCTAATTATTTTTATTCATTATTAACTATCATTAATATTTTTTAATTACTACTATTTACTAATAATTTGTATTAATAATTTCAATTGATTATTACAAATAAGTACTGATGACAAAATAATCTAAATCTAATTTAATTACAACTAATGAACAATAATTAAAAATAATATAAAAAATGAAAAAAATATTAAATAAAATAAAACAGAATTACATTTAAACTTGATCTCATATAAGTGTAGACGACATCAAAACATGTTCGTTAAAAAATATTTAACTAAAAGAAATTTTAACTCTAAAAAAATATTTTAGAGAGAGAGAAAGGTGAAATTGAGTGGAAGAATGAAAAATGTGGATGGGGGAATATATAATAAGATTATTATGACGATATTATTTGCGACGGGATCCATCAAAAATACCTTTGATCACACTAATTATTGTCGATGGTTAAAAGGGTATTTGTGACGAGTCGCATTGCAAATAGTGATCTATGGACACCCTATTTGAGATATTTGCAAATACCCATCAAAAATAATTTTTACCACCATTGGGTATTTGCGACGAGGAGGCACCATCATCGCAAATACCCTTCTCGTGGTTTGGCGCCAAAACCACATCAAACCATTTGCGATGGTATAATCTCCACATCATAAATAATATCATTGACGACCTATTTGCGATGGGATCTATTCTAATCGCAAATAACCCATCGCAAAAGGCCATTTTTTATATTGTGCTCAAGCAACATTTCTATAAAATAATGAAATGTAGGGGTATGCATGAACATGTAACAACATTTTAATAAATATAAAAAAGAGTATAGTAAACAATTTGAGTATAACTTACTGTTTGTATAAAGATATATCTGTAGATATTTAGTGTTGAAATATGTACAACTATGAATACTTCAAACAATAAATCCTCATATTAAGAGGGTATATAACTTAAAAACCAACATAAGGGCTAATGCAGAATATAAGACAATGTATATGGAGAAATCATGGTTTAACGAAAAATTTATAATATTGAATTTTCACACACATTGTGCCATTTTATTAATTTATTTATTATTTATGGTTTACCTATTTATTTGTAATTAGGCTATAATTTTTTCTATTGATTGTTTAAGGTGACGAGAGCGATGCTTATGGTGCACTGTTATAGAACAATTGTGCAGAAACCACAAAAGGGATGTATATCTTAGGATGTTGGGTTTTTTTCTAATTTACACATAGGCATTCAAACCATGTCAAATCTCAAGAATCATGTATGTTCCTATAAAGAGTTTCCTACATTATTGGTGAATCATTTGAAAAATCATTCAACATCGCCTAGACCAATTTAACTCATCTCTAATATATCTTCTCCATTATCAAAAACACATGCCGAAAGAACTCCATCCATCCTTCACATATACTTCCTAGAATCAATTTTGGGTAGAATTTTTTGAGATTATTCAGAACAACCTTCTTTTATTTTTCACCTCACAAATTAATAAAATTGAATCTCTCTTCCATCATATGTTTCTGTTTAACCAATGGTTGTGACACATTATAGTTTTTATAATCTATGATATAGGGTGTGATTCTTGGTATTTTATATTCATTATTTCTCCCATTGTGTCCATTATCTTCCTAAATAGAGGTCTCTAATATCTTTATAGTATTTTCAATGGAAATGATTTGCATTTTATGTTGAATGATTATTTATTGAATTTTATATGCATCCCTATATTATAATTATTTCATTTAATAAATTATTGTGTGTAAATGGTGTTTCCTTTGATAATTGTTCTGTTATGTAGTGGAATTGGTTTCTGATTATTGATGATGTTTTCAGTGAATGGATTTGATAGGTTTTAGTGTGAGGTGTAATGAAAATGGATTTCATGACATGGACATGATGGAGGAATAGAAATTTGGATCCCTAGGATCATAGGTGGGCAGACCATCAAAAGTATGTTAGGAATTATAATTCCAAACCTAGCCAATTAATCAGGCAAAAAATCATCTAAAAAATATTGATTTGATATGGTTTATTATAAATGGGACTCTAGTTTTGGCCACCCAAATTGATCATTAATGAAAATAAACATGTACATTTCAATCACTAAGAGTATAAGTATTTTAGAATGAGTCCTTATTGTATATTACTTGGACTACACAATGAGATTATGCTTTTACCCTTATGTCTATCAAAATTATTATTTTTCAGGAATATCAAAATCAGGATTTAAAAATAAAATATCATTTAAAATAATCATGTTTATAATTTTATAATAATGGTTATACCGAGAATGTAGCGACCCCATCCCAATATCCTAGATCCAATTCCTACATAATTACATTGGCATTATATACAAGGTATTTCATCTTAAATCACAATATAGGTCGGTAGTATTTTTAAAATAGATACATAAATTAAATTCACAATACATTTGAAGGAAAAAATAGAATTTATTTTATTTTATCATACAATTAGTCCCCACAGAATATCCCTATATATCAATCATAGATCTCTTACTTGTGTCCTGTGTAAAATAAAACATTAGAATGCGGTGAGCCGAGGGGCAAGGTAGGGGTAAGAAAAGAACATAAGCTATTTATAATAAAGGTATAATCAATATGGAAAGGTAAATAACTAAAAAATTACCATTTAAGAAATAAACTAAATATAATATGGAAAAATTAATGATGATAAATAAATTCCTTATAAATAATCATATGGTAATGAAAACATAACCCTGGATATTCTAACGAATAGAATAATCAAATGGGTTTTCAATAACTAAATTAATAATTATGGAATGCATAATTTCAAACATCTGAAACATACCTACATGGACTAGAACCAATACATCAAAATAAATTTTTAAGTCCTTGACTATAACCCAGTCTTGATTGTCTCATGAGACATATTGATTCATTGATGTTCTGTAATATCCCCCACCCATCACATACTAATTCCATTTCATTCCTCATATTTAATGGTTGAAACATAATGAACATAAACCTTTTCTAAGAAAAAATAAAATATGAAATGTTAATAATTAACCCAATTAATAGATATGATCCTGAAAAATTTAGAATAATATGGATAACGGAATAAAAATAGTGTATCCCCAATCAAACTGATCATAGATGATCTAGAGAAATAATAATGATGGAGTCATTTTATTATATACCCATTAAATCATCTATATCATAAATGGATCTATTATTATATATATATATATTCATTAAAAGAAAAAAATTTATATTTCATGAAGAAAAATAAAATTTCATTGAAGACCATATATTTTATTTTAAAATAAGTCAAATCATAAAATACATTCAAAAAAATTAATTTGAAAATATCTTTTAAATCTAAAAATTTCCATATTTTTTTAGTATATTGTTTAAAAAACCTTGTAAACATTCAATATAAGATTCAATAAAATGATATTCTGTATGTGGCTAATTCTATACATGATATATATATATCAAAAAACATCCTGTTTTCATTGAAAAGTAGTTTGAAAAGAACATCATTCAGAAAAAAAAAGTTAATCGATAAAAAAATTAGTAAAATGTAAATCATAGATGATAATTTCTCTAATAAATCGTTTTGAGAATGTAAAAATAGTTTAAATTTTTGAAAAATGGTTTCGATGAAAAATAATTTACTACTAAAGATATAAATAAAGTCATATTTTCTTAAAAATATTTATTATTTATTCTTTGGTACCAAAGAGAGGAAAATTGTTAATATTAATTAAAAAATATAATGAATAACTAGATCATAAAAAATATTTTTTATATATATAAATTTCAAATAATTCTTCCATGAAAGACAAAATTGACAAAAAAATCATGAATATTGATGATATTGTGGAATAACCCCTTACCAGTTTGGTATAATCTGAATCATAACTCCAATTAAATAGGTAACAAAAAATGAAAAATTAAATAATTATAAAATAATTTCATTCATGATATGACTTTTTAACATGGTAATTATAAACCCTAAAAAAGGAAATTAGTGGAGAATATGTCATATGTCTCATAGATGTAAAAGTGAGACGGGAAACACTTTCCTTCAGTCTGACTCGTTGTGTACATTATTATGATCCGGAATAATTAATGTATGTTAAATAATTTTATGATTAAGAATTTTTTAAATATTTATTGTTTATTTTATTCTATCTATTAACATGTTATATTCAATTAAATAATCAATTATGTTTACATTGGCAATTTTCACGATATTTGACTTATGTGTCAAAAATGACATCAGTAAGTTGGTTATTGGTCTAAATGTAAATTATCTCAAATTATATATAATAATTATAATTATATATTTAACTATTTTTTACTTAAATTGTTCTTTTAATAATAATCATGTATGATGTTTTTGATAAATTAAGTATGTTACGATCAACGGGATGGTAGGGCATCTATACTCGTGAGCAACGTTTCTATTTTTCAATGATCATTAACGAAAGGTGGAAAGTAATATTTTAATGTTAAAAATTATAATAATTTCTTAAATAATTTTTTTTCTATATATAAATTTACATATACCATTCGTATTGTTCCTTAATTAAAATATAGTCAAATAAATTGGTAATGGTTGTAGTCCACACATACATGAATGGAATTATCATCATCTAATGACTAAAAATGGAATGAAATAATATTTTATATTTTATTTTATGAATTATAAAAACTTCATTTATATCATTATAGTGTCATTTATATCAAATGTATTCATTAAATTTATCATTGTTATATTTCAGTAGTACCGTTATGGAAACAAATCTAATCACATTGTGAGGTGGTAGTCCACCATACATACGAGTAATGTTATCATATACCCTAAATAATGAAATTATAAAAAATTATATATGATATAATGAATCCATATGTATAATAATGTTTTAAATATCATATATATTTTTCATATCCACCATCATACCCAACCGTAAGAGGTGTTGAGGTCAAAGATTTCAAATCGGTTCGTGAGGTTGTAGTCTGTCGTACATACAAGAAACATTATTGTTCCCCATTTAAGGAGAGAGGAGAAAGATATAATTATTGAAAATTACATAATGATATAATACTATATTTTAGATATTGTTATTTTTAGCTAAGTATAAATGAATAAAATTTTAATGACTTCTAAGAATAAATAAAACAAAAACACAATGTTATGGATATTACCTATTCTCAGACCAAATCTTAACGATTATACATAATATATTCCTTGAAAGTATTTATGACCCAATTAATGATGGTATAAAATTTTTAACATGATTAAAGAATGATTTTTTCCAAAAAAAAAATGGATTTAATTTTTTATGATGAAAGGATAATTGTTGTCCTCTAATTAGTGAGGTTAGTGACACACTTGTAAATTATTAAAAGAAAATGTTGGAACCATATTTTTTACATGAAAATGGTACAAAAAGGATTAATATATATACCTAGACATAAAAATATCTATATTTGTCCATTAAATATATTTTAGACATGTTTTATATTATTTTAACCCTTATTTAGTTTAACACATAGTAATTATATTATTACCATAACTATAGTAATTAATTTTTACTATTTTCCCTATTAATTATGATAAAAATTTATGATTTCCTAATAATAAAATATAAATAAATCATAATAAAAATATTTATTCCATTTTACTAAATTAAATTCCAATAATTCAAAAACGTTATATTAAAATTAATCAGGGAGACATGATGTGAAGTTTAATTTTCAAATAGAAAATGTTCGAAATATTACAACTTTTTTATATTGAAAATCACCTAGAAAATGATTCCAGTGGAAAAGATTATATTAATATAAATATAATGGAAATAATTTTTTTATAAAACCATTTCAAAATATATTTAAAAATATAAGTAATTCCAACAAATTTTTTTTTTTGAATTAAAATAATTTATTTTTTATTATTCATCAAAAAAATGAATCATTTCATAAAAATCCAAAATATTATACATAAGATAATTTTGATATTTATATATTAAAAATTATGTTTAATTTTTCAAATAACATATCTTAAATAAGTAAAAATTAACTATAAGATATGTATGCCAAGGGAGACTAAATTTCCTTTTAGAAAAATATGGTATCAAAGTTAATATTTCCCTTTATTTAAAATTATTGTTATTTTATTTATAATAAATTTATATCCATTAATTTTATTTTATACATAATTTACTTACAAAATTTTGATAATATAATTATTAAAATTTATAATCACCTACTTAATAATAATTCCATTGTACTCATGTTTAAAAAATAAAATCGTAATAAAGTTTTATGATTTGTTTAAAAAAAGAGTTTCATGAATCGTAAACTAGAAAATAGATTCAATTTGTTAAAAAAATTTAATGTATTATAATGTATTCGGATGTAATAACTATCATGACTCATCCCAGTGGGGCCCGTTCAATGACTCCTAAATCCACCTCTAATAGGTTAGGGGATAGTGGCATGCATCGAGTAGGCATATCAGTAACATGGGAGTCATTGTGTATGTACCTATTCACATGCTCACATCTCTAGGACCACAGATCATACAATGTAATCAATCCAATAATGAAACAAAAATGAATGCATATAACCAACCCTAACCAATATAGTACAACAGAAACATAAGTTCAGAATGTAAACTAGGCCAGAATACATGCCCACCATAATAATGAGTCTGAAAGATACAATTTACAACCTCTAAGAATGATATAGGTACTGGAACTACAGCTTGTAGCCGTAGGAACACCACATCCTATACAGAACCTCACAAAGCTCAGTTTGATCCTGGTCCACCCAGGACTCTATCAAAATTCTGTTTATCAGCACAAGACACGACACGTGAGGTAAAAACCAGTGTAGGGTTGAGTATAAGAATACTCATTATAGGACACCAAAAACCATGAAGCAATAAAAAACATAAAGCTATAGTAATATCTAAATAGTATATGTTTACCAATCATATTAAAAGAGAAACACATCAATATATAGCCAAACCCCATACCCGTAGACTAATGGTAAGTCACAACAACTCCATACCCACACTATGGAATTAGTTTGATGATTCCAAAAAGCACTCATCAAGGAGAACTCAATCCATGAGTCTGATAGGTCTAATGATGTCAATCCTAAAAGTATGCTCATGGAGAAGTGTCACGTGTGAGATATTCACACTGTTAGATCTGAAGAGAGAATATATACACTCATTCCGGGAGAAATCACTCTAGATATGGTATAAGTCATGATACATAGATAAGGATCACTTCCTGGGACTTGGAGTATACCACCACTCATCAGGATTCACCTATTATGTGTCAAATCGATGTCTTGTAGAACAGTTCATGGGGATACATGACTCTTCCTAGTGCCATGAATGGGTATAGGATCTCACTCTGGGCCACTTAGAGGGATTATGAATCTATCCAGAATTCCCAACAGAAGGAATCATACTCATGTGGGTGGAAACGATACCTAATCATCAATGTAACATGAAAAGGGGAATTAATACAATTGAAACTTGAACAAGGAATAGTGGACCAGAAAATAAAGCAATGTACATAAAATTTCATGGTGTATAGAAGGGTAACCCTTCTTGTCCTATTACCCCAGGTATTGCCCATGCAAAATAGCTCATGTAAAAGAGCATGTCATGTTGAAAGTGTTATACACGATGTGTATGAACATGAAATTCAATGTCCTTCAATATGAGGGAAACCCTGTGTACACTAGTTGTGTGCCTGTACATGTCATCTACTCGTGGCTACCATACCGTGTACTGGAACATAGGGTAACCTGCATAACTAGCCAGGTATGGCTGTGTGGTGGTGTACATGTTGTGTATGTCACCTCATGTCCTTGTAATGTCCAGGATATAATCCAAATCCCATGTAAAGACCCACACACCATGCGATAGTTTTCACACACTGTGTCATCACTTCCTGTATTAAAAAACTCTAGCTGCCGCTGAACCTTCCTCACACACCATGTTATTTAGAGAACACACAATGTTCATCAGGATTTTCCAAAACCATAACTCCCCCACTACGCACCTCTGTCAATCCTCCACTATTTTTTTGGGGATCCATTCATCATGATACTGATGGTTCAAGGTTGTCCCGCCCTGGAAAAGTTGATTCTGATGATTTTGGGCCTTTGATCGGCCCTGAAACCGTGTTTCAATCCGCCCACCCGAAGAACCATTAAAGAGAAATTTTTCTTGAACCTAATCAATTCATCTGCCGCTATGGTCATTGCACCTCTGCTAGTTTTTTATGATATAAGATCTGAAATTGAGGATCATTGTGTTTCGAAATGGACACACAACAATTTGTGGTTCATAATACCATGAAGAACACGAAGAAGGTAGGGTAAAAAGGGGATGAATAAATCAACATGATGATTTGGGGAAATAAAATCCATCTTCATTCGTCATGGTGTTGATCCAATTCCATTAAAAGCATCAAATAATTAAAATAATATTAAATCAAATCAAGCACAAATTGATTCAACAAAATAATCCCCATAAATGTCCCTCTTGTAACAATGCATGATCCGTGGGTCAAACAATTCATGGCTTGAATCATGTTCATCATTTGAATCCACCAATGAAGAAAATAATATAAATAAAAACCCATACGATCCTCATTGTTGAAAAGGTAGAATTTTTGTCTTTCGGGATTCGATCTCGTTGTGAAATAATCCCTGTGTCATTGTTCATCATCGATCATTGAGAATTCTCTAATGGTGGCTCCTCTACAAATCTCCATAGGATTCCGTGGAGTTTTCCAAGGTTATATGCCAAACCCTGTGCTCCTAGTTATTTAAAACCAATTAACGTGCTGCTTCTTTCTCGATATTTTCAAAATAAAATAAAATATTAAATTTAGTTTATTTCCTTAATAACGTCCACAAATAAAAAAATTTGGTCGACACACACTCGATAATTTTAGGCCTTGTTTAAGGTAAATTCAATGCTCTGAACACATTGGTGCCCTCATATTTATGATTTCTTCACCCATCTAAAAGTTATTCATCTTTTTTAGGAAAAAATCTCACATTCACTATTTAAAATTTAATTTATTTCAAAAATTTATTCTAGGCACTCCGAGACTCGGAATTTCACATTGTAGCAATGTTTGGTCTAAAAATAATTCCACATAATATTTAAAAATCCTACATGGAATATCCAAGACAATAAATTATACCCACCATAGGTCTTTTACATCAATTAAAATCCAAAACCAATGGCTATTCAAATAGATTTGGGTACTACCCATGAATTTGAGCCTCCCACTCTGACATGCTCTCTTGAAGATTTCATGCTTCCACCAGACACACACCAATGAAATCTCTCACCTAGGATGTATCATCTCTTATAGGTCCTTGATCTCCCTTGGGTACTATGAAAAGGTCACTTTATCTATGATGTCTAGATTTCCATAGTTGATGATATGTGACGGGTCATGCACGTACCTCCTCAGCTATGACACGTGGAATATATCATGTACCCTGTGTAAAAATGGTGGTAGATCTAGTTCGTACTCCACCTCACCAACTCTAGATAGTATATAAAAAGGGCCACTGAACCTAGGAGATAACCTTCAACCCCAACCAAATATCTAAAACCCTCATTGAGTTGAGACATGAATGAAGACGTTGTCTCCATATTCAATCTCCAATGTTCTGCACAGTCTGTCATCATAAGACTTCAAATGGATTTGTGTAGTCTTCATCCACTCCGGGATGATCTACACCTTCTCTGTGGTTTTTCGTACCATCTCTGGATCCATGAGTGCCGACTCTCTGGGGTTAGTCTAGAAAATCATTGACTAGAAGGGTTTCCCATGTAATGTCTCAAATGGTTCTATACTGATGGTGGAGTGGTATTTATTGTTGTATATAAACTCTAGCAGTCGTAGGTGGTCCACCAAACTATGAAAAAAATCCACGATATAGGCATACAATATAACCTCCAGAACCTATATAGTTCAACTCATCTGACCATCATTCAGGGGATGGAATGATGTGCTAAAACTTATCTAGGTCACAAACGCCTCCTACAATCCCTTCCACAACTGGGATGAAAATAAAACATCACAATATGATACTATCATAAAAGTGAATCCATGTAGCCCAATTATCTCGTGTTTGTAGAGGCATCTCAAGATCTCTACAGAACTCTTCTCCCTGATAGTTAGGAAGTGGGATGAATTGGTGAGTTTTTTAATAATCACCTAAATTGAATCATGTTCCCTAGACTTTCATGGTAATACTTTCACTATTTCCATTGATATTCCATCCCACTCCCACTCCAACACCTTTAGGGGTGAGCTAACCCAGCTAGAACTTGGTGCTCTGCCATAACCTGTGGAAACACAATTCACCGAGAAACAAACTCTCCTACTACCTCCATCATCCCTATCATCTAGAACTGACATCGGAGGTACTGGTACATTTGTTTCACTCTAGGATGTGCTTCCATGGGAGATGTATGAAACTCCCTCAGAACCTCCTTCCAAAACACCACTAGCACAACTGTACATCCTCAAAAAAGGATGATGTTTTCCAAACCTTGTGAATATCCATATATTGAATGTGCTTTAGATAACTGATCACATAATGTAATGTAGTCGACATCCCCTCATTGTGCCTCCCTGACTCACCACAAGAGTGGAGAAGGGAGAACCATTGACTGCAGGTAAGCTGCATCATATCTATCCATGAAGCATATCTCTTTTAAGGATAAATACCCAGATGCCTCGCTTAGTATATGTGGAATCCATCTCCAACTAAGAACATCATTTACTATGTTCCCCTTCCCTAGAATATAGAATATCTCAAATTCATAATCCTAGATGAACTCCAGTCATCGCCTATATCTCAAATTGAATTAATTTTGAGAGAAGATGTACATACGGCTATTGTGGTTAGAGGATATGATAAACCATTCTCCCCTTTGGTATCACAACATATTCAACACAAAGACTACCACTACAAACTCATTAAAATGGGTGTCATAGTTATACTCATGAGGCCTTATCTTGTGCGAACCATAAATATTCACAGCCTATCCTTGCCACATGACACAACCACGCTCAGTCCCTGACGAATCATTGAAAATTTTGTACTCGATACCCTCCTCTAACAATATCAAAATTGGTGTTCTCATTAAACTATGCCTCAACTATTGGTAATCCTATTGGTACATCTCTTTCTATATGAATAGATACCCCTTTTAGGTTAAGTTTGTCATCAGTGCTAATGTCAAGGAGAAATTAGGGATAAATATCCAGTAGTATCATACCTACCCATCGAAGCTCCACTCCTATGCCACACATCGTTGTAGTTCCATGGCATGCGCCATCAATACATTGATAGGGTCTACCGCTACTCCATCTTCTGAGATAACATGTCCTAGAAATTGGACCTCATGTTTCTCAAACAGGCACTTTGAGAGCTTCCAAAAATGATTGTGCTCTTAGAGTACATATAGAACCATTTGCAGGTGCCTCATGTGATACTCCTTTGATGCTGAGTAAGCAAGCATGTTGCTAATAAAGACCACTATGAACCAGTATATGTATGGAATGATGATCTATTTCATAAGTACCATGAACACTGTGGGGGTGTTTTTCACACTTAATGGCATCCCCATGTACTCTTACTGACTGTTGTGGCATCTAAAAGTTGTCTTTGGTATATCCTCATCCTGTACTCGTAACTGGTGTTATCGAGATTAAAGGTCAACCCTTGAGAACCATAGTTCCACTCTTAGTTTATTTAACAGGTCCTCGATCCACAACAGTGGATACCTATTCTTCACCATTACAAGATTTAGAAACTAGTAATCCATACACAACCCAGAATCTTGTATGCTTTATTAGAAAACTAAATCAGTGCCATCCGTAGTGAAAAAATTGGTCATACGAATCACATCCTCTAATAATCTTTCAACTTCACCCTTATCTAGAAATCCCTATGGGAACCATATGATATGCTAATGATGATATTGATGTCTTACTAGGGTATAATTTAATGAATAATTTTATCTACCAGTGGGGATGTAGTCCAAGAACATCATTTAGAATAGATGTACTCATACTCCACCACATCCGCTGGGAATTAAAATCTCAAATCATCAGTTTCTCCATGATTAAGGCTATCCAACTCATGAGTGATCAGTTTCACCCTCTTATATAGGATCTCATTATGTTATGCCTAGTGTATCTTTTCACCCACAATAGAAAACCGTGTTTAATCATTTCAGATACACATAACTCTTTGCCTAAAGTATTCAATATAGTCATGGACCTAAAGATAACCAATCCATATTGAGAATGACATGGTATGGACTCTATAATGCCACCATAGGTTCCAACCGAAACTCTCACCTCTATGGGTAAGATCACACTATCAGCAAAGATGTTTGACCACTAAGCCTCCTCCCATAGGTGTCTCCTAGAGTAAGGGTCGAGTCAACAGCTCTACCAGTATTTGAGGGTTTCGAACAAGACATGTTGGGAAGAAATAATGACTAGAACAAGGGGTTATATGTATGATAGCTAAGGTAGAAAAGAAACACACTGTACCTTTAGATCATCCCTGGATTCCCAAGGTCATATGCCACAACTGCATTTACCTTCCCTGCCACTTTCTCCCAGCTCCTTTAGCCTAGTTTTGGCCTCTTAGGGGTGGTGGTGGATGTAGATCAAGAATCATCCACCTCTGGTACATCTCCTTTCTCCTCTTACACGTATATAGTCCTACGGGTCTGCCTACTCCACTTTCAACCTCTGACTCAACCGTCTATCCACTGCCTCCCTATCAGCACCTCGATGGGTTAGATAATCTCTAGTGAGGTGTCCTCTACCATCACATGAGAATCATCATCTCTCCCTAGGACTATTGGATGCCACCTGAGATATCTGGACCATTAATCCCTTATCTTGGTTCCTCTTAGGATGCCTCCGGCATCCCAATCCTTGTGCTTGACATTTGTCCCCTACTGCAGAGGTCTCTACACATGTCATCCTTGAATTCAATGACACTGCCTATCTCTTCTCATCCAAGAATATATCATCCATGAAATCTCAATCTAAAACTACTACACAAATTGAAATGTATAAAGGCATGACACTAGCTCGGATTTCACTTCATTGACAATGATCTAAGGACTAATCTCTACAGTCATGATCCCTAACCATAGGAATTGAGTACCAGGTGAGGTTGGAGAACCTTGATAAATATACATCCCCCATTAAACATCCTTGTTTTAATTGAAGAAGCTCATGGATATGCACTGATCCCAGCGTAACAAGAGATAAATCCTCTCTAAAGTGTCCCTCATACTCCATCCACGAAAGAGTATCCTCATCATTAGTCTGTATGGTCTAAATCCAACATCATCCCACTAAAACCTGAAGAAGGATCTTTCCTAGGACATCATCTAGTACAATGGTGTCCTCACTAGACAAAAAACTATGGTCACCGCCTCAAGATAGTCCTCGGCCTCTTAATGGTCGGTCTCTCCTCGAAAAATGAGGGGTCTCACTATCTGAAACATATGGAGCATGCTCTGCCTATGATCCTCATCTGCTGGTACTACAAGCATCATGTGCTGCTCCACTAGTGGAGGTATAGAAGGTGAACCACCTATAGGTAATGCTCGGGGAACTTGTCCCTGAATTGAAGCCTCATCCCTAGGGGGGGGGGTCATCCTTGTGATGGAGTTTCTGAATCCTAGGAGATGTTCATTGCAGAGGCATCTCATAAAGAAAAATTATGTACCATGATTAAAGAGTATATATGGACAGATGAAACAAAACAATATTTAAAACACAACACATTATTAAATGATGAATGTACCAGTATTTTATTCCCTTCAACTTTTGATCTCATGTATTGAGTCGAAAAGTATGTTATTAGAGTCATAGTGTATTTATATGTCATCTATCCACACCAACACTAGTGTGCCTGGCTGGAAATCCGAACTCAAAACACATAAAACTATTTTCCAAAACAGAAATCTCATACTCTTGGTCCTAAGGTAGAACCGTTCACCTCGGATACAACTCTATCACGACTCGTCCTAGTGGGGCTCATGCTGTGACTCCCCAAAACCAACTCAAATATGCCAGGTGTGGGTGACTAACACGGAGTAGACATATCAATAATATGAGAGGAGATACCTATGTACCTCTACACATAGACACATATCTTATCCCACAAATGAAAAAATTTATAAAAACTACTATAGAAAAAAATGCATGCATACAACTAAACCCAACCAACAGAGTACAATTGAATGTAATGTGTGGAATTTAAACTGGGCCAGAATATAATCCCATAAGTTGAAAGAGTCTGTAATCTATAAAGACCAAACTATAAGAAATACATAGTTAATGGAAGTACGGCTCAAATTAGTAGGAACAACTCCACCTATAGGGAAGCTCACAAAGCATTATCCTTTCCTGGCCTGTCAAGGACTCCGTCAAAACACTTTTAATCTGTAGAAGACACAACATGTGTGGGAAAATCCCATGCAGGGGTGAGTATATCAATACATAGTATAGGACCCCAAAACCCATGATAAAATGCCTAATTTAAAGGTACATTCATCATCACATTGTATATATCAATAGAACATATAACAAGATAAATACATCTAGATATACTCAAATACCTGACCCTTAGTTTAAATGTAAGTCACAAAAATAACATAGAAACACTAGGGATTTAGTTAGAAATCTCAATGAAGTTCTCATCTGGGAGAAATTACTCCACATGTCTGACAGCTCTGATGACATTCATCCGAAAATTATGTTCATCAGGATGTAACATGAGAGAAATTGGAACACTAATAGATCCAAAGATAGAACAAATAAACTCATTTCATTAGAACTCTATCATGACTGGGGAAGGATCATTATACAGGGATTGGGATTGCTTCCAGGGCCTTGAGGAATATGACGACTAATCAGGATTCACTTCCTAAGTAGAGTATCAACGTCTTATAGGATTTTTCACATTAATACCTGACATTACCTCGGGCCATGAATGTATAGAGCATCTCGCTTCGGGCCACTCAGAGATATTTTAACAATATCCAAAATGTCCGGGTGACGGGATCATACTCATATGGTGGAAATGAAACCTTACCATCCGGGGAATGAGAAAAGGGTCACTAACCTAATTGAAACTTCTCCATGGAATGGTAGAAAATAAGACCATTCCATGAATTGAAATGTACACATCACGTAGAAAGGTCACACACTGTATCCTATGACCGTTGGTACTGCTTGTGTACAATGGACCATGTCAAAGAAAATTTCATGTACGATGAGTTTTACATGGTGTGTTAGAACATGAAATTTCATGTCCTAAATTATGGGGGGGCACTCCAGGTACACTAGTCTTATTCCTATACATAGCCTCAAGAATGGGAAAAGTAGTTGAAATAACAACACATAACATAATCATCCACGAAAAATGGAGATTTTTCATCGGTCGATATTCGATCTCACTACACAACGATCAATTTTTCATCATTCTTCATTGCTCATAGTTAATTCTCCATGGGTGGCTCATCTACAAATCACCATAGTCTTTTGGGGAGTTTTCCAGGGTAATGATCCTATCCTTAGGATCTTGGTTATTTAAAACCAATTTACATGATTCTATGTTAAAGAAATGTTCCAAATAAAATAAACTATTAAATTTATTTTAATTCTTTTATAACATCCAAAATTTTAAATTTTTAGCCAACCCATGTTGGTCGATGTTAGGCCTCACCTAAGGTGAAGTCACTACTCATAACACAACGGTGCCCTTACATTTCTAATATAGGTAACTGTTTAATATTTATTCCACATTCTTATGAAAACCACTCTACCATGATATTTTAATGATTAATTTATTTCAAGAATTTATTATGGGAACTCTGGGACTCATAATTTCATGTCGTTGCACTTCCTACTCTCTAACTAATTCCATATAATATTTAAAAATAATACACACAAAATATGATACATTATAATATCATCATCAAAAAATATAGTTGTGTGTCATATATGCTATCACACATGATAATACTCTTTTATAAACATTAGGGTGCTACACTCTCACACTAGAGTAAATTGTACCATTATAATTTAACATTCATCATGATAATAAAGGGTTTTGAATTTGAAAACACATTAATTAAAACCCCATGTCGTAAAAAGGGTTAATAAAAATCCTCTTAATAAGATAGAAATGGATATAACAATTTCATGTGGAATAACACGCCACTATGCTTATATATAATAAAACATTATAGGAAATTGAATATATAGACATGAACTAAAATAATAAATAATTATTTATAGTGATAGAGGTAATTGATTATAAAAAAGTGAATGATCCATGGAACGATAAGGTAATAAAATCCAACAATCAATGATGATTTAAAAGATCACGATTCTATTAGAAATGAAGGTATTTGGACAAAATTTTGTTACAATATAATTTTCTTATAGTAAATGGATTATTTTACCATATATAATTATAATATATGAAAATATACTTACATGATATATTTCTATTTCATAGAAAAAATTTCAAATTTTTCTTAGGCTATGGTCATTTTTCAATTAATTTCTTACTATAATAAACGAATATCTAATATGATTTTTTATACATGAAGAACTAAAATTTTATTTTAACTTATCTTGATATCCATAATAGAGTAACATGTTATCCCTCATATATTTAATAAAACCAACATAATTAGGAAAAAAGTTATCAATTAACACTGATGGATTGAATTAATCAATTCTGTATATATAAAAGCTTAAGACTCATCCAAAATAAGACTTTCCAAATTCAATTTCTTGATTTTTTATGTAATTTAACTTAATGATCATTATATTCAATTTAAATTATAAGGTGGATCATAATTTCATATTATAAATATGTCAATTCCTTGATGAACATAGAACCTTAATTTAAAAAGTCATGCTTCCAAATATAAAATATCAGTTTTTCAAAAATAATCTATAAATCAAAACATTTTTTATATTCATGAAAATATAACATAAACCATCAAGTCACTAATACATTTCAACATCACTAATAATATATGACAAATGGTTCCTTATTTTCTAAACATTGGAATCATATAATGGGTTATCCTCCCATTATCACATGTTTACATTATTTTCAACTTGAAATTGATTCACATTTCACAGTACCAATCAAAACATTGATTTAAATCCATTATGAAATACTAATATAGTCTAATCCTTATAATTTTCAATATTTTTAAAATAAAAATTCATTGATTAAAGTACTACTATAACTAGATTCATCAATCCAATCCTGATCACATGAATCATTCCACTTCATCTATAGTAATAGTATAATTTTGACTATGATTTTCATGACCTATCCCCCGGGGACCATGACATGACTACCCGAAACCTTCCTTCCATAGGTCAGGGGCTGGTTACTTGCACCAAAGGCATATTCCATAAAACTAGGATGGCATTGCCTTTATAACCTATAATAACACACAACCATGCACACAACAAGATATGAAATCAAGAAAACTATACAACCAAAAGAGAGTGCTGAAAGCAAAGGGGTTGGAATACAAGCCCAACAGTAAAATTAAAAGTAGAAATGAAATAAAAAACAACTGAATAAAGTGAATAATCTAGCTATTGGGTCGTCCTCCTGGTTCCTACTTGAAGGGTAGGTATAGATCGCCTCCTCAGCACTCCACATCCACCCATCACCTATGTATACCATCATGCCCTATGGTCCACCTCTAGGTACCATCCAGTCCTGGAATGCTCAGCCTCATTTAGTGTTGTCCATTATCTAGATCCAACACAACAAGGTACAGGCATAGCCCATGCAGGGGTGAGTATAAAGATACTCAGTAGGGACCCCGAGACCCGTTAGGTGTTAAAAAATCCATCACGGATAAACCACAATGTATGAAATCAACAGATAACACTACATAAGTATATTCTTGTATAAATACCTATGTTATCAAGTAATCCATCTCAATAATGAGGAAAACATAGAAAAACAGACTCATCTCAAATCGATATTTTTATTCTAGGGGTTGTATCGAGTGAAATCCCCAGGCACATTGTCGAAACATCGGCTACTGGAGAACTTCTCTTCTATCGAGTATAGTGGGCCTACCATGACTTAAAGGCACATCCCACTAACCTTGGACTACTGAGGTACTCCTATTGTCATGTATCATGGATCTTCCATGTCTCGATGCAGGTGATAGCACTCCAAGGAATCTCTCCACCAAGAGGGCTCTCTCTAATCCCCAACCCTATGTTGGGATACTGAGTGAGACCACTGAAGCTCAAATATTCCAACATAGTCCCAACTCGAAGGATCAATCCTTGATGAATGGGGCCCGAACTATATTGGTGGAGTAGCGTGATAGGTCTGTGAACCTTTCTGTGTACTGAGCTACAGTCATGTTGCCCTACTACAGATGAAGTAGTGCCAAAATGCACACTGCATGAAGTGTCGATGGAACAAAATCTGCCCGTAACAGGCTTTTGTAGTCTGTCCAGAGAAGCATCACCTCACTGTGAACATGGAGCATCAAGCTCCACCATCTTCCTGCTGCTACCTGTAGAAGGATGGCAGTAGGAATCACCATGATATTGCCTCGTGTCTCTACCAGTCAGAAAATTCTCACCACAGCCTCCAGCCTATCCCCAATCGCATGTGGGTCTACCTCACCCCTGAATCTGGGTGGCCTATGGCGCTGGAACTGGTGTAATGTGCTCATGTGGCATGCATTGTCTACTTCGGTTGCTGGTGGCATCGGTGGCCCAATGGGTAATGGTACCGATGGTGCCTCAGCTGGTGCCTCTACTGGAATAGGGCCCTACACCAAGGCCTCGTCGCTCGGTGTGCTATTAGTGCATAAAACTCTCATATCTCTAGCCAGTTGTCTACATGGAGGTATCCTAAAAATAAACTTGTGTGCTACATTTAAAATGTTATACTTGGTGAGGTGAGCTAATTTTTTTTAACAAACCCACAAGCAATCAATGTTTTCATGAACAATGTCAGAAATCAGATGTCAGGGTCCTGGTGTATGGATACGTTATTCGCCGCACCAACACTGGACTCCCTGAACTAAAAACTGTACTCACTACACATAACAATATGTCTTCATAAAAGAGATCAGAGTCATACGTTCTACGTTAGAACCAAATCCTCTACTAAAAATTTTTCCAGACTCATCCCCTGAGGCACGTGTCGTGACTACCCCAAGCACGCCTTCCATAGGCCAGGGGCTGGAGACTAGCACAAAAGGCGTATTCCCTAAAACTAGGAAGGCATTGCCTTTATAACCAGTAAGAACACACAACCAACAACACAACAAGATACAAAATCAAGAAAATTTTATAACCAAAAGAGAGTGTTGAAAATAAAGGGGATGGAATAAAATCCCAACAGAAAAAGTACAAGTACAACTGAAATACAAAACAACTGAAGAAATTGAAAAATGCAGCTACTGGGTCGTCCTCCATGTTCCTACTAGAAGGATAGGTACAGAGAGCCTTCTCAGCAGTCCACATCCACCCGTCTCCTCTGCATACTGTCACGCCATATCGTCCACCTCTAGGCACCATCCAGTTTTAGTACTCTCAGCCTCAGTCAGTGCCATCTGTCGTAGCATTCAACACAACAAGGTGCGGGCATAGCCCGTGCAGGGTTATGTATAATGATACATAGTAGAGACCCCGAGACCCTCAAGGTCTCCGAAATAACCACCAATGATAAACCACAAATTATGAAATCAATAGATATCCCTATGTAGGTATATTCCCATACATATACCTTAGTTATCGAGTAATCCATCTCAATCATGAGGAAATCACAGAAAAACTGACTCAACTCAAACCAGGATTTTTATTCTAGGGGTAGTATCAAGTAAAATCCCCAGTCCCATTGTCGAATCCTCGGCTACTGGAGATCTCCTCCTCTATCGAGTATAGTGGGCCTGCAGCGACACCACGGTGCTTCCCACTATCCTTGGACTCATGAGGTACTCCTCCTATCGAGTACCATGGATCTGCCGCATCCTCAAGAGTGCTCCCCACCATGGGTCTACCATGTAAGCAAGAACACTCCCCCTCGTAACCTATTGAGGTACTTCTCATGTCAAGTATCGTGGGTCTACAATGAGACCAAGGAGCTCCCTACTGTTGGTCTGCCTAGACACCAAGGCTCTCCCTACTGGGCTAGTCTAGTCACTCCAAGTCGAAACGGTCAGCAATATTCACGTCTCAGCTAGCTACTAGGTCTCCGCTCTATGCTCGCTCTTCTCCTGGAGGATTCGCTCCATGAGATACTGGTCGATACTCTAACTGTCACGAAGTACCATGAATAAGTATCTCAAAGGTCCGTTATTTCATAGGGGTCTCAACACAATATACGGAGAGTCAATTGGATGCCTGGTCTGTGAGTTATTAGCCTTTTAGTCTAGAGGGACCGACTCTCTCCAATATTATCAGTGTCGTTGACAGTTCATCAAACAGACGTTTGGTGGCAATGTTATTGCCAAAAGAAATTAAATGGGCCATAGTGGGCCTCGTTCTGGTCCAACCTGGTCGCACCGACCCATCCTGGCTCGGCCTGGCCCATTAGGTCTATTCGGCCCACTGGGTCGGGCCAGACATGCCGCGAGGGGCCACCGAGCATCGTGGGTGGTCGTGAGGGCGTGAGGCCGCGAGTTACCACGAGGCTGCAGGGTTTCTCGGAAGGATCGACATGAGCAAGGGAGGCCCCGAGGGCCGCAGACGGTGCGAGCCGAGGTGGGTGATAGGGCCACGGGGCTGGTTCAGCCAAAAGGCAGAGCACCATGGGGACAATTCGTCTGGAATGCCGGAGCACCATGGGGGTGCGGGGCTGGTGCGGCCGGGAAGCCGAGGCGCTGCGGGGGTGTGGGGCCGGTTCGGACTAGAGGCCACAGTGCCGCGGGGTACGGGGCATTTTCTTCGTAGAGGCTAAAGTGCCGCGGGGCATGGGAATGGTTCATTCGGGAGTCCAGAGTGCCGCGGGGCATGATGCCGGTGTAGCCGGGAGACCGGAGCACCACCGGGCGCAGGGACGGTGTAGCCGGGAGATCGAAATGCCACGGGGGAGGCGCGGGCCATTCCATCTGCATTACGGTGGTAGAATATGGCCAACAAGAGAGAATAACGACAAGAATACAACTTCCCACAATTTTTCTTTCCCAAACACCAAAATATACGAATGTTAGAAATATGGGAAAAGTATTATCATGCAAATAAACCCCCGCCCTAATTCACTTGTTGATGTTGGTGGATGGATGTAGTACGATCATCGATTTTCCATAGATGAGGATGTCCCACATCGGAAGAAGTCCTAAGGAAGAAGGTTGAAGGAGGTCTACATTCTTTGTTGGAAGAGCGTTATTCGTTGGGGGATTTCTACCAAGTTGTCCTCTCCACAATTCCTCCAAATATGACAAGGATAATAGATTAAGTTCACTATTTAGTTCATCGGCACAAATGAAAATTAGCATATTCAATTAACTAGGTTAGCATAAAAAAGGTATGTACGTTGGCACAATTAATTTGGAGGAATTCAAGAGGCTCTTCCACATTAATGAGGCAGGGATGGGAGGATTTTCTCTATAAAGAGGGGTTTTGAGGAGTTTCCTCTCACTTAATGGGGGTTCCAAGGGGGTTTAATCCCGGGTGGTCCCCACCACCATAACCTCTCATGGGAGGATAGAATCGGGTGGTCCCTCCAATCATAAACTCTCATGGGAGGTTAAGGTCTGGTGGTCCCCACCACCAACTTGCACAAGGAGGTTGGTTACAACAAAATAAAATAAAACGTGTGTTTATTTTATTTTATTATTTCCACGAAAAACCTAAAAACTAACTATCACCCTCAACTAGCTCCCATCGAAGTGAATGTTTTCTTAAGAAAATACCAGTGTTGTGAGTTCAACGGTGCCCTCAAATTTAAATTCTGAGAACCAGTTAAAATGATAATAAAACCCACTCACACGATTACTAAATGTACCGGAAATATTGTTCCTAAATTCATTCCAGGCACTTGGATCCTTGGAATCACACACCGTAAATTTTCACAGACTCGTTAAATTCCCATATATTTAAAACAACATGGAAATTTCGGGTCTTTACAATTATCCATTGGCTTATTTTGTTTTATTTTTTCTTCACACTATTATAATTCAATTTCATAATTCCCTATATCCTTATAGTAGAAGATACAAATGTTGGAATATTAATTAACTACTATTAAATAATGAGAACAATAGCCTTTTCCTCCACAAATGAAGAAAACTGATTCTACAATTCAAATTAAACCATGGTGTTTCCCTCTACAAGTATCATGAGTTGGAAAATAACTCTTCCACTTTGCCAATTTATATATCATTTTTCCTATCATCTTCTTCTCCCCTTAGTTCTCTTCAAATTCATTGGACTTGAAAAATAATTAATCTTTCTATATAGAACATGATATTATATTCTTATTTGATGAGAATGTTTAGGGGACAAGGGTACCAAAAAGGCTTGGTTTAATACCATCAAATAAATAGTCAATATTACTCTTTGAATTATATCTTTATTCCATAACATGCCTTGATAACCTTTTAAATTTTTCATTATACATAGATTGATTTTCCTCTTCTTTCTGTCCAAGACTCACAGACCATATTTCTATATCCACTAATTGATTCAGAAGAAAATATTTTTCAAAGAAGAATAATGTGATATCCATCCACTCTATAAATAAACAACCATGAAAACATTATCCCTCTCACATCATCATAGAGTGGTAAATATATTTTTTAAGGAAAATATCCATTAATAATTTTAAATTTATTTTCCAGTCCAATTGAATAATTTTTGTTGCAGATAAGTAGTATAACATAATTATAACACATGCTGATGCAGCAAGTTACTCCATATGGGTAATTTTATTACTCATAACCTGATTTATCTTCGACAATATGTTTATAATTGGATCAGTTCCATCTCCAACTCTATCCCAAGATCATTATCCATCCTAGGGATAATCCCTATATGGGGTACAATCACTGATATTGTTACCCTTCCTCTAATTAGGACCCATTTCTAAATATTGATACACACTATACTTGATTATAAAATTATGAAACATTATTAATAATCCTAAAGCTACTGAAACATGTATTATAAATTAAAAAATTTATGATTTCATAATATCATTATAATAAACAAATTTTTTTAGAGATATCTTTATTTTCAACTCCCTCATAATGATTTGTAAAAAATGTGATTTATCCTATTACTATCACTTTGGATGGTCAAACTAGGAAATTTTTATGTTATATTATTGTTTACGATATGATGATATGGTAAATCCCAATTCAAATTTTTAGAGTTATTACCCCTAGGTATCTTTGTGCCAAGACCACATCGTCATATAGCATCAAAAAATAGATTTATTTTCTTTCATAAACAACATTATCTCTAAATTACTGAAACATTAGGATGTTCTCCTATAAATATGCTCAAAATATGTCATTCTCTAATGTTCTTTAATAAATAGTTTCTTAAATCTAGTTCTAAATTTTTTTTACTCAATTACTTTGATACCTATTGTAGAAACCCAAACCACGATTTCCCTGATCCATTTTCAACATTATTATATTCCAATAGGATATAAGGAATCACATCACAAATGATATAAATATTTATTAGTATTAGAAAGTTGCAAACATGCATTAAATTCACATTAAATTTAATAACATAAAATACAACAATAATTTTCATTTATAATTTAATATTTACCCTTTGCATATACCTATATATATATATATCCAAAAACACATAATTTGATCCTAGGAAATGTAAAACATATGAAAAGGATGAGATAAAATTCCCCCTAAGGGTAATTTAATTATAAAATCAATGAAATAATTATGTATTTTCATTATATTAAGGTAAATAACTAAAACGAATTCTATTTAATGAATAACTTGATTAATATATGGAAGGATACTTTGACAATCAAATAATTCCATATAAATTTTCACATGACATAGAAAACATAACCATAGATATTTTAACTAATCAAATAATCCCATAAATTATCAATAATTGAATTCAAAATGAAAAAATGCTTTATTTTGGACGTATAGAACATTCAATTGAGGCCATTCTCACAGGCATGTGAATAAATTTATGGTAATAAAAAAACTAAATCACGTTTTTTATTAGACCTACTAATGCATTGAGGGTCTATAGTGGGCCCCACCAATCCCTTATTTAGTCCAATTCATCACTCATATATAATCAGTAAAACATAATAAAAAAACATTCATGTTGTAATCATACATAAGGAATTTTAATAAATACCCTAATATTTAAACATAAATGTAAACCATTCGCAGTAATATGGAGAATGATATCAAAATAGTACATCCTCGTTTAAACTGCTAATAAGAAATTTATAAGAATAATATAGAAGGAATAATTAGATTATAACCACATTAGATAATATGTTACCTCATAGCATGCTTGAATATATGGTAATTCATTTTAAAATGTTTAATGGAAGCTTTCTTGAGGAAGAAAATATTTCTTCAGAAATCCCCAGTTTCATTTTTTGAAAAATAAAATTTATTAAACATTATCAACATCATTTATATTAAAAATTGCATTTAATAACATAGAATTCGAAGAATATTAGATAGAAAATTTTATATAATTGTGACCTTGTATACAATGAAATTATGAATTAATGAATAGATGGTTTGGATGGTTGGTAATTCTAACATTCTATATAAGCTAAAAATAACATTCCATTTGCCCTGTTAAAAAGTTTGAGATGTTTCTCCTTTGGAAAACGATAAGATGATTCATCTCAGTAATTTTTTCACAAGTTATGAAATGTGTAAAAACGTATTTAATAAATAATTTGGAGAATGTTAATGTAAATTAATATATTTTTAGGAAAAAATATTTGGATGAAAATGGATTTTCTACCTAGGAGAGAAATAACTTAGAATTTTTTGAAAATTATTTTCTTAATAATTTAATGCCTCAAATAGTATGTAAAGGTAATATTACATGAAATGGTCATTAATAAATATTTAAAAATAAAATATATTTATGTTATCATAGAAATATTTATAAATTCTCATAAGTGATATTGAAATGAGAAAAACCAACATAACTATGAGATTGAAAAATATACACTTACCACTTTGGAAAGTTTTGATTCATTTTACCACGAAATAAATAACATAAACTGATAATTTAATTAAATATTAGATAAATATATTCATGATATAACTTATCAAAATAGGTAATATATAAACTATATAAAAAACACATGACGAATCTGTCTTATGGCTTAGAAAAGTAAATGTGAGATTAGAAATTGTTAAGTTGCGTCGAAATCATAATGTATGTAATTTAAAATCATGAAAAATAAAATAATGTTAATTATTTACATTATTGAGAACATATATAGAATTTATTAGTCTTTTTTTACACATATTATCATGTTATATAAAATTACATAATGACTTAATTTTATTTCAGGCGTTTCAATAATATTTTACTTTGTGTAAAAAAATGAGTTCTGATGGATGACTATTATTCTATGATTTAATTATATCAAAATACCAAGAAATATAATCACTAAAGAAGTATCATATTTATTCAAAAATTATACTTCTATAAACTAGAATGAATGATGGTTTTGGTAAATGATGTATGTTACAATCATGGAGACATCATGTTGTACGTCCATAGGTGTAATGTTTCTATTTTTCAATAATCGTTATTGAAATAATGTAATTAATATTTTATATTTATAGAAAAAAAAACGAAAACATAAATACCATATTATTTCTAAAAATATAAACATATATATCATTTAAGTGATTTGGTTAGGGAAAGGGAGTCACATAGCTTCTTGGTGGTAGTAGTCTAAACATACACGAAGGTCATTGTCATCTGTCAGTGAGTGAAATGGTAATAAAGGAAATAATAGATTATATTTCTTTAGACTGATAAAATTGTCAATAATATAATTATTATGTCATTTATATCACATATATTAATTAATGGTATCATTATATCCTTTCATGTAAATCCTTAGTGAAAAACGAATCACATCGCTTCGTGAGACGGTAGTCCGCCGTACACATGGAAAATGTTATCGTATAACCTATAGAATGGATTTAAAAAGAATTATATGATATATTGAATCTATAGGTATAATTATGTTTTAAATATTAAATATATCATTTATATACATCTTCATACCCAACCTTGATATGTATAGATGGAAAAACTCTAACATTGATTCATAAGGCTGTAGTCGGCCATACAAACGAGAAATGTTATCTTTCCACATTTGAGGGAAGATGATATTTATGTAAGTAATATCTTGATAAATATAAAATATCACATCATTTTATATTTTTTAATTTATATTATAATAAATGAAAAATATTTTATCCAATTTCATGATGAAAAAAACAATGAGTAAATTTTTTACATCTTGTTTGACATCCTCTTTAAGATAATAAAAAAAGTATTCGATGAAATAATTTATAACCAAAAAATGATTGTGGGAAAAGGGGATAGAATTTATGAATTTAGTTTTTATTATTGTTTATAATCAAAAATTGGTTTTTTTTCAAGATGACATGAGAGGCACTAAACTTTTAAAAGTTAAATGAGTGACACATTCGTAATATTTGAAAAGGAAAAGGTATCCCCATGTTTTTTACATACATCAATGGGAAAAAATTGAGCATTATATATAATTAGAAATTATAATGTCTACAAGAGGAAAAATAGATTTTATATATGTTTTCAGGTCATTTAAATCCTTACATTTTAGTTTTACCGCTGGAAAACCAATTTTTACCCTAAATGTTTTATTTTTTTAAAATATTATTACTATTTATTATGGTAAAAATTTATGTTAATTTTTTTATAAAATATAATTTATTTTTATTCCAAATATGGAATTAATTATTCTAAAGAAAATACACTGAAATGAAAAATTATAATTTTAAATGAATCCCACACATGTGATGAGAAAGATGATTTTTGGAGAAATTTTTTTCATAATCTCACATTTTTTGTATATCAAAATACAATATGAGATTGATTAAAATGGAATAAATTTGATAAATAGATATAAAATAAATGTAATTTGACTATAAATGCAACTCAAAATATAAATTAGTTACATTATAAATATAAATAGAAAGGCATTTTTCTATTACGATTATATATTTTTAACACTTCATCAGAAATCATATTTTATTAAAAATTTAAAAATATCCCAAAGATAATTATGGCAACATATTCTCAAAATTGATTTAATTTTTAAAAAATTAATTTTCTAAATGTGTTGAAAATAAATTAAAAATAATTTTCACAAAGAACTGCTTTGCTACCATTTAAAAAAAGTACATTTTTCAAAATAAATTTCTTTTGGTTTTAAATAATTAATATTATATTTTTAAATAATTGATTTCCAGTTAATGAATTTCATAGATGTCTAAACATTATAATTTTTATAATTTGTTTAATTCTATTCATTTGGCCACCATGATGTGTGTTATATTACTATCATCTCAAAATAATAATATTTTGAAAGAGAATCAAGTTTTATTTAAATTTAGTGTTATGTTCATCACAAGCTATTATTGAGATTGAATTTATTTAAAAAGAAAAATGTCATAAAGCCTAATGATTTTATTTTCTATTATATTCTTGGTTATCTCTCCCATAAATTCAATCAAACATGATTTTCATCTTTTAAAAATCTATGGACGTCACATGAACACTTGGTGGAAACATAATAGGAAAGTTGAGGTCACACCCTAAACAAATTCAATAGAAATATGTAGACTTTTACTGAAAAAAGTTTAAAATCAATGTGATTCATGATGGGGTGGTATTATTTATAGTACATTTTAGTTTAGCTGTTGGTGGGGTCATGGTCAATGGTCATCCATTCTGTCATAAAGGGATGGGTGGAATAATTTTTTTCTCATTTTGTATAATTTTTTTCTCTGACTTAAAAATATCTACATATGATCATGTATGTTTCGTTTATTATTTTTTTATATATTAATTATGGTTTCATAATAATTGTAATTATTAGTGTATTTAGAAAATTTTACCAAAAGGAAGTCCTGAATGCATATACACAAGTCTCCAGTATATAATGGCTTGGAAACCCATCTGGTCATGCCATGGGCCGGTCCAGTTTTTAGGTTGAGGGTAACCCTGTGTTCTTTGTGAAAAAATTGTATCATATCATATTTCCTTTTTATTTTGATAATTTTTACTTTTGAAAAATATAGATAGACTTGAAATAGGAATTTCATGACTCAAGGTACTAGTTAAGATTAGTTTTTTGTCTAATAGACAATGTAATTATATTCTGGATACCATGGGATGTTAGAGATTATATTGAATACTTAATATGAAGATTTTAAAAATATATTGGCTGATAATAGATGTTGGGATAATATGGAATAGTTTTAATTATCTTATGATAAGCTTTTAATTCATCTAAAAGTTCTGTTATGTGATTTATTTGATTCTTAATGGTTTATTTTCATAACAATTACTTTAATTACATTTATTGAAAAAATATTTATCACGTCTAAAAAAGACTTATTGTTGATGCAATTAATGAATCTAAAGATAATTCCTCATCATCAAATTATATAATTAATTAGAGACTTGTATAAGTAGCAGTTCGGCAAGTAATAGACCCAGAATAATGCATGTGATCTAAAATTGATCAGAGAAAGGAAGATGAAACAAAAAATCAGATGGATCCAACTCATAGTTTTCAAATGAATAAACATCCCTCCTTTTGGAGATACATTTCCCCTAGGAGTCTGTGAATTGATTTGATAATACCATGTAGATATTGTGTTTCAAATAACAATTGATTCTTTTAAATAAACGTTTACTACATTCACATTGATGATCTCCATCCAATGTTTGTGGTAGACGGTCCTCAAAGCCATAAAACATGTCTACATTTGGTGGATAATTTTAGGGATTCAATTGAAGAGTATTTTTTCTTTGAGATCATGAATCTATCAATGTCTTTAAAATACATGTTAGTTAAGTTGGGATATTATTGTGTGATAGATTACATCAATGATATTCCAAAAATTCCATTTTTCATGAGCTGAACAACAATGATAGGTTGAAGGCATGTTTGTATGACATAAATTTGAAATCTAATATTAATTCCAATGACATTTTGTATGTTGATGACATATGAAGAGGTGGTTGATTATTATTTAATTTTCGATATTGAAGAGGAATATATGATTTTTTTGATTATGATACTCTTTATTACTTTTCAATAAATGTTGGGATATTCAAAAAATAATATGAAGTGGGTAGTGTTTGGAAAAGTTGTTAATGTAGTTTTGGGTATCATCTAAAACTATCTCGTCAAAAGATACAAGTGTTAGTATCATTGTATTACATCATTGTGGGAAGACCAAATATTGTAGATAAACATTCCATTCCCCACCTAGGGAATTTATCAACAATGATTCATAGGTTATCTAAAAATGATTTAATGGATTGTTCCACCCTCCCATAGAGGTGGGGAATCCATTATTATCAAATGATATACTACGTAGTTTTATGATTCGAGGTCTCTAGAGAGATACCTTTATGGGCATGGTGGAACGTATGGTGCTTATTATTGGTTGAGTAAAATTTGACTATATATATACGTTAGCAGTCTGAATTAATATTTTAATGGAAAAAAGTAACCTTATTTAGAGGATTTGTAACTACTATAATTAGATATGACCCATGTAATTGGATGTTGTACTATTGTCATTTTTGTCAATAGAAGTTCCATTATTCAGTACAGGTGATTCTCAGACATTCATATTATAAGGAATAGTGAAACATTATAAATATCTCGACCAAGCTATTGAGATATTTCATAGAGATAGTAACTTCACATGGAATGTGGATGAATAATGGTTTTGGTTACCTATTGGAAATTATCTCTATGTAAAAAAGTTGATATGAAATGATAAATCCTTATAATATGGATAAGAATATATGATGTACTATTTGAGATATGTTGAATGATATTTATCAAGGATATTATTGGTTTAAACCATTGGCATGTAACCTCCATGGACCTTAATGGGAGATCTCAGGACTTATAGAGAGAATGGATCTCATGCTCCAAATGAGTGGGACTATAGATTCGTGAATTATTTTGGGTTATCCTTCATGTATCATATCATATGTCAGAATCTAATGAATAATTTAGGGTGTGTGGATTACCTCCCATGGTTAGTAAATTATATAAGTTATTTTTAGAGGATTTATTAATCTTGTCTATAGATTTCGAATGGGAGTTAACCATTTCTATGGTTCCAATGAAACAGCTAAAATATCCCTTATCATATTAACTGGTACCCACAGAGTTCAGGGAGTTTAATATTCATCTAGATGATAGAGATTCTAAATTCATTATTAATATGAGTGTGTCCCTATGTACAAATCCATTATTGTTTCCCAACAAGGATGATCAATTTCTTCATTTATACATCTAATATCAGATGTTAAATTGGATCATGTTCTAGAATTAATATCTATCACCATGATTTAATGATCTCTTTGGAAAATTTATAGGTAAAATATTATTTTCAAAAATTGATCCCTACTTATGGTATTATTATGTCAAGGTGGCATTGGAAGATGACCCCAAGTATACTTTTTAATGTTTTATAACCCTATTTAATATTTAATATTTTTGTTTTCACTAATAAATTCTTCTATTGTTTTCATAGAACACGTGAAATGGGTGTTGGATTCAAATCTTGAAACTTTCATCATCATATTTTAAGATAACATCATGGTTTATTCCAAATCATAATAAGATAATGCACATCATATTATGTTCATTCTATGGGCATGTCATGATTATCGTCTTAAAAAAGCTATCAAAGTGAAATTTTTAGATTCATAATTTTGGGATTCTAGGACGTGTGATATCACAATGTGAAAGATCAGTTGATCTAGAGAATCATATATATGTGATGTATACGGAGGAATCCAGAAATGTTTTGAAATTAATATTTTCAGGGGAATGGTAGGGTATTATAGTTAGTTTTTTAAAGACTTATCTTGACCAATGTAACCTTTGATTTATCATACATAAAAAGGGTTAAGGTTATTTTGGACCCTTGAATGCTAAATATCCTTTGAGGAACTCAATAATTGGTTAAAATCTCCCCCTATTATAACATCACATATAGAATCTTGGGGTTATGTGGTTTAATATGATACATTGAGCATGGGTTTGGGTTTCATGATTATGATATGTGAGAATGTTGGGAAATATTCATCCAACCAAATTTCTCTTTAAGAGATAAATTTACCAACCCAGACCCTAAATCAAACAACATGGATGCATGCTATCTAGTGATCGTACCATTGCCTTTTATGGATATGTTTATAGTCTATTCTAATCATAAGAACCCGATTTGTGTTTTTCATATAAATAAGTAAATGTGAGGTATAAATAAAGGGTAGTGTATCATTAAGGGTTTTATTTTTTACAGCTTCTATATACCTGGTAATTTTTTTATAGTTATAGATTATTTAAGTAGATTTTTTCCATTTGAATCCTTATAATGTTCTTGCAAAGAGTATAATATCAAGTGGATTTTTACAAGATGCATCTTGAATAGAAGGTAGAAATTGAGGTGATAAATTTGGTGAGAATTTACTTGATTTCATATTTTAAAGATCATATCCATGAATATTAATTAGGGACATGGCATTTTAGTTCTACTGTTAGATCCTAAATGGTGTTTTGGAATATGGGGAAGGTTTATTGTCTTTAAAGGGAATCATTTTCTATATAGTGCATTATTCATGGCCATTAGGTGTGAGGAAAAATGATATAAAAGACTAAAACCTATAATATTAATATTTTCATCATAATGAAACTAAAATTTATTATTATATTTGAAAAAATTCCTATTGGTTAGGTATGAGTTGAGACATTGCTGAGATTGATTCTCAGTGATAAAATTTCCAAGAAATCAAAGACATTAATCAATATCCATTCAGATTTCTCAATCCTCTACCAAATCCATCCTCGCATAGAGATGAAGTATCTATAGGAAAAACAAAAATAAATGTGGGAGATTGTTCATGAGACCAAATTTTTTGAATTCACCTCAATCTAGGACATCACTATACTAGAGTAGGTGACAAGATTTTATGTTCATTAGTTTAATAAACTTCATGGGGATCCATGTACAATCATTTTCAATATAGATTAAAAATTCCTCTCATGGATTTAAGAATTCATCAAAAAGTATATAATATCATTGGTTAATCATCAAAAAATATTTTCTTCTATAGATTGGTGGATGAACTGGGAAGGTAATCCAAATTCTTGAGGATATGATCTAGTTCTATATTTTAAAATTTCATGGTTCCTAGGAAAACCAATATGTATTGTTGTAATTTTCCTACAATAAATCTATTAATAATTATTTAAAAGGGGTCCCTTAAAATGTTTATATGTTTAGGCTGTATAATAACCTCTATGTTTGACTAAGGTTGGTTCAATATATTTTGTGGGGCCAAAAATCATATAAGAGTTGAAAGAAAATATTCATTCTATTATGTTGTGTATGATTTCATCATAGAGTCATAAAAAGTATTATTTTTATCATCCATGTTGTCCCTTTGAATGTATAGTGGGTAACATGTTATTTTCAATGTAACACCTCATTTGAGAAACTACCTTCTTGACAATAAAGTGAATCTTTGTTTGGGGTACATCAAAATTTCTATGATTAAACAAAAGAATAAGATGTTTTTATACCATTTCTTATTTCACTCTCAATTGACCTTGATTCGTGTCATTATATATTCCATCAAATTGGAAATATATAACTCATACCCCTCTTAATGGGTGAATATAGACTTTGTTTTAATTGACATAATTAAAAAACAATCACATGGTGGTAGAGCTTATTCTTGCTAGTGACTTTCAGTTGGGTTATAGTCATGGTTTTTGGATGGTTGGCCCTTGTGTCATAAGGATACGAGATATTTGTTTTGATGTTCTTATTTTTTAAAAATAATTGGTACTTTGTTCTAGATGTATCTACTTAGGATCATTTATGTTCCTCTTTTTATGGATATTTATTATGATTTGTTCATTATACTATTGATTACTGTATTTGTAAAATCAATCACTATTGAGTTCTTTGATACCTTGGAAATAGTTTCCTACCCATGGGGATCTAGAATCCCCTTCAATTAATATCATAGGTTGTCCTAGTTCTCAGGTTGAGGGTAATATTGGATGGTTTCTGATAGAAGACAAATTGAAACACACATTACACATGGGAAGAACAACAGTTATTTATAATGGAGTAATAATAGAGGGTTTGACCTATATACTTAAAGATAAGGGTGAGCGGTATAATTGATATAGGGTTTAAAACTATTCCCACTAAAATAAGTATATCAATAAAAAATATAACTAATTTAACACTTCATAATAATAGAAAATAATTCCATTTATACACAAAAAATGATATTTAAATAACATTACCATTGAAAAACCTAACCATGAATTTCATTTCATTAGCACATATCAAACCCTTATATAGTAGTCCTTATTTATTAAAATATAATCCATGAGCAAGATTTATAATATTATATTAGCACACAAGAATTATTTTAACTTATATACAATTTATGAAATTATTATCGAACTAAATTAAATCATTATATATGAAATAGTAATATTATGGTCAATCATTCTTGATTCATTTAAATAGAATAGGAATGGTATGAAAATCATGACTCCAAATTCATACTATGAAGACATAAATTAATGTAGTTGGTAATAAATTATAAAATCATTAACAAGGTTCACTAAAACCAAACACAATACTCAGATAGGTTTTGAAAGTGGCAGTTCTTAATTATGAATAAAAATGGTGCTTAGGTTTGTAATGACTATTTATCATGATTCTATATATTTAGGTATCCAAGGCATCACCAAAAACTGAACCTATATTCAATGAAACCCTATCATAAGTTGAAACTCAGTTTACAATAATCAAAATGGTTATGATTGATGATAGATAAATCCAAACAATCCATTATGAACGAAAATATGAGTAGTTCCATTGTAATTTTATGAATTAATCATTGATATAGTTGAATTATCCTTATAATAATTATTCTTCATGTTGAAATCCTAAGAAAAGTTGATAATAAGGATTAGTAGAGGATAGGTGACCTTTAACTTTGTTTTTGGAATTAATAATATATTATGGATATGGTTTGAATCCATAAAAATAAAGTAAGGGAAAGATGGTATCAAGGAAACCATTCAAGATAACTTCCCTGCAGATATAGGTAAAAGGTAGTTAATTTTTTTCAAACTAAAAAACATTTTAAAAAATACCATATAAAATAGTCAATGCTTTCTAGGAACAATGTAATGTACTCATAGGTTCCTGATGGTTCCCCAATGTTATAAGGCCTCTGTCTGGTCCAACTAATACTCATTGTCACTACTCATTTTACATTATTAATAGAACCTATTAATTGGTACCCCAAACACCCAAGATTCATGAAAAACACTACTTATCATTAAAACCTATGTAATAGTTCATCCTCAAATTCTAAAATTCCAATTATAATCATATTATGAAAAATGACCCCTCAAATAGAGATGTAATTTCAAAGGGCCCCATACTATATCCACTAAGAAGTCATTTTTATGAACTTAATGGTATATTAATTATGGTAAACATAACATAATTATTTTTTCATACAAATAACATGATTTATAATATTGAATACGTCCACATAGACACTTACCCAAGGACTTCGGAAAAATAATCTTCAAATTCATACTCTAAATATCTCAATAAATCCTTGATACAAAACATTCAAATTGATTCTACCACATCAAATAAATGAATTTCTCAATTTTGAATATATGGTGTAAGATTATATAAACCCTAAATGATCCAAATCAAAAAAAAACACATATACAATCATCCTTACCATTCAAACCAATAATTATAACATCTTATCCAAATTCATAACAATATTTAAATTATATACCCTTAAATTACACAACAAATTGTATCCTGAATTCTCATCACACGTCTGGTGTGTATCTGAAACATCCAAATTAGGAAAAAAAAAATTATATGCCATAATTTATGAAATATAAACTATAATTCTTATCACTCTCATAATACCATCACTAGATATTACAAACTAAAATTCTCGCCACCATATGATTATACATGGTCTTGCCATTCCAAAATTTTTATTGTGTCACAGTTTCTTAAAAACGTATCTAAAAATATCATATATACTACTAGTATTAATATAAATAATACATAAAAATGTTTTTTATGGAGATATAATGATTTTCACAATCAAGTCATTATAAATCTCTACATAATTTGAACACAGTAACATGTTTTTTATTAAAAATAACATGTCATGTATCTTAATGTTAAACGGTAAATAAAATATGTATTGTATTCCATTATAATTTAGATCCCAAAAAATATTGCATTTCTATATCATTTCCAATTATATTTTCTATAAAAACCATTTCATTCAAAAATATTATTCCCATTTTAAACACAAGTGGTAGTAAAATTTAATTTCAATCTGTGGAATCCTTTATCATGGCCCAAATTGAAATTCCAATTTTTTTCAACTAATAATAATTCCCAATTTCAAACTATTTCACTATTTTAGGATCCTTTCAATTAAATTACAATCTAATATTAATAAAACATTGTTTAATTAAAAAATTTATTTTACCTGATGATACTAACATACCTTAACTTCTTACTTATAGTAGATATCATAGGTTACCCTTATACATCACAAATGTTATTACTAGCATTTTTAACAACAGTATTTTTTATAATAGAGAAAAAATATAAAAAATAAAACTATAGAAATATTTTTAACTATTTGGTATATAGTAATTAAATTTCATACATGTTCATTGGTATGAAAAAAATTAGCAAATGGTGACGTGAACAAAAGTGATTTATTAAATAGATGAAAAAACTGATTCATGGATAACTTTAATAAATAAATTTTAATAATTTGTTTATAGTAAAATATAGTATCCAAATGAAACTTGGGAGACAATAAATTATCAAAATATTATAAGAAAAGAATTATTATCCATCCAAAGATACTTTTTTATTTTCAAACACTTTAAGTGGAAAAGTGAGAACCCTTATTGCTAACCAGTTTTAACACCAAAGAATACTACACATTTGTTAATTAATAGTTTTCGTTGACTAGAATAGATCTCCCTAATCAATATATATGGAATTAAATTCACTAGAATATCAGGATCTTCCTTTAAGATCTCTTCATTTTGATATGCCATGTTGTCCCAGGATTACCTTTATTCCTCCATTTTAATCTTCCACATGTTGAATCCTTAAAGTATAATAAGGATATATTTATCAATCCACTCACATTTATCATCATTATTGTTCACTCAAAGTAATATTCCCATTATTTAGTTGATATCTTCCTATGACGCATTAATAACCAGAACGTTCTCTGTTATTCCGTCATCTGAGTGCATAAGAAGATCCATGTGTTCCAGCACCGAAGCTATCTAATGTTGATGGTCATCAGGAGAGCCTGACTCATTTTTCTACCTATGTGTATGTGGAAACTCCTCCCACTAAATATCTTCTATTTTAAGGGTAATCTCCCTATGTGGATCCTCAGTCAGCTCTACTTCATCCCCTTGAGATGTATTCAAGACTTCTATGGTGGCCTCATCCTATGAAGTTTCCTTTTCTTTCACTTGAAACCTAGTATCTCCTCTTTGTTGACCCTTGTCTCTATCCACTGGATGGGTCTCATGATCCTTATATTTACTATATATAATTTCTTGTTGTGTCTCCATAGGGATTACTAGCTAGGAGTAGTCGTTTCATCCCATGGATTTCATATTCTAGGAGGCAATTTTCCTCCCCAAGTAACTATTTTTATATTTTCATTTAGTTCTCCGTATACAATGAATGAATTTATTGTACCCTCTAGGATCTCAATAATATTTTATTTTTTATTGGAAATTGGAGTTTTCTACCCCTCCAACATCACATAGGCCATCACAGAGATTGTTGAGGTTGAGACAGGAAAAAGTCCTCAGATTATTCTGACTGCAGCCCTCATGACATGGATCTTCCCATTTATGACCATCCTTAGAACATCCATTCCTATATAGTTGAATAAATAGTTTAGGTTATTTTCTACTACATAAATACACTTCCATCTCATAGGTTCTAGTTTTTGGGACTACATCATTCACATCAGATAGAAGTACTTTCATGAATCAACGATGATAGGTTATTTCCAAATAATATAATCCCCATCAATAACACAAAAGAATTAAATTATATTTCTGGAAACATCTACATCCACCCAAATTATTGGGGATACAGAATGGCACACATCCCTCATTATACTATCAGAACACTAGTATCTTCCTACCATATTTCCTATCATTCATAAGATTGATGGGTTCTAAAATGGTAATGGTTTTTCAATGAGACTAAACTAAATTTTTGTTGATGGGGTGTCAAACTTCATATGATAATTGAATTACAACCTTATAAGATGGTACCAAAATCTATTGTGGGATTAGGGACCACTAGCCCATTCTTTTATTAGGTTGATCATAGTTGAAAATAGACCATGATGTGCTTTCTATCCTTTAAACCCACGGTACTTTGATCCTGCAGACCCCAATGTAATAATGGTCATCATAATAAAAGGAACCTATTATTAATTAATATTTACATAGTAATAAATAATATATATATGAAAAATATATATTTAAATATTTCTGATGAAATATTTCATGTGAGAAATAGTTGTTTAAAACTAAAGTATAATAACCAAAGGCAATTATGTATCATGTGATAATTTTATAATGTACCTAAATCTCCATAAAAATAATGATGAATAAACCAATAATCTGGATGAATTTTGGTCAATTCCTAGAATAAATCCTTTAGTATCATTCCATCACTTGAGAGATAGGGTAAATGAAATCCTCATTCAATCATATTGTTATTTTTGTACAACTGAACTATCTATGGTCACATAATATTTCTCTATAAAGAGGATCATGGTGCCTTTTATAGCTTACTTATCATGTACCAAATATCCTAAATCATTTAAAATAATAATAAAAAATCCTAATAAAACCCTATATTTCTATAAAACCACATTTTAGTAACCACTCACCAAGACAATCATGCGTCGCCTGAATCAGAGTTCTACACTATGAGTGATCCCAAATCCACTAGGGATGAATATTTGTATAGTAGTTGTCGATGTAATTTTTGGGAATGATTTACCCCCATTGGTTTGAATTTAAAATCATCATTGAATTCTATAAGAAATATAACACGACACATTTTTCATCCAACCATGTAAAAATAAACAAAATTTTAATTAAGTCTAAAGAATACAAATAAAAATGTGTACAAGTGATAAATCTCACTAAATGAATGCATATATTATGAATTATAATTTGAAGTAAAATTCAAAAAATGACTAATAAATTTGACTATTAAAAATATTTCCTGAGAAAGGAATGATCAACAAAAGAAAATTTTTAGATCCATGAGTGGCCTACTACCACCTATATAATCCTCAGTTCTATATGTGGATATTAGACCACTTTTATATCTTCACGTGTCATTTTACATGATGTCCAACAAGTTACCAGTTTACTTGTAAGTATGTGAGATGTAGAGAATGTAAAACTAAATTTCCACTAGGGTTTCAATGGATGATATTAGTATAAAATAATCAACAGGGAATCAACAAATAAACCTCAACACAATAGTGAAAAATACATATATACATCAACATGTATCCTCATTTATATAAATGGAAAAGTAGTTTTAAAATCAACTGACTGTATATAACAAAATTTTAGAAACAAGGATAAGAATTATACCCTTAATGAAGAAAAATAAATAAATATACATTATCTAAGAAATTAATATCAATATTAATATGGTTCTTACCTAAAAAACTAACATCATTGTTAACATTAAATGTTGGATGAACCATAGAGTGAATTCAAGGATCAACACCCACCCTATCTTCGATTGGTAAATATATAGAACCTATTTTGTATAGGGTAAATTGAATCAGGTATAATATTTTGAGGATAAATCTGATAAACATTCCATTTAGTGACATCAGAATGTCACATAATGAAGTAAGGGTAAAAATCCATAAAATTAAATATTGTTTTACAATGGTCACTAATTCTGCTATGTTGGGTTTTTTAATTATTTATTATCAATATATTCATCTTCTAAGTTATTTTTATTATAATTAACATCATTCTAACAACTCTTTTTCATGTGATTTTTTATGGTTATTATTGTTTCCATAGAGCCCTCAGTTTTAGGTAATTAACAATTAATTTAATTATTTTAACTTTATAAATTTATTGGGTAAATTTAGGGATGGTTTCTAAGTGTTGTGGAAATTTTGGAGGTTCTTTGGAGCTTCTTAATTTGAGAATGGTTAGCATACTCCATGAAACACCTCCGGGAAACTGTGTAAGGGAAACCATGGTCATTGGTTAGACACATGGTTGGTTCACAGTTGGGTCAAATAGTGTAGCTACCTTGGGAAAATTGTGAATGATTGGGATAGAGGGTACAATAGGGTTGGAAAAATATTTTTAAACCAATGTGATAAAACTATGCATGGGGTGGCTTAAGGTAGAAGTATCTTCATGGTTTCCATAGGGTTTCCCAAACTGTTTCGCCAAACCATGTGGTGTACAAGTGACCTTCCATAAAGTGTGGATGTAATCTGAAATATAGCCTAAAAATATTTTTTCCTATTAGTATGAAACTATCTTTAATTCCAATTATCCCAAAGTCTGTAGATACCCTTCCCTTTCTTATTTGGGGAATCATTTGGCAATTAATTGTGTATTAGAGTTTATAATTCCTTGGAAAGTGTTTGTTCAGTGGTTGTTTTCCTTATATTTCATCTTATTCCCTATCTTGGATTCATGGATCTAAAGTGGTTTGGGAATATCTAGCCATGTTTTATGCAGTTTTGATATACTTTTATGGATTACATTTTCAATGTATGTGGATTTACTCTCAACTAATACTATTATAACATGAAGGATTGGATTCAAATTGGTTTATTTTCTTGAATCTAATTTTGAAATTGACATGAAATACTTGGTATAATCCATCTTTTGTGTTGGTTTCTGAAGTTATTGAAAAAATGGTTCGTGGTAAAAGTTCTTCAGTTCCGGATTTTAAACTTATGGCTCTAAAATAAGGCTTAGTTTGATTAATGGAAATGATATTAGAAAATTGGATACGATAAATGAAATGTTTTCTCAAAATGTACGAAATGGTGTGTGATGGATATCTTCTTAAATGGTTGGTATGTTTTCATTTTCAGTTACTTGACCATGTGAAAGGGGCATGTTCTATTGGTGCACCTGGATGGTAAACAAGATACAACCAATTATTATGGAACTATCACCATGGCATGACTGTTTGTATGTTTGGATGTGTGCATCAGAATGAATTATTCCAAATAGTTAGGATAAATGTTTTTAAATAATTTTTTTGGTTTCATTCCATGGAATAATAGATTTGGTTTGGAAAACTATTTTTCATAGAATACAGTTTGATTTTGAGATGAAATGTCTTTATCAATGTTATATAATTTTCATATAAAAATATTCTAACATGTTATATCATAGTGGTGTGATTTTGGATGACATTTGGGGAAAACCTACTGTGTTTTATACACACACTATTTTGGGGAACTTTGTTGAATTTTCATATGTTAGTTATTGTGATACTAGTAAACCAAAGGTATCCCATTTGTTTAGTGATGTTCCATGATACATAATAATGGATTTTGTAGTTGGAACTTGTAATATTTTGGGTTCTCTAGAGCAATTTATTTGGTTTTATTTCCATTTTTTCTTTACTGTCCACTTTTTACATTGATATGGTTCATTGCTTTCATTCGGTATTGGTTTTTAGTTTGTATTATTGTGTTATATTTCGTTTTCCCCATGCATCATATAGTTATTTTTTGGTTTTTTTAATCTTGATTTGTTTCTTCATTTTTAAATGGAAAATCATTACCCATCTAATTATGAAGCACACAGATTTTATTTCTCGACATTGGTATCTTTAGGATGTCACCAAAGTCTTATTGAAACCCTATGCATCTTCCCAATCCAATGGGTGAGGGGAGGGATGATACAAAGGGGATTATTATTTGTCAATATTTATTTCTTTTTGTGAAAAAGTGTTTTTGTTTTTTGGTCTAGTATTTGATAATCATTATTGTTCTGTACTTTTTTTTGATGGTAGAATGAATTTTGGACAATTCGTACTAGAAATTTAGATCATAAAAATGTGTAGCTATCCTATTTAATATGATATTCAAGATACCAATGTGTTTCGGTTCATGAGTGTTTAGAGACACCACTAGAAGTGGTACCATAAACATCGTGGGTTTATCCAATGACAAGAGTATGACCTGAATTAATATAAACGATTTCAAACATGGATATAATAATTCATATTCAGTAATAGTTTATAAGTTTCATCAAAATGGATTTTATAATAAATTTTATAAGATTCCAAATATGATATTTTTAAAAGAATAGTAGTTTTACATTTAAAAGGGATTTATTTACAAAAGTCATGGAAGAAGTTTCAAGAAATGTATTAAAATACAATGTTTTTAGTTTTGGAAAGAATTATTGTTATTTGTGTGAACTAGTAAATTTGAAATTGATATGTATGTTGTTTCTAGAGAGTAAGAATAAATAGATTTTTTATTGTTTATAGAAATGAATAAAGGTTGGCATAGAATAAAAAAACTAGAAGAGGTAGCTAATAATGCCATTTCACTAGATCCATAGATCAACCAAATTATAGTTCAGAGTATTGAGCATGTTTTTTAAGCTATGGATAGAAGGAAGATAATGGATGAACCAATGAAAGTGGATCATTCTTCTCAGTACTAGAAGAAGAATCTACCCATATTTTCGGGTGATTTGGAATAATATAAATTATAGGTGTGGCTAATTAGGATGAATATAATATTTGATTACCTTTACACAACAAAAATGATTAATGTTTCATTGGAAACATATATGCTGGGGGAGCTAGCATTCCATTTGTGGGACACAACTCTTATTGATAAATTATACAACATAATTGCATTAGAAGATTTTGAAGATATGTTTAATAGAAAATTTAATCCTCACTTATTTAAATTTTTTTGTATGATATATATTTTCATATTGAATAAGTATAATCTCTTAGTGAAAAATTATGCATCTAAATTAATTATTTTTTTAAAATTTGAAATAGAAAATTATACAAGTGAATTATTGATGGAACACATTTATTAATTGGTGTTGAGGCCAAATATTTGAAGGAATATTTTTTTAATTTGTTTAATAGAGTTTATAGAGATGGTCAGTAGTATGATGGGGGAGGAATAAGAAATATTAAAAAGCATGGGATGTGGATGCATTTTCATACCTTTTGAAAATGGTGGTTACTCTAATACTCATAATAAGAAGAGAAGGGATAACTATTTTCAAAGTAGTGTTATGAATCAAAATAATCATTATATATTATTGAATCATCCTCTAAGACCTAAGAGTGAGTTTGAATGTTTACAATGTGAATATATTGATCATGTTTATTGGAATTGTATGACACCACCTATATCATACCATAATTACATCTAATTGTGACATTGTCTGTGCTATTATCAATGTACTCCATGTTCTAGTGATTAGGGAACATATCATTATTCACTAATGTATTAAGTTTTTATGAGATGAAGGGGATTATGTGATTATAATTAGAAAACATGTAGAATCCATGATTAATCTAGAAATAATTTGAATCCTCGTCAAGGTAAATAACATTAAGGAAGGAAAGGCCAAAGTGCAATGTGTATTAAATTTATGTATTTGAAATGTAATTTTTGACAATCAATACAGATGTTAAATAGCTAAAGGAATGAATATTTTTAATTATATTCATACAAAACCTCGGTTAGATATAGGTATATCCCATTATATTGTTTCTTATCAGGATTTTCATCTTCTGGTTTTGTCTATTGAGAGAATGATTTTTATTCAAAAACATCAAACCCCTCTTGGAAAAGGATAATGTCAATCCTTAATGTGAATGGTCTTATATCTATCAATTAATGGTGTTGAGATTATTTGGGGTTTTGTGCTTGATATGGATGTATATGACATAATTATGGGTATGGATTTGTATACAGATTTTAAGTATCGAATCTATTTTTAGACCCTATGGCTCCAATTTATGATTGATGATGGCGTCATGAATCTATTTAGAGAAGACCTGGATTTACATGCTGGTTCAATAAGATTGTGGACACTAGTATTTGGTACCATCTCATACAAGTTGGATGTTTTGACCATTGAATATATGGATGAGGTCAAGAATAGATTATTCCAGATATTATTGATCAATTTTAGATAGTTTTTCAAAAAATATATATGGGTTCCCACCCACAAGAGATGCAGTTTTTATGAATTATAACATCTCATGTCCCATTCATTATTCAATTATTTTATATCATATGGAATAATCGAAATTAATGGAATTGGAATTCAAGTTTAAATAGATAGATGATAAAGGGAACATTTTTACTAGTATTTCTCAATGGGAAGTGTCGATTTTCATTCTGAAAAATAAAGATGGAAATCTTAAATTGTGTGAAGATTATTATTTTCTTATTTAAGTTATGATATATAATTAGTATCCATTTCCACGTGTTGATAATTTTTCGATAAATATATGGTATACCAATGATTCTTTAAAATTAAATTATGTTATGGATATCCCCAATTTTATGTTCATAATGATGATATAATGAAAGTATATTTCTGGAGTAGATATGGAATTTAGGAGTATGTGGTCATTCCTTTCAGTTGCAAAATTCACTAATGGTCTTTATGGAAATTATGAATTAGATATTTCAAAAGGTTATGGATTCATTTTTCTTTTGTGTTTTTGGATGAAATTTTGGATTATTAAAGGAAAAATTCTAAACATGAGAAGCACTTGGGATTGTGTTGCGTATATTTTGGCATTATAGTCTAAATAAAAATTATAAAATTCTGATTTTTAGATAAAAGGGGTTAGTTTCCATGGCCATGTTATATCTAAATGAGTCGTTTCTATGGATCCATAAATATTATAGCCTTTAATATCATGGAAACTACCAAAAAATTCCTTTCAAATAAACTGTTTCCTTAGAATGGGTGGTTATTTTATAGTTTATTTTCAAAACTTCCAAAAAATGCCTTTCAAATACACTGTTTCCTTCAATATTTTAGTGTGTCAAAAAAATTTCCAATCATGGTGAGTGATCATTAGTTATTGAGAATCTCTATGGGAAATGTCCTAAAATCATTTAGAAAAATGGCAGTTCTCAACATTATAAGAATAGAAATAGATATGGACAATAGAATATAAAACCCATAGTTTTATGTAATTATGATTTTATTTAATTTTTGATATACAAAACTCCTCGATCAATGGGACACATGGTTCACTGGGCAGGCGCATGGCTGGAACATAGTTTTTCCCAATTAGTATATCCAACCAGGGGGTATTGGGTATCATTTGGATAGAGGTAAAAAGATGATTGGAATGATTTTTTATAGAGTGAGCTAACAATTCATGTAGTGTCTTAATGATGTAGGTCCCACGTTTTTATAATACAATTTTATAAACCGTGTAGCCTTACCACATGTAGTATAAGTGGTATTCCATAAATTTGTAGATCTAGTCCAAATTAGACACTTAACAACAATTTTTTAATTTATTACAATCATAATTAGATTTCAATTTATCCCAATGGTTGTGAAAAATATTCCCTTCGATTCGGGAAAAATTTTATGGTGAATCATTGCATGTTGGAGGTCTAGATTCCTTACTATGTGTCCATTCATGGTTTGTTTCCTTATATTTCTTATTCGTAAAGAAATTGGATTAATGGATATAATTATTTGGGAATAGAACCTTTTTTTTATTCCAATAATGATGTGATATGGTTGTGTTAATAAAATTGAAACAATCTATTGATAGTTTTTGAAGATCTATGCCATGATTTTTGTAGTTTTTGTGATGTTGTTTGTTTTTACAATGTTTTTGAGGTAGGTGGCATCACTATTAACTCCTCTTATTTAAACATACTGGCTTGAAATTGTATTTTTTTAATATCTAGAATTTAATTTTTAAAATTATTTTTATTATTGTATGTTACTCACTTTAGTGATGATTTGTGAAATTTTGGGATAATTGGTTGTTCTTCCAAGTGAAATGCTTCAAGAATAAATAGTTAAAAATTCAAAATAATGATTTCTTTGATCCATGAATATTATTTGGTTTAAATGTTTTCAATAAAATAACTTTTTTATTTAAATGGATTGAAATGGTTTGACATGGTTTTTGATATAAATGGTTGGTGTGTGTTCGCTTGAAATGATGTGACCTGATGATAGTGGTCTGTGACATTAGCGGCATGGTATATATTTACCTTGTGATGACTTGGCTGATCGATGAAAGAATTATTAAGGGTAAGAAACAATGACATGGCCATGAACGTGTTGATGTGAATATTTGTGGATTTGAATGGGTTATTCCAAATAGATGTGATAAATTATTTTCAATAATTTCATTGGTTGTGTCACGACCCAATTCAAGATAGTGCTCGAGTAAAAAATCCCCAATAATACCTCAAGATTCAAGGGGTTGGTGAAATTCACTAACTATAGAGAAATACATGGGGAGTCCTTTCCTTAAAACCTGTACTCACACTGGTAGCCAACATAATACAAAGGTGTAGAGGAAAAGTAGAAAAATAAAAAATTAAAATAACGTAAAATGTACATAAATTAACCACAAGATGATACAAAGTATTGTAGTGTCAATAGAATTTTAAATGAAAAAATGACACACCCGATCTAGAAACCTATCCCAACCTAAAGGAAAAAAGAAAAAAGATTATTAGAAAAGGGAGCTCAGCTCCTCTGTCCCAACTCTGAACATCGTTCATGGTCCATGTAGCCCGTGTCATTAATATCCAATGAGATCATGATCACCCTTTCCTATATCTACAAAAAAACATGGCATGTGCTGCATGAATCCCATGTAGTGATTATTATATACATACACATTATAATTCTTGAAAATGGTGAAGGTGGGGAATTAAGAGATAATACGAAGAGGGATGTATTAGAGAGAATAAAGTATGGTAAAAGTGAATGCAAAGCATACAACTCAACCAAACAAGAGAATGAATGTATACTCATAAAAACACATGGATCCAGAAATGGTGAAAATATGATCTTCATGAAGAGTAAATCTAGTCATTATAATGAGATTATACCCATCCAACCATGAGAATGTAGACATAGAAAGCATGTGGCATACCCCATGTGTCTTCTCTTCTCATGTATGCAGAGTAACCAATAAAGAAGGAACGGGTAATGATAAAGTGTTTATATATATATATATATATATATGCTTACTAAAATAATCCCAAATAAGAGATTAATGGGATAACCATCTCACAACTCAGCCTAAGAAACAGATTATCCAACAGTTGCAAGGTAAAATCATCTATGATGCCCATAACCTTATTTGTGTGCTTAGAAGACACATGTCAATGGTGATCACATCGACACACCTCAATAAAATTTTCTTTGAGTCGCACTGACTCACTCACACAGTTTTTATGTCATGTTACAAGAATGAATCTTAAAGGGGAATGTGACTCGCTTTCTCATTAGTCCCAATATATGTCCCACAGTGCCACACACCTCGGCCGCACAGTCAAGGGACTAATCTGGTGACCTCTAAGGAAGACCAATGTCTAGCCCAGTGGAAGGGTTCTACTAGGGAGAGTCACTGGGGAATTCCACTACTAAGACTCTACTAGAGGGTAAGACTAGTAAGTCATTAAGAAAATACCACTACCCAGCCCCAGTTAGAGGGTTACGAATGGAAGATAATTAAGGAACACCACTCCCCAGCCTAGCTTGATACTAAGATTTAAATGTCGAAGAACTCCACTAACCAGATCCTAATATAGCTTAACTTGGGTATATCATCTAAGAATTATACTACGCAGTCCTACTATAGGGTAAGACTAGAATTATCATTGGGTAAACCCACTGCCTAGCTAATTCTGAGAGTAAGCCTGGTACTACCCTGGTAATTCTTTATGATCACTGCCATCATCTGGTGTCACCTCTATGAATTCCAGTCTTAGAACATTCACCATGTAACTCAAAATACACTTATGGAACCACAATCTATGTAAAAAATAACTGATGATGGGAATATCACTGGCCAAATGTAATGTTCAAATGAAGGAGATATGAGGGTTTTTGGTTTCTTGGATGAGACTAAATGAACATGGCCTATGAAGGAACCACTTGGTGTGTGGTCTTTCTATAATTCCTGGTTGTGTCTTTGGTCTGTACATGTGTCCCCTCATGTAGTATAAGATGCCATAAAGGTTGACTACATGGCGTGGACTATCTATCTGACACCAAGACCATGTCGGATGGCTATGATTTTGTACTCAGATCCTCTTTCTGTGTACATCAGTACACAACATTCTACTCTATACAAAATGTTGTCCTTGTGGAAAACATGTGTATTCGATATATGGATTGTGCCTGTCCATGAAGTAGTTCACATTTCTTATTCATAGAAGATGGTGTGTACACAACATGTCAATGGGAGTGCACACCGTGACTTTATTAACATCCCTGAAACCCTAGTGTCGAATCTGAGGGAGGCTACAAACTGTGTGTTCTTCATTGTAGATAGTGTGTAGTCTAGTTTTTCTAGAATACCCTAGGTTTTATTCAATTTCTACCAATACATCATATTATACTCCAACAGAGCTGAAGGCCGCCTGAGTGAACTTCAAATTCCCCAGTTCTTGTTGAAGAACATGGAATCCCATCGTCCTTCTTCACGAATCAGCCTCATTCAGAAATGATTGGTTTTCCAGATCTTCCACACACCACCACAGATTCGATCCTTGTCGAATTGAAATGAATCATTCGTATTTCAAATTCTTGCATTATTAAATTTTTTGAACTATTATTTTGTTTCATATATGTCACCATTTTTCAAATCCATCCTAAATCAGAGCACCCGATCAAGCTTAATTATTTCTGAAATTGTCAATCTAGGAATTTCAGGGTTCGTCTGATGTAGAATGTGATGAATTGGGTAGGGAAAGGCACTAAAAGGGAATTTTTGGACCATTATACAAGTAATATTTTTATATTTGATCAATAAATTAAATATAATTCAAATGAAAAATTTAGGAAAAATAGATTTTCAAAAAGATTTGTGGGTGATAGGGGGTGCAGATTGAAGAATTGGGTGAAAACATTTTCAATGTTTCATCTGAGGTATAAAAACATCACTGTTAAATCCTACCAACATTGGATTACTTGACACTTGATGAAGGATGTGTTTGATAGGATTCATTAAATTCCTTTTCCATTGATACATCGGGATCCAAGGTTCCATCTATGTTCTTTATTCATCATTGGGAAACAAATAGGAGAGGAAAGGGAAACTTTTTATCAAATCATTGGATTATGATGAAAGACTAGAAAATATATACATAATGAAAGTTATAGATTCTTGGATTGGATAAATAAAATTTAATTAGATACATGTTTCAATTTATTTAATCAATTAGACACACCTCTAATGAGGTAGGGGTCAGGACCTCCTACAAAGCCTTATTTTATATCTCACCAAGCATAAACATCATGTCCCTAACTGAGCCATGGTCATAGATATTTGATATGAAAATATTTTTAAGAGGTTTCAGGTGTTATTTAATTCAATACGTGGGCCCAATATAAAATATCATTAAAATATTTATAAAATAAATTCTAGGAACACCAGATCTCATAATCATATATCGGCTCTATTTCTGGATCAGGGAAAATATTTATAAATATTTCTAAGTCGTACATGGGAAAAACAGCAACAAAAAGTGATTCATTCCTTCAATATTTTCATTCATAAATGGAAAAACTAAACAAACCACATGGGATGATGTTCCCTCTTCTGGATATCTCGTTCCTAGGAACTCTCCTATATGTTTCAGTGCTACCACAAAACTTGGACCAGACAGATGCTTCATTCTCACAAGGTTTTCCCTTTTTTGTACTTTGTCAACATCGGGTTCTCCGTAAAGGTGGTTCCATCCTCAATGTACATAACACCTTATTAAATAATGTTTCTTGGGTCATGCATGTAACTCATATATTGTGACAAATGGAAAACGTCATGCACCCTCTCCAGATTTGGGGGTATGGTGAGGTGACAGAAAACCTCACTGATCCTATGCACGATCTTGAAGGGCCAGATGATCCTTAGGTATATCTTGCCTCCCCAGATGAGCCTATCAATTCCACCTCATGGGGATACTCTCAAGGAGATGTTGTCTCAAAGCTCAAACTCCAAGGGCCTATAATGGTGATCTGTGAAAGACTTTTGTTTGATTGGGTTCATCTTCATCCATTCTTGTAGGACATGTACTTTCTTCGTGGTCACCTAGAACAACCCTCATCCCATAAGATATGACTCTATGATCTAAATCTTGTTCAAGTTTTACCTACATGGTCTCTTTTATAGGGCCTAAAAAGTTTCCTTGTTGATGGTGAGTGGTAGCTATATTTGTATGAAAACTCCACTGAATGTAGGTGATCCTCCCATCTCTAGCCAAAATAGAATGCACAAGCCTTTAGTATATCCTATAAGACCAAGATAGTGAGATTGATCTACCCATTGGTCTGGGGGTGGAAGGATGTACTCATCTGCATTTGGGTCTTGAATACCACCAACCGGCCTCTCCACAACTATGGAGTGAACCAGTCATCTTGATCGGAGAGAATGGTCGATGGTACCCAGTCAAGGTGGATTATCTCATGTACGTTAAGCTACTCTAAACCTTCCACCAAATCCTCTTCCATGATATCATGTATGTACAATAAATTATTGATTCAATATACTATCAGGTATGTGGATTCATGGGCTTTAACTATGTGTGGAATCCCTACGATTATGTCCTGGGATATAACATCCCATTCCTACTCTAGAATCTCAAGAGGCTGCAACAAACCTGCTGAAACCTAGTTCCCTTACATCATATACTAAAAGGTAGGGAATCTTGAGATGATCTCCACTAATTATTCTCTCATTATAGTCCACCAAAACTACCACTAAAGATTCCTGTATATCTTCCCTACACTAGGATGTACAAATAAGGGAGAAATATTGAACTCTTGAATCACCTCGTCCAATATTACGACTGCAACCACTGTTCACCCTTAAAACAAGATATTTTCAATCCCTCCAGAATATCTATTTCATTTGTTTCCTATGGATATATTTCCATGCATAACATCACTGTCAATGTCTCCTAGCAGGGAGTTATTCAGACACTCAATGAGTGAGGGAGTAAACAACATCAACTGTAGGAAATGATTACCCTCCTGGATCACTTGGGTCAGCTGTACGGAAGCTATTTATTTTGAATAATTTCCACACTAGGATATCCTTGACCTTCATGCTAAATAAATATGCAGCAACATTTCCCTTCCATGGAGTATAGACTATCTATAAGTTGTAGTCTTTCAAGAACTCCAACCAACATCGTTGCCTCAGGTTCAGGTCTCTTTGGGTGACGATGTACATAAGACTCTGGTGGTCGGAGTAAACCGCAAGGCACTCTCCTAAAAGGTAGTTCCTCCACATCTACAAGTTGAAGACTACTTTTTCAAGATCTATATCATTTTTCACAGTGTTTTTCTTAATGGGGTCTCAACTACCTCGACCCATATGAGATAAACAAATTTCATTGCATCAGGACACAATAGATCCCAACTGTTGAGGTGTCGTAATACACAACAAACACATCTCCTTCATCTGGTATTCTCATATGTATGGTGATCAACAACCCCAACCTCAACCCCTCAAAGACTTTCTAGAACATCTCATTCCAATTAAATTTTTTTCCCTTGATCATCAAAGTAGTCAAAGGGGCTGTGATGATGGAAAAATCTTCCTCAAACCACTTGTAGTATCCCACCGAGCCATGAAATCTATACACCTCTGACACATTCTTGGGTGGCTCAAAAGCATGAACTGTTTCGATCCATTCGAGATCGACGAATTAACATTTTTTAGAAACAAAATTACCTTAAAAGTGAACAATTTTTATCTGGAATTGTAATTTTGAGAGTATTATATAAATATGGTTCTCATGTAGTAAATCAAGAACCCCTCTCAAGTGCTATTCATGTTCTTCCACTATTGTAGAGTAGATGAGTTTGCCATCGATGATGAGAAAGAAAAATGGGTAAATTTATTCCTAGATAACTAAGTTCATCAAATACAAAAAGATGGTGGGGCTATTTCCACACCAAAGTGAATCACTACGAACTCGTTATATCCATAATGATATAAGAAAGATAAATTCATAAAATAGGCCCCAACGAACCCACAACTAGTGGTATCCAGACCGGAGAACAATCTTGGAAAACCATTTTGAACCTTGCAACTGATCATAGAGGACATCAATCCTCATCAATGGGAAATTCTTCTTTATCATGGCCTGGTTTAGAATATTATAATCCATGAAAATAAGTAATCTCCCATATTCCTTCTTCATAAACAAAAATGGATCTTCCCAGGGGAACACACTGGGTATGATGAAAACTTTTTTACAAAGGTACTCTAGTTAAAACCACTACTCCAGAGGCTCAATAGGTTTCATCTTATATACTACAGATGATATCAGTGTAGTCCCTTTCGCAATGATGAAGAAAAACATCAACACCCGCCTCAGATGTAGTTTATGAGACTCTTTGATAAGGATATCCATATAATCATCCACCACTATAAGAATCTAGGGACTTTAAGAATCTTATACTCCAAGGTCCATACTCTCTACCTGATGGGTAATTGGTTGTTTCCTCTAGCTCACAACACTCGCTCGTCCTGCTATAAGGTCTCTGCCACCAAAGAAGGATAACTTCATCCCATTAACAAGTAGGTGTCTAACTATTCTTTAGTGATCGTTAATATTAGATAAAACCATGTAAATCCAATCCATGCCAAAGATAACATCGTAGGGTTTCATCATGCTAACTACTGGGTCCAAAGTGAACTTCTCTCTTCCAAGTGATAGGTTGCACTGTATGCAGATGAAATTTTCGAAGGAAGCAGTATCTATAGGATCCTCAAGGAATGTCTATTGCTCTATCATCACTACTCGGGGATCCAACTCCTTCACCAAGATAAAAGAGATTAAATAAATTCTAGCACATATCTCTACTAAATTGACGAAAGAGTATAATGAACCTAGTTCGTAACAAAAATTACCATGCACACTGTAAGGTCTTATATTTTTAGAGCATGTAGATGTCTACGGCCATAGCCAGCAACTCCCTAAGCCAGATGTGGTCCACATAGTGGTGGTTGTGGAAGAACCTCTTAAATATTTCACCTACCTATAGATCGTTATAGTCTTCTAAAAGATTTTCCTCCCCAGGAACCACCAAGTACCTACCTAGTAGATCGATGGTCACAACGTTGTATTTTCCTTGGTGGTCTATCTACTATCTTCATGGGATGCTTATCATTCCTGGTCTGGTAATCCCACGCCATGTGTCCCTTCCAATCCCAAGAATAAAATCAACCCCCATTTGGTTTCTCTAGAGCATTACATTTCCCCAGTATTGTATGACCATGCACTTGAATTTGCTTATGGAAATGCATCCTATTTCAAGATCTCCAGTGTCTTACAGCTGTTACAGATCACTCAGGCATATCACGCCTACTTCCATATCCAACTATCTGACATCCCTATATCTAGAATCTCTCTAAAACAAGTTCCTTATCCACCACCCCGTCATATGTGGGGAAGAACAAGGCCACTATAGTAGCTTGATTCTCTCTACGCAGTCCCTGCTCCACCATCTGTGCTTTGAAGTATCCATCTTTATTCATGTAGAGAATGTTGTTCATAAGCTTAGTGAACCTCACTGTGTACTTAGATACTATCAATCAATCATGCCGAAGCTCCATAGGTTCCTGTATCCAAAGATATCATTGGTAGGAGGGGTATTACTCCTCACGAAATAGCTATGACAATTCATTCCGTGAGAGTGTCAATTCATTATGCATCAGAGTAACTAAGTTCCACCAACTCCTAAATACTGTTTGAAAAACATAGGATTCCAATGGAACCATCTGATCTATTGGTTATCAAACAAGCCTAAATATATAGACCACTGACTCTAGCCAATCCTCTGCTTTTTGGGGATCTGACTTCCTACAGAACCTCAATCTTCCCTAGTGATGGAACTGGTGGAGTTCACTCAGCCAACACCCATACTGAACCTTCAATACTGGGACTATCTGAAACTCAATGGGTGGAGGTGCTGCTACCAGCCCATCGGGAATAAGTGGGTAACATAATGAACTCTAAACTGAGGCCTCATCGCTCATAGGGTCTTCTTCATAAACCTGAGCTATTATTCTTTTTGGTTGTCATCGTAGATAAATCTTCAAAGATATTAAGAAGGACCATGATTATATGATAACATATATATATATATTGCAAGGTAATTGGGGAGCTGACTCATGTGGTAAAGTAAATGAATAAATAATATATGATTCATTTACAATTGTTCCCTGCAAAAAATGTCTCAGGAATATGAGTCAACAATCATGTAATTAGGGTACTGTTGATTGGCTATGTCAGCCGCCAACTCCATAACTAGGCTCACTTTCATGGGAGACTCTCTCGATACACTTCAATGTTTTTCCCAAAATCCAATTTAAGCCTTTTTAAAGAATGTCAAAAAACATCGCATTGAACGAACCACCTTTGATATGAACATTTCACAACTGAGACCATGCTGGGGCTCGAGACTCACTACCCCTAACTTGCATGCATAGGCTAGGGGTGTCCATACGCCCTAAAGGCATAACTACACTCAGGGATGCCTTTTACTATAACCTATACACATGCATGCAAACAACTCAATGAAAGAGATTCGAGGCGAAGTAGAAAAAGTGAAATCTGTTGTAATATTAAATGAAAATTCATGAACCTCTATATGGTACAAGAGTATAAAAGTACCCACCAAAAAGTAATAGGAAAAAACACATGCCCAAACTAGAAAACTATCCCAACCTGAAGGAAACTGAAAAAGAGTATAATCCACGAGATATCTGCTCTTTTTTTACAATGCTGACCACCATTGGTGGTCTACCCATCCTATATACCCAATCTCCTCTAAGATCACGATCATATTATCTGCCATTTTCAAATGACATGACACGTTTTTGGAAATTCCAATGTCGGGGTGGCAATAAAAATTCCAAATAGAAATTCATGAAAAGGTGAATGGGGATATTAAGAGATACACAGAAATTGGATGTTGTATAGATAAAAATTTACTACAAAAGAGAATTAAAATATTTCATATCAACAAAAAAATAGTTTTAATTTAGACACATCCAAACTCAAGGAGAATCAAGCTGTGAGAAGTTGAACTTATCATCGAGTATTCGCTACCAATGGAAGTAGAGTATACTCATCCAACCATGATAATCTAGACATATAAAGCACATAGAATACCATTCATGTCTTCAACTCTCCAATAAGGTCAGTAAAAAAGACCAAGGAATGGTATGATTAACTGAATTGATATATAGTCTCATTCAATTAATCCAAAATGAGGGAGTAAGAAAATGTCCATCTTACAGGTCGTCTTAAGAAAGTGAGCATCCATTAATTCTAGGTTAAAATCATCTATGATTTTTATAACCTCATGTGTATTCCCAAGAAACACATATCAAAGGGGATAAAATCATACCACCTAGATACTATCTACATTGGGAGTCACTGACTCACCCATACAGTTTTTATGTCATGTCAAAAGAACACATCATGGGGCGGAAATACTCTCCTCTTTCTGAAGAGTCTGATGGTAAGTCCAATCTCACCCCATTACATTTCCATAATGTTGAGGTTCATCAATGGTTGCCTCTGAGGAATACCACTACTCATCCTAGCTGGAGGGTACCACATGGGAAAGTAAATGTGGAACCCCACTACCCATACACTACAGGAGTGTAAACCGAGTTGGTTGTAAGGGTAATTCCCCAGCCCTACCTTGTTGGAGGGTAATCCCAAAACATCGAGGAACTCCACTGCCTAGATCCTACTGGAGGGTAACTAGGTAATGTCTTTTGGTAATTCCACTGCCCAGTACTACTATATAGAAAGCCTAGAACAACTATTGGGGAGTTTCACTACCTATCCCAGATGGAGGGTAAGCCCGGTACTGATATGGTCACCCTGTATGATCACTTCCATCATCAAGTGTAACATCTATTTGGGAAAAACCATAATAATTCATATCATAACTAGAAATCCACTTTCGAAAGAACCACTACATTCTACGAAGAAAAACAATCAAGATGTTCATCTTTTCAGAAAAAATCTATGTTATAACAATGGAGATATAGAGGTTTAATGATCGCTTAGAGGATCCCAAAAGTACATGGTGTGTGTGGGACTCACATAAAGTATTGTCCATCTTTGATGCTTGGATGTGTCTTTGGCCGGGACATGGGACCCACCCCATATGCCTTGTAGGTGGACTACATGGAATGTCCATTCTATATGAGACTGACAGCATGTTTGTTCACCATTTCAGTGTACTCAGACCTCGTGTCCATGTAATCCTTTACACGGCCTACTGGTCCACATTCGATGTCTTATCTTTGATCAACTTATGTAGATATAACATAGTGTGTTCCTGTACATGTGTTCCTTTACAGAACTAACACACATGGGAAGGGGGTTACACAGAATTTTGAGGGGACTAGATGATGTTTCCTCTTTAACATCCCCAAAACCTTAGCATCGTAAGGGAGGAAACATGCTATGTGTTATTCATTGTACATTTCCTATAGTATGTTTTTTCAATAAAACCCATGTGTTTATTATATTTCGACTACTGCATACAAATATTCTAAAACCATAGACAAGGCCACCAAAATACGCTTCAAAAGACCCATATCCTATAGAAGAATGTGGAATCCCATAATCATTCATCGTGAATCGGCCTCATTCGAAAATGAGGGTTTGGCCGGATCTTCCACACACTACCGTAGCTTCTATCCTTTTTGGATTGAAATGAATTCTTGGAATTCTTCATCCTTGCATCATTTCATCTCAATATATATTCCTTACTCACATATCTATAACCATCTCAAAAATCCATCATGAATCCAAGCACCCAATCAAGGGTTGGTTTCCTTGAAATTTTTGATCTGATATCTTTAGGGTCCTTTCGGTGAAGGACATAATGAATTGGGAAGATAAAGGATCCATAAGAGAAGGTTTGTATAATTATTCAAGTGTTCATGTCCAACTAATTGATAATGATCATTCGAGTTAGATGATCAATTGATGTAAAATATATTTTAAAAAATCATGTAGGTGAAAGGGGTATCATATAGAAGAATTAATTGAAAATATGATCAATGATTCATCAAAGGCCTAAAAAAACCGAAGATGAGTCCTACCTATATTGGATCGATATTCATTTGTTGGGGAAAACATTCTCTAGGATTTATTGAATTCATTGACCTTAAATCATCTAGGATCGAAGGTTTTGTCATCATTCATCATTCATCATTCGCCAAAATAAAGGATATGAAATTTTGAAAAGTTGGAAAAACATAATATTATGAATAAAACAAGACATATCTCTACATAGAGTTACTTATAAATTCACACTCATGTTAAATTAAATTTAATTAATTAAATATATTATTTTATTTAATCAATTATATTTACCCCAATGAACTATGGGCTTGGAAATCCCACATCGACTGATTTAATGTTATTCCTAGGGGAAACACCTCATGCTAGAACCAACCATGGTCTTGGATATCTGATCTGATTATTTTTTTAAGAGTTATCCCATTATAATTAATTTTTCACATGCACAAAATATAAAATATCATTAATATTTTTATAAAATAATTTATTGGCTCACTAGGCCTCGAAATCGCAAGATATCTCAGCCCCTAGCTCAAGAAAAATGTTTTCAAATACTTCATAGTCTGACAATGAAAAAAGGGCTATCTACAGGTTTCTTCCAGTAGATAAACTGTTCTTTTTTGCAAAAATATATTGATTTAAATTGGTTTTGGTTTTGAGATTAAATGTTTCAATTTATTTATAAAATAAACTTATAAATTTTTTCTAACATTTAATATCGTACTGTAATGATTAAGGAAGTAATTTGGTGAAAAAATATTGTGTTTTATACTCACCCCTTTCTTGGGAGTTTTCTATATTTACCGATATTTTCTATTGGGTCATTGGTAATGAAATGTTATGTCATGTATTTAGTGATGATTCATGAGTCAATTGGCATAGATTATTGAGCTAGAGCTTGGTGAATTTTAGGAGAAATCGAGTTATGTTACTTCTAGACCATGAGTTTTGTTTCTTTTGTTTCCACTTTATACTCTAATGTGGTTCAAGGTTGTACTTTGGATTTCATTGTCAGATGGTACTACTGAGTTATATTACAAAGTCCATATGCACCATATATTTCATCATTGGTTGTCTTCATCTAGTTTTGTTGCCTAATATTCAAAAGGAAAGTCATCCATAAACTATTTATAAATACTTTGAGACTTATTTCTTGCCTATGGTGTCTTGACGGTGTCACCTATGGCCTTTTGAAACACTATTCCTCTTCCAAAGAAAATGGTTGAGAGGAGGATGTGAATGGTATTGAAAGTAATTTCAAGTCCTATAGTAAATTAATACGAGATGTTTATATTTACTTTTTAAGAAGGGGAACTATTTCTAGTATCGGTTCCCCCATTTCTATCTATTCTAATTGTGGGTGTTATTACCACTTCTTCTAATTTCTCATATGATGGTAATTTTTTTACACTTATTTTTTGGTCCTAATGAATTATTATAGTTTCTCCTAGGAGGATTCATATGATTTTTAGAGTTTTCCTTGATTAAATTTTCAACAGTCATCTACTGATTAAATATTGGTTACCATGTAACTAAATTATTAATTTTCATTGAAAAAAGTACTAGTATTTTGATATACATATATATGGTACAATTTATTTCCATGATTGTGAACTCATTTGGTGAATATTAATTATCAATATTATCCCCTGATAGAAATTTTTACTTTGTGGTAGTTCACTATTATTGGTATAAATATTGGTGTCGGGTACCAAATATGATGGCTATACAAGGTAGATCACCACCCATTTATTTGATCAATTTGTACAACATGTTTCGACATGGTATAGTATTAATGGATGAATGGAGATGAACATAGTGTAATAATTGAGGCATTAGAGTAGTTCATTAGTGATATCATACTTCGGTTGCGCTAATTTTCATTAAAATATGTTCAACTAAGACTATATTTTATTCATTCAGGGGAAAATACTCAACAATTTGAAAGTAATCATTTTAAAAAGTAAAAATATAAGAAAAAATAAATTTACATTATATTAATAAACCTAAATCACATTTCATAAGTTGTTATGAAAAAATCTTATAATTCTTGAGATCAATAAACAATGTATCTATACTAGTGATACAAATAATCATAGTGTCATAAAGCATGATTCCATATAACATGGAATATAACAATTCTTTTTATTAATAAACCTGTCTAATAAATATGATATTGTAATGTAGTGATAAAACATTCAAGATTAATTATATTAGAATAAAATGGTTTTGACATAATAGATGGCTGTTACATTATATGAATATGAAATTTAAGGAAGTAGGTATGTCGTGAACCATCTCAGGCTAACCTTATAAATGACCCAACCCCATCCTCCAATTGGCCCAATGGGAATTATTGATACCTATGTCATGGAAACCAATGTATGGGAATAAAAATCACTCTATTGGGAATTAATTGACCCTAAAATTAGAGTAATCCAATACTGGATCATTTATAGGGATATAACATGGGTTATCCCTATGTTGGTCTCCCTTGAGAGATCACAAGAACAACTAATGTAAGTAACTAGACAAATGTTGTAATAATTGACATTACTAATTCAACTGATTTATATAATCATTGAAATTATTAAAAAAATACATAAAAATATTTACCAAATAGAAGAAAAAAACAATGAAAGAGATAATGACTTAGCCTATAAAAATACTCCAAATACTAAAACAAATCTGTGTCATAGTGAATTAACATATCCATGAAAACCTTAGTTTCCTACCACATTTGAACTCCCAATCTATGGATTTATAAATGAAATCTGATATGAATTTGAAACTATGAATATGTGTAAAATATAGTAACATAACATAGACACTCACAAACATATAGTGTGTATCCATGGGACACTACTGGAAATAAGATCTATACCAACGTTTTTGGGAAAATCAGTTGTATAGTTCAATTATATAGACCTATACCAACATTTTGGGAAAAACCGTTGGTATAGGTCACTAATTTGGACATACCATTGGTATTGGGGGAACTATACCGATGGTTTGGAGAAACTGTTGATATAGTTCACTTATATGGAAGTATGCCAACAGTTTTGGACAAACCATTGGTATAGGTTCATAATAGAGACCATATACCAATGGTTTTCCACAAACTTTTGGTATAGGTCCCCCTATACATACGGTTTGTCCAAAACCATTTGAATAGGTCCAAAAATCAAAGAATCTATACCAACGGTTCCCAAAACAATTTGTATAGGACTATACCAATGGTTTTGAGACCATTAGAATAGTTACATGTATTTTTTATGGAATCTTATCATAGAGAACATTAAATAAATCATAATTTAAAAAATTTAGGATAATAAATATATATATATATTTATGAAATTTTTTTAACAAAAGTCATGTTAGGTTAGTGTTTAAGTTGTTCAATCATAAAACGGAGGTACTGGGATCAAAACCAATATAATGCATTTTGTAAATACATATTCCAATGGTTTTATGGAACCGTTGGTATTAATATTTCATATTATTGATTCCAAAGGTTTTAAAAATCTTTGGTATAGGTCAATAAAAATGGTTTTTCCAAAACTGTTGGTATAGACCTATCCTCGCGGCTTACTATCCAATGGTTCTTCAAACCATTGGTATAAGATATACTAACAGTTTGGAGGCCTATACCAATGGTTTCAAACTGTTGGTATAGGATATTTTTCTACTAGAGTGTAAAGATAAAAACCCATGTATGATATCACCATGTAGTCTATGTAAATCCATTTATTATATAGTTATTTATTTCCAGATTTAAATACAATAGAAAAAATATTCCATTTAATTATAAATATAAAATAAATCATCATCATATATTATATAATAATAAAAGTTATTACCATTATTTTGAGAAATATATTAAAATTCAATGTGTCTGCCTTTTTTTATGATGAGAAACAAAATCTGTTTTTCTCATTTCAATCCATTTGTGAAATTCTGAACAAGAAAAAATATTCATTATATTTTGATTTATTTTCAAAAACCGACATAAAATATTAAAATAACACAAAAATAATATGAAGATGTCATATAAAAGGAATATAACAATATAAAAAATACAAAGGGTACGACAATAATAAACCATATGCGAATAAAAAAAAATATTTGTATCCCTTTCAGGGAACCACCAAATATATAATGAGTTTTAGGGGCATTACATTTGTCAAAAAGTGACAGGATCCATGATTTTACCAACTCAATAGGACAAGATTATAGTGTATGATGAATCCAAACAAAAAAGTCACCAAACTATCTAACATATTTCATTTTTGGGGTAACTCCTATTTCTTATAAAAATATTTCACAAGGGGACACTACATAGTGTATGACATAGACAAGTGTTTCATACATGTTTAACACCAACATAATTACCCATGTTCCCAGGAAAAAATCATACTATATATGAGAAAACAATCAACCCATGATGTATCATGTCAGAATAAACAAAGTCTCCCTCACTTTAAACTCCCTCAAACTAAACAAATTATTCACACATATTGAACCATAAAATAACATTTAAAACCACTAAAATCGGTAAACAAGAGTAGGTGGTCATCAATGAGGGTCTCACAACATTAATCTATTCATTTTCAAGAGCAAAAAATTCAATACTATAATTCTAATTGGGATTCAATGAATTATAGTTAATTTTTTTTTCACATTAATCATTACCAAGATGTTATATTGAAACCACATATTTCCCATTTATAATATTAGTAGATATTTCTTAGAAAAGAACCACATCGATTTAAATAAAAATTCCATTAATCATGAATTTCCTTAATTAAAAATTAAACTATATCTAAAGCCTCAATGTTTTCATCAAAAACATAAAATATTTCATATAACATTTCATATTGTGATTTTATTGCATGAATACCATTTTTTCAAGATGCATTGGAAATTCATAAGAAACATTTATATACAAAGAAAAATGTTTTTTGGAATAATTCATAGGCATATCATGTAACACCCCGAGATTTTATGAGAAGTATTCATTTTAATTTATTTTATGTATTGTGTTGTATGATACCCCAAGATTATCTTGCGTTATACGCAACACCGTATTAGCTTGCAGTATATTCAATAGTAATCTTGGATCATGTTACACACAATTTCAAGTTTGTTTGATAGTATTTATTCTATGCAACATTGAGTATATATATATACATTCAATGTATTAATTAAATATGGTTGGATTTTGTTATATGAAACAACAAAGGAGTCGTGCACTACACCCAACCCTAACTTGGCTTGCATTACATGCAGTCACGACCTTCCTCGATAGCGTGTGTTGTACGCAATACCGGATTTTACTAAACAATGATATATTATTATAATATTATTATGAACTAGCCGTTATGAATATTTTTAACTAAATTTTGAATTTTTATTCATCATACAAATTTTCTAGAACATGGTATAAGAACAAAATGAATTTTTCGGGTAAAATAAGTATTTTTCAAAAAAATGTGGTTTTGCCGCCTTTTGATGGCGCACCCACATTAAATCTAGGTTTTGAAATGTTTATAAGTTCAATATGACAAAATAAAATTCTTATTTGGAATCATGATATAAAAATTTACTTTGGATAAATTTTTCATATTATTCTGGTAACTTTCATATTTTGATGAATAGTAAAAACATGCTATTTTTTAATTAAAAACAACTTTTTTAATCGCAATTATTTATATGGTTAAATTATAATATTGAATGGTTTTAAAGTATAAATAGAATATATTTTTACCATTTAATGTAATTTATGTAATTATCATTAATTTTACATTGAATTCATAGGTAAAAACATTTCAATCTTTTGCAATGTTAAAACTTTTAAAACACATTTTCTTAACATCTGGATTAATTTTAAATTAATTTCTACAACTCTTGGGTATTTAATTTAGAGAAATGGATTCCATGTTTGGAATAATTGGGTCTAAATTGTGTTAATAAGCTAATTTTTATTTTTGGGCATTATGAATAGTAACTACGGTAAATTTTATTTACCATCGTAAAACATAAATCGGGTAATTAAGGGTAAATATAATATTATAAAATTACCCTAACACTTATATTAATATAATTGGATGCTTATATTTTTTCCTAATTCATTTTTGGGTCGAAATGGAATCCATTGGAACCCACTTGGAGGTGATTAAAACCTTTAGTATATTTTATTTAATGGAAAGTTAAATATGTCTCACTCAACTTTAATAAATAATGTTTTTTTAATATAAATTTATACAGAATATAAATTCGGTTATAAATACTCATTTGAAAGATAAAATGTTTTTCTTTATCATGGTAATTTATGTGTAGTTTTTATGAGTTATTTAATTACCTTATATTCTTATACATTAATGATGCAGAAATTATTTATTTAGTGAAAAATCAATAATATAGTTTTTATTGAAATAGTAATACATATCAAAAAGCCCAAAAATCTGCACAAAACATATTATTAGTGTATATATAAACCATAATCATCCACTGGCCGAATGGTTGACCATTTGGATCAGTATTAAGGAGATTATGACACTTATATATTTTATTTTAAATGATTCCAAAGTTGTCACATTCATAATTTAGTAAAGATAACAATTTACATGTTGTTATTTTAAGATGATAAATTCGAGTAAAATTATTATTATAATATATATGATATTTATATTCATCAAAAGAATTTAATTTTAATTTTTATGAATCAAATAAGTATATTAAATAATTATTCAAAATGTTGTACTAATTATTTAATTAAGAGTTATAAAAAATAAATGGTTTTAAAAATATGAAAATAAATATTATATGAATTATTTAATGTTCTACACTAATTTTCATGACAAATTTTACATTTTATTAATATATTAAATATTTTAGTTTGAATATATCCTCTATGTAGATTTTATTTAATTTCAAATAAATGAATAGTGTCAAAATTGACACTATTGTTATTTTATAAAAATAACATATTATTAAATTGTATAAAAATCACAAAAATATTTAAAAATTATAAATTGAAATTTATATAGTCTAAAAGGTCATAAAGTATCCAATTATGGATATTGAAAACACATAATTGATTATTTATAACCATTTAAAATTTATATTTTTATTACCACAAATAAACATAAATAGAATAAATAAGGATAAATCAAAATGAAAAGGATTAAAATAAGATCAAAACATATCTAAATTATATTGGTTGACGATATTTCAACCCTATATCATCTAATATTAGGATATGAGTCATTTTGAATGTTTTTAAGTGTGGTAGGGATTTAATATATACTAATATTTCTTATATTTCCAAAGGTTCCCCTCTCCTCCCTTATAAAAGGGAACCTCCTCCCTCTCCTCGTCACACCAATAAGAGACTTCAAGCTCGGAAAAAACCTGCCAATTTCTCTTCTAAAATTCCATAGAAATATTCTAGAGGTTCTGGTCTTCGTAAAAGACCATCTTTAGTTCACTAAGAGGAGGTTAAGAAGAGGCGCTTCAAAGAAGTGGTAATGTCCGTTACCGATTCTTTCAACTTTATTTATTCTTCTACATCTTCTTCCTTAGTTTTTTCATTATGAAGTAATAACATCAGTATCACTCATATAATTATATGTTATTATAAGTATTAAACTACCCTATTTCAAAATCTATCCATCCTATGGAAAACAAAATCACCGCACGTGCGTACGTATGGAATATCGTCTCCACGTCATGGTGTAATCTGTTTTCGACCACCACCTTACCTGTATGAGTATAATGATGTAAATAGATAACTATATATGATTATTTTAAAGTGATATTGATTCTGAAATATTATACATACACTTAAATACAATTCCACGATCATGGGAATGATATCATCGTTCATCCGTACGTACGGACTACCGTCTGCACAACGCGATGAGATTCATTCTCCATGTTAACCATACATGAATGATAATAATGTTTATATAATGAATAATAATGAAATATATGAAATTATAATGCTACTGGATTTATATATATATATATATATATTTCATCTATTTAGTTTCATTCAATTCAATAAGGAAACCAACACAGTGTTCATGCGTACGTACGGCCTACCGTCTCCATGAACGGTATATTTCATTCCATTTAACGATATATCATATATATATGTATATACTGAATATACATTACATATAAATAATTTTTTACATTCTTGAATTAATTAAATCAGGATATATGTAATAATATCAAGAACCAAATGTCCAAACATGTACGATAAATAAAACGGTTTTACCCAAAACGCTGCTTTAACATGGAACTTACAAAAGAATGGGTAATATAAAGTCATAAGTGAACCATATATGATATCATAACAATGAATATGATTATTTAATAAGTCAATGACATTATTAAAATTAGTATACATGAGGTTTGGATACGTACGAAGCATATCGGACCTAAGGTAAGGGACAACTTTTCCAATCTCGTTCTTATCCGAGATTGTTTATTCGTATGTATTTATTGGGGTTATTGTTATCATCCATGTGCATTTTCCCTAAAAATGGTTTCATGTATGTTTAAAGTCATTTTTAAACATTTTTTACTTTTACTACATGGTATTTAAGGAATCTTTTTTTACCATATGAGGCACTTTTTTACTTTTCTGACAAAAGTACGAGGAGAATGTTATTTTTTCCATATACGGGTGAATGGATTTTTTACGGTTTCATAATGCCTCATTTTCATGAATCTTCCTCTACAATATTGCTTTATTATTTTCAAGAAAACCCTTTGCTTTTAATATTTCATGGAATTTTGTGAAAATAAAATGATTTTGAAGAAGAAAGGATATTTTTCTCAAGAATTCATTTCCTGTGTTTTATCAAAACCATTTTTCATCTAAGATTACATTATTTCATATGTGTATGTTTAAAGTATAAGGTCTATTTTATTTACATGGTTTCGCATTTCTTATTATGAAATTTCATCCATTTCTTTTATATGGATTATGTGATGATGGGATGATGTTTATGAAATCCATTTTATTCGTTGGGTTATTATGAATGATGTATGTTTATTTTGTGGAACAAGTAAGAATGGTTTCATTATGAGATGGGTGGGACCTATATCTCCCTCTAATGAATTAGGTAATGATTTATATCTCAGGAGATATTCATGGTTGTAACGGTATGTTAATCTGGTTCAGTAATACAGTACTTAAACAAGGATTGAACTCGATTCAGAAAGGGACATTATCCACTAAGATGGTCTTGGCAGTAATGTCATGGCTAATATGGAAATCATAACATGTGCTGAATGGTTTCCAAAATTACATGTTTTTTTCAATTATATTTTATCATGGTTGATGTTCTATTATGATATATTCCTTACATACTTCCAATAATTATGTCTTTGCTCATGATTTTGATGTTTAAATTTTAATGTTCATGTTTTTGCCTTCAAATGTTTATGGATTGATTTATGTTCTCTATGTTTGACCTTACTGAGCATTTGAGCTCACCCTTTTTATGTTTTTCCCCCAGGAAATAAATAATGGTTCTAGGTAAGGAAACAAAAAGTGGAAGATCATTATGGGAGTTGTTGAAGATCTTTAAACATGATTAGAAGTTTATATTCCAAGTTTCCAAAGACACTAAACCATTATTATCCTTGTGTGTCTATTTTTGTTTTGTATTAAGTATTCCGAAAAAGTAATGTAATGTTCATGTACATCAAGATTTGGGTCTCTATAGTTGGTATCAGAGGAAAGGTTTAGTCAACCTTTGGAAACTAGGATGCGAAAATGTTAGTTAGTTCCCTAGAGATATATCTAAGGTATGTCTTGGGATGTCCCGAAGGATTAGTATACGTATAGGATATAGTCCTAGAACTAAGGTAACGATCTTACAGTTTAACCTAATATGTTAGATATTGAGGGTACTCACCCTTTACTATGTTTTTTTCCCTATAATGGTTTTTTACTCTCACACTATTCTTTTTGGGTTTTAGAAAATGGCTGGAAACAGAAAAATTCACAATAATGGAGGATATGATGGAAAATGGAATGATATTATTCATGAGAAACCAAATGAAATGGGATTTGGAAGTCCAAAAATCATTATTATGCCTAACCATAAATCTCATAATATTATCAATAATCTCATCTTTGGTAAGTTTCCAGACTCATATAATAAGAGAAAGATGGAGTTTCATGATGATCATAGAGGAAAGAAAGCTCAATTTCCCTCATGTAAATCATGTGGGAATAGGCATCGGGGAGATTGTTTCAAAGGAACTGGAAGATGCTTTGGGTGCGGAAAAGAAGGACACAAAGCTAGTAAGTGAAAAGGAAAAGGTTTAGTTTACACCATGGACAAGGATAATGGTGTTGCTGCGACATCAACAATGATTAGATGTTTTAAATGTGTAATGTATGGGTATTATGAAAACCAATTCCCTAAGGGAAAATCTCATGTAGAGAATCATCATGGTTATATGAGTAGTATTTATGTGGATGATGATGAAGAGACTAAAAATGAAACATGAGATGAATGAAATGATCATGATCAGTCAGTGGTTTAAGAAGTTAGTGGAATGATTTCATGTTTATAAAGAATAATGTATGGTACTATGAAATAATGAATCATCTAAGGATTGTTACACTATTTTTTTTCCTAAAGTATTTAAAAGTATATATTGAATGGTACCGGTAACCATGGATGGTTATTCAGATATTTTTGGAAGGTAGATGATATCTACATAATGAAGGGATAAGAAGATAATGAGATGTTTTATTGTATTCATGAGCTCATGACTGATATAAGGAATAAGTGATATTATGGTTTGATTATATAGATTTTTGTGGGATTTTGGTATGTGGAAAGAGTTACCTTTTGACAGTATTCATGTTTTCACTATGGTTCTACGGTAATTTATGTTTCAAGAGAATATATGACTAAGGTATTCATGTGTTTTGAATACAACCAACAAGATATATCTTATGATATATGTGGGATAAATGCTTGTATTCACTTTCTTGGTAGATAACCTATCTAGTAATTGTTGTTTTATACTATGAGCTTGGACTAAAGTATTTTAGATAAGCCTAAAGATTGGAATGGATTATGTTGGACATATGTTTGTATTGTTTAATGATAGAACTTTTTTCGATATTATTGATGGGATGTTATAGTAATGTAGTTTTAGAAAAAGGACAACCTGCAGGATGGGCGATAGCCCATCGGGTCGGACAAGGCTGTGGGAATCGAATCCATAAATGAAGTGTGACTGGCCTTTATCACATACCAATGGCCTACGGGATGTCACTAGTTAGTAGAAACTAGTTTTATTTTATTAAGCGGCTAGATAGATGAAGTATAAGTTCATTTTTGGAATCGTATACGATTAACCTCGCCATAGATGGACTTATTTATATTTGATAACTTTTTCTAGCCTTTTGTTTGAAACAGATGGAATGAATCATAATTCTATCACATGATCTTCTAACACATCGTGAATGACAAATTCATCTTTACTTCTTTAAGAGATGAAGTGGAAATTTTTCAAGGCACGAACAACAGTGATATTGTACCAAAATCAAGTAAGTATTTCTTTTAATTCAAAAATTCTTCAAAATTAGAGAAATGATCCGGAAAAATAAAAATTTCTTGATAGTGCCCTTATATCCAATGAATCAAATGGCACCTTATATCATCACAAATCTATGTCTTTGTCTTTGTTGGATTTTTCATAGCCATGTTCTCTACCACTCTCCATCAGAACATGATGTTTAGATTTCTCTTCCATATCCATATTTTCAACTATGTTCTCCCACGAAGAAACCCAATGATGAGTTAATTTGGGTAACCGTTATGTTTCATACATCACTTTTTAAAATTATGTTTTAGTATGTGGGATTCTATTAAACAAACTTTCAAGTAGTCAACCATTTATAACCCCGAAGAATTTCAAGGGAGAAATTCATTTTAATGGGGGTATAATGTAACACCCCAAGATTTTATGAGAAGTATTATATTTAATTTATTTGATGTATTGTGTTGTATGATACCCCAAGATTATCTTGTATTATACGCACCACCGTATTAGCTTGCAGTATATGAAACACTAATCTTGGATCATGTTACACACAATTTCAAGTTTATTTGATAGTAGTTATTCTACAAAACATTGAGTATATATATATATATATATTCAATGTATTAATTAAATATGTTCGTATTTTGTTATACAAAACAACAAAGGAGTCTTTCACTACACACAACCCAAACTTGGCTTTCATTACACGCAATCGTGACCTTCCTCGATAGCATGTGTTGTACGCAATACCAGGTTTTACTAAACAATGATATATAATTATAATATTATTATGAACTAGCCGTTATGAATATTATTAACTAAAATTTGAATTTTTATTCATCTTAAACATTTTCTAGAACATGGTATAAGAACAAAATAATTTTTTCGGGTAAAATAAGTATTTTTCAAAAAAATGGAGTTTTGCCACCTTTTGATGGCGCAATGACTTTAAATATAGTTTTTGCAATTTTTATACGTTCAATTTGAAAAAATAGAATTCTTCTTTGGAATAAGGATATAAAAATTTAATTTGGATAAAATTTTCATATTATTCTGGTAACTTTCATATTTTGATGAATAGTAAAAACAAGCTATATTTTATTTAAAAACAACTTTTCTCATCACAATAATTTATATCGTTAAATATAATATTGAATGGTTTTAATGTATAAATAGAATATATCATTACCATTTGATATAATTTATGTCATTAACATTAATTTTACATTGAAGTCATAGGTAAAAACATTTCAATCTTTTGCAATGTTATTACTTTTAAAACACGTTTTCTTAACAACGGGATTAATTTTAAATTAATTTCTGCAAATTTTGTGTATTGAATTTAGAAAAATGGATTCCATATTTTGAATCAGTAGGTATAAATTGTGTTAATAATGTATCTCCCCAACCCCAGTTACCCAGAGTTAGTGCATTATTACATAACATTGGCATGATTACAAGAAAAATCAAGTCTCGAAAGACCAATTAGTTTAGTATCCTCGGAAACACTATATATATTCATAATGTTTTCCATGGCATCATAAAAATAAAAACTACAACAAAATAGTATCCATAGTCCACACTATTATCCCCTCATACTATCCCTGTAGGTCATTCATAATTTACTTCTTCACATCCTAGGAAAAGTAAATCATAGAAAAGGGGTGAGCACAAATGCCCAGTAAGGATAACAATATAGCAGAAACTTTCATAAATAAGAATAACCATTTAAGGAAATGTATAACTAAAAAAAAGTCTTTTAAACTTGAACTTCAACATAGTATGGCAAAAATAAAATTAAATAATTCCATTTACTTATTCACATGTATATTCTACTAATCATATAATCACATGCAATATCAATAACAACTTTCATAATGATGGAATGCATAATCCCAGACTATCATAACCACATAGACAAGGCCTAGTTCAAAGACTACAAATAAGATTTTGACAAGGCCTTGCGCCGAGACACTATTTTTTCTCATGAGACATACTGATGCATCAAGGAGCTATAGCGGGCTCCACCCGTCACATATTAAGTCCAATGCATTCCCATATGAAAAGGTTTAAACATGACAGAAACATTCGTATTAAAACTAGCATAATAAATGTAAATACTTCGTCCATAAACCATGAATGGTATAAAAATAACACATCCACAGTCAAACATATCACAAAACCTTCAATACAATATAGAAGTTTTGTATTATAACAAATCAACAACAAATAAACGTAAAATCCATCAAAGGATGTTGACATAGATCAAATCAAAACTCTTTTTAGAGAAATATCTCGTTCTATTTTGAAATCATTTAAGATTGATATATCTCTAAATAAAAAAAATTCTTTGAAAATATTTTAATAAGCTTGTAAGGGAAGCTTTAAAGATTTTATAACGGCGGATAATAATCGCACCCACCGTAGAAGTTAAAAAACATTACTACCTTAATTCTGTCTAAAAGGTTAAAAAGGACCTTGTTTGGAAAACAACTGAAAGATTCATTTATAAACCTCTTATAAAAGTCAAAAATGGTATAAATGACTTTAACCCATATTCTAGTAAATAGTAAGAATGTTTTGAAATATATTTTTAAGAAACATGGATGTGGATGATAAAGAAGTCCCAGTAGATTATTACGTATAAACAACCTCGGATAATGAAGAGATTGGTAAATAGACCATTAACTTGTACTTTTACTTGGTTGGGGGTAGGTTAACCTCCTGTATAATGGTGAAATAATTGTTATTAAATTATACAAGAATCATATACATTAATATGATATCATATATGATCTTTTAACATTTCTTTGTTAATAACATCTTCATATTATTGTCGTTTTGGGTGTTAAATTACTCATTTTATTTTATATGTTTTGTTATGTAAGATATGTTTATTATGGATAGGTTGTATCATATTAATATCCATAATTATATTAATTCCTTAAAAATTATTATTAATCTTCAAATGAGAATTATACTTGAATGGATACGATGGAGAATGAATCTCATCGCGTTCATGGAGACGGTAGTCCGTACGTACGCACGAGCGACTATATCATTCTTTTGAAATTAAAATAATATTTAATTGGATGGTATATCATATATTTAGAATAATTATCATGTTATATTTATTATGTACATGAATTACACATCATTATTATACCCATCCAAATAATAATGTTTTGAATAACAATTACACCACGACGTGGAGACGGTAAGCTGTACGTACGCATGTATGGAGACATGCCATTAAATGGATGGATAGAATACTGAAATATGGTTGTAACATGTTTATAATAACATCAATGTATATATAATATACTGGATTTATTATTTTATAATGGTAATAAAAAATAAATATGTAGTGGAAGAAGAAAGGAACATGAAAAAGGGTGGTGAAATCATTACCTCTTCTTCGGGTTCTTCTTTTTGATTTGATCAAAAGGGCTCCTTAGGATGGATTTCTCACTAATGGAAGGCCTCTAGGATGAAGTGAGGGAAGTTTATAGAGTATTTTCACAGGTTTTTTCCTATCCAAAAGGCTTTGAAGGTGTAAATTAATGAGAAGAGGGAGTGCCCTTTTATAAGAGGGGTGAGGGCACGTTTGGAAAAGATTGAAATATTATTTTATAAAAATTCATATTCGGCTTCTAATGGCTCCAAAGTAGATTATTTAAAGGTTAAGATGGGGATAGGTATAAACCCACTCAACCAATAGGATTTAGACAGGTTTTGGTTACTATATTAACCTTAACATTAATTATTAACTATTAGTTAATTAGTTTCACTTTTACAATGTCTCTTTGTATTTATATATTATATGCTTAATAAACTTACTATATACATCCAAGAGACCCCCCAAGTGGTCCATTAATGATACACCTATTATGATATAAGTATCTTGGCCGAACCCTATATTTTTAGGAATTTAATATCAATTAATAATATAATATTTTAAAAAAACTATTTTATGTCAATTTTGACACTATTCAATAATTGATTTTTGTAAAAACTATAACAGAATTATTACTTAGAAAAAAGTTAATTAACTCAATCCTAACATGTCATATTATCCTATAAAATTATTGGTATTTATAAAAAGTCTCAAATTACATTTATTTGGGTATTTATAATATCAATTATTCTAATTTTTCATTAATTATCTAATTACTGCATCACCAGTGTGTCATATATAAATTAAATTATATAATGTCTAAAAATTATAAATAAAATAACATTATGTATAAAATCATTTTATATTTCTAATTAATATTTATGGTTGAAAATCCATCATATATAACCTTATTTAAATTTTTTTTTCTAAAAGATATATGCTTATGTCATTTTTGTATTTTTAACTTAATTAAAATAATGTGTCCCTATCACCTACAAGTGGCTCCATGGGGTCCCAAAATCGACCCAAAGATGCCCATGGTCAGACATGTATCGACTAATAAGGTTAGGACATGGTTTAGGTTAATTTAGTATTATTATAATATTATTTTTTAACCCTTATTTACCGGATCTACCCTTTAACCATGGTAAATAAAATATTTACTGAAATAATTATTCAAAATGTCTCAAAATAAAAGTTAACTATTTTCACAATTTGGACATCCGAATTCCAAATATGGAATCCATTTTTTCAAATTCAAAACTCTGAAGTGGCAGAAATTAATTTAAAATTAATTCCCGCTATGAAAACAAAAAGCATGTTTTTAAGATATAATAACTATCAAAAGATTAATACTTGTTTATGTCCGGTTTAATTGAGAAATCATGTACAATGACCAAAATTGTATTAAATGGTAAAATATATTCTAAATATACTTTAAAAACACTCAAATTAATAATTTATCACTATTAATTATTTTGATTAAAAAAGTTGTTTTTTAATTAAAATTTTTGTAATTTTCACTATTCATCAAAATATTAAAGTTATCCGAAAAGTACCAAAATTTCACCTTAGGATAAATTCAATACTCTGAATCCAAAAATGAAGTCCATTTAGATAAATAAATGTTCTATAATTTTAAAAAAGTAGGTATTACTATTCATAACAGCTAGTTTGATTGTTTATGGTGTGTGTTAGAACTCGATTATGCGTACAACACACGCTATTGCATTATTCAAAGAGAAGCGTACCGTAGAAACTTGGGGGGTTACATTCTCCCCTCCTTCAAATAATTTTTCCTCTTAATTTCTAGAATAGAACCGCATGAAAAGACTTGGGTGGTTCTTCATCATAAGTTCCTTAGGTTCCCACATTGCCTCTTCCATCTTATGGTTTCTCCACAGGACTTTTACCAGACGAGTCGTCTGGTTTTCAGTACTTGTTCTCTCATATCAAGAATCTTGATGGGCTCTTCACAATACGACAGATTGGGTTTTAGTTCTAATTCCTCATAGGTGATTACATGTGTTGGGTCATGCATGTATTTCTTCAATAGTGATACGTGGAACAGATCATAAACTTTGGAGAGATTTGGAGGCATTTCCAAATGGTAAGATACAGCCCCAATTCGTTCAATAATTTCAAAAGGTCTGTTGTACCTGGAACTCAATTTATCTTTCTTACCAAAACATATGACTCCCTTCCATGGAGATATCGTTAGGAAAACATGATCACTGACTTGAAATTCCAAATCCTTCCTTTGATTATTGGCATAACTCTTTTTCCTACTTTGAGTTGCTTTGATATGGTTTTGGATTACCTTCACCTTTTCCATTGTTTCCTCCACCAGTTCTGGGCCTACAAGTTTTCTTTCACCAACGTTATCCCAACAGGTTGGTGTGTGACATCTCTTTTTGTATAACGCTTCATATTGTGCCATCTGAATACTCGAATGAAAGCTGTTGTTATAGGAAAATTCTACCAGAGGTAAATATTGATCCCACATACCCTGAAAGTCATGTGAGCAGGATCTCAACATGTCTTCTAAGGTTTGAATAGTTCGTTCTGATTGTCCATCTGTTTGAGGGTGGTAGGCAGTGCGTAAATGAAGTTCAGTATCCAAGGCTTTCTGAAGACTTTTCTTGAATCTTGAAGTAAAATGGGGATCACGATCAGAAACAATCGAAAGGGGTACTCCATGAAGTCTAACAACTTCATCAATATATAGTCTTTCTAGACGTTTCAGTGGTAGATCTTCTCTTATAGCAAGAAAATGTGATGACTTGGTAAGACGTTCAATAATAACCTATATTGCATCGTTCCTTCTAAGAGTCTTTGGTAGTCCCATGACAAAGTCCATCATGATATTATCCCATTTCCACTTAGGTATGGGAAGAGGTTGCAATACTCCACCAGGCTGTTGCCTTCTAGCTTTCACTTGTTGACAAACCATACATCTTGACACAAAATCGGTAATCACCCTCTTCATGTTGTACCACCAAAAATGTTCCTTAAAAAATCTATACATTTTGGTGCTCCCATGGTGTATAGAGAAATTGGAACTATGAGCATCATCCAGCAATTCCCTTTACAGATCAGGTATATCGGGAACACAAAGTCTCTTCCCAAATTTCAAAATTCCTTCTTCATACACAAAGTCTCTCAATCTCATTTCATTCACAGCTTTAATCTTCTTTTGAAATTCTTCATCATCGGTCTAATAACTCTTAATACTTTCTAGTAAAGATGGATTAGCAACCATTTAAAAAAGCATTGATGTTTCACATTCCCTGGTTATTCCCATGTCCAACTTCACTAGATCCATGAAAATTGGATCCCTTTCAATTCTCACATTGTTCAAAACTCCATGATCTTTTCTTCTCAAATCATCTTCCACCTTGTTTGCTTTCCCCAGGTGGTAGTGTATCAAGAAATCATAATCCTTGAGTAATTAAATCCATCTCATTTGCCTCATGTTGAGTTCTTTTTCTGAGAAAATATACTTCAAACTCTTGTGATCAGTATAAATCTCACATTTTAACCATAGAGGTAGTGCCTCCATATATTCAAATTAATGATCACAGCTACTAACTAGAGATTATGAGTAGGATAGTATTTTTCATGAATTTTCAACTGCCGTGATGCATAGGCAATAACCCTATCATTCTGCATAAGGACACAACAAAGTCCTTTATTTGATGTATCAGTATAAATAACGAACCCATCATTCCCCGATGGTAGAGTCAATATAGGAGAATTGAATAATCTTCTCTTCAGTTCATCGAAACATTCTTCAGACTCTTTTGTCCAAACAAATTTAACCCCTTTACGTGTGAGCTTTGTTAATGGGTTTGCTAATCGGGAAAAATTCTGGACGAAACATCGATAACAACCTGCTAAACCAATAAAACTGTGTACCTCAGTTATACTCGTCAGTTCCTGCCATTCTTGGATTACCTTGGTCTTAGAAGGATCAACAGAAATTCCATCCTTAGAGACAATATGGACAAGAAAATAAATCTCCTGAACACAGAATTCACACTTGCTAAACTTCCCATATAATTCATGTCTTCTAAGTGTCTTCAATATAATGTGCAAGTGATTTTCATGATCTTTGTAACTTTTTGAGTATACCAAGATGTCATTAATAAATACCACCACAAATTCATCGATATATTACTTGAAAAATCTATTCATCACATCCATGAATACAGAGGGTGCATTAGTCAATTCAAAAGGCATTACTGTAAACTCGTAATGCCCGTACCTCGTTCGAAATGTTGTCTTCTGAATGTCTTGCTTCTTCACACACAAGTGATGGTATCCAGCTCAAAGGTCAATCTTTGAAAATTATTGAGCTCGATTCAGTTGGTCAAATAAATCATCAATGCGAGGTAGGGGATACTTTTTCTTTATTGTTATAGCATTGATCTCCCTATAGTCGATACATAACCTCATAGATCCATCATTATTTTTAACAAAAAGAACAGGGGATCCCCATGGAGAAACACTAGGGAGAATAAATCCCCTATTACTCAATTCCTCTAGTTGTTTCTTTAGTTCAACTAATTCTACAGTGGCCATTCTATAACGGGTCTTCGATATAGGCCTTGATCTAGGAATTAAATCAAGGGAAAACTCAACTTCTCATTCTGGAGGATGTCCAGGTAAATCTTCCTGAAACACATCTACATATTCATTCACAACAAGTACATCCTCTATTTGAACACTCCTTTCCTCACTCATAGTCATCTCATCCTCTTAATCCCCAATAATTGAATTTAGTTGAGCTACTGGGGGTGGATCTAGATAAGAATTAGGTGGTGACGATTCTGGTCTAAAGAAAACGTGTTCCTTATCATCATCATCAAAAATCGTAACCTCCTTCTTCTTACAATAAATCTTCGCATCATTGTCTGAAAACAAATCCATACCGAGGATTATATCAAACTCAACCATAGGTATGACAATGAGATCAGCGGATAAAGAACATTTATGTGCTCTAATGGGGACTGATTCACAAAACTTTATTGCAATGATACTTTCCTTAGGAGTTTTAACTGACAAATCCCATGTTAAATCAAATTGGAAATATCTAATTTTCATAGCAAACTGGGAAGATACGAAACAATGCGATGATCCAGAATCAAATAATTTATTTTCTAAACTTGAGGAAACCATTAAATTACCTACTGCCACATCTTTTGGATCTTCTACCTCAGTAGTAGTGATAGTATAATCATGGCCTTTATCCCTTGGCCTTTTCTGTGGTAAGTTCCCCTCATGCTTAGGACATTCATTTTCATAATGTCCCATCGCCCTACAATTGTATCACTGAACATCGGTAGCTTCTTTCTTACCTTTTCAATCACAAGTTTGGTGGCCGTTTTCACCACACTTGTAATGGACTCCCGTTCCTTTTTAGAAAGTATTGAGGTGTTTCTTCCCACATTTACTACAGGATGGATATTCAAATTTTCCCTTCTTCCATTTATTTCCATTCCTAGATTGATTAGTAGATCTCTTCTTCTCTTACTCTTCTTTAATGTCATATGACGTAGAGAATTATTTCTCTGTCTTGATAGCACATGAGAAAATGTCTTCATACGACAAGAAGGATTGTGAGACTAATGCTCGATGGAGAAATGGTGTTAACCCATCAAAGAAATGATCAATATTACTTCTTGGGTTACGTATATAATCTCTAACATACATTGCTAACCTTGTAAAGTTAGCCTCATACTTTGCGACATTCTCATCCTTCTTTTGCCTCAGACTCAGAAATTGTCTTTCCATATCTGCTTGATGGTCATGAGGAAAGTATTTTTCTAAAATCATATATTTGAACTCCCTCCATTCCATATTTGATACTTCATCATATTCCTTCATGTTTTGAATCAATGACCACCATTGATCAACAACTCCAGTGAAGCCGTAAACTGCCATGATAACTTTTTCCCTTTCACTACTCCCCAAAGCCTGAAATATTTTCTCTAGGGAAATTATCCACTGCTCAGCTACTAATGGATTTTTACTCCCATTGAATGTTGGTGGCTACTGCCTCATGAAGAGATCTAACATTGATCCTCCATGCTGTGGATCAGGGTGCTCCATACGGGTAATGTTATTATTCATAACCTGAGTGAGTTGTCCCAGTGTGGTTATTAGCTGATCGGCCCCAATTGCGTCATGAACTCCACTATAATTATCTTGAGCAGGAGGGAAATCCCTACATGGAGTGCGTGCATTGATACAATTTCCATTTCTTCCACTGGGAGCTATTTCTAAACAATGGAATAAACTAGATTAGTTTATGAATCAAAATACATAATTCCATACTTATAAAACACTTAACATAAATTGAACTATTTATGGATATAATCCATAATCATAAAAATGTTTTCTTTGAGAAAGTATATACTCATAAACCCTTCATAATGATTTGTAAAGTAAATTAGAGTTATCCTAAGCATATCCCCTAGTAGTGTTGTTACCAAGAGTGCATCAAGGCCCGTTTGCATGCACCAGTTCCCATTTGAGTCCAGCTCAAAGTGGTGTTTTCGGGTTTTACCCCGAGGAACATCTGTTGTAGAGCCGCCTATACCTTCTCGTATCCAGATAGGGATGTATTTCTCAGAAAACTCACAAAATATCTACAATACCAAAATTCTAGGAAGTTCTTCTATAATAATCCTCAAAGTCCATCTTAAATCTATGTGCTCTAATCAGAGTTTATCTAAATCTAGCTTCTAAGGTCTGTACTAAACTTCCTCTGATACCAACTATAATGCCCCGACCCCAGTTACACAGAGTCAGGGTATTATTACATAACATTGGCATGATCACAAGAAAGATCAAGTCACGAATGACCGATTAGTTTAGTGGCCTTGGAAACAATAGATATATTCATAAAGTTTTACATTACATCATAAAAAGGAAAACTTCAACAACATAGTCACCATAGTCCACACACTTGTCCCCTCATACTATCCCTGCAGGTCATTCATAATTTACTTCTTCATATACTGGGAAAAATAAAACATAGAAAAGGGGTGAGCTCAAATGCCTAGTAAGGATAACAATATAGCGGAAACTTTCATAAATAAGAATAAACATGTAAGGAAATGTATAACTAAAACAAATGCCTTTTAAACTTGAACTTCAACATATTATGGAAAAAATAAAATGAAATAATTCCATTTACTTATTCACATGGATATTATACTAATCGAATAATCACATGCAATATCAACAACAACTTTCATAATGATGGAATGCATAATGCCAGACTATCATAACCACATAGCCAAGGCCTCATGCCAAGACTACAAATAAGATTTTGCCAAGGCCTTGTGCCAAGACACTAGTTTGTCTCATTAGACCTAACGATGCATCGAGGAGCTATAGCGGGATCCACCCATCACATATTAAGTCCAATGCATTCCCATATGAAATGGTTTAAACATAACATAAACATTAGTATTAAAAATAGCATACGAAATGTAAATACTTCATCCATAAACCATGAATGGTATAATAATAATACATCCACAGGAAAACATATCACAAAACCTTCAATATAATATATAAGTTTTGTATCATAATAAATCAACTTCAAATAAGCGTAAAATCCATCAATGGATGTTGACATAGATGAAATCAAAACTCTTTTTAGATAAATATCTCATTCTATATTGAAATCATTTAAGAGTCATATATCTATAAATAAAAAATTTTCATTGAAAATATTCTTATAAGATTTTAAGGGAAGCTTCGATGATTTTATAATGGCTGAAAATAGTCACACCCACCGTATAAGTTAAAAAAAACATTCTTACCTTCATTCTGTCGAAAAGGTTAAAAAGGACTTTTTTTGGAAAACGATGGAAAGATTACTTTATAAACCACTTATAAAAGTTAAAAAGGGTATAAAAGACTTTAAACCATATTATTGTAAATAGTAAAAATGTTTTGAAATAAATTTTTAAGAATCATGGATGTGGATGATAAAGAAGTCCCAGTAGATTATTACGTATAAACAACCTCGGATAATGAAGAGATTGCAAAATAAACCCTTACCTTGTAATTTTCCTTGGTTGGTGGTAGTATAACCTCCTGTATAATGGTGAAATAATTTTTAATAAATTCTACAAGAATCATATACATTAATATGATATCATATATTATCTTTTTATATTGCTTTGTTAATAATATCATAATATTATTGTCGTTTCGGGTGTTAACTTACTCATTTTCTTTTATATGTTTTGTTATGCAAGACATGTTTGTTATGGATAGGTTGTATCTTATTCATATAAATAATTCTATTAAGTCCTTAAAAATTATTATTAATCTGTAAATCAGAATTATACTTAAGTGGATACGATGTAGAATGAATCTCATCGCGTTCGTGGAGACTGTAGTCCGTACGTACGCACGAGCGACAATATCATTATTTTGATATTAAAATAATATTTAATTGGATTTTATATCATATATTCACAATAATTATCATGTTATATTTATTATCTACATGAATTACACATCATTATAGTATCCATCCAAATAATAATGTTTTCAATAAAAATTACACCACGACGTGGAGACGGGAAGCCGTACGTACGAACGTATGGCGACATGTCATTCAAAGGATTGATAGAATACTGAAATATGGTGGTAACATGTTTATAATAACATCAATGTATATATAATATACTGGAGTTATTATTTTAGAATGGTAATAACAATGAATGAAGAAGTGGAATAAGAAAGGAACTTGAAAATGGGTGGTGAAATCATTACATCTTCTTCGGGTTCTTCCTTTTGATTTGATCAAAATGGCTCCTTTGGTTGGCTTTCTGACTAAAGTAAGGACTCTAGGATTAATTGAGGGAAGTTTAGAGAGTATTTGGGAAGGTTATGGTCGAACCAAAAGGCTTTGAAGGTGTGAATTAATGATAATGGGGAGTGGCCTTTTATAAGAGGGGTGAGGGGCTTCTTTGGAAAACCTAGAAATATTATTTTATAATAAATTCATATTCGGATTATAATGGCTCAAAAGTGTATTATTTAATATTTAAGGTAAACATAGGTCAAAAAATCACTCAAACAATACGATTTAGAAAGGTTTGGGTTACTATTTTAACCTTATATTTAAGTATTAACTCTTAGTTAATTAGTTTCACTTTTAAAATGTCTCTTTTTATTTTTATATTATATGGTTAATAAACATACTCTATACATCCTAGAGACCCCAAGTGGTCCACTAATGATACAGATATCATGATATAATTCTCTTGGCCAAACCTTAGATTTTTAGGAATTTAATAACAATTAATAATATAATATTTGTTTTAAAAACTCTTTTATGTCAATTTTGACACTATTCAATAATTGATTTTTGTAAAAATCATAACAGAATTATTACTTCGAAAGAAGTTAATTAAATAAATCTTAACATGTCATATTATCCTGTAAAATTATTGGTATTTATAAAAAGTCTAAAAATTACATTTATTTGGGTATTTATAATATCAATTATTCTAATTTTTCATTAATTATCTAATTACTGCATCACCATTGTGTCATAAATAAATTAAATTATATAATGTCTAAAAATTATAAATAAAATAATATTATGTATTAAATAGTTTTATCTTTCTAATGAATATTTATAGTCGAATATAAAACATATATATCCCTATGTAAAAATTGTTTTTCTAAAAGGTATATGCTTATGTAATTTTTTGTATTTTTAACTTAATTAAAATAATGTGTCCCTATCACCTACAAGTGGCGCCATGGGGTCCCAAAATCAACCCAAAGATTCCCATGGTCATACATGTATCCACCAATAAGTTTAGGACAATTTTTAGGGTAATTTAGTATTATTATTATATTATTTTTTATCCCTTATTTACCGGATTTACCCTTTAACCATGGTAAATAAAATATTTACCGAAGTAATTATTCAAAATGTCTAAAAATAAAAGTTACCTATTGACACAATTTGTAAATCATGATTCCAAATATGGAATCCATTTTTCCAAATTCAAAACACAGAAGTGGCAGAAATTAATTTAAAAATAATTCCCGCTGTCAAAACTAAAAGCGTGTTTTAAGATATAATAACTATCAAAAGATTGATACTTGTTTATGTCCTGTTTAATTGTGAAATCATGTCCAATGAACAAAATTTTATTAAATGGTAAAAATGTATTCTAAATATACTTTAAAACCACTCAAATTCATAATTTATCACTATTAATTATTTTCATTAAAAAAGTTTTTTTTTGATTAAAAATTTAGTGATTTTCACTATTCATCAAAATATTGAAGTTATCCGAAAAGTACCAAAATTTCACCATAGGCTAAATTCGATACTATGAATCCAAAAATGAAGTCCATTTTAAAAAATAAAATTTCTAAAATTTTAAAAAGTAGGTATTACTACTCATAACAGCTAGTTTGATTGGTTATGGTGTGTGTTATAACTTGAGGTTGCGTACAACACACGCTATTGTATTATTCAAAGATAAGTGTACCATAGAATCTTGGGGTGTTACAAATAAGCTACTTTTTTTTGGCATTATGATTAGTAACTACGGTAAATTTTATTTACCCACGTAAAAGGGAAATCAGGTAATTAATGGTAAATATAATATTATAAAATTACCCTAACAATTGTCTAAATTTAATTGGATGCTTATATTTTTTCCTAAGGCATTTTTGGGTCGAAATGGATTCTATTGCAACCCACTTAGAGGTTATTAAGACCTTTAGTTTATTTTATTTAAAGGAAAGTGAAATATGTCTTTCTCAACTTTAATAATTAATGTATTTTTAATATAAATTTATACATAATATAAACTCGGTTATAAATACTCATTTGAAAGATAAAATGTTTTTCTTTATCATGGTAATTTATTTGAAATTTTTAAGAGTTATTTAATTACCTTATTATCAGCTACATTAATGACGCGGAAATTATTTATTTAGTGAAAAATCAATAATATAGTTTTTATTGAATGAGTAATACATATCAAAAGGCCCAAAAATCTACACAAAACTTATTATTATTGTATATATAAACCCTAATCATCCACTGCCCGAATTTTTGACCACTTGGATCTTTATTAAGGCGATTATGACACTTATGATATTTTATTTTAAATGATTCCAAATTAGTCACTTTCATTATTTAGTAAAGATAACCATTTACATGTTGTTATTTTAAGATTATAAATTTGAGTAATATTATTATTATAAAATATTTTATATTTATCTTCATAGAAGGATTTTATTTTAAATTTTTATGAAATAAATAAGTATATTAAATAATTATACAAAAATGTTGTACTAATTATTTTATTAAGAGATAAAGCAAATAAATGGTTTTAAAAATATTAAAATAAATATTATATGAACTCTTTAATGTGCTCCCAGAATTTTCTAGGAAAATTTTACATGTTAGGAATCTATTAAATATTTTAGTTTGAATATATCATCTTTTTAGATTTTATTTAAATTCAAATAAATGAATAGGGTCAAAATTGACACTATTGTTATTTTATAAAAATAACATATTATTAAATTGTTTAAAAATCTCAAAAATGATTAAAAGTTATAAATTGAAATTTATACAGTCTAAAATGGAATAATGTATCCAATTATGGAATTAACAACACATAAGTGATTATTTATAACCATTTAAAATTTAGAATTTTATTACCACAAATAATCATAAATAGATTAAATAAGGATAAATCAAAATGAAAAGGATTTAAATAAGATTAAAACATATCTAAATTTGATTGGATGATGCAATTTCAACCCTATATCATCTAATATTAGGATATGAGTAATTTTGGAAGTTTTTAGGTGGGATTGGGATTTAATATAAACTAATATTTCTTATATTTCCAATGGTGCCCCTCTCCTCCCTTATAAAAGGGAACCTCCTCCCTATCCTCCTCACACCAATTTCATCCTTCAAGATCGGCCAAAACCGGCCAATTTCTCTTCTCCACTTCCATAGAAACATCCTAGAGGTTATTGTCTTCTTAAAATACCATCTTTAGTTCCCTAAGAGGAGGTTAAGAAGAGGATATTCAAAGAAGAGGTAATGTCCGTTACCGATTATTTCAACTTTATTTCTTCTTCTACTTCTTCTTCTTTAGTTGTTTCATTATTAAGTAATAACATCAGTATCACTCATATACTGATATGTTATTATAAGTATGAAACAACCCTATTTCACCTTCTATCCATCCTACAAAAAACAAATTCACCGCACGTGCGTACGTACGGAATACCATCTCCACGCCGTGCTGTAATCTGTTTTCGACCACCACCTTAACTGGATGGGTATAATGGTGTAAATAGATAACTATATATGATTATTTTAAAGTGATATTGATTCTGAAATATTATACATATACTTCAATACAATTCCACCAACATGGGAATGATATCATCGTTTGTGCGTACGTACGGACTACCGTCTCCACGACGCGATGTGATTCATTCTCCATGTTAACAATACATGAATGATCATAAAGTTTATATAATGAAAAATAATGAAATATATGAAATAATAATGCTACTAGATTTATGTATATATGTATGTATTTCATCTATTTAGTTTCATTCAATTCAATAAGGAATTGAAAACAGCGTGCGTGCGTACGTACGGCCTACCGTCTCCATGAACGGTGTATTTCATTCCATTTATCGATCTATCATATATATATTTGTATATACTGAATATATATTACATATAAATATTGTTTTAAATTCGGGAATTAATTAAATCAGGATATAAGTAATAATATCATGAACAACAAGTCATAACATCTACGATAAATAAAACGATTTTACCCAAAACACTGCTTTAACATGGAACATACAAAAGAACTAATAATATAAAGTCATAAGTGAACCATATATGATATCATAAAAATAAATATGATTCTGCAATAAGTCAATGACTTTATTTAAATTATTATACAGGAGGTTCGGATACGTACGAAGCATATCGGGCCTAAGGTAAGGGATAACTTTTCCAATCTCATTCTAATCCGAGATTATTTATTCGTAAGTATATACTGGGGTTATTGCAATCATCCATGTCCATGTTTCCTAAAAATGGTTTCATGGATGTTTAAAGTCTTTTTTAACCGTTTTTTTTATTTTACTACATGGTATGTAAGGAATATTGTTTTTACCATACGAGGTACTTTTTGACTTTTCCGACAAACGTACGAGGAGAATGTTATTTTTATCTTATACGGGTGAACGGATTTTTTACGGTTTCATAATGCCTCATTTTCATGAATCTTCCTCTACAAGATTGCTAGATTATTTTCAAGAAAAACCTTATCTTTTATGATAATGGGATTTTGTGAAAATAAAATGATTTTGAAGAGGAAAGGATATTTTCCTCAAGAATTCATTTCAAGTGTTTTATCAAAACCGTTTTTCATCTAAGATGACAGTATTTCATATGTGTATGTTTCATGTATACTGTCTCTATGATGTACATGGTTTCACCTTTTTTATTATGAAATAGAATCCATTTCATTTATATGGATTATGTGATAATGGGATGATGTTTATGAAACCCATTTTATTTGTTGGGTTATTATGAATGATGTATCTTTATTTTTTGGAACAAGTAATAATGATTTCATTATGAGATGGGTGGGACCTATATCTCCCTTCAATTAATTGGGTAAAGATTTATGTCTCATGAGGTAGACATGGCTGGGACGGTAAGTTAATCCAGTTCAGTAATACAGGACTGGAACGAGTAGTGAACTCGATTCAGAAAGGAACTTTGTCCACTAAGATGGTCTTGGTAGTAATGCCTTGGCTACTATGGAAATCATAACATGTGCTGAATGGTTTCCACAATTACATGTTTTATTTCCACTATATTTTATAATTGTTGATATTCCATTATGATATATGCCTTACGTACTTCCACGATTTATGTCTTTGCGATTTTGATATTTAAATTTCATGTTCATGTTTTTGATTTCAAATGTTTATGGATTGTTTTTTGTTCTCTATGTTTTCCCTTACAGAGCATTTGAGATCACCCTTTTTATGTTTTTTTCCAGGAAATAATGAAAGGTTTTAGGTAAGGAAACAAAAAGAGGAAGATTGTTATGGGAGTTGTGGAATATCTTTCAACATGATTAGAAGAATATATTCCATGTTTCCAAAGACACTAAACTATTACGATCCTTGTGTGTCTGTTTTTGTTATGTTTTAAATATTCCGCAAAAGTAATGTAATGTCCATGTACGTCAAGATTCGGGTCTCTACACATCATTGATATCATATGTAACTGTATAATAATGAAATTAAATTTACAAAAATAAATCAAACAACATTATTAAAATAATGTAAAATCATGGGAGAGTATAATTAGAAACCAAGTGTAAGTAAGTGACCATTAATTCTATTCATTATAGAATGACCATGTGATTCAACATTAAACCTATATATTCCTTTAGTGACCAAAAACTCAATATTAGATGAATTTAAATACTAAATCACGTTCATAAAAATATTCCTGTTCTTGGGGACATATAATTCAAAGAAAAACATATATGAAAGTGGGGAGAACATATGGTTAAATAAAATGAAATATTAACATTGTATTACTACTAAAAACCATGAAAAAGGTCAAAAATTAGTTGATAATGAAGAATGGATCTACCCTAGGGATCCATGGAGGTTCTATGTTTGATATTATAAGAATAAGAAGGATTAGAGAAGATAATTTCATGTTGGGGAAGGAAATTTCACATTTTATGTAACTTTTGGTAGGCTCCATGGTTATGCCACATAGCTTGTTAAATCTTAGACCAACCAAGAAATTTTCGAATGAACGGAATTGGGCCCCTAGATATTTTTTATTCTTGGTTAGTTCTAACTATAATATAATCAATCAAGACAACCTAACAAATAAATTATTTTATAGTTTCTTAAAATATCCCCCTTATATCCTAGAAACATGAACCATGCATTGGAAATGTTATTTCAACCTATTACACCGCTATCAATGGATTCTATCACCTCTATTACTATGCCTATAGAAACCACATGAGACAAAAAATCTACAAAATTTTAAAAAATATGAAATCGTTTAAAATATAGATTCACAACAATTAATTGAAAAAATGGTAAATAATAACAATAGTTGCACACAAGCTTTGTAATTCTCCACAACATGTTAATTCTGGATTTAACAAATTCTATAGTTAATGTAAATGGAAACTAGAAACTAAAACATTCTAAACCATAATGAATTGGTGAGGGATAAAGGTAAAATTATAAAAAGGCTCATATATTGAATAAATCACATGATATGGTCCAACATACCAAATAATCACCAAGGATCCCCAATTCAAACAACCATATTTTACAAACCTACAGAACATTACAAAAAAATATTCCATAAATCCTCAAACTCAACCAAAAAACATCAAATATTAAACAACCAAAGTCCCAAGATGCAGAGCTAAAGGATATAAGAAAAAACCATGGGTCTTACCATGATTGAACAGACAAAAAATGGTGATTCTAATGGGAAATATATCCAAGTTCGGACAACTAACACTGATGATTATCATCCCCATAGAAACGAAAAAATGACATTCTACCTAAAAACTAGATAATGGAAACCCAATGAACATCCCAAAATTAAAAAAAGAATCTATCAAAACCAGTTAATGATACACTATAATCACCAATCAAAATAGAAATATAATATAAGAAAAAAATATCCTTAATTATGGAAACATGGTCCTATAATTAGTTTAATAATAATGTGTGAGAGAGGGGTATCCCTTGAACTCACACATAGTACACCCACTCACAGTTAAAAAAATAATGATATAAATTGATCAATGGAAAATATAAACTAGTGGTTCACAAGTCCTATTTACAAAAACACACACAAAAGTTCTTACCATGTCTATCTATCAATAATAAAACATCTTTTTCCGGCCATATAATATATAATCCTTAATAAAAAAACTCTATAACCCACGCATGAGCACAATAAATAACCAATATCCCATCGAACAAAACATATAAGCGGAAAAGGAGACATCTTGAAATTATTTTTACAATTTTTTAATTAAAGCCCCATACAAACAGAGGAAACTAATCTTTTTCCAACCCATGTATCCAACCATGTGTTATCCAATGTAAACTTCTCAACTCCATTCACATAATCCTCTATAATATTAGTCACACATCAACAATTATGACAAGTAATTATGAATTTTGACATAATAAAATCAATATTAAAATATTAAAAACTAGAATATTTAATAACTAGAGTGATTATCACAAAGTAATTATATCATGCATACTGTGGTTATTCTATTTTGTGGAGGTTAAATTAGTTTCCATGATTTCCCAACATGCTTATAGACACTCTAGTATTGGCCGAAGTTGGTTTCGGTCGATTGTGGTTCACGATGGATAACAAGGATTGATAAATATTTATTTTATTTTTGTTAAGTTAGTTCTCAACTAGGTCAAATAGGTCATGTTTCTAGGTAGATTGTTATGATAATTATTGATAGGAGCTCTATTAGGGGTGGATTAGTTAGAATTTATTTATTACCTCTGTCACTAAAACATTAGTGCACATTAAAACCATATATCATATTTATGGTTATGAATGTGATGTACAATGGATAGAAAAGAGACCTATTATTTTAATGATTAATGATTGAACTATAGAAGAAATGTAGGGTTTTAGAAACCAGGGATTTGTATAGGGCTCAATAAAAGGAGGTAGATCATTTTATAAATATTTTTAATCTTTTGAACAATGTATATATGGTCTTTCTGATGGGAGGAAAATGATTGAAACACCCCAAGATTTTATGAGATAGATTATTTTTAATGTCTTTTATGTCTTGTGTTATACACGACACCGAGATTATATTGAGCTATATGCAACACTGTATTATCTTTCAGTATATGTAACACTATTCTTGGGTCGTGTTGAACACAATTTCAGGACTTTTTTATACAATTCATCTCACACAACAATGAGTATAGATTTTGGTGAATGTATAAATGAATCATTTTTGGATTATTTCATATGAAACACTAATGGAAGCTAGCACTACATGCAACACTGACTTGGCATGTGCAAAAGAGACTTTCCTTGATAGCTTGTGTTGTACGCAATACCGAGTGTCACTAAACAATGACATATTTTTAAACATTATTATTTAATGGTATATAATCTATTAGTTATAAAAATTTTCTTCCCAATTTTGAATTTTATATTATTATTATTAATCATACACATTTTCTAGAACATTATATTGGAACAAAATCAATTTTTCAGATAAAAGAAGTATTTTAAAAAAACGCAATTTTACAGCCTTTTGATGGCGCACCCATTTTAAATATACTTTTTCACATGTTTAAAAGTTAAATATGAGGAAATAAACTTCATATATTTAACCAGGATATAAAAATTTATGTATTAAAAAAAATTACATTTCTCTGATATCTTTCATATTTTGATAAATAGTAAAAATAAGCTAAATTATACTTTAAAACCGTTTTTTTCTTCTGAATATTTTAAATGGCTAATTTATAATATTGAATGGTTTCAAATAATAAATAGAATATATTTTTATCATTTAATATACTTTATGTAATTATCATTAATTTTACATTACATTAATAGATAAAAACATTTCATTCTTTTGCAATGTTTAAACTTTTAAAACCCATTTTTTCAATAATGGGATTAATTTTAAATTAATTACTGCATCTTCTGTGTTATGAATTTGAAAAAAAAATATTCCTTACTTGGAATCAGGTGGTAAAAAATGTGTATATAGATAACTTTTATTTTCATATATTACGAATAGTAAGTTTAGTAAATATTTTATTTACCATGGTTAAATGGTAAATCTGGTAAATAAGGGTGAAAAATTAATGTTATATTAATATTAAATTACACTAGCACATGTCCTAACCCTATTTGATGATCATTTATGACCATGGGAATCCGTGGGTCGATTTTGAGACCCCATTGAGCCACTTGTATGTGAAAATGATGTTAAATTACTTTTAATTTAATGTTTAGAAAAATATATCCTAAACATATATCTTTTAATAAAAAATATTTTATATGGGGTTATATAAGTGATATATTCGACTATAAATATTGATTATAATACTAGACTAATTTTCTACATCGTGATATTTTTTTTATTTTTTGGACATTAAATAAATATATTAAATTATGAAAATAATATGATGCCTTGACTGCTTCATTAATAAAGGATTCAAATAAGTGAATTTATAAATATAAAAAATGGGTTATTTTGATGTTTTCAACATTTTTTAGGGATGATATTGACATATTATATTTGATTTAATTCCACATTTTTGATGTAATCATGTTTTTATGAATTTTAAAAAAAGACATGTATGAATAGTGTCCAAAATTGACCTAATTCATAACTTAAAATATAAATTAGTTTATTAAGTGATATTAAATTCATAAAAATATAATATTCAACCAAATGGTTATTATACGTCCAAATATGTCATAAATAACAATTGTTTGGTCGTTTTACCTGAAATGGTAATTACATTAACCCATAATGTGTAAATAACATGATATCATGGTAAGATTAAAAAGGGACAAAAAAGGGTAAAACCAAAAACATAAGAATGAAAAATTATTAAAAACTTGTCAAGTAATATTGTACGAGGTTTATTCAAACTAATATCATATTATCTCATAATTAAATAATGTTTAGACCATTTTATTTTTAAATTAAATTTATAATAAATTAATATTTGGGAGCATTCTTAAAGTTCCCCTCTCTTATCTTATAAAGGGGAACCTCTTCCCTCTCATATTAACTATATTTTAATCCATCATGATTGTAAAAAACCTACCCATTTCTCTTTTGAACTTCCTTTTTTAAATTCTAGAGGTTCTGGTATTCACAAAAGACCAACTCCAGTGCCCTGAGTGGAAGTTTAAAGAGGCACATCAAAGGAGAGGTAATCTCTTCTACGATTCGTTCAAATTTATTTTTTCTTGTAATTCATCATCTTTAGTTGATTCCTTATAAAAAATAGTATCAGTATAACTCATATAATGATATGTTATTATAAATATTGAAAAACACTATTTCACCTTCTATCCATCCAATGAAAAATGAAATCAACGCGCTTGTGTACGTACACATTACAGTATCCACACCGTGGTGTATTTTGTTTCTCACCACCACCTTAAATGGATAGGTATAGTGGTGGAAATAATAACTATATATGATTATTATAACATGATACTAATTATAAGATATTAAACACCATCCAATTCAATATAGTTTAATAATTATGATAATGATGTCATCGCTCGTCTGTGCGTACGACTTACTGTCTACACGACGCGATGAGATTCATTATGCATGATATCCATTCAAGAATGAATATAAAGTATATTTAATAAATAACAATTAAATATATGACATAATAATTCTATTTAATTTATGATTATATTTATTTCATTTACTTGCTTCAATTCAATTCAATAAACAAACCAAAATAGCGTTCATGCGTACGTACGACCTACCATCTCCATGAACAGTATATTCAATTCCTTTTATCGGTCAATTAGATATATTTATATACATAATATATGTCATATATAAATCATGATTTAAATTATTGATGTATGTAAATCGTGATCTATGTAATCATATGAATAATAACAAGTCCAAACACATACGATAAATGAAAATATTATTACACAAAACGTTGCTTTTACACGGAATTGACAAATGAACATCTAATATAAAGTCATAAGTGAATCATATATGCAACCATAAATAATATTATTAATATTTTGTTACAAGTTAATAATATTTATAAACCAAATATAAAAAAAATCCAGCCACATATAGAAGAAATTGGACCAAAGGTAAGAGATAAATATTTAATCCCATTTTTATCCAAGATTGATTATAGGTAATTATTTTCTAGGGTTGTATTTATCATCCATGAACATGATTTATAAAAATGTATTGATGAAAATTTTAATATTATTCCATGAATATTTAAATTAATTTTTCTCCATTTATGAATTTTACTACAATGTATGGAAGGAATATTTCTTTTGATTACCATATGAGGTAATTTTTTGACTTTTATAGTAAAAGTATGAGGAGAATGTTTCTTCTTAAATTATATAGCATGAAAAGATTTTTATGGTTCCATGAAGTCTTATTTCCATGAAGCTTCATCCAAACTATATCAAGTTTATTTTCAACTAAATTCCTTTCTTTTAAAATTGCATGGCATTTTGAGAGGATATTTTTTTTAAATAATGTGGGATATTTTCCTCAAAAACTATCTTCTAGTAATATATCAATAATTATTTCCCATATAAGATGACATGGGGTTATGTTTCTATCCATATAATTACTTATTGTGTTTATGATAGAATTATATTTATGAAACCCATTTATCTTATATGTATTATGTTATAATGAAATAATTTAATGAAACACATTTTATTTCATGCGTTTTGCAATAGTGAATGTTTTTATGTTTTGTGGAACATGTAAGAATGATTCCACTATAAGATGGGTAGGGCCTCTATCTCCATCAAATTTATTGGGTAAATATTTATATCACCTTATATAGACATGGATAGAAAGAAATGTAAATCTGGTTCAGTAATAATGGGTTGACACGAAAATTGAACTTGGTTCAGTAATAGACTTTGTCCACTATGATTTTCTTGGAAGAAATGGCTTGGAAACTATTGAAATCAGATTATTTTCATATTATATTTCCAAAATTACATATTTTTTACCAATGATATTCCATAATGGTTAATGATCCATTATGATCTATGCATTGTGTACTACCAAGATATTTGTCATTGCTCAAGATTTTTATGTTTAAACATTATGTTCATGTTTTTAGGTTCAAATGTTTATTGATTATTTTATGTTCTCCAAGTTTACTATTACTGAGAATTTGAGCTAACCCTTTTTATGTTTTCTTTTCCCCTAAAAATAGAGAAATGTTTTAGGTAGGAAAAAATGGGTAAGATCTTTATGGGAGAAGTTGAAGATCCTTCACCTTGATTAGAAGATTATGTTCTGACTTTCTGAAAATGGATCAGTACCATTGAAAATGGATCAGTACCATTGAAAATTTATTTTCCATCCTTCGATCTTCAGAACATGAAAATGTCATTTTTTTATCATTTAGAAGGTGAAGCAGACCAGTGGTGGACACTAATTAAGAATACAATTCAGTAAGATAAAATTTAATCAATGCAATGGGATGAGTTCAAGAAATTATTTTTCAATAAGTATTTCCCTCATATACATCGAACAATCATGGAAGAGGAGTTCCATGATCTTAAGAAAAAGTAGGAAGAATCTATTAGTACATAGAAGGTGAATTTTAAAAGACATGTATGCTATGCTTCTGGCATTATCATCCAACCTAAAAGTAATGTTGATCGATTTTTCAGTGACATTAAACCAAGTCTTCAAAGGGAATTAGCTAAAAGGGACATAGGTAGCTATGACTAGATTGTGAACTTTTCTATCAAGGTAGATATGGAATTTGGTGTCACATATCAATCCCATGGTTTTGACAAGAAACTAAAGATGGAATTCAAGGGAAAATCTCAAAACAATGCTGAAAAGAAGATAGATGTTTCCTTATGCTCAAAGTGTGAAAATAAGTATAGTGGAGATTGTCTTAAAGGGACTAGATAATGGTTCTAGTGTGGAAATGAAGTTCATAGAGCAGTTGGGTGCCAACGTAATGGGAAAAAGGTTGGTAGTGATGTGAATGTAGAAAATACTATAGAGAACACCCCCCCCCCCCAACACTTCAATGCTATAACGGTATGGAAATGGGCCATTATGATAACCAATGACCTAATCCAAGGGTTAATGATGATCAAAATCTACAACATCTTATGGTAAAAGAAAAAGGGACATAACATGAAATCACTATTGGCGATGTTGAGTATGAAAATGATGTTGTGGATTGATTAAGTGTTTATGTAATGAGATTTCAAAATAGTGTTGTGGAATCTCTTTTATAATATTATGGAATATTGGAATAACTATATATTAGTATATTATGGTTTTCCATAATTATATGGTATCAGTAACCATGAAATGTGATTGAAATATTTTTGTAATATAGATGATATGTTCATAATGAAGGGATAAGGAGACAATGATATGATTGATACTATTAATGAGCTCATGACTGGTTTAAGGATAATATGATAACATGGTTTAAGTATATCAATTTTTTGGGATTCTGGTATGCGGAAAGTGTTAAATTTTGACAGAATTAATGTTTTCACTGAGGTTATATGGTAATTATTATTTCAATTGAATACATGATTAATGTATTCATATGTTTGGAATGTGACCAACAAGATATATCTTTTAATATATGGGGGATAAATTATGGTTTTCACATTCTTGTTATATTACCTTTATGGTATTTAGTTTCTTTGTTATGTGAGATTGGATAGAATTATTTTTGATATGTATAAAGGTTTGAATGGATTAAGTTAGACATCAGGTAGTATTGTTTAAGGCTAGAAATTTTTTACATTATTTCTGAAATTTTATAATCATATAGCTTTAGAAAAAGTACAACCCGTGGGACAAGCGACAACCCACCGCTTGAAAGAATGATGTGGGAATGATACCCACAACTAATGTGAGGCATGCCTTTATCGCCTACCACTAGCCTATACGAAGTCCCTAGTTATTAAGAACTAGTTTTATTTTGTTAATCAGTATGATAAATGATGTATAAGTCTTCTCTTGGAACAATATATGATTAATCTCACCATATGACTTATGTATATTTAATAATTTGTGCTAACCTTTTTGTGAAAAAGATATATGGAATGACCTATAATTATATCACATGATCTTATAACACATCAAGAATTAAAAATACAAATTCATTTAATCAAATAATAGTTGATGTGTAAATTGTTCAGGGAATGATCAACGATACTAAAATCTTGTAAGCATTTCTTGTAATGAAACAATTCTTCAACATTAGGTTAAGGAACTTGAACACCAAAAATTTCATCCTAGTACCATATTTTTGATGAATCAGATGGACCGTTAAATCATCGTAGATTTATGGCTTTATAGTAGTTATCTTTATCCCATGCTTACTCTCTATCACTATCCATCAGAACATGATTGTTAGATTTCTCTTCTATAACCATGTTTTCTCTTCCCACCTATGTTCTCCTATGTTGAAACCCAATGATGAGTCACATAGGGTACTATTAAATTTCTTACCTTTCATCTTAAAATGATGTCTTAGTATCAATTTTACGATGTGTGTTTCCATGAAAGAACCCTTCAAGTAGAAAACCATTTATAACCTTGAATAATTTCAAGGGAGTAATTAATTTTAGTGGGGTAGAATGTAACACCTAGATATATTATGAGGTATATTCTTATTAATTTATTTGATGTCCTGTGTTGTACATGACACTAAGATTAGCTTTTGTTTTTTTTGCAACATCGTATTAGCATTCAGTATATGCAACACTATTCATGGCTTGTGTTGCACACAATTTCATGTTTTTTTTGATAAAATTCATTTCATGAAACAATGAGCATAGATTTTGGTCAATGTATAAATGAATCATGTTTGTATTATTTCATACACAACACCAATAAAAGCTTTAACTACACACAACACTTACTTGGCTTACGCAAGAGAGAACTTCCTCGATAGCTTGTGATGTACGCAATACCTATTTTCACTAAACAATGATATATTATTAAATATTAATATTTAATAGGATATAAACTAGCCGTTATGAATAGTATTATCCATATTTTGAATTTTATATAATTGGTCTTCATCTTACACATTTTATAGAACATGATATGAGAAGAAAATCATTTTTTGGGATAAAAGAAGTATTTTTTTTAAAAATGCAGTGTTATAGCCTTTTGATGGAATATCTATTTTAAATATTGTTTATTACATGTTCATAAGTTATATTTGAGAATATAAACTTCTTATTTTGAATCATTATATAAAATTTTATCTTGGAAAAATATTTTATATTTTTCGGATACCTTTCATATTTTGATGAATAGTAAAAATTATCTAAATTTAATATAAAAACAACTTTTTTTCATTGAAATAATTTATATGGTTAAATTACAAAATTAGATGTTTTTAAAGTATAAATTGAATATTATTTATCATTTAATATAATATATTTCATTATCATTAATTTTACATTGAATTCATAGATAAAAACATTTCAATCTTTGAAATGTTTTAAATTTTAAAATCCATTTTTTCAACAATGGGTTTAAATTTAAATTAATTACTGCAACGTCTGTGTTTTGAATTTGGGAAAATAGATTCCATATATTGAATCAAGAGGTTCAAAAATTATAAATAGTTATCATTTAATTTTATAAATTATGAATAGTAACATCAATAATTATTTTATTTACCATGGTTAAAGGGAAAATCTATTAAATAAAGTTATAAAAATAATACTATAACAATATTAAATTACCCTACCACGTTTCCTAACCCAATTGGATGATATCGTTATGACCATTAGCATCCTATGGTCTATTTTGGGTCCCCATAGAGCCACATTTATGTGAAAATAACTTTTAATTACATTTAATTTAATGTTAAGGATAATATACCTTAAACATATATCTTTTACTAAAAGAATTTTTATATGGGTTTATAAAAAATATTACTAGGGAAATAAATAGTAATTAGAAAAATAAAACGGTTTTCTATATCATGATATTTTATTTTCAATTTTTGGGCATTAAGTAAATAAATTGAATTATAACACAATGTTGATGCAATGATTGCTTCATTACTAAAAGATTCAAATAAATGAATTTAAAAATATTAAAACAAATGTAATTTCTATATTTTTATGTCATTAATTTTTTTGGATGATACTGACATATTATAATTTATTTAATTCATTATTTTCTAAGGAAACAAGTTTTTATGAATTTTTAAAAAAGTCAAGTATGAATTGTGTTCAAAATTCACTCAATTCATAACACAAAACATAAAATAGTTTATTAAATGATATTAAATTCATAATAAAAAAATGTTTAGTAAAAAGGTTAATATAACTACAAATATATCATAAATATCTTTTTGGGGGTCATTTGACATGATATGGTAATTAAATTAACCCATAATGTAAAAATAACATGATATTACAGTATGATTAAATGTGCTAAAATAAGTGTAAAACAAAAAAGAAAGGGATAATTTTTTTCAAAAAACGTGTAAAAAATAATTGGATGATGGTTATTCTAACCAAAATCATATTATCATATAAATAAAAAATATTTGGGCCATTTTAAGTCAAAATTGAATTTATAATAAATCGGTTTTTTGGTACTTTCCAAAAGTTCCCCTCTCCTCTCTTGTAAATGGGAACCTCCTCCCTATCCTTTTAACACCATTGTAAAACATCAGGATTGTACAAGACTTTCCCCTATCTCTTCTAAACTTTTATAGCTACAATCTAGAGGTGATGGTTCTCTCAAAAGACCAACTCCAGTGACCTAAGAGGAAGTTTAAATAGACATATCAAAGAAGATGTAATCTCTTCTACTGTTTCATTCAAATTTATTTCTTCTTTTAATTCCTCTTCATTAGTTGGTTAATTATAAATTAATAAGACAAGTATAAATAATATACTGATATTTTATTATAAATATAAAAAAACCTATTTCACATACTATCCATCCTATGAAAAATGAAATCACCGCGCGTCTGTATGTATGGATTACCGTCTCCACGTCGTGGTGTAATTTTTTTTCACCACCACTTTACATGGATGGGTATATTGGTTGAAATAAATAATATATATTATTATTATAACATGAAACAAATTCTGAGATATTATACACCATCCACTTCAATACCGTTCAACAATTATGGGAACGATATCACTGCTCGCCCGTACGTACGACTTTACATCACCACGACGCGATGAGATTCATTCTCCACGTTAACCATTCAAGAATAATTATAAGTTATATATAATAAATAATCATTAAATATATGCAATAATAATTCTACTTGATATATATATATATATATATATAATTTACATACATGCATTCAATTTAATAAAGAAATGAAAACTATGTTCATCCGTACGTACAACCTATTGTCTCCATGAATGGTGTATTCCATTCCATTTAACATTCTATTATATATATATATTTATATAATGAATATATATGATATATAAATAATTTTTTACATTTTGGAAGTAATTAAATCATTATATAAGTAATTATATCATGAATAACATTTCCAAAAACACACGATAAATGAAACAATTATTAAACAAAACATTTCTTTAATATGGAATTGACAATTGAATGGGTCATATAAAGGCATAAGTGAATCATATATGATATCATAAATATTTTATGGTTTTGTTAAATTTGAATAATATGTTTAAACCCACAATACAGATGTTTCAAACACATAGATAAGCAATCAGACCTAATGTAAGGTATAATTTTTCAATCTCATTTTTATCCATGATTTCTTATACGTAAGTATTTACTGGGTTATATTTGTCATCCATGCCCGTGTTTTCTAAAAATGTTTTGATAAAATGTTTACTATTCTTACTTGTATGTTCAAATTCATTTTTACCCATTTTGACTTTTACTTCATGGCAAGGAAGTAATCTTTCTTTTTATTACCATGTGAGGTCATTTTTTGACTTTTCCAACAAAAGAACGAGGAGAATGTTTTTGTTTAACTTATATGTAATGAAATGATTTTTATGGATTCATGAAGTATTATTTACATTAAGCTTCCTCTACACTATCCAATGTTTATTTTCATCTAAATTCATATCTTTCAAAATTTTGGGGAATTTTTATAAACGAATTTTTTTTAAGAAGAAATGATATTTTCTTCAAGAACTATGCTCATGTATTTTATAACAAATTATTTTTCATCTAAGATGACATGAGGGTTATTTTTCTATCCATATTATTACATTTATTTTATTGTTTCTATGATGAAATTATTTTTATTAATTCCATTTATCTTATATGGCTTGTTTTAAAAAGATATGATGTTAAGGAAACCCATTTTATTTCATGGGTTATGCTATAATGAATGTTTCAATGTTTTGTGGAACATGTAATAATTATTTCACTATGATATGGGTGATACCTATATCTCCCTCCATTTCATTAGGTAAGGATTTATATCTTATGAGATAGTCATGGATGGAATGACATGTAAATTCGGTTCAACAATACAGGGCTAGAACGGAAAGTAAACAATGTTCTTTAATGGACTTCATCCACTATGATGGTCTGGGAAGCCATGAATTGGATACTATAGAAATCATATTATTTGAGTATTATTTTTACTAATTTTATGTCATATTTTAATGCTATTTTATCACTTTTAATGTTAAATTATGATATATGCCTTATGTACTGCCAAGATTTATGTCATTTCTCAAGATTTTGATATTTATAATTTGTGTTCATTTTTTTATGTTAAAATGTTTATGGATTGTTTTATCATATCAATTATTTTCCTTACTGAGGATTTTAACTCCCATGTTTTATTTTTTATTTTCCCGAGGATATAAAGAATGGTTTTAGGTTGAAAAAAAAGAGGACGATATTTATGGGAGATGTCGAAGATCTTTCACCATAATTAGAGGACTATGTTATGAGTTTCCAAATAGGAAAAACAAATATGGTCTTTCGGCATTAGTTTTTTTATGTATTAAGTATTCCATAAATATATTGTAATGTCTATGTATGTCAAGATTGACAGTCTACAATGATTCAGTAGAACGGTTTTCTTATTTAAATCATTTTGGAATACATTTGGTTTTTATATATTTATTTCTCTTTATATGATTTCTATTAGGTGGCTTTCTGTTTTTTTAATTATTGTGAACTCTAACAAGGGTGTGTAGTCTGCAATGATTCTACCATAGGACACTGCTATTAGTCACAGCCTCAATCATACAAGAAGGCGTAATAGTGGTTCAAACTCCCTTGATATTGTTACTATTGAGATTCATTTGGGTTAGGATGTGACTTATTGTAATAAAAGATTTAGATTACTGATATAAAAAAATTAGTGTTTATAAAATTAATATTTTGGGAGATGACAGAAAAGTGAAACTGGGATGTGTCAGAGCATGTGATGGATATCATACTGATACATCAATAAGATGTTTTTAGTAAGCATGTATAGGTTACTAGAATAATATAAATTCTTACCTTGGTTTATACTTTTTAAATATCATGATTTCTACTAGTGTGGCACACACAAGACTTTTATTTATTACTTGGGATGTTTAATATATGTTTTCTCTTTGTTGATGATAGGATACCATTTTACATGTACAATATTTGGCACATATGATTCATATGAAATGCACTTTATTGCATGTGATTTAGTTGATGATAGAGCCTAGATGTTTATTGTTTAAATCATAGATGATATGGTGTTTCTCCAACCATGATATGTTTCACTATGATGATAGTTCATGTGTATCTATGGATAGACACTTGATGATGATGACGATATTATTCCTTGGTACTTGGGATTCTTATAAACGACCAGTGGGTCAATATATGTAACTGATGAGTTTATTAATGTCCCATTATTTATGGTTTCTATTTAGTTTTTGTTACTTAAAATTCCAGCAACAAAATATATAGTGTTTCTAATATATCTTGTAATATAATTTTAAATAAAAAACCATGAGAGTGTGGTTTTATAGAATCTTATCATCACAGGGTGATGATAACAGTATGTTGTATGCTTTTAGATGTGACTAGCTCCTCAAGGTACTAGTTTGATGTGATTATTCTCAGAGAGGGTGGGTTCTTTTGGAGGGGGATGTGATTTTGGAATGTGGTGCCAAATTTATTTATATATTTGACCTTATATAGGGTAGTTTGAATTTGAGTTCCATGAGACCTATGATATGGGAACATAATATATTTATTTGTGGGTTGTGTGATTTGATGAGGTAAGACATATGTAATTCATGAGAGTCCAAAGTGACCAATTGTATTTGCATCTAGATTAGTGAGTCTGGTGATGTGATTGAGATGATCTATAATTTTTCAATGTGATTACAGATGTATATATACATGATACAATAGAGTGTGATGTTTTTCTTTGAGTTCCATGTGACTAGTTATATGGGAATATAAGACTATTATTTGTGTGTTGTGTTATTTATATGAGTTAACATCTATCAGGTAGTTCATAGAAACTAGTGACCCCTGATATTTGTCTCTATGTTGGTTATATGGATTATATGATTGGTGTGATCTGTGATGTGTGAAAGGTAACCATTTTCAGGGGTTAACCCAAACATTTCGGTACCTTATATACATAAACCATGGATAGATTCTTTGGGATCATTTCTCTTTAGAAGATGTTTTTATAGATACATTATATAGACCTTATAGAGCCACAAAATTTATGAACATGGATTCTATGGGTACGTATATTTCCGTGATGTCATTGAATATGTTGTTCTATATAGAATATGGAATTTTCCTAATTTTCCCTTGATTTTAATGTTGAATTAATAACAACTTTAGGTTCTCCATGTATCTAGTTTTCTTGTTTAGGGTTTGACATACATGATAACAATACCAATATATTATATATGTGATTTTAAGTAGTTAAATTGATGATATTTGATAGATTATTACAATTATTGAATGACTATTGACGATGGGTAATAATGAGATTGACCATGGAATAGCTGAGATTCTTAATTTTGAATAAAATTGAAGAGGGTATTGTGTTTTAATTTATATTTACATTCAAAAGAGAATGGAAAGTGGTTTTGTAATTTTATCCAAGATATGATGAGATGTTTCTCAATGATCATGATCTGGGTTAAGTGATTAAGTAGTATAAGATCATACAAAAATTTCATTCATATTTTTCATAAGGTAGAATTTTTTGTATACAAGAGGCAGTAATTAATTTTTTATCATTTACAAGAGTTTGGTCACAATATGATTTGGTATTTAATGTAGTTCCATGGGGATGGTTACCTAGATGATATAATTAAATGGAAAATATTCCTTCATTATAGAGTAGACAACATAGATGGATTGGATGTGGTGTAATGGTCTACCCAAGGGTAATTCTTGGAAGGTGTTGCATGGGATAGAACAAAATGGTTAGGGAGGAGAGACATGCATTCGATGATGGAACCAATTTAGATTAAAATTGATGAGTGGAATAAGAAAATATATATAGGTATGAGTTAACCATTTCCTACTAGAGTGTTTGACCCTCATTACTGATTGAAATTAAATGTTTGTGGAGGATGAAATTATTAGTGATCCAAGAATGGGTGTTAATTTATGTTTCATGTTTTCAACTTAGTATGAAAAATATGAACACGTCCAGTCATTACATGTGGTAAAGGATTTTGAATGATAAATTGATGTGTGAAAACATGTTGGTTTTCAAATGTTTGTGATTGGATCGAGTGTTGGACTATTAGAACTACATTTTCATTAGTGATTCTGATAGTGGGGAGAACTGATGATTGGAATCGTCCTAGTAACAATAAGATTATGGTTTTGATCACCATAATAAAAATGATATATAAGTTGGTGAAACCATGTTTTCATGGGTTATAAGGGTATGGGTGAGTACTATCTTGAGGATATAATGATTGGTTTGAGTAGTGGTTCAATTTTCTGATAGATGTTGTGCCATGTGTTTTTAAATTCTTAGCAGATTCTTTCTAGTTCTTCTAGAGTAGAACAGAGTGAGTTTTTTTGGGGTGATGGATCAAAGGGAAGGGGGATTGTAAATGTACTAACCCATAGATTTCATGGTCACGAGAAATGTTATTTTTTAGAGGTTATAAATATCAACATTTTTTATGGGAAAATAAAAAAATAAGGAATTTTTATTTTTATTTTTTATTTCATACGATGGGTAAAATAAAAAAATTTTATTAATAGGATATCCCATCAATATCATCTAATAATAGATAGTGAATTTGGTGAAATCCCATATTAGATTAATTTCTCAGAATATATTTATAATAATTAAATAAATATTAATTAATTCTATAAGATGAAATATTGATATATTTTCAATCGAACCTCGAATTGAATTGCCAAAAACGTAAATGACTCTTTAATAAGGGTTTTTCCAAGGCATGGAGTAAAAATTATTCATGTTCCAATACATGGGATGAGAATTTATGACTATATTTTAATTTAATTATTTTAAGTAAAAATTTATTCAATTTATTATCCTCATGCAATTTTACACATGATATAAGTGGGAGAGGATCCCCTCTTTTGAATGTAGTACTATGAGGATTCATGGAATGGGGAACCATTAGGCATAATCCATAGAAATTATTTACACCAAATTGTGGTGCAATGTCTGCAGGACATGAATTTGGACATGACGCTTCAGGGGTTTTTCTGTGAGGTATATTTTTTTTATTTTTTTAAAAACAAACTAATATTTATAGTTTTTTGTAATTTTTGTAGCCCTATGTCAGTTTATGGAAACCCCTTGGGGGATTATAGTTGGTTATTATCAGATAAATGTTGGTTTTTAGGGATACATAGTGGGTTTCTCATTTTATGAAACTGAAAATGTTGCATGTGGTTTTCAACAACACTAACCATATGTAATTTGTATTGGTTGATGGATTACTAAGATAACAACAGGATATGTATAATATGTAGTAAATCCATGTATGATGACCCGAGGTGTGGACGAGTGCTTAGAGATACACCTCATGTATGATTACATGGCTATGATCAGGGTTTAAAAACTGATCATGTTTTTTGAGAATATTTGGTCAGGTATGACTCAATGATGGTAGTTTATTCATTTTACATTATATTACCATGTATTTGTTTTCTACCTAGTTACAGTCTATTGAATCTGTATGACTGTGTGCTTCCAAATTTCAATTTTATATAACATTGTTGTTAACTTATTTATAGCTAATACTATGATGTTATTCATAATGGATGATAATTATTTTTTTTGTTATTACAAGTCCCTATGATACGGGCATATATTATCCTCATGGTACTACCACAGAACATCACTACTAGTTGGTATCCTCTTGAATAAAAGGAGGCACACCTTTGGTCTACTCACCATTGATCTGATTAATATTCAATATGAGGTTGGTTAGAATGTAGCATTAAATTCACAATAGTTGGTTATTAAATTTCATATTGTATGTTTTTACCAAAAAGAAATATAGAAATTAAATTTTATATGTATTAACATAAATTAGATAACAATAAATGAAAAATATTTTGTGTTTTTGAATTATTATAGATTTTATTTTATTTATGTTACTATAATTAATATTTTTTAGTCGTGGCCCTATTGGGTTTCTGTATAATAGGTCCATATAGTAGTGTTTTATTGGTTGTTTTAATTATGATGAGATTCATATGTGACTATACATGATCAATTATAGGGAATATGGAATTATAATTTATCAATGAAATATATTAATAATTTTTTTTGATAATTTATTTTAATGAATAATATGTTTTTATAAATAATAAAATAATTAGTGGATAAATTATAGGTGAGGGTTGAATTTTAAATATAAAAAGAGATTTTATGAAAGGGACGTATATAAAAATTATTTAGGTTATGAATGGAAATTTATTTTGAAATGAATATTTCTTCATTTTTAGAAATATTAATCACTAATAAGATCTTTTGGATGAGGTAATAGAATATTCTTAATTGTTGTTATGCGGTTCTTAAATTGTTACAACTAGAAGTAGTTTGTGCTGATTAGAGATGGTAGTGGTGTGGTTTTGGAAAGGGGTTTTAGAGATTCTCAAATATGAATATATCACTTTGGTAGTGAACCATAACCCAAGTCACATTACACAATCAATGGCTATATGATGTTTTAGGATATAGGTATAACTGAATATCTATGATTTGGAGATATGGAGGTATGAATACTTAACAAACCATGCACACACTACATGACATAGTATATCTTTTAATGGAATGTGTTTACGGATTTAGAATCTGATTTTGTGGAACTTATGTGATGATTAGGTAGTTCATTGTTAATGTTCTAGTAATGTGTTTATACATAGTTATGTGAAATGTTATTTTTAGTTATAGATGTGGTATGTGGTGTGGTTATACTAATTTGGCTATAATATGGTATACAGTATTTCATTATTTTTATATAGATGGTATGTGAAATCCAAAACATAATACTTTAAGTTATAATTATATATTTATTAAAGGGCTAGAATCACTACAATACTTGTCTAATATATTTTCACAACATTATAATATTATACTTATATGGGGATTTTGTGATTGGGAATCACTGAGTTTGGAAATATTGTTGATCCAGTATAAGTAGATAGCTGGTTAAATTAACTTTTTATTGATAATTATCTATACATTATTTATATTTTCATGAGTGATTTTATGGAGGAACTCCATGAGTTTTCTTGTATTCACACCCCATTCTTCTAAATAATTAATTTATAGCTTTTAAGTGTAATGAACTGAATTATTATTAATAAAATTCCCCTTTATGATATGATTAAACTTCTTGTTATATAATATGTTCACAGAAAACACTTGAAATTATTATATTTTTCTTTTATCCAATTTGATTTTAAATACCATTTATAATCAATAAAGTTTATAATATAGTATTTTAATAGTGATTATGTGATTAGTATAATGATAGGGTTTTATCAAATAAATTTGAAACTTAAAAAAGAGGTGATGACCTCTACCAGTAGGATCGTACAATAAGAAGCCAATTTATCGGAGCTTCCAAGAGAGATAGCACCTCTAGAAATTTCCCTTGACCAAACCCATGTTGAGATCCCACCACTTAAACAAGAGAGAAACTATTAGCGGGATATGTTCAATCACATCGAGATCACGGCCTAACCTATGTTTTCCAAACCACCGCATGAAATTCCTACCATCACATACCACAATCATATAGAGTTTACTGGTGTATTAATGGGATATGTATCAAGACCCCAACATTATGAGTATTCATATTAAATTTTATATAATAATGAATATATTTTTATCCTATTATTGTTACATTATAAATTATTTTTATTTTTGATTCAATAAAACAAAAGGCGTATTTTTGGAAAATATTTGAATTATAATAATCAATTAACGAAATAGAAGAATTTTAAATTATATATTATTTTTAAAAATATTATTAATAAATATTTTTATCAAATATTAATGATCATATAATTTTTAAGAAGTCAATTTTAATTTTTTATAATGTTTTGAAGTTTTTTATTATTAAACACCCCCATAATTTCATAATAAATGTTGATTTTATTTTAAATGAGAAAATTTAAATTTTTAGAAAATTATTTATATAAAATTAATATTATTTTTGGAATCGTAATTTTTAAATTATCCAATAGTGACTTTTTCATTTTTTTGAGATAGTCGAATTTCTATAGTAAAATTAAATATTACATTAATATTCTTTGTGTATGGTGACAAAATAATGACCCAAAAGTGAGTTAATAATTATATTAAATTGCATAAATTAAGAACTATATGTTATCCTTTAAAATAATGTGATTTTATGTTTATTTTTAATATTCAATACTTCCTTTATGAATCCTCAAAAACATATCAAATATTTTAAGGTTTTAAAATTATTTCATTAAGAGTGTGACTCACCTACACATATAAATGGGTATTATTTTAATAATTTCTGACTTCGAACTTATTTAATAATTATAACCGCCCCCTTTTGGTAAAAAAACTTGTGAAAACCACCTGTGATGGTTTCATGTTTGGATATATTATTTAACACAGTCAAAAACCTAAATAATAAAGAAATCCCAATATTTTCCAATATAATCTCATCGAAGAATCCTTTTATCTTCAGTAAAACTCCATGTATCACGACCATACTCTTCCATCCACTATCTAGTGTCCCCCCATAGTGCCCCCAAGACCCAAAAAAATCAGCTCCAATGATTTTGGAGTCACATAGTCATGTAAGGTATCCTTACATTCCTCTGATCATTTCTAATTGAATAACCTTATTTTAAATTTGTTCATTTAATTGAAATTTGTTATATTTTAATAAATTTTTAATCATTAACCTACTATAAAAATTATTTTATTTAATATTGTTTCCATATATCATCCCTAATTTCGACCCATAACAAAGTCGTTACTATACAAAAATTCTTTAAGGATTCCTCTCTTTGTATTATTTATTCAAGTTTATTTATGAACTCATACATATTATTTATTTTTCCTAATGTTTGTACATGTATATTCATGTAACTATTAAAATAAATTTTATTTCTATGTGATGAGAGATAGTTTTCTCTCTCATTAAACCATTTTTATGAATCTTTAAGCGACATCATTATAGTGTTGAAATTTCATCATTGTTTTCCATGCCAAAATAATTATATAGTGAAAACCATATCAATTTTTTATCAAAGGGTGTTCAGAAATATTGAAAATCCTTTGTTAGTGGGGAAATACATATATATACTCCGAACTACTTAATTTTCAAATAAATTTTGATAATTAATGAATCCACATTGTATTATCTATGTGGACCACTTAAGCATGATAATGAAATGTACATCGTGGGTGTGCCCTTAATTCACTCCAATGTATTGTGTAATTTATAGTATCATGATATGCCATGTTGGAATAGGGATAATACGTAATACCTTTAAGGTAGTTTCTCAACCCTAATTTATTGTTATTTATAGCCATGACCGACATTTTTTATTCATTATTCTAGGTTGTTTCTACATTTTCCAGGTCTCAATTATAATTATCATGATATATCATGTCCCATTATTCATTTTTGTTATTATTACTATTTTTAAATCCCATTAATACAAATATTTTCTTACATATATTATCTTCTCAATGTTATTCTATGTTTATTCCCTTGCATGTCTCTGTATCTCACCCCTTTATTATGTTTTTCCCAAGGTTATCTAGAGAAATTTTAAAAGCCATGTACTTTTATCGGCATGTTAAATATGTTTTTGATAATATTTTTATTTCTCATGTGGAATATTTTATATTGTGTACCAAATTCTCAAATATATATACTTCTTTATCATTTATATTGTATTAAGTGTAATATTATGTAATAAATACACTAACAATGAGAATTAAAGGTAATGGTTATTATAAATGGTATCAAAAAAAAGTTTTAGTTATTTTTTGGATTAGAATTAGAAAACTCCAGATAAATCCTTATAGGTAAGACTATGTTTAAGAAAACATGCCTAATTTTTTTTATTGATTATGTGATTTATCAAGTATAAAAATCCATGTTTGGATACTATAAATGGATATTGTTTAGGTATGATTGTACCAAGGAGTGACAATAGTAACAAGCTGTTTCAGCTCTCCTGCAGGGAAACCTGGTACAAAAAAAATATTGTGCACCTTTTCTGAACATCAAGGGGATATACATTTGTATATTCAAACGCTCATTATGAAACATTATTAAACATGGAAATTACAATAAGAATATATGTTAGTAAATAGATCACGGATAAAATATATTGAACCCAAGATATTTATATGTTAAGGTAATAAATTTAATTTTTATGTTTTCCCATTAACAGAATTGCATTCCCCATTAAGTGTTTAATAATTTAAAAGTACTAATCCTTAATTTTTCCATTAATCAACCTAATAGTTAAACTTATAATGAATAATGTAAAAACAATTTTATGAGAAATGTGGTGACATATGAAACATTATTCCCCACTCGATGATAGATAGAATCATGTACTTTATGAGGATACTCTCTCAACTCACAAAGTTTTTAAATTGAAACTGTGATAAATAAGAGTTCCCAAACCACATAAGAGAGAGAAACCCCCAATTGAGATAGAATATGATAACTAGAGGAAATTTATTAAAAATAAAAACGTTTGGGGAAGATATCGAAGTGATGGAGTGGAAGGAATTCCCAAAAAACACTTTTGATAAATATTTTACTCACACTCCCCATATTAAAACGGGCCGGTATTTCTATTCCCTCAAGAAAATAGATAAATAATCTAACATGGATTTTGAGGAAGACATCACAAGAATTTCTTAATACACCTCTATCATCGTTGTTACCCCCGAATTCATTATTGAACACTTCTTTGGTGGGGTAAAAACATGGTCTATAAAAAGCACTAGAAATCAATGACATTGATAGCAATGAGAAAAGTTCTTGATGATCCCTCAATGTCAAAATGGGGATCACTGAATCCCATGGGTATCATGGGGATAAGAATAAGAATGTGGATACTAATTCTGGAATCCTGAAGGGGAAATATAAAGGTGCCAAGAAATATCTGAGTCCCACTAGTCAATGTTGCCAAACAAAAAACCCTACAAATTTCCTACGGGTGACGAAGAAATACATTAGGTCTAGGATGGAAGGGTAGCTATATATCATTAATCGATAGAAGAAACCCACTGATACAACAGTGGAAAGGAATACTCAAGTTATATCACAATGAATTTTCCATTTATTCAACTACAGTTAACAACGAAACCTCACTATCCAATTCCTAAAGACAAGGATTTTTATACACAAAAAACAACTTCCAAATTTTCAAGGGTGATATTTTTCAATCGTAACCACTAAGGTGGATCCCGATAATGATGTGGTGATAGGTACATGAGTTATTCATTCTTTAATAGCTAACATAATTTTTTATTTTGATTCTGTGCATTTTTTCGTATCACGAATGATTCAAAGAACTATACAAACAACACCAGAATGAATGTTTGTAGTGATTTCAGTGAAAATAGTAAATGGGAATATTGTTACATCCCAAGTATATAACTCATCCCATATAACAATTTGTAGGATGAATATCCCAGAGAATAATTTCATACTTCCTATTATGGAATTTGATGCAATTCAATGCATGGATATTTTTCCCTATATATATCCAACATAAATTTCATTGAGAAGAAAAATAATTCTATATTTGGTGAATAAACCCTTGATTTTATACAAGTTCAAGTAGAATGATGAATATTATTTAACACCATAATAAAAAAAATGGATATTGTTTCCCTATTATAACCATATCATGATCAAATAATAGATCCATAGGAATGAACCATCCTCAAAGACAAACCCATTGTGAGGTAAACACTAATGTGTTTCCTGATGAATTACATGTTATTCCAACATGTAAAGGCTAAAATGTACGTGTTTAAGGGTATGATGAAACTATTAACCATACCAACGTGGAAATGTAGAACATCGCCATGGGATTAGTTACCAGAAATCTGAAAACATCCAGTAGAAACAATGTTATAAGGGTTTCTATGGATACTTTTACAAGGAAATCTCACATTATCGTAATTTGAGAGAACATTTTATTGGACCAACATGCTTGGATATATATCAAAGATGTAGAAATGTTGTATGGAGTACCACAATCAATTATATGCGATCAATATTTGATATTAACTAATAATTTTTTGAAAAATCTCTAGTATGATCTATATACTAATTTGAACATTAGTATGACCTATTATGCACAAACTAATATCCAATATAAAAAAACATTGAGACCATAGAGCACATATTTCAATAGTGTTATATTGAATTCATAGGAGTATGGTACCAACATATTTATTTATTCATGTTATCATAAAACAAATGTTTTTAGTCGAGCATCAAAATGGCTCACTATGAATCCCATTTTGGGAAGAGGTGCAGAACACCTGCATGTTTGGATGAAGTTGGAGAATGAAATATACTATGTCTGAAATTGTCGATAGAATGGTGGAAATGTTAATACCATTAATCATCACATTATTTATTCTAGATTTGATAAAATAGATATGTTTATACTCATCGAAGAGACCCAGAGCTTGACATTGGAGAGGTGTTATTCCTACACATATCTTCATGGAATAAATTAATGAGATTTGGGAAGATGGGAAAGATGATTCAAAGAAACAATATCTCATTTTCAATCCTTGATCACGTCATAGAAGTAGTATATCAGCTAGCACTCTCATCGATTATATATCAAGTACATAATGTATTTCGTGTATCCCACTTGAGGAAATAAATACCAGAACCCTCACATGTACTCAGTTTAGATTTGGTACCATTGTATAATTCACATTCTTATAAGGATAAGATGGTGAAGATCTTAGATCATAGAGAAAATGTCCTGAAAATAAAACAAGAAAACATGTAAAAGTGATATGTAAAACCAAAACATTGAAGAAGATATGTGGGAACTTATAGAATTGATTAAGATAAATAACCACATCAATATTAGTGTGGGAAATGAAAATTTATGTGCATAAATTTTTTTAGGGGGTAGATTCTAACAACCCGAACTATTATAAATAAAATTACCCATTTTTATCTAATCAAATGTATTTTTATATAATAATGTTATAGAAAAAAACAATAGCATATTTTATTTTATTATATCCAATTGTAATTAACCAACCATTATGAATCATTTCCATTCAGAATATAGTCTTCAAATAGTGTATAATTGATTATTATAAATATAGGGTTTTAATAAATCCAATTGACACTGAGAAACAAATTTGTGGCCTTAAACAATAGGTATGTACCCTATATAGCCTTTTTATTAGATCTTCCTTGGTACATATAATATCTAGGATTTTCCCTTGACAAATCCCAATATAAGATACCATATGTTAATCATGAGGGAAATTTGTTTTGGTAGATGTTCAAACACATCGAGATCATGAACCAAACCATGTTCACTAAACCATCATATGAAACTCCCGCCATAGAAAACCTTACTGTTAGGGATTTTTCTTGTTTATTAAAGGGATTGGTATTGAGTCCCTAGAACTATGAGTATTTAAATTATTTTTTTAAAAAAAATGTATATATTTTCATCCTATTATTGTAACTTCATATGAGTTTTTTATTTTTTATTCAATAAATCAAAAATCGTACATTATGTTAATATTATAATTCAATAAATTAATTTATGATTTATTTTTTAAAAAATATAAAATATATTTTAATAAAATCTTATTATTTCGAAGAATTATCTACCATAAATGATAGTATAATTTTTATGAAATCAAATTTAAAATTTTATAAGGATTCAAAGACTATTATTGTAAAAAATTCCATCATTTCTTAATAATAATCGATTTTATTTTTGAAGAGAAAATTAACATATTTAGAAAAAATTTAGATAAAATTGATATTATTTTTGGAATCATAATTTAAAAATTATCCAATGATTATTTTTTGATAACTTTCTATGAAATAAGGATTATTGGGTAAAAATTAATTACCGTCTAAGTATACCTTTTGTATTTTGACACCATAATAATTAAAATTTGATGTAATAATTATTATAAATTTTTTAAACAACCAAATATATGTTTTCCCCTTAAAATTATGCGATTCTCTATTTATTATAGTAATTTTTAAAATCCTTTATGAATCCTCCAAAACATATAATATATATGAAGCTTTTAAAATCCTTTCTTGTTGGTTGTGACTCCCCTCCACATATGAAAGAGAAAATTTTTAATAATTTCATCCCATGGAATTATAAAATAATTATAACCACACCCTTTTGGTCTAAAGAATTGGAAAAACCATGTTATTTTAGAGGTTTTTTATATTTAATTTTGTATAGTCCAAAATCATAAAAATAAAATAAAACCACATCTTTTCTAAAATAAACTCACACATGATCCCATTTCTCTTCACTAAAAATCCATTTATAATGGATATACTCTATTATCTACTCCCTTGAGTCCACCAACAGATCCCCCAAGCTCTCTATGTAGCCCCTTCTATGACTTTGGATTTACACACTCTAGTTAGATATCCTCACCTACCTCTCCTCCATTCAAATTCGAGAACCACATTTTAAATTTGTTATCTTTAACTTAATTTTGTTATATTGTAATTAATTTATAATAATTAATTTATATTCCAATTTTTTTTATTCTAATGATTTATTTTTAATCCTCCATTATTTGGACCCATACCAAAGCTATTACTATGCATAAATTCTATAAGGGATCATCTCATTATCTTCTCTATTCAGGTTTTTTATGAACAAATACAATATATATCTATTTTATAAAGTTAGTACATGTCATTAATTTTCCCTATTGTTGTCCATTTTATTTATATATGATGAGATAACCCTTTCTCTATTATCAACCTCTTTTTATGAATCTTTATGTGAGGTTGTTATACTGTAGAAATTTCACAGTGATTTTCCATGATAAATCAAATATGTACTGAATACCATACCCATTTTATATCTAGGGTGATCAAATTTATTCACATATAAGTTTTTTTAGGAAATACATATATATTCCACACTCATTAATCATGGAATTAATTTTTATGATGATTGAATCCATGTTGTATAGTATATATGGCACACTAAATGCATGAGAATGAAGTGTACATGATAGGAGCACCGATATTACGCTCCAGTGCATTGGGTAATGTTTAGTATCATGATATGTAACATTTTTATAGGGGGTAAAACAGGTTCCTTTATGATAGTTTGTCCACAACGATTCCCTATTAGTTTGAACCTTTAACTATGATTAGGATTCAGTGTTTTAACTTGTTGCAATATTTTCCATGTTGTAGTTATGATTTTCAAACTATAACATGTCTCATTATTCATGACCATGATTACTCTAATTTTAATGCCCCATTGATATTACAATTGTCTATCATATATTATCGTCTTCAAGTTATTCCATATTTATTCCCTTATCAGGCTTTATATCTCACCACTTTGTTAATTTGTTCCCCATGTTATCTTGTGTAGTTTTATAATCCATAGAATTTTAGAATCATTTAAAAGACGTTTTTAATAATGTTTATGTATCCCATGTTTATGATGTTATATTGTGTACCAAATTATCAAATAAAATTTCCTTCTCAATCTATAGGGTTTTATTAAGTGTAGGCATATGTAATAAATCATGTATTAATGTGATTTAAATTTTAGTGTTCATATATGGAATATGGAGTTGGTTAACATGATGAAAATTTAAAGTTCATGGTATTCATGTTTATTGATGGGGTTTCTACTATAATAAATATGGTTTTTTATTTATTTTTGATAGTTTATTCCTTTTATAATATTATATTTATTTTATAAAATTTATGGGTTTTATTATTAGTTCTATTTTATTTCTGGTAACTTTAAATTATTTTAGGGTCTTATTTGCGTAATACATCTTATATTGTCTGATTATACACTCATAGCTGATTCTAACTTATTATGTTATCATTATTGGTCTTCAAGGATCAAACATAGATTCACTACCATTTCATGTTTTGTTTAGTGGGGATAGTTTATCATTGATCAACAACTTATATTTTTTAGGAGATATTATTATTTTTACACCATGATTCATTGGTGGATGAGAGTGATGAATGACCTTCTATAGAATGAGGTATCATCATAATAGATTCAATAACAACTCTTCTATATTTCCATATTTTATCTTCTGATTAATTTTCATATTCCATGTTATATGATCATTTTCTACTAAAATTTAATTTTTTTCATGAAATCAATGAGAATTGATAATGAACTTAATGAGATAATTAATCACAAAAATTTAGTATCCATACTTATAAATTATGATTTTTAATGTGGAGTACTAATGATAATTTTTATTTCATGTGATCGATATGTATGACTAGATCATTAAGGTGAATGGTTCTTGAAAATTAAAATCTCATTTTTATTATTATAGTCAATGACTTATAATTTTAACACCATTTAAATAGTTCACATATTCAACAGAATATAATATTATCTATTAATGTATGTTATGTATAATTAATATTGTTATTTTAATCACATAATATCCATTTTTGGGTTAGGTTCTTTGATAAAGGGTTGTGAAATATCATACATTATTTTTGAGGAAAATGGATAAGTATTCAGTTATTTTCCAAAATGATATCTCATGATTACTATAAACGAGGTATGTAGAATTGAATAAACAACATTTACAAGGAAGAGGACATATTTTATTTCCATAAATCAGATGGATCCAATAAAATTGAAATAGTAAGATTTGATGCCTGGTGAGTTTAAGGGGTTCATTAGATTGAGTGATTCCCTTTGTGAATTATAGGTTTTATATTTGATGAAATTATATGTTAGTTTTAGGATATCTATTTATTATCAATTTATTAACCTGGTGATAAAGAATAAATATATATTTTCACATGTAATAAAGAGATGTCATTGGATTTTTATGATTTATATATTTTTTATCATTAATTAACTATAGAGGAAGAAAATGATACAATAACAACATTATTATACTAAATCATTCATTATGACCCATTGGAAGGACCTTCTGAAGTTACCAACGATCATATGTACTTTTTAGAATTAGGAATCCAATTTTATCAAAGGTAACTGGATTCATTTAGGGTGGTGATCGTACTTAATAATCCTATTTATTCATGGTTGAATTAAAATCATAGGAGATTCCAAAAATAGTTTTATAGAATATTTGTGGTAGTATGATACAATTTAATATATCTTAATTCCATTTTTGAATAATTGAGCTTACTTTTTTAGGCCATATTGTTCCTAAAAATTGAATTTGAAATTATATGGATAATATAATGTTTGTAATTTTCAGTGATAAACCTCAAATTTTATAGCAGATGTAGTTATTGTTAAACTAATATGAATGTGAAATTTTATTATAATAACTTTAAAAATTTATATTATATCATTTTTTAATTAATTAGAAATAAATTATTTAATGTGATTAATGATTCTATGATATATTTGAAGTGTTGATGAGGGGACACAATGTATCCAAAGTATTGATAATTTTTCAATAAAGAGTTAGTAATGAGTTGTTTTTAATGTATCTAGAATATATTTTAGGTGCATTCCAATGAAAGGAAATATAATAATGGAGTAAGGTTATAAAAATAAAATCCTCATTAGTGGAGTTTCTCTACAAATTAATTGAATTTAGTTTGTGTGGATAATTTATTAAATAGTTGGAGCCGTTTTCATTTCTGGTAAAAAATCATGGTTTATACCAATCATAATATTTTTAGTTATTTTTTCATAATTAAATATATAATCATTGGATAATTTATTAAATAGTTGGAGCCGTTTTCATTTCTGGTAAAAAATCATGGTTTATACCAATCTTAAGATTTTTAGTTATTTTTTCATAATTAAATATATAATCATTGGATAAAAAATATTTTTGGAATTGTTTAATGATTTTAATTCCATTATTACATATACCTATGTAATATGATATACAGTTTATAATATATTGATATAGAAAACCACATCCCAAAAAGTGAAGTCATCAGGGGAGAGGTTGTAGCTGATGTGATAACATTGATAAATTCAAAATAAAGGTTTTGGTAATGAAAATAGAATTTTTACCACTATCGTAAATGGAATTTTCATGAATATAAAATTTTAGTAAGAGGGTAATTTATCTAATGGATAGTATTAGATGATGTGACCGAAATTATAAGGTTGGGAGATTGCCAATGTATTCTGAATTTCAGTAGATTAGGTTTTCTAGTTGTGAGGATGAATGCTTATTAATGTAGATCATAATATTGATATTTGATTGAAAAAAATAGTATCCACATGGATATAATAGGTTTTTTATATCCAAAAAGATAAATGGTGGAAATTTCCCAAGATTCAATGATTATGTTGATGATATCATTTCACAATCATGATGGTTTTTTTGTTATAATGAATTCAGTCATAAAATAATAATATTTATTTTTCTAAAGAAAAAAGATTTTGTTAATAGTCATAGAAAATAAGTATATAAATTAATTTATTACAAATTAAATAAAACTATATTCTATTGTCTAATAAAGAAAACACATAATCATGTACTAAAATCTATATTGGGATATATAATGTAATGGGTAGATGGTTCATGATGAGTACCACATACTATAACTAGATATTATAAATAAATATATACTCCTAATTTTTAATGATATTGTTTATGAATCTATGCATTATTTTGATGTGTCGTGGGGATATAAACATATATTAATGGATATTATTTAATAAATCTAATTTTTGATAACTGAATCCTATTTTATATTTTGAATCATGTTATAGTAAGTTTTATTAGAAAACATTTTGATGCACTGATAACAATAGATAAACATTATTGAACATATTATTTTAATACACGATAAAATTATCTACCCTTTTCTACAAGTGTAATATTTCATTTTTAATATTGATAAAGTCTCAATTTAACCATCATCGATTTAACATGAGACTTGATGTCATAGATTATGTGTTAGTGAAATGGAAACCAATTATTTTTTGTAAATAAAATGAAATCAATGCAAAACTTTTATTATGTTACATGTTTTATTTGGAGAAAATTTAAGTTATCATAGAGGTGGATTATATTATTCTGTTTCCATAATAATATTTGGTGGTTCATAATATTTTTCATGTCTATTAGTGAAATAATTATCAACTGGACATGAAGCATTTATTATGGTAGGATGTGGTTAATTTGGATCCCAAAGTGTCTTATACAAAGAATCAAATTTCGGTTATAGACTATTAATATATGATCCTTTCTAGAGGGAGTTTGTCATTTAAAATAATATGAATGAATTTGATGTTTCAAAAAGATACATTGGAATTATAAGTTATTGGAAAAAAATCATTTTTTAAATGTTTTTATCATATATCATCATTAATTATGTTCTCATAGTCATCCATGATATTCTATTGCATCATTTTTCATATTGGGGGGATGATTGACCCAAAAGTGAACAGTCCAAAATTAATTGATGAGTATAATTATGATTTTTTTTACATTTGAATAAAAATATTATTTCAAAACAATATTATTTATATAATTTTTTTTAGATTTAGTTTTATAGGATTTAATAAGTATGAATGAAACTAGTTAACAAATGGGATATGTTATTATATAGAGGTGGTATTCCATACAACACACATTAAACATTTTCATTTATAAATGAATGATAGGGAATGAAGGGGATTTTAATTTTTATCTTAATAATAATAGTTATCTTATGTATGTCACATTTTTTCAAAAAAAAAATTTATAATCAATTAATATATAATCTGGAGACAAAATGAATGTCATCTCTTCGTTTAGAATGTAGTCTTCAATGAGTGAAGATGTTGATTTCATTTTTCTAAATAAAAAATGGTAATAGTGGTTTAAAATTTATACCTTATAGTAATATTATTTACTGTAAAATTTTAATTATTTAGTTATATAGTAATTAAAAAAGTATATATTGGAATGGAAGATAGAATGTTATTAATGTATGAAAAAAGATCCCTCACTCTGAAATCATTTCTAATTCATAGATGAATCCACACAAATAGTAGTGAAAAATTGATTACATAATATTATGTAATTGATAATCGATTGTAAATTAATGATAATTGGAATTTATATATGAGGTCAGAACAGTATTTTATTGATCTTGAATGGGTGGTGATATTTTATTTTTTATATGTGATTTCAACAATATTTTTTCAATCATTTCAAAATAATATATAGAGGAAAGATATTTTAGGAATAAATAAGATTATAAAATTGGAAATAATGGATTGGGTATGATATAATGTTAATAATATCTTAAAAATTAATTATTATACATGTTTTAGACTAACTTTTAGGTCCTTTACTCCAATTGTTTTGTACTTTTACCATTTTTTGTTTTATTATGGTAATAGTTTTTTACATAAGTAATTTCATTTTAATGGAAGACAATAAATTTACCTTATTAATCAATATTTTTTAAATATATTATAAATATTAAATTAATTTTAGGATATTAAATTTTCAGGTTGAATAATAATAAATTTTTAATAATAGAATATGTAACACGTTAAAACCCAATTTCAGAAGAGGTGAATATTTAAGTCAAACAATTATGTTATGAATAAAGTTTTTCAATAAATTTTATTTTATAAAAAAATAGTTTATTTTAACTATAATAACAAATTTATGTAATTTAAATCATGAAAAAAACTAAATTTCAAAAAAATAATATTTAAATAAAAATTTGTAAAATCATTTTCTATAAATGGAAAATGTTTTCTAATTGTCAAATATATGTTTTATAAAAAAATAATTGATTATTAAGGATTATTGATTTAATAATTAATAAATATTTCATTATGAAAAAATTTCTATGATTTTAGGTTCCACATATTTCTTAATATACCCATTAATTAATCATTTTTAGTGAAAACAATTGTTGGGAAAAAATCCTTCAAGGCATCAATGAAGCATTTTTTAGGTGATTGTGTTTGTTGAAAACGTGGGCCTCCATGTTGTGTTTGTAGACCATGAAGACCGTGATGTATGATTTTGTTGACAAAGGGGGTTGATATGGTGATTTTCTGGGTTCGATGGATACTTTCAAAAATCCAAGATTGATTGAAGAACATCCAAAAATTATTGAACGATATGGATAGATTTGTTTTTGGAAAAGGGAGGTGCGCACAAAATTTGAGCAGTGCATGGAAAAAAAATGTGTTGCGTGAAAAATCATCGTGGTGTGCGAAAAATGTATTGGTGTGCAATAAATCAGTGTGGTGCATGAAATATTGGTGTTGTTCACGAAAAAGGAAAGTGATGCGCAAAATAGTGGGATGATGTTTTTGGCGCAAGAGGTGTTTCGAGGTCCGAAGCATGAAAATTGGCAAAGGCATGAGGTGCGTGAAATATTGGAGTTGTGCGGAAAAATGTTGTTTCACGGAAGATGTGTTTTTCGCGATCGAAGAGAATTACGCACTCAAGGAGCGTTTTCACATGGGGTTGATTTTTCCTATAAATTTGAAGTGCCCCCCTCCATTCAGAAGAGCTCAAGACACAGAGAGTATCCGAGCACTAGTGTGTGTAATTGGAGTTCCCAAAATAGTTGAGCAAAAAGAAGGCTATTGCGAGAAAAGTGAATTTCGCGTAGAAGTGGAGAATTCCGCTCAAGGTAGCGTAGAGGCTGCGAGTAAAAGTTGTTGCATGTAAAATTATTTGTTGCGTGTAAAAGGAGTGTTTCACATAAACGGGGTGTTGTGCGAAAAGTGAATTTCATGCATAATCATTTAAATACGCACAAGGGCCAGGGAAGGTAGAAAATATAAATTGGGTTTTCCCAGTACATCCAGTGCAAAGTGAGATTCATCTGCGAGTGAAAGGTGATCGTCAAAAAAGCATCTATCAACAGTTAAAGATGCAGATTAGATTAGTCATAATGAAGATACCTAAAGGATTACAAAATATGAGTGGATCTTCTGAAGAAGTAGTGAGCACAATTCAGTTGAGAGAGTAGTGAGCTGTCATATTGTGAGTTATTGTGAATTAGGAGGGACAATGAGTCCAATTCAAACTTTTAAAAAGCAGTGCGCTTATAGTGGAATTGGTACATCGACACACTACTGGTGTATCCTCCTTGGACGTAGCCCAGTGAGGGTGAACCAAGTAAAAATCGTTCTTTCCTATGCATGCTTTATGTTTTGTTCATACTCTGCATCGAAAAGAGAGAGAAGAGGGTTTTGTCTAACTGAAAATCTGGATCAAAAGGTGTAGTAATTTTAATCTATCATACCCGGATTCACCCCCCCCCCCTCTCAGGGTATCTATCTAGTGGACCTAACAATAATATTTTCTACTATTCACTATAAATACTTTAAATATAGTAAAAAATAAAAAATGTCTTCAGATAATATTAATTTTTCGAAAAAAAATATGGTTTTATATTTTAAAAATTATTATCCTCAAATTTAGAAATTTACCTTTTAAATTAGAATTCATAATATATAGGAATATATTATTTATTGAAATTCGAAGGAATAAAACATTACATACCCTTAATATCATTTCAAAAAAAATTATTCTTTAATGAATTTAAATATATTATATGTTTTAATGTCTTATATTTCCATAAAATCCATTTAAATTTGGAAAATTTATTATAGTAACACTTTAAAGAGTTACATGAAAATGAACAATTAAATCATATCAAATATTTATCCTCTAAATATATTAAACTATAATTTATTAATATACTTTTATTTATATATATTCTATTAATCCTATAATTTCTTATCATTCATAATATATTGTATCATTAACCCAATTTTTTAGTGATTTATATGGGAAATACTGCTTAATTTTTTTTATTTTATAAATAAGATATATTCCCAAATATTAGGGCATTATAATGCCTAAAATAAATTGAATCACCATTATTTTAATTATCTCTTACTAATATAAGAATATATGTGATCTATGAGAAACTGAATATATATATAATAATGGGAGTCCAAATTGAAAATAATAGACACTATGGGACTTCTTGTTTCCTATATAATAGGTATGTTCTGATATTTTTCCTTTATCTGAACAATGTTTTTTAAAAAATCATTCATTAGTAAGAAATAATTTTATATTATGAAATTCCAATCAAAAAATCATTTCCATGAACCTATTTCCTAATAAATACTGAAATCTAAATTGTTATGATAATATTCCATAAATTAAATTAAATAATCATATCAATATGAAAACTCAATCTTAAGATGCCTTCTCAAATTAAAATATTTAACCAAACTATGATATATTTCACTATTCCACACTTGGTTTATTATATAACCCCCCTTAGATGCCCAATATTATCAATTATGATTTAAATATTAGGTTATCCAACATTACACATTATCAAAATACATTATATTTAAATCTTTCAAACTGTTTCATTAATATAATTTTACTAGATAAAAATATCTGTCATAATTTTCAAAACCTATGTATATATAGATCTCTTTACTTTGATCTAATTCAAAATTTAGTTAAAACCCAAAACACCACTTTTTGGGTTTTTACCACTCATTACACCTATTGGGGAATCAATATCCACCTTTACTATCCATTCATGGGTTTTATTTTCATGAAAACCACATATTCTACAAGTTAGAAACAGTTCATAATGTTATCCAATACATAGACTTATCCAATATATATATCCCATAGTATATCATTAATTTTATCTAAACTAACATAAAAAATAATTAATCCTACCATTAATACCAACTATATATTTACATGAAAAACATATTTTAAATAAATTATAAATTTCACGATTTAAATAATTCATCATAGAAAATATCATACAACTCAATGACTAAATGGATCAGTGTCTTAGATATTATCAACATAAAAATATTATTTCAAAAAACTGAAAAACATTACAAAAAAATAAACCTCCTCTAGAACCCTCTATAGCTTTCTGACATGATATAATCATCTTTTTATCCTTTATTTTGAATCCTTAGAATTGGGTGATCTCATATTCTTAGTATGTAAAAATGATATCATAGTGCATTTGAATACAAGAATGAAAAGGGAAAATGAGTAAGTGCAAAAATGACATATTAAATGATCATGAGACCCTAAATGGAAGTCAAAAAACATAATATATAAAGAGAATAAAAATATAATTAGGAAATAATAAAATTTGTTAAATTGGTGAAAATAAATTCCAATAATCACAAAACATGATAACATGACATTAATGTGAATAACACAATAAAAAATGAGTAACATGAAAACATGGATATTCAAAAAATTAAAATTAATTTTGGAACTCTAAAATCTCATGATAAACAACATGTAAATGTACAACAACCAAAATTATTGCAAAACCTTTTTTATAAATCTAATTATGCTCTGTCCTATGTGGAAAAACTCATTTTGTCTAGAGATGAAAATCTGAGAAATGTCATTATTCCCATGCTCGTGTGAACAAGATGATTATGACTATCCCTAATAAGATCATGATATATTAATTTATACTAATAAATTAGATTAAGATATAATAATGCACCAATCATTGTCCATACACATGTGCGCCACTTAAAATAATAATGCATCTTATCTAAAATAGCCCATTAAAAATGGGTTTTATAGAATTTTCAAAAACCTAAAAAAACATGATCTAATGGAATCAAATGATACCATTAAAATAATTCCATAAAAGGATTCACATCATTATAAAATATAATGGGTGATCAAAATACTACTTCATGGGTGATAAACCATATAGGAAGAATAAATGTGAAAATACAAAAGTTTTCAAAAAAATATTTAGACACTATTATAAACGATGTTGTGAAAAAAATCTTTATAAAGGAAAGGGGATATTTTAAAAAACCTATTATAAATAGTTCTGAATATATAATCCTAGAAAATAAAAAAAATCCTTATAACAAATTTTTAGTGGTAAAATTTTAAAAAACCATTATTAATATTTTTATTTAGTTTTAAAGGGAAAAACTGAAGAATCATTGAAATAATTTCATTTAGTAAAATATCTGAAGGGAATATGAATAATAAAAATGAAAAAAATCATTTATATCATTAAATTAATCTATTTAAGAAGAAAAAACATCAACATGGAAGAGAAGATTAATTATGAAGAATGAGAGTTATTCATACCAATATTTTACATCAATTTTGAAAAACATTTTATCAAATAAGTTGTTATTGATTATGAGAATTAATTTTTCCGGTTAACAAGAGGAAGATACATGTAAGTTAGTTGAATTATTATATCAAATATGTAATGAAATATATATCACATTAAGTAAAAATCTATCCTAATGTATTGGAATTTGAGTTGATGATTCTGTTAATTTTTTTTAAAAGTAAAAATGATAGGATATTGAAAAGAATATCATAAAATAGATATTTAAATTTACATAAATGGATAATATTTCCCTATTTTAGTTCAATATACTAGTGAATAAACAATATAAAATAAATGATGGTTTAAAATAACAATCATTATCCATGTAGTAGAAAATGGGACAATGAAACCCTTACCATGAATTCCATCATAGTTAATCCTTCACAAAAAACATCTATATACAGATATAAAAATAATAATATCATATTTTAGATCCTTATTTATTTTCAAAAAAAATTAAAGACCCCACTTTTAATTATTATATATATGTATCATGTGTGATTAGTCTTGATTGGTTTTAAAAATTCCTCAAAAAACAGTGAGATTATCTTTTCTAATATGAAGACACATCAGCAAAAATTATTATGAGATATTGGATTTTAATATTTATTGATAAATATAAGTTTGTAATTTCAATATATGGTAGTCTTGGAGATAATCCATAATTTTCAATTTTTAGATTAGCATGTTTTGGTTATGTTTTGACAAATAGACATTTTAATCATAATTAATGGGATTAAAAATAATGATATAATTAAATTACCAAAATAACATAACTAATTACTTTTTATATCAAACTGAATAAAATATTATGTTCTCATAGTCATCCATGATATTATATAACAGAAATTTTCATGTAGGTGGCCAACCTATGAAAAAGATGAATATATAATAATTAATAGATTATTAATCTTACAAAAGTTGTTTATTTTAAAACAGTATAATTATTACAATTTCATAATGATATTGTTGGGATAACTTTATTTGGTTGAATAATATCTTAATAGGTTTTAATAAATATTAACGAAACAATATTAAAACTTGATATGTTACACTGTGGAGGTGATAGGCTGCATAATGCATAGTTAAATTTTTTATTTCATGAGTTTTGGGAGGTAAATGAGGTAGATTACAATTTATATCATAATAATGATAGTTATATCAGTTGTGATGAACCAGTCCAGATTCCCTACTACCCTAACAATTATGTTGGTATTAAAATTTCTTGATGGTCATTTCGAATCCCTAGGGGTCGGTGTCTAGAACCAGGCATCACAAAGAAATAGAAGAAAAACAATTCCCATGAAACAAAGAAATATAAAAAATTAAAATTAGAATGATCAAGACTCAAAATAAATAATGTGATTAAAAACTATGAAAAATAGTTCCCAAATGATACATTATACAAAGTCACAACATACACCAAGATATTGTTCAAAGATAAACAAGTGAATCATGCGGATATCATATCCACCATTTACCTCGATCACTCCTTATTCCACAGATCAAGGACAAAAACCCCCTCATTGTAGAGATTTTACTTTTCTTGGACCTAATATAAGATAATCTATAATCACCCAAAATAAATGTAGGGTGTGAGCTATAAATACTGATAAGGTCTCAATAACTTTCTTTTCTCAATTCCATAACAATTGAATAAAATAATATATCAATTTAAATAAAATAAGAAATGGAATTGAAATCAGAATTATTTTTAAAAAACATGACTTTATAATCACAAGATATGGATGATATATAATTATATAATTAAATGAATATTTATAATATATATATATATACATATATAAATTAGTCGTCATGAATAACAATGTTCTAAAAATCAATGGATTATAATCATCAAATAAAATATTTTATACTAACATGTATCATACCCTAATGTATGTTATTTTTAGTAATAGGACCGTCACACTAAATTATAAGTGATCTCAACTCAATGTGATCAAACATCCAATCACATCATCTATCTAGATTTAACACCCCATAATGAAAAAAAACATGTATTGATATTTTAATATTAGTTTTGTAATCATAAATATAGTTTTAGGCGGTTAGATACTAGAATGCATGTTTAATTTACCTAATATCTATTAAGGTTCATATCTTCTTCGGTAAATAAATTTTTCAATTATGGAAAATTAATAATTTTAGATTTTTCCAAGATATAATTTCCCGCATTTATTTTTTAGCATACCTTTCTCATTTCAAAACTAAATCATAGGTTTTCCTCAATTAATTCCATTTTCAAATCATAATAAAATTGAATCTCTTTATCTCAAATGTCAACCTCAATTCATTTCATCAAATAAAGTTATAACTTTTCAAAAATACACCAAAAAATTCCAATTCCATTGAAATTGGGTGTTTTTTAAATTTCTAGGCCTTTTCAAAATCAAAAATCAATCAACTCAAATATTTTTTTCAAATCAATTTAAAATATCTATTGAAATCATTAATGGAATATAAGGTTTCAATTTTTGGGAAAAATCTTATTAAACCATCCCATTTTTAATAAGTGATAAAGACTACACTTATAATGGGAAATACTAATGAGGAATGAAGGTGAAGGAGACCAAAAAGTATATCCTAGATCATTAATCATCATGTCCATACTCATATTTAATATGAAAATTTGATATCATATCACCACCAAAGAGGTGTAGGATGGAAGAAGGAGGAAAAATGTAGGGAACTCTCTAGAGATCAATCACCCAAAAAAGACATTTGTAAGGGAATAAATCCTCCCATAATATTATATAGTTTTTCTAGGGATAATGATAACATGCTACATGAGGAATGAAATATTTTTTTTGGATTATCTATAATATAACATGCTACACTATATAAATTCCTAAAATGATTCCTAATTTGATGATTTGAATTGCCCGACTGGTGGACAAACTAAAAAATGTGTCACCTTGGGTTAAAAATAACATTCTTAACCATTTTAGGTCATAAAACACATTCTGTCCTTATTTATCTCTCACATAATTAAATCTTTCATGGATTCTACCAAGAAATAGATTCACGTAGTGCAATACATTCTTTTTGTGAATCTTTTCCTCTAAGAATACACACAAAGTTCATGTTGAAAAAAAACATAGAAAATCCTCTAACTCAATTCATAGCCAAAGGGAACCCTCTATATACTTCTTAGACCATTATACCAATACACCATTAATTCCAAAAAACATACATAACCAAAAATTATTTTTTCCCAATAAACTATCCCTATCCTTGAATGACCCGAAACGCGTCCAAACAAAAAATGAAACAAAAATAGAAACTATTAATAACTGAAAGAAAGAAATGGGATTCTACAAACTCCACACCAGAAAAAATTATATCCAAATATATCTAATCAAGAAGATTAGACATTGAATATATAATTCCACTACTCTCTTATCAATATATTAGCCCCCCAATTCTCAGGTTAATTTGTATCACATTTTTGTAGAACATAGGCCAAAGGTATCAACTTTACATAATGATTCATTTTCATAGAATCAAAAATTCATTCTAGATGTTCATTCATAGAAAAATGAGGCCCAAAACCAAGTTATTCCCAACATAAACTAGGATAAGGGTAAGAATTATACTTTTAAATTTGTGACACATAAAACATGCTATGGATCATAGTCAATTATGGTAGAAGTTCTAATCAGTAGGCCACATTATCCAACCATTCAAAAATATAAAATGGACACAGAAATCACAACACAATATTTCATGTTTTTCCAAGATGACACAAACCTGAACATGATGAAAATATGAGAAACACATGGTCTCCAAGAGGTAACTCCAATGGTTTTCAACCATGATCTTAATAGTATATTTACCAACTCATTACCCCAAACATTCTATGCAGAACCAAATTAGCCATTTCCATCGTTTCATAGAGAGAACTCGGTCCCACCATGGAATATTCACCAGTATCTGACCAACACAATAGAGTCCTTTAAGAATATAAATACAAGTCCTCAAAAATGATCTTTATTGATAGTAGACTGGTAATTGTTTTTGTAGAAAAACTCATCCTATCCCAAATGGACATCCCTTACTCCACCAAAATATAGAACACAATCATATAGCTAGTACTTAAGAATATATATAGCCTGTAATGTCTTCCCATATTCCTAAAGGGGACATGTTATTATAAAAATAAAATAGTATCTCATTTCCTATAGAAATCCTCTCTATAAGTTAGAAGTAAAATGGGGACCCTTATTAGTGACTTTATAATATAGAATCAATGGAATCTAACAATCACCTATATGTAGAGACATACTATGTAAGAAGACCCTCATATTGTGTTATCCCATTGTAGGGTTTAAAGAAAACCTAGAACTAATTGCATGGAAATCTTATCCCACATTTTCTTTAGAACATAAAGAGGATGATTTATACCTAAAGGTATCTGGTGCTTGATTTTATGCTATTTAAACTTATAACAATGAGATAGAATGTTCATGATTTTTTCTCTTACCTGGACACTAGAATTACAATCCTATTTCATAGACAATCATTGTGTTTCCATGGTTCACAACCCATTGAGAAATATGGTAGTCCCCAATCATGGTCCTTATAATAAGAAATGAAATGGTAAACTAGTTCTAAATACATATTATACCATTTAAATATAATGAAATCTCACAAATGTTTTCCCTATAATAATTATATTTAATAATTAATTAGAATTTATCATCACATTATTTTTAACAAAAAATCATCTATAGAAGAGTGGAGATCAAAATAATTTTGTGAAAATAACATAAAAAATATTCTCATGTACTCACAAATGAAACTAATCAAGGAGATCTATAAAAATATATTATTCTAATGATACTTTTATAGACCATATTAGAATATTCCTTCTTGATTTATCAATATCATCATTCCCCTTTCAAGGGTTTAGGTAATTTGAAAATCAAAAGAATACAGTTACTCCACCCAACACCTCTATCGGAGGTTCAGCTCTATTAGGAGAATATAAAACTTGAGATTTCATTTTCAAGATAAATAGTACACCTTTCTACAAAAAGGTAATCCAACAAAATATTTATGGCATGAATTATAGTTGTGGGATTATGATCATGTGTTGGATAATTTTTCTTATATGTGGTATTTTTTATGGGGCCATAGGATACCATATGATCGCCCTATATAAGGACACAACCCAAACCAGAACATGATGGTTAAAATACCACTTATATATTACCATCCCCTTGAAGAGTAAAAAACTATAAATAATTAAAAAAATATTTTTTTCTCTTTGAAAAAACTATTAAATTTCTCATCCCAAATGAAATTCACTCATTTTTTAAGTGAGAACGGTCATTAGATATTCCATCTTTTAGAGATATTGGATGAATTGGTAGTAATATCCTCCCAAAAAGAGACTCACTACATATCCAAAACAATATATAATCAATACAATGAACTAAAATAATTCACCTTCTCATGATAAATTGAAATTCAATGTTCCAAGACCAAGTATCCCAATATGATCCCTTCCCAAATCTAAAAATTACATTTAAAATCATTTTCAAAATTTATATGATTTCACAAGGATTATAGAACTTCTCTTAAGAAATGCACTACATCCACCCTAGTCTATGAGTTAACCAAGATATTGTCCTTAGGTACGGCCGTGAATTATTCAATTTATGCATAAAAAAGCATATTCATAAAATATATGAAAACAATTGGAGAAATGATTGTATATAAGGGAATAATAAGATACTCATAATATCCATACCAACTCTTGATGGTTTTAATTTTATGGTGAGACTCGTTTATTCTTTATTGGTGATAACCTGAGAAAATATTAATATATAAGAACTAAATTTACCATATTAAATGGAAAAATATGTCATTAATTCAGTTGTTACTTATAATTTTTTTTATATAATGTGGTATTATTTCAGATAATAAACACATATGTGACATATATCATCAACATTCATTGTAAGAATATCAGATGCCTCCCAAGGAGATATACTGTATTGTATGAACCATATCTATAATAGAACATTCAATGGAGAATTAAAATTGTAGAGACCCGAAGCTTAACGTACATGAACATAACATTACTTTTTGTGGAATACTTAGTACATAATAAAAAAAAACACACAAGGATTGTAATAGTTCAGTGTCTTTGGAAACTCGGAACGTAATCTTCTAATCGTGGTGAATGATCTTCAATATCTCCCATAACGATCTTCCCTTTTTTTTTACCTAAAACATTTCTTTATATCCTGGGGAAAAGAAAACATAAAAGGGTGAGCTCAAATACTCAGTAAGGGTAAAAAAGATAAAAAACAATCACATCATATTCATAAGAACATAACATTTTGGAAATCTTAACCTGCAAAAGAGATCATAATTTCATAACCTGGGATAACTCATGGCAGTGAAATGTAATCACAATAATCATAACTTACAACATTAAATTTTGTGACATATACACATAATCATAGATAATCATTTCTTATTAGTCAAGACTCATTTCCAAGACTATCTTAGTGGACAAAGTCCCTTTCTGAACCGAGTCACCCACATTTCAGTCATGTTTCACTGAACCAGTATAACCTACCATTCTAGACATGTCTATCTCATGAGATATAAAACCTTTACCCAATGAATTGGAGGGAGATATAGGTCCCACCCATCTCATAATGATACCATTATTATGTGTGCCACAAAATCATAAATCATACATCATTGCATAACCCGTGTAATACAAATGGAAATCTTAAACATCATGACATCATAAATCAATTCATATAAGATAAAGGAATTCATAAAAATAATTCCACCACCACGTAATCAAATCAATGTAATAATAGGGATAAAAATATAAACCTTTATTATCTTAGATGGAAAATAATTTTGATAAAACACTTGAACTCCATTCTTGAGGAAAATATCCTTTCTTCTTCAAAAACATTTTTCCTTTCTTAAAATGTCATATGACTTTAAAATAAAAGAAGTTGATTAAAAATAAACATGAAAACTTGTAAAGGAAGCTTATTAAAAATAATTTTTTAAATATCCATTCTTTCCATATAAGTTAAAAAACATTATTCTCGTACTTTTGTCGAAAAAGTCAAAAAGTACATCGTTCGAAAAACAACAAAAGATTCCTTTTATATATTTTACTAAAAACTCACTGAAGGGTAAAATTGGATATAAACTGTTGTAGGTGGATGGAAATAATATTAAATATTGAGTAAACATGGATTTGGATGATAAAATGCAGCCCAGTAAATACCAAAGTATAAATAATCTCAGATAAAAATGAGACTGTGATATTTCCCTTACCTTAGGTCCGACTTGCTTTGTATGTGTCTGAACCTCCTGTATAATGATTTAAATCATGTTATTGACTTATTCAAGAATAAAATTCATTGTTATTATATCATATATGGTCCACTTATGACTTTATATTACCCGTTCTTTTGTAAATTCTTGTTAAAGAAGCGTTTTGGGTAAAATTGTTTCATTTATCGTAGGTGTTTGGACTTGTTGTTCTTGACATTATTATTACTTATATCATGATTTACTTACTTCCAGAATATAAATTATGATTTATATATCATATATATTCAGTATATATATATATAATAGATAGATAAATGAAATGAAACACACCGTTCATGGAGACGGTAGTCCGTACGTACGCATGAACGCTGCTTTCCTTTCCTTATTGTCTTGAATGGAAGTAAGTAGATGACATATATATATATACATAAATCCAGTAGATTTACCATGTCATATATTCCATTATTATTAATTATATATACTTTATAATCATTCTGGAATGGTTAACATGGATAATGAATCTCATCGCGTCGTGGAGACGGTAGTCCGTACGTACGCACTAGCGATGATATCGTTCCCAGGGTCGTGGAATTGTGTTTAAGTGTATGTATACTATTTCAGTGTCAATATCACTTTATAATAATCATATATAGTTACTCATTACACCATTGTACCCATCCAATTAAGGTGGTGGCGGAAAATAGATTACACCACGGCGTGGAGACGGTATTCCGTTCATACGCACGCGCGGTGATTTCCTTTTTCCGTAGGACGGATAGAAGGTTAATTAGAGTTGTTTCGTATTTATAACGAAATATAAGTATATAATAAATACTGATGTTATTACTTTATCATGAAACAACTAAAGAAGAAGAAGTTGAAGAAGAAAGAAATTGAAAAAGATGGTAATGGATATTACCACTTTTTGACGCGCCTTTTCTTAACCTCCACTTAAAGAACTAAGGATGGTCTTTGAAGAAGACCAGGACCTCTAGGAAGATACTAGGGAAGTGGAGAAGAGATTTTGGCGGGGGTTGGCCGAGCTTGAAGGCTCAAAGTTGTGTGAGGAAGAGAGGGAGGAGGTGCCCTTTTATAAGGGAGGAGAGGGGCACCTCTGGAATAACTAAAAATATTATTTTATTATAAAGCCAAATTCGGTTTTAAATAGCTCCAAATTGATTTATTTAGAGTCTAAGGTGGGGATGGGTCTAAATACTCCCATCCAATAGTATTTATACAGGTTTAGGTTATTATTTTAACCTTATCAATTAAATTTAACTCTAAGTTAAATAATTTAACTTTTACCGTGTCTTTTTGTTTTCTTACACTATATGGTTAATAAACATACTATATCAAGCCAAACTAACCCCAAGTTGTTTATTATTAATATATATATCCTTATATAATTCATTTGTCCGAACATTAGATTTTTAGGAATTAAATAACAATTAATAATATAATATTTGTTTTAAAAACTAATTTATGTCAATTTTGACACTATTTGGTACATGATTTTTATGAAATTTATAACAGAATGATAAGTTCTAAAAAAGTTCCTTAAATCAACAATAACATGTCATATTAACCTATAAAATTAGTTTAAGTCAGAAAAAGTCTCAAATTACATTTATTTGGGAATTTATAACATCAATTATGTTAATTGTTCTTAAAAAGGTAATTACTGTATCATTGTTGTGTCATAAATAAATTTAATTATTTAAAGTGTAGAAATTAAAAATAAAATACCATTATGTAGTAAATCATTTTATCTTTCTAATGAATATTTATAGAAGAATTTATCTTATTTATAACCCCATATTAAAAATGTTATAGTAAATAAACTTTGATTTTAACTCTTTTAACTATTCTTTGAATTAAATTATAATAAATGTCCTAATCTAATCCAAGTGGTCCTAAATGATAATATTTTACACTTAAGGTTGTTTTTGGTCGAGATACACTTGTCCAATAGGATTAGGACATGTTTTAGGGTAATATTAATATCATTTTTACCCTTAATTACCCTATTTACTTTTAACCGTGGTAAAAAAAAGTAAAATGTTACTATTCACCCAAAATTATTTTCATCTCATTGAACCACATTTTACTTACTGACATCAACCGTGTCTCTAATATTTTTAAAATTCCATTCACAAATGAGGTAAAATTAAGATTTAAGAAAAAAATAATTTTTTTAACTTCCACTTAGTAGTTTCACTATTCATCAAAAATTGAAGTTTTTCAGAAAAATGCCAAAATTTCACCCTAAGCTATAATTGATATTACGAATTCAAAAATGATTTCTATTTTACAAAATTAACAACATATAAGATTCATTAATTAATTTTATAATTAATTTCCACTGTCACAACAAATATCGTGTTTTTAAGAGATAATAACTATCAAAATATTAACACTTGTTTATGTCTGGTGTAAATGTGAAATTACATCCAATGACCAACATTGTATTGAATTGTAAAAATATATTCTAAATATACTTTAAAACTACTCAAATTAATAATTTATCACTATTAATTATTTCGATTGAAAAAGTTGTTTTTAATTAAAATTCTGTAATTTTCACTATTCATCAAAATATGAAAGTTATCCAAAAATCACCAAAATTTCACCCTAAGCTAATTTCAATATTACGAATCCAAAAATGAATTCCATATTGAAAAATAAAATTTACAAAATTTTAAAAAGTGGTTATTACTATTCATAACGGCTAGTTTTAATAATATTTTAATAGCATATTGTTGTTTAGTGAAACTCGTTATTGCGTACTACACACGCTATCAAGGAAGGTCGTGATTGCGTGTAATGCAAGGCAAGTCAATGATGTGTGTTGTGCAAGCTCCTTTTGGTGTAGCGTACAACACAAGACATTAGTGAAATTAAAAAAAATATTTTTCATGAAATCTTGGGCTGTTACATTCTACCCCCCTTAAAATGAATTTCGCCCTCGAAATTCATCGGGGTTATAAATGGTTTACTATTCGAAAGTTTATTTAATAGAAAACCACATCGTAAAAAGGAATACCAAAAACAATCTTTAAAAACAGAAGTATGAAACTTAACGGTTACCCAAATAAACTAATCATTGGGTTTCCACATTGTTGAAAATATGGATATGGAAGAGAAATCTAACCATCATGTTCTGATGGGGAGTGGTAGAGAACATGGCTATGGAAAATCCAGCAATCACAAAGCCATAAATTTGTGACGATCTAAGGTACCATATGATTCATCAGATATAAGATCACTCGGACAACATTTTTTGTTTTCAAGATCGTTTCCCAAAAGATGAAAATTTGAATTAGAATAAATACATACATTATTTTGGTAAAATCTCACTTTTGTTCATGCCTTGAACAATTTACACTTTATCTCTTAAATAAATGAAGTTGAATTTGTTATTTGTGAAGTGTTTGCAGATCATGTGATAGAATGACGGTTCATTCCATCTGTCTCAAACAAAAGGTTAGCAAAAATTATATACATAAGTCGATCTATAGTGAGATTAATCATATATGGTTCCTAAAATGGACTTATACTTCGTATATCGTACTTTTTAATATAATAAAACTAGTTTCTACTAAATAGGGAATTCCTGTAGGCCAGTGGTAGGCGATAAAGGCCAGTCGCACTTCGGTTGTGGGTTCGATTTCCACAGCCTTGTCCGACGCGATGGGCTGTCGCCCGTCCTGCAGGTTGTCCTTTTTCTAAATCTATATTGCTAGAACATCCCATCAATAATATCAAAAAAAGAACTTCTATCCTTAAACAATACTAATTTATGTCCAACCTAATCCATTCTAGTTTTTAGGCTTATCCATAATACTGCAGTCCATTGTCATAATATAGTGAAAATGATTACCAGAGATTTAATACCATCTTTGATCCCCATATATCATAAGATAGGTATTGTTGGTCACATTCAAAACATTCAAAGGCCTTAATCATGTATTCTCTTGAATACCCATTGAACCTTAGTGAAAACATGATTTCATGATTGCAGTTAAAAGTTAACACCTTCCACATACCAAAATCCTCAAAATTCTATATACTCAAACCATGATATCACTTAGTCCTTATATAAATCAGGAGCTCATGAATACGGTTAAACATTTTATTTTCTCGTTTTCCCTTAATTATGCGCATAATATCTCAATCACTTAGAATACCACATTAGACCAATACATAAATATTCCAATGCTCCATGATACAACATTATTTTGGAATCCCATTACATAAACACTTAATCATTCCACCACATCGTTGTCATATTCAACATTGCCAATAGTGATCGCATGTGACTTCCCTTTGTCCTTTTCCTTAAGCGGTTGCTCATGTCGATCATCACTAACCCTTGGATTAGGGCATTTATTAGCATAATGCCCCATTTCCTTGCACTTGAAGCACTGAAGTGTTGGTGGTGCGTTCTCTATAGTGTTTGCTTTATTCACATCATTAGAAACCCTTTTCCATTACTTCGACACTCAGCTGCTCGATGACCTTCTTTTCCACAAATAAAACATTTTCTAGTCCCTTTAAGACAATCTCCACCATGCTTCTTTCCACACTTTGTGCATAAGGAAACATTCATCTTCTTTTCACCATTATTCTGAGATTTCTCCTTGAACTCCATCTTTCGTTTCTTGTCAAAACCATGAGATGGATATGTAACACAAACTCTCATTTCTACCTTGATAGCACAACGCACAATTTCTTAATAGCTACTGAAGTCTCTTATAGCTAATTCCCTTCGAAGACTTGGTTTTAAGCCACTGAAAAATCGATCAACTTTACTTTCAGGTTGGATGATAATGCCAGATGCATACCTTGCAAGTCTTGTAAAATTCGCTTCGTATATACCAATAGATTCATCATCCTTTTGCTTTAGTTAAAGAAAATCCTTCTCCATCTTTGTTCGAAGAATACGAGGGAAGTACTTGTTGAAAAATAAGTTTTTGAACTTGTCCCATTCCATGGACTCAATTTCATCTCTTGGCCTCGTATTCTTGATAAGATTCCACCATTGATCAGCTTCACCTTCCAAACGATACACTGCTAAGATGACTTTATCATGTTCAGAACATTGAAGAACTAAAAATTTATTTTCAGTGGTACTGATCCATTGTTCAGCAACAAGTGGATCAGAAGACCCACTAAAAGAAGGTGGACGTTGCCTCATGAAGGAATCAATAGAATATTGTTCCCTTCTCTGCTCATTTGGAAGTCCAGAATGATTCATAGCTTGTGTAAGTATAGCAATACGATTTTTCAGTCCATCTCCCATAACATTTGTTTATTCAGGAGGACAATCATTGCATTGTCCATTGCATTGATCAACACGGTTCCTTCGGGTTCCAGCCATCGTCTAAAACCCAAAAAGAATAGTGTGGGAGGAAAAAATCATGCTAGGTAAAACAACATAATAAAGGGGGAGTACCTTCAATATCTAACATCTTAGGTTTAATTCTATGATTGTTAGCATAATTCTAGTACTATAACCATTGTGGATTACGACTCATTATAATGATCTCTATCTGGGAACCAACATGAATCTTCCAACTGAGTACCACTAATACTACCTATTATCTATCTAGATAACCCAATGAATACTGACAACCCGGGATGATGTAAAGTAATCACCGTTGATACTAATTTTTCATGAACTAGTTGATATGCCCAGTACATTGATACCCAAACCATTATTGACATGTCTCAAAGAACATTACTCATCTTCTTAGGTTGGTGACTTGAACCTAGAATCATACATGAATAAAGAGAGAATTGTTTGAATGTTCAATACTCCAAAATCAAAATTTATTTCAATAATATAGTTTAAATAGTACCCCAAAAATACATCATCTAATCACACCATTTATACGATGATAAAATCAATGGTAAACAAATGAAATAATTGGATCACATCTCCATCGGTTACTTCCACCATTCCATGACCCAAGGATCCATAACATACACTATCTCTAAGTGGTTATTTTCTATTTCACATACCTAGATTAAAATAACATTCAAACTATAGTAACAAATGTTACGGTTTGAGATATATAGGGCATCATGGTCTCAGTGAATGTTTCATAATCAACACCATAGTAATTCAATGAAATTTTATTCCAATTATATAAAAAAAATTATGAAATAAGAGTCACATATTTCCCACAAAAAATTCACGCATAACTGAAAGAAATGTTATATACAAAAATAAAAATAATTGAACATTTTTTATAAAAATACCTATAAAAAATTGATTCTGAATAAAATTTTCTTATAAATCAATATAAATAAATCATCAGATGAAAAATATAATAGCACTATTTATCACCCCTACCGTATATTAATTTTTTGTAATAAAATCCCCACCCTAATCAATTAGTGATCTTAGATCAATGTGTGATCTTGTCCCACAATTGAAGCTCTAGGTACAAAACTCCTCATAAGGGAATAAAATTATGCCAAAATATATTTATTTTAGTTTTGAAATAATTAATTATGTTCTATGGTTAATATCCATGTGTGCTTGTCCTAATTACCAATATACTACATAAGAACACATGTTGCTTATTCAATAAATCAATCAATAATAGTATATCCCAAAATTTCATTTTAGCTAAAAGTATAAGTTTCCACTTATTTTTCATTATGTCATTCCCATTAGAAACCCAAATCATAGGTTTTTATCAATTCACTCCCCTTTAAAACCATATTTCATTTTAATACATTTATCTTGAGGTTTGACCTCAAATAATTTCAACAAATTATTTTTTCAATCAAGAAATAAATTCAATGAAATACACATAATAATAAAAATATCATTGAAATTGGGTGTTCTTCAAAATTTCTATTCCATTTCGATATCAAACATCAATCATCTCAATTCAAGTGTGTTAAATAATCTCAACTCTCCATTCAAATTAATCCAGAAATTTAAGGTTTCAGTTTAGTGGAAAATCATATAGAGAAACCAATATATAATTAGTGGTCAATACTACACCTATAGAGACCCGAATCATGATGTACATTGACATTACATTACTTTTGTGGAATACTTAGTACATAACAAAAACACACACACAAGGACCGTAATAGTTTAGTGTCTTTGGAAACACGGAATATAATCTTCTAATCATGGTGAAAGATCTTCAACATCTCCCATAAAGATCTTCCTTTTTTTAAACCTAAAACCTTTCTTTATATCCTGGGGAAAAGAAAACATAAAAGTTTGAGCTCAAATGCTCAGTAAGGGTAAACAAAAGAAATATCAATCACATCATATTCATAAGAACATAATATTTTGGAAATATTAACCTGCAAAAGAGATCATAATATCATAAAATGGGATAAATCATAGTAGTGAAATGTAATCCCAATAATCATAACATAAAACATGAAACTTTGTGGCATACACACATAATCATAGAGAATCATTTCTTATTAGTCAAGACTCATTTCCAAGACTGTCTTAGTGGACAAAGTCCCTTTCTGAACCGAGTTCACTCCTCGTTTCAGTCCTGTTTCACTGAACTGGTTTAACCTACCATTCCATCCATGTCAATCTAATGAGATATAAAATCATTACCCAATGCATTGGAGGGAGATATAGGTCCCACCCATATCATAATGATACCATTCTTATGTGTGCCACAAAATCATAAACCATACATAATTGAATAACCCATGTAATAAAAATGGGATTCTTAATCATCGTGACATCATAAAACAATTCATATAAGATAAAGGAATTCATAAAAAAAATTCCATCACAACACAATCAAATCAACGTAATAATAGGGATAGAAAAAGAACCCTTTATTATATTATATGGAAAATAATTATGATAAAACACTTGAACTCTATTCTTGAAGAAAATATCCTTTCTACTTCAAAAACACTTTTCCTTTCTTAACATGTCATATAATTCTAAACTAAAAGAAGTTGATTAAAAATAAACATGAAAACTTGTAAAGGATGATTCTTGGAAATAATGTTTTAAAAATCCATTCATGTCGTATAAGTTAATAAAACATTCTTCTCGTACTTTTGTCGGAAAATTCAAAAAGTACCTCATACAAAAAAACGACAAAATATTCATTTCATATCATTTTCTAAAAACTCACCGAAGGTTAAAATTGGATTTCAAAAATTTTATGTGGATGGAAATAATATTACATATTGAGGAAACATGGATGTGGATTATAAAATACACCCCAGAAAATACCAAAGTATAAACAATCTCAGATAAAAATGAGATTGTGATATTTTCCATTACCTTAGGTTTGATTTGCTTCGTAAGTGTCCGAACGTCCTATATAATGATTTAAATAATTTAATTGACTTATTCCAGAATCATACTCATTGTTATGATATCATATATGGTTCACTTATGACTTTATATTACCAGTTCTTTTGAAAATTCCATGTTAAAGAGCGTTTTGGGTAATATCTTTTCATTTGTCATCCGTGTTTTGACTTGTAATTATTCATATGATTACTCAGATCATGATTAATTAATTCCAGAATATAAAACATGATTTATATATAATATATATTCAGAATATACATATATATAATAGATCAGTAAATGGAATAAAATATACCGTTCATGGAGAAGGTAGGTTGTACGTACGCATGAACGCTGTTTTCGTTTCCTTATTGAGTTGAATGAAATTAAGTAGATGACATACATATATATATACATAAATCCAGTATCATTATTATGTCATATATTTCATGATTACTTATTATATATACTTTATAATCATTCTTGAATGGTTAATGTGGAGAATGTATCTCATCGCGTTGTGGAGACGATAGTCCGTAAATACGCACGAGCGATGATATCATTCTCATGATCGTGGAATTGTATTGGATTGTATGTATACTATATCAGGATCAATATCGATTTACAATAATCATATATAGTTATTATGTACACAATTATACCCATCCAAGTAAGGTGGTGGTGGAAAATAGATTACACCACGGCGTGGAGACGGTATTCCGTACGTACGTACGCGCGGTGATTTTGTTTTCCGTAGGATGGATAGATGGTGAAATAGGGTTTTCTCATACATATAATAACAAATCAGTATATGAGTGACACTGATCTTATTACTTAATAATGAAACAACCTAATAAGAAGAAGTGGAAGAGGAAATAAAGTTGAAAGAATCGGTAACGGACATTACCTCTTCTTTGAAGCACCTCTTTGAGATCTCCTTTTAGGGCACTAAAATTGGTCTTTGAGGAATACCAGAACCTCTAGGATGTTTCTATAGAAGTGTAGAATGTAATTTGGCTGGGTTTGGACGAGATTGAAGGCTCTAAGTGGTGTGAGGAAGAGAGGGAGGAGGTGCCCTTTTATAATGGAGGAGAGGGGCTCCTTTGGAAAAACTAAAAATATTATATTATTATAAAGACAAATTCGGTTTTAAATAGCTCAAAATTGATTTATTTAGAAGCTAAGGTGGGGATGGGTCGATCTCCTCTCAGAACATATAAATTAGACAAGTTTAGGTTCCTATTTTAACCTTATCATTAAGATTTAACATTAAGTAAAATAATTTTACTTTTACTGTGACTTCTTGTGTTCTTATACTATAAGGTTAATAAAATTACTATAAGCAGCCAAAAGAACCCCAAGTTGTTTATTATTAATATATATAACCTTATCTAAGTCATTTGGATGATCCATATATTTTTAGGAATAAAATAACAATTACTAATATAATATTTGTTTTAAAAACTATTTTATGTCAATTTTGACACTATTTAGTAATTGATTTTTGTGAAAATCAAAACAGAATGATTAATTCTAAAAGTTAATTAAATTAATACTAACATGTCATATTAACCATGAAAATTAGTGTAATTCATAAAAAGTGTCACATTATATTGATTTGGGTATTTATAATATCAATTATTCTAATTTTTCACTATTATGGAAATTACTGCATCATCATTGTGTAATAAATAAATTAATTTATTTAAAGTCTAAAAATTATAAATAAAATATCATTATGTAGGAAATTATATTTTCTTTCTAATGAATATTTAAAATATAATTTATCTTATGTATAACCCTATATTAAAAATGTTGTAGTAAATAAACTTTGATTTTAACTCTTTTAACTCTTTGAATTAAATAATAATAAATGTCCTAATCTAATCCAAGTGGGCCTAAATGGTGATATTTTATTCCAAAGGTTGTTTTTTGTCAAATTAAACTTATCTAATAGAATTAGAACATTTTATAGGGTAATAATAATATCATTTTTACCCTTAATTACCATATTTACTTTTAATCGTGGTAAAAAAAGGAAAAAGATACTATTCACAAAAAATTATTTTCATCTCATTGAACAAAATTTTAATTACTGACATCAACTGTGTCTCTCGGATTTTTGAAATTCCATTCAAAGAAGCGGTAAAATTAAGTTTTATGAAAAATTCATTTTTTTAACTACCACTTAGTGGTTTCACTATTCATCAAAAAATGAAAGTTTCCAGAAAAACACCAAAAATTAGGCCTAAGCTATATTTGATATTATGAACTCAAAAACGATGTCTATTTTACCAAATTCAAAACATAGCAGTTGCATTAATTAATTTAAAAATTAATTCTCGCCGTCAAAACAAATAGCGTGTTCTTAAGAGATAATAACTATCAAAAGATTGACACTTGTTTATGTCTGGTTTAAATGTGAAATTACATCCAATGACCAAAATTTTATTAAATTGAAAAAATATATTCCAAATATACTTTAAAACCACTCAAATTAATAATTTATCATTATTAATTATTTCGATTAAAAAAGTTGTTTTTAATTAAAATTTAGTAATTTTCAATATTCATCAGAATATGAAAGTTATCCGAAAAGTACCAACATTTCACTTAAAGCTAATTTCGATATTCCGAATCCAAAAATGAAGTCCATTTTGAAAAATAAAATTTACAAAATATGAAAAATTGGTTATTACAATTCATAATGGCTAGTTCATAATAATATTATAATAATATCTCGTTTAGTGAAACTTGATATTGCATACTACACACGCTATCGAGGAAGATCGCGATTGCGTGTAATGCAAGGCAAATCTAGGATGTGTGTTGTTCAAACTCCTTTTGTTGTAGTGTACAACACAGTACATTAATGAAATTAAAAAGAATATTTTTCATAAAATCTCTGGGTATTACATTCTACCCCCCGTAAAATGAATTTCGCCCTCGAAATTCATCGAGGTAATAAATGGTTTCTATTCGAAAGTTTCTTTAATAGAAACCCACATCGTAAAAAGGAATACCAAAACCAATCATTAAAAACAAAATTATGACACGTAACGGTTACCCAAATAAACAAATCACTAGGTTTCCACATAGGTGAAAATATTGATATGGAAGAGAAATCTAACCATCATGTTCTGATGGAGAGTGGTAGAGAACATGGCTATGGAAAATCCAGAAATCACCAAGCCATAAATTTGTGATGATCTATGGTACCATCTGATTCATCAGATATAAGAGCACTAGGACAACATTTTTGGTTTTCAAGATCATTTCCCTAAAGTTGATGAATTAAAAGAAATACATAAATTATTTTTGTACAATCTCACTGTTGTTTGTTAATTGAACAATTTCTACTTCATCCCTTAATGAAATGAAGTTGAATTTGTTATTAGTGATGTGTTAGCAGATCATGGGATAGAATGATTGGTCATTCCATATGCCTAATAAAAGGTTATAAAAGATATCAAAAATACATAAGTCCATCTATAGTGAGATTAATCATATATGGTTCCTAAAATGGACTTATACTTTATATATCATAATATAATAAAACTAGTTTCTACTAAACAAGGACTTCATATAGGCCAGTGGTAGGTGATAATGGCCAGTCGCACTTCGGTTGTGGGTTCGATTGCCACAGCCTTGTCCGACGCGATGGGATGTCGCCAGTCCTGCAGGTTGTCCTTTTTCTAAACCTATATTATTATAACATCCCATCAATAATATCAAAAAAAGTTCTATCCTAACTTATGTCCAACAAAATCCATTCCAATATTTAGGCTTATCCAAAATACTTTGGTCCAAGCTCATAGTATAAAGAAAATGATTACTTGAAATGTCACATAACAATCACGTGAATTCCATAATTTATCCCCCATATATCATATGATATATCTTGTTGGTCAAATTACAAACATGTGAATACCTTAATCATGTATTCTCTTGAAGAATGAATACCCAATGAACCTTAGTGAAAACATGAATGCAGTTAAAAGTTAACACTTTCCACAAACCAAAATCCTCAAAATTCTTTATACTCAAACCATGATATCACTTATTCCTTATATCAATCATGATCTCATGAATACTATCAAACATTTCATTTTCTCTTTATCCCTTCATTATGCGCATATCATCTATATTCCAAAAATATCTGAATAACCTTTAATGGGTACTGGTACCATTAATCATACACTTTCAAAACTCAAGGAAAGACAACAGTGTAACAATCCTTAGATGTCTCTTTATTCCATAATACCATGAGATTACTTATACAACATTACACCTGATAAACATGTAATCATTCGACTACCTTCTTAAACCATTGACCGAGCTTCAACAATTCTTTCATATTACATATCATTTTTAGTCTCTTCATCATCATCAATATAAATACTACCCATACAGCCGTACTGATTCTCTTCATGAGACTTTCCCTTAGGGCATTGGTTTGCATAATGCCCGTACATTCCACATTTAAAACATTTAACCATTGTTGATGTCGTAGAAATACCATTATCCTCATCCATGGTGTTAACTGAACTTTTTCCTTTGCACTTACTGCCTTTGTGTCCTTCTTTTCCACACGCAAAGCATCTTCCAATTCCTTTGAAACATTCTCCTTGATGCCACTTCCCACATGATTTACATAGGGGAAATTGAACTTTCTTTCCTCTATGATCATCATGAAACTCCATCTTTCTCTTATTAGTCGAGTCAGGAAACTTACCAAATTTTATTTTACTGGTCATATTATGAGATTGTTGATTCGGCATAATAATGGTGTTTGGACTTCCAAATCCCATTTCATTTCGTTGCTCATGAAGAATATCATTCCATTTTCCATCATATCCTCCATTATCGTGAATCATCTTGTTTCCAGCCATTTTCTAAAACCCAAAAAGAATAGTGTGAGAGAGAAAATCATTCTAGGTAAAATAACATAGTAAATGGAAAGCACCCTGAATAGCTAACATCTTAGGTTAAATTCTAAGATCTTTACCGTAGTTCTAGGACTATATCCTATACATATACTTATCCTTAGGGACATCCCTAGACATACCTTAGAAATATCTCTAGGGATCTCCCTGACATTTTCGCATCCTAGTTTCCAAAGGTTGACTAAACCTTTCCTATGATACCAAATATAGAGACCCGAATCTTGATGTACATTGACATTACATTACTTTTGTGTAATACTTAGTACATAACAAAAACACACACACAAGGACTGTAATAGTTTAGTGTCTTTGTAAACTCGGAATATAATCTTCTAATCATGGTGAAAGATCTTCAACATCTACCATAAAGATCATCCTTTTTTTATTCCTAAAACCATTCTTTATATCCTGGGGAAAAGAAAACATAAAAGTGTGAGCTCAAATGCTCAGTATGGGCAAACAAATTAAATATAAATCACATCATATTCATAAGAACATAACATTTTGGAAATCTTAACCTGCAAAAGAGATCATAATATCATAACTTGGGTTAAATCATAGTAGTGAAATGTAATCCCAATAATCATAACTTAAAACATGAAACTTTGTGGCATACACACATAATCATAGAGAATCATTTCTTATTAGTCAAGACTCATTGCCATGACTATCTTAGTGGAAAAAGTCCCTTTCTGAACCGAGTTCACTCCTCATTTCAGTCCTGTTTCACTGAACCGGTTTAACCTGCCGTTCCAGCCATGTCTATCTCATGAGATATAAAATCTTTACCCAATTCATTGGATGGAGATATAGGTCCCACCCATCTCATAATGATACCATTCTTATGTGTGCCACAAAATCATAAATCATACATAATTGCATAACCCATGTAATAAAAATGGGATTCTTAAACATCGTGAAATCATAAAACAATTCATATAAGATAAAGGAATTCATAAAAATAATTCCATCACAACACAATCAAATCAATGTAAAAATAGGGATATAAACAGAACCGTTTATTATCTTAGATGGAAAATAATTTTGATAAAACACTTGAACTCTATTCTTGAGGAAAATATCCTTTCTATTTCAAAAACACATTTCCTTTCTTAACATGTCATATAATTCTAAACTAAAAGAATTTGATTAAAAATAAACTTGAAAACTTGTAAAGTAAGCTTCTTGGAAATAATGTTTTAAAAATCCATTCATGTCGTATAAGTTAAAAAAACATTCTTCTCGTACATTTGTCGGAAAATTCAAAAAGTACCTCATACAAAAAAAACGACAAAAGATTCCTTTCATATCATTTACTAAAAACTCACCAAAGGGTAAAATTGGTTTTAAACAATTGTAGGTGGATGGAAATAATATTACATATTGAGGAAACATGGATGTGGATGATAAAATACACCCCAAAAAATACCAAATTATAAACAATCTCGGATAAAAATGATATTGTGATATTTTCCCTTTCCTTAGGTCCGATTTTCTTCGTAAGTGTCCAAACCTCCTGTATAATGATTTAAATAATGTCATTGACTTATTCCAGAATCATACCTATTGTTATGATATCATATATGGTTCACTTATGACTTTATATTACCCGTTCTTTTGTAAATTCCATGTTAAAGAGCTTTTTGGTTAAAATCGCTTCATTTGTCATCCGTGTTTTGACTAGTAATTATTCATATGATTACATAGATCATGATTACTTAATTCCAGAATATAAAACATGTTTTATATATAATATATATTCAGAATATACATATATATAATAAATCAGTAAATAGGAAGAAATACACTGTTCATGGAGACGGTAGGTCGTACGTACACATGAACGCTGTTTTCGTTTCCTTATTGAGTTGAATGGATTTAAGTAGATGAAATAAATATATATACACATAAATCCAGTATCATTATTATTTCATATATTTCAGGATTACTTATTATATATACTTTATAATCATTCATGAATGGTTAATGTGGAGAATCTATCTCATCGCGTCGTGGAGACGGTAGTCCGTACGTACGCACGAGCGATGATATCATTATCATGATCGTGGAATTGTATTAGAGTGTATGTATACTATATCATAATCAGTATCACTTTACAAAAATCATATATTTTTATTATGTACACCATTATACCCATCCAAGTAAGGTGGTGGTGGAAAATAGATTACACCACGGCTTGGAGACGGTATTCCGTACATACGTACGCGCGGTGATTTCGTTTTCCATAGGATGGATAGATGGTGAAATAGGGTTGTTTCATACTTATAATAACATATCAGTATATGAGTGATACTGATCTTATTACTTCATAATGAAAAAACATAAGAAGAAGAAGTGGAAGAGGAAATAAAGTTGAAAGAATTGGTAACAAACATTACCTCTTCTTTGAAGCGCCTCTTTGAGATCTCCTTTTAGGGCACTACAATTGGTCTTTGAATAAGACCAAAACCTCTAAGATGTTTCTATCTATGTGTAGAATAGAATATTTCAGGTTTTGGCCGAGTTTGAAGGCTCAAAGTGGTGTGAGGAAGAGAGGGAGGAGGTGCCCTTTTATAAGGGAGGAGAGGGGCTCCTTTGGAAAAACTAAAAATATTATTTTATTATAAAGACAAATTCGGTTTTAAATAGCTACAAATTGATTTATTTCGAAGCTAAGGTGGGTATGGGTCGAAATAATCTCATCCAATAGAATTTAGACAAATTTAGGTTCCTATTTTAACCTTATCATTTAGATTTAACATTAAGTAAAATAATTTTACTTTTACTGTGTCTTCTTGAGTTCTTATACTATAAGGTTAATAAACATACTATAAGCAGCCAAAAGAACCCCAAGTTGTTTATTATTAATATATATAACCTTAGCTAAGTCATTTAGAGGAACCATAGATTTTTAGGAATAAAATAACAATTACAAATATAATATTTTTTTAAAAAACTATTTTATGTCAATTTTGACATTATTTAGTAATTGATTTTTGTGAAAATCATAACAGAATGATTAGTTCGAAAAAAGTTAATTAAATCAATACTAACATGTCATATTAACCTAGAAAATTAATTTAATTCATAAAAGCATTCAAATTATATTTATTTGGGTATTTATAATATCAATTATTCTAATTTTTCACTATTATGGTAATTACTGCATCATCATTGTGTCATAAATAAATTAATTTATTTAATGTCTAAAAATTATAAATAAAATATCATTATGTAGAAAATATTATTATATTTCTAATGAATATTTACAATAGAATTTATCTTATGTATAACCCTATATTAAAAATGATGTAGTAAATAAACTTTGATTTTAACTCTTTTAACTCTTCTTTAAATTAAATAATAATAAATGTCCTAATCTAATCCAAGTGGGCCTAAATGGTCATATTTTATTCCTAAGGTTGTTTTTGGTCTAATTACACTTATCCAATAGAATTAGTACATTTGTTAGCGTAATAATAATAACATTTTTTCCCTTAATTACCATATTTACTTTTAACCGTGGTAAAAAAGGTAAAAAGTTACTATTCACCAAAAATTATTTTTATCTCATTGAACCACATTTTAATTATTGACATCAACTGTGTCTCTCGGATTTTTGAAATTCCATTCACAGAAGCGGTAAAATTATGTTTTATGAAAAATTCATTTTTTTAACTACCACTTAGTGGTTTCACTATTCATCAAAAAATGAAAGTTTCCAGAAAATTACCAAAAATTAGACCTAAGCTATATTTGATATTATGAAATCAAAAATGATGTCTGTTTTAAGAAATTCAAAACATATCAGTTTCATTAATTAATTTAAAAATTAATTCCCGTCGTCAAAACAAAAAGTGTGTTCTTAAGAGATATTAACTATAAAAAGATTGACACTTGTTTATGTCTGGTTTAAATGGGAAATTACATCCAATGACCAACATTGTATTAAATTGTAAAAATATATTCTAAATATACTTTAAAACCACTAAAATTAATAATTTATCACTATTAATTATTTCGATTAAAAATGTTGTTTTTAATTAAGAGTTAGTAATTTTCACTATTCATCAGAATACGAAAGTTATCCAAAAAGTACCAAAATTTCTCCCAAAGCTAATTTTGATATTCTGAATCCAAAAATGAAGTCCATTTTGAAAAATAAAATTTTAAAAATTTCAGAAATTGGTTATTAATATTTATAATGGCTAGTTCATAATAATATTATAATAATATCTCATTTAGTGAAACTCGGTATTGCGTACTACACACGCTATCGAAGAAGATCGCCATTGCGTGTAATGTAAGTCAAGTCAAGGATGCATGTTGTTCAAGCCCCTTTTGGTGTAGTTTACAACACAAGACATTAATGAAATTAAAAAGAATATTTTTCCTAAAATCTCGGGGTGTTACAACACCCATTTTGGGAAACACCAACTAAGGAAGAAGGAAAATAATACCAAAAAAGTCCTTGATTATAAATATCTAAGATCAAACTCCTATTCAATCTAAAAATATGATAAGATATTTCCACCAAATAGAGGTAGAAGAGGGATGTAAAAAACTAATGTGAGGAAACTCACCAGTGATAAAAATCATTTGTGAGATATTCATAATGTAATAAAACACTCCTAAAAATCGCACCATGAGGAATCAAGGATTTGAATATCCTATGTGTTCGATATTCCAATAAATGTGCTTCCTTAGGTTAAAAATCCCAATCCTAACCATTTGACATCATGAAATCCATTCATGACTTTTATATAATTAATGTCATGAATTATTTCATGACATATTCTAAGCAATGGATTCACATCGTGAAATAGATTCACGACATGAATATGTCTCGTAGATAGTGTACTTTCATGACATGCCGATAAAAATAAAGAAAATCCTCAAACTTATCCTGGACCCATATAGAACCATCTTCATCCATTTTAGTCATTTATACCTAGACTCAACTAATTAAAACAAATATATATCATTGAAAATTTCCTCATTTCCCATAAAAAGAGTTTCCATCCTTGAAAGTCCCACAATGTACCAAAAAAATGGGAAACAACCAGGGAGACAAGAAGTACATGAAAAGTTTAATGGTATGTTACATTATTTTGGTAACAATTATATATCTATATAACATTTTAAAACATTTGAAGAGATTTTTTGGTGAAAAAATGGAATTCATCGCTTCATGGAGGTTATTTTTCATAAAATTCAAGAATTATGATTTCATTATTCGTAAAATGAACTGGGGATTGGTGGTAAATAGTAATTAAAAAATAATAATATATCAATATAAAATCAATAATTACTACATTTAATAAGAATTATAAAATTATATCTGCTAATATATACTCGAAAAGAAAATAATTTATCTAAATAACGAGGACTCATGTTTAAATATTTTAATTTTCCTCAGAGGATTCCTCGAAAATGGAGGTCCAATGAAAAGATATTCCAACCAGATGATGATGTAAAAAAGAAAAACAATTACCAAATAATGATAATGATCTTATTTTTATTTAGAAATTCATATTTTTTGTTGGACTTGAAGGGTTAGTGAGTGGCCCCCTTTATAAGTGGATAGAGTACATTTTTGTACACATTCTAAATTAATATTAAGAGGGATCATGATTAACATTTCCAGAAGACTCAAAAATGAACTATAATTTACTGGATTTATATATAATTTTTAGAAAACCCTGACTCCAATTTTCACTAATATATTAAACATTTTGATATCTATCAAACTTGGAAATTTAAATTTATCATTTGTTGTTATACCATGGTAACTAATTTTTAACAAAGTGACATCATTTTAATTCATAAAAAAGATCCTTTTATATAATTTTTATATATTGGATAAAAATAAAAACTTATTTTATCTAATAAAATTTCCATTTGTCAGAAAAATAAATTTTAACATCACTGCATGTAAGTTGTAAAAACTTATTTTTAGAAAACTGATGTCCAAGGTTCAAATTTATATATATATATAAAATGTAATTTTAAATTTAATTACAATGATAAAAATTATAATATTATTAAAATAAATTATTTCTTTTCCAATGCATGAAAAACCTAATTTTGACAAAATAATTTTTAATTAAAATAAAATACTAAACTTATTTACGTTAATTTGAAAATATTTTTTGAAAATTAAAAACAAAAATTAAAAATGAATATACCTATATATTAAGAAATAGTTGATAATATTTTTTGAAAATCAATGTTACAATTATTTCTTCATAGACTTATCAATGTAATTTTTTAGTAAAAAATTTATTATTCACTATTCAACTAAAAATAATTTATTTAATAAAATTGGGAATCATAAACCATGGGATAATATTGGTATGTGGTATAAAAAAATTACATTAAATTTTTCATATAAAAAATTAAAAATTAATAAAATTAATATTTTAAATGAAAATTTACAATATAATGGAAAACTGATTTTAGTGACAATTTGTTTTGAAAAATAATTCAGTGATCTTAAAATGAATAGATAAAGATTTTTGAAATAAATAAAATCAATATATTAGTCCATATATTTAAATATAACCATTTATCATAATTATCAATTAAATATTATAAATTTATTTTACTAAAAATTTAAATCTTTATTTATTAAATTACAATTAAATCATATTTCAAATTATCATCTAAACAAAATAATTCTTAATTGATTGCAATATTTTATTTACATTATGTTATCCTCTTCTCATAATTTCTAAATAACGCTCACCTAATCTATCACAGATTTTTTTTGGGAAGTTTCTCATATAGATAATGATTTTTAAATTAGTATTAATTAAAATTAAATATATTAAAGATGGATAAATAAAAAATATTCACGTGGATCTAAAACATTATGTAGGTATTTTAATACATGTCAATAAAAAATTGGAAGACATGATAGTCATGTTTGGATGGTGGTATAAATCTAAACCATAGTGTTTTGGAAAAAAAATCGAACGTAATTATTTGATGATGTTGGGTGGAAGTAATATAATGATTGATTAGATATGATCAAATATGTCTTTCTGATTTTACATATTTTTGATACCAATGGAGTATTTTATATTTCAAATCTTCTTTATATTTTACCAACATTGTGTAAGGGTTTTATTGATAATGTTATTATAGAGAATGATCAAAAATTTGAATGAATTAAAAGATTAATAATAATAAATAATATGGAAATTAATTTTCTAACACCCTATAATATTATGATATATTTCATTTTAAATAACATAAATCTCTTCGATAACCTGTGACAGACACGTATGTGATCCCTTATAAAATTAATTGAACATTATATTTTAATAATACTATATTGAAAATAAAATCTTAATATCATTGGAAAAAAATTTCTAATTTGATAGGGTGAATATAAATTTTGAAATTACCTTTGGAAAATATCTCTAGAATAAATTTTAATTTTGTATATATATATATAATATTTAGGAATAATAAAAAATGTAAAATTTAAAAATTTCACCTTCTATTTAAAATATTTTATTATAATATGTGTAATTATAATTTTTTAACCATCAAATTCTTATAAATAAAGATAAGAACACTTGAATATAAAAGTGATGTATTTCATGAAACATGTTATTTTTAAAAAATTACATTCAATTTAAAAATACATAATGTGTTTCTTATTTAATTAAATTAAAAAATATTTAATGTCAAATTATATAAATGAAAGTAATAGTATTTATATATAACTATATGAATTTAAATTCATATAATCATTATTAATAGTTTTTTAATAAAAATAATAAAAACTTTTTGTTAAATAATATATATCTTGAAATAAAGTTTTTTAGCACATTTTTCATGATTATTTTAACTAAAATTTATCAAATTCATGATTTTTAAAAAGACAAAATGTATTTTATTTTTTTAATCAAAATAATTCATATTATATATATGGTTAAACATTATTTTTTTTGTAATAATATTTACAATTAGTATCTAACTAAAAAACATGGTGAAGGTTAAAATGACATTTTGTGTGTGTAATACCCCGACCCCAATTACCCAGAGGCGGTGCATTATTACATAACATTGGCACGATCATGAGGTTTCAAATCCCGGAAGACAGATTAGTTTAGTATCCTTGGAAGTACTAGATACATTCATAAATTATACATTACATTATAAAATGAAAAACAACAACAAAATTGTCTCCATTGACCTCATTCATATCCCTTAGACTATGCATAAGACTATCCCTACAGGTCATTCATAATACTATTTTTCACATCCTGGGAAAAATAAAACAAAGGGATGATCTTAGATGCTTAGTAAGGATTACAATACAATGGTAACTTTCATAAATAAGCATAAATATTTACAGCAATGTATAACACTAAAAGAAAAGCCTTTTAAAAATAAACTTTTTCATAATATGAAAAATTTAAATCAAGTAACTCCATTTACATAATCACATTTATATTCTACTAGTTGAATAATCAAATGCAATATCAATAGCCAATTTCATAATGATAGAATGCATAATGTCTCACTTTATTACCACATACTCAAGGCCTTGTGCCAAGACAACAAATAATATTTTCTCAAGACCTTATGGAAAGATAGTAGTTTGCCTCATGAGACCTACCGATGCATCGAGGGGCTTTAGCAGGCTCCACCCATCACTTACCAAGTCCAATGCATTCCTCATATGAAAAGGATAAACATAACATAAACATTTGTATTAAAAATACCATAATAAATGTCAATAATTTATCCATAAAACATGAATGGTGTAAAGATAACACATCCATAGTCAAACATATGACAAACATTAAATAAAATATGGACGTTTTCTATCATAATAAATCAACTTCAAACAAGCTTAATATCTATCAAAAGATGTTGACATTGATGAAATCAATACTTTTTTAGAGAAATATATCATTCTATTTTGAAATCATTTAAAATTTATATAATTAAAAAAGAAACCATTTATTTTGACAATATTCTTATAATCTTGTATGGGAAGCATTGAGTATGTTATAATAGTGGAAAATAGCTGCACCTACCGTATAAGTTAAAAAATAAATTCTAGCCTTAATTTCGTGGAAAAGGTCAAAAAGTACCGTGTTTAGAAAATAATGGAAATATTCCTTTCAAAACATATATGGTAAAATAAGGGTATAAATGAATTTAACCCATAGTTTATTAAATATTAATAAAGTTTCGAATTTCATTTTTAGGAAAACACATATGTGGATGATAAAGATGTCCTTGTAGGAACATACGTATTAACATCCTCAGATAAGTAATGAGATTGTAGAATTTACCCTTACATTATACTTTCTCATAGTCCATGGTATGTTAAACTAATGTATAATTGTTAAAACACATATATTAAATTTTAAAAGAACTATATACATAAATATTATATCATATATCATCGTTCAATATTGCTTTGTTAATAATATTTCAAACATATCATCATTTTGGGTGTTAACTGATTCATATTTCATTATATGATTGGTTATTTATGCCTTGTTTCTGTTGGATAGGTTGTATCTGATTCATATATATAATTATATTACGTTCATAAACATTTTATTAATCATAAAATGAAAATTATTCTGGAATTATTATGATGGGGAATGAATCTCATCGCATTCATGGAGATGGCAATCCGTACGTACGCACGAGTGAAAATATCATTATGTTGATGGTGAAATCATAGGTAATTAAATTGTATATCATATATACAGAATCATTAGCATGTTATAATTATTATTTACATCAATTATAATCATAATTATACCCATCAAAAATAATGAAGTTTTTGAATAACAAACTACACCACGACGTGGATACGGTAGGACGTACGTACGCACGTATGGTGACCTTTTCATTTATAGGACATATAGTATAACGAATAGGGTTATACCATATTTATAATAACAACATAGTATATAGAAATTACTGTAGTTATTATTTTGGTATGGAATCAACAAAGAAATAGGAGGTGGAAGAAGATAAAAACTTGAAAGATGGGGGTGAAATTATTACCTCTTCTTCAGGTGTTTCCTTTTGAGATTATCAAAACGTCTCATTAGGTAGGCATTATGATCTATGTAAGGAATCTAGGTTGATGTGAGTAAATTTTTGAGGATATTTGGGCAGGGTTTGGCCAAGCCAAGTCTCTTTGGAGGTGTGAACATAAGAGGAGGGTAAGTACCCTTTTATAAGAGAGGTGAGGGGAATTTTAGGAAAAGCTTTAAATATTATCTTATAAAAAATTATTTTCAGATTATAATGGCTCAAAAATTATTTATTTCAATGCTAAGGTGGGTATGAGTAAAAATTCTCTCAACCAATAGGTTTTAGACATGTTTAGGTCACCATATTAACCTTATCATTTAGATTTCACTCTTAGTTAAATAGTTTGACATTTACCATATCTTTTTTTATTTTTATATTATATGGTAAATAAACTTACTATTAACTACCAAGAGAAACCAAAGTGGTTCATATTTAATATATATAACCTTATCTAAGTCTTTTTGTCGAACCATAGATTTTTAAGAATATTATATCAATCAATAATATAGTATTTGTTTTTAAAACTCAACTATGTCAATTTTGACACTATCTACTGTTTTTTTGAAAGCGATAAAAACTTTATCACTCCGAATAAAATTTATTTATTCAACTATAACATGTAATATTTACCTAGAAAATTATTTTAATTCATCATAAATCTAAATTTACATTTATATGGATATTTATAAAATAAATTATTTTAATATTTCATTAATAAGGTAATTAATGTATCATCATTGTGTCATAAATAAATTAAATTATATAAAATCTAAAAATTATAAGTAAAATATAATTATGTAGAAAATATTTTTATCTTTCTAATGAATATTTATAGTCGAATTTATATTGTGTGTGACACTATATTTAAAATGGTTTGGTTATTAAACATTGAATTATACACTGTTAACTCTTCTTTAAATAAAATAATAATAAATGTCTTAATCTAATCCAAGTGGACCCAAAGGATCATATTTTATTCCTAAGGTTGTTTTTGGTCGAATTACACTTATTAAATAGAATTAGTACTTGTTTTAGGGTAATTATAATATCATTTTTACCTTTAATTACCCTATTTAATTTTAAGCGTGGTAAATAAAAGTCAAATGTTACTATTCACCAAAAAAAATTGGTATCTTATTAAAGTAAACTTTACAAACTTATATTAACTGTGTCACTCGGATTTTTGAAATTCAACTCATAGAAGCATAAAATTACATTTTATGAATATTTTGTAATTCTCCTAGAAGGTGTGTAAAAGACGGTAAAAAGTTCAATAATATTTTATATATCTAAAATTATTATAAAATTTCTCCAATGAATTACATTGAACAAATATATCTATTCTGTATCTATGAAAATAAAATATCATATTATTAAAATAAAAATTCGGGTTTAAACAATAGCGCACTGTTTTTCACTATTCATCAAAAATTGGAAGTTTTCAGAAAAATACATAAATTCACCCTAATAAAATTGTGATATTATGAATCAAATAATGAATTACATTTTAAAAAAAATTATAAAATTTAAAAAAGGCCGTATTACTATTCCTAACTACTAGTTTGATTTGTCTTTGTGTGTTAAAACTTCATATTACGTACAACGCATGCTACTGCATTATTCAAACAAAAATGTATTGTGGAAGCTTGGGGTGTTACATTCTCCCCTCCTTAAAATAACTTTATACTAGAAATTTATAGAATATTACTACATAAAACTATTTGGGTGGTTCTTCATCATTAGTTCCTCGGGTTCCCACGTTCCCTCTTCCATCTTATGGTTTCTCCATAGAGCTTTTACCAGATGAGTCGTCCGGTTTCTCAGCACTTGTTCACAATTATCATGAATGTTGATAGGCTCTTCACAATAATAAAAACCATCTTCCAATTCAATTTCCTCATTAGTGAGTACATCCATTTGTTCAGACATATATTTTCTCTAAATTGGTATGTGGAACACATCAGGATATTTAGATAGACTTTGATAAATTTTCGAACGATAGGCTACAAATCCAATTCGTTCTAGAATTTCGAAAGGTCTGATGTACCTAGGACACAATTGAACCCTCTTACTGAAACTTATCACAACCTTCCATGGAGATACCATCATGGAAACATGGTCTCTTATATGAAATTACAAATCCTTCCTTTGGTTATTGACATATCTCTTTTTCCTACATTGGGATGCTTAGAAGTGGGTTTGGATAACCTTCACCTTTTCCATTATTTCCTCAACATGTTCTTGGCCTACAAGTATTCTTTCACCAACATCATCCCAAAAAGTTGATGTGTGACATCTCTTTCCATATTACACTTCATATGGTAACATCTGAATACTAGAATGGAAGCTATTATTATAGAAATATTAAACCATAGGAAAATATCGATCTCACATACCTTGAAAGTCAAGTTAGAAATATCTCAACATGTGTTAGATTGTTTGAATAGTTAGTTCTGATTGTCCATCATTTTGATGGTGGTAGGAAGTGCTCAAATGAAGTTCAGTATCCAGGGCCTTCTGAAGACATCTTCAAAATCATGATGTAATGTGGGGATTAAGATCAGAAAAAATCGATAAGGTTACTCTATAAAGTTTTACAACATAATTATTATATATTCTTTCTAGATGTTCAAGTGGTAAATCTTCTCTTATATCAAAAAAATGTGGTGACTTGGTGTGATGATCACGAATGACCCATATTGTATCATTACTTTTAGGAGTTTTTAGTAGCCCCATGACAATGGCTGTCGTAATATTATCTAATTTCCACTCAGGTATGGGAAGAGGTTTCATGACTCCTCCTGGCTGTTGGCTTCCAGCTTTCACTTTTTGAAAAATGATTCATCTTGACACAAAATTTGCAATCTCCCTTTTTATGTTGTCCGACCAAAAATGTTCCTTTAAATCTATATACATCTTGGTGATCCTAGGGTGTATATAAAAATTTTATCTATGAGTTTCATCCAAAAATTCCCTTTTCAGATTAGGTATGTTAGGAACACAAAGTCTCTTCCCAAATTTCAAAATTCTATATTCATATATAAAGTCACTATATATCCCATCATTCATATCTTTAATCTTCTTTTGAAAATCCCCATAACTAGTATCATAAAACATTATTCTTTCTAGTAAATATTTTTTGGAAACCATTTAATATAGTATTGATGTTTCACATTCCATGGTTATTCCCATATCCATCTTTACTAGATCCATCAGAATAGGATCCCTTTCAACACTCATCTTGTTCAAAACTGCATGATCCATTCTACTCAAAGCATCTGCCACCTTATATGCCTTACCTAGGTGATACTTTATAGTGCAATCATAATCCTTGAGTAGTACAAGCCATCTTCTTTGCCTCATGTTGAGTTCCTTCAGTGAGAAAATATTCTTCAAGTTCATGTGATCTGTATAAATCTCACATTTGTTCACCATAGATATAGTTCGACCATATTTTTGGAGACAAGTTTACTGTTTCTACCTCAAGATAATGAGTAGGATATTTTTTTCCCATGAATTTATAGTTTTCGTCATGCATAGGCAATGACGCTATCATTAGGCATAAGGACATAACCTAGTCCTTTCATTGAATCATCACTATAAATAGAAAACTCATCTTTCCCTGATGGTAGAGTCAAGATAGGAGCATTGAATAATCTTCTCTTCAGTTCCTTGAATCATTATTCACACTATTTTGTCCCAAAAAATTTAAACCCTTTACGTGTGATCTTGGTTAATTGGTTAGCCAACCGGGAAAAATTCAAGATGAAACATCGTTAACAACCTACAAAACCAATAAAACTGCATACCTTAGTTATATTTGTTGGTGTTTTCCATTCATGGATTGCCTTGGTCTTTGAATGATCAACTGATATTCCATCCTTAGAGACAATATGGCCAAGAAAAAAAATCTATTGAATCAAGAATTCGCACTTTCTAAAATTCCCATATAATTCATTTCTTCTAAGGGTTTTTAGAGTAGTGTGCATGTGATTTTCATGATCTTAATATCCTTTTTATTATACCAAGATATCATCAATAAATACCAATAAAAATTAATCAAGATATAGTTTGAATAATATATTTATTAGATCCATGAAGATAGAAGGTACATTTTTCATTCCAAAAGGCATTACTGTAATCTTGTAATGCCCATACCTGATTCAAAATTCTTTTTTCGGAATGTCTTTTTTTCAACACACACAACTGATGGTATCCAGATCAAAGGTCAGTCATTGAAAAATTTTGACATCTATGATGCTGGTCCATTAATCATCAATGTACGGTAGGGGATACATGTTCTTTATTGTTATAGCATTGATCTCCTTACAGACAATGCACAACCTCATAGATCTGTCTTTCTTCCTAATTAAAAAGACTTGGGCGCCCTTAGGAGAAACACTAAGGAGAATAAATCCCTTGTTACTCAATTCCTTTAGTTGTTTCTTTAGTTCCACTAATTCTATAGTGTCCATTCTATAAGGGGTCTTGATATGGGCCTTGATCCATGAATTAAATCATTAGAAAACACAATTTCTCAATTTGGAGGATATCTAGGTAAATCCTCGTGAAAAGAATCAACATGTTCTAGTATAATAGATATATACTCTATTTGAACATTATTTTCCTCACCCACAGTTTTATAATTATCTTCATCCCTAGTAATTTAATTTAATAGAGCTACTGGGGGTGGATATAGATAAGAATCAGGTGGTGAAATTTCTACTCTTAATATAAGGTACTCCGTATCATCATAGAAAATTGTAACATCATTCTTCTTACAATATATTTTTACATCATGGTCTGAAAGTAAATTCATTCCAAGGATTATATCAAATTCGAAAATGGGTATAATGATTAGATTAGTAGATAATGAAAATGTATATTCCCTAATGAGATCTGATTCACAAAACATTGTTGTGATGATACTTCCCTTAGGAGTTTTGACTGAAAACTCCCTTGTTAATTCAAATTGAAAAAATATATTCTTCAAAGAAAACTGGGAATATATAAAACAATGTGATGATCCATTATAAAATAAAGCATTTTCTAAACGTGAGGAAACCATTAAATTACCCGCCACCATTTCTTTCAGATATTCTACCTCAGCTGTAGTGATCGAATAAACTTGGCCTTGCTACCATGGCATTTTTTGAGGTATGATACCTTGGCGCTTCGAACATTCATTTGCATAATTCTACTTTTCTCTACAATTGTAGCATTCAACATTGACAGCCTCTTTCTTCCCCATGCAATCACGAGCATGGTGGAAATTTTCACCACATGTGTAACAGACTCTCATTCCCTTTAAGAATGTAGTAGGGTGTTTCTACCCACATTTACCACATGATGCATATTCAACTTTTCCCTTATTCCCCGTATTTCTAATTCCATAGTGTTCATCATATCTCTTCTTCTCTTTCTTTTCATTAAAGACTTAAGACACAGAGAATTCATTTTCTATCTTGATAGTGCATGAGACAATATCTTCGTATAATGAGAAGGATTGTGAGACTAAATCTTGACCGAGAAATGGTTTTAACACATCAATGAATCGATCAATCATACTCCTTGGGTTATGTATAAAATCTTCTGCATGACTTGCTAACCTTGTAATGTTAGCCTCAAACTTTATGACATTCTTATCCTCTTTTTTCCTCAGACTTTGAAATTTTCTTTCCATATCTTCTCAATGGTCATTAGGAATGTATTTTTCTAATAAAATATCCTTAAGTACCCTATATTCCTTATTCAATACTTCTTCACCTTATATTTTGTTTTGGATTAATGACAACCATTGATCTATATCTCTCGTGAGACGATAAAATGCCGTGATAACATTTTCCCTTTCGCAACCCCCCAAAGCATGAAATACTTTATCTAATGAAATTATTCTTTTCATAGATTCTACTGGATTTTTTCTCTCGTTCAATGTTGGTGTTTTTTCCTCATGAAGCAGTTTAACAATGATCCTCCACATTTTGGATCAGGGTGCTCTATATAGGTAAGGTTTTTATTCAAAACCTATGTGAGTTGTCCCAATATAGTGATAATATGATTAGTACTAATTACATCACCAACACCACTATAATTATCATGAGTAGGAGGGAAATACATACCTGGATTAAGTGTATTGATAGTGTTTTCATTTCTTCCATTAGGGTACATTTCTAAACAATGGAAAATAGTAGATTAGTTTATGAATCACAAAACATAATTCCAAACATTAAACACATAACAAAGATTAAACATTTTACAGATATAATCCATAATCACAAAAAAAAATTCTTGGAGGAGGTATATACTTAGAAATCAGTCATAATGGTTTGTAAGTAAAATGTTAATTATCCTATGCATATCCCTTGAGAGTGTCGTAACCAAAGGTTCTTCAAGGCCCATTGTTTTTCACCAGTTACTTTTTGAGTCTATCTCAAAGTGGTGTTTTCAGGATTTACCCCTAAGTACATCTGTTCTAGAGCCGCCTCTACCAACTCATATCCAGATAGGGATGTATTTCTTGTAAAACTCACAAAATCTCTACATTACCTATATTCTAGGATGTTCTTCTATAATAATCTCCAAATTAAATCTTAGGTTATTGTTCTCTAATCACAGTTTTTTCTAAATCTAGATTCCTTGGTTTGTCATAAACTTCATCAGATACTAACTGTAATGCCCTGACCCATGTTACCCAAATTCTTTGTATTATTACAAAACATTGGCATGATCACAAGGGTTCAAATTTGGAAAGACCGATCATTTTAGTAACTTTGGAAGTATTAGATACATTCATAAGTTTCAAATTACATTATAAAATAATAAACAACAACAACATTGTCTCCATTGACCACATTCATATCCCTTACATTATCCCTGTAGGTTAATTATAATATACATCTTTGCATTGTGGGAAGAATAAAACATAGAACGGGGCGAGCACAGATGCTCAGTATGGATAATAATATAGTGGAAACTTTCATAAATAAGCATAAACATTACTGGAAATGTATAAGACAAAAACATAATCCTTTTAAACATAATCTTATAGATAATATAGAAAATTTAAATCAAATAATTCCATTTAATTAATCACAAGGATATTCTATTTGTCGAATAATCACATGAAATATCAATAGCTAATTTCATAATGTTTGAATTCATAATACAGGACTTCATAACACCAAAGTCAATGCCTTTTTCCATGACTACAAATAAGATTTTGTCAAAGACTTGTTCCAAGACACTTGTTTGTCTCTTGAGACCTACCGATGCATTGAGGAGCTATAGCATGCTCCACCCGTCACTTACTAAGTCCAATGCTTTAATCATATGTAAAGGTTTAATCATAACAAAAACATTCTTATTAAAACTAGAATACAAAATGACAAAATCTTATCCATAAACCATTAATGGATTAAAAATAACACATCCGCATTCAAAAATATCACAAAACCTTCAATAAAATAAGGATTTTTTGTATCAAAATAAATCAACTTCAAGCATGATTAAAATCCATCGAAGGATGTTGACATAGATGAAATCAAAACATTTTTAGAGAAATATATATTTCTATTTAGAAATAATTTAGAAGTCGTAGAAATATAAAATAAAACATTTATTTTGAAAATATTCTTATAAGATTGTATTGGATGCTTTTTTTACATTATAATTGTGGAATATAGCCACACCAACCGTATAAGTTAAAGAAAGGCATTCTTACTTTAATTTTTTCGAAATGCTCATAATGTACCTTGTTTGGAAAATGATGGAAATATTCAATTCCAACATATATGGTCAAATAAGGGTATAAATGAATTTAACCCATTGTCTAGTAAATAGTAAGAATGTTTGGAATTAAATATTTAAGAAAACATGAATGTGGATGATAAAGAGGTCCCAGTAGTTACTTACATATAAACAACCTCAAATAAGTAAATAGATTGTAGAAATTACCCTAACCATGTAAATTTCATTAGTTTATGATATGTTAACCTATTTTATAATAGTTCAAAAATTATTATTAAATTTTAAATGAACTATATACATAAATATGATATCTTATATGATCCTCTAATATAGGTTTGTTAATAATATTTCAATTGTATCATTGTTTCGTGTGTTAAATGATTCATTTTCCTTTATATGATTGGTTATGTAAGCCACGTTTTTTATGGATGAGATTTTTTTGATTGATATAGAGAATTATATTATGTTCATAAACATTATTTTTAATCATATAATGAAAAATATTCTTGAATTATTAGCATTGGGAATGAATCTCATCGCGTTAGTGGAGACGGTAATCAGTACGTATTCATGAGTGACGATATCATTATATTGATGGTGAAATAGTTTCTAATTGGATGGTATATCATATGTAAATAATCATTAACATGTTATATATATTATTTACTTCATTTATACTCATTATAATACCCATCCAAAATAATGAAGTCTTTGAATAACAAACCACACCACGGCATGGAGATGGTAAGTTGTACGTACGCACGTATGCAGACTTTGTCATCTATAGGATTGATAGAATAACGAATATGGTTGTACCATATTTATAATAACATCACATTAAGTACAATGTACTTGAATTATTATTTTGTTATGGAATCAACCAAGAAAGAGGAAGTGGAAGAATAAAAGAACTAAAAAGAGGTTGGTGAAATTATTACCTCTTCTTTAGGGTTTTCCTTTTGAGTGGACCAAAAGGGCTCCATAGGATGGCTTTCTAAACAATCATAGGACTATAATTTGATGTGAGGGACGTTGGGAAGATATTTTGTCAGGGTTTGGACAAGCCAAATGGCTTTGGAGGAGAGAAATTAAGATAAGGGGAAGTACCCTTTAATAAGAGAGGTGAGGGTCACTTTAGCAAAAACATGAAATATTATTTTTTTAAAAAAATCATCTCCTATTTATAATGGTTCCAAAATGATTTATTTCAAGTCTAAGGTGGGCATGAGTCAAAAATATCTCAACCAATAGGTTTTAGAAAGGTTTAGGTCATCATATTAACCTTATCTTTTAGATTTAACTATTAGTTATATAGTTCGACATTTACTATGTCACTTTGTATTTTTATATTATATGGTTACTAAACATACTATAAAATTCCGAGATAATCCCAAGTGGTTAATTATTAATATATATAACCTTATATAAGTCCATTGGCCGAACCGTATATTTTTACGAATATTATATCAATTAATAATATAGTATTTGTTTTGAAAACTCAATTATGTCAATTTCGATAGAATTTAGTATTTGATTTTTTTGATAGCTGTAAAAACTTTATCACTTCAAATAATATTTATTTAATCAACCATAGCATGTTATATTAACCATGAAAATTAGTGGAATTCATTAAAAGTCTCTATCTACATTTATTTTTATATTTATAAAATAAATTATTTTAATATTTCATTAATAAGGTAATTACTACATCATCATTGTGTCATAAATAAATAAAATTATTTAATGTATAAAAATTATAAATAAAATACCATTATGTAATAAATTTTCTTATCTTTCTAATAAATATTTATAGTCGAATTTATATTGTGTGTAACCATATATTTAAAATGGTTTAGTTATTTAACATTGATTTTAACACTTTTAAATATTATGTAAATAAAATAATAATAAATTTCTTAATCTAATCCATGTGAACCAAAAAGATCATATTTTATTCCTAGGGTTTATTTTGGTCGAATTACACTTATCAAATACAATTAGGAGAAGTGTTAGGGTAATAATAATATCATTTTTACCTTAAATTACCCTGTTTACTTTTAACCGTGGTAAATAAAATTCAAAAGTTACTATTCACCAAAAATTATTTTCTTCTTATTGAATCAAATTATACATACTGATATTAACCTTGTCTCTTGGATTTTTGAAATTAAAATTAGAGAATTGGAAAAATTATGTTTTATTCATATTTTTAAATGCTCATAGAAGGTGGGTAAAAAATTGTAAAAAGTTCAATAAAATTTTATATATCCAAACATATTATAAAATGACTCTAATGAAATTAATTGAACATATATGAAATTTTTTTATCTATTAAAATAAAATAACTAATTATTTAAATAAAAAAAAAATTTGAAACAATAAATCGATGTTTTTCACTATTAATCAATAATTTAAAGTTATCTGAAAAATATCAAATATTCTCCCTAATGTAATTTTGATATTCCGAATCCAAAAATGATGTCCATTATGAAAAATAAGATTTATAAAATTTTAAAAAGTTACTATTACTATTCATATTAGATATTGTTATTGGTCTTGGTGTGTTAATAATCTAAGTTGCGTACAATGCAAGATACTGCATTATTCAAAGGGAAACATATCGTGGATGACTGGGGTGTTACAGTGTGTAATATATACATGGGTTAAAATTAAATTCCCACAATCAAATAATTTATTTCATATGTTTTATTTCATATTTATAATTTTTGGTTTGAAATTATAGAATAATGATCATTTAAATTTTTTATTATAAGATAAATTTCATAGGCTAAAAAACAAGTTATCATCGTGAAAAGTAATAAAACGTAAAGGCTAAGGGGTAAAATGATTAAAACATGTTTCTATATATATGGTAGAGGTTTGGATTGACAGTAGACTCTATCCAATATATTTTATCTCAATTTTTTAGGCTCTTGGGGTGGTAGTTACATCCCATTATTGAATAGGTTTGTGTATTTTAAAAAATAGCACTCCTCAATTTTAAATGCGCACTCTTTTCCCCAACTTCTTCACACCTCTAAATCCCATTTGCTCAACTGAAACTAAAAAACACTCTATTAAATATTCATAGAAACATTATAGTGGTTATGAATTCCCAAAATACAAACCATATGGTCCTTAAGAAAATAACCAAAGGGGGCTTTTTAAGATAAGGTATGCATATTAACAAAGTAATTTCGTCATTATTTCTTCTCTTTAAACCAGTTAATAATGTCAGAAAACATCAATTATATTAAAAAAATACCATATATTGTAATATGTTATTATGATAAAGGAAATACCTATATCCATCTTCTATTGCATCAAATGGAAAATTAAACCATCGATCGGGTGTATGGAGGTCTATCACCTCTCAAACGGATGTAACTCGTCTTTCATTAAAGCATCTCATGGTTGGATATAATGATAGATATATTTTAAATATATATAATAATTATGTAATTATACTTTCTGAATTAAAATAAAAAATATAACAAATTACTTTCCATCTCGTTTAAAATATGATAACATCTTCCATGTATGTGGAAGACTATAACCTCCAGACGTGATAAGACTTTTTTTCACATACCCATTACATGGATGGTAATATTGATAAATGTAATGAATATAAGTGAAATATATTACATGATAATTATTCATTAATACTAATATATCTCCCATTTACTTACACTAACACCCAATAATAAATTTTATCATCACTCTTGGGTACAAATTTCTTGTTGTCTTATTGAATTTATTTGATTTATTTTCACTGTCTAATTTTCAAGAATTTTTCTAAATAAAATTATATTGAAAATAATATTTATCAAATTAAAATCATTATTGAAATGACATAAAAATTTCCTTTGTTCGATATTCATAATATTCATGAAAATAATTGAAGAGAAAATATGGAAATTAATATAGAATAAAATAATTATAACGAATGATTTATAACAAACATGGGAATTTTTTTTGAAAGGATCATATATGAAATTATACATATTAATATTGTTTTAGTATAATTTATTAAAATTATTTAAACCTATATATATGAGGTTAATGATCACTCATCTAAAGGAAATCCTAAGGCAAGGAATTTCATCTAAATTTCCACTCCATTGGGACTTATTCTTAATTATACCTCAATTTATTTATATGTGGTGTACATACATCCCCATTTAGAATATTTTTATTTAAATATTAACATAATAATAAATTAGAAAAAAACATTATATTTAATATGGGTTTTGACTAAATTATATAGATTTTATATATATAGTGTTTATTTTGAAAGTTATTTGATTGACATGAAAAATATTGATAAAACTATATTATTTAAAGAATATGGATAATTATTTATAAGTAATTCCATCCATGATTTATGTATATTATTATATTTATTAGGAATTATTTTTACATGTAGTTAGGTGTGTGTGTAGAAATTATATATCCCCTCAATGCATTGATAGGTCTCATGATAGAAATATGTTAGAAGAATGTTGTGTGGTATTACGCATAGTTTTAAACTATCATGGTAATGGTATTTATAGTATAGGTATCTTGTTTCCATATATAAAAAATGTAACACAAGGATATTTCTATGAAATTTATTTTTGAATAATTATATTTCATTCATATATTTCAATGAATGAAAAAACAAGATTAGACAAATCGAGAAATATTATAGACTTGTTTTAACATAGCAATTAAATTACCTATATTAAATATGAATATCTAAATTATGAAATAAGTATAAATGTAAAACTCAATATTAATGTATTGGTATTTAATTGAAAAATGATTAGACTATTTTTAGTAAGTCGCTTTAATCTGAAAAAAATACATTTTATTAAAAAATGAGGTTTTTCTTATTTTTATGAAAGGTTATTAATTTCATGAAATATAAAGAATCTAAAAAAATTATTTTTTAATTCATAATGTAAAATTTATGTAAAAATAATTTTTTATATTTTTTTTAAAAAAATTATAGGAATCGGGTAAATATTGATTTTTATTGAAAATTCTATATTCATAAAGTGTATTTACAAGGGAAAATTTGGTTCTTGATTAGTTTTAAATTTTGATTAGTTAATATTTATTTAAATAATAAAATTATTGTTTTTAAATTGAAAATATAGCGGAATTTATTATAAAAACATTATATAGTTTGAAAAGGGAAATTTTTAGAAAAAACCATTTTTTCATGGTGTTTTATGGGTTTTATATGAAATTAAATTCTGAAAGATCTATTTTTTAATACTTAAAAATAGATTATTTTTTATTTAGTAGTTAATATGTCCCTATTTTATTTACAATATATGGAGTATGCTTGGAAAGTTATTTTACAAAGATAATTGGTAATATTGGTTAAAAATAAACTGAAATAGACTATAACATGACCCAAAAATGTAACCAACTTTTGTTGATTTATGTTATTTCGACACTTAAAACTAATGTATTGAAATTTAGTTTTTGAAGGACACTTTTCAATGAAAATGACTTATATATTATTTAAATCAATGAATGTCACAAAATGTCTGTTTCTTAGTCTTAAATATGTCTTATGTATCCAAATGGTAATATATGTTGGATATTAAGGACTATAAGATTCTATGTTCACCTAAAATGACTTATTTTATCGAAAAAAATCATGACTTCTGGGGACCCTTGGAAGATATAATGATGATTATAATATTTTATTAAATGAAAAGGCAGTGATGTAACATTTATGATACTAAGAACTATATTATTTTAAAGATAGTGTTATATATAATATATCATGGAATATAAATTTAATTTGGAAATATAAATTATTTTTTATTATAATGGTACTTTAATTTCAATTTTTAGTGAATAAATATGTATCTTAATTAATTAGACAATTATGATACAATTAATAATCAATTAATGAAACAATAGAATAAATGACAACAAAAATCATCAAAAAAATGTGAACTAATTAAGGTGATCACATAACTTTATATATGTTTATGAAATAGAATGGGTGTATTAAATAAATTTGTTTGTTTTATATATTTTTATTGATTTTATTAAAGTCAATTTCACAAATAGTTTCATAATTGAAAATAATTATATTTTATCAAAATATTATTTTATTGATTATTTTAAAAAACATGAAAAAGTCATTAAAAATAAAATTTAATTATGAAATGGTCAAAACATTCAAAAATATTTCATTTACGGTTTAGTTGACATCACATAAGAAAAAATTACAACATTTAATATTGAAAAATTTGTTACCATAGTTAAATTTATTAAAGGTTAACTATGAAATAAGAAAAATTATAACATTTAAAATAACACTTTTTATTATCATGAATATAAATATAAGTCCATTTTGTGGCATTTTAATGTAAAATTTATTTTTCATAATTCAATCCCTTGAAAAAAATCCAAAAGTTCCTCTCAACAAAATTATAAAAGGACACGTCCTCCATCACTTATTAACATCACTTGTTTCAATCAATATTTACCATCCCCTGATAATGTATCTTATAAACATATGTGGAAACATTTTAGAGGTTCTGGTATTTTAGAAATACCAACCATATTTCCCATTAATGTATATCTAAATGATACATTTAATATAATAGATAATATCTCTAACTAGTCACTTTATTTTTCTACTCTTAATTTTCCTACTCCAAATCTAAAATAATTATCAAAAATTAATAAATTAATTATAAAAAATATTTTTTAATTTTATTAGTATTATTAAAACACCATTTACAACCTCTTTCCCAACAAACCATATGTTACTGTATTTCTCGTTCATACATAGGGATTACCCTCTCCACATAGTGATGAAAATCATTTTTCACCACCATCTTATTTGGATGGGTATTAAAATAGTATTAGTTATTATATATTGTGTTCATATTAAAATTATCCCTCAATAATTATAATATCATTTCCACCTTATCATCAACCAATAATTAGAGAAATCACAATGTTGCGCATACATACATAAGGATTACCATCTCCCCGATGTAATGTAATTATTTCTCTCTTGTATTACACATGGATGGAAATAATTATTATTGTTATTAACAAATATGATATAAATTTATAATAATTATTATTACAGAAATGTGTATTATTTTTTACATTTCTTTAATTTCATTAGATGAAAAATCGAAACAAAGTTCATGAATATGTATGGCTTATCATCTTCATAAATTATGTAATTGATTTTTCTATCCAGTAATTAAATGAATAATTATTATATATATTTTCTATATGATGATTAATATTATGGAAATTAAGAGATCAAGATCAATGTATTAGGACCAATACCTCTAAATTAAAACTTGTTTTGAAAATGATGTTGTTATCATCCAAAATGGAGATTTTAATAATAAATTATTAATAAGTGTGATATAATATGTTATAAAAAATGATACAAGATATGATTGATGAATGGTTATAAATTAAATTTAAAAAGAAATATTAAATATTATACATGAATATTGATTTTGGAAAAATACATTCAATACCAAAGGTAACTGGTTTTTGCCTCTCTTTATTATCTATGGGATGCAATCCTTATACAATACATGTTTTATTTTTTTTATATTCCTACCATAAATAAATTTTATAAGAAATATTCTGAATATTAGGGTATTTATGTATCCTTATAATTTACATTCTTTTTTGGGGAATATCATTTCACTCATTACAAAGTGGTAATGGTTAATTTCATAATATCATCTTTATTTGGACTGTTTATCTTTATTACACATATGGTTAATATTTCTCTTCCATTTCTATGTTTTGAAAAAATTCCTTTGAAAATATTTTTATAATTCACATAAAATTATTTGAGTTCATTTTTACCAATTTTATACTTTTTAATATATGGTTTGACAAGAATATCTTTTTTCATTTTCAAAACATGGAACATTGTGAATTCATTGTAAAAAAATACAAAACTAATAGATTTTATCTTATACATCATGACTGTATTTTCATAATTTGAATATTTATTAATATAATCGAGCATCCATTAGAAACATACAAGGTTATCTTCCATGAATATTTATTCCATTGTAATTTCATTAATTTGTTTTAAAAAAAATTGTTTTCAAAAATAAAGTATATTTCCCATATGATTTATTTCATGTGGTAAAAAAAATCAATTTCTTTTTATTAGTTTTTTTTACATATGTTTTTCTAGGTTGTGATACAAGGATAAATTCATATTATTTCGATGACTTATTTGTGTTTATGAGGGATTGTTTTTTATGAATTCAATTTCATTTCCATGATTAATGTCATGATGAAGTTTTTATGAAAGCCATTTATTTTATGGGATCTGATATGTTGAATGATTTATATTCTCATGAATTATATATCAATGTATTTAATTATGGGAATAGTTGGACCTATTTCTCCACTCAATGCATTGGTTCATTATTTATATCTCATTAAATCGAATGAATTAGAAATAAGAGTGAACTCAGTTTAGTAAGGGACTTTGCATACACTAATAATATTGGGTTTGAACTGTGAATATAATGCGGATTTGGGGAGTGATCCCCATTAAATATTATTGTTTCGGAAAGAGACATGACTTCTAAGGAAATTATTTAATATGCATATATAATAGAAATAATTCTATTTTCTATACATATTCAATTCTCTCATGGATCATGTTCATGTATGAGTTATGTATTATCAAATGTCAGGGGTTCTTACAAGAATTGAGATTATGAAATATATTAAACATGTTATGATTTTAAAAATATGTGTTCATGTTTTTATATCCTTAGGGTTTTTTTCTTGATATCTCCATAATATTACCTAATTGAACATCTTAGATCACCCTTTTCTTATGTTTGTTCTCAATAGCATATGAAGAATTATTTTAGTATGTATTCCAATAAATATTAAAAAGTTGGAAGTTCCCTATGGTGGATTTTGAAGATCATTTATTAAATAATTATATTTTGTATAAAATATTTATAGATTATAATACGTTAAGATTATGTAATGGATTATATTTTTATCTATTTAAATAGGTTTATTATCTATGTATGAAAGTATTTGAATATTATAGTTGGTATTATTGTAGGCTTTAGATTATATTTTGGAATTATGGTTACAAAAATTTCATGAAGACATTGGGGAATGTACTAAGTGAAAGAAAAAATCATATTGTTTTAATACTAATCGTAAATGACCTAGGTTAAAATGATTGTAAAATTTATTAAAACATACATAGGTTTAATGAATTAAATATCATTTACATGATTATTTGGTTTTGAAACAATTATTAGTGTTTCCCACACTCTAATTTTTGGTTTTAGTAAATGTATAAAACCCGAGGGAACTGTTTTAGTGATAAATGATATGATAAATGAAATAATTTCCCTCCCATGAAACTAAATGTAGTGGAAGAAGTAATGATAAACCTTATTTTCTTGATCCCATAAATTTTACAACATATTAACCATTCTATAACACAAATTGGCAATGGATGGTAGAAAATTATTTTGAGTCCTTCAAGAGTAAGTGCGTTTATATTTTAAATGGGTATTCTGATCCACTAAGGGTATATTAATGGATTAGTACCACCAAAAATATATATTCTATAATCCAATGATCAAAGAATGAGAAACTATCTTTTATGTATATTATTTAGAAGGTTATGTGTATTATATGTGGAATATTATAAATAATACAAGGGAATGTTTTGAAATTGGATCCACATAATGGGATGAGTCCAAGAACCTAAATTCGAATATACATGTAATTGTGTCCTTTGTTTGAAACGGTGAAGGAATTCTCTTTGTTAATTAAAAATTCTTTTTAATTTATTGGAACCTATGAATAGAATTTTTCAATACTTATGTGATATGAATCTTGTATTATCATCCCACCTGAATGTAAGGTGATTGATTCATCAGTGTATTGAAATGAATTCTCTAAAGGATGTTTTCCATATTGGACTTTAGTAGCTATGAATAAATAACTTTGTGTTCTATGATGGTGTAAATAGAGTTTGGAGTTATGTATCAATATCATGGTTTTGATATGTAAAATAATGGTGATTTAAAATGCATATATAACAACCATAGTGAAATGATGTGATTTTTCATTATTTTATATGTGTTTGAAAAAGAATGGTAAAAATTTCCTTATGGGGACTGGTAAATTATTAATTTTTTGAAAGGTAATTCATTAGGAAAAGTAATTCGGAATTAATGGGAAAATATATTTGATGATGAGAATAGAGGGAAGGATTCACTGAATTCAACCCCACACATTAATGCCTCATGTGTACTGAAAATGTGTCGCATGGTAATAAATTAAAAATAATAAGGGTTAATAATGACGATCGATGTCAAAAAACCCCATAAAATAAAATGAAAAGGGAAATATATTGTCATTAATATTGGAGAAATGGAGTACAATAAATAAGTGGTAGAAGGGTTGAGTTTTTATTTATTGGATTTAAAAAATAATGTTGTAGAAGTAGTTTCATGTTATTACGGACCAAGGAAACATGTAAAGATTACTCCAATATATTTTTCAATAATAATTTTAAATTATATGTTGAATGGTATTGGTAATGATGAAAATTTGATGAGGTTGTGTTTTCAAAGAACACATTATTAAGGGAATGAAAACCCTTAATATGTACATGTTTTTGGGATAATGACATAAAGAGATGTTTTATTGATATAAAATGAATGGGATAGTATTTATGACATTATAATCGATAGGTAATAAGATAAAATATATGGTTTATGATATCACGGATTGAGTTTATGGAATTTTTTCAGTTATTGAATTATTATAGAGTTAATTGTTGTAATAATGCTTGTTTTCACTATGGTTTTTTTGTCATTCTAGTTATTACCATGATTCATGAAAATACATGATAATAGTCTCCACATATTTATATTATAAAAATTAACAACTATGTCAAGAGGTTTGGGGGATAAATTATTGGATGATTTTTTGGAATTTAGAGACATTCATTAGAATGTATGGGATTCTATTCATTTGGAAGGATAATCAGGGTATCCTTTTATGAAAATTAATAAGTTGATTTTCTGGAATTGTTATATAGATTAATGTATTACCTAACCATATAATTATTTATACATATTTGATAACCTATACTCACTATTTTTTAATAAGGAGAACTAGAGATATAATGAAGGACTTATCAACCCATTATAGATCTTATGATCCACTACTTCTTTAAGAGTTATAATAAAGCTTCATTTCAGGGGGTAAGAGATAGTACAAAAATTTATAAAGGTAAAAACAAACAGTGATATGGTACTTATTAAATTAAATCATGAAATTTTATATACTCAATGTATTATGGGCTATATTTTCATCCAATTATCATCGTTTTTTATGATCCGAATTAAATTTTTCATAAATAATTAGTCTATGGACTTTTGTCCATTAACATTATATTGACCATATTCTATATCACTCAATATTTTTACTTGGTGATTAGTTTTCCTTTCTAAATAATTATTTTAATTTATTTCTTACCTAGAAACCTAGTTGATGATTACATCTTGTAACCTTTATGTTTTTAACAATCTAGTTTTAATGATTTTTTTATTATATGATTTAGGTTGTCAGTTTCTCAGAATATATTATCAAATTTTAAAACCACTGATAACCAAGAATAAATTCAAGGATAATTCAATTTATTGGGGGTTGAATGTTATAGCAAAGTATTTTTATGTAATGGAATTTCAAATAATTTAGTTTCATTGATTGATAATATTTCATGAAATAGAAAGTCTAGATGAACTATTAAATTTTTTATGTCAATCATAACATATATATTAAGATTTTAGGAATAAATAGGAAGAATAAAATATGAAATAAATATAAATTTTGAAATTCAATATGATTGTATTGGTATGTTCATTGAAAAATCATCACACATTTTCAGTAAGTCGCTTTATTCTTCAAAAACAAAATTCTAAAAAAATATGTCACTCTTATTATTATAAGTGAATATTAATTTCTATAATTAAATAAGAATTTATTGAAAAAAAATAATTTCATTTTTTAATTGAGAATATTAAAATTATCTATTATTTTTTTATAATTTTCATAAATTATTTAATTTTCATGGAATAGTTAATATACTAATTTTTATTGAAAATTTTATTTTTAGTAAATGTATTTACCTATCCAAATTCTTTTTTGGATTACATTAAATTTCATAGTTATTTAATATTTTTTTAATATAATCAAATTATGATCTTTAAAATGATTTAATAAATGAATTTATAAAAAACAATTTATGATTCAAAAGTTTAATTTTTTTAAGAAAAAATATATTCTGGAATATTTTAGAATTTATTTTAAATTAAAATTCTTAACATATTTATTCTAAATTTTTAAAAATTGTTTCCCTATTAGGATTCATAAGGACACAATGTTTTAAATATGTTGCTTTTTTGGCCAATATGAATAGAAACAGTTTTGTAAAACCCAAAAATTCAATGTAATTTTTTTTAAATTATTTGCAATTATTAAGAATTTGTGAAAATTTATTGTGTGTGATTCCAAGGCCTAGGATGCTCAGAATGAATTTATGAAATTTTTTAAAGGTTTGTTATGTAAACATGCGGGCGGCGTTTTTTATCTTTTGAACAGGTGCATGGATTAAAAAACTGAGGGCACCATTGAATCCAAATCACCAAGATTCGGTTAAGGGAAGTTTCACTTAAAGAATAGTAGGTCTGGAGAAATAGTTAAATTTTGGACATTTTAGAAAAATATGAAAATAACTTAACAAGTTATTTGATTTATTTTTCTCCAACAGATGAGGGGAGGTGGTGGGGACTGGTTAATTGTCAAGCCAACGGAGCTCAGCCAGTGTCCTGTAGAAGAAGCGATAGTGCGACACTGGCATTGAGGCGCCATTGAACAACACTAGTGGTGGGAGAGCAGTGTCATGAGGCACTGCGGTGGTCAAGTAGGTGGCTAGTAGTGGCTGGCCATGGAGGTGGAGGCGGCGCACTGTCATGTGCTACGCTGAAGTGAGCAGCAGCGATGCAGGGGACTAAATCCCTATAGGTCCTGTGGGTGATGAGGCGGTGCCACCTCATGCCCCCAATAACGGAGTAGAATGGATCTTTTGAGCCCTTCTGGAGCAGTGGACCTAGAGACCCCAAGTGGGTCTCGTCGGCCAGTAGGCCGGCCCCCCAGCGGGCCACACTCGGCTTGTGGGCCTAGCCAATCCACTGCTCAGTGGGCCAAGCCCACCGTGGCATAGTCCAATCGGGCTCGTTCAGTCCCAGACCAGTCTGGGTAGGCCCAGGCCGGGTTGGGCTTGGCCGGTCCGATCGGGTCAGATCAGACCTGGACCCCTCTTGAGCCCAAAATGCTTAAAAGGCCATATATTTCAAACCAAACATCTGTTTGTTAAACCGTCTATGGTGATTGGATCCTTGGAGAGAGACAGTCCTTTTTACATACTCCACTTGGATTTTAGAGAATGGTAATGTATTGTCCAGTTGGATCATGCTTGAATTTAACTGGGCCCTAAGCACAAAAATGCTTATAACATACAGACCGGGCGTCCGGTTGATGCACCGTCTATTGAGTTGGAACCCTTTGGACGTCACAGATCATCGAGTTACTTATTTTTGGGACTTCATTCTAGTTGAAATATGATTGATGGATTACGGAGTGGGAATCTAGTGGCTGGAAGTGAGGATGAGGTTGGAGAAAAATCATATGGAAGTTAGTACTGAGTGATCATATGTGGGTAAGCACCATGTGAACCTCTGTGGATCAGCACTGAGTGATCTTGTGTGGATCAGCAGTAAGCAACCTGACGAGGGCCATCCATTGATCGGACCATGATGGATCAGTGACATACCGATTCAATGTGGGTCAGATCCTATAAGGGCCAGCACTCAACGATCTTATTTGGGTCTGTATATACCGATCATGTGTGGGTCAGATCCTGTGTGGGTCTTACGAGGGTTAGTACCTATCAACTCTAGGTGGGTCAGATCCTATGTGGGTCTTTCCAGGGTTAGTAACTATCAACTCCAGGTGGGTCGGATCCTGTGTGGGTCTTGCAGAGGTTACTACCTATCGATCCAGTCTTGGTCAGACTCTATATGGTCAGGAGTAGTGCCTCTTGACAAAATAATATGATCTAACATCACAACTAATCATTTGTACTTTTGTGCTTTACATATTCCTCGTTTGAGATGTGTCTATTTCTTTGTGCTTTTTTATTGGGATCATGATTTTTGGTTTTTCATTATGGAAATATGAGAGACCTTTGGTAGCCTCGGGTTCCCTACTAGGTATTATTATAATCACCAATGAATGGGCTTTTCCTAAACCTTATTGTGTCTTGTTCAGATGACGAGTAGCTTGGATGAGACATGAGAGAGCCCGGCTAGGAGGTACATGGAGATGATTGGCTGATGTGGAGAGCAGTGGATACAAGTTGTACCTACCCTTCAACTAGGATCATTGGTGGAAGATACCAGTAGTTAATCTCTATTTTCCATATGTAGTTGTACCTTTCATTTGTTCTTTTATTACGGCCCATTAAAATTCAGTATTGACCTTTACTACTATTTTTTTACTTTGTTGTTGTATGTTTTTGTGTTCTTGGATTGTGTGTTTATACAGGTTTAAAAGCAACACCTTCCTGTTTTAGGGATATTCCATTCCAGTACAAGTACCAAACCCCTAGGGGATGGGTTGCCACAAAGTGGTATCATAGGATTCGGTTCTACTGAAGAACTAGCACTCTGGTCCTTCTAATGGAGTAACAGTGTTAAGTGTTTGTAGGGTGGTTTTTAGTTCAGGGAGTCTAGTGTTGGTGCGACGACCGACATATCCATACACCAGGACCCTGAATTCTGATTTGTGACTCTGGGCATGAAAACACTAATTGTCTGTTTTTTGGAAATGATTTTCTTTGATCTCTTTTGAGTCATATCACCAGTTATAACTTATTGAACATGGTTCACTTGTTTCTTTTTAGGGTTTCAACACATAGATATCCATCAAGGATCCCCAATAGAGTACAGGATGATGTCCCACTGAGCAATGAGGCTATGTTCATATCCCTTTTACTATGGTTTCACCTTCGGGTGGTGCACTAGCAGCACCACAACCCGTTGAGAAGCAGATTCCACTAGCCACATCAGTATATAGTGCATGGAAACTGAGCATGTTGCATGAGTTCCAGAGATAGAGCCCTCTGAGGATTCGAGGTGAGATAGATCCCCAAGTAGCTGAGGACTGGATGGAGGCTGTGGAAAGATTATTTCGCTCGGTTGAGACACAAACAAAGCAGATGGTTATCCTAACCTATATCCTTTTCTAGGGCATAGTAGGGAGATTGTGGAGCCTGATGATCTAGTCACATGATGAGGCAACCCTCACCTAGACATACGTTGAGAGCCTCATAAGGTAAGAGTTAGTTCGAGTGACACTACGCTCAGTGCTTATCCAGGTGAAGCTACACTTACAGCAGGGAATTATATCAGTGGCCCGGAACTCGGTGAGATTAACTGACCACACACGCTACTCCACCAACATGGTATGAGACCCATTATTCAGTGCCCGGACCATTGAGTATGGTCTCTGGAGAGAGATCAGAGCATCGATGATATCATTGAATATCGCAACGCATTATAGAGAGATCATGTGAGCACTATCGGTGGAGAGCTTCATAGCAGAGCAGGAACAGATGGTGTGAACCACCACCAGATGAAAGGTAGCCGAATCAAATGTAGGAGACAAGAGACAGATGATGCTGAGGTCTAAGCAGGCCAGACCCACTGGTGGATGACCCCGGGATGTAGGTTCGGATGTTTGGAGATCGTGAGGCAGAGAAGGTCAGCTGGGAGGCAGACTATGCTTCATGTGGAACGGGGAGGGACACATGGCTCGCAACATCCCAACCCAGTTGTACTGAAATATTAGAATATGGTTGATGGGCTACTGAGGCAGAGGTGGAGTTTTGATATTAGAGTTCCACAGGGTGGAAGATGAGGCAGAAGAGCTGGCCGTGAAGCAGGCGGTCAGTGGAGATTTGAGGTTCTATTGCCACCACCACCAAGAGGTCCACCCCGAACACATGGAGCATGTGGACAGGGGTGATGATAGGTAGAGTAAGTAGAGTCATATGACAACGGTGCATTAGAGATGATTAGAGGTACGATCTATGTTTATTCAACCCAAGATGCAGTACTTATAGACACAGGTACCTGTCACTCTTTCATTTCCACGACCCTCATTCAGAGCCTTGAGATTCTGATGGTGTCGTTTGCTCAATACTAGTTATTAGAGACTCTTATTGGATAATATTTAATGATTACACACTGGTTTAGGCAGTTTGATCTCAATCTTGGAGGCGAGAGCTTTGACTGGGATCTCCTAGTAGTGGCATTGAGGCCTTACGTTGTCATCTTGGGTATGGACTGGCTATCCATAGTCCATGCTCAGATCTACTATTTTAGGTGCAATGTGTGGTGTGTCCATGAGGATGGGATCAGGTTTACCTTCAAATACAAGAAGGTAACATTTGCAGTAAAAGATGGACTACATTGGAGGAGGGTGCAGCAGATTAGACATCATTTAGATGGCCTTACCCTAAGATAATTTGACATAAGGAGTCCAACTTATACTGCATTGGTGGACTAGTATGCTAATTTCATTTTACTGATTATGTATCGGGACTACCTCCACATAGATAGGTAGACTTCTACATCAAAATGTTCCTTAGAATGGAATGATATCTTTACCATCATATCATATCGCACTGATGGAGCTTCATAAGTTTCAGTTATAGTTGGAGGACTTTCAGGGGAAGGGGTTCATATGGCCTAGTGTTTCCCCATGTGCATCCCTGATTTTATTCTCCAAGAAGCCAGATTAAAGTGTGAGGCTTTGTGTGGATTATCAGCACCTTATCCAGGTGACCGTGATAAAATATTATCCACTCACGAGGATTGATGATCTCTTCGACCTGCTAATGTAAGCTTAATGGTTTCTGAAATAAACCTCAGATCAGGTTATCACCAGCTCAGGGTATAGGAGAAGGACATATTAAATATAGCCTTCAGATGTCATTATGACCATTACAGGTTCATAGTGATTTATTTTGGAGTGACCGACACTCTATCAATTTTCATGGGGCTCATGAATTGGATCTTTCAGCCATACCTCGATCATTTTTTGGTGGCCTTCATTAATGACATCTTGATATTATCGGCACCAGAGGAGGATCATGCCTCACACCTACAGATAGTTTTGGATACTCTGTGAGAGAACCAACTTTATTAAAAGATCTCGAAGTGATAGTTCTTGAAACGGGAATTCCACTTCCTGTGGAATATTATCTTGGAGGATGGAGTTGCAGTGGATCAAGAAAATATAGGGGAAATTCGAGTTTGGGAGCCACCCAAGAGTGTGATCAAGGTGGAGAGATTCCTAGGATTAGCTGGGTACTACTGGATTATTGTACCCGACATTTCTTGAGTTGTGGCAACCTTGTTAACTTTGACAAAGAAGAGATAGCCCTTCATATGGATGGAGAGATACTAGCAGAGTTTTTAGGAGCTTAGGAAGAGACTGACGAGTGCCCCTAGTTTGAGGCTACCAGAAGAAGGAATTGGGTATGTATTCTACTACAATGCATCAGGGAATAGAATAGTTTATGTCCTGATGTAAGAGCAATAATTGATCACCTATGGATCACAGAAGTTGATACAACATGATTATAACTATGCAACCCATGACCTTGAGTTAGATGTAGTGGTATTTGGGCTGAAGATGTGGAGACACTAATTTATGGGTGAATGGTTTATTGTTTATATTGATAACTAGAGTCTCAGGTATATATTCTCATAGAAGGAAATGATCCTGAGAAAGTGTTGATGGATAAATCTCATCTAAGACTATGAATTTGGGATAGTCTATACTCCTCGGAAAAGGAATGTAGTAGTAGATGCCCTCAACAAGCGGTCTGGCCAACAATTACTATGTGAGGTGATAGAGAAGGTTACCATGTTTTAGATATCCTTTGTGGAAAAGGATGGAGCAGCTTAACTACAGTATATGACTGTCACTCCACCAATTCTTCTGCAAGATCAGGAGGCACAACTTGTAGACGTTGACTGTGAGGCCTGACGTGCTTAGATATCCTTAGGACATGATCATGATAGATTTTAGGTAGCTAGGGAGCATGAATTCCTCTTCAGAGGATGAACTGTGGTACCAATGATGATTGAAGAGGGGTTGTTGAGGGAGTTCCACACATCCCCTTTGTAGGTAAATCCAGGAGTAGCAAGGATGCACCAGGACCACTGACATCAGTACTGGTGGCCAGGGATGAAGAAAGTTGTGGTAGAGTTTGTATTCTGATGCCTCACTTGTCAATAAGTGAAAAATGAGCATGAGGTAACATCGGTCTTAGCTCAGCCACTTGTGGTACCATAGTGGAATTGGGATGTTATCTCCATGGACTTCATTATAGGGCTACCATGTACATCCAGGGGCCACGATTCCATCTGGGTGATAATTGAAAAAATCACCATGTCGGCCCACTTACTACCCATCCAAGAGTAGGGATCATTAGAGAACATGAGATTCTTATATGTGTAGGAGATAGTGCGACTTCACAGAGTACCATCAACGATCATCTCAGATCACGACACACGTTTTACATCCCATTTATGGAAGGGACCGCAGGAGGTGTTCAAAACTCAACTAAGCTTGAGCATCACCAATCACCCTCAGACAGAAGGTCCGATGGAGCATAGGAAACCGACACTTGAGGACATGCATTGTGCTTGGGTCCCTAATTTTTTTCATAGTTGTGAGGACCACTTTCCAGTGCTGGAGTTTGCATAGAACAATAGTTATCACTCCACCATCGACATGGCTCTATTTGAGGCCTTGTATAGGGGGCCATGAAGATCACCTCTTTGCTGGACAAACCCAATGGGGTCATTACTTATGGGTCCATGGTTGGTATATGCTACTATAGAGAATGTGCAGGTCATCCAAGAGAAGATGAAGACTACACAGAGATGGCAGAATACTTATACCGATAGTAGACGGAGACCCTTGGAGTTTTTGGTTGGGGACCATGTCTTCCTATGGGTCTCACCTGATGAGGATTATAGAGGATTGGCTATGGTAGAAAGATATATATGAGGTTCACCGGACCTTTTCATATCATCAGCTGAGTAGAAGAGGTGGCATACCATCTAGCTCTTCCCCCCATAGATGCACCGTTTGCATAATGTTTTCTACACGTCACAGCTGAGGAGCTACACACATGATCCATAGAACTTTATCAACTGGGGTGAGCGGGACATCAATGATGGGGTGACATTTGTGGATTTCCTAGTACAGTTAGAGGATTGATAAGTTCAGGGCCTTCATGGTTGGTTGATTCATATGGTGGAAGTTCGCTGGTAGCACGAGAATTTCTAGGAGAGCCCATGAGAGCGGGAGTCTCAAATACATGCTCAGTACCCCCATTTTTTCCATTTTTTGTTGTATCATTCAGGGATAAAAATCCCTATGTAAGGGAGAATATAAAGGCCAAAAAATTCCATGTAATGTTTTTAAATTATTTGGAATTATTAAGAGTCTTCTAAAATTGATTGTGTGTGATTCTGAAGCCCGATGTCCCCGAAATGAATTTCGGAATTTTTTTTAAAGGTACCATCAGTTAACATGTAGGTTGAGATTACTATATTTTAAAGTGGTGCTCGGATTAAAAATATTAGGGCAACATTGAATCTGCAGTGTCGAGATTCACTTAGTGGAAGCTTCACATCAACAATAGTAGGTCGGGATAAAAATTTAAATCATGGACTTTTCAGAAAAATAATAAATTAACATAAAATGTTATTTTATTTATTTTTCTCTAGTGGATAAGAGGTGGTGGTGGTGACGAGTGCCTTTTCATGCCCATTAATGGATTTACTCTCCTTTATTTGTAACTGCACCATTGGAGAATTAAGAGGTTCATTCATTAAATAAACCTCATTAATTTCTAAGTGTGTTACTCACCTTTTCCCCAACTATTTATGTGAGGGTTGGGGTGGAGTTCTGACAAGGATTCACCAAGAAAGGATACTCTGGTGAAGTGATGTAATTTCTTCCTCAAACGAAGGGAAAAATCATTGGTGTTAAAGATTTGGGATCGACAAACGCCGATGACCTCACTCTGAAGGCGACTCTCCTTCCGCCAACGACTGTGATACCTCTAACTGTTCTCGAGGTAGGGGTATTAATTTAATTCCTAAAATTCCCACATTTCATGTCCAAATTCTTGAATTTGTAGAGGTCGATGCTCTGAATTTTAACAAGGTTTACAATTATTTTTAATGTAATGTATAATTTACCCCCACTAGTTATAATGCTAACGTGGAGGGAACCTGCCAAACAAAAGCACAGACCCTCCACCACATTTATTTCATTGTGTTTTTCAGAGGAGGGTTTCTCCCACTTGACAAAACCTTGAAACCGAGAGGTGTGCAATGATGGAGAGATCTCTAGAGGAGTGTAGGAACATCTAAAAGGAAGAACGGACCACCGGAGCTCACCCGGTGGCTCGTGGAAGAAGCGCTGGTGACCGAAAGTAGTGGATGAGGGTGGTGTCTAGAAATCACAGATAGCGGTGGGAGAGCAGTGTCACTTGGTGTTAGGGAGGTCAGACTGGCAGCGTGGAGTGATCAGCCGCAGAGGTGGAGGCGGCGTACAGTCGTGCGCCGTGCCGGAGGGAGCCACGGCTCGATGCCATGGCGATGTAGAGTTCCCACTCCCTATGTGTCCGGTGGGTGACGAGGTGGAGTTACCTAGTGCCACCAATAAAGGATTCGTTCAAGAGTAGTGTACTGTGTGACCCTGCGTGGGTCGTGCCAACCAGCAGGTCGGACTGCCCGTCGGGTCGGGTCGGTCCATGGTCCCACTGGCTGAGCCCGTTGTGTCCTAGGCCAACTAGGCCGGCCCAGGAAGTTTTGGTCCGGGCCTTGTCAAACCCAGACGGGGTCAGGTCGACATAATTCGTGTGGGCCATGTGGGTCCAACCAGTTCGGACTAGACCCGAACCCCTATAGGGATCATAAACACTTAAAAGGCCATATCTTACGAACTAGATGTCTATTTGACAAACCATCAACAAACCTAGGATCCTTGGAGTGAGACGGTCCTTTTTAAATATTCCAATTGGGTTTTTGAGAAAGTAGGAGTATGGACATGTTGGATCATGCTCGAATCCAACCAGGCCCTCAACACAAAAATTCCAATATCATACAGACTGAGCGTTTGGTTGAAAGGCGGTCTGTTGCGTTGGAGCCCTTATGACAAGACAGATCATTAGGTTACTTATTAGTCAGACTTCGGGCTGGTTGAAATATGACTAATGGATTGATGAGCAGTTATCCAAGAACCAAGCATTCTAGGAGTGGTAATGCAGTGGAAGGCAGTGAGTAGTAGATTAGATACTGATCATATAAAGATTAGTACTGAGAGATCCTATGTGGGTCAGCACCTAGTGATCGCGTGTGGATCTGTACTGAGTGATCTTGAGTGGATCGGTAGTATGCGACCCGATGAGGACCAGCCTTAGAGCAGCCCGTCGTGGACCAGCGACATACCAATCTTGTGTTGGTCAGATCCTATGTGGGTCAGTGCTCAATGATCCTATGTGGGTCAGTACATACAGATCATGTGTGGGTTAGATCATGTGTGGATCTTGTGAGGGTTTGTACCTATCGACTGTGGGAGGGTCGGATCATGTGTGGGACTTGCAGGGGTTAATATCTATCAATTCTGGGTTGGTCAGATCCTGTGTGGGTAATGTAGGGGTTAGTACCTATCAATCTCGTGTGGGTCAGACTCCGTATGGTCAGCAGAAAAGCCTCTTGATAGAATAATATGATCTAGATTCTCAACTAAACATATGTCCTTATGTACATTACATATACCAGGTTTGAGTAGTGTCTATTTCTTTGTGATTTTTGATTGATATCATGCTTCGTGGATTTCCATTGAAGAAATATGAGAGACCATCTGGGGTCTCAGTGTCCCTATTGGGGTATTGTTATACTCACCCCTGCACGGGCTTCACCCACACCCTGTTGTGTCATGTGTATATGACGAGCAGATCGGCTGAGACATGAGGGAGCTAACACCAAGAATTACATGAAGGAGATTGGATAACAAAGAGAGGAGTGGAGAAAAGTTATAACTACCATTCAAGTAGAATCCATAGTGGATGATTCCTAGAGCATTTTTCTATTTTTCAATTGTAGTTGTACCTTTCAGTTGGCTTTGTATTCTACCCCTGTAAATTTCAGTACACACCTTTTCTACTACAGATCTTCATTGTGGTTGTATCTTGTTGTGTTCATGGATTGTGTGTTTGTATTGGTTTAAAGTCAATGCCTTACCGTTTTAGAGATACGACTTTCCGGTGCTAGTCGCCAACCCCTGACATATGGAAGGCCGGCTGGTAGTTGTCATGGAACGGGCCCTGGGGGATGGGCCATGACAAGTAGTAAATTGTTGTACAATGTTAATGGTTAATGTAGGCAATTTAACTTAATAATAAAACAATAGAGACTATAAATCGAACCTAACACATTCTCAAATAGTTTTCTAAGAATTTTATTTGACACTTATCACTTAAGTATAAAATTTTGTTGGTTAGTTGATACGTTTATCTGAAAATGACTTATTTAATATTTAATGAAATGAAATTCAAAATAGGTCACTTTATTTGTCTAAAATATAACATATCTGTCCACATGGAGAATATGGTATGTTATGAATCAATATAAATGTCAAATTTTGTCTAAATATATTTTTTTAATGATAAAAATGTATTTATTGATTTTTGGGCCACTTTAATGTGATTATGATGTTAATAATATTTTAATTACTAAAAATTAATTGATGTCACATTCATTTCATTGATAAAAATTTCATTTTTTAGTAGTATTATCTAGAATATATCTTATAATTTAATTATTTTTTAAATAGATAAAATATTTATATACAACAATGTATTTTATTTTAAATATTTAGGGAATAAATATTTATCTTAAAAAATATCAAACTGATGAGATGGTAATTATTAAATTAATGAAACAATAAAATATATGATATTAAAAATATAAAAAAAATTTAATTTGAATTAATTAATGTTTTTCACTAATTATACAGCTCGTTATGAAATTTTATTGGAATAATAAATGATTTTTAATTATTTCAATTGTTTTATTGATTTTCATAAAGTTATTGAAATGAATAGTGTCAAAATTGAAAATAATAATCTTTATATAAATTATTATTTTATTAAATTATTTAATAAAATAGAAATTATTTAAAAATATACAGTGATTATTATATGGGTGAAAATGACATAAATATTACATTTGTGGTCCAATTTAAATCACATTGGTAAAAATTAAAAACTTTTAATTTTCATATATTTATTAGAATAATTAAAACTAAAACAGGTTAACTATATGTTAATCAAATTTATGTGGTTTAAAAAAATACATTGACTTTTAAAAAATATATTTCATTATGATATAAAAACCATATTGTATCTTAACATCTAATCTATGTCCATTTTCTGAATTTGGGTAGACAATTAATTTATTATAATTTAATCTTTTAAGAAATTCCTAAATGTACCCCTCTCTTCAATTATAAAAGGAAACACGCACCCTCGCCTATTAACACCACATTGAGCCTCTAGATTGATCATATCCAACTGTATTAACATCCATATAATCAATAAAGATGTTTCATTCTCCTAAAATAATTCCAAATATATATCTCTTTAAATGATATCTTAGAAGAAGAGGTAGTTGCTCTAACCGAACACATTCTTTTTTACAATCTACATTGAATCCTACAAATCTATGATTCATATCATAAAATACTAAATTCTGTATACTCAATATTATTAATTACTATTTTTATTTTTAAAACACCATATACACTATCTTTCCCATCAAATAAGAAGTGAATTTATCGCTCATATGTATATATGACTTTTTTTCTCACCATATCGATATGATTCATTTTTAATCATTGCAATATATTGATGAGTATTATTAAAATATTAGAAATGATATATTATAATTATAATATAATTATACATTTTTAATGAAAATATTATGTCGACCATTTCAACATCTAATCATTTGATAAATGATAACTTCACTTGTATGCTTGTATGGACTACCATCTACACAATGTGATGTGATATGTTTTCACTTATATTACAAATTTATGGTAATAATGTTGGTATTTGTGAAGATATATGATATATATATATAATAATTATTATTATGGAATTATGTATTATTATATACCTTTCATTCATTCCATTAGATGAAAAAGGGAAATAGTGTTAATACGTTCATACGACCTACCATCTGCAGTAATAGTGTAATTCAATTTTCTATATCTACATTCTATGAATGAGTTTAATTATGTACATAATAATTTTATTTTATTTTTATACCATTAACATATTTCTATAAATAATGATACTAGGATCATTGTATAACGATCAAGACTTTCGAATTGTAACATGTTTGGAAAACAAAGAAGTTATCACCCATAATAGTGATTTTTAAAAAAATATTATTAATAAACTTGTGATAAGATGCTATAGAAAATAAATTATATGGTAGAAATTTTGATATGGAATATATTTTTTATAAATTACAATTTCTTAGACATTATGTTTCAACATGAACAATTAAATTCAATACATAAGGTAAGGGATTTAAGTCTCTCTTTTGTTTCTGTAGGAAACAAGACTTATACACTACCTGTTTATTTCATGTGTTGTGTATAATTCCCATAAATTTATTTTATGAGTATTATCCTAAATATTATGGTCATTAATTTTCTTTATAATTATAACTATTTAATGGGATGTATGACTTGATTGATTATAATGTGTTAAGGGTTTATTTAAAAGTCACATCATTATTCAGGATGGTTTATGTTTATGATTGCATTGGAGAATATTTCTCTACCATATCCTTGATTCCTAAATATATGTTTCTAAGACATCTTTTAATATTCTTTTATAGTAATTTGATTTCATTTTTAACTGATTTTTACCTTTTACCAAACGGTTCGAGAAGAATATTTTTTTCTAAACAATTATCATTATGAATTTTTTGAAAAAAATAAAAATGGAATATTTTAACATATACGGAATGAGAGGATATTCCCAATTTAATGAAATATTAATATTTTATTACCTTACATTAAAACATTATAAGGATCTTTTCAAATAAAATTTTATTACTTTATAAATTCACATTTTCTAAAAAAATTCCTAATGGAATTGATATTTTCCTTAAGAATTATTTCAGGTGATATTTAAAAAAATTCATTATAAGATAAAATATTTTTATTTTAATTGTATTTTAATAGTTTATAATCTAAGGATATTTTTCTTTTTTTATCAAAATGATTTATGTTTATAATGGATTGATTTTTAAGAATCATGTTTATTTTATATTTGTAATGTTTTAATAAAATATTTATGAAACCCACTACATTTATTTCTTATGATATAATGAATAATTGTTTTTATGGACCCGATATGTCTGGTTTTAATTATGTGATGGGTGGAACCAATATCTCTCTCTAATTTAATGGGTAACGATTTATATCTCATGAAAAAGAAAATACTAAAATACGAAGTAAACTCGGTTTAGTAAGGTAATTTTTCTCTTATGACGGTCTTTGGGGGTGAATCTTAACTACTATGATTGTTTGGGAGTGAACTCACTACACAATGATAGTATGGGAAAGGATAATTGACTATTAATTCAATTATCTTTTATTCTTATGTGTTTTCCATACTTCCAGGTTTTATTCCATTTCAATTTTCACATGGATCATGTTCCTATATGATTCATGACTTATGAACTACCAAGATTGATTCCATGACTCAATATTGTGATATATATTATACAGGGTACGATTTTCAACCATTTAGTTCATGTTGTTACATATTTATGCTCAGGTTTCTCTAGATATCTCCGTTTTTTACCCTTATTGAGCATTTGAGGTTACACATTTATTTTATTTCTACACACATGGATATGAATAATGCTATTTAAAAGAAATACTTTGAAGTGTACAAAGTGGAAATATATATATCATATATGTTAATGATCTTTCATAAAATAATAATATTTTCCATCTAATATCAAATGACTCAAAGCATTTATAGTTATGGTGTAGATTATATTTTTATTCCTCTAAAATAATGTAATGTCTATATATGAAATGCTTTGGATGTAATAATGTTGTCTAATAATTAAAAAAAAAATCATTGGGGATTATATAATTAGTACTATCCATGATATTTTTTCATTGATATTATCTCATGATATATTTAATTCTTAGTTGATTTAAATAATCGAATCAACTTTTAGTTATTTATCTTGACATATTGATTATCCCTTATCCAAAAATAATTTTCATGTTATTAATTAAATGAAATTTTTTTCCATTTATATACCATTCTACATTGATTATACATTATTGATTTAATATAGAATCCATTTTCAATAACCCTAAATTATAATTTGGGATCACCCTTATTTAGTTTTTCTTCCCTAGGATATGAGGAATAATTCTTAGAATGAGGTTGAGGATTCAAAATGTTTCCCATTATTATGATTTGTATTTTGTTTCCCTATGTAGAGTGGGTGTCATATGTATAAATTGATTTCTATAAAATCTAACATAATTAACCCTTCTATAATTTACCACTCTTATCTATTCCAATTTAGTAATGTGGAAACAATCCATAGGTTACTCTAGCCGAGGTTGTTATAGTTGGTATATAATTAATATTAGTAGAAAACATGAAAAATATATTATAGAAAGAAATAGATTAGGGGATGTTACTATATGGTAGCTAATGATGATAGTTATAATATAACGTCATAAAATTTTTGCAAGGATGGTATTATGTTTTTTTATATCGAAACATTCATGTCTATATACTAAAGGTAGATTTGGTTCTAAAATAAATGTACCATGAGGTAATGTCTCTAAAAATGGAATGTGTGCATTGACATGATTATTACATTAGTTATGAAAATATACCATAATATGCAGTGGGTTTGATATTCCTGGTGGATTCTTAAGAACCTTAACATATTATTTACAAACCATTATGAAGGATTGGAATATAATGACACCCCCAATGTAATAAACTTAATATTTTTAGATTAATAATACATAATGATTTTAAATTTATGCTTAGTGTTACATTATATATAGAGTTGTATAGTACGATCTAAAATTCATATTTTTTTTGAGATAATCTAATTTATTCCATTGTTATGAAAATGAATCTAGAAAGAATAAGGTTATATAAATAGGTGGCCAATGTAGATATTTCCCTTCTATGTAATCCAATATAGTGGATATTGTAACTATATAAATTTGGAAAATATTATGGAAGTTTAATCATGTTATTATCAATATCCAATCTTAAAAGGAAAAACATATTGTACTGCATCATGATTATCTTATGTTGGATAGATTCATGTCATAGATTCCCTCGTCATTTTGTGGTACTACTCATCCTATGTATGCCAATAAATAGATGTAGTCCACTGAGATGATATTTAAGTAATTAAGATGCAATGATCCATAAAATTTTGTAATTTTTTTTTATATTTTATCAAGTTTTATATTGATCAATGGTGTTTATTGATCCCTAATAATAGGTTGGTAGAGTAAATACTAAAAATAGAATTGAAATATTTTAAGGGACCATTTTTCCAAAAATATTACCCTCATGATGGAAAAAAATGAATTCAATTTTTTCAGTTTTGGGACAGATGGTGAAAAAAGTGTTTCTGATTAAGAATCTCACATTATAGGGCTATCCAGTTTTGTAACATATTATATATACAACAACTAGTGGATTATTAACAATTTCAATAAAGGGATTAAACTTTTTTGTAATGGGAAATGGTCAATAATTTTTCCCATATGATTAAGTAATTTTATATTATATAATATTTTAGATGTATCTATACTGATTTTATATGTTATGGGAAAACAAAATAATTAAATGTCTAATCAGCCCCATGAAAATTTCAATGCATCGATGAATAAGATGCTCAAGAAACAATTTCTATCTCATAAAAACATGTAGAATGAATCTTCCTTGTAAATGCATAAAGGGATTGGGATATTTTTATTATTGAAGAGATAAGGGTCATCAATTCAATAAATACAATGAATTTGGGACTAATTCATACTGATGTCTTAAAAATCAATGTAATCTACCATAGTTGTGGTCTAGGGTATAATTATAAGAATATGTGATCACTAAATCTATTTTAGGAGTACCTAATGATTAGGTAAAAGGTAATTAAACACTATATAACAATTTAACTAATCTTTTATTTGTTTTGGGATCCTAAAACGCTTTTATATATTCCATGATTTATAATAAAATTATATCTTACATTTTACATTAATTAGGGAGATTTTAGATAAAATTAATAGTTGAAGTCTAATACCAATAAGGATGTGTTATGGAGATCTCATTAGGACACATAAAAATGCTCTATTTTGTTTCATTATATTCCTACTTTTGTATGAATTTGGTATAATCATTGTAATTCAGTAGATATAAAAATATTATGAAAAAATTAATTAAAGTTAATTAATGTTACAACTCATGATAAATATTTTTAATTCTTTATCCATAGATGGGATACAACATTATTTGATTCATGTCCATATCCACCTCTAGTAGAAATTATAAATTATAATATAGGGGATGTAGAGAACAAAATATCTAGAGAAATTAATATTCAAATTAATGATGTATATATTGGACATGAATACATTGATTTGTTTCTTATGGAATCACATGATCTTCCACCTGAGTTGGAAGTTGTGTTTTTTGATTGATGTATTATTTAATCAACATTATGGAGCTCTTCATTTTTCAATGATTGTGATTTTATTTGGGTATCATTAATTTTATGTAAATAAGGGTTTCATTATAAATCCATTATTTTAAATGATTTCTAGAAAGTATGTGTTTACCATAATTAAATTTTTATTGAATAATAAACTATCTATTTTTATCGAGAAATTAAGCTATGTGTTCATGAAATATATTTATATTTTTTTGGTATTCATTGTTGAAATATTGTGGTATTATAAATTTTATGAGGACCATGAGATAAAATTTCATACCATTCATGATAATATTAGATAAAATATTTATATAAGTATATTTTTAGTTTGATTATCAACTTCTAAATTATTTTTTCAATGCCATATTTTCTCCAATGATGGGATATCATTTGATCCAAAAAATTCAATAGAATTACATCAATGGATTAAACTAATGAACCTAAATGACGAAATATTTAAAAAAAATTTCAAGATACTATAAGTTATTTTTTCATAAATTTTCTAGGCAGGATAACCCATCAACCAATCTTATGAAAAATGAGCAATGTTCATTTGGGAAAAAGAAATGATTAAATTATTTTTTATAATTTAGTAGGATATTGGTCAATGATATTATTTTTATATCTTCCATTAAAAAGTTATAAGATAGTTGTATATATTAATGTATAAAATAAGGGACTTTGTTGTATCCTTATGAAAAATAATACTGTTATTGCATATGCATCAAGGGTATTAAGGACTGATGAGAAGAACTATCCAACCAATGATCTTGAGTTTTCAAATGAAATCTTTTAATTTAATAAATGAAGATATTATCTCTAAGGTTAATTTTATTAGATATAAAATACCATAAATGCCTAAAATACATATATTCATAAAAATTTATCAATATGATGTAAATATTTTTGAATGAGAGACAAAATGACTATGATTTCCCAGTATAATACTACCCATGGAATGAAAAAATGTAAAAGATTAATTAATCATGAATGATCAGTGAATTATCACATAAATGAGGATTGAGAGTGATCTTATATTATTGGATATAGATAAAATGGACTTGTTAATTATTAATGAAGGGGATACATCACATATTTTTCAAATTATTGTGAATGATTATTTATTAGAGAAGATAAAAAGATATAAATTTCATGATTATAACATTCAGATGAAAATTATTGTCACAGATGATTATTAATTGGAATATTTCATATATGAATATGGTATAATGAAATTTGGAAATAATAATTGTGTTCTATGTATACATGAGATAATGGGGGACGTCTTGGATAATTCTCTAGGTTTGAATTTCTCTACACTCCATTATATCCCCATAATATATTGGGATTTTAGAAATTATTTTTGGTATGATAATATTATGTGGGATATTTTAGATTATGTATCTATATTATTGGTTTTTTAGTAGATAAATGATTAGAGATATCATCAAGAGGATTCATGAAATCTATTCCGATTCTAATGTGGAAATTATGACAACCCTACTTTTATGACAAACTTAAACATGATTTATTACATAAAACACCACTTGATACAAAAAAGAATATCGAGAGGTTTAGTGTCTTTGGGTCTTAGGATCATTAAATAAAAAAAATAAAACATATTTATTGAAAACTTTTTTTACATGACCACTACATTCCCTCATACATAACATTGTATGGGATAACCTAAGGACATTTATATGAAAAGGGTGAGCTATAAATCCCAGTAAGGGAATACACAAGGAATAACATGAGGAGTAAAATACATGTTAGACAGTAGGCATATCAATAGAGAACAAGAGAAACATGAACATAATGGCATGGTAATGCATGATAATCCTAACATGGGAATGTGGCAACAACACTTAACATGTAATTAGCATGAGCCAAGTCTCATTTCACAAAGAGCATGAGTAAACTTCATTTCACATGAAGCACGAGTAAACCCGCATTGCACTAGAATTATCATGAGTCAAAACTCATTTCACATGAGGTATCATGATACTATACTTTACCCAATGCATTGGAGCTCTATAAGGGTGCACCCTTCTTAAACATTTCATTTCATGCATAAGTGTGCCACATGGATCATAAAACATGGATTCATAAAATATAATCATTTATTACGTGATAAAATAATGTGGAATTAATACATGAAACTTTATAATAAATAAGTAAATTTTCATAAATGTGAATACCCTTAATGGAGAAATTGGCATGGTATTCACTACACAATGGCATTGGCTTAGAAAATCGGTGCCATTTCTGCAGCGTAATGGCATGACATAAAAATTCATAAAAAAATGTTGATGAGAGAGAAAGGGGTTAGTCGTCATATTTATATTTAATGGACAGTAATTAGTTCATATAGATACATATCCCAACAATTGAAATGGAAATTATATTCATGATACAAAAGTATTTCTTGAATGTAAATGAGGAGAGAGAAGTTCCTTTCAGAATTTCAGCATAGGAACGGGTGTACATGGGAGGCATTTAATGAAAGAGAAAGGAGTATCCCATCATTCAAACATAAATAGGGCAGTATCAGAGAGGTGAGAAACCATACGCCAATATTCCTAATTGAAATTAAAAGGGAAAACAACATAATGAAAATTGCATAAAAATGAGAAAGGAAGAAAAAACCCTTATTTGGAAGTGTGCTTCCAATGGCATGAGAAAGGCTTGAGAGAGGATTATTGGGAGATTGTGGCACCTTGGGAGGATTCTAGAGAGAGTAGGGAATAGGTTGGACGAACTCAAAAGGTCTTGAGTGAGGAGGAAGTGGGAGCATGGGTGGGTTTATATAGGAATGGTGAGTGAATTGTTTATTATTTAGGTTTGGGACCCCTTATATTAAATTAATCCAAACCACAAACCATCCCATGTTTTTTGACCATCATTTTTGGAAAAGGGAAGAGGAAAATAATATTTTATAAGTCCAAAGTCCTAACATCTTAAAATATTATGGTTGCTTAGGTGGAGGTGAGTCACACTCCCATGGAAATTAATTTAAAAAGTCAAGGTGTTTCATAAGTCTTGAGGGGTACATTAATGCTTTGAAAAGTAATTAAAACAAACCCAAAATCACATTATTTTAATGTTAAAACATATATTGGCCGAACATAAAGATTATAGTATTTTATTACATCACAATTGGGTCATTATGATGTCAAAAAACACATTATATATTTAAACGGTATTTTATTTTTACCCAAAAATTTTACTGTCTCAGAAAATTATGAAAAACTCGCCGTTGGATATTTCGACATCCTGATTCCAGAAATAACATTTATTTAATCTAAATAATTTTCTAAATAAGTTAATTTTCACTTTTAAAATAAAAACCGATATTTATCAAAAATTCACGGGTTTTGACAAAAATGGCTTTCAACCCTTAATAAAAAATTACAATTGCATTCATAAAACTGTAAGATCATTTATATTTAATAAAAATTAATTTAATAATAATAATAATATTTTATTAAAATATTATTTAATTCAAAAATCCCGTAATTTTAAAAAAAATCTTAATTATATAATAACTAAAAACACAATTTTTACTTTAAAAACTATTTACAATGTATCAAAAATGACTAGAAATTATATTCATTACTATATAGAAAAATAATGTACATTAACATAGTACTACTTATTTGTTACATAACCCCTTAAAATAGCCGCATAAGACCTAAGGGTAAGGTGTGCAATTGTGACAGACTCTTGGGGTGGCTCGGATAACACCGCTCGAGTGGTAATTTCAATCAACATCCACTTTTCCTGTAGACGGTCACATTCGAGCTTGACATGATGAAGCTCAGCTTGGTCTTGGTCAAGAGAGAAGCCCAAGGATTCCATCTCCTTTCCGATCCTTGAAAAATTGGCTTCGTATGGGGAAATTCTACTGCATGAGGTCATCGCTTCCTTTGTCTGATTAAATTGATTTTGTCAAAGTCTTATAATTATACTAATCATGTTATCACTATTCAATGGCTATATTTGCAATGGTAAAAATTCTTATCATAAAACCAAATAAGTTGAAATTTTATATAAACATAAAGAGACATTTAATTAGATCAAGAGGGATTTCCATTAATGAAACTTTGGGTTGTTCCAATATTCCCCCCTTAAGAAATTTCACACTCGAAATTTTCATTTTCCCCTCACTAAAACAGATGTGGGTAACTCAACTTCATCATTTCCTCTGATTCCCAAGTCACTTCTTGAAACTTTTGGTTTCTCCACAACACCTTGACTAGGGGAATTTTCTTATTTCGTAGAACGTTTTCTCTACGATCGAAGTTCTTCACTAGTTGCTCCTCATAAGAGAGATCATCTTCCAATTGTACCACCTCAGAAGAGAGTACATGTGAAGGGTCCGGTATGTACTTCCTTAAGAGGGATACATGAAAGACATCATGTACATTGGATATGGCAAGTGGAAGTGCTAGTTGATAGGCTACAGCCCCGATATGATCATGAATCTTGAAGGGGCCGATGTACCTTGGACTTAACTTCCCTTTCTTTCCAAACCTAATGACCTTCTTCCACGGAGATATGCGTAGAAAAACCATGTCTCTAACTTTAAATTCATGGTCTCGTCAACGATTATCTGCATAAATCTTCTATAGACTCTGGGATGCCTTGATATGTTGTTGAATGGTTTTCACCTTCTCCAGCATTTCCTCGACCATTTCTGGTCCAAGCTGCTTACATTCAATGACCTCATCCCAACATGCCGGTGTTCTGTACCTTTTCCCATACATGTCCTCATATGGTTCCATTTGGATGCTTGACTGGAAACTATTGTTATAAGAGAATCAACCAGAGGAAGATGTTGATCCCATTCTCCTTTAAAGTCCATTGATCATGCTCTCAACATGTCCTAAAGTGTTTGGATTGTCCCCTCGGATTGGCCATCAGTTTGAGGATGATAGGCCGTACTGATGTTCAGTTCAGTATTCAGAGAATGTTGAAGAATCTTCCAACACTTAGAAGTGAATCTTGGATCTCGGTCAGACACAATAGATAGTGGTACTCCATGAAGCCTTACCACTTCCCTGATATATATCTGTGCTAGTTTATCCAAAGAGAAATCCTCCCGAATAGAAATGAAGTGTGTAGTCTTTGTAAGATGATCCACAACAATCCAGATTGCATTGTTGCCTTTGGATTTCCTCGGATGTCTGGTGACAAATTCCATAGTGATTTTCTCCCATTTCCATTATGGTATGGGCAATGGTTTAATCATCCCCTCAGACTTCTGCCTCTCTTCCTTCACTTGCGGGCACACCAGGAACTTGAATTTATATTCAGCGATCTCCTTCTTTCATATTATTCCACCAAAGGTTTTCTCGGAGATCTTGATACATCTTTCTGCTCCCTGGGTGAATAGAGAAATTTGAACTATGTGCATCATCCAAAATTTCCTTCTTCAGCTTCAGACTCGATGGAACACATAGTCTTTTCCCAAACCGCACGATTCCTTCTTCATTAACATTAAACTCTGAGGATTTTCCTTTCTTGATAGCTTCCAAATTTTTCTTAAATTCCCATATCATACTTTTGAGAATCCTTTAACCTTTCCAAAAGAGATGGTTGATCAATCATATGTGAAAGGATTTATGATGTTCCATTCTCTATGATTCCCATGTCCATCTTCATCAAGTCTAAGAAGATTGGATCCATCTCAATTCTCATCATTGATAGAATTGATGGGTCCTTTCTACTTAGGGCTTCTTCCACCTTGTTCGCTTTCCTAGGGTGGTAATGGATTGAACAATCATAATCCTTGATGAGCACTATCAATATTCTCTATCACATATTAAGCTCTTTCGGTGTGAATATATATTTAATACTCTTGTTGTCAGTATATATCTCACATTTATCCCCATAGAGATAATGCATCCAGATTTTCAAGGCAAAGATCACCGATGCTAACTCCAGATCATGCGTTGGATAGTTTCACATATGTATTTTCAACTGCCTTGAGGCATAGGATATCACTTTATCATTCTACATCAGAACACAGCCTGAGCCCTTCTTCGAAGAATCACTGAATACCACAAAAAGTTCCCCACTTGTGGGTAAAGTGAGCAGGGGCACAGTGATAAGCCTCCTTTTCAACTCCTTGAAGCTTTCTTCGCATTCATAACTCCAAGAAAACTTTACTCCCTTTCAAGTTAGCTTGGTAAGAGGGTTGGACAATCATGAGAAATTTCTCATAGCATTTCGATTATATCGAGCTAGCCCCAAGAAGCTACGGATATCTGTTACCAATGTTGGCCTCTTCCATCCCTAAATTGCATCTATTTTGGATGGATCCACAGATATCCCATTCCTTGTGATGATATGGCCTGAAAAATGAGACTTCCTTCAACCAAAACTCACGTTTTTTGTACTTTCCATAGATCTTTTCCTTGCGCAAAGTCTCCAGTACATTTCTTAAATGCTCCTCTTGATCCTCCTTGGTTTTGGAGTATATTAGAATATCATCAATAAAGATTACCAAAAAATTTCATAGGTAATCTCTATAGACTCTATTCATTATGTCCCTGAAGACTGTTGGAGCATTATTGAGTCCAAAAGGCATTACTATGAATTCATAGTTCCCGTATCTTGTGCGAAAAGCAGTCTTGGGGATATCTTCCTTCTTCACCCTTACTTGATAATATCCTTATTGCAAGTCCACCTTAGAGAAGTATTGTGCTCCATGTAGCTGATAGAACAAGTCATTTATTCTTGGGAGAGGATACTTGTTCTTTATCGTGATTTTGTTAATTTCAAGATAATCGATGAAAATCTGCATTGACCCATCCTTCTTCTTGGTGAAGAGGACTAGTTCACCCCATGGTGAAGCACTTGGGTGTATAAACCCTTTATCCAGATTCTCTTGTAGTTGTTTCTTCAGCTCTTAATGGTTAACAACAACCATTCTATATGGAGTCTTGGATATTGGTAGCACCCCAGGTATATGTTCAATTGAGAATTCAACATCTCTTCTAGGAGGAAGACCAGATAGTTCCTCGTGAAACACTTTCGCGAATTCCCTCACAATAGGAATTTCATCAAGGATAGTTTCTTCCTTGGACTCAATCATATGAACTAGATACGCATGCTCATAGGGCAGTAGTATCCATGCTTTAGATGATGGAGCTAAAGGAGATTCATCTTCCTCCTAACACTTGTAATGAATCGGGGGTCGATTCTCCATATGGAGTGTGATTTCTCTCTTCCAATTATTTATATTGGCTCTATATAAGGAAATCCAATCCATGCCAAGAATTAGGTCAAATTCCACCATAGGTAGTATGATGAGGTTTGCCGGGAAATTCAATACACATATTATAACAGGGGAGGACTTATATTCATGGGATGCAACGATTTCCCCATTTTCCGTACTCACCGACATCTTCACTTCCATGATTTGTGGTGGTGATGGGATTGTTCTACTAAACATTCGAGATATAAAAGAATGGGTAGAACATGAATCAAAAAGTATGTTCTCTATTCTTGAATGAATATCTAGCGTACCTGTCACCACTTCATTGTCGGGGTTCACTTCGGCAGAAGTGATGGCAAAATCTCTTCCTTGCTACCTTGGAGGTTGTTGGTTGTCTCTGAAAACCCTTGGATTAGGGAACTGATTTTCAAAATGACCCAGTTCTTTACATTTGTAGCATTGAACAACGCGTTGAGGTTCGAACCGAGCGTTCCTCTCCTCTGTCGCAGTCGCGGGTCTTTCTTTCCAGTAGTTTACAACTAGGTGCCCTTCTCTTCCACACCTAAATCATTTTCTCGTACCCTTAAGGCAATTTCTAGGGTGCTTCTTTCCGCACTTTTGGCAAGTGGGGAGCTGGATCTTCTTAGCACCGTTGGATTTATCCGTCGGACCGCCAGAATTTAATTCCACCTTATTCTTCTTGTCCCCATGATACCCTTGTGATTCCACGATCTCCATTTCGACCTTGAGGTCACATCAGACAATTTCCACATAGCTGTAGAAGTCACGGATCTCTAATGCTTTCCAAAAGCTAGGCTTCAGCCCACCAAATAAGCGGTCAACTTTGCATTCGGGGGTAACGACAAAGCCGAAAGTGTATCATGCAAGGTTTGTGAAGTTTGCCTCATACACTCCAATATATTCTTCATTGTTTTTCTTGAGGTAAAGGAAGTCCCTTTCCATCTTAAGTCAGAGGGTGCGCGGAAAATATTTATCGAAAAACAACTTCCATAAATCCTTCCATTCCAACACCTCGATCTTCTCCTCATGCTTCGTATTTTTGATCAACTTCCACCATTGATCAGCTTCGCCCTCCATACGATAAGCCGCCATGAGAACCTTCTCTTGTTCAGAACATTGGAGGATGGAGAATATCTTTTCAATGGAGTTGATCCATTTTTCAGCCATCGTGGGATAGGATGATCCACTAAAAGTAAGAGGCCTTTTCCTCATGAAGATCTCAATAGAGACTTGTTCCTTCTTTGGGGGGTTTGGACATTCCTCTTGACCCGTGTTTCTATTCAAATCTTGAGTAATCTGAGAGAGTATCATGACAAATTTCATGATTCCTGCTCCCATTGGATTGGGCATCTCATTCGTACAATCATCACACTGATCATCACATCATTTGTTAGCCCGAGTCCTCCTATTACCGGCCATTAGCTGGAATAAAAGGAAAGTTAGGGGTAACACATTAAGGTTAATCCAAAGACAAAATTAGATGACTTATAAATAAACTTTTATTTCCTTACTCAAGAGTCTGTGGGATTCAATTTAGGCTTTCCATGATCTACTTTCTAACATATATTCTTAGGGGGTTTTTTATTCCCCTAATAAAGGTTCATACTAAGCTTGTGAATTTAAAAAGCATATCCCCTGGGTGTTTCGTAACCAATAGTGCAGCAAGGCCCATTGTCATGCACCAGTTTCACGTTCAAGTCTAACTCAAAGCGCTGATTTCAAGTTTTACCCCTAGGATACATCTGTTCCAGAGTCGCCTTTACCTGCTCGTATCCAGACAGGGATGTATTTGTTTGATAAACCACTTCCTCAGTACATACCAAAACATAGGGATGTTTTTATTATACATAGTATTGTATCTAAGGCTTTACAAGGGTTTCCTAATCCCAAAAATAACTAAACCTATCCTCGGATACCAACTATGACAACCCTACTTTTATTATAATCTCAAACATGATTTATTACATAAAACATCACTTGATAAAACAAAAAAGAATGATAGGTTTAGTGTATTTGGGGATTAGGATCATTATATAAAAAACTTAAAATAAGAAATACAACATCTTTATTGAAAACTTCCTTTTCATGACCACTACATTCCCTCGTACTTAGCATTGCATGGGATAACCTGAGGAAATTCTTAAGAAAAGGGTGAGCTATAAAGCCCAATAAGGGAATACACATGGAAAAACATGAGGGGTAAAATACATGTTAGAAAATAGTCATATCAATAGATCACAAGAGAAACATGAACATAAAGGCATGACAAATCATGATAATCATAACATGGGAATGTGGCAACAATAGTTAACATGGAATTAGCATGAGCCAAGGCTCATTGCACATAGAGCATGAGTAAATACTCATTGCACATGAAGCAAGAGTAAACCCTCGTTTCACGTGAATTAGCATGAGTCAACACTAATTTCACATGACGTATCATGATACTATACTTTACCCAATGCATTGGAACGCTATAAGGGTGCAACCTTCTTAAACATTTCATGTCATGCATAAGTGTGCCACATGGATCATAAAACATGGATTCATAAAACGTAATCATTTATTCCACAATAAAGGAATGTGGAATTCATACATGAAACTTTATAATAAATAAGTAAATGTGCATAAAGGTGAATACCCTTGATGGAGAAATGAGCATGGTATTCACTACACACTGGCATTGGTTTAGAAAATTGGTGCCATTTCGGCAGCGTAACGGCGTGACATAAAAATTCATAAAAAAATGTTGATGAGAGAGAATGGTTTTACTCATAATATTTGAATGTAATGGACAGTAAGGAGGGAATATAGATACATTTCCCAACAATTAAAATGGAAATTACATTCATGATACAAAAGTATTTCTTGAATGTAAATGAGGAGAGAGAAGTTCCTTTCAGAATTTCAGCATAGTAATGGGTGTACATGGGAGGGATTTAAATATAGAGAAATGGGACTCCCATCATTCAAAAATAAAGAGGGAAGTATGAGGGATGTGCTAAACCATACCCTAGCATTCATAATTTAAATTAAAAAGGAAAAACAACATAAATAAAATTGGGCAAAAATGAGAAAGGAAGAAAAAACCCTTACTTGGAAGTGTGCTTCCGAAGGCTTGAGAGAGGCTTGAGAGAGGCATCTTGGGAGCTTGGGGAACGTTGGGAGGATTCTAGATATAGTAGGGCAGAGGCTGGACGAACTCCGAAGGTTTTGAGGGAGGAGGAATTGGGAGTTTGGGTGGGTTTATATAGGAAAGGTGAGGGAATTCTTTATTATTTAGTTTTGGGACCCCTTATATTAAATTAATCCAAACTACAAACCATCCCATTGTTTTTCCCATGGTTTCTGGAAAAGGGGAGAGTAAAACAATATTTTCTAAGTCCAAATTCCGAAATTCTTAAAATATTAGGGTTTATTATGTGGAGGTGAGTCACACTCCCATGGAAATTAATTTAAAAAGGAAATGTGTTTAATAAGTCTTGATGGGTCCATTAATGCTTCGAAAAGTAAGTCAAACAAACCCAAAATCACATTATTGTAATGGTAAGACATATATTGGCCGAAGAAAAATATTATAGTATTTTATTACATAACTATTGGGTCATTATGATGTCATAAAACACATTATATATTTAAACGGTATTTTATTTTTACCCAAAAATTTGAATGTCTCAGAAAATTATGAAAAATTCACCGTTAGATAATTTCGACATCCTAATTCCAGAAATAACATTTGTTTTATCTAAATATTTTTTTTAATATGTTAATTTTTACTTTTAAAATTAAAACCGACATTTATCGAAAATTCACGGGTTTTGATAAAAATGGATTTCAAACATTAATAAAAAATTACAATTGCATTCATAAAATTATAAGATCATTTATATTTACTAAAAATTAATTTCTTAATAATAATAATAATAATTTATTAAAATATTATTTAATTCAGAAATCAATTAATTTTAAAAAATAATTCTTAATTAAATAATAACTAAAAACACTATTTGTACTTTAAAAACTATTTACAATGTATCAAAAATGACTAGAAATTATATAGATTATTATATAAAAAAATAATGTACATGAACATAGTACTAATTATTTGTTACATAACCCCTTAAAACAGCCGCATAAGACCTAAGGGTAAGGTGTGCGATGGTGACAGACTATTGGGGTGGCTCAGATAACATCGCTCGAGTGGTAATTTCAATCAACATCCACATTTCCCGTAGATGGTCACATTCGAGCTTGACATGATGAAGCAGAGCTTGGGCTTGGTCAAGGGAGAAGCCCAAGGATGCCACCTCTTTTCCGAGCTCTGACAAATGGGCTTCATATGGGGCAATTCTACTGGATGAGTCTATCACTTCCTTTGTCTGAGTAAATTGGATTTGATAAAGTCTTATATTTATACTAATCATGTGATCACTATTCAACAACTATATTAGCAACGGTCAAAATTTTTATCATAAAACCAAAGAAGTTGACATTTTATATAAATATAAAGATACACTTAATTAGGTCAAGTGGGATTTCCATTAATGAATCTTAGGGTCGTTATAGAAATTGGATGTCATTACTGGGGATTTGGACAATGAATTATCAAACATTCTCAAAAGAAATGATGAAATTTGGGTTATTGATGGCCACCTTTCTAAATCATAATATTTATACAAAATAATTTAATATTTACCTCTCTACCAGGTCACAAGTCTCTATATTCATAATTTTTTTTAAATAATGGAAAACAAATTTAAATTATGTCTAATCATGATCCCCATTTTACAACATAATTATTGAAGAGTGTTTAGAAGGATATTGATATTAAGATTCTTTTCAGATCCTCATACCATCTTCAAATTGATGGACAGTCTGAAGGGAATATTATATCATTGGAATACATTTTGAGGTTGAGCTCGCTCAAATTTTATAGTATGTGGATTCATTATTTAACATTGTTATAGCTTGAATATGATTATAATTTTAATTTAAGTATTTGAATGGAAATGTATGGAGTATTATATTGCATGATATGTCTATCTAAAACTCTTTAGGATGAATTTCATGAATGGAAAATAGGAAGACATGATATTTGTTAAGAGACAACATGAACGGTAAATACTATCCAATATCATATTCATGATGATTTTAGAAGGAAACTCTGTTATGCTTGAAATCCAAGTAAAATTTTCAATTTTATGTTTTTGGTCATTTTTTATTAAACATATCTCTATAGAAGGGTGTCCTATAGTAGGGTAAGAAGGTAAAATTGTGCACCAATAATATCATACCCTTTAAAATTTTTGAATGAATTGGGTATATGAAATATTGATTAGAATTCCACCAAGAATCTATAAAGTACATGATGTGTTATATTTATTATTGATATAAGAAGGAAATTTTATTATTTATGCATCATCTTACCTATGAATGGATAGAATTGGATCCTGATTATATTATTGTGAATATTGAATACAAATTCTTGGTACTAGAGAGAATGTTTTGAAGAATAATAATAACAAACTATTAATGGTAAGTTTGAGAAATCCTAAAAAAGAGGAAACCAATTGAGAACTATATGATTTTAGGAAGAATAACTACCCTCATTTTATATCAATGGTAATATCCCTGAAATTTCCATAATGGAATTTTTTATAAGTGATTTTTGGAACACAACTGGATATTGAGAAATATTTCCTTTTAAATTAAACAATCTCTTTTTAAGAAAGATACACACACAACCTCATGGATCTATTATACAAATTGAACATTATAATTTATTTACACTTTAATTGAATGATACTTTTAATATTAAAAGGAAAAAATATCGATGGACAGGATTCATATTAATTTTAAACACAGTTAATCAAAATAATCCTAGAATGAATTTTAATAAAATTAACATATAAATAATACATTATGTATAAATGAAAATTTAATATTAAAAAATTACACCTTTTATTTATAATTTATTGTTATTGTATGTTAAATTAATAATTTATTAATAATAAATTATATATTGATATACAATATTAAAATTATATCTATGAGATAGTTTTTAAAAAACTGATTATTTTCTAGAAAACTATTTTTTATCCCAAAGTGTATATCCAATTTAATAAATTAAAATAATCATTACTCATAAACTATATAAATGAAATTAATATATAATACACCTAACTATATGAATGTAAATTTGTATTATTACTATTTCTACTTATATAGTTAATATAAGACCATCTAATTGCAGGAAAAATGCATTTTCATGAAAACCTACTTTGGCACACGTTTAGCAGGATTATCTTAAATTAAAATTTCTCAGTTATTAGAGTTGAATTTGATAAAATGTGTTAATTATTTTTAATCATAATAATTTAAATAATTTAATATGATCATAATAATTTACCTTTATAATTATTAGTAAAAATATTAAAAAAATTATTAATGTAGATAAGGGTCAAATCTGGATTTTCACGTTAGATGCATTTGTGTTGAAATTAATTTTCAACCCATAGAGATTTATTATTTTATATGTTTTATTTATTTTTAATAATAATTTTTTTCAAATTACCTAATAATTATCATTTAATTTTGGGATTTTGGCATATATTAACTAGGCTAGAAGACTAGTTACCATGGTGAATCTTATAATACATAAATTAATAAATATTATATGATAAGAGAAGAATATAATTAGTTTTATGTAGTGGAGGTATGTCTCAACCATAACCTATCGCAAATAAATTATTTAAAAATTTTATAGGCACATGTGGTGGGATTTTCTTTTCATTGTTGAATAGTTTTGGGTATTTCCAAAATTAAACTCATCCTCAATTATAATAGTTAATATTTTCCCTCAATTCTCCACTCCCCTAAATTCCATTGAATCATAAAAAACCTAAAACATTCACTCCTAAAAATATGTATAAACATTATTGATGTGATTTTATTCCCAAATTACCATCCCTATGTTCCTTAAGTGTAAATATAATGGATATTTCTATGTGATAATGTAATTCTGTTAGTGAAGCTCTTTCTTTTCCCTTATACTTTTACAATAATCAACAATATATTAACACGTAAAATATAATAAAAATAGTACATAACATACATTAGGTTGTTATTTTTTTAATTTAGTACCATATATTTATCTCATATTCCATCAAATGGTTAATAAAATATCAATCTGGATTACAATAGACATGCACCTCACAAACCTATGTAACTCATTTACCATAAACACCTCCAAAAAATATAAATAATGATTTATTTAATCTATATATATATAATTTATTATATTTTTTTACTTTGGGAATTAAAATACAACATACATATTGTTACATTACAATACATTGAAAACCCAATTATATTGCTAATGTGCAAGGTGGACTACCACCTCCCAAAATGATGTGGCTCACTTTTCACTTACAATTTACATGGATGGCAATAAGGAATAATTTTATAAATATATTTTATTGAAATGAAATGATATTAATTTTTGAAAAATTATATATCACCCACATCATAACCCTAAACCCATTATGAAATATTATCATCACTTATTTTCAGGAACATCTTGCAATCTCCATGAGGTTATACAATTCATTTTCAATATCGATTTTTATGAAATTTTTTAAATATGAATCTAAAAATATAATTATTAAAAAAAATTAATAAAAATCCTGAAATTATGGAAATAAATATTATCTTCATGATGAATAAAATTCACAACAAATCCTTAATGGTAGAACATGGAAATTAACACCAGATAAATAGTGATAATGAAATATTGATAACAAACATGGCATAAGGTGGTATAAAATTAAAATATATTATATTATAAATATTGATTGTATTCTAATATAATTTCGGAACATAATTTTATCCTCTATAAAAGAGGTTAATGAGTGTCCAAATAAACGGAAGCCTGAGCTAAGGGATTTAATCTCATTTCCCACTACATTATGAGATCTTTAAGCCAACAAGCCTATACCCAAGTGTTATAGGCTCTTTCTTGGCATACAAAAGATGCAAGATCAAATCCGTGTAGGGAAAAATTTCCAGTACTATAGCAGTACTGCAGCAGTGGAAGAACTGTAGCAGCACGTGTACCATAGCAGTACTGTTCACTGAGGGGTCCTTTGGGAAAAAATGGGCTTTAAAGCCTTGTATTCAGGCCACTTTTCCATGGGCCTTTGGGCTATGTAATGGGTCTCCCTCTACCGAGTTTAAAATTGGGCTTTTCTTTAAAAAAATAAATGGAGGCTTCAGCCCCAAACATAAAAAAATGACTTATTTGAAATTATGCATATAGTTTTTTATTATAATGTATATACTTCCCGTTTAAGGTGATGTTTTTCTTATTCATTAAATTTGTATTAAATATCCAATTTCATTGCATCATAGACATTATTATTTATTAAAAAATTTAAAATATCAATATATAGTGTTGATGTTCAATGTTATTTTATTAAATAGGGAAAATAGATAAATCATTATTATTTACTCATTATGTATATTATTTCATATGGAATATAATTCATGGATTAAATTTATTATAAAATATATTATTAATAATTTATATATACTGTGATACGTGGGTCACAAAATTATATATCCCCTCGATGAATTTATAGGCCTCTTGAGACCATTTTATTATTTAATTTATGTGTGGTTTACCGATAGTTTAAAAAAATACTATGAGTTATATTCAAAGTAGAAATATGAAGATAAATGTGATCATATTTCAGAATACATAATATTATCTATTAAATCAAATTCGGTTATTATTTTTATCTTTAATATTTTCCCATTGATATTATATTTGGATACATTTCATTCTCTCTTTATTAAATAAAAATATCTTGTTTTCAGGTATTTACCGTACCATAATGATTATTCATTATGCAATTGTGATATTCAAGTTTTTGATTAAATGGAATATGTGTTAAATTATATAACATTCCATATTGATTATAGCTTACTGATTCATGATATCTTCCATTATAAAACAAGCATTAATTAGCATTTGGGCTCAACCATATTTGGTTTTCATTCCTATGATATTGAGATGAATTATCCAAATGACTTCAAGGATTCTAAATTTTTTCAAATACTATGCATTTTATTTTATTAGCATACTTAAAATGGATATCATGTATTGGTCGACTTCTATAGAACAACTAAACTAATCAGTCCATTAATATCTAACCCAATCTGCCAATGAAAAAGTATTAAAGATGACACCAAATACAGTACAATAGATTAAGTGTTGTTACAAGATGCAACATTACATAAATAACGATTTAGTGTATTCCAATAAGGTTTACATGTTTTTCTGATTACATTAATTGAAATTTATTAATATTTATAACTATAAAACCTCATATTTTTAGAAAATGTTTTTCCCAAAAAATATAATTTAATTTTATGTCTTGTGTTCCACTATACACTAAGTAAATAATCCATTATAAGCTACAACATGATAATATTTTTTTAACTATACACCGCAATAATCATTCACACTATGAAGCAACAATTAGGCTTGAGATTCACACAACACTGAGTTTCTATGAAACAAAATTTTGTTATTATTATTATTTAAACAACATAGTTTTCAAATATTTGTTAAACATATTATTATAAATATTAATAAATAATTTACATATATTATATATAATGGTTTTATATAAATAAAAATTATTTATAATAAAATATATAATTATAGGTAATTTCATTATATGTTTGAAAAAATCTATTTTCTCAAATGAACCCTTTTTTATGTCCTTCTATGAGAAATAATAAAATTAATTTTAGAAACATTTATAAATTAAATGTAATGATATATATTTTTTGGAAATAATAATTACAAAACCATAGTAGGGAGAATTTAAGGGTTTTTTCTAAAAAAATACATTTTTGGATGAATAGAAAAAAATACTGAATTTTTATTCAAATTAGATTTATTAATTAATTTACTTATATTATTAAATTATATTTATGTTTGGATTCAAAATTTATTTAGAAAAATAAAAATTAAATAAATAATATTTTTTTCATAGTAACTACATCCACATTAAAATGGGATATAAAACATTTCATACTTTGAAAAAAAAAATCTTTAAAAACCTGTTGTCCCGACATGTTGGAAGGATTAATTGTAAAATAATTTTTTCCAATTTTCTCATTAGAAATTAAAAAAATGGATTGAATATTTGGAATTATAATAATTTATAATATATTATTTTTATTTTTATTTTTTGACCAAAATAATTACTAAAACTATTGAAAAATAATTACATTAATATTTGAATAAACAAGATTTCTTAGTTATTAATATTATTTAATGTAAAAAATAATATAAATACATGTAAAATACCCATTTTATGTTTGTATTTATACCAAGTACCTTATTTTCTCTAAAATGTACAATTTCTGGATCCACTTTATGTAAGGGATACCTCTCAAAAGTTTTTCCCTTTTTATATTTCCAAGAATGGCACGCCACCTCCACTATAAAATAGTACTCATGCCCCTTAGTGATTAACCCCATTAAATCTACTTGGATTATCCAAAACCTTCATAAGAATAATCCCAACTTCTATCCCTTAATCATATAATCGTCTCTTTATGATGAAATCAAAAAAAGGAATCCCATTAGTTAAAACCAAGGGAAGTAAACAAAAGAAGAGGTAATATTATTCCTGAAAAGCATTTGTTTTATTTATTTATCTACCCAAAAAATTATCATTTTTCCAACATTATATAATAACATCAGTGTCCTCAATATATTTATATGTTTTTATGTTATGGTTTCAACTTATACTCACAGACACATCCACAAAATGGTATTAATAATCATCATTTCTATGTACAAAATTCTACTGCCACACAAACTGATGTTTTTTTTCTACCATTTCCACATTTCAAGGTTGAAAATAATTATGTAAATACAATTGATATGTGATATTTATGATATTTATGAAATATTTATCCTTATTTAATTATTAAATAACATCTTACTTCATTATTTCCATTTTGTGGAAATATGATATGTTCATTTGTGGATGTGTGGACTACCACCTCCTCAAGGCAATGGGATTTTTTCAAGCAATACATGGAATATATTAAAAATGATTTTGGTGAAAATATATGATATATTTTACATTTTAATTATAATATAATATAATTATATATATATATATCCCACTTACAATATTTATTTCAATGCGATAAAAAATGGAATCACTCTTCATATATACATAGGTCCTACCGTCTCTTTCAACGGTGAATTTTATAATCTATTTCTATAATTTATTTAAGATCATATATAAATATATAAATAATATATATGTAATTTATACCATGTTTGACATTCTTCAGATCATGAAATAACCCTAAAGACAAAAAATATGACAAATCAAAAGAGAAGAGAAAAACAAATCGGTTATTTCCTGAATCATAACCTTAACTTGGAAGTGTGAATTATCTAGTAATAAAATATCAAAAGAAAATTGTATATGGTATTATATAAATGAATATGGTTATATGGTAGATATACAATAAACCTATATTAATTATACATGATTTTTTATTGAGTGTGAATAGAATGATGACATAAGTTAATGGGATTTTAGTCTCACATTTAATTCTATGAGGCTTAATCCTTAATCACCACACTTTTCATTTATGTGGTATAAATACTAACTATGAATGTAATATATGATTCACTTCATTAAAATATTGTTATTTAGAAACCCATTTTATGATATTGGTTTCATGGGATTTTACGGTTACAAAGGTACTAAACCAACAAGGTAGTTTTGTCCCAATTTTCATTCTTTGTGACACATGTATTTTTTTCATCTATATTATTTTGTGAAGTGTATATACTAAAATTTGATAGCTAATATCATGAATCAAATTATTTTCATTATATTTTATGTTCCATGTAATTTAATTTTCATACTTGTGTATTTTGATTCAATATACCAAAGTGCTAATAATTTATTGAAATAATCACATTATTCATTTGGAATGTTTTAGATTATGCTTCCAATGATGAAATATTATTTTTTATCTCTCAAGAAAACCATTGAATTTTCTTCTCCAATGTTTAGTTGAGATATATTCATGTGTTCATTAAATTATTCCACTCTTTGGTACATAAGATAATTAAATTAATGGTATTAAGAAAACATGACCTTATTTCTCTCTTCGATCAGAAATCTGTTTTAATCCAAAAAATAATTTTTTCAAAAAAATATTCTAAAATGATTCTAATTTGATATATTAAACTCTATTTCAATGAAATTTGTATATAAAAATTTTTACGGTTCTCAAATCTTCCATTATAATGTTTCAAAACTATTTTCAATGGAAAATATTTTCAATAATGTTTTATGTTTTAAAATTATTTTTTCAAATAAGAAATTATATTCTCATCTTGAAATGCTATTAAAAGATAATTTATAATTTTTTCAATCTAAGAAGACAACTGTTGATTTTACTCATTTTTTTCTAGGAAAATTATCCCAATTTCCCATTAATATTATTTAAATTAAATTATTGTTTTTTATGTCATTCTTTTTAGGAAAATCAATTATATTCTATGGGTTATATGATTATTAAACCAACTTATTTTGATGTGTAATTAATTGATAAGATGATTATTAAACATGTCTCTTTTTCACAAGATATGATATGATTACTTGTTTATGATTCCTATTTCAATTCAAGGGTTTTTATATGATGAATTTTTATGATCTAGTGTGACACAGATATATGACTTCATTAATAATTGGGAGAGACCAACATCTCCCTCAAATTCATTGGGTAATAATTTAATACTCAAGATATATAAATGGATGGAATGGGTAGTGAACCTAGTTCAGTAAATGACTATGTCCTCTATGATGGTCTATGAAGTGGACCTTGATTTCTGTGATGGTTTTTGGAGTGAAATTATCTCACTAATATATTATTAGAATTGATTTTTTGTACAATATGAATATAATTTTTTATGTTTTTGTGTAGGCCAAAATTAAGTGTCTTTTCTCTATGTTATTATATCATAGATTATGTACTTGATTTCGTTATTATTCATTTCGTATTAATTGAAAATCATTATTACATGAGATATGTTTATTATCTTTTGTGTGCCTGGTATGATCTTTTAATGGTATGATCATGTTATCATATGCTTGTTCTCATGTTTATATGTAAACATCTCCTTTGTTATCCTTTACTAGGAATATTAGTTCAGCCATTTTTGTGCTTCTTCCCCCCAAGTTATAAAGATATTTATTATGTATGATATTGCTAATAAGGGTTATACACATGGAGAATCTAGTGGGAGTTAATTTATCCCACTTCTGTACCAATTTTACTATTTCAATGTTCCTAATAGCACAAAACTAATATGGCATTTAGGCATCTATTTGTGAAATATATTAAACATTAAAAAAAATGATGAAATGTTAATGAAACTTAATTTCATGATATTATAGTTGGTGTAAGTTAAAAACATTAATTATAATTTAGGGTATAATATGAGAAAACCCTTAGTGATACCCTTAATGAAATTTCTCTATGGTTAAGTCTAAGGATGAGTTAATGTTTTGGAAAATTTCAGGGAATATTATTAAAGTATAGAGTGAGTGTTTTCATAGAAACACATTCATATATATATTATATGTGGCTGTGGCTATGGAATATATGTACATATGGGTGATAACACAAAAAAACTATGTTGAGATAGAATCAATCAGGAACTAGTGCAATATAATAACACTTTCTACACACCTTGTTTAATAGTCCAGTGTATTTTATTTGGAAATTAGCAATCTTTTCACAATCCAAAATAATGTATTTAAATGAAATTTGGATAATAATAACCTATTAAAAACCTATGGATTCATATATAAATAAGGATTAATCAATTATACATCATATATGTGGGTTTTCAAGATTATGTGGTTCCCTCGTAGGATTTTAGTTTCATAGTCTATGCATTTTGGCTTTATTAAATGAATGAAACATAAAGGTACCGCATCAAAGATGGGTTTTACAAGAAGTGAAATGATTATTCTCTTGTGAATCTAAACTCTATGGGATCTAGAATGCAAAATATCATAGCTATTCTCACCCAAAAATCTCAATATATGAATCACTCTATACTTCCGAGTGAGAAAACGAGGGACCAATATTCCGTTGATTCCTTCATGAGGAACCATCCACCTTCTTTTAGTGGGTCCTCTAATACAATTGTTACTAAAAAATGGATCATTACCACTGAAAATATATTCTTTATTATCTAGTACGTAACATATGTGAAATTTGTTATAGATGTTTATCAGTTAGAAGATGTAGTGGACCGGTGGAGGACTATAATAATTAATACCAGAGAGAAAAATGATATTGAATCCATGGATCAGGATGTGTTTAAGAACTTATATTTTTGTAAGGATTTTCAATTTACTCTTCATACAAAGAAGGAAAAATATTTCATTGAGTTTAATTTAATGCATGATTAATCTATTAGTAGCAATGAGGATAATTCTATAGTAAATTCATTGTAAGATTTTGGAATTATCATCCAACCAGAATGTAATGATGATAGTTTCTTCAGTGGCATATAGGTAAGTCTCGAAAAGGGAATTCTACATAACATATTCTATTATATATGAAGAGATTGTGCATTGTTAAATCAAATTTGAAATGGAGGTTGTAGTTACATATCAATATCATAGTTTTTATATGTAAAGGAATATAGAGATCAAAAGAAAATAAAAAAATCATTTTGAGAATAATATTATATTTCTTTTATGATATATCAAAGGAAGGAAATATGGAGAAAATTTTCCTAAGGGGTATAATAAATGTTTTAAGTGTGGAAGGGATCTATATCATGAATTTGATTACTGATGTGTTGTGAATAAGTTAGTTAACAATTATACTGGGGAGAAATATATATTCACAACACCTCACCAACTTCAATATTGTAGGTGTAAGGATAATGGGAATTATGATGACCAATTCCAAAACACAAAAGCTAATAATGACGACCAATGGAATTAAATTAGTAAGCCAATAAAAAAGGGTAATCTACTGAGATCACTATTTAGGTTGAGTGGTGTGATAACTACATAGTGAAAGATATACATAACATCCACTCTAAGAAAAATAATTTCTTATTTAATTCTTGATCTACCCACTCAATCTTATCTAATGAATTTTTTTTGTTATTAAAATTCCACAAAAAATATTATGTGTGGAATTTGATTTGAAAAATCGTAATGGTATATTGATTGTATCTCATTTGTATGATTCATCTCTAATTAATATTTGTGGGAATTTGCTTCACATAAATGTTTCATTCTTCCTTTGGTTGAACTTTAGGTTGTCTTATGCATTGAACAACTTGCTCAATATAAATACCAAAAAATTATTCATGGACGTGGGGTTATGTTTGATATTTCAAAATAACATATGATCATATGTTAATGTCATAATAAGTAATAATTATATAGGGATTATAATAATTTTATGGCTCTTAATATCCATTAATAATGTATTTTTCTCTCAAATAGTTGTGGTGTAATTAAACATCGACGATATGCCTATTGATTGGGAATTTTTGGAAGAATATCTTTGATATTTTCTAATCCTTCCACCAAAACGTGTAGTTGATTTCATGATATAACTCATACCTAGTTTCACAATAATTTTAATGACTCCCTTTAGAATGACCCAAATTGAGATATATGAATTAAATCAGGAACTCGATGAAAAAATGGATAAGGAATTCATTCATCCATGTGTGTCACCATGGTGTGTTCCTGTTCTATTTTTAAAAGAAATATGGATCAATGATACTATGAAATGATTATCAAAAGTTGAACAAGAGCATGATCAATAATAATTATCATCTTCCCCATATTGAATAATTTTTTGATCAACTATTTGGAGCTCGATGCTTTTCAAAGATTTTCTTTTGTTCTAAATATAATTAATTATGGGTTAATAATGAGGATATAAAGAAGATTTCATTCCGTATGAGGTATGAAAAATAGGAATATATACTTATTCAATTGGGTCTTACTACTACCTTGACTAATCACATCGATTTGATGAATATTGTTTTTATAGATTTCCTAGATCAGTTTGTGGTTGTCTTTGTAGATCTATTTATTATATATTCAAAGAGAATGTAAGATCTTGAAGATAACTTGAGAATTGAACTAAAAACCCTAAAGAAATAGAAATTTTATTTAAAATTTAGAAATTGTGAATTTTTTCTAGAAAATGTTTTATTTTAGGGTCATATAATTACATAAGATGTTATAGAGGTGGATCCATCCAAAAAAGAATCTATTAAAGGATACCTCATCCAACCACAGTGATTGAGAACCATAGTTTTGTAGGTTTGTTTGGATATTATTTAAGTATTATGGATAATTTATATAAAATTATTAATACTCTAACCAAGATAAATTTTAAGTGTTCCAAGATTATATAGACAGACGAATGTGATAAAAATTCAATGAACTGAAGAGAAGGTTAGTTGGCACATCTATGCTTACATTAAAATATAGCAGAGAATGGATTTTAATCTATAGTGATGCTTCCTTGAATGGATTTAGATGTGTTCCTATGTATAATACCAAGGTAATAGACAATGCCTCATGATAACTAATGATTTAGGAGAAAAATTATACAACTAATGATTTGGAGTTAGCTGTGGAAATTTATTACTTAAATATACTGGTTGATTATATTTATGTTAAAAATTCTGATATATATACCAATGATAAACATATCAAATATATACTCAAATGGATGTAGTTGAACATGTGCCAAAAGGGTTATCAGATAGGATTAAATATTATGAGGGCTTAATACATTACCACATTGTGAAGTGGACATGGTGGCTGATATGTTGAGTCAAAAGGATTATTCTTTCTTATCCATGATAAGGATAAAAAATATCTAAAATATCTTGATTATCAATGGATATATTAGGAAATGTAAAGGAAAGGTTAAATCGTATCTTTCTCAATTTAATTTTCATCTTTCAATCTTGGAGAATATTAATGTGGTGTGTATGTAATATGTAGATCTATAATAAAGGTTATCAATTTTATTTAGTTTAATGTTGATTATGAAGTAATTATATGGTTAATGAACTGTGTATGTGCTCTATCTATACAGCATTTGAAAAATTGTCTATAAGAGTACTCTCATAGTACACCATTCTCAATTCATCCTGAATGTATGTATTTTTATAAAGACACGAAATAATACTTCTAGTGGGAGACAATGAAGAGGGATGTCAAAAAATTCATATCTCGATTCTTAAAATTCCTAAAGGATAAGCCTAAAAGAAAAAATAATATGGTGGTGTTGAATCCATTTAAGATACCATAATGGTAATGGGAGAACATCAGTATGGATTTTTTCAATTGACTCCCCTAAACATAGGAAAGGGGTTAATTTTATGTGGTATTTAGTCAATCACATTACCATGATCTCACACATCATATCTAATATAGAAAACATCCCTATAGATCATCATGCTAGGATATACACTATAGATGTTGTATGTTTTCCCAGAGTTCTAATTCTGTAATATCTAATCAGGATCTACTATTTAACAAAAATTTTGGTGATGTGTTCATAAAAACATTGGTATAGAAGTGATTTTCAAAATTAAATATAATTATTGTATGGATGGTTATTCATAAATAATAATTGAAACCCTATAGGATATATTGATACCTTTTTCATTGAATTTCAAAGGTGGTTGGGCTTAAAACCTTATTCTTGATGTGTATTCTAAAAAAAATATCATTCACACACACATTCAGAAGGAATCATATAAATTATTATATGGGAATAAATTTTAAGCTCTAGTGTTTTGGGATGAAATTGGAGAAACAAAAATATTTTGACCTGATATCTTTGAAATTTTTCTGAGAAGGTTACAACTATTCCAATACATATAAAGGTATATAAATGTTGGGAAAAAAAGCTATATGGATAACATTTGATGTGATATACAATTTAATGATAGATAAATGGTGTTTCTATGGATCACTCCCTCTAATAGGGTTTTGAGATTCAGGAATAAAGTGAAAATGGGCATCATGTATATCAGTCGCTTAAAAACTTTTGATCATATTGAGACTATAGATTATCACCAGGGACATCCTCAAAATTTATATCAACAACATGATGTGATCCATGTATATATCCTAAAGAAATACATGTCTTACCCTTCATATTTAGTAAAATAAAATATCATTCTTATGAATCATGGTCTTTCATACATGGAAGAAGAAGTACAAATTATGGATCATACAAAGAATGTTATATGAAATGAGACCACTCTCTTGGTTAAAGTTTTATAGAGAAATATATTGATAGATGATGCTATATGGAAATATTAGGATATGATGAAGAAGAATTATCCACATTTAAATTACTATTTTTATTAATTTCATGGGAAAAATTGATTTTACTGGGGTAAAATTTAACACCCCATGTTTTTTTAATCCTTTTTTTGAATAAATTTATTTTCCATAATGTTTATTTTATCATGATAAAAAAATTCAATCATTGATTATACTATACAAAAATTAAATATTTTATTAGATAAAACAACAAGATAATATTTTAGAACACAAAACACTATCTTGGATTTCATTACATGAAACACTGAGTTTCTAAGAAATTAGATTTTATTGTTATATTTATTTAAACGTCACAGATATAATATAGGGGTCAAACATAGTAATATAAAAAAATTAACTACTTTTTAAATATTATTTATATGTTTATATATAAATTAAAAATATTAATAATAAAACATTAAAATTTTTGTGATGTAATTATATGTTTGAGAACAGTATTTTCTCAAATGAACTATTTTTTAGGTCATTCTATGAGAAAGAGTAAAATTAATTAATGAAAAATTTAGAAATGGAATTTGGTAAAAACATATTCATTTTTATGTCATAGTTGAAAAATTATAAAATGGCTAATTTTTGGTATTTTTAGGAAAAACATAATTGTTTGTTGAATAATAAAAAAAATATCGAATTTTAATTCAAAACTACTTTTTTTATAGTTTTATTTACTCTAAAATTATATTTTAATTATTATTTATAGATTAATTAGATTGTTTTTAAATAAATGAAATCAATTTTGTTAATTGGAAATAGTTATTCAATGAAATTGGATATAAAGATAATTTTAATGTTTTAATGTTTTTGCTTAAAAAAACCTGATGTCGTGACACATCTGTGGGATTAATTTAAAATTAATTTCTTAAGATTAAGTGATTATAAATTGAAAATTTTAGTTCCATATTTGGAATAATAAAAATTCATAATTTATAATTCAATTAACATAGATTTTCACCAATCATATTATAGAAAGTAATAAATGTTTATTAAAGTAATCATCATTAAAATAAGATTACTTAGTAGTTAAAATTTAGTGTTAGGGGGAAAATAACATAGACACATGAATAAAATCCATTTGATAGAAATATGTATTCCAAATTGCTTATTAGATATAAAATATATTGTTATTGTAACCATATTATGTATGCTAGACCTCTCATTTGTTTTTTCATTTTTATATTTACAATAATGACACTCCTCCTTAGCTAAAAAAGGGCACCACCCCCACATACTGACATCTTTAATGCTCTTTGGATCACCTTACAACTACACAATGATCATCCAAAATTCCCTCCCTTCATCCAAAAATTTTTTCGAGGGGAAAAATTCCAACAAAGGATGCACTTGGTGAAAAAAATAGGTGTCAGCCAAAGAAGATGTATCATCCATCCACAAGAAATATTGATTAATTTTTTTTCCACCCCTAAAATTCATCTTACAAAATGATGATATAAAAACATAATCTGAATCATCTTAGGTAATTAAACAATAATTCATTTTCATAATTATTTTAATATTTCTGAATTGAATTTTAATTTTACATTAATGGGTATGCTATGTTTGATTTCACACAAGACAAGCTACAATGGGTTTCTCTAAAGCCTAAGGTTGCACACAATGTTGAGTCATACATAGAAATAATAATATATTATTATTATAAATAGTAGTTAATTCCAACCATTTTATTTAATAGAATGAACAAAACTAACTACAATATGATTATACAAGTTTTTTAAATGTTTTTACATTTGTATAATAATTCTTAGAAGCTGAAAATTTAAATGAATCTAATTTTAAGCAGAAATACTCTAATATTTTTAGATAGTCTATTTACCCCTTATGATGGAGAACCCTTTTTAAATATCCTTTTGGTCACTTTTATATGTTCTATATGACAAAATAAAATTTCTCTTTAGATTCGGTTCATCAAAATTTACATTGGGAAAGGTTTTGGCATTTTCCTGATAAAATTCATTTTTTACGGAATAGTGAAAAATAGTGTATTTTAATTCAAAACTTCTTTTTAATCAAATTTATTTATATTGATGGATTATCTTTTTAACTGGTTTTAAAGATTAATTATATTATATTTTTACTATTTAATCCAATTTTGGTTATTGGAAGTAAATTCACTTTGAAATTGGATGTAAACATGTGTCAATATTTTGATATTTATTATTTTTTTAAAACTTCATTTTTGTTTGGAAAATAAGAGTTAATTTGAAATTAATTAATGAAACTTATATGTTTTTAATTTTATAAATTATATATCTTTTTTAATTTGGAATATCTAATATATCTTAGGCTGAATATTTGTTATTTTTCTAAAAAACATCAATTTTTGATGAATAATGAAAACATTATGTAGTAGTTAAAACACTGAATTCATCAATTAAATGAAATTTTACCACTTTTGTGAATTGAATTTTGAAAATATGACATACTTGGTTGTTAATATTGAGGAAACTTTTGTACAATAAGATGTAAATTATTTTTTCTGAATAGTAACTTTTGACATTTATTTACCCCGGTTAAAGGTTAATAGGGTAATTCAAGGTAAATAAAATATTATAATAATATAAAATTAACTTAAAACATCACCTAACATTATTGGATCAGTAATGGCTGACCAATAAAATCCTTGGGTGATAGTTTTGTACTTTTAATTTCATTTGGTTAAGATAATGAATTTAATAACTTTTTATTTTAAGTAAAAATAAAAATATCTTAAACATGTATTGTTTTTATAAAACAATTTTAATGTGGGGTTATATAATTTATATATTTGAATATTAATATTCATTATAAAGATAACTATATTTCCAATGTCATGGAATTTTATTAATAATTTTTAGACATCAAATAAATAAAATTATTTATGACCCAATAATGATGTAGTGTTTACCTCATTAAGGAATGATTTAAATAAATAAAATTATAAAGATTAAATAAATATCTAAAAACATTAAAAAAATTATTGGATGATTTTATTTCAAAAAATTGTCATCTTATCTTTGATTGTAATATGTTTTCTACCATTACAAATAGAAAATCATTATATAATAAAATAATATTTTCAAATATTCTTAAAGATCCCCTCCTCCCCCTTAAAAAAATCTCTCACATCTAACCCATTACTCACACCTCTCAAGCCCCTTGGCTCATCCAAAATCTTCTCAAATAATCTTTTAGGATCCCTCTATTCCACCTTTAAGCCTTACCTTAGGCAAAAGGCACTTCAACAAATTCTTTTGGTTCAAACCAAAAGGTGTTACCCGATTTAATGGTAATGTATTCTCATAAGTTGTTTTCTTTTATTTTACTTCTCCAACCCCCTAAATTTTTTTATTTCCTTATTTTATAAAAACACCATTATCCTGAATATACTAGGTTGTTTTTATGATAATTATTTTAACTACACTTACACGCACCTCTATGTAATGGGTAAAGAACATATTGTTTCTACGGATGACAAACTACTACCTCAAGAAATGATGATTGTTCGATTATCTCCTACCGCCTCTCATGGTGGCCGTTATGATAGAAATATATATTTTTTTGATATTTATTATATTTATATTGTTTCTATTCATATATATTTTTAATTTATAGAATACCTTTATGTATTCCATAATTGGTAAATATGATAATTTCACTTGAGGAAGTGAGGACAACTGCCCCCATCAAAGTGATATGACTCGTTCATGCCATATGTGGAACATATAAAAGAAGTAATTAATGAAATTATATTTTATATTATACTGGAATTATAATATAGCTTTGTATAATTATGTTTTCATTCCATTAAATATGAAATATAAATGAAAGTAGCGTTCATGAGTACGTACGGCTTGCCGTCTCCAAGAACGGTGCATTTAATTTCATATCTCCAACTATTATGTAAAATTATAAATACATATATATATATACTGGATATATTTGATATATATGATATCTATGTCATGAATATAATTATGAGGATAATGGAATATTTATCAAATGGATAACTCGTAATTATAAGAAGTTCATTTCTGACTCAGGTACCAAATATTGAAAAAATGACCGTTATTAACATAAATGATTATGTAATGTTTATAACATGGTAATAAGTAATATAAAAGGAATAATAAACATGAAAAATGTTCTTATTCAAGGTGAAATTATCATTAGTTTATTATTTAGATGATTAAAGAACGAACGGGTTGAATCGGACACGAGGCATGGGACTTCGTCTCAATCACCGTTCATTGAGGAAAATTTTGATATTATACGCAACTTTATTTTATAAAGTGTATAAAACCCATTTTGAATTTTCATTTCATTAAATGGAATATTTTTCTATGACGTGTTTTACTAAATTCTAAAATGTATAGTTTCTATTTAACATACATGGTGACAACGAGCTTTCTGCCGCCACGAGCATTATTTGATCTTTGGTTTCCTTAACAAGTCGTAATGTATTTAAAAGGAAAAAACTACCATATTCTATTTTATGTATTTTGGTATTGAAAATGGTTTTGAGAAAGTATTTATTATATTAATATATTAAATTGATATATTTTTATTGTAATTTGTAAATTTTATCTTTCTTTTATGCTTATATTTTGTGTTATGATTATGGTATAGTTGTTGGGAATTGTTTAGGTATATGGTGGTTCGGTGATAAACCTAGGGAGGTTGATCCCAAGGTATCTCTCCAATTCATTGGGAAACATGGAGAAGGTATACATTAATGGTTCTCATTAGTGATTTAGGGAATATACTCTGATGGGTATTCCAAATGTAACTCCCTACGTAGCTGTGAAAGATACAACGTAAGTTATATATAGATTCCACAATTTACCATTACGATTTAATTTTCCTAGATATTATTCATAAATCTTATGATTTCATGGGTTTTGTTAAATATAATATGTTTTGATAGACTAATTATTTTATTTATTTATTTTATAACCTTTATTGATATTTTTAGGCTCACCCCACGTACTGATATGTTTTTCATAGGACACAAAGATGAATAGGGTGAAGAATGGGATCAAGGAAAAGTCAAGCTTTCTAAAACTAGGAACTAGTCATGAATGAATTTTTAAGAGTATTTATCCCATTAAAAAACTATAAAATAATTAGAAGTTTATAATTTCTAATTTTTAGAGATGTAGTGTAATAGTTATGACCTAATTATCTAGAACTCTAATCCGGAAAAGATCCTCAATGTGAATTATTCATTTAATTCAAGATTATGTAATTTTTTATGTTTGGGTCTTTATATCAGTAACCTAAATATTGAAAAGAAATTTATGTTATGGTTTAAAATTTCACTCACTCACAAATTTCTATCAAAATGGATATGCAATCATCATTCGTGTGTACGACAGACTACAACATCATGAACTGATGTCGCTCATTCATCTATTTCCACATTTAATGATTAAAAATAATTATGGAATTCTTTTTTTATGATATATATTATATTTATGATGTATTTATTATTATATGTTTAATAAACCACATGTACCTTCTTGGTATCCATTTTTTCATATTCGATGACTTTGTTTGTGGACGTATTGATTACCACCTCTTTAAAGCGATGTGATTCGTTAACTCATTATGTGGAATGTAATAATAACCATTTTAGTGCCAGTATATGATATATATGAATTAATATTTCTAAATTTTTAGTATTATATATATATATATATATCATTTACTTTATTTTATTCAACATTGCAATAATTTGGAAACCACATTAATGCAGAAGCACAACCTACAGTCTCTATGAATGATGTATTTCATTCACTTTATAGATCATTTATAAATTATTATATATAAATAAATATATTATATATATATATATATATAATTTTTGAAATTACTTATATCATAACATAATTATAAGGACTACAACATATTACAAGTAGAATCAAATGTGAAAAAAAACTGTTTTTACTTGAAACGTAACATTGACATCGAAGTGTTAATAAATAGGTAACAAATGGTTATAAGAATATAATAAATAGTGTTATATAATTTAAAATGGTTCTATGATATATTGATAAAAAAAATTATTTATTATACATAATATTTTAATGAGTATGTTGAGAGTCAAAAAATAAAGTAAGGCTATTTCTAGTCTCACATTTATTTCAATGAGAATTTTGAATTACTCGACACTCAGTTATTTTTTTGTGAATATAATTTTCATGAATGTTCTCTATGATACTTATACAAACAATTTTTTGGATTAACATAACCATTTTTTATCACTTTTTAATGGGGTTTTTCTATTTTTCAATTTACCTAATTAGTAAGTTAGTTATATCTCAATTTTCATTATTTGAGACTCATGATTTTTATACACCTATATTCATTAATGAGGTTTATATAGATACATTTAGAATTCTATATCAAGAATATACTACTAGTAATGATATTTTATGCACTACGTGATTTTAATTTCTTACATGCGGATTCTGAATCAATATTGCCAATGTGGTTATTGTTTATTAAACAAATATTATTATTTATTGGGATTTTTATTATGCTTCAATTAATGAAATCTTATGATCAATCTCTCAAGAATACTCATGAATTTTTTATCCTATGGTTATTAAAGATATATTCATATATGATTACTGTTTTCCAAATATTTCATACTTAATATAATTATGAAAACATTTTTACCAAAATCTTACCCTACTAATCTCTTTGCTCAAATATATATTTTATACAAAAAATAATGTCTATTTTTTTTAAAAAAAATATCTCTTACAAAAATATTCAAGGAAAAAGAATATTAAAAATGTATTATTGTATTCAAATATTCCATTAAAATTTTTTTAATTCTATTATCATGTAATATTGTTTTCAAAAAAAATTATGTTATAAAAATGGTTTTCAATTAAGAAAGGATATTTTCCCCCAAGAAATGTTTTTGGAAGTACTTTCTAAACTATTTTCCATTTATGATGAAATCCATTGGTGTTAAAAATTAATTTCTGAATAAATTATCTGAATGTTCTATTTATATTATTTCTATGCAAGGCTTATGTTATGTTGTGGTTATGTTAATCAAACCCATTTTTCTTCAACTAGTTCATTGCTTATGAAACCTTCTTGTTTTCACTGGTTATGATTTGATTAAATGATTATGAACCCAGTATCATTTTCACATTTTTATGATATTGTTACATGTCTATGATACCCATTTTCATAGAATATGATATAAAAAAATTTATGATATAATTAAACACAATTTATCATTTCATTAAGTGATGGTGGGACCTATATCTCCCTCAAATTAATTGGTTTCTGATTTATATCTCTTGAGATAGAAATGGATATAATTGAGAGTGAACTCCATTTAGTGAATGATTATTCCCCCTAATATGGTATTGGGAGTGAACCATATATACAATGATTATTTGGATAGTGAACCCATTACACTAAAACAACATTTGTAGAAGTTACTTAACTAATATTGAAATAATTATATATATATATATGTTTCTTCTATAATTCCATGTCCAATATCTATGTTATGCATTCATGTATTATGCTCTTGAATACCTTATGATTAATTTCTTATGAACATCAAGAATTTATTCCATGATTTTTGTTTATGGCGTTTTATATGAAGTGTATGATCTTCTAATGTATTAATCACATTACCATACCCTTATTCTCATGTTTAGACTTACATATATCAATTTTTTATCCTTATCGAGCATTTGTGCTATCAGATTTTTATACTCCCTTTACCATGGTAATGAAGATATATATTAGGTATTATGTGTCTAAGAATGGTTCTATTAATTAAGAACCTACTGGGAAATAATTTATCTCATTTATGTGCCAGTGTTTATATTAAGGATGTATCCAAGGGAACTAAACTAATATAGACTTTGGGAATCTATTTGTGAAATTTATATCATATTCTTAAAAAAAATATGTAATGTAAACATATGTTATGTGAGGTTTTCTATAATATCTATGTTTCATGATTTTTAATTAATAAGATGTTTATGTATTTGATATTTTTTACATTCAGTCAACCACTAATTAAATCAAGGATAATACTACTAAATACAGTTACCTTTATGAGAATTTATTAGTACAATATCTATAAACAATGTAGATATTGAAGAAACCTACAAGAAAATTTCTTTTCTACTTTATTCAGATGTAAGGTTACATTTGTTGGGTATTAGAAAAATTATGTAGAATTACTCTTAATGTTAGTCAACTAAGTAATATTCCCAAGTCTACCCATGGAAGGGTTTACTCTAGTTAACTAATGTTAAGATATGGGTCAAAAAATGTCAATGTGTATGAATAATACTTGAATAATATTTCAAATTTAGTTTCTTATCCATCTGAATAAGTGTTGAAAAATGTAATTATATGTATTTAGTGGTGTTGATTCCAGTAATGTATTGAAGTTCCAATAATAGATTTACAAATTGATGAAATATGAGTCAAGGGATCATAATATATGGAGTATACCATAACATAAGTAGTGGTAGCAAGTAAAATGTGTCAAGGGAAACAGTTTGATCCAATATAGAAATCAAAGGATGTTGATATTTTTTCTAGACCTTATACATTGGGATGTTACATTCTAATGTAATTTACCATTATATATTTTCATTATACACTTGATTACATATATAATCTATACCTTCTTGATTAGCTTATTTGTTGAATTAGTATTGCAAAAATAATTGATTCTATGTTAAATGAGAATTAATACTTCATGTAGTGAGATATCCGATCAAGGATCCATGTGAACCTTATACTCTATTATGATTTGAAATATATATATACTAATAATTTTTCATTCCTAATATAGAAGGGTAGTAATTTATATAGAGACTGATTGGTTTGTTGAATTAAAATATCAAATAAATATTATTATCAATAGATTATATTTATAGAATATGATGAATTTTACAATATTTTTTAGAGAAATTTTTCTATTTATGTCAATATGGATAATAATTGTAAATAATATTTTATGATCCATATCATGTTAGTCAATGATTTTTGTGATTTTATCAGTGAAAAGGAAATTATGATATATATAATCATGTGTTTTGGACTACTATCCAAATGTTTTACCAAACTATATATAATTATTAATCCCATGGAGTAATATGGATCTTTACAAAGATCATATACATGGAATGAAAATAATTTCATTATTATATAATTTCTTCAATCCCATATTTCTATGAGATTTAATGGAACATGTAAATAAGTTTAAGTGAATGTAGATAATTTATCAAATTATTTCACTTGGTATTATTATATCAATTAGAAGAGAGTTTCTATTATAGTTTGTTTCTATATAAAAATTATCCAAATATGAACAATGTGATGGTAAAGAAAAAATATTTTTGTCTATTATTGGATGATTTTTAACTCATCCAAGAGAGATAATTGGTATTCCATTATAGAACATTATTTTGGGAAATGTCATTAATGAGTAAAGGAAGGTCATATACTACTATATATTTTCAATTTTAATATGGAAATTGTATATTATTTTCAATTCCATTCAAACTTAATAATGGATATACTCTTTTTTTGAGTTGAAAAACAATTTTTTATATTGGTACATGGATTTATTTGTATTGGTTTTGATGTCGTATATTTTATTTAATGTACGATTAATCTCATTAGAGGGGCTGAGAAATTGTATTTTGAATTATTTATGTGAATACTTAGTATTTTGAATTACCTAAACACAGTATTTTATTCATGATATATGATTTTATTATCATATTGTATCCAATAATTTATTATTATTTTATTTGTAAAATTTAATAGTATTAATGTATTGGGATAAATATAAGAATTTATTTTAATGAACTATTTTACATTTATTTCAATGTTAATTTCTAATAATTCATCCATGAATTTTGAAATTAAGAATCCACCATGAATATATTAATATATATGTGATATAATATTTAATAGAATTAAATTCAATAGGTGGTATTTATTTCTTTTATATTGATACTTAAATGAATTCCATATTTTATTCTCTCCAAATTAATGGCAAGTTAAGATTATTTTGGGATATTTTTTGATTTCATTTCAGATTCACTCTAATGGAATGTTGAAATTTTATGAAGTATGAGTCAATTTATTCAACATATCCTGAGATATGTTACCATGTGTGTCACAATTAATTTTATTATTTTCTTCATTCATTTAGGGTTACAAAAAATTTAAATTTTCAGATAAATATATCATGTTTGTTGACCATAATTGTATGACGTTTATCTTATTACAGTGGGATATCAACTTTGTATCATTCAAGATGGTGTATTTCCATTAAATTTTTGATTTCTAGCCTGCGTATATGATATAAAAAGGAAATATATATGTCAATACATACATTTAGAAACAACCTTGTCATATAGTGAAGGAAGCTATGAGGTAGTTTACACTGATGGGATTGTTTGATGAAGTAATCATGGATTATGAGGATATAAATATGGATTTATTATCTCTAACCTCCATGTGAGGTTCATACCAATAAAATAGGAAAAAGAGGAGATGTTTTAAAATGGAGAGTATAAGAAGATAAGGTAGGCCTTGAATTCTATGTAGATCATAATGATATGGTCAGTTAAAGTAGATTAGATTCTTTTTTTCTATTGAATAATATTGGATGTTGTAGATGGATGATGGTTTGAAATATTTTCACCATAATGTTTTGGTAATGAATCTTTGATATTTTATGATGTATAATTTTTTCAAAATATGATAATATAGTAGAGAAAAAATATTATTAAATTTATTTATCATTATCAAATATATTCACAAGTGTCCTAAACTATCGATGTTCTTGTGAAATATATTTAATTTCCTCATATATAAATGAGACAATATTTCCATGGGTCTCATCGTTGGGTTACTCAAATAAACAATGATGGAATATGCTGTTTGGTATGGTTCTTTTAAGGTAAATGGATATAATATAATGAAAATTATTATTGTTTAAGACTGAGACCCTCAGTTCATTTTCATATTATATAGAGTAGAATTTAATTATTTGAGGATATAGATGGAGATAAGAACAATTTATATTATAAATATTAGTTAGAGGAGTAAGAATAAAATCTTAGATTTCAAGTATAAGCATTATGCTTCGGTGATTGATTTTTGAAAATTCATGTACACTCATATTCCAATGGTATTAAAAATATATAAATATATAGTTATCAATTATAGAATAATATATATATATTTCACAGATCATATATATAGTTGATATGACTCCCATGGGATTGATCTGGGGGAAATTTATTTTAGGATTATTAATATTTGTTCCAAAATGTATTAATTTCGAATATATATTTCATAACTCGTATATATACTTTTCTTTAAAACCCATTTGTATTTTATGTTTTAAATCATGTATTCTAGATACATATTTTAGGATAGATTTTATAGATATTTAATTATATGAAAAAAATCAATAATATTATACGATTTATTAAATCTTGAAGTCGTTTGTTATTTGGATTATCTATCTGAATTTTTTCAAAAAAATATTAATATTCAAAATATTTTTCAATATAAATTACATAATGAAATTTCAATATGAATTAACCCATTTAATGGTGTTGGGGATTATTGGTTCGGGACTCAGTGAATATTATATTATGAAACCAATTTGGGTATTAAATTATGGAGAGAAGATTCGTTTTGGGATAGACTATTCTTATCTTTTTAGAATGGATTATTCCTCTATTTATGTTTTTTAAAAACATGGGTGAGGACAAGAAGATATTTGGGTTATTGCATATGACACATTATAGAAAATACATGAGTAATTTAATGATGTGAACTCATACATATCTATAGGGAATAAAAAGTGTATAATTAAATTAATTATAATAATAATGATTTGTGTTATAATTTTTACTTTTTTTATTTTTATTTATATAATATTTTCCCATAATTTTGATATATATATATATATGTGTGGTTATATGATCTATAATTTAAATTTAAATTGTACTATTGGGTCAGGAATAGGGTTTAATCCTATAGTGTATATTTTAGGATAATAATTTTTTCTAGGGTAGTTATAATATGTATTTTATTTATACACATGGTAACATAAATTATCACAGATACTGAAAAGAATGACAATAAATTCTATGGATTTGTGTGACACCAAGGATTTTTATAAAAAAAATCAATTATCTTAATCTTTTTGATTCTTTCCATTTCACACATAACAAAATATATCTTTCATTGAATGGAAGCAGTATATTTGACATTAATTTCAAGAAACACCAAGTTAATATTTCGATAAACAAAACACTTTTACTGTATTTCAGTTCACATAACACAATGTTTGGTATTTGTTACAGACAATTCTGAACTATGTTGATAGATTGTATCACACACAAGGCCGAGCATAACAGAACTACAATAGAATATTAATATTGATATTAGGATATTATTATAGTTTCCAACTAGCATTAGGAATGGAATACATGAATAATATAAATTAAATTATGAAAATATGGTTTAAAAAGTTATATAATAATAATTATGTGGTCAATAATTAACTATAAATGAAAGTGAATCCTTTTTGAAAATATAGGAAATCTTTAGCTGGAAAACTATATATATATAATCAATTGATTTTTACGTTAATAAATTAATTAAAAAACGATTTATTAATTATTATAATTATATATTCATATATATAATATTTATTCAACTATTAAAAATTCATCTTATTTGTTTTCTATGCATGAGATAATAATAAATTCAATTTTATGAATAAAAATTTGTATGTTTCAAAAAGTTAACTTTAATACATTTTCATGGAGAAACTATTTTAAATACGCATCTTCAAAATTTTATAAATTTAATTAGGTAAATTACTATTTAATTTTCAAATTATAATATAAAAAATTACTTTTGGATAATATTTCTTATTTTTATGAAATATTTGAATTCTACCTGAATTGGGAAAAAAAGTTCTAATTGAAAAATATTTTGTCATCTAATTTATTTATATAGTCAAATTATTTTTTAATTTTTTAAAGTGTAACTATAACAATTATGCATCCATTAGTAAAATTTCGGTAATTTTAAACAATTTTAAATATAAATTGGATAGAAAATAAAAATTCAACCTCTTAGATTATATTACTTGAAATAAACTCAACGCCTCATCCCAATTTCCGGATTAAATATAAATATATTTCTTCAAATTATGTTATTATAATTGGAAAAAAAAGAATTTCATATTTTTAATTATAATAAATTATTACATCAAATAAGGTCAACTTAGTTACATTGCAAAAATATTACTGACACTAAAAAACATTAATTAGAGTGATTAAGGTAAAAACGGTAATAATTATTGACAGAAATCAGAATATAATGTTTATAAATGAAACTAAACTCTTTAAAAATTATTGTTTTTATATAGTTATTCCATTAAAACTACCAATGTCTATAATGATATATTTTTAACCCCTAGGGTATAAGTAAAACATGGTGAGAACTCAAATATTTTATAAAATTCCAAATCTACCATTTTCCCAACATATAAAATGCCTCCTCTGCTCCCCTACTAGTTACACCCATCTAGTAATCTTGAATCATATATCAAATGCCCAAATATCCTCATAAAGTCTCCCACTTTACCCTATAATCCTCTATTTGGGATGAAATCCCACAAAATAATCCATTTAGTGAAAACCAAAAGAAGTTATTCAAGGAAGAGGTAACATCATTCGATGAGATATTTTGTATTATTTTCATTCTCCACCCCTTAGCTCATATTATCCCATTCATACATAATAAAAACATTATCAAAAATATTCTGATATTTTTTTACCCTAAGGGTTTTACATATATTCTCACAAAATTCCACAAAATTGGGTATGCAATTAATGTTTGTGTGTTTGGAAGACTACTGACTCAAGAACTGAATTTGTTCATTCATCGATTTACATCATTTAGGTTTGAGAATAATTTTAAAAATTCTGGTTTTATATGATATTTATTATATTTATGAAATATTTTTCTTGATGATTTATTTTATAACATATACATTCAAGATTTCCATTTCGTGTAAATAAGATAACTTGGTTTTTAATCTTGTGGACTACCGCCTCCTAAAATTGACATGATACATTCACATTTTTGATCGAATGTATTATGGATGGGTTCTTTAAATATTTATGATATGTTTGATTATATAATGATACTATAAATATAATATTTTAATATATATACAAGTAATTCATTTTATTACTTTCTTTCAGTACGATGAGAAAATGGAAACAATGTTCTTGTGTCTGTACGGCCTACTATCTCAGTGAATATTGAGTTCAATTTCATATTTATATTTTATATAGATTATTATAAATATATAAAATATATGTATATATTATATTTATATCATGTTCTAAAAAATTTATATAATTAAATCATCATCTCTATAATAGGGTCCCAAAGACAAGCCAATACATATATGAAAAACAAAATAGATATTACATGAAGCATATCCTTTACATGGTTTTTTTAATAAATGGGTATTATAAAGTCTTAATAAAATCATATATGTTATTATATATAAGAATATGTTTTGGGTTATATTTATTATAAAAATATACATATTATATATTTTGTTTCAATGTGTATGAAAAAAATTATAGACTTACGTTATGGGGATTTCTAGTCTCAATTTTATTTCTATGATACATATCACATATTCACCACTCATTTATTTTATTTGATGTATATACTCTTCAATAATATATTCTTTCACTAATATAAATTTGTTTATGGGTATTTACATATCCATTTTATTATCTATCTATCATGGGGATTACAGTAAAAAAGTTAACAAATCAGTAAGGTTGTTTTCCCTCAATTTTCCATCTTTTAGACACATGTTTTGTTATTCACATGCATTCATTTACATGGTGTATATACTATCCATTTTACATGTTATATAATCAATATTTTCATTTTCATTATATTATAAGCTACATAAAATTTTATTAACATTTGGAGATTTTAATTTACTGTTACTAGTGTTGTAATATTTAACTCCTGCAATCTCATCATTTATCGATATTTTTTATGATCATGAAAACATTAATGAAATAATATGATCCATATATCAATAAAAATCCAATATTATTAATCTACTATGTCATAAATCATTTATATTTGGACACCATGTATTCTATTATGTTTTTAAAAAAAATATGAAATTTTTTTCTTCAATGGTATTCAATAGATATTTTTTTACGAATATTTTGTGGTCTTAAATTCTATTTTCAATGAAAACAGTTTTGAAAAAAATTGGATGTTTTAAAAATTTATTTTCAATGTAAAAGGATATATTCCTAGAGAAATGATTTCAAAACATTTTTTCCATCTAAGATGAAATATGTAGAAATATTTTATGATTTAATTTGAATATAATCCCAGGAATCCATTATAATTATTTCATTGAATGGTTTATTTTTATGATGGAATGTGGTTTATGATAGTTTTTCCACTTTTTTAGGATATATTATTTTGAACCCCGTTTATTTTCATGGGATGTACTTGATGAAAAGATTATATGACCTATCTATTTTCCACAGGTTATAATATGATTACATGCTTTTGAAACCCATTTCATTTCATGGGTAGTTATATGATGTTTATGGAACCCATATATTCTTATTTATCATAATATGAAGAAAGATTTCTTTTATTTTTTCATATATATTTATTATTATTTTAACTGATAGGTGAAGCCTATATCTCCAACCAATTCATTAGGAAAATATTTATATCTCATGAGATAATTATGGGAAACAAGTTGACAGGACTGATCCACAATTATAAACATATGTGTCCTAATCCAAAAGTGTGAAATAGGTGTGTCTTGATCCATTATGGGAAGATGGTGAAACAATGTCCACTCTGTATAGATAGGGAAACCTGATCCATAGTGGGAATAGGGGTAAACTAGATCCAATATTGGAATAATGGGAAACCTGATACATTATATCGAAACTACTGTGACAGGAGATAGTACTGTATCCAGAGTAGTAGGTTTATTTGCAATGAATTACCCAAATATTTTTTTTCAATGATACTTAACTTCTAGTGAAAGATTTTTATGCCTGATGATTACTATATGTTCACAATGTTATGCATGGACGTGGTTTCATTTATAAAATTTAGTGTAAAATCTTAATTATATGTTATTAACATAATGATTCAACCAATTTCTATTGACACATATTCATAATGTTATAATTTAAATTTTATGCCACAAGACTATTGTCTTAGGACTTCTCTATGTTGTCCTGACTTATTCTCTATGATTTCATTTTGACTTGTGTCTTATAAACTGCTAAAAATTATTCCATATCTCTTGATTATAATAATTGATATTTAGGTTATGATACTCTATTGTTATTATCATTATTTCATACACTCATTCTCATGTTATTCTTTCATTTATAACTTTGTTACCCTTCCTAAGGCTATGAGCTCACCCTTTACTTTTGAATCCTTTCCATAAGATATGAAGATTGGTTTTGTGTAGGAGCACTAAACAAGAAGATATTTGTGGGATATATTTCATATCATTCACCAAGTTAGAATATTATGTTTCAATTTATACAAAGACACTAATCATTTAGTGTCCTTTGGATTTTATTTTTGAAATATGCTTAATATTCATCTAAAATGGGGTAATATCCTTATTTGTTAAGTCTGGGTCATTATAGTTTGTATCATAGGAAGGTTTTAGTCAACAATTTGAATCATGGATTAGAAAACATTAGTGATATCATTAGAGATATTACTAAGGATATGTCTTTGTAGGTCTCTTAGAATAAGTCTAATGACTAGTTAAAATATATAAAACATCTTAGAATTTTGGTAATGTACTAAGATAGTTCTTACCATGAAAATACAGCCCTTATTGGAATCTATAAGGGGATGTGGATTTTAGATAAATTTATATAGGGGAAAAACATAATAATAATATACTGAGATAGACTAAATTGTGAACTAGTTGACGACATCCGGCCTTGTTGCACACCTTGTTTGACACTCTGTGGGGATATTATTTTGGTGTTCGAAAACTCTTTATAAACCATCATGACGCATTTAAAAAAACTATAAATAACCAAGAATAAACCTAGGATTTCACGGATTAAATAATGTTTCATGATTTATACATAATATTAGTAGTTTTTCTTGATTATGTGGTTTCCCCCTGATAAGGGCTTCTAACACAATGTTTTTGGTTTTATTCAATGACATGGAATAGAAGGAACTAGGTTAAAATTTAATGTTTTAAATATGGACTATAATTCCCTGGACTTAAACCTTACTTAATATTGAATTAAATGAATAATTCACATTGAGGATCTTTTTAGGTTTAGAGTTTTAGAGAATTAGAACATAACTATTACATCTCAAAAGATTACGAAGTAGACACTTCTACTAAGATTCCATAATAGAAAAACTCTTAAAAAGAAACATGTCTAGTTCCATGTTTTATATAGCATGACATTCCCTTGATCCCATCCTTGACCTTATTCCACATTATGTCCTGTGAAAAACATTTCAACAAAACTTTGGGTGATCATAAAAAGCTCAGTAAGGGATACACAAAGAATGAAAACTGTTACTTTTTCAAACATCAAGTAAACCATGTATACTCTATCAAAGTAATACATTCACCTTCATGAAGTAGTAAAAACTCTTCACAGAATAAAGTATCATTACCTACCTTTTTGTAACCAAAGTATTACCATAAAACCCATATAAATAAAACACAACATTTATAAAGGTTAGATGGGACATAAACATACTTAAGTGGAATAACCATACGATCGACTTCCACACATATCACTTAATGGAATAGCCATAAGGCCAATTTCCAAACATACTTAATGGAATAGCCAATCGGCCGACTTCCATACCCAATGCATTGGAGGTTATAACGTAACCACCCGTCCTGGTATTCACGGCACCACCCGTCATATGGTTTATCACGTAACCACCCGTCAAATGTCCAAGTACCATTATAAAATCACAAAACATAAAAGCAATATAAAGGAATGATAACATTTCCACATTTCAATCACAATATAGCATAATATAATCCTTTATCAAAACCATTTTCAATACCAAAATACATAAAAGAGTATATGGTATTTATTTTATTTTAAAAACATTACAGCTTGTTGAGGAAGCCAAAGACCAAATAATACTCGCGGCGGCAGAAAAGGTCGTTTTCACTGCGTACGTTAAAAAAAACATTCCTTTTTGTCGTTTAGTAAAACACTTCATAGAAAAAGATTCCTTTTGTGTAAAAGTAAAAGTCAAAGGGGTTTATACACTGTATAAAAGAAAGTTGTGTATAAAACGAAATATGTATCAATGAAAGGAGATTGAGACGAAGTCCCTTACCTCGGGTCCGACTTGACTCGATCGTTCTTTAACATCCTGAATAATAAACTAGAGTTAATTTATACTTGATTAAGAACCTTTTTAAAGTTCATTATTCCTTTTATATCACTTATTTCCATGTTATAAACATTATGTAACCATTTAAGTTAATAATGTTTGTTTTGTAGATATTTGGTACTTAAGTCAAAAGTGGACTTCTTACAATTACATGTTGTTCATGTGGTCAAAGGTTATTTATATCCAGAATGACATTACTGATTTGGATATCATATATATCATATATATCCAGAATATACAAGTATTTATAGTATTGCATAATCATTTAGAGGTAAGAAATGAAATGCACCGTTCATGGAGACGGTAAGCCGTACGTACGCATGAACGCTACTTTCATTTCTTTGGCATATTAATGGAATTACAACTAAATGAGAGGTATGTATATTTTAATTCCAGAATTATATTCATCATTTACATGTATCATTAATCAAATATATCCATTATATACATGTACTTATAATAGTACATTACATTTGAGGATAAAAATGAAATGCACCGTTCATGGAGACGGTAAGCCGTACGTACGCATGAACGATACTTTCATTTCTATCTCATACTTTAATGGAAAGAAGAAATAATTATATAGAGTTATATTATAATTCTAGTATAACATAATATATAGTAATTTTAAATCCATCCTTTATACTTCCCACATATGGCATTAACGAATCAAATCACTTTGAGGGGGCGGTAGTCCGCACTTCCTTAAATGAAGATATCACGTTTACCCATAATGGAAACCATAAAGGTATGCACAAAATTAAAAATACAGAAGCTTAAGGAAAACATAAACATATTATATATCATATATAAATATATTTTCATCTTAATGTCCACCTTTTAAGGTGTTAGAAGAATGTTGAACAATCATCGTTTCGGGAGGCATGAATTCACCATCCACGGAAACAGTATGTTCTTTAAACATTAGATGTAGGTGTGTGTAATTGTAGCTTGAATACTTATTATAACAACATCCTAGTATATTTAGCATACTGGAGTTGTTACAAAATAATATAATAAAAAGCGTTTAGGGGGTTGGAGAAGCAAAATAACACAAAAGGACTCAAAAGAAGACATTACCTTAAAATCGGGTAACTCCCTATGGTTTGAGCTCAAAGGCTTCCTTGGGAAGACTTCTGCCCAAAGTGAGGATTCAAAGAGTAATAGTGGGAATCTGAGAGACAAAATGGGATGATGTTGGCCGAGCCAAAGGCTTTGGGAGTGTGGTTAAGGTGGTAGAGGTGGGGGCCTTTTATAAGAGGAGAGGAGGGGCACTCTTGTAAAGTTACAAAATGTTACTTTATTTTCAAAAGAGTTTCGGATTTTAAAGGTCCCATATTGATTTATTTCTAGAATAAGGTGATGAGGGTTCTAAATCCACTCATAAAATAGGTTTTGGACTTGTGTAGGTCTTAGATGTTACATTATCATTCCATTTTATTTAAATCGTTAAATAATGAGGTCATCGCTGCATCATCATGATGTGATAAATAATTTAATTTATTTAATGTCTAAAAATTATAAAAAAACTATAATGATGTAGGAAATATTTTTATCTTTCTAATTACTATTTATAGTCAAAAATCTGACTTGTATAACCCCATGTAAAAAATTGTTTAAGTAAAACATCTTATGTGTGTGTCATTTTTACTTTAACATTAAATAAAAAGTTATTTATGTCATTTCCCAACCAAAGTGGATCCATGGGGTCCCCAAGTTTACCCATGGCCTGTTTTTGTCTGCCATGACACATCCAATAAGGGTAGGACATGTTTCAAGCTCATCTAATATTATAGAAACATTATTTTTACCTTAAACTACACTAATTACCTCTAATCGCGATTAAAAACATAATAAGTTATTATTCACAAAAAAATTATTTTAATCTCATTGAAACACATTTTACTTCTTAATGACAACCATGTATGTCGGATTTTTGAAATTCAAAACACAGAAGTGGTAAAATTTCATTTAAACGAAAAATCAGTTTTTATAAGTACCACTTAGTGGTTTCACTATTCATCAAAAATTGATGTTTTTCAGAAAAATACCAAAAATTCACCCTAAGCTATATTTGATATTCCGAATTCAAAAATGAATTCCATTTTATAAAATTGACAACATATAATTTTTATTAATTAATTTAATAATTAATTCCCGCTGTCAGAGAAAATAGCGTGTTTTTATGAAACAATAAGTATCGAAAGATTGACACTAGTTTAAGTCCGATTTCAAAGTGAAATTAATTCCAACGACAACTATTGGATTTAATGGTAAAAATATTTTCTAATTTCACTTTAAAACCAATTCAAAAGATAATCTAATAATATAAATAAATTAGATTAAAAAGAGTTTTTGAATTAAAATACAACATTTTACACTATTCATTAAAAAATGAACCTTATCGGAAAAATACCAAAAATTTACACAAAGTAAATTTTGATGTCCTGATTATAAAGAAGAGTTTTATTTGGTCAAATAGAATGTATAAGAGTGATAAAAACTATATTTAATTACGGTTCTCCATCAAAAGGAGATAAGTGAACCTTTAGTGAAAATTAGGGTATAAATGCCTAAAATTGAATTCTTTCCGTATTTTAAGCCTTTATCTTTTATTGGATAAATTTAAAAACATATATAATAATATTTCAGTTATTTATATCCATTCCCACCAGTACAACGGCTACGTGTTAACTAACATTTAAAATAATATTATTTTATTACTAGTGTGCAACGTAAGTTTTCAAAGAAACTCATCGTTGCGTATCGAGTACGCTATCGAACGTAGAAACCCATTTTAATTAAAATTAATATTTAATTCGTAAATATTAATAAATATGAAAATTATTTATTCTTTATTTACCTGGGATGTTACATGGACGGTATGTCCTCAATGAAAATTAATTTCTGAAGTGGAAATATCTTCATGATAATTTGGAAGATGGTATGAGAAAGGTTTAAATTACTGGAAATAAAGAGGTAATGAATCACATGTGAATGGAATGGGATTTTATAACAATATTTATTTATTTACCCTATATTTATAGCAAGAAGAAGAGATTATTTTCATTTCTTAAAAAAAGATAACATTTTGACAAGGAGAGAGATTAGTTCAATCAAAGGTAATTTCCCTCATCCAAAAAACCATAATTAATGATCACAATATGATAAATAATTTTTTTAAACTTAGTTGTTAGCAGTTTCCCACTCAAATTAAGAATTACCTTGATTAAAGATCTTAAGGATCACTATATTGGTTTTTCTTGGCACTGTAAAGGATGACCTAGTATTCACAATCCATGACATATTGGATTCATCCTTACACAACCTTCTATTCCAAGGAAAAATAGTTAAACCCACACATTCAATCACCATTTGTATTCATTTATCAACGAGTATTTAAATGAGTCTCTATTAGAACCCTAAGGTTTAAGGGGAGTTCAATCACTCACCCTTTCATAATTTGAAACCCCCCCCCCCCCACAGAACTAATATTATGGAAGAATTTAAAATGTTCTGTATCTCCTACTCAGAATTATCATCACAAATATTATAACTCTCACATTGGGACATAAAATACTAGACTAGAGTTATGAAAACCTACCTATATCCTACCAACAAAACTCCATGTTGAATCCCATCTTCACCGACAACTGGATAAGTAGTAAGAGACATACCTTGATCTAAAAATTTTCTATAAAAAGTTATTCCAACTCTCGGGAGGAGAAAAAATCAGGAAGAAAAGAATCATTTGTACTATCCGTAAAGGTTACTACACAATCCAAAGGGTGATCCAATGAAATTGATCACTTTCTTGAAGAAAAAGACTTCCCTTTTAGGGAATCTTCAAAACAATAAAAACCATATCGTTGTAAAGAAACATCAACCAAATGAGTTTCAACATGAAAATGATAATTCCACTATCAATTCTTGTTCATTTCAATGACAGGAAGATACTTTGATGTACCATCTCTATTTTTGTCTAGATTAGATGACTCTTTTTCCACATATATGCATCTTGACAACATTTAAATAGAACTATATAGGTTGTGGACATCCTACAATATGTCATGGTGTGATCAAATTTCTGAAAAGTAAGGAAAATATCAAGGATATTATCATTAAAAATGTTCATGTATTCAGTCAGTGTGAATTAGAGAACATTATAAATTAGATTTGAGATAAAATAAACATCCTCTAAGACCCTAAAAAAATAACAAAAACTCAGATACAATGTATTTATATCCACTTTAATTGGGAAAATTATTAACAATGATAAACTAAATAGTAGTTTAGGATACCATAATATAAAATTAATATCAAAAAATATATCCCATAATTGAGAAAATGACTTCCTTACCTCAATGTGTTCGAATATCAAATTACATTTTTGAATCCATAGAGCACCTGACATGTAAGAAATAGAACCATATCATTCTTACCTCTTCATCAATTGAATATCTGAAAAAAATGAATGAATCCATGCCACAATGGAATACATTTTCCATTCGAAAATCCCAAAATTCAAGATTGTATTAATACCAAATCATATAATATCCATTGTTCCAGCCATATGAAATCACTACAAATCTGATAAGGGACTTATGATGAAGAAAAATTATTTTATATAATTCATCATTTTTTATGGTAACCTGAAAAGTATCATGTATTTTAATGATCCATCTAGATTTATCTCTATTAAGGGAAGGGAAAAACCTCCTTCTCAAATGTGAGAGATTACCTTCATATGAGGGTGTCACATTGGATGATAAATCAATAGGGATCTGATACATCAAAGAAGAGTATATATTATGTCTGTCAAACAGACCCAAAGAGTACCTGACTGCATGTGGCTCACTGGCCATATTCCATCCCACAATGGTATTGTTTAATTAAGTCAATGGTGGAAGTTAATAGCTATATAATAGATATAATCATACTATGATAGGCAACACTATAGAGAAGTAAAAGCCTAAAAATATACATCACTTCAATGGGACTGCTCCCAAGATCGTGGTCCATTATCTCAACTGAGAAATCTTATATGAATCATGACATATATGTATTTTTTGTATATGTTATTCATTATGGGTTAAAAAGGACATATTAAATGGTTATGAAGAAATCCAAAAGTGATTTAATGGAAAGGTGATATTTTATTAAAGGGAAGGTTAACCTTCATCTATTCAAGATGATGAGAAATTTTGATATAGCTAGGAAAATTTATGATCACTTAGATAGTGTATATTTTATTACATCAATAACCTTATAAATAATTAGTGATTTGTTCAAAAAGTTGTTTATGATAGTGTGGTTTTATTTTAAAACTTATAATTAAGAATATATCTAGTAATCCTTGTAATAAATAAGACTCGATGTTTTCGAAAATGATTTATGGTAATTCAGGTTATTACCATTTTTCAACAGAATAAATGATTTCACATGTTTTGTATATGAAAATTAAGAGGTGATTTATGATATATAAGGGAAAAATAATAAGAATTTTGTGAGATATTTAGTGAACTTATTAATAATATTTTAGACTTTCACCATTCATAATGGTTATATGGTTATCCATTTATAGAATTGTTTATGTTAAATATTAGATGAGGTTTTATAGATTAATGTATAATGTCACCATATGATGATTTTAACATCTTGACTATCTTGTTCTAACCACTTTTATCTGATGATTACTAAAGACTGGTGGAATAAACTATCATTCAATTTATTGATGTTATGATCTTTTAGTTATTTAGGAATGTTAAATTCTATTTCAGTCCCTAGAGTAAAGATTGATGTGGGAATTAATCATGAAACAAAAAAAAGTATGAGATTGTGCATATGGAATTGATTTAAATCATGTATGTATATCTTATAGTGAGAAATTCTTCATATTTAAGAAAATTATATTGAAATAAAATATTTTCCTGTTATCATCATTTTTTATGATATCAATGACATGTTTCATGCTTTTTCATTTTATGGTTTTTGGATTATTGATGTTCATTGGATCACCCACTTTCATTAAATAAGTGATATTTAATGATCCCTATAATTATTTTATCTTCTCATCCATGTACATGTTTTAACGTTCTTCTTATGTTCTCTTATGTGGAAACCTAGTAAAGAGAGATTTCGGGAAACCATTGTTGTTCAAAATTTATCTTTTTAAAGGATGTTTTAGTGTTAATTTTTACAATGTGGGATTCTATGAAAAGAAATTTCAAATATTAATACTCTGAAAACCAAATTCTAGGATGAAATTGAATTTCATGTTGGAAGAATGTGACACCACCTATATTTTTTGAAATAATTTTATTGACTGAATTTAATCAATTTTATATTTTTCATTACATGGTGTGCTGAATATATATTTTGTTATATTAAATCTCAAAAATTGAATTGTGTTTAATTAAACACCATGTTAATCATGAATTGCATGAAAAACGTAGATTAGATTTCACAACACACAACAAAATTTTTGGATTTTTCTAATCACAATTCTGAATTCCTTCGACAGCCTGTGTCACATGCAAGGACTTTTTTAACAAAACTACAATATATATATATATATAATCAATATATGATTATAGATACCATCAAGCCTTTGGAATGAATTTTTAAAATAAAATTAATAAAATTTTGAATATTTTTTCCACACATATATATAAGAATATGTGTTTGGAAACAAATTAACTAGAAATGAAAACTTACTATTATGAAAATATAGGAAATATTTTACCAGAAAACTATACTTTTTAAATAAAATGCGATTTACCTTAGTTAATTTAATAAAATACTTTTGATAAATTATTTTAATGAAATATGTACTATATTTAGTCTATGATTCAACATTTATTTGGAAATTTTTTGGAATATAAGATAATAATGAGTCTAATTTTATTAATAAAAAGATATATCTTCCTAAAATGTAATTTTGCCATCATTTAATAGAAACACTATATTAATTATACATTTGACACTTATAATTTTTTTAAAAAAACAAAATTTATATTTGATATTTTAATATAAAAATGTACTTTGGATGGTTTTTTGGTATTTTCCATAAATATTTCATTTCTCAATGAATAGTAAAAAATAGTTAGTCATAATGCCAAAATTCATTTTTCATATAATTTATTTATATAGTTGAATTATCTTCTATTTAATATTTAAATTATAAATATAAAAAATACACATCTATGAAGCCAATTTAGTTATTGGAACCAACTTCTTAATGAAATTGGATATATAAAAATTTAAAATGCTTGGATTTATTAACCTTAAAAACTCATAATCTCATACAGTCTACCAGTTCAAATTTAAATTAATTAAGACTTGTACCTTATTATACTTTTGAAAAATGGGTTTAATATTTGAAATAATAATAATTTATAATCTATAATATGGTGAAATTAGTTTTTTCCAAAAAAAAGACAGAATGAACGATAAATTAACTACAATGATTAAGGTGAAAAGGATATTGACTAATAACCTATCGTAGAATATAAGGTGAAAAAATAATCCTACAACTGAATATAAATTATTTTGTGGACATATATAGAAAATTCCACCTCTAAGGTTTTATAATGGTCTATTTTAAACACTTTGGGAACAACTAATACATGAGGAGCACTCAAATATTTTCAAGAATACCTAATGTTTCCTTTTCCTCACTTATAAAAGTCCTCCTATCCTCCCCCATCTATACACCTCTCATTCCTTTTGTATTAGATAACTCCTACCAAAATATCCACCCATAATCCCCCCACATCTTTATAATATAATCCTTTACTGTGTATTAATCTAACCAAGAATCCCTTTTGTGAAAACCAAAAAGAATTACCCAAAGAAGTCGTAACATCATTAAAGAATTTCTGTAGTTCTATTTTCATTATCCACACCCTAAACTCTTTTTATTCAATTATAAAATAATACCCACAATATCCAAAATATAATATGATATTTTTCATGTTAAGGGTTATCCATAAGTACATGTGCACTTCCTTCAAATGGGATATGCAATAATCATTTCTGTGTAATCCATAGTACAGACTCATGAACTAATGTAATTCTTTATTTCATTTACACTATTCAAGGTTGAAATTAATGATATAAATTACATTTGAAATATATATATATATATATATATATGTGTGTGTGTGTGTGTTATTTAAAATTTATTTATTCTTTTTTGATAGTTATATGAAACATGCCTTTATTCATTCCATTTTGGAAAAATATGATAACTTTTTTTGTGTATGTGGCAACTACTGCGTCCTCAATACGATGTGATTAGTTCAAAAATTACATGGAATGTGAAATGGATTGGTTCAATAAACATATTTGACATATTAATTATAATATAATATATAAATATATATGAAATTTTCTTTCGTTCTATCAAAACAAAAAGAGAACCGAAACATCGTTCATGTGTACAAATGATGTATCATCAATATGAAAGTTTATTCCATTTACTAAATATATATGTAATATATTTTTATGAATATTTATTTTCCGAATATATTTGATATTTATATATTGTTATAAATTATGTAAATAATTAAATAATTATCAAATTGAGATTATCAGGATTAACAAGTCAAAATATATATGAAACCAAAAATGGATATTACATGAAATTTAACATTAACATGTAATTAGTAATAAATAGGTAATATAAGGTCATAATAGAATAATATTTGGTATGATATAATTGAATATGGTTTTGTGGTGGATGTATAATAAATTTATACTTATTATATAATTTTTTAAAATTGTATGAAGAAATTCAATCCTTAAGGTATGGGGATTTTTAATAACACTTATATTTCTACAATACTTTTTCTATATTCACCCCTCATTTCGTTTGTGTGGTGTATATACTAACCATGAATTTATTATATCACTCGTATATTTATATTTATTTTTATTTTCAAATCCATTTTATGATCTATGTTTCATGGGGATTACCATTCAAAAAGTTACCAAATCATTAAAGTAATATTTTTTCACAATTTAACTTCATTCAGACACATGTTTTTTTGTGCACCTCTATTATTTTAAAAGGTGTATATACCATCCATTTTACATGATATATCACCAATATTATTATAATAATGATATTATAATATTCATGTAAATTTATTATCTTGTTGATTTTATAATTTAATGTTACTAAAGTGGTAAGAGTTTATTGCTACAATCTCATTATTTATCGAGATTGTTTATGAATGTAGCTCCATTTATAAAATATTCAGGATCTGTCACCCAAGAACAGTCATGAATTATATTCTCCTATGTTTTTACATTATATCATTATGTATTGGTACTAGTTATCCACTATTTGGTAATTAAGATATGTAAGGAAATGTTTTGAAGAAAATATGACGTTATTTCTCTCCTAGATCAGAAATCATTTGTATTCCATACCCATGTTTTCAAATATGTTTAAAAACATTCTTCAATGATCGTCAAGTAAAATGGATATTAATTTTTTTAATTATTTTAAAAATATATTTTCAATTGAAAAGGTTCAAAAAAATGATTTTTTTTATAAATAATTTTTCAAATTAAAAATGAATTTTTCCTCTGGAAGGGATTTAAATGATAATTTCCATCTAATATGAAATTTTTTTAAATAGTATATTCATCAAAATTTATATGATCCAAGGAAACCATTCTTAATCATTTATTGAATAGTTTATATTTTAGATGAAAATCTCTTTATGAAACCCATTCCTCTTCCATTTGTTATCTGCTTATGAAAAATTATTCGATTTATGGGTTATACTGGATGAAATGATTATGAGAGTTCTATACATTCCATAGGATATGATATGATGACATATAAACAATACCAATTTAATTACATGGTTTATGATATGATTTTTATGAAAACAATCTCTTTTTATGGGTTGACATATGATGAACATTTCATTATATTCTGGAAAATGTATATATGATTTTATTATGTGATGTATGGGACCAATATATAACTCTAATGCATTTGGTAAATATTTTTATCATTTGACATAATGAGGAGAACCAATTTTAAAATCTTGATCCTAAATATGAAATATGTGTATCCTATTCCATTTTTTGAAGATGGGTAAACCTGATCCACTATGGGAAGAAGGGGAAACATGATCTCTTATATAGAAGGAACTGTGACTGGGGATGGTGTTGTGTCTCTCCAAGTAGTTTTAGTCTCCAAAAATTACCGTAATAGGTTCTAACAATAATCCTTGACTTCTAGGGAATTATTTTTATTTATGAAACTAATTACATGTTCATAATGTTTGGAGTGGACCGGATTTCATCTCCATAAGTCAATATAAGGGCCTGATTTAATTTCCTAGACTAAGTGAGTGAACCTGTTTCTATCTACACATGTTTAAAATGTTATGAGTGGACCATATTTCATGTCAATAAGTTAATGTAATGGTCCTGATTTTATGTCCTGTACTAAATGATTGAACATGTTTCTATTTACACCTGTTTATAATGTTCGAAGCTAATGTTTATTCTATAATTATATATCCAATCCCTATGATATGGTATCATGATTTATGATTCTTGACTGCCTTATGTGTTGTAACGACCCAAAATTTTGAATAATTTTGTTTTCTAACATTGTGTGTTATTTTATTTGATAGTCAACAAAACTATTTCATTTAATAAAATGAGCCTAATTAATATAAGACCGTTGGGTTTTGACTGTTATATGACTGTTGGTCAATATGACTATTGGAAACTATCTTTTGCTTTTATTGTCTATAAATACAAGTGATATTGATTAATTAATATAGAAAGAAGATTCGATGGCCCCATCCAGAAGTCTCAGGCCGATCGAATCCCATATAATGGAACTCGGGAAGGAGGTAGTACCTTTGGGCTTTGCTCTGGACCAAACCGAAGCCGAACTTCATCGTGTGAAGCTGGAGTGGAATCACCCTCAGGAGAAGTTCAATCTTAAAGAAATCACTACTCGGGCAGTGTTGGCCGATCCACCCTCTCATTCTCTCACCATAGAACACTTTACTCTTAGATCTTATGCTGGTGTTATAAGGGGTTATGTAACGAGACCGTAAGTACCTTGTGTAATCCTTTGATTTAAATAAATATTGTGATGTCTTCTTATGGTGACGTTTGTGAATTTTCAAATTTCCAGATAAATATTTTATGCAAATTAATGATTAATTGTTAAAAATGATATTTTAAAATATTTATGAAAACTGTAAATAATTAATAATGTGTAATGATTTTCGAAAAATGGTCTTCTACATCTGTGTTCAGAATGAAATTTAGATTCTATAACATCAACATAATTTTTGGGAAATAGTAAATTATGAATAGTGATTTTATGCTTATGATTAGTAATGTGACTAAATGGATGAACTCTATTTAAGAAAGTATTAATATAATTTAGGCACCAATATTAAGTAATGTGATTCAATAAAATAGGTAAATAACTATTTCAGAATTTATTGGTTAAGTATTAGTTTTTTTGGGTGAATAGTGTTTTTTATTTAAAAAAAATTAATAATATTTAGAAAATTATTTTCATCAAGTGGAGTTCATTTTTGAAATCAGAGCATCAATATTTGGTTAAGGTGAATTTTTGGGATTGTTCTAAAATAGTTGAATTTTCAGTGAATAGTGTTTCTATTTAAAAATTAAATTAAAAATATTTAGAAAATTATTTTCATAAAATTGAGTTCATTTTTTAAATCAGAGCATCTATATCTGGTTAAGGAGGAATTTTGGGATTTTTCTGAGCAAGTTGAGTTTTCGGTGAATAGTGAAAATATAGTTTTTGAGTTTCAAGTGTTTAATGACATCATTAAGGATGTAATAATTATGAAATAATTCTGGTATACTTATAAATAGTAAGATAAAATATTTGGTTTCAAAAGTGGCCAATACTATGGGAAATACCATGGGCAATCCCATGGTTTTACCAATACCACCGATGAGGTGTCCCTTGGCAATTAATGGTTTTCCCCTCACTTCTCCTATAAATACCAAGCCTTTCCCTCATTCATTTAATTTAAAAATCCTACCCAATGAAGTTATGGTCTCTTTATCTCCAAAGTAGTCCTAAAAAGGTTCCCTCAAGCCTCCCAAGGTCCTGAAAATCCAGATCGTGAAGTTACTTTTCAAGGTAAGGGATCATTTCACCCTCCCCTTTTAAGTCACGACTTCATTTATGTCATGTCCTCTAATATCCATATATTTATGTTGAGGGTATGTTCTTATATGTTCTGATTTCTGTCCATTTCATTTATAATTTTTGAGAGACCCTTTCCACTCTCATCAATTTATTTTATGAATTTTTAAGTGACGTCGTTAGGCTATCGAATTTTTTGTAAAAGAAATCGCATCTTCTCTTATCTTTCATTTTTCCATTTCATGTGGAATGTCATTAAAATTTCCATAACATGTTCTTATCTCCATGTTATTCTAAATTATACTATATTATAAGTTATTTATGAGTGGTTTACTCATGTACCTTATCTTTTTATCATTTTCTAAAGCCATGTTATAAAGTCATTATGCTGCAGAAATTTCGTCTCAAAATTTCTATCTCTTTCTCTCAAGAAATAATCTTATTTTATTTATGTAAATATCTAGACCTATTTCGTTTCTATGGGTGTTGATAAATATATAAATATGATATATTTGATTCTGTAATTGACATACATATAACCCGTACTCCCTTTCCATGGGTTATAAATAATATAATGATCTTATTTTTAAGCTCTTTTTAAACGGCACGATTTTGACAGGAAACCAATTTCTTTGATTCCATTTGGGTTATGAATGAAATGTTTGATTATGATCTATTTGGATCACATGAAATTAAATACATATTAAGGGTGTTCCCTGATAGTGCTCCAATGCATTGGGTAAAGAATTAATCTCTAGAGATGACATGTTTTACGATACCTTGGTTAATAACCTTGGTAAAATTTTATGACACCTTGGGGATAGACCTTGGTGATATGTTCATGAATGTCCAAATGAAATTTTTTAGCCACATATTCATGTTAAGATTCATGTTTTTTTCATTATGATATGTATATTCTCTCATTGCCCATGTCTTTATCTTTTTATTCAAATTCTTATTGATATCACAAGTACATTGATTCCCTTGTTTACCCTTACGGGGCCTTCACCTCACCCTTAACTTTGATGTCTGTCTCTAGGATATGATATATAGTAAATGTACATAGGATGAACCTTTGATGAAGCCTTAAAAGTATTTTAGAAAAAAATTTATGTTGTTTTCATGTATTATGATCCTGATTTCCAAGACACTTGACATTAAAGATCCTCTGTTTGTAAAATGTAATGAAAAGTTATGCATTAAAAATGTAGGATTCCATATTTGGTATTAAAGGATAGTTTAGTTATTTAGGGAAATTAGTGTATGAATACTTTAGTAAGAACCATGTATAAAAGTTTAAATATAGGAAATTTTCCTGGTATTTTGGTGACTATTGAGTAAGTGGTTTATCAAGAAAATACATCCCTATCTGGATATGAGCCGGTAGAGTTGGCTCTGGCATAGATGTACATAGGGGTAAAACATGAAAACACTACTTTTAGCTAGACTCGAACGGGAACTAGTACACGACAATGGGCCTTGCAACACTCTTGATTATGACACTCCTGGGGAATATGTTTGGTTAATCGCAAAAAAAATTAATCATTATGAAAGATTTATTGAAAAATGTAATTGTCTAAGCATGAATTTTTAAGATATAAAATTTTTTTTACATAAATTATTCGTAAATGCAATAAGATTCTCCCGAAGAATTTATTATTTTATAAAATATCCCCATCATCTAGGAATACATTGATGTATTTCCTGAGGAGTTATTCGGACCTCCCCAGAAAGTGATGTAGAGTTCTCCATTGAACTCGTTCCTGGATCACATCTGATGTCAAAGACCCCCTATAGGATGGAAAATGTTGAGCTAGAGGAATTAATGAAATAACTCCCAGATCATTTGGAGAATGGGTTTATCCAACCAAGTGTGTCTCTTTTGGGAGCACCAGTTCTCTTTGTAAAGAAGAAGGATGGATCGACGAAGCTATGCATTGATTATGGAGAACTGAATGGGATCGCAGTAAAGAACAAACACTCCCTTCCATAAATTGTTGACTTATTTGACCAACTTTATGGGAATCAATTATTCTCTAATATTGATCTTCGTTCTGATTATCATCAATTGAGGGTAAATAATGATGATATTTCAAAACTACCATCCAATCAAGATATGGGAATTATGAGTTTGTTGTTATGACCTTCAGGCTAAATAATGAACCTGTTAATTTTATGGATCCAGAATATGTTGATTTTGGAAACTTATGTTTTATCAATTAAAAATCATGTGTATAGGAAAATTATTTGTTGATTAAATTATAAAGGTTATTTTGGACAATGTTTTCCCTTTTGGAATACTATATGCCTAAGGAAAATAAAATACTACATGATTTAATTTGTGGAGGAATGGTTGATTTTTTTTTGAGAATTTATGTATTTATTGTGGACATATGGTGATTTGGGTAATTTTTGAAAAATGATGAACCTATCATACAGAATATGTGAATAGGTTAATTACACTTCAGTATGAGACTTTAATAGTAGTGGAAGTTATTTGGAGATAAATGTGAAGATTTATTGGGGAAGACTATGTGATAAAATCCTTCTGATTTTTTGGGTTCCAATTGTATTTTAGATAATTCTGATTAATTTTAAAGATGATTGTTTATTGAATGCTCTTTCTGGAACATTGGGTACTTTGGTTAAATTTTGGATATTAATAGTCATATTTCCTTTTATAATGTATTAACCTTTTTTGGGATAATATGATGTCGTACTAACCATTTTAGTTTTAGTTGACTACTAAAGATAGTGGAAAAATATAGTTATTCTTTTGAGGATTATGTGATTCTCTAGAAGATGCTTCTTGTGCTTTTTATGAGACCAAGTCCATTTGAAAGCTCATTTTTTGGAGAAAATATTTGTCTTGGTGGATAATTATTAAGGCATGAAACTATAAACGAAGGAAATTATATTTTTATATGTTTTTATTATATATAGTAAATGAATTCTTTAAAATTATGAAAAGGAATATAAAAAAATATATTTTTGGTTTATGTTTCCTGCTGGGTAATCAAAGACCATTTAACACATCTTATGTTTGTGATGTTCTTGTGGTTATTTTTCTCTAAATCGTGTTTTCTATCATGATCCATCATAACATAACCCTTTTTTTCTATTCCATATCCATGTTTTCCTACATGGAGTCCTAATATGGGTTAACTCAAGTGACCTTTGTACTTCCCTTTATTTCTTTTAAAGTAATAGTTTTACTGACTCTCTTTCCGATGTGGGACTTTCAACAAAATTTCCAAGCCCAATTATAAAATTGCGAGGATGATATTTCTTGAGGGGGGAAGATTTTAACGACCCGAAATTTTGAATAATTTTGTTTCCTAACTTTGTGTGTTATTTTATTTTATACTCAACAGAACTAATTCATTTAAAAAATGAGTATAACTAAAATAAGATCATCAGGTTTTGACTTTTATATAACCGTTGGTCAATATGATAGTTGGAAACGAAATGTTGCCTTTATTGTACATAAATACAAGTGATCTTGATTAATTAATATATAAATAAGATTTGATGGCCTCATCTAGTAGTCTCAGGCTGATTGAAGCCCATCTGACGGAACTCGGGAAAGAGGTAGTACCTTCGGGCTTTACTCTGGACAAAACCCAAGACAAACATCATCGTGTGATGTTACAGCGGAATCACCTTTAGGAAAAGTTCTAGATTATAGAAATCACTACTCGGGAAAGATTGGTCAAGCCACCCTCGGATTCTCTCACCTTAGTACACCTTACTCTTAGGTCCTATGCTGGTGTTATAATGGGTTATGTAACGAGACCGTAATTTCCTTGTGTAATCCATTGATGTAAATAAATATTGTGATGTCTTCTTATTGTGAATTTTGTGAATTTTTAAATTTCCGGATAAATATTTTATTCATATTATTGATGAATTCTTGAAAAATGATATTATAAAATATTTAAGTAAACCTTAAATAATTAATAATGTGTAATGATTTTCAAAAAATGGTCTTCAACAGCTATGTTCATTATGAAATCTAAGTCTAATAAGATCAACATAATTTATGGTGAATAGTAATTTATGAATAGTGATTTTATGATTATGATTAGTAATGTGACCAAATAGATTAAGTAACTCCACTTAAGAAAGTATTAATATAATTTAGGCACCTTGATTATGTAATGTTATTCAATAATATAGGTAAATAACTGTTTTAGAAATTATTCGTTAAGTATTAGTTTTTTCAGGTGAATAGTTATTTCTATTTAAAAATTAAATTTAAAATATTTACAAAAAAATTTTCATAAAATGGAGTTCATTTTTTGAAATCAGAGCATCGATATTTGGTTAAGGTGATTTTTTTGGGATTTTTCTGAAACAGTTGAATTTTTAGTAAATTGTGTTTTTATATAAAAATTAAATTTAAATTATTTAGAGAATTACTTTCATAAAATTGAGTTCATTTTTGAAATCAGAGCATTTTTATTTGGTTAAGGTGAAATTTTGGGATTTTTCTGAGAAAGATGAATTTTCCATGAATAGTGAAAATACAGTTTTTGAGTTTCGGGTGTTTAATGACATCATTAAGGATATAATAATTATGAAATAATTCTGGTCGACTTATGAATAGTATAATAAGGTATTAGGAGTCCCAAGTGGCGAATATCATGGGAAAATACCATGGTCCAGCCCATGGTTTTTCCCATACCACTGATGAGGTGTCCCTTGGCCATTAATGCTTGTTCCATCACTTCTTCTATAAATACCAAGAATTTCCCTCATTCATTTCATTTAAAAATCCTCACAAATTAATTTCTGGTCTCCTTAACTTCCAAGGTGTCCTCCCAAGGTTCCCTAAAGCCTCCCATGGTCCCGACCTTCATGCTTTCAATTTTACTCTTCTAGGTAAGGGATCCTTTCACCCTCCTCTTTTAAGTCACGACTTCCTTTATGTTGTGTCTTCTAATTTCCATATATTTATATTGAGGGTATGTTCTTATATGTTCTCATTTATTTCCATTTCATTTCTAATTTTTGAGAGACCCTTTCCACCCTCATCAATTTATTTTCTGAATTTTTAAGTGACATCATTAGGCTATCGAATTTTTTGTAAAAGAAATCACATCTTCTCTTTTCATTCATTTTTCCATTTCATGTGGTATGTCATTAAAATTTCCATACCATGTTCATATCTCCATTTTATTCTATATTATACTATATTATAAGTTATTTATGAGTGGTTTACTTCTGTACCCTCTCTTTTTATCATTTTATAAAGCCATGTTATATAGTCGTTATGCTGCATAAATTTCTTCTCAAAATTTCTATCTCTTTCTCTCAATAAATTATTTTATTTTATTTATGTGAATATCTAGACCTATTTCGTTTCTATGGGTGTTGATAAATATATAAATATGATATATTTGATTCTGTAATTGACATACATATAAACCATACTCGCTTTCCATGGGTTATAAATGATATAATGATCTTATTTTTAAGCTATTTTTAAACGTCACGAATTTGACAGGAAACCCATTTCTTTGATTCCATTTGAGTTATATATGAAATGTTTGATTATGATCTATGTGGATCAAAAGAAATTAAATAAATATTAAGGTTTTTCCCTGATATCTCTTCAATGCATTGGTTAAATAATTAATCTCTAGAGATGACATGTTTTACGATACCTTGGTTAATAACCTTGGTAAAGTTTTATGACACCTTGGGGATGGACCTCGGTGATATGTTCAAGAATGTATAAATGAAATATTGTAGCCACATATTCAATTTAATATTCATGTTATTTTCATTATGATATTTATATTTTCTCATTTCCCATGTCTTTATGTTTTTATTCAAGTTCTTATTGATATCACAAGTACATTGATTCCCTTGTTTACCCTTACTGGGCCTTCCCCTCACCCATTCCTTTTATGTCTATCTCTAGGATATGATATGTCGTAAATGTATATAGGATGACCCTCTGATGAAGCCTTAAAACTAGTTTAGAAAAAAATTTATGTTGTTTTCATGTATTATGATCCTGATTTCCAAGACACAGAACATTGAAGATCCTCTGTTTGTAAAATGTAATGAAAAGTTATGCATTAAAAAGGCGGGATGCCATATTTGGTATCAAAGGATAGTTTAGTTATTTATGGAAATTAGTATATAAAAATTTTAGTAAGAACCCTGTATAAAAGTTTAAATATATGAAATCTTCCTGGTATTTTGGTGAGTATTGAGTAAGTGGTTTATCAAGAAAATACATCCATATCTGGATATGAGATTGTAGAGTTGGCTCTGGCACAGATGTACATAGGGGTGTAACATGAAAACGCCACTTTTAGCTAGACTTGAACGGGAACTGGTACACGACAACGGGCCTCACAACACTCTTGTTTACGACACTCTTGGGGAATATGTTTGGTTAATAGCAACCTTTTTTTGAATCATTATGAAGGTTTTATAGAAAAATTTAATTGTATAAGCATGAATTTTTAATACATAAAATCATTTTTAGTTAAAATATTTGTAAATGAAATAAGTTTCTCATGAAGGATTTATTCTTTTATAAAATATCCCCATCATCTAGGAATACGTTGAAGTATTTCCTGAGGAGTTAGCAGGACCTCCCTAGAAAGAGATGTAGAGTTCTCTATTGAACTCGTACATGGATCTCATCTGATATCAAAGATGCCATATAGGATGGAAAATTTTGAGCTAGAGGAATTAAAGAAACAACACCGAGATCGTTTGGAGAATGGGTTAATCAGCCAAGTGTGCCCTTTGGGGAGCACCAGTTCTCATTGTGAATTATAAAGATGGATCGATGAAGCTATGTATTTATTATAGAGAACTTAATGGTATCACAGTAAAGAACAAATAATCTCTTCCATTAATTATTGACTTATTGGACCAACTTTATGGGAATTAATTCTTCTCTAATATTGATCTTCGTTATGGTTATCTTAAATTGAGGGTGAGGAATGACGATATTCAAAAAACTGTCATCCAATCAAGATATGGGCATTATGAGTTTTTTGTTATGACCTTTAGACTGAATAATGAACCTGCTATTTTTATGGATGAAGAATATGTTGATTTTGGAATCATATGTTTTATCAATTGGATATCCTATGTATAGGAAAATTATTTGGTGAATAATTATAAGGGTTATTTTGGATGATGTTTTTCTTTTAGAATACTATATTCCTAAGGAAAATAAAATAATACATGATTTAATTTGTGGAGGAATGGTTGAATTTTTTTAAGAATTTATGTATTTATTGTGGACATATGGTGATTTGGGTTATTTTTGGAAAATGATGAACCTAGCATAGAGAATATGTGAATATTTTAATTACACTTTAGTATGTGACTTTAATAGTAGTGGAAGTTATTTGGAGATAAATGTGAAGATTTATTGGGGAAGACTATGTGATAAAATCCTTCTGAATTTTTGGGTTCCAATCTTATTTTAGATAATTCTGAATAATTTTAAAGATTATTGTGTATTGAATGGCCTTTCTAGAACATTGGGTACTTTTGTTAAACGTTGGAGATTAATAGTCATATTTATTTTTATAAAGGATTATCCTTTTTGGGGATAATATGATGTCGTACTAACCATTTTAGTTTTCGTTGATGACTAATGATAATGGAAAAATATAGCTATTCTTTTGAAGATTATGTGATTCTCTAGAATATGATTATTGTGCTTTTTATGAGACCAAGTCCATTTGAAAGCTCATTTTTTGGTGAAAAGATTAGTCTTGGTGGAAACATTTTAAGGGATGAAACTCTACATGAAGGAATGTATATTTACTTATGTTTTTATTCTATGTAGTAAATGAATTCTTCAAAATTATGAAATGGAATGTAAAACAAAAATGTTTTTGGTTTACATTTCCTACTGGGTAATCAAAGACCATTTAACAAATCTTATGTTTATGATCTTCTTGTGGTTATTTTTCTCCTAATCGTGTTTTCTATCACGCTCCATCAGAACATAACCCTTTGTTTTCTCTTCCATATCCATATTTTCCTACATGGAATCCTAGTATGGGTTAACTTAGGTGACCTTTGTACTTCCCTTTATTTCTTTTAAAGATATAGTTTTACGGACTCTTTTTCCGATGTGGGACTTTCAGAAAAATTTTCAAGCCCAATTATAAAATTTCCAGGATTCTATTTCTTGAGGGGGGAAGATTTTAACAACCTAAAATTTTGAATAATTTTTTTTCCTAACTTTGTGTGTTATTTTATTTTATACTCAACAAAACTAATTCATTTAAAAAATGAGTATAACTAAAATAAGACCATCAGGTTTTGACTTCTATATAACCATTGGTCAATATGACAGTTGGAAACTAAATGTTGAATTTATTGTATATAAATACAAGTGATCTTGGTTAATTAATATAGAAATAAGATTTGATGGCCTCATCCAGTAGTATCCGGCTAATTGAAGCCCATCTGATAGAACTCGGGAAAGAGGTAGCAACTTTGGGCTTTACTCTGGACAAAACCCAAGACGAACATCATCGTGTGAAGTTTGAGAGGAATCACCTTCAGGATGAGTCCGGGATTATAGAAATCACTACCCGGGCAATTTTTGGTCGAGCCACCCTCGGATTCTCTCACCTTATCACACCTCACTCTTAGTTCTTATGCTACTGTTATAATAGGTTATGTAACGAGATCGTAATTTCCATGTGTAATCCATTGATTTAAATAAATATTGTGATGTCTTCTTATCTTGAATTTTGTGAATTTTTAAATCTCCAGATAAATATAGTATTCATATTATTGATGAATTCTAGAAAAATGATATTTTAAAATATTTATGTAAACCATAAATAATTAATAATTTGTAATGATTTTCAAAAAATGGTCTTCTACAGCTGTGCTTAGTATGAAATCTAGAGTCTAATAATATCAACATAATTTATGGTGATTAGTAAATTATGAATAGTGATTTTATGTCTATGATTAGTAATGTGACAAAATAGATTAAGTAACTCCACTTAAGAAAGTATTAATATAATTTAGGCTCCTTGATTATGTAATGTGGTTCAATGATATAGGTAAATAACTGTTTCAGAAGTTATTCGTTAAGTATTAGTTTTTTCAGGTGAAAAGTGATTTATATTTAAAAATTAAATTAAAAATATTTACAAAATTATTTTCATAAAATGGTGTTCATTTTTGAAATCAGAGCATGGATATTAGGTTAAGTAGAATTTTTCTGATTTTTCTGAAACAGTTGAATTTTTAGAAAATTGTGTTTTATTTGAGAATGTTGATTTTTCGGTGAATAGTGAAAATACAGTTTTTGAGTTTCGGGAGTTTAATGATATCATTAAGGATGTAATAATTATGAAATAATTCTGGTAGACTTATGAATATAAATATAAGGTATTAGGTGTCCCAAGTGGTGAATATCATGGGAAAATACCATGGGAAAGCCCATGGTTTTTCCAATACCATTGATAAGGTGTCCCTTGGAAATTAATGATTCTTCCCTCACTTATCCTTTAAATACAAAGCCTTTCCCTCATTAATTTCATTTCCAAATCCTTCCCAATAAATTTCTAGTCTCCTTACCTCCCAAGGAGTCCTCCCAAGGTTCCCTCAAGCCTCCCAAGCTCCCGACCTTCATGCTTTCAAATTTACTCTTCAAGGTAAGGGATCCTTTCACCCTCCTCTTTTATGTCACGACTTCCTTTATGTTGTTTCTTCTAATTTCTGTATATTTATGTTGAGGGTATGTTATTATATGTTTTAATTTATTTCCATTTCATGTCTAATTTTTGAGATACCCTTTCCGATCAAATAATTTTTTTTCTGATTTTTTATGTGACGTCGTTAGGCTGTCAAATTTTTCGTAAAAGAAATCGCATCATCTCTTTTTTCATTTTAATTTTCATGTGGTATATCATTAAAATTTATATACCATGTTCTTATCTCCATGTTATTCGGTATTTAAACTATATTATACTTTATTTATGAGTGCATTACTCCAGTACCATCTCTGATTATTATTTTCAGAAGCCTTGTTATATAGCCATTATCCTGTAGAAATTTCGTCTCAAAATTTCTATCTCTTTCTCTCAAGAAATTATCTTCTTTTATTTATGTCAATACCCAGACCCATTTAGTTTATATGGGTGTTCAAAAATATATAAATATGATATATTTGATTCTTTAATTGGCACACATATAACCCACACTCCCTTTCCATTGGTTATAAATGATATAATGATCTTATTTTTAAGCTCTTTTTAAACGTCACGATTTTGAAATGAAACACATTTCTTTGATTCAATTTGGGTTATTTATGAAATGATTGATTATGATCTATGTGGATCACATGAAATTAAATATATATTAAGGGTTCACTCTGATATCACTCCAATGCATTGGGTAAAAAATTAATCTTTAGAGATGACAAGTTTTACGATACCATGGTAAAAACCTTGGTAAAATTTTATAACACCTTGGGGATGGACATTGGTGATATGTTCATGAATGTCTAAATGAAATGTTGTACCCACATATTCATGTTTTTATTCATTTTCTTTTCATTATAATTTTCATATTTTTTCATTTCTCATGTCTTTATGTTTTCATTCATGTTCTTGTTGATATCACAAGTACATTGATTCAATTGTTTACCCTTACCAAGCCATCTGCTAACCCTTTCCATTAATGTCTATCTCCATGATGTGAGATGTAGTAAATGTACATAGGATAAACCTTTTATTATGCCTTAAAAGTGGTTTATAATAATTTTTATTTTGTTTTCATGTATTATTATCCTGATTTCCAAGACACTAGACTTTAAAGATCCTGTGTTTGTAAAATGTAATGAAAAGTTATGTATTAAAAATGAGGGATACCATATGTTTCATGTCATATTAACTAAAGATAATTTTCCCATGAATCTTGATTATTATCTTTGATATTTATGTTATGATATTATAATGTTAAGACCATGTTCTAATACCCTTATGATCATGTTATTCTTAAATATCTCCCTTATTTACCATTATCGAGCATTTAATCTCACCAAATTATTATATTTCTTCTCCCTAGGTTATGGAGAAACGTTTTAAATAGATGTACTCAAGGGTATGATCCTTTAGGTATTTTTTTAATATCCTTCACAATGTTCGAATATTATTTTCAGAATATCCAAATGACACGAAACTATTACGATCACTATGCATTTATTTTTTTAATATGCTGAATATTCATCTAAAATGATGTAATATCCATGTATGTAAATCCTGGATCATTATAATTTGGGATTACTAATTTATCCATGGTTAACTAAATATTCATGGGTACCACAAATGTTGATAATATTTTCATAGACTCTCAACTTGTCTTTTTCTAATTATGTATGAAGAGAGTGGATTTGACATTGGATCTCTAGTAATATATATATCTATATTTTATCGCTTTATTTCTATTGATTTCTCTATTATTTATAGTTAGTGATGTCAAATTCATTGATTATAATTTATATATATATATATTATTTTTTATCTTCATTCATATATTTTATATCTTACAATTCATTCATTTGGTGGTATATTAGGATGTAAATTTATACAATTTATTAAATGAAACATCCAAGTGAATCTAATAAATATTATGAGATTATCTACTTTAACATTAGTTATTAAAGTGTTATAGTCAATCAATGATTAAAATCCATGATTTGTTGGTAATTATATTTTTTTACTAATGATATGTTTTAAATATAATTACCATTTATGAAAATTAGATATTTGTATAATAATATAAGACATGAATTTAAGATAATGAATTTAAATTGATTTAGACTAGTTTTTTTCATCACCAGTTGTAATAATTTATATATAATTTTGAAATTTAAATGAAAAAATATTTTTTAATATATAAATATGTGTGTGTGTGAAATACATTAAAAATGTTTATCTTTGGAAATTAGTTTTATTTTTTCATATATTTATCGCACGACACATGTGTTTGTGAACACAATGTATTTCCATGAGACCAATTTTAGAAACCTCTATATTTCATCCATGTAAAACAATTTACATATACATAATTATTTGAGGGAATAATTGTATAGTATTGTAAGAATTAAATGTCAATACTCACTATGTTGTGATATTTGGAATATGAAAAATTATATATACCTCATAACTGAAATTTTTTATTATATTATTTAAATTAAAATACAATATAACATGTGTAATTTTAGTGAAATGTTTATTTTTTTAGCATATTTTACTAAAATATAATGTTTTTATTGAACTTGGTAACGTGGATTATTTTTCGTACTTTTTTATTCAAAGATAAAATATTATTTTTTATTTATTTTTAAGCATGATTTTCATTAATGATTTAACGAGTAATAAAAAAATTAATAATTTTTTGCATATTTTTTATGTTGGATATAGAATGTTTTTGGAAAAATAAATCTCCTAGTTTAATACAATCATTAATATTTTTTTTATTATTAGAATTTTTTTCAAATGGATCCTTTATTGAAGTATATTAGGAAAAGTGTTAAAATATTTTTTTTACAATTAAAATTCAATGGATTCATAGAAATTAATTTCCATAACACATGTAATTAGAATAAATATTTTCTTTTCACTATTAATCCACAAATCCAATTTAAAAATATGGAAAAATAATTGTTGAATTGGTTCTAAAGCTATTTTTATAATACAACATATATCCCAAATTATTATTATTTTTGATATTGGATTTTTCAATATAAATATATTTTTTAATTTTTATTTTATTTTATTATTAAATAATGATATTTTTCACCCACATGTCTCATTTTGGTTTGTTACCATGAGGTAAAATCATTCTTTATGGGGATTTCACTATCTATTTCCATATTTCAGTGGTCCATAGAAATCAAGGAATGTTCTTGAGCCAATGTGGTTTCACTAATCCGGTGTTCAAAATTTGTCACCAACATAATGATGTTGTAAAGGGAAATAAAACCCACTAGATGTCATTTATTACTATTTTCAATATTTGCAATTATTGTAAATATTTTTAACCTCATTTGTAAATAAATGTCTATATATATATATTATCACCAGGTAGATTAGATAAATTTACCAAATTAGTTTAAAATTTAAATTTATAGTGACATTTTGATCATAACTATCTATTGTTAGTTAACCATACTTATGAGCCATAATAAAATTTATATATAAACATTTAGTAAAATATGATACTAAATGATTATCATTGAAATATCCAATGGATTGTGAGTATTGCATTCAATTTTAAAAATGAATAATGAACATGAGATAATTGTAATGTCAATAACAAATGTATTAGATACATCATGGGGTTAGTTTGATTATTTTATGTGTTTCAAAACATTCGATATATTAAAAGATATTCATTCACAATTTGGAAAATAATATTGAAGAATATATTGAGATATATCCTAGAATTTTGTAATATATATATTATATGATAAAATCATAACATATGATGATCTATTTGAAATATATTTTGGGACTCAATGATAGGAACAAATGGAAGATATAATCAACTTCATCCATACACTAAATGAGTAAAATAAATAATTTAATAGATGAGAAACCATCATGTGTTCTCAAGAAAAATGATATATATATATATATTAACACACATTGGGTTATATTGTGATGAATTGGATTAATTAGAGATGTATTTATAAATATTGATAATGTTATATGATGGTTTATAGTAATTATATAACTCTATTTTGAAGCTATAATATTTATAAAACAATACATATCTTTCACTAATAATAGAATACAAGCTAATTTTATGATATCAAAATATTATGTAAATTATTTTGATGATATGTAAAACAAATTTGAATCTTCAAGTTATATATATATATATTTTTAGACGGTATGTATATTTTAAATATCAATACATTATATATCCTAGTGAAAATGAAGGATGTATATTGATGTTCCTAGTCAGTTGTGGAAAATTAAATGTTTCATTATGATATATAAGATAATTGAGAGTATGTGGAACATTTACTATCGGATTTATGATATATTCTGGATGATATGTAATATTTTGAATATGGAATATAAAATATTAATAATTTGAAATTTAAAATTATCATACCTATATTGTTATGTAAGATATTATTCTTAATACATTACATATTCTATGGTATAGATAATATAAAAGTAAGAATACATTTGACTTAGTCTAATGGTTCAACAGATACATATGATATTTGAGATGGGAGAAATGAAAAATAATACATTCTACATGTTATGTATTATTTAATAGTTTTAAAAATCGTATAATTTTAAAGAATAAAATCAGATGATCTTATGAGGATCCACTAATTAAATTATCCCTATTCATTCAATATATAATATTTTATATTATAATAATGTATATTATAATTATGGAAATTGTTGTGCTATGGAGATGATGGTCACCCTATATTCATAGAGATTGAAAGAGAGAAAAAAGTATTAATCTATGTCTCTTGGAGGATTGAATGGGAATTAGTTGAGATGACCGCTGTAAGAATATTCAAGATTATTAAATATGATGATTTTATTGTCTTTTAATAGTGATTAAAATATATTTTTTATCTAAATTAGTATTTGACTAATTTTAAAATAGATTTAATGGATAATATTACACATATTATGACCTTGTAGACATTGATGATGATAATTACATTGGAGATTTTTTGATGTTCGATTGAATAATCCTAATTGAAGAAGATGTTTTATATATAATGTAAATAATCCCATAAGATAAATTATTAATTCATTACCATGAAAAATAAACACACATTATTTATTAATAAGATGAATATTAGAAGGGAAAATTAATTATAAATATGATGTTTTGAAGTGAGTGTGTGTGTGTGATTTTGTGATAAAACACATATACTATAAATCCTGGATATTCAGTGAATTCTAGATATACATTTTTTAAGAAGGATACAATATTTAGGGAGAGCATGTGCATCATGGAAAATAAATAATAATAAGATTAAGAAAATAGTAAGTAGGCTGAAACATTTCATTGATTTTTGATATTAATCCTACACATTGATGTAGAAGATTGAGTGGAGACCGACAGAATGATATCCAAATATCATAGAAAAAAAATAAGACGGATTGAAAGTATATATATGATAAACAATGAGTCTAATACTAAATATATATAAATTTTGTGTTTTAATAATCATAAAAAAGAAAAATAATATGGATTCAATATAGAGGGACTGAGGATTACATTACAATTAAATATTCTATATTTCTTATCAAAAACACTTGTTTTGTAACAAAACATATTATTTTTTTTTGCAGTAGTGTTGAGTATTTAAGAGTAAATCTTTCAATGGTATGTTACAAGGATCTATTTAAATATGGTAAGAGCCAGTATAAATAATTACTGAAACATAACGTTGTATTTTAATGAGAAAAATTGAGGGAAATAATAAATCTTTTCCCATGAATATTTATATGATTATATTAGTGGATATCTCTCTCTCAAACTCAAAATTGAACATTATAGGGATGCAATCAACTATATAATGGGGAGAACTATTTAAAAATACCACATGTTATTTCCCTTATTTTTCTACTTCCCTAAATGTGGTGTGATGTGTTAAATATTTATAAATATATCTATCCTCCAAAATACGTAAGAAGATAAAATATAAAAAAGGATAATATAAAAAGAAAAAATTCTAAAAAATTAGTTCCTACTTATTTACTAATTCATATTATGAATATAAGATCATTCTAGGCCGAAAATTTTGTATCAATTAGAATGTTTCTCCGTATAATTAGATATAATAATATTACAATTAATTTTATAAGTTAGATAAGAATGTATATTCCAATAAGATATACAGTGCACTATTCAAGTTTTCGTGGAGGTTTTTCCACATTATTGAAGAATAGGTAGTAGAATGTGGCAATGAAGTTAAGAAATATCTCAAATGAGAAATATGTTCTACCATTAATTATTAATAATAAGTGTTTTATTTATCTAATAAATATATTATTAATTACCCTCTCTTAGATTCATGACTAGTCCGGGGATAGAATTTAACATTTTAAAGACACATAAAATTTTATTTTGAAATGATATATGATTTTTAAAATGACCCTACTTAGGTTATTACATATATATTTGTGGTTATCATGTTTATATAGGATAAGAAATCATAGTTATAGATTGATGTTGATGTAATGGAAGAAGAATTTCTTATAATGTTTTGAATTTGATACACTGTCATCAAATTTTTGAATTAAAATAATACACCACATTGATATACCAAGGAAATTTTTTATTATATAAAGAGTTATAGAAATTTGAAAATTCATGAAAAGGAATATTCTGAAAAATTCTAGGAAGAGAAGATACACTCACTAGAAAAAAATCAAAAATTTAATATTGATGTCATTAATGAAAAATTAGTGGTTGAAGACAAAATATTAATATATAATGTCAATAATGTTGAATATTATAGAAAAAAATACAATGATTATATTGTTAAAATCAAAAGTAAGCAATAAAATAGTTTGAGAATAGTTGAGGTTGTGGAAAATTCTTCTAACCCGATGTCAATTGAATTGGAGGTCATAATGAGAACTATAGTATTATCATACATATAATATTCATATACAACTAACAGAAGATATTTTTTCTTGATATTTTTAGATAATGTTATTTCTTAATAAAATAAAAATATTTGTGAAACCGTGGTTATAAAGACATATAATGAACTATATACATTAAAATAAAGGTATTAGGAAACCCATTTCATATTAAAATATATTTCCACTTATAATATATACTTTAAATAACATGATTTGACTCAAAATTAAGATATATATTTTTGGATTTAATATTATAAAAATCACATCTATATCAATATTGTATTTTAAAATGTGCAAGAATTGGGTCACCTGAAATGTATCCAAAATATTGGTGTCTTATCAATATAAACTCAATTTTTTCATGTAGTTGAGGATGGGAAACATATTGTAAAATCATTATTTATTAGTAATTCATGGGGTTATAGAACATTTTAAAAGAAGGAAATTTTTTTTGATATAATATTAATATTCAAGGTAGTTATAGGAGCCCTATATGAAGGTTGATCAATGCAATGAAAAATAAATATACAATGGTGAATATAACTCAATTCACTCAAAACATACATGAATATTTATAGAATGTATATTAAAATTAAAATATAAAGGAATATAATGAAAAATAGTACTTATATTGATAAATCTTGCACAAAAAACTATCAATACAAGAATAAAATAAGAGATTAAATGGAAGAAAATAAAAGGTAAATACACATCTTTTCTGGACGTAATAAAGTGAGTAATGTTTAATAAAACGCTCCAAAAAAGATTATATAAAAGGATTCAATAAAATAGAAGATATAATATTACAATTGCTGAAAAATAAAACATCCTAAAAATTGAAAAATAACATGAAATTATATGTTAGTTGAATAATTTTGTTGATATAAGGAGAATATATTCCTGAAATAATAAAAAATTATGGTTCTTTGGAAGATATCTAAGAATAATAATTATTAATTTCACATGGAATTGAAACTAAAATACTACTCAGAAGGCTTGTGTACTATCCATGTAATATATAATAGTTACTAAAGATAGAAAAACTATGATCAAAACCTAGTTATAAATGGAAATGAGTTTGGAAAACTAGAAAAAATAAATTTTTCTTTGTAGTTAATTTCAATATTGAATTCCACATAAGAAGAATATTATTAAAAGTAAGTGAACTATAAAATCCATTAATAATAATTTCTAAAAAATAAAAGGATATATATGTTTAATGATTTATAATACCATTATATTAAAAAATAAATGATATTATCAGCTCAAAAAAACATTGCAATTTTACCCGTAATAAGAATCTTTGGGGAACCCAGATTAATCTCATATCTCAGTTTAGTCTCATTCAAATAATAGAAGGTGTTGTGTATATGGGGAGTAAATAAATGCTATAAAAATAATAAATTATGATTTATTTCATATACTCAGATTAATTAACTAGTATATTGGTTCCTTGTTAGAAAACATCAATGGGAATCATAAATATATTCATGGAGTTCAATTTAAATAAGGCTACCCATGATGCTGATTTGTGTAACGGATCGTTTTAAGGGTAGTTTAATAGAATATATTGTTTTATAATGTGATTATTTCTTGTGATGTTATGAATTCTACAGAAAAATGATGTTGGGGTCCTCAAACAACACATACCTATCCTTTTTTCATTGTATCAAATAAAATTATTAATCTACAAAGTTTATTGAGATAGAAATTATAATTATATTGTAGAAACATATTTATTCTTTAACATTTTTTTCATTTTTTATGTTGTGTTTAGTAAAAGAAAATTGGTAAACAAATCTATGTTAATGACTACAAAAATATGTGTTTTAGTTATTGATTTATATGGAATAGTCTTATGGATAAGATATATGTTTTTGTTTATTACACTAAATTTTATTCAAAAAACTATATCATTTAGAAATATTTTTGATTGATTTTTAATTCATTTAATAGTTAAATTATATTCCAACTCTCACTCTCTCTCATGTGAATATAATTTTTCATTCAAAAGGGGTAGGAGATGCAGTTTCAATCAAGAATAGACCAAAATTCATCTCTGAATTCATCTTTATTTTCTATGCACTATATTTATTTTCAAGATGGGGATACCTATGACCAGAATTATATTGATATTATTTTTTTTTCAAAATTGATAATGATATTTTTAAAAAATAAAATGGGGTATCTTTAAATTTTTAATGGATTTTTAATGCTATGTTTTTTTCAATAAGTGATAGGGAGATATATTAATGATATTACAAATACTGGTCATTTTTTTAAAACAATGGAGTTTCATTGAATATTATATATTCTTAATATAATTTGATATGTTGAAGAAGATGTATTAGATAGTTGTATTATTATATTGATAAATAATATTGATATTCTATTTTTTATTTTGGAATATGAATATTAAAATATGTAGCCTTACTATCTAATCACTGATGTAAATTATTATGTTGAAATTAATGAAAAAACATAATGATAGATGAAACTATTTTCTACCATATATTTATATAGTAGAAGTGAAATTAGAAATAGTATGTAAACATTCCAATATTATAAGTAATTAAGCATAATTTCTGTTGTGACTGACTAACTTGTATAATAGTTTGTGATAGCAGATTTCAAATTTATGAAAGGTGTTTCATTTGTTATTAATTAATTCAATCCCTCAAATTGTGTAAATTTAAAGAGATTTAACCTTATAATTATTAAGTACAATAATATCCATTGAAATATTCAATATTTAGTATTTATGTCATTTAATAAATTAAAAATAATGTTAGATAACTTTTACAAACAATTGGATAAAATTCAAAATATATTTATTGTTTTTTGGATACGTTCAAGTGGATATTGATTCCAATAGAAGGTATGGGGTGTTTTTAGATGATTTTAATTAGTTAAATACTTTTAGTTAAATTTTTATAATTTAAAATGGCATATGAATTTTTTTCTATGAATCAAATTTTGATAATTTTTTAATCTCACAATGACACATAGAATTATTTTCATGGCCCCCTCCCACCATGGATATTTCAATAAAAGGAGAGAGATAATGACCCATGATTCCCTCCCCCATTAGGCCATGGGTTGGTCTACAAAACAGAGGGTATAAAAAAATATAATAGGCTTTAAAAACCCTTAATAATAAAACATTCTTCAGAGATATGGTGACATTACCATAAGAAACTCCATGAAATTGTATTAAAATAAATAAAAAACCATCCCACAATGCTTGTTTTAAAAATATTGATAGAGATAAAATAATCCAAAATTAAATACCCAATAGAAAAATCTTATGTAGCCGCATAAATTTTTTTAAAAGATATAGATTTTAATTTATAGCATGGTCCATGTAATCCACTAATAAACCTGTATAATTTTTTAATATGAATTGGGTAAGAATGAAAGTATACTCAATAGGAGAACCAATTTTTCTAGGACACATGTGAATGATTTAAACTAATGCACCCACTAGAAAAAAACAAAAAAACTAAACAAATATAAAGGTCAACCATTCAAATACATCATCATATATGAATTACCACCAAATAATTCAACCAATGTATAGTAACAAAACAAAATCCAAATTGAAAATATTGTAGCGAGTATCACATTAAAACTGATTTTCCACTCCCACCCATCAATTTTTTATATCCTGGAACATATATATCATCTGTATAACCTATTACACTTCCCCAAAACACAGTCACATCACATATCACCCATAGTAACTTCTTCCATCACATCAAAAATAGGTCATTTGTGGTGGGTTATCCTGATTGTAATGTACATCAACATTGTGCCTAACTCATGATATGCATGCCACACATTATAAGATTCCCCATAACATGGTCACATAACATAACATATAAAGACACCAACTCCACCACACCATAGAACAATTACATAACATCACACCCAAAGACACCTGGGCCATTACCTAGTGCACTCTATGACGTTTGACAATCACGTCCTATGAATTCATACTCACCAAGAAAAGGGAGTGTGAAGGAGTGGGTAGCCATCCATCCATCCTCATCACTTATATGTTAGAAAAGACACCTTATAAAAGTGTATGATTATTGGTACGTATTTATCAACACGATTGGGATTCATATAGATCTCATATCGAATATAAAAGTATAAATATATAAACACACAAATCCCCATTATATGGGTTCACCACAATGAACTATATAACCCACAACATCCCCACTTTCACTGCCACCTCTAAAATAAGAAAACCATAAAACAAATTGATTCCACCAGACACATCCCATTTTAATTAAAAAAGTAATTATCTATATAGATAATTAACTTCATTATATTTCAACAGATGAGTTTAACAATATGTCCCATTTAAATTATTCCATTAGACATTTCCATCAAATAAACCAAAACAATCATAATTTTTTCAATATCATTATTTCATTTAATTCCACTATAAACCTGGAGAATCAATAAACACATCCATTATCCTCTGATTTTTTACATAAAACATGTGAAAATCACTACCTAATAGCACACCGATATACCATCCACCCATCACCGCATACAACTTCAGAACTACTCATTCCCACCCCACAACACAACCTCGCAACTCATCATGTCACCACCACAAGTTTCACAACCACACATCACTACCCCACATTCCATAACCTCACATTTCCACCCCCAGCACTAAAACACATCAAAACACGTCAATGCATGTTTCCTAGAATTGGAAAATGGATTTTATCAAATTCCACGTCATTAGTTAACAGAATTCACACAAAACCCATAAATCTAAGGAATCCATTTTAGTTTTGGAATATTTTTGGTTTAAAATTTCATATTTAGTGGTGATATCATAACACTACAGAAAAATGGTTCCATATGTCAAAAAGAAAAAATTAATATAATCTCATAAAACATGACTTTTATATGGTAATCATTCCCATCAATTCAATATAGAATGATAACAATATCAATGAAGTAAAATCTTGTAGACTAAACCCCTTCCCCCATCAATTCCAATGAACAAATATTTTATCATTATTAGTCCAGAACAAACCATCCCCCATAGATGAAACATATCAAACCCCTCCTGTATGATGTAAAAAATGCGACAAATGAGGGATTCCATTAATAAAATAATCATTTCCATCTTGTTTTTCAGGTGATGAGGAGATTCCAACCATCTAGAACCCCCCATGTGAAACCTTTTATTTACCAACACCACACACAAGAATTATAAAAAAAACATCCCACACACACACACAACCATATAAACACATTATTCTTCAGAAGAACAAGATTAAAACACCATGAAAATGTAATAAACATACCCTCAATTACCAATTAGATTCCACCAGAACTAATATATAAAGGAGAGGGAAGAACTGATGAATAATCCTTCAAAATTGCATAGGGTATCTCCAAAAATTAGATGAATTAATATATAGCTAAACGAAAATAAATCAGTTAATACACCCTTTTGGAAACTCGGATCACACCCCTTTCAATTCGGGATTTCAATTCATGAAATGAATTCCATGGGAATACCCATATTGTCACGTTTTCATGAAAATTATGTCACTTTGGAAGATATTTAATTCATGTCATAAATTCACATTTCATTATGTTAATATGTTTCTCGTTGTCTTCTATATCCTATATACATGTCATGAAACCAACTGAATATACATTCTATGAACTAGATTGACACAATGTGAACTCAATTCATATAGTGAGCCATCTGTTTAAGTAATACTACAACTCTATCCTCCACCAAACCCTATGGGACATCCTCTAAGATCTATCCAACACAAATATAAGTACAAAAATTGTTATGAATGCATGTTTCTCTAAATAAGATATATCTAGGATAATTATAATCCTAGAGAATTATAAACACCTAGAAAAAGAAGGATTTATCAACCAAAAACTTGTGAGAGACCTATTAAGGTCTTGGTCATTCAAAAAACGCTACCACCAGCCAGAAATGGACATTTAAACACCCAAAAACAGTCTATAAAATTGTGTCACCACTCAGAGAAATTACCACCTCTCACAAGGAATAATTCCACATCACATTGTATGAGAAAAAACAACAAAATTTAATGTAACGACAACACCAAAAAACCACCCATCCTCTATATAAACAAACCAAAAACCTATAAAACAAATAAATTACACTTCCATAAACATATGCTATTGGGATTTTTATATACTATGCTAAGATGCTATCTATTCTATACCACACTGATCCACCCTAATATTTTAAACTACATAAATTTATAATGTTTCTATATTATTAATTAGGTGCTCCCATTTACTTGTCTCATAAAATTATCACATTTGATGCTTCATTAAAGTAAAAAATCTCGTAAAACTTCTTGATACAAGCATCACATCGCCTATGGAAAAGTTTATAAAATAATGAAAACTAGAAAAATCCATGTACTATGAAACTATCTGGGTCTCTAGCACCCAAGTAATCTCCCATAGGTCTATATGCCTTCACAATATGAAACCAATGGATTTTTACTTCAGAAAAACAACATCTATTGACTATCATGGATCTCTACATTTTACTCCTTGAATTATACATCACCATTGATATTGAACTATCCCTAGTTAATATAATGGATATCCCTATATAGATAATTATAAATATGAGACACATAGAATACATCGAGGATCCTAACCATCAATCTTTTAAATTAAAACTAATTCACAGCATTTCCAATATATCCCATCAACTCAAAAAACCAACATATAAGGGACGTAAATTACCCCTGCCAAAACACCAAATTCTATATTTAGGGGAGACTGATAAGAACGCATGGTTTCCAATCACAAACTCTGAGGGCCTCATCTGATGATCGACATAAGGATGATTATTTTCCTATCCGACATTCATACTATCATGAACTAGGGGAACATTCCATATCATCATCTATACAAAACAGACACTAAGAAACCTTGACTCTCTAACCTCAGTCTAGAATAATAGATAATGAAATAGTTATCCATAAAAATCCTTAAATAGGGAAATGATAAGTGATGGTTGGAAGATTTTATTTCAATAAAACAAACCCATGGGATAGGTTTGTACCAAATATCCACTATAGTCTATGATTAACACTCCATATATTTCATCTAATGTCTAGATGTTCTTACCCCCCTATCTACTCATATAAGGGTGGATAGGAATTTTGAGGCATAACAGAGTTCCAAAATCATGATGGAATTCCCTCCATTTGGGATAAGTCAAAAAAATTTCAAGACTGATGAAAATGTAGATTATAACTCCCAAAAACCACAACACATCATCCATATACATCTATTCCAAAACTCCCATGGCACACTGACTCCCTAATTGCTAGGATGTGGAATGATTTCATCAACTGATCTATGATTACCCTGATAGAATCACAACCACCCAGTTCTGAGGGAATCCTTATAACAAAATCCAATTTAATTTTATTCCATTTACACTCAGGATCATCCAATTACTGAAATAAACCACCATGATATCAATTATCATCCTTTAACTAATTGAAAACCAAACACAGAGCTACAAAAAATTATAGCTCTTGCTTCATCTCAAACCACCAAACCATTTACCTCAAGTCATGGTAGATCATGGTGAATCCTGGGTGTACATCCACATGTTAGATATGAACCTTATGAAGGACTCCCTAATGAATCTATACCAAAATAAATATCCTCACTTGAGTGTCCCAACCAATACTCCTCCAAATTTTTCATCAAAAAAGACAACACTATCATATGAAAATATAATCTACCATCAATCACCTATAAATTCATGTGTAGTTTGGCCATCCCATAGATCACTCTCCATGAATATTTGGACTCCTAAAAAAGTCCTTCAACTACCTCCAACAAAATATGTTTGCCAAAAAAATTTCCAATACTAAGTTTTCGTAGATCTCAAAATCGTAATCCAGAAGAAACTCCAACCACATCTATTGCTTCAGACATTAATCATGTTGTCAAAATATATTACCCAAGCTCTTTCGATGTGTAAAGACCCCAATGTGTTCCCCAATAAGACAATATATCCACACGTACATCAAAATAACAATGGTTGGTAGCTCTATTTCAGGGGGTAAATAGTTAATCCCATGGAGACACAACTAATTAGACCCATTGGAGATCATCACTCTCTACTGTCTCAACATGCATACGAATACCAAATTGTATGTGTCAAAAAACATATCACACAACAGACCATCCTTGTGATTATGAATCACCATACCACAAACCAAATTTTTGTTCAAGTAGACAACAATTTCTTGGAATAGTAATTTTTACAAAAAAAATCAATTCATCCATAGTCAACATGGTTAGTGGGTAAGAAACATGAGATAAATTCAATCAAAACATTAAATAATATACCATTATAAAAAGTAAAATACCATCCTATTCCATGTTCATTTTTGTTTCCTAGAAAGTTTTTTCCTCTACCTTTGTTGGGTCCACTTATACACACTTCTTGGGAAGCACATGCCTGACTACAAGAAACTAGAACAACCAAAACATATATTATGACAACATCCCATAATGAAATTGGAGTCCAAGATCCTCACAGACTTATCTAATATGATCTAAATGTCCATCCTATGAATTCATGTAGATCAATATGTCATTAATTAACATGATGATGAACAAGTATAGTTACTCATAGAATATGGAGTTCATGTACGCCATGAACATGGCCGGTGTGTTCTTAACACCGACCATCATTATTAAAAACTAAAACATCGCCTACATATATATGATGGTGTTCTTTTGTATAAAATTATTCTTCACCCTAAACTAGTGATAAGTGAACAATATGTCAAAGAAAAAAAACTAACTCACCTCCCACTATCTATTCAAAAATATCATATATCCTCATAAGAGGATATATTTTTGACCATATCCTAATAAAATATTCTTTCATTTATAAACTACCATAGAATACCATCAAACTTATTGTAAAAAAACACCGGAGAACCCAGTAAAGAAAAACTAGGCTTTATGAAACCCCTCTTCATCAGATCATCCACTTGCGACCTCAACTCATTTAACTCTATTGGCGCTCTTTGATAAGGAGCCTTCAAGATTTGATATGTATATTTTTACAACTCTATCCCAAACATAAAATTTCATTGAGTTGGAAGGTTCATGAAAGCATATGAAAATACATTCAAAAACACCCCTAGAACAAGGGGAACCTTCACCATTCTAGCAACCACTGATTCCAAAAAACTCAGCCATCAAGGAATAAAGGGGCACCACACACCGACTACCAACCTGATAACCCTGTTTACCATTGAAAATCACACACTATACATCCAAATAGTTGAACATGGTTCTACTATAGAAGAATTAAATTAAAACATGTATATAATACAACCAATAAATGTTGAGGATGAAATTTGTTGGCTTCCTATAATGAATGAGAAGATCTCTATGGGAATTTTGTGTCCCACACATCACTCTACACCTATGGAACACATCCAACATTTTCATTTGGACTCTAAATAGTGTATCAAACACCAGAGGAATAAGAATATTCTCTACCTCCCATCCCTAAATATGGCTCGATTAGGAGAAATAATGTAGTGTGAATCCTCAGAATAAAACAAGGAACAAACAAAACAAGATGAAAAACTAAACATGCCTAAAATGATATATAGACCCTCAAGAGATATTTCATTCACTATATGCTTATGAAAACACCCATATCATGTCCTTCCCTTCTAATGACCACCTCTATGGCCATTTTTGGGTCATGCACCCTAAACATAAGGAACTTATGGATGTCAAACACTACCTTCTCCATCTCCCCTCAGGGTAGTATAAGTCTAGAAAATATTGTGTTGTAATGAATTCAATGGAAAATATTGATGAGGCTTCCATTGAACCTAAAACTCCCACTAAACTGAGCTTGAGGGACCATTGGGAAATGGTTCTGGTGATGACCAAAACCCCATTAACAAAACACGATGTCCCAAATTCATATGGAAAGTCAAAAAACAACTTTCCCTTGAAGGACTTAATGTAAGAGTCTGAGATAAACACCCTACTTGTCAAAACAATGAATTTCCACTTGCCTAAGACCTTCCCCTGGAAACACTTCTCATTAAGGAACCCTACAGGATCCCCTTTCACATTGAATATTCTTTTGTCCACATTATCGATATCACATATGTCTTCTTATTCTCATCAAGATTATTTTTCAACATAAAATAAGTAAATTTTTACCTAGACAACGGATGGAGTTCATCCCCATGATATCTTGTGTGTGAATCCACATCTAGAAAAAGAGCAGGGGAAAAAACATGTGGCCCAACAACCTGATTCCCAACTCCAACATTGAAAATATCCCCTGTTGAATAGAAATATGAACCTCCCTCTTCATTTTTTTTATTTTTGATGAAAGGAAATCAAGATAAATATTTTTTAGAATTTAGACCCATGAAACATATGCCTCTTTTTCAGTAACCTATAAATATTTTGAACCACCAATGTGAAGTTTCCAACATCATAGTACATTATTGTGGGTCCCAACACTACACGAGGGCCCATATAAAATTGAATGAGATATCTAGATACTTCTATCATATCCATGACTCTGTATTATAAACTCTATACTCATATAACTTGAAATCTTGTCGATGAATATTAGGCTCCATCCTCTACCAATGATCAACTATATAAACCAAAATAACCCTATATAGATCAGTCAGATGAGATTATTGAACCTCCTTTACATGATCCACATGAGGATGATTACCAATATCCCTTTTTAAAAGAGTAAATAATGATTTCAAAATCCAAGATAGTTGTAATTTTATCAATATTCTTTTATTTAATTTTATTCATGTTTTACCTTACCAAAGAAATCTACCAAATTCAAACAACAACATAGGTATTAATGTTTCATGTGCCTCTCATAGGTACCTAACCAATAAATTGTTCCACCACACTTGGATCTTCACTGTTCTTATAGCATGTTCAACAAATCATAGTGGGGAAAAAATCTCAATGTAGTTGTCAATATCCTAGGCTTATGTGATGTACCAAGGTAAACTATAAGTTTTTCCAAACAATCCCATTAAATCCTCACTATGCATAACAACAAACCTCTTAAAATCCCATACCATCATGTATAATACAAAAGTACCATGATCCAATCCCATAGATGATTTGGGAATGAATATATTGATATAATCCCCCCTGAGCCACACATCCAGTAATCCGTGAGTTAGAGACTACCACCGTGTGTATAAAAATATCATAAATTAAAGGCTCATAAATCAATAATAAAATAGTACTAGGAGTTAAGATGAATAAATTATAAGATAATACAATACATAGTATAACAAAGAATCTATAAACAATCCCACAATTCATGTATAAATAAAACTAACATAGATAAAATTATCCTAATGTAAACTCATAAAAGTAAAATATAAAATAGAATTGAAAAAAATATCGAATAGTTGGAGCTAGTAATGTCAAACCCATTACATTTACTCCACCTGTAGACATGAAAATAGTTCTTATATGTATAGGGTGAACATAGAAATATAATCATTTGGAAAACCAATGTCTCTATTTCACATGTGAAAAAAGTATACAAATGAACCTATGAGTAAATATCATTACTAATCTCACCTAAATTGGTCAATTATCCAATCCAATCATCCCCAAGAAACTCTCTTCAAATAATGAAAAAAATATAATAAAATAATAATATCCCTATCAATAAAAGGGTAACCTACAACTCTTTCTAATTGATTTTTGAAACTCACCTTTAAACATTATAAGTCCTCTCACTTCCATCTCTTCTACATAACATATAACACTTTCTCACTTTAGGGTCACATAATATATTTCCTGACCAAAATTGATCCATCACATCAAAACCATAACCAGAGTAGTAGTGTATTACTAAAATGAAGTAAATAAACCTTATTCTAACCTCACACTATCCACGAACCCCGCAATTAGTCTCCATATTGCATGGTAACATTATACCTCACCCAAAGAAACCTACACCTCTTCCCCAAAGAACCGTCACATTAAATATCACCTGAAGACTCATTGTCTATCACATAGTGAATTTAGAAAACTTTTTCTATCCAACCTATTATTAAATACTCTTTTAAAAGAGATATAGATAGAAATAGTGGGTAGCCATCTATCTATCCTCCTCACCATGCTATTCGAAAAAAACAACCCAGTAAAAATTTATGGATGTCAGAACATAGTGCTCGAATATGGTGGGGTGTGTGTAGAAATAACATGGAACATACAAGGACATTATTAAGGGACCCAAAAATACAAACCTATAGGTTTCAAACAATGTACTAATAAACTTACTACAACATCACATTTTCTACCACGGCTAATTGCAGAAAACCATATAAAAATAAAAGACACAAAACCGTTCATTTAACTCTAATACTCTACATTTATTTGAAAAAACACAAACATTATCATCTCTTCTACCATATATAACATCATTAAATTTACACACCTCAACACGTCCATAATATAAAAACACATCGCCCATAACACATCACAACCACACAATGTTTCCCTAAAGAAATACCTCATAAATCATCACATCACCTACCCACATTCCACAACCATACATCTTCAACCCACATCATGAGAACACATCACAAAACTGCATAAAATGTTTTGTATATTTATCAAGGGGATTTCATAAAATTCTACAACTTTTTTTTGGGAATTTCTATAGAAGACAAAATCCAATGGAAACCATTTTATTATATTAATATAATTGCTTATCCAAATTCAATTTTGGGGTGTTTTCACAACAAAATGGAATTAAAGTTTCATATCATAACAATTATAGTTCAAGTAATGTCCTCGAAAATACATGATTTTTAGTGGAGAATCATTCCCATCAATTAAAAATAACAGAATAAAAATATATAATCTGTAAACACATTCAGATTAATCTCAATCCCCTATAAATTATAATTCACTTATTTTTTATATTTATTAGGAAAGTTAAAATGATACCCCAAAGATAAAAAAGAGTAATCCCTACCCACATGATAATAAAATTTATAAATGACGGATTTTTTCCTCAATGAAGCTTAATTTATTTTCTGTGTGTTGCATGATGGAGAAAAAATGCCATAAACCAAAACCACACTTGTGAAACCACAAATCAACCAACAATGTAGACAAAGATCATCAAAATTCATCATAAAAACACCATAAAACAAACCCAAAACACCTATTATAAAAGAAACAGATAAACCCACCATCAAAAAGAGAGGAACTTACAGCTGATCTCCAATGTGAATCCACTAGAACCAACAAATCCAGGTGATGGAATGAGGGATGTAAAATCATTTAAAACCACTTAGGGATACTCCTAAAATTTCAAAAATGGGGATACAGTAGATCATAACTTTTTACAACTTCTATCCCACCCATTTCACTTCATTAATTAAATTCATGACGTTAATTCCATAGGAAAACCCAATTCTTGGTTACCAATAAAAATTATGTCTCCCCGCCACCAATTTAATACACATAATGAGTTAACCATTAATGATGTTAATATGTTTCATAGAATCCTCCATAGCCTACATAAAATCCATGATGCTCGCTATCTAAACAATCTATTAACCTTAAACTCACATCATGTGTCTTTTTAATGTTTTTAACTACCTGTTGTAGAACAACTATAGCTCTAACCTCCAAACCACCTATGAGATATCCTCCAAACACTCTTCAACCACCAGAATTTGAATAGTAGCATTGTGGGAAGGCAAGGGATATTAAAAATCTATTTATTAAATTTTATAAAATATTTTAGTAACACATTGATATGTGAAATTTTATATTTGGTATACAAGGTTTTAAAATTGTTACATAATATATCCATGTTCATATAGATGTTGTATATTTAATTTTATAATTATATTTGGTTATGTAAATGTTTCACTGTGAAATGTATGATAATATAGAGTGATTGAATGATTTTTTGAGTGATATATAATATCATCCAAGTGATATAAAATATTTTATATATTATAAATAATATGTTTCAGGTCAATATTTGGAAAACAATTAGACATGATGAGGTATGTAAATTATTCTAAAAGATATGTAAGATATTCCTAAGTATATGTAAAAAATGACATTATATATAATATTTTTTCTAAAGGTTCAAGTAGTTAATAACATATTTGAGATCAATAAATTCATAAATAAAAAATTTTATTACATAAATAATGTATATTTGATTAAAGAATTAATAATTTTGGGGAATAAAATATGATTTCATTGTGGTGGACCTCAAGGTTAAATATTATGTTTCTTTGAATATTCATTATTCTATCCTTTGTAAATTGAGATGAGAATTGAGGAAGCGTGTTATTCCCTCGAAAATGTGGTATTTATATAATCATGAAAACTAAGAATGAGTAGAATAATATTATAATTAGTTTCAAGGCGAATTGAATTATAAATTATTAGGAATACCATGGTCGGATTATTCAATAAATTAAAATTTGTTTATTTCAATATCCTTAAGGGAGATAAAATAATGATGTTTTTCAGAAAGAATATTTAAATAGTTATAAATTAAATTTAAATAATTATATTCTCTTTAAAATCATGTACAGAAAGATGATTATAATTGGTTTGGTTTGGTATAAAACAAATACCTAAACTGGTTAGTCTCATAAGACCTACTGATGCATTAAGTGTCTATATAATAACTCGCCCAAACCATCACTTAATAAGTAACATAAATTCATCATATCTAAGGTATGGATGAATAATACAATAAATTATTAATATCTATATGATATATGTAAATATTTATAATAATATAAATGTTCTACAGAATCTAAATAATCCACTTTCAGAAAATGTAATTACTTTATAGGTGAACACCCTTCAATCTGGATTTAGAAATATTGTCTCCTCACACCGTATTAGGTATAGGGTATATATAAATTAAAATATGATGTAAATTTTAAATAATGGGTTTCAAATAGAATAAATAAAATCTTAAAAGCAGAAAAAGATAAATCCACGATAGAGAGGGGGGTCTATAGTTTACATAGTGACAAGAATAATAATGAATGAGAAGGAACCATTATGAACAATTTATGGTATGAACTATAAATCCATAAAAAAAAAATATTATGTAGTAATAAAAAATGAAGTTAACATAGTTATGAATTTATTAATTACATTAAATTCAAGGCATATAAGAATATATAGAGATGAAATAATTCAATTGCATGGAAACTTTGAATGAAACTGTTAACTCCATCCCAACACAATTTAGACTATCATATAACCAACTGGATAGTATAATTGAATTTATTAATTACATGATTCAATAAAAATTACTATTTATTTCATTATAAATTTTCTTTTTTATTTCATTAATTATAATTTTTTATTAATTTATTAGATAAAATTTCTTTAAATCATATGTTTTTATGTTATTCGGTTCATAGTTCTTAAATAAGAGTGATGTTGAGGTAACAGTCGAAAAAGAATTACCATATGGTTCTAGAAAATCTATAAATAGAATTACATATGGTATGTACCATTCAATTATAGATTTGTTTCAATTTGAAAAAAAATATTTATAAGTCATATAAAATTCCTTGTTAATCACTTTTCTAATGGTTATGTTTCATTAATTTTAATTTCATTAATAAAAATATTTTTATTTCATTTTGGAATTCTATAAATCATATATTGTAATATTTATTTTTTATTATATAATTAAATTAATTTTTAAGAGTAAATATAAAAGTACAAATTAAAATTAATTCATCATCATTGACTCGTAAGAAAACTAGGATGTATGATGTTTTCCTAAAAATTATTTAAATAAGTGAAAATTAAAAAAACAGTTTCATTTACTAGAAAGATTATAGCTTACATCAGACACTATTATTAAGTTCCTATTGATCATTAAATTTATTATATAATGGATAGTAGAGAATCAACATATAAAATATACATTGTAAAAACTATATTTAAACATATTGATGGATTGTAAAATAGGATTAATGAGAGATTGTATATTTTATCAAAAATAGATAAAAATATTATAGTAAAATGAATATAAAATCATTGAATAGTGTTAAAATTATGTTAAAATTATTTTTTCTGAGGGGAGTATCACATAGAATATGAAATGAGAGAATTAACAAATTGTTTTTAATAGTAATGTTTTAAGAAAAAACGTTTTATTTGAGGGAATTTCTGATCCCCCATTACTACTATATCCAGATGTAATACATAATAGATGGAAATAACCATGATCTAAAAATTATTGGATTTTTAAAAATATTTTGGGGAAAAGCATTCTTATATAAATAATGAATAATGTGACAAAAAAAATCTTACCTGGATATTTGATATACCTACTTTGGTGGAGGATTAATCCTTATAATTGAGATATTATAAAAACCAATTGGATTATGGACATGTGATGGTGAGTGTACAGATGGATTTGGGTCTAGAATTGGTGAAGTAATGAGTTTTACAAATGATGAGAAATGGGTGTTGCAAGGGTTTTCATACAGCCTCGGAATACAGGTATTTTAGAGTAAAGAAAAGATTATTTTTTAGTTTAGGATAAATTCTATGAATACTGTTAATTATTTTAACTTTTATTGGTTTATGATTAATAAAATTAGATATATTATACTTTAAAATCCTTCAAAAATTTAATTTCATCCTGGAAACAATTAAGAAAATTTATATAATAATAATAAAATTTTAAAATAATAAAATATAATATTTGAATCAAAATATTGAATATATGGTTCAAAATGAATTTTATTTTGTTTTAATGAATTATTTCCCTCAAAAAATAAATTTTAATTGTTGAAAACAAGTTTATATTTTTAATTAATGATTTATTTATTATTACTTAAAACATCACATCCGATTTAAAAAACTGTATTTATTACAATTACACCATGAATTACATTTGTCATAAAAACATAAAACTCCCCCAATTATAATTTCGAAATATCTGATCCCAAATTATTTCCATCATATGAAATTAAAATTATATCATGGATCACCTCCATTAAGAACCGCGCTTGGGGTGGTTATGTTGATGAGTGTTTCCCCCGAAGCCTACCTCTAATATGCCATGAGTTGGGAATTTTCACCATGTGTATAAAAACATGACCTATAAGAATTACACTCATATATCCTTAGAAGGAAATAAAACCATGAAAATATCCATATTAAAAAATAATTTGATCTAAAAACATGTTAATTTCAGAAATATACAATGTATCAAAAACATGATACAATGGGAAACTCATATGGTATTCATTTCAATAGAAAACATAAAATGTGGGCTAGTAATGTGTGGGTTTTCCACCAACTCACTGATAAAAATATTAAAGGAAGTGTTATATATTTTCATGATAATTAATGTATTCCTGGAAATATCATCATCAAATATGCTAATATAAATGTCGATGAATCATAATATTGTATCATTTTATAAGAATATTAACCAACATGAAACTAAAATATATCAACTATCACTTAATCTCTCCAAGGTTCACTCAACCAATATCACATCCATGTATAATAATATAACATTAAAATAATATATGATAAGAAGGTATCCCAAAACAACTTCCACACTGGTTTTTTCTCTCATTCCCTAATGAAAAGAATCATAATTCTCTCATCACTTCCATATCCATATATCCACATATGTACATACCATATATAAGCCCCAAAACCATATCCATTGATATATTCCACATCAATAACAACAAATCCACAATCCACCTTCTTATCATTTAAGGTAATCTTTAACTTGAATGTTAACAACTTTATGTCCTCATCCAGATATTCACGAACATGGATATATGTCACTTCGACCATAAGATCTGAGGGACTCTATCATGAAGCCATTATTTTCCATTAATCATGACCTTGCGCTATTATAGCCACTACTGTGCCTCGAATAAAGAGTATAGAATAATGTATAGTCATATGTATAATCTCTACCCAACATAGATGTTGTTTAACACAGCATAAAACCAAAACCATATTAATGTCATTATGGTTGTATAACTCGGTTGGCAATGTGATATAAATATCTATAAAAATTAATGAATATCTTAGAAACAAAAAAATCTCAAAATGGGTTTTCCTGAAAAACCAACGTTGCTATCACATACCACTACCACCATTGAGTCTCAATTATTCACTAGAAAAGAAATATATCTATTTAACATAAAATACCTTTCTTTAAATGAAGTCATCATAATTATAATTAAATTCTCATTTACTCAAATATCCAACATAGCATTAAATATTTAATATTCACCATCCCCATTAAATTTATTATGAAATCCAAATAATAAAATAATTTTTAGCAATATTATCTTTAATTAACCACATATAACTTAAATTTTTTCATCATTTAATTTCAAATTAATCGATTATTTTAGCATGGAATCCCAACCTATACTCTCAGTACACATCCAATGCAAGTACCACAAAAAACCAACTACAATATCACTTAACAGTGACCACTCTAACAATTGTAATTGAATGATTATCATGAAAATACCCCCAAAAGTCATCAGTCAATGATATTAAGAAATTATTATTTAAAAAATCATTTACTATGAATAAAATTTGTACAATATAAAACAAATTACCAAAATTATATATTTCAATGAAACCAAATCATTATTATATCAATTTTAATGTCCAATAATGGGTGGTGATTTGACAATTCCCAAAACATTAAATAAAGGATCTATAACAAAAATATCAATAAAAATCATCAAAATATAAGAAATATTTTAAAATAATGGAAAAACATATGTGAATCACCCTATAAGTTTAATTTCATTATATGAAGTAAATTAAATTTAATGTGGATAATTATACCATTCCCTCAACTAATACAAAATAATAATTAATATACATTCACATATAATTAACTTAGGAAATATTGAATCCCTTACATTTATTGAATCATTAATGAACAACAAAAAAGGATTGAAGAAATTACTGGTCAAACACAAAACAATCTCATTGGAAACAATCTCAACACATAACCATAATTAATCACCAACAAATAAAAATTTAGTACTAACCAAAATCTATGGAACCACACTATCAAAACCAATGAGAAGAAGGACATTAAAAGTAATATATGAATGTGGATAAGAGGCGAACCAAGGATTGAGGATGTAATTATTTTACAATTTAGGTTGTTAAGATCCACTCAATGATGACTAATAAGAATCAATGGATTTTTTATATAAATTTAGTGTTTGAGGGAAATAAATAATAATATAACCAATAAAAAAATTTACACTTATTTATTGGAAAAAAATTTCAGCCTCCACCATGCTATGATGAACATAAAAAATGATTATAACCATGATCAAATGATAATCTAAAACTCATTTTCATTAAAACTATACACCCTACTATCTTATTGGTTATTCAAACCATTTAAAAAGTGTGTTAGAAAACCATCATTACATTGAGAACTGAAATTTTGTATTATCAAACATTATATGGGATAGAATATAATGAAAATCATAATATTATATGGCACGAAGTCCCATGAGTAGAAAATTGGGGTTACCTAACATGACCTTCCCACCCCCACCCCCATGATTCGTGTACTCCACTATAACCCCACCTATTATGGATGTGGAGAGGAATGATTCATGAGTCCCAGCTCCAGTAGGACCCATGTTGGTGACGAGAAACATGGGTATAGAAATTGAACAAAAGGAAGTCATTACCCACAATAATTGATTATAAGATTGGGTGATAACAAAAAATCAGTAATCATATCCATCACAGTGAACAAAATTATCCTAAATTCAAAAAACCGACAATTTATCTAAATTCATATAAATAAAGACTATAAAATAATGTATAAGAAGGGAATGTTATATGAAATAACAACATAAAAAGTCCATCATTTATGATATTAGTTACCTTCTAGTTCCCTGAGAACCTCTAACACACATGTATTTAGTTTATATATATATGTTGAGTATAACAAGTACACTCAATTGGATCATATCTAAAATCTCTTGTCAATTTTTTAAAATGGAATACCAATGAACCTATGAACAAATAAATAATTAACAAGTTCTGAGAAATATATATAATCCATTACATCATTAATAAGTCTCAATAACCAAATAGAACATCCAACTAAGATGAATAATAATGAGGAAACATAGAATATGATGTCCGACATTCACTTCCCTCACTATGATACAACACTCATGCACGAACATCCAACATCATGTACTCTTCTTCCACCCATCATGTATCCAACTGAGATTGATGTGGTTTAAGACTTTTCCTAACCTAACAGACTCTCTCATGTTCTTACATATTTTGTTGTAATTTTTAACACCCCAAGATATCATACTTATTAATTATCTTTAAAGTAATTCAATATCTTGCGCTACACGCAACACCGAATTGGAGCACACCACAACTTACCAAACTAGTAATTAAAAAAGTTTTTCAATACTATTAACTGAATTTTGAATTTTCTAAACTAAATATAATTTTAGAATCTATATTACTTGTTTCTTAGACATAATATAAGAACAAATTCAATTTTTTCTGATAAAAGACGTATTTTTCAAAAAATGCAGTTTTACCACCCTTCAATGGAAAACTCTTTTTAAAACCAATATTTGAAACTTTAATATATTCAATTTAATGAAATTAAATTATTATTTAGAATTGGGACTTTAAAATATATTTTTGATAAAATTTTCAGACTTTTATGATAACCTTCATATTTTGATGAATATTGAAAAATACTAAATTTTAATTAAAATCATCTTATTTTAATCAAAATAATTTATAGTGTTAAATTTTTAATTTGAATGGTTTATAAGTATAATCAGATTATATGTTTTTCATTTAATACAATTTAGGTCATTATAAGTAATTTTATATTTAAATTTGACATAAACACATGTCAATTTTTTGATAGTTTTTACTTCTTCAAAATCATCTTTTTGGTTTTGACAACGAGAATTAATTTTAAATTAAGTAATGATATTTCTATGTTTTTAATTTGGTAAAATAGAATTAATTTTCTAACTTGGAATATCAAAATTCACTTAGGGGTAATTTTTTTTATTTTTCTGAAAACATTCTATTTTTGATGAATAGTGAAAAACATTGAGTTATTGTTTATAAACCAACTTTTTTAAATAATTATTTATTTTCATTATTTTAGGTCAATATTAATACGATATAAAAATATAAGCTCAATGTGATTCATTGGTGTCATATTTATAATAAAATTTAATGTATAAAATTTTATTGATCTTTTTACTGTCTTTTACCCACCTTCTAGGAGCATTTTTAAATTTGCAAGAAACATAATTGTACAGCTTCTATGAGTTGAATTTAAAAAATACAGGATACATGGTTGACATCATTATGTAAAATTTGGTTCAATAAGATGAAAATAATTGTTTGTGAATAGTAACTTTTGACTTTTATTTACCACGGTTAATAGTTAATAGGGTAATTAATGGTAAGAATGATATTATAATTACCCTAAAACATTTATAAATCTGTTGTATAAGTATAATTAGACAAAAAATAACTTTTGAATAAAATATGATCTTTTTGGTCCATATGTATTAGATTTTGACATTTATTATTATTTTATTTAAAGAAGAGTTAATATATTTAAATTCAATGTTTAATAAGAAAATCATTTTTAATACAGGGAAACACACAATATAAATTCCAATATAAATATTAATTAGAAAGGTAAAAATATTTCCTACATAATTGTATTTTATTTATAATTTTTAGACATTAAATAATTTAATTTATATATGACACAATGATGTTGCAGTAATTACCTTATTAGTTAAATAATAAAATAATTGATATTATAAATATCCATGGAAATGTAAATTGAGACTTATGATGAATTAACCTAATTTTATGGGTTAATATTACATGTTAGTTATGATTAAATAAATTTTATTTTATGTTATAATGTTTTTATGGCATTCAAAAAAAAATTCAGAAACTAAATAGTGTCAAATTGTGACATAATTGAGTTCTTTTAAAAAAACTATATTATTAATTGCTATAATATTACTAAAAATATTTGTATCAGCCAAAGGACTTATATAAGGTTATATATATTAATAATGAACAACTTGGGGTTTTCTTCTCAACTTATAGTAAGTTTATTAACCATATAATATAATAATACAAATAGATAGGGTAAATGTCAAACTATTTAACTAAGAGTTAAATCTAAATGATAATTTTAATATGGTGTGCTAAAACTGTCCAAAACCTATTGGATGAGAGGTTATTTACAAAACCCACCTTATATTTTAAATAATCCATTTTTGAGACATTATAAATCGAAAATAATTTTTTTATAAAATAATATTTCAAGAATTTCTTAAAGTGACCTCACCTCTCTTATAAAAGGGTACATCAATTCCATTAATTTCACACATCCAAATCCATTTGGTTCAGCCAAACCCTACCCAAATATCCTACCAACTTACCTCACATAATTATAGAGTCCTTAAATTGATCATAAATCCATCCTAAGGATCCCTTTTGATCAACTCAAAATGAATCACCCAAAGAAGATGTAATAATTTCACAACCATCTTTCGAGTTCTTGTCTTCTTCCACTTCCTATTTCATGGTTTTTTCATACAGAAATAATAAATCCAGTACCTTATACATACTTTTATGTTATTATAATAATGGTACAACCATAATCATTATTTTATCTATCATATAAATGACAAAGTCACCATACTTGGGTATGTACGGCTTACCGTCTCCACGTTGTGGTGTGGTTTGTTATTCAAACACTTCATTATTTGGATGGATATAATTATGATTATAAATGATTTAATAATAAATATAGCATGTTAATGATTCATTGTAAATGATTTACCATCCAATTACATATGATTTCATAATCAATATAATGATATTGTCGCTCATGTGTACGTATGGATTACAGTCTCCACGAACGTGATGAGATTCATTCCCCATCACAATCATTCAAGAATAATTTTAATTTTATGATGAAAAATATTTTTTAAGAACATAATATCATTCATTATATGAATCAAATAAATCCTATTCATAACAAACATGGCTTACGTAACCAAGCACATCAAGGAAAATGAATTAGTTAACACCCGAAACGATGATATTATTGAAATATTCTTAACAAAGAAATATTAGATGATCATATATGATATCATATTTTTGTATATAGTTACTTTATAGATTAATAACAATTTTTAAACTGTTATACCAGAGTTTAACACACCATATACCATGTAAAATTATAGAGTAAGGGTTAATTCTATAATCTCTTTACTTATCTGAGGTTGTTAATACGTAAGTATCTACTGGGAACTCTTTATCATCCTCATCCATGATTTCATAAAAATATATTTCAAAACATTTTATACATTTACTATAATATTGGTTAATGTCATTTATACCCTTATTTGACCATATTTGTTTTAAAATGAATCTTTTCATCGTTTTCCAAACAAGGTACTTTATGACCTTTTCTACTAAATTAAGGTAAGAATGTCTTTTTTTTAACTTATACATAGGGTGCGGCTATTTTCTGCCATTATAACATCATCGAAGCATCCCATACAAGCTTATAAAAAAATTAAAAATAAATTTTATCTTTTATAATTATATGAATATTAAATTATTTAAAAATAGAAAGAGATATTTCTCTAAAAAAGTTTTGATTTACTCTATGTCTACATCCCTTGAGGGATTTTATGCTTATTTGAAGTTGATTTATTATGATAAAAAACTTCCATATTGTACTAAGTATTTTGTGATATGTTTGACAGTTTACGAGTTATTTTTACACCATTCATGGTTTACAGATAAAGTATTAACATTCTATATGATAGTTTTAATATGAATATTAATGTTCTGTTTAAACCTTTTCATATGAGGAATGCATTGGACTTAGTAAGTGAGGGTGGGGGTCATTACAGCTCCTTGATGCATCAGTATGTCTCATGAAACAAACTTGTGTATTAGAACAAGGACTTCAAAAAAATTTATTTCTTGTCTTGGCACAAGGACTTGACTATGTGGTTATGAAGTCTGGCATTATGCATTCCATCATTATGAAATTGGATATTGATATTGCATTTGATTTTTCAACTAATATAATATCTATGTGAATAAGTAAATGGAATTATTTTATTTATATTGGCCATATTATACTGAAGTATATGTTTAAAATTATTATGTTTTAGTCTTATACATTGAATTAGATATTTATGCTTATTTATAAACGTTTCCTCTTTATTGTTATCCTTATAGAATATCTGAGCTCACCCCTTTCTTTGTTTTATTTTTTCCAGGATGTAAAGATGTATATAACGACTGAAATGTAGGGATAGTCTAAGGGATATGAATGTTTTCAAAAAAAAACAATGTTGATGTTGTTTTTAATTTTATAATTTAATGTAAAACTTATGAATGTAGCTACTACTTCCAAGGCTACTAAACTAATCAGTATTTCATGATTTGAACCCTTGTGATCATTACAATGTTATGTAATAATGCACTGACTGTGGGTAATTATTGTCAGGGAATTACAGTTGGAATCATAGGATTTCTATTACAAACCTTGTAAGATATATTTTAAAAAACACTGATTAGAGAACATTACCCTAAGATAGACATTGAGGATTATTATAGAAGAACTTCCTAGATTTTTGTAATGTTGGAATTTTTTGAGTTTTCCAAGCAATAAATCCTTGTTTGGATACGAGAAGGTAGTGGTAGGTCTATAATAGATGTACTTATGAGTGGAAATCCTGACAATGAGTTTTGGTTTTGACCTGGGATATCATGGTACACGAGAACGGGCCTGGAAGTACACATGGTTACGACACTCTCGGGGGATATTTTTAGGATAATTCACATTTTCTTTACAAACTGATTTGAAGGATTTTAATATACAATGAGAGTAAATATCCTTTATTAATCCAAAGGTGTTTTAGATTGAAAATAAGGTGTTATGATATTCTCTAAATGATTTCAGGACTCACGCTAATATTTCTTGTGCTAGTCAATGGCTGGATTCCAAGGAAGTTATAGTAACACTGAACATGATGTACAAGGTTGGAACGGTGGTGGAAATGAGAAACGAAATAGAATGTTGATAGGTGTAAAAGATCTCATTTTCATGCCGAATCAGTTTTCAAAAAATATGGTCAAAAACAAATATATTAACCAACTCCCGAACTCAACAATGAAGAGAAAGGCAGTGATTGACAAGAGCTCCAGCAGTGGAGACCATGGAGAAAGGAAAGCTCAATTTCCATCATGCATGATATGTGAAAGGATACTCATATAAAAGTGTCTCAATATATCAAATAAATTCTTTATATGTGGTAAATAAGAACATAAATAAAGAATTACTGTGGAAAATTAATAAAACCGTGGAAGAAAATAAAAATGATCCCAAGAATCAATTTACAGTCATTTTCTGTAAATTTAGGGGACCTGGGCATTACCAGAGTGAATACCCTATTCTATATTATATCCTTTTTGAAATGGAAGAACCTATATGGTAATAAATGGATGGTGAAATTTTTAAAAGTATTTTTGATCTTGGTTGATGGGATTACTTTTGAAGACATTTCTCTTGTATGTGAAACCCTACTGTTTGTTATGTGAAAATTCTATTTTATGAAGAATTATCATTTCTATTGTGGATATAGTTAAAAATAACTATTTGGGTCTATATTATCCTTGAATTTTAGGAAATTACATGTTATTAAATTTTTCTACGAAAATGTGATGTATGGGATAAAATATTTGGTGAAATTATATCATAGTCACTTTGAGGAATTTACCTCATTTTGGAAATGTTATAAAATATAGTTTTTTAAAAAGGACAACATGCTGACCATTTGACAACCCAATACATCAGACAAAGATGTGTGAATCGAACCCACAACCAGAGTGCGATTGGGATTTATTGCCTACCACTAGACTATGTGAATTCCTTGGTTAGTGTGACTAATTATTTATAGTTAATCAATTTTATAGATTAATAATAAGTTGATTTGGAATCTTATGTATTATCAAATATATATCCTTAGTATAGATGAAATATTTGGTAATTATTTGATAAATTTTATTTTGGAAGACGTTCACTCTGATGGGATCACAATATTCCTTAATGAAAATAGAATACAATGGGATTTCATTCAAGGAGTAATGGTGGATTTTTATTGTGGATTTATAGAGATTTGGGTTATTTATGGAAATGATTAACCAATCATAGAGAATATGTGATTAGGTTAATTAATTTTATGTATGTGACTTTAAGAGTAGTCAATGTTATCTGGAGATACAATTTAACATGGAAGACTACATAATCAAATTCTTCTATGATTTGGGTTTCAATATAAGTTTGGATTATATTGAAGGATTTTAAGGAAAATTTTTTATTGAATGGTATTTATTGATAATTGGGTATTGTTGGATTAATTTTAGAAATTAAGATTAGTATTTCATTCTCTAGAGAATTATACTTTTAGGGGATCATCTTATCTTGTAAAATTTATTTTTCTTTTAGTTATTCTCTAAAGATAAGAGAAATAAATAGTTTATCCTTTGTGGATCATGTGATTCTCTAGAATTTGATTCTAGTTGATTAGATGGCACCATGTCGTCTTGAATACTCATCGTTTCAAAAAAAATTCAGTTAGTGGTAGAAATTTATTAATGGATGAATCTATACTTAAAAATTAAGTATATCTGTTTCTGTTCTTAGTCAATCTCATAAATAAATTCCCCAACTTCAAGAAATTGAAGATAAAAGATAAAAAAACATTGTCTGTTTACTTTTCCTATAGGGAAACTAATGTCTGTTCATACCATCACAAGTTTGTGGTTTTTTTGTTGTTAAATTTCTATTGATCATGTTTTCTATCACTCTCTATCAGATATCGAAACTTAGTATATCTTCCATATCCCTGATTTCTTCCATGGAATCATAGTATGGGTTATCTCAGGCGACCTTCATACTTCTATTTCATTCTTATAAAGTGATATTTTTATTGACTCTTTTCTGATGTGGGACCTTAAATGAAGTTCCCATGCCTAATTTTAAAATTTCAAGGAAGTAATTTCCTAATGGGGGGAATAATGCAACACCTGAATATTTCATAGTAACTTATTTTCTTTAATGTAATTCAATATATTATAATAAATGCAACACCAAGTTCGAGTGCACCACAACATACCGAACTAGTCATTCAAAAAGTAGTTATGAATATTATTACCTGAATTTTAAATTTTATACACTCTATCAATTTTTATAATCCATATTATATATTTCTTAGACATAATTTAAGAACAAATTAATTTTTTTCAGATAAAAGAATTATTTTTCAAAAAATGAAATGTTACCACCATTTAATAGAGAACACGTAATAAAAACAATATTTGAAACATTAATATAATAAATTTAATAAAATAAAAAACTTCTTTAGAATCGGGACATAAAAATTGGTTTTAGATAAAAATTTTGTGCTTTTCTGATAACATTCATATTTTGATGAATATGGAAAAATACTAAATTATAATTAAACACAAATTTTTTTTAATATAAATAATTTATTGTGTTAAATTATGAATTTGAATTGTTTTTAAGTATAATAATATTATGTTTTTATCATTTAATACAATTTAGTTCATTATATGTAATTTCACATTTAAATTTGACATAAACACATGTCAATCTTTTGATAGTTTTTACTTCTTAAACACCCGCTTTTTGGTTTTGACAATGGGAATTAATATTAAATTATTTAATTCTACTTCAATTTTTTTAATTTAGAAAAATAGAATTCATTTTTGAATTTGGAATATCAACATTATCTAAGGGTGAATTTTTGGTATTTTTCTGAAAACGTTCAATTTTTCAGGAATAGTGAAAAACACATTGTTATTGTTTAAAAATATATTTTTTGATTAAATAATTATTTATTTTATTTATTTTAAGTCAATATTAAAACATAATATCTATATTATTTCAATTTGATTCATTGGAGTCACATTTATAATAAAATTTGATGTATAATATTTTATTGAACTTTTTTACCTTCTTTTACCCACCTTCTTGGAGAATTAGAAAATTAGCATAAAACATAACCTTAACTCTTGTGTGAGATGAATTTCAAAAATCTGAGAGACACAATTGACATCAGTAAGAAGAATGGGGTTCAATAAGATGAAAATAATTTTTGGTGAATTATAACTTTTGAATTTTTTTAACACGGTTAAAAGTAAATCAGGTAATTAAATATAAAAATGATATTATAATTACTCTAACACATGTCATAATTCTATTAGATAAGTATAATTCAACTAAAAACAACATTATGAATAAAATATTATACTTATTTTACACTTTTATTATATTTTTAAATTTATTATTATTTTATTTATAGAGGAGTTAATAGATTTAAATTCAATGTTTAATAACAAAACCATTTTTAATACATGGTTGTACAGAATATAAATTCGAATATAAATATTAATTATAAAGGAAAAAATAATTCCGACATAATTTAATTTTATTTATAATTTTTAGACATTAAATAATTTAACTTATTAGTGACACAATGATGATGCAGTAATTACCCTATTAATGAAATCTTAAAATAATTGATATTATAAATATCCAAATAAATGTAAATTTAGACATATGATTAATTAAACTTATTTTCTAGGTTAATATGACTTGTTAGGGTTGATTAAATAAATTTTATTCTAAGTGATAAGGTTTTTATGGCTTTCAAAAAAAATTCAAAAAATAAATAGTGTCAAAATTGAAATAATTGAGTTTAAAAAAAACAATATTATTAATTTATATAGTATTCCTAAAAATCTATGTTTTGAAAAACGACATAGATAAAGTTATATATATTAATAATGGACCACTTGGTTTTTGATGGATCATTTATAGTAAGTTTATTAACCATATAATATAAAATTACAAAGAGACATGGTAAATGTCATACATTTTAATTAAGAGTTAAATATAAAATATAAGGATAATATGGTGACCTAAAACTGTATAAAATCAATTAGTGAGTGGTTTTAGACCCATTCCCACCTTATCCTCTACATAAATCATTTTTTAGCCTTTAGAATCCGAAAATTAATTTATTATAAAATAATATTTCAAACTTTTCGAAAAGTGACACTCATCTCTCTTATAATAGGGTACTTCCCATTCTCTTAATTTCACACCTCCAAAGCCAATTGGCTTGGAAAACCCCTACCCAAATATCCTTCCAACATCCTTCAAATCAACCTAGAGTCCTTAATTTGATCAGAAGCCAACCTAATGATCCCTTTTGAACAACTGAATAGGAAACACTGGAAGAAGAGGTAATAATTTCACCTCCCGCTTTCATGTTCTTTTATTTTTCCACTTCCTATTTCATTGTTGTTTCCATACCAAAATAATTAATCCAATAACATATACAAACTGTGATGATATTATAAATATGGTACAACCATATTTGTTATTCTATCCATTCTATAAAAGAAAAAGTAACCATACGTGTGTTCGTACATCTTACCGTCTCCACGTTGTGGTGTAGTGTGTTATTCAAACACATCATTATTTTGATGGTTATAATAATGAGTATAACTGATGTAAATAAAAAATATAACATGTTAAATATTCTCCATAAATGATATACCATCCAATTACATACTATTTCACCATCAATATATTAATATTGTCGCTCGTGCGTACGTACGGATTACCGTCTACCCAAAAGCGATGAGATTCATTTCCAATATTAATCATTCAAGAATAATTTTCATTTTATGATTAAAAATAATGTTTAAAAACTTAATATCATTCTAGATATGAATACGCAACCAACCATATAATGTAAAATGAACCAGTTAACACCTGACATAATGATACTACTAAAATATTATTAACAAAGAAATATTAGATAATCATATATGATTTCTGATTTATGTATATAGTTCTTGTATAATTTAATAACAATGTTTTATCTATTATACAGGTTGTTAATATACCATCGAATAAGGAAAATTTAAATGTAATGGTTGATTCTTGAGTCTCTTTACTTATTCGAGGTTGTTAATATGTAAGTATCTACTGGGACCCCTTTATCATCCACATCTATGTTTTCATAAAAATTTAATTCAAAACATTTTTAATTTTTACTAGACTATGGGTTAGATGAATTTATTCCCTTATTTCACAAAATATGTTTCGAAAGAAATCTTTCCTTCATTTTCCAAACAAAGTACATTATGACCTTTTTGACAAAATTAATGTAAGAATGTCTTTTTTTTAACTTATACAGCATGTGCGGCTATTTTCCACCGTTATAACGTCGTTGAAGCTTCCCATACAAGATTATAAGAATATTTTTAAAATAAATGTTATATATTAAAATTATGTTACATTTAAATTATTTCCAAATTAAAATAAATAGTTCTCTAATAAATGATCTTATTTTATCTATGTCAACATCCTTTTATTGATTTTATGCTTTTTTGATGTTGATTTATTATGATACAAGACGTGCATATTGGAATGAAGGTTTTGTGATATGTTTGACTTTGGATTTGTTATTTTTACACCATTCATGGTTTATAGAAAATTTATTGACATTTAATATGCTAGTTTTAATACTAATGTTTATGTTAAGTTTAAACCTTTTCATATGTGGAATGCATTGGACTTAGTAAGTTATGGGTGGAGACCAATCTTGCTCCACGATGCATTGGTATGTCTCATGTGACAAAGTAGTATCTTGGAACAAGGCCTTGACAAAATCATATTTGTTGTCTTGGCACATGCCCTTGACTGTGTGGATATGAAGTCTGGCATTATGTATTCCATCATTATGAAATTGGCTATTGATATTTCATTGATTATTCAACTAGTAGAATATCCATGTGAATAATTAAATGAAATTATTTGATTTATATGGGCCATATTATGACGAAGTGTATCTTTAAAATGATTATGTTTTAGATTTATACATTGAATTAAATGTTTGTGATTATTTATCATTGTTTCCACAATATTGTTTTCCTTACTGAGCATCTGAGCTCACCCATTTCTAGGAATTCTTTTTCCCGGATGAGAAGTAGTATATTATGACTGACCTACAAGCATAGTCTAAGAGATATGAATGTTGTCAATGGAGATAATTTTGTATCTATTTTTCATTTTATAATGTAATGTAAAACCTATAAATGTATCTATTACTTCCAAGGCTAATAAACTAATCAGTCTTCCGGGATTTGATCCCTTGTGAATGTGCCAATGTTATACAATAATGCACCAACTCTGGATAACTGGGGTCAGGGAATTACCGAATTAGTCAAATACATGTGTCCTTCCACATCTACATGATGTGGGTCAAGCCACTTCCCTACCCACTGCGGCCTCCCATAGGTACCAACATATATTTATAACATCATGAGAAATACATGACCCTCATAACTTCCTCATAATATGGGAAATGTAGAATGATATGTCTGAAGAATATCAAAATCATTCTACCCTCTTCTCTAGAATATCCCCTGATCTATATCACATTATCTATTTACTGGCCATCATGACCAACAATTTTATAATGGATATTTACTCTCCACTAACAAAGATCTCTATCAAATTATACTTCATAAAAAATAATGACGAAGATGGGGTAATCAGCTATTAATTCCCCTATCAGCCGATATGTATGGTAAAACACCACCAAAAGTCATTTCAGTGCCGATAAAATGTACTTGCAATGGATGGGATTTGTATAAAATTAAAATGAAAAAATATAATATAGTAAAACCAAATACATAGCCTATGGATTCACATCCAATACCACTAACATTGACCAACACAATAGATAATAATTTTATGAAATCTTAAACAACTGTTTCCACCAAAAATTGAAAATAACCACCCAACCATGGACACACTACCATATAATTTCATTAATTAATTAGGAATTTCACCTATTTACATATTTTAGTTATTCAAAAAAAGAGCTGTTTTATTTAATTTTTTATGACTAACCAGAAAAATTATTCCCCATGAATTTTTCCATTAAAAAAATCACATTTGACAATATTAAAGACATTACCCAATCAATGGACAATAATTTATACCAAAAATTTATTAATTTTTTAATCTATTCCATTAAAATTTCATTATGATTGTTTTTCTTATTCCATCACTACTATGGGAAAATCACAATAACCCCGCCAAATGGGAATTCCTCTTCAGTGTAAATAAAACTAAATCCAACACAAAAACAATAATAATACAACCCAAAAACCTTGCATATATTAATGTTGAATCACAACTACAAATATCCAACCACAATTTCAAAGATAAATTAAAAAAAAATCACTAACTAATCAAATAATACATTGTATCTGGTCGCCACCATTACAAAAATAATTCAAAAAAAGGCCACACAAAGAAAAAAATAAAAATTAATCACAGTAAAATTCATTGTGACTTATTTATAAATCTCTAAACAAATATCATTCAGTCAATGAGTATTTCACATATTTATTTCCTTTTTCATGGGTATTTAAAAAAATTATACATTCATACACAATAGGTTTTTTACCAATATATAAGTTCATAATAGTTTGAGATGGGTGGTTTTAAAGAAAAAAACACAGAAATGGTTCTCAATTAACATCAACTATATTAGATTAATCCTAAATATAATCATCTTCAAAATTTTGAACAATTATGATAATATCAAAGTAAGCATTAACCAAATTTGAATACATCATATATGCATTAAATTTCATTAAAAATGGTTCATCATCATAATATGTAAGTTATTTTATCCAAAAAATAGAATGAAATGTTTTGATAATTAAACAATCATATAATAATACGAAATGAGTCTATATCATCTACCTCAACCATGATTTCAGAAATGTTGTAAAAGAATGATGTTAGATAAAGATTATCTACTTGAAAAAACATTCAAGGAATACCCTGATTAAATAGAATCATATTAATACACCATCAAAATTATATCCCAACATGTTAAAAATTGAATTGGAATAGTATAAGATAATATACAAGGGAAATGAGGAATATCTGCATACAGTAATGGAAAAAACTCCTTGAATCATATTATATAAAACTCTAAAATTATATTTTAAAAATGAATACGGTCTGAATGAATTCGGAAAATTTCAAATGGATCACAAATAATCTTAGTGGAAAGAAACAAATATATGAATAATCGAAGGGGTTATAGAATTTTTTTCCAAGTATGAAAACATACCTTTCAAAATTTTATATTTTCAATAAAAATGTGATTTCATTGAGTGAAAGATTCAAAGAAATGAAGGCACCTTGAGCCTTCACATCTGAGAAATGATTCAAGATATTAGTAGATATTCATAATGAAAATTTTTCAGACATTAATAAACGAATTAAACCATAAAACACAACTTTAGGGAATGAATGACCACTCAGATTAGTAAAAATATTTAAATCTAAGAACAACCCCAATAGTAGAAATCAAGCTCCAAACATTTTTGAACCTCCATTGTGCCTACCTGAAGATTTATGACACCCAAAACTAAAAAAATAACCAGTTGTAAAGGCACTTAATTTCACTTCATATACTATTAAAAATATTCACACACATGATAGTAAAACTCAATTCTATATGAATAATACTATTTTCAAACCACCAATACACACCCTAAGAGAAAAATTGGAATGGGGAATCCGAAAGCATCGTCCTATGTGATAACACTCAAGGATCTCATTACTTATAAATCATGATCACTAGAAAACATGGAAAACAATATCAATAGGAATATTTATTAAATTTTAAAAAATGTAAATCATTACATCATGGAATTAAAAAACAAATAAGGTTAATGAAACATGGGTTATTGAGCATACAAATGTGTCTCATACAACCTTTTACTCGTCCCAAACCCAACATGACTGACCACATTCAATCCATTTGAATTGAATGACAAAGAAAATTGTCCCCTAATGATGCAAGATCCCAACTAACTGCTCCATGAATGCCCAAGAAACCTTGATATCTAACACACTCTAATAAATTACTTGGTATGCATCATGAATGTATGATCAAATTTTCCACACATATGAAAAAAATTAAAAAAATCCATATGTGCTAAATGTCCCAACTGATAAGACCCATTATCAACATCATCTGAGAACATATTTTTCTAAAAGTTGATTAGATTTATCACTCACCTAGATAAACCAACACTACCCATGATGTGGGAAAACCACATTAACACATTGTTTCCGATGTCAAAATCTAGGGGAACCAACCTAAGATCAAAATTAAACCTCCTAATGGTTCTGAGACACCATTATTTACTCTCAAAACATCAAGATATTCTATATCACTCCTTGCAACACATTAGGTCCAATGAATGTTGACTATCTAACCTCAACCCTGCAAAACTGTAATAAATGCGGACAGACATACAATGCCTCAAACTGATTAATAATTATGGATGTTTGATAACTGTAATTATTATCAAACTCAACAAATTGTATATGATTCACCATTGATCCCCCCAAATATATGATGTAGTAATTCAATATGTATTCTATTTTATAGAAGGTCCTATCAATCTACTTATCATTATGATGTTTGTAATTATTGATATGTCATAAATATGATCCAAATAAAGGTTCTAATACTCTTTATAATTAAAAAATAAAATTACATATCCAATCAGATAGAATATAATTTTGTATCTTCTAGAGTCTCACCACCACAACCATTTTCCACCTTAGTAGATCATCCATAAAACTTGAATCCCACATCATTAGAAAATATGAGAACATTTTAAGTCATTCAAATATCATTTGAACAAAATCATATCCATCTTGAACCTTAGTATACAAGTGAGTAAATCCATTGAAATTTCCTCCCAATATTACTCAGTTACCTCCTAGGGATACAACAAACCTTTTCAAAAAATGATTCTATGTTTTCACCTACTAACACACTGTGAAAATTACCACATAATCCACCATTTATTTCTTTATCCCTATCCACCAATATTGTCTTCTTAAGATAAGAAAAAAACATATAAGCAACGAAATATTCTGGTTAGGATGATTTAAGATAGTAATTGATAACTACCTTACATATAGCCATCCAAACTAAAAACCACCCAGAAAATAGCATCTGGTCATGACCATCCTCAACCATCCCTCTAGAGCATCCCCATGCCTGATATAGTATCACATCACCTCAACCCTTATCTCTTCCCACTAGTTCTCATTCACATGCCCAATTATTGATGATTCCAAGTTCATACGAAAAACAAAACCTCTACTACTAACTTCTTTCACATCCTAATGAATATATTCAGGCTCATCCTTCCATTTCCAAACATCATTGGACTATAAAAAAGTAAATCCTTACAAGATACTTCTTTGTAAAGATAATAAAAAATTTCACATTCATGGGCGTAGGTGTTCTCAAAATTGTAATCCAATAGAAATTATGTCAACCAAAACTATTGTCAGTCAAAATCATTAAGAAATAAAACATACCAAATACTCCTATGGTCTTTCAATCACAAAAAGAACTCATTGATGTGGTAATGTATCCACAGTTTGAAGGGAAAAAATTCCACATTATGGTATAGATCATGGATGGTATAGTTTTGCTTTATTTATTCAATTCCACCTCCAATATAAAATAAATTCCCTCTACAATGGAAGGAAGCATCATAATGCTAGATGAGAATTATAAAAAATAATGAAAGTCACCATCTTTTGGTAGATGTGAGAGCACTGGGGCCCTGTTCAATCTCTCCTTTAGGTGGTTAAATGGTATTATATGATGAAAAATATTGATTCAATCATAATATTTTGGTCTAATATATCAATTTGGTTTTAATAAATGTTAAATTGAACACAAAACACTAATAATATCTCTTATGAAGGAAAATGTGAATCTATATGAATTTCATTGGAAATGCCGCGGAAAAAACTAACTATGTATCTGACAGGACTACAGTTTTTCCCTATTGATGAATCACATGTATATGAGGATGTCCCCAACGAACCTAACTATAAACTAGTCCAGAAAATCATAGAATATAGAGTTCATGATCCCCATGAACAACATTGGTGTTCTCATGACACTGAATGTAAATACCAAATTCTAAAATGATTTCTTTTTGATATGCTTCTTCCTCTCCAACATTTGGTGGTACTTTGACATTGATTCAGTGATTGAGAACCAATTATCACTTGTGCTGGCTGTATAGATCATCTATACTCTAAACGTGGTAATGGAAAATTCAACCCCATTAATGTACACACCAACTCATACTACCATCTTCCATCTTAGAAAATAAAATTATAGAACCCCAAAGAGACAAACATGTCTCGATGAATCCCAATTAATATTATAAAAATATAGATATTGAATTCATACATCTTTATAGGTTCCATTTGAAAATGGAACATCGAAGTTAGAAAGGTTATGAGTTATAAATCTATCCCAAAGTTTACATATCATCCTAGGGTTAGTATCACAATGTCATAGGATGAAAATAGGTAATAACTCTTTTACAAATCTTAGAACCATTACTACCTAAGTATAATCTACGAACACCACCAACAGAGATAAAAGAGGCAATACTGATCATCCTCCCCTTAGGTAACTCCATTAAATAATAATAACCACTCAATGAAGTCCCAAATCATAAATAGATAATCTCATCAAGTATAAATTAATGATTCTCACATATAGTACAACAAACTATAACATGGTTTTTATCATATAGAATTAACTATTATGAGAATAAGTCACATGTTGACTAATATTGTTCCATAATCATCCAAAATCCCCAACACACATAAAATATGAAAGAATAACCTCCAAAAGGAGTAGATAAAACAAAGGGAACAAGATTCCACTCCAACTCTAGTTCTTGTAACAATAGTGGATTCATCAAATATTTTTCTAAAAAATTACTATAGTTAGATTTTTTGGAAGATATTATTAAAAGGATCCATGTCATTCATTGGATCAAAATATATTTCACAGGCATTTTTTAAATGAATCAGATTATTTTTACATAGTTTATGCTATCAATAGTAAAATTAGGGACCTACACTTCACTTTTTCTTATATAATCATTATATCTAGTATTTTAAATCATCTTTTTTCCATTCTACAATCATAATAAATGTTTTATTCCAGGATGGTTAACCATCTGATGGACTCCCTTATAATAACTTATCAAGGATGCATGTTTCAATATAAAATATACACATAATGGGAGATTCCAATGCTTGTATAGGGTGTTCATTATTCTTGATCAATAACACATCCCATATTTTTAGATATCATATTATCATTTAACATCCCTATATCATGTTTTTGAATGTAGTTCTTTATTTTTTTCATGTTGGTGTCATAAGGTTATATTTTTCCATCATGATTCTTATGTCCTACTCTATTTCTCCATTGATGTTTTGTCTCATATTATGCTTTCGGAAACTCCAATCGTTGGACGGTCTCATTTTTCATGTATATGTAATATGTTTAAATTTTCATTATCGATAAATGGGATCAAGAATAATGTAGGATGGTTCATTCGTCTTCCTCCAAGAATATATATATATATATATTATCTGAATAAAACATACCATTGTGTTATAATATTTAATTTGTATATATATTCTATATTCCATAAAATTTTTTGAAGTAAATCCCTCATGGTATTCATAATGATCTAATGATTATTATATCTTGAATATTATTATGTTGTTCCTTATTTGAAACTATTTTATTTTGCATGTTCCTCCAATTTTATCAATACAGGGGATATTAGCTTACCACTTTCTTTGATGTATATCCTGAGGCGATTAAATGTACTAAATAGAACATTAGATCTTTTGAAGTAATATGTATAAAAAAATCAATAAAATATATGTTATAATATTTAAAATTTATTTCTGAAAATTATTTTCCCAAGATACTAATAATTTTGATCCTATAATATTTTTTTATTATGTTAATTATCTTAAATATGTTATAATAGTAATATACAAAAATGGTTGGCCACTATACTCACCTTACTAAATGTTTTGGAAATATCCCCAAAAAATTTGGGCACCTATAAATATTAATCAATGTGGGATAGTACATATAAAAAAAATATGAACAGACATGATTTAATAGCCTCAAAGAAATCCATCCATAAATTTTACATCAAAAAATACTACTATTGTTGAAGCTATAAGAAAACCATCACATGATATCCTTTACCAAATGTTTTCACCATAAAATGAAACTCTCCCCATAACTAGCCACACATTTCCACAAAATTTCCTTCATTAATTTTGTATTTCATGTGTTTCATTATTTTCCAATTAACAAATTGACCCCACGTGATTCAAAATTTAATGAAATCCCACTCAAACTATCACCCATATTGTTTCAGATTCTAAATCATCCCATTTATTAACATTCAATTCATTATCCATGTTTAAAAAATTATTTTTATAGCCGACATTTATTAATTTTACTTCCCATTTTGTTAGAAGTTCCGAATAATTAATTTTAATATTGAATATATATGGGGAATATACCAAAGTAACACAACACAATAGCACTTCCACCTCATAACAAAAACAACTTCATCCCACACTGAAACCACCACATGAAATCCGAACCACCTCACCACAACCAATGCATACCAACCATCACAGATGAACATACAATTTTTTCATGGAATCCCAAACAAAACCTCACAGCCTAAACACATACCACATCCTATTTGGTCACCATTATAACCATAAAATTCCAGAAATTGTTGTAGAATCATAATTCTAAGATAGAAAATCATCAGTATTCATATCCCGATATTCTAAACTCGCACATCTAACATTTTTTATTTGAATGTATTTTTATATAATTAATAAACTGTTCCATGGGTATTTCAGATAAATTATAGATTCACACAAAACTAGTTCATTATCCATATATATGTGATTGAAATTTTATGAATGATGATTCTGAAAAAATCCAACATAGTAAGGGTTAACATTTCAAAATTTTGAAAACATCTTCATTACAATAAGATTAAATATCAGATAATATAACATCAATAAAATATTAAAAGAAAAAAAACCCAGTAAAGGCACCACATCCCCATTTAATTTCATTAAATTTTGTTCTGTATTTATTATGTTAACTCTTATATACACCAAAGGAAATTATAATGAATGATAATATAATCGATGTAAAAAATATTAGGGAGTTTGTGTCCACTAACTCAAAAATTTATTTTAAATCACTACACAATAATGATGTGTGTGAAAGACAACTAATGATCCCAAAAATAGAAAGAATATTCCAATAATCATGAATCTTAGTGATACCCTATGAAAATATCATCTAAATGTAACAAATATTCATCTAAAATATTCACTAAGAATAACCAATATATTATTAGAAATAAAATGAATAGGGTCACACACAAAAACAACTTAGGTTACTATTTATATATCTCTTAACTCTAATGATCCAATTGGTTTTAAGGGGATAAAATATCTATTAAATCCCACATGATGCACTGAAAATATGATAGGAAATAAGGGAAGATTGGGTTGATTATAGGGGAATTATAATGTATAAAGGTCTATTAAATAACTATTAATATCTTGAAAATATCACACACTCTATAAAATCTACAAGTTAGGCCTCTGTTTTAAATTATAGCTCCTAGAACCATCATAATAGAAAACTGATTTATGTTGTGAATATAAATTCACATAATAAATCATCAACCATCCAATTTAAGAATAAAACCATAAAACACATCTATAGAATATTATTTAGGACTCCCTTCATTATATAAGTAAAATTTCATAAAGCACCCCAACAATATAATTCCAACTCCATCTTTATCGAAAATCTCTTTATCTTGTCCAAGAACCTATGAAACCCAAACACATGAATGAATTGAAAGATAAAAAATGCTCCATTACATTATAACAATACCCAATGTACATATATTCTTCACCACAATATCCATCATTGATATGTCCTTCAAAACAGAAATCACCACACCATAGGTCACCTTGAGTAATCATAGTGCATGGAAAAGAATACGGTGACCCATCATGTAATATTAAATCAAAAAATAAAATCCATATATATGGTTAAATTTTAAACTGTTTAATATTAAATAAAAATGGATACTCTTCCTAAAAACATACATCCTTCTATGATAATATCTCTCAAACATTATCTATTATAGATACTAAAATGTGTATTTTAGAAAATAGAGAGTTAACTGAACCATCCACCCCATGAATACCACCAAAATTATTCTTGATGGTCCAAAATATCTGGAAAAAATATATCACCATGATATTTCAATGTTTAATTCTATATTAAATAAATACTATATATATTCTTTAAAATATATCACTAAGTTTAAACATAATTATAATACAGTTTACTATATTAATATTAAATATAGTAAATGATATGTATATTATATAGTATAAAAATTGAACATATAAATAGATGAAATTTTTTTTTGAAATCTATTTTCAAAGGAAAATAATGTGCATTTTTAATACTAAATATTCAATAAAATTCAATTAGTGTATCATAATAACCAAAAACATCATTTTCTTATTAAAATGTTTGTCTAAGATTTTTCTTTTTTAGAAGGTATGTTTTATTATATTAAGAATATATATCTATTATTATTAAATTTTTATAAAATATAATATTTATATGAATAAAAAATTCATACAAATTTCATAAGTTATTAGTAGGAAATAATAATAATAAAATTATTAATTAAAAAAACATCCCATAAAAAACAATCAATATGTTTAGTATTCGAAATGTGTAGGTAAATTCATAAATTAATGAAATTTAATTATTAAAAAGTTACATCATTTTAAAATAAATATGTCCATATTATATTAATGATTTTTTATTTCTTTAGTGATTTATTTATTTATTTATTGTACCAAATGTAATATTTATAAATTCGGTGAATTTTAAGAAATCATTAATATATAATAATGAGATAAAAATTTATGAATAATTATTATTTACAAAGTATACATTCTATATGAAAAAATTATCATTTGAAAGAATTTCATTTAAACCAAAACCATATATTCGAATTTTTATAACTTATACTCTTCTCTAAAATTTATTCAATGTGATAATCATGTACTATTTTAGAATTAATTTTTATCAGTATTAAAAATTAAATCTAATAAATGTTTTCCAAATTATTAATCATAAATAAAATTTTATTTAATAATTCCCATTAACATTTAGTCATAAAAAGAAATTAATTAGGTAAAAATCATCCCTCACTATAAAAGTAAAAATAATGAAAGTTTCAAATAATGAGCATAATATTGATTTTAAGATTATATTATTTCACCAAATGAGTTTTTTAGTGATTTAAAAATCCAAAATCAATCAATATATGTTATTATTTATTTTTAATCAACATTCCATTGGAAAATATATGACATTGAAAAACATTTCTAGGAATTTACAAAAGAACCACCCCTCTAAGATATAAATAAATACCCTCACCACTCCACTTATCCTCAAATGATAATCCTCTTGACTCAACTAAAATCTGCATAAATTAATTCCCAAAACAAATACTCATGCCCTTTTGGTTTTTCTCACATCAAAAGAAAAACCCACAATGGCTTAAGCAAATTTTCAATTCAATTAATCCAAGGAGTATTGTAAATAATGTAAATCACTTCATTAAATTACTACCTCTGTAGGTATTATTAGACTACATAAAAATTAAATTATGCAATCCTAATTTATGAAAATAATTATCATTAGTATACTTCTGTTCTATTATATTGATATAACAATCATTTTATACCTTTTATAATTCCTAATAGAAAAATGAAAATGTCCTCTTATTTATGAGTGGAGTAACACCTCTATGAATGATTTCATTTATTTCATAGAATATCATTAATTTTATGGTTCAAAATAAATATTTAATGAATAAATATTATATTTCAATCATTATTGATATTTTTATAATATAAATTTTTTCTATAGTTTCTATCTATTCAAGGGAAAACTAAAAATGGATCTCAGGTGTACATGAAAATTGAAACCTCCATGGATAACACATTATATTATTCGTCCTAAACATAAACAAATGATTCTAAAAATATATTTTAAACTTTTATAATCTATTAAATATTATTATGTTATGTTAATAATATTCTATAAGAATAGCAGATGATCATTACAAAAATATTTATTAATATCTATAAAAACATAAAACATGCTCCTTACTAATTTTGACTTCACAAATATAGAATGAAATTATATAAGAATGAAATGAAGACATTATGAATAATTCTAAATATTATATTATTAGAAGATAAATAATTTTATGATTATGATTATTTATTCAACAAATGAGGATCGACATCGACGTTTTAAATCTTTCGTGAAATAGTCAAATTTGATAACATCCAATGACGTAATTAAACTATATCTATCTAATAAGTGTATAAAAATATATTATAAATTTTTATGGAATTAGATAATATATATTAATATTTCTCAAAAATTATTCATTAAAATGTATATTTTTATTATACAGGTGGTTAACGAGATTTCGTGAATGTTCAAATATAAATGTAAGGATTTTGTATTTACATTATTTTAATGAAATATGTATTATATTAGGAACAAATTTTTTTTTATATGGTGTATATTAATCCACTTTTAAATATTATGTCATGATTTTATTTTCATTAATTTTTTAAAAAAATTTAAAAAAAATTTCCATTATAATACATTTGAGTTAAATGATAAAATAATCTATATGCTGTAAGAATTTCATCTAAAATTTCATTCTCTAATACATGAGTTTAATTATGAAATATTTTCTGTTTATATGAAACATGTGTTTTTTCTTTTAAATACTATCAATTATTCTCTATTATTTCATGTTATTTAGGTTTTCAGTTCATGGATTCTACTTCAATATATTTTGAATCAGAATTTATAAAAGTTGTAATTTTTTCTTCTTGTATTTCGTTCCATGAGACGTGTTTTCTATGACCCTATTTTGGTTTATATAGTATATATGTTTTTTAATTAAAATATTGGTCCATTATTATCTTCTAATTAATTTTATACAAATTTTTCGTTTCAATTTATACCTTTCAATTGGATTTTATTTAATTCTATAAAATCCATGAGGGTTATAATATGAATTTTCTTTCCTTAAAACATATATCATAACAGCCACTTTTTCTATTTTAGGTGTTGTATACACTTCATATATGACATATTTTACAATTATTATATTTATTTTTAGGGAAATTTCAGTTCCATTTATTGTACTCTATTTAATGGAAATTTAAATAAAGAGTCTCTAATTTTGTTAACGTTTTTTCATACTCAATTTCCACTCATTGAGTTATGATAATTATTCTTTAATTTTATTCAAATAAATATGGTACATCCAGACATATGTTTTAAATATATTATACTTCATCTAATTTTTATGGAATTTATATTTCATTCTCATAAACTAAATTTTTTCTAACTATTTTATTGATTTTTCTTTATCGAGGGATTTCTTTCTTTTAAAAAATTAAACAGGGATAACAATTATATTTTTCCATATTAGAGGTTGTTTTTATTGAATATTGATATTATTTAATTCCAGAAAAGATCCCCAAAAATATTATTAAAACAAAATATGTATTATAGAGTGATATTTTATTATTTAAAATTACCCATCTTTAAAATAATATTTTATGACCATTTTTAGAATGTGATATCCAATAATATTATTTTAAAAATATTATAAGTGTATTATCCTTAAGAAATTATATATTTTGTATTACACTCCTCATTTCCAATAGAAAAATATTATTTATTATTCATGGATCAATGTTTTATGTTTTTTTTAAAATTTTACATTTTTCAAAACAAATCGACTCACCTTTTTTGAATGTAACCCATTACCATATCTTTTATTTATTTGGTAAAAAAATTTAATTCCCTTATACTTTTTTTTCACCACTAAGAAGATTATTGTTTATAACTATCCACATCCATATTTTGAAATTTTCTTCTAAATAATATTAATTCTTAAGTATTCTTATACGATATCAAAATCTTTTTATATTCTTAAAATGTAAAATTTTTATTAAAAAATTAACGGGCTTCTGTTTTTATGAAATAATTGCTCAATATTTTTATGTATTCATAAGGAATGTTAATTAAAGTATCTTTATTTTATAAATTTAAATTTTTGAGAATGTTATTTTTATCAATTTCTAATTATTTATAATTTATATCTATCTTAACATATTATTATTTAAATAAAACATTTTAAGGAGTTATTAGGAATTTTTAGAAATACGATTTTCCATGACTATAAAATTTACGTAGAAAATTATATTACAATGAAATTCTTCATTTATTTCAAAATCATTAGTTATTTATTATGACATAGTTATGATATGTTCTTATGATACCATAAATATTTTTACTATGGATAACTTGTGAGTATAAAGATTTAAGTATTTATTGATGAAATATTTTTCTTCCCCACATGGGAGTAAATTTAACAACACCATCCAATTTCATTATCTAGATTCCTTATGATCAAAACTATTTACTAATGATTTTATGGTCATTCCATATTTTTTATTCTAATACAGATGTTATGGTTTTCTAATAAAATTTTATTATTACTTGATTTATTATTCATACATTTCATATGTTGAGTTCTTTGGACATAATAAAGTGATTGGTTGGGATGGACATTATATATCCCATTTATGCAATGATTCATCTCATAAGAAATTTTTTTTTCATATTTAGTGTATTCATATCCATTTTATGTAATGATACATTTGTTTTTACCATGATTGAAAGAATGATATCTTATATTGGAACACTGTGAAATGAATTAAGTTATTTTGAATCCATTGAAATTGTAATAATTTCATGGAACAAATATATTATGATAAGAACACATCGTCTGACATTATAAAATCAGTCTCTCTGAATTCAATTACAAAATCCATGCGATTATTTACATTTCCATGTCATAAACTATATATTTAATTCTAAATTTATTTATTGTATTGAATATTTATAGATTATTCACTATTTCATAATTTATATTCCATTTGAATTTTAATACCATATGTTGCATTCTTTTCCTTATAGAGAATCTAAGATAGTACTTTTTCATTCCTAATAGTAGACATAAGGGCCCATTTAATAAATTCAATCATTCACTATATGTGATAAGAATGTTTTCAAGCTGTTTTTTATACTATATTTAAATGTGTAAAATGTATTATGAAAAATAAATATGTGACTTATATGTAAATAATAATGAATTGTGTTATCTTTTGTGAAAAATACATATGATTTGATACCTTATTTCTTGCATTAATGTAATTATGTAACCACCAATATTGAGTTACTAGATTTTAGTGTTTTCTAATTTGGTAGCCAAGAATGTTTTGTTGAAAAAATAAGAACTCGATTTAGTAAGACAAAGATTAGAGAACACAACCCTATGAAAGACATCATGTGTAGGATTATATGATGAAAATAATCCTAACATTTTATTAACAAGGACATTGTGTGGATTACTTGTAAAACATTCCATGTCATGATACAAACAAAAGTGGATATAATAATTTCCAAATATCCTCCTAAGGGTAATAACACCAAAAATACAATATACTTGTTAATAGAACCATTACTTGGTTAATAAAATTATAACCTAACTACACTCCTAGTTTGAGAATATATGGGAATATTAATTGATTAATTCAAAAGATATTTATAAACCATAATGGGGGATCTTAATATATTTTTATATTGGAACCTAATAGGAATTCCCCATAATTTATCCATATTGAATAATAGTTCTCTATACATCATGTTATTCTTGGAATTTATGGATAACTTATTCATTGATTAAGTTTCATTTAATTTAGTTATTTATTTTCTTATACCTAAAAATTACATCAATTGTGTATCGAATTAATTGAGGATAAACCTAGTTATATTGGGTTTGAATTCCAAAGTAGGTATTATCCTTGTGAGAAACAAAATGAAATGTTAGTTACTGTGAAGAAAAATTAGTTTATTTATAACCAACAAGAATGACATATAATTAAAAAATATAACATAGTTTAATTCCAAAACACATTAATGAATATGTTCATCGAGTTTAATGAAATTTTGAGTTGTATGGACATTAGATTATTGATGATTCAATTTATTACATATAAAGAATATGGGAATAAGAAAATATGGAAATGGATCCATGGAACTATAATATGATTTATATAATTAAAATCGGACATAGAGAAACTAAATTATAGGAAAAAATAAATAATTTAGAAAAAATAATGGATCTCAATAAAGATCATCAAAATGTACCCTGAATATCTCACAATCAGAAGATTGGGACACTTATTCATTATCTAAGATAATACATAGATGAAAGCCATAATAATGATAATGAGAAATGGAAACCTGCTAGACCAATGGAATATGGTATGACTGTTTTTAAAGTGGATAATGATAATTAAGTTACATATATTCACCACTCATGAGTTGGGGATGTCTTGGTGGAATTTTCTTTGAGGCACTATGGTATATAAGGGATGCTTTCATCGAGAAACTGATCACATACACTAATTATTTGGTACTTAATTATTAGGAACTATTTCTAGATGTATTATTTTTCTATTAGAATATGATGTTTTTGGGAATGTCCCGGACGAAAATGTTACCAATAAAACATCAGTTTAATTTAATATTATTTTCTAAATGGATATTTCCTCTCCACATATAAGAAAAATTAATTTTCAATATAAGGAAATCATAGTTCATATCATCCTATGATGGTCAATTGATGAATTGAAGAATATGAAACCCATTTGGAAAAAAATCTATTATATTGGTATTTATTCCGAATAAAGAGAGAATTTAAGATCAAATGGTTGGAAATTTTTAAATATTGGTGATACTCCTATTATAATATAATTGATCTCTTTATTAGTCTTATCCAAGTTAGTGATGTCGATATCTCATTAGAAGATATGCTTTAAGTCATGTTTATCTTATATATAACCCTCACTATTTAGATTATTAAGAAATAATATAAATTAATAAGATATAATTTATTTATGTGGGATAATTTAAAACATGTATATTTCAATATTGAAATATCATATAAATAAATAATAAATAAATCATTTTATATGAATCATCAATCTAAAATAAAACCACGATACATTTTTATGAGAGAAATTTGTTTGTATTAAGTAAAATTTTTATAATGGAGTCTTATAATTATTATAAAAATATATATTTAATTAGATTTTCAAAAATATGTTCAAATAAAATTAAAATAAATTTTTATAATAGTTAACAAGTTAAATTTAACTAGTTTATTTTAGTAATAAGATTGTTTTTTTCTTAATAGTGTATTTTCTGTAAAATATCTAAAATTAGAGATATTCATTTTTATTTTAATATTCTAAATATATTATTTTGAATTGATTATAAAAAATATTATTAACATAAATAATAGATTAAACATAATTTAGTTAATTTTTTAAAGGAAATAAAAATAAATATTGTTAATATTCAAAAATGCATATTCTATTAAAATATTTTCAATATATTTTTTTATTAAATATAACAGTTGAATTTCTAAATTTTATTTTTATAAAATGAAAAATTAACACAATTTTAGTATTAATAATGTAAATATTATAATAAATAAAATTAATATGATTTATTTGGACTGATTTATTTTTTGGTGAATAGTAAAATATATCATTTTTTATGTATATTGTGATTCGATGACATCATTATGATATAGGCATAACCAAAAAAAATTTGATTCATTTTTTATAAAAATATATGTATTATAAAAGTTATATTTTTCTTATAATAATTTTAGTTTAAATATTTAGGCTTATATTTGACATTTTAGAATTAACGTTTTATTTTTCCTAAAATAGAATTATTGTGATATACATTTTTTTAGTTTATAAGTAATTTGTATCACTTCAATAAAAATGTTCTATAAAATTGGTACACAATTATAAATTCTAATTTCAAAATTATTTGATAATTCTCACTATATTTTTATTCAAATACTTAATCATTTGGGAAAAACTTTGTTACTTCGATATAAGTATAAATTGATAAAGTAGAAACCAAATGGAAAAAAATACCAAATCATAACACAAAAATGAATCCAAATGAGTGGTTTATGGATTTTATAATCTAAATTCATCCCATATAAATTAATATCTACAGTTATAGTGTCTTTTGTTTTAATTTAATTATACATTGAAATAATTTTAAGGGTATTTACAAAAGTTCCACACCCCTTACATAAAAAATGAGACTTTCACCACCCGACATTTATACTCACCATTAATTACATTATTGGATCTTGATCTTAATAAATACTTCCACAACACTTATATACATATCATTATGTTTCTTCTCTTCTAAAAAATCTACCACTAAAAGGATTAATCAAACATTTAAAGGTATAATTCCAAAAATTAAGGAAAAATTTACAAAATAAATTATATTCATTTATAATTCCTTATGTATTATTATTCTACATTGAAAATATTTTAGAACAACCAAAATAATTAATACATGTATAATTAAAAATAAATTTTTATATTATACTGATGGAACAATAATTATCTACATTTTTCCTTTCCCCTAAGAAAAATGAAAAGATCATTCATGTTACATATGAACATCCACCCCCATGAATGATATTTTTTATATTGAATAGAATTCTTTTGTAGATGGTTTAAAAAGAATATTTAATGAATAAATATATTATGTATAAAATTATTAAAATTTATAATGTACTATTCATTTATACATTCTTTTCATTCTATGGAAAAAAAACATGTGTGTACATACGTGCAGACTACTGACTCTGTGGATGTAATATTTTGTTTTTCCTCGTTAAATTATATAGAAAACATTAAAAATTTATGAATTTATATGATTTTACAGATAGGATATGTAATTAATATTTATTTGTATGTATACTCAAAAAATAATCATCTTTATAAATATATCTATAGATTAATGTGAGTAACCAGAAATAAGCTCCTTAATGATTTCGACTTCATAAATCATGACAATAATAATAATGGAATGAGATTAATAATATTTTATTATTTATAAATAATATATTACAATAAAATAAATAATATATTAGTGATTAATTTTTATTTAAATATTTTGGATATGCATTGAAATTTTCAATCATGTGATAAATAATAAAAATTGCTAAAGCTTGATAATGATATTAACTACAACTAACTAATAAATATATAATAAATTATTTTCATTTCGGTTTTTCTGTGGAAATCTCTTTGAATAAGGTAATTAAATATGTTATTAATATATAAAATTTATTAAAAATATGCATACATATTATTCATAAAAGTTGAATTATAATGTTACTCATTTCATCTCAAATTTCTACCATTGAAATATGTTTTATATTAGTAAACTATTTTTTCTTATATGTCATTTATTCTACCTATTTGAATTGTTATATCATTATTATATATAGATTCATGGTATTTAGGTGTTAATTTTTTTTCTCTTCTATATAGTTTTGAATTAAATGATATAAAATCCCTAATGGGTCATGACCTGACTCGTCGAGGTATTATCCTCTACTAACCCAAGTCTTCCTCCAATAAGATAAGGGATGCAGACTAGTGACAAGTAGAAATAACCCTCACATTTAATTCATTAATATAATTTATCTATACACATGCACCTATATACAGCACCATATTATGATGAAATGTAAAACACATGAAACAGAAGAATTTATATTTCGATAATCTTATAATCTGAGTACAAAAAAGTAATGAAAAGCATAAAGTGGAAAAATAAAAGAACAACAAAATGAAACTGAAAACATGAATGAGTTTACTAATGTCAAATTAAACCTTGTATACAAACCCTGATCTATCAAGCTTACTATGAACTTTTTGTTCCTTGTCCCATTAAGCCCCCATAAAAAACCGAGTTGTCTGCATAATACATTATTTTTCTAGGAAATTCATATTTTGGGAGAACCTACTCTAAGAGTAATGTTATGAATATTGTAACTCAAACAATAGGACATGGTCATTTTTTCATCAAATTAAAACACACTAGGCTTTCAATATCTCTATAAAAATATAGGGGATCACTCCATATACTACTAGGGGACACTTCAAACTCAATATGGATGAACCTGATATATTTGGGATTATATTTTAAAGATACCACAAACCCTACTAAAATATACTACTTTTTAGGGGATCAATTTCCTATAAAATGTGTTCACACCAATTCCACGAACCCCACATTGCATATATGAATGAATGATAGAGGATCACACTTCAATCCCACAGAGTGACTTTTTAAACTATGTTTGAGAGTCATAATCTAAATGGGATCAACATCAAGAGTTTTGGATATTGATTAAATATATACCCTTGGTGGTTGGGGTGTACCATGTGCAAACAGTAAACTGATACTGCTCCAATATGTCGAAAATAAGGGCTCCAAAAACCTTCAACATGCGTGAACAATTTGAACAGGAGGTATATGACATGTCTTGACAATCGCTTTTTTACCCATGCGTTTCCATTTGACATTAAATATATACTACCATATATATGTAATGAATACAAGTATTTATAGAGGTATTCTTTAACCCTACCCATGCCATCTAATTATTCCCTTATACTTCTAGTTGTTCCCATGCAACAACACATGTACACCTGGTCAGGCCAATGTACACATGGCCGCTTCCAAGTACATAAATGTACTCATTATTGTTTCCATGTCCTAGTTCCATAGAAAAAATGTTTAAATATATCATTCAAGATACATTATGAGTCTCCATGATGGGTAACAAGGTGTGTGACAGGTTTCACATGGGGTGTGGTCTTTTCTTCTCTATGAAAACACGTGCACCCCCGACAGTGCCCCACATGTCGTGTAATCCATGATGTCATACTGTTTTACTCAATAATTAACAAAACCCATTAATTATACCCTATTTAATGCATAAAATCATCAACCATCATGTTTCTAGAAGTTAATCATCGGTATGAGGTCATCTAACTCTCCTTTCATCAGAGATCTGAATCTAAGTTTCAAATATGGAAGGAAAATTCCACCATTGAGGCACATCATCATCGTCATGCATAAAATTGGGATGAACAAGAACTATAAAACCATTCTGATCAACAATTTAACACCCTTCATATTCATCTCTCCTTTATCACACACTATATCAAAAACCATAACCACTTTATTGATCTTTTTTGTAAAATAATTATCGTGCAATGATTATTTACTAAGTATTCGTTAAATTGTGGAATTAAGATAATTCATGCAATGTATGTTCCTTGAAACCAAGGAGTAATTTATAAATTCAAAAAATAAGGAATTAATCATTGACTTATTTTGATTTATCCTTGACCTATTATTAAATAATTTCAAAAATTAATAGGGAGTAATCAATAAATAAATAAAAATATATTGTAAAAAACAAACATTGATACATCGATACATTCATGTTCATATAATTGATCCTTATTCAACCCAGGTAAAATAACAGGATTGAACCACATAAATAAAACAACCTATCAATATTTTTCAATTATCATTGATGAATAAAATTCCATCATGGTCGTTATTTATGAGATATATGATCTCCGATGGTGCAAAGATCCTCGATAAAGATATGATCTGATATTTTCCACCAACTATCTTCCAATGACTCCACTCCAAAACCTCATCTCAATCCATTGGTTCTATAGTTAACCCTCGGGATTTATGAATACCATGTTTAGATAGAGGATTCTAGTTCACTATATCGAAATAAATAAATAAATTAATAAAAAAAATTCCCACAATAAAACAATACCAAAATGCCCATCACTGAATAATATTTTGTCTCAGAAAGGGTAAATCATATGTTCTAAATTCATTAGCAGTTATATGTTTTTTATTAAAGCCTCCATTGGGGAGTTATTCCATGTTTTATTGAAAAATGCAAGTGTGTAATATTAATATTTTTAATATTTTATAAATATATATTTCAGGCTCACAAGGACAAAAAATTTAACATCGGGTTAGTTAATTGATCTAAAAATAATTCATATAATATTTTAAATTAATGCTTGGAAAAATTGTAGTTCTAAAATTCTCCCCAGATTAGTTATATTTTCCCCCAAAAGGAAAAACCTACTAAAAATTAGGTTATTAAGCTCACATCTATATTTTCTTCCCTCACGTACTATAATGAAAAATATAATGTTTCCATCGGACATGAAGTAGTGCAATCCATTACCCATGAAGGATATTATCCTTAAAATACTCAATATTATCTATATACTTATCAAATATATCACTATTTTAAATTTACATATTATCAATGTCAATAACATGCGACAAGTTGTGTACACACCACATCTTCTGTGACATGTGAAAGGCAATGTGTACCTGATCTAACATTAGTGTGAGAGCTATATAACATGCCACCCCACAAATTATATATATTATCTAAAAAGTCCAATGAATATGGGATATATCATTTTTAACTAATAAAATCTTCATAATATATATTGTGGAGATAACCATAAGAACACATGTTATTCCTCCTTAAACTCAAAATTCCCATGTTTTCAGTTTTCATAGAATTTATTATGGATAAATGTATTCGACATACAATCCTATATTATCTTCCCCTTCTCTGTAGTATCATTCAAATAATCTAGTCTGATGTCTGTTGAATCACCTTGATCAATCCAACAATGTGGTGATATATATGGTTTTCCATAGGATCCCAAATATGATTCCATGATGATGTTGGAATCATATCTCTTTTTATGAAAACTTCACCAAGAGTATGTGTTTCTCCCAAATATATCAAAAATACAACATGTAAGCTGACATCATCTCCTCTAATACGTAAATGGTTTGTTTAGTTTTCAATCATTGTTGGGGTGGAACATCTTGAACAAATTTGATCGAGTCCCAAAGAACTCCTAGAAAAATATTCTTAATTGAGCTATGATGTGAGTTTCAAAGACTAAAATTATTATGATGGGGAAATGATGTATGTTTAATACATCCTACACATACAGGAATCCCAGGATTTATACTGAATAATGTTATCAAATAGCAGTGATGTAGGCTGGATTTGGGAGCCATTCAAAAATTGGAAAGATGGAATCAAGTACACCACCCCCTTCATGAAGTACATGGATATAGAATCCCACATCAATCTGGAACCTCATGGGGTTGAGCTATACCCAAAAGAACATGGTTCCCAACCATCACCTACTAATAAGTGAGGTATCAAGAGGCCACCTCTACAAAGAATTTGTTAATCCATGGCAACCTCAAAAAGGACATCTTAGGTTCTATTACATCTTCACTGAACCTTGATTAACTTCCAAAAGATTTGTACAAAATCAAATCATCACATCCTCTCATAATTTCACTGGTATCAAAATTCATCCAATGAAAATGATTGTGTGATCCCCAACTTTAGAAAATTCATCATTGGTAAATCAAGTTTATATCTGAGTAAGTTATCCCAGACAATATCTTAATGGTGAGCTTCCATAACATTCTTTAAACGTTTTAGGGAAATTAAAATCAAATGAAGATATGTAGAACCATCCTTTTATATTATTGACAACTGTAATGAGAAAAACTACTCTTACACCTTAACCAAAAACTCAAAATATTATCTCACACTTTGAGTTCCTTCTACAACATTCTGCATCATAATATTAAATAAAATCCATAATTCATTTTCCTGGAGGAAATATTAAAATAATATCTATCTCATGTTAATATCATTACAATAGAATATATACATGAGACTCTTGTAGTTAGATTATACAATAAACTTATCCCCCATAAGCTAGTGTCCCCACATCTACTAGAAAAGACATCCACTATGAGATCTAGATTGTGGGTCACATAGTTCTTATCATTCTGCCAAAATATCATGGAACCATATACAATCACTACATGTATTGGAATAATAACACAAACCTATATTATCCATAAGGAATCAATAATCACAACATAATCAATACCCACTACCTAAAATATTAAAATTTAGGATCTCATCAACCTCTTCCATAACTCCTAAAACCAATGATGCGTATTTTTTATCCACACAAAAGGCACACCCATTCATTTCATAGTTGTGAATGTTTACAAAGCTCTTGAAAAATTGGGTTAAAACCACTGATAGTTCCTTTACAACAACTTTAATCCTCATACCTCATAGACAAACTTGGGTGGATCTGAATAAAATACTAACTCGTCATTTGATGGACACACTATCACTCCATTATATGCGATGTCATTTCCTATTAAGTGGACCTATCAAATTTTAAAATAAAAAATCAATAAACATCCTCAAATATGGTGTTCCTTGAGTGTGTCTCAGTATATCGTCAACTATATTGTGTGCTCCACATCATATAAAGATTACACTAGGATATCATCGATGGATACCACAAAAATTGTTTAACTTCATGATTCCCACGAATAGTAATGGTTTTTTCTTCACACCTAATGAAATCACCAGGTACATAGAGTGGCCATAGAGACTTCTATCTGTATTATTTGGTATAACCTTATCTCATACTCGTAGCTGGTGATATCTTAATATATAATCAATATTTGATTACCAAAATTACCCTAAAATAAGATTGAAGTCATTTTAGATCCTTGGTTGTGGACAAATATTCTTCATGGTCCCATAGTTCAAGTGTTAGTAATCTATACATAACCTCAAGACCTTATACTACATGTTTTTGGACAACACTGGGTAGCCTACAGGACAACCCATAGCCCTAAATATCCCTAATTTTCTAAGTCCCCCATCTGCACCTTTATCTCACAAGGCTCTGTATGAGCCATCGAAAATACTAGTTTAGATATAAAGGGCATTCCCAATGTAAAAGTAATTTTAAAATCTTACTCTTTGTATAAATAAAATACTAAAATGTCCTTTGGAAATATGTCCACATAAAACCCCACCACCACTAGAAACTGGAATCTTATAGAATATACTACTTCGTGAGACATTCAATCTAATTGGTTTGTAATCAGCTACACCTTCAAATTTCATAACATTTACTACTCAAAAAAGGTATCCTTATCACCCATAAAAGAATCCCTTGCACAATTTCCATTGGCACACTATATCCTCCCCCTAAAATAGTAAACCTAGTTATAAAAATTGGATAAATAGACTATAAATAAGATTATTTTATAAGTCCAAATCTCTACAAAAAAGAGATAACATAAAAATATACCTCATCCAAGTGTCAGTTTTCACTATTGATGGATGTGTGAAATCACAGAGTCTATTACATTTGTGGTATACAGTCCCAATGGTCAAGCCAAAATATTAACCAGAATCTATAATTTTGAAAATAAAATTGTGGAAAGAAAGGAATGACTCACAACACTATCTAATAGATGTTTATAAAGGGTTGTAAAGATAGAGATTATACCTTGTATCTTCCCTAGAGCCTCAAGGTCATATGACTCTATACCTTATGGTTTTCCTCACCCCTAGACACCATCTCTCTGATACATGAATAGAAAACCTATGGTGGTGTTGGAAATAGTTCAAACCTTTGTAAACCCTCTCCTTCTTTACCATCCCATATAACATGTGTACCACCCTATGTAACTCTTTTCTCCATCCCCTATCTCTTGTTGGGTAGTCCCTTCAAAGAATTGTTGATCATTTTTACGATGGGTCAGAAAAGGTTTAGTAATATATTTCTGACCATCGCAGGATAAACAGAACATCACGCTTGGCTAACTCAATCCTTACAGAGATCCATTCTTTGGAGACCGCAACTTTTTATACAAATAAATGAAATCATATTTCAGAATACATAATACATTAATAAAATTTAATTCCAATGATTTTGATAGTTTAGTGCCTTATGAAACATGGAAAAAATCATCTATCTCCATTAAGGATCTTAAATGTTTCATAAAAAGAACTTCCCCCTTACTAATCCTACATAAAAAAATTTCTTCATAGCCTCAGGAAAGGGACCATAAGAAATTAGTGATATTGAATTCCCAGTTAGGGGATATAATGGAAATTCATAATCATAACATGAATATATTTGTATGGGAACATGTGGATAACATTCGATGATCAAACCATGAATTTAAAAAATCAAAAACATGAATCATGGTATAACGGATTATGGTTAATAATAAATGAATCATAATTGAAACAAGAGATTATTACATGAAAGTATAACTCAGTAAAAAGACATGTAGTTTTTTAAAAAAATCATAGAAACTCCTTTGTCAAGTCTACATATAACGACATTAATGATGTATTTTCCTTGGGCTATGACCCGTGTACCTACCTATTTTTGTTCTTGGGCAACAACCTATGTACCATCTTTTTTTCGAGCTTGGGCTATAACCCATGTAACCTATAAATTTCAGGATTTTCCTACAACCCATATTTCCTCTTACATTCTTGATAATGCAACCGCTACTATACACTCCTACTTTTAGGTTTGGGATACAACCCATGTTCCCTTTGATCTCATAAACTACTTATCATTACCTAATGCAGTGGAGGGAGATCTTGGTCTCACCCATCTCATAATAAAATATTTTATACATGTTCTATAAGATAATAAAACCTTCATGATATGATCAACCATAAAATCATAGGGGTTTTAGAAACATCAAATCTTGATCCAGGAAAGAAATTGGTATCATTAATATTTCATCACATCATAACCTATGGAAAATAGATTGGATTCTTAATAATTTCATTAAATCATAATCCATTAAATGAATAGGGTATCAAAAGAATATTACTTGTGGAATGGAAATGATTGTAAAAACAATAATTCCATAAAAACAAAAACTATTCAAGAAAGAATATGAATTTATGATATGGATAATTTCCTAGAGGGGCATGGGAAACGTCAATAGATGTCATCTTTGATCAAATATGGTATTTAAATATCTTTTAAAAACATTTTTTAGGGAAAATATGATTTTTTCCTTGAAAAATATTCAATAGAACATAAAATCTTCTAAATTTTGTTTTCATAGAAATTGCATTTAATACATAAAAAGAATTCTTGAAATTATTTTGAAAACCTTTTTCCATTAAAACGTATAAATAATATTGAAATCATATTGAAAAACTTTTTTAAACATATTTTATGATATTGAATTTAATAATCATTAGGAAAACATTCCATTTAGTAATTAAATTTATAATATTTTAAAATATTTGTCAAGGTAATGATGGTCATGATGGTTGGTAAATTAATACATGTCGGAACATTCCCTTTGCATCAAAAAATGTTTAGAATTGTACATTATCTTTAAAATGACTATAAGATTCCTCGTTAAAGCAATTTTTTAACGCTAAAAATGGTTAAAATTGAATTTTAATGAAAATATGTTAATAGTAAAAAAAAATTCGAAATACTTCATAACTTAGGATTTTCAAGGATCCCATAATTCTGACCAAAGAGAGAGGTGAAGTGTGACTTTCTTAAAAAAAATATTTTTTGGACATATTATGTACCCATGAGAAGAAAAATGGTACCATTAATTGGATATAACATGAATAAATAGAGCATAAGAAAACACAATAGATTTTAGGGGAGATGGATCATAACATTTCATCAATGAAATCAAAATCGTAATCAGTCTCAACAAATGATGAGATTATTTAAATAAACACAAACGACATGGTAACTATGAATAATACTCCCCTTGTATGAAATTGAAATTATAGAGAGCTTAGAAATATCATTAGAAGAAAAATATTCATCATATAACATGTCAAATGTAGTATATTAACCTCTTAAAAAGATATAGGTTTATAACATGGCATGAGTCTCAAAGAAGAAAATATGAGACGAAATTACTTTACCGATTTGGTGAGTTTTCAAACATAAACAACATGAGGGAAATATCATACAATCGATATGTAAATACCTATAAATTTAAGTGTAAGAGTCATACAATATATTCATGGTAATTATATATACCACCCAAAATAAATTAGTTGTGTATAAGTAATGTATCTAATAGAAATAAAAAGTGTGTTGAAATTCACCAACCATGCACTTGGAATTATATCATAAATGTACAAGACTCTGGTATAATAATTATAAATTTATTATACAATTATTTTTACAAATGTTTTATCCTAAAAACTATAATAAAATACAAACCCAACTAAATAATAGTTGTTGTATTTCCAAAATATGGAAAAAATAAAAAATTTATAATTTTCTAAGTCATTTTCCCCTATAATATTAATGATTATTGCCTTGTTAAACTCAATTTCACCTTATTAGTTGTAAATATTCTTAATCACTTTCACTAATATTTTTCCAGAAATTAATATGAACTTATAATAATATAAATATCATACATATTAAAATAATTAATGTGTATTTTTCAAAACACAATTCAGAGAACAGGCAATATGATGATCAATTCCAATCTCACAAACATAGTGGGGCATAATGTTATAAAATGATAATGTTCCAATGTTCATTATGCTTGTATATCTAAATTCAAGATAAGAAGATTCCAATTACATAAATTGGATTAATATATGTATAATTGATCTAATATGACTTTAAAATGAACTCAAATCATATTGTTACTACATCTAAAAATTTGAAAAAAAAAATTTGAATTTAAATGCAATATTATTCACTATTCATCCATAAATAATGTTTCTCATAAAAATCACAAAAATTGACCTTAAGCTAATTTCTGCATTCAATATTTGAATTTAAATTTTTTTTATCATATTATATCTTTAAAATATCCTAAAATTAATTAATTTATTGTTCACAAATGGACATAAAATATCAATTATTTGGAGAAAAATTTATTTTAAAACATTTAATGAAATTAAAAAATATATATTTTCCATTTAAACCAATATAAATAATATTTGAAAATTATTTATTATGATTCATATTTCTAAATTTAATAGAAAATATTTAATTATCTTGTTTAAATAATTATAACAATAAGATGATGTTTCGTAGAAACATAGTGTTGTGTGTAACTCATACTGTGTCAGTGTTACATGTAGCGCAAGACAAGCCAATATTGTGTGTACTATAATCTATGTCGGTGTGGTGTGTAGTAAAAACATATCTTGGGGTATTGAATAATTAAATCTTAAAATGGTTTATTATACAAGAAATAAAAACATGGTGCTTTTATATAACACATGTTATATTCATTATAGTTTGAAATGTCAAATATCACAAAAAATTTAATTAATTTGAAAAATATATTTCACAACAATCAGAGTGTTACATTCTACCACCATAAAAATTAATTTTTATATCTAAATTCATGTCGGTTATCAATAGTGATATACAGGAATGAATCATTTGTAGAAACCTGAATTGTAAAAATTAATATTAAAACATCCTCTAAAAAATAATGTTTAGAACATATTGGTTACCCAATGCAACAAATATCAAGGTTTCGACACTAGAAAATAGTGGTTGGAACTGAATATTAGACATAGAGGAAAAGAATAAAAAATACTAGGGAGTGAATGAGGTCATAAATCAAAAAAGTGAATGATCAGTGAAATGTTTGGGGACCTAATGTAATAATTATGTGCTCATTTAAAAGGCCATTGGTTCAACAAAGATTAATGTATTTAGAAATCATTTTTTGTTCACTTTCCTAATGTTGATTATTTCTTTTATTAACCATGAACAAAATGAAATATATTGCCTTAAAATATTCAAAAAACACAATTTCATTCTTTTATTGTTCTTTGATCATTTTCTAAATCATCCATTACTCGAATAAATGGATTTCCAAAAAATTACTTTGATGTTTGAGGTACTAAAATACAATTTTAAATGATCATAAGGCCCATAAAAGACTTAAAATTCAAACAATCTTTTTATACATATTATTCAAAATAAATATGGTTAGTAAATTAATATCTAAACATAAAAAGTGATTGTACATGTTCATTATGAATATTTACGCATCAAATCCACAAAAACATACACATTAACTAGGTCATCCCATAGGCCAATAGTAGATGTGAAACCCTAATCATCCTTTTGTTATGCGTTCATGGCATGTGTCCTTTTCAGGTTCAATGAGTTGTCACCCAACATACATGATGTTATTTTGTAAAGCAACATTACCATAATTTCAAAAAAAATGTTATGGATGTATTTGAAATATGTTAAATCAATAAATAAACTCTTAATTGAGGTTTTCCATTCAACCTCAGTATATAAAAAATTCATCTGATATTTAAAATAAATATTTCATAAATTTTTAACATTATAAATCCTATGAGTTTTGAAAATCCAAAACCTTTTAATTAATGTTCTGAAATCATCATAAAATTGATCCCCCATGTATCAAAAAGTATATATTGGGCTCCACATTCTAAACATGTTAATTCTTTATTCAAATATTCAGTTGAAAAAAGAAATATCCTAAATTTAAATAAACATTTTTGAAAAATTGAATTCTTCTTTATTTAAAAGATTGTTTGATATATTACTTAAATCCGTGAATTTATGTTATCCATTTGTATAATACTTTGTCAAAAATTCATTTATCAGTTTTGAGGTAATCAATACAATCAAATTTATATATTCAAGTACAATATATCTTTATGAAAACAAAATCATCTTAATATAAAGGACATATTAATTATTATATTTTTTTTATTAAAAATTTCACCATATCATTAAATCACATTTCTATTCCATTTGAAACATTCAACAAAATCATGTCAACAGATAGAAAAAAATGTAAACTAAAAAATACTTGTATATTTAACAATTACTATAGCATAATTCTTGAATCCAAATATATAGAAACCACTATTTTTCATCTTTATACATAATCCATAATAATTATGACTCATATTATTACTTAATACCACTTTCAATTTATATTTAATCTATTTTATTATCATCATCATAAATATAACCATTACATGTACCACCTTGTTGAATCACATTTGGATAATTACCATTAGGACATTGATTTTCATAGTGACCATTCATTCCAAAAATAAAGCACTTTAACTTTAAGGATTTCTTTTTGTGGCCAATATTCCCATACATTTTGATAACTGAACCCTTCATTTCATCCTTTATATTTATTTCCTTTTTTTAATTCTTTTACACGTCAAAAAATCTTCATCTTCCTCAAATACATTCACATTGGTGATTACCTCCACATTCATGAAACAAATGGATGTTTATCTTATTTCATAATCTGGGGAAATAAAACATAACACATGGGTGAGATTGAATGCCCAGGAAGGTTAAATATAGGAAATACATAAGTACAACATGAACCTAAAGGTAGGATAAAATGATCATAACATTTTAAGATCAAAATAATTTTATCAATGATCATAAATATTAACCATGGAATATGGGTTTTCAATTGATAAGACGTGATTAATAAGTGAACCAATAGAATATCCATGAAATAATAACTGAGGAATAAGACATAGAATTTTTATCATAAACAGAAGGATAGAAAATATTATGCCAAGCCTACCTACCAAGACCATTATAGCATTTTAGGATTCTGATATGACCCATGTACCTACATATTATCAGTCTTGGGCTAAAACCTATGTACATTATTGTATTTTGTATTTGGATACAACCCATGTATCCGAAGAATTTTAGGATTAGTCAATAACCCATGTGCCCTCTTACTTTCAGGATTGGGATACAACCTGTGTACCCTTTTACTTTCAGTCATCAGCTATAAATTTTTTATCATTTGATCACATATAGAAATTGTCATTACATAATGCATTGGATGGAGATATAGGTCCACCCATCTCATAATAAAATCATTAATACATAATATACAAGAGAATAAATCATTCACCATATCATAACCCATAAAAATTGATGACTTTTAGAAATATTAACTAATTAACCATGAAATGAATTGTGCATCATTAACATTTCATTACATCATAACATAATGAAAAATAGATAGGTTTCCTAATAATTTCATTAAATCATAACCTATTAAAATAAGAGTACCTAAAAATAGTATAACATGTGCTAGATAGATGGGTTTCATAATAATATTATCATCAAAAAATAAACCATTCAAGAAATAATATGGATGATCATTTGGATCATTTACCATAAGGGTGTTAGTAACTTCAACTATTGTCATATTAAATAGAAAATTATTTTTAAATATATTTTTAAAAATTGACTATGGAAAATATCCTTTTTAATTTCAAAAATTATAATTAAAAAATAATAACTTTTGAAAACCATTTTTATATAAATAAAATTTAATATAGAGGAAGATTTTTTGAAAAAAGTTTGATAAAATGTTTCCCCTTTAAACATATAAAAGAAGGATGAAAATATTTTGAAAACATTTTTCTTTGAAAAATCATTAAATTTTTAATTTAAAAAACATTAGCAAAAAATATTCCCTAAATAATAAATTTTTATTCTTGTAAAACAATATTCTATGGAATTACAATCATGATGGTGTGTAAATCTGTTCATGTCGAACATTACTTTTTCACCGTAAATTGGATAAAAAAGTTCCACAATGGAATAAACATTCCATTTTAAAAACCATTTTTGTTTGAAAGCGAAAAAATGGTTAAAATTAATATTTAAATACCATAGGATTTTATTAGAATAATTTTGGAAAACTTTTATAAAACTTGTTTTTGAAGGAACATATATTTCTAACCGAAGATAGTGGTAAAGTATGACTTTATTAAAAAACAATTTCTTGATCATATTATGTATCAATGAGTGGAAAAATATACTATTAGTATGATATAACATGAATTACAATATGTTGGGAAAATTCATTCATTTTCTTGAGATATGGATCATAATATATCATCAATAAAAACATAATCTTAAACAATCTCAAAAAACAATGAGATTATTTCAATAAACTTCTATCACATGGTAACATTGAGTCATACTCCAAATATTTGAGAATAAATTACATGGAGCTCAAAAAATTCATGAAAATATGATAATTCATGACATAAAATTTGAAATGAGTATATACAACTCACATAAAAATATATAAGCTTAAGATGGATTGTGTATGAAAGAAGGAAAATTTAGATACAATTACATTACTGATATGGAAGTTATTGAACATAAAAACCATAAGATAATTATTAGAAATTTTATATTAAAATAACCATGAAATTTATTATAATATTAATATAATACTGTAACGGTAATTATATATACCAAATAGAGGAAATTAGTAGAGTATTGGGCATTTATCTCATGGAAATATAAAGTGCGATGAAATTCCCTTACCTTATGTATTGACTTTAATTATACTTATAAAATCCTCCTATATAATAATTCTATGTTTATTTTAAATTTTTAAAAGAAATATATTTATATATATAAAACCATTTACACTTTTCTTATGTCCTTTTATTACCATTTTCTTAACAATTCCATGTTAAATAACTATTATAGCAATAACTGCATTCTTTATCGTATGTTTTTTCATTTTTCATTCTTTATCGTATTACATAAATCCTGATTTACTTGTGTAAAGGACATAAATCATGACTTATATATCATATATATTCAGTATATACACATTTATTATATTCTATAAAGGAACGACATTTGAAACGGAATACACAATTCATGGAGACAGAATCTCGTACGTACGCAAGAACGTTGTTTTAATTTTCCTGGGTTATTAAAAAATGAAAATAAAATATATTTATATAGTTTAATAATATCATTAAATTATCATTATTGTTTCATATATCTCATATTTTTTTACTAAAATCATCCATAATAAAATTCACTTAAATTGTGAAGGAATCACATCACTTTGAGGAGGCAGTAGTCCACACTTCCACAAACGGATTTAGCATATTTAAAAAAAAGAATATCATGAAGGTATGATTTATATAATAAATAAATAAGTACGAATAAATATTTAATTTCATAAATATAAAATATATATTGATTTTTGGTCATAATTCCCAATCATAAGTGGTGATAAAGGTAAAACAAATGATATAGTTTCATGAGGTTGTAGTTCTCCACACACAGGAACTGTAAGTTTGTTACCCATTAGATTGATGTTTGTGTAAGTAGAGATAAAAAAATTAACATCAATTATCTCATAATATTAAGTATATATAGTATATTATGTTTTCATGTAATAAGAACAATTATGTTGGTGGAGAATGAATATAAAAAAGGAGAGCTTGAGGAAGGATAGTGACTCTTCTTTAGATAACTCCATTTGGTTTTCACCAAAGTGAATCATTGGATAGATTTATACAAAAAAAATATTCAAGAAGAAAGGAATTTATGTTCATAAATTTATTGGTAGGATATTTTTTGATCCATAGTGGTTTGATATATGTGAAGGATGGAGAGAGGTGGTGGCCTTTTATTGAATGTGAAGGGAAACAATTGGAATTTTTGAATACATGTTATGTGAAACAATTTTATTACATAAAAATTTCATAAAAACAACCAACCATAAATCATTGTGGTTTATGGACTAAATATGGATATTTTATGTGTTTTACAGAAGTGTCTATGTCATTTGGGTCATTTAGTTTCAGGTTTATTTCTTCATTAAGCTAAATTTTACGTTATTCTATGTAAATAATCTTAATCACTTTCAATAATATATTTTGGTATCAAAAATAATTTTATATTGTTAAAATATAAATATTATACTTATTATAACCATTAATTTCCATTTTTCTTAATTGTTTTCATAGAATAAGAAAAAATAATTTTAATTCAAATATCGTAGATGTGGTGTGAGAGCGGGATTTTAAAGTGAGAACGTTCAAAAGATCATTATGATATTATATCTAAATTAAATATAAAAACATTCCAAGGACCTCTATTTGATTAATATAAGTAAATTTATTTTAATGTGACTTTATGAACCAGCTTAAAATATAATTTATCTAAATAATTAAATTAGATAAAAAAAGTTTACAATTAAAAGTCTGTATGTTTTACTATTCATATTATAATTGATGTTTCTAACGAAAATCACCCAAAAATCACCATAATATAACTTTGACAATATTAATTGCAAAATAATATTTATTTTAAGAAATTAAAATTTTAAAAGTTTCTAAAATTAATTTTATTGTTGTTCATTGAAGGTCATAAAGTATTTTTCATTTGAGAAAAAAGTATTTTTAAACATTTAAAAACTATACCGACAATTATATTATTCATTATCAACATTATAAATAATATTTTAAAATTAGATAATACTATTCATATTACTAAATTTAGTGGCTAGTTAATAATTATATTTTTGAATAATTATAAAAATAAAATGGTAGTTCATTGAAATGTAGTGTTGTGTGTTGCACACGCCAAGTCAGTGTTGTGTGTAGCGCAAGAAAAGTCAACATTGCATATATCATAAAGTAATCATGAGTAATAATATAATTAAATTTTAATATGTTTTAATGTACATGGAAATAATAACTTGGTTCTTTCATGTAACACATTCTATATTCAGTGGTGTGAAAAATGAAAAATAACCCAAAAATATTACATTAATTTCATAAAAAATATATTTCACAAAAACTAGGTGTGTTACACATGAAATATGAACCTCTATCTTGGTATCATCTCTCTAAGCATATGAAATGTTCATATACCTTTTAATTTCATCATCTATCTACTTCGATAGTGTCAACTCTTAGGTTCCCACTCCCAGTACCCTCTTTTAGCATCTCCTCTACCTAGAAGCTCTCCACTACAAACTCCTACTCAAGAACTCCATCATTTGTGGGATAGAAATTATATAACATTCAAACCCTAATATCATGTAATATGACATACTCAATGGGTTATTCCTCGAATAAAATATCTCACACCATATCCATCGAGTACTGCGAGAGATCGATAAACCTCGTTTAATAGTCATCCACGGTCATACTAGTCTATTGTAGATGAAGAAGCACTTATATGTGTATTGATTGCAATGTGGCTATATAAAACATATTCCTGAAGAGATTCTTGAAGTTATACTAGGTTAGAACTATCTAATCATGTCACAAAGTCCCCAGACCCCACCACCACCTTACAGATCCCAAATGAAAACTCTCTATAAGGACTCCCATCAGATATGCAAGAATCCACACTAGTCAGAAAACTCAACTAACTACCTATATCCTTTCCTCATCCCCCTAGGTTTATGTCTCTCCCTAAATCCTATGATGTCACTTCTTATAGTGTCAATGAAGCACACCCAGTTTACGTTCATAGATATCTGGTACAACCTACACTAATTATTTATCAAAGGATGGTGGTATCGATGGAAACTCATTTGAAGGTATTATCATTGATACATTCACCTATACAAAATCATTTTCACTCATCAATTCATCATCATAACCATATAATGGAATTATTTTTGGAATTCCTTGTAGAGGAAACCAAAAATAAACAATATATAGCACAATCATAGAGTATATTTGAGGATATTACTTAAGAAGGACATAGAAACTATGAATTATTAATATATGATTCACAAACCAATGATTCCCCAGTAACTCGTTTTTACATTATCATAGATAGAGAACATGTGGTAAGAGTCATGTTGAATGGATATGTCAACCACTATACCAACACCAGGGTCCCAAACCCAAAATATGAACTCGAAATACATTAACACTATTTCCAAAAATCCCAAACCCATCTCATAGGTCCTTGTTATCATGTAGAATTTATTCCTCTAATAGAAAACAATCGATACCTAACCCACCGATTCCTGATATATGACAACCCCAATACCACATCTAATAGGCCAGGGGATAGATACCAACACCAAGTAAAAACATCATGCACATGGGATTCATATTTCCAATGTACCTAGACACACACACACACACACACACACACACACACATATATATATATATCAATCCTCATACAATCCTAAATTGTAAAACAACTAAAACCATTGCATGAATACATCTATAATCAAACATTAATAGTACAATAGATGTATTGGAAAGCATAAAAGGTCCAAATAAAATACATAAAAATAAAACGAACCCATGTCTATCCTATTGAGAATTAGGAGGCCACATCCAATGGAAACCACAATTACACACCCCATTCTATCTAGATCACTAAGATCCACTGTTTTCTAGTCCTTCTTTTACTCTGTAAAAAGTTCCATCATATATATAATACACGACATGTATGGGAAGTTCTCATGCAGGTGTGAGTACAAAAATACTAAGTAGGAAACCCCAAAAACACAAAATAAAATGAATCTGAAGTAGTCATCTGATTAAAAGAATTAAATAAATTATGAAAAAATCGGATATAACTATAAAGGATGTCCCTCCTATAAGAAATCTCTATGAAACTGTCCTCCAAAATATTATACTATATTATTCTAGAAAATTTCCATTAAAATATAACCCATTACAAAAACCTGGATATCACTATTTAATCTCATCCAATAGGTCATGATCATTGGGGCCTGCACTTTGAAACTCAATTATCTATATGAGTCTCGATATATAGATTTGGTATCACACCCAGGGCTAGTATGGGACACCACAAACCCAATTAATTTGAACACTCTCTATTGTGGATCATATTCCATTGATACCTTTATCCCAACTAAAACAGCCTTTTTGATGGGGGATCAACACCATGTGTAAGGTGGTTATACATATTCCCTAAACCCCACCTATTTTTTTACGAATTAATGATATAGGATCACACACTGATTTTATATAGGTACACTACAAAATCTATCTGAGACTTATCTTCTAGAGGGCGCCACAATCTGTTTCTATGGATTAAACATCACATTGTAAAATATAGGGGATGTACCAAGGGAACAGAATAAACTTATACAATTCCTAGTTAAAGAAACAAGGGGCTCAGAACACCCTCTATAGTGGTACCTGGTGTGTACTTGGGGTACACGACATGCTAGCCAACCCCTGGACTACTTGGGTGCTTCTATCTCACACATAATATAGATATCCATACTAATGGAATGTCCCTAATGATAAAAATCATTTTCATCAATTCTAGAACCCTACATCAATCATCTATTCATGTCTGTGTACTTCTGTCTGTGCTGGTGAACCAAATCATGTACACTTGGTCGTGCTAGTATACTCTTAGCCATGTTGAAGTACATGGCTTATACCAATTACTCTTACTGAGGTTTTGAACCTTGTTTGTCCTATTCCCAAATATATTCTGAGATAAATTTTGAGCCACTAGTAAGTGTCGCATAGTGTATGATTACAGTCACATGGAATGTGATCATATCTTCTCTATAAATACCCTGGTGGTATAGGTAGTGCCCCAAATGGTCTATGATCCTGAATGACACACCATATAGACCAGAAATTTTTTGAACCCTCGGTTTCTCCTCTATTTCATCCATCCACTCTTCCCCCATTGTGACTCTAGCAAGTTACCATGGTTCTAAGATTATATCATCCTTATTATTGTGATCTAAATTTAGGCTTTGAATCATCTCAGAATATTCCATTGTTGTTCCATACTACCACTATCGTGCATCAAACAAGGATTAATGAAAACTATATATTTGTTTTTATCTTATTAAAATAACCCTTTATCATAAATGTTCCTCAATCATTCCTTCAATCATGTACCAACCGGATTTTTTGTTTTTTTGTGTCAAATAATGGTCATATAACGATCATATACCAGGTAGTCATCTTACCATGGGCCAAATAAATATACCATGATTAACATGCAATGAAACGAGGTAGAAATCAATTAAAAAAATTATAAACAAACCTCATCCATTGTTTTAGTTTTCTTAAAACCATTTTCAAATAACTATACCAACAAATAGGTAATATCCAATGAATAAAAAACATACTGTAAATAAACAAACCATCAATTTGAGAATCCATTATAATTCATGGAATTGATCTGTGCTTGGATATGAGAAATGAATATAATGAAATAACATTAATCAAACATTATACAAAGCGTTTGGATTTATTTCTGACAAATACCAGCCCAACATTTTCATCATGGGAGAGATCTACGATCTTTGATGGAACAATGATCCTTGATCATAATCATTTCTCATTTCCTCCATCAAAAATCCTCTAATAGCTCCTCTACAATAGATACTCTTAATAGATAGGTTATAAGGTTATCCTTTTTGATTTAGGATTTGAAACTTTTAAATATATGATGCAAGGTTGGTGAATTGAAATAAAGATATAAATAAATTATTTTATTTTATTTTATTATTTGCGGCCTTGATAATTTTTTAATAAAATTCCAATCATATAAAATGATTATTTTTTACCCAAGGAAAATATCTTTCTCTGAACTGAATGGTGTCCATATATTTCTGATATGATGCATTTTTTAATAGTTATTAAATTTTTTTAGCAAAAAATATATTCCCATTATATTAATATTTTCTTAATATATTTTAAATATAAATTATGGGCTCATAGAGACCAAGAATCTCACAATGAATCTATGCCTTTTTAGGAATATAATAAATCTAATATTATGATGTAATACATCAGAAAATTAGAGTCATTTTATAAGAGTTTCATCACAATTTTTATTAGATTTCTAGATAATTTTTAACTGATCATGTCCATGTGTCACAACCCGTCCACCAGGGCCCATGCCATGACTACCCCTAGCCCGCCTTCCATAAGAAAAGGGATGGCCACTAGAACAAGAAAGGCATATCCCTAAAACAGGAAGGCATTACCTTTAAACCTATACAATCACACAAACCAAGAACATAACAAGATGTAACCATGATGTAAAACTACTATAGTAGATCTATGTACTGAATGTAAAGGGACTGGAATACAAGACCAACTGAAAGGTACAACTACAACTAAAAAATAGAAAACAACTCTTGGAATCATCCACTGAGGATCCTAGATGAAGGGTATGTACATCTTATTTCCACTGCTCTTCACGTTATCCAATATCCTCTATGTACCGCCTGGTCCTGGCTCCCTCAAGTCTCATCCAAGATGCTCGATGTCTTCACAAGACACAACAAGGTTCGGGAGAATCCTGTGAAGGGGTGAGTATAATAATACCCAGTAGGGACCTCGAGACCGCTGAAGGTCTCTTAGAATTTCACAAAGGAAAACCAAAATGCGTGATCTCAATCATAAGAGCAAATAAAAATACTCACCTCAAACTAGGTTTAAGTGAATTATAGAAGTAAAAATGATTAATCGTAATGTTAGAACATATTATTCGGTCAAGAGGCACCTTTGCTAACCATACGGAGTCTGAACCACATAGGATCGATAGGTACTAACCCCCGTTAACCCAAAAAGGATCAGACCCTCCCAGGATCGATAGGTAATGACATCCATATACCACACAGAGGATCTGACCCACATAGAATTGGTATGCGCTAACCTATAGAGTATCGCTATGTGATGACCCACACAGGATCTGACCCACATAGAATCAGTATACATTGGCCCACACATGATCTCTGAGTGCATACCCACACCGAATCTAACCCATAGATAATTGGTGTTGATCCACATAGGATTGCTAGGCGCTGACCCACATAGGATCGCTTGGTACTAACCGCCACATGATTTTTCCGTAACCTTGGCCTCACAGCCAACCACAGGATTCCTACTCATAGTATGCTTGATTCTGGGTGAACCACACCTCAATACATCAGTCATTTTTAAACTGGAATATTTTCATGAAGCAGTAACCTGATGATTTGTCACATCATAAGGGTTTCAACGCAATAGACAATGCATCAACCAAATCCTCATTCTGTTAGTTTTATGCATTTTACATCCTAGGGCCCAGTTGGATTTGGGTACAATCCATCCTATACAAAATCAAACATTCTCCAAAATTATAGTGGTGTATCAAAAAAGAATTTTCTCACTCCATGTATCCCAGTTCCATAGATGGTTCATCAAACAAATGTCTTGTTCGCAAGATATGACCCTTTTAAGAATTTCTAGGCCTGAAATGGGTCCATGTCCAGTCCGACCTGGTCCAACCTTGTTTAGGTCAACCCAACCCAGTTCGAATCAGACTCAGTCAGCCTGAACTGGCCTCAGCGGGCCTGGTTGGGCTGGCCCGCAGCGGGTTCGGCCCACTGGGCCATGGACCAGCCCAGCCCGTCATGTGGTATGGCCCGCTAGCTAGAGAGACTCGTGGGAGTCGTGTGGTCCACTGCTTCAAAACAGCTCAATGGAGCTGTTCAGTTATTTTAATTGGTGGCACCACCTCATCACCCATTGGACCTATTAAAGGCAGGTCCCTTGCCTGCTCACCATGTATTTGAGTCGTTGCTTCCTTCAATATGGCATGCAACGGCGCACCGCCTCCACCTCTACATCCGGCCACTGATGGCCCCCTATCTGACCACCGTGGCACTGAGCAAGGCCTCTCTTCCACTACAGGCAGAGGTTTTCGGTCATCGTCTCACTTATGCCGCACTGGTGATTCTTTCGCGGGGCTTCAGTGATGCTTCAGAGTTCCATTTTTAGTTCTTCTTGCACCTACGAGCTTCCCGGGATGTCATTATCACTACGTGGCATCCAGATTCTAGATTGTGAAGCGGTAAATAATTTTAACTCGAAGAACGCAACAAGAACGAATGGGAAGAGGGTCTAGGCTTTATTAATTTATCATGTTCCCTCAACATTGACATTTTAACAACCAGTATCAGAAATAAAGCTACATTTTTTAATTATAATACTTCGGAAATTCAAAAAAATTTTCAAGAACATGTGAAGAACAATTCACATGAGTATAAACAAAACCCCTACCTCGAAATCTATTAGAGGTTTCACAGTTACAGCTGAAGGAGTATCCACGTTGGATGTATTCGTCGGTGTTTGTCATTCCCAGATCACTTCCACCCTAGTTTCTATCCTTCGTCAGGGGATGTCGCCACAGGTCATCTCCATAGTTTCCTTGCATGAAGAATATGTGCCAATACCCCACCTTGTGCTGCATTTACATAGGAGGTGGAATGTTGAGTAATGTATTGATGGAATTAATGAGTTTCATTAAATGAATTAACAAACCTCTTTTAATTCACAATATTGGAGTTAAATAGTTGGTGAGTCAAGCCATTAAATGTCTTGAAAATTCATCGGTCCTGCCACCTTAGCTCATCCGTTGGACAGAAAGAAAAAATAACAATCACATGTTATTTCACATTTCTTTAAAAATCCCAAAAAACATATCTTTTTCTTTCTACCTACTACAGATGATGTGAAGCTTCCCTTAAGTGAATCACAATGCTGCGGATTCAATGATGCCATCAGATTTCAATTTTGACCAACATTTTAGAAGTTAGAAAACTCCGCCCGTGCATTTACTGAACGTACCTTAAAAAGATCAAAATTTCCTTTTAGGGAACACCAGGCATTAGAATCACGCACCGTTTAATTTCATAGACTCGTAATAATCCCAAATAATCTAAAACATAATTTCAGTAAATTTTATAGGTCTTTATATTCTAATAACCTTGGGGATTTGTATCCACGAAAGCAACAACAAAACTAGGGGACAAATGGGTGTACTGAGAAAATATCTCAGCCTCCTTCTCCCATGTTCTCTTTTGGAGGTTCTCGTGCTAGTAACGAACTCGCACCAGAGGAATCAACCACCCATAAAGGACTCACTCCTGTTGATCATCTATCTCCACTGAGAATTCTACAAATGTCACTCCATCATCAATGTCCATATATCCCTAGTTGATAGCGTGAAATGGGTTAAGCATGTGTCTCCTTAACTACGACACGTGGAAAACATTATGCACCTGGTGCATCTATGGGGGAAGAGCTAGATGGTATGTCACCTCACCTACTCTACTGATGATCTGGAAAGATCTGATGAACCTTGGAGACTGCTTGTCACCCTGACCAAACCTCGGTAATCCTCGTCAGGGTGAGATCTATAGGAATACATGGCCTCCCTTGTCAATCTCTAAGGGTATCCATCTCCTATCAGCTTAAGACATATGCCTGGTATGTGCAGTCTTCATCTGCTCCTGGATGTACTAAACCTTCTCTGTGGTAGCATGTACTAACTCTGGACACATAAGTTTTGACTCCCCTGGGTATGTTCAGTAGAGAGGTAATCTTCAAGGCCCCCAATACAAGGCCTCTCATGGTTCTATAATGATGGTGGAGTGATAACTATTTTTGTATGCAAACTCCACCAGTGGAAGGTGGTCCTCCCAACTGCAGCCAAAGTAGATGACACAAGAATGAATCATGTCCTCAAGTGTCTGTATGGTCCACTCTATATGACCATCAGTCTGAGGGTGAAGGCAGTGCTCAAGCATATCTGATTTCTGAAAGCCTCACGAAATACCTTCCACAAGGTGGATGTAAAATGTGAGTGGCAATCTGAGACGATCATCATTGGCCCCCATGAAGCCGCACAATCTTCTGCATGTAGAGACGTCCCAATACCTCTACTAATCCACTCTATCAGTTGGGGTAGAATGTGGGTAGACATGGTGAGTCAGTCAATGATCACCCAGATGGAATCGTCACCCCTAGATGCGAAGTCCATGGAGATACCATCCCACTTCCACTCTGGTACCTCAATTTACTATGCTAAGCTAGATGGTACCAGATGCTCGGCCATTACCTACTGACAAGTGAGGCATCATGATACAAACACTTCAACAGAATTATTTATCCCTGGCCACCAGTACTGAAGTTAGAGGTCCTGAAACATCTTCAGCACTCCATGATCTACCTTTAAATGGGTTGTGGGGAACTCCCTCACCACCCCCTCTTGAAGCATCACTTTTACGATAGTGCATCCTCTCAAGAGAATGACATGCTCCTCACCTTCATAAAATCTAAAATGAGCATTTCCTGAGGATATATGATCATGTCGGGCCTCACATTCTATGTCCTTATGTTGTGCCTCCTGAGCTCACTGATGAAGTATGGGAGTGATAGTCATAGAATGGAGGTAAGCTGCTCTATTACTATCCACAAAGGATATCTACAACGCGACTAGCTATTGTTTTCCTCACTCAACAATAATAGACCAGACCTCTTGTGGAGTGCTTCTGCTACTACGTTCCCCTTCCAAGGAGAATATACTATCTCAATTTCATAGACCTAGAGGAACTCTAACCATAATAGTTGTCTCAGGTTCAGGTCCTTATGTGAGAAGATATTCTAGAGACTATTGTGATCAGAGTAAACAGTAAACCGTTCACCCATCAAGTTGTTCCACCACATCATCAGTGAAAATACAACTGCTAATAACTCCAGGACATGGGTAGCGTAGATTTTCTAATGTTTTCTCAACTATCGTTAGTCGTAGTTGATCACCACTCTTTCCAAAATTAGGACAGAACCCATTCCTATCCCTAATGCATCGTAGTAGAATACATACCGAATTCCCAATTCTGGTAGCCTCGTGATGGGGGCAGTCATCAGTGTTGGCCACAGTTCCTGGAATCACTCCTGGCATGCCTCTGTCCACAAGAACGGCTGCCCCTTCTTCGTCAATGCAGACAAGGGTGCTGCTACACAATAGAAGTCATGTACAAATCTCTGATAGTACCCATCCAATCCTAGAAAACACTGCACCTCGGTCACACTCCTAGGTGGCTCCCAAGCAAGTACTTCCTCTATCTTCACTGGATCCACAGAAACTCCAGCAACTGAGATAACATGCCCCAAGAAGTGTACTTCTAGTGTCATAAACTAGCACTTCGAGATATTTCCATAAATATGGTCCTCTCGGATTGTATCCAGAACTATATACAGGTGCATGGTGTGCTCCTCTTCCGACACCGAGTATATGAAGATGTATTCAATGAATCCTACCACGGAGAAATTGAGGTGTGGATGAAAGATCTTGTTCAAGATCCCCTTAAACACTGCCAGAGCGTTTTTCATGATAAAACGAATCACCATGAACTCGTAATGGCCATAATGACATTTGAAGGCTATCTTCGTTATGTCATCGTCTCATACCATGAGCCGGTGATAGTCTGTTCTAAGGTCTATCTTCAAAGACCATCGAGCTCTCATCAACTGGTCTAAGAGATTATCAATCCTAGGATGAGGATACATGTTCTCCACAATCACTTGGTTCAGGTGCTGATAGTCAACAAAAATCCTTAATCTCCCACATTCCTTCTTTGAGAACAAAATCGGGGATGCCAATGGAGAAACTCATGGCCTAATAATCATCTTTCCCTACAAGTCCTCCAACTATAACCTCATCTCACGAAGCTCCACAGGAGTCATCCAATATGTTGGTGTACATATTAGTGTCTTCCTGGGGTACATGTCAATGTTAAAGACTACCTCTCTGTCAGTAGGAATCCCCAGAACATCATTAGGAAACACATTAGCATTCTGGTCCCCCAGGATAGGATAACTCAGACTCCTCACATCAACTGCTCCGAGGGTGAGGCTACCCAACTAATAAGTAATCAGCTGCACCCTCCTCCGAGATAGTCTATCCTTAGCTGAAATGGTTTATTTCTCACTGGTGAAGGCTCACATGATCACATCCTTGTGGATACCCCACACTTTTCACCTAATAAAGATGATTTGAGCATGGACTGTTGATTGCCAGTCCATACCCAAGATGACATCGTAAGGCCTCGAAGATGCTACTATGATATCCCATATGAAGCTCTCTCCCTCTAGAGTAAGCTCACACTGTCGAAACCAATTTGAAATCATCAAATCATTTAATTCAAGAGTCTCTGAACACAAGGATTGAGCCAATGGCTCCCTCAGAATCTTCGAGATCCGAATGAGTGTCGTGGTAAAAAAAGAGTGATTGGAAGCTGTGTCTATTAGTACTATATTTATGGTGGAATAGACACAGATCGTACCTCTAATCATCTCTGGAGCATCGTGGTCATAGGCCTCAGCTGCCTAAAGCTGTTCTCACCCCTCTCCACCTCCTCTCTATGGTTGGGGTTGACGTCCTGGTGGTGGTGGTTCTACAACCTCAAATCGCTGCCAACCACATGTTTCACGGCCTGCTCCTATCCTTTTATGTCTCCCAGTGGACCTCCTCACTAGAATCTCTACCACTTAATCGGTGGTCCTTTGACCATCTATTTATTATCAGTACATTGGGTTAGGTAGTACCAAGCCATGTGGCCCTACCTGCCGCACATGAAGCACCGTCTGCCTCCCAGCTGGCCTTCTCTGCCTCGTGAGATCCGCACCTCCGACCCAACATCCCGAGTTGGTCCATCGATGATATTGCCTGTATGGACCTCTACGTTATATATCTAATTCCTCCTATAGATTATTATACTACCTATTATATGGTGGTGTCTCTCAATGTATATTCCTTGTCAGCTATGAAGCTTTCCCCCATCAATTCTTTCTCGATCACTCCATCCTACGTCTGGATATTCAATGATATCATCGATGCTCTGATATCTTGTTGGAGACCCTTCTAAATGATCCAGGCCCTGAATATTGGGTCTCGTAAAATATCAGTGGATTAGCGTTAGAGGTCGGTGAATCTCGCTGACTAATGGGCTATGGTCAAGCTACCTGGTTCTAAGTGCAAGAGCTCTTGAATACACACAGTATGTAGTGTCTCTATAACAAACTCTACCCTAAAGAGGCTCTCAATGTCCGTCCAAGTGAGGGTTTCCTCATCATGTGTCCGAGGAATCAGGCTCCACCATCTCCCTACTATGCCCTAAAAAATTCTTACAGCTAAGATAACCATATGTTATTCTTATGTTTCAAGCAATCTAAAAACTCTAGCCATAACCTCCAGCCAGTCCTTAGCTGCCTGAGGATCTATCTTGCCTCAAAACCTTAGAGTAATCTATCTTTGGACCTCGTATAATGATCTTAGTACATGTGCATGATCTACTAGTGGGGCTGGATGCATCTGCTACCCAATGGGGGGTGGTGCTACTCGTGCACCACCCAACGGTGCTACTATAGTAAGAGGGCCCTGAACAGAAGCCCCATCGCTTGGTGGGCTATCATCGTTTACTCTCTTGGGAATCCAGGATGGTTGTCTGTTTAGAGGCATCCTGAAAATAAACAGGTCTACCATGGTCAAAATTTTATACCCTGTGAGTTGACTCAAAATAGCTAAAAGAAAAATAAATTCCTAAACACACGCAATCAGTGTTTTTGTACACAGAGTCAAAAATCAGAATTCAGTGTCCTGGTGTATGGATACATCATTCTCCACATCTACACTGCACTACCCGAACTGAAAACCACACTCAATACAATTAACACTATTGGACCATTAAAAAATTTGGATTCCATTTTCTTCGGTATAAACGACAACTCTGATACCACTTTTCCACGACCTGTCCCCCAGGGCCCATGTCATGACTACCCTAAGACTGCCTTCCATAGGCCAGGGGTTGGAAACAAGCACCCGAAAAGCATATCCCAAAAATAGGAATGAATTTACTTTAAATTTGTACAAACACAAAAACTAGGAACACAACAAGATGTAACCATGATGTAAAAATATTGTAGTAAAGGTTTGTACTGAAAGTAAAGGGTCAGAATACAAGCCCAACTAAAATGTAAAACTAAACTAAAAAACAGAAAATAACTCATGGAATCATCCACTGAGGATCCTAAATGAATTGTAGGTACATATAGTCTCCACTTCTCTCCACATCATCTAATATTCTCTATGTAACGCCTGGTCCTGTCTCCCTCAAGTCTCAGCCAAGCTGCTCGCCATCAACACAAGACACAATAAGGTGGCGGTGGAGCCTGTAGAGGGGTGAGTATAACAATACCGAGTTGGGACCCTGAGTCCCTCGAAGTTATCTCATAATTTGACAAAGAAATATAAAAATCATGATTTCAATCACAAGCAGAAAACATAATAATCATAATATTCTAGGTTTCTGTGAAGTATAGAAGTGCAGTTGAAAACTCGTGAAGCTATATCATCTTATTCTATCAAGTGGCACTATTGTTGAACATACAGAGTCTGAACCACATATGATCGATTGGTAATAACCCCCCTAACCCACACAGGATCCAACCCACCCTTGATCGATAGGTAATAACCCCATAAGACACCCATAAGACTGGTATGTGCTTACCCACATAAGATCGGTGATCACTGACCCACACAGGATCGGTATGCGCTAACCCACACAGGATCGCTGATTGCTGACCCACATATGATCTGACTCACACAGGATTGGTGATGATCCACACAAGATCTCTAGGTGCTTATACACATAGGATCGGTCAGTACTAACCTCAGTATGATTTTTCTATATCCTCCACCTCACTGCTAGCCACTGGATTCCCACTCATAGTATGCTAGATTTTGGGAGAACCACTCCTCAAGCCATAAGTCATATATCAATTGGAATGAATTTCCCAAAAGATGTAACATGATGGTTTGTCATGTCATAAGGGTTCCAATGCTACAGACGACATGTCAAGTGGATGCCTTGTCTGTTAGTTATAGGCATTTTAGTGCTGAGGTCCCGGTTGGATTCGGGTATGATCCAACCTGGTGGTACTCCAACATTGTCCAAAAACTCATGGAGAATCAAAAAAAGGACTCTCTAGCTCCAAGGATCCCAACACCATAGATGGTTCATCATACGGACGTCTTGTTCATAAGATATGGCATGTTAAGCATTTCTGGGCCATAGAGGGGTTCGGGTCTGGTCCGACCTGTTTGGACCGACCCGACCCGGTCCTATCTGAACTGGCCTGGGCGTGCCCGATTGGGCTGGTCTGCAGTGGGCTCTACCTGCTTTTAGACATGAATCATGCGGGTCACATGGTCCGCTTCTGTCGAACGTCTAAAAGGATCTATTTTTCTGATTTAATTGGCGGCACCACATGGTGCCACCTTGTCACTCGTGGGACTTGCAGGAGGCGGGTCCCTTTCCAGATTGATGCAGATTCGATCTATGTCTTCCATCAACATGGTGTTTGGTGGTGCGCTACCTCCAATCTGACACTTCTTTTGTGGCACTCCATTGATGCTCCAGAGCTCCATTTTCACTACCGCTTGCATCTATGGGCTTCCCGAGATGTCTTCGTCACTGCGCAGCTCTAGGATTCTAGATTCTGACAAGTTGAAGAATTGTCCCATAATGAATGCAACATGAAAAAATCATGGGAGGTTTTGGTCCTTGTTCTTTTGGCCAGCGCCATCCGTGTTATCATTTTGACAAGCAGTAGCAGAAATAAGTCAACATTGGTTAATTATAATACTTATTCAATACAACACATCATTCAAGAATGGGGAAAGAACAATTAACATGAGCATAAACAGAACCCCTACCTCGAGATCGGTTGGAGGTGACTCGGTTGTGGTAGGAGGAGTGTCCACATTGGATGGATTCGTCACCATTCATTGATCCCGGATCATTGCCTCCCAATTTTCCATCCTCCGTCAGTTTATGTTGTTGTAGGGATTTGCTATATTTTTCTCACTTAAAGAATCTTTGCCAAAACCCCACCTTAAGATCTATTTAAACAGGAGGGGGAAAGATGAATAAGGTATTAAAGAATTGTTGATGTTCATTTAATTAATTAATGAACATATTTTAATTCACAACGACGGAGTTACGCAGTTGGTGAGTCATGCCATTAAATGTCTTGAAAAGTCATCGGTCCTTCCATCTCCACTCATCCGTTAGAGAAAAAGAAAATAAAATAACAATTACATGTTATTTTAATTTTATTTAAAAAGTCCAAAAACTTATCTTTTTTCCTGACCTACTATAGTTTAAGTGAAGCATCCCTTAAGTGAATCCCGATGTTGCAGATTCAATGGTGCCCTCATATTTCAATTCAATGAAATGGTTTCAAATTTAGAAAACATTCCATGCACGTTTACCGAATGTACCAAAAAAAGTTCAGAATTTTATTCCAGGAACACCGGGCCATGGAATAATGTTCCATTAAATTTTAAAGGATCGTATTAATCCCAAATAATTTAAAAAAATCATTGAATTTTCCAGGTTATTAAATTTTCATGGTAATAGAACATTTTGGGTAAATCCATTTTTCTAATGTAGATATTTGTCATGGATGTAGTCATACATGTACATGCTACATTGTATGGATACATTTTCAGAAAATACAAGTACCTTGCCATTGAGGGGTCCAATGGGGTGTTTCACAGTTAGTGAATGGTTTTGAAAACCGAAATACAAAACTATATATGTGGGTTGGCTATATACTGTGAAAATTTCAATATTAGTTTATAGTTTTCAGAATCATGTGGCCAAACAGTGTGGCTACCCATAACATCATTAATTGGTGTATTTTTCTATAATTTTCCCTCATTTTCAGGAAACTCCATGTTCTTTCATTACATCTAGTGCACATGTGCTAAGGATAATAACAATCACATTCGCCTCCTCCAAATAATTGAGTATATGTTGGTTCATTGTGATTATTTGGGGATTTAGCTAAGTTATTCTCCTCATATGACTTCCCTTCCATTTTTTCTACATAACTCTAGGTTTTTAGTTGTCTATATTAGGTATAATTCAATATTCCACTAGATCAAAGAGTAATATTATTTTTCTCAAGGGGATTTGGGTCGTCCAATGTATTGGAGATCTGGAGATGAAATTCAAACGTAAGTAAATGGTGATTCTTTGATCTATTTTTTAGTGTAAATTCTCATATGTTTTCCCTAATTGATAGATTTAATTATTATTTTAGTAGTATATCTTCTTAGTTATTTTTATAAAAAATATCATTGGAGTCTGTTATGGATGACATGTGGTGGATAAAATAAGTTTCAATAAGATTTTTGAAACTGATGAGTTTTCTAGATGTATGTCAGGTTTGTGTATAATGCATTAACTCTGTATTATTCTCATAATTTATTAAAATCAATTTTTTGGCGTGATTATATAGATTTGGTGGTATATATATAATCATCTTCATATTGGGATGTTTTTATGAGGGCTGGATGGTCCCTGAAATTGCCACTAGACTTTGGAAATGTTTTATAATGATTCGTTTATGAGTTATGGTGTCTATGATGTTTACCCACTGTCTTTTTATGTTATATATGCAAGTGTGTAGAAAAATCATTTAATCCTATTTGTGGTTTGTTTTCTTCAATGGCTTATATAATTTTTTTTGTAGAATTTGAAACCACAGGTCTTCCACATAACACATCAGATCGATTGGTATTTATAAGATCAAATCCCCAACCACCAATTGGGTGCACTATTTCATTAAAGTGGTAAATTGGAGATTTAATGGATAGTATAGTTGGGTTGCGATCTTAACCTAACTAGGATAATTAGTTTTCTTGATATCATAGTTAATGGGATAATGGATTTAAAATTGAAATAAATTCTTTCTGACATATAAGAGGGTAAAATTGTATGTTTTCACGTGTTAAGATTTGATGAATATTCATATAAGGACATATACATTATTTTTACATTCACACTGGTCTTTAACCGGGTTTTTGGTATCAATTTGGTATATAAAGGTGATGAAATGGTTCTTATTTTAAAATGTGTGTTTCCCTCTATTTATTTTATAATGAACTATTTATGAATGATTTGAAAAAAAAATTTAGTATGGGTGTTTGGTTTCGCTTTTTTTTAAATAACTTGATGGATCTTTTATTGTTTTTGATAAAAGAGAATGATTTACCCTTCTTTTCATGTTAATGTTTCCTAGGCACTATAGTGATTTAAAATTTATTTATAATGTATAAATTGTGGTTTTTGAAATATTATGTATGGTCAACATGTTGAAGTTTAGTATTTTAGAAATGATGAAATGGTTTAGGTGTCAGAATTATACTCTAGGAACTTCTAGTAAACTATATTGGTTAGGTAACAAAGTAATACAAATAGAATAAGTAGTATATGTGTTAGAATGAGGCTACATGATATGATACTATGCCTTATTGTTGACATTACTTGCTGATGCTCTGAGCATGCGAGTATAATATATGGAATGGATAATGTACTGACACTCTAAATCCTTGGTTTAGGTGTTGGAATGATGCTATAAGAACTTTTTGGTTTATAATTAGTTGTTGGAATGATTATCTGTGTTCTATTTATATAATGTATGATTGTAATTTTTGAAATGATCGAGCATGATAATAGATATTGTTTTAGGATGTTAGATGAGGTTTGGATCAATGATGTAGTAGATACATTTTCTGGGGTTTATTGATTATTGTATATTATGTAGCTGGCTGAGTAGGTGGTCAGTTGTATGATGATTTGGATGTTCAGTCATCTATTAAATTTCATTTTTTTATCATTCATTTTTGTATTTTTTAGCTTCATCTATGAGTAATTTTTAAATGTTGATGTCAATTTTTTCATTCATTGTAATATAATCTGTAAGATGATTGATTATTTATTATTTTTTCTCATTTTGATATGGGGGTATATTTCCCTCACAATATCTTCATAGACCCTAATTTCTAGTATATAGCCTCTTGCATATGATGATTCCTAGATGAGGCCATGTAGTAAACCATTTTGGGGATCCAATTGAGTGAAATATCATCGATATTGTTACAAAGTAGTTTCAGATAAATTATTTTATTATTTTTTAAAATTAAATAATTTTTAGGTAGTATATATTGGAATATATCATTGCCTATGATGGATTTCCTACTAGTGAATCAAAAACTCTTATCCAAATAATATGTCTAGGTTATCTATGTTGGGATTATTATTCTGGTTTGTGATTTCATGGTTGTATTTTTTTTTCCTCTAGAGATACACATGGGGTATGTAATTTATGATTTATGATGGTTTTATGAATCCTATTCCACTGGAAAGATTCCAATGATTTGGATTTTACAATTGGAATATTTTTTAAAGATGTGTCTTATGCATCATGGTAGGAATTTAGGATCCACAAGTTATAGACATTCAAGTGAGTGACTTTGCTGATGACAGAGGATCAATTGTTTATAGTGTTAATAATTTCTCATATAGAAATCTCTCATATCGATACTTATTCTCACTGTACACATTTGGGCAGACTTGTGTAAGGATGTTACATCAAAAATGGGTCGAGATACCCTAGGAGGGGGTGAATTAGGGTATGTATATTTTTTTTAAATGTCATCATGCCCCACTGGATCTCATCCTCTTTATTACGAGGGTCACTTATTATTATCTTTAATGTTATTTTTTGATCATATTCCATAATGTTTTACTTGGTTCACCCTCACTCACCTATATCCAAGGAGCATACAATAATAATGTTCATATTGTATGAAATTCACAAATACTCGCTTCTAGTAATTATGTTCCAGATATATCACATCTATGACTAGGCTCACTGAGCATAAAATATTTAGAGCCTTCCCCCTATATTAACATGGGTCTCTCTCTATGACACTATTATTGGATAGATAATGGTGGAAAGGATCATGGTCTTCCTCTACCATAGCTCACTACTCTTGGAAGGGATCCACACAGAGCTTATGGACTTGCAGGTCTACTAATTTTGATGATTTGTTCATACACAATAGTAGATAGACTCACAATTTAACTACCAACTTCATCCACTGATGAATATATCGTTTCTATATTTGTACATGGAAAATTCAAACATTCATGCAGCCTTATACTAACTTGTGCACAATGTTAGGCATGGTGCATAAGTGTCACCTTTTTCATAGAAACCCAACTTGCATGATACTCTATACATTCAAACAAATCTATAATAAATATATAATCCCTTCTATCTACACAAATCCATTATACCGAGAAACCATAGAGCAACACTCTTCTTGACATGAAACATCTATGTTCACTCCCTACTTGTGTGACCCTCTCTACTTGTGCAACCAGATCTCTAATTTTCACTATGTTTTGACCCCCATAATGAATGAGGTGGGTTGCCACATATTTATAGCCCTTTTTTGACCTAGTATGTTGCTCAATCAACTTTTCCCAGAGAATTGAAGTCCATTATCCCATGACTCATTCTCTCAAACACACCTTGTGTGGAAAATCAATAACATGCACATCTTTATATCATTTTTGATATTTTGATGTACTGATATTGAAAAATATCTACTACACAACATTCAAAAACTTAAAAAATTTTGTGTTCAAATTCCTTTTCCAAAAACACTTTTATAAATTCTATAATATTTGGACCCAAAAAATATAAAAACACTAGGAAATAGTGCCACCTTGAAAATGATTTTTTCATTCCACCTTGAGAGCATCCAGTCCTTTGCCTCAATTCTATATCACCATTTCATGTAAAATATTTCTCAGGAACTCCCCAAGTGATCAATAAAACCTTCTTCGAAATCAAACAATCAAATAAAAAAACCTCAATGTTTCCTTTGGGGTTTTTTTCCAAATAATCTCCCCCTTTGGGTTTGTTGAAAATTCTTCACACATTGATACCTCATGGAAACTTCTTCTATATTATACCTCCATTTTATTCTTGTGATTCTGTTAATGATAAAAAATAATATGTACAAAAAATCTAGACCCACATGGTCAATTCTCAAAATGAGATTAAATAGTATAATACAACGTTCATCAATGAATACCAACGTTATAAAGACTTCTCAATAGATATCATCACAAACTACATATATCGTGATATGGGTCCTTTGATTGGTCACTTTTATATTAGCTAAATTTAAAACTCATCCTACAAAACCACACAGGTTCCTGTGCTTTGGAACACTTAAGGATGTAAAAGCTGAGCTTCAATAGACAAGACCATGAGTTTTTTCCTTTAACACTGAATTATCATTGTTTCATAGAAAAATTTCCTAGTTTGTAAAAAATCCTAAAATTTATAAAATGTTGACACACACCCTATGTCATAGATTACCCATTTATATCAACTTCACCTATCTCATTTCTCCACCTAACAGGTTATCATCATATCTTGACTATGTAATTTTCTACCCTCATAGCCACAATCCATCCCTCTTCATCAACGAACCTGAAGGTCACTTAAACAATGAAAATGAAGGTCACTTCATTGTGGTGTGTAAAAGTGTAAATAAAACATATTATTACATTGTGGAAAAACACTCCATATCTCTTGGAGAGGGGGAGTCTTACATCCACACATTTTCATGTGTTGTATTTTTCTAGACTTCTAGAGTCAATGGATGCCCCTCAAACACTTCTTTGGGTACAACCATCATCAGAATTTATGAAACAAGTAGATCTATAGAAACATAATCCTACTTCATAAGTTCTAACTCAAACTTCTCCTTCATAAAATGAATCTTCATTTCAATTTTCTATTTTCCTTGAGTGATGGACTATGTTTGTTCTCAGATTTATTTCATTGGAATTATTGTAATGGATTCTGATCGAAGAATTCACTTCAACTCCCATATCATCAATCTTATGCTCTATACACAATAGTTGTGGAAAAGGTTGAGTAGAGAAAATTTGTTAAACTTATGTGGTTATCAATGAAATGAAATCTTTTTTATTTCATATACAATAAATACACATTCCACCATAATAAAATTCACCACATGACATAAACATTCTTTCATCTACTGATCCATCCCAAAATGCATTTGTATATGCCAATAACTCTGGTTGAGATTTGAGATTTTACATCGAACTGAAATACACCTTTCCCTTGTTATACAAAAGTATTCTCTTCACTAAAATAATGTGGTATTCTAAGGTATTTCATTTATACCACTCTTCTTGACAAGAGAAAAAAATAATATCTCATCATGTCATTGTCATGTAGAATATGCTTCCAATGATCTGCATGTATTTAGTGTCACTTACTATATTTCCTTCATCATCCACTAATATTTTCATCTAGGAAACCACTAGAGTCATCATATAATTATAATTATCCATTCCCAATCTTCTTAAAACCACATTTCCATATTTATATTCAAAAATTAATTTTTCATTCCTTCCTTTTGTAACATATAAACCGTAAAAAAATTAGTTCACTAATCATTGACATTTTGAACTCATTTTACATGAATTTAGAAAACACTCTACACTATGCTTTTTTTGATTCACCGAATATTATCTCATCAATGTATACCAGCACCACCATCCTTTAATTACTATAATTGTTCACATATAGATTTTAATAAACACTAACACACTAGAAAGTAAGCTTTATCATAAAATAATCTAGCCTTGAATTCTAAGATCTTGTTGCTTTCTTGAAACCAGATAAATACTTATTAAACGAACAAAATTTGTTCTCATTTTCATGAATTAGAAAACCATAAGGATTCTCAATAGAAACTCTTTCTTGAACCCCATTTAGAAAAGATTACATGACATCCATCTATAAAAAATGAACTTTTGTTTCACTTAAATGACTAAGAATAAAAGTATTCTCTCCAGGTGTGTACCAGGTGAAATGTTTCATCAATATCAATTCCTACTACCTTGGAGTAACCTTTTCACACTAGTTCTTCTTTTTTTTGAATCACTACTCCATATTAATTAATCTTATTGTGATGTAACAAGTTAGTCTCAATTTAATTCTTATCTTTTGGACATGAAACAATCTCTAACTTCTCTTTCTTCTCAATCTAGACATGCTCTTCATTAACAGACTCAACCTAGATACCATTCTATATGCTTCATCAAAACATTATGATCTAATTTGATATGAATCATTTTTGATGTAATGACTAAATTATTCTTGCTTGAACATGATCTACATGATCAACAATGATGTTTTTCCTATAAGTTTCAACACAAATTTTTTGTTTTCAGGTAGATGTTTATTTAAATTCTTCATGGTTGCCAACGATATCTTCATATAAATCATTATTTTTCACTTTAACTCCACCTGAGTTTCTTACCTTTTTATTACTATCATTGGAAAAAAAATTCAATGTGTTGCAAATGATTCAGATCATTCTCCACTATAGTGACATCATTGCATTCAATTACATTCTAAAAATCTTGTTGAAAAATTTACATCAATCTCTCATAGCTTCTTATTATTCTGGAATTTTTCATCTAATAAAAAATTGTTTGAAAAAAAATAAATACTCATGAAATAGTGTTTCATTCCTTCTCCCTCAATTGGCCTTCTTGAAGGAAGATAACATAAAACTTCATCTTTATATTCCCTTGATGTCTTTAATCTAATTATGAGATTTAATGTTCGCACTATGATATGAAACTCTTCATGTTGTTTTTCCTACTATGTAGACCAATAATCATTGTTCTTCTCATGATACATTTATTATCATGTGTCTCTTTTGAATGATCCATAAATATAACATCTGAGCCTAATGAGTCAGAATTTGATGTAAGAGATAAGGGATAAATTTAATAACACAATCCCAATATATTGCACTCAATTAATTCTATCCACAATCCATTAACTCATTTCAATGATTTACATTAGATTAACTCTTCCTCTCCGGTGTCTAATATGAATTAGTTAAAATTCTGGAGCACACCACATCACCATTTTTCATTTTTTATACCAATTCCCCTTTAATTATATCTCCCCTAGAAATTGAAAATCTTTCACATCATTTAAGAGCATTTATATGAATTGGGAGAGGGGTCCAACTAGAATCCTTGAGAAGAGGACTGTAGTCAATCCAGACTGGTCAACACATTGAAAAATTTGTGCAAAGAACTGTACTTTTTTGGTCCTATTCAAACCACCCAACCAACTTCATCTATTTTATCCATTTGACTAATCATTCATTACCCAAATTATGTTTCTTCTTTGTATGTGGGTTTTATTGGTTTTTACTTTTTTAGTAATTTTGGGTTTTACTATACTGGAACCAATTTCATTCATTAATGATCCACCAAAATAAAATTATTTAAAGACTCTTTCACTGAAGGGAAATCTCTCATATACTATTCTGCTTTATATTCTTCTCCCATTGGAGGTCTCTCTTTATTGCCTTCAATTCTCACTAGGTAGAACAACATGAGATTTTATCAAGGAACTCTTTATTTGTTTGTATTTTATCAATCATGTTATTCATGAATCCCTTTCTTGTTTGGATTGATTCATCCATTGAATTTACATTCTTATTAATCCCAACTAGAGAATACCATCTCTTCTTCTTTTTTGTTTTTTCACATTAATTCCAAAAGAGTATTTGTTAGTATAATATATTTAGTGATTGATACACTATTTATTGAGCTCCTTGTGATTCCCCTAATGTTTTAAACCTATTTTTTAGCTTATCTTGTTTTCTTCCAACATAGTCCTTTTAAATATACACTATCAAGGTTGTGATCTCTTTCTAGGTTAATTTTTGTTCCCTTCATTCTTATTTCTATGATGTCTTTTCTAATTCCCATGATTAAAACATATAGAACATCTGTCATTAAGGGAATACCTTGATTAATCCTTTATCAGATGATATTTTGATGAAGCAATAGTTATTCTATTGACATTGTTCCTCTGGGATACTTGACACATAATATTATTGTGTCCTAATCTTCCTAAATGGTAGAATTTTATGGATACTTTCTTCTAAGATACTCTTCTTTTAGAGTTATCAAGATTCCTCTTCTTATTATCATATTTAGAAACACTTCTTCTTACACAAAATGAAATGTATTCTAAATCCTCTTAACAAAATATTGATGTATGACCATGTATACCATAGAAATAGCACATGAAATACTTAGTTCATGTAGAACCATTTTTAGTTCTGTTTCCAATAACTATATGATTTTTCTTATTTCATGTACTATTCACAAATCTCATCAGGTCATGTAAGGGAGAGGATTGATCGTATCCAATAATGGTTTATCCAAAACTATATGGGCATTGATATGAGAAAATATGTTCTTTTTTATCCTTTGAAATTCCATATATTCTTTTCATTTAATCATCATCTATCAAAGGATAATCAAGTAGTAAGTGTAGTGAATCCTTAAATTTAGGCTTTCCATAGGCACTAGATTTCCCCAATTCTTTTCTTGACTTGCTCATCTTCTCCTAGATGTTAAACATTCTTGTTAAAAGATTAAATTTCAGTATAATGCTCTCTTATGAGATTCTTAAGAAAAGTTATATCAACATCCAATTCTCATGATATCTTATCTATATTGTCATATTTCTCCTTAATTTTATAATAATTTATATAAATAGAGTCACTGCAGCATGCATTCTCTACCAATATCCTTTGGTTCTTATAAACCAGTTTAGATTTTTATGAATCAAGACCATCATTTCTCGCTTCCGGATACTAAATGATTTTAGAGTTCAAACTCTTTAACATGTTATCATATTCGATTATTTCTACTATTGAAGAAAAAAATTCATTTCATTATATTGGGAATCATTATTCTACTTTAACTCATTAGCCACATCGTTATGCATTTTATTTAATCCACTGATCATATTGACCTATTTTTATTTGGAAAAAAGTGGATATCTTTAAATTTATTTTTTCATCCATTTTTCAATTCAAATAATGGTTTCATGAAAAAATTCCACTTCTGGCCTTCTTGTAAATTATTATTCATTGTAGTACTGTAATTAACGTAGTGAATACTATCATTTTATGATTCATTCATACCATTATATATTATAATTTTTGATTCAATAAACTGAATCACACTTTTTCTTTAGAAACTTCAACATTGAGGAATACCACCTGACTTTTTATTCTTCTTTTATGTTCTTCCCTTTTCCATGGCACTCAAATATAAAAGCATACATAATCATTAACAGAAAAAATTGGCTAAACCAAGTCTGGTCAAGAAAATATGACAAAACAAACCTACTCATTAATACTGATTTTTGGTCTAAAAGTGCCCTCGATTTTTTGAGAGTGGGTGAATCACAGTTTGGATGTTCATTTAAAACCACTTCCTGTCCCACTAGATCTTGACCTCTTTATTACAAGTGTAACTTATTATTCTTGGTAATGTTAATGTTCATCATTTCATTTATAGTTTTATATTATGATAATTCTTTGAATGTAATGTAATAAAGAATGATCTTGTAAATACACTAGTATAAATATGTGTTTCAACATCAAATTAATATCTTAGTATTTTTATAAACCGACGCTAATAGTTTGTGAATGAAATTTTTGGTTTCGGTTTTACTAAAAATGGGTTCCGAAAATTTCTATTATTGGATTTTGCAGCGATTTTACTAAAAAAACACCAAAAACTAGAATGTGATGATTTTTGTGTGTCAGTTTATATAAAAACAGAAGCCTAAAATAAAAAAATGGTTCTCCGTACACGTTTTAAGGAAAATCGACACCATAGGTATAATTTTCAGAGATAGTTTTAAAAAAACCAATTCCGAAAAAAAAAACCTGATACATTCAGTGATGGTTTTTTCCAAAATTGATGCTGACACTAAAAAATATATATTATGGGCATCGTTTTTTTAAAAAACCCAATGCATAATTTTTTTTTTCTGTCAGTTTTCGTAAAAACCGATGCCAAAATTCATTAAAAAAATATCGAGATCGGGAAACCCTCATCTTCTTTGTTCTTCGAAATCAACACCCGAGGAAGCTTCTCTTGACTCTTGAAAATTTCTATGCCTTGTTGGTGATCTATAATGGCAATAATTGACTATTATATTCCATTTTCATGGTCTGCGGTCTGTGTTCTTCATTATATTTTCTTCTTTGATAGTCTACGGATTATTTGTTCTTCCAAAAGCTATTTTGAGAAACTTTCAACCATGGTTTGATTTTAGTTTATTTTATATCTTTATTTTTCATTGTTACATTCAATTTTTTTCTAGATATTGTAGTTCCTAATTTTAAAATGAATTATATACAGAAATTTTTGGATTGGGAATCTATTTTCTTGTTAAACACTAATTTTTTTATGTTTTATTAAATTTCAATGATAAATTATTTATAATTTAAATTTGTTTTTTATTTTCTTAAATTATTATATTATAGTTTATTTTTAATGTGTTGGAACATGGTTAATAGTCATCCATAATATTGATTAGTCAATGTTCATGATATGGATTGGAGTTGGGTGATTTTAGGTTCTGAATTTTTATCTGTCATTATTTTTATCTAACATTAGGTGAATTTATGTTATTAATTTTTATCTAACATTATGTATAAATGAATTAGTAAATTTTCATGACTAAATTATAAAAAAAACCAATTACATTATTTTTATCTGACATTATTCTATTTGAAATTCAGTATAAATGTATTGGTCTATTTTCTTGACTAATTCATTTAGTCAATGAGTTGATTTTTTTTATCTGACATTATTTTAATCTTGACCAATTTAATAAATAATGTTATGAAATTTTTTTTTGAAACATTATGAGTCCTCATAGATCTAAGGAAATACACTTAAGAGGGGTGGGGGCTTGAATCAGTTCTAACTAAATTATACAAAAAACTAATTGAATTATTTTTAATTTTCTCTACTACTTTGGTTCATTGAAACTCTTTGGTCAGTTAGAACATAAATAGATATTTTTATCTTTTAACCAAAAATCCACAATCACATGAAATATAAAATATAAATAGAAAATCTAAATGTGATATTTTTACATGCATTTGACAAGATTTAGAAAACAGGCTCCCTATCCTTTTCAACACCAATTGAGCGATATATTCTCTGCTATAATATATTAATAATTTATAATGGGTATCCAAGGATTATCTTGACTCTGGATATTATATAATTTAAAATAAGATACATAATATTACCCATGAAAACATAGTATAACATCCCACAATGCCACTGTATTATAAACCCACTGGTCCTTTCTCAAACTACATCTTATTGAAGTTTATCACCACTAATACGTAGGTTGTCACTATATCCAAATAATAGGCCTTATTTCTCACCACAACGTCTTTAAATTCCATTATATCTTTTAATAAATAAAAATATTTTAATTTAACTCTGATATTATAATTTTTTTCTAATTATTATGAATTAGTCTATAGAATTGTCCACTAATTTCATCAGTAGTGATCCTAACTAATAGAACTCAGATTGGCATCCTCTAAAATTTCATCATTTCATTCTTTGTGATTTCCAAACTATCAGCTCAATCAAACCAACTATTTATTCTTCATAAAAATTCATTGATCTTTTTCTTTCAATGTTTAATCAAATAATATATGTATATACTCATTTGAACATGCAATGGATCCACAAATAATAATTATTCCTCAAATTATTCTATTATTCTCTCACACAAATGTGTTGTGTGATATATCAAACTAATTATGTATTTAATTTCATCTACCAAAATTTTGGGATTTTTTAGGATTGATTTCACATATAATTCGATCACATACTCAACTTATTATTCCATATTTCTAATAATAACTAAATTTTTACTCTTTAAATTAATTCAATCTTCAATACGTTTGAAACATGAAAAATTAAAATAATGAAACAACTCTATAAAATAAACTAATAAATTTAATAATATTCATATTATAAATTAATTATAATATCAATATAACAAATGTTTATAATATAAATATAAAATTTTTACTATTTTTAAATATGCTTCACGTATGATTTTTCTATGTGATTATAATTAGTTTTTATTAAATGTTATTCAGTTTACAATTAATCTATAAATATATATATATATATATAAATGTTTTCATGTTTTAATATATTCACCAATTTTTTGGTATCAGATATTGAATTTATCTTAATTGGATACATTTATGAATAACCACTAATGAATACGTAAAAGGATTTGATGAATTCTTGTAATTTTTTAAATGACATCTTCAAAACATTGATTTGATTTTCTATCCATGTGTGTATTTTTTAAATATGAGAATATTAAACTCTATATAAATCAAGGAATATCTCATTTGTTATGGTTTTAGCCTTAATTATAAATTTTAGATATGGTAGGGTAAAAGAACATAAAATTCAACATCCAATGTGGATGAGAATATTCATAACGAGGTAGAGGATCATATTGAAGAATTAATTAATGACTTAGGTGTTGAAACGATCGAAAAAATAGCAATTGTTGAAAATTTTAGGGATATTCTGAGAAACCAGTATTCTCTAGTTGTATTAAATATATAGTATTACCAACAGTTTTGAGATTAGATAAAATTAAAGAAAAAATTGGGGGATTGATAAACGTTTCTCCAATATATTTGAGATTTTTAAATAGAAACTTCTAAAAGAAAATAGGCTTACAGATTCGAATTATGAGGTGAGAAATATATTATTCCCAATGGGATTGGGATATAAAAAGATACATTCTTGCCCCAATGATTTTGTACTATATCGGATAAAATGAATGTTTATCAAGTTGTCATACATGTGGGACATCGCGCTATAAGACAAAGAATTAAGTCAACTCAGATTCATTCATAAGTGATGTCATCTAACGACATAAAAAATAAATTTTATACTTTCTAATTATATCATCCAATATTTCTGTCATACAATTCTGATATTTCAAATTTGATTCATTTTTAGATGAAATAATCAAAACACTTGCAAAAGAAATTTGCACCTTCCATGAATTCCTTCTTTGAAGCATCTGTTTGCAAATTCAATTGATTCTTAAAGGTTAAGATGGAATTAATATGATCATATATCTAATTGTAACTTACATCACCCTTCCAATTCACTATAGTAGAAGATTATTGAAAAAAAATACTAATTTTGGAAGTGAAGTTATAAATATATGAATGGGATTGTGTACTGACGGAATGAATACATATCGAATCCTTAGAAGCCAACATAGTTCATGGCCTATTTTTCTGGTAGTTTACAACTTGCCCCCACATCATAATGAAATGAATATTTTTTGTTGAGCTTGAAAATTTCTAGACCAAAAAAACTGAGAAATGATATTGATGTGTATCATTCACCAATGATTGATGATTTAAAAATTCTATGGGAGGCAGATGTTTAAGTTTTCGATGCATACAAGATAGCATATTTTATTTTGCATGTTATGATAATGTTCACTATAAAACATTGTCCTGTATATAGAAACTTCTCTAGATATATTTTTAAGGGAGATAAATCATGCTCATTTTGTGAAGAAAATACTTTATATTATCAATTGCAGGATGGAAGAAAGAAAGTGTAAATGATAATTCGATGATTTTTGTGAATTTATTATCCTTATCGTAGATTGAAAAAAGAATTTAACTAATTACAAGAATACAACCTTCCCCATCAAACATTTCCAGAAGAGGAATATTATGACAAGGTGAAAGATATTGATTTGAAATTTGGAATTAAATGAATTTCTAGTCTTCAAAGAAATATTTGGAAGAAGAAGTCTTTTTTCTCAAACATCTTTATTGAATATTTTTAGAGATAAAACATAACATTGATTTTATGCATGTTGAGAAAAATATACATGACAGATTCATTAGAACTTTTTTAGACATAAAAGGAAAGAAATAATATGGATTGCATGGTTGATTGGACTTGATATTAATTAGAATATGTTTGGGTTTAGCTCCCACTGTGAAAGGAAATAGGACATATTGACCGTAGGCTTGTCAAACATTTAGCACGATTGAAAAGATGAATTTCTTTCAGTGACTCCATGGTATTAAAGTACCATGTGGTTTTTCATACAATGTGAATAATTTTGTGTCATTTATGGATTGTAAATTAATAGGTATGAAATCTCATGATTTCCATGTATTGATGCAACAACATTTACCCCTATCAGTTTATGGTATATTGTTGACAGCTGTCATAAAGACTATCATCATGCTATAAATTATTTCGTATCCCATTGTAGAAAATTCATTGGTCCTAATTAGTTATATGTGTTGGAGAATGATGTAACTCTTATTATTTACCAACATGAAATGTATTTCCCACCAACATTTTTTAATATAATGGTTTATCCACTAATTCATTGGGTGGGTGAGATAAGAATATATGGGCCTATTTATTTAAGATGGGTGTATCCTTTCGAAAGATATATGAAAATTTAGAAGGGATATGTTAAAAATACATATTGACCAAAGGACTATATTGTTCAAAAACATGTACCAGAAGAGGCGATTGAGTTCTTTATTGATTTTTTGTATGAGGTGGAGTATGTTGTTCTCCCTATATCTCGACATATGATATTTGATAGTGATGGTAGGGGGTTTGAGGCTTAATAGTAAAGTTCATTCCACGTGATAAAGTGGTGTAGGAACATCAATACATTTTGAACAACATAGATGTGGTTTAATCATACATGTCCTCACATATTGCAGAATTAAAGTTGCGATATCATAAAAGAAATGAAAAGTATTTAATGATTAAGAAAAAGAAGATATTAGTTTCATGGTTTAAAGAGAAAGTCACCACATATATATATACATCTGTAACATTAAAGTGGTTAGTATGAGGATCATATCTTAATGTGATCACATGATTTGGTTTTGATATCAATGGCTACATGTTTTACCCAAAAAAGATGGACAAAAAGAGTAGAGTTCAGAATAGTGGTCTGATGGTTTTTGCTAAAATAGTTAATTTTTCTAGTAACAAAGATAAAAATCCAATTTATTCATAAACACCATATTTTTGAGTTCTAGAAGACATATTTAAAATTGATTATATTTAATTTTTTGTAACTATTTTTAAGTGTAATTTTCTTGATAGTAATAGTGGTGTGAAACATGATGTATATGGGTTTAAATTGGTTTATTGGAAAAGATTTAATTTCAATGAGGAACCATTTAACATGGTGACTCATGAAAATAAAGTATTTTATGTCATTGATCTATAAAATGATCAGTTGTGAGTATTTTTTTATAAGAAAAATATACCATTTGGATGAAGAGGATGATGCGGATGATGTTATTGATTTATATAAGCCTTATTCTTCTACTAAACAATTTTTGGATAATTACAATGAGTATAAGACAAACAAAGTGAATGAAGTTCATAATGATCTTGTGGAAGGTATGTGGGGAAACACTAAATTATTAACCTAATTTTTTGGGTAAATGTTTATATTTTATTATTTTTTTTGAAACATACAAATGCATTCCTTATTTTCTACATACTTATTTTCTCTTCCCTATTTCTAAATATTCATTTCTCTAATGATATATAGGTACAAAAAATATCATTACACTTTCTAGTAGAAGTGTCAGATACATATAGAGTGGAGAATTTACTGAGGTATATCTATTTTTACATTTTATTAAATATTAAGAAAAATATATATTTAATGAAATAAAAAAAATTATTTACGTAAAAAAAATTCAGGACTAAATATGTGTCCTCAGCAGAGGAGAATTCTACTATTACTAATAAAAATCAAGTTCTCATGTTGGTAAATGTGGTATTACATGTTTACCCAAACTATCTCTTTATTTTGATGATGATATAGTACACATCTGTTTTGATGATGATAATAATTCAATTGGGCCAAATGAAGTTCAGTTTTTTTGTTATATAGTGATGAATAGCCATTTCAGGATTAGTATTTTATATCCTGATTGAATGTCAGTGGACAATATGGAGAAGAAACATTTTTGAGAGGATGTGATGATAAAATATATTAACTGATTTCTTTTATCTCATTTTTTGAATATTATAATTTTTAAAAGACATATTTAATTTATTCAATTACATATGAGATTCAATTTTGAGGAAACCAATTAAATTATGAAAAGACAGATCTATTTAGTGGTGGTTCGATGGAGAGATTTTAAAACAAAACTGAAAATAAATTATATTTTTGGAAAGAGTAGGTTTGAAAACCCATTTCTCAAGTATCCTTATATAAATAAAGATACATAGAAGTGATTTTTTGAAATTATTAGTGAAGAAAAATTTAGGTATGATAATTTTTTTATATTGTAAAATTTATCATATATTTTTTTTTACATAGTAGTTTATTTTTATACAATAGGCCTCCAAAAGTTCTCATCAAGAGATCCAGTTGAGAAATGTATATCCTCATAATTTATCACGTGGACGGTACTCGTATTTAGAGAAAAAAATTATTGATGAAAAATTAAAAGCATTAATAGATTGATCTTGGAGTGGTTCAGAAGAGGACCATTTGGGTCCTCCATCTCTTCACACTTTCCATGAAAATGGAAATGAGCAAGAAGAAGGAAAAATGAAAATTATCTTATGGAGGAATATAAGAATGTAATAGATAAAATTTTAAGTAAATATTATTTATTTTTTATCAATTTTGCTATTTTAAAAATTATAAACACTAATATAACATTTTTATTTTTCATTTCAAGATGAACTTTCGGAGAAGAAGAAATAGGGATATTTTAACCCCAAGGGTTGGATGGACATCCAAGACACTGATTTGGGAAATGTAGAACACCCCGACTGTATTGGACGATATCAGGTGGGTGTTAGTATTCTGAATGTTTTTGGTAAGACTAAGAAATCAAGAGAACCAGAAATAAAATCCCTAAATATAGAGATGAAAGATATGAAACAGTCTATCGGTGATCAAATTCAAGCAGTATTATTGAAGGATTTTTTAGAACACAAGGATAGACATCCACTATCTATCCAGCCTTCCCAGTTCTATTATTTATTTGTCATTAATTTTTCTATTTTATAAAGTATAAACAATAATATAACATTTTCATTTTTCAGCCTTCCTAGCCTAATCACATGGAATACCCTGCCCCATCTACCTACCATGCCCCATATGAGCATCCTTTCTAGGTATATTATTTTTTTATCCCAAATTTTTCTATTTTATAAATTATAAACACTAACATAACATTTTTATTTTTCAGCCTTCCAAGTCTACTAACCCATACTACCCTACCCCGTCTGCCTACCCAGCCCCGTATGAGAAGACTTCCCAGTTATATAATTTATTTGTCATCAATTTCTATATTTTATAAATTATAAACACTAATATAACTTTTTCATTTGTAATCCTTCCAAGCCTACACACCCAGACTACCCTGCTTCATCTACCTACCCCACCCCGTATGAACAGCCTTCCCAGGTATAATATTTATTTGTCATCAATTTATCTTTTTTATAAATTATAAACACTAATATAATTTTTTCTTTTCTCATCCTATCCATCCTTCTAACCTAGACTACACTTCCCCATATTCTTACTTTGATTCTCCACCACCTCACTCAGACTAAAATGTATATTATGAGTTATTTTTGGGAGATTATCAAATACATATTTTTGAATTATGACTCATTCATTTTTATAGGGGATTATATATATCACCAGCCAATAAATATGGGTCAGGATAGAGTATATGTACTAAATATTATAGATAATAATTTTCTACTACAATTTCTAACCATAGAGATCACAAGAGTTTGGGATTGTGTCTTTCATTTTCTATTTAGGCCAACTGGATTTCTTCGTTATATTTCATATGAGGTATGAATTTTCTTAAAAATAAATTATAAATGATTTAAAATTAATTATATTGTTTTCTTAAATTTAATGGATATAGTATTAACTAAAAGAAAAAGAATCTGCACAAATGAAACAAAATGCTCAAGGACAATCGACTGTAGATACTTCAGATATTTCATAGAGGATACAATGATTATATCAGGCATGAAATTCATTGAATTCTATCTTTGAATTTCAGATGATGATTGATATATGTGCTAGATATTATCCACTAAGATTACTCAGATAATATATCATGCATCTAGTTGATTTTAAAGAGTTCGGTCTGAATGTGGTACAATTGATTACCATGTAAGTAAATAGATATTTGAATTTTTTTCTTTAATAAAACATGATTTTAAATTAACTAACTATATTTTCTTTTTTAAATTAGGTATCTACACATGCTTCTTCCATAAAATTAAATTACAAACATTTATGGTCTTATAGATCCAGAATTCATTTCCATATAAGTGCAACATGTGATGAATCGTGATATAGTTGCATATATGTGTTGGAGATTATCACATATGAAGATTCATTGGTGAATTATGCCACTTCTTGATAAGTAATAATAGAAACATAATTATGAACTAATGATCATTGTATTGTCATTAATTGTGATCTTTTTGTATTATAGGGGGTATTTGATGTAAGGCATATTATGACTAAGAGAATGCACCACATATTGGTTTTTCACATTATTAGGGAATGTTCATCAATGATTTTCCACCTTATTTGAAAGGTATATTTTTGTTTTTTAAAATATCATTATGTTTTATTCCGATTTTTTATATATGAATTATTAGTTCATATATATGAACATTTAGTTCATGGAAAAAATTTATCAAGGAATACAAATCAATAAAGACACCGAATAAAATCAAATATGTTCAAGTATTGGTAATTAGTTTTTATATTTGAAATTGTTTTTATTTTTTTATAAATAATAATTTTTATTAACAGTTTAATATTTATAACTGTATTGTCTTCGTCAAAAAGGACATATTGAATGGGGTTATTATATTCTAAGATTCATTTAATATATAATCATAGTTGGGGAAACTATTGAATTTGATAAGGTTAGTTATATTAATTTTTTTCTATTTTCTGCCATATTATTCTATTTTTTATCTCATATAATTCAATGTTATTGTAGCCATTCAATGATTCACGTTCTTATTCCCAATCTAATATGACTCAAATTCAATCAATTTTTTAAAACTTTTTGTTAAGTCTAGTTAGTATTTTAGGTATGTATGTTCTAATAACTATAAATAATATTACATATGGGTTACAAAAATAACTCTTTTGATATATGAGGTGTTTGAAGCTTTTAATAATCAAATGAATTCTTCAACAATAACCAACAATTAGATTTCAGTAAATTTTAGGTAAATTTATTTTAATTATACTTTATTTGGAATGTTTAATACTCTGAATTTTCTAAATTTGTTTGTTGCGACTTTCAGCATCAGTTTTTTTGTTTATGCTTGGTATATGAATGAATAAATAATCAATCAACAATGTGATGCGAAACTATGTACTACCCAGGATGAGATGAACCCATGTCATACTTTCTGCAACTCCATGCCAAAAGGAAAAAAAATACATTGGAAGTTGCCAGGAGAAATCCAAAAGTGAATTAAGCATATTTCATGGTATCCTAAAGACATTGACTATTGAGTAAGGCCACAGTGGTGATGAGTGAATATATACCTGATATCCACATGGAATCAATTTCATTCAGGGTACTTGGTATCCATAATGAATTTAATTTTATGTCTAGCCACGGGCCTATCATAGGTACATCATAGTCATCATCTCATGTAAGTTCAACCACACTGGTATAATCATATCATGATGGCCCACTTGTTCCAACTACCAAATAATGCTTCCTTTAGTATGGTAATACATTAAACAAGAAATATCATTAAAAGAATCATAATACATATCATCGTGAGATATATGTTGAAAAAATCATAAACATGTTATAATTATGTAACATTTCAAAAATTTACTTAAGAATTTTTTGTGCATAAAACATCAAATATGGTCTCATGGGAAACCCATGGACATTAGATACCATATCAGAAAACTTTTCTCAAGGCCACACACACACACACCACTCTACATAACAAAAAAATCATGGATACATACAAAACACATATATTTTGATATATTAAAAATCCACAATAGGTCACAATGAAAATTACTTGAAGGGAATTCACGTCATTTCCTCCAATGAATATGATCACCACAAGTGGTAAAATATTGATGAGGTATCCCAATAAACTTGTCTTTCATCATATCACTCAAGTAAAAATAAAATAGAAGATATTTATCTACTTTATCTTTGATTATTTTTAACAAATCGCATATTTTTATTAAATTGGAAACATGGTAATTTGGGTATTAAATCATAAAACCCCTAAAAATAATTCATATTATACATCTATTATAGGATGTTTTCATACACTCAGCCATCCTGGGGTATCAAAACACAAATAAAAGGAAACAAATCCCTAATTTCGAATGAGAAATGAAGTTCTTCCACTGAGAATATTAATTATTTATCTCATTATCAGCCTACTTTATCTGATCAGCCAATTTAGCATAGTTTACAATCAAACCTTAACATTTATCCTTAGCCACATGTGTCACATTGCCTACAATGACATATTCATCCAACATATGACACTAGAATAAATTGAGTTCTCTCAAGTGCCTACTAAATTTCATTTTGTTTTTTATAATATTTATTGGTGCATTCATCATTAATTAGAAAACATGTTAATTTTTCAGTGACTCAAATGTATTGTCTTTAATATAAAATAATTGATGGGCAGTGCAAGAACCAAAAATGTTGGAGTCGTGGGACTTTCAAAGGTCACAATCATTTCGAAATAAGACATTGATTGTAGGTACGTGTATTTTAGATCTACTTTTTAATAGAAATGAATAGATAATTTTTTGATTAATTATATAAAATTATATAAGATATTTTTTTAATCATAAATAATGTTTGATTATTGTATATTTTGTTTTTATAGGGATTATTATTTTATTTGGTATTGTAGTTTTCCTGATTTTTCTAAAAAATCAGCTTACAGAATCGGTTTTATCTAAAACTGACATCATAAACCCAGTACTAATTGATTTTATTCATCAGTTTATTTAATAAAACGATGTTGAAACCCTTAATAAAAATGATTTCTGGAATCAGTTTATTGAAAATCGACATCAAAAATTATTTTATTTATCTATCCTTTATAATGGTACGTTAAAAACAATTGTCAGAAAAAAAAAACTGACATTAATTTCTATTTTTTCACAAGTGATACTAATTTTTACATGGTCCAACCTCATTAGGCTACATCTATGGATCATAAAATGACAATGTACTGATTATACCAAACTCACTAAGGCCCAAAAATAATAATGATTTGGGTGCAATATCACCTCTATTCCGAGTATCACTTCATTTACAAGAATTAGGGTCAACTCAAATCATTCCCAAGGGTCACTCCCTATATCCCTTTATCTCTCCCACTGTCAGTGGAACAGATCGCCATCTTTTTCTTTCTTTTCTCACTACTCTTGGGAGGGATTAACACATAGTTTATTGACTTGAATATCTATTAATTATCATGAATTCCAAATCCTGAACTATAGATAGAATCTTTTTTGATGTTCTACTTTCATCCACAAATGAATACCAATTTACAATATATGTACTGGGAAACCTCAATCTTTCATGCAACATTAGGGAGACTTGTTCAAAAAAATTTATTAGCATGCAAGTGTTTGATTTATCATAGAAAAACTATGTGCGTGATACTCAATAATTTCATTCAACTCAATACATACATCCTAGTACTATCTAACCAGGAAACTGCCTTCAAATGCACAACCTTCAATAAACTCTCTTCTTTATGCAGAACTTCTTTGTTCACCCACTACTTGCATGACCAAAGCACTGATTTTTTCGATGTGTTGAGCTCCATAGTTAATGATTGGATATCATCCTACTTATAATAATTTCTATAACCTTGTTCATGGATCTAACTACTTTTCCTAAAGCACAAAATTACATTTTCACAGGTCTATTTCTTGCAAATGCACCTTGCAAAAAATCGATAACATGAATTCCTTATTTTCCTTTCCCATATTTTGATGTAATTATCTGGAAAAATTAATGATGTTGAACATTCTAAACATTTTTAACAGCTGTGTGCAACTTTTTTTTTCCAAAACCACTTTTCTCCATTCTCCAATTTTTGGACATAGTTGTTTTTAAAATACTAGGAAACAACACCACCTTGAATATGATATTTTTGTACTACCTATAGAGAATCTATTCCATTTTCAATATTATTTTCCAACATATTGTGTCAAAAATATCTTTAGAACTCCACAAATAACCAAAGAAACCATCTCTATCAACAAACACAATCAACTAAAAAATGCATCAATATTACCTTGAGGGTTTTTTGACCAAAAATGGATCTATTTTTTATTACAGATTTTGTATACTTATAGTTATTTATGAAATGATGAGGATGTTGATGTAGTCATCAGGAATAGTAGGTGAAGTGAAATTAGATGGTTATCATGGTATATATATAAGAATTTAGAATATTATAGGTGGTTTTTTGCAAGATTGGTTGTGTATCCAGGTCTTCCAGTGAGTATTCTGATGTGCATATTATTGAATAGGATGGTTTCCATAGTTGTGGGTGATTGGTTTTTCTTTTTATGTCTTTCATATATGAGAAACTATATTGAATATTTTTTAATGTTTATTTTGTGTGGTATTATGGTCGATGCATGATAAATTTCATGTGGTTTGTGGAATTCTTCAAGATGGAATTGACCTGTGTTTTTATAACTAGTGATTTGATGAGAGACCTTAGAGATGTGGCTAAACAAAAAACCTTCTTAACATTATTATACTTTAGGGATATAATTTCATTTGGATTTAGAGGTTCACATTTGAGAGGGGTCAGTCGATTTTTGTGTGCCTTTGGGTGAATAAGGTACATGATGAGCTTTTGTTACTTTTGACAATGAGAGAAAATGTGTGGAACCCTATATAATTTATTTGTATGTTCAAAATATTTTTTTAGATATACCGCTTGTGTTATTGTGATTCACTCTTTTGGTTGGTTCCAAGAAGGGTGGGATCATTCACATTCCAGGCCCGTGTAATACCTTTGTATGTTGTATTTTCCTAATTTTTATGACCTGGACCTATGGCACAGAAGGTTCATAGTGGAATAGCGTTTCAGGTATGCAATTTTACTTGGTTATTATTTTTATATATGGCGTGTACTTGGAACATTTGAGTATGGGAAATATGGTTATTCTTGTAAATAAAGAAATATATAAATAAGGTTTTGGAAAAAGGAGAAATGGTATGTTTAGTTTCCATGAGATGAAAATCTATTAGAGTGTTGATGTTTTAGTTATAGTAATGGTTTCTGAGGGAATGACTAGTTATGTGAGTGGCATAGTAATATATTAAAACATCTTCATGAATGGTGTCAGTGAATATATGATTTTATGGGAAATTTTGGATGATGATCATATTGTAAATGGTTCAGGACATAATTTTGGGCTTGTCGAATTTTATTTGGATTTGGAAAAGAACTAATAGAGCTCATATTTTAGTGATACTAGCCTGTAGGACTAGAATTAATATAGGATAAAGGCTAGTGAGGTGAGTTTTCAAGAGATGTCACTCTCTAGATTCACAAATAGGTTCTATAGTTGGGTTACATAGGAGTGAGTAATGGTTAATTATTAAGGGGATCTTAGAGAAATGAGAGACAATAATGTGATATTTTGTTTTGTCTTATATAGTGGGTGTTACATATGTTGTGATATTATTTCATGAATTTAGAAGATATCTATATGTTGTGTGATAACCGATGTTGTATGATGAGATTCTAGTGTGTTGGGATTCCTAGGGATTTTTAATATATTAGAAATCTTCATGTAGTAGGAGATGAAATTGTACATGGATGGGTTTGTAGTGGTATTAATATATTACATATTCTCATAATCATAGTCTAGATATGATCATACAGAATTTAATGAAATCATACATAGTAAAGTGATATATAATATAAAATACTACATGCTATTGAAATTACTTTTTTCATTTTAATCATGGCCACCAAATGGTGGTTCTCATGGACCTGTGTAATGTGTGGGATGTAGAAACTTTTATATGAAAAATTCATACATATTGTGGCTGAGTGAATGTTGGTATTTTTTTCTCTAATGAGAGAGATACTTCCACATAAATATTATAATATTAATGGATATTAAATAATAGGTAATGGAAATGATGTTTCTTAAGCAAGGTTGTTCCATCAAATGTCATATGGTGGGGAGTTATGTTACAGTCAATGATGTGATTTCTTCATGCTAGAATGGTCACAAGTGTGTAAAAATTACAATGGATTAGGGGTGGTAAAATAATTATTCTAGTAAAAAAATATTGAGTTTTTTAAAATAAATTTATATGGAATTATTGTAGTAGAACATTTTTTGGATGATTTGGAAGTGTGTTTTTTATAGGATTACATATTTTTCAAAATTAATCTAATCTGCTTGTGTCAGATGTGATTTAGTAGTTTACTGGGTCACAATGAAAGTTTATGGTCAATGGAAGGACTTATTAAGGAATCCCATTAGGAGTTGCATATAGGATCAAGTTTCTATTTGTGTGATCATTAGACACCAATGGGTGTTAATGAATTAATATCAGGTAAGGTAGTGACATTTTTGTAATTTTATCCATGTGTTTTTATGAATATTGGACTGATGATAGTCATATTTGGGTTAGTATATTGAATAGATGTGGTATATGGGGAACCAATTGGGTCATCTCTAGGATTCCATATTAATTTTATATGGTAAAGATGATTTTTAAGTAAATGATTGTTTATTCTTAGTTACTACATAGACATTGTGTATACATCCACTATAGTTGGTTTTATATATGTAGCATGGGATCTGGAGTTTAGTGGAATTGGAATGGGAGATGGGAATATTAAGATAGGGACTATTATGTGCATGCTATGGGAATTATAGTATGATGTTATTTTATGATTCTCCAATAGTGTAGGTTCCAACCATTAAAGGATCGTGGTTATTATAATATGCTTACGTTGGGGAGCACCATAGCTCTGGTGAGTGATTAGGGAATCAAATATTTTTTCATTTGGTTGAATGTTATTCAGTAAGTTCAATCTAGGAGTTTATACTTTTAAAATTTGCAACTAATTGCTTTTGGATGGTTGTGGGAATTAACATAGTGGTTTCTCCTTCGTAGTGTTTTAGGCATTTAGATGATGAATAAGGTAGTTTTTTGAAACTGGTAAACAATGTATGTCATGTTTTGGGGATTAATAAACTATAGTAAATATCATGTATGAAAAATGATATGGTGGGGAGGTTTTAAGATCAAACATCTTTATGAGTTTGGAATTTTTGAGGGAATTGTATTTTTTGTTTGCTAGAGTTATCAAATTTTTATGTGGGACTCGGAAAGACCTCACAAGAATTGTAATGCCTCATTGAAGTATTCGTTGATGATAAAATGATGGTCATAAGGTAACTAAATTGAATGAGGGAGACTCAAGATCTTTGGATCAGGTCTTATTAGTTTTTAATTACTCGAGCTGAGGTGCACGGTTTGGGGTGCATGGTTTTTGAGAAACCATGGGACACCATGACGATTAGTGGGTTTTCAGATCAATTTTACATAGTGGGGTTTTGTTGAATGATTATAGGATGGATTGGGGTACACCATGTGATCCAAATACCATAATATATTAGGTTCTAAGAGAATGGGACAAGGTGCATATTCTGCTCATAGTTTCACAAAAAAAAATCACCTTCCTACAGAGGGGTCTAGTTTGGTGTTTCATAGTTATAGCTTGGTTTAGACAACTATGTGTCCAAACTGTGTTGGTGTATGTTTCGTGGACTTCTATGATTGAAATTTTTTCATGTGGTTTGGAAAACAATGTATACTATCTAGGAATATTCCAAGAACCTCATTAAAATGGTTATTTTACACAAATTCACCCCTTATCTTTTTCTTCCACTCCACCCCATTTCCCTCCCATTTGATGTGCATGATCTAGGGGTGTTCTCAACCCATTCCTCCACCTAAAACCTCATGATTTGGAGTGTTGACATATCTATTATTTGGTATTTTTGGTAATTTCCTCTCTTAAAATGACATTATTTACAATATTTATTCACCCTCTCTAGTTTTGGCAGTATCATGTATAATTTTATTTGATGATTCCACTCATGCATGGTAGAATCATTATTTTCTAGTGCGTAATATCACCAGTTTAGATAGAATTAATCCCAAAATGAATATAGCATTTAATTTTTTGGTTTTCTGTACAGGTGTGGCCTAATGGTCAATTTACTATTATATTACCTATTGAATTGGATTAATTAATTTTTTATTGGTACTACCTCTTAGGAATTTCTACAAAAATGGGGATTATAGTTTATTATAGATCACCTATTGTTGTTTAATTATTTCTCGAGAAGTTTTGGGTTCCTATTACATTTTTTTACAGATATTCTATGTTTTGGATTGTCATATTAATTAATTATATTTTTATAATTAATTAATTATGGTATCATAGCATGTTGTTAGAGATTCAATGGTTGAGATGAGTTCGCTCAGATATCATGGAGTCTGGGTGTGTCTTGGAAGACCCATTGTAGTTCTACATATTTTTGGAAATTTAATTGAATGATTTAAAGATGATATATGTGTCTTGGTAGATTTATCCGTTGTCTTTTTAAATTATTTTCATGTGTTTGTGCTATGTGAATCAATGAAAATGTGATGTCTGTTTTCATTATTAGATTAAGTAGTATGTTTTGGTATTATAATTGAAATTGTATATCTTCAATGAATCAATTTATATAATTTGAGGTTTATTGTACCAAACTAATGAATATCTTTGGGGTTCACTATTTCTTGAAAAATGTAATGTGGGGTTTTAAAGGACAATGTAATTGGGTTAGGGGAATATCCCGATTTGTCTTATTGGTTGTATTGATATCATTGTTAAAGGGATAATGCATATAACTTTTAACTAAATGGTTTTTTCTTGTAATGTCCAAAAATGATTTGCTTTCATGTATTAATATTTTATGAAAATGAATATCAGGGTTCTCTAATGATTTTTTAATGTATGTTGGGTTTGGAACATCTTTAGGCTATCAAAGTTAGGTTTCAAGGTTTTTAAATGGTTATTGATTTAAAATGCGGTATTAGATGACAAGTTGTTTATAAAATGGTTTTATGAATGTATTTAAATTATTGGTTAGATAGGGATGATTGGTCTCCGATTTTTAAAATTTCATTGATATTCCTTTTAATTTTTTTAATCAAATGTTAGGATTTATCATTTTTGGTCTTATAGTTCAATAGGGAACATGGTAAATGAAACTGTATTAAATAGGTATTTCTTGTCTTTTTATGAAATTTTAGTTTAGTCAATACATTGAACCATATTATATGAGAATTTATGAAATAGTTTTGTTTCCAGAGAGATTATCAAAGCTTTTGTTGAAAATTTTTTGGTTTGGTTTCCAAATTACTTCTCCAGGAATGCATAGTATACTATATCAACTATATTTAATATAGAGGAACTCATAACTGATAATATTCATTGTAGTTTATATTTGAGGTTGATATATTGAACACACTAGTTTTTAAGATTAAGTGGATAATGGACTAGTGTTTTTCATCTATGGAATATGTGTTGGTCTGACTCTCTATAGACTATTGTTTCTTTGTATTAGTATATAAGGGACTTGTTATATGGGAAAAAATTTTATGATGTATTATTATAATGTGGGAAATGATACTCTAAATTATTAATAATTTTTTGGGTATTGTTTTGGTTTTGGATAAAGGTTTTGGGAATGAATGAGTGTTATACATTGTTTTGGATTCACGAAGATGATCTGGGAACATATGATATCATATATATATATATATATATATTAAATTATGTTTCAAAACAACTTTTAATAAAATGGATGATAAGATCTAGACTATGTTAGTTTGATTTTCTTGATAGTCACCAAGGAAAATAAGGGACAATGGTTTACTAAATAAACTATTACATCTTTTGAGATGTATCTTTAATTTAATAAAAAAATATTTGATTATATACCTACATACAATATTTCTTTGACTAGTAGTTTCTTTAGACACTATTCGTGATGTATAATATGTTTTATTTAGACCCTGACTAGGAATACACTATACCTAGAAACGCTGTCATCTATAATTACATTATTGTAGTCATAGGATTGGATTGATCCCTATGTCGATTTTTTCATGATCATCATGGATAACATAGATGTTATCAATAGAATATATTATTTTTATATGCCATATACATTTGATTCATTTTCATAGTTTTTATTTTATTTTTTGGTTGTGAGGAAACATTCCTAAAGGGTGGTCATTTTTTTTAAGACATGGATATTAATACCACTACAACATTTCATTAGTTTCCCAATATGGTTTATATTTTTAATATTTAATTATGTTATAAAGTGTTTTTAATGCATATCTATTCATTTTATGTGTATATATATTTATGATGATTTATTATTTATTTATCATTGTACTCTATAGAATGTGGGTATTATATACTCACAATGTCATCATATAACCACAGTACTTCTCGGTGGCCTATGGAATGCGTGGAGGCCTGCTTGAGTCTATGTGGTGAACCAAATTGGGTCACCGGTATAGTGGAATATGTGCTGAGAAATTACATATATATAGCCTCTTTAAAGTATTTTAACAATATCCAATCATTATTCATGTTATTTAATGTTTTATTCAATGTTTAATCTTTGAACACATTTTTAATCAAATGTTATGATGGTCATAACATTTTTGTCTCCAATTGTTTTCTTTGAGATGTGTTTTTTGTTATACACATATTCTTGTTTATATGGCATATATTTTACCACTTTTAAATAAAATAACCTTATTCTATCCCTATTAATGTTATTATATATATCATTTCTAGTTATCTTTTTTTATAGATTTTTATTCAAACAGTGTAAAATACCTAAGGGTATAAATCTCAAATTTCATTCTTTGGGTCCTATGTCATGTCAATTGGGATTTTAATTTTTGGCGGTTTCTGTACTTCTAATTTAACATATTATATCATGTTTGACTTCATATTCAATATGATAAAATCTTATTTTTCACGTTCCCTAATTAAAAAGAAATTTTGTAAAGAGTTACAAAATCCGAAAGGGTTTTTTCCCAATCCATCTCCACTAATTGAGTTATTATTATTCTAAATTAATTTTATTCTTATAAGTTGGTTAAATACTTGCTTATAATTGAATTATATGTTACATTATATCATGTTATTTAGATATAATTTTATTTCTCATATTCTCACACTCATTTAATTATTACACCAATTTTTATTCTTTAATAAATTCAGTTCATTATAAAATTGTATGTGGTTTTCAATAATCCCCAACATTTTTAACAAATATTTTTTCTCTATATCCATTTATATTCATCCAACTTATATTTTCCATTAATATAATGAAGAAAATATATGTATCATATCATGAGATTTTTGTTATTTTCTTTAAAAGTTTTAAAAATTTATATCTACCATCTTTCCTATGATATGGGTTAAAGTGAAGGTATTTTCAAAATATTATAAAATTATTTTCCTTATATGATTTTTTTTCATATCATCCACTCTTAAAATTATCTAGAAATAGTTTTCAATCTTTTTTAGAGGAACTACCTTGAATACGCTCTTTAAAATTAAATGTCTCATATAGATTTCATCTCACATTTTTTGGAATATGAATTCTGAATGTGGATAGTAACTCTGTCTTTTATGACTGTGATAAAAATATTTTGTAAAACCTAAGTTGATTTATTTCTATATTTTTTTATTTATTCATTAAATATCATCCAATAAATGTTTCAAAAATATTTTATAAATGATTTTATTTTTTATTTATTCTAAAAAAATAAAACCATGTTATATTTAACAATAGTAGATGATTGATTTTAAAAAGAAAGTGATTATTTTAATTTTTTTATTTGGATTTTAATAAATAGGGCTTTGCTATTTTGTGTCTTTTTAAATATATTTTTTGAAATAATATTTTTATTATTATTTATTCACTTAAATATATTTTTTTAAATGATAATTGTTAAATTTTTCATTGAATACTAAATAATGAAATTTTAATTAAATCATTTTTAGATTTTTATAATAATTTAAATTTCGTTTGTGTATTATTATTATTTCAATTTTAGTTACCAAATTATTCTAAAAGGATGTTTTTCATCAACATAAAAATCCTTTAATATTCCTTTTGTTAGGATTTGGATATGTTTTTATGATACAATGCATCTTGTAACTATAGATTGATTATAATAATTATGATTTTAGTTATTTTTCATGTAATATGTTTCCTTACCATAAGGTATATTCATTAATAATACCATTCACCTTTTTTGTATGGATTTATTAATATTATGTTTAATGATTAGGGAATGAATGGACATCTTGTATATTATAATTCCAATATTCATATTTTGGGATATCTAATGAATGTTGATTATGAATTGACTTATTATTAATATATTTCAAGTGGTTAATTAATTAGACAATATAATGTGTTAGGTGGATAGCTATATATAGAACCCCTAAGGAATTATATAGTCTCATGAGATAAAGGGTTTTAGTATTTGGGCTATTTTCACCGAATTAATGATGGATCTCTTTCGTGTGGCCTAAATGAAATGAATGATATATAGAATGTGGCCTTATGGAAAGAATATTGCCTTGTCTATAACCTTAAAGGTATAAATTATGTCTTCACAAATTGAAATGATTGTATATCCAATATGCTCCATATTTTTCTTTTCATCACCATGTAATCAAGTATTATTGTCTATATTATTATTTACATTTCTATGCAATCCATGAATATTTTTTATTATGTTTTTATTGATTAAATAAATTTTTATTGACTTCTAACTCTATAATTCATTATGTACAATTTTTTATCATGATAACTTGTGTTGCATGATTTTCTATTTCGGGCATCTAATATCACCTTTTTTTCCAACCATAGGGTATGAAGAAGGGATCTTTGAAATAATTAAATGAGTAATAAAAATGTTTTGGAGATGCTAATTATGTTATATTTTATATTTTCAATAGTAAATTGGAAATATAAAGGTATGCATTTCAAAATAATGTTAAAATTTATTACCCTTTTTAATTTTACCTCTTGTATCTTATGCCAACATAATATAAGTAAATAGAAGCTCTAGATTATGGTAGTTAGGTTTTTAAAAAAAATTATGGTTTGGGATAATCATTGTGGTTATAATATATATCTATCAAAAGATTCCCAACCCAGAGAAGCAATAATTAACAAATAAAGAAATGAAATGACTACCAAAACCAAACACCCCTAAGTAAAACCACTCAAAAAAGAATAAATCTATCACAAAAGAACGATAGATATCGAAAATAAGACAGTAAAATTTAAAAAATAACTAAAAATTCATCTCAACATCAATAGAAATGATAAAAAATACTAGGATACTAAGTAAACATATGCAACACACATTCCAACATACATTTCTCTAGTCCACCATGGCTCCCCATGATTTGAATCAATGTAATAAAATTATTAGCCAGTAATATTTCATGATAATATTAAATCTAAACAAGGAACCCTAAGAATATTAATTCATTAATCTCATAAAATATATCAAAATCAATAATTTCATAATCATTAAAATGAAATTAAATAATATTCAAATCTTATAAAATAACATGTGACTAATCCAATTATAGTGGATGTGATACTAACATATATTCCACATTTCTAAGGTGATCCTATACCACAAAAGGACCAATTTACAAGGTGAATTATTACCCCTTATGTAAAAAAACATCTACCCATGATTAGGGGAAATCATAAAAAATATGGTTCCCATCATTATACTTTATAAACATCCTCTTCCATTTACTATATTAAATTTTATAGTAATGTGTCAGATTTATCTTCTCTTGAATAATTGACTCATTCTTAATCATGTTATACACCACTTATAGTCCTGGTTGAATTCATTATCAAACATCAGACTATCAAAAATTATTTCTATGCCACCCCATGTACCACCTCAAATAAATCCATATTAATGATCTTATGATAAATACTATTATACAGAAAAATAAATAAAGGGATGTGTTTTAAATATAGACCACATAAATCCAAGACAGAGGAATGTAACATATCCTATTGTGTCAATATGGTGAACTCCATCATACCATCCATATGTGGAGAGAATGTAACAAATAAATAATACAAAAAATAATGATGATGAAATTCATATAATTTTATAATAATATGAGAATCCCAATCAGATATAATTTTAATATTAACCGCATGATTCTTCATAATCATATATATATACAACCCAACTTAAATATCCACAAAATTATACATCTTGACAACAATAAAAAGAGTGTGACCCATAAATTAATCAAAAATAACCCAAATAGAGTGACCTCCTCCTTCATATTATGGAAAAAATGTAATGAAATTAAATTAAATGTACACAAACATCAACATTGAGACATCCAAAGGAGAAATAATTTACAGGGAAAATGAATCACTACCATTAAGAGATGATAGAAACTATAGTTGACTATTTTTTAATGTTTATTTTGTGTGGTATTATGGTTGGTGCATGTTAAATTTCTTGTGGTTTGTGGAATTCTTAATGATGGAATTGACCTATGTATTTTTACCTAGTGATTTGATGACATACCTTGTAGAAGTGGCTAATCAAACAAACCTTCTTAACATTATTCAAAATTTGGGATATAATTTCATGGGTATTTAGAGGGTCCCATTTGAGAGGGGTTAGTCGAGTTTTGTGTGCCTTTGGGTGAATAAGGTATATGATGAGATTTTGTTAATTTTGACAATGAGAGAAAATGTGTGGAACCCTTTATAGTTTTTTTATATGTTTGAATGATTTTTTAAGAAATAACGCTTGTGTTATTGTGATTCACTCTTTTGGTTGGTTCCTAAAAGGGTTGGATCATTCAAATTCTAGGCCCATGTAATACCTTTGTATGTTGTATTTTCCCTATTGTTATGACTTGGACCTATAGAACACGAGGCACATAGTGGAATAGAGTTTCAGGTATGCAATTTTACTTGGTTATTATTTCTATATGTGACGATTACATGGAACATTTGAGTATGGGAAATTTGTTGGTTCTTGTAAATAAAGAAATATATGAATGAGGTTTTGGAATAAGGGGAAATGATATGTATAGTTTCTATGAGGTGAAAATCTATTAGAGTGTTGATTTTTTAGTTATAGTAATGGTTTCTGAGGGAATGTCCACTTATGTGAGTGTCCCAGTAATATATTAATACATCTTCATGAATGGTGTCAGTGAATATATAATTTTATGGGAAATTTTGGATGATCATCATATTTTAAGTGGTTTTGGACATAATTTTTGGCTTGTTGAATTTTATTTGGATTTGGAAAGAAATAATAGAGCTTATATTTTTGTGAGATTAGAATGTAGGACTGGAATTCCTAGAGGATAAAGGCTAGAGAGGTGATATGTCAAGAGATGTCACTCTATAGATTCACAAATAGGTTCTATAGTTGGGTTACATAGGAGTTAGTAATGGTTAATTATTAAGGGGATCCTAGAGAAAAGAGAGACACTAATGTGATATGTTGTTTGTCTTATATAGTGGCTGTTACATATGTGGTGATCATATTTCTTGAATTTAGAAGGTATCTATATGTTGGTTGATGACCGATGTTGTATGATGAGATTCTTGTCTGAAGGGATTCCTAGGGATTTTTAATATTTTATAAATCTTCATGTAGTTAGAGATGAAATTGTACATGGATGAGTTTTCAGTGGTATTCATATATTACATATTCTCATACTCTTAGTCAAGATATGATCCTGTACAATTTAATGAAATCATACATAGTATAGTGAGATATAATATAAAATATTACATTCTATTGAAACTACTTTTTTTGTATGAATCATGGCCTCCTAATGGTGGTTCTCATGGACCTGTGTCATGGGTGGGATGTAAGAAAATTTTATGTGTAAAATTCATACATATTGTGGCAGAGTGAATGTTGGAATTTTTTCTCTAGTGAGAGGGATACGTCCACATCAATCTTATAAGATTAACAGAGATTAAACAATAGGTAATGGAAATGATGTTTCTTAAGCAAAGTTGTTACATCAAACCTCATGTGGTGGGTAGTGATGTTGTAGTTTGTGATGCAATTTCTTCATTCTAGAATGGTAACAAGTGTGTATAAATTACAATGGATTCGGGGTGGTTAAACCATGATTCTAGTAAATAACTGATGATTTTATTAAAATAATTCTTTACGGAATTATAGTAGTATTTCATTTTTTGGATGATTAAGAAGTGTGTTTTCTTTAGGCTTAGATTTTTTTCAAAAGAAATCTGAACTTCTTGCGTAAGATGTGAGTTATTAGATTACTAGGTCATAGTGAATGTTTATGGTCAAAGGAAGGACTTATTAAGGAATCCCATTGGGAGTTGCGTATAGGATCAAGTTTGTGTTTGTGTGATCATTGGACACCAATGGGTGAAAATGAATTAATATCAGGTAAGGTAGTGACATTTAAGTAATTTTATTTATGTGTTTTTATGACGATTGGACTTATGAAAGTCATATTTGGGTTAGTATATTGAATATATGTGGTATACGGGGAACCTATTAGGTCATGTCTAGGATTACATATGAATTTTATATGCTAAATATGAATTTTAAGGAAATGAGGGTTTATTCTTAGTTACGACATATACATTGTGTTTACATCCACTCTAGTTGGTTTTCTATAAGAGGTATGGGTTCTGAAGTTGAGTGGAATTGGCATGGGAGATAGAAATATTAAGATAGGGACCATTATGTCCATGTTTTGGGAATTATAGTATGACGTTATTTTAGGATTCTCTAATAGTTTAGTTTCCAACCATTGAAGGATAGTGGTTTTTATAATATGCTTAGATTGGGGAGCACCATAGCTCTAGGGAGTGATTTGGAAATCGAATATTTTTTCATTTTGTGGAATGTTATTTAGTAAGTTTCATATAGGAGTTTCTACTTTTAAAATGTGAAACTAATTGCTTTTGGATGGTTGTGGGCATTAATATAGAGGTTGCTCCTTCATAGTTTTTTAGGCATTTAGATGTTGAATAAGGTAGTTTGTTGAAACTGGTAAACAATTTATGTCATGTGTTGGGGATGAATAACCGATAGGAAATATCAAGTATGAAAAATGATATGGGAAGGAGGTTTTAAGATCACACAAATTTATGAGTTTTAAATTTCATAGGGAATTTAATTTTTTGTTTACTAGAGGGATCAAATTTTTATGTGGGACTCGGGAAGACCTTAAAAGATTTCTACTAACTCATTAAAGTGTTCGTTGATGATAAAATTTTGGTCATAAGGAAACTGAAATATTTTAGGGAGCCTCATGATCCTTGGGTCAGGATTTATTAGTTTTTAATCACTCGAGATGAAGTGCACAATTTGGGGTGCACATTTTTTGAGAAACCACGGGACACTATGACGATTAGTGGGTTTTCAGTTCAATTTTACAAATTGGGGTTCTGTTGCACGATTAGAGGATGGATTGGGGTAAAACATGTGTTCCAAATAGTATAATATGTAAGGTTATAAGAGAATGGGAGATGGTGCATATTCTGCTCACAGTTTCACAAAAAAATCCACCTTCCTACAGAGGGGTCCTGTTGGGTGTTTCATAGTTAGAGCATGGTTTAGCCAACTTTGTGGCCAAACCCTATTGGTGTATTTTTCATGGAATTTTATGACTAAAATGTTTTCAAGTGTTTTGGAAAACAATGTATACTATCTAGGAAGCTTCCTAGAACCTAATTAAAATGGTTATTTTACACAAATTCACCCCTTATATTTTTATTCCACTACGCCCCATTTCCCTCCCTTTTGTTGTGCATGATCTAGGGGAGTTCTCAACCCATTCCTCCACCTAAAACATCATGATTTGGGGTGTTTACATATATATTATTTGGTGTTTTTGGTAATTTACTCTCATCGAATTACTTTATTTACAATATTTATTCAACCTCTCTTGTTTTGGCGGTATCATGTATAATTTTATTTTATAATTCCACTCATGCATGGTGGAATCATTATTTTAAAATGTAAAATTTCACCAGTTTTCATATAAGTAATCCCAAAATGACTATAGCATATAATTTTGTGGTGTTTTGTAAAGGTGTGGCCTAATGGTCAATTTACTGTTATATTACCTATTGAATTGGATTAATTAATTTTTTATTGGTACCACCTCTTAGATATTTCAACAAAAATGGGGATTCTGGTTTATTATGGAACACCTATGGTTGTTTAATTATTTCTCTATAAGTGGATAGTACCTGCTTTGTTTTTTATAGATATTCTATGTTTGGGATTGAAATATTAATTAATTATATTTTTAAAATAAATTAGTTATGGTTTCTTATCATGTGGTTAGAGATTCAATGGTTGAGATGAGTTCTCTCAGATATCATGGAGTTTGGGTGTGTCTTAGAAGACCCATGGTAGTTCCATATATTTTTGGAAATGTAATTGAATGATTCAAGGATGATATATATGTCTTGGTAGATTTATCCGTTGTTTTTTTAAATTATTTTCATGTGTTTGTGCTATGTGAATCAATAAAAATATGATGTGTGCTTTCATTAATAGTTTAAGTAGTATGTTTTGGTATTATAATTGAAATCATATATCTTCAATGAATCCATTTAGATAATTTGAAGTTTAACAAACCAAACTAGTGAATATCTTTGGAGTTCACTATTTCTAGAAACATGTAATCTGGGGTTTTAAAGTATAATGTAGTTGGGTTAGGGGCATACCCCAGTTTTTCTTATTGGATGTATTGATATCATGGTTAAAGGGATAATGGGTATAAATTTTAAATAAATGGTTTTTTCTTGTAATGTCCTAAAATGATTTTCTTTCATGTATTAATATTTTATGAGAATGAATATCGGGGTTCTGTAATGATTTTTTCTTGTATGTCGGGTTTGGAACATCTTTTGGCTATCAAAGTTAGGCTTCAAGGTTTTTAAATGGTTATTGATTAAAAATGGGGTATTGGATGACAAGTTGATTATATAATTATTTTATGAATGTATTCAAATTATTGTTTAGAAATGGATATTTCGTCTCCTATTTTTAAAATTTCATTGATATGCCTTTTAATTTTTTTGATGAAATATTTGATTTATCATTTTTGGTCTTAGAGTTCAATAGGGAACATGGTAAATGAAACTTTATTAAATTGGGATTTCTTGTCTTTTTATGAAATTTTAGTTCAGTCAATACTTTAAACCATATTATATGAGAATTTACGAAATATTTTTGGTTCCAGAGAGATTATCTAGGCTTTTGTTGAAACTTTTTTGGTTTGGTTTCCAAATTACTTATCTAGGAACATGTAGTATAGTATATTTACTAGATTTCATAAGGAGGCTCTCAGAACTTATAATATTCACTGTAGTTTCTATTTTAGTATGATACATTGAACAGACAAGTTTTTAAGATTTAGTGGATAATGGACTAGTGTTATTCATATATCGAATAGGTGTTGGTCTGACTCTCTATGGTCTATTGCTTTGTTGTATTACTATATAATGGACTTATTATATGGGAACAATTGTTATGATGTATTATTATAATGTGAGAAGTGATACTCTAAATCAGTAATATTTTTTTCGCTATTGTATTGGTTTTGGATAAAGGATTTGGGAATGACTGAGTTTGATACATTGTTTTGGATTCACGAAGATGATCTTGGAACATATGATTTAATTTAAATATATATATATATATATTAAATTATGTTTCAAAATATTTTTTAACAAATTGGATAATCAGATATAGAATGTGGCAGTTTGATTTTCTTGATAGTCACCAATGAAAATAAGGGGAAATGGTTTACTAAATAAACTATTACTTATTTTGAGATGTATCTTTAATTTAAAAAATATATATTATTCGATTATATATCAACATACACTATTTCATTGACTAGTATTTTCATTAGACACCATTCATGATGTATAACTATGTTTTATTTAGACTCTGACTAGGAATCCACTATATCTGGGAACCCGGCCATCTCTAATATCATTATTATAGTCATAGGATTGGATTGATCCCAATGTTGATTTATTCATGATCATCATGGATAATATAGATGGTATCAATAGAATATATTATGTTTATATCCCATATAAAGTTGAATCTTTTTCATAGTTTTTATTTTATTTTTGATTGTGATGAAACATTCATAAAAGGTGGTCATTTTAATGAAGACATGGATATTAAGACCACTACTACATTTTATTAGTTTCCCAATATGGTTTATATTTTTAATATTTATTTATGTTATACTTATTTTTTAATGCCTATCCATTAATTTTATGTATATATATTTTTATGATGATTTATTATTTATTGATCATTGTACTCTATAGAATGTGGGTATTATATACTCACAATGTCACCATATAACCAAAATACATCTCTATGCCCTAAGGAATATATAGAGGCCTTCTTGAGTCCATGTGGTGAACCAAATTGGTTCACTAGTTTAGTGGAATATTTACTGAAAAATTACAAATATATAGCCTCTTTAAAGTATTATAACATTATCAAATCATTATTCATTTTATTTAATGTTTTATTCAATGTTTAATCTTTGAACAGGTTTTCAATCAAATATTATGATAGTCGTAACTTTTTTGTCCCCAATTTTTTTCTTTGAGATGTGTTTAGTGTTATACACATGTTATTGTTTATATGGAATATATTTTACCACTTGTAAATATAATACCCTTAATCTATCCCTATTAACAGTATTATATATATCATTTCTACTTATCTCTTTCTATAGATTTTGATTCAAACAGTGTAAAATACCTAAGGGTATAAATCTCAAATTTCATTCTTTGGGTCCTCTATCATGTCAATTGGGATTTAAATTTTTTGTGGTTTCTATACATCCAATTCAACATATTATATCATGTTTGTCTTCATATTCATTTTGATTAAATATTTTTTTTCATGTTCCCTAATTAAAATGAAATTTTATAAAGAGTTACCAAATCTGAAAGGGTTTTTTCCAACTCCATTTCTACTAATTGAGTTTTTATTATTCTACTTTAATTTTATCCTTATAAGTTGGTTAAATAATTCGTTAAAATTTAATTATATGTTACATTATATCAAGTTATTTAGATATAATTTTATTTCTCATATTCTCACACTCATTTAATTATTACATCAATTGTTATTATTTAATAGATTCAGTTCATTATAAAATAGTATCATGGTTTTGAATAATCCCCAATATTTTTAACAAATATTTTTCCTCTATATCCATTTATATTCATCCATCTTATATTTTCCATTAATATTATCAAGAAAAAATATGTATCATCTCATGAGAGTTTCTTTTTTTTCTTTAACAGTTTTCAAAATTAGTATCTACCATCTCTTCTATGATATGGGTTTCAGTGAATATATTTTTAAAATATTATAATTTTTTTCCTTCTATGATTTTGTTTATATCTTCCAATATTCAAATTATCTAGAAATATTTTTCAATTTTTTTCAGAGGAACGTCATTGAATATGCTCCTTAAAAATAAATGTCTCCTATAGATTTCATCTCACATTTTTTGGAATATGAATTCTGAATGTGGATAGTAACTTTGTATTTTATGACTATGATAAAAATATTTTGTAAAATCAAATTTGAGTTATTTTGATATTTTTAGTGTTATTAATTAAATATTGTCCAATAAATGTTTCAAAAATATTTTATAAATGATTTTAATTTTTATTGATTCTAAACAAATTAAACCTCGTTGTATTTAACAACACTAGATGAATTATTTCAAAAAGAAATTAATTATTTTAATTTTTTCTAGATTTGGATTTTATTAAATAGGGTAGTGGTATTTTTTGTCTTTTTAAATATATTTTTTTGAAATAAAATTTTTGTTATTATTTATTTCACATAAATCTATTTTTTTAAATGATAACTGTTAAATTTCTCATTGAATATTAAATAATTAAATTTTAATTAAATCATTATTAGATGTTTATAACAATTTAAATTTGGTTTATGTATTAATATTTTTTCAATTTGAGTTACCCAATTATCCTAAAAAGATGTTTTCATCAACATAAAAATCCTTTAATATTTTTATGTTAGTATTTGGATATGTGTTTTTGATAAAATACACCTTGTTACTATAGGTTCGTTATAATAATTATGATTTTACTGATTTTTCATGTAACATATTTCCTTACCATAAGGGATATTCATTAATAATACCATTCACCTTTTTTGTATGGATTTAGTAATATTATGTTTAATGATTAGGGAATGAATATAAATCTTGTATATTTTAATTCCAATATTCATATTTAGGGATTTCTAATGAATGTTGATTATGAATTGACTTATTATTAATATATTTCATGTGTTTAATTTATTGGAAAATAAAATTTGGTAGGTGGATAGCCTTATATTGACCCCCAATGAATTATATAGTCTCATGAGATAAAGGTTTTTAGTATTTTCGATACTTTCACCGAATTAATTATGGATCACTTTCGTGTGTCCTAAATGAAATGAATGATATATAAGATGTGGACTTGTGGAAGGAATGACGCCTTGGCTATATCCTTGAAGGTATGAATTATGTCTTCACAAATTGAAATGATGGTATAGAAAATATGCTCCATATTATTCTTTTCATCCCCATGAAATCAAGTATTATTTTCCGTATTATTATTTACATTTCCATGTAATCCATGAATATTTTTTATTATGTTGTTAATGATTAAATTAATTTTTATTGACTAATAACTATATAATTAATTATATGCAATTTTTTTCATGATAACATCAGTTGCATAATTTTCTGTGTTGGGCATCTAAGCTCACCCTATTTTTTCCAACCATAGCATACGAAAAAGGGATCTTCGAAAGAATTAAATGAGTAATAAAAATGTTTTTGAGATTCTAATTATGGTATATTTTATATTTTTAATAGTAAATTGGAAATATAAATGTATGCGTTTCATAATATTGTCAAAATTTATTATCCTTTTTTATTTTACCTCTTGTATCTTATACCAACATAATATTGTAAATAGTAGCTCTAGATTATGGTAGTTAGGTTCTTATAAAAAAATTATTGTTTGGGATAATTATTGTTGTTATAATATATATCTATCAAAAGATTCCCATCCCTGAGAAGAAATAATTAACAAATATGGAAATGAAATGACTACCAAAACCAAACACCCCTAGGTGACACCACTCAAAAAATAAAAACTCTATCACAAAAGAACAATGGATATCAGAAATTATATAGTACAATTTAAAAATTAACTAAAAAGTCATCTCAACATAAATAGAAATGATAAACAATCCTTGGATACTAAGGAAAAAAATTCAAAACACATTCCCACATACATTTCCCTAGTCCACCATGGATCCCCATGATTTGAATCAATTTAATGAAATTCTTACCCAACAATATTTCATGATAATCATAAATCTCCATAAGAAACCCTAAGAATTTTAATTCTTTCATCTCATACAATATATCAAAATCAATGATGTCAGAATCATTAAAATGAAATTAAATAATATTCAAATCCTAAAATATATCACGTGACTTATCTAATTATATAGGATGTGATACTAACATATGTTACACATTTTGAAGGTGATCCTATACCACAAAAGGACCAATTAACAAGGTGAATAATTTCCCCTTATGTCAAACAACATCTACCCATGATGAGGGGAAATCATAAAAAAATTAGTTCCCAATATTAAACTTTATAAACATCCTCTTCCATTTACTATATTAAATTTTATAGTCATGTGTTAGATTTATCATCTCTTGAATCATCTACACATTCTTAATCATGTTATACACCACATATAGTCCGTGTTGAATTCGTTATCAAACATCAGACTATCAAAAATTATATCTATGCCCCCCCATGTTCCACCTCAAAAAAATCAATATTAATTATATTATGATAAATACTATTACACGCAAAAATAAATAATGGTATGTGTTTTAAAAATAGACCACATAAATCCAAGACATTGGAATGTGACGTATCCTATTGTGTTAATATGGTGAACTCCATCATACCATCCATATGTGGAGAGAATGTAGCACTTAAATAATACAAAAAATAATGATGATGAAATCCTTATAATTTTATAATAAAATGAGAATCCCAATCATATATAAATATAATATTAACCCCATCATTCTTCATAATCATATAAATATACAACCCCACTTAAACATACACAAAATTATACATCTTGACCACAATAAAAAGACTATGACCCATCAAGTAATCAAAAATCACCCAAATAGAGTGACCTCATCCTTCATATAATAGAAAAAATGTAATGAAATTCAATTACATGTACACAAACATCAACATTGGGAAATCCAAAGTAGAAATAAATTACAGGGAAAATGATTCCCACCCATTAAGATCTGATAGAATAAAACTTGTGATAAGAACACTACTATTTACTACTTTATACTTATCCACCAAAAACTAATCCAAAAAGCATGATACATATCTGATGTACAAGGATAAATTACCATCGGTGAGATATGTAACTTATGTATAACCTACTCAGGTATTTATAATAGATAAAGAAGCCTCTCTTATAATTAATCATGATGAAAATTTCCCTTTGAACATCCCTTAATATCATATTTATTAAGGACAAGATCCCACAAAATCATTACCTTAGTGTATCCCCACTAAGACTCTTACATCCACTATAGAAAGGTTTATTTCATTATGTTGGGTTATGAAACCTACACAATCACCACCTACACAAGAAGATTCATCTATAAAATCTTTATTATCATTATGAAATAATTTTCATGATCTCAAAAAAAAAATCATTGTTACATACCAATCAAAAAATTATTAACAACATTCCTTTTTTATGGGATGTAAGTGTTTAAAAAAATCATAGACATGAATTAAATCCTTAAACCATTAAAAATTAAATCTAAAATAGTACTAATATGGGATATAAATCAATCAATAATTATTTATAAAGTCTATTATGCATTCATCGATAAGGAAATGCCACTATATATTTAGAGAAAATGTCACTAATAAAAACTCATGGTCATGGGAGACATAGTTATGCTCATTAGTATATGACTACCAAAACTCTAATGATTTTCCTACCTTTTTTATAGTAATATAAAAAAATTTCAAAAAAAATTCTGAACATAAAAATTCATTAAGTAATCAAAATCTTTTTGACACTGTTCAATCTGTACAAATCCTTGTCCTCCCTAATTAATACAATAAATAGTGTTGTACTCGTAGAGAAATAGATCATGATTCTCCAATAACATCATGAAATAAAAAATAAATTATAAACCTATTAAACCTTATAAGGTGATACATAATAAAAAATACATCAATATAAAATGTATTAATGAAAACTCAGACCTACGATAACAAATTATATATAAAATGATCCTCACATAACAATAATATTTACATAGGAAACTGCCCATATAGATGATGATAAATAATTATATGCAAAAAATCCTTGAAAACTCAAAAAGATTTTCATTTACCTTTACTATAAGAAGATGTTTTTTCTGAACACTATCATAAATTAACTCAAGAACACATGAAATAAAAAGTTCATCAGTTTCTAAAAATGAAATGAATATTTCATGAAATAATAGAGAATAACTATTAACTCGATGATCTGATAATAAAACCTAAAACTATTTTTCTTATTGGTGTACATATTCATCATACTTTCATAATATAAAGTCCATAATTCCATGGTGGGAGACTAGTTGTCTCCCTATAACAGATCAGAAAAATAACTCATCCTTGGGTGGAAATAATGGTATTTGATCATCACCTAATTCAATCTGAAGTACTATATACACAACCTCATAATAATTTCATACATTTGGTGAACAACACTGAATAATCCATGAGGTATATATTGGGTTACATGAAACCCATCTACATTAAATAAATTATCTTAGTCCCTAAATCTCAGGACAAGAGTACATTATCTATTAAGGATCCATCAAATCATAGTGGAGCTAGAATAAAACTCTATCTTAAACTCAATATCACCTCATGGGGAACCATCCTATATATTTTAAGCGTAAAAATTTATGAACTCATTTAAAACTCAAGGGAACCACATTATTAATGTATCTAAATACCCCATGAAAACTATACAAAATGAGACCAATGAGTCTATGAATAAAAATGGACAATCTAATGGGCTCACCCACCAATGAACATCATACACTAACCCTCCACATTATAAAACCCCACTCTCCTATGAAGGTAATCTATGACTTCATTTACAGAATGAAGTCAATTCATTCAATTAATAATATTATTATTTGATTTATATTTAGTAAAAAGTAAACCCATAGTGACTACTACAACCTCACCATTATCAATAAATTCAATCCCATATAAATTAAACTAGATTGACCACCAATTATCAAAGTAAACACTAGTGGAACAATAATCCTCTCCACATTGAGATTTATTACATGACCAAATAATACCTCTAATGATATATGACCCACCTGGTTCTAGAATATCCATGGCATGGAGATGGACATGGTTATTTCCTATACCTTGATGAACCATTTGGGGACTACCTCTATAGTGACAGTTAGACAAATCCCCATAGAATTGGGAAAAGATGAAACTCTCCTTTTCCTTCACTATAAACCCATTTCTAATGTAATTATTATTTAAATTATTGTTTATAAGTAATTATAACCATCCACTACAAAGTTTGAACTATAATTTCGATACATACTACGTCGTTAATTGAAACAATGGTAATAAACAATAATTCTCGTTCACAATGACCCCCTTAAGGGAAATACATTGAAATATAACTCTTTATGGAAACATAAGAAAAAATACATCTAGAGAAGTGAGAATAATCCTATTAATTTCAAATCCTTCATGGCTGAAACCACTATGTTCTTGACCTCTAGGATCCTTTATATATAGCTCTCCAATAAAAGATGTTTTAATGGTCACCCAATCAAAGTGATCCCAACTACACATGAATCCCCTATATCTCCAATAAATTATTTAACACATCTAGTTACTTGGAGAATGTAAATGGAGTAACCTCATATTGAATCGATAGATATAAAACCTTTTCAAAAAAATACTATTGTGACTTTTTTTAAAAAAAAAATTTAGCACTTTGGAGGTGGATAAATCCTTTCATCAAGTCCCAATATCCCACAATCTCATAATCACCTACATATGGGAGGGTGATTCTTTTCTCTTTTCTACCATCATAATAGATGATAAAAACACTCTCAAAATAACTTCATAAAATTATTCACCGGAATCATAGATTCGTCAACCTTGGTGTACTTGAATAATGATTTTTATGTCCCTATAAAAAGATAGTTATTAAACCCTATGTCCTAAAAATATATAATACCCTCCTCTATAGTTGTTATAGTAATTTTAAAAGTATATTATAAAACACTATGGTGTGGAGGAACCTTCCACAATATTTTTAAACCCTATCCATCAAAAAAATACGCAAAATCACCAAACAACCTAATGTAGATCCTTGATTTCCACCAAAAAAATATATTAAAAAAGTCCAATTAGTATATAAGGTAATATGAAACAATTTCCCCTCACCATGCTATTCAAAAATGCTAAATCCCTTCCATAGACCAAATATCATCCAGACCAAGGTGGAAAACTATATAGCTTGTGTTCTATATCATGGTGTCCATCAAAATAAGATTAAATATAAAAAACAAAGCACTAATATTGAACTACATTTCAAACCACTTATTAATGAAAGATAAATGAAGGAACACCTTAAATAGAAAAACACACCATGACTTTACCCCTATAGATGTCTCTATCATGGCTTCCAAAATGGTTTATTTGGACGCTAATGTTCCAAAATATATCCTTTTAATTAATCCCACCTTTAAATGACCTCTATAAAACTTCAACCATCAATAAAATATAATATAATGATCTGTAAATGTTTGATCTGTTACAAATTATTAATATTTGGGATATGTTTCTGAAAATTGAATAAATATATGTTATTCAAACATAATATATTCAGTATAAAAACTAATTCATTTTTTATATGTTATATAATTTGATTTTTATTTCATCCTTATTATATAATTGATTATTATTCATTTATATATGTCCAACATAATACCCACCTTATAAAATTCATCTTTAAATTATTTTAATTAACCATTTAGATATATATTTTTGAAAGTATATTTATTTTGATTAACATTATACATAATTGTTATAGTGATTCGTAAATGAAAATATTAATTTTCTAATGAAATCCTTATCAAAATATAATTACTTTTAAATGATAAAAACAAAATTTATATATAAATAATTTTTTATAATAAATTTAACAAATATTATGTATATTTTTAGGGTAAAACATCTTATTTTATGTTTTAGATGAAGTATTTTGTGTATTAGAATAATTTCATACCTTATGATGATGATCATTTAATGATTAATTGAACATTTATGTACACGATTAATACTTCCAGGAATATAATTTTATTGTAAAAACATTATTAAGAAATTCAAATTTATGAAATGACACATTTTAAATGTCTTGAGACATTAAAAAATAATATATTATATTGAATTTTTATATATTATAGTTATATGAAAATGAAAGCATGTACACTAATTTTTAAAAAAACTACTTATTAAGGAATAAAACACCAATATGGATATAAAAAAATTAATAATAATAATGTTATTATCAAATAATATTATATATTGAAATATATTCATTAATTTATTTAAATTGATTTTACAAAAAAAATTAATTAATGGTTATTTATAAAATTCCATTTATATACATGAATTAAGAATACCTATTTATTATATATTTTATAAAAATATTATGATAGAAATTTATTGATATATTATTTAAATTTATATTATTAATAAACCATAATATCATGCATTTTCGATAAGAAAAAATTATTTTAATATATCTCATAAAATTCCATTTCTAGTTCTTTTATGTAAATTTTAGGTATATAACATAAATAAAAAAATTAATATATAATTTAATGAAATATTTATGGAAATACATATTGGATTTCAAGGATGTAACATTATCTCATGCCCATCCCACCTAAATTTTTTTTTACATAGAATTTTACATTAATTATCCAACTAAAAAATATTTTTTGGTATCATTAATAAAGAAATCGCCATAATTGTGGGTTCTATTGAAAACAAAACCTTTAATTTTAACGTAATACTATGTAACATTTCATACCACATTTAATAAATAAAATTTGATTTTAATTATAATCCATCAATTTTTATTATTCTTAATTAGTATGTCCCATGTGTTTCTAGGGATATGCATTTTACTTCATTTTGATGTTCCTAGAATATTATCATTGAAGTAATCAACTTGCACCGCATAAATTTTGTAATGACCCAATGTTTAATCAATGGAAATTCCATTCTTATAATTATGTCATATAGTATAATAAAATAAAATCACATTATGAAAAATATTCAAGGTATATAAATTAAGAATTAATGAAATAAAAGGAATTTCTAGAAGTTTAGGAAATGTACAAAGGAATAGTAACCTGACCGTTGCAATATTCACATAACCCTCATAGATAGTAAACCTGAAAATTGAATAATAACCTAACCAATGAAATTATAATTAATATTTATCCATTTCATAAGTGATAATATGATATAATTATATAATAGTATAAGTAAATAAATATTTTAAAATTTATTAATTAAGTGTGGGTATTTTTGTAAGTCCAAAATATTTAATAAAAATATTACGAATAATATAATAATTTAAAAAGAAAATTAATTTTCATTAAATGTATTCATAAATTAGTTTTTTTATATCTTATGATTATCAGATAATATTAAAAGACAATATTTAATTTTTGGAAGTGATATAATATCAGTAGTAGTTTAAAATCTGTATTTTTCGAGTAAATTTTGATTTTAATTAAAAATTAAATTTATAAAATATATAAAATTATTTCGTTAAAACAGAGTTTAATTTTTAAATATACACTTTGAAAATTTGTTACAGTGAATTTTTTGGATTTTTCTGAAATACTTGATTTTTTTGGTGAATAGTAAAATACAATAATTTACAGTATATATACATATAAATATATTATTCTTTGAGTAATGTGTGAATTAAGAAAAAATATTTAAAATTAACATGTTATAATTACTATATTTAGACTCAATAATAAAAACTATTTATTTTATTGAGAAAAATAATAATCTAATGAATTGGATAATTAGAAAACACCCCTCTCCACCAATATAAATACGCCCTATCACCACCTCTTCTCATTAAACCTCTCAAGCCTTGAGCCTTGTCAAAATTAATCTCTAATATAATCCCAAGACCCATCCCCATGACTATGGGAATTTTTTTTAATAAAATACCAAAACCAATCCCTTATGGAGGTTCTCTAGAAGAAGGAATCAAGAGGTAAAACCCACTTCCTTTTCTTTTAACTTCCCCTCATGTTCTATTCTTTTTTTCTCCCATCTCCTCCACTCATCCAATTGTTATAATAACTCTATCACCTTACATATATTATGTTTTTTTATTATAGTGGAATAACTCATCATTATCATCTCTTTCCCCATCCTTTAATATAATAAATGAAAGCATCATCCATAATGTGTTGATTTATCGCATTGAAGGGAGACGAAGCATTCAACATACATTACCATCTTCAAGGATATTCATGAAACCATTTTTATAGTTGAAATAGATTAAAATATATTTATTATATCTTATTTAATTTTTTAATGTCATATTTTACCCCTGATATTAATTTATAAATCAAAATTAATTTTTTATAATTGAAAACAGCTAAAATAAACCCAAATAATTATCATTAATGATTTATCTAATGATTCATCATAATTCCATAAAAACAAATAATATATAATACCAATTTAAATGTTTAAGATAGTTGATAAAATATATGTTCAATTATATATAATTACCCTCAGATTATATGAAATTTTATATATTTACTAATTAATGAATCTAATTTGATTACCCTTTCCATTAATATCAAGTAAAAACGTCGTTGAACATACCGTATGGGCATCTACCCAAACCCCCATCATTCCATCAAGTTACTCCTCCTCTACTTTCACCAAAATGAAATTATCTTTTATTTTTATGTAAATTTTAAAAAATTTCATTATATTCTTGAAGCTCATGTACCTAGACACATTTATCATTATTTTTATTGGATATACATGGTTTTAAAAGGTTCCCTTTTTAATTATTCCTGACAAATGAGGTAGATTTAAAGGAATTTCCATAAATTTTATCCAATTTCAAGTGAACTCTATTATATATTTTATTCCACAGGTATTTTTATAAAATAAATCACATTAATATGAAAAACTACTCGGTTCAGTTCTGGTTTTTTGTTATGATTGTTCACTTTTCTTCTTTAAATGTGCTTTAATATTTTTCATAAACCATAGTAAAAATTTTAAATTCTAATGTTCCTTAAATACACTTTTTACATGTTATAACTTATGTATGAAATAAGTAATCATTTCAAATTACTATTTTACTTTATTGATTTCTATGTAATATTTATTTTCTTTTCATTCATGGAATCTTTTAGGATATTTATATTCATTTTACTTTGTGACATGATTGTGAAACCCAAATCCTTCCATGAGTATCCCTTTAGTTTGATTGCTTATGTATGATTATTTATGTGGAAAACATATTCATTAACATGTAATTATGGGTTCACCAATATAGTGATCCAATTAATTGGGTGATGTTTATTCTCATGAGACATTATGTGCAATGATCTAGGTGGTCATCCTTCACTCATGCTGTTTGTTAAACAGACTTTGTTGTTAGCCATGGCTTGTTCTCCTCTATGTGCAACAAGCCTGGACTCATCCAAAATTCAAATATAATATTGATTCCAAATTACAATGAATCCACTATTATATGATCTCATGATATTATTCATTATAAATAATCATGTTCTATATCTTTTTATATTGTTATGTTATGCACTAAAACACATGTTCTTAGGTTTATGCATATATTTATTCCCTTATTGGGATTTTATATCATCTCATTGTTCCTGTTATCCCTTGTTTATTCTCTGCTGGTGTAAGGGATCAATGGAATTTTGGACTACTATATAAATATTAAAGAAAATTGTTTTTATTTTGTAATCATTAATTTTAATTACGTACATAAAATCCCAGACACTAGACTTTATGATCCTTGTATTGTAACTTGATGTTTAATAATGATTAAAATCACGTACTTATATGTATAAAGGGTTAGAGTTTCTATAGTTGGTATCAAAGGAGAAGTTTAGTTATTTTTTGGAACCATGAATATAGAACATTACTAAGAACTGTAACAACCCAAGATTTTATAAGATATATTCTTTTTAATTTCTTTCATATCTTCTGTTGTACGCTACACCATGATTTTCTTGCGCTATATGCATCACCGTATTAGCTTGCGGTATACGCAACACTATTCTTGGATCATGTTACACACAATTTCGATAGTAGTTATTCTATGCCACATTAAGTGTATATATATATATATATATATATATTCAATGTATAAATGAAATATGGTTGGATTCTGTTATACAAAACAACGGGGGAGTTTTGCACAACATGCAACCCTGACTTGGCTTGCATTACACGCAATCGCGACCTTCCTCGATAGCGTGTGTAGTATGCAATACCGGGTTTCACTAAACAATGATATATTGTTATAATGTTCTAATGGACTAGACAATATGAATAGTATTAACTACATTTTTAATTTTATTACATTATTATTCATCTTACACATTTTCTAGAATATGTTATGAGAACAAAATAAATTTTTCGTGTAAAATATGTATTTTTTGAAAATTGTAGTTTTCCCACCTTTTGATGGCGCACCCACATTAAATATTTTTTTTGACATGTCTATAAGTTCAATTTGAAAAAATAAAATTCTTCTTTGGAATCAGGATATAAAAATTTACTTTGGATAAACTTTTCATATTATTCTGATAACATTCATTTTTTAATGAATAGTAAAAACACGCTATATTTTCATTAAAAACAACTTTTTTCATCGCAATAATTTATATGGTTAGATTATCTTTATAATTGTTTTTAAAGTGGTATTAGAATATAGTTTTACCATTTAATACAATGTTGTTCATTGGAATTAATTTTACTTTGAAATTGGTTATAAACAAGTATCAATCTTTTGATAGTTTTTCTTTCTTAAAAACACGCTATTTTTTTATAGCAGGAATTAATTTTAAAATTAATTAATGCCACTTATATGTTTTTAATTTGGAAAAATAGACATCAATTTTGAATTCGGAATATCAAATAATGCTTAGGCTGAATTTTTGGTATTTTTTTGAAAAAATTCAATTTTCGATGAATAGTGAAACCACTTAGTGGTAGTTAAACAAAACTGACTTTTTCATTTAAATAAAATTTTACCACTTCTGTGAATTGAATTTCAAAAATCCGAGAGACACGGTTAATATAAAGGAATAAAAGGTGGTTTAATGAGATGAAAATAATTTTTGGTGAATAGTAACTTTTTACTTTTATTTACCATGGTTAAAAGTAAATATGGTAATTAAGGGTACAAATGATATTAATATTACCCTAACACATGTCCTAATTCTATTGGATAAGTATAATTAGACCAAAAACAGCCTTAGGAATAAAATATTAACATTTAGGTCCACTTGGATTAGATTAGGACATTTATTATTAATTTATTTAAAGATGGGTAAAAATAGTTAAAATCAATGTTTAATAATTAATTCATTTTTAATATAGGTTTATACATAAGATAAATTTGACTATAAATATTAAATATAAAGATAAAAAGATTTTCTACCTAATGGTAGTTTATTTATAATTTTTAGACATTCAATAATGTAATTTATTTATGACACAATGATGATGGTGTAATTATCTCATTAATGACATATTGACATAATTGATGTTATAAATACTCAAATAAATGAAATTTGAGACTTTTTATGAATTACACTAATTTTATAGGTTAACATGACATGTTAGTATTTATTTAATTAACTTTTTTCGAACTAATCATTCTGTTATGATTTTCACAGAAATCAGTTACCAAATAGTTTCACAATTGACATAAAATAGTTTTTAAAACAAATATTATATTATTAATTGATATTTTATTCCTAAAAATATAAGGGTCGCCCAAATGACTTAGATAGGTTTATATATATTAATAATAAACAACTTGGATTTCTTTTGGCTTGTTATAATAAGTTTATTAACCTTATAGTGTAAGAAAACAAGAATACACGGTAAAAGTAAACTTATTTAACTTAAAGTTAAATCTAAATGATAAGGTTAAAATAGAAACCTAAACTTGTCTAAATTCTATTTTATGAGAGGATTTCTAACCATCCCCACCTTAGAATGAAAATAAATAAATTTTGAGCTATTAAAAACCGAATATGACTTTATAATAAAATAATATTTTTTGTTTTTCCAAAGGTGCCCCTCTCCTCCCTTATAAAAGGGCACCACCTCCCTCACTTCCTCACACCATTTTGAGCCTTTCATCTCGGACAACCTCTGCCCATTTCACTTCCCCACTTCCCTAGAAACCTTATATAGGTACTGGTCTTCTCAAAAGACCAACCCTAGTGCCGTAAGAAGAAGTTTAAAAAAGGTGTGTCGAAGAAGAGGTAATCTCTTCTACCGATTCTTTCAAGCTTATTTCTTCTTCAACTTCCTCTTCTTTTGTTGTTTCATTATGAAGTAATAACATAAGTATTCCTCATATACTTTTATTTTATTATAAATTTTAAACACCCCTATTTCACCTTCAATACATCCTACGGAAAACAAAATCACCGCGCGTGTGTACATACGGAATACCGTCTCCACGCCGTGGTGTAATCTGTTTTAGACCACCACCTTACTAGGATGGGTATAATGGTGTACATAAAAAACTATATATGATTATTGTGAAGTGATATTTAATATGAAATTATACATACACTTCAATACAATTCCACGATCATGGGAATGATATCATCGCTCGTGCGTACGTACGGACTACCGTCTCCACGACGCGATGAGATTCATTCTCAATGATTAACCATTCATGAATGATTATAAAGTATATATAATAAGTAATCATGAAATATATTACATAATAATGATACTGGTTTTATATATATATATATATATATATGTATGTCATCTACTTAATTCCATTCAATTCAATAAGGAAACGAATACATCGTTCATGCGTACGTACGGCCTACCGTCTCCATGAATGGTGTATTTCATTCTATTTATCAATCTATTATATATATTTATATTCTGAAAATATATTATATATAAATCATGTTTTACATTCTAGATGTTAGTAATCATGATCTAAGTAATCGTATGAATAATTACAAGTTAAAACACGAACGACAAATGAAACGATTTTACCCAAAATGCTACTTTAACATGAATTTACAAAACAACGGGTAATATAAAGTCATAAGTGAACCATATATGATATTATGACAATAAATATTATTCTTTAATAATTCAATGACATTATTTAAATCATTATAGGAACGTTTCGGACACATACGAAGCATATCAGACATAAGGTAAGGGATAACCTTCCCAATCTCGTTCTTATCCGAGATTGTTTATTCATAAGTATTGGCTGGGGTTATTGTTATCATCCAAGTCCATGTTTTCTAAAAGTGTTTTTATGTATGTTTAATGTCCTTTTTACCCATTTTGTCTTTTACTACATGGTATGTAAGGAATATTTCTTTTGTTTACATTATGAGGTACTTTTTGACTTTTCCAACAAAAGTACGAGGAGAATGTTTTTTTAAATTATACGGCATGAAAGGATTTTTACGGTATATAAAGCCTTATTTTCATGAAGCTCACTCTAAAAAATTTCATGACTATTTTAAACAAAATCTTTTTCTTTAAAAATTTCATGATGTTTTGTGAAAAGAAATTGATTTTTAAGAAAAAAGTATATTTTCCTCAAGAATTCATTTCAAGTGATTTATGAAAACCATTTTCCATCTAAGATGACATTATTTCATATGTGTATGGTTCAAGTATAAATTCTCTATGATTTACATGGTTTCAATTTTATTATTATTAAATGATATCCATTTGTTTTATATGGATTATGTTATGATGGGATGATGTTTATGAAACCCATTTTTATTATTTGGGTTATGATGAATGATTTAATATTATGTTGTGGAACAAGTAAGAATGATTTCATTATGAGATGGGTGGGACCTATATCTCCCTCCAATTCATTGGGTAAAGATTTATATCTCATGATATAGACATGGATGGAACGGTAAGTTAATCCAGTTCAGGGATATAGGACTGGAACGAGGTGTGAACTCGATTCAGAAAGGGACTTTGTCCGCTAATATGGTCTTAGCAGCAATGACTTGGATACTTGGAAATAATAACAAGTGATGAATGGTTTCCACAATTACATGATTTATTCCCATTCTATTTTATCAATATTGATGTTCCTTTATGATATATTCCTTACGTACTTCTAAGATTCATGTCCTTGATCAAGATTTTGATGTTTAGATTTTATTTTCAAGCTTTTGCATTCCAATGTTTATGGATTGTTGTATGTTCTCTATGCTTACCCTTACTGAGCATTTGAGCTCACCCTTTTTATGTTTTCCTTTCCCCAGGATATAAAGAATGGTTTTAGGTAAGAAAAAAAAAGGTCAAGATCTTTATGGGAGAAGTTTAAGATCTTTCACTACAATTATAAGATTACATTCCATGTTTCCAAAGACACTAAACTATTACTGTCCTTGTGTGTCTGTTTTTGTTATGTACTGAGTATTCCGAAAAATTAATGTAATATCCATGTACATCAAGCTTTGGGTCTCTACATTTCGTATTATAGGAAAGGATTTGTTAACCTTTGGAAACTAGGATGCAAAAATTTTAGTGAGATCCCTAGAGATATTTCTAAGGTATGTCTAGGGATGTCCCTAAGGTTAAGTATATGTATAGGTTATAGTCCTAGAATTGTGCTAAAGATCATAGAATTAAACCTTAGATGTTAGATATTGAATGTACTCCCCCTTTATTATGTTGTTTTCCTAGCATGATTTTTTCCTCTCACACTATTCTTTTTGGGTTTTAGAAAATGGATGGAAACAGGAAGATTCACGATAATGGAAGATATGGTGGACAATGAAATGATATTATTCATGAGCAACCAAATGAAATTGGATCTAGAGGTCCACATATCGTTATTATTCCTAATCAGCAATCTCATAATATGATCAATAATCTGAACTTTGGTAAGATTCCTGACTCAGCTAATAAGAGAAAGATAGAGTCTCATGATGATCGTAGAGGAAAGAAAGTTCAATTCCCCTCATGTAAATCATGTGGGAAGAGGCATCAGGGAGAATGTTTTAAAGGAACTGGAAGATTCTTTGAGTGTGGAAAAAAAGGACACATGGCCAGTAATTGCAGAGGAAAAAGGTTTAGTTAACACCATGGACAAGGATAATGGTATTTCTAAGACATCAACAATGGCTAAATGTTTTAAATGTGGAATGTACAGGCATTATGAAAACCAATTACCTAAGGAAAAATCTCATAAAGAGAATCAGAATGGTCATATGGGTAGTATTTATGTGGATAATAATGAAGAGACTACAAATGATATGTGAAGTGAACGAATTGTTCAAGCTCGGTCAATGGTTTATGGAGGTAGTGGAATGATTACATGTTTATCAAGAGTAATGTTATATAAGTAATCTCATGGTACTATGGAATAAAGAGACATCTAAGGATTGTTACACTGTTGCCTTTCCTTATGTTTTGAAAGTGTATGATGAATGGTACCGGTTACCATGAAAGGTTATTCATATAGTTTTTGAAAGTAGATGATATGCATATAATGAAAGGATAAGAATATAATTAGATGTTGGATTGTATTCATGAGCTCATGACTGATATAAGGACTAAGTGATATTATGGTTTGAGTATATAGAATTTTTGGGATTTAGGTATGTGGAAAGTGCTAAAATTTAACAACATTCATGTTTTCACTAAGGTTCAATGGGTATTCATTCTTCAAGAGAATAAATGATTAAGTTATTCACATTTTTGTAGTTTGACCAACAAGATATATGTTATGATATATGGGGGATAATTGAAGGAATTCACATAATTTTTATGTGACATTTCATGTAATAAATTTCTTTATACTATGATCTTAGACCGAAGTATTTTAGATAATCCTAAATATTGGAATGGATTATGTTATAAATAAGTTAGTATTGTTTAAGGATAGAACTTTTTTTGATATTATTGATGGGATGTAATAGTAATATGGTTTTAATAAAGGTAAACCTACATGACGGGCGACAACCCATCGTTTCGGACAAGGCTTTGGGAATCAAACCCACAACCGAAGTGCGACTAGCCGTTATCACCTACCACTGGCCTACAGGAAGTCCCTGGTTATTAGAAACTAGTTTTATTATATTAAGCGGTATGATAGATGAAGTATAAGTCCATTTTTGGAATCATATATGATTAACCTCACCATATATAGAATAATGTATATTTGATAACTTTTTCTAACCTTTTGTTAGAGATAGATGGAATGGCCCATAATTCTATCACGTGATATGCTAACACTTCATGGAAGACAAATTCAACATCATTTCTTTATGAGATGATGTGGAAATTGTTCAAGGTACAAAAAAAGTGAGATTGTACCAAAATCAAGTAATTATTTATATTAATTATTATTAAACTTTAGGTGAATGATCTTGAAAACCAAAAATGTTGTCCTGGTGCTCTTATATATGATGAATCAGATTGTACCTTAGATCATCACAAATTTAGGGCTTTGTGATTGATGGATTTTTCATAGCCATGTTCTCTACCACTCTCCATCAGAACTTTACGGTTAGATTTTTCATCCATATCCATATTTTAAACTATGTTATCTTATATGGAAACTCAGTGATGAGTACTTTGGGTAATCGTTACATTTCAAACATTAGTTTTTAAAATTAAGTTTTAGTATTCCTTTTTATGATGTGGGTTTCTATAAATAGTAAACAATTTATAACCCCGACGAATTTTGAGGATGAAATTCATTTTAAGGGGGGTAGAATGTAACAACACAAGATTTTATAAGATATATTCTTTTTAATTTCTTTCATATCTTCTGTTGTACGCTACACCATGATTGTATTAGCTTTCAGTATACGCAACACTATTCTTGGATCATGTTACACACAATTTCGATTGTAGTTATTCTAAGAAACATTAAGTGTGTATATATATATATATATATATTCAATGTATAAATGAAATATGGTTGGATTCTATTATATGAAATAACAGAGGAGTATTTCACAACACGCAACCCTGACTTGGCTTGCATTACACGCAATCACGACCTTCCTCGATTGCGTGTGTAGTACGCAATATCGGGTTTCACTAAACAATGATATATTGTTATAATATTATTATGTACTAGCCGCTATTAATAGTATTGACTACATTTTTAATTTTATAACATTATTATTCATCTTACACATTATCTAGAATATGGTATGAGAACAAAATAAATTTTTCGTGTAAAATATGTATTTTTTGAAAATTGCAGTTTTCCCGCCTTTTGATGGTGCACCCACCTTAAATCTTGTTTTTGACATGTATATAAGTTCAATTTGACAAAATAAAATTCTTCATTGGAATCAGGATATAAAAAATTTACTTTGGATAAATTTTTTATATTATTCTGATAACTTTCAATTTTTAATGAATAGTAAAAAAACTCTATATTTTCATTAAAAACAACTTTTTTCATCACAACAATTTATATAGATAGATTATCTTTTTAATTGGTTTTAAAATTTAATTAGAATATATTTTTACCATTTAATACAATGTTGTTCATTGTAATTAATTTCACTTTGAAATTGGATATAAACAGGTATCAATCTTTTGATAGTTTTTGTTTCTTAAAAACACGCTATTTGTTTTGATAGCAGGAATTAATTTTAAAATTAATTAATGCCACTTCTGTGTTTTGAATTTGAAAAAATAGACATCAATTTTGAATACGAAATATCAAATAATTTTTAGGCTGAATTTTTGGTATTTTTCTGAAAAACTTCAATTTTCGATGAATTGTGAAACCACATAGTGGTAGTTAAAAAACTGACTTTTTCATTTAAATGAAATTTTACCACTTCTGTGAATTGATTTTCGAAAATCCGATAGATACGGTTAATATCAAGGATTAAAATGTGGTTCAATGAGATAAAAATAACTTTTGGTGAATAGTAACTTTTTACTTTTATTTACCACGATTAAAAGTAAATAGGGTAATTAAGGGTAAAAATGATATTAATATTACCCTAACACATGTCCAAATTCTATTGAATAAGTATAATTCGACCAAAAACAACCTTATTAATAACATATGACTATTTAGGTCCACATGGATTAGATTAGGAAATTTTTTATTAATTTATTTAAAGAAGGGTTAAAATAGTTAAAACCAAAGTTTGATAACTAATACATTTTTAATATATGGTTATACATAAGATAAATTCGACTATAAATATTCATTAGAAATATAAAAATATTTCCTACCTAATGGTATTTTATTTATAATTTTTAGACATTAAATAATTTAATTTATTTATGACACAATAATGATGCAGTAATTATCTCATTAATGAAATATTGACAAACTTGATGTTATAAATACTCAAATAAATGTAATTTGAGACGTTTTATGAATTACACTCATTTTATAGGTTAATATGACATGTTAGTATTGATTTAATTAACTTTTTTCTAACTAATCATTCTGTTGTGATTTCCACAAAAATCAATTACCAAATAGTGTCAAAATTGACAAAAAATAGTTTTTCAAACAAGTATTATATTATTAATTGATATTTTATTCATAAAAATCAAAGGTTCATCCAAAGGACTGAGATATGGTTATATATATTAATAATAAACAACTTGGGGTTCGTTTGGCATGTTATAGTAAGTTTATTAATCTTATTTTGTAAGAAAACAAGAAGACACGGTAAAAGTAAAATTATTTAACTTAATGTTAAATCTAAATAATAACGTTAAAATAGAAACCTAAACTTGTCTAAATTCAAATGGATGAGAGTATTTCGACCCATACCCACCATAGCTTCAAAATAAATCAATTTGGGGCTACGAAAAACTGAATATGACTTTATAATAAAATAATATTTTTAGTTTTTCCAAAGGTGCCCCTCTCCTGCATTAAAAAATGGCACCTCCTCCCTCTCTTAATCACACCATTTTGAGCCTTGAAGCTCGGAAAACCTCGTCTCATTTCACTTACCACTTCCCTAGAAACCTTATAGAGGTACTGGTCTTCTCAAAAGACCAACCCATGTGCCCTAAGATAATTTTTAAAGGAGGTGCGTCGAAGAAGAGGTAATCTCTTCTACCGATTCATTCAATCTTATTTCTTCTTCTACTTCCTCTTCTTTAGTTGTTTAATTATGAAATAATAACATCAGTATTAATCATATACTATTATGTTATTATAAATATGAAACAACCCTATTTCACCTTCAATCCATCCTACGGAAAATGAAATCATCCCGTGTGCGTACTTACGGAATACCTTCTCCACGCCGTGGTATATTCTCTTTAAGACCACCACCTTACTAGGATGGGTATAATGGTGTAAATAAATTACTACATATGATTATTTTAAAGTGATATTTATTCTTAAATATTATACATACACTTCAATACAATTCCATGATCATGGGAATGATATCATCGCTCGTGCGTACGTACGGACTACCATCTCCACGACGCGATGAGATTCATTCTCAATGATTAACCATGAATGAATGATTAAAAGTATATATAATAAGTAATAATGAAATATATTACATAATAATGATACTAGATTTATGTGTATATATATATATGTATTTCATCTACTTAATTCCATTCAATTCAATAAGGAAATGAAAACAATGTTCATGCGTACGTACGACCTATCATCTCCATGAACGGTGTATTTCTTTCTATTTATCTATCTATTATATATATGTATATTCTAAATATATATTATATATAAATCATGTTTTACATTATGGATGTAAGTAACCATGATCTAAGTAATCATATGATTAATTACAAGTTAAAACACGAACGACAAATGAAACTATTTTACCCAAAATGCTACTTTAACATGAATTTATAAAAGAACATGAAATATAAAGTCATAAGTGAACCATATATGATATCATAACAATTAATATGATTTTTTAATAAGTAAATGACATTATTTAAAACATTATATAGGATGTTCGGATACATATGAAGCATATCGGACATAAGGTAAGGGATAAACTTCCCAATCTCGTTCTTATCTGAGAATGTTTATTCGTAAGTATTAGCTGGGGTTATTGTTATAATACAATTCCATGTTTTCTAAAAGTGTTTTTATGTATGTTTAATGTACTTTTTACCCATTTTGTCTTTTACTACATGTTATTTAAGGAATATTTCTTTTGTTTAGGTTACGAGGTACTTTTTGACTTTTCCAAAAAAAACGTACAAGGAGAATGTTTTTTTTAACTTATATGGAATGAAAGGATTTTTATGGTTTTATAAAGCCTTATTTTAAAGAAGTTTCTTCCAAAAGATTTCATGACTATTTTAAAAAGAATCTCTTTCTTTTAAAATTTCATGACGTTTTATAAAAAGAAATTGATTTTGAAGAAGAAAGGATATTTTCCTCAAGAATTCATTTCAAGTGTTTTATCAAAACCATTTTCCATCTAAGATGGAATTATTTGATATGTGTATGGTTCAAGTATAATGTCTCTATGATTTACATGGTTTCACTTTTCTTATGATTAAATTATATCTATTTGTTTTATATGGATTATGTTATGATGGGATGATGTTTATGAAACCCATTTCTATTCTTTGCGTTATGATGAATGATTTATGTTTATGTTGTGGAACAAGTAAGAATGATTTCATTAGGAGATGGGTGGGACCTATATCTCCCTCCAATTAATTGGGTAGAGATTTATATCTCATCAGATAGACATGGCTGGAATGGTATGTTAATCTGGTTCAGTGACCCAGGACTGGAACGAGGAGTGAACTCAATTCAAAAAGGGACTTTGTCCACTAAGATGGTCTTGGAAGTAATGCCTTGGCTACTATGGAAATCATAAAAAGTGTTGAATGGTTTCCACAACTACATGATTTATTCCCATGATATTTTATCAAGATTGATGTTCCTTTATGACATATTCCTTATGTACTTCTAGGATTTATGTCCTTTCTCAAGATTTTGATGTTTAGATTTTATTTTCAAGATTTTGCATTCAAATGTTTAAGGATTGTTTTATGTTCTCTATGCTTACCCTTACTGAGAATTTGAGCTCACCCTTTTTGTGTTTTCTATTCCCCAATATATAAAGAAAGGTTTTAGGTAAGAAAAAATAAGGGGAAGATCTTTATGGGAGAAGTTGGGGATCTTTCACTACAATTAGAAGATTACGTTCCAAGTTTCCAAAGACACTAAACTATTACGGTCCTTGTGTGTCTGTTTTTGTTATATACTAAGTATTCCGCAAAAGTAATGTAATGTCCATGTACGTCAATATTTGGGTCTCTACAAGAACTCTAGGGATATGACTAAGTATAAAACAAATACATAAATTTTTTTAAGTATAGAGTATGTTTTTTGTCAAGAAACTACATCCCTATATGGATATTACATGTGGATGTGGTTATTACACAATAGTACCATGAAGTGAAAACTATGATAAGGTGTTCTAGGCCTAACTCATGGTAACCTAGTGCATGATAATGGGCCTTAATATGCACCTAGTTTACCACTCATGAGGGATATACATTGGTAAATTCATAAGATCATTATGATCCATTATTAATGGAAAAATGATTCCATAAGAAAATATGTTTGGAAATATATCATGGATATCCTAGATTAGAACATATGGAATCAGAAGTAGGAATATAATTTTTCATTACAAATTTTTCCATTTATGTATACTATTTCATTGTATTATTCTCATTAGTTATGTATTGAACCCCATAATTTAACATTCAATTTCTTACCTAGTGGTTGTAAATAGAAGACAACATTCCATGAATCAATGTGATAGGGAAAGTGATGATTTCCCAAATTAAATTTCAAATATGATGGGAATTTATGGTCAAGAAATTATGAAAACACCTTCTTAGGTGGGTCAAGTTTTGAAAAATGACTTGAATCGTGTGGAAATCCCTCCGTCCATAAGAAATTATTTTTCAATACTTATTTTCAATGAACCTTCCATCTGAATTTAGAAAGAGAGCTCCCAAGAGAAATGCAGAAGGAAGATGATTCTATCAGGGTGTGTGAAGAAATGTTTTAGAAGGATTTAAAGATACACATATCGTATTTTCAAGAAAATTTAAAGAACAGTGGATTGCATGTTAAGTAGAATAAGGTCAGGTTTCGAGACATCAACAGTTTTGAGGAGACTATCTATTTTTTCCTCAAGGTTTAAATTGATATCAAACAATCTCAATGTTATCATGGTCCCACTAGAAAAAAAGACAAAAATGGATTCTAATATGGGTGGATTAGAATGTAAATACCTTGATGGAAAAAATCGAATATCCTGCCTGTCAAAATTGTGCAATATAGGGTCATTGTAACTATCTAAAGGGAACCAAGAAAATATTTAAATGTGCAAGAAAGGTACATCTAGATTATAACATCCGAATTGGTATGAAAAATCCAGATAATGTGGTAAAACAAATGAAGGTTCATATAAATTATCTGCTAGTATTGCAGTGTTTCAACAGAAATGAACATGGGAATTTTTCAAACCAATTCCCAAAGATGATTGTTTTCAGAAGCAATCAACAAGAACCTATAATGAAAAAAGGAAGGTATTATCCTATCAATACTACTAAGGTGGAGTCGATAATTATGTGGTGATTGGTAGGTTGGTTATTCATTTAATAATAGTGAAAATAATATTTGATTCTGGTTCTACACAGTCTACCAATTATTGAATGACTATTTTAACTATTAAAACACCACCTCCAATTATGAATTTTCAGTTATATGTGAGAAATATATCCCCAAGAATGCATTTTTAACTAGGTATTCACACTATGAGTTCATAGAGGTGCCTTTTAGACCCACTATTAATCCCTCAATTTTCATGGATATAATGAAAATTTTCATTCGAGATTACATTAACAAATTTTTTGTAGTATTTATTGATGATATTCTAATATACTTCTAGAGTGAGGAGGAACATGAGGGTCATTTGAATATTGTGCTAAATACATTGCGAAGGGAGAAGCTTTAGGAAAAGTAGATAATTTATGAGTTAGGGATGGAGGAAGTGTCATTCTTGGGGACTTGCATCATCCGTAATGGAATATATATATACCCTTCCAAGACTAATGTAATAGAGGAGTTTCCCCATCCAACATCTATAATAGAGATCCATAGTTTACGTGGCCTAGTGTGGCATTACCGCCAGTTTGTGAGGAAATTATCATGATCTTCAAACCAAATAACATACATGAAATAGAAGGGAGTGAGGTTTGTATAGACTCAATAATTTGAGGAAGGAATTAAAGATATAAAAATTAGTCTTATAACTATTCTAGTACTCATAATCCAAAGAAGTAGATAAAAATTTTTGGTGTATAGTGACAATTCAATGAAAGGATTTGGATGTGTACTGATGAAAAATGATAACGTTATATCTTATTCATTAGGGTAGTAAAAAACTAATGAGAAAAACATTCTGACACATGATCTATAGATAGCGGCTGTAATCATTGCAATTAAAATTTGGTGGAATTTTTTCTAAGGGGAGAAGTGTGAGATATATTACGATCATAAGAGTCTTAAATATTATTCACACCGAAATAGATTAAAATTTTCCATCATTGATGGTTAGTGATATTTAATTATTTTTACAATTCAATCCCCTACTATCCAGGTAAAGAAAAAAGGTTGGCGTATTTTCCAAGTAGAAACAATCCAACATATTTATCAATGATGAGAATTGATAACAATATAACCTTCTAATATTTTTACAGGATGTACATGGGAATCATTATGGTAAGGAAATAATCCATCCTGTCTCATATGATTTCTCAACCATACCATATAATGAAAATAAGTGAGGCTCAAAGAAATGATATAGAAATTATGAAAAAGGATAATGATATTATGAATGGAAAATTATTCAAGTTAATGATTGATTAGGATAGAGTCATAATATTTGGTTCCCAACAATATCATCCATAATATCTAGAGATAAATAAAGTGATTATGAATAACATACATTCCTCAACCTTCTCTAGTCACCTAGGGAGAACAAAGATGTATCCAAATCATTTTGATAACTTTTGGTTGGAGAATATGAAAAGAAAGAATGCTATATATATATTAATGTTCCTAGTATGACATCTGGAGATGGCTGAAAGTAGAAATCCAAATGGAATAATGAATCCATTATCCACACCGACATTAAAGTGGGATAACATCACCATAGACATTGTCATTGGACTTCCTAAGAAAACAATAAGAAACATTTCTATGTGAGTTATTGTGGATTTTCTAACAATGACAGATCACTTTATCTAAATTTGAGATGAATTATCACTGGATCAACATGACTGGATATACAAAAGAAGTGGTAAGGATACATGTAGTACAATTATCGATTATATCTAATCGAGATCCAATAATCACTTCTATGTTATTGAAATATATCTAAGAACTTCATAACAATGATTTGAATATCAGTATGGCCTACTATCCTCAAAATAATGGCCAATCTGAGAAAACTATTCATACACTAGAAGATATTTTGAGAGAATATTCTATAAACATTAAAGGAGGATGGGACCAACATATACCTTTGTTTGAGTTATCTTACAAAAATAGTTTCCACCCATGTTTCTGATTGGATCTATATAAATCCCTTTATGGGAAAAAATGAAAAACCCTAACATGTTGAGATGATGTATCAGAGCATAAGATGCTAGGGCCAGAAATAGTTGATGAAATGGTGTAAAATGGGAAGACCATTTTGCAGCACATCAAGGACGCCCGTAGCTGAATAAAAGAGTTATGCATATAATCATTAAAGATCCATTAATTTTAATGTTGGATACATGGTATTTCTATGAATATCTCTATGGAATAAGGAACTGTGATTTTGGAATGAATGCAGGATGTGTCCCTGGTACATCGGCCGCTTCGAGATTCCTGATCTTGTTAGAGATGTTTCCTATCAACTAACACTTCCACATACAATGTCTAAAGTAAAGTTTTTATTCCACATATCCCACTTAAGAAGTACATACCATATCCTTAACATGTAATAACATCAGAGGTCACACAGTTAGAGAATGATCCTTCTCACGATAAGCAGCCAATGATGATCTTGGATCACATAGATAATGTTATATTCAACAAGACAACTCAAATAGTCAAATTAATTTAGCAAAACTATAAATATGAAGAGGCAACATAGGAGCTAGAAAAATACATGATGGAGAATTACTTTCACCTTTTTCACCATAGTGTGTAAAATGAAATTTCGAGGGATAAATTTCATAAGGGGGGAAAATAAAATGGCCTAAAGTTTAATCAATGGAAATTCACTTCTTGTAAGTATTTTATACATTGTAATAACAAAAAATGACATTAATAACATAATACAAACTTCTTAAATGAATAATTAATTAAATTAAAGTCATTTTTAGATGTTAGTGAACACAGAGAAATGGAATAGTATATTGACCTTTGTAATAGTAAGATAACCCTTATGAATAATAAACCATACAATAGAATAGTAACCTCACTAATTAATGTATAAATAAAATTTATCCATTTTTAAGAGAAAATATGATATGATTGTATAATATTATAAGTAAATAAATATTTTAAAAATTATTAATTATCTGTTGGAATTTTTGCATGTCGTAAATATTCAATTGCAATTTTATAATTAATTTAACAATTTAAAAGAAATTTTTTCCGCAGGAAATGTATTTATAAATTAATAATTTAATATGTTATGATTGTAACATAATTTTATGAAACCATAGTTAATATTTCAAAGTGATATGAAATTAGTTATTAATTAAAATCTATATTTTATAGTAAATTATAATTTTAATTAAAATTTAAAATTATCATATTTATAAAATTATTTCTATGAAATGGAGTTAAGTTCTTATATACACACATTGTAAAATTGATAGGGTGAATTTTTGGTGCTTATCTGAAATACGTGATTTTTTTTGTGAATAGTAAAATATGGTAATTTACTGTATATATATATATATTATATGTTAACTAAAATATTCATCATGTAATTTATGATGTAATCGAAAATTGTTTAAATTCACATTTTATAATTACTATATTTAGTCTCAAGAATAAACAATATTTATTTTTGATGAGAAAAATAATAAACTAATGAATTAAATAATGATAAAACACTCCTCTCCTCCACTATAAATACAACCCATCGCCACCTCTTCTCCTCACTCCTATAAAGCCTTGATCCTTGAACAAATTAAGCTCAAATTTTCCCTCAAATACCATCTCCCATTCCCAGCATCTTTTGGTGTTAATATATTTCCAAAACCAATCCCCTAAGGTGCTTCTAAAAAAGAATGAATCGTGGGGAAAAACCATCTTCCTTTTCTTTTAGTTTTTTTTCAAGTTACATTTTTTATTTTTCTCTCCTACCATATCTTCATACAAATGGAATGAAGACTATATAAATTTTCATATACTGGAATGTTTTTATATTAATTGAATAATTCAACATCATCTCATTTTCCCCTCCATTTATACTGAGGAGGAAAACATTTTCTGTGAAATGTTAATTTATCACATCAAGGGTGACGATGTATTAATTTTCCATTACCATATTCAAGTCTGTTCATGAAGTAATTTTATTGTTAAAAACAATTATAACATATGTATAATATATTATTTAGTGTTCTAGGGTGATTTTTTAAACAGAAAATTAATTTATAAAACAAAATGAGTTCATTGTGGTTGAAAACAACCAAAATAAACCCCAACGATTATCATTAAATATTTATCTAATGATTATTCCTAATTCCATAAAAACAAATGATATATAGGAACAATTTAAAATTTAAAAGATCATTAATATAATATGATTTCTATTTTGGTTAATTACCCCCACATTATACAACCTTTCATACAAGTATACATTTAAAGTGATAATGAAAACCAAGGAAACAAATTCTCCCAAACAATGAAATTGAATCTTCTAAATCATCAAAAGTCTATAAATGTATTTAATAATGTTATAATAAATAAAATACATGTATTAATGGTTTTCTAGTTATTAATTAATGAATATTATTTGATTATGCAGAACATTATGATCCAGTGAAGAATGACTTTGGTGTTAATGTAAGAGATTCTAATTAAACCTCCATTATTCCTTACGGTTTCTCCAACTCCATTTTTACCTAAATTTAACTCAGATAAATTTCTGTGTAAATACTATAAATTTTGTTTATATGTTACAAAATCATGTGTCATTATCAATTGATCTGTATGTTTTGGGGATATACGTATTCTATCAAAGGTTCCCTACTAAATTATTCAATATATGCAAGCTCGGTTTAAGGGAGCATCTGGAATTCATACCCAATTTTAATTTCACCCAATATAATATTTTAAGAAAAAATTAGTGTTATCAAATCATAAATTTTATTGTGAAAACATACTCAGTTCACTTCATGTATTATATAAATGATTTTTCACCTTTCTTCATTAAATTCACTTTAATATTTCTCTTAAATAGCAGTAACTTTTTTGAATTTTGATGTTCCTTAAATATGCTTTTTCCATGTTATAACTTCATCTTGAAATCACTAATCATTATCTATGCCTATTTTCCTTTATGAATGTCCATGTATGATTTAATTCCATTATTCATTGACACATTTATGGTACACCCTTTTATTAAGCTTTATGGCATGATTTTGATACCCAATTCATTCCATGTCAAAACCTTATGTTTGATTGGTTATGTATTTTTCCTTATGTTGAAAACATATCATGAACACGATATGATGGATACACCCATATCAAACACTAATTCATTGGGAAATGTTTATTCTCAAGAGATGTTATGTGCAACTGTCTTGGTGGTTAGCCTTGACTCATAAACCATGTGCAAGGGTCTTAGGTGTTAGCCATGACTCATGTTACTCTATGTCCACTAAACCTTGACTCATAATAACGTCATTTTCTATGTTACTGACAATTTTTTATAATACATGATTATAAAACCCCATGTTATTATTACTTATATTTAATAATATTGTATACCTTTTTATATTGTTATGTTATTCCTTATAACCCATGTCCTAAGATATGTCCTCACGTTTGTTCCCTTACAGATATTTTAGCTCATAACATTGTTCATGTTATCCCTGGGTTATCATATACCTATGTAATGGATAAAATAGACTTAAGAAATATTTATGAAGATTAAATAAAAGATGTTAAAATTTTGGAATGTTGATGTTTAATTATGTAAATAAACTCTAAGACACTATAATTGTTTATCCTTGTCTTGTAATGTGATATTTAATTAAGAATAATATCATGTGATGATATGTGTAAAAGGTTAGGGTTGCTATAAATTTCATAGGCTTGAACATTATCCCCTCTATTTTTATGGTAGATTACCTTGGAACTGAGGTAACTTATCATGATAGTTTCCCATATAATATATATTAAAGCATTGGAAATTTTTTAAATTTATCATACCCATTCATTCATGATCATAGTGTCATTTTCCTCCACACATGTTCCAAATTCTCAAACTATTCAACTATGTACAAGGGTGCTTATAAACATAATTATTTTTCTGGTCTTAAAATTCCTTTTTTTCTTTCTCAACAATGTTCCTTAGAGAATGAAATTGGCCACCCTATTCATATAATTAATTTTACTGATTATTAATGTCTTAATCAACACTTTCTCAGTCTTATTGGAACTTATAACCATCTCCAAATATGATGAAAATTTATAAGAGACTAATTCTCCTTGAAAACATGAAATTAGGCTATAATTGAGATGATTAATAATTCATTCATGTTTTTGAAAATAATTTGTAATATAAATCTCTAATGTTTAAAATGTATTCTCTTTCTCAATAATATAAATCATAAATTATTAAATTTACATACCATGTCATCATGATACCCTTGAAGAAAATATTTCAAAAGTAATAATTCCTTAAAATAATTTTATTTCATTCCTTGTGTGTCTTATTCCTTCATAGTAGTTTGAATAAGTGGACAAAATTAATCTATATCTATTTATACATGATATAAAACTGTAATATACTACACCCTATCACTATTTACCATATCACTAGATATCAAATATAGTGACCCCTACTTTTCATGAAAATATATTTCAACTTCTTATATAAATATTCATATGTAATGACCCATAAAAGAAAAGTATAGATCTTTAACCTTTTGATACTTTTATACATAAACAACATGTTCACATAAGATATATAACATATAAAAATTAATTCTTCACAAATTTTACCCTTCTTATATATATCATACATAAAAATATATTTAATTTCCTTGGGGATGGAAAAATAAGATAGGGAACATTAGATGAATAGTAATGGTAAACATGGGAGATATAAACGGTCACATAAGAAAAAGATTAACATAAGGGAATGATAAGATGAGATTAAAATCAGAAAAATAAGACCATAATATCACAAAACATAATATTGCGTCATGGAAAAAATAAAGGCATTTTATTTAACGTCCTGACCCATCTCACCCCATAACCGGTGGTTGGACTAGTCACCAAATGACTTCAAGTGTGTCAAACCGTAGGAAAAAGGCTGAAAACTACCAGGGAGGATCTATGGATAGTCAGTGGGGAGACAATGCCATCATATCAAAGTTCAATAATAGATTTTGTCAATAAATAGTTGGAGTATTCTAATAAATGATAAAGAAGCGGATGGTAGATTTTGTAAATATTATACAACAGAAATGGAAAATGCCAAATATACAATAGATGCATGCATTACATGCAAATAATACAAAAATGGAAAATAGTGAAAAAAACAACATGCTTTACATTCCAATACAGAAATAAATACACAATGACTCAAGGCCCCAAGGGTGGTCTCCTCTAGAATCCTAAGATTCTGCTCGGTCCTCTAATTCTATCTCCCATGTAAATGGAGACAACCCAACCTGAAACCAAATTGAATCTACTCTGGTACCCTAATCCAATGGCGGCCCGAGTAGGGTGGGAGATATAAATATCAGTAGGCCAGGAACACAAGTGGGTTCCCCAAATACATACATTCAATAAATTATTTAAACATAGTGAAAACATGCATAATTTAAGTAAGCAGTACAATGTAACTATATACCCAAGTACATGATTCCGAATTTAGCTACTGTTTGAACCCGTATTATACTATTTTCATTTATACACAACAGTCAGCACACATTCATTTTCATTTATCATTTATTCAAACCTCAATAAATTACATAATTCTTGTGATCCAGCCCAAGACCGACATCCCCTGTATAAGTCACTCACCACATATGACTCTTAAGACCATCTAAGTAATCAATGAAATGATAGAATCCAAGATTTTTCTCTTTCTTGGATAATGCGTTAGAAGATATTCAATTTAATATTTCATACACTATGTTTGAGCCTGTCTACTAAAAATAGTGATTCACTACGAGGTTCGTCCACTAATAGTGATTCATCCAATTCCTTAATAAGTTAGAACCCCTTCTCATATTCAATTCATAAATCATTATTTCTCAACAGTTTTCATTAACCACATAATTAAATTCATGTATGACCAATTATATCCACAATCCAAAGTAAATTAATGGGTGTAGAGCATCGTTTCTGGAACCCTCATTAGTATTTGAAGTATCGGTCCTTGTCTCAAAACCCATGGGTATTTGAAGAATCAGTCGATGTACTGTGTTTCTTCCATGACTTTAACAATTAACATGCACGTTATAAACATATCAAGTCAAACATGTTGAACAAGGCCCACATATTAAGTAACAATATCACATAGAATAACATATTTTTAAACAACTCCATCCTAAACAACTTATGGCATGGAAAAATAAACATGCAACCAAAGGTGTTATTGGCCAACAGACATAACATTAAATCAATTCACAATGTTAAATTAATGCATGAAAATTAATTAACTCAACAATTTATCAATTAAATCATATCTCTTTAACCAGTTAATCAATTAATTAACTATTTACCAATTATCATACAATAATTAATCCATCCATTAATATTTTATCAATTTCTAATTTATATTCCGAACATGTCAAAATATTCAATATTCTAAATATTCAGTAAATGCCATAATTTTTCCAACTCATTACATAATAATTAATTCTTCAATTAATTACTTTATTACTCGTCCTGCCCCATTCAAATCATTTAACTATTTAATCATATCACTTTAACCAAATCAGAAATACAGGATAAAAACCAACACATGATTATTTCCTCATTTGTATTACATGTATGACTTCATTTAAAAACATTAAATGTGTCATGAATTTAGATATCATATATCAGCACCAGTAAGAAGACTTATAAAAAGCCAAACCGCATCAAAATTGATATTAAATTACCACTAAAAGTATTTTATCTTTAATCATCATTTCAAGAAACCACTGGAGTTTTATAATCAAGGAAACTCACATTCTAAATTTATTTAATGAAGAAATATTTCTTAAATAATGTGATTGAGATTTGGGACCCTACCTCAGGATGGCACAATTTTAATTTTGCAACACTTTAATGTACTTGGTGGAAACTGGTCCACAAGTGGTCCAAAATCGCACGTGCGCACACCTTTATATATATACACACAGACACTGATATATATATATGTGTTTTTTTCTGTGTTTGTTTTCATTTTTTCTACATTTATCAAAAAAATTAAATATATTAATCCCACACCAGAATCAAAGCAATAATGATCAACACACTTTTAACTTGATACCATAGGCTCATAAAAATATTAACAGACCTTAATATAACTAGTGAAAAACCAAACAACGGGTTTAGTAGCTTACTCAAACCAACAACTTCAATTAAAATCAATCCCATACACCTCTCCCATGGTGACGGATGTTGGAACATTGACCTACGGGTCTCTAAACAACATTAACATACCCTAATAATGAAAAAATGCAACAACCAGATAAAACTGAACATTTGGGTTTTAGCCAACACCAAAACGAGCATCAAAAATATCAATGTATCTCTAAAGAGATAAAGGAGACCATGAGGTATGGTCTTACCTTGAAGAATGTGACCAAAACAAAGTTTAAATTTGGGAAGAAAAAGATGCAGACGGTAAACCTGGAAAGGGTGGGGGTTGTTCCATGGGGGACTAGTGTTGCAAGAGCTTTGCCTGGGTGTCTCGATGCAGTAGGGAGGGCCGCCTAGGCTTTGCGTGATATTGGAGGTCCTGAGGAGTAGGTCCATGTGGAGGAGGAGTTGAGAGATGCTTCTGCGTCGCGCATGGAGGATGAGAAATAGTCGTGCCTCCCCTTTTTATTTTTTATTTTACCCACTAAAAAAAATCTACTTAATTGAATGTAATAATTAAAATAATAATACTCATTTCATTATTATTATTATTATACAATTGAAAATGATCTAGTAGGTGAAAAACTCCCCATTTAATATAATATGCTTCTTTATTTATTATTCTCATAAAAAAGTTTTGTTATTAATTATGAAACTCCCTATTGATCATTAAATTCATTTAACATTTATTTTACTAAATAACCACAAAAATAATAATAACATAATAATTATTATTACTAAAACACTCAATTATTTAAAACTCAAACCCCCCAATTTGTTACAATTTTATTAATAGGATAAAAACTTAAACCCATTACCCATAATTTAATTTCCATAATAATTATAATTTTTCATTAATAAAAGTAAAATAACAATAATCTCATTATTATTATTTTTGAATCCTTTGATAAACCCAACACCTCTAATTAATTACAATTCTTCATTAAATCAGAAACCCCTCATTTAATTAAGAATTTCTTTGAGAAGCATAAAATCCGCATTAAATTCTCACAAATGATACAATCCATTAACATGAAATTAAAATATCAAAGCATGAAAATAATTTATGAAACCATAATAATAGTAATAATATCATTATTATTAGCACATTAATCTGTTTAATAAGAAATGTTCCTTTAATAATTCTAAAGCCGTTTATTTAATTTAAATAGTTCTTCGATAAACCCAAAATCCACATTAATTTCTTCAACCATCATTTAATTAATTCTTTATCATTCATTTAATTAAAAAACAAAAATAATAATAATAATAAATTAATTATTAGTATCATTAAATAATTATTTTTATTAATCACAATCTATCATATAATCTTCTTTAATTAAATTAAATAATTTATTAAACAGGGTAAACTACATGGGATGGACCACAACCGTGCGCTTTCCCGTGCAAATGTATTCCAGTGGAATTTTTGGGATCTGGTGCACTCGAGACTCATCGGTACCCCCTCTAAAATTATATGGTAATTATGTAAGTCTAGAAACAACACATATTGGTGTTCCAATGCCTAGAATATAATTCCAGATCTCGGTTTAAAAAACTGACCCACTGATAAACCGAAACAAAATTCAAAAACCTTCATATTTTAACCCGGTTAAAAAACACAGGACTTTAAAATCTACCCAAATTAAAAAAATATCATACCCAAGAAGCGATCAGGAACCACTACTAAAACAACCAACCTACCAAGGTTATTTAATCTTGTTAGAACTAACGTGTTATGTTGAAAACACCAAACGCACCGCTTACTATTTACAAGCCTAATAGATAATCCTTTAAAACTGGATCCAAAGCTCACATTATAGGTTAAACATCGAAACATAGCTTATATATGAGGCCATTACCGAGACCTTGTCAATGAAAATGGTTGAATTTTGGTCAAAAAATAGAACAAGTTTAGCATGCTTCCCTCGAAAGACGTTGTGAACCTAAAACCCACATTTGGCCTTTAATTGACGACCAGCCTATAAAATTATTCTATAACCATCCACATGTATATCAAAGTCCTCACCCAACCTCCAGTGAAATTTCCATGTCATTACAAACCATGTCTTTTTAAAAAAAAATAATTATGCCCCAACACAAATAAAGGATTAGCCCCGAGAAACCACTCATCCCACGTACAACCCAGATTATAACCACTTACCTAGCCAAACAACATTTAAAACTATATCACGGAATAATACTGACACTATCTTAGTGTCTCAATGACGAGGTCAAGATAGGGGACATGCTCTTCATATTCATAAGAGTGCACAGAGAGAAAACCAAGTTGATTAATAAGATCAATCGAACTACTACTGGAAAACTTTTTTCTAAAAGCCTGGTATCTCATGCCGACACATTTTCCAAAAATGATGTGAGACTACCCACCTTAGAAATTTCCATGACATTGAAATAAAAGATCATCTGCTCACTAGAATGCCATTTCAGAACACTTAACACATTCATGTGACGTTCCTCAAACGATGATCACCACGTCAAAAATTGTTCATAAAAGTCATAGAATAAACCTATCAACGTTCCATAACCCCGGAGTACCAAGAAGTCTTCTTGAGTAGTGGGAAAAATTACTTTAAGAACTGTGAACATTCTAATGGTACTACCTACCACAGGTTAGACCCTTAAGAAACATAAACGTTAACCCTCTCTCTTGGACACGGAAAAAAGAAATCACAAGATCTAAAAGAACCTTTTTCATTTTATCCATTTTAATTAATTTATTTCATCCATTCAACATTTGAATGAATTTCAACAAACACACTAGTACTTTTTCACAACAAGTCACATGGTTTTCAAAACAACTACCTATGGAAAAATAGGAATGATATCACAAATATCCTATTTAAACAATTCACTTATAGTGTTATCCAAAAAAACATTCAATTTAGCATATAAATTTCTTTTACAAAAAAGGTGACCTCTGAGGGTCCCATTTATTCAATCCAGGTTCTTCAAAAAGCAACCCAATAATAGTTCATTTCAATCAAAACACAACAGTTTTACATTTAAAACTATTTTCAATCAAACTATGGTTATATAATGCTTAAAAAAAATGGGTGGACTTCTACCAATCTATAAGGCACCCATACACCTTACCTCTAGAATTTGTCTCCCCTTTATATTAATAAACATTCATTTAACATTTAAACTTCAGAAGCCCTTTCACACAACAAAACATCTCTAGAATGTTATTATAAAATGTAACACAACAATATGTTATAATAGAGAATCATTTAATAATAACAAAACATGTTAATAACTAAGGATGTGTGGAATATAATCACCCAAGTATGTTAAATCTATCACTGCAACCTTCTATCTATAGAGGCATGCTAAAGAAGATCAAAACATGGCGTTACACCAAAGGAACACAATCCAAATTAGAAGGCATCTTACTAATGCAACTACATGGCGTGTTATATTAATTACATGTGAATATATAATTGCCTATGATGATTCATGTATGAAACTTACTTTCCATATCAGCCCAACAGAATTATTTTTCAAAATCCTCAAAGTCAATAAGCATCATAAAATACACTGGTCACTCAAGGTGAAATCATATCAAATGTAACTTCAAATACTACAAACATCCATTCCCATCCCTGGCCACTTGGTTATTTCCTATACATGGGGTGATCAATCCCAATCATGGTTATTAACCCAAGTGACTACTCTTACTAAGTCTCCTTTCTACCAACCCAAAATAGACATACAAAAGAAAAATAACCCATTGATAGGACTTTGTAATGTCCCGACCAGGCTCCCCCCTAAACCAGTGGTTGGACCGGTCATCACATGACCTCAAACATCTCTCCGTATGCTAGAGGCTATCGACTACCAGCGAGGGTCTATAGATAGTCATTGGGGAGCCTGTACCCTTATATTAGAGTTCAGTAATAGACATTGGTAAAAAATAGAGGATGCAATATAATAAATGATAAAGAAACAGAAGGTAGATTTTAAAATTCTTGTAAAAAAACAAATGGCCAATGCCAATTATACAACATAAGAATGTATGAAATTATTATGATAAAAAATGAAAAATAGTGAACAAAACATCATGATTTACATTCCAGCACATAAACAAATAAACAATAACTCAAAGCCCCAAGGGCAGACTCCTCAAGCATCTTGAGCTTCTGCTTGATCCTCTTCTCCTATATACCAAGTAAATGCAATCAGCACAACCTACAACCAAATAGAATCTACTCAGGTACCCTAGTACAATGTCGGCCTGAGTAGGGTGTGAGATAAAAATATCATGAGGTTGGGACCACTGATGTCTACCACAAATCCAGAAATTCAATAAATAATTTAAATAGTTTGAAAACATGTATAATTAAAGTATGAAGTACAATATAACTACATACCAAAGTTCCTGCTTCATCTCTCACCTGGTGTCTGAACCTGCATTATACATTTTTCATGTATACACAACATTCATCACACATTCATTTTCATTTACCATTTATTCAAACCTCGTTATATTACATAATTCATGTGATATGGCATATGCCTGACATCCCCTGTATATGTCACTCACCACAAATGTATCTAAAGACCATCTAAGTAAATTATGAAATGACTGAATCCAAGCTTTTTCCCTGTCTTGTATAAAGAGTCATAAAATATTCAATTTAATTTTTTTATACTATGTTCAAGCCCACCCACTAAAACAAATGATTCACTCCTTAGTCTGTCCACTAATATTGTTTCACCCAATTGATTAATATATCTAAACCCCTTCTCTTGTTCAATTCACCAATCCTTATGACTCAATGGTTTTCATTAACCAATTAATTAATTTAGTGTATGACCAATTGGACCTATAGTCTAATATCAATTAAAGGGTGTAGAACATCATGTATAGAACACTCATGAATATTTGGAGCATTAATCATTGTCTCACAACCCATAGGTATTTGGAGCATCAGTCCAAGTCCCATAAAAGAAAATTTCCATTTAATATGGGTGCACAACACCATGTATAAAAACCCATGAGTATTTAGATCATCTGTACCTATCTGAAAAATTGTTTATCAATAAAGAATATATATTTATCATTGGTGTAGAGTTCCATATCTAATACCCCCAAAACTATCAGTTAATTAATTTATAAATTTATTAATCCAATCCATTAATTAATCCAACAACTAATTATCCATATAAACCCCCATCAAATATTTCTAGAAACAATTAACTATTCAACATCTCAATAGTTAATAATTAATTTTCAATTAGTTATTCCTAATTAATTATCCCAAGTAATTAAAAATTCTGAACCCTTCCACTGAAAGAGTGTTTTTTCCATGACCTTAACAATTCATATGCACATCTCAAATATCTCAAGTAAAACATGTTGAACAAGGACCACATATTTATTAACCATCTCACATAGATTATCATATTTTTTTTAAAAAATCCATCCTAACAACATAATGAATGGAAAAAAAAACATGCAACCAAAGGTATTATTGGACAATAGTCATAACAATCAATCAAATCACAATGTTAAATTAGTGCATGAAAATTAATTAATTCAAAAATAAATTTATTAAATCATATATCATTAAGAAGTTCAAAAATTAATAATCCCTTGACCAAATATCATGTAATAATAAATCCTTCAATTTATTATTAGAAATTTCCAATTTATATTCCTAACATTTCCAAATATTCAATATTCCCAATATTCTGTAAAGGAAAAAGTTTTTCCAACTTATTACTTGATAATAAATTCTTCAATTAAATAACATATTACCCATCCCACCATATTCAAATCATTTATCTATTCAATCATATCACGTTATCCAAATCAGCAAAACACACCAAAAACCAACACACGATCAATTCCACATTTATCTTACACGGTGGGGAATCAATTAATAACATTAAAAGTTCCATGCATCAACAAATCATATATCATCACAAGCAAGAAGAAATATGAATAGCTAAACCACAACAAGTATGAAATAACATTATCACTAACTAGTAGTTTATCTTTAATCAGTATTTCAAGAAAGCTTAGTAGTTCTAAAATTATGGAAACTCGCGTTCTTAGTTTATTTATAGAATCTATAATTCTTCAATAAATTGATAGAAATTTTGGACCCTACTTATGGGTGGCACCATTTTAATTTCGCAACACTTAAATGTAATTGGTGGAAAACAGTCCAGAACTGGTCCGCAGTCGCATGTCCACACACCTTCATATATATATATATATATATATATATATATATATATATATATATATATATATATATGTTCTCATTGACTATGTTGTTCAAAAAAATTGAACATACTAAACTAGTACCTAGAATCAAAGCTGTAATGATCAATGCAACTCTAACTTGATATTAGGGACTCATAAAAATATAAACAGACATTAATTCACCCAATGAAAAACCAAACAACGGGTTTAGAATCTTACCCAAACCAATAAAATCAATGAAAATCAAGCCCACCTGCCTATCCCTTTGTAGTGGATTCCAGAACATTGACATACTGTCCCCAAACAACATTCTGATACCCAAAAATTAGAAAAAATCAACAATCAGATAAAACCAAATCTTAGGGTTTCGACCAACACCAAAACGGCCACCAAAAAATTCAGCGAATTGCTAAAACGATGAAGGATACCATGAGGAAGGTATTACCACGAAAAATTATTCCTAAACCAATAAGAAGTTGGGGAAGAAAAAGCTGTGGATGGTAAACCTGGAATGGGGGGGTCGCGCCACAGGGGTCGTGTGTTGTAGGAGATCTTCCTGGGTGTCACGCTACAGTAGGGAGAGTCACCAAGGGGTTTCATGGTACTGGAGGTCCCAAGGAGGAGGGCCGGGCATAGTATGAGGCCATAGATGTTTCTGCATGGTGCATGGAGATGGACCAACATGGGGTGTCGTGCCACCTTCTGGTCGCATGTCCCCTTTTAATTTTCATTCACCCCCCCCCCCAAATTAATCCATTTAATTGAATGTAATAATTAACATAATAATACTCATTTTATTATTATTATTATAAACATTAAACAATTATCTAATAAGTGAAAAACTACCTATTTAATGAAAAATCCTTCTTCAATTATTATTCTCTTAATAAACATTTCAAATTCATTAAGAAACTCCCTATTTGTCATTAAATTATTTTAAAATTTATTTAACAAAATAACCACAAAAATAATAATAACATATTTTTTTTATTATTCTCACTTTCATTTATTTAAACCCCAAACCCCCAATTTATTACAATATCTTTAACATGATAAAAAATCCAACCCACAATTCGTAATTTAATTTCCATAATAATAATTATTATTACATTCATAAAACTAAAATAATAATAATATAATTATTATGAATTGTGAATCATTTGATAAACCCATCACCTCTATTTAATAACAATACTTCATTTAATTTGAAATCCCTTATTTAATTAAACGTTTCGTTGATAAGAGCCGAAGCCACATTAAATTCTCATAAATGTTACACTCCATTAACATGCAATTAGAATCTCAAAGCATCAAAATATTTTATGACACTGTGATAATAATAATAACATTATTAATATTAGAACATTCTTCCATTTAATAATAAATTTTCCATTAATAATTCTAAAAAACTTAATTTAGTTAAAATGGTTCTTCCATAATCCAAAAATCCATATTAATTTCTTCAACCGTCCTGTAATTAATTCTTTATCATTCATTTAGTTAAACAACCAAAATAATAATAATAATAATAACTTCATCTTTATTATTATTAAATAATTATTTTTATTAATCAAAATATCTTATATAATTATCTTTAATTAAATTAAATAATTTATTAAATAGGGTAAACTACATGGGTTGTACCTCAACTGAGCACTGACTGTGGAGATCCATTAAAGTGGACTTTTACGGATTCGGTGCTCACCAGACCCATCGGGACACCCGCTAAAATTATTAGGTAATTAAGTAAGTCTAAAAATGACACCTTTAGGTGTTTGAACTCTCAGAATAAAATTCTAGATCTCGGTTTTAAAAACTGACACATTGATAAACCGAATAAAATTTGAAAACCTTCATATTTTAACCCAGTTCAAAAATAGAAGACATTACATTTTATAAGATATAAATAAAAATAAAATAAAATAACATGAGATATAATAGAATTAAATTGTATTATGAAATAGTTTTTTCCATAAACAAAACCATAAAAAATCATTTCCTTAGTAGTCAAGGACCACTTCTATATCCATCACATTCATTTGTGTTCACTCCTCATTCCATCATATTACTCAAGGATCACTCCCAAGACTATCATAGAGTATAGAGTATCTTATTGAATGAAGTTATCTCTAAATTATTGTCTTATTTTTCTCAATAGATATCCATCAGTAACAAATGCATTAGTGTGATACATAATTCTACACCCACCATATATATTGAAAGAGAAACATATTTTCCTATAAGACTATAAAGAATTCATCATAAGATAACCCATAGAATTTAAATTGTATTCATAAAAAATTAATCATATTATAAACCATGGAAAATAAATAGGTTTTATAATTATTTCATCATATCATAACCCATGGAAAAAATAAGTTTCATACAAATATTTACATCATAATCATAATTCATCAACAGAAAGAATATGTATATAACAATGGGATAATTTCCCTCATAAATCTAAAGTAACATCAGTGGTTGTCATCATAGATGAAAAATACATTTACAAGATCACAAGGAACAATTCTTGTGTAAAACCCATTGTCACTATGAAATTTATTATTTAAGATATAAAAATATAACAAATATTAATGACATTTTTTTCTAAAAAATCGAACATTGTAAATTTTAAATTAATATTCAAAGAAATGAGTTTTCATTCCGGGGGTAAATTTTGATCATGTTGTTTGTGTTAAAATAAAATATTACTTTCACAATTTTTCTGAAAAAGGTAAAATATTGCCTCTATCAGTAAATTGTAAGATAACTCCTTTTAGAAAGGGAAAATGTAAACCATGTACAAAACTAAATTTAAAAAATAATTTAATAATATTAAAATAAATCTTTAATATCTTTTTCTAAAACATGGATATGAAAAAACAATATTTTATTAAATAGAGAAATGAAATTGATTATCCATAAAAATATTAATTTGATATATTGAGTATATAAAGAGAAGATAATGAATTTAAAACATGTAATATATAGAAATAACCAATCTATAACAAAATTATTGTGTTTCATTAATGTCTCATAATAAGATTCCATATTTAAGAAACTTAATTATAAACAATCTGGTAAAATAATTATATTGTAACATAAAACCATATCAGGGTCTTATTGAATCAAAATAGTTTTAACCTTTTTTATAAAAATTATAAAATTATTATAATTATATAAAAATGTAATATAAATATTTATAATATAATACATGAAAAACATATAACATTTTAATTACCTTTTAGTAACAATTATTCATTGAAATTGTCATTTTCAAGGGATAATTGTTTCTTTTTTAGGGGTATTTCAGTTCAGTTGTTTATTAATTGTACTTTCATCACGATTAAATAATTTATATAATGTTAATATATAAATAAATATAATTTATATTTATTAAATATATAGTTTAAATTAATCCATAAATGATATAAAAAGAAAATTCCATTACACCCTTCATGAATATAGTAGGTCGTACATACACCAAAATACTATTTTCAAATTTAAATAGTTGGAATGAATGAATATAAATAATAAGTAAACTTCATAGATTAATTTTTATATCATATATATCATTAATATTCATTAAATATATCAATACTATAGCCTATGAAGTGTAGGAATGACGAACTAATAGTATCTCTTCGTAGAGGTGGTAATAAACACATACTCGTGAGCAATGTTATCATTTTCAATATTTTTGGAATATTAGAGGTTAGATTAGATATTATCCTTAAAAAAATAAAAACTATTTTATAAATATCATATATAAACTTTAAAACCTCTATAATAACCATCCATGATATTTGAAAACAAAAAACGAATTACATTTCTCTGTGGATATTGTGAGTCATATGTACGAATGAGTGATGTTGTCGGTACCCTTAGGATGGAAAATGAGAAAAAAATGGTATTTTCATATTCATAATAACATCTTAGTATATTTATAAGACTAAATTTATTTTTTTGTAATGGTTAAAAATGTTTTATAAGGATGAGAAGAAGAAATAAATGTGGAAAATTCAGTAAATAAGATTACCTCTTCTTCAATACACTTCTTTTAGAAATCCTATTTAGGGTTATGGGATTAATCTGTTTAGAAGAAAATAAATTGTATAACATGGATTTGGATCTTTGAAAGATATATTTTTAGGGTTTTTATGGGATATATTTCTCAATATGGTGTAAATAAAAGAGGTAAGGGGTGTACTCCCATTATCTTAGGAATAAATAAACATGGATATGTTAAAAATTCAAACTATAATGAGGTCATTATCAAGAAAAATTATTCAAAATTGAAACTAAATCAAATAAAAACATATAATATATTATAAATTTCATCATAAAATATGTATACAAACTATGGTGTCATTTTATTTATTTTATTTTTTATTAACACCATCGTTATTAATTTTTTACATTAATCGTTATAACCACTATTTGAATAATAAAGGGATATAAAATTACATATAACCTAAATAATAGATCATAAATGGTCATGGGATGGAATTTTAGACCATTTAAATCATTATAATAATTTTAAAAAATTAGTTATTTTTAAATAACTAAATAAAATGGTATTTAATTTAAAATATCAATATGTACTTTTTTGAAACTATACATTTCATTTAACCGTAAAGAAAAAATTAAATTAAAAAATAACTATATAAACATTAAAACATTTAAAATTTGATTTATTAATCTATAAAATCTTTGTAACAAAATTATTCACGAAATTCATTGTAATATTAATATTTTTAAAATCATATATTGTTTTCAGTTAATTGAATGATTACTATTTAAACGTTTCATAATAATTTAATGTAATCATTATACTAAAAAAATTATAAATAAATTTCTATCTTAATAAAATAGGTTTTCATTAAAATAAATAATTATAAATAAATTATCTTCTTTCATCCTTACATTAAAGTTTAATGATATTAAAGTGAATAAATTCTCATTTTTGTTGTTTACAGTCTTCTTAAATTAATGTAAATGTAATATAATAAGAAAAATGATACCAAGTGTCTGTATGTTAAATTAATTAACATATATTTACGAACACCAATCCTACAATTGGATAAATTCATGTTTTATATAAATTTTAAACCCTTATCCAATAGTTGTAACCATATTTTACCCATTTTACCCTTGCTGAGTTCACAAAAAATTATTATGAGTAAAAATAATATGGACCCAAAATAAAATGGAAATATTTACAAAATTTATTCAATCTGATTCAATATTCGGAATATATTTTTTAAAATTTACATTTTATATTTTAAATAAATTCAATTTAAAATATGAGTGCAAAATTTGAATAAATCAATTTTTTTCAAAAAAAAACATTTTATGATTAACACTGGATATGTATTATTTTCTAATACCTAGAAAAATTAGAGAAGATTGAAAAAAAAAATTGAATATATAACATATAAATTTAATAAAAATCATCTAACAAGAGTTATAAAATTAATTAATTAATAAAAAACACATTAGGTATATAAAATCTGTTTTGGAGGGAAAAAAAGCTATTTTATAATCAAAATATTTATATTTTCATTTATTGTAAACTAATTAAAACTTAATTTTTTATTTACATGTATAAACCACAATTTTCTTCAAATTTATTTACTATTCTTCATATCCACCCATCCAATGGATTGAAAATAATTTTCACATTAAATAATATCATTTTAACAGTATAGCATGGTTTGTTTGAACTATATGGTGCATGTAAATCAAGATATTGAAGACATAAAATTTCTTTATTGATATTTATCATAAAATATAAAAGAGTTTTGTTCCAACCTACCTAAATTGAAATTTTTCCCAAAAATTTTTTCACTTTGATACAAAAAATAGGGATATCATTGTTTCTTACATCTGCGAGTTCTCATGTTGCTTCCACAAATTTATGATTACTATAGAAAACTACGACCATGTTAGTCTTCTTCTTATATAGAACATTTTATATATGATTCAATGTTTATAATTATTTTTATTCATATGGAAGTTCATGCTCCTGTGGTATGACATATATGTTCAGTACATGTGATAGAGTAGGTATATAATTCTTTAAGATATATACCTGAATCATACTGTGAACATGATTGGGGTCTGATATAAGTTCAATGTGATAATAAACCATCACTACTAAACCAATAATCATGATGGGGTTAATATCCATAACGATAAACTTTATTTTCTTCTCAAATATCATTACCTGATTCAATGGAGAATTTCATATGAAAACCACTTCATTAACATTAAATTCAATACTTCTCTAATGATTAATAGCATAAATTTTGAATCAACTATAAAATTCATTAGTGTATTGCTAAATCGAGTTGAATTTATTTACCAATTCATTAGTTTAACCATATTCCAATAGCTTTTTATCTCTATATTCCTTCCAAAAATTTACATTTATGCAATTTTTTCCACCTAGGGATTCATAAGGGTCTATCTGAATGAATGATTAAATATTTTTTGTATAAAAACATAAATATATGAAAGTATTGATCCTAAAAATTATCTAAATTCATAATATATATACATATAAATTCCTCTTGGGTCTGAATAGTTATCTCTGACTAAACATCAAATTAATTATGTTAAGAAATAATACAAATATACTCTCAATCTAGATCATATTGAATAATTTTATAGAATATTACAATAAACCTTGATCCCAATTAGATATAGTAGAATTTGTTCCCTATGAAACCATACCCATTATTCAGTGTAAATTCTAAAAAATTTATCATGATATAAATATTCCCTGATAGAAATGAGTGAGATGAAACTATAAGGTGATCAACAAAAAACAAGATAGCATTATGACCATTAGGTGTTTTTGGGAGACTAATAAAAAAATAAATTATGATGTTTTCCCATTTTCTTTCTGGTACGGTTAATTGTTGTAACATTCAGTTTCAATTATATCTCTTTGAATTGAATTTTTTGACATAAAAATGACTCAGATACAAACTCAGAATCATCTTCCATCCTGTTATCCCACCATAGATACATTTTCTAATCTCTATATATCATCATACATTAAGGATTAATATAGAATATTGAATTATGAGATTCATCGAATAGATACTTCATAATTATTATATATGGAACACATAAATGGTTCCTAATTAATAGATATCTAAAAAATCTATCATAAACTTGATAAAATGACATAAATTTTTTGGAAACAACATTTTCTCATTATTCCCCTATTTAATCACAACATTAGTAGATGGTTGAACACTAATTTGAGAATGAAATCATTTGTAACCTTCCATAATGATTAGCCACACCATGTCATCCCAATACAAAATATTAGATCATTTGTTAACATCAACATTGATAAGCTACTGTAAATCATTCAATATATAGTATGATTAAGATTTTTCACTTTTATATGGTGGTATTGTATTGTACATTCATAATCATTAAACATCTAGGTGAATATTCTTTGGTGAAAATTAATCTCGTTCATAGAGAATATTTACTTTAAGATTTTATGATATATATATATATATCACCCATTTCATGATACTGATAATTACTACATATATTTACGTTAAAAATTGACACTGCTAAATCAAAATCAATATTTGGGAAATTTTACTCATGGAACATTTAATGGCATAGGGAATGATATCTGACCAAATCATTATGATTTAGGATACAACCAAGTCCTTGCATAAATACATCCTTACAGATCAATGACCCTTATCCACTATAGTGTAATGTAAGCACGGGTATTATTACTATCCATTTCTTCAATTACATGAAATTTTATTCTAATTCATCAGTCCAACGGGACTATTCCCCATTATGAGTTAACTAAGTGAGTGGATTATATTTCCATGATAAATTATCCAAATTACATATAAATATTCCGAATAACTAAGAATAATTAAAAATCTCATTTATAATGATTTGACCTGAAAATGTTTAATAACATTCATAGTTTAGGAATCTATTGATATACCCTTGTTTGAGATCATACAACCCAAAACTTAATCTTTCTATAGGAAAAATTCACATTGTTTCCAATTTTTCGAATAGCTTCTCATTAATTATTGTCTTCAGTAAAATCCTCATGTGATATTTATTACTCTTACATTTTATATTAATATATATGAATATATTATCAAAACACTACTCAAAAATGATCAATGTAATATCTAAAGACATTTTTTAAATCAATGATAACATAGGATAATTATTAAGACCATATTTCATAATTATAAATTCATTGTGTCAATACCATTTAATATATACGATATTTTGTACATTCTACTTCAAGACATTCAAATGATGATATCTAAAACTATGGTCAATCTTGGAAAAGTTTTGAAATCTACTTTTTTTACTAAATAGATCATTAATATGGGAAATCTAAAACTTTTTATTTATAGTGATCTTGTTAGGTTGAAAATATTTAATATAGATTCACAGAGATATATCTTTCCTCTTAACAAAATCATAAGGTGCACCCCAAGGTGGAATATTTGGCCAAATAAATACTTTATAGATATACTCTAAGTATTACTTATTCAATTTTTTCTACACCATAAATTCAATTATATAGAGAAATTTTGAAATAGGTGTTTCATCATGGAATAATCCTTTTCAAAACTCAACATAATGATTGAGTGGAAGGATTGGAAACATTTTGGGAAAGACATCAAAAAAATCATACAAAATATGAATATCATTGATGTTATGTTTATCTAAAAATATTAAAGTGGCCTAGACATATTAATTATAATAAAGACCAATATAATATATTTTATTTCTATTGAATGTTTATATTAACTTTATCACTCTTATAAGATCATTCGTTTCATTTTAAATATAAAACATGACATTATTTCCTTATAAATTGATTTTTTAATTATATAATTTTATCTAATCCATGTCTATGATTACATCAAAATCATCTAGATGGATAATAACAACATTTTAATGATGTAAATTTACATAAACATTAATGGGATAATAACCATAGAATTTAGATTAAATAATTATATCATTACGAGCATTCTCTAATATTTTAAAAATTTAATAGTTTTTTTATTACTTTTATACAATTGGGAAAATCTTATAATATAAAAGACTGTTTGGATCCAAAATCAAATAAGAAAATAAAAAATCTAGATTATATAATATGTGTATATTCATCCAATTCATTATCAAGATTAGGAATATATATCAAATTAGATTCCCTCTTTCTTTTGGGATTAAGTGGTTTCTGAAGTCAATCATATTCATTATCCTTTGGGTTTTAGAACTAGTTTAAATAATTCTTATAAACATTGAATTTGAATCAATGGAGTATTTTTTGCTTATTTTGTGGGGTGGTCTTCCATCATTGGAAAGCATCTTCTTCTAATCACATAAATATTCTATTTCTTGATAAAAATCATCTCCATATATGTTACATGTAATGTTCACATTAAGAAAATTTTGTCGATGTTTTTTTCTACACATCGAGCATAAAGGAAAACACTAATGTTTTATATTTGTTTTTTAAAATTTCCTTGTAATTGAATCTTTATTTTCATATAAAACCATGGTATTTATGGTTAAATCTGATACCCATATCCACCTTGATGTCACATTGTTTTAGTTTCTTATTTTCTTCCAAGGTCACTTATAGATAATTACCTTTTTACACTAGGACTAAATAAACTAAAATATAAATCAATATTACATTCTGATTGGATGATAATAAAATAATAATATCTTGCATGTATTGTAGAATATTCTTCATATGTACTAATGGATTCATCATCATACTAAATTATATTAAATAATGTATTCACCATTTTCATAAAATGAATATGAGTCGTATTTTAATAAAATAATATGCTCTTAAATTTACACCACTCTATAGATTTAATATTTTTATGTTTCCTTATATTCTTTGTAACCATTATCCATTGATCATCTTCTCCATCAAAATTATACATATCAAAAATGACTTCTTCATGATCTTTACACTGAGTAATGGAAAAACACTTTCCAATTTTATTGATCCATTGCTGTAAAACTAGTGTATTAGTGAAACCTATAAAAGATGATGTAATATACCTCATGAAGGACAAAAAAAGGGTTTTTCATTCCTTTTATTATTTTTAATGTCTTTATGATTAAAAAATTGAGAATGTTTCATAATAATAGAAATAAAATTTCACATTCCACCACCTATAACATTTTTATTCTCAAGAGTAAAATAATTCCATTTTTCATTCTTTTCATTAGTAACATGATTCCTTTCATTTTTTCCATGGATTAAATAGAAATTTGTTGTTTGGGAAATAAAAATCATATTTTTAAGCCAAATAATAACAAAAAAATTATTATATACCTTTTTCAAGACTTCATATTTTCAATATGTTACACCTTATGATTATCATAGGTCATCCATGATCATTATAAAAACATTAGGATTTTATCATGTAGTTAGAATTATCACTTGTGTTCTCCATAATTTTGCCTCATTCTAGTTTCTAATGTAACAAAACCCTACCATGATACCAATTTCAATGAACCATTCATTTAAAACATTGATATTATATCCTATTAGATGAATACTTGTAAAATAATTATCCATGATAAAATGATATAGTTCTAGTTATTTTGGAGACTTCAATACATAGACAAACATTTTATATAAGATCATTATCGCAACCCACTAAATTATTCCAAACATTGAAGCTTCTTATAAATTACATAAATATAAACAACCTTATAATCTATTGGAATAGAAACATTGGAATAGGTGATCTCATATTATCATTATGGGTAAACATGGGAGATATCTGTGATAACATAAGACAAACTTTAATACATTTTTAAGAGAAAATTAGCTTAATATTTGAAAACCATACCCTATATATCATATATCATAATCTTGATTCATTGAATAACACCTGGTACCTCACAAGACATGAATAAATATAGGTTTAGAGAACCTAAAACATGGGGAAATAACATTGGTATCATACATACATTTTTGAAAAACACTTAATAATTGAAAATTATTTCATTAGTAGTAAATTATCACTAGAAATACTATCAATGTTTCTTGGTTTCGTTCTATTTTCAATGTTTTAGTAATTATTCGGTCCAAAAACTATCATAGAGGGTATATTCCCTTACTTAATTGGGTTCAATATATATTTCATTCCTTTCTATATCATAGCATATCCATATTTACCCCATTTATTGGTGGACAATATTATTTTGGGGCCACCTATAACTAAAATAAAATCATGCATATGTGTTACATAAGATCAAAAAAAAAATTATCACATAATAACCCATAGAAAAAATCGGTTTCATAATAATTTATTCGTATCATAAAAGATAAAAATGAAATAGGTTTCCTAATCATTTCATCCTATATTAATGCATGGAAAATAAAGTGGGTTTCATAATCATATTTTAATTATAATAAAATACCATATAGAAAAACAATTAGGGTGGTATCATTGGATAATATCCCCAAAAAACTAATGTAATTTCATAGATGTCATCTTAGATGAATAATAACTTTTAAATATCACTTGGATCATTTCATTAAGAAAATAGTCATTTCACATTCAAATTAATTATTTAAAACCTAATATGGATCAAAATATTAATAAAATGATTTCTTAGAAAAAAAATGGAAAATTTTAAAGGTATCTTCAATGGATTGAGTGTTCATTATTGAATTTTTTTAAGATGTACAGGATAATAGAAAACATTCCTTTCAAAATTTTGTATATAAGGTGAAAATATACCTCATAATGAAAATTAAAAGAATATTCCTTTTATTTTTAAAAAAAACTAAATAATGGGTAAAAATGAATTTGAAAAATAATAACTGAATATTAAAAAATCAAGAAAATATTTTGGAGAACATATATATCAATGAAAAATGATATTAAACTGAAGAGGGAAAATAGTGCATTGAAAACATAGTCATTCAGTATCATTAGAACATAGTGGTGGAAAATTAAAGGAAAAAAATAATATTTATTATTAAATATGGTATAATAAAATTCATGTGTATATTTTCTTGTAGATCATAATATTTCATTATATAGAACGTAACTAAAAACAATCATGAGAAACAATGAGATTGTAAAATAAAACACATACCATGAGTAATATTTTATTCCAAATAAAATTAAACTCATGTAAAATAGTATTATATTTATTATAATTCTATAATATATACATATAAATATTTATAATATCTTATATGTTCCAATTATATAATTTCTACACCAAGTTATTAATTATTTCACATTAAAATTGTCATCTTTATGTGTCAACAGTTTCATTTTTCTTGTTAATTCTAGTTCTCTTATTTTGGTCCTCATACATTAGTCATTATTAAATAATATTCGGAATATAAATGATTATATATACATAGTATATATTAATTATATATATATAATAAAAATAGTTAAATATAGAAAAATGAATTACAGTTTTCATGGAGATGGTTGGTCGTACTTACACATTAACATTGTTTTTCCTATTTATTGGATGGAGAAAATGAATGAAAATAATAATTTACATTAAAATAATAATAAATATATCATATATATATATATATATATATATTATTTATTAAATATATATTTATTTCCATCCATTGAATTTGGAAATTTATAAAGGATCTGGTTGCTTTATGGGTGTGGTGGTCGACACGTAAAAACAATCATCATTACCACATTCCAAAAGATTCAAAGGTTTGAAAATAGAAAAGATAATTTAATTCAAGAGCTATAATATTGAAATAAGTATCACATATATAATATCTATATGGGAACTATGGTGATGAGAAATAAATAAGACCACTATGTGGACATAACAAGACAGACGTTTTCACAAGTGATGTTTTTGTTTTTTGTAGGATTGAATGGTTTTTGATAATTGATAGAACATAATCATAATAAAATATCATTATTTTTATTATAATTTATTAATTATTTTATGATGGATAGAATAGATTTATTAAATTTATAATAAGAAATAAAATTGATAGAATCGGTAAAGATGATTATCATTTATTCAATAGACTTCCTTTATATCACATTTTATGGGGCCAGGAGTTTCTATTTTGGAGATCTCAACACTACTTTGACATAACTAAATATGTTGGGTAAAGAAATGGGACTATTTTCTTCAAAATATGTGGCTTAGTGTGGTGTGACAAAAAGGGAAAATGGGAGGCCATTTATAATGGTTGAAAATGACACAATTGGAAATATTAGAAAGGCTAAAATATAATCAAGTCATTGTCATTTGAAATAAATCCAAATAGATAGTGAATCAACTAAAAATTGAATACGGTCTAAATATCATTAATAACTGGAATTTTGATTAGTTTTCATCAGTTTAAACATTAATTTTTATTAGTCCCTTTGTTAACCATTTTTAACCTTAATAGTGATAACAACTATTTTTTTATAATGGGTTATATATTAACCTATAAGGTAAAAAATATCCCATTAATGTTAAAAAGATGAAATTTTTTACATTTATCATCATCATTTTACCATTTTTGATTTTTATGATTTTCAATTAATTTTATAAAGTATTATTGAACATAATATATCATTAATTTCATTTTTGAACCTATAAGATTATTTTTTTATTAATTTCGAAAATATAAAATATATATTCAATTAAAAACATTTAACACATATATAATAGATTACAAAAATCTATAAAATTCATTTGAAACAATTATTCCACCAATTATGTTTTTACTTTTAGTTTTTTTAATATAATATAATTTGTTTTCCTATGAATTGAAAAATTACTATATCAGCATTTTATAATCATTTAAGGGAATTATTCAATTAATATAATTTATAAATAAATTACTATAATAAAAATAAAAAAACATATCTTCAAATAAATATTTTGAACCAAAAATATACTTTTTTCTATTTATGATGTTTTTTAGATATATTATTGTTAAGCATGTGACATTTTGGATTTATTCTTTTCTTAAATTTATATGATGGTCATATTTAACAAAATTGGAACCATGCGCCAATATATTTAATACCTAAATGGAAATGTCAAAAATAAATCCATGCAATATGATAAAGGCCATTATTAGAGAATATTTAAATTCTTTTCCCATTTTTTTAATGCTCTATTACTTTTTTTACACTTACTGAGTTGGAAATAGATAATATGATTAATATTTATATTAACAAAAAAAGTATCTATTTAAATAATTATTCTCTTGATTTCGATTTTGAATCCATTTTTTAAATTTATAATTCTACAAGTTGAGGAATTTCTTCGTGAAATAAGTCTTTAAAATGTAAAAACACTTGTTTTTTTGAAAAATACATTTTTAATCATAAAACAATAAATATATTCTTAACTCATACCTAGAAAAAATAATATAAAATTTTTAAAACATTTTACTGAATATATAATATATAATATTATTTAACATTATTCATAAATTATGTTGAATTTAATTTACTATGATAAATTCAGACTACATATATAATAAAATTCATAAAAAATCACTTTTACCTTAAAATTTAACTTATTTTCATTTCTAATGTATTTATATATAATGAAATCATTTTATACCTATATAAAAATTTATCTTTTCATAATTGTTTTAGTCTTATTCACACCCAATAATACAATGGATTTGATATAATTATCACATTACATAAAAATATTTTAAGAGTATATCATGATTCATATAAATTTGGTCATGCATGTAAGGAACTCAATCAATTAATTCAAAACAATTTATTGAACTGTATCCTAAAATCACACGATGTTATATGTTCTCTATGAATTTAGTCCATTGGTCTTCTAATAGGGGATTTTTAGTTCCATTGAAGGATGGAGGACGATGTCTCATGAAATGATCCAATGTGGTTATACATGTTCAAGGGGAAAGAAGTTTATTTATATAACAATAGGTTATATATCAAAACTGATGATGAATTTCCAAAAAAATATTATATTTTCATGTCCAATAATTTTTTCATTAGTTTTATCTATAGGTAATTCCCTAATCAAATTAATGTGCCTATGAATCATTTCTAAATAAGGAAATATAATAACTAGTTCATGATTAATTCAATGAATTATGAATCATGGTATATATCTCTGTTGAATTTATAATCATTTAAATAAACAATTATGTCTATTAAGAAATATTTCAAAACATCTATAATTATTTATCATAATCTTTAATTATCTTACCATTTTCATATAAATATAGTTCCTAAGGTATTGAATAAGATTTCTCTAGTACTTATTATGATTTCAACAACTCTAGGTACTCAATTCTTGTGGTCATTTATATAATTACAAACACCAAAAATTAGAATTTTAGTAGGTTTATGAATTATTACATTACATTTAAATTAAATTAGATCATAATGATTCTAAATACATTATCATTCATCCTTTTATAATCAATATTTTACATATATTATTCTTCATTATTTTCTAAGGAAATTGGGAAACAATATCAAGTGGTGAACTTCAATTCTTAGTAATAGGCATTGTAAAGTGAATGACAAAATAGAATAATCAAAAATAAATAATTTGAGGGTAATTAATAGAAATAATAAATTATATATATACCGTTGAGTATAAAATACCATATCCAATTAAATGGAAAAAATTATCAAGTGGAAAATAATAATAATAAATATCATAATAATAGAATGATTTAATAAAAACATTATAACAATATCATCAGATCCTCAACAATGAATATTATAGAAATGGTTAGGAGTATAGTTAGTATTTAAGCTAGTTTATCCCATGAGTCCTAAAGATGAATTTAGGGGGTCTTTGATTTTAGTCCCAATCATTAAATTCAGAATTCCAATGAATTATTAACAATAAATTAATGAATTAAAAATAAAACACATTTTTAGAATGTCTTAATAATATATATAAATATCCATATTTTAATAAAAAGTATATAGATTTTCAATATTCCCTATTCAATAAATGGTATAAAAATCATTATGAACATAATTAAATCTATATTGAGAATGATTCAGTGTTCACATGATATAGGTTTAAGTGTATACACCCAAAAAAATTAATTAAAAATATAAATAGTGAATCTGATGTGGAAAATGAAAATTTAAATGGAATAAAACACATGTATATGATGTACTTGAGGATTAATATTGAAGAAAATAACAAGAACCATAAATAATGGGAATGGAAAATGTATGGTATGGTATATAATTACATAATATAGGAATGGTTATGATAAATTATTCATAAATGAATTTAAATGAAATAATGATATTTAAAACCACTAATTTTGGGAATATATAACAAAATATAGAAATAATACCTCAAAATAAAGATCATTCAGAAAGAAACCCTTATTTTGATATCTTTTATATATCAAATTCTCATATTATCACCTAAATAATAAAATCATATTCATTAATTAATATATTTTATAATAATTTAATGTTTATTTCATTTTTATTTATTTATGTTCCTTTTTTTATGTATTTTTCAAATATTTGATTAACATAGATTAAATTTGTTTTTTTGATTTTGTTTTGTTTTTTAACTTCCCATTACCATTTTTTTAGGTATACCCTTAACCTCATCATGGTTTTACCCTCATCTAATATAGGGAGGTTACCTATAATTGTGTAGTTAGAGATTTTTTTTGAACTTCACTAATAAAAATCCATTTCTGTAGGTTGTAGAGAAGTTACATGTTGTGTTATGGTTGTTGGATGTATTTTGTGAATGAAAATTGCACGCTGTGAAAGGTTACATGTCATATCCATGAGTTACGTGATGTGAGTTTTTAAAAGGTCATTTTTTATCCGAGGAGGGTGGTTTTTTGGAATATGTGGATTTTCGGTGATACCAGAACTATAACTAGGTTTCCAACCCTATAACGGCCAATATAAATATTTAAAAAAAATGTGCATCTCATTCTATTATTTCTTGTAACATTTATTCATGCATCTTGACCTAAGGGTGTTCCATAGTATTTTTGAGAGTTTCAACCCCTTCTATACTGATTCGTTCGACACTCGATTATTTTTCTGGTTGTGGTGTATCTATCAGGGGGAAGTAACCAATCCATTCCTTCAATACCTTTGATTACATTATCATTATTGGGAGGAATCTTTGGATCCATTGGACTATGGAAAATGATTATTCATGGTTCCATCCTAGATTCAATTTTTTGATATCATTTTGGAGACCTTTTTCTCAGTTGGTTGTAGTGATTTGGGCATTCATCTTCTAGGTATGTTGTTTTCCTCTATTAATACAACCCTTTGGATTCTAAATTTAATCAATATTTATGAGGATTTTATTCTAGAGTCTTCATTTTTGTTGTTGGGTTTCATTGAATTGGTATTCCATTACGGGCATTTGTAAATCTAGTTTTGTGGACGGTTGTTCCGTCTCTAGCCTATGATGATGGAAATTATTTCTCTTCATTACAAAATTATTCATATTTAAATTGGAATGACTATTTTGTGTGTGGTGAAAAGGGTTTTTGATGGATGATTGATTTTTCTGGTTATTGATAGATTGAGAGAAAATGGGTATTTTCATTTCATTGAAATGGACTTTGTGAAATGGTTTTGAAATGGTTTTCAAAGAATTATAATGAATTTTGAAAAAGAAAATAACTATTACCATGGGTATATATGTTAAAGGTTTATCTTGGGTCCATCATCTATTTTATTTGTGATTATTAAGGAGGTTTTTCATGGGGTTTTCCTCTATTTCTTAGCCTTATTGTTCTAGGGGACTGATATTCACATCATTCTGGGATTTTCTAATGGGGTATTTCATTGCTTCTTATACCAATTTTTCTAGGCTCTAATTTGTGAACGTGATTATTGTGGTATGAGTACTCATCTCCCTAGACCTATAGTATTCTATACTATAGTGATACTACTGTTTTTGTTTAGTATTTCTTGGATTTATAAGTTAGACTTCATAAGCATGATTATGCTTGTGGAAAATGATATTGAAAATGTGATTTGAAATTAATATACATGATTCTTTTTTGAACATTGGAAAAGGGACATGTTTACCTTGTTTTCGATATAATTTATTTACTACTTATCACCTCATGTTTTTACTTATAATGAGCATACATGAATTGTTACACATATTCTTGTTATGGAAGACTTGGGTGGGATCCTACTAAGCCTGTTAGCTCACTCCTTGTGCACCACTTCGATGGTACATAGACCTTTTTTTATCTTCTAGTGTAGGGAAAGACAAGGCCCCACAGGGAGGTGGTTGGATTAATATCAGATGGTTGAGTAGCTAGTTTTGGGATGGTGGTAGTTTCTCAAAACCATCCATCGGAGTAGTTGTTTGGTTTAGGGTCCATTGCAGTTATACTTGTACTTTGGAGTTTTCAGCTACTTTTTTTGTTGTCTATTTCCTCTATTTTCCTACAATTATGTCATATATATATATATATCTTCTTTTTATTCCTTTTTTCCATTTTTCATAAATATATTCCATGTGGTTATTCAGGTTTGGAGAAATCATTCCCTCTTGTTCATTGTTTGATGTTTGGGTAGTTATTTCCAGATAGTGGGGATCATGAATGCCCTTTAGGTATGTGATGGAGCGCATCGGGTGCTGAGTCTGAGGGAAATCAAGGTTTTTTTGTTAAAATTTGGTATTTGAGGGACGTTTTTCCTTCCAGATTTTGTGTATCGGGATGTCTGTTAAACTGGATATAGAATATTCAGGCCTTGAGGGGTATATTGTGATAGGTTTTGGGCCATATATTATCATGATGAGAATCATATATCCATGTGATATTGAGATGTGTGTCTCTAGTATTGGTTTATATTTCAAAAAATCATTTATTTCGTATGGATTTTATAGTTTGTGTTGAGATTTGTTTTATTTTCTAACTATTTTAATGCATCTGTGTACAACAGCCTGCCTCTGAGATGTCTTCCACCATATCCTTAGAAAGGTGTAGCTAATGCACTAAAAGGGAATCCATATATAGATCACAATATCATTGAGACTATCATACTGGCAACCTGTTCTACGGATCAAGATGTACCACAAGTACAGAACATTCATTTTGAAGTACAACCAATAGCTGGGGGAGGGAGAGAGAGAGATCATGATAATTCTTGTGCTGGAATCCACCATCATTTAAATAGATATATAAACCTCAAGAGTTGGAGGGATGTCTGTATAGGATCGATCAAATCATATACTTTTTGGAGACACATTTGAACATAATGGTAAAGTGTGTAATGTTAAGACTTTATGGGTGCTGTATGTGATGGTGGGATTCTATGGTCTAGGTAGATAGGCATGTTGAATTGTATTGGAAGTGATTCAAAACCCTATTTTTATAGTAATTCTTTCTAGAGTCCCTGATTATGGAGAAGTCTATGAAGTTCATACCATTATAATAATGGGAGAATTTGGTTTATGTATACACCAATCAATTTGTTGAGCATGTTTGTTTTCCCCAAATGTGTTGAAAAATGACCAGCTAAAGGAAAATAAGTATTTATAGGGTTTCAAATCAGATATCTGAATGTGGATTTTATACAGAAAAATTAATCTGGTATGAATATTGTTTATAGATCTATGATGGAAGAAATGAATATATAATTTATGGTTGGGCTTTCCACCTATTCTCTTCCATAGGGTGCCAGCATTAGTAGAGAACATAGGGAGAAGTGCATGTGGAAAGTTCATCACAATAGTTGTTGAGGTGGGTCTCAGTAGTGAGCCTCCTCTTTACCATCTGTTATAGCAGGTAATGTTCCTCTGACAATCTATCAGGGTGTAATGTGAGGAAATACCCAATGTTCTTGTCTTATTCCAATAAAGACATGAAGCAGTTGGGGATGTGTTAGTCAGTTACAACACTTCTTTCAGGATATGACTATGCCTCATTATTTTTAAAGTTAAATCAGCTCCAAAGGCTACTACAATGCAGTTAGTAGCTTCCAAGATTATAGGGATCCAGCCTCAGGCCTCATGGGTACTTTATTATCATGCATTAGATGAGTGTAAAGAGAATTTTGATGTAGTTCTTAGAACACCTAGATGTACTATCCTCATTTCTTCCTTAGTGAAAATTTGTTTATTTGATATTGGTGCCCCCACTCATTCATATCATAATTTTTTTATGTTCTTAAACTTATAATGGAACTAATGTCCTTTAAAATATAGTTAATCACACCACTTGGTATTAGTAATTAGTAGGGTTTTAGGTATTCTTCTTGTTCATTAATGGTAGACAATATAGAGTTAGTCTGTGTTTTTTAAATTCTTAATCTGGATCTGTTTAACACCATCATCAGAATGGATTATAATATAACTCATGGATATGAGGTTATTTTTTTATCATCAAAATGTTTTTCCGGTCTATGGGATCTCTAGTGTGTTTTTGGGGGACCAGGACCAAAGTTCAGGTCATAGAGGACCTTCCCTCTCAGAGATCAAAAGAATTTTTGGTTGTTGGTGCATTTTATCCTAATGATGTTTCTTCTATTTATAATCTTCCCATTTTTTATACTTTAATGGTGTTTTCCCATAAGAATTCTCTAATATTCCTCCAGAGAGGGATGTACAGTTTACTATTTATTTTGTGCTAGGTACATAGCTAACATTGATACCTTCTTATCATATAGAATACACAAATCTGAAAGAGTTCAAAATTTAGTTGCATGGCCTATTTAAAAAAGGTTTTGTTCTCCCTAGTGTTCTGAGCTGGACATCCCCTATGCACATTTCCCAGAAATCAGATTGCTTACATCGTTTATGTGTGGATAATCAAAATATTAACCAAGTATGGGTTAAGAATATATATCCTTTCCCTCATGTGGATGATCTGTTACATCAGTTAATGGCTACATACTGGTTTTCAGAAATTGACATTCAATTAGGTTATCATCTGCTCATACTTTGGGAGTCTGATATACTAATGACAGCATTAAAAAGTAGGTATGGCCATTATGAATATCTTTTAATTATTTATGGTCTCACTTCCCTATAGTTTTATGTATTTGATGAATTTGATATTCCATCAATATCTTGACACTTTTTTTGGAAGAGTTCATGGATCCTATTTTTTTCAAAATCCGAGAGTGAGAACAAGAACAATTTGATTTTAGTTCTTGAAATTTTGAAAAATATTCATTTTAATAGAAATATTTGGAAATTTATTTTCTATATTCACAATGCAATTTTCAGGGGGAATATAATTTCCGAACATGACTATTAGTTGATCCAAATCAGGTAATGTCTTTTTTTTCAAGGATGAAACCATGGAATTTCATTGACATACCAAGATTCCTTGGTATTGTTGGATACTACTGATGGTTAATCAAGGACTTCTCTAATTTTTTGTCACCTTTGACTTCTCATACCATAAACATTGTGAAATTCACTTGTGATGATAAGTTTTATACATCATTTGATGAACTAAAAATGCTTTAGACATCACTTATTATTCTAGTCTTACGTAATCCTAGTAGGGGTTATTTAGTGTTTGGTGATGCTTCAGTTTCTGTTTTGGGATGCATATTTATGCAGAATGGCCATGTGGTAAATTATGTTTCTCATCAACTTCAACTAAATTAATATAATTACCCACTGATGATTTAGAGATTCTTGCAGTTATGTGTGTGCTCAAATGTTGGCAGAACATTCATTTTGTTAACAAGTTCATGGTCTTCTGTTATCATAAGATACCGAGTTAAATATTTTCTCAAAAATACCTAAATCTTAGACCAATAATATGGGTATAATACCTTCATTCATATGACTTCGATATTGCTTACACCATAGGGATGTGAAATTTCATTGAACAAACTCTTAGTAGGAAAGTACCACCATAGTCTATTCAAGAATTTAAGGAAGAGTGGAACCTTATTGGTATTTTCACATTGTTGTATCCATATTCTTGTAAGGATATTATGGTTATAGTTATAAATAGTGTTTAGTTTTCATCATCTCTCATAGAGTCTATTTTTCAAAGTTAGTATTAGGATGATGAGTTAGATGTGACAAGAGAATGTCATTAGGGAGGGGAGACCATTTTGGGTTGGTCTCTCTTCTTAGATTGTATGCATCACTTTTGTAAGGATATTTTTGTCTTGGATTCTATCGGGGGTATAGTCCTGCTCAATTTTCATAAATCTTAATGGAACATACATCCAATCACCACGAAGCAGCATTATGACATGAGGATATGAGTCCGGTGTTTGGGTATGAAGCATGACATTGTGGAGTTTGTGTATCTTGTTACACCTTCTATTAGATAAAGGGATAGAACATGAAACATTATGGGTTGCTCTAACATCATCTGATAGCGATCTGGAAATGGCATTAGATATTCATGGATTTTATTGTAGGATTCCCACAAACTCCCTAAGGTAAAAATTCTATCTGGGTGGTTGATGATCTGTTAATGAAGTATTCTTATATAATTTTGATCAATGATACCATTACAGTTGAAGATATATATAAGTTGTATGTGCAAGAGATTGTGAGGTTACATGGGATTCCATCATCCATTATTTCAGATAGGGATTCTTGGATTACCTTTTGGTTCTATAAGATTCTCCATGTTGTGATGTAAACTCACGTAAAGTTGAGCACAACCTTCATTACATAGGAATATGGTCAAACGGAGACAGTAATTTAGATTCTAGAGGATATCATTTTCCCATGTGTCTGGGATTTCATAGGATCATGGGATAGCCATCTCAGAATGGTTGAGTTTGTTTACAAAATTATTTACTAGTCATTAGTATTAATGGACACCTTTTAGACATTTAATAGCTTCCCATTTAGATCACCTCTTTTTTGGGATGAGGTGCGCGAAGTATCTTTAGATGGTCCAAGTTTTATTTATGAAATGTCTGCAAAGATTCAGGATGTATATCGATGTCTGGTTATTTCTCAGAGTTGATAAAAATTATATGTGTATTGGTGGTGTCAACCATTAGTGTTTTCCATATGTGAATTGGGTTTCTTAAAAGTTTATCATCGGTTGGGTCACCATCGACTGGGAATTTTGTCAATGTTTTCTTCAAGATATAATGGACTGTTTGAGTTCCCCATACGACTTGGACAATTCAATTATTAGTTATAATTTCTAGTTTAGATGAAAGGAATTCAGGATGTTTTGCATATATCTCAACTCACGAAATATCACCATTATCCTGCTCATGTTTTGAGTTGGAAATAAATGTAGTTAAAGAAACATGCTTCTATTCTGGGGAAACCGATTTAGATCATTGACTCTCAAGTGATTTCCTTGCATGGGATGTCAGTTTTTTGGGTTAGAGTTCTATGGAAACAAGGACCATATTCTGATGTTACTTTGGAATTTCAATCATTGATGAGGGGGAAGTGACCTTATCTCTTTCTGGGAATTACATCATTCACATGACTTCCTAGGGATGGAAAGTCATTATGATGGGTAGTTTTTAACATCTTGTTAGTATTTTCTCAGGTACACCCTTGACCCCTTCGTTGTTCTCCCCTACAATGAGATTTGGAGGATACCTATAATGGTAATGTCATGAATTTTTTGGACTTCCACTAATAATTGTTCATTTATTTAAGAGTCATAGCAGTTACACACCATGTAACTATATTAAAAACTGTGCAATGGTTGTTGGATGTACGTCGTGAAGGGATCACTCATGTTGTGAAGGGTTACACTCATGACCATGACATACATGATATGAGTTATTAAAAGGTCAGTTTTTATTCGAGGATACTTTTTTCTTAGCGTGTGTGGATTGTGGGTGTTACACATAGTGTAACTAGGTTACACGTCATGTAACGGCCATCGTACAATTTTAAAAAACTGTGTGTGGATGTCCTATTTTAGCTTCATCACTAGTTCTTTGTTGTTCTTAACCTAAGGCAGTTCATGGGTGCTTTTTAGAGACCCAACCACTTATAGATCGATCTATTCGACAATATATCTCTATTGCAGTTGTGTTACATCTCTCTGGGTGAGTAACCTTTATGTTCTTTCATTTCCATTGAGACTGGAATCATCGTTGGGTGTCCTATTTTGATGCATTGGTCTATGCTTGGTGATTTTTCATGGTTTATTCCTAGATTAGTTGTGTGATCTCATTTTATAGGCATTTTTCTCCATTGGTCATTGTGTGGAGGGCGTTAGTCTTTGAGTTATGTGGATTTTATCTCATCCATAGACCCCTTTTCTTCTAAGTTAAATCAATCAGGATTTGGATTTGATTTTAGGGCCTCTGTTGAAGTTTTTGTGTATTATTAATTATGGATTTCATTGTGTGCATATGTGACCTGATTTCTGAGGTAGTTGATTTTGACTCTATCAAATGATAATGGATCTTCAATCATTTCTTTAAAAATTTATTCATATAGAAATTGTATTATTCATTTTTTGTGTGTTGAATATGGCTTTAATAAAAATGGTTTCCCTATATATTCCAAAATTTAGAGAAAATGAGTATTTTCAAGGCATTGAAATGGAATTTATGAAAAAAATTTGTCATGGCATTCAAAACAATGAAATTAATTTTAAAAAAGAGAACATCAGATATCGTGGGTACTTAGGTGGAACATTTCACCTGGGAACATCATGAATTTTCAATGTGATTATCAAGGAGGTTCGTCTTGGGGCTTTCCTTTATTTCATAGGCATATTGTTCTATGAGACCTATAATAACATTGTCAGGGGGTTTACTCCTAGTGTATCCCTCAAAATCCTAGGCCCCTTCTTCTAGGATCTATATTTTTCACTTGATTATTATAGTATAAGAAGTATATTTCCTAGAATTATATTATTTTTTAGTGTTGTGATACATGTGGTTTTATATTGTATTGCTTGGATTTCATAGTTAGCCTTAATATGATTGATTATTATTGTGAAAATGACATGGAAAATGTTATTTGAAATTTAAATACTTTAATCTATTTAGAATTATGGAAAAAGGTAAATGTTTACTATGTTTTTTATGAAGCTTCTTTTCTTTTTATCGTGCAATGTTTTTAATCGAAATGTGCATAGAGTAATTGTTAAAGAGGGGATTTTTAGAGGACACCTCAGTAGGATACTACTAATATTTATATCTTACACATTGCGCACCTATTTGGTAGTGAATATGCCATTAATTATCTTCCTTGCATGGAAGGAAAAGCACCATAGTGAGGTAATAAGTATCGTGTCAGTTGGTTGGTTAGCTGGTGTTGAGATGGTTGGACTTTTTCCATGCCATCATTTGGAGTAGCTGTTTGGTTTAGGATCCTTTAATGTCTGACATTTCTTTTTTATTTTTTAGCTACATTTGTTTTTGTTTTTTCTATATATTTTTATAAAATTATGAAATATATATCTTCTTTATCACCAGTTGTTCCATTTATTAAGTACATATATGCCACGTGGTTGTTCAGGTTGGGAGAAATCATTCCCTTATGTTCATTATTAAATGATCAGGTGATTTTCGCCAGCTTGGGGGGATCAGTAATTCCCATCGATTATGTGATGGATTTGGTTGACTAATGGGTCTATGGGAAACCCATGTTAGTTAGTTACTGGTTTATAGTTTCAAAACCTCTTTGATGCCATGATAATTGTTGAAATCCATTTTTTATGGTTATGTAAGCTCAATAAGTTGGATTTTGTCTGTTTTTTATCATTTACAATATAATGAAATTCAATAGGTAATATAATTTTTATAATTTAGTTAATCTTCCATATTTACCATGTTTATGATTGGTATGATTATTTCATTTAATTATAATTAATACAATTTTTATTTAATGATTTTAAAATAATATATATGATATTATTTAATTTTTACTGTTATAAAAATTAGTCAAATCAATTTTGAAAAAAATTATTAATTTTTAAATTAAAAATTAAATTAGCATCACACATTTAAGTAATACAAAACTTCCATGATTAATGATCTTCTCCATAGAGTGTTTTGAATAATAATAAAAATAAATAATATTTTAGTTTTATGAGAATATTATATTATAATTAATTTACAACTTTAAATATATTTTTAATGGTTTTTTATAAAAGGGGTAAGAGGAGGATATGATATACATTACAAAACCTATATTTTAACATAGTACCTACTCGCAAGAAATGGTTCATTGAGAGGTAATGGGTGATATATTTTCATAAATAGAAAAAAATAATGTTAATACAAAAAAATCAAGTGAATATATAAAAATGATGGTTAAATATGTTTATATTAATTTAATATAAAATAGGAAAAGAAATGATAGAACTAACAAATAATTATTTTCAAAAAGTATGGGGCTATAGAAAAGTCAACTATGAGTGGGAATGGGTGATACCACATCATTAATTCTCTAAGATAATATTAATTATATTATTATATAACTAGCGTATAAAAACAACATGATATAAATAAAACATTTTTTTAAAATAAATCACAAATAATATAAGAGAAATACAAATGGAATCCATACCTTTACCTAGAAAATTCCTTCATTAGAGTGAACCATAAGCCCACATACAAGAAGATTTTGGATACACCAATGAATCCGGGTGAATATTTGAGGTTTAGTGAGGGATATGTTCATTGATTTGGAAATAAAAGGATTTTCGAAGTTAGTAAAAAAGGGGTGATGTAGGGGTGTTTGTGTATCAAATAGGGAGGTGTAGTTTGGAATAAAATATTGATTATTTGATAACATATGAAAAATAATATAAATAGTAGTCATTCTTATGAATTTTATTTGTTTAAGATCAAAAAAGGATGCTTCATAAAAATTGAAACAAGTGTCGAACTTAATGGAATTTTAGAAAGCCTTAATTAAACATGAGGAATCAAAAATTAATTTCTATTTTGAGAAAATATATTGTTGGATTCTAAATATAAAATACATGATTATAAATAAAAACTATTATTTTTAAATACATTATTTTAGTCCTAATACTATTTTAGTTCATTAAAAATGATAGTTAAATTTTTAGTAATATTTATTTTCTTTATGGTATCACAAATCATAATATATTCATAGAAACTGTATTTTTATTCTTCATCCAAAGGGAAAATTCTCAAAAAAAATTAAAAAAATAAACCCCATATAATTATGGCTCAATGATTCCAAAATCAAGTAATCAATATCAAAATTAAATTCAAATTATTTGGAATTTAATTTTTAAATTGAATGAAACATTACCATGAAAAATAATTATTTATAACTAAAAAATTTCCTTTTTATATGTGACTGAATATATTTTTATCATTATTCCTTATTTCTTATATTTTTATAATTAATTGTATATAAATATCATCAAAAATAAAAATTTCTAAAATCTATGTTGACGTTTAGTAGAATTTCTTATTTAATTAAATATTTTTTATATCAAATTTATTTGGATTAAATTAAAAAGTTTTAAAAATAAGCAATGTCATTTACTATATTAAAATTTTAACGACAATTTTATCAAAATATAATGTCAATTTTTTGATAAGGAATCACTATATAAATGGAAAATTATTATTTTTTAAAATGTTATATATATTTTATAGTAATATTATACTATAAAACATGTTACCTAACATTTTAACAAGAAATTGTTATAGTGTCAAAACAATTAAATTGAATCGAATAAAAATCACTTAAAAAAATTAAATGATCTTTTAAATGTTTAATAAATATGGTCTGGAAGAAAAGGATCGGGAGATTAGGAACATGTTATTTTAAATTTTAAAATTTTGAGGGATCATGATTTCGGATATGAGTTTGATCTTCGTATATGGAATTATTTCATCTAGATTTTTGTTTTTCATTCAAGGATGAATCTCAATCGTCATAAAAATTTCATAGAAATATTGAATATTTTCATGATCTCCATCATATGAGGAAAAATTATGTTTCTATCATGCCATAATTTTTTGGATTGTTTTATCTGGTAAGGGATGTTGTGTACAGATCACAAATTATCAACATACTTGATGATGGTGGATTCATAATTTTACTAGATCATGATGATCTATACTATAGGTTCAACCTTTGTAAATTATCTATTATTGGTCAAGTCCCTTATGTTATGGGTGACAAGCCTTGGTATTATGTAGATCATAATAACGGGATTGTTCATTGATATAGAAATTGGGATTGGAAAATAATTACTATAGGAAGGGGTTCTTTTATATTATATTCAATTCTATAGAGGTTATCAATGTGGAATGTTGTACTGGTAATTTGAAAATTAGACGAGGTTTGTTTAGAGTATCAGAATGTGATTTAAATTTTTATCTTCTAAATCATAATTGGACCAATGTTCAAGTATGGGCTATGATTCATATCTTGTGTTATGTGTATCTAACTCCCAAAATTATAAATAATCATGCATCTTGTCTGGGTACTACTATCAAGATGGATCAAGAAAATTTGGATGGTGATATTGGCTTCTTTGACCAAATTATGTTGGATATCGATCTACAATTTATGAACCATGATGATATTACTCTTTATTCAAATGAATAAATATTTATTTTATGGTGGAATATGAGATTTTCCCTCCCTTTTGTGAATTTTGTAATATTATCATCATTAAATTAGAATTTTCATAGTGATCCAATAGAATTTAAGTAGGTTTTCTAAACATATCCACTGTAACAACATTAATAGATATCAAAAGAAAATGTGTGTTATTATTGAGAAGGGAGAGGCTCTCGAGGCTGTGATTCACTCTTGATATTATGCAGGTTCATTAATCTAATTATCTCTATACAAAGAAAATAATGTGCTAATATTGAGGAGGAAGAAGTGGAAGGATGAAATCCTATTTATCTGGTTTTTCACATTATATGATAGTTCTAGGGATACTGTTGGGAAGGGGTGGAATGCATTGATGATCACTCTCTGAACTTTGAAATCTAAAAGGATATATTTGATTTTTCATGCATGTAATAGAGGGAGGTCAAATAATATGATATGATCCAATATATTTCTAGGGAAATCAGGGAGACAGTCATCCGGTTGAAGGAGATATTTTTTATTGTAGATCATGATGATAATCACATGAATGATATACCCATTACTGGAGAAAATAAATCCTTGGATTCCTTTTATAATCCCAGGGATCTTTGGGAAATCCTACAAATCACTGTAGTGGATCTGTATTTCATGGAATAATCTAGTACTGAACTAGTAGTTGGAAATTCTTTCATCATAGATAGAGCTCACATTAGTCCACCAATTTCACCATTTCCTCATAATAATGATGTTAGGTACATGAAAATTTATGAATCTTAAGAGTATTTTATTAAATACAAAAACATTATAAATCTATTACAAAGTGAAACTTCCACTAAAAGAAATTCTAGGACGCCACTAATATCTAACAAGGATTATGTAGGGGAGGAATGTGAGTTCTAACAATATATCTGAATAAAAATTATGATTTATTTTTTTATTTCTAAGGGCATTATAATAATAAATCATCTAGTTACCTTAAACTTCTTATTCAAAAGTTTAATACACTTATTATATGATTGTATAAACCAAAAATAATTTTCCCACAATTTTTCACAGTCTATAAAGTATTGGATTTCATCTTTTGGGAAAAAATATTTCTCTGAATGTGGTTAAAATTCACAAGGTGATGGACCACTACTCCTTGGTTGAGCCTATTATGGTTTTCTCTATTTATCATCATGTTTTTTTAACCACTAAATGTGTGAGAAGTTAGATTTTTTCCATTGTATATACTGACATTAGTCATATGGGTCATTAGAGTCTATAGCTGAAAATTTAGCCTCTCCAATATACTCTCAGAGGTCCATGGTTTGTTCATAGTTCTATTAACACAATTCTAAATCGATATGGAAAATAGGTTATGTGTTTTACTCTGTCACCTCTAGGGAAATAATAGTCTATATAGTTCTTAATGTCATGATTGAAATGAATCTGGTGGGTTCAATATACACCTAGAATATGAAGCATCTTAATGGAATGGTGGATAGAAAAAATAACAGGGTTTTGTTAATGATTAATCTATGGATTCTTGGGAATATATTTTATGAAAAACCTTATAAAGGATTGATTATTACCATTATTGAATATTTATTTATCATGAGAAAAATGACTCTAAACCTCACTTTCATTTTTGGATAAAAAATGCATGGGTGTCTCATCCAATGTGTCATAAAATTGTTGATTAGTTTAAATTTTCTATTGATTATTTGAATGATACATTTTCATTGAATTATTAAATTTAAATTGTTCAAATGGGGATTGAAAAAAAGTATAAAAGATCAATTTAGATATCTTTATAGTGATATTTAATCTCTTGAGGACTCTCATAATAATTTACAATAAATTAATACCTTCAATAATTTTTCTGATTAAATTTTGAAATAATATGAGATGGAAGGAAAGCATAACATACATCTTAATATTAATGATTACATGAAGAGAAATTACTTTATGAAAAATTATCTAAATGAGGGACATATAAATCAAATGTTCTTAAGTTACCATAAAAAATAAAGAAATTCCTCCATTACCTTTTCCTCAATTAGAAATGCTTATCAGATTATGGACAATATGATGGCCCTCTCAAATCATTTTTTCTCTTACAAGGATATTCTCTTCAATGGTTTCTCTTTAATTTTTGATCCTATAGATGGTATTATTCTATGGATTGGTAATAAAAATAAAAATTCACTTCTGATTTCTCCTCCTTTGGAATTATCGATTAGAGAGGGATTTTTTTACCTCAAATGTTATCATACCCTAGGTTTGGATAGTTTCACCAACTTCTTATTTCAATCCTATTCAGAGATAGTTCATGTTGATACTTATGGGATTGAATTTTATTTTTTAAAATGTGGTTTTATTCCTGAAGGGTTGAATTCTTGATTAATTTTTCTCATTAAAAAATCTAAAAATATCCATGGGATTCATCTCATTAGGTTGGTTTTCTAGACAATATCATCTCTCAAATTATGAGCAAAATCTTTGCGAACAGGTTGGTCTATATTTCAATTGTTGTTATTTATTTAAATAAATTTGGAATCATTAAGTGAATTAAAATTAAATAATATCTTATTAATACCCCATAGTATTTTATCCCCCTAAAAAATCCAATTATAAGAGGTTGCATTTCCCAAAAACATGACATTAAATAATCTTTTGACAGGATGGATTGAAATTTCATTTTCCTTATTCTTGATATTTTTGGATATGAAGATGTTTTCATTGATGGGATCAATAAATTTATAGTGTCTTCTCATATCTATATTCATATTAATTTCTATAATAAATGTTACCTAAAATTATATGGAAGCTTTAGAAATGGTGACCCAATTTATACAGTAATTTTTTCCTTTTCAAGGGATTATATCTATATATGTCTTTCCTTTATATCTATAAATTGGAATTTTAAATCAATCAGTATTGGCTATGAGATATCTTCCCCTTCCCCCCTTCCTAATGTGGATGATACCATATATTTTCCCCATTAGACTATTGGTAATATAAAAAACATTATGAATTCTCTTCATCATTATTCTATGCTCTTTGGTCAGGAGGTTATTTTGAACCGGTCTTTCATCTTATTTTGTAAGGAAATATATACTGTGATTAAAACTGATTCTACAAAAGAATTGGTCAATATTAAGTGTGTTTTATAATTTATTTACCTTGGTGTGAAATTGTTTTGGGGTAGGATGAAATATTCCAATTTTTATACCATTAGTAGTGAGATTAGAAGACAACATCCATCTAGGAAAGATAAATCTCTATCCATGGATGACCATGTTTTCAAAGTGAAATAATTATTCATTTCCAAATTCATATAAAATTTCATGGTTTATAAATGACCTAATACACTGATAAAAATAATTTTCATTTCCATCAATAATTTTATTTTGATTGGTAGCATTTTGGAGATGATCTTAAACATTTTCTACTGGAGTTATGGTTACATTCCCTATAAATTATGTGAAATGGGAATTAAATTTCTATCATGTATCAATAAATCATTGAAATATCATTTCATGGATATAATTATAAATTTAAATTAATAATATCATAGTTTTCATCAAGCTTGATTTATGGTTAGGATCAAACATATGAATTATTACTATATTGGTACTTCTGTGTAGCCTACTTTTATGTCATTTTTTTCAAAAATTTATTCTCATTCTATATGGTTATATATAAGGATTCATCTCTTAGTTTATGGAATAAAAATTTTACTAGTGTACCCATTGTTTAACCTCTCACATATATTTCCATTAACCAGTACTTTGTAATTTGAATGAATAATCATTTGAAGAATATGGAAGTTCTTCTAGATCACATTAAAACATATGTTTATAATTACAATTTTTTATCATGGGAATATTTTTGGGAATGGAAGCAATAGTTAATGGGTTCTTTACATATAATATTAATTATTAGCATTAAATTTGTCAGAATGTTTTTATATTAAATGGTTCAAAAGGGTGAATAGCTATCCCATAATTCCTTCCAGGTATGTCCTTATTTAGAGGTTGGCACATAGGATATTTCCTATGAATACTAACATGCAAAACTATGGTATATACTTATCATTGATGTGTGTTCTCTATACTCAGAACAATAAGTATATAGATCATATATTACTATGTTGTTTCACAACATCAGTAATGTAGAATTTTCTTTTTTTAATTTTCTAGATTCATCTTCCTCGGACTAACTTTGTTACATATTTTCTAAAGGGATTCTTAAAAATTTCTCACTCCTCTAAAAACTTTGGTTCCATTCTGGTTGATTTAGTGGAGTTTATTTTTAAATTATTCTAGACTCAAAATAAATAGATATGTGATCATGTTTCTTTTAGGATTAATGTATCTTTCTATTATTTGATGGTGGCTGTTCAGAAATCAATTTTGTTACAAAATATCATTCTTTTAGAATTATGTTCATAATCTCTCGGTCCTAAGAAGGATTGCTATTAAGGGAAATTGTTCCCACCATTTTTTAAAATTAATGTCATATATAAGATTTCTTTTACATGTTTTATCAATGTAAAAAGAAATCAGTCATAAAGGGGTTATATAGGTCCATTATGTTATAGGGAACTCTTCATGGATCATTATGGGGATGTATTAGGTTTTCTATATTGCTCATTTCATCTTTCTTTTTGGCTTGAATATGAAATATTTGGTTTCAAAATTAAATAATAGCATCATAAGAAATAGGGTTAAAATAATCTCTACTAGGGATATGAATCCACCATCATTATTCAATCCATTATGCTATTATCATCTCATCTATTATGGATGGTGAAAATAGATGGATCAATTTCATGGATTTTCTTTCTTCCATTGACAGAGTTGTTAAACATGTCTATGTGGAGGATAATTCTCTTATGGATAGTAATTATATCAATGGTGATAGAATAAATATGTTGCTTTTAGTATGAAATGGTTCTTGATGATCTCATTCCCCTTTTATAAAGGGACTAATATAAAATTATCCTTTTTAGACTATTGTAACATTGTTTCTCTTTATCATTAAAATAGTATTTCCCTTTTTAAAAAATAATAAATACATTCTAAAATATAATTTCATGTTGAAAATATTATTTAAAATTTAATTTTTATAATATGATATATATATATATATATATATAACGTTTTATGTGGAACTAAAATTATTGGTTTATTTTAAATATCTATATCTTATATTTCAATGATAATGGAAACTCATATCATACATTGTTAAAAACTGGAATGTAATGGGAAAAAATAAATATGATTATAAAAGATTTAACAAGTGAGATAAAAATATAAAATAAAACAATATGTGTAAAACTAATCATGATGTTATTTATATATATTTTTTAAAAAAAAATCTTAAATAATTAAAATTAATAAAATTAAATTTTGATGTGTAATGTAATAATTTTAGTTTTGAGTGTTATTTAACAACATATAGGGGTTGATCCTGACTCAAAAATTGTCATATTTAATGGATTATCCATATATTGTACAAGACATACACATCATTAATAATGGAATTTCTCAAAAGCATATTTAAAAAGATGTTGGTTAGAACCGAGAGAATATATTTTCATGTTAAATTAATAAATAACATAAAAAATCCGATGAACGAATATCTCTTTATTTAAATCATTCGTCGATGTTGATCATGGTCATCTGAAATCCCTTTTACTGTGACATCATTGTGTTTGGACGATCTATGTTTAGAATCAAATAACAGTGATACCCATATTTTCTATTTATCTCCTATGGAATTCAATGTGTTTTTTTGTACCAGTGTGAAAGATCAATCCTAATGTGGTTTTCATCTAGATTATTGAGATGATTCCCCTATTTTGATGAATCTTCCTTGGAATCTAGTTCTTCAAAAAATTAAGGATTGAAGAGATTCCTTAGAGAAATCATTAGTATTTAAAGATAACTGTAGATATCCTTTTGAAAAAAACTTCTCAATTTTAGTAAACATATAAAAAATAAACATAATGATCTATTTATCGAGATAATAGGGAAGTTAAATATTATTTAATTATACAATATCCCTTGAATAATATAATTCTCATTATATGAAATGATTCCATTTAATTGTAATAGTCAATTATTTTATCATGGAATTTTCTAACTCTCTAAATGATTAATATTTGTTTACTAGCATAAAAATAAATATTTATAACATATATAAATATTTTTTAACTAGCCCTCCTTGTTATTTATGAATACTTTTTTTATGTATTGGTGTGATAATTAATTATGTTGTCAATAAAGATTTTTTTATGTGGCCAATAAATCCTAAATGAAATTATTACTACTACATGATACTAATATTTATTCAAATAATTATATTCAAACCAAAATTACTTATGATAAATGGAAACATGTACTATAGTATCATCCAGGATTCTTTCCCATTGAAATTACACTTCTTTTCCTAATGTCCTAGGTTGCAATGTAAGAATCAGTCAAGGAAGACAAGATAAAAAAAGTAAATGTTGCAACATCTAAAACAACATTTGAGTGATCATTGTGTAATATAATCCATTTTTCATGATATCTCAACAAATAGGACTCATTTCCATGTCATAAACCTATATGATATTTAATCATTTCTTTGACAGTTTGATATATACTAATCTCTACCCCATGTCCATGATATTTAATTCAACAATCATTATACAAAAAATGATGATATTTAATCTCATATATATGTGGATGGGACAAATCCTTCCTAAACATATTAATTTATAACACATCATTTGTGAAACAGAAAAGAGACCCAAATTTTACATGAATAGATTTAATAAATGATTATGGAAATGCATCTAAATGAATGAGTCATGACATAAACTATTAATAATATTAATTTATACGGACTGTTACACACACTCACTAAGAGGAATATAAAAATAAACATAAACATGGGAAATTCCTACAGGTGTGTATGTTCTCATAATCTCACATAATATAAAATACTATATGTGATCTTTATGAAATAAAGACTCATATAGATTGATTACTAACACCAGACAACAAATATATTACATGTCCCATCATATAATTTTATCTAATCATATATTGAGGTTTTAATAATATCAAAATTTCATTTCTATGTTCTCACCATAGTGGGGAACTATTTTCCCCTTTTAATATGATAAATAATCTATGTAATAATTTCCTTATAGTCACACTAATCTATGAATGATATATAATAATTTATTTAATTTAATATTCACCTCATCAAATGTTAATGTTATACTATGTATGTAATTTGGTTCTGCGACAGCAACACTATAATACAATTTTCAAGACCATAAAAAATATAAAAAAAAAATCTTCTATGTACTAAATCCCATATGATGAGCTTGTTTCAACTTAGTGAATACATTAATCATGGGTAATTTCATAATAAAATTTCTGAAAACACTACTCAATTTCACATCCCATCTCTGAGAAAAAAATCATTTTATGATATTTTGGAAGTATTTAATTCATCCAATGATAATATCATGGATCCTTTTCATTTTTATTTACTAGAGGACTATCACAATATAGTGTGATAGGATCCTCACATCAAGGAATCAAACCAAGTTCGCAGATAAAGTTTTGTATCCATGATTCTTATTTATCTTCCTTATAATCCATAATGTACTCATACTCAATTATATAATATATGACCATCAAATACATCAGTGAAATACTTATAAAAATTCCACCATGAATATTGAATTTGTCACCGAACACTGATTACATATTGTCTTGATCTATTTGGAAACTAGCTAGTGTCTTCTTATCCCTTGATCAGGAGTTTCTCTTCTCATTAATATACCAGAACAATATCTATTGTTTTACTCAAATAATAATGTATAGTTATGGATATCATCCCATAGAGGTCACCGAGGTCAACTTTTTATCATCCTATAACACATAGGGAAAAGGAAAAATCATTCAATTATAATAGATAAGTCATAGGTGAAATCAAGATTTATATATAAAATAACATAAATGATAGTACCAATCACTAATTTGCATGGTATCCTTTTCATCCTCTGTCTCTCCATATGAGTTTGAGGAAAAATTATCAAGGAATGAAAAATTACATGTAAAACTAGAAACAATAACCTCTTGGGTTATTTTATAATTAAATTTTCAATATATTGTAAATATATAATTCTTTTCTTAATTTCTTAAAAATAATAATACATTAATCCAATCCTTAACGAACTGAAATAAAATTATTTCATCTCTAGTATGTAATTTTTCATCGATTTAATATACTATGAAAATGACTGCGCATCCTCTAAATACCTCATAGACACAAGGATCACATTTTTTATGAAAATACATTCCATTATAACTCCATTAAACTGATTGTTCCATGACTAAAGTACTTGTTTGAATCTTTAATTGTGTAAAAAAAACAATCATTCCTTATTGGAATATTTTTAATCAAAAAACAATTGAGTTATTTCATATAATAATCATTATAAAGGATCCCAAAAAGAATGTTTATTTTTAAATTTTTATTCCAAATATCATAGTTCAAGATATTTGTTTTGGAATGTATAATTAGGATGTATTTCATAATTGTATATTATTGGACATTGTTTGGGCCTTTTTGAAACAAGTAAGGACTTATAAGTACTAACCTTTCCAATAATGTCTATGTTTTTCTTTGATAACCATTTACAAAAACTTGGATTTACATCCAGCGTAGTTATATATGGAAAACCAGACTTAGTTTTGATACATGAAATTTACTTCCAAATTCATAGCTTTATACCAATTGGTAGCCATTATTACACTTATTTAATCCTTGTAGGTTACCCATACATTATTATATAATAATAATGATTTTCCAAACTTAATGACATTAAATCCATATCACTCTGGTTCTCTGTCCTATCTTATACTCATATATAGTACTTTCGTCTCTAGAACATTCTCTTCCATAGGTATTTTTTTAATATGTTCCTATACAGTATACTGTGTATCTTGAACCTTTACATTATCGAAGATAATGATTCTCCCACTATCTCTTTTGTAGATTTGATCCCCCCAAGGAATGTTAAACATAATCATACTAAAAAGTTTTTACTAGAATATAATTATAGGTAATATCCCCTTGTTTACTTATGATATCTTTTATTGATATTATTAGTTATTTGGTGTGTATGTTCTTCGAAAAAAATAGCCATAAAAATACATTTAATCCTTACCCTCATTCATGTGAAAATATAAGTTTATTTCCATTCCAAATTTGATATGGAATACCATTTCAAGCATTAGTTGGCACTCAATTTAAAAAAAATCCCACTTCATTTCATACAACCAAAATGATAATGTAAGACTCCCATGACTCGCCATTGATCTCACCCAGTATAACATGGTCTAGTTCCTCCATTTATTTGAACTGTTCCATTTTAGTGTATAAGTAAAATTGAGTTGTGAGAAAATTCCAAACTCCCATAATTAAAGAATGGAATCTTGATTATTATATTTTTTTCCATGGTATGAGTTATACTTCTTAATTTTCATACCAAGAATTTCCTCATATTAATTGATATATCAATTTAACCGTTCAAATAATATAACTTCTACCTAGTTATGTAAACATATCCACCGTTACAGAAGTCAAATATAAAATTTTGGAATTATCAGTTCTCACCCCTGACATCAAATGGAAATTATCCATACACATTTGTATAAAAAACCTTATAAGCTCAGTGAAACATTCACCTTTTTACACTAAATGTATGCTTGAACATTTTTCTTGTAAACATGAATGAAACACACAATATTTTTTCCAAACTAATATAAGCATAAATCTTTTTATAATATTTTGAAGCACGTTTCATTTATTAGAACTAGTTAGTGATGTCATAGTTGGTTGTGGTATGAATCATGTGAACTATTTTGACTATCAATTTCCATTACATTGTATATGGAATCCAATATGTAAAGAACATCATTTGAATAATTCATACCTAAAAATTTTATTTCATTATATAATAAGAAAATATAATTTAGAAACAAGAAAATAAATCTATATGTATCAAGTAAAGGGAAAATTTTTTTTGGCAACTGATATCACATAAGAACAATATTTTATAACCAATATCATTCATATTGGAAATTTGAGGTCATTATCCCCAATAGACATGTTGTTTACCTTATCTTCATTGGTTTCTATTACATCTACCACAAATTAAGAAATATTACAAAATCAACATGTTTTCTATATTTGAAATATTTTGTTCTAACCACATTCTATATCTAAAACAGAATATATAAAACTAGTTAGATTACACACGATAAAAAGCACATAAATAATTATATTTTTTATTTTCATGGTTTAATATTTTATTTTAATGGACTTATTTTATATATTATATGTATATATAATCTTGTTCCATTTTTCCCAAGATCATTCTCTTCGTAGAAGGTCATTATAAAGAATATTTACCCTTTGAGGTCATCAAAAAAACATTCCTTTTATTCACTACAAGGATGAAAGTAATTTCATTCTTCATATACTCTTAAACAAGGATAAGTATAGTGAGACTATATAAGATAAACTTATTTGTGTTGTTAATATTTAAATTAACAACAATGAAGGAGAATATATATGGAAGTAATGAAATAATGATATCAGTGCATAGTTCATCTAATAGTTTTTAACTAGAACCTCTATATGATCAATATAGACAATGAGTATCACTACCTGAGGACTAGCCTCTGCAACTTCTCCATGTTTTCTCTAAAAGATAACCTTGGATATCTAAAACATTTATTATCCTTATCTCTCTTGATAAATACCACATACATACTAGAGCATGATATATGAATCAATGTCTTCATGTGACTTTTTGTATACATTAGAAATGGTTGAAATCATTAGAGACGGAATTTGAACTTCATTTCTCACCTATTTACCATAAACAACATACTCCCCATCACTCACTTCCTCTGTAAGATGATCTATTATTCCTGATTCATGAACATAATTTTTCCTTTCACGATATAAAATAATTCATAGGTATATAAACCATTATTTGAAATAAAATCCAGTTAGTATATGGTATTTCTCCAAAATTGATCATAGGTATATTACCAATGGTAAATTATAAATATTATTTAATAAAATACAATATTATTATTACTTTAAATGATTCAAATTTTTATGAGAGAAAATATTATTTTTTAAATTTTATTATAGTTGTCAATATTTTTTGAAGTCTGGATAACACTCACCATTGAAAAATGAATTTCCTATTGTATATAATTTGAGTTGAAATGATTCATATTTCCCATATAATAATCTATAAAAAGTCCATGAGAATTATAAAAAATTATTTAGTTGGGATTTGATTCCAAAAAAACACTAGAAGATCTTTGTACTATTTACTGGGCTCTAAAATCTCGAAATCCAATCATTTATTTCATCAAAACATTCCTAGATGATTTTATTGGATATATGGATGAATTTAAACCTAATAAATATTTATTCATTCAAATAAATGTCTTACATAAGACATCTTGATAATTTAAAGTACCCCTAGTAGGAAATATACAAACACTTCATTGAGTTCGCCATAATTCAAATAATGTATGGACGGAATACATAATATTAATATGAAGTATTTTTATGTTTATTAGGCGTTATTTTTTCTTGTTTTCCCCTTAACATTTCGTGTTAATATAATGTGGAAATTATATTTTGGATTAATCTTGTTTTGGTAAAACTTTTATGCATATCTTATTTATTTTAATCCCATATTTTCAAATAAAACAATTTTATTATGTGACAGTTGTCTTTAATCCATAATATAAATCTTTCACTGAATGAAATAAAATAAATAAACAAATAACCTGATATTTAGATTTTCTAAATGTTGGTTTATATATTATATAATAGATAAACATATGGCCATAATGGAAAATGCCTTTTGTCAATATTTGTAGAACCTGTTTCATTCATTATGTCCACCTATGAACTACCCTAATTGGATTTATCTCATTTTCATCTTGAACCACCTCCAACATAGATTCACTATGAAACAACTCCATAGGGCTTCAAAAAAAATTATTACATATTTTACATAAATCAAATGCATGTGAGTCAAAGAAAATAATGGGAAAAGAGGAATTACATAAAATGATCAAGGACTTGTAGGTCCAATATAATCAAGGAGGGAGGGATGACAATAGAACAACATATTTATTTATATAATAAATAATTAATAACCCATGGAATAACATTTAATAATATCCACACATATATATATCTTCTCAAAGATCATGAAAAATCGTACACATGATATTATTATGCATTTAAAATATCTAACTTGAATTAATTTCATTTTATTCTTCAAAAAAACATGACCTCAAGTTTATAAAAATAGTTTTTTCAATAATTAAATAATTAATTTTATCTTATTCCATCTAGTCATCATGAAATTACCATTTGTTTTTATTTCAAATAAAATACGTTATTTTATTTTATTTAATAATAAATAACATAGAACAGCACTTTTCCCAAGGAAGTAATTTTATGAGTACCAATCTGAATTACTCAGTAAGATACATGTTTTATATAATTCAATCATATGGTATATTGTGTATATGGATTGTTATTCAAATTAATAGTTTGTCCTACCAAAATAAATTCCACATCAACAACTTAAATATTAAATTTTATATAAAATTTAATATTTTGATTCATTAGTATGAAATGAACATTCATTATTTATAGTTTTGAGTATTAAATTAAATTAATTAATTATATAATATTATACAAATCCAGATGACTGATGAGAATGTTCAATTCAATTAATTCATAGAACTCTGGTTGATATAGATTAATTTTGTAATGAACTAAATTTAATTTTTCTTCACAAACAAGTAAAAGGTATGACATGTGTTTACTAGCCACACAACAAGTACATCACTTCATTAAATATATGAATTGCAATCCTAGGGACCCATGGTGTAATTATTACACACAGTTTTGAAGTACACAATTGGTTTAATGTGTAAAATATTTGTACTTAAAGATATATGACTAACATCTTATGTGAATCATGTATTAAAACCAAGTTGTATGTTAATTATGTGATGCATCATGACTTCATATTTCCCACCAATTAAAAATGATGTCTATAGAGTGTCTATGAAATCTACCTAGCATATTGTTCATAAAATTTATATGCCCCCATAGATGGTTAGGATGTGGTGAATTCAACACACATTGTGTGTATTCATTACATGAAAACTTGAAGTCCATGAAGGATTACTATTACAATGAAAAAGGATAAAAAATGTGTGAAAAATGAGTACACACCATGTAATCTTGAATTTTTTATCAATAATTATTTAAATTAAATGATGAATTCATTAGTTGATTTATTTTTTAATTATTAAATGATATGGGTTTTGTTATTGATAAATAAAGAGGAGGAGGAAGATATTTCGATAAAGGTTCAATAATAAATTTAAACATGAAATGATATATAACACCTAAATATACAATAATAATAAATAAAATAAATAACTATAAATTTAAACATGAATTCACTTGTAATAATTATTTATTTCAGGTGAACCATAAGAACATATCAGGGATGAGCATCACTAAAAAATATTCAACTGCAATTCATTTGTCACATATTAAGAAGGATGGAAAAATCATGAAAAATGAAATTTCTTAAATGTGTATTGACAAAGAAGATGTCCAGAAATATGAGGATATCTTACAATGTTAAATTTATAATTAATTTAAAAAATTATGTGAACGAATATATAACTCTTGATATATTTCTTCATTGATGATATTGACCATCAAAACACCACTTCTTTTAAACCTTTATTTAATTTATATGATCCACATATAGAATACATATAGAGGTTATGTACTTATGATCCTTTGATTTATGAACAATACTGATGGGTTTCCCTGTTCTAGCATTGTGGATCAATCAAATTATAGAGATCCTGTTGTTCATTGCAAACATTATTTTTGTATTAATGAATCATACTTACAGTCTCATTCTTTAGAAGATCTGTGATAATGTATAGACCATATATATTTCTTTGGTCTTAAGAGAGATCTCTAGATATTTTTTCCACAATGATTCTCAATTTCAATCAACATCTACAAAATAGACATAATCGTCTATTTATACATATATGGTTGGGGGTAAATATTATTTGATTTTAAAGCAACCTATAAATAAAATAATAAACTATTTATTACTCTAATCAATTTATTATTCTTATTCTTATTATTTTCCCAAATCATTTGATAATTGGATTAATGGAAAATATTATTTTACCATCTTTCAAAATAATATTTATCTCTAGACACAATCTTGGTTCTCCAGTCATTCATGGGACTTATCTTACATATATCTTCATAATAATTAATTACTTTTGTCAATATGTATTTATTTATTTTACGCCATAAATAAATCCTAAACAAAATTATTTCACATACTTGAGAATAATACATATTTATACAATTAAGATCTAATTAAGATCAGAATAAACAATAATTTATTAACCCACTGATCTTTTTTCTCATTGGAATTATTGAGGCTTTACTAATGTTCATTATTAGTATTTTTCAATGCCTCAAGGATTCCCAAAGAATGAATTCAATTTTTTACGCATGATAGCCACACAAGAGTGCTCATTCTGTAGTATAATCCATTTTCATTATATCTCATCAACAATGGATCATACACTTCTCATAAACCAATATTCAAAATACGTCTTTCTTTATCTCCCTGAAATAAACTCTTTATTTCACCACCACTAGGGAATTTATTGGGACCGTTATATTTCAATAAAAGGTATATGATATAATCTTCTAAAATATATAATGATAATAAAAATCCTTAACATATATATATATATATATTAATAACACATAACTCATGATACAAAAAATATACCAAACATATACTTGGGTCTTTTACATAATGTTTTTCAATAATACATCTATATGTGAGATTCAGAACTTGAATTAGTAATATTCTTAAAGAAAATTAACCATTACAAATACTCACAGTCAAGAATATCTAAGGTCACACAAACACATGGAATTCTTATGGGTGGGTTTCTCCCATGGTCTCCCTAATTGTACACTACCAAGTGTGAATGTCATGATATAAATACATATTTTCTTAGGAGTACTCACTCTGGATGGCCAATATTCTATGTTACACATTGTAGAATGTTATCTGACAATAGAAAAAGGTTTTACGAATATAAACATGACATTCGAAGGTTCTCATCCTATTGTGGAACTCCTATACCACATTAATGTGAAGGATACTCTATTAAGTAGTTACATTGAATTCATACAGAACTATGAACTATATTTAACAATATATTTAAACTAATATTTACTTCTCTGAATATTTATGCATCCTAAAGTACATAAATTTGGTTTCTGGAAACTATCTCCAACCAATAATACTTATTCATTATCTATTTATAGTAATATTAATAATTCTCATGTTTTTATACATTATATAAATAAAAATATACATGTTTATATATATGAGAAATATTACACAATATCTTGATTTTTATAGAAGAGATAATGAATTAATTATTATTTTATAGAATTTCATTAATACTTCTTTGTATATAAATTTTTTCTTTACCTCATAATGGTAAAATAAAATTAATGAATATATATTTTAAGGTACAAATTTGATACGTTATAAATTAAAATAGTATTATTTACATGAAAAAGTCATTTTAAAATAACTCTTGTAAAATAATGTAGTAAACTAGAGCATAGTGATGGTCAAAATATATTGGTCTACACCAGTAAAAATAATGATGGGATTTCACCACAAGTTTGTGGTATAGTTTTGAATTAAATTTATGACATTTACTTTCATTTAATATTTATTAAAAAATTGATTTGAACTACTATTACAAAATAATGTGTATAAATTTTATATATTATTATATTATATTTTATGGTTTGTCGAATTTATCTTATCATTTTCATTAATGATGTTTACCATATCTCTCCTAGGTACTCTTCAAGGTAAAAATTATTGACATTTGAATCATGGCCATTTTCAACTTAATTACATTACAAAAATTAATGTATTTAATCATTATATAATGTGAACCTAGACATATAGTTTTTTTACTCTTTAGATCATATTAAAGTTGTTCTACCTTATCTATATAAACTGTAAACTGAAATTTTCAATAATATTTTTATAATTATACATTTTTATTGAGAATTATAATTATTTTGTTAAATAAATTTACATAAATGTTATTTGTATGTCTTATATGGAATCATTATAATAAGTTATCAAGAAATAACATACATATATTTTTGAAATATCCATAAATATTTTAAAAATTTAGACATAAATTTCAATTGCTAATGTGAATAATCATTCGAATTAATGAAATTCCAAGCAGTAAAATGGCCTTCCAATAATATGAGGGGCTTTAAAATCTTCTTCCATTGAAAAAAAAATGTAAAATAAGTAATAAAAATACTTTTTCTAATATTTTTTTAAAAAAAAAATTTATTTGTTTGTACTCAAAATTCAAGAGACTATAAATTAATATTCCTAACTCTCAAGGAATGTTTAATCTTATTTAATATCTAAACTAAAAATAAAATAAAATTCAAAAACATTTAAACATTCATCATTATGATATATTTTAAAAGAATCTTAATAAAGTAATACAAAATTAATTATTTCATTATTTATCTATCTTCTCATCATCCTTAATAACATGGAAATTTTAAAATTAATAATTTAAGTCATTAAAGTTTTTTAAAAAAATATCAAATTAAATCCCATTTTGTTTATTGGTTATATTATTATGATCTAGAAATTATGTGGCATAGTTATAGACCATACTCTACCCGACATGTAATTCCCAATTTTCATGTAATGTATCATTATTTTCTATAAAATATATCATCATTATATTAAAAAGATGTTATTTTTTAATATTTCTTCCCACATCACAAGAAAATTTTACGTCCACTTTTTTCATGAAATATTAATTTAACAATTATAAATATATGTCTTTTGTTTTTTCTTAAAGTGTATTTTCCACCTAAAAAGTATAATTTAAAGGTTCTTTATATACCTTTCTAGAATAGTATGAATATTTGGAAAATATGTATTTTATTTTCTTTATCATTATATATTGTGTGTAAACACTAATCTATAAGTCATGATGTGTTCAAATCCACAATACTCTGGTTTATGATATGTAATTGGTTTTTATACTACATCATGGTGTTCAATAAGATTGATATTATATTTTATCCAAAAAACTCATTATTCAATTTTTTCATGAATTTGGAACATTATATATGATTTAATTATTTTTTATGATAATGATTTTATTTAATGTGTTTAACATATCAATTAAAAGTAAGGAATACATTTTCATTTTTTATAGTGTTTGTATCAAATAAGGTTGTAATTTCCAAACATATGAATCTAATATACATAAATTAGATCCTCTATTCAATGAAGGATTTAGATTAAATGGGAAATCAGAGATTTCATTTAGAAGAGTGGAGGCCATTAACAAATAATATTAAATGATCTCATATTAGATTATTTACAATATCATTGGAGGTGCTTTCTATGTTCCACTTGTAAGATAAGATGTCTGAAAAGATAATTTGGTAGACCCAAATTTGTTTCTTAATGAAAATAACTATAAGAAACATTTGATTTTAAAAAAGGGTTGTTGATCAAACCCATAATTGGTATCAGAGAAAGTGATTATGGATATTGGATAAGATGAAGATTAAAAATTGGAAACTACATTGGATTTTTTCAGGAACCGTAATAGTTGATGATGTAACCACTTTTTGGTTTATGTAAATTTTATGAAAAATGTAATTTTTTAGCGAAACACCTTTGGGATTCTTATAAAATCATATCATCAAAAAATAATGTTTTTTATATCAATGTTTGATAAAAAAAATTCATAGTTTATGTGAATTAAATTTGATGTTAAAAACCATGATGTGTTAACTTTTAAAAAATATTATTTATAGGTTTGATCATAAAACAAGTTCCTATCTAAATGATCTTGTGAAAAAACTAAAATACTTTTTTATATGTGACCTTTGAGAACGTAACTATAAAAAAATTCTTATATAGAAATATATCATTGTGGTTCTATATATTGGGTTTTTTTATTCCATAATGAAATGTATTTTCAAAATCATTTATCAAGGGTGTGATAGTGATAGTGACAAAATCAATAAACCTTTTTTCATTAATATTTTCATGGTGATGTTTATATTTCAAGATAAGAACATTCATTTTCCAAGATTCTTCCTCAATGTCGGCATATATTTTGTGGGGCCATGCAATCTTTTGGAGGAAATAACCTTATTTTTCACAGATTTTTTATGATGATGTGGATTATTTTTAGAAATTATTTTTTTTCTTGTGAATGTATGTTTTCATATTGAAAATGGTGTTTTTTTCTAGTTTCCCAAATCTACTATTATGGGTTTTTATAAAATCAAAAAACAAGATTGACGTTATGTAATCCTCATATACTATTCATGGTAATAAATTGGTTATATTATATATGTATTTGTAAATTAATTTCATATTATAATATTTATTACTAAATTTTTTAAAACATTTATAATATATATATATATATTAGGTTTGATATAATATTTATTTTTATTAAAAAAATACTATAACGGTTTATTTAGTTATGAATTCTCTGATAATTATATATTAAGATTTATATAATTTTGGTGTTATAGTTTCATTAGTATTTAGATATCTATTTAATAATAATTTATATCTAGTGGTACATTGGAATTGACATCACACTAGATGTGAATCTTAGTCTTTATTGTAAAGAAATATATGTTAGATACATATCACACTAGAGTTACATTGTTTATATTTTAGTTTCATATTAGTATAAACCTTCACATGAAAGTGTTCCATGTATTTTATACATGTGGTGTATTTGGGTCATTGTATATATAATTATATTATATTATTAGATATTTTATAAAAAATATTATAATTAAAAAATCATATATATTACTTCGTTGGGATATAATATATTTTTTATGTTTTAAGATAAAAAATTAAATCTAAATAATCACTCATAAAAATAAGGATTTTATGAGATGAAATTGTATGTAAATATATAAAATGTATATTATAATGGTGGTACTATTAAATCCCCTTTATATAATTGATGTGATATTCCACTCAAATAATACACATATTAAAACCTCAATCAAACAATATGGGTATTCCTAAGAGTAAGGCGCCGATGTAACCTCTTGGTTTAAGGGGTGGATGAAATGGATAAAACAAATTGTGTATCATGTCCCTTTTTTTATTTGGGTTCCATATAGCTATATAATATTGATATTTATGTAACCAAAGGATTGGAGTTAATGTAATTCATATGATGAATTATGTGAGAATGATTTCACATAAAAGTCAAAGTGTAGTATGTGATATGATTTACTTGATTATATACTGAAGCATATATATATTGTGAGAAACTCACAACATAAATCATAGAACACTAATATATATATATATATATATATTATCTCATGAGTAGATATGATTTATGGGGTTATCATTTTACTAGTAGTGAATCCAGTAAAATAGTTTGAATTAATATAAAACATTTTACTCAACCAATTATTAATATAGTGATAAGAAATACTAGTATTTTTAAAATCAATATTATGCATGAAAAAATGCATTAAATTATACATATAAAAAGTAAAAACCTGATTTTTTATGATAAAATTATTAATAAATCTATAATATAGGATAATATTATATATCATTAAATATTTAAAGTGAAAATAACTAATATGAGTTAATATTGAAAAAGGTTTTTTCAATAAAATATATTTAGTAGGTGTTGTATATTGAATTCTAAACTCTATATTTAAATATTTAATAATTTTAATTAATAAAAATTTCATTTTTGAATTCCCAAACATAAATTTTACTTATTATAATTTTTATTAAAGGCTGACTTTCATTCAAAACATATAGATTTTGTGAAAATTAAAATTTTTATGATTTTATCATTATATAATAATTTTCTAAAATATTACAAGGCCTTTTAATTAAAAAAACTATTTTTTAATGATAAACATTGTTTATTTTGAAATATAATTTGAACTTTTAACTATAGTTTTGTTATTTTTCAAAAAATATTTAAAATTTATTTTTATGAAAATACTATTTTTTATGCTTTCATTTAATTATGTGTGAATTTAGGTTTTGTATTGTAGTGAAATAATCATAAATTTTTTAAATTGTTAATAAATAAGTGTTTATGTGATTAAGTTTGATTATTTTAACATTTACATTTCACAACATTAGAATATTATGTGTTAATTTTTTTTCCAAATCAGACAAAAACATGTTTATATTTTTTAAAAGTATATAATCCAAATTATTTCATTCTTGGTATCTAATCATTTTAAAAACTAATTATCAAGGTAAAAGTAAATATCGGTATAATTTTAAAATTGAAAATCCTTAAATAAACATTCATTTTCTAAAAAAGAATTTTTGAGAGGATTTTTGGCCCTTTGATTTTCCACACCCCCATTTTTGTACATATTTTATCCATTTACAAATGAATAATTTCATAAAATTTTTAAAAATGATTAGATTTTCCAAAAGATCATTTTTCTTATCTTATAAACGGATACATTTCCACCCTATAAAAGATAAATTTCACCATATTAATATTCCATGAAACCCATAAATTTTTTCATAATAAAACCCCGAAATACCCAAATATTCATCTTTTCACCTTACAATTTTTCATTCCTTCACTTTTATAGAGTTTTCCAAGAGAAACTCAAGCTTCCAACATAAATATTACCTTATGTTAGATTTTTCATTTAATCTACAAAGTACTAAAATAATTATAACCATGTTAATATAATTAGATAATTGTACTTATTATTATTCTTATTAAATAAAATTATATTTATTGTGTAATTAATATCCAGTCTTTTACATACACTTTAAAAAAAATAACATTGATCTTATGAACTTGTGGAATACTAGCTCCACGTTACGATCCAGATTATTATCTATCACCAAATCTCAATTATTATACAATGGATTTAAATCATGAATATTTTTTTATTTTTAAAAAATATATTTAAAAATTAATAATAATTCATATATCATCATTCTATCCTTTCATTGTGAAATGACGTCCTCAATCATGCGTACCTTCGAACAACCACCTATGCGATAAGAAAATTTCATTTTTCACTAAATCAAATATTTTAATGTTATAACAATGAGTTTAAAATATATATATATGATACTTATTAGATGTCTATTAAATTTAATAAATTTATATTAGAATTATATAAAACATTCTCTATTACATTTAATTTATATAACAAACTATCATTTCAGATTTTCTTAACACTAACAAGAGTGATATTTTAATGTTTATGTCATTGATAACTAATGAATTTTATATTATGTTATATAAAAATAATAGTAATTTAATAATTATTTCTAAATTACTCTTGAGTAAAAATATTAATTTTTATTAATTTTTTCAATATATCACATTTTATAAATTACTCTCACCGAAACAAGATCTTCTTCAATTTCATCATCCCAAAACAATATAAAATAATTTATTAATTTAAATTAGAAATATTAAAACATTTAAAAACCCCTTTTAGTTTTATTAGTATGTTCCAGTAATGAGTAATTTTGGGAGAATATTTATAAACAACACCACCATTAAAAAACACATTAAAATGATCAAGATTTCTTACACCTGATATGGAGAATAGTTCATAACTAACTAATTTAAATGAATTATATATATATATAGTAATTTTATAAAATAATATATAAATGAATAATGTTCTTATATATTAAATTAATGAATTAATTTTTTCAATACATGAGGTTAGGTTTCATTCATCTAAATAGGAGTAAAGCGAATGGATTTATTCTCAATTTCCCTTAATTATGACACAGATCTTGTTTATGCTCAAATTTTTTTATGTGGTCCACATAAAACCTGTTTGATATAATATATATTAAAATTTCCTTTATTAATGGTATTTTAAGTTAAATTTTATTCTCACACCTTTATTTGGTCTTTTAATAAATATTTATAGAGGTTTTATGGGGTTTTATGGAATTAAATACTTCCCTTTGGTCATCATCACATTTTTTAATACAATCTTTTCATGTCTGAGTGTATCTAGCCAATTGATTTTTATTTATTTCAAAATTATTTTATTTAGAAATCATATTTCACACCAATGTATTGTTTTTTGGGAATCTAATAATTTATGGAATTGTAATTTTGTTAATAATAATTAAAATATAATTTAATTTACTTTTTCATTCATATACATCTATTTACTTCTATCAAATGTTATTATTAACATAGTGGGAACAAAAATTTTATTTATCTCTAACTATACTTATATATCCATATATATTAAAAAAATTATGACATGTTAGTGATGTGGGTTTTTTTCAAAAAAATATCAAATATTTCAATTTCATTTCCTTTCAATTATTATATATTATTCCCTTATACATAAAAAGTTCAATGTAATTTATTAAGTTAAATTGTATCTTTATTATAATTTTTTTTCAGGGAAATTAACTGAGTTGTTTTTCCTTCATTTAAAAAACCTTTTTCAATGTGACTAAAAAGAACATGTTTTATGATGATTAGAAGAAATGTGTTTTTATAAAAAAAATAGAGATTTCACTTTAATTTTCATTAGATTATTCTATAATAATGTGATGTTATATAAATCATATGATATTTTCAATTTTAGGGGGTTCATCTTTTTGGTATCAAATGATCATGTTTTTATTTTCAGATACAATTTGAAAAAGTGCTGAAGCCCATTTTTTTCCAAGGAATATTTATGATAATATGAATTATTTTAATTTTTTTTGATCTCATATATGTCTAAGATGATTTGTGGAGTACAAAATAACGATCCAATTCATTCATTGTGATTTTTAACATCTTCATATAATGATGTGTGGACTTACTAGGATTTGTTAAAAAAAATAAATGGTCGACATGCATGTATTTTTTCACAAAATTAAAGGGTTTTTTATATATAGATTTTTCCAAAAAAAAATTACTATTCTTATGTTTATGACCCCAATTCTCAAAAATGATCGTTATATTCATGATATGAAAAATGTTTTGATATTCCATGTTCAACATATATTTTTATTAATATGTATTGATTTCATGTTAACTATTTTTCTCTACGACATTTTTTATACACTTTATTTGGTTTAATGTTCCTTTGTAAAAATCATTAATGATAAACCAATTTTTCATCACTTATAATATCATTATATTTTTATCAGATGCCACTCCTTTACTCATGTTTTCCCTTAATTTTAAGATCTAAGTATTATGAAAATTTCACATGTTTTCTTTAATAAAAATTTAATATCACTATTTCATATATTTATGTTCCATAGTTTATGAATATGATTATCAATATGCACAAAGGGAATCATTTTTAACAATAAATATAACCAAAATAATAAATTTATAAAATATAAAACTATGATACATAATTAATTAAAATATATTATCTTTAATGTTTTCGGTTGAACAAATAGATATGTTTAGATTGTTTGATTATTGTTTTAAAAATAATTCTTTTATCTAATTTTAATGGAATATGAATGAAATATTATTGATTTATTTGGAATTTTAGAGGTAAAATAAAGAAGAATTGGTAATTTTAAATCAATTAGAAAAATGAACTATTGGGTTTTCTAGGTTCATGTTTTGGGTTAAATATAAATTTTTTATATTAATATATTATTCCATGTTTGGAGTATGAGTCAAGAGTTTGTGGATCCAATGGTTATGGTATCCTCTCCTTAACCTTGTAATCCACCTTTTTATATGGTTGGGTATTTTGAAGCATTTCCAAATCAAGTTTGCCTCAATACCATGTTGAAACCATTCTTCCTTGAATGTAAAAATGGTTATCCCGCAATTCATGTTAAAAAATAGTTCAATTTAAATAGTTCCATTTAAAATAAAATATCAATGTTCATGATAAAATTAACAAAAAATGATTGGAATTGAATAAAGTAATTACAGCAAACCAAATACATCATTTAAATGAGAGAGAAAATGATGGTGGCACATTACCCCTTTTTCTAAATTACCCTAGAACAACATGGGATTTACCTCTAATCTTATAGATGAGGGTGTGAGGGGAAAGCAAGTAAAAAAAAGAAAGCAAAAATAAAACTGAAGAGAATGTGGCGAGGACCCTACAACTTCACAGCTTTTCATCCTAGTTTTTGGTCTCCTAATTTCATCCTAGTAGTAGTATCCCAACACTATATTTATAAACTCTTTAAGGGCTTTTGTAGCATTTAATGGTGTCATAATGGGTCAAAATGTGGTCTCAGGTGGTCTTAGGGTCATAAAATAGGTCTCTTCTCTTAATTTTATCAAATCCGGAGATTATTTTGGGTTGTGTAGGCACATTCCCAACATGTAAGTGTTCCATGATGTGTTTTTTTAATTACATGTATGTTTTTCAATTATATAAAGTTTATTATTTTAATAAAACACCCTTAAATATATGCATGAAATAAATGTATCAATTATTCAATATGAAATTTCTAATAGTGGTTCTAGAGGAGAATGGTTATAGTGATATGTTCACAAGTGTTGTGAAATAAGATGTTTAGTAAAATAGAGATTATGTAGTTTTCCAAGAAATGTATACCAGTTTGGATACTTGAAAATGGATATGGATATGGAATATATGAACTGTGGGGTAATCACCCTGAAAATTGTTAGTTGAGAGTTTATTTCATCATCATTTTCATTCATTATGAGTGGTCTAAATATTGCACATCAGGATAGAAAATGATGGGGGATATGATTTTTTTCACTCACATCCTATTTATTATCCATGATAAGAGAATTGAGTATTTCATGGATATAAATATAGAAAATAATATGTACAGGGATAATATAGATTTAATCCAAGAGGTTCGCAAGATATAATATGTTAAGTGTTTATGATTTGTTTTTCCTCACTACATTTACTATATTATGTCCCAAAACATTTTATTATTTGAGTTAGTGGATTGAATAATGTGGAAATAAGCTATTAAATAATGTGACATAGAATTTGGATATCTTATACATTATTTTTCAATTGGTATGGAATTTAGTGTACAAAAACTCAACACAATGGTCCTGAAACTATCACAATCTATGAATAACAATGATAATATCATTGAGCACCCTAAAACACCAAAAGGGAGCATCATACAATTGAATCCTTTCTGCGTCAGAATTCACCCTTAATCTATGGATCTTCTAATCCACTTATTATTGACAAATAGATTAATGTGATGGGAAATACATTTTCTATACTCCATTTCTTATATCAAAACAATCTTATTTTATCTTTTTGTCATTATTAAGGATAAGATGAATGATAGTTAAGTATCATTAAGAAGAAAATTTAAAAGGATGAGTTAGAATATATATAATTGTAGGTGTTTATAAAATTACTCATCCATAACAACATTTCTCCAACTAATTAAAAAGATAGTGTATGAATTTCTTGATCTAAAATAAAAGGTGGATGAATCAACTAGAACTTTTAAAGAAAAATTCACGAGACACTCAAGGTATTACTCTATTTTTTTCTCCCAAATTGAAGTAAATACTGACCATTTATTCAATGGATTAAAGACAATTCATGAATGTAAATTATCTATAATTTAAGTAAGATAATATGACTATATTTAATGATTTTTTTTAAATGCGTATATTGAAATTGGGGATATAATTTCTTTTGGGTACAATAAAATAGGAGTTGAGTATCTTGGAAACTATATAAAAATCCACATGGGGGAATGAAATTTAATATTCCAAAGTGATAATAATGTGGGGACCATGATAATGGAGTGAAATGGATACTATATGGTATAACTGTTGTTGTGGTGGACCACGATAATGATGTGGTTTACAGTAGGCTAATTATTCAATATGGATAAAAATAACTTTTTTATATTGGGTTTTCACATTCTTTTATATCCAACATAAATCATAAGAATATATATTTCCTACATAAAACTATGAGAAATGTCCAATCTATAAAAACACATGGATTCACAATGATATCATCTAAGATATATAATTATTCTCCTATAGAATCTTGTGGGAAGTGACTTTCTGAGGATATAGTTATTATTCCATTTATTTAATTGGATACGATTTTGTGTATTTATTGGATATCCCAGCATAGAGAACATAAAAATATCTAGGATAAGGATATCTCCTTACATATCACCTACCATTATGTGATCAAGAACCATTGTAACGGTGATTGTGAGCTCACATCAGAAGAAGATTATACAATATGGGTTTTGATACCTACCTATAACGACCTATACTTTACATACATTGTTATTAATTCATAATTAAAGCACACTTATTACAACATATAACAAAACCAAGAAAGGACCGTATATGTATAATGTCTTTAGAAACTGGGAAACATAAACAACTGGTTCATAAATCATCTACATTGTCTCCAATTTATTTCATCATATTTAGAGTCCCTTTTTGGCATATCCTACTTAATAACCTTCTTCCTGGACAGGGAAAAGAAATCACACAAAAAGGTGAGCTCAAATTCTCAGTAAGGGTAAACAAAAGAAATATCAATCACATCATATTCATAAGAACATAACATTTTGGAAATCTTAACCTGAAAAAGTGATCATAATTTCATAACATGGTATAAATCATAGTGGTGATATGTAATCCCAATAATCATAACATAAAAGATGAAACTTTGTGGCATACACACATAATCATAGAGAATCATTTCTTAGTAGTCAAGACTCATTGTCAAGACTATCTTAGCGGACAAAGTCCATTTCTGAATCGAGTTCACTCATCGTTTCAGTCCTATTTCACTGAACCGGTTTAACCTTCCATTCCAGCCATGTCTATCTCATGAGATATAAATATTTACACAATGCATTAGAGGGAGATATAGGTCCCACCCATCTCATAATGAAACCATTCTTATGTGTGCCACGAAATCATAAACCATACATCATAGCAGAACTCATGTAATAAAAATGGGATTCTTAAACATCACATCATCATAACATAATCCATAAAAGGATATTGTAAAAATAATTCCATCATAACATAATCAAATCAATGTAAAAATAGGGATATAAATAGATCCCTATATTATCTTAAATGGAAAATAATTTTGATAAAACACTTGAACTCCATTCTTGAGGAAAATATCAGTTATACTTCAATTTTTTTTCCTTTCATAACATGTCATTAAATTTTAAACTAAAATAAGTTGATTAAAAATAATCTTGAAATCTTGTAAAGGAAGCTTCTTGAAAATAATGTTTTAAAAATCTATTCATTTCATATAAGTTAAAAAAACATTCTTCTCGTACTTTGGTCGGAAAAGTCAAAAGGATCCTCGTACAAAAAACGACAAAAGATTCATTTCATATCTTTTACTAAAAACTCACTGAAGGGTAAAATTGGATATAAACAATTGTTGAAGGATATAAATATTACATATCTAGGAATCATGGATGTGGATGATAAATATTCCCTAGTAAATTCTGAAGTATAAACAATCTCGGATAAAAAATGAGATGGCGAGATTTTCCCTTACCTTAGGTCCGATTTGCTTCATAAGTGTCCGAACCTCCTATATAAAGATTTAAATAATGTCATTGACTCATTCCAGAATCATACGCATTGTTATGATATCATATATGGTCATATTCTTAGCTTCTTATTAGTAATATTTCATTGCTACTTGTTATTCGGGTGTTTATTACTTTTTGTTATTATGCGTGTTTTGTCGAATAAATTCTTATTCTTTTTTTTAGGTTATAGATACCTCATTTACAGAATTTTATTAGTGTAATATATATCATATTTATTCACTCAATTTATTTATGTAATCATTTTGAAATGAAAATCATGTAGAACGAGTCGCATCACATTGTGGAGACGGTATTCCGTACGTACACACGGGCGATGATATCGCTCCCATGATCATGGAATTGTATTGGAGTGTATGTATACTATTTCAGAATAAATATAACTTTAAAATAATCATATATAGTTATTATTTACACCATTATACCCATCCAAGTAAGGTTTTGGTGTAAAATAGATTACACCACGGCGTGGAGACGGTATTCCGTACGTACGCACGCGCGGTGATTTCATTTTCCGTAGGATGGATGGATGGAGCAATTGGGTTGTTTCATACTTATAATAACATATCAGTATCTTATTGATACTGATTTTATTACTTCATAATGAAAAAACTAAAGAAGAATAAGTGGAAGAAGAAATAAAGTTGAAAGAATCGGTAACGGACATTACCTCTTCTTTGAAGCGCCTCTTTGAGACCTCCTCTTAGGGAACTAAAATTGATCTTTGAAGAAGACCAGGGCCTCTAGTATGTTTCTAGGGAAGTGGAGAAGAAAATGTGGCAGGGTTTTGCCAAGATTTAAGACTCAATGTGGTGTGAGGAAGAGAGGTAGGAGGTGCACTTTTATAAGGGGGGAGAGGGGTACCTTTGGAAAATCTAAAAATATTATTTTATTATAAAGTCATATTCGGGTTTTAATAGCTCCAAATTTATTTATTTCTAAGATAAGGTGGGAATGGATCTAAATCCTCTCTTACAATAGAATTTAGACAAGTTTAGGTATCTATTTTAACCTTATCATTTAGATTTAACTTTAAGTTAGATAATTTAACTTTTACCGTGTCTTCTTGTTTTCTTACACTATAAGGTTAATAAACGTACTATAACAAGAAAAACAAACCCGAAGTTGTTTATTATTAATATATATAACCTTATATAAGTCATTTGACCAAACCATATATTTTTAGGAATAAAATAACAATTAATAATATAATACTTGCTTTAAAAACGGTTTTATGTCAATTTTGACACTATTTGGTAATTGATTTTTGTGAAAATCATAACAGAACGATTAGTTCTAAAAAAGTTAATTAAATCAATAATAACATGTCATATTAACATATAAAATTATTTTAATTCATAAAAATTCTCAAATTAAATTTATTTGGGTATTTATAACTTCAATTATGTCAATATTTTAATAATAAGATAATTACTGCATCATGATTGTGTCATAAATAAATTAATTTATTTAAAGTCTAAAAATTAAAAATATAATACTATTATGTAGGAAGTCTTTTTATATTTCTAATAAATATTTATAGTCGAATTTATATTATTTATAACACTATATTAAAAATTATTTATTTATTAAACATTGATTTTAACTACTTTAACCCTTCTTTAAATAAATTAATAATAAATGTCCTAATCTAATCCAAGTGGGCCTAAATGGTCATATTGTATTCATAAGGTTGTTTTTGGTCGAATTACACTTATCCAATAGAATTAGAACATTTGATAGGGTCAAATAATATCATTTTTACCCTTAATTACCCTATTTACTTTTAACAGTGGTAAAAAAAAGTAAAAAGTTACTATTCACCAAAAATTATTTTTATCTCATTGAACCACATTTTAGTCCTTGATATTAACAGTGTCTCTTGTATTTTCGAAATTCCACTCACAGAAGTGGTAAAATTATGTTTTATGTGAATTTGGAAATTCTCCTAGGAGGTGGGTAAAAGAGGGTGAAAAGTTCAATAAATTTTTTATATATCTAAAATTATTATAAAATGACTCCAATGAATTGCATTGAACTTATATAGTTATTATGTATCAATTTTGAACTAAAATAAATTTAAATAAAATAAATAAGTATTTAAATAAAAATTCGGTTTTTAAATAGTAACTTAGTGTTTTCACTATTCATCAAAAATTGAATGTTTTCAGAAAAATACCAAAATTTCACCCTAGGATAATTTCGATATTTCGAATCCAAAAATGAAGTCCATTTTGAAAGATGAAATTTACAAAATTTCAAAAAGTGGTTATTATTATTCATAACGTCTAGTTTTAATAATATTTTAATAGCATATCGTTGTTTAGTGAAACTCGGTATTGCGTACGACACAAGCTATCAAGGAAGGCCGTTGTTGCGTGTAAAGCAAGCCAAGATAGTGTTGTCTGTAGTGAAATATTCCTTTGATGATTTATATAACATAAAAACAAAATATTTCTCATAAATGTCTCGGGTGTTACATTCTACCCCCCTTAAAATAAATTTCGCCCTCGAAATTCGTCACTTTGTAAAAAACAGTAGAGGATACCTCTCCCTCATAATATCCTCATGCTCCAATGTTGCTTCTTCTAATTTGTGGTTCCTCCATAAAATTTTCACCAAGCGAGTGGTCTTGTTCCATAGGACTTTTTCGCTACGATCCAGAATCTCTATCGGCTGTTCTTCATAAGAAAGATCTTGCTCCAGCGGTACAACTTCTGAGCTGAGTACATGTGAAAGATTTGGTATTTACTTTATCAGGAGAGATACATGGAACACATCGTGAACTTGAGAAGGATTATGTGGAAGTGCAAATCGGTAAGCTATCTTCCCAACTTGATCGAGTATTTTTAAAGGACCAATATATCTAGGGCACAACTTTCCCTTCTTTCCAAATCTCATTACACTCTTCCAAGTTGATATTCGTAAGAACAATTTTTCACCCACTTCAAACACTAGGCCTTTTCTTTGGTTATCGGCATAACTTTTTTGTCGCCTCTGAGCTGCTCTTATGTGTTGATGAATAGATATGTCCTTTTCTGCCATCTCATCAACAAGATCAGGTCCTAATAGCTTTCTTTCCCCAACTTCATCCCAGCAAGTTGGAGTCCTGCATTTCATTCCATAGAGAGCTTCATAAGGAGCCATCTGAATACTAGAGTGAAAGCTATTATTATAAGAAAATTCCACCAAAGGTAGGTATTTATCCCAACCACCTTTGAAATCCATAGGTCAAGCTCTCAACATATCTTCTAGAGTTTGAATTGTTCTCTCAGAGTGACTGTCTATCTGAGGATGGTAAGCAGTGCTAAAACTCAACTTTGTATCTAGATCATGCTGAAGACATCGCCAGAATATCGAGGTAAACCTCAGATCCCGATCAGATATAATGGAAAGTGGTACTTCATGCAATCTTCCCACTTCCTTCACATATATCCTGGAAAGCTGATCCAGAGAGAAATCCTCTCTAAGAGCGATGAAGTGTGCCAACTTTGTAAGACGATCAACTATGACCCAGATAGCATTATTGCCTTTGGATGTTTTAGGAAGTCCAGGGAAAAAGTCCATAGTGATGTTTTCCCATTTCCATTCTGGTATGGGTAATGGTTGTAACATCCGCTTAGACTTTTGTCTCTCAGCTTTAACTTGCTGACAAACCAAGCATCGAGAGACATATTCAGCAACGTCTCTTTTCATGCCATACCACCAGAAGTACTCTTTCAGGTCTCTATACGTCTTCGTGATTACAGGATGAATATAGAATGAAGAACTATGAGCCTCATCCAGCAACTCCTTCTTTAATTATGGGATGGGAGGAACACAAACCTGATTTCTGAACCTTATTATTCCATCACAATCAAGGTTTAATTCAGGAACATTTCTCACCTTCTTTTGTAACTCTACATCTTCTTTCTGTACCTCTTTAATATTCACATGTATCGATGGTTGAACATTCATTTGAGAAAGATATGATTTTTCTCCTTCCATTATAATTCCATGATCCATCCTTTATAAATCCATAAATATTGGATCTTTTGTGATCCTCATCATGGATAAGCTAGCATGGTCTTGTCGACATAATGTATATTCCACCTTCTTTCCTTTCCAAGGGTGGTAATGAAATGTGCAGTCGTAGTCCTTAATCAGCCCCAACCATCTTCTTTGGCGCATATTCAGATCCTTTTGTGTGAAAATATACTTTTAACTTTTATGATCAGTATAAATATCACACGTTTCTATATAAATATAATACCTCCAAATATTTAATGCAAAGATTACCTCAGCTAACCCCAAATCATGAGTTGGGTAATTTTGCTCATGGATTTTCAACTGTCGTGAGGCATAAGCTATCACCATATCATTTTGCAAAAGAACACACCCCATCCCCTTCTTGGATGTATCACTGTAGATCACAAACCTTTCTCCACTACAAGGAAGTGTGAGTACAGGTGCACTGTATAACCTTCTTTTTAACTCCTTGAAATTCTATTCACATTCATCCATCCAAACAAACTTAACTCCTTTCCGAGTCAACATGGTGTGTAGATTAGATAATCATGAAAAATCATTCACAAAACGTCCATAATATCCATCCAAACAAAGAAAACTTTGGATCTCAGTTACTGTTGTTGGCCTCGACCATCTTTTGATAACCTCTGTTTTTGCTGGATCCAAAGATATCCCCTCTTTTGAGATTATGTGACCCAAAAATGAAACTTTTTTAAGCCAAAATTCACACTTGGTAAATTTGGCATAATGCTTATCCTTTCTCAGGGTCTTCAATACAATTCTCAAGTGATCTTCATTTCTTCCTTGCTCTTTGAATAGATAAGAATATCGTCTATAAAGACTACCACAAACTGATCAAGATTGTCTCTAAATACACTATTCATCAGATTAATGAAGATAGCAGGGGCATTAGTAAGACCAAATGGCATCAATATAAATTCATAGTGTCCATACCTTGTACGGAAATTCGTCTTTGGTATATCCTCCCTTTTGACCCTTAATTGATGATACACTGAACGAAGATCAATCTTGGAAAAGTATTGAGCTCCGTGTAGTTGGTCAAATAATTCATCAATGCACAGGAGAGGATATTTGTTCTTCATAGTGATATTGTTAAGTTATCAATAATCAATGCAGAGTCTCATTGATCCATCTTTCTTCTTATCAAACAGGATAGGTGCTCCCAAAGGTGATGCACTAGGTCATATGATTCCCTTATCAAGATTCTCTTGGAGTTGCTTCTTCAATTCCTACAACTCAATTGGGTCCATTCTATATGGTGTCTTTGAAATAGGCAAAGCACTCGGTACGAGTTCTATTGAAAACTCAACTTCACAATTTGGTGGAAGACCTGGAAATTCCAATGGAAAGACATCATCAAACTCTCGTACAATGGTCATATTCTTTATCATGAGTTTTTCTACAACCATTTGAGATAAATAACACTCATTTAGTGGAATCGAGACCCATAAGATGGATGAAATTTCCACTGGATAGTTATGTTCATCCTTGCATCGATAGACGATCATAGATTGATTTGGAATATAAAATGTGACTCCCCTTATTTGTCAATTGATGTGAGATCCATATAAAGAAAGCCAATCCATTCCAAGAATCACATAAAATTCCACTATAGGAATGATCACAAGATTTGCAGGAATCACTTTCCCAAAAACTTCAATCGGAGAAGAATTACAAACTATTGACGCGATTGTTGTGCCCTTAGGGGTTTTCATAGCTAACTCAACATCTAATTGTTGAGTTAATACGGTAATACCCTTAGAAAATTCTTCATAAATAAAAGAGTGGGTGGATCCCGAATCAAATAAAACATTTTCTACATTAGAGTGGATGGTAAGTGTACCATTCACCACTTCATTATCATACTCCACATCGCTGATAGAAATTCCATGTGACTTTCCTTTTTCATTATCCTTAAGATTTTGTTGATGACGATCATCATCAACAACCCTTGGATTAGGGAATTGATTGGCATAATGCCCCATTTCCTTTCACTTGTAACATTGAAATGTAGGAGGTGCTCTCTGTGTAGCCTTTTCTTTGTTCGCATCACTAGAAATATTCTTCCCATCATTGTGGCATTCAAATAACCAATGACCTTCCTTTCCACATTTGAAACATTTACTTTTCCCTTTAAGACAACTCCCTCCATGTTTCTTTCCACACTTTGAGCATAAGGGAAAGCTCATCTTCTTTTCAGTGTGCTCTTTAGATTTTCCTTTGAATTCCATTTTCCTCTTCATATCAAACCCATATGACTGATGGGTTAGTCTAATCTTCATCTCATCCTTGAAGGCACATCGAACGATTTTCTCGTAACTATTGAAGTCCCTTATGGCTAAAGCCCTTCGAAGACATGGTATTAAACCTCTAATGAATAGATCGATCTTACTCCCAGGTTGGATAATAATACCAGAAGTGTACCTTGCAGGCCTTGTAAAATTTGCTTCATAGGTACCAACAGAATCATAATCCTTTTGCTTCAGTTTAAGAAACTCCTTCTCCATCTTTATTTGAAGAATATGATGGAAGTACTTATTAAAAAATAAGTTCTTGAACTCTTCCCATTCCATGGACTCAATTTCATCCCTTTTCCTCGTATTAATAATACGATTCCACCATTGATCAGTTTCACCTTTCAAGCGACAAACTGCTAAGATGACTTTATCATGTTCAGAACATTGAAGAACTTAAAATATCTTTTCAGTGGTACTGATCCATTGTTCAGCCACTAATGGATCAGAAGACCCTCTGAATGAAGGTGGACGCTGCCTCATGAAGGATTCAACATAATTTTGCTCCTTCCTTTGATCATTTGGAACTCATGCATTTTTAATAGCTTGAGAAAGTTGTGTGACCACGGCTACATGATTTTGCATTCTAGCTCCCATAACATTTGGTTGCTCAGGGGGATAATCATTGCATTTCCCATCGCATTCCGCATTATCACATTTCCTTCGAGTTCCTGCCATTGACTAAAACCAAGAAGAATAGTGTGATCAACAATAATTATAATAGGAAAAACACATAATCAACAATAAAATTTCACACTTAAGGTTTTATCATAGGTTGTTCATGTCCATTTCTAAAACACTAAGATTGTGTTATCTTCTTATACATATCCTTAGGTTTCTTACTAAGGCTTTCACATCCTATTTTACAAAGGTTGACTATAGATTTACCCTAATACCATCTATAAAGCCTCATACTTTACATAAATTGTTTTTACTTCATAATTGAAGCACACTTATTACAACATATAACAAAACCAGGAAAGGACCATATATGTATAGTGTCTTTAGAAACTGGGAAACATAAGCAACTGGTTCATAAATCATCGACATTGTATCCCATTTATTTCATCATATTTGGAGTCCCTTTTTGGAATATCCTACTTAATAACCATCTTCCTGACCTGGGGAAAGAAATCATACTAAAGGGTGAGCTCAAATTCTCAGTAAGGGTAAACAAAAGAAATATCAATCACATCATATTCATAAGAAGATAACATTTTGGAAATCTTAACCTGCAAAAGATATCATAATTTCATAACATGGGATAATTCATAGTGGTGAAATATAATCCCAATAATCATAACTTAAAACATGTAACTTTGTGGCATACACACATAATCATAGAGAATCATTTCTTAGTAGTCAAGACTCATTTCCAAGACTATCTTAGCAGACAAAGTCCATTTCTGAACCGAGTTCACTCCTCGTTTCAGTCCAATTTCACTGAACCGGTTTAACCTGCCATTCTAGCCATGTTTATCTCATGAGATATAAATCTTTACCCAATGAATTGGAGGTAGATATAGGTACCACCCATCTCATAATGATACCATTCTTATTTGTGCCACGAAATCAGAAACCATACATCATAGCATAACCTATGTAATAAAAATGGGATTCTTAAACATCACGTCATCATAACATAATCCATAAAAGGATATCATAAAAATAATTCCATAATAACATAATCAAATCAATGTAAAAATAGGTATATAAATAGAGCCCTATATTATCTTAGATGGAAAATAATTTTGATAAAACACTTGAACTCCATTCTTGAGGAAAATATCCTTTCTACTTCAATTTTTTTTTCCTTTCTTAACATATCATAAAATTTTAAACATGAAGAAGTTGATTAAAAATAAACTTGAAAACTTGTAAATTAAGCTTCTTGGAAATAATGTTTTAAAAATCCATTCATGCCATATAAGTTAAAAAACATTCTTCTTGTACTTTTGCTGAAAAAGTCAAAAAGTACCTTGTACAAAAAACGACAAAAGATTCCTTTCATATATTTTACTAAATACTCACCGAAGGGTAAAATTGGATTTAGACAATTGTAGAAGGATATAAATATAACATATCGAGGAAACATGGATGTGGATGATAAATATTCCCAGTAAATTCTGAAGTATAAACAATCTCAGATAAAAAATGAGATTGCGAGATTTTCCCTTACCTTGGGTCTGATTTGCTTCGTAAGTGTCTGAACCTCCTGTATAATGATTTAAATAATGTCATTTACTTATTCCAGAATAATAATCATCGTTATTATATCATATATGGTCATATTCTTAGCTTCATATTAGTAATATTTCATTGCTACTTGTTATTCGGGTGTTTATTACTTTTTGTTCTTATGCGTGTTTTGTCGAATAAATTTTTATTCTTCTTTTTAGGTTATAGATACCTCATTTACAGAATGGTATTAGTGTAGTATATATCATATTTATTCACTCAATTCATTTATGTAATCATTATGCAATGAAAATCATGTAGAACGAGTCGCATCACATTATGGTGACGGTATTCTGCATGTACGCACGAGCAATGATATTGTTCCCATGATTGTGGAATTTTATTGGAGTGTATGTGTACTATTTAAGAATAAATATCACTTTAAAATAATCATATATAGTTATTATTTACAAATTTATACCAATCCAAGTAAGGGGTGGTGGAAAATAGATTACACCACGGCGTGGAGATGGTATTCCGTACGTACGCACATGCAGTGATTTCATTTTTACGTAGGATGGATAGATGGTGAAATAGGTTTATTTCATACATATAATAACATATCAGTATATGAGTGATGCTATTGTCATTAATTCATAATGAAACAACTAAATAAGAAGATGTGGAAGAAGAAATAATGTTGAAAGAATCAGTAACGGACATTACCTCTTCTTTGAAGCGCCTCTTTGAGACCTCCTCTTAGGGCACTAAAATTGGTCGTTGAAGAAGACCAAGACCTATAGGATGGTTCTAGGGAAGTGGAGAAGAGAATTTGGCTGGGGTTGGCTATAAGGCCCCAGCCTTAAACCTTACTTAATATTTAATTAAATGAGTAATTCACATTGAGGATCTTTTCAGGTTCAGAGTTTTAGAGAATTAGGACATAACTATTACATCTCAAAAGATTACAAAGTAGTCGCTTCTACTAAATTTCCATAAAATAAAAACTCATAAAAAGAAACATGTCTAGTTTCATGTTTTAGGTAGCATGACTTTCCCTTGATCCCATCCTTGACCCTATTCCACGCTAAGTCCTGTCAAAAACATTTCAAAAACTTGGGATGAGCATAAAAACTCAGTAAGGGATACACAAAGAATAAAAAACTATTAGTTTATCAAAACGAAAAGTAAACCATGTATACTTTATCAAAGTAATACTTTTCACCTATATGAAGTAGTAAAAACTCTTCACTGAATAAAATATCATTACTTACATTTTTGTAACCAAAGGATTACCATAAAACCCATATAGAGAACACATAACATATATAAAGGTAACTTGGGACATAAACATACTTAAGTGGAATAACCATACGGTCGACTCCCACACATATCACTCAATGGAATAGCCATACGGCCAATTTCCATACATACTAAATGGAATAGCCATACGGCCGACTTCCATACCCAATGCATTGGAGGTTATAACGTAACCACCCATCCTGGTATTCACGACACCACCCGTCATAATGTCCAAGTACCATTATTACACATAAAATATGTAAAATATAAACATTTCAATAACAATATTTCATTTTCAATCACAATAAATAATTCCCAGATATAGAATTAATCAATCCATTTTCAAAAACCATTTAAAAGAGATTTTTGAATCAAAGTGTCCCATACCACTTTGAAGCTTTTAATGGAATTATAATTTTAAAACATTAATGTCCATATAAATAAATACTGAAAACCATTTTGAAAACATGGACATTAAAGATAAAGATTTAGAATAATAAATCTTTAAAACATTTAAAATGATATTTTTGTTAAAGAGTTTTTAACAAAATGAGAGACTCTTGAATACAAATAATAGCGGAATAACATTTAATCCGAACTTTATAATATCATGAGAATAAAAGGATTCATGATATAATATGTCAATGGATAGTATACACACCATATAAGAGTGAATTGGTGCATAACAACAATGAATTCTCAAAAGAAATGTAAAATGAGATGAAATCCATTATAAAGAAGGTATCCTTAAATTAAGGATAAATCAATCTCATAATTATGTGTGACAAATATAAATTCACCCAATATAAGTGGATATTAAGTGTAAAACAATCAAAGGTTATTCACACATATTCAAAGGATGACATATTTAATAACTACATGTTGAACCCAAAGAAATCGAAATTGGGTTAAGAAGTTCCCTTGGTAAAATTCGACAGCCTAACGGCGTCACATAAAAAATTCAGAAAATGAGTTGATGAGAGATAAAAAGGGAATCTCATCACTTGGACATAAAATTTACATCAATCAGTATATAGAAGAACATATCACATCATAATAGTATGTGAATTAAAAGACATGATAAACGAAGTCTTTTAAAAAGAGGAGGGTGAAAGGTTCCCTTACCGACTTGGGTATCTTTCGAAACATACGACCTGTGAAAGATGGAAAATACATAATTGATGTAAATACTCATAAATGAAGGAATATTACACAATGAGTAAAATAATGGTCAGTACATACACCACTCAAAGGAAATTGTGGCAAATGTAGCATAAATCTGACGGGAATAAAAGTGAGATGAAAAATCACTTACGAAAACGCGGCAGCCTAACGGCGCCACTTAAAACTTCCAAAAATGGATTGATGAGATCAAATAGGGTATCTCATCACATTACCACAAAATTTACATCAAGAGTAATATGAAATAACATCCCCCATCATAACAAATAGGATCTTAAAAGAAGTGACATAAAGGGGAGTACTTAAAAAGAAAGAGAGAGGTTAGATCTCTTATGAAAATTCGGCAGCCTAACGGCACCACTCAAAACATCCAAAATGGATTGATGAGAGAGAATAGGGTCTCTCATCACATGAAAATAAAAATTACAGTAAGTGTAAAATATAATAACATCCCAACAACAAGAAAGATGATCTTTAGAGGGAATGACATAAAAGAGTGTACTTAAAAAGAAAGAGAGGAGTAAGATCCCTTACCTCGGGTCCGACTTGACTCGATCTTTCTTTAATCTCCTGAATAATAAACTTGAGTTAATTTCTACTTCTTTAAGAACTTTTTTCAAGTTCATTATTCCTTTTATATCACTTATTACCATGTCATAAACATTATGTAATCATTTAAGTTAATAATATTTGTTTTGCCGATATTTGGTTCTTAAGTCGAAAGTGGACTTCTTACAATTACATGTTGTTCCTGTGGCAAAATTTTTATTATAACCAGAATTGTATTCATGATGTAGATATCATATATTTCATATATAACCAGTACATTCATGCATTTATAACATTAAATAATCATTTAGAGGTAAGAAATGAAATGCACCGTTCATGGAGACGGTAAGTCATACGTACGCATGAACGCTACTTTCATTTCTATTTCGTATTTTATAGAATGAAATAATAATGATATAAAGGTATATTAAAATTATAGTATAATATCATATATAATATCATAGTTCCATCCTTTATACGTCCCACATATGGTATTTAACGAATCAAATCACTTTGAGGGGGTGGTAGTCCGCACTTCCTTAAATGAAGATATCGCGTTTACCCATAATGGAAACCATATAGGTATGCCCAAAATGAAAAAAACAGAATCTTAAGGAAAACATAAACATATCATATATCATATATAATAATATTGACATCATAATGGCCACCTTTGAAGGTGTTAAATGAGTATTGAACAATCATCGTTTCGGGAGGCAGAATTTCGCCATCCATAGAAATCGTATGTTCTTTAACCATTTGATGTAGTTGTGTGAGAGTGTAGCTCGAATAAATCTTATAAAAATATCCTAGTATATTTCGGATACTGGTTTTTTTACAAAAGAAGTAAATAAAAAGATCTTAGGGGGTTGGAGAAGCAAAATAAAACAAATGAACATGAGAGAATGAATTACCTTTAAATGTGTAACTCCTTTTGATTTGAGCCTAAAGGCTTCCTTTGAAAGGATTATTCCCAAAGGGAATACCCTAGGATGAGGAGAGGTATGTGGAGAGATTAAATGGGCAGGGTATGTCCGAGACAAAGGCTTGAGGAGTGTGTGAAATGAGGTAGAGGTGGGGGCCTTTTATAAGAGGAAAGGAGGGGCACTTTTGGAAAGTAAAGAAATATTACTTTATTTGAAAATTTGTTTCGGTTTTAAAAGGTCCCACATTGATATAATTCGTGGATAAGGTGATAAGGGTTCGAAATCCACCCATCCAATAAGTTTTGGACATGTGTAGTTCATAGATTTTACATTATCTTTCCATTTAAATTAAATAGTTAAATAAGGAGGTCATCGCTGAATCATCATGATGTCATAAATAATTTAATTTATTTTGTGTCTAAAAATTATAAAAAAATACTATGATGTAGGAAATCTTGTTATATTTCCAATGACTATTTATAATCAACCATCTGATCATTATAACCCAATGTAAAAAAAAAATTCGTAAAACATATGATGTTTGTGTCATTTTTACTTTTACATTAAATAAAAAGTTATTTATGTCATTTCCCAACCAAAGTGGCTCCATGGGGTCCCCAAGTTGACCCATGGATTTTCTTGGTCGGCCATGACACAACCAATGAAGGTAGGACATGTGTCAAGTTCATCTTAATTTATTAATGCATTATTTTTACCTTAAACTACACTAATTACCACTAATCGCGATTAAAAACTTAATAAGTTACTATTCACCAAAAAATAATTTTTATCCCATTGAACCACATTTTACTTTTCAATGAAAACCATGTATGCCGGATTTTTGAAATTCAAAACACAAAGATGGAAAAATTTTCATTTAAACGGAAAATTCAGTTTTTATAAGTACCACTTAGTGGTTTCACTATTCATCAAAAATTGAAGTTTTTCAGAAAAATCCCAAAAATTCACCATAAGCTATATTTGATATTCCGAATTCAAAAATGAAGTATATTTTAAAAATTCAAAACATATAAGTCAGATTGATTAGTTTAATAATTAATTCCCGTTGTCAAAGCAAATAGCGTGTTTTTATGAAACAATAAGTATCACAAAATTGACACTAGTTTAAGTCTGATTTCAAAGTTAAATTAATTCCAACGAACACTATTGGATTTAATGGTAAAAATATATTCTAATTTCACTTTAAAATCAATTAAAAAGATAATCTAGTCATATAAATAAATTAGATTAAAAAGTGGTTTTGAATTAAAATACAACATTTTACACTATTCATTAAAAAAATGAACTTTATCAGAAAGATACCAAAAATTTACACTAAGTAAATTTTGATGTCCCAATTCTTAAGAAGAGTTTTATTTGGTCCAATAGAATTTATAAGTGTGATCAAAACTATTTTTAATGACAGTTCGTCATCAAAAGGCGATAAGTGAACCTTTAGTGAAAATTAGGGTAAAAAGCCTAAAATTGAATTCTTTCCATATTTTAAGCCTTTGGATAAATGTAAAAATATTTAAAAAACATATATAATCATATTTTAGTTATTTCTATCCATTCCTGCCAATACAACGTCTACATGTTAACTACCATTTAAAATAATATTATTTTATTATTAGAGTGCAACGTAAGATTCCCAAGAAACTCATTGTTGCGTATTGGGTATGCCATCGAGCATAGCATCCCCTTTAAAGTAATATTTATATTTGATTAAGAAATATGGAGAAATATAAAGATCTCATATTCTTTATTTACCTGGGGTGTTACATCCTTCCCCCCTTTTGGGAATTGCGTCCTCACAATTTTAAAATTGGGCTTGGAAACATCGTTGAAAGTCCCACATCGGAGAAGAGTCGGTAAAACAATCACTTTAAAATAAAGAAAGATAAGTACAAAGGTCACCCGGGTTAACCAAAACTAGGATTCCAAGTATGAAAACATGGACATGGAGGAGAAAACATAGGGTCATGTTCTGATGGAGAGTGATAGAAAACATGTTTAGGAGAAAGTTAACCACAAGGAAATCACAAACTTGTGATGGGTTAAACGGTATTCGATTCCCCAGTAGGAAATGTTAATAGAAAACATTTTTGTTTTAAGTTAAATTTTATTGAGGAATTTATTCATAAGTAAACATAATCACTTATCATGTTGACTCTCAACTTTTATTAGATTCCTTACACAAACTCATATTTTCTCCAAAAGACGAGTATTTAGGAAGACTTGTTCACATTAAGAGTACTATAATCAACTTATAGAGAATTACCTAACCCCAAAAAGAGAACAACATACTTCCCAGGTCTTTAGGCTTTAACCAAAAACAAAACCCAAAAGATTAGTACAAGATCAGATAACCCAGAAAAGGATAACCCATTAGAAAGAAAATCTATTCTTAATCTCCAAAATCTGTCCAACAAAACCCAAAGTTCAACGAGGACCATCTGATAAACAATTTGTCCATAAAATCCCTCGAAGTAAACCAATCTAATATTGAAACCCAAACATTTGAAGGATTTAGTGACATAGTCTTCCAAGTTAAATCGTAACATTTATTTCCAAACAAAATCAGTTTCTCTTAAAGTCTCACATTGAAAAGTAATTTTTCCTCATCACATATCCTCCATGATAGGTTAATCATTTTCATAAATAACCCAAAATCAACTTACTCTTAATTCATAAAATCATATAACTAAAAAGAACCAGTCAAACTAACCAGGGAATTCACGTAGTCCTGTGGTAGGTGATAAATACCAGTCGTACTTTGGTTGTGGGTTCGATTCCCACAACTTTGTCCGACACGACGGGTTGTCACACGGTCTGCGTGTTGTCCTTTTTCCGAAACTATATAATTATTAAAACATTCCCCAAAATGAGATAAAATCTTCAAGAATAATCATAACATATTTTAACCTCAAGTTTATCTCATTCCTTTCATTTTCCATCATATCATAGAGTAACCCATAATTACCTAAAAATTAAGGATCATATAAACCCAAATGGTTACCTTAATAATTGTTACCTGAATTTCCACATCGAGTTGGCCATCTCGTACATGATGCATTAGAGAACTCACCAAGGTTGAAGTGGTTGATCATGACTCCTTGATATTTGGTTTAGAACAACCATGAGTTTTCTCATTGAATCCCCCATCTCATCCAGTATCTTAATCAGAGAACCACCATAGTTTCCTTTAAACCCATTGTCACTTTGGTGCCTGCTAGATCCATCCATTTACTAAAACCAAAAAGGTCAGTGTGAGTATATCAACAAAACCATCATGTACCAATGAGGAAGGTAAACACTAAGATAAACTTACTCATTCACTTTATCTAAAACTAGGACTCTTTCTGAAATACTAACCATTATGGTATTTTCACTTATGCATAAAGAATACCCTAACCTCTAAAGTTATCTAAACCGACCTTTGATACCAACTATAAGGCCCCAGCCTTAAACCTTACTTAATATTGAATTAAAAGAGTAATTCACATTGAGGATCTTTTCAGGTTTAGATTTTTAGAGAATTAGGACATAACTATTACATCTCAAAAGATTACAAAGTAGTCCCTTCTACTAAATTTCCATAAAATAAAAACTTTAAAAAGAAACATGTCTAGTTTCATGTTTTAGGTAGCATGACTTTCCCTTAATCCCATCCTTGACCCTATTCCACGCTAAGTCCTATGAAAAATATTTCAAAAACTTGGGATGAGCATAAAAACTCAGTAAGGGATACACAAAGAATAAAAACTATTATTTTATCAAAGAAAAAGTAAACCATGTATACTTTATCAAAGTAATACTTTTCACCTTTATTAAGTAGTAAAAACTCTTCAGTGAATAAAATATCATTACTTACATTTTTGTAACCAAAGGATTACCATAAAACCCATATAGATAACACATAACATATATAAAGTTAACTTGGGACATAAACATACTTAAGTGGAATAACCATACGGTCTACTCCCACACATATCACTTAATGGAATAGCCATACGGCCAATTTCCATACATACTATATGGAATAGCCATACGGCCGACTTCCATACCCAATGCATTGGAGGTTATAACGTAACCACCTGTCCTGGTATTCACGGAACCACCCGTCATAATGTCCAAGTACCATTATTACACATAAAATATGGAAATTATAAACATTTCAATAACAATATTTCATTTTCAATCACAATAAATAATTCCCAGATATTGAATTAATCAATCCATTTTCAAAAACCATTTAAAATAGATTTTTGAATCAAAGTGTCCCATACCACTTTGAAGATTTTAATGGAATTATAATTTTAAAACATTAATGTCCATATAAATAAATACTGAAAACCATTTTGAAAACATGGATATTAAAGATAAAGATTTAGAGTAATAAATCTTTAAAACATTTAAAATGATATTTTTGTTAAAGAGTTTTTAACAAAATGAGAGACTCTTGAATACAAATAATAGCGGAATAACATTTAATCCGAACTTTATAATATCATGAGAATAAAAGGATTCATGATATAATATGTCAAAGGATAGTATATACACCATATAAGAGTGAATTGGTGCATAACAACAATGAATTCTCAAAAGAAATGTAAAATGAGATGAAATCCATTATAAAGAAGGTATCCATAAATTAAGGATAAATCAATCTCATAATTATGTGTGACAAATATAAATACACCCAATATAAGTGGATATTAAGTGTAAAACAATCAAAGGTTATTCACACATATTCAAAGGATGACATATTTAATAACTACATGTTGAACCCAAAGAAATCGAAATTGGGTTAAGAAGTTCCCTTGGTAAAATTCGACAGCCTAACGGCGTCACATCAAAAATTCAGAAAATGAGTTGATGCTAGATAAAAAGGGAATCTCATCACTTGGATATAAAATTTACATCAATCAGGATATAGAAGAACATATCCCAACATAATAGTATGTGAATTAAAAACATGACAAACGAAGTCTTTTAAAAAGAGGAGGGTGAAAGGTTCCCTTACCGACTTGGGTATCTTTCGAAACATACGACCCGTGAAATAAGGACAATACATCATTGATGTAAATACTCATAAATGAAGTAATATTACACAATAAGTAAAATAATGGTCAGTACATACACCACTCAAAGGAAATTGTGGCAAATGTAGCATAAATCTCACGGGAATAAAAGTGAGATGAAAAATCACTTACGAAAATGCGGCAGCCTAACGGCGCCACTTAAAACTTCCAAAAATGGATTGATGAGATCAAATAGGGTATCTCATCACATTACAACAAAATTTTCAGCAAGAGGAATATGAAATAACATCCCCCATCATAACAAATAGGAGCTTAAAAGAAGTGGCATAAAGGGGAGTACTTAAAAAGAAAGAGAGAGGTTAGATCTCTTACGAAAATTCGAAAGCCTAACGGCGCCACTCAAAACATCCAAAATGGATTGATGAGAGAGAATAGGGTCTCTCATCACATGAACATAAAAATTACAGTAAGTTTAAAATATAATAACATCCCAATAACAAGAAAGATTATCTTTAGAGGGAATGACATTAAAGAGTGTACTTAAAAAGAAAGAGAGGAGTAAGATCCCTTACCTCGGGTCCGACTTGACTCGATCATTCTTTAATCTCCTGAATAATAAACTTGAGTTAATTTACACTTCCTTAAGAACCTTTTTCAAGTTCATTATTCCTTTTATATTACTTATTACCATGTCATAAACATTATGTAATCATTTAAGTTAATAATATTTGTTTTGCCGATATTTGGTTCTTAAGTCGAAAGTGGACTTCTTACAACTACATGTTGTTCGTGTGGACAAATTTCCATTATATCCAGAATTTTATTCATGATTTATATATAATATATGTCATATATTTCCAGTACATTCATGCATTTATAACATTACATAATCATTTAGAGGTAAGAAATGAAATGCACCGTTCATGGAGACGGTAAGTCGTACGTACGCATGAACGCTACTTTCATTTCTATTTCGTATTTTATAGAATGAAATAATAATGATATAATGGTATATTAAAATTAAAGTATAATATCACATATAATATCATATTTCCATCCTTTATACATCCCACATATGGTATTTAATGAATCAAATCACTTTAAGGGGGCGGTAGTCCGCACTTCCTTAAATGAAGATATCGCGTTTACCCATAATGGAAACCATATAGGTCTGCCCAAAATGAAAAAAAACAGAAGCTTAAGGAAAAAATAAACATATTATATATCATATATAAAAATAGTGACATCATAATGGCCACCTTTGAAGGTGTTAAATGAGTATTGAACAATCATCGTTTCGGGAGGCAGAATTTCGCCATCCACAGAAACTATATGTTCTTTAACCATTTGATGTAGTTTTGTGAGAGTGTAGTTCGAATAAATCTTATAACAACATCCTAGTATATTTAATATACTGGTTTTGTTACAAAATAAGTAAATAAAAAGAGCTTAGGGGGTTGGAGAAGCAAAATAAAACAAATGAACATGAGAGAATGAATTACCTTTAAAAGTGTAACTCCTTTTGATTTGAGCCTAAAGGCTTCCGTTGAAAAGATTATGCCCAAAGTTAATCCTCTAGGATGAGTAGAGGGATGTGGAGAGAGTAAATGGGAAGGGTATGGTCGGGCCAAAGGCTTGAGGAGTGTGTGAAATGAGGTAGAGGTGGGGGCCTTTTATAAGAGGAGAGGAGGGGCACTTTTGGAAAGTAAAGAAATATTACTTTATTTGAAAATGTGTTTCGGTTTTAAAAGGTCCCACATTGATATAATTCGTGTATAAGGTGATAAGGGTTATAAATCCACCAATACAATAAGTTTTGAACATTTGTAGTTCATAGATTTTACATTATCTTTCCATTTAATTTAAATCGTTAAATAATGAGGTCATCGCTGCATCATCATGATGTCATAAATAATTTAATTTATTTTGTGTCTAAAATTTTTAAAACAAATACTATGATGTAGGAAATCTTTTTATATTTTCAATGATTATTTATAATCAAAAATATGATAATTATAACCCCACGTAAAAATTGTTTTCGCAAAACATATGATGTTTGTGTCATTTTTACTTTTACATTAAATAAAAAGTTATTTATGTCATTTCCCAACCAAAGTGGCTCCATGGGGTCCCCAAGTTGACCCATGGTTTTTTTGGGTCGTCCATGACACAACCAATGAGGGTAGTACATGTGTCAAGCTCATATTATTTTATTAAAGAATTATTTTTACCTTAAACTACACTAATTACTACTAATCGCGATTAAAAACTTAATAAGTTACTATTCACCAAAAAATTATTTTTATCCCATTGAACCACATTCTACTTCTTAATGACAACCATGTATGTCAGATTTTTGAAATTCAAAACACAAAGATGGAAAATTTTCATTTAAACGGAAAATTCAGTTTTTATAAGTACCTCTTAGTGGTTTCACTATTCATCAAAAATTGAAGTTTTTCAGAAAAATCCCAAAAATTAACCATAAGATATATTTGATATTCCGAATTCAAAAAAGAACTCTATTTTACAAAATTAAAAACATATAAGTCAGATTGATTAATTTAATAATTAATTCCCGCTGTCAAAGCAAATAGCGTGTTTTTATGAAACAATAAGTATCAAAAGATTGACACTAGTTTAAGTCTAATTTCAAAGTGAAATTAATTCCAACGACCACTATTGGATTTAATGGAAAAATATATTCTAATTTCACTTTAAAAACAATTAAAAATATAATCTAATCATATAAATAAATTAGATTAAAAAGATGTTTTGAATTAAAATACAACATTTTACACTATTCATTAAAAATTGAACTTTATCAGAAAGATACCAAAAATTTACACAAAGTAAATTTTGATGTCCCAATTCATAAGAAGAGTTTTATTTGGTCCAAGAGAATGTATAAGAGTGATCAAAACTATTTTTAATGACAGTTCGCCATCAAAAGGTGATAAGTGAACCTTTAGTGAAAATTAGGGTAAAATAGCCTAAAATTGAATTCTTTCCATATTTTAATCCTTTGGATAAATGTAAAAACATTTAAAAAACATATATAACCATATTTTAGTAATTTCTATCCATTCCCTCCAATACAACGTCTACATGTTAACTACCATTTAAAATAATATTATTTTATTATTAGAGTGCAACGTAAGATTCCCAAGAAACTCGTTGTTGCGTATTGGGTACGTCATCGAGCATACCATCCCCTTTAAAGTAATATTAATATTTGATTCACAAATATGGAGAAATATAAAGATGTCATATTCTTTATTTACCTGGGGTGTTACATTGGACGAGCTGGAAGGCTCAATGTGGTGTGAGGAAGAGAGGGAGGAGGTTCCCTTTTATAAGGGAGGAGAGGGGCACCTTTGGAAAAACTAAAAATATTATTTTATTATAAAGTCATATTAGGTTTTTAATAGCTTAAAATTGATTTATTTATAATATAAGGTGGGGATGAGTCTAAATCATCTCATCCAATATAATTTATACAAGTTTAGGCATCTATTTTAACCTTATCATTTAGATTTAACTTTAAGTTAGATAATTTTTCTTTAACCGTGTCTTCTTTTTTTCTTACACTATAAGGTTAATAAACATACTATAACAAGCCAAAAGAACCCCAAGTTCTTTATTATTAATATATATAACCTTATCTATGTCATTTGGCGGAACCTTAGATTTTTTGGAATAAAATAACAATTAATAATATAATATTTGTTTTAAGAACTATTTTTTGTCAATTTTGACACTATTTGGTAATTGATTTTTGTGAAAATCATAACTGAATGATTAGTTCGAAAAAAGTCAATTAAATGAATACTAACATGTCATATTAACATATAAAATTATTTTAATTCATAAAAAGTCTCAAATTACATTTATTTGGGTATTTATAACATCAATTATGTCAATATTTCATTAATTAGATAATTACTGCATCATCATTGTGTCATAAATAAATTAAATTATTTAAAGTCTAAAAATTAAAAATAAAATACCATTATGTAGGAAATATTTTTATATTTATAATGAATATTTATAGTTGAATTTATCTTATGTATTACCCTATATTAAAAATGATTTAGTTATTAAAAATTGATTTTAACTATTTTAACCCTTCTTTAAATAAATTACTAATAAATGTCCTAATCTAATCCAAGTGGGCCTAAATGGTCATATTTTATTCCTAAGGTTGTTTTTGGTCGAATTTCACTTATCCAATAGAATTAGGACATTTTTTAGGGTAATAACAATATCCTTTTTACCCTTAATTACCCCCATTTACTTTTAACCGTGGTAAAAAAAAGTAAAAAGTTACGATTCACCAAAAACAATTATCTCATTGAACCTCATTTTAGTCCTTAATATTAACCTTGTCTCTCGGATTTTCGAAATTCCACTCCCAGAAGCGGTAAAATTAAGTTTTATGTGAATTTGGAAATTCTCCTAAGAGGTGGGTAAAAGACGGTGAAAAGTTCAATAAAATTCTTATATATCTAAAATTATTATAAAATGACTCCAATGAATTGAATTGAACTTATATAGGTATTATGTATCAATTTTTACCTAAAATAAATTTAAATAAAATAAATAATTATTTAAATAAAAAGTCGGTTTTTAAATAGTAACCTAGTGTTTTCACTATTCATCAAAAATTGAATGTTTTCAGAAAAATACCAAAATTTCAACCTAGGATAATTTCGATATTCCGAATCCAAAAATGAAATCCATTTTGGAAGATGAAATTTAAAAAAATTCAAAAAGTGGTTATTACTATTCATAACGTCTAGTTTTAATAATATTTTAATAGCATATCGTTGTTTAGTGAAACTCGGTATTGCGTACAACGCAAGCTATCGAGGAAGGCTGCGGTTGCGTGTAAAGAAATCCAAGATAGTGTTGTGTGTAGTGAAATAATCCTTTGATGATTTATATAACATAAAAACAAAATATTTTTCATTTAATTCTGGGGTGTTACACTACCATTGTTGATTGTTATCAAAAATTATCTATGATTAAATCAAAATTAATGACATTCCTATTGTATGGTAGTATAGTGATATATTTCTACATTAAACAGCAGGCCATCTCCCAGAGTGTGAGGTTGAGTTTTCCATGAATCTCATACATGGATTTATACCTATCTCATATAGTCCTTATAGAATGTACCGCCATTGATTTTTATTAATTTAAAAATCTACTACAATTGAATATGGATTATGGATTTTCACACCTATTTTCTTCTCCTTGGGGTATAAATAATGAATGATATATCAATGCACTTATGCATTGACATTAATGTACTAAACATGATCATGATAAATAAATAATAACCTTTTCCCCATATAGATGATCTATTAAATCAGCTATGTGGAGATCTTTTTTTCCAAATAGTGTCTTTAGATATTTCATTGAAACTCCTTTGGTCATATTTATTGGAGGGAATATGATTTTTTATATGTGAAATTAATAACATGATAGGAATTTAGTATTTTGTATCATGAAATTAGAGAAGGAAAAGTTATACAATGAGATACAAAAGATTTATATTTGTTTAAAAATAGTTTACTTAATAGGACATGTTATCACTAATGAGAGAAAATTTGTGGATACATCAAATATATGTGTAATTGAAATTTTTGTGAGGCCAACTTCTATGATGGATATCCACTTTTGTCATTGACTATTTGGGTATTATCATATTTTGTGAGGAACTTTAGTTTATTATATAATCAACTGGACAAGCTTTCATTGAGGGGAGTAATGTTTCTATGGACAAATTAGTTTTAAGAAGTAACAAAGGAGATTAAAAAGAGATTTTTTCTATTCCTCTGACTACACTACACTATAGTGGAGAAAGGTTTTTGATATATATTGACCCCTATTTCATTGGGATTTCATATGTTATTATATATAACATGAAGGTAAATGATTAGAGTAGTCAAGGGTTTGGCTTAGTGGTAAGAACCCCTTAAATATACATGAAAAATGGGGGTTCAAAACCCATTGGGCGCAAGTACTGTAGCAGTATTGTAGCGTACTGTAGCAGCGGCAGAGTACTGTAGTAGTGGAGGGTACTATATTAGTACTGTAGCAGAGCGGGTACTGTAGAATACCATTCACAGAATGGGATTTGGGCTAAAACATTGGACCTACGGGTCATGTAATGGTCTAAATGCCCACTGGGCCATCCGGCTATGTAATGGGTCTCCCTCTACCCAGTTAAAGAGGTCTTTGCATTGATTTAATAATAAATGAGGCTTCGGCCCCAACCTTTTAAAATAATGAAGGTAAATGATTATATGTCATAAAAATTTAAGACTCGTCAATAAATCTACATAACTCATGGTCTTTAGCTAGATGAATATGTATTTTGACTAAATATTTGGTCCCATAATCTCTATACCTATAATTGTGATATTAATTATTTTATATTATCCAAAAGTATATACTTGCACAAATAAATTTCAAAATGATCCAAAGGATATGGTTAGAACTAATCAAGTACTATGACTGTTCAATACATTACAATATGTTAAAGGAATACGATGTGGTTGATTCTTAAAGAAATAAGGATTATACTATCCTATCCATTATGAGGATTGAAAAATATTAAATTATAATGTATTTAAAATATTTGAATATTGAAATCATAAGCAAACTTGAAAAATCCTATCATTCCCAAATGATTTCAAAACCATATATTCATGGTAATGTCAAATAATACTAGAACGGTGATGTATAGTTATAGTAAAGTGTCATGAGTATTCTAGATTTTATAATTCATAAATAAATAGTTATTAATATTGGAAAGTAGATATGATTCCAATAAATATTATTAATTAACAAGGATTTTTTTATTATTCTCATAACTCATCCTTCTCTTTTCATCAATCATGGAGGGATATAGATTTCTAAAATAGTACCTATATGTTTATAAAATAAAAAATGAAATTGAAAAACATACATCTCAATTCATCGTATACTAGAAATTTAATTCTAATAAACAATATTATAAGTTATGGGACAACTATTACCCATATCAGTATGGAGATGGAAAACATTTCTATTGATTTTTTGTTGGGACCCCGAAAAATATCACTAATTCATAATGATATGAATTTTTAGGTATGTCATCTAACAAAGTCAGTTCATTTTTTCACTGTTGAATAATATTTCTCTCTTTAACTACCCTCTATGATAAAAATAATATATGTTCTAAAATTTTATGGGTTGTAACATTCCATGATATCTAATCAACAAATGATGTCTACATAAATACTATAGATATGCATTCAAACTTATTCAGTGGTAGAGTTGGGTTTTAGAACAGTTATTGACTGTAGACATATAGTTATTCAAAGAGGATTGTCTAAACATTGGAGGATATGTTGTGAACTTTTCCTATATAATTCAATGTATATTAGGATCGATACCATCCATAGGAATAGCTCACATATAAATTTTTTCCCATTTTTTAATTTGTATTTCACTATATCAGGATCCATATTTCAAAAGACGTAGTCCCCCAACATGCTTTCATATAGTTGGGGGAGAAATTAAAATTTTCATTACCTTGTCTATGAAGTAAAGGAGAAGGTTTAAACCAATCAAAAACATTTAAATATAGCCTAAATTTTACCTAAGACCTATACAGATAATCATCAATGATATTTAGATATTGGATTTTCATACAATGTATTCTAATTAATATCTCTATAGAAGTGGGATATGAAATTTGGGGTGAAATGAAAGTTTAACCCTAGGTACATCATTCCCATAGAGATCTACAATTATGTTAGGAAGTATATTATTTTTCTATACTAGCTCCGGAACTATACCAAGTAGCTTAGGTATTCCATGAATATCTTTTGAGGAATTCTATAAATAGGCTCATGACATATATGAAATTGATATGTTATGTTACTAGAATATGATCTCTCGTATATGGAACTATTTGAGGAAATTCTGCATGAAATAGATAATTATATACTGAATAAGACCACTCATCAAGTTAGAATTCTATGGAGGAATCCTATGATTATTAGAGCTACATGTGAACCTGAGAATGTAATGATAGAAAATTACCCTATCATGTTTTCTTATTTTAAATAATATTTTGGAAATCCAATTCTTGTAAGGTGATATGATATAACAACATAAAATATTAGACTCTTTAATTAATGTTCTATTTGATAAATTTGGTACATATTTCACCAAAACAAATACCCAAAAATATTAAGAGAATATTATTAATAATTATTTAATAAATATTAATGTGGTAAACTATTTATTTTTCAGTCGGTTATTAATTAAAATGAATAAATATTGAAACAATTTATTTTAAATGAAATATATTTTCATTAAATCATATATTTTCTATTATAAGATTAATTCAAAAAAATTAGCATTTAACTTTTTTGAAAATAATATAAAATTTTATACAAATCACATTTACTTATTATGAATTTTGATTATTTTCTGAAAATTTTGGTTTTCAGTCAAATTATATTATTTTTAATCACCTAATTATCATTGGTTTAACCAATTAATGTTATATATTATGCATTAAAAAATATAATTACCACTGGGATTTCAATATTCGCACGGTTTTTTTAGTCTTATTAATTTTTAAATTGCAACATGATGACATTGATTAAAGGAAATGGTTGACTTTTCTTTGGATCAAACTCAGAGTTTCTAAAAAATATTTTTCTGAACAGGTTAACTATGGTTTAGCATTGTGTTATTTACTGATTATTTATTAGATTGATATTTTCTTATGAATTTATTATTTATTATAGATTAAAATAAAATGATATTACTATGGAACTAAAATTTAAAATGGTAATTCCATTAATGAGATGTAATTAATTTGACTGTAATTAGAATCAATGTTATTTTATGGAAATGTTAAAAAAAATAGGAAATGTAACACCCCAGGTAAATAAAGAATATGACATCTTTATATTTCTCCATATTTGTGAATAAAATATTAATATTACTTTAAAGGGTATGCTATGCTCGATGGCGTACCCAATACGCAACAACGAGTTTCTTGGAAATATTAAGTTGCACTCTAATAATAAAATAATATTATTTTAAATGGTAGTTAACATGTAGACGTTGTATTGGTAGGAATGGATATAAATATGTAAAATATGATTATATATGTTTTTTAAATGTTTTTACATTTATCCAAAGGCTTAAAATATGGAAGGAATTCAATTTTAGGCTTTTTTACCCAAATTTTCACTAAAGGTTCACTTATCGCCTTTTGATGGCGAACTGTCATTAAAAATAGTTTTGATCACTCTTATACATTCTCTTGGACCAAATAAAACTCTTCTTAAGAATTGGGACATCAAAATTTACTTTGTGTAAATTTTTGGTATCTTTCTGATAAAGTTCATTTTTTTAATGAATAGTGTAAAATGTTGTATTTTAATTCAAAACCTCTTTTTAATCTAATTTATTTATATGATTAGATTATCTTTTGAGTTGGTTTTAAAGAGAAATTAGAATATATTTTTACCATTAAATCCAATAGTGGTCGTTGGAATTAATTTCACTTTGAAATCAGACTTAATCTAGTGTCAATCTTTTGATACTTATTGTTTCATAAAAACACGCTATTTTCTTTGACAGCGGGAATTAATTATTAAATTAATAAATCTGACTTATATGTTTTTAATTTTGTAAAATAGACTTCATTTTTGAATTCGGAATATCAAATATAGCTTATGGTGAATTTTTGGGATTTTTCTGAAAAACATCAATTTTTGATGAATAGTGAAACCACTAAGTGGTACTTATAAAAACTGAACTTTCCGTTTAAATAAAAATTTGCCATCTTTGAGTTTTGAATTTCAAAAATCTGACATACATGGTTGTCATTAAGAAGTAAAATGTGGTTCAATGGGATAAAAATAATTTTTTGGTGAATAGTAACTTATTAAGTTTTTAATCGCGATTAGTGGTAATTAGTGTAGTTTAAGGTAAAAATAATGCTTTAATAAAATAAGATGAGCTTGACACATGTCCTACCCTCATTGGTTGTGTCATGGCCGACCAATACAGGCCATGGGTAAACTTGGGGACCCCATGGAGCCACTTTGGTTGGGAAATGACAAAAATAACTTTTTATTTAATGTAAAAGTAAAAATGACACAAACATCATATGTTTTACAAAAACAATTTTTACATGCGGTTATAATTATCCGATTTTTGATTATAAATAGTCATTGGAAATATAACAAGATTTCCTACATCATAGAATTTTTTTTATAATTTTTAGACACAAAATAAATGAAATTATTTATGACATCATGATGATGCAGCGACGACCTCATTATTTAACGATTTAAATTAAATGGAAAGATAATGTAACATATATGAACTACACATGTCCAAAACTTATTGGATGGGTGGATTTCGAACCCTTATCACCTTATCCACGAATTATATCAATGTGGGACCTTTTAAAACCAAAACACATTTTCAAATAAAGTAATATTTCTTTACTTCCCAAAAGTGCCCCTCCTCTCCTCTTATAAAAGGCCCCCACCTCTACCTCATTTCACACACTCCTCAAGCCTTTGGCTCGGCCATACCCTGTCCATTTACTCTTTCCACATCCCTCTCCTCATCCTAGAGGATTCCCTTTGGGCAGAATCCTTTCAAAGGAAGCCTTTAGGATCAAATCAAAAGGAGTTAAACTTTTAAAGGTAATTCATTCTCTCAGGTTCATTTGTTTTATTTTGCTTCTCCGACCCCCTAAGATCTTTTTATTTACTTATTTTGTAACAAAACCATTATCTTAAATATACTATGATGTTGTTATAATATTAATTCGAGCTACACTCTCACACAACTACATCATATGGTTAAAGAACATACGGTTTCTGTGATTGGTGAAATTCTGCCTCCCGAAACGATGATTGTTCAATACTCATTTAACACCTTCAAAGGTGGACATTATGATGTCACAATTTTTATATATGATATATAATATGATTATGTTTTCCTTAAGCTTCTGTTTTTTTTCATTTTGGGCATACCTATATGGTTTCCATTATGGGTAAACGCGATATCTTCATTTAAGGAAGTGCGGACTACCGCCCCCTCAAAGTGATTTGATTCGTTAAATACCATATGTGGGGCGTATAAAGGATGGAACTATGATATTATATATGATATTGTACTTTAATTTTAATATACCTTTATATCATTATTATTTCATTCTATAAAATACGAAATAGAAATGAAAGTAGCGTTCATGCGTACGTACGGCTTACCGTCTCCATGAACGGTGCATTTCATTTCTTACCTCTAAATGATTATGTAATGTTATAAATGCAAGAATGTACTGGATATATATGACATATATGATATCTAAATCATGAATACAATTCTGGATATAATAAAAATTTGGCCACACGAACAACATGTAATTGTAAGAAGTCCACTTTCGACTTAAGAACCAAATATCGGCAAAACAAATATTATTAACTTAAATGATTACATAATGTTTATGACATGGTAATAAGTGATATAAAAGGAATAATGAACTTGAAAAAGGTTCTTAAGTAATTATAAATTAACTCAAGTTTATTATTCAGGAGATTAAAGAACGATCGAGTCAAGTCGGACCCGAGGTAAGGGATCTTACTCCTCTCTTTCTTTTTAAGTACACTCTGTTATGTCATTCCCTCTAAAGATAATCTTTCTTGTTATTGGGATGTTATTGTATTTTACACATACTGTAATTTTTATGTTCATGTGATGAGAGACCCTATTCTCTCTCATCAATCCATTTTGGATGTTTTGAGTGGCGTCGTTAGGCTGTCGAATTTTCGTAAGAGATCTAACCTCTCTCTTTATTTTTAAGTACTCCCATTTATGTCACTTCTTTTAAGCTCCTATTTTTTATGATGGGGGATGTTATTTTATATTACTATTGCTGTAAATTTTGTTGTAATGTGATGAGATACCCTATTTGATCTCATCAATCCATTTTTGGAAGTTTTAAGTGGCGCCGTTAGGCTGCCGCGTTTTTGTAAGTGATTTTTCATCTCACTTTTATTCCCAGGAGATTTATGCTACATTTGCCACAATTTCCTTTGAGTGGTGTATGTACTGACCATTATTTCACTCATTGTGTAATATTCCTTTATTTATGAGTATTTACATCAATGATGTATTGTCCTTCTTTCACGGGTCGTATGTTTCGAATGATACCCAAGTCAGTAAGGGAACCTTTCACCCTCCTCTTTTTAAAAGACTTCATTTTCCATGTCTTTTAATTCACATACTATTATGTTGGGATATGTTCTTATATATCCTGATTGATGTAAATTTTATGTCCAAGTGATGAGATTCCCTTTTTATCTCTCATCAACTCATTTTCTGAATTTTTTATGTGACGCCGTTAGGCTGTCGAATTTTACCAAGGGAACTTCTTAACCCAATTTCGATTTCTTTGGGTTCAACATGTAGTTATTAAATATGTCATCCTTTGAATATGTGTGAAAAACCATTTATTGTTTTACATTTAAAATTCACTTATATTGGGTGTATTTATATTTGTCACACATAATTATGAGATTGATTTATCCTTAATTTAAGGATACCTTCTTTATAATGGATTTCATCTCATTTTACATTTCTTTTGAGACTTCATTGTTGTTATGCACCAATTCACTCTTATATGGTGTGTATACTGTCCTTTGACATATTATATCATGAATCCTTTTATTCTCATGATATTATAAAGTTCGTATTAAATTTTATTCCTCTATTATTTGTATTCAAGAGTCTCTCATTTTGTTAAAAACTCTTTAACAAAAATATCATTTTAAATGTTTTAAAGATTTATTATTATAAATCTTTATCTTTAATGTCCATTTTTTCAAAATGGTTTTCAGTTTGTATTTATATGTACATTAAAGTTATAAAATTATAATTCCATTAAAAGCTTCAAAGTGGTATGGGACACATTGATTCAAAAATCTCTTTTAAATGGTTTTTGAAAATGGATTGATTAATTCAATATCTGGGAATTATTTATTGTGATTGAAAATGAAATATTGTTATTGAAATGTTTATATTTTCTATATTTTATGTGTAATAATGGTACTTAGACATTATAACGGGTGGTTCCGTGATTACCAGGACGGGTGGTTACGTTATAACCTACAATGCATTGGGTATGGAAGTCGGTCGTATGGCTATTCCATTTAGTATGTATGGAAATTGGCCGTATGGCTATTCCATTAAGTGATATGTGTGGGAGTCGACCGTATGGTTATTCCACATAAGTATGTTTATGTCCCAATTTACCTTTATATATGTTATGTGTTCTCTATTTGGGTTTTATGGTAATCCTTTGGTTACAAAAATGTAAGTAATGATATTTTATTCAGTGAAGAGTTTTTACTACTTCATAAAGGTGAAAAGTATTACTTTGATAAAGTATACATGGTTTACTTTTTGTTTTGATAAACTAATAGTTTTTATTCTTTGTGTATCCCTTACTGAGTTTTTATGCTCATCCCAAGTTTTTGAAATGTTTTTCACAAGACTTAGCGTGGAATAGGTTCAAGGATGGGATCAAGGGAAAGTCATGCTACCTAAAACATGAAACTACACATGTTTCTTTTTAAGAGTTTTTATTTTATGGAAATTTAGTAGAAGTGACTACTTTGTAATCTTTTGAGATGTAATAGTTATGTCCTAATTCTATAAAACTCTATACCTTAAAAGATCCTCAATGTGAATTACTCATTTAATTCAATATTAAGTAAGGTTTAAGGCTGGGGCCTTATAGTTGGTATCAAAGGTCGGTTTAGATAACTTTAGAGGTTAGGGTATTCTTTAAGCATAAGTGACATTACCATAATGGTTAGGATTTCAGAAAGAGTCCTAGTTTTAGATAAAGTGAATGAGTAAGTGTATCTTAGTGTTTACATTCCTCATTGGTACATGATGGTTATGTTGATATACTCACACTGACCTTTTTGGTTTTAGTAAATGGCTGGATCTAGCAGGCACCAAAGTGACAATGGGTTTGAAGGAAACTGTGGTGGTTCTCTGATTAAGATACTGGATGTGATGGGGGATTCAATGAGGAAACTCATGGTTGTTCTAAACCAAATATCAAGGAGTCGTGATCAACCACTTCAACCTTGGTGAGTTCTCTAATGCATCATGTACGAGATGGCCAACTCGATGTGGAAATTCAGGTAACAATTATTAAGGTAACCATTAGGGTTTATATGATCCTTAATTTTTAGGTAATTATGGGTTACTCTATGATATGATGGAAAATGAAAGGAATGGGATAAACTTGAGGTTAAAATATGTTATGATTATTCTTGAAGATTTTATCTCATTTTGGGGAATGTTTTAAGAATTATATAGTTTTGGAAAAAGGACAACACGCAGACCGTGTGACAACCCGTCACGTCGGACAAAGCTGTGGGAATCGAACCCACAACCAAAGTGTGACTTGTATTTATCTACTACCACTGGACTACGTGAAGTCCCTGGTTAGTTTGACTGGTTCTTTTTAGTTATATGATTTTATGAATTAAGAGTAAGTTTATTTTGGGTTATTTATGGAAATTATTAACCTATCATGGAGGATATGTGATTAGGAAAAATTACTTTTCAATGTGAGACTTTAAGAGAAACTAATTTTGTTTGGAGATAAATGTTACGATTTAACGTGGAAGACTATGTGAATAAATCCTTCAAATGTTTGGGTTTCAATCATAGATTGGTTTACTTCATGGGATTTTATGGACAAATTGTTTATCGGATGGTCCTCGTTGAACTTTGAGTTTTTTTGGACATATTTTGGAGATTAAGAATAGATTTTCTGTTTAATGGGTTATCCTTTTCTGGGTTATCTGATCTTGTACTAATATTTTGGGTTTTGGTTTTGGTTAAAGTCTAAAGACCTGGGAAGTATGTAGTTCTCTTTTTGGGGTTAGGTAATTCTCTAGAAGTTGATTATAGTACTCTTAATGTGAACAAGTCTTCCTAAATACTCATCTTTTGGAGAAAATATGAGTTTGTGTAAGGAATATAATAAAAGTTGAGAGTCAACATGATAAGTGATTATGTTTCCTTATGAATAAATTCCTCAATAAAAAGTAACTTAAAACAAAAATGTTGTCTATTAACATTTCCTACTGGGGAATCGAATACTGTTTAACCCATCACAAGTTTGTGATTTTCTTGTGGTTAACTTTCTCCTAAACATGTTTTCTTTCACTCTCAATCAGAACATGACCCTATGTTTTCTCCTACATGTCCATGTTTTCATACTTGGAATCCTAGTATGGGTTAACTCAGGTGACCTTTGTACTTATCTTTCTTTATTTTAAAGTGATTGTTTTACCGACTCTTCTCCGATGTGGGACTTTCAAGGATGTTTCCAAGCCCATTTTTAAAATTGTGAGGACGTAATTCCAAAAAGGGGGGAAGGATGTAACACCCCAGGTAAATAAAGAATATGACATCTTTATATTTCTCCATATTTTTGAATCAAATATTAATATTACTTTAAAGGGGATGCTATGCTCGATGGCGTACCCAATACGCAACAACGAGTTTCTTGGGAATCTTATGTTGCACTCTAATAATAAAATAATATTATTTTAAATGGTAGTTAACATGTAGACGTTGTATTGGTGGTAATGGATAGAAATAACTAAAATATGATTATATATGTTTTTTAAATGTTTTTACATTTATCCAAAGGCTTAAAATATGGAAAGAATTCAATTTTAGGCTTTTTTACCATAATTTCCACTAAAGGTTCACTTATCACCTTTTGATGGTGAACTGTCATTAAAAATAGTTTTGATCACTCTTATACATTCTCTTGGACCAAATAAAACTCTTTTTAAGAATTGGGACATCAAAATTTACTTTGTGTAAATTTTTGGTATCTTTCTGATAAAGTTCGTTTTTTTAATGAATAATGTAAAATGTTGTATTTTAATTCAAAACCTCTTTTTAATCTAATTTATTTATATGATTAGATTATCTTTTGAATTGGTTTTAAAGTGAAATTAGAATATATTTTTACCATTAAATCCAATAGTGGTCGTTGGAATTAATTTCACTATGAAATCAGACTTAAACTAGTGTCAATCTTTCGATACTTATTGTTTCATAAAAACACGCTATTTGCTTTGACTGCGGGAATTAATTATTAAATTAATAAATCTGACTTATATGTTTTGAATTTTGTAAAATAGACTTCATTTTTGAATTTGGAATATCAAATATAGCTTATGGTGAATTTTTGGGATTTTTCTGAAAAACTTCAATTTTTGATGAATAGTGAAACCACTAAGTGGTACTTATAAAAACTGAATTTTCCGTTTAAATGAAAATTTGCCATCTTTGTGTTTAGAATTTCAAAAATCCGACATAAATGGTTTTCATTAAGAAGTAAAATGTGGTTTAATGGGATAAAAATAATTTTTTGGTGAATAGTAACTTATTAAGTTTTTAATCGTGATTAGTGGTAATTAGTGTAGTTTAAGGTAAAAATAATGCTTAAATAAAATAAGATGAGATTGAAACATGTCCTAACCTCATTGGTTGTGTCATGTCCGACCAAGAAAATCCATGGGTCAACTTGGGAACCCCATGGAGCCACTTTGGTTGGGAAATGACATAAATAACATTTTATTTAATGTAAAAGTAAAAATGACACAAACATCATATGTTTTACGAAAACAATTTTTACATGGGGATATAATGATCATATTTTTTATTATAAATAGTCATTTTAAATATAACAAGATTTACTACATCATAGTATTTGTTTTATAATTTTTAGACACAAAATAAATTAAACTATTTATGACATCATGATGATGCAGCGATAATCTCATTATTTAAGGATTTAAATTAAATGGAAAGATAATGTAAAATCTATGAACTACACATGTCCAAAACGTATTGGATGGGTGGATTTCAAATCCTTATCACCTTATACACGAATTATATCAATGTGGGACCTTTTAAAACCGAAACACATTTTCAAATAAAGTAATATTTCTTTACTTTCCAAAAGTGCCCCTCCTCTCCTCTTATAAAAGGCCCCCACCTCTACCTCATTTCACACACTCCTCAAGCCTTTGGCTCGGCCATACCCTGCCAATTTACTCTCTCCTCATCCCTCTACTCATCCTAGAAGATTCCCTTTGTGCATAAGCATTTCAAAGGAAGCCTTTAGGCTCAAATCAAAAGGAGTTGCACTTTTAAAGGTAATTCATTCTCTCATGTTCATTTGTTTTATTTTGCTTCTCCAACCCCCTAAGCTCTTTTTATTTACTTATTTTGTAACAAAACCAGTATATTAAATATACTAAGATGTTGTTATAAGATTTATTCGAGCTAAACTCTCACACAACTACATCAAATGGTTAATGAACATACGGTTTCTGTGGATGGAGAAATTCTGCCTCCCGAAACGATGATTGTTCAATACTCATTTAACACCTTCAAAGGTGGTCATTATGATGTCACTATTTTTATATATGATATATAATATGTTTATGTTTTCCTTAATCTTCTTTTTTTTCATTTTGGGCATACCTATATGGTTTCCATTATGGGTAAACGCGATATCTTCATTTAAGGAAGTGCGGACTACCGCCCCCTCAAAGTGATTTGATTTGTTAAATACCATATGTGGGACGTATAAAGGATGGAACTATGATATTATATATGATATTATACTGTAAGTTTAATATACCTTTATATAATTATTATTTCATTCTATAAAATATGAAATATAAATGAAAGTAGCGTTCATTCGTACGTATGGCTTACCGTCTTCATGAACGGTGCATTTCATTTCATACCTCTATATGATTATGTAATGTTATAAATTCATGAATGTACTGGATATATATGACATATATGATATATACATCATGAATACAATTATGTATATAATGAAAATTTGGCCACACGAACAACATGTAATTGTAAGAAGTCCACTTTCGACTTAAGAACCAAATATCGAAAAAACAAATATTATTAACTTAAATGATTACATAATGTTTATGACATGGTAATAAGTGATATAAAAGGAATAATGAACTTGAAAAAGGTTCTTAAGGGAGTAGAAATTAACTCAAGTTTATTATTTAGGAGATTAAAGAACGATCGATTCAAGTCGGACCCGAGGTAAGGGATCTTACTCCTCTCTTTCTTTTTAAGTACACTATTTTATGTCATTCCCTCTAAAGATCATATTTCTTGTTATTGGGATGTTATTATATTTTACACTTACTGTAATTTTTATTTTCATGTGATGAGAGACCCTATTCTCTCTCATAAATCCATTTTGGATGTTTTGAGTGGCGCCGTTAGGCTGCCGAATTTTCGTGAAAGATCTATCCTCTCTCTTTCTTTTTAAGTACTCCCCTTTATGTCACTTCTTTTAAGATCCTATTTGTTATGATGGGGGATGTTATTTCATATTCCTCTAGGTGAAAATTTTTTTGTAATGTGATGAGATACCCTATTTGATCTCATCAATCCATTTTTGGAAGTTTTATGTGGCGCCGTTAGGCTACCGCGTTTTCGTAAGTGATTTTTCATCTCACTTTTATTACCGTGAGATTTATGCTACATTTGCCACAATTTCCTTTGACTGGTGTATGTAATGGACATTATTTTACTCATTGTGTAATATTACTTCATTTATGAGTATTTAAATCAATTATTTATTGTCCTTCTTTCACGGGTCGTATGTTTCTAAAGATACCCAAGTCGGTAGGGGAACCTTTCACCGTCCTCTTTTTAAAAGACTTCGTTTGTCATGTCTTTTAATTCATATACTATTATGTTGGGATATGTTCTTATATATCCTGATTGATGTAAATTTTATGTCCAAGTGATGATATTCCCTTTTTATCTCTCATCAACTCATTTTCAAAAATTTTGATGTGACGCCGTTAGGCTTTCGAATTTTACCAAGGGAACTTCTTAACCCAATTTCTATTTCTTTGGGTTCAACATGTAGTTATTAAAAATTTAATCCTTTGAATATGTGTGAATAACCTTTGATTGTTTTACACTTAATATACACTTATATTGGGTGTATTTATATTTGTCACACATAATTATGAGATTGATTTATCCTTAATTTAAGGATACCTCCTTTATAATGGATTTCATCTCATTTTACATTTCTTTTGAGACTTCATTGTTGTTATGCACCAATTCACTCTTATATGGTGTGTATACTGTCATTTGACATATTATATCATGAATCCTTTTATTCTCATGATATTATAAAGTTCGGATTAAATGTTATTCCGCTATTATTTGTATTCAAGAGTCTCTAATTTTGTTAAAAACTCTTTAACAAAAATATCATTTTAAATGTTTTAAATATTTATTATTCTAAATCTTTATCTTTAATGTCAATGTTTTCAAAATGGTTTTCAGTATTTATTTATATGGACATTAATGTTTTAAAATTATAATTCCATTAAAAGCTTCAAAGTGGTATGGGACACTTTGATTCAAAAATCTCTTTTAAATGGTTTTTGAAAATGTATTGATTAATTCAATATCTGGGAATTATTTATTGTGATTGAAAATGAAATATTGTTATTTAAATGTTTATATTTTCCATATTTTATGTGTAATAATGGTACTTGGACATTATGACGGGTGGTGTCGTGAATACCAGGATGGGTGGTTACGTTATAACCTCCAATGCATTGGGTATGGAAGTCGGCCGTATGGCTATTCCATTTAGTATGTATGGAAATTGGCCGTATGGCCATTCCATTAAGTGATATGTGTGGGAGTCGACCGTATGGTTATTCCACTTAAGTATGTTTATGTCCCAAGTTACCTTTATATATGTTATGTGTTCTCTATATGGGTTTTATGGTAATCCTTTGGTTACAAAAATGTAAGTAATGATATTTTATTCAGTATAGAGTTTTTACTACTTCATAAAGGTGAAAAGTATTACTTTGATAAAGTATACATAGTTTACTTTTTTTTGATAAACTAATAGTTTCTATTCTTTGTGTATCCCTTACTGAGTTTTTATGCTCATCCCAAGTTTTTGAAATGTTTTTCACAGGACTTAGCATGGAATAGGGTCAAGGATGGGCTCAAGTTAAAGTCATGCTACCTAAAACATGAAACTAGACATGTTTCTTTTTAAGAGTTTTTATTTTATGGAAATTTAGTAGAAGGGACTACTTTGTAATCTTTTGAGATGTAAAAGTTATGTCCTAATTCTCTAAAACTCTAAACCTGAAAAGATCCTCAATGTGAATTACTCATTTAATTAAATATTAAGTAAGGATTAAGGTTGGGTCCTTATAGTTGGTATCAAAGGTCGGTTTAGATAACTTTAGAGGTTAGGGTATTCTTTAAGCATAAGTGACATTACCATAATGGTTAGGATTTCAGAAAGAGTCCTAGTTTTAGATAAAGTGAATGAGTAAGTGTATCTTAGTGTTTACCTTCCTCATGGGTACATGATGGTTATGTTTAGATACTCACACTGACCTTTTTGGTTTTAGTAAATGGCTGGATCTAGCAGGCACCAAAGTGACAATGGGTTTGAAGGAAACTGTGGTGGTTCTCTGATTAAGATACTGGATGAGATGGGGGATTCAATGAGGAAACTCATGGTTGTTCTAAACCAAATATCAAGGAGTCATGATCAACCACTTCAACCATGGTGAGTTCTCTAATGCATCATGTACGAGATGGCCAACTCGATGTGGAAATTCAGGTAACAATTATTAAGGTAACCATTAGGGTTTATATGATCCTTAATTTTTAGGTAATTATGGGTTACTCTATGATATGAAGGAAAATGAAAGGAATGAGATAAACATGAGGTTAAAATTTGTTATGATTATTCTTGAAGATTTTATCTCATTTTGGGGAATGTTTTAAGAATTATATAGTTTTGGAAAAAGGACAACACGCAGACCGTGTGACAACCCGTCGTGTCGGACAAAGCTGTGGGAATCGAACCCACAACCAAAGTACGACTGGTATTTATCGCCTACCACTGGACTACGTGAAGTCCCTGGTTAGTTTGACTGGTTATTTTTAGTTATATGATTTTATGAATTAAGAGTAAGTTTATTTTGGGTTATTTATGAAAATGATTAACCTATCATGGAGGATATGTGATTAGGAAAAATTACTTTTCAATGCGAGACTTTAAGAGAAACTGATTTTGTTTGGAGATAAATGTTACGATTTAACTTGGAAGACTATGTGACTAAATCCTTCAAATGTTTGGGTTTCAATCTTAGATTGGTTTACTTCAAGGGATTTTATGGACAAATTGTTTATCGAATGGTCCTCGTTGAACTTTGGGTTTTGTTGGAAAAATTTTGGAGATTAAGAATAGATTTTCTTTCTAATGGGTTATCCTTTTTTGGGTTATCTGATCTTGTACTAATCTTTTGGGTTTTGGTTTTGGTTAAAGTCTAAAGACCTGGGAAGTATGTAGTTCTCTTTTTGGGGTTAGGTAATTCTCTAGAAGTTGATTATAGTACTCTTAATGTGAACAAGTCTTCCTAAATACTCATCTTTTGGAGAAAATATGAGTTTGTGTAAGGAATCTAATAAAAGTTGAGAGTAAACATGATAAGTGATTATGTTTCCTTATGAATAAATTTCTCAATAAAAAGTAACTTAAAACAAAAATGTTTTCTATTAACATTTCCTACTGGGGAATCGAATACCGTTTAACCCATCACAAGTTTGTGATTTTCTTGTGGTTAACTTTCTCCTAAACATGTTTTCTATCACTCTCCATCAGAACATGACCCTATTTTTTCTCCTCCATGTCCATGTTTTCATACTTGGAATCCAAGTATGGGTTAACTCGGGTGACCTTTGTACTTATCTTTCTTTATTTTAAAGTGATTGTTTTACCGACTCTTCTCCGATGTGGGACTTTCAAGGATGTTTCCAAGCCCAATTTTAAAATTGCAAGGACGCAATTCCCAAAAGGGGGGAAAGATGTAACACCCCAGGTAAATAAAGAATATGACATCTTTATATTTCTCTATATTTGTGAATCAAATATTAATATTACTTTAAAGGGGATGCTATGCTCGATGGCATACCCAATACGCAACAACTAGTTTCTTGGGAATCTTACGTTGCACTCTAATAATAAAATAATATTATTTTAAATGGTAGTTAACATGTAGACATTGTATTGGCGGGAATGGATAGAAATAACTAAAATATGATTATATATGTTTTTTAAATGTTTTTACATTTATCCAAAGGCTTAAAATATGGAAAGAATTCAATTTTAGGCTTTTTTACCATAATTTTCACTAAAGGTTCACTTATCGCCTTTTGATGGAGAACTGTCATTAAAAATAGTTTTGATCACTCTTATACATTCTGTTGGACCAAATAAAACTCTTCTTAAGAATTGGGACATCAAAATTTTCTTTGTGTAAATTTTTGGTATCTTTCTGATAAAGTTCATTTTTTTAATGAATAGTGTAAAATGTTGTATTTTAATTCAAAACCTCTTTTTAATCTAATTTATTTATATGATTAGATTATCTTATGAATTGGTTTTAAAGTGAAATTAGTATATATTTTTACCATTAATTCCAATAGTGGTCGTTGGAATTAATTTCACTTTGAAATCAGACTTAAACTAGTGTCAATCTTTTGATACTTATTATTTCATAAAACACGCTATTTGCTTTGACAGCGGGAATTAATTATTAAATTAATCAATCTGACTTATATGTTTTGAATTTTGTAAAATAGGCTTCATTTTTGAATTCGTAATATCAAGTATATCTTATGGTGAATTTTTTGGATTTTTCTGAAAAACTTCAATTTTTGATGAATAGTGAAACCACTAAGTGGTACTTATAAAAACTGAATTTTCCGTTTAAATGAAAATTTGCCATCTTTGTGTTTACAATTTCAAAAATCCGACATACATGGTTGTCATTAAGAAGTAAAATGTGGTTCAATGGGATAAAAATAATTTTTTGGTGAATAGTAACTTATTAAGTTTTTAATCGCGATTAGTGGTAATTGGTGTAGTTTAAGGTAAAAATAATGCTTTAATAAAATAAGATGAGCTTGAAACATGTCCTACCATCATTGGTTGTGTCATGGACGACCAAGAAAAGCCATGGGTCACCTTGGGGACCCCATGGAGCCACTTTGGTTGGGAAATGACATAAATAACTTTTGATTTAATGTAAAAGTAAAAATGACACAAACATCATATGTTTTATGAAAACAATTTTTACATGGGGTTATAATTATCATATTTTTTATTATAAATAGTAATTGGAAATATAACAAGATTTCCTACATCATAGTATTTTTTTTATAATTTTTAGACGCAAAATAAATTAAATTATTTATGACATCATGATAATGCAGCGATGACCTCATTATTTAACGATTTAAATTAAATGGAAAGATAATGTAAAATCTATGAACTAAACATGTCCAAAACATATTGTATGGGTGGATTTCGAACCCTTATCACCTTATCCACGAATTATATCAATGTGGGACCCTTTAAAACCGAAACACATTTTCAAATAAAGTAATATTTCTTTACTTTCCAAAAGTGCCCCTCCTCTCCACTATAAAAGGCCCCCACCTCTACCTCATTTCACACACTCCTCAAGCCTTTGGCTCGGCCATACCCTGCCCATGTACTCTCTCCACATCCCTCTCCTCATCCTAGAGGATTCCCTTTGGGCAGAATCCTTTCAAAGGAAGCCTTTAGGCTCAAATCAAAAGGAGTTACACTTTTAAAGGTAATTCATTCTCTCATGTTCATTTGTTTTATTTTGCTTCTCCAACAACCTAAGATCTTTTTATTTACTTCATTTGTAACAAATACAGTATCTTCAATATACTATTATGTTGTTATAAGATTTATTAGAGCTACACTCTCACACAACTACATCAAATGGTTAAAGAACATACGGTTTCTGTGGATGGCGAAATTCTGCCTCCTGAAACGATGATTGTTCAATACTCATTTAACACCTTCAAAGGTGGCCATTATGATGTCACTATTTTTATATATGATATATAATATTTTTATGTTTTCCTTAAGATTCTGTTTTTTTTTCATTTTGGGCATACCTATATGTTTTCCATTATGGGTAAACGCGATATCTTCATTTAAGGAAGTGTGGACTATCGCCCCCTCAAAGTAATTTGATTCGTTAAATACCATATGTGGGACGTATAAAGGATGGAACTATGATATTATATATGATATTATACTGTAATTTTAATATACCTTTATATCATTATTATTTCATTCTATAAAATACGAAATAGAAATGAAAGTAGCGTTCATGCGTACGTACGGCTTACCGTCTCCATGAACGGTGCATTTCATTTCTTACCTCTAAATGATTATGTAATGTTATAAATGCATGAATGTACTGGATATATATTACATATATGATATCTACATCATGAATAAAATTCTGGATATATTAAAAATTTGGCCACACGAACAACATGTAATTGTAAGAAGTCCACTCTCGACTTAAGAACCAAATATCAGCAAAACAAATATTATTAACTTAAATGATTACATAATGTTTATGACATGGTAATAAGTGATATAAAAGGAATAATTAACTTGAAAAAGGTTCTTTAGGAAGTAGAAATTAACTCAAGTTTATTATTCAGGATATTAAAGAACGATCGAGTCAAGTCGGACCCGAGGTAAGGGATCTTACTCCTCTCTTTCTTTTTTAGTACACTCTTTTATGTCATTCCCTCTAAAGATCATCTTTCTTGTTATTGGGATGTTATTATATTTTACACTTACTTTAATATTTATGTTCATGTGATTAGAGACCCTATTCTCTCTCATCAATCCATTTTGGATGTTTTGAGTGGCGTCGTTAGGCTGCCGAATTTTCGTAAGAGATCTAACCTCTCTCTTTCTTTTTAAGTACTCCCCTTTATGTCACTTCTTTTAAGCTCCTATTTGTTATGATGGGGGATGTTATTTCATATTCCTCTTGCTGTAAATTTTGTTGTAATGTGATGAGATACCCTATTTGATCTCATCAATCCATTTTTGGAAGTTTTAAGTGCCGCCGTTAGGCTGCCGCATTTTCGTAAGTGATTTTTCATCTCACTTTTATTCCCGTTTGATTTATGCTACATTTTCCACAATTTCCTTTGAGTGGTGTATGTACTGAACATTATTTTACTAATTTTGTAATATTCCTTCATTTATTAGTATTTACATCAATGATGTATTTTCCTTCTTTCACGGGTCGTATTTTTCGAAAGATACCCAAGTCGGTAAGTGAACCTTTCACCCTCCTCTTTTTAAAAGACTTCGTTTGTCATGTCTTTTAATTAACATAATATTATGTTGGGATAAGTTCTTATATATCCTGATTGATGTAAATTTTATTTCCAAGTGATGAGATTCCCTTTTTATCTCTCATCAACTCAATTTCGGAATTTTTGATGTGACGTCGTTAGGCTGTCGAATTTTACCAAGGGAACTTCTTAACCCAATTTCGATTTCTTTGGGTTCAACAAGTAGTTATTAAATATGTCATCCTTTGAATATGTGTGAAAAACCTTTTATTGTTTTACACTTAATATCCACTTATATTGGGTGTATTTACATTTGTCACACATAATTATGAGATTGATTTACCCTTAATTTAAGGATACCTTCTTTATAATGGATTTCATCTCATTTTACATTTCTTTTGAGACTTCATTGTTGTTATGCACCAATTCACTCTTATATGGCGTGTATACTGTCCTTTGACATATTATATCATGAATCCTTTTATTCTCATGATATTATAAAGTTCAGATTAAATTTTATTCCGCTATTATTTGTATTCAAGAGTCTCTCATTTTGTTAAAAACTCTTTAACAAAAATATCATTTTAAATGTTTTTAAGATTTATTATTCTAAATCTTTATCTTTAATGTCCATGTTTTCAAAATGGTTTTCAGTATTTATATATATGGACATTAATGTTTTAAAATTATAATTCCATTAAAAGCTTCAAAGTGGTATGGGACACTTTGATTCAAAAATCTCTTTTAAATGGTTTTTGAAAATGGATTGATTAATTCAATATCTAGGAATTATTTATTATAATTGAAAATGAAATATTGTTATTGAAATGTTTATATTTTCCATATTTTATGTGTAATAATGGTACTTGGACATTATGACGGGTGGTTCCATGAATACCAGGACGGGTGGTTACGTTATAACCTCCAATGCATTGGGTATGGAAGTCGGCCGTATGGCTATTCCATTTAGTATGTATGGAAATTTTCCGTATAGCTATTCCATTAAGTGATATGTGTGGGAGTCGACCGTATGGTTATTCCACTTAAGTATGTTTATGTCCCAAGTTACCTTTATATATGTTATGTGTTCTCTATATGGGTTTTATGGTAATCCTTTGGTTACAAAAATGTAAGTAATGATATTTTATTCAGTGAAGAGTTTTTACTACTTCATAAAGGTGAAAAGTATTACATTGATAAAGTATACATGGTTTACTTTTTTTTGATAAACTAATAGTTTTTATTCTTTGTGTATCCCTTACTGAGTTTTTATACTCATCCCAAGTTTTTGAAATGTTTTTCACAGGACATAGCGTGGAATAGGGTCAAGGATGGGATCAAGGGAAATTCATGCTACCTAAAACATGAAACTATAAATGTTTCTTTTTAAGAGTTTTTATTTTATGGAAATTTAGTATAAGCGACTACTTTGTAATCTTTTGAGATGTAATAGTTATGTCCTAATTCTCTAAAACTCTAAACCTGAAAAGATCCTCAATGTGAATTACTCATTTAATTCAATATTAAGTAAGGTTTAAGGCTGGGGCCTTATAGGAAATCTACTCAATGAATAATGACATATTTAATGAACTTATTTTATAATGATAGGATCCATATTTATATAGTGTTGAACATGTATACATGTTTTAACTCTTTTTTTCATCATTATATATTAATATTTTTGACATACCATTTGGTGATTAAGTTTACTAACTTTTATGTCTGTGTAAAATGACTATAATTAAAAAAACTATACTGGAATTTAAATAATTTTTTATTTTTTTAAATTGAAAAAAATAATAAAAAATGGAATGTTGGTGTAATATCATGATATGTACATAGTTAGTAAATCATGGTTAGAAATAAGATAACAATAAAATAAATTATGTTAAAAGGAAAAAACTAATGTAATATTCAATATGTTTTCCCATTCTTGTGATTTTTAGGTTAATAGTTATGAGAACACGTTAAATATTTTGACATATTAAGGGAATATCTTCAATTTTATCACTAATTAATAGTTCTAAATTGGTAATATAATTGTCTTGATTAAATGATTAACTATACAACAAAACGATATGAAATAAATATGAGAAGTATTTGTTTCTCAAGCATGATTATTTTTTCATGAAAAAAAAATCACATGGTTTAACTTTATTAAAGATAAAGTAACTGGTATTTTTATTAAACTATTTTATTAACCATGTATTGATAATGATTTTAGTAAACTTTTTATTCTTATTAAGAGTTTAGTGATCTTTTTTTCAATTATTATTTATTAGTGCATGCCTGATTTGTTTTCTGGTGTTTACGTCATCATAATTGATTCAAAACATTTTATTGAAAAATTTAATTTCAAATTTAATACTATCATTTGTATGTTTTTTTACAAATGTTTTATATATTTAAAAAAGGGGTGTTAATAAAATGATTTTCTAGGATGCTTTATGCAATTTTCGGGTATTTTGGTTTAAATTTTTTTTTAAACATTTCCAATTAAATATTCAATGAGGGAAATCGTTGTTTAAATGATACATTTTATTATTTTAATAAAATGTCTGATTTTTAGCCATGCTGTTTTTATAAAGGTAGAATTTTTTCATTCTAAATTTAAAATAGATTTTTTTTCAAATGATTATTTTAATAGTTTAACTCATTATTGAATTTTAGATTATATTTTAATAGTTTCTTTAATTTATTTAAAATAAAATAAACATATTGAAGAAATATTGAAATTATTTTCGTAACATGAGAACATTCCATGTGGTCTTCTAGGGAAATTTTTTCCATAGTTGTGTGGTGGGTGGAAACCATATTATGACTTGCTAGAATAAGTAGAAGTGAGCTATATTACCTAGGAAATGAATGGTTGGATATTTTTTGGTGAGATAATAATATGTTTTTTATTTATTTTCTATTTATTATTATGTTCTTGTTATGTGGGTTATCCATGTATACTACTTGTGTTTGTTGTGATAATAAGGTTGGATGTTGTAGTTATTTGGGAGACAAGATAACCATAATGGGGGAATAAGGATTTCATATTGAAATGATGTCTCATGGTATAATAATCCTCACACCTTATGGGTAATAAGAAATTATAGGATCTATAGTGGTTTCTATGCACAATTATTATTGAAATAGTCTAGCTTGGAAGAATTTTACTTCTTAAGAGTTCATTTTTATTGATCTGGGGAAGTTATTGGTTTCTATAATTTAATTAAAAATTTATTTATATACCTAGAGAGTCACACTTACATATTATGAAGGCTTTTTTATCTTTTCAATGGTTATTTGATGTAAATTGAGTAGTGGAAATTTAGACAAATTGGAAAAAAAACTCTTTGTTTATAGCCTACTGATCATTGTAAACTAGTTATCTAGTTAAGGGGAATTAAAAAATAAGGTTCGCCTTCTTTATAAGGAACCAACTTGAATCAAATTTCTCTATTGGGTGTAGTACATTTGGTGTAGTCTCAATATATAAAACATCCTTTAATGTTTTTCTTGTGTATAGGTGGGTATAAGAGCATGTATATTGATTTATAAATGAGTGGGATTTTTTATTATCATGGTTAAATGGTAACATTTCTATATACCTCAATGACACTTTTGATATGCAATTAGTGGGTTATTTTCAGTTCATTTTCTCTGTTCTCTCATGTTTTTATTCACTAAGAACTATTCTAAATATGTTAAATAGTATGTGACCAATTTGGTAGTATATGTCTTAACTCACAAGTCATTTAGTAATGGGTGAGTATACCGCTTCATCACTATTTATTTATGGGATAAATCACTAATATGGACATGATTCATACAATCTAGGATGATGATATAGTTTTCTATCATGTGGATCTCATTCATTATTTGGATGAATAATTCCTAATAAGTCTAGGGAGGGTATTAAAATTTTCATACTATTAATTGAAATCTTAATAGTGGAGAGCAATTTCTAGGTGGGAAGAGAATTTAAATCCTCTCTTTCATTCTAGGATATCACTCTAGTTACACCTTATTTCGAGATAGTTTCATATGGGTTATACATTTGATAATTAAGATAGTACACCTAGTACATAATATTAACCATTGACCTATAGAAATTTTATGACTACTATCTATACCTTTCCAACTATTTAAGTGAGTTATCATGGGATTTAAAATTAGAATATACTCCTAATAATTATGTCAATGATGAGGTACTGAACTAGCTTATTAATTTTATGTGTTTCATTCTAATTTAGTGGATGGAGTCTATAAAATAAATTGATAACTCATATATATAGAATTCATTATAGTAACTTGGGGTTCTGATTTTCGTAGGTTCTCAAAGAGACCTTAGTTTTCCAATTTCATGTTTGTCTTGAGATGATTTATATGGTCTAATTTAGAAAATTTTATGATTACCCAAGTTGATCTCTAGATTTCCAAACTCATTTTTCATTACATTGTAATAATTTTCACAAATGGTATATTTTTTATGCTCTGATCATTCCTAGAATATTTGAACAATTTTCAATATAAGGGAGATAAATTATCTCATAAGTGTGAGTCATCCTTTGATAGGATAATTGTTTAGCACCATTAGGGTATTTCATTATCATTGGTGGTATAGGATCTTTTTTGTTTTGTGGTTAAATTATTAATGTAATTTTTAGGGTTTAATAACAATTATTAAAATAAGTAAAAACTACTTTTTCACTTTCCCCAGATCACATATGCTTGAAATATGAAAACAAATATAAATTAAAATGAATAAATAATGTAAATGTATTCCATTCATTGAAGAATCCAATGATACATCCTAAAACATCATCAAATGGGATAGAGAGGTGCCCCTAAGTGGTATCCAAAAGACATCCCAAAACTAAAGGTATCTATAGGTCAAGACTAAATCACTAAATGTTATAGTGGGATTTTCCAACCATCACAAAAATCTTGTGTCTCGAGAATAGTATTTGATGGAGAAGAGATAAATTTATTCTTGGGAGTTTTTTCCAAGCATCAATCATTCGCAATCACCAAACCTTCCATTATATGGTAGTGGGATTTATAAATCCCTTGAAGATTCTCCTTGATAATTAATTCATTAACACATGTATTTTACCCATATGAGTTAATTCCTTGTCTATTATATACATTCATCACATGAATCCATCTCCTAAAACATGTTTCATCATATAAAATGGTTTATTAAATGACAGATTATGTGGAGGATTTTTGGAGCCTACAATATAGGCTACATAGAATAGAACACCCATTATTCACACAAATAAGATTTTTCATGAAATATGATATTGATTATATATATCATATACATATGAAGATTTATGGAATATCTCCTACAATCACCCACTTATACTAAATCCTAAAATACTTTATATTGTTTCACCTGGTATTTTATTATATTCAAAAACATGAATAACCATTTCCAAAAATACTTTTGGATATCTACCAAAACACCATTTGAAAATCAATCATTAATTTCACCTCATATCACATTGTATACATTACCTTTTGAATACACATCCCAATATCCTTTTTGGATTAACTCTAAAACACTTTAATATTATCTCTCTGAGTGAGACTAATTCCCCATTAAGTTAACCACAAAGTGTAACCCCATGGGCCTTTATAGCATTTCCAACAAATAATAATATCTTGATCCACATATGTAAGAAAAGGGTAGAATATATCAAAGTATCAATGAAACTAAATATATAAAGGTATCTATCATGATCTACATTAAACATGTGTATATCTATATCTATGTCCACTAGTCTATTTCTAATAAAATCTTGTGTTTTCGAATTTTCCCTTCGTCTAATATATCATGTGAACATGGTACTTGGAGTGTATCAATCCCATATATCCAAATAAAACAATCTCAATTATCATAGTATAAAATGGACTCCTTAATCCAAAAATCACATGTCATTTACCCTAATGGATTTGAAAATTGTATTCTTCTAATCAAATTATATAATAAGATCATATATACCATCTAGGTGTGGTCACAGACTTGATAATCTATCTAAATTGTGGTCATATATGTCACATTCATCATATAAGAGAAAAAATCATTTCATAGTTGAGTTCAAACCTAGACATGATTAACAACATACCCAACCACCCTTGTATTATCTAATTCAATATAAAGACATAAGTAAGTAGGGTATCAATGTATGAAGCTTCTCATGAAAGGCATCTCTCCAACCTCAAGTTGTGGGGACTCAAATATGATCCAGGCATCCCAAATATACCAAACACATTGGTAAAACATTCCATGTGGTATAATTCATGTGTCATCCATGCACAAAAATTATAATATTCTATATTTTGTCCATCATGATCATATTATGTAACTCTATATAAGAATAATACTCATTTGATACATAACATTTCATCATAACCTATGGTACTCCATGATGAACATCAGTTATTGATAACTCAAAGTCATACTTAGAGTGATTAATTATCGTTACACTTGAAAATATTTTTATATACATATATATTTATATATCCCACATGAATGAATGATAAATTTGATATTACCTTATATTATAATACATTTTTATATTCTTAAACTCTTTATAAATTCATAATATACCAAATATACAAAAATATATATCAAATAATATATTATAAAATACCAGATCATCCGTATATATTTTTTTCTTTTTAGGGGTTTGGTTAAATCATTACAATATATAATATTAATAGAACAACTCTATATTATCCACTGATAAAACCCCCCATCTATCTCATTGTTGAGAAACATCTATGATGAAAAAACCATAATGACGGTTATATTTAGGAATCATATTTCAAATAATTAAACACTTTTAACAAATTAAAACATCTTATGAACAATACATTAAATGTTAAAATGTATACTTTTATTGTCTACTTATAAGTCTTTTAGCTCATCATATTCATCCTTTTAACTCTTTCTATAAATATTTTTTCGTGAAAATTTTCAAATAATATAACTTTTACGTTATTACTTTAAAATCATATCCTAAACATTTTTAGGCTAAAATGAAATTTAAATTATTATAGTAGCTAATGTAACTCTTTACATTTATATTTAGCACCAAACCCTAAACTCTTTTCAGATTTAAAAACTAAATCATTTTTTAATTTTACTGATATAAACATAATGTAAATAGTGATATTCAATTTATCATGTTTTCTAAATGTAACACTTGAAAATATTTTTTACTATCACATATCATAAAACTCTATTATTAGATCAGGTGAAAAATATAATTATTCCTCCACTAGTATGATCCTTTAGGAAGAAAATTTGTTTTCATATTCACAAGAACTAAATATAAATAAAAAAATTCCTTTATCATCACATTTCATAAACTATTTATGATATAAAGTGAAATTCACTTTAATATAAGACGTATGTAATACATTATTAAGTAGGAACACTTCCTTTCTCAATAGTAACTAAATGTAAGACTTTTCATTTTTAATTAGCATCACATATCCTAAAACCATTAAGATATTAAGAGGAAATAAATTTAACTTTATATTATGTAATTTATTTACATTGAACTTATCATAGATATGTGAAATTGTGGTAGTGGCCGAGGGCTTCTGGGGATAGAATGTCAAATGAATTGATCCATCAGATCGAGGGGTTCCAGGGCTATTAATATAGAGACTGATCATCCTATTGAGGTATTCCAAGGGAATGGAAGGCAAAGCCATTATTCTCATCAAATCGAGGGATTTGTTAGTAAGTAAATAATGGTCTTTACAATAGGTATTGAATCCATGGATACCTTATCTTAGGATTTTTTACATCATTGAATTGTAAGGTTCAAGATTAAATTTCGTTAAAAATTATTTTAACTCATTCATATTATTTTAAGATTTTGTACTTCTTGTTTATACAAGATTCAAATTACACTATTCATTTTGATTAGAAGGTTATTTTGTACTTAACTTTTTAATAATATTATTATAGGACTGTCTTTTAGAGTGATAAAAACTATGATATATTATATGCTTTCTAGTTCCTATTTCAATACTCTGATAATGAGATGAAAACTGTGCCTGATATTTTCAACTAAAGAGGTATTTTTTCCATAGTATAAATTATTTAAACTAAAATTCACCCCCACCACCATATAGTCATCATATAATCTTTAGATCTAATAATTATGGTCATAGAATGTTTGACTGCTATAATTATTGACATCATACATTCATTATTAACAACAATTTATGAAGTTTTATTTTAAAATATTTGTTCATGAACTTTTTAAAAAATGTGTTTTGTATAAAAGAGTTACTATATTTTTAATGTGGAAGGTTTTAATTTTGGAACATTAGAAAACATGAATCCTATTAGACTACCTATTTTTTATGGGAATGATTATGAATATTGGAGATGCAGAATGAAGTCATCTGTTATCAATACTAGGGTAGATAAATTTTTCATCTTGATTAGATATTATAAAATGGCAAAGAATGAAGTTACCTCATTTATGAATCAAGAAAAATAAGAACACAATTTTTATTATAGAGTAAGGAATACTCTACTATGTTATATGATGAAAACTATATATAGTCAAATTTATTCAAGTGAAGAAGCTAACATGATATGGAAAGTGTTATAAGTTACTAACTTTGTAACTTATAATATTTTTGAGACTAGAAGAGAATAGAAAAGAACTAACTATCAATTTACTGACTTATTACATAGAGAATTAGTATCTGTGATGCAACAAATATTCATAATTATTGATAATAGTAACATTTTCTTATAGAGAAAGATCTAATAGATGGAATAATGGATGTAAAAATCATATAGATTATTCCCAATGAATGGGAATTAAAAATGGAACCCATAGATGATACAAGGAAGATTATCAATCTTACTCTGTATAGTCTTACTAGAAACCTCATGCAATATGAAGGAATATATGAATAGATATATCATTTTATAATTAAATAAAATGAAAAAAAACTTCCTAATATGTTTACTAAACCTCTTAGTTTTAACTCCTTCTCAAAGTAATTTTACATGTTTTTTTATGATTCTAATATTTTATTTCTAATACTTGTTTTCTAAAAAAAAGTACTTTTCTATAACTTTTAATTCTATAAAAAGTTTTTGTATTCATTAATTATTTTTTATATTAAAGGATCTAATTTTTTTAATTCAACATTTTTATAAATATTTCAGTATCAAAAAAATTGTACTTAAAAATTCATTAAAAATTTTAAACAAACTATTTTAAAATATTTCAAAAAAAATATTCTATAATCTAAATTTATTAAAAATATTTTTTTGGAAACTATTTCGATTAAAAACATTATTGTATTCAATTTATCTTACAAAACCCATGAATAAAATGTTACTCATACCAATGAAAATTTTCAAATCTAAAATCTACTCTTACTTTAGTTTTCCCACTTAATCGTTACATAATCCTATCAATGATGTTGTTTATATTATTTTAATTTTTATAAACAAAATTAAAAACCAATAAAATTAATAATATAAAAATTTTTACTCTAATATAATTTATATTAAAAACATTAGGAGTTCATAATTTTTTTAAAAATCATTCTTCAATTAAATCGCGATCACCGGATCAAAAAAGAATAATCAATCTCATCCATTAAAATTAAAATAATTTGAATCATCACCCCCTTTCCAATGTAAGTGTGGGTCACCTAGTGTGAAACAATGGTTTTTAATACTTTTTCTCCCAAAACTCATCACCAATTTTAGTTCTCATTCTAATCCTTTAGAATTACTACAACCTCTAGTACCATACTCAGTACAATGGCTAATCCTAAAAAAATTTGTGAAAATGGAATTTGTAAGATAAATAATCATTGAGCAAAATAATAGGAGACATTTGATTCATTATTGAAAAGAGTCATCAAGTTTCTAATTTTGGAAAATATTTCCTTTCAGAAAGAAGATTTTGAATTATCTTACCTTGAGATAGATTGAGAATTTTATACATCAGATGAGTTTCATTATGGATATGATTAGGAAAAACTTTCATTTAATTTGTTTGGTAAAATGTATAAACATTCTTATGAACAAGTTGTAGAGTCAGTGGGTGTTCCTTCTGAGGGTGAATCATATCTACCTTCTAACAAATTTCCAGAAAAACATGGAAATTTTGTGAAATCAAAAGATGAGGAACCTTTATTTTAATATTTATAGAAATTTATAATGGTTTCACACTTAACACAAGATAGAGGGTTCATAATTTTGTTGATACTGAGTAATTTAATTCTGAGAAATGGTTACATGGATACCCTAAAAGTACTAGATTTTTTTGTATTATATTTTTGTATGAATATTATGAATATGAAATTATTAAATTTTATCTTTCGAACAGTGTAATTAATCAACAAGGAAATAATGAAATTGAAAATTATGATGTTTGTATGGTTCATTAAAATAATTAATGAACTGAATGACTTTTTTTCAAACCAAGTGTTAAAATTATCATATAAGGGAAAATATTTTCCTAAATGGTGAAGAGACCATGTTGGTGATGAAGTTAATTTTTTATATCATGATAATTAAATTTTTAAATAGAATAGATTGAACCCAGAATGATTTTCAACCAGTAAAAGAAATGTAAGTAGTGATATAAAAGAGAAAGGATGAATCATCACCCTCAATAAATAAAGATAAACTAAATCCAATTTTATTTGACGAGTTCAATGAACTCATGGAACATAAGGCCCAGAAGAAAACTTGTTATATTGAATTTGATCTTGGTAAGGATGAGGCCATGGCCTTGAAAATTCAAACCTAAGACTAGTTTAATGAATATGAAAATAGAAATAAAAAAAATTATTGGAGGGTAAAATGGTAGAAATATTAAAGAAATATGTTGAAAAAACATCAAAAAAATCAAGTTCTGTCAGTTTTCAATTTATCAATGGTGTAAATAGTTCGACATTATGCAATAATTTTTCATACCTATCAAATTATTCAAGATTATGGTTCTGATTTTGTATAAAATTTCGTTGACTATTTAATTCCTCTAATAGTAGGTAACAAAAATATAGGTTAAGTTATAGTAGAAGAAGTTACAAAATCTATCCCAGAATAAGTACAGAAGGTACATGATAGAGAAACAATATATATTAAGAAATTTGGAAAAGGAGTTCTTAGAATAGCATGATAGTTGTAAAGGGAATTGGAAGAAGAAGAATAATAAGTGGAAGAAGAATAAGAATATATTGACTAAAATTAACACGAAACTAAAATTGGGGAAGAAACCAAAGAAGAAAAAACTTCACCTCAGTGATCTTCAAATTCAACTCTATTGCATTCTAAATTAGAAAAAAACTAGATTTAGAAGTTTTAGGGTAGGTTCAGTCATCACCAAAAGGTGAAGAAGAAGATAATTATTCTCACTTGAAAGTATTATACAAATAAGAAACTGATAAAGAAGTGGATATTGTAAAATTTTCAGAAAAAGAATAAGTTTCATATAAAGAAAATAATAAAAGAGTATCAGAGATGTTGGATTTTAGTCCATCTAGACCTCATATTTTAGAGGTTCAATCAGATTCATCGGATTCTATTTCCACAGAGGCACAAAATAAAATTGATTACATTTTTCAAACATTGAAATTCATAAGTGGTCTGATATCATACCTTCAAAACATCAAGTCCATATGCAAACAAATTCAGAACTCTATGAATGAAATTTTTTGATAGTTGATGATATAAACAGAAAAAGTAATCTAAAAGGAAGGATAAATACATATCTTAAAAGGTAAAAAATTATAAAAAGATATATTTCAACCATTGGTTAGGTGTTCGAGACAAGCTAATAATGATTTGATGAACCATTAAGATTTCCTAATGGATATCAAGATAGTTTATATTGATATTGAATAATATTTAAAAAACCTCTTTTGATGTTTTTAACAGAGTGAAGCTTGTTGAAACGTTTAAAGACATCAAATAAAATCAGGATGAGGAGGTTAGATTTATTAATGTAAAGGTTAAAAAATTTATGTAGAGTATAGTAGGCTTAAAACTTGTGAATATAAGTTTTTATATTTAAAGAAATCGAAGAAGAAGATAATTAAGGAGGATGAAATCCAAATGAAAGAATTTTGGAAGAAAAAAATATTAGACAGAAAAATTTTAATCTTGAGTCATCGGTAGCTACAATTAAATAGATTCACATAGTCATAATTAATTTTATGGTAATTGTTAAGAAAATTTATAATAGTGAACAAATTATTTCCTGAACTCTTATTATAATTCAATGCTTTTTAGATTAATGGTTAATGTGAATGAATTTTTACCCAAATAATAGATGACTAAATATCTTCCAATTTTATTTTTGGATGTATGATATATATTTTATATCTTGTTAGATTATTTAATTCACATTTAATTTCTTCTTATGTTAATCATCAAACATTTCTAGATGTTATATACTTTCCCTACTCTTTTTTTAAATATAATAGGGGAAGAAGTCTTTAGAGTGTTTTTTAGATAAACTTTTGGGGAGAGGTTTTGGGGAAAAGATTTTGGGAGAAACTTGTTCAAAGAAAGTAAAAAAATTGAATAAATATATTGAAATATAAGGATTAATCATAGAAGATTAATTTTTACTGAGGGGGAGAGTCTGATGTTTTACTTTCCATCAGATCAAAAATGAGAAAATAACATGAATGTATTATATCATGGGGAGTTTAAATATGATAAAGTAACAAGATTCATATAAATTATATTATTTATTTTATTAAAAGAGTAAATTCTTTTTATTATATCAAAGATATTAATTTTTTATTTTAAGTGTTGTGTCTTGTTCTTTCCAAAATTGGGGAGATTTTGTAGTTGAAATTTATACTTTCTAATTTTCATTTCCTTAGTTTTGGAAATCACAAACACATTCCTAAAACACTATTTTACTAATTTTATAAATTCCAAGTGTTTTTTATGTTTTTTAGAAAAACATATTTTATATCGAAAGTAGAAATATTTATAATATAAAATTAATATAAATTTTAAATATTCAATTTGATCCATTGTACTGATGGTTCGTAAAATACATCAGATCAAATCTATTAATGACCTATGGATAGACATATTTCATGTACATCATATTGAAAAAATTTATGAGAATTAGGATTAATTAGTACTGATAAATTGGATTGAACTTTACTCAATTTATTGGATTGAAATAAATAGTGAATTACATTGAACTATCAAGATTTTTTAATTGAAAAAATTTTAATAATATTTATCGGTTGGAATCCAAAATAGCATTGTAGTAGTGCTAAAACATGACATTAGTAGATGACTTTATTTCATTTGAAGATCAATATCTAGATCATTATGAGATGTCAATGTGAAATCTATCCAAGGTATTTGTAACAAACTGATAAAATAGACCGTTTTTGGACTTCCAATAAATATGATATCATTCAAAGTGATAGGAGATGACTTAATTTGAAACTAAAGCCATTTAATGATTTTCGTGCATAAACGTCTCCTTCTTAATATCTATAATATTATAGAGAGTTCAATTTATAAGGTGTCCTTGTGAGGATTATAAATTCAGTAGAGTACATTTCTTTTGTATTTGGTTTGTCTGATAATTGTACTAATTGAGGGATTTCGAGGATAGGATGATAGATGAATATGATCCATTGGATCAAGGGCTTTAAGAGCTAGGAACATATAGTCTAGTCAACTTATCTTGGGATTCCATAGGATTGGAAGACAGATCCTTTATGATCATCATATCGAGGGATTTCAATGTTAGGAAATACAAATGTTTATAGTAGGTATTGAAACTATTGATATGTTAAGTCAATATTTCTTACATCCTTAACTATTAAGGTCAAATTGTAAATTACTTTATAAATCCCACAATTAATGCTTTCAATTATATGTGTTTTTATTTCATGTTTGTAAATTTTTTAATTTTCACTGTTCATTTGTATTATAAAGTTACATTATACTTATCTTTCTAATAATAGTTTTATCAAATTGTCCATAAGACTGATAAACAAATTTGATATATTAGATGCTTTTAGTTTATGATTCCAACACTCTAATAATAATTTGATAACTAAGGATCGTCTTTTTAAATAAAAAGGTATTAGTTTTTATCATTGTTTAAATTTTTTCAACTACAATTCATCCCCCCTTCTAGTGCTATTTTTATAATCCAATGATCCATCATGAAAATCGATATCATGTTTTTTAAAATTAATGGGAACAAAATATACTCATAAAACCTTACCTACTCTGAAATTTTTTATTTGGGATTTCCTTGACCCAGACCCATAGTTAATGATAACTAGATTTCAAATCAATCGTAGAGAACTATTGATCACCCATCATCTAGTCAAAAAAATCACTTATCATTGGTTGTGGATACCAAATTTTCACCATGAATTGATTAAACATTAGATAATACATGAAAAATTGAAGTCTATCATCCACCTTTTTAGTGAATAAGACTGTATCACCCAAATAATAAATACTTGGGTGAGTAAATCCCTTCTCCTCCAGGTCATCAAGAAATGCCTTAATCTCCCTATTTGAGTCCCATGAACTCTTGATGATCATCCAACCACAGTGACAAAAGAAATAAATCATTAAAAATAGATCCTTTACAGAATACCAAATCAATACTTCATGCATCCTTGCCTAGATAATCATTCCACACCACCTCTTGGTGGGTCCTTAAAGAAAATTAGTGCCTAACATCACCCACCTATAATAAAGATTCTATTTAAAATCCTCTACATTTGTATGACCGCTTATTCCTTAGAATACAATAAGATAAGGAAACTAAAATTCCAAATAAAATAAAGCCATCATCTACCAATCCCTATGACCACTTCCACCCTGAACCAAAACCAATCAGCGAACCCTATGGTGAAGTGGTTCCACTACCTAAACTTATGGGGAAGTTTGTAGAGAATTATCAGTCACACCCTCCTGCACATATGGAGGATCAATCAAAACATGGCCTCTCTCATAATCCTCTTAACCCAATTCCCCAAGTGGCACTATTGGATTTCCACTCCGTAAAAAATCTCAAATTTTAAATTAAGACATAAATTTTCTTTTAATGAATTAAATTGATTAAAAATTTGAAAATTAATAGGTTCATACACACCAAGCCAACAAATAAATTGTAGGGGTCAACCTATGGTCACTAAGCCTAACTACCCATATCTTCTCAAGGCCTAGTCACACATCACGGTACATACACATCATTCACATCCATATGTACAAAACGTAATCCAAACACACTAAAGTTAAGTTAAGTAAGTGTTACTAAAATGTATTTGAAAAAAAATTAACATATTATTTCTAAAATTTATTTAATTTAAACTTCTATCAACCCCAGGACAAAAATCACATGACCTGTGAACCTATGTGCATAACCAAGATGTATGAACTCACTAACCCTTTTCAATAGTTCCACATAAAATTCCCATAATACATAATAAATAATAAAACATAATGACAATATGAAACTGTAATATCACAACTAATAAAAAAATAACACTTCCCAAGTAACTTTGAGGTCCACTACACATGTGTTGGCTGGGAATAAGATTATCTACCCTACCCAAGATCATCCATCCTATGTACATTAAATCAATCCCCAAACCATGAAAATTTGAAAAAATTAAAGGGGATTAGATACCATTCATAACACCCCAACCTGAATCACCTGGTATGGCCTGAGGGTCACACGGTCAAATGTGCCTCCTCGTACACAATAGGATTCTGAGTAGTGGTAAGGGACTAGGTGGATTCATGGGGAGACTATTACATATATAACAGATAAAAAACAATTCCATACATAATGGAAGAAGCTAGTAAATAAGAAACAACCAATAATATAGTGTAAACTATTCTTTATAACATCCATTAGATAACATTATGGCACACCAAAGTTACAAAAACTAATTTAAAGGGGTCCCCACAGTTTGTGGATCAATATAAAAAATAATGAATAGAACCAAAAAAATAATTAGGTATCCCTTATCACCTCAATAAATCTTGCTCCTCCTGCGCATCAACCTGACACAAGACCCTGGTTCTTCACTAGATTTTTAATAGTAAAGTCTACACATTCACTGAGATTATCATGTTTGGTGTGAGTATAAAACTAGTAATACACAACCTATTAATCCTTTTAACATAAGTAGAAAAATTGTATAAAATTTTAAATGATAACAGAAAATAAATATATAAAAAAGAGATAATACAACGGGTCAACATGAACTAATCTGGCTTCCCCAAATAACATCTCATCCTATTTCAGATTTACGTCTAATGTAATGGTCAGAAAAATCTTCTAAATGTCCTAAAAAATTTGGTCTCTTCTAACTAAAATAAAACTCCCACTTTCATAACCCATACCAACCATCTCACTTATACAGGTTTTCCTCATCACAAACTTGATTTTATCTTCTCATTAAAAATCTAACTAATCCATATGATACATGACCATCCCATGGTTCATTACTTATATGAAACCCCTATCAACATTACATGCTCAATATATACACTCTAGGTTATACCAAATCAATATATAAACCCAAATATATTAATACTATATCAATTTATATTATCCAAATCTTAAATGAAACATTTCATGCACAATTACCAATGAGGAAAACACTACCTTTGTCCACGACACAAAACTCATGTTTATCTATTTCAAGGTAGAAAATTTTTGTTTCCCCTCCAAGGTACCAAAAACATTTATACAAACTCACCTATTCTTTAATGACTTCTATATTGATGAATTTATTTATAGAAATTATTTTGGTAAATTTTGAGACCAGGTGCTGAGACGGCTTGTGATTCCGAGGTCTAGTGTAACAAAAACAGTTCATTGTAAAATGTTATGTTTTTAATAGCATGTGTGCACAGTTTTTCTAAAAAGGTGGAATAACTCATAAATGGGTGCCTTAATTAGAAATCTTAGGGAACCATTGGTTTTAGAGTATCGACTTTACCTTATATGAGGCCTAACATTGTCCAGTGTGGGTCGGCTATGAAATATAGCTTTTGGACATAACCTCAAATAAAATAATTAAATAGAAAATATATTAATTTGTAATCTGAATAACTCAAGAACGAAGACTCTGATTGGAAATCTGAGAACATCATTGAGTTTGTAATGTGGTCATTTCCCATATTTCAAGATAAATTTAGTAGATGCGGGAATTTTTTGGGGAAAACTGAAAAGGGAATAATTTCCTTTAAATAATTTAAAGCTAAATTATTTTTTTGATGTAGTGAATATTTCCATTTAAAAAAATACACACGTAGAACTCACAGGGTTATATTCGTATCTTTGGGAATTCTAGAGAATCTCTAGGGAGATCTTGGATCATTTTCCCTTGGACAACAATGATCGGATCATGGATCGACGATCGGTGTGTGATGAAAGAAAAGGATCTCACCAAAAATCACAGTGAAACTTTATTCTTCATCAGCTTATGAACTCAATTAGGTAGGGTTTTGTTTCATTATGGTTTGTTTCCCATTCTTAAATTCAAGGAAGAATGTGAAAAAACCCCTGAACGGGTTGATCTGTGGTTCGATCGCTTGCGGGATGGGAGTTATGCTTGTGGGAATTTAAATTGGGGACACATATGTGCAATTTTTTCATTATTCAGGACCCTTTTAACAAGGAAGAATTGATGCCAATGTGAAATAGTCCATGATCAATAAATAGGGTTTTTTTTTCTTCTCTCATTTCATCCACAATGTTCTTCATATTATTCTCATTATTCATGATTTTTATGAGCGGACAATTGATCCACCTTCAATCCGTGGTTCACAATGTGAGCCCAAAGATCTAACATCACAATGACACCGTGGAGGTGAAACGGAAAGGCACAATGTAATTTAGCTGAGGCAATGGCTTATGGTTTTATAAGGAGGTTGTACACGATGATTCCAGCAGTAGAGGCACCCGGAGCAGTGGTGCCCAAAGCAATAGCTCTAGTCGGTCTAGGAGGGCCGAAAGTGGGGCAACCGGTGGTGAAGGTAGCATGCATCATGGAAAGGCTATTCTAGGAAGAGTGTGAGGTAGAAGGTGGGCTGCTCGTGGGGATGGATAGTGGGCCGCTGGTGGGGCAGCCACCAGTGGAGGCAGAATGTGTTCCATGCGAGATTGCATGGGAACCCATGGTTAGAGTACTGCTACAGGAAACGAATAAAGACACGATATAGGGGGGTCGTGTATATGTTTAGGGGTCTTCATAGATCATGTGGATGTGCAAAAAACAAGGGGGATGAATGTTTTAGTCATACACACTGAACATGGTGGAGTCGCGTTTATAGGGAGCACATTGCTGGATCGACTACATGGGGGAGATAGAGGATGGCCCATGCATATGGTTTGGGCTCAACAAACCAGGCATCTACAGTGGCCCCAAGGGCTGGGTCTAGTAGACTAGCTGTTTGGGAGTAACAAATCAGTGGGGCGGGCCGGTTCGGTTAGGGATGATTCATTTTGGGTCAGACAGGAATCAGACCTGATTGGTCTGTTTTCACTAAAATGGTTATAACTTTCAAATGGAAGGTCTATTTGATGAGACATATATTACATCAAGACTCTTGCGATGAGGTGGTATTTTGAGATGGCTTGTTGGTATTTTAACTTGGACTAGTATTGGTGGATATTTCCATTGGTTCTTTTCTCGAGTGTTCGGTATGATATTACATCCACATCACTAGATAGTAGTCCCCTATAGAGGATGAGTCCCAAATAGATTATGGTATCCATCATTGGGACTATAGTGATCCTATGTCACCCCTAATGAAGTTTTGTGGGGATTAACATGACTTATTAGCACAGGGAGTTAGTCCTCCTTCTAGTGGGCCATATCCATAGAGTTCTTGGTATTCACTAAGAAGGATCCCCTACGTTATGAGCAACATCTGTAGGGTTGTTGGTATTCTTAGAGAAAGATCCCTCACATTGTGGGATAATATTGATTGGGTTGTTGGTATTTTTGAGAACTATACCCTATTTGTATATTATAATCCTTGACCTGTGTATTTATCTTTAGACAGGCCTAAATTTTCAGGACCTCTTCACGAGAGTCTCTAATGATATCATGGCATGATGATTGAGTTCTCCCAAAATTATCACACCTCAAGAAGAATCATGTGATGGTGATTGGTTTTGAAGTACCTTTTTACTATTTGGTTCGCGATGTGTATATCTAGATATCCTTGGTATATGTGTTACAAACATATACCTTTGTAGATATGATTGTACTATTTTTTATGGTAAATGTCATGTATTTCATTGTGATATACATTGTGTATTTTTGTGATGTATAATTTTTGTATTTTTGTGTGGTATACTTCATGTATTTATATGTGGTATAATTTTACTATTTTTTGTGGAATATTTCGAGTATTTTTGGGTGGTATACTACATGTATTTTTGGGTGGTATACTTTGTGTATTTTTGTGTGTTGTACTTCGTTTATTTCTATGTGGTATAGTTCGTGTAGTTCCTTTATGGTGTTCCTTAGTGGTGTTACATAGTAGTGTTTATTTATGGTGTAACTTGGTATTTTTTATTTAAGGAATTACTTCCTAGTGTTCCCTCATGGTGTTCCTTAGTGGTGTTTCTGTATGGTGTTCCTTTGTGGTGTTCCTTCATGGTTTTCCATAGTGGTGTTCCTTCATGGTGTTCCTTAGTGGTGTTCCTTCATGGTGTTCCTTTAGGGTGTCCTTTAGTGGTCTTCCTTTGTGGTATTCCTTTTCAATTTCATATGTATAATTTTTTAATTGTGGTTTTGGGGAGTCCTACTAAGTATTGTTTTACTCACTTTTGCACAGGATCTATCCACTTGTGTTGTGTCTTGTACAGATGATCGATGTTTTGAAGGAGTACTAGGTGGGTCAGGACCAGATAGTGCTTAGTGAGACCAAACAGTTGAGGTGTTCTCCAACAGCTTCAGAAGGTTTTCCATTACCCTACCCTTTAGGAATGTTTTTCTGTGAATGAGTTTTAAGAACTTATGCATTCACTTTTTCGGGCACCTTTTTGGGTGGTCTTGTATTCTGGACCAGTTTACATTATAGTTTTCTACTTTCATACTCTATAGTTGGTATCATAGTGTTATTAATGCGTATTAATTATCCTTTTACATTTCATCATTTTGGCCTTGTAGATTTCTGCGTTTGTATAGGTACTTAGGAAAATGCCTTCCATTTGTGAGAAATTCCTACTCGTTACTAGTCACTATCCCCTGGCCTATTAGCGGTGGGCTGGGGGTAGTCACATCATGGGCCCCTCTGAGATGGGTTGTGTAATATTCACTTTGATACCAATAAGGTTTCTCACATGGCTACACCCCCCCCCCCACACAGATTCATTTCATGGAATACAATCCCATGAAAGTGTTGTCTCATAGTGAAGATGTCTGACTTCAACTATGATGAAGATCAAAAACTAATAATAACCACCCAAAATAGGTATGGCCTTCTATATCACTATATTATTCTTAAAAACTCTCATATTATAGTTTTTAAACTGTTAAACAAAGGCTATATCAATTTATCTTGGGTATAGATGCGCTTAGACTTAGCATGAGGAACCTTATTCAATGAATGACACTTCAAACACCCCATAGATAAAGAGGTGGGATAAAAAATATCCAAAGATAGCCTCAAAATAGCCAATATCAGGATAGAGGGTTAAGGAAAAGGGGGTATGGTAAAATACGGTTTTTAAGTGTATCTACAACCCTTCCCTTGAAAATGAATCGAGGCTAGGTTAGTTCACAGTGTGAGATTATGTGTCATGTCATGAACATCCATTATATAGAGGGGATTTCCTTTACCCTTGAGAATATTATTATATGAAGGAGGCCTTCATGACATGATAAACTAATTACTAGTTATTTTCAATTTTACCTTGTTTCATTCACATCATGACCCATATTAGACAAGTTATGAATGCCTCTTTATTACAGCACTTCTGTGACAGGTCAGAAAGTCTTCCAAGAAACCAACTTAGACCTATTACCAATGAAAAAACAAACAAAACCAAAAACAATTCATAAAATTATGTCAAAAATTAACATATAACACATCATGAAAGTTTAAGGGTGTTTTTAGAGACAATGGTGATATTTTTTACATCATTAAACAAAAACTAAAGAATAATTCGTTAGTTGTCTATTAAAAGAAGTTGATTAAAGTCAAGAGTTATATTTTTTAAAAAATTTGATTCAAAAAAGTATAATATAGTGGAAAGATATAATTAATAGTAGACTAAGGAAAATGTTCAATTTTTGTATTGCATTTCATTCATAATACGTAACTATATATTAGTAGTAAATGGTTAGAAATTTAAAGGGAGTAAATAGTATAATTCAAGAATTGAAAATGAAGATAATATTACTGTAAAATGTATATTTGGAATTTTTATTTTATGAATTATATTTAACAATAAAATCTATGTCTATTTTACAAATTTGATTAAAAACAATAACAATAAAATAGATATTTATTGGATGGATAAATTTATTAAAAAGGTCATTTTTTAGGAGATGTAAAAAAATGCAGATGTAAAAACAACATTAAGACAAAACATCTTATCATATTACAAATACAGATGTAAAAAAATCATCACCACCTGCAGAATGCCTTTAGAGTTATAATATTCTGATTAATAACAACACTATGAAAATGAATCCTACATTGATAAGTACATTATCTATACATATATTAATATTACAAATTATTATCTTATTCATAATTTTTCCATGAAACTATATTCAATAACATTTTTTATTATTTTTAAATTAAATTAAAGTTGATTGGCATAAATATGTTATATAACAATACTATTTGATGGTTTTCATGAGATTTTCATAAATTAAGGAATATTTTTAGAAAATCTATCCAAAATAATAAAATATAGTCTAACATTATTTTTGTAATTTAAAATAGTTTATAAGTTATAATTTTAATTTTCATAGTGTAGAAAAAATTATAATTCAACTACATGAATAAATAACAGACCTTTCATTGTAAAAACATATTCTCAACCACTAACTTTTTATTCCATATAGAAGAATATCATTATACTGATAGAATGTATGATAAAATACATTTGAATAGATTAGTAGGTAAAATAAAAATTAAATTTTTTAAATGATAATCCAAAATATGTATAGTATGTTATTTTAAAAACATAAAATAGAGATATTCCTATTGAATTTATCGAAACAGAAAAAATATTATAGGACTTATCAAATAATTAAAAGACATGATATTGAGAGAAAATAATACAATATATAAATAATTATTTCATTTAAAAATATTATAATTTAAAATTTCTTACTTATAATTTCGGAAAGGAATAATTAAAAATCATTTTTTATATTTCACTAAACTAATATTATAAATAATTCATATTAATATTAAAATGTTTGTAAAATTCAAATAAATATATTATTTTTAAAATAATTTAATAAAATATGTTGGAAACAATATTAATTGCAATTGTTCAAAGATTAGAAGAAATAATCATAATTTTAGCAATTAAATATTGGATTTAGGATAAATTGAAACAAATTTTATAATCAAGTAAAATGAAATTAAAAATAAATGTATCATATTAAAAAATTACAAATTTGTTATAGTTTCAAAACATGTTTCAAAAGAATATCATGTAAATGAACGAATTTGAAATGAATGTGTGGTATATTATCATTATAACATGTTAAATGAGTTATCAAATTGAAAATAATTCTATTTTTAATGTAATATTGTAGGTTTTTTAAATCATTAAAAAAATTGGACGTTTCTATTCAATTAGAAATGTCATTCCTAAAAACAATGATATAATTTTTTAGGGGATTTCATCCAAAACAACTACTTTTATTTTTATTTATTTAAAATATTCATATAATAATATAAGAACATTCGGTATGGTGATTTAAAAAAGTACTATAAATAGTAACACAATATTATATAATTATAAAAACAATATAAGTAAAATTAAATTTTCAATATAAATGTCAAAAAAGAATACTTTCATTGTAATAAACCACAATTTTATATAAAGAATTAATCTTCTGAATAAACAAGTGTGTGTCGTATTTATGAGTATGGTATGGTATAAAACACAATCACTATACAATAAAAAAATTATTTTATTTCATTATTTTAAAATGATTAATTTAGAGAATAAAAATACATAATAAAACTATAAGTAGTGTTATGGGACAACAAACACAAACAAAATAACTATAAGATGAAAGTTTTGATAGTTTTGATCTCTTAGAAATATCTCACTCATAAACAATTTTATAAAAAATGAGAAAAACATTAGTAACTCAATAAAAAATTTGAAAATGAAGAATATGGAACCTTGAGAGTAATTTAATTAAATGGTGAATTAAGGACATATGAGTTATTTATAGGATGTATAAAACTAATATGATTTTTTGAATTGTAACCTAGCCATTAAGAATAGAAACTTAACAATTCAGAATAGTATCCTGGATGTTAGAATAGTAACCTAAAAATAATATAGTATAATTATGTGTAACTAATAATAAAATAAAAAATTAATGTAAATATAAATATTATAGTACTATAAAATAAATAGAAACCTAAAAATGTATACGTTCATTTTTTATAAAGTGAATTTTAACATGTTTTGTAATAAACAGAATTTTTATGATAATAATTAAAATTTCCAATTTAATATAATTATGTATTTATTTTTTATAATATAAACATATAAATTTTCAAAGGGTTAATTTTGTGTAATTTTAGTAAAAACTTCAAATTTTAGGTGATTTTTTAAAATACAATTTTATAAATAACATGTGTTTAATGACATAGAAATGATTTAATAATGAATTAATAAATCCTAAGTTTTATATATATGCCCAAAATTAGTTTAATATAATAAATGAGTAATTTAAAAATAACTAAATTAATTTCTAGAGGAGATCAAATGTTACACAGACATAAATGGAATTATTACAGGAACATAGATATGCGTTGTTCAATAGAGAAATTGAAGATCCCTTAATTTAAGAGGTCAGGATACAAACAAATATACAAATGAGTGTCCAAATATGAAATGATAATGATATAAAAAAATGTTAATAAAGAGCTTGTATAATGGTTTGTATAACATGTTAGTTCATAAATATTTCAGTTAATTTGGATATTATGTTGACACATATATTTTGTAAATATAATAATCTACATTACATTTTTTGGATCACGAATATTGACACTCAATATGATCTTTTAGAATATTTGATGTTTTATTCTCTAGGTCCTCTAAAACATTCTAGAAAGTTCAACATTTAAAATGTGAATAACATTAAATTTCATACTTTCATTTAGAACGATGGTTTGAAAACACAAAATAGTGGTATATTTATGCATTTTATAGTGGGATACTATATAATGTTGATTTATGTTATCAAATTAAACTAACATAGGCATTTTTTTAGTTGATTTATTCAAATGTAATTGTGTCGATATTATCTGGGGTGTTAAAAGATATCCTTACAATTTACATCTGTGAACTTCTCTCACTTTATGGATATCCTTGATCATGAAATACATGATTTTTAAATCTTATCATAAGATTATAAAATGTTATATTTTGTGTAACATGTTGTGGTTGAAGGGTGGAGTGTAGTTTCTTACGAAAAACAAAGAGACTGGTATAATATGGTTGATGAAGTGGAAGATTTGGCCTCTAAAATTGAATCCCATCAATAGAAAGAATCAAATAAATTTTTGGACCATGACATTGAAAATTTTAGTCTTACAATGTTGGATGAAGTAGATAAAGTAATGATAGAGTAGAAAAACAAAATGATTGAAGAAAAAAATGATTGTATGTGTATTAATCCATTAATTTATCATCATATTATGTTATTTGTAAATCCATTCATTATCATAGAAATATATATTTTGTTTTTCAGTATTGTGAATCTATTATCATTTCCAAATTTTTTTCTTCATGAATTTATTGAAATATATTTTTAGATGTTAATTTTATTTGATTAAGTGACAGATATTCCAAGGAGGAAGCATTTTACTGATCCCATATGACTCTCAGTTGATGTTCCCTCAACCATACCAACCGATAATGATCCATCATTATCCATGTATACAGTATATGAGGCTCCCTCTATATACCACCTACACCGTCTCTCACACCCTCCATTATTTCATCTTCTGGAACACCCTTTACCAGCATCCCATCAATAGCATAGCCAACGCCTCCCCATTCCATGGTCTTAGTAGTGAAGGATTTGGTCATCACACTTATTTATTTGTAGGGATATTGGTGGGTCAAACTTATAAAAAAATTTAATATGAATTATGTTATTTCTCTTTTTTTTAAATAATAGTTTTTTTTTCAAAAAAAAATTGAAACAATGATACTACGGAGAGAAATATAACAGGTTTTGATGTCTAGAATCTAAACAGACTAAAGATAATTATCCAATTTGACTATTATGGGGACCCTATAGATGATTTTCTAAGATTATTTGGCCATATTTTAGGCCAACTAGTAGTGGATATGGTTAGCCTTCCTATTACGTATGTTGATTTGAGGTATATACCTCAATCTTGGAAAATGAAGTTTTTGATTCACATATAGAGGTAATTTTATTAAATTATGTGGTGATTGAATGTCATTGTGTTATTAAATTCTATTATTTTAAAAATGAATCTCTCTATACATATATTTTTCTACTTTTTTTATTCTTATCTTATAGCACAAAAGTGGACATTGAAAAATTTGGGTAAGAAATGGAAGGATTTTAAAAAGATATTGTAGAAATAATTCAAGGATACTTCATTGATCACCCATAAACTATATATAAGTTCATTAAGGGGTACCTAGAGAGTAAAGGAATGTTTTTATTGATAGTCATCATAATAAGAAGAAAATAGTATTCAAATATATATTGTTATATTAATCTCATTTTAAATTTATACAGGCATATAAAAGGGATATGACGCTGCATGCATTATTCTTAAATTACATGTTATTTTTGTAAGGATTTTTCATGAAATAATACATCAAGTTGAGCTAATCAAATAATACCTCACACTGTCAGGTCAATGTTTTTTCTACAAAATGATCAACTCTAGTAATCATTTCATTCATTAAAATTTTTTTAAGACAACATTTTTTATCTCATATATTAAATTGTTGATTTATTTTGGTTTATTATAGTGAAAGAATTTAGGGAACAAAGTCTTATGAACATAACTATTGTTGGATGTTTATAAAAAATCTGATTTGAGTTATGTTAATGATCCCACCAAAGAATATGGTGTATGAATTCATTTATTACTGTAATAACTTATTATTAGTTGTCACTAAGTAAATATTTGTTGATTAAAATTTGCCTAATATTTTATTTATATTTAAAAATTAAAGAACTAGGGGATGACAATCATACTTATTCCTTCACAGTCTCCAAGTATGACCCCATTGGTCAAAGCCCTTGTAAAGGAGCATCATGGTTGATTATGTAGTATAGGTTCAGTACCATTACCATATAAGGTATTGAGTAGGACATCATGGATTATATTTGTATCTACTGTTGGTTTTCTTCAATCCCTAACTCGAGATTATCATAGGGATTTTTTTCTATAAAAATCCCAATTCAGGAATAGGGAGTTCATATATCATCTTTGAAGAAAGTGTTTATTGATTTATATCAGAATACAATAAGATCTATCTCCCGTGATATTTCATCTATGGCTATCCGTCAGAAGGTAAAACACACAACATCAGTTCACAAAAATTAATTGGTTTTAAGTTTAAATTTAAATATAAAACAATTCTTGATTTTTAATATAATTGTTATGTAGTTTTCAGTAGCAGGATGTGGAGATGGAGATGGATATGGTGTTGAGAAAAGTTTTCTCTTCAGATTAGTTTTATCTTTGGATTCTAAGATGATGTAAAACTAAAATTATGAAAAACTAACACTAGTTTTTGATTCATAATACATGATTTTGTTTCTATTAGGGATATATATATGTCCCTTACATTTCAGAATAGCCTATTTTAGAGCGCTTATGTAATTTCTAGAATATTAGGGGAATCGGAAAATTTTGAGTGTTATGATATATTAATTCCTAAATTGTGAAATCAATGTTGATATTGTTATTAATGGTTCTAAATTTCTATAGATGATGGATTATATGTGTTTTTCCCACTATGAATTTTATATATGTTTTCTTCTAGGTTTAAGTATTGTTCTCAGGCTGCAGATTCTGGAGTTTCCTTTTTTTGAAAAGCAGCATAAAGCTTCAGTTTAAACCACTACTAAATATGCCATATTATTATTTAGAGGTTGTTTAAAACATAGGTTTATTATGGAGATTTTTTAGTAGTGGTAAAAACCACCACTATATAAAGACATTATTATTTAGCGGTAGTTTTTTTCAATTTTTGGTAGATTTAGAGTCAAAATATATTCGAGGTTTAGTAGTGGTATAAACCACCTCTAAATCCTAGAATTTTTTTCGAAGAACCACTACATAATATACATACTATAATAATTACTAGAAATTTCTACTAAATGTAAGGAACATCCGCAGGTTAGACGTCGACACCAAATTTATTGTATGTTTTTTGAAACCATTGTGAAAACATTTTGTGCCAGTTTAAACCGCTGACCAATCAAAAAACCTTTCGTAAATAGGTGATTTTCATGTAGTGTTTGGTTCCCTCCAAAATTATTCATTGAAATATACATTATAACATCTTTATAAAACCCTTTATTTTATCATTATCTTGTTTCATGTTTATGTTTATATGTCTCATTTCTAAGTGGCATGCATGATTATGATCATTTTCTATTATGATAAGTGGGTTTAAATTTATATATCCCTAAAGTAAATTAGGAAATGTGATATATCATGTTATATTGTGTGTATTACGTATGAACCTGATTATATATTTTAAAACATTTTATGAAGTAATTATTTGTATACATAAGTTATACATGACCATAATGGAATCTTTATTTCAAATTTTTGGAAGATATTTCACCATAATGTTGTGATGTTTCATTATTTTTCATATATTACATTTCATGTCTCCAAAAAGTTATTCCTTCATGTTTATGATGCTAATAATTTTCATATGATATGATTATTTTTATTACATTAAACTATATACTATTATGATTCATGCCTTATGTTACATTCCTATTATTCATCCCCTTATTGGGATTTTAACTCACCCTTTCCTTGATGTATGTCCTTTGGTGATTACATGTACTAAGGATAATTTTAAATAAAATATAAGAAATATGATAAAGTAAATAAATAATGTTTAATTTTTTATATATGATTTATGTCCTCTGGTAACTTCCATCGTCAACTTCATCTTTGTAAGTACCTGATAAGTACAATTCCATATTTTAGACCAGATGAGGATACTTTTTCAACATTGGGAATCCCAAATTATCCACAATAAGTTTCAGTGGAATTCACCTAGATAACATTATCAATAAATTGAATGGGGAAATATATTGATATTCTCATGTATTCATTTTTTCCAATATTTGAATATCTTGTATGCTATGCTCCATTTAGAAATTATGGTAAGTAATTAAACATTGTTCACTCTTGCACATTATGTCGGGTATTGCCTATTCACTTTTAGTATATAGTGGAATACATTATCATTTTACATGATGGGTGGGGCTTATAATTATATATCCCCTCAGTGCACTATTAGTTTTCATGATATAATTAAGATAGGGTAATCGGTGCATCCTTACACTTTATGTATGCTGTCATGAAATAAGGCCTCAAAGGAATGTTTTTAATGATTATAATTATTCATACCCATAATTTCCATCATTATATGGTCACTTAATTTTATTCATGTGATTATTTTTTCCTTTTTTACCCATATGTTTTGTTATGATATCAATTTACATGGAATCATTAGTTTATCTATTCATGGTATATGTATTGTACCATAATTATTCTATGTTATCTTCTATTGTATGTTATTTGTTTCTGATTTTTTGATCTTACCCTATACTTTTTTCCCGTTTCCACATGTAATAAAGTGTAACACTATATAAAATTGGATTTGTGGATATAATTAATGAATAATGTTTTTATTTTAATTATGTTATAAATTATATTATAGTTTTATATTTATATATCTTGTCTTTTGAGGACAAGTGAGTCGTGATCTTCATAATGTAATATCATTAAATAAAATTTATGTGTAATAAATAACCCAACATCTTTGGGTGAAAAAGTTTTAGGGCTTTAAAATTGGTATAAAAATTAGGTATGGTAAAAACCGTAGGAATTATATTTAAAATAACATTCATAGAGAACATTTATTTTATCACTATAAAATTCCATAGATATTATTATAGAATTTCTTTCAAAACCATCATAATCGTATGACCATTATTTAAAAAAAATATTATATACAAGTCATATTTTATAAATTATTATCATATAATATTACAAATGATGTTATTTAATTTATTACATAATTGTTCCTAATACAAGGAATGGATTCCATTCAAACAATTGAAGATTATGTGTGGATTCACTATATATTTAGAACAATAAAGGGTTACTGTTAATGTTGAACAAACTATTACTATTCCATGGAAATTAACTAATGTTTTGAAATAAACATTCCTACATTGATCAACCAATTCCTACCAAACAAAGTTCAACCTCTCTATATCATTTTAAGAGAAAATAAAATCCATCATTCAATAGGTTCACTAATCTAATTGTGGAAAAGCATTAGATAATGTCTTTAGAGAAGCTATTTAGGTCATTGGGGTGTACTGAGAAGGAAATAATTAACATGGTTGTGTATCATTTAAGGGGAAACAATGACCAATGGTTTCCCCTAATTCAAAATAATAACAAGGTTGTGGATATAGAAAACAAGTAGTGTGATTCATTTAAGGTGATTTTTTGGGAAAAAAATCCTCTAGAGAAATATGTTCTTATGGAAATATAATTCTTGAATTTATGAAAAAAAGTGACAGTGGCTAAGATACTATTGGTTTTTTGTATTTTTTTAATTATTAAAAGTTTGGGTTTGATTTGGGTAAGTTTCCATATGGTTATTTTATGTTTTTAATGTGTTTTGGAGAGTGCATAGTTAGTCCACAGTTGTATAAAATTATGAAGTTTACCCTAGTATCAATGAAAGGTAGAAAGGGGTCCCAGGGGGAGGAACATGGTTGGTGCACATTTTGATTAAACCATATAATAACCTTGTAACATTGAAAATTAATAGACAATTTGTATACCCATAGTTAGTGCATAGTTTTTCAAAATGTGTTTCCAAACTATGCATGTCATTAAAGGGTTTTAAAAATAATTTTTTATTCTTTATTTCTCCCCCCAAAACATTCATTATTCTCCAAATGTATATAGATCTCAAACCATAAGGTTATTTTGGAAAATATTTGGGATTCAGTTTTTTTGGAATCCCATCCTATTAAAACCTTGTAGCATGGGAACTAGGAATCAAATTGACAATCCCCATTTATTTTCCTCTCCTTTATTCTTATTTATTTATTTTGGGTGAAACACTAGTATGTTGTAGAAATGATTTTATATAGTTGTTAATTAATGTTTTAAATAGTATTTATTTACAAATTTTCATAGTTAGTTTTCTAGATCCCCGGTATATGAGGGTGTGGTGTGATTTAATATTGTAATTATTTTTCAAGGTAGATGAATTCTCCTTCACTCTACCATTATAAATAAGATGAAATCATTTGGTTTTAATATTTAAAATTATTATTTTGATATTTATTAAATGTTTTTTAGAAATTTTATTTTATATTCTATTAGAGGAAGATTGTTTTAAAATATGTTTTTGGGAAACACAAACAACATGTTTCAGAAAATTCACACTCAAGAATTTATCTTTATAAAGGATTAATTTTAATATATAGTGGTTGTATTGATCTATGGTTTGAATGTATTATTTGATGAAATTAATTTTAAAATGATGGTTTGGATTAAATATTCTTGTTGCATATGTTTAAGGCCTTAATAATTCGGACTTGGATGTTCAGCTAAAATGGAATCACTCTATATTGAATAGATTAGTATGTATTTATTTTCTATATTGTTGAGGCCTTTCGGGTCCATACTAGGCTGATATATCAATTTGGTGGTAGTCATGATTATATCACTAAATTATGACTTGGGAATTGAGGTAAATGTTACAACTCATGATTTGGTATGTTTGATTTGGAATTTTTTTAAAATAGATTCATAAGGTTGGTGCATTTTATGTGTGTGTGAACAAAGCACGGTATTTTGCATTATGGTGTGGGTTAAATCATATAAATAATGGTTTCAAACATAATTATAGGGATTTTGGTATCATTTACGTATAATTGCTTCTCTGGATAATCTATTTTATTCAGTTTTTCTCGTATTCAATATAAATATTAGCTAACATTTTCTTATTTTAATTATATTCATGTGAGTTATTTTGTGGAATTACTAATTATTTTTATAATCAACTCAATATATTAATCTCAGAGTGCATGCATACATCATTTAGTATAGTGCAAGTAAGGTGATACCACTTACATTTCTAGAGGAGTACATTTCTTGTGTTCACTAGTGATTGATCTTAGAGATAGATTTATGGTGTAGAATGGGAGAATTGAATGGTGTCAAATAATTATTTCATTGAATCTTGGTATTATAGTAATTTGTTTCTATGAACATTTGTATACATTGGGACTCTAACCATTTTTTATATTCTATGTGTTAGAGTTTGTTCTAGTATTTATTCTTATTCCATATATATATATATATATATATTCTATGTGATTAAATTTTTATATTGTTGTGTGTACAATAAAAATTCATCCCACACAATTTGTTCAACCCCATGGAATTTATTTTAATTCTTTTGTGTTTGGGGATGAAACTAAGGATAGTTTCATTCTAGTGTTTCTCAACCTAATCGATCAAATTCAATAAGTTATAAGTGGTATAATTTTTGTATAGTTTGTACGTTGAGATGGTAGTCATATATATATCATGTTTTGGTATACGAAATAAAGAGAATGGGAGTTAATTTCTAGCCTTTTTATTTTTATCTTCATGTTTTCAAGGTTGTTTTGGAACAAAAAAGTGTTACAAATCACTTTTAGGTTTTTCATCACCTCATTATCATCAGATTAACTAATTAATGTTATATATTATGCATTAATAAATATAATTACCACTAGGATTTCAATATTCACATGGTTTTTTCAGTCTAATTAATTTTTAAATGGTAACATGATGACATCGATTAATGGAAATGGTTGACTTTTTTTAGATCAAACTCAGAGTTTATAATAAATATTTTACCGAACAATTTAAATATGGTTTAGCATTGTGTTCTTTACTGATTATTTATAACATTGATATTTTTTTATGAATTTCTAATTTTTTTATATATTAAAATAAAATTAGATTACTATAGAACTAAAATTTAAATTGGTAATGTTGTTAACGATATGTAATTAATTTCATGGTAATTAGAATCAATTTTATTTTACAGTAATGTTAAAAAAATTGAAATCTACTCAAATAATAATTACATATTAAATGAAATTATTTCATTATGATTGAATCCATATTTATGTAGTATTGAACATTTATACGTGGTTTAACTATTTTGTTTCATCTTTATATATTAATATTTTTGACATACCATTTGGTGATTAAGTTTACTAACTTTTATGTTTGTGTACAATGACTATAATTACAAAAAACTGTACTAGAATTTGTACAATTTTTTATTTTGTTAAATTGGAAAAAAATAATAAACAATGGAATTTTGGTGCAACATCATGATATGTGCATAGTTATAAAATCATTTCTAGAAATTTGATAACCATAAAAAAATTTAAAGTTAAAATGAATAAACTAATGTAATATTCAATATGTTTTCCCATTCATGTGATTTTTAGGATACTAGTTATGAGATCACATAAAATATTGTGACATATTAATGGAATCTCTTCAATTTTATCACTAATTAAGAGTTCTGTATTGGTAATAGAATTAATTTGATAAAATAAATAACTTCACAAAGTAAAGGTATACAATAAGGCTGAGAAGTTTGTGTCCCTCAAGCATATTATTTTTTATGAAAAAAACATTCACATGGTTTAACTTTATAGAACTTAAAGAAACTGGTATTTGTATTAAACTACTTTATTAACCATGTGTTGATAATGATTTTATTAAAAAAATTATTCTTATTAAGAGTTTGGTTATCTATTTTTCAATTATTAATTATTAGTACATGCTGGATTTGTTTTCTTGTGTTTATGTGATCAACATTGATGTATAACATTTTGTTGAAAAATTATGTTTCAAATTTAACACTATCATTTGTAAGGTTTTTACAAATGTTTTATAGATTAAAAAAGGGGGTGTTAATAAAATAATTTTCTATGATGTTTTATGCAATTTCCGGTATTTTGGTTTAACAAAATTTTAAAAGAGTTCCAATTAAATATTAAATGAGGGAAATAGTTGTTTGAATGATACATTTTATTATTAAAAAATATACAAATGTCTGATTTTTAGATATATTGTTTTTATAAAGATGGAATTTTTTCATTCTAAATTTAAAATAGTTTTTTCTCGAATGATTATTTGGATAGTTTAACTCATTATTAAATTTTAGATAAAATTTTAACAGTTTATTTAATTTATTTAAAACAAAATAAACAAATTGAGGAAATATTTAAATTATTTTCTTAACATGAGAATAGTTCATGTGCTCTTCTAGGGGAATTTTTGACATAGCTATGTGGTGGTTGGAAACCATATGATGATTTTCTAGAATAAGTAGAAGTGAGTTATAATTACTAGGAAATGTATGGTTGGATATTTTTTTGGTGAGATAGTAATATTTTTTATAGTTGTTTTCTATTTATGATTATGTTCTTGTTATGTGGGTTATGCATTTCTAATACTTGTGTTTGCTGTGATAATAAGGTTGGATGTTGTAGTTATTTGGGAGACAAGATAAAAAGAATGGGGAAATATTGATTTCATATTGAAATAATGTCCCATGGGACATGCATCATGACACCTTATGGATAATAAGATATTATTAGATATAGTGTGGTTTCAATGCCCAATTATTATTGAAATGGTCTATCTTGAATGAATTTTCCTTCTTAAGAGATCATTTTTATTGATCTGGGTATGTTATTTGTTTCTATAATTTAATTTCAAATTGATTTATATACCTGGAGAGTCACACATAAATATTCTGAAGGCTTTTTTTATCTTTTCAATGTTTATGGGGTGTAAATTGAGTAGAGGAAATTGAGACAACTTGGAAAAAAGTCGTGTTCATAGCCTACTGATCTTTGTAAACTAGAAATCTAGTTAGAGGGGAATTAAAAAATAAGGTTCTCCTTCATTATAGGGAACCAAAATGAATAAAATTTCTCTATTGGGTGTAGTACATTGGGAGTAGTCTCTATATATGAATCATCCTATAATTTTTTCTGGTGTGTAGGTGGGTATAAGAGCATGTATATTGACATAGAAATGAGTGGGATTTTTTATTATCATGGTTAAATGGTACAATTTCTATATACCATAATGAATCTTTTTATATGAACTTAGTGGGTTATTTTCAGTTCCTTTTCTATGTTCTCTTGTGTTTTTATTCACTAAGAACTATACTAAATATGTCAAACAGTGTGCGGTCAATTTGGAAGTATATGTCACAATTCATTTAGTAATGGGTGAGTTCACCACTTCATCATTATTTATTTATGGGATAAATCACTAATATGGACATGAGTCATACAATCTGGAATGATGATATAGTTTTCTATCATGTGGATCTCATTCCTAATTTGGATGAATAATTCCAATTATGTCTATTGAGGGAATTCAAATTGTCTTACTATTAGTTGAAATATTAATATTGGAGAGCCATCACTAGGTGGTAAGAGAATTAAAATCCTCTATTTTATTCTAGAATATCACTCAAGTTACACCTTATTTTGGGATAGTTTCAAATGGGTTATACATTTGATAATTTAGATAGTACACCTAGTAGATAATATTAAACATTGACCTATAGAAATTTTATGACTGTTATCTATACCTTTCCAATCATTATAGTGAATTATCATGGGATTTAAAATTGCAATATTCACATAAGAATTATGTCAATGATGTGGTACTAATCTAACTTATTAATTCAATGTGTTTCATTATAATTTGGTGGATAGAGTCTATAGAATAAATTCATAACAAGTATATATAGAATGTTTTATAGTCACATGGGGTTCTGATTTTCATAGTCTCTCATAGAGACCTTAGTTTTCCAAATTCGTCTTTGTCCTGATATGATTTATATGGACTAATTTGGAGAATTTTATGATTACCCATGTTGATCTCTCATTTTCGAACCGCATTTTTCATTCTTTTCTAATTATTGTCACTGATGGGATATTTTTTATTCTCTGATCATTCCCAGAATTTTTGAACTATTTTCAATGTAAGGGAGATAAATTATCTAATAAGCGTGATTCATCCTTTTATAGGATAATTGGTTAGCACCATTAGGATATTCCATTATCATTGGTGGTATGGGATCATTTTTGTTTTTTGGTTAAATTATTAATGGAATTTTTTGGGTTTTATAACAATTATTAAAAGAAGTAAATATTATTTTTTCACATTCCCAAGATCACATATGCTTGAAATATGAAAACAAAATATAAATTAAAATAAAGAAATATTGTAAATGTATTCCATTCATCTACGAATCCAACGATACATCCTAAAATAGCATCAAATAGGATAGAGAGTGGTCACTGAGTGGTATCCAAAAAACATTCCACCACCAATGGTATCTATAGGTCAAGAATAAATCACCAAATGTTATAGTGGGATTCTCCGACCATCACTAAAAGCTAGTGTCTTAGGAATAGTAGTGGAAGGAGAAGAGATTAATTTATTCTTGGGAGTTTTTTCCAAGAACCAATCATACGCAATCACCAAACCTTCCATTATATGGTAGTGGGATTTATAAATACCTTGGGAATTCTCCTTGATAATTAATGCATTAACTGATGTATTTTCTATATATGTGTTAATTCCTTGTCAAGTTTATACATTCATTACATGAATCTATCTCCTAACACATGTTTCATCATATGAAACATTTTATCGAATGACAGATTTTGTGGAGGATTTTTGGAGCCAACAATATAGGCTATACAGAATAAAACACCCATTATTCATGAAAATAAAAAATTTCCTGAAATATGATATTGATTATATATATCATATACATATGAATATTTATGGAATATAAACTTCAATCACCCACTTATACTAAATCCTAAAATACTTTATACTGTTTCACCTTGTATTTTATTAAATACAAAAACATGAATGACCATTTCCAAAACAACTTTTGGATATCTTCCAAAACACCATTTGAAAATAAATCATTAATTTCACCTCATATAACATTGTATAAATTGCCTTTTGAATACACATCCCAATATCCTTTTTGAATTACCACTAAAACACTTTTAGATTATCTCTTTGAGTGAGACTAATTCCCCATTTAGTTAACCACAAAGTGTGACCCCATGGGCTTTTATAGTGTTTTCAATAAATAATAATATCTAGATCCATATATGTAAGAAACGAGTAAAATCTATCAAAGTATCAATGCAACTAAATCTATAAAGGGATATCGCATGATCTATATTAAACATGTGTATCTCTATATCTATCTCCACTAGTCTATTTTGAATAAAATATTGTTTTTTCAAATTTTCCCTTCGAACAATATATCAAGTGACCATGGGACTCAGAGTATATCAATCTCATATATCCTAATAAAACATTCTCAATTATCAAAGTATATAATAAACTACTTAATCGATACATCACATTTCATTTACCCTAATGGATTTGAACATCATATTCCCCTAATAAAATTAGATAAGAAGATCATATACACCATCTAGGTGTGGTCATAGACATGATAATCTATCTTAATTGTGGGCCTAGATGTCACACTCATCATATAAGAGGAAAAATCATTTCTTAGTTGTGTTCAAACCAATGACATGATTAATAACATACCCAACAACCCCTATATTAGCTATGTCAATATAAATACTTAAGTAAGTAGGGTATCAATTTATGAAGCTTCTCATGAAAGGAATTACCTCCAAAATCATGTTGTCGGGACTCAAATATGATCCAGGCATCCCTAATATACCAAACACATTAGTAAAACATTCCATGTGGTAGAATTCATGTGTCATCTACTGCATGAAAAGTATAATATTCTATATTTTTTCCACCATTATCATATTATGTATCTCTATATAAGAATAATACTCATTCGAAACATAACATTTCATCATAACCTATGGTACTCCATGATGAACATCAGTTAGTGATAACTCAAATTCATACTTCGAGTTATTAATTATCATTACAGTTCAAAAAATGTTTATCTGTATATATATTTATATATCCCACATGAATTAATGATAAATTTGATATTACCTCCAATTATAATACATTTTTATAATCCTAATCTCTTTTATAAATTCATAATAAACCAAATATAGGAAAATATATATCAAATAATATATTATAAAATACCAGATCATCCATATGTATGTTTTTTTTTGAGGGGTTTGGTTAACTCATTATAATAAATAAGATTAATTGAAAAATTCTATATTATCCACTGATAAAACCCCCGAGCTATCTCATTAGTGTGAAACATCTATGAAGAAAAAAACATAATAACGGTTAGATTTAGGAATCATATTACTAATAGATAAACACTTTTAACAAATTAAAACTTCATATTATCATTACATTTAATTTTAAAATGTATACTTTTATTTTCTACTTATAACTCTTTAAGATCATCATATTCATCCTTGTAACTCTTTCTATAAATATTTTTTCTTGAAAATTCTCAAATAATATAACTTTTACATTTTTACTTTAAAATCATATCCTAAACAATTTTTAGGATAAAATGAAATATAATTTATTTTGGTAACTAATGTAACTCTTTACATTTCTATTTAACATCAAACCCTAAACACTTTTCATATTTCAAGAATAATTCATTTTTTAATTTTACTATTGTAAACGTAATGTAAATAGTGATATTAATTTCCTCATGGTTTCTAAATGTAACACTTGAAATTATTTTTTACTATCACATATCATAAAACTCTACTATGAGATCATGTGGAAAATAAAATTAGTCCTCCACTAGTATGATCCTTTAGGAAACAAATTTGTTTTCATATTCATGATAACTAAATATAATTCAACATTTTTCTTTATCATGACATTTCATAAACTATTTAAGATATAAAGTGAAATCACTTTAATATGAGACTTATATAATCCATTATTAAGTAGTAACACTTCCATTCTAAATAAAAAATAAATGTAAGACATTAAATTTTTAATTAGTGTCACATATTGTAAAAACATTATGATATTAAGAGGAAATCAATTTAACTTTATATTATGTAATTTATTTACTTTGATCTTAACTAAGTTCAAACATACTCCAAAAAACCTCTTAGTCACTATATTTTATTTAAAACATATTTCTATGATATATAACCTTAATTTTCTTCAGGAAAAAACATTTATTTACTTTTAGTAGAAACATTTAAAAAGTAAACTATTTTTTCCATATCATTTATAGTAAAATTTGGTGGAATATCTTAAAGACCTTTGGTGTCTATTAATTTTTTGGATAATCCAATTTTTCACAGGGGTTGAGAGGGAACCCTTACAAGGCCCATAGTTCTAGAGGAACAAGGCCTAGTATATTACCTAAATTCCAAATTTCAAAAGTATTAATAAATGATCTAAGGCCCAGGACCCAATTATATTGGAACATCCCCTCCCTATAATTTTCTTTATTGATGGTTCCTAGAACCCCACCTTGCATGGAAGATTGTCTAATGTTTCCTTAGAAATATATTCACAGTTTCAAATGATAGAGATAAAATTTCCATAATTTTTTATATTTATTTTAATGATTTAATCCCTTAAAATTTAAAAATTTGAGTTAATTTATATCATGTTTCTATTTTTGATGTGTTTTGGGATAAATTCGCAAAAAAATTAATTTTTGAATTTTAAAATATTTTAATCAATTTTTTATTTCAATATTAAAATATACAATATCTATTCAATTTAATTGATCCTTTTTTAGGATTCCAATGTTTGTGGGATTAAACATTCACTTTTGGACCTAGAGCTATGTCAATCCTTTAATGGCCATAACAATCAATCGTTTTTTAAACATTTCTAGCCAACAGAGTGAAACCCACCTACGTAAATAGTGAATAACATATACTGAAAAATAAAATAGTGGTGATTCTATATGTATTAGAAAGAGGACATGTAGAATAATTTTTCCATTAAATTAATTTGATTTATTCCATCATTAAGGTGGTCATTTAATTCTCAACATTCAAAGAAGATTTATGGAATCCTCATCCAGAGGAGATGTAACTCATTACTTATATCATAACATCTATTATACGAGTCCAACTACAAAGAAATTTGGAGGGTCAATAGAAAAATTAATTTAAAAAAACATATAAGAAGGACCCTTTACATTATTTGACGATATGTTGGGAAAAATAGAAGATAAATCTTTTAGGATAGATTATAGAAGGTAAGCCGCTATATGCATTTAATTTCTTCTTTTATTTTTATTTTTTTATTTTTTACTTTATTTTTATTTTAAATTTAATTTTAATTTAGTTTCATTTAAATAAAATTTAATTCATACATGTTTTTTATTTTTTTATTTTTTTACTCACCCTTTCTATTCTTCTCCAACTTCTTATCCTTCTTCTTTTTCTTCTATTTTTATTTTTTGAGTAATTTTATGTATTTTTCTTATTATTATTCTCTCATCATAATTTTTCCTCTTATCTGTATTCTCATTTATCTTTCATAACTTATTACCCTAAAAACCGCGGTGCTAACCAGAGGCTTAGCTGGGGGGAGGAAATATTTGTTATCATTTATTCTATGGTAATATTTTTATGTTTTATTCATGTTATCAATGAGAAAGTGTGGTGTGCATGTGTGTGTAGATACTCCACCATGACACTAAAATAAAACTCTTTCAAAAATTTTGATTAAATCATTTCTCTCCTTTATAATGGATAAAATCACTTCATACAATGGATTTGATTGATTTAGTGGATGAAATGGAATATGGTGGAGTCATGTCTTAATATTTTTTAGTCATTATTGTGGTGTTCCATCAACCTTGATTATAGGAGGTGTAATAAATATTTCAAAATGAAACAAAAATTTCAAAACACTAAACAAAAGTATAGTAATTCTTGCATGAGATATCAAAATTGATTTATCAAACTAAATTTAAACACCAATGAGGAGAATGAAAGACCCCACTATCCAGCCACAAAGACCAAGTTATTTCCTTATAATTTCATTATATTTATAATTTCATGTTTCATTCTTATTTTTTATTTTATTTATTTTCCAACAAAAACACAATTTCTTTATAAAAATTAAAAAACAAGGAGAAATATTTTAGGTGAATTAAAATTAGTTTGTGAACAAATTGAGAAATCTCCTCAAGTGAGATGACCCTAGTCAGCCTATGTGCTGCATTTGGTAAAAAAATTATTTTTCCACATAATAGGATAGGCATGCGTTACCTTGCACCGATGGTGATTTTCATACCCACTTTTTCATCTGATCATTTAATATTCAATTACATTAAAATTATTAATGTAAACACTTTTCATTCATCACTTCAATGTAAGGTATAATCTCTTTCAATTATTTATTTTGATTTTTAACTCATGTGTATTAAAAATAATTGTAAAATATACATTCACTATCATAGACCCTTTAAAACTGAATAATTAATTTCTATAAACCCTATTTTAGACATGCACTCCCCAGTAGGTCTCCAAAAATATTTTGTATACAAAATAACTCCATAATATGAAATTATTACTCATCCTTATAGAAAACCCTAGGTTTCAATAACCTTGACTAAATCCATGGAGAAACATTGATGAAATTTTCAATTGAATTTTTATCTTCAGGTTTAAACTTTTACCTATATATAATTTTCATACAATAAGATATTCTATACATCATATGTCTAGATCATCTATTCCCAAAACTTTTGAGAATATGGTTAAACATTTCTTAAATTTAGTCTTAGTATTGTAGCATTTACATAAATGAAAATATGAAAAATTCCCTTACTAGATAATATATTTTAGTCTCACTTATATCATATAATTAAATTAAAAATATCATAAACTATGTCAATAAAAAAGACCCATCACATTTTTTTAAACAAAAAAATATGAATATGAGATAATACTCATCTTATGTTATGTTTATATAGGCTTGAATCATCTATGTTACCAATTTAGTAACCTTTTTTCTCAATTAATTCATTCTCCAATCTTTATTTCATATCTATTTCTTACCTTCTATACATTTAAAAAAATTGAAACATAAATTCGATATAATATATCTATCATAATAGTATAATTGAATACTATAACCAATAATCTTTTAGTAAACCATTAGTTTTACCGAATCATTAATATAATCAATCATATTGAAGATAGTTTGAATACCCAATCATATTGGTTATAAGACACTAAAATTCCTTAGATTATTATTATGAACAATCATATGAAGTACATTCATAGACACTAAGATTCATTTGATAACTTTGTATCTATAGATTTTGAGACCTTAAGTGATTCATTATTCAATCATAAGCATATAGATTCACATATCAAAACATTTCAACAGATAAAAACTAAAAAATATACAATTATGAAACATAGAATTTTCAATAATAACATTTTTTAAATCATCGACCATTATTAAGTACTTTTCATAAGTTACTGGTCATAGGAATAGCTTATATTATTATTTTCCTTATAAGGATTTTGCTCAAAGATAAAGTTAGATGATGATGATAATTATTTAAAATGACAGATTTTATTTTATGAGTATCATGTTCTATAAACCACTTAACAAGGGTTTTTCATAAATGGTCTCCCAATAAAATTATGTCCCCTTTTGCAACATTTATTATATCCATTTGTATCCAAAGATCTATATTTCTCTATAAAAATGACAATTCTTTTTCATCAAATTCATCACATATTTATTTTAGTAGTTTATTATACAAATAATATCATATATGAATCTTCGATTGATAAATTAAAAACTCTTTTCCATATCCATCATATGGATAAAACACACTTTATAACTCTAGAATCCTAACCCTTAGGTTTTCCCATCCAACTGTAGCCCATAGAAAACATCAAAAACAATCCAACATAAGGCAATCCAAGGGAACCTCTATTTTATGTGATTCTAACAAAGAATGTTCCATTTTTACCCCTTACATTATTTCCTTGCACAATAAAATAACCCCCACCCCCCCCCCACACTGGTGTGAAACTGCCAAGTTTGATTATTGAGTTCTTGACAAGTCCCAATTTTGAATGAATCTCACACATATCATTTGAAGGGGATTTAATCTCACTATATAATCTCAAGTTTATTCCCTTGTTTATGCATGCTTTTGAGGATTCACTTTTGGAATCTTATTCCCTCTATAAAATCAATTTGTTTAATCCATATTGATGGGTAACTCTTTACATGAACTATATGTTTGTGTAACCTACTAATACATAAGAGCTATAAATATTCATACATATCCAAATTCATCTTATTCATAAATTTAGCAAACTTTCATGAAAAGGAACAGAGTTATATGAGTTTTAAAATCTCCACATGAGTAAGCATAGTGAGATAAATTTTCAATCTCATTCACCTTTCCATAGAAGTCATATGCCTCTAGGCCGATAGGTAGTCTGGCCCCAAGTCCCTCTGCCAGAGGATACATTACTCAAAAGATAATTTAATTCATTATATCTCAAAAAACAAATATTCATAAACTATATCCAACAATGGAAATTAAGTTCAAAATATTAATTTCAAATCAAGGTCAAGGAAATTGAAAACAAATCATTATCATACCTAGCATGTAATTAAAGGATTTATATTTTAGAAATAGATTAAAATTTAAACTAAATAATACATCATTCATCATATAAATTTTTTAAAAATATTAATAAGATAAGGAATGACCATTAAATAAATAATCAATTAAAATATTTAAATATGAGATAACCACATATGAACAATTCATAAATAAAATAAATCTATAAAAATATTAATATTATTATTATCATTACATGTATTTTATAATTTCAAATATAAACCTTTAATATTAATTATAATATGAATTATTTTATATAATTCATTATAGGGAATATTTTTTATTATATTATATTTTGTTAAATTAAAAAATTATAATCCAATTTCTTTTATGTAAATCTTATACATAATTTAAATATCATATACATAACATTAATTAAACCATGATCATGTTAATTATAAAAAATCTTCTGATGTGGCCTAAATAATATCCCATATATAACCTATTAATTTGAATAATTCATTGTTTGAAAAATAAAAAATTTAATTTTTTCCTTATTATTTAATTTATAACTCTTTTTAAATTACAAATTATGACTTCTAAATAAATAAATTATTTATAGATCATAATATGTTCCATAAAATTTATATAAATATATATTTCAAATATTAATAGAGAATATTTAAGGAATATTAAATAATAAACATTTTATATATTTTTATTAATTAATTATAATTATTTAATAATTAATTAATTAATTAACCTTTATTAATTAATAAGTACCCCAAAAATAAATTTTTATTAATTTATATAAAATTTATAAATGTTAAAAAACACAACAAAAATTAATATATTTATGTTTACTATCTTTACACAAGAAACCATTTCTGCATAAGGGTTATTTCATTTACCATTACACTTTACCACTTTATGTAGTGGTAATATCTTCTACCTTCAAACAAAACCATTCTTAAAAAGGATAAAAAAATTTATATTTATGAAAAACCATTCAATTTAAGGGTAAATCTGTTTACCTTTAGGTAAAATCATTATTTTTAATGGTAAATTGGAATAAACCTTCCTTTGACTGTTCTTAATAAAGGTGAATTTAGGTGACCCTTATGTAATCTAATCTACATAAGTGTAAAGAATGCTCAATATAAGGTTATATCAGAGTGACCCTTATCTAAACCACTCTATGTCAAGGTAAAATATAGATGAATTTAATCTAAACCACTTTATGTTGAGATAAACTAGAGTAACCCTTATTTAAACCATTATATCAAAGGTTAAAATTAAAAAACATTACATAGAGCCACCATATGTAAATTCTAATATAAATTTTATAAAATGCTAAATGATTTCTTGTTTTTCATTTTATTCTTCATTTAAAGAAATATTTCACAAATCTAAAGTATGGGATTGTTCTGATACCATTGAATGGATTCATTAAGGCCAAGTAAAAAAATTTAGAACATAAAGAAGTGATTTTTTCCATATCCAAATATTACCCATGAAATAAATTTGAAAACAATTTTAAACTGAATTGAATAAAAACTATAAATCTGTATAATTCAGTAAGTAAGAAACTACTACATCATAAATTGTCACCGCATTGTTTTGATAGAGATCATTCAGTGAAATAAAAAATTAAATTTAACCTCTAAATTTATTGATGGGACATTCCTAAAATTATTGATGTTCTATTGGTATTATCTAACAACCATGATATGCTAGTGTCTAGGGAATAAAGGTATATGAAAAGATTACAGTATATTTTAGGGAGTTTTGACTGACCATCTAGTAAGAACAATCACCACACCTTCCATCACATGGAAGTGGTCGTTGTAAATCCAGGGAGTATGCTCCTCAATAGTGAATAAATTAACACATCACTTTTCAATGCATGAGTAAATGCATTTTCCATTTATATATTCATCTTATGAATAAATCCCATCTCATAGGTTTCATCACATGAAACTATTTATTAAATGATAGTTGTGGTAGAGGAATTCTTGATTGTCTGGTGTAATTAGAATTGAATAACAAACCCATTATGAATATAAATAAAAATTTCTATGAAATATGATATATATTATATATATCAGATACATATAATGATTTTCGGAATATATTATTCATTTCCATGGCTAGAGATCAGAAAAATCGGTAATAAAGGGTAGTTTCCACCTTTGTGAATTAAAATATTTGGGGTTATTGAGCACATTGGAATATTTAATTATCCAAAAATATAACCCTAATGGTCTTTATAGATGTTACTATTCAATATATATCATCTTTAGAGGTATGATTCTGACTCTTCTATATATTTGTTTGGAATCTTATCACTATTGAGTCATTTGACCCATTGGGTTATCACTGTGTATTGTATCTTGGGATGAGAATGATAATTTATTACTAGGTTAACATGTCACTTTTGTATGTCCTTCATAGTTGCATAGTTGGGTATGTGATAGTGTTTGTGTTTTCGAGCACATCAAATTAGATGATTATTTTTAACTAGAATTTTTTCAGTATAGTAGTAACCATAGGTCATATCTGGACGGATCCTTAGATCCTTAATTTGAAAATTTGGTTCTAATTATGAATGTAAAAAAAGGTAAATGGGGTTTTATAATATTTGGGTTTGATTATTAAATATGACAATGGAAAATGAATGCCATAAAAAAAGTATAAGTAAACAAGATTAATTAAACGTGGTCACCCCGGGGTACTCTCATGATGCTCATCATTCATCGCATCATGAGATAGAGTTATGATCTTTTAATCCCTAGTTTTTAACACCTAGAAACAGAATGTTTCTGATTTTATACTTGGATACCTCCTAGGGTTCAGTCAAAAACACAAAATGATTCACTAGACACCGCCGATGATTGGTTGATTTTTGTTCGACTTCATAACAGAAACTCACCCCGGAAACACATGATGAACTTGATGTACTATCCAGGTTTGTATTTTATTTATCTTTGATACCATGAAATAAATTTTAATGGCCTTGAAAATTCTTATGTGAGTTCAATTTAACAATATGAACCACACAAACACCACAATTTAATGAAGGAAGAAAATGGGATGAATAGTGTGTGAAACATCACATGAAAGGGTACGACCAAGCATAATCATATAAGTCGAGCATGACTTACCAGTACATAACTCAATTAAATAAAAATATAGGATGAAGATAAACAACTTAAAAACATGGAATTAAATATACCATGCAAATATTACAAGATTAAGCTCGAGATTTACAACATGTTCCTCCCTGGGTGATCACAAGGGGTTTAGAAACCCATGGGAGGGGAGGAAGTTTAAGATGTTGAAGTAGAACTTTCCATAGCCTAAAAAACTTCAAAAAAAGACAAGGAGAAACCTTTTGGATTCCAAAATTGCAGCACCTTGCCTCCAGGTCTAACTTCAAAATGGTTTACCCAAGGTGCCAATTTATAGGCAAAGTGGCAGGTGGTTTTGGGCACCCTGATTTCTATAATCCGTTTGGTCACTATTTTAGGCCTATCAGAAAGTCAGAAATTACTTTGTACAAAACGAAAAAGATGTTACCCAATAACGTTTCTACCTCCATGTCAAATTTTACATCCATAGAGTAAATATAATAAGAGATATGGATAAAATACTGAGGAAAGGTTTTGACCCCAGGCAGATTCTTTTTGTTGGATAGATCAGTCCGTATGGGCCTTCTAATGAACTAATTGGGCTTCGGTTTTTTCAGATTAAATGAATATAATTAAATTACTGGATTATCAAAAAAACCTTTCAAATCATTTTAATTCCCTTTTTATTAGAATCATGCATTTCAGTCCACTTATGTGCTGGGATCATGTGCAGATTGGCCCATTTTTTTGGACTTCATCATGGGTCCTTCAAATCACCTCCACCTACAATGTAATTTTCAAAACAAGTTACATTTCCATTTTAAAAATCTTAACCAAAAAATAATTGAAGTAAAAATGAAGTGAAATTTTTTATTATACTTGTAATTTCAATACAAAATCAGGTCAATACATTGGTATAAGGGTGAAATAAAATAGTGAATCATGGTACGATCACACCCCCACACCTAAACATTTTCACTTCTAGGAAAAGTGTAATATTATAATCATGTCACATTCCTAAATAAATTGAGTGAAAACATCCAAGATTTTTTTGAAACTAAATTCATCATGTCTCTTTTATGGAATCAATTTTCCTATCATTTTTCTTTTCTCACATTAAAATTTGTTGAACATCATTGGTTCACCCATGAAAAATGTCACAACCTACCTCACCTAAAAAATTTCCCTCATCACTAAACGAATATATGAAATTGGGTTTATTATATTTTCTCAGATTTCATGAGATCTTACCATATTATTTCCAAGATCCTATGTTCTCTACCAAATAAACATGTCTTCTACTCAAGAGGACTTCCAACAGGTTGTTCTGAGGTTCAAGGGTTGGTAGGATTTAATGTTTAAAAATTTAAGGCAGAAGAGGAGTGTTAAATATCTTATGTACAAAACATGTCAAAATTCAGAATGTGTTCACAAGTAATGTACACACTCAACCCCTCATAAAGTGTGTCACCTCCAACTCACTCTCCCCATTGTCCATCTCTGTGGGTCACAACCAAGCAGTAAATAATAATGAGTAAACATTCTCTTTTCTCTATTTTTTTCTTTTGTTCTATTTTTTTATAGAAATATTTTTTTAAAAATGTATAGATTTTTTTCAGATAAACCTTGAAACTTGTGTAAAACAATGATGTATTATGGCTTGTGAACCCATTTCCCAAGGAAAATATAGGAACCCTTTATATCAACCCCTAACAATGATTCTCTCCCCAGAATCCACATGAAAACACCCTATCACCCACACTTTCTGAAAATAAACAATAATATATGCAAGATATGGGTAGTTAGGGAAATATTATCTTGTAATGTGGCTACCTAATTGGAATTTCAAGGTATCTAAGGGTTAAGAAAGATAAAAAGTAAAGGTTGCTGAAAATAGAGGATAATTGTATAAAGGGGTTTTTAATGAATGATTGCCTCTATCATTAATATAGCATACTTGAATCTTATTTCTTCAAAAAGAATCGAGGAATGGTATAGTTTCTCTACATGACCTGAGACTATCAAAAAAGTGAAAAATAATAATAATATACAATAAAGGTCTTTAAATGTCTCTCGGTTAAGGTATTAAAATATTGGTCAGGGATAATGAGGCACGGGATTCAAAAATCCATTAAACACCTAAGAATGATTTGAAAATACAAATTCTAGAAAAAGACTCCATATCAACATTCATTTGAAAAACATTTTTCCAAAAACAATGGAATTTTCCACAGAATTGACTCAATCATTAAAAATGATTTTGGATATTCTTTTTAAGATCAATTTTTATCTAAAAACAAAAAATATGGAAAAAAATAAAAAAATAAAACACATTTTATTTAATTTTTTTTGTTTAATCCTAACTATGACTTGTCACACTCCCCCACACCTAAAATTTACATTGTCATAAATGAATGTATTTTAAATAAATATACAAGTAAATAAAGGTTGGTAGAAGGGAAAACCTACTAAGTGGTGTCATAAGTGGCATCTATCAGTTGGATTTACTAAAGAGATGCTTTGGAAAATCCTCATAAAAGTGTTTAACCCTCTTCCCATTGACATTAATCCTTTGTCCTCTCTTCTCAGGAAAAACCTATATAGCCCCAAAAGTGTAAACATCAGTAACAGTATAAGGACTAATCCATGGAGAAAAAAGCATACCTAGGTGGAGCTTTAGCCTAGAATTATACATGAGAACCTACTCACCAATATTGAACTTCAGCTGATGAATCATGCTATCATGGATAGCAATTGTCTTCTCTTTATAGATCCAAGATTTCTCATATGCATCACGTAGAATTTCTTCCAACACCTGAATCTACAGCTTCTTATTCTCACCTCAATTTGAAAGATTCATATTAAATTGTTTAACTTCCCAATATACAAGGTGTTCTACCTCCACCGGGAGGTGACAAGCCTTTCCAAACACAATTTTGTACGGTGAAATTCTGATTGGGGTTTTAAAAGTTGAACGGTATGCCCAATGTGCATCATCCAAGTTCAAACTTCATTCTTTCTTATTGGGTTTTACCGTTTTTCGAAGAATATCTTAACTTCCCGATTTTAGATTTCAACTTGTCCATTATTTTAGGGGTGATATGCAGTGGAGACTTTATGCTCAACCCCATACATACAAAGAAAATTTTTCATGTGCGATTTCAAATATGTGAACCCTGATCACTACTAATGAATCTTGGTAAACCAAACCTACTAAAAATTTCGAACCTCACAAAATCAACAACCACTCAAGATTCATCGGTCATAGTGGCCTTTTCTTCCACTCATTTAGATACATAGTCAACATCCAATAAGATGTAAAAAAATACAAATGAATTTGGAAAATTCCCAATGAAGTCAATTCCCCATGCATCAAAAATTTCACAGAATAACATGGGTTGTTGAGGAATTTCATTCCTCTTGGAGATATTCCCTGTGAATTGAAAATGTCCGTATACAAGGGGTTAAGGTCCAAAACATTACAATGGTTCTCATGAGGGAAGAATTCTCCAAAGGGGAGGGGGGTTAACATGATGGTCCAATTGTGGGGAAATCCTACTAATGTGGTCGACTACCACATTTTCCACTCCTCTCTTATCACGAATATCAAGGTCGAACTCTTGGAGGAGGAGAATCCACTGAATGAGGTGGGGCATAGAACTAGGTTTCTTTAGGAGAAAACGACGGGCAGCTTTTGATTCAATAAGGTTTTCTTTATGACTTTTCCATTCCTTCTTGTTTCAAAAATCAAAAAACACCTTATACATAAAAAATAATGTATTTTACAACTATAAAGAAAATTTCTTTCCCTAAGGAATTTACCCCTACCATATTTTTTTTAATCATATCAATATTTTTCTTAAGTATAAAAATAGGATTCATACCTAAAACCTCAGAATCATAAAATACATAGATATGAAGCATTCTGTTTTAGGATCCGAATTCTAGATACGAACTCTAATGAAGTTCCATTATGAACTCTGGATATGAACACTAATGAAGTTCCATTCTGAATTTTGGATACCAACTCTAATGAAGTTCTATTCCGAATTCTGGATATGAACTCTAATGAAGTTCCACTACGAATTCTGAATATGAACTCTCATAAAGTTCCACTCTGAATTCTGGAATACGAACTATCACAAAGATCACTCCAAAAGATGGACTCCGAACTTCTACTAGTTCGACTCCGAACTTCTACTAGTTCGACTCCAATATTCTACTAAGTTAGACTCTGAATTCCTACAAAAAGAGAAACTGAATATCTCTTTATTAATGACTCTGAATTCCATTTTGGATAGACTCTGAACTCTTGTTTTCTTATATTCCAAACTTTAGTTTTTCTTACTCCTACACTTGTTTCATTACAAAACAATGTTGTGCTTTCAGTTATTTACTAACTATTGGTTGAGTGACATGTGTACAGGTCCCTATGAAATTCATGGAGAAATATGATTGTTGGAGGAGGGGCCCAACCGTTGGAGCTTCTCCTATAAATAAGAGCTCATTTGAAATTCGAAATAATAACTTTGAAAACCTTGACATCTATGCCTACATGTTGTTGAAGTGATTTCTAGAAAGAGAGGCTCTTATCAACTCTCAAAGCTTCATGCAGAAATTTTGAACAGCTTGTTCAAACTTTGACATGTGCAGACTTGCTTCATGCGACTCTGATTGTTGCTGATTACAATCGAGGGCTTCAGTGGATAGGAAGACAAGGGTTCCAACACCTTAAAGTTGAGGTATTCCTTGATGATGAAGATAGAGGTATCGACTACCTTATAGTTGAGGGCATGTGGGGATAGAAAGACAGACTCCGATATTTATATTGAGGGATTACCCTGGTGTGGGTAAGACAGACTTGATTGAAAGTATAAATCAAGGGACCTTTATCCAAGGTTTTTGGATACACTTCAATCTAGGTTAAAAGAGTTATTATTTTATTACTTGTAGTTTTACTACTTGTTTTTTCGCTGCATTTTTTATTAGTAAGGAAAGTATGACTTTCTTATACTCCCTTACTTGAACTCTGATATAGTTAGATTCTATACGCTTTAAGGTAGAATCTTAATCGTTGTAACTTTTTTTAAGTTCCATTTTTGGAATCACTATTCTGAAATCTATCAAGTCTTTAGTACTCATAGAGGTCTTGTGAATTATCTTCTTTAACTTTGTTAAACATAACCATTCAAAAATTCCCTTAAGGTATTTTAAAATGGTTTTATTCACCCCCCCCCCCCCCCCCCTCTTGTATCTGAAAATATCATTCTTATTTTGATCCTATGTTTGGTATTATAGAGTATATCATACTCAGAGTCATACCATCCTAATAATTGGTATCAGAGCATTTGGTTCAATCTGAATTAATTTCAGGATTAGATTCAGAAGATAATTCTCGGATTTGATTTTTCGGATTCATATTTCGGGATTCATATTTTTAGGAATCTGTTTTTTGGACTCATAGTTCAGATTCACTTTTTCTTAGAGATACAATTTTTCTCACTTAGAACTATTTCTCTTGTTTTCAAACTTTTACTACTAATAATTTTGTGTGTCAAAGACTTTTATTAAGGATGGAAGGTTTAAATGTTGGTTACAGAGACAATCTAAATCCTAATAGACCACATATCATTGATGGTAATGATTATGAATATTGTAGAGATCGTATGAAGACTTTCATTATCAATGCTAGGGTAGATAAATTTGTTATGCTTACTGGTGGATACAAGATTACTAACAAGGAAGTAAGTACTTTTACTAATCAATAAAAGCATGAATACCAACTCAACTATAAGGTACGCAATACTTTACTTTGTTCAATGACTATGAACATATATATCCAAATTTCTTCTTGTGAAATAGCTAACCGTATGTGGAAGAAACTTGAAGTCACACATTTTGGTACATCCAAAGTCATAGAAACAAGAAGAGCTATGTTGAGAGCGGAATACCATGGCTTTAATTTTTCATATGGAGAACCTATAAGCAATGTACAAAAAAGGTTTATGACTATCGTGAACAGTCTACAATCAATGGGAGAAAATGGTTTGTATGATGAGGCTCTTGTGGATAAGATTATAGATATCATGTCGAATGAGTGTGAATCAAAGAGGAAAGCTATCAATGAGAACAGAAAGGTTACTCAAATTTCTCTTGATTAACTATTTGGAACTCTTCTTCAACATGAAACTAAAATGAAGAGAGATGCTGACAACATAAAGAAGAAGAATGGGAATGGCAGTGTTGCTTTTACTACAACATCAAATCAAATGAAAGATAAGACTCCAGAGGGAGTAACTAGATCCATGTATAAAAAGGTTACTATCCAATCAGAATCTAGTGAAATTGAAGTCTTAGAAAATGTGATAGCTAATCTTTCTCAAAGAATGAAGAAGATAGCTGGTCAAAGAAATTTACAATCCAAGTATAAGAAGAAGGAAAGGAAAGATAAGAAAGATTCAGAGGTCACATACTATGAATGCAATAGAACTGGACCCATAAGACTTGATTGCCCTATGCTTAAAATGAAAGAAAGATAAGAGAGGCATTCTGAAAGGAACGGGAAGAAGTTTTACAAAGCTAAGTCTAAGAAAGTCCTGAAATATAATACTACATGGAGTGCTAGCTGTGGAGACTCTTCAGAAAGAGAATCTTTGGAATATGATTAATCAGCTCAGGAGAATATTGGATTCATTACAACTACTTCTTTTCCACATACTTTTCTTATGGCCAAGGTATGCTCTGCCGAGGCTTTAACAAATTTATCTCTTGATAAGAATTACTATTCTGAAAATAGTACTTCTAATGAAGATAATTCATCTTTAGAAAATGAATAACCTTCATATGAAGAAGTATTTAGATTTTCCAAGTTACATGAAGAAAAATATTGTAAAATTTATAAGAAATTAGGAAAGGCAAATACTAGGGAATAAATTCTAACAAAAGAGATTTCATATCTTACTACAAATCATAGAGATAAAGAAGAGATTTTAGAAAAACTTTCTAAAGACCTTCAGAATGAAAATTCTGATAAGGAAGAACTTTCTAAAGATCTTAAGAATCCTATTTTAAAGATGAAAGTTTTTGCGGAAAAATCAATCTCTAGGGAAATGATTCCTGAGGATAATAATTGAGTCATCAGACTAAAATCTGAAATATTTTCTCTTAATAAGCCTCTTGAAAAATTTACCTATGGGAAGGAAAATTTTGACAAGATGTATTGTCAAATTAAACCTCAAGGAGACACTATTGGAGTAGGTTATACTCACCAAAAACTAGTTTTCAAAAAAACTATTTTATTCCTTCTAGAGCCCCTTTTTACACTAAGTCTCAAAGTGGTGGGCATTGGAAGAAAGAATGTTCCTTGAATAGAGTTCAATATCATGGGTTTCATAAAGCATATTTTTCTAAAAAAATATGGATACCCAAAATTTTGTTGTCTAAAAGATCCAGATCCAAGCAAGTCTGGATTCCAAAAACCTAACTTGTTTCTTATTTTCAAGAAAATAGGGAAAGCACCAACAGCAATACATGGTAAATGGATAGTGGATGTTCCTGAAATAAGACTGGTACTAAAATATATTTCTAAAATATTATCAAGACGAAAGGAGGAAAAGTAACTTTCGGAGATAATTCTCAGGGAGAAATTATTGGTATAGGTAACATTGTTCTTCTTGGAAAAACATTGACTTCAAATGTTTTGTTTTTCAATGGTCTTAAGAACAACTTCATCAGCATAAGTCAATTAGGTGATGAAGGATACCTAGTGAATTTTAGGAATGATAAGTGCTTAGTACATAATTACAAGGAAAAATTTATTCTTTCTTCCCATGGGAAAGAGAATGTTTACACACTAAACGTATAAGACCTTAAGATCCAAGAATTACCTTGCCTTAGTGCAATGGAAGATCACTATTGGTTATGGCATAGAAGGTTAGGACATTGTAACCTTTGGAACTTATGTAAACTTTCTAAGAAAGGTTTAGTTAAGGATCTACCAGAGCATAGATTTGATTCTCCAAAAGTCTATTAACCTTTTCAATATGGCAAGAATCATAAATCATGTTTTAAATCAATCGGTGAATTCTCAACAACTGATGCACTACAGTTGGGGCACATGGACGTTTTTGGTCCTACACAAACTAGAAGCATTGGGGGAAAGTATTATTTATTTTTCTTACATGATGATTACACTATATTTACATGGGTCTATATTCTAGAAAAGAAGTCTGAAGCTTTTTCTTATTTCAAATGTTTTAGAGCCCAAGTTAAAAATGAGAAAAACCTTCCATTGAAAACTATTCATAGTGATCATGGAGGAGAATTTTAAAATTCTAATTTTGAAAAAAAAAATAGTAGAAAAGGTTTTACTCACAACTTTTCAGCACCGAGAACACCTCAACAAAATGGTGTTGTTGAAAGAAGAAATAGAATTCTTCAAGAGATAACTAGAACCATGTTGAGTGAGTATTTTATTGCCAAAAAAATTTTGGTTGAAGTTGTAAGTACTTCTTGTTATACTATAAATCATGTTTTAAATAGACCTTTTCTTAATAAAACTCCTTATGAGTTATGGAATGGTAGAAATCCTAGACTTTCCTAATTTAAGGTATTTGGTTGCAAAGTATTCATCCTGAATACTAAAGATAATTTACACAAATTCGCACCAAAATCTGATGAAGGAATCTTCTTGGGATACTCCACAACTTCTAAGTATAATACGGTTTTTAACAAAAATATGTGTACTATTGAAGAGACAGTACATGTAAAATTTGATGAAACTGATCCTTTTGTTTTCAAACAACACCAACTGACATCTTCAGTTGTTTTTTCAAAAACTGATTATCAACCTTTAATAAGAAATTCCTTCTGATAAGGAAAATTCTCAAGAAGATTCTTCTGAAACATTTACCCCAGAATATTTCCTACCTTATGTTGATGAACAGGTCTTACAAAACCCAAACCAGTCGTTTATAATGAATCATCCCAGTGATAGTATCATTGGTGATGTGAATCAACCTGTAAGGACTAGAAGATCCTTAAGAAATGAAGTAAAGCATCTAGAATTCCTTTCTAAATTGGAACCAAAAAGAATTGATGAAGTTTTAAGTGATAATGATTGGATTAAAGCCATGAAAGATGAACTAAATGAATTTGAAATGAATAAAGTATGGACCTTGGTTGAAAGACCTAAGGAAACTTTTTTTATTGGAGTAAAATGGTTCTTCAGAAAAAAAATGTGATGAAAATGGAATTATCGTTAGAAATAAAGAAAGATTAGTTGCTAAATACTATAATCAACATGAAGGAATAGACTATGAAGAAACCTATGCTCAAGTAGCTATACTTGAATCTATTCGTATTTTACTCACCTTTGCAACATTCTTCAATTTTAAACCTTTTCAAATGGAAGTGAAATGTGTTTTCCTTAATGGTTATGTTCAAGAGGAATTTTTTGTTGAACAACCTCCTGGATTTGAAGTTACAAAGCATCCTAATCATGTTTCTAGACTTACCAAAGCATTGTATGGCCTTAAACAAGCCCCATGAGATTGGTATGATAGACTTATAGGATTTAAGATTTAAAATAACTAGGTTAGGGGAAATGCAGATCCAACCCTTTTTATAAAGAAAGATAAGATAAATGTTTTGATTCTTCAAATTTATGTTTATGACATTATATTTGGTTCAACTCAGCAATCTTCAACTGATTCTTTTGTTGATCTAATGAAATATGAGTTTGAAATGAGTATGATGGGTGAGTTAACATTTTTCCTTGGTTTTCAAATTTCTCAAAAACCATAAGAAATCTACATATCCCAATATAAGTATATTAAAGATCTTCTCAAAAAGTATTGTTGTGACAACACTAAGAGTATAAGTACTCCTATTGGTACCTCATACACGCTTGATCTTAATGAAGCTGGAAAACTAGAAGATCAAACATCTTTTAGAGGTATGATTGGAAGTATACTTTACTTGACAGCTAGTCGACCAGACTTGATTTTTTCAGTATGCTTATGTGCAAGATATCAATCCAATCCTAAGGAATTTCATTTAAAGGCAGTAAAAAGAATTTTTCCCTACTTAAAGGGAACCATGGATCTAGGACTAGTTTATAATTCTAGAAATGATTTTGTTTTAAAGATCTTTTCAGATGCAGACTTTTGTGGATGTATAATGGATAGAAGGAGTACATACAGAACTTTTCATTTATTAGGAGATCCATTAGTTTCTTGGACATGCAATAAGAAACATTCAAACTTTCCACTGCTGAAGTTGAATATGTAGCAGTTGGAAGTAGTTGTGCTCAACTGTTGTGGATGCAACACACACTCACAGATTTTGGTTGGAGTTTTACTAAGACTCAAATTTTGTGTGATAACACAAGTACCATTGCCCTTAGTAAAAACCCTACACATCTCTCTCGTGAAAAACACATTGATATTAGGAATCACTTTCTTAGGGGTCACACACTTAAAGGAGATATCATTCTTCAGTTTATTGAAACAAAAGATCAACTTGTTGAAATTTCACAAAACCTTTACATTATGATAGATTTGAATACATTAAACAGATTTTAGGAATGATATCCATGAGGTAATATTTCTTCATTAACTTCTTGTTGAACCATTCTTTTTATAGTAATAAACTCCTTTTCATAGAGGGAGTACATTTTATTTTGAGTCTTTCAAAAAATTTCGTTGTGATTCCTTCAAAAAAATTTTGTAATATTTTAAAAAAAAAATTGTAATGAGTCCTTTCAAAATTTTCGTAATGAAATTTTCATACTGGAAATTTTCGTACTGGAAATTTTAGTAAATAAATTTTCGTACTGGAAAATTTGGTAAGGAAAATTTTGTACTAGAAATTTTCGTACCATAAATTTTAGTAATGAAGTTTTCATAAGGGAAAATTATCTAAGGAAATATTTGTACTGGAAATTTTCGTAATCATGTTTTTATACTGGAAATATTCATAATGAAGTTTTTGTACTGAGAATTTTCGTAATGAGAATTTTCGTTATGAGAATTTTCAAACTCATTTTTTTCGTAGTGAGTTTTTCATAGTGAGTTTTTCATTGTGGTTTTTTTTTCATAGTAAAATTTTCTTCAAGAGAAATATTACCTATTATGAATAAACTTCCTAGCCAATCTGAAAGGAACGTTTTCCTTACTCAAGTTTTCGTAGTCATTTTTAGTTGCTGGTAGTTTCTTTTTCTTATAAAATTTCTCGAATTCAGTTTTTTCTTAAATCCAAATGTTTTTAAAACCCCAAAATATCGGATTCAAGATTTCCTTGAAGATATGATTTCAACCGTCAGATCAGATCAGAGAAATTCTCAACCGTTAGATTTCTTTTGGATGTTTAAAGGTTAGCTCCATCGCCTATATAAAGGGCACCCTCATTTGTGTCCCACATCATTTTCAATCTCTCGCATGCTGAAACTCTGCCTCAGTTCTTAAAGGTCATTTTTAATATTTCAAGTGTTCCTCCATTCTGAATGTCTATAGAATCCACATCCAAAGATATATCTACCTCGAATCCAATTTCAAAATGGCGTGTGAACAGAGTAATACTGGTCCATCCAAACTTTTACAAGTACAATTCCATCATTTCTAAAAACATCAAGTTGAATGGATGGGAAGATGTATGTGTATCCAAAACAGGTGTTCAATATGTGGCCTATCCAGAGTTACTTGTAGAGTTCTATGAATCAGAAAGCTTCTATGAGGAAGAGGGATGATAAAAATCTTATTTCAAGTCTTATAGCAAGACTTACAAACTTACTTACACCAAGGCAGCAAGCTATGTGGGGCTGTCTTATGATGTAGAAGCTGAATTTTGCTCACATAAACTTCTAGATGTACAAGGCAGTTTTGTTAAGGTGAAGGCCTTGGAGTGTATTGGGCTTCATGATATAAAGATATCCAATATTTCTCATCTATATTCTAATAATCGGATTCTTCAGTTGTGGGTACAAGGTTGCTTGGTTCTGAGAAAGGGTGACAAATATACCCTGAAGAAAAGTGATATATATTTCTTAGACTTCTTGGTGAATCTAAGAAAAATCTATCTGATGAGGAATGTTCTTGTGATAATCCAGAATATCAAGGAAGGAAATTTGAGAGCTCAAATCATCATGTACCCAGCCTTACTATCAAAGCTGATAGTTCAGTGTCTGGATTCTTTCAAAATTGCATGTAAGTCTTAGGTTCGGAATTTCAAGGTTATTCTTGTTATTGATGATACCTTGAAAAGAATGAATGTGGCCTATTCCAAGGAAACAATAGAGTTTTATAATTTTTTATAAGAAGAGGATGAAACCAATCTAGAAAATGTGAAGAATGTTGAGCCAGTGAATAAGGTTAGTAAGAAGGGGAAATTGAAAGCAGTTGTTGCTGAAGACAAGACCCCCAAAACTAAGGTAACCCAATCTGCTCCTCCCAATATGAAGAAACAGAAAGCATATCTAGATGAGGTAGCTTCTAAGTGGAGATAAGATAAGGAAAAAAGGAAAGAATGGGATCCACAGTTTGGATTGGACCCTATTGAGTATAAGGCCTTAAGAGAAAAAGCAGTGGATGAGTTAGCAAAATAGGCCAAAGAAAAGAAGAGGAGGAAGAATATGTATGAAGCTAAAGTTGTACAATCTCTTTTAAGAGACACAGAAATAGCTTCTGAGATGATTCCTGTTCCAGAAACCATTGATTTTCAACCGTTAACAGAAACCCCTGGAAAAAATTACTTCACTCTGGAAAAGTCTAAAGGGAAAGAGGTTGTTGAAGGAGTAGAGAAAGAAACTGGTGAAGAAGTACAGAAAGAAGTTGTTGTGGAAATAGAAGAAGAATATGATGTAGAAGAGGAATAAAAGGTTGAATAAGGAAGTGGTGATCTAGATGACTAGATAAAACAAGTGGAGGATTATCAAGAGAAGGCAAACCTATCAGAAAACCCACCACTCTGAATTTCTGAGGACGAGTCTTAAAATCTAGACACTCTTGGAAAAGGAGATGAAAAATATGATAAGAGAGATCATAACAAAGAGGAAGAAAAATAAAATTAATTATCTAAAGAGGAAAGCTATGAGAAGAATTTTCTTGAAGAAGGTGCAGAGATGGAGAAACTAGATGAAGATAAGATCATTCAAGTATCTGAAAGCGAGGAAGAATCTCATGATGAGGCAGTTCCGAATGTTGATAAGGGGAAGTAAGAGCTTATGGACACCCCAAAAAAGATATCATTATGAATAAAGAAGTTGGTGGTTCTTCAAGAAGAAAGCTGGTGGACATTGAATAAGAACAATCCCCAAGAAATGTGTCTGATTCTGAATCATCAGCACTAGGTCATGACGTTGTTGTTGAGTCTTTGAAAATGTTGGTGGACATAGTTACGATCTTTCCCACCATAGACTCCAGGTTCCAGATGCTTCAACATAGTCTAAATCAGAAATTATAATCCTTATCCATGGTGATGGATAAGTGTGTAAATATTGAGGCTGATCATAGAAATTTCCTTATCAATTATGATGTTCACATAAAATCTTGCAGCAAAATCACTCTATGGTCAAAGAAAGTTGATGATCACTTGGATGAGTTTGATCATTTTCAGAATGATGTAAAAGATTCTTTTGATACGGAGGATTCCTAGATTAAGAATTTTCAGGGTAAGCTAACCAATGATAAAAAAATTTGGAATCAACAAGTGAGAGATTTGAATGGGAAGCTTAACTCGGTTTCTCAAAACTAGAATGGGGAAAGAGATTTCCAGATTGAGTTCAAAGAGAATCTTGAAAAGAAGTATGAACTACTAAAGATGCAAGAAGAGGCCATGAAGGCTCAGGAAGAGGTCCTGAAAGATAAAGATGAAATGATAAAAGCTTTGGAGAAACAAGCATAGGAGGACCAGAAAGACTTGAAGAAGCTGAAAACTCTTTTGAAGAAGTTAATTCCCAAGGAAAAGGAATACAAATAGGCAAATATGATTTTTTGTTGTAATGTGTTTCTTTTTATAAATTCTTTCAACTCTAATGAAATATTTCTTTGTTGTATCTTGTGTTATTATGTAATAATATTTCAGGTACTTTATTTCTTTTCCATTCCCTTAAATTCTTTTTGAGAATCACAAAGGGGGAGAAGGAAAAAAGAACTACACAAAAAGGGAGAAGAAAAATTTCTAGGAACTATTCTTATCAAAGGGGGGTTTTTATTTACGATGTTTTTCATTCCCAGGATAATGAAAACTCTATTCCAGAAATCCATAATACAATCCTCAAAGTTCTAAGCCTAAGGGGGAGTTATTTTTATTCATCATCGTCTATGAACAGAGTGAGATAAGTTTTAATTTCAATGTCTAAAGAAATTTTTTCTAATTCCTTATGTTATTTTTCGAAAGGTTGTTTGTCCTTTCCAAAAAGGGGGAGATTGTTGATCCAATATGGTGTTCCTAATGACTTTTCCATTCCTTCTTTTTTTTAAAATCACAAAAACCTTATACTTAAACAATACTATATTTTACTTCTATAATGAAAATTTCCTTCCCTAAGGAATTTAACCCTACCATATTTTTTATTACTCATATCAATATTTTTCTTAAGTATAAAAATAGGATTCATACCTAAAACCTCGGAATCATGTAATACTTAGATATGAAGCATTCTGTTTTAGGATCCGAATTCTGGATACGAACTCTAATGAAGTTACATTCCGAATTCTGGATACGAACTCTAATGAAGTTCCATTCCAAATTCTCGATACCAACTCTAATGAAGTTCCATTCCAAATTCTGGATACGAACTCTAATGAAGTTCCACTCCGAATTCTGAATATGAACACTCATAAAGTTCCACTCTGAATTCTGGAATATGAACTATCACAAAGTTTACTTCGAATTCTGGACTCCTAACATCTACTAGTTCGACTCCGAACTTCTTCTAGTTCTTCCCCGAACTTCTACTAAGTTCGACTCTGAATTCCTACAAAAACAGAAACCGAATATCTCTTTATTATAGACTCCGAATACCATTTTTCTTAGCCTCCGAACTCTTGTTTTCTTACATTCCTAACTTCAGTTTTGCTTATTCTTACACTTGTTTCATTACAAAACAATGTTGTGCTTTCAATTATTTACTAGTTTTTGGTTGAGTGACATGTGTATAGGTCCCTCCGAAATTCAAGGAGAAATATGACCGTTGGAGGAGGGAGCTGACCGTTGGAGCTTCACCTATAAATAAGAGCTCATTTGAAAGTCTAAAAAATAACTTTGACAACCTTGACATCTGTGCTCACATACTATTGAAGTGATTTCTACAGGGATATGCTCTTATAAACTCTCAAAGCTTCATGCAGAAAGTTTGACCAGCTTGTTCAAACTTTTCCTTGTGCAGACTTTCATCATGCCACTCTGATTATTGCTGATTACACTCAATGGATTCTGAGGATAGGAAGACAGATTTTCTAACACCTTGAAGTTGAGTTCTTCCTTGCTGAGGAAGACAGAGGTACTGACTACCTTATAGTTGAGGGCTTGCGGGGATAGCAAGACAGACTCTGATCTTCGTATCAAGGGCATACCCTGGTGTGGGTAAGACAGAATTGCATGAAAGTATAAATCAAGGGACCTTTATCCAAGGTTGTTGGATACCCTTCTCTTTGGTTTAAAAGAGTTATTGTTTGATTACATGTAGTTTTACTGTAACATCCCAAGTAAGTAATGAATAATATATATATTTATCTATGTCTATTAATGAATTAGATAGTGTTTTAGAGGCTTAAAATGAAAATAAATCCAATCTTAAGCATGGAATACACTAATATTCTTAAAAGATTGTTTTACTGCCTTTTGATGGAAAACCCTTTTTAAATCTATATTTTGACAATTTTATAAGCTATTTTTGTCAAAATAAAATTATTATTTATGATTGGGACATCAAAATTTACTTTGTGTGAATTTTTGGTATTTTTCCGATAAAGTTCATTTTTTTATGAATAAGTGGAAAATGTTGTATTTTAATTCTAAACCTCTTTTAATATAATTTATTTGTATGATTAGATTGTCTTTTTAATTGGTTTTAAAGTGAAACCATAAAATATTTTTGCCATTTGATTCAATGGTGGACTTTGGAATTAATTTCACTTTGAAATTCGACATAAAAAAATATCAATCTTTTGATATATATTGTTTCTTAAAAACACGCTATTTGTTTTGACAGCGGGAGTTAATTATTAAATTAATTAATTATACTTATATTGTTTTAATTAGGTAATATAAACATCGTTTTTGAATTCAGAATATCGAATATAGCTTAGAGTGAATTTTTGGTAATTTTTTGAATAACTCCAATTTTTGATGGATAGTGAAACCACTAAGTGGTAATCAAGCAAACTGATTTTTCAGTTAAATGAAAGTTTACCACTAATGTGTATTGAATTTTGAAAATCCGACATACATGGTTTTCATTATTATGTAAAATGTGGTTCAATGGGATGAAAATAATTTTTTGGTGAATAGTAACTTTTTTTCATTAATCGCGATTAGAGGTAATTAGTGTAATTTAACGTAAAAATGATATTATAAAAATGTGAAAACACCATGACACTTGTACTACCCCTATTGGATGAGTCATGGCCGACCCAGACAACCCATGGGTCGATTTAGGGGACCCTATGGAGCCTCTTGGGTGAGATAATGACTTAAATGTTTTTTTTAAAATAAAGGTGAGAATGACACTAACATAAATTGTTTTGCTAAAACAATTTTTAGAAGGGGTTATACTAATCATAATTTTGTCTATAAATACTCTTTGGAAATATAAAAATATTTCCTACATTAGGATGTTTTTTAATATAATTTTTAGACATTAAATAAATTAATTTAATTATGGCATCATGATGATGCAACGATGACCTCATTAATGAACAATTTAAATAAAATGAAACGATAATATAAAATCTAAGACCTACATTTGTCCAAAAACTATTGGATGGAAATATTTCGAAGCCTAGTCATCTTATCATCGAAATATATCAATGTGGGACCATATAAATTCAAAAACACTTTTTAAAATAAAATAATAGTTTCATGGTTTCCAAAAGTCCCCCTCCTCTCCTCTTATAAAAGGCCCCCACCTCTACCTCATTTCACACACTACTCAAGCCTTTGGCTCAGCCAAACCCTGCCCATTTACTCTCTCCACATCCCACTCCTTATCCTAGAGGATTCCCTTTGGGCAGAATAATTTCAAAAGAAGCCTTTAGGCTCAAATCAAATGGAGTTACACTTTTAAAGGTAATTCTTTCTCTCATGTTCATTTGTTTTATTTTGCTTCTCCAACCCCCTAAACTCTTTTTATTTACCTCTTTTGTAACAACACCAGTATATTCAATATACTAGGATGTTGTTATAAGATTTATTCGAGCTACACTCTCACACAACTACATCAAATGGTTAAAGAACATACGGTTTCCATGGATGGCGAAATTCTGCCTCCCGAAATGATGATTGTTCAATACTCATTTAACACCTTAAAAGGTGGCCATTATGATGTCACTATTTTTATATATGATATATAATATGTTTATTATTTCCTTAAGCTTATGAATTTTTCATTTATGGCATACTATTATTGTTTCTATTATGGTTAAACACGATATCTTCATTTTAGGAAGTGCGGACTACCGCCCCCTGAAAGTGATTTGATTCGTTAATACCATATGTGGGATGTGTAAAGGATAAATTTGATGATATTATATATGTTATTATACTTGAATTATAATATACTCTTATATCATTATGATTCCATTCTAGAAAATACGAAATATAAATGGAAGTAGCGTTCATGCGTACGTACGGCTTACCGTCTCCATGAACGGTGCATTTCATTTCTTACCTCTAAATGTGATGTAATATTATAAATACATGTATATGAAGAATATATATGATATATATGTGATCCAAATCATTAATATCATTCTGGATATAACGAACCTTTGACCAAATTAACAACATGTAAGTGTAAGATGTCTATTTTTGACTTAAGAACCAAATACCGACAAAATGAACATTATTAACTTAAATTATTACATGATGTTCATAACATGGTATAAAAGGAATAATGAACTTGAAAAAAGTTCTTAAGCAAGTAGAGATTAACTCAAGTTTATTAATCAGGAGATTAAAGAACGGTCGGGTCAAGTCGGATACGAGGTATGGGACTTCATCTCAATCTCCTTTCATTGAGGCATATTTTGTTTTATACACAACCTTCATTTATACGGTGTATAAACCCCTTTGACATTTACATTTATCCAAAAGGAATCTTATTTATATGAAGAATTTACTAAACGACAAAAGGGAATGTTTTGGTCGTACGTATGCGGCGACAATGACTTCTCCGCCGTCGTGACCATTATTTGAGTTTCGGCTTCCTCTACAAGCCATACCCTTTTTTTAAATGAAAAATAAATACCATGGTTTAATTTGATATTGAAAATGGTTTTCATAATGTTTTTATTATATCAAAGTGTTGTATTGATATCTTGTGATTGAAATGTGGAAATGTTATGTTTCCTTTATGCATGTTTTATGTGAGATGATTATGTTATGGTTCTTGGGCATTATTATGAAGACGGGTGGTTCTGTGATAAAATAAGGGCAGGTGAGCCCGTTATAGCTCTACAATGCATTGGGTAACGTGAAGGAGTGAAACGTTATGGTTTCTCCGAAGAGATTTAGGGAATATACTGTGATGGGTATTCCAAAACGTAACCAAGAGGGTTACTCCCTACGTAAGAATGTTATGAATGCCTCAAGTTACCTCTATGTCTTATGATTTCTATGATTTACTCATGATTTGATGAGGTATGTTAAAGTTCTTATGTTTTATGGGTAAATTATGATTTAATTCTTATGTTTATATGTACCCATGTTTGCTTTCCATGTTTTTATAACCCATACTGAGGTTTGTTAAAGTGCTTATGTTTTATGGGTAAATTATGATTTCATTCTTATGTATATATGTACCCATGTTTCCTTTCCATGTTTTTTAACCCATATTGAGATTTTTATTCTCATCCCAAGTTTTTTTGAAATGTTTTTCACAGGTCAAGGGAAAGGTACATGATATGATGATAGTGTCAATGAAGTGTCCAGAAATAATCCATGTTTTATTTTAAATGTGTTTCCATTGATGGGAATGAAGAATACTATCTTTATGTAACCACTTTGTTTTTATGTGGAATGTAATGCAAGTTTTATGATCTAATTCTCTAATACTCTAAACCCGAAAAGATCCTCAATGTGTAATCTTGTAATAACTCAAGATTAAGTAAGGTTTAAGGCTGGGGCCATATAGATGGTATCAGAGGTCGGTTTAGATAACTTTAGGAGTTAGAATTATATTAAATGATTGTACAAAAATATTTTTTTATGGTAAAATTGAAATGATATAGAATTTGAAGATTACCATGTTGCCTCATATAAGACATATTTGTTCAGAATGGTTTTCCACAGAGGAAACATGGAAGCAGTGCTAGGAAGGCATACAGAAGGAAATAACCTTCCGAATCAACATCCCAAGATGGTCGGAATGGGAACTGAACAGTTTGTTGTAGTGATGGCACAGTTGAATCAGGCTATAAATGGTGGTGGTATCCATGCATGAGATCAGCCAGATCAACCGTAGAGGAATATGTCAGTGGTGGAACATTTCATGAGGCAACATCCCCCATCATTCAGAGGATCATCTAACCTTGTGTTAGCTGAAGGGTGGATTAAAGCACTGGAGAAGATTTTTGATGTCATGGGGTGTTCAGACAATCAAAAGGATAGTCTTGTTATTTACTGTTTGGAGGGTGAGATAGATCAGTGGTGGTCGATGGTTAAAAATATCAGGGACGCTGATGAGATTGATGCTCTCGACTGGGATGAATTCAAAGGTATGTTTCTTGAGAAGTATTTTCCTAAGGCTGTTCGACTTAGGATGCAAAAAGAAATTCTTGGAATTGAGGCAAGGGGAAGACTCAGTGGCTACCTATGAAGAAAGGTTTACTCTATTGGAAAGGTATGCTCCAAATTTTATCTGAGACCTTGATAGTAAAATCAATCATTTTTACTCAGGATTAAAGCCAAAATATCGAAGGGAATTAGTTTCTTGTGAGTTTAAAAGTTATGAAAAGCTTGTTCGATATGCTGAGAAGGTGTAAATGGAGTTTTCCGATGACCAAGTGTACTATAACAACCAACAGAAGAAGAGACCGAGGTGGCAGGAGAAAGGTAAGAATTATTCAAAAAAGTCTGATGGTAAGAAAACTAAGTTTCTAGTTTGTGATAAATGTGGAAAAAGGCCTGCTAGGAAATGTCTTCTGAATTCTGGAAAGTGCTACCGATGTGGTAAGATGGGACATAAGGCTCGTGATTGCACTGAAAAGGATCAAGGTGAAGGTAAGACCAAATTTGATTTACAGTTAGTGAAATGTTATAACTGAAATGAGATGGGTCACTATGAAAATGGGTGTCCGACAAAGATCTTGAGTGATGGGAAGCAGTTAGAATACAAGCAGAAAGGGATGGTGAAATATTTTGAAACTACTTCGGCAGATGTCGGGCCATCAAATGAAGTTGTATCAGGTACTTTGTTTTTTCAGATTATGCCAGTGTGTTGTTTGATTCGGGGTCTACAAATTCTTTCATCTCTGAAAACTTTTCTAGTAAAATGGGAATACCATCTCAGGAAGTGACTCCTGAACTTATGGTAAAAACACCTGGGGGAAATGTTGAGGCAAAAAGAATTTATAAGAATCTTCCTATCTTTATCTGTGGAAACAAACTACTTGCAAACCTTATTGTTATACCTCTAGTAGAGTTTGATGTTATCTTGGGTATGGATTGGATCTCTATTTACCATGCTAAGATTGACTGTAGAGCTAAAGAAGTTTCTTTTCAGAAAGACTTTCAGTTTGTGTACAAGAATGAACCCTTACTGTTGATAACTTATCAAGAGGTCAAGAAACTTGTAAAAGATGGAAATGAATGTTACCTTGCACACATCATTGAAAATAAAGGAACTGTTCAGATTAATGAAGTGTCAGTGGTAAATGAGTATCCTGATGTTTTTCTTGATGAGTTTCCTGGAATAATACCATATCGGGAAGTTGAGTTTACTGTTGACTTAGTTCCTGATGCTAAGCCAATTTCAAAACCCCCTTATCGAATGTCTCAAATTGAACTTTTAGAGTTGAAGGAGCAATTGCAAGATTTATTAGAGAAAGGTTTCATTCGACCTAGCACATCACCATGGGGTTCTCCTGTTTTATTTGTGAAAAAGAAAGATGGTTCTATGAGACTTTGCATTGATTATAGAGCCTTGAATAATATCACTGTTAAGAACAAATATCTTTTTCCTCATATCGATGATTTGTTTGATCAGCTCCAGGGAGCTCAGTTTTTCTTAAAGATTGACTTGAGATCAGGGTACCCTCAGCTGAAGGTAAAGGAGGAAGATATTCCGAAGACCGCGTTCCATACGAGATATGGCCATTGTGAATTTGTAGTAATGCCTTTTGGGCTAACCAATGCACCTGTTGTATTCATGGACTTAATGAATAGAATTTTCCATGAGTTCTTGGATAAGTTTGTCATGGTTTTCATTGATGATATTTTGGTGTTTTCTAAAAGTAAAGAGGAGCATGAAAGACATTTAAGGGTTATCTTTCAAACCTTAAAAGAAAAGAAATTTGTATGGTAAATTAAGCAAGTGTGAGTTTTGGTTGCAACAAATTTCTTTCCTTGGTCACATTGTTTTTAAAGATGGGATAACTGTTGATCCTGCAAAAAAAAAGTTGTTGAAGACTGGCCAAGACCCACAAATGTAACTGAGATTCATAGCTTCCTTGGTTTGGTAGGCTATTACCGAAGGTTTGTTAGAAATTTTTCACGGTTATCTAGTCTAATGACTAAGCTAACTCGGAAGGGTGTTAAGATTATTTGGACAAAATAATGTGATGATTGTTTTCAGGAATTTAAAAGAAGATTCGTGAATGCTCCAGTTTTGGCACTACCTTCTAGGAATGGTGAGTTTGTTATATACAGTGATGCTTCATTGAAAGGACTTGGTTGCGTCCTAATGCAGAATGATCAGGTAATTTCTTATGCTTCACGACAGTTGAAAACTCATGAGGTAAATTACCCTACACATGATTTGGAATTAGCTGCTGTTGTTTTTGCTTTAAAAATTTGGAGGCATCATTTGTATGGAGTAAAGTTTGAAATTTATACTGATCACAAAAGATTAAAGTATATATTCACTCAGAAATAATTGAACATGAGACAAAGGAGATGGCTAGAATTAATCAAGGATTATGATTGTACAATTCATTACCATCCGGGAAAATCAAATAAAGTGGCTGATGCTTTGAGTCGAAAAAGTAATGCTTCATTAGCAATGTTGTGTTTGGAACGTGATCCTTTGGTTAAGGATTTGATGAAATTTGGAATAGAAGTTGTTGGTGCAGGAAGCCCTTCTGTTTTTTTTTTTTGAGGTATCAGAGAGATCTTCTCTATCAGGCAGAATCAAGCAAGCACAGAAGCAAGACAGTGAGTTGTAGAAAAAGGTAGAGCTGGTTCAGAAAGGCAAGTTGCCTGAATTCAACATTGATAATGATTGCGATTTGAGATTTGGGAAGAGATTGTGTGTGCATTGTGATTCACAGTTGAAGAGAGATTTGTTATGTGAAGCTCATAGTTATCCGTTTTCAGTTCATCCAGGCAGTACTAAGATGTATAGAGATCTGCGGGAGTATTACTCGTGGGATGGAATGAAAAGAGATATTACTAATTTTACTGTGAAGTGTTTGGCATGTCAATAGGTTAAAGCAGAGCGGCAGTTACCAAAAGGGATGCTTCAGCCTTTACCAGTGCCAGAGTGGAAATGGGAGAATATATCCATGGACTTTGTTGTGGGATTACCGAAGACATCTCGAGGTAATAATGCAATCTGGGTTATTGTTGATCGCTTGACCAAGTCTGCTTATTTCCTTGAAATACGAGATACTTTCTCTCTTGATCAACTTTCCTGTTTGTATCTTAAAGAGATAGTCAGGTTACATGGAGTTCCTCTCTCCATTGTATCTGACCGTGATCCCAGGTTCACTTCTAACTTTTGGAAAGGCCTTCAGAAGTTGTTGGGTACTGAATTAAATTTTAGTACAGCTTTTCATCCTCAATCAGATAGGCAGTCAGAACGAACAATTCAGACCTTAGAGGATATGCTACGAGATTGTTCGATGGATTATCAGGGAAGTTGGGACCAACATCTTTCTTTGGTTGAATTTTCATATAATAACAGTTTTCATTCCAGTATACAGATGGCACCATTTCAGGAATTATATGGGAAGTGGTGTCGAACTCCAGCTTTCTGGGATGAAGTGGGTGAAAGGAAGTTGATGGGACCAGAATTGGTAGAAGAGATGGAAGAAAAAGTTCAGCTGATTCAGAAGCACATGAGAACAACTCAGAGCAGGCAGAGGAGTTATGCAGATAACCGGAGGAAGGATCTAACTTTCGAGGTAGGTGATCATGTTTTTCTCAAAGTATCACCATGGAAAAGTGTGATGCAATTTGTTAAGAAAGGAAAGTTGAGTCCAAGGTTTATTGGACCATATGAAATTCTGGAGAGAGTTGGATCAGTTGCTTACCGAGTGGCTTTACCTCCGAGTTTATCTCAGGTACACAATGTTTTTCGCGTTTCGATGTTGAGAAAGTACATGCCAGATCCATCTCATGTTTTGAGTCCAGAGGTAGTTCAGCTGGAAGAGAACCTATCTTATGAGGAAAAACCAGTCCAGATTCTTGACCACAGGGAGAAAGTGTTACATAATAAGGTGATTCACCAGGTAATGGTTTTGTGGTAAAACCACATGATTGAAGAGGCAACATGGGAATCTGAAAATGCAATGAGGGATAAGTACCCCAATTTATTCGATAAGTAAATAAATTGTGGGGACACAATTTTATAAACGGGGGAAGGATGTAACATCCCAAGTAAGTAATGAATAATAGATATTTTTATCTATGTCTATTAATGAATTAGATAGTGTATTAGAGGCTTAAAATGAAAATAAATCCAATCTTAAGCAAGGAATACACTAATATTCTTAAAAGATTGTTTTACTGCCTTTTGATGGAAACCCCTTTTTAAATCTATATTTTGAAAATTTTATAAGCTATTTTTGACAAAATAAAATTATTATTTATGATTGGGACATCAAAATTTACTTTGTGTGAATTTTTGGTATTTTCCCGATAAAGTTCATTTTTTTATGAATAAGTGAAAAATGTTGTATTTTAATTCTAAACCTCTTTTAATCTAATTTATTTGTATGATTAGATTATATTTTGAATTGTTTTTAAAGTTAAACCATAAAATATTTTTTCCATTTTATTCAATGGTGGACTTTGGAATTAATTTCACTTTGAAATTCGACATAAACAAATATCAATCTTTTGAAATATATTGTTTCTTAAAAACACGCTATTTGTTTTCACAGCGGGAGTCAATTATTAAATTAATTAATTCTACTTATATTCTTTGAATTAGGTAATATAAACATCATTTTTGAATTCGGAATATCGAATATATCTTAGAGTGAATTTTTGGAAATTTTCTGAATAACTCCAATTTTTGATGAATAGTGAAACCACTAAGTGGTAATCAAGCAAACTGATTTTTCAGTTAAATGAAATTTTACCACTAATGTGTATTTAATTTTGAAAATCCGACATACATGGTTGTCATTATTATGTAAAATGTGGTTCAATGGGATGAAAATAATTTTTTGGTGAATAGTAACTTTTTCATTAATCGCGATTAGGGGTAATTAGTGTAATTTAAGGTAAAAATGATATTATAAAAATGTGAAAACACCATGACACTTGTACGACCCCTATTGGATGAGTCATGGCCGACCAAGACAACCCATGGGTCGATTTAGGGGACCCTATGGAGCCTCTTGGGTGAGATAATGACTTTAATGTTTTTTTAAAATAAAGGTGAAAATGACACTAACATTAATTGTTTTAATAAAACAATTTTTAGAAGGGGTTATACTAATCATAATTTTGTCTATAAATACTCTATGGAAAGATAAAAATATTTCCTACATCAGGATATTTTTTATATAATTTTTAGACATTAAATAAATTAATTTAATTATGACATCATGATGATGCAACGATGACCTCATTAATGAACAGTTTAAATAAAATGAAACGATAATATAAAATCTAAGACCTATACTTGTCCAAAAACTATTGGATGGAAATATTTCGAATCCTTATCATATTATCTTCTAAATATATCAATGTGGGACCTTATAAATTCGAAACACTTTTGAAAATAAAATAATAGTTTCATGGTTTCCAAAAGTGCCCCTCCTCTCCTCTTATAAAAGGCCTCCACCTGTACCTCAATTCACACACTCCTCAAGCCTTTGGCTCGGCCAAAACCTGACCATTTACTCTCTTCACATCCCTCTCCTCATCCTAGAGGATTCCCTTTGGGAATAATCCTTTCAAAGGAAGCCTTTATGCTCAAATCAAAAGGAGTTACACTTTTAAAGGTAATTCTTTCTCTCATGTTCATTTGTTTTATTTTGCTTCTCCAACCCCCTAAACTCTTTTTATTTACTTCTTTTGTAACAACACCAGTATCTTAAATATACTAGTATGTTGTTATAATATTTATTTGAGATAAACTCTCACAAAACTACATCAAATGGTTAAAGAACTTACGGTTTCCGTGGATGGTGAAATTCTGCCCCCCTAAATGATGATTGTTCAATACTCATTTAACACCTTCAAAGGTGGCCATTATGATGTCACTATTTTTATATATGATATATAATATGTTTATTATTTCCTTAAGCTTATGTATTTTTATTTTATGGAATACCATTATTGTTTCCATTATGGGTAAACACGATATCTTCATTTTAGGAAGTGCGGACTACCGCCCCCTGAAAGTGATTTGATTCGTTAATACCATATGTGGGATGTGTAAAGGATAAAGTTAATGATATTATATATGTTATTATACTTTAATTATAATATACTCTTATATCATTATGATTCCATTCCAGAAAATATGAAATAGAAATGGAAGTAGCGTCCATGCGTACGTACGGCTTATCGTCTCTATGAACGGTGCATTTCATTTCTTACCTCTAAATGTGATGTAATATTATAAATACATGTATATGATGAATATATATGATATATATGTGATCCAAATAATTAATATCATTTTGGATATAATGAACCTTTGACCAAATTAACAACATGTAAGTGTAAGAAGTTTATTTTTGACTTAAGAACCAAATACCGACAAAATGAAAATTATTAACTTAAATGATTACATGATGTTCATAACATGGTATAAAAGGAATAATGAACTTTAAAAAGGTTCTTAAGCAAGTAGAGATTAACTCAAGTTTATTATTCAGGAGATTAAAGAACGGTCGGGTCAAGTCGGATATGAGGTATGGGACTTTGCCTCAATCTCCTTTCATTGAGGCATATTTTGTTTTATACACAACCTTCTTTTATATGGTGTATAAACCCATTTGACTTTTACGTTTATCCAAAAGGAATATTTTTTATACGAAGCGTTTACTAAACGAAAAAAGGGAATGTTTTTGTCGTATGTATGCGGCGACAATGACTTCTCTGCCGCCGTGACCATTATTTGAGTTTTGGCTTCCTCTACAAGCCATACCCTTTTTTTAAATGAAAAATAAATACCATGTTTTACTTTGGTATTGAAAATGGGTTTCATAATGTATTTATTATATCAAAGTATTGTATTGATATCTTGTGATTGAAATGTGGAAATGTTATTTTTCCTTTATGCATGTTTTATGTGACATGATTATGTTATGGTTCTTGGGCATTATTATGAAGAAGGTTGGTTCCATGATAAACTAAGGGCGGGTGAGCCTGTTATAGCTCTCCAATGCATTGGGTAATGTGAAGGAGTGAAACGTTAAGGTTTCTTGGAAGATATTTAGGGAATATACTGTGATAGGTATTCCAAAAGGTAACCAATAGGGATACTCCCTACGTAAGAATGTTATGAATGCCTCAAGTTACCTTTATGTTTTATGATTTCTATGATTTACTCATGATTTGATGAGGTATGTTAAAGTGATTATGTTTTATGGGTAAATTATGATTTCATTCTTATGTTTATATGTACCCATGTTTCCTTTCCATGTTTTTATAACCCATACTGAGGTATGTTAAAGTGATTATGTTTTATGGGTAAATTATGATTTCATTCTTATGTATATATGTGCCCATGTTTCCTTTCCATGTTTTTATAACCCATACTGAGCTTTTTATGCTAATCCCATGTTTTTTTGAAATGTTTTTCACAGGTCAAGCGAAAGGTACATGATATGATTATAGTGTCAAGGAAGTGTCAAGAAATAATCCATGTTTTATTTTAAATGTGTTTCCATTGATGGGAATGAAGAATACTATCTTTATGTAACCACTTTTCTTATATGTGGAATGTAATGCATGTTTTATGATCTAATTCTCTGAAACTCTAAACCTGAAAATATCCTCAATGTCTAATCTTGTAATAACTCAAAATTAAGTAAGGTTTAAGGCTGCGGCCTTATATTTACTACTTATTTTTACGCTGAATTTTTTATTTCTAAGGAAAGTATAACTTTATTATACTTCCTTACTTGTACTCTGATATAGTTAGATTCTATCCGCTTTAAGGTAGAATCTTATTCCTTGTAACTTTTGTTAAGTTCCATTTTCAGAATCACTATTCCGAAATCTAGCAAGTCTTTAGTACACATAGAGGTCTTGTGAATTATCTTGTTTAACTTTGTTAAACATAACCATTCAAAAATTCCCTTAAGGAATTTTAAAAAGGTACAATTCACCCCCCCCCCTCTTGTATCTAAGAATCTCATTTTTATTTTGATCCTACATTTGGTATTGTAGAGTATATCATACTCAGAGTCATACCATCATAACAGCAGCATGATCATAATAGATAATGATTTTTTACCCGATAATACATGAATAAAATTTTTATAAGGAAAACAGAATAGAAAGAAGTTATTTTCCAGTGGTTTTGTAGTTTTCCTTGGCATGGTTGAGGGTGTGTGAGTTGTACGCAATGACATGAGGAGCCTTCTCAACCCTTTGTGATAAAAATTCCCCAACTGCAAAGTTAGAGTCATCACACATAATATCAAAGGGGAGATACCACCATAGTGGTTGGATGATGGGAGGTGATGTGGGACTCTTTTTTAGTGAATTGAAAGTATCCTCTAAATTTTCATCAAACACAAACTCAGAATCTTTTTGTAATTATCAGGATAAGGTATGTGTGATCTTACTAAATTCAATAATGAATTGGTGGTAAAAACCAATATGACCCGAGAAAGATGGCACCTCATGAACAGATTTTGGATATGGAAGGGTTGAAATTAATTCAATTTTTTATTTATCCACCTGAATTCCCAATTTCGAAATAACATTCTAAAGAAATATCCCCCATTTAACCATGAAAGGACATTTCTAATAATTTAATACAAGATCTTTTTCTATTCAAAGATGGAGTATAGATCCTATGTGAGCCAAAAAATCATGAAATTAAGTTCCATAAACTGTGAAATCATCTATAAAAACATCAATGAAATTATCTAGGTACACTAAAAATATAATAAACAGACAACGTTGAAAAGTACTAGGAGCATTAAAAATACCAAAAGTCATCCTTCTGTATGAAAATTTTCCAAGCAGACAGGGAAATGTCATATTTTATTGATCCTCACGGGCTATATGGATTTGAAAATTACCCGAATATCCATCATGTAAACAATAATGGGACTTACCTGCAAATCATTCTAACATTTGGTCAATTAAAGGTAGGGGAAATTGTTTTATCTGCGTGGCCTGATTTAGTCAACGATAGTCAATACAGACTCTCCAAATATTTTTTACACATGTTGGAACAAATTCATTCCTTTCTTTTGAAACAACTGTTATTTTTATTTTTTAGGCAAAATTGGCACTAGGCTAACCCATTTACTGTTAGATATTGGATAAATTATCCCCATATCAAGTAATATGTTGACTTCCAATTTTACCACTTCAAGGTGAGTGAGATTCAATAGGTGTTGAGAATGTCTTACAGGGTTAGCCTCATCATCCAAAAGTATATAGTCCATAAAAATAGATGGGATAATTCTGAGAATATCAGCCAATGTCTATCCAATTTCCTTTTTTACACTCTCTCAAAGGGTTGAGAAGTTTTAACTCTTGTTGTGGATAGATTTTATTGAAAATAATGATGGGAAATTGGTCAATAACCTCAAGATAGGCATATTTTAAATTAGATGGATGTGGTTTTCATTACAATATTGGGAGTATTTGGATTGAGGGAGGGAATTTAGTGTGAGTGAGTCCTATTAATCTGTCTCTCTGCTCAATTTCATGCTATAAAGATATAGAATCTTTTAAAATGTGATTTTTAGAATCATCGACAGTCATGGGTACCTCATAATGAACACACTCATCAATTAGAGAAAAAAATTTAAACTTTTTAAAATACACACAACACTCGAAACATGACTCCAAACTCAAATCATACATGGGTGAAGAAGAGTAAAATGAATCAGAGTATGGGTTGAGGAAAGAATTGTGTGTGTGTGCATTATTTGAGAGAACTTCCATCGAATAGACAGGAAGAGTGGGTACCATTGGGAATGTTAATGATTGTATTTACAGTTTTGAGGAATTGAATCCCAAGTATAAGAGGTGCATGTCCTTGAGTACGGGTGTTGTCCATCTAGAGAATGAAGAAATCAATATGGAAGATGAGATCCTTCACTATAAAAAGGACATCCTCAATCACTCATGTTGGATGTGTTGTACTCTTGTTGGAAAGTTACATGACAATGCCTATTGGTTTAAGATATCCAACCTACAGAGAAGTATACATGGAGTGAGGCATTACATTAATGGAAGAACCAAAATCTATCATAGAATTAGAAAAAAAAGGTTTCCCCTATGGTACACGGTATCATGAATGAGCTCAGATCATTGAATTTGGTTGGAATTGCTAGTTAAATCAAGGTTGAGACATTCCTTCCAAAATTGACTCTCATTCCCTATATGACTCCTTCTATGGATACTAACCTCTTTAAGAAATTTTCCATATCGAGGAATTTTTTTAACTACATCCAATAAAGGAATATAAACTTGTACCTTTTTAAATGTATCCATAATTACTGTATCAATCTCATTGTCAGAATGTTTCTTAGATTTAGAGAGTCTTTGTGGGAAAGTAATAGGAATGGATTTTTCATTTGAATCATCAATGACAATTTTATTAGTCTTTTTTTATTCCTTGGAATATTTTATGGGTGGAGAAACAATGTTTTCAAGTGGGGGACATACCTGTTACATAGAATAAATAAAATCAGAAACTTCTTTATCACTACATAGTGTAATTGCACATACATTACCTTTATCCTTTGGATTGGCAATGGGTTGGGATGGTAGTTTTCCAGAACCTTGAATCTTAAGCTCATCGATTCTGTTCACCAATTTCCCCACTTACGTTCATAGGGCTTGAATAGATGATTGTTTGGTTTGTTGGAATTGTAGGTTCTGGGTTTCCATTTGGTCCACGATATCATCAAGGCTTGGCTCAGCTTTAGGATGAGGAGGATGATTTTTTTTGAGAAGTTAAAGGATAATAAGGTTTCATACCTTGGCCTTGTTAATACCAATTCATCTTGGGGTTGCTTGAGATTCCTCATTATCGGTACTATGGTTTTGTTTTCCACCCGGGGAATGGATTAGTCCAAAAGGGATCTTTCTTGAAGGGAGGTGTTGGTTGGTATTGATACCCTAGGAACACGGCTGCACAAGACTCAGGTAAATCTTGATGTTGTGGGTGTTGGTCATTAAAATGAGTATTGTCAGAGAAAATACCAAAATGTAATGGAAATGAAGAAGAGTGTGAGTTACTATATTCTTGAGATAATTTCCTTTTAAGGGAATGCATCTCAGCATGTTTTTTATCAACCTTTTGTTCTATGGCTGAATACCTTTCGTCATTAACTCCTAGTGTTCGTGCAATTTTTCATGTACCAAATTGTTTTGAATTTTGAGCCATTTAGGCTATTATGTCACGAGTGGCAGAAGAAGTTTTATCAACTAGGTAATCACTAGATACAGCATCAATCATTACACGATCTATGGGTATAAGTCCCTCATAGATGTTTTGGATTAATAGTTGTTCACTAATCTGGTGGTGGGGGTAGCTTGAGCAAAGTCTTTTGAATCTCTCCCAGTATTCATGAAGGGTCTCTCCATGTGATTGCCTAATTCCACATATTTCTTTCCTAATTGATTAAATTCAAGAGGCAAGGAAGAAATTCTCTAAAAAGAGTCTCGTAAGGTAATTCCATCCCCCAATAGTGTTAGGAAAATATTATATCCAATATTTTTCTACACCATCTTGGGAGAAAGGGAAGGCCCTAAACTTAATTAAATCCACAGAAACATTTTTGAGTTTCATGGTGGACAACACTATTAGAAACTACATAAGGTTTTTATGAGGGCCCTCACCGGGAAGACCATGGAATTTAGGAAGAAGGTGGTTGAGGCGTGATCTAAACTCAAAGTTGGCTACTTCCTCAGGATATTGGATGTACGCAGGATGGTTCTCCACATTTGGGGTGGTATGTTATTTTATGGTTTGATTATATACAACCATGTTTTAGTGGATTTGATTGGGTTAAATTTTTGATTGGTTTATAACCACTTGAGGGTTGACAAGGCATTCCTTAGTGTTACTTGATTGACCTTCTCTATATTCCTTGATTTTTGTGTGAAGTGTCTTTTCAATTTCAAGTCAAATTATAGCAGTTTTTATTTTTTTGATCGGGTCATGCAAAAAATTTGTGATGTTTTTTTTATGATTGAATATGGATAAAATCACATAAGAAGGTTGAAAGGATAATATGATCTTATACTACCAAATTATATAAAGATATATGGAGAAAAAGAAGAGAGATAGACAGGGGTAGAGAGAGAAATAACACACAAAAACAACCCAAAATAGAAACAAAAAACCAAAACCAAAACAATAAAATGGGGGTGGGCTAATGAAAGGACAACTAATTAAGAATCAAAATAAAAGAAAACAAAATAAATTAAATTATCTTGGCTCTTTGAAAATGGTGCCAAAATTTGTATGCGTTTTCCAGTACGTCAAATTAGATGTATATTTTTAACTAGAATTTCAGCAGTATAACAGCAACCATAGGTCGTATCTCGACAGAGCCTTAGATCACTAATTAAAAATTTTGATTCTAATTATGAAATTAAAAAAAAAGTAAAATGGGGTTTAATAATACTTGGGTTTAATTATTAAAGATGATAATAGAAAACGAAAGCGATAAAACAAAGTAGAAGTAAACAAGATTAAATAAACGTGATCAACCCGGGGTACTCTCATGATGCCCATCCTTCATCGCTTCATGATATAGAGTTATGATACTTTAATCCCTGGTTTGTAACACCTAGAACCATAATGTTAGTGATTTTATACTAGGATACCCCCAAGGTTTCAGTAGAAAATACACAATGATTCACCGGATACCGCCAATAATTGGGTGATTTGTGTTCGACTTTATAACTGAAACTCACCAAGGCAACACATGAAAAAACATGATGTGTTGTCCAGGTTTGTATGTTATTTCTTTTTGATACAATGAAATAAATTGACATGGACATGACAGTTCTTATGTGAGTTCAATTGACCAATATGAACCACAAAAACACCGCAATTGAAAGATGGAAGAAAAAGGGATTAATGTTGTGTGAAACATCACATGAAAGGGTACCCCCAAGCATGATCATATGAGTCGACCATGACTAACTAGTACGTAACTCAATTAAATAAAATTATTGAATAAAGAAAAACAACTTAAAACCTAGAATTAAAAATACCATTCAAATATTACATCATTAAGCTTCGGATTTACAACATGTTCCTCCCCTGGTGATCATAAGGGTTTTAGAAACCGATGGGAGGGGAGGATGAAGAAGATGCTGAAGTTGCCCTTTCCATATCCTCCCAAACTTCTATGAATGACAGGGATACAAATTTGGGGCTTCAAAATGGTAGCACCTTTCCTCCTGGTCGAACTCCAAAATGGGGTGCCCAAGGTGCCAATTTATAGGCAAAGTGGGAGGTGGATTTGGACATCCTGATTTCTATAATCCACATGGTATCTAGTCTTTTTGGTTCATAAAATCTTAAATCACTTTGGAAAAAATACAAAGTTTTTTCCTGACACCTTTTCTACATCCATATAAATCTTTGCATCCAGATATTGAATATAATAAGAGATTTAGATTAAATACCGATGCAAAGTTTTGACCCCATGAAGATTCGTTTTGTTGGGAAGATCAGTCAATATGGTCATCTTAATAAACTAATTGGGCATCATTTACTTCAGATTAAATGTAGATAATTAAATTATGGATCATCCCACAAAGTTTCATCACATTTGAATTCACGGTTTAGTAGCATCATGCATTTTAGTCCACTGATGTGCTTCATTAATATGCAGATTGGCCCATTTTTCTTGGACTTCATCATGGGTCCTCCAAATCACCTCCACCTACAATATAATTATCCAAACGAGTTACATTTTCCTTTTAAATAGTTTTAAACAAAAAATAATTGTATCAAAAATGTAGTTAATGTTTTTATTATACTTTTAATTTCAATACTAAACCAGTTTAATACATTGGTATAAGGGTGAAATAAAACAGTGAATTGTGGTACGATCACCCCCCACACCTAAACATATGCACTCCTATACAAAGTATAATATCATAATCATGTCAAATTCCTAAATCAGTGGTGTGAAAATATCCAAGATTCTCTTTAAATGATATTAATCATGTATCATTTATAGAATCAATTTTCCTATCATTTTTCTTTTCTCACATTAAAATTTGTTGAACTTCATTTGTTCACCCATGAAAAATGTCGAAACCTACCTCACCTAAAAAAATTTTCTCTTCACTAAAGAAACATATAAAGTTGAGTTATGCTTTTTTCTTAGATTTCATTAGATCATACCATATGATTTCCAAGATTATAAGTTCTCTACCAATAGAAATGTGTATCCTACTCAAGAGGACTTCCAACAGGTTGTTCTGAGGTTTAGTGGTTTGAAGGATTTAATGTTTAAACATCAGTGGCAAAAGAGGATTATTTAATATCTTGTGTACAAAACAAGTAAAAATTCAGCAATTGTTCACAATGAATATACACACTCAACCCCTCAAAAAGTGTGTCACCTCCAACTCACTCTCCCCATTATCCATCTATGTGGGTCACAACCAAGCAGTGAATAATAATGAGTAAACATCCTCTTTTCTCCATTTTTTTCTTTTGTTCTTTTTTTTTTGCACAGATATTTTTTTTCAATGTATAGATTTTTTTGGAGATAAATATGGAAACATGTGTAAAAAAATGATTTATTATGGCTTGTGTACTCATTGCCCATGGAAAATGTAGGTACCCTTTATATCAACCCATAACAATGATTCTCTCCCCAGAATTCACTTGCAAACACCCTCTCACCCACACTTACTGAAAGTAAATAATAATATACACAAGAGATTGGTAGGTATGGATAAATTAAATTCTAATGTGGCTACCTAATAGGAATTTAATGGTATCTAAGGCTAAAGAATGATAAAATGTAAAGGTGACCTAAAATAGAGGATAATTGTACAATGGGATTTTTAACGAATGATGGCCTCTATCATCAATGAAGAATACTTCAATTTTTGAGCTTCAAATAGAATCAAGGAAAGTTCTAGTTTCTCTACATGACCTCAGACTCTCAATAAAGTGATTAGAAGGAATAATATCCAATAAAGGTCTTATAATGTCTCTTGGGTGAGGGGTTAAAATATTGGTCAGTGATAATGAGGCATGTGATTCAAAAATCTATTAAATACCTAGTAATTATTTGAAAATAAAAATTCTAGAAAACGATTCCATATCAAAAATAAATTGAAAAACATTTTTCCAAAAAAATGGAATTTTCCACACAGTCGAATCAAGCATGAAAAATGATTTTGGATATTCTTTTTAAGATAAATTTTTATCTAAAACATAAAAATTAGGAAAAATAAATCAAAAATTAAAACACTTTTTTTTGTTTTTTTTATTTAATTATAATTATGACATACCACCCTACCCCACACCTAAATGTTACATTGTCCTCAATGAAAGTATTTTAAATAAATAGACAACTAAATAAAGGTAGGGAAAAGGGACATCCTGCTAAGTGGTATCATATGTGGCATCTATCAGTTGGATTTCCTCCACGATATTCTTTAAAAAATCCTCATAGAAGTGTTTGAGCCTCTTCCCATTTACAGTAATCCTTTGTACACCCTTCCCATGAAAAATATGTATAGCACCAAAAGGGTAAACATCAGTAATAGTATAAGGATCGAGCCATGGAGAACAAAGATTTCCTGGGTGGATCCTTAGATGAGAATTATACATAAGAACCATCTAACCAATGCTAAACTTCAACAGATGAATCATGCTATCATTGGTATCCTGTGTCTTCTCTTTATAGATCTGAGAGATCTTATATGCATCACGGAGAATTTCTTCCAAATCATGAATTTGTATCTTCCAATGCTCACCTACATTTGAAAGATTCATATTACATTGTTTAACTACCCAATATGCATGGTGTTATATATCCATTAGTAGGTGGAAAGCCTTTAAAAACAAAATTCTGTATGGTGACTTTCCGATTGGGGTTTTAAAAGTTATACGGTACGCCCAAAGTGCATCATCCAAGCGCAAACTCCAATCATTCCTATTGGGTCGTACCATTTTTTCCAAGATTTTATTAACTTCCCGATTAGAGATTTCTGCTTGTCCATTTGTTTGGGTGTGATATGCAGTGGATACATTATGATCAACCCCACACTTACGAAAACAAATTCATGATGTGATTGAAAAATTGTGAACCCTAATCACTAATGATGAATCTCGATAAACAAAACCTACTGAAAATTTGGGACCTCACAAAGTCAACAACCACTTGAGTGTCATCATACCTAGTGGCCATTGCTTCCAACTATTTTGATACATTGTCAATAGCCAATAATATTTACAAAAATAAAAATGAATTTGGAAAAGTCCCCATGATGTCAATGCCCCATGCATCAAAAATTTCACAGAAAAACTTGGTCTATTGGGGAATTTCATTCCTCTTTCAGATATTCCATGTGAATTGACAATGACTACATGGCTTACCAAACTGATGGGCATCCCTATACAATGGTTTCCAATAAAGTCTGGAGTCAAGGTCCTTTCGAACTGTACATTGAGATCCAAAGTGGACCCAACATGCCAAAGTGTGGTAGAAGGTCAAAACAGAGGTGAAATTGTGATCAGGGACACACTGACGAACTACTTGGTCACCACAAATTCTGCACAAATATGGGTCATCCCAAATGTACCACTTAGAATCATGCTTATGTCTCTGGGATTGTGAAGTGCTGAAATCAGTGGGGGCCCTAGATGTTTCTAGAAAATTCACAATGTCTGCATACCAGGGGTAAGGTCCACAACATCACAAAGGACCTCATGAGGGATGAATTCCCAAATGGGGAGTGGTGATTCAACATGATGGTCCAATGGTGGGGAAATCCTACAAATGTGGTTGGAAACCTCATTTTATGCTCCTCTCTTGTCATGAATCTCAAGGTCAAACTCTTTGAGGAGGAGCATCCACAGAATCTGGTGGGGCTTATCTTTAGGTATCTTTTGGGGAAATGGAAGGGCATCATGATCAAAAAAGACATTGATTTTTGACCGGATAATATTTGAAAGAAATTTTCTAAGGAAAACACAATAGAAAGATGTTATTTTTTAGTGATTTTTTAGTTTTCCTAGGCAGGATCAAGGGTATGTGAGTCATACGCAATGACATGAGGATCCTTCTCAACAATTTGTGATAAAACTGCTCGAACTACAAAGTTAGAGGCATCACACATAAGCTCATATGGGAGATCCCACCTTGGTTTTTGGATAATGGGAGGTTATGTGAGACTCTTTTTTAGTGAATTGAAGTAATCCTCACAATTTTTATCAAACACAAACTCGGAATCTTTTTGTAATAATAGGGATAAGGTAAATGTGATCTTACTGAAGTCTTTAATGATTTGGCGGTAAGAATAAACATGAACCAAGAAAGATCTCAAGTCACGAACACATTTTGGCATTGGAAGGGTTAAAATTAATTCAATTTTTGATTTATCCACTTGAATTCCCTCTTTTGAAATAATATTTCAAAGAACTATCCCCCATAAAACCATGAAATGACATTTTTCATAATTTAAAACAAAATCTATTTCTATGCAACGATGGAGGATAGAACCTAGGTGATCCAAACAATCATAAAAGGTAGTTCCATAAACCATGAAACCATCCATAAAAACTTCTAAGCAATTCTATGGGTACTCTAAAAATATATTCAACATACAACATTTAAAATTACCAAGAGTATTACAAAGACTTAAAGGCATCCTTCTGTATGAAAACATGCCAAACGAACATGTAAATATTGTTTTTTCTTAATCCTTAGGGGATATATGGATTTGAAAATAAACTGAATATCCTTCAAGGAAATAATAATGGTACTTACCAACCAATCGTTCTATCATTTGGTAAATAAAGGGTAGAGGAAAGTGGTCCTTCTGCGTGGCTTGATTCAGTTGACAGTATTCAATACAGACTCACCAACTCTTTTTCCCACATTTTTGATCATATTCATTCCTTTCCTTTGTAACAACTTTTATTCCTATTTTTTAGGAAGAATTTTCACTGGGCAAACCCATTTACTCTCAGATATAGGATAAATGATCCTTAGAGAAAGTAATTTATTGAATTATAATTTTACCTCTTCAAGGAGAGTGGGATTAAACCGGCATTGAGATTGTCTTATAGTCTTATCCTTATCATATAAAAGTATTTGTGCATACAAATAGATGGGATAATCCTAGGAATATCATCCAATGTTCATACTATTTCATTTTTACACTCTCTCAAAAGTTTGAGCAGTTTTGATTCCTATTGTGGAGATAATTTATTAGAAATAACGACAGGAAATTGGTTAATACCCTCAATATAGGCACATTTTAAATTAGATAGAAGTGTTTTTAATTCCAACAATAGTGTTTTTTGGATTGAGGGAGGGGATTTAGTGGGATTCAGGTCCATTAAACTATCTATTTACTCATGTTTATTCTCTATAGATAGAGAATCTATTGAAATGAGATTTAAAGAATCATCGATGGTCATGGGTACCTCATAATGAATGCACTCAGCAATTAAAACAAAAAAATTACACTTTTCAGAACCCACACAACACTCAAAAAATGACTCCAATCTCAAATCATTCATAGGTGAAGAAGAGGAAAATTTATTAGATTATGGGTTATGGAGAGAATTGTGTCTGTGTGCATCATTTTAGAGAACTTCCATTGAATAGATAGGAAGATTTGAGTGTTCTACAATGGGGTGTTTCATAGCCTCAAGGATATTAAAAATTACCTTTTCTCCACCTAACTAAATGGATAGTGTACCATTGTGAAGGTTAATGATTGTCTTTTCAGTTTTGAGGAATGGCCTCCCATGTATGATAGGGGAATGTCCTTTAGTTCGGGTGTCTTCCATCTCCGGAATGTAGTAATCAGTGGGGAAGTTGAGATTCTTCACTCAATTAAGGACATCCTCAATCACTCATGTTGGATGCCTTGTACTCCAGTTAGTATGTTTCATGACAATGCCTGATGGTTTAATCTCTCCAACTCAAAGAGAATAATACATAGAGTAAGGTATTACATTAATGGAAGCACCTAAATCTAGAAAATCATCAGAAAAGAAGGTCTACCCTATGGTGCATGGTATCGTGAATGTGCCCGGATCCTTTAATTTTGTTGGCATTGCTGGTTGAATCAAGGCTCAAACATTGCTTCCCAAATTGACTCTCTCATTCCCCTTCAGTCTCCTTCCATGGGTACAAAGATCTTTAAGAAATTTGGCATATCAAGGAATTTTTTTAACTGCATCCAATAAAAGAATATTAACCTGCACCTTTCTAAATGTATCCATTATTTCTATATCAATCTCATTATAAGAGTATTTCATTGATTTATAGAGTCTTTAAGGGAAAGTAATAGGAATGGATTGTTCATTTAAATCATCAATGATAATTTTATTACTCTTTTTATTTTGATTTTCTTCGTTGGAATCTTTTATGTGTGTAGAAAGAGTGTTTTCAAGAGGGGGGGTTCTTTTTGTGTAGAATCGGTAGCAGCATAAACATCATTACCACTACGAAGTGTAATTGAACATACATTACCTTTATCCTTTTAATTAGAAATGGGTTTGGCTGGTAGCTGTTCAGAACCGTGCATCATAATCTCACCAATGGTGTTCGCCAATCTCTCAACTTGAGTTCGCAGGTCTTTAACAGTTGATTGGGTGGTTTGTTTGAATTGTAGGTTATGGGATTCCATTTTCTTCACCATATCATAGAGGATTGGTTCATCTTGGGGAGGATTAGGTTGATTTTTTTGAGAAGTTTAAGGATAATAAGGTTTTTTACCTTGTCCTTATAGATACCAATTCTTCTTGTGGTAGCTTTAGTTTCCACTTTATCGGTATTATGGTAGTGCTTGCCACCCGGGGCTTGGATTTGGCATGAGTGGATCTTTCATGAAGGGAGGTTCTAGTTGGTATGGATTCCCTTGGAACACGACAGCATAAGACTCGGGTGAATCTTGATGTTGTGGGCACTGGTTAGAAAAATGAGTATTTTCAGAGTAAATACCACAATGTAATTGAACTGAAGAAGAGTTTGACTTACCTTGTGCTTGAGCTAATTTCCTTAGAAGTGAATGAATCCCATCAAGTTTATTATCTACCTTTTGTTCTATAGCTGAATAACAAACCTCATTAACTCCAATGGTTGGTGCAATTGCTCGTGTTCCAATTTGTTGTGCATTTTTAGCCATGTTGCTTGTTAAGTCACGAGCAGCGGAAGGAGTTTTATCAACTAGGGAACCACCAAATACAGCATCGATCATTCCTTGATCCATGGGAATAAGTCCCTCATATATGAATTTGATTAATATTTGTTCACTAATCTTGTGGTGGGGGCATCTTGAGAAAAGTATTTTGATTCTCTCCCAGTATTCATGAAGGTTCTCTCTTGGTGATTACCTAATTCCACAAATTTCTTTCCAAATTGATTCAATTCAGGATGTAGAGAATAATATCTCTAAAAAGATTCTTTTAAGGTCATTCCATCCCCAAATAGTGTTAGGAAAATTATGTAGCCAATATTTTTCTACACCATAAAGGGAGAAAGGGAAGGCCCTAAACTTAATTAAGTCCCTAGAAACATTTTGGGGTTTCATGGTGGAATACACTATGTGAAACTACTTAAGGTTTATATGAGGGCCCTGACCAGGAAGACCATGAAATTTAGGAAGAAGGTGGTTGAGGACTAATCTTAACTCAAATTTGGCTACTTCCTCGGTATATTGGATGTACGCAGGTTGGTTCTCCACATTGGGGGTTGAAAGGTCTTCTATGGTTTGATTATTTATAGCCATGTTTTCTTGGATTTGATTGGGTTCAATTATTGATTGGTTTATAACCACTTGATGTTCCACAAGGTGTTCCTTTGTGTTACTTGATTTACCTTCTCTATATGCCTTGATTTTTGTGTGAAGTGTCTTTTCAATTTCATGGTCAAATTCTAGCAGTTTTTCTTCTTCTGATTGGTTCATGAAAATAAGTAGTGAAGTTATTTTTATGATTAACTATGTATAAAATCATGTCAGAACGGATAAAGGATAATATAATGTTATACTACAGAATTATATAAAGAGATATGGATAAGAAGAAGAGAGATAGAGAGAGGGAGAGAGGGAAATTACACAAAAAAACAAACAAAAATAGAAACAGAAAACCAAAAAAACAATCAAATGGGGGTGCGTTAATAAAAGGTGTACTGATTAAGAAGTAAAATAAAAGTAAATAAAGAAAATAAATGATCTTGGCTCCCTGAAAATGGCACCAAAATTTGTTCTCATTGTCGAGCGCGTCAAATTAGATGTTTATTTTTAACTAGAATTTCTGCAGTATAACAGCAAACATAGGTCGTCTCTCGACGGAGCCTTAGATCATTAATTCCAAAATGTGGTTATAATTATGAAATAAAAAATAGGTAAATGGAATTTAATAATAATTGGGTTTGATTATTAAATATGACAATAGAAAATTAAATTGATAAAACAAAGTAGAAGTAAAAAAGATTAATTAAACATGATAAACCTAGGGTACTCTCATGATGCTCATCCTTCATCGCTTCATGAGATAGAGTTATGATATTTTAATCCCTGGTTCATAACACCTAGAACCATAATTTCACTGAGTTTATACTAGGATACCCCCTAGGGTTTAGTCAAAAATACACAATGATTCACCGGATACCGCCAATGATTGGGTGATTTCTGTTCGACTTTATAACCGAAACTCACCAAGGAAACACATGACAATCACCATGTGTTATCCAGGATTGTATGTTATTTATTTTTGATACCATGACATAAATTTAAATGGACTTGATAGTTCTTATATTAGTTCAATTGACCAATATGAACCACACAATCACCACAATTGAATGGTGCAAGAAAAATGGATTAATGGTGTGTGAAACATGACATGAAAGGGTACCACCAAGCATGATCATATGAGTCTAGAATGACTTACCATTACATAACTCAATTAAGTAAAAATAGAAAATTGTGAAAAACAACTGACAAACCTATAATTAAAAATACCATTCTAATATTACAACATTAAGCTTGGGATTTACAATATGTTCCTCCCCAGGTGATCATAAGGGGTTTAGAAACCGATGGGAGGGGAGGAAGAAGAAGATGCTAAAGTAGCCCTTTCCATAGCCTCCCGAACTTCTAGTAATGATAGGGAGACAAATTTGGGACTGAGAAATGGCAGCACATTTCCTCCTGGTTGAACTTCTAAATGGGGTGGCCAAGGTTCCAATTTATATGCAAAGTGGGAGGTAGTTTTGGGAACTTTGATTTCTATAATCCACTTGGTACCCAGTTTTTTCTGGTCCTAAAGTCATAAATCACTTTGGAAAAAACTAAAAAGTTGTTTCCCAACACCTTTTCTAAATCTAGATAATATTTTTTTGCCAGATATTTAATATTATAACATATATAGATAAAATATTGAGGCATAGTTTTGACCCCATGAAGATTCATTTTGTTGGAGAGATCAGTCAGTATGGGCCTCCTGATAAACTAATTGGGCTTTGGTTTTTTCATATTAAATGTATATAGTTAAATTTTGGATCATCCCCCCATGTTTTAACTCATTTTAAGGAATGTTATAGTAGCATCATGCGTTTTAGTAAACTGATGTGCTTCGATAATGTGCAGATTGACCCATTTTTCTTGGACTTAATCATGGATCCTCCAAATCACCTCCACCTACAATATATTTATCCAAAAAACATACATTTACCTCTTTAATAGTGTTAAACAAAAAATAATTGTATCAAAAATGGAGAGAATTTTTTTATTATACTTTTAATTTTAATACAAAACAAGTTTAATACATTGGTATAAGGGTGAAATAAAACAGTGAATCAAGGTACGATCACACCCCCACCCCTAAAAATTTTCACTCTGATGCAAATTATAATATCATAATCGTGTCCCATTCCTAAATCAATGGTTTGAAACATCCATGATTCTTTTGAAATTAAATTTATCATGTCTCATTTATGGAATCAATTTTCCTATCATTTTTCTTTTCTCACTTTCTAATTTTTTGAACTTCATTTGTTCACCCATGTAACATGTCGAAACCTACCTTACCTAAAATTTTCCATCTTCACTAAAGGAACATATAAAGTAGAGTTATTCTATTTTCTTAGAGTTCATGAGATTTTACCATATTATTTCCATGATTATAAGTTCTTTATTGATCGAAACATGTTTTCTACTCAAGAAGAGTTCCAACATGTTTTTATGAGGTTCAAGGGTTGGTCGGATTTAATGTTTAAAAATATGAGGTAGAGGAGGAGTGTTTAATATCTTATGTATGAGACATGTCAAAATTAATCAATTTTTCACAATTAATGTACACACTCAACCCCTCACAATGTGTTTCACCTCCAACTCACTCTCCCCATTGTCCATCTTTGTGGGTCACAACCAAGCAGTGAATAATAATAAGTAAACATCTTATTTTCTCCATTTTTTTCTTTTTTTCTGTTTTTTTTATGTACATAACTTTTTTTCAATATATATATTTTTTGGAGATAAATACAGAAACATGTGTAAAACAATGATTTATTGTGGAATGTGAACCCATTGCCCAAGAAAAATGTAGGTGCCCATTATATCAACCCATAACAGTGATTCTCTCCCCATAATTCACTTGGAAACACCCTCTCACCCAGAATTTATGAAAATAAACAAGAATATACACAAGAGATTGGTAGGTACGGATAAATGATCTTGTAATGTGGCTACCTAACAGGCATTTCATGTTATCTAATGCTAAATAAGGTGAAAATGTAAAGGTGGCCAAAAATAGATGATAATTGTAAAAAGGTCGTTTTAATGAATGATTGCCTCAATCATGAATGTAGCATACTTGAATCTTATGGCTTCAAACATAATCAAGGCAATTTCTAGTTTCTCTACATGACCCAAGACTCTCAATAAAGTGATTAAAATGAAGAATATCCAATAAAGGGCTTAGAATGTCTCTTGGGTGAGGGGTAAAAATATTGGTCAATGCTAATGAGGCATGGGATTCAAAAATCCATTAAACACCTAAGAATGATTTAAAAATAAAAATTCTAGAAAATGATTCTATATCAATATTCAATTGAAAAATATTTTTTGTAAAAAAATATAATTTTCCACACAATCGACTCAAGCATGAAAAATGATTTTGGATATTCTTTTTAAGATAAATTTATATATAAAAAAATATGGAAAAAGAAATAAAAAATTCAAACACATTTATTTTGTTTTGTTTTTGTTCTTTTTTAATTCTAACAATGACATGACACCCTCCCCCATGCCTAAATGTTACATTGTCCTCAATTAAAGTATTTTAAATAAATAGAAATGTAAATAAAGGTAGGGAAAATGGACAGCCTACTAAGTGGTATCATATGTTGCATCTATCAGTTGGATTTCCTTCATGATGTGCTTTGGAAAATCCCCATAGAAGTATTTGAGCCTCTGACCATTTACAATAATAATTTGTACAACATTCTCATGAAAAACCTATATAGCACCAAAAGTGAAAACCTCTGTAATGGTATAAGGACTGATCCATGGAGAACGAAGCTTACCTGGGTAGATATTTAGACAATAATTATACATGAGAACCTCCTCATGAATATTAAACATCCACTGATAAATCATGCTATCATGGATATCCTTTTTCTTCTGTTTATAGATCTGAGAGTTCTTATATTCATCTCATCAAATTTATTCCAACTCTTGAATATGTAGCTTCCAATGCCCACCTAGATTTGAAAGATTCATATTAAATTGTTTAACTACCCAATATACATGGTGTTCTACCTCCATCGGTGGGTGACAAGCCTTTCCAAACACAATTCTCTATGGTGACATTCCTATTCGGATTTTAAAAGTTGTATGGTATGACCAAAGTGCATCATGGAAGTGAAAACTCCAATCATTACTATTGGGTTGTACAATTTTTTTGAAGATTCTCTTAACATCGCAATTAGAGATTTATTCTTGTCCATTATTTTTGGGTTGATATGAAGTGGGGACTTTATGATCAACCCCATACTTATGAAGAATATTTTTCTTGTTGCGATTGAAAAAATTTGAAACCTCATCATTAATGATGAATCTCGGTAAACAAAATCTGATACAAAATTTGGGACCTCACAAAGTAAAAAACTACTTGAGTGTCATTGGTCTTCGTGGCCACTGATTCCAACCATTTAGATACATAGTCAACAGCCAATAATATGTAAAATAATCAAAATGAATTTGGAAAAGGCCCCATAAAGTCAATTCCCCATGAATGAAAATTTTCACAGAATAACATGGGCTATTGGGTTATTTCTAGGGGTGTCCATGTGTTGGGTTGGGTAGGGTTGATGGGGTTTTTGGACCCAACCCGACCGAAAGAGGTCGGGTCGGGTTGGGTCAGGTCAGGCATGTTTTCTATCTTAGACCCGACCCAACCCAACCCGTACTAAATCGGGTTGGGTCGGGTCGGGTTGATGGGTTTATGGGAAAAAAATAGACTGTTTCTGGATATCTTGCAGGACATCTCCGCTTCGACCCGGTGCAACTGCAATCCACTCCACCCAAGAAAAAGATTCCTCCCTATGCCTCCAAGTCCTGAAATCAATATTCTTAAAAATTGAGGTAGTGGAGCATCCATCATCGGTGGAAGGCAGGTGCTAATGAAGGCGACAACGATCGTGGTGGTGGTTCTATGAGAATCCTCCACAATCTTCTTCGCCTCCAAGTAGCAAACGCACTTCTATACCCCCATTGTTCAAAAAAACCATGAAAAACCAGTAGAACGATGCAAAAAATTAATTATTCTAACAGTTCTAAGTTCGATTACATGCTCAAATGAAATTTCCAACACTTCTATGTTCAGTTCCATGCTTGAAAAATTCCATCACTTCTCCCAAAAAATGAAATAATTTTTTTAGATTGACATGAAAAAAAAATTGATCCCCACTATCGAAAAATTCCAGTGCTTATAGGTTTGGCTTAATGCTCGATAGAAATCAATCGCTTCATGATCCTCTCTGGTTGGATTCCTTGGATGAAACCCCAACACTCATCTTGGATCTGGAGAAAAAAACAGCTCCCCTCCCTGGTGGGTCCGGTGCCATAGTCGTAGCTGAGACGGAGGAGGACGGAGGTAGTGAGGCGATGGTCTTAGGGTTAGTGCAGTGGAGTGGTGGCCTTTGGATGTGGTGGAAGAGACGGTGAATAGTAGGGAAGGCTATGCAGAAACAATAGTAGAGGCGGGGGTGATGTGCGGTAGTGACAACATCGACCGAGCAGGATGGATGGTTGGCATGGTTGTAGTAGGTAGGCAATGAGGAAGATGATCAAAAGGGCCTCGGGATGGGAGGTAGGGAGTAAATAGAGTAAAGTATGACGAGAAGGGGTCACGCGAGAGGAATATTGGCTCGGAAAGTCGACGCAATTCAAGTGGCTATCGGGTTGGTTGGGTCGGTTGGGTTATTTTTTCCCAACCCGTGACCCGACCCAACCCGACCAAATTATGACTCAACCCGACCCAACCTGTGGAATAGTTTTTTTAACCCAACCCCACATGGTCGGGTCAGGTCGGGTCGGTCGGGTTGGGTCAGGTATGAACACCCCTAGGAATTTCATTCCTCTTGGAGATATTCCATGTGAATTGACAATGACTACATGACTTACAAAACTGATGTGAATCCCTATACAATGTTGGCCATTAATTTCCGGAGTCAAGGACCTTTCGAGTTGTATGTTGAGATACAGTGTGGACCCCACATTCTAAAGTGTGGTAGAAGGTCAAAACATAGGTGAACCCATGGTCAAGGACACACCAACGAACTACTTGGTCACCACAAATTCTCCACAAATATGGGTCATCCCAAATGTACCCCTGAGAATCATGCTTAAGTCTCTCGCATTGTGCAGTGCTGAAAACAAAGGGGGCCCTAGATGTTAGAAAATTCACAATGTCTACATACCAGGGGTTAAGGTGCACAACATCAAAAAGGTTCTCATGAGGGAAGACTTCTCCAATGGGGAGGGGTGTGTCAACCTGATGGTCCAGTGGTGGGGAAATTCTACTAATATGGTCGAATACCTCATTTCCCACTCCTCTCTTGTCACGAATCTGAAGGTCAAACTCTTGGTGGAGGAGCATCCACCGAATGAGGTGGGGATTAGCTTCAGGTTTCTTTAGGAGAAAACGAAGGGCAGCACGATCAGAAAAGACATTGGTTTTATACCCAATAAGATGTTAAAAAACATTTATAAGGAAAACACAATAGAAACATGTTATTTTTCAGTGGTTGTGTAGTTTTCCTTGGCATGGTCAAGGGTATGTGAGGCATACATAACGACATGAGGATCCTTCTCAACTCTTTGTGATAAAACTGCCCCAACTACCAAGTTAGAGGCATCACACATAAGCTCATAGAGGAGATCCCACCTTGGTTTTTGGATAATGGTAGGGGATTTGAGTAGCCTTTTTAGTGAATTGAAGGTAGCCGCACAATTTTTATCAAACAAAAAATCAGAATCTTTTTGTAATATCTGGGATAATGGAAGTGTGATCTTACTGAAGACTTTAATTAATCGGCGGTAAAAACCAGCATGACCCAATAATGATCACACCTCACAAACACATTTTGTATATGGAAGGTTTCACGACCCATCCTCGGGGCACGTGACGTGACTACCCCAAGCCCGCCTCCCATAGGCCAGGGGTTGGCAACTAGAACCAAGGTGTAAATCCCAAAAAAAGGGGAAGGCATTGCCTTGTAAAGTAAACAAACACCACAGAGTAAGCAATCAGAAGTAAACACTAAGCAAAACTGGGTACAATAGTGACTGTGGAAAAATAAGTGGGCCAGAATACAAACCCAAACTGAATGTAAAGTACAACTGGAAAGAAAGTACATCAATTGTAAAGTAAGCCACAACGTCGAGCCGTCCACTAGAAGTCTCACCCGAAGGGTGGGTATAGATATTCTCCACAGCTCCACAGGTCCAGCCATCCACTCCGTGTATGTCTTGCTTAGTGTTCCACCTCCAGGTATCGTCTCGCTCCACAAGTCGCAATCATGATCATCATTGTCCGTCATCTGCATCCAACACAATGTAGTGCAGGCATAGCCCATGCAGGGGTGAGTATAAGCTACTCAATAGGGACCCCGAGACCCCCAATGGTCTCCTAGAATTCACAAAATATAATCCACAAAGTAAAGATACAATCACGAAGTAACATCCGACACTACTTAGGTATATTCCCATACATATACCTAAGTCATCAATTCCGGTTCGACTCCAACATCTAAGCCCAAGTACAACCCAGTCCACACAGGAAAACACAACCCAATCCACACTGGAAAGTACATCCCAATCCACATAGGAAATCACAACCCAATCCACACAGGAAGCATAACGTAATCCACACAGGATATCAAGTCAATCTTATCGAAGATAAAGATTGAAAGTCAAGACTCAGCTCACATAGGAATACTTTTTCATAAGACGATAGATATGATCAGATGTAGCCACTGATTCATCTAAGCCGTCGGATCCACACAGGATCGATAGGTACTAACCCCCGCAATGACCCACAAAAAATCGATAGGTACTAACTCCCGCAATGATCCACACAGGATCTGACCCACAGAGGATTGGTATGCGCTGGCCCACACAGGACCACTGAGTGCTGACCAACACAGGATCTGACCCACACAGGATCTGACCCACACAAGATCGGTAGCACTGATCCACACAGGATCGCTGAGTGATGTAGTCGTCTCCATCAAATCCACGGTGGATTTCTATACAGTCGTCATCGTCGTCGCAGTCGCAGCCAGCTCTAGGGTTCCCGCACACAGAAATCTCATTCGGGAGGGTCCACTCCATGAGTCGAGGGGCCGATACATCAACTTACATGAAGTCCAGATTTTATGTATCCAAAAGTTCTGTATCCTCAACAGGAACTCAACGTCACAGAAGGCGCGTCAATCGGACGCCCGGTCTGGGAGTTATTGGCATTTTCATCCCAGGGGCCCAGTTGGTTTTTTTGTCAAAACCAACCCGACCATACTCCAACTGCGTCCAAACCTCGAGCGGAGTAATCCAAAAGGTCCTCCTCACTAAGAGGAATCCAACAAAGTCGACGGCACGTCAATCGGACGTCCGGAAATCAAGTTATAAGCGTTTCTGCTCCGAGGTCCTGGTTGGTTTCGTGTTCGAACTAACCCAGCCGAACCCAAGGTTCTCTGAAACCTTGAGTATTATACACCTAAAGAACTATCTCAATCCAGGAATCACATCGCAGCTGACGGTGCATCGTTCGGAGGTCTGTAGCCCATGTTATGGGCAAAAGACCGAAAGATGTCTGTGAATAGGGGGTTCAGGCCCGGTCCGACCAGGCCCGATACCCCCCCCCCCCGGGTCGGCCCGAACTGGGTCATCCCGAACATGGTCGACCCAACCCAGGTCCGGCCCATTAGGGCACAGCCCGGCTCCGCCAACGCGGCCCAGCCCGGCCTGGCCGTCGTGGCCTGGCGGCTCGGCCGTAACAGCCGAGCGGAAGGGGGGGTGCTGCCCCCCTGTGTGTAATCACAGACCCCATGTGGGGGTGCCGGTCCTTCGGCCAGCCGGGGGTTACAAACCCCGGCATTCTCGGTGACCGACAGGCCCAGTCCGGCCAGCCGGTTGCTACTACTGCAGGACCGTCGCGGTCCCAACCTCCTTCTCTGGCGGCCGGAAGCCGGTCGCCGCTCCCTGCTCCACCGTGGCCATAGGCCGCGGCCTTGGTCTGACTGACGCGGCGCGACGGCTCCATGCCCCTCTGCCGCAGCCCCGCTCCGGTCGCGGACTCTTCGACGTTCTCTTGTGCGGCGCGACGGTGTCACTGCTTTGTTCGACTTCAACGGCGTCGCGCGACGGCGTCGCGCTTCCTCGCACATTCTCATGTTTCCGCGCATTGCAATGGCACTGAGCTTCCTTTTCATGAGAAACAACAATTCAAACAATCAAGGGGGGAGGAGGGTTAGTCCTATTCATGTGGTCCGACCTCCTCCCATTATTGCGATAACAGGCAGCTCAATTAGAGCTGATGATCGGTGATAAAAGTATTCACGAACAGAAACAAAATAATCCCCTACCTTGATGGAATCATTGAACGAAGGTTCATCACGGAAGAGTGTTTCGTACACGCTTAACGAATATCGTCCGAGGTTGGGAGGCGTCTCACACCGGCTGCGGAGAGGAGTAGAAAGACATGTCGTCTTTCTTTGGTGTTGGTGTTCTTCGTCGGAGAGTGGTGTTCTTTGCGTTCTTCAACGTGGAAGATGAACTTATTAAGAGGAATATTTCTCCCTCTCTCAAAAACCCAACACCACGAAAAAAACCCCAAATAAAATAAGTGTTATGCTTATTTTATTATAACATTCCATGCATTTAAATTTTTAAAATTCAAATGCTTAACTCCCAGAAATAAATGGCATGATTTAATGTGAAGGAATTCACATCATTTAATACATGGGGGTTTAAAGGGAAAGAGTTAAGGGGGGTTAGAGAATTTGAAGAGGTGGAGTTTGTGTGGGCCCCACCACTATCTTAACCACTCATGGGTAGTTCCACAACTTCCACTCAATTGATAAAACCACTTAAAAAGAAATAAAATTGTAGCTTAATTTTATTTTTACCTTCCACAATTTTTAACATCTCCTCCCAAGAAAATGCAACCCCAGAAAAGGTGGTCTTAAGAAATTATCGGCGTTGTGATTTCATCGGTGCCCTCGGATTTCAATTCCTTGCACCGGATCAAAAGTTAGAAATACCCACTCGTCTGTTCACTGAACGTACCCGATCTAAACTTCGGAAAATTATTTTGGGCTCACCGGGCCTCCAAATCAGGTGCCGTCAGAAACTGCGTTCTTGTAAAATTCAAAAGAAAATTATGAAAAACTTTCCCTTGATTTTTATGGGTCGTTACATTACTACCACCTCAGGGCTTTACGTCCCCGTAAAGATACATCATAAACTAGGGAAACAAATGTGGGTACTGAGCATGCATATGAGCCTCCGGCTCCCATGTTCTCTCCTGGAGGTTCCCGTGCTGCCATCTCATGCTTTCTAGAGGAATCGACCGTCCACATATGACCCGCTCCTGTCGATCCTCGATCTCCACTGGGACCTCCGCAAACGTCACCCCATCATCAATGTTCAGCTCCCCATGGTCGTTGATATGCGTCGGGTCATGCACGTATCTTCTCAGCTGAGATACGTGGAAGACGTCGTGCACCCGGTGCAACTAAGGTGGTAGATCCAGGCGATAAGACACCATTCCTATCCCGTTGGGGACTTGTAATGGTCCGATGAAGCGTGGAGACAACTTGTCGCCTCGGACAAATATCTGTAATCCACATCAATGTGAGACCCTCAAGAAGACGTGGTCGCCATCCTCGAACTCTAGTGGTCTCCGCCTCCTATCAGAATAAGACTTCTGCTGGCTCTGAGCTATTCTCATCTTCTCCTGGATGACCTAGACCTTCTCCATCGTGGCCTGGACCATCTTCGGTCGCACAGGTGCTGACTCCCCAGGGTCTGTCCAGCACAGCATTGATCTGCATGGTCGACCGTACAACGCATCGTATGGTGCCATCACGATGGTTGAGTGGTAGCTATTGTTGTACGTGAACTCTACCAAGGGTAGCTGGTCCTCCCAGCTACGACCAAAGTCGAGGACACATGCACGGAGCATGTCCTCGAGAGTCTGAATGGTCCTCTCCGTCTGACCATCTGTCTGAGGGTGAAAGGCGGTGATCAGATGTAGCTGCATCCCGAACACCTCATGTAACCCCTTCCAAAGTGGAGAAGTAAAGTGAGCATCTCGATCGGAGATGATAGGTGATGGTACACCATGAAGTCGTAAAATCTCCTGAACATAGAGGAGTTCCAAGCTCTCCACTTAGCCCTGCTCTCTGATGGGTAAGAAGTGGGCTGACTTGGTGAGTCTGTCGACAATCACCCAAATGGAGTCGTGACCTCTGGAAGTACGTGGAAGTCCAGTCATGATGTCCATAGATATCTCATCCCACTTCCACTCTGGGACCTCCATGGGTTGTACCAAGCCTGCTAGTACATGGTGTTCTACCATCACGTACTGGAAGATGAGACATCAAGAAACAAACTCTGCTACAGCCTTCTTCATACCCGGCCACCAGTGCTGTCGTCTGAGATCCTGGTACATCTTCGCCACTCTTGGATGTACTGCTAGAGGGGAAGTGTGGAACTCCCCCAGCACCTCCTCTTGTAAAGCGGCTGGTACTATGGTACGTCCTCTGAAAAGGATTACATGCTCTCCTCCCACAGAGAATCCATCAGGTGCTTGTCCTGAGGATATAGGTGCACGCCGCATCTCACAGTCAACGTCCCCACGTTGTGCCTCTCTGACCCACTACAAAAGTGGAGGAGTGATTGTGAGTGAATTTAGAAAGGCTACTCCATCACTATCCATGAAGGATATTTGCAAAGCGGCTAGCTGCTTTGTCGCCTCCCCAAGTTGCTGAAAGATAGGTGTGATGGTCAACCTCTATCTCTGCTCCTAGAAGCCCTGTTGACATCTGTCTAACCACACGAAGGGTTTCCCTTTCTTCCTTAACGTTATGAAAATCTACAAAGATTTCTCCTTTGCCGAAAAGAGAAATCTGGTCTCATCCCCTAGATGAACCACGTTCCTTGCCTAATACTGTCAATCTTGTCATGATCAGTTAAATCATGCCATGGATGACGTCGTAAGGCCTCGAAGCTGCTACCAAGAGATCCAACTATTACTCTCACCTCTAAGGTTGAGTCACATTGTCAGCTGCCTGAAGTTGTGCTCTCCCCTGTAGTCAGGGTGGACCTCCTGGTGGTGGTGGTGGTAGAGCCTCAAAACGTCGTCCACCACCTGCCGCTCGACCAGCTCCTCAGCCTCATCCACCTGCTCCCTTCGGGGCACCACGGTTGAACCTCCGCCTCTGCCTGGGTGGTTCCTCAACCGTCTGTTGCCCCTCTGCATGGCGGGTCGGGCAGTCACGAGCCAAGTGGCCCTGCCCGCTGCATGCATAGCACTGTCTTCCACTCATAAGACTGGTTCTGCTATGTGTTACCTACATCTCCGAGCCAGTATCCTATGGTCTTCCACCTAATGGCCTGGTCCTCTTGGACCTATACGACATCTCTCTACTTCCGGCTGTAGAAGACTCTGCTATGTGCCACCCTGCAGTAGGTCTCGCTGCTGGTGTAGGCTCAGCAAGAAAGCTCTCATTGATAAGGGCTCGCTCCAGTACTCATGCCTGTGTCAGAATGGTGAGTGAGATCATCAATGCCCTGATCTCATGCCTCAATCCCTGGTCTAAGGTCCGGGCTCGGAAGAATGGGTCACATACCATGTCCGTTGAATAGCGCGAGAGATCGGTAAATCTCGCCGAGTACTGGGAGACTGTCAAGCTGCCCTGCCGCAGCTGTTGTAGCTCCTAAATGCGAACTGAACGGAGGGTGACTGGGACGAACTCCAAGTGGAAGAGGCTCTCAAAGTCCGTCCAGAGAAGTGATGCCTCGTTGTGCACCTGGAGCATCCAGCTCCACCATCTGTCTGTTGCCGCTTGCAGGAGGCTCGCTGCGAGGATCACCATGAGGTCATCTGGTGTCCCCACTAACCTGAAAACTCACACAAAAGCCTCCAGCCAATCCTCAGCTACCTGAGGGTCTGTCTCCCCGCGGAACCTGGGTGGTCTCTGACACTGAAACTCGCATAGTGTACTAAGGTGACGTGCACTCTCAGCGGCTAGGGCTGGAAGCACCGGTGGCTCAGCGGGTTGTGGTACCACCAGTGCCTCTACAGTAATAGGTCCCTAGACCGAGGCCTCGTCGTTCGGTGGGCTATCGTCATGTACAAAACTTGGAAGCCTAGCTGGCTGCCATCGTGGGGCCATCCTGAAAAGAGACAGGTGTTCCACAGTCAATACAGTATACCCTGTGAGCTGACACAATGGAATCACAAAGAAAACATGAAACACACATGCAATCAGTGTCTTCGTGCACTAAGTTGGAAATCAGAAGTCAGGGTCCTAGTGTATGGATACGTCGCTCACCGCACCAACACTGGACTCCCTGGACTGATAACCACACTCAATACTCTTAACACTATTTCTTCACATAGAAAAAGATCAGAGTCCTCAGTTTTGCGGTAGAACTGAACTCCTCTGATACCAATTTGTCACGACCCATCCTCATGGATCTTGTCGTGACTACCCCAAGCCCGCCTCCCATAGGCCAGGGGCTGGCGACTAGAACCAAGGCATAAATCCCCACAAAAGGGGAAGGCATTTCCTTGTAAAGTAAAAAAACACCATAGAGTAAGCAAGCATAAGTAAACACTAAGCAAAACTGGGTACAATAGTGAGTGCGGAAAAGTAAGTGGGCCTGAATACAAACCCAAACTGAAAGTAAAGTACAACTGGAAAGAAAGTACAACAACTGTAAAGTAAGACGCAACATCGAGCTGTCCACTAGAAGTCCCACATGAAGGGTGGGTACAGATAGTCTCCACAGCTCCACGGGTCTAGCCGTCCGCTCCGTGTACGTCCCGCCTAGTGGTCCACCTCCATGTACCGTCTCGCTCCACAAGCCTCAATCACGATCAGCGTTGTCCTTCGTCTGTATCCAACACAACGTAGTGCAGGCATATCCCATGTAGGGGTGAGTATAAGCTACTCAGTAGGGACCCCGAGACACCCGAAGTTCTCCCAGAATCCACAAATGATAATCCACAAACGAAAGATACAATCACGAAGTAACATCCGACACTACTTAGGTATATGCCCATACATATACCTAAGTCATAAATTCCGGTTCGGCTCCAACATCTGAGCCAAAGTACAACCCAGTACACACAGGAAAACACAACCCAATCCACACAGGAAAGCACAACACAATCCACATAGGAAAGCACAACCCAATCCACACAGGAAGCATAACGTAATCCACACAGGATATCAAGTCATTATTATCGAAGATAAAGATTTAAAGTCAAGATTCAGCTCACATGATCAGATGTAGCCACTGATTCATCTAAGTCGTCGGACCCACACAGGATCGATAGGTACTTACCCCCGCAATGACCCACAAAGGATCGATAGGTACTAACCCCCGCAATTACCCACACAGGATCTCATCCACACAGGATTGGTATGCATTGGCCCACACAGGACTGCTGAGTGTTGACCCACACAGGATCTGACCCACATAGGATCGGTAGCACTGATCCACACAGAATCGCTGAGTGTTGTAGTCGTCGTCGTCGAATCCACAGAGGATTTCTGAACATTCGTCATCGTCGTCGTAGTTGCAGCCAGCTCTAGGGTTCCCGCACATAGCAAGATCGTTCAGGAGGGTCCGATCCACAAGTCGAGGGGCTGATACATCAACTGACATGAACTCCGGATTTGATGTATCCAAAAGTTACATATCGTCAAGAGGAACTCAACGTCACTGACGGCGCATTAATCGGACGCCCGGTTTGGGAGTTATTGGATTTTTCTTCCCAGGGGCCCGGTTGGTTTTTAAGTCAAAACCAACCTGACCGTACTCCAACTACGTCCTATCCTCGAGAGGAGTAAGCCAAAATGTCTGTCTCACTAAGAGGAATCCAACAAAGTCGATGGCACGTCAATCGAACATCTTCAACTCAAGTTATAAGTGTTTCCGCTCTGAGGGCACGGTTGGTTTCATGTTCGAACCAACCCGGCCGAACCCAAGGTTCTCCGAAACCTTGAGTATTATACACTGAAACGACCATCTTGATCCAAGAATTGCATCTCAGCTGACAGTGCATCGTTCAGAGGTTCTTAGCCCAAGTTATGGGCAAAAGACCGAAAGAATTCCGTGAATAGGGGGTTCGGGCCCGGTCCGATACCCCCCCCCCCCCCGAGTCGGCCCGAACCGGGTCATCCCGACCCGGGTCCGGGTCCGGCCCATTTGGGAGTGGCCCAGCCTGGGCGGCCCGGCCCGGCTCGCCCGGCCGGGCCAGCGTGGTTAGGCGGCTCAGCCGTAACGGCCGAGCGGAAGGGGCGGGGAGTTGCCCCCCTGTGTGTAATCGCGGCCCCCATGTGGGGGGGGGAGCTCCTTCGGCCAGCCGGGGGTTACGACCCCCGGCCTTCTCGGTGACCGGCCGGCCGGTTGCTACTGTCGTGGTCCCGCCCTCCTGCTCCGGTGGTCGGAAGCCGGCCGCCACTCCCTGCTCCGCCGCGGCCTTGGTCTGACCGGCACGGCGCGACGGCGCCGCGCCCCTCTGCCGCGGCCCCACTCCGGCCGCGGCCTCTTCGACGTTCTCCGGTGCGGCATGATGGCGTCGTGGATTTGTTCGACTTCAATGGCACCGCACGACGGCACCACGCTTCCTCGCCCATTCTCATGTGTTCGTGCAATGCAACGGCACCGCACTGCCTTTGCACAAGCTGCAACAATTCAAACAATCAAGGGGGGAGGAGGGTTGGCCATGTTCATTCAGTCTGACCTCCTCCCATTATTGCGATAATAGGAGGCTCAATTAGAGACGATGATCAACGATAAAAGTATTCACGAACAGAAACAAAACAATCCCCTCCCATGATGGAATCGTTGAACGAAAGTTCGTCGTGGAAGAGGGTTCCATACACTCTTGACGGAGATCGTCCGAGGTGGGGCAGTATCTCACACCGACTGCGGAGAGGAGTAGAAACACACGTCGTCTTTCTTTGGTGTTGGCATTCTTCGTCGGAGAGTGGAATTCTTCGCGTTATTCAATGTGGAAGATGAACTCATTCAGAGGAAGATTTCTCCCTCTCTCAAAAACCCAACACCATGAAACAAACCCCAAATAAAATAAGTGTTATGCTTATTTTATTATAACATGCCATGCATTTAAATTTTTAAAATTCAAATGCTTAACTCCCAAAAATAAATGGCAGGATTTAATGTGAAGTCACATCATTTAATACAAGGGGGTTTAAAGGGAAAGAGTTAAGGGGGTTAGAGAATTTGAAGAGGTGGAGTTTGTGTGGTCCCCACCACCCTCTTAACCACTCATGGGTAGTTCCCCAACTTCCACTCAAAGGATTAAACCAATAAAAAAGAAATAAAAGTATAGCTCAATTTTATTATTACCATCCACAATTTTTAACATCTCCTCTCATGCAAACGCAACCCCAGAAAAGGTGTTCTTAAGCAATTATCGACGTTGTGGTTTCATCAGTGCCCTCGAATTTCAATTCCAAGCACCAGATAAAAAGTTAGAAAAACCCGCTCGTCCGTTCACTGAACATACCCGAGCTAAACTTTGGAAAATTATTCTAGGATCCTCGGGCCTCAGAATCAGGTGTTGTCCAAAATTTTGTTCTTGTAAAATCCCAACAAATATTAAGAAAAAGTTTCCCTTGAATTTTACGGGTCTTTACAAGAAAGTTTGAAATTAATTCAACTTTTGATTTATCCACTAGAATTACCTCTTTTGAAATAACATTCCAAAGAACTATCCCCCATTCAACCAAGAAATGAAATTTTTCATAATTTAATACAAGATCTTTTTCTATTCAATGACGGAGGATAGAACCTAGGTGAGCCAAAAAATCTTCTAAAGTAGTTCCATAAACTATGGAATAATCCATTAAAACATCCATGAAATTCTATACGTACTCTGAAAATATACTCAACATACAATGCTAAAAAGTACCAGGAGAATTACAAAGACCAAAAGGCATTCTTTTGTATGAAAATATGCCAAATGGACATATGAATGTTGTTTTTTATTGATCCTCAGGGGCTATCTGGATTTGAAAATAACCCGAATAGCCCTCAAGGAAACAATAATGGGACTTACTAGCCAATCATTCTAACATTTGTTCAATGAATGGTAGAGGGAACTGGTCCTTCCGTGTGGCTTGATATTGTTGACAATAGTCAATATAGACTCACCAACTCTTTTTCCCACATGTGGGAACCCATTAATTCCTTTAATTTGAATGAACTTTTATTCCTATTTTTCAAGAAAAAAATTCACTGGGATAACCCGTTTACTCTCAGATATTGGATAAATGATCCCTGGAGAAAGTAATTTGTTGACGTCCAATTTTACCACTTTAAGGAGAGTGGGATTCAACCGGCAATGATGTTGTTTAAAAGCTTAGACTCATCATCCAAAAGTATTTGGTGCATAAAAATAGATGACATAATCCCGGGAATATCCTCAAATGTCCATACTATTGCCTTTTTACACTCTCTCAAAAGGTTGAGCAGTTTTTCTTCCTATTGTGGAGGTAGGTTATTATAAATAATGACAGGAAATTCTCAAGATAGGCATATTTTAAATTAGATGTAAGTGTTTTTAATTCTGACACTGGTGGTTTTTGGATTGATGGAGGGGATTTAGTGGGAGTGAGGTCCATTAAACTATCTATCTACGCATGTTTATTCACTAATGATAGAGAATATATTGAAATTAGATTTGTAGAATCATCGACGATCATGGGTACCTCATAATGAACGCAATCATCAATTAAAACATAAAAATTACACTTTTCAGAACCTACACTACCCTAGAAACATGACTCCAAACTCAAATCATTCATGGTTGAAGAAGCAGAAAATGAATTAGGGCATGGTTTGATGAAATAATTGTGTGTGTGCGCAACATTTGAGAGCACTTCCATCGAATATACAAAAACAGTGGAGTGTCATTCAAGGGGTTGTTTCATAGACTCAAGGATATAAAAACTTAACTTTTCTCTACTGAACTACATGGAAAGTATACCATTGTGAATGTTAATGATCATATTTGAAGTTTTGAGGAATGTCCTCTCAAGTATTATAGGGTAATTTCCTAGAGTTTGGGTGTCTTCCATCTCCCGAATGTAGAAATCAGCAGGGAAGATGAGATTATTCAATCTGGAAAGGACATCCTCAATCACTCCTATTGGAAGTGTTGTACTCCAGTTGGTATGTTTTACAACAACTCATGTTGGTTGAAGCTCTCCAAACTACAAAGAAGTATACACGGAGTAAGGTATTACATTAATGAAAGCACCAAAATCTTGAAAAGCATCGGAAAATAAGGACTCCCCTATGGTACATGGTATCATGAATTTGTTGGGATTCTCGGATTTGGTTGGCATTTCTGGTTGAATTAAGGCTGAGATGTTGCTTCCCAAATTGACTCTCTCATTCCCCTTCAGTCTCCTTCTATGGGTAAAAAGATCTTTATGAAATTTGTCATATCGAGGAATTTGTTTAACTGCATCCAATAAATAAATATTAACTTGTACTTTTTTTAATGCATCCATTATTTCTGCATCACTCTCATTATTAGAATTTTTATTTGATTTAAAGAGTCTTTAGGGGAATTCAATAGGAATGTATTGTTCATTTGAATCATAAATGATAATTGGATTACTCTCTTTCTTTTTATTTTCCTTTATTTGAATCTTTTATGGGTGGAGAAAGAGTGTTTTAAAGAGGGGGACATGCCTGTTGTGTAGAATCAATAGAAGGAGAAACATATTTACCACTATGAAATGTAATTTCACTTACATTACCTTTATCCTTTGAATTGTCAATGGGTTTGGATGGTAGTTTTCCAGAACCATGCATCATAAGCTCACCAATAGTGTTCTCCAATTTCACCACTTGTGTTCGCTAGTCTTGAGTAACTGATTGTGTTGTTTGTGGGAATTGTAGGTTCTGGGATTCCATTTTCTTCACCATATCTTCAAGGCTTGTTTCATATTTCGGAGGAGGAGGAGGAGGATTTTTTTTGAGAAGTTGAAGGATAATAAGGTTGTTTATCTTGGCCTTTTTGATACCAATTCTTCTTGGGGTAGCTTGAATTTCCTCTTTATCGGTATTGTGGTTGTGCTTGCCGCCTGGGGTTTGGATTTGGCCTGAATGAATCTTTCTTAAAGTGAGGTTCTTGTTGGTATGGATTCCCTGGGAATGTAGTGGCACAAGACTCAGGTGAATCTTGATGTTGTGGGAACTGGTCAGAAAAATGAGTATTGTGAGAGAAAATTCCACAATGTAATTGAACTGAATAAGAGAGTGAGTTACCTTGTGCTTGAGATAATTTCCTTATAAGAGTATTCATCTGATCATGTGTATTATCTACCTTTTGTTCTAGGGCTGAATGACTTACCTCATAAACTCCTCGGGTTGGTGAAATTTCTGGTGTTCCAAATTGTTGTGAATTTTGATCCATGTTGGCATTAAGTCACGTGTGGCGGAAGGAGTTTTATCAACTAGGGAACCACTAGCTTCAGTATCAATAATTCCATGATCCATGGGGATAAGTCCCTCATCTAAGTATTGGATTAATATTTGTTCACTAAGCTAGTGGTGGGAAAATCTTGAGCAAAGTATTTTGAATCTCTCCCAGTATTCATGAAGGGTCTCTCCATGTGATTTCCAAATTCCAAAAATTTATTTCCTAATTGATGAAATTCGGGAGGTAGTGAAGAAATTCTCTAAAAAGTGACCTTTAAGGTCACTAAAACCCCCAATCGTGGTAGGAAAATAGTATATCCAATCTTTCACTACACCATCAAAGGAGAAAGGGAATGCCCTAAACCTAATAAAGTCCTCAGAAAATTTGTTGGGTTTCATGGTGGAGCACACTATCTAAAACTACTTAAGGTGTTTATAATGTTCCTCACCGAGAAGACCATGGAATTTAGGAAGATGGTGGATGAGGCCTGAAATTAACTCAAAGTTGGCTACTTCCTCTGGATATTGTATATATGCTGGTTGGTACTCGACATGTGGGTGGTAAGTTCTTTTATGGTTTAATTATTTGTAGCCATGTTTTTTTGGAATTGATTGGGTTCAATTTTTTATTGGTTTATTAACACCAGAGGTTCCACAAGTTGTTCCTTATTGTTACTTGATTGACCTTATCTAGATGCATTGATTTGTCTGTGAAGTGTCTTTTCAATTTCCAGGTCAAATTCTAGCAGTTTTTATTTTTCTGATTGGGTCCTGAAAATAAGTTGTGAAGTTTTTTTATGATTGACTATAGATAAAATCACTTAAAAGGGGTGAAAGAATAATATAATGTTATACTACATAATTATAAAAAGAGATATAGAGAATAATAGGAGATATAGTGAGAGAGATATGGAGAGAGAAAGAACACACAAAATCCACCAAAAATAGAAACAGAAAACTAAAACAGAAACAATAAAATGGGGGTGGGGTATTGAAAAGAGTACTAATTAAAAAGTAAAATAAAATGAAATAATGAAAATAAATGATCTTGTCTCCCTAGAAATGGCGCCAATATTATACCTCATTGTTGAGCGCGTCAAATTATATGTTTATTTTTAACTAAAGTTTTTGTATTATAGCAGTAACCATAAGTTGTCTCTCGACAGAGCCTTAGATCAATGATTCAAAAATGTGGTTCAAATTATAAAACTAAAAAAATGGAAATAGGGTTTTATAATATTTGGGTTTGATGATTAAAGATGAAAATATAAAATGAAAGCGATAAAACAAAGTAGAAGTAAACTATATTAATTAAACATGATCAACACGGGGTACTCTCATGATGCTCATCCTTCATCACTTCTTGATATAGAGTTATGATCTATTAATATTGGGTTTGTAACACCTAGAACCATAATGTTACTAAGTTTATACTAGGATACCACTTAGGTTTTAGTTGAAAACACAAAATGATTCACCGGACACCGCCGATGATTTGGTGATTTGTGTTCGACTTCATAACCAAAACTCACCAAGGCAACAAACAAAGAACACATTTTTTTCCAGGTTTGTATGTTATTTCTTTTTGATACCATGAAATAAATTTACATGGCCTTTACAGTGCTTATTTGAGTTCAATTGGTCAATATGAACCACACAAACACTACAATTGAATGATGGCAGAAAAAGGGATGAACGGTGTGTGAAGCATCACATGAAAGGGTACCCCCAATCATTATCATATGAGTAGAGCAAGACTTACCAGAACATAACACAATTAAATAAAAATAAAGGATGAATAAAAACAACTTACAAACCTATAATTAAAAATATCATTCAAATATTACAACATTAAGCTTGGGATTTACAACATGTTCCTCCCCAGGTGATCATAAGGGGTTTTGAAACCCATGGGAGGGTAAGAAGAAGAAGAAGTTGAAGTAGCACTTTCCATATCCTCCAGAACATATAGTAAAGATAGAGAGACACCTTTGGGATTGCAAAATGGCTACACCTTGCCTCCTGGTCGAACTCCAAAATGGGGTGCCCAAGGTTCCAATTTATAGGCAAAGTGGTAGGTGGTTGTAACACCCCGAGCTTCCATGATACGCTTCTCATTCAATAATGCAATAGCTTGCATTGTACGCAACTTCGAGTTCTAAAACACCGTGACTAATAAAAGTAGTAGTTCTGAATAGTAATAACCACTTTTTAAAATTATTGAAATTTTATATTTCAAAATGGACTTCATTTTTGGATTCGGAATATCTAAATTAGCCTATGTTGAATTTTTGGTATTTTTCTGAGAACTTCTAATTTTTTATGAATAGTGAAAAATACTTAAAAACAACTTTTTTAATCAAAATAATTTATAGTGATAAATTATACTATTTAGTGGTTTTAAAGTATAATTAGAATATATTTTTACCATTTTATCCAATGGTGGTCATTAGAATTAATTTAATATTGAAATTGGACATAAACAATTGTCAATCTTTTGATATAAATTGTTTCTTAAAAACATGCTATTTGTTGTGACAGCGGGAATTAATTATAAAATTAATTAATGAAAATTATATGTTTGTAATTTTTTAAAATAGACATCATTTTTGAATTCGGAATATCAATTATAGCTTAGGGTGAAATTTTGGCATTGTTCTGAAAAACTTCAATTTTTGATGAATAGTGAAACCACTAAGTGGTAGTTAAATAACTGATTTTTCGTTTAAATGAAATATTACCACTTCTGTGATTTTATTTTCAAAAATCCGACATACATGGTTGTCATTAAGAAGTAAAATTTGGTTTAATGAGATTAAAATAATTTTTGGTGAATAGTAACTTTTAAGTTCTTAATCGCGATTAGAGGTAATTAGTGTAGTTTAAGGTAAAAATAATGTTTTAATAATATGAGATGAACTTGAAACATGTCCTACCCTCATTGGATGTGCCATGGCCGACCAAGACAATCCATGGGTCAACTTGGGGACCCCATGGAGCCACTTTAGTTGGAAAATGACATAAATACCTTTTATTTAAGGTTAAAGTAAAAAATGACACAAACATGAAATGTTTTACTAAAAAAATTTTTACAAGGGGTTATACAAGTAATATATTTTAATATAAATAGTCATTGGAAAGATAAAAAGATTTCCTACATCATAGTAGTTTTTTTATAATTTTTAGACATTACTAAATTAAATTATTTATGACATCATTATGATGCAGCGATGACCTCATTATTTAACGATTTTAATAAAATGAAAAGATAATGTACAATCCAAGGATTACACTTGTCCAAAGACTATTGTATGGGTATATTTATAACCCTTATCATCTTAGCCACTAATTATATAAGTGTGGGACCTTTATAATCCGAAAACCATTGTATAATAAAGTAACATTTCCTTACTTTCCAAGAGTGCCCCTCCTCTCCTCTTATAAAAGCCCCCCACCTCTACCACCTCATTCACACTTTCAAGCCATTTGGCTCGGCCAACCTCTGCCCAAATACTCTCCCAACTTCACCCTCTTACTCCTAGAAACCTCACATTGGGCATAACTCTTACCAAGGAAGCCTTTGTCTCAAATCAAAAAGAGTTACCCGTTTTAAAGGTAGTGTTTTCTCTTATGTTGTTCTGTTTTATTTTTCTTCTCCAACCCCCTAAACTCTTTTTATTCACTTATTTTGTAACAACACCAGTATCCTCAATATACTAGTATATTGTTATAAGAATTATTCGAGCTACACATACACACACCTACATCTAATGGTTAAATAATATACGGTTTCTGTGGATGGCGAATTTCTGCCTCACGAAACGATGATTGTTCAACACTCATATAACACCTTCAAAGGTGGCCATTAAGATGTCACTATATTTATATAGGATATATAATATGTTTATGTATTACTTAAGGTTCTGTATTTTTCATTTATGGCATACCTTTATTGTTTCCATTATGGGTAAATGCGATATTTTCATTTTAGGAAGTGCAGACTACCGCCCCCTCAAAGGGATTTGAATCGTTAATGCCATATGTGGGATGTATAAAGGATGGAGTAAATGATATTATATATTATGTTATACTGTAATTATAATATACCTTTATATCATTATGATTTCATTAAATATGAAATAGAAATTAAAGTAGCGTTCATGCGTACGTACGGCTTACCGTCTCCATGAGCGGTGCATTTCATTTCTTAACTCTAAACGTTATGGAATATTATAAATGCATGTATAAAATGGATATATATGAGATATATGATATCTATATCATGAATATAATTCTGGATATAATGGATATATCACCACATGAACAACTTGTAATTATAAGAATGTTATTTTTGACTCAAGTACCTAAGATCGACAAAATGACTGTTATAAACTTAAATAATTACATAATGTTCATAACATGGTAATAAGGGATATAAAAGGAATAATGAACATGAAAAAGTTTCTTAAGTAAATAGGAATTAACTCTAGTTTATTATTTAGGAGGTTAAAGAACGGTCGATTCAGGACAGGACGCAAGGTAAGGGAATTTCTTAACCCAATTTCCATTATTTGGGTTAATCTCCTACTTTCAAATTATGTCACGATATTATTATATCTCATTTCTTATTTTTACTTTCTTTATGTGTACCTATAGTGAATACACATAATAGATCTATTTTATTTTAAAAATGATCTTTTTAAGGACTTCGTCTCAATCTCCTTTCATTGAGGCATATTTTGTTTTATACACAACTTTCTTTTATACGGTGTATAAACACCTTTGACTTTTATGTTTATTCAAAAGGAATCTTTTTTATACGAAGAGTTTTACTAAACGACAAAAAGGGAATGTTTTTCTTTCCGTACATATGCGGCGACAACGATTTCTCCGCCTCCGTGACCATTATTTGAGTTTCGGCTTCCTCTACAAGCCATAATTTTTTTTAATGAAAAACAAATACAAAGTTTTAACTTTATTTTATTTTGGTATTGAAAATGGTTTTGAAAGTGTTTTTTTATTATATCAATGTGTTGTATTGATATCTTGTGATTGAAATGTGGAAATGTTATGTTTACTTTATGCATGTTTTATGTGATACGATTATGTTATGGTTTATGATATGTTTAAACCTATTCATATGAGGAATGTATTGGACTTAATAAGTGACGGGTGGAGCCCGCTATAGCTCCTCGATGCATTGGTAGGTCTCATGAGACAACTAGACGTGGAATTGGCTGAGGCCCTTTCCAAATTTGATTTATGGTTTTGTCCGAGGCCTTAATCATTTTAGACGTCTTGGCCGAGGCCTTGACAAAATGTTTCAGAATGTCTGGCATTATACATTCCCTCATTATGAAAGTGGTTATTGATATTTCATGTGATTATTTGACCAGTAAAATATCCATGGGAATAAGTAAATGGCATTATCTCATTTTACTTTTTCCATATTATGTTGATGTTCAAGTTTAAAAGGCTTTTGTTTTAGTTATACAATGCCTTAAATGTTTATGTTTATTTATGAAAGCTTCCGCAATATTGTTATCCTTACTGAGCATATGAGCTCACCCCTTTCAATGTTTTAATATTTTCTAGGATGTGAAGAAGTATTTTAGGAATGACCTGCAGGGATAGTCAGAAGAGGATATGAGTGTGGACTATGAAGACTTTTTTATTGTAATTTTTCACCTTATGTTGTAATGTAACATTTATGAATGTATCTAGTGTTTCCAAGGCTATTAAACTAATCGGTCTTTCGAGACTTGATCTTTTCTGATCATGACAATGTTACAAAGTAATGCACCGACTCTGGGTAGCTAGGGTTGGGGCGTTATAGTTGGTATCAGCGGTAGTTTAGTACTAACCTTGGAAGCTAGATTTAGATAAACTCTGATTAGAGAACATATCCCAAAGATAGACTTTGAGGATTAGTATAGAAGAACTTCCTAGAATTTTGGTATTGTAGAGATGTTTTGAGTTTTCCGAACAATACATCCCTGTCTGGATATGAGCAGGTAGAGGCGGCTCTGGAATAGATGTACCTAGGGGTAAAACCCGAAAACACGGCTTTGAGCTAGACTCGAACGGGAACTGGTGCATGACAATGGGCCTTGCTGCACTCTTGGTTACGACACTCCCGGGGGATATGCTTTGGATAATTCTCATTTTCTTTATAAACCACTATGAAGGGTTATGAGTATATACTTCCTCAAAGAAAACATTTTTATGGATTAGATCCATAAATAGTTCAATTTATGTTAAGTATCTTACAAGTATGGAATTATGTATTTTGATTCATAAACTAATCTAGTTTATGAAATTGTTTAGAAATGGCACCTAGTGGAAGGAATGGAAACCCTATCAATGCACGCACTCCGTGTAGGAATTTCCCTCCTGCTCAAGATAATTATTGTGGATATGGAGATACAACTGGTGTTGATCAAATTATTACCATACTGGGACAACTCACTCAGGTTATGAATAATAACCTTACTTGTATGGAGCACCCTGATCCGCAATGTGGAGGATCAATGTTAGATCGCTTCATGAGGCAACAACCACCAACATTTAATAGGGGTACAAATCCATTAGTAGCTTAGCAATGGATAAACTCCTTAGAGAAAATATTCCACGCCTTGGGGAGTAGCGAAAGGGAGAAGGTTATCATGGCAGTTTACCGCCTCAATGGAGATGTCGATCAATGGTGTTCATTGATTCAAAATAAAAAGGAAGATGATGACGTATCGAATATGGAATGGAGGGAGTTCAAAGAGCTTTTCTTAGAAAAATACTTTCCTCATGACCATCGAGCAGATATGGAAAGGCAATTTCTGAGTCTGAGACAAAAAGAGGATGAGAATGTCGCAAAGTATGAGGCCAACTTTACAAGGTTGGCGAGGTATGTTGCAGATTATATAAGTAACCCAAGAGGTAAGATTGATCGTTTCTTTGATGGGTTAAAACCATTTCTCCATAGAGCTTTAGTATCAAAATCTTTCTCAACATACGAAGATATTGTCTCATGTGCTATCAGGACAGAAAAGGAATTCTCTAAGTCTTATGACAACAAAGTAAAGCAAGAGAAGAAGAGAATGGTGGAACAAGAGACAGATAAATGGAAAAAGGGAAAGAAGGATTTTCCATTATGTGATAATTGTGGGAAGAATCACCCTGGTATTTGCTTAAAAGGAATGGGAGTTTGTTATAAATGTGGAGAAAAAGGTCACCAGGCGTGTGATTGCAAGGGAAAAAAAGAGGCTATCAATGTTGAATGCTTCAATTGTAGGGAAATGGGGAATTATGAAAATGAATGTCCTAAGCGTCAGGGAAACTTACCTCAGAAAAGGCCAAGGGATCAAGGACAATCTTATGTTGTTACTACAGTTGAAGCGGAACAATTAATGTATTGGTGCTTTTGGACTCATGGATTATATTCTGGTTATTATAATAATGTGATATATATATAAGGATTGTACTGCAGTACTTTTTGTTTCAGTAAGGTTTTAATATGATGAAGGTAATCATATTTTTAGTATGTGACAATAATAGAAACTTTACTTTGTTTGGGGAATATGATATGTTGATTTTGGAATTAAGAGACCTTTTAGAGAAAGTCTGGACAGAGGTATTTTGGATAACTATAAAGGTTAGAGTGGATTAATTTGATCTTTGGATAGTATTTTTTATGGTTAAAAAAATTATTAAGATTATTTTTGGAATATTATAATACTATAGTTTTAGGAAAAGGACAACCTGCAGGGTGGGGCATAACCCGTCGTGTCGGACAAAGCTGCAGGAATCGAACCCAGAACCACAGTACGACAGGCCTTTATTTCCTACCACTAGCCTACAGGAAGTCCCTGGTTATTAAAAAATAATTTTACTAATCTAAATGGTATGTGTTAATATTTGGAACCTTATACAATTAGGATAAGTATAATATTTTTGAGTTCTATTATCTTTTTGAGTGAAAGATGAGTTGAAGGTTGAAACTCTAATTGTCAAGCATAAATATATATATACCTATCTCTTATTCAATGAATAAATTAATTCTTAAACTTTAGTAAAGGGATATTAAAACAAAAAAAATGTGTTATCCTAATACCTTATGTCTTATTGAACTGATGATATTTTAAATCAACATAGAATGAAGGCTTTAAGGCCCTCAATTTGACAGTTGATTGTGATTGATGACCTCAATCACTCCCTACAAATATTTACGTTTTTCCTCCAATTATATGTCTATAATTTCCACCAATGTTCTCCTTATCGAGATCATAATTTGGTGGTGACTTTCTTATTTCCATTTCCCTCTTATTAAGGATAAATTTTATTAATCTTATTTCTGATGTGGGTTTTCCACAAAGGTATTTTCTCTTTTCAACCTTTTATTTTCAAAGAAAAAATTTCAAATTGCGAGGACGCAATTTATTGAAAGAGGGGAGAATGTAACACCCCGAGCTTCCATGATACGCTTCTCATTCAATAATGCAATAGCTTGCATTGTACGCAACTTCGAGTTCTAAAACACTACGACTAATCAAAGTAGCCGTTATGAATAGTTATAACCACTTTTTAAAATTATAGAAATTTTATATTTAAAAATGGACTTCATTTTTGGATTCGGAATATCAAAATTAGCCTATGTTGAATTTTTGGTATTTTTCTGAGAACATCTAATTTTTTATGAATAGTGAAAAATACTTAAAAACAACTTTTTTAATCAAAATAAGTTATAGTGATAAATTATACTATTTAGTGGTTTTAAATTATAATTAGAATATATTTTTACCATTTTATCCAATGGTGGTCATTAGAATTAATTTAACATTGAAATTGGACATAAACAATTGTCAATCTTTTGATATAAATTGTTTCTTAAAAACACGCTATTTGTTGTGACAGTGGAAATTAATTATAAAATTAATTAATTCAACTTATATGTTTGTAATTTTGTAAAATAGAAATCATTTTTGAATTCGGAATATCAATTATAGCTTAGGGTGAAATTTTGGCATTGTTCTGAAAAACTTCAATTTTTGATGAATAGTGAAACCACTAAGTGGTAGTTAAATAACTGATTTTTCGTTTAAATGAAATATTACCACTTCTGTGATTTGATTTTCAAAAATCCAACATACATTGTTGTCATTAGGAAGTAGAATTTGGTCCAATGAGATTAAAATAATTTTTGGTGAATAGTAACTTTTAAGTTCTTAATCGCGATTAGAGGTAATTAGTGTAGTTTAAGGTAAAAATAATGTTTTAATAATATGAGATGAGCTTGAAACATTTCTCACCCTCATTGGATGTTTTATGGCCGACCAAGAAAGTCCATGGGTCAACTTGGGGACCCCATGGAGCCACTTTATTTGGAAAATGACATAAATACCTTTTATTTAATGTTAAAGTAAAAAATGACACAAACATGAAATGTTTTACAAAAACAATTTTTACATGGGGTTATACAAGTCATATTTTTTACTATAAATATTCATTGGAAAGCTAAAAAGATTTACTACATCATAGTAGTTTTTTTATAATTTTTAGACATTAAATAAATTAAATTATTTATGACATCATTATGATGCAGCGGTGACCTCATTATTTAACGATTTTAATAAAATTAAAAGATAATGTACAATACAAGGCTTAAACTTGTCCAAAGACAATTGGATTTGTATATTTAGAACCCTTATCACCTTATCCACGAAATATATAAGTTTGGGACCTTTATAATCCGAAAAGCATTGTATAATAATGTAAAATTTCCTTACTTTCCAAGAGTGCCCCTCCTCTCCTCTTATAAAAGGCCCCCACCTCTACAACATCATTCACACATTCAAGCCATTTGGCTCGGCCAAACTCTGCCCAAATACTCTCCCAACTTCCCTCTCTTACTTCTAGAAACCTCACTTTGGGCAGAAATCTTCCCAAGGAAGCCTTTGGCTCAAATCAAAAAGAGTTACCCGTTTTAAAGGTAGTGTTTTCTCTTATGTTGTTTTGTATTATTTTTCTTCTCCAACCCCCTAAACTCTTTTTATTAATTTTTTTGTAACAAAACCAGTATCCTCAATATACTAGGATGTTTTTATAAGAAGTATTCGAGCTACACTTACACACACCTACATCTAATGGTTAAAGAGCATACAGTTTCTGTGGATGGAGAATTTCTGCCTCACGAAACGATGATTGTTCAACACTCATATAACACCTTCAAAGGAGGCCATTAATATGTCACTATATTTATATAGGATATATAATATTTTTATGTTTTACTTAAGGTTCTGTATTTTTCATTTATGGCATACCTTTATTGTTTCCATTATGGGTAAACGCGATATTTTCATTTTAGGAAGTGCGGACTACCGCCCCCTCAAAGTGATTTGAATTGTTAATGCCATATGTGGGATGTATAAAGGATGGAGTAAATGATATTATATATGATGTTATACTGTAATTATAATATACCTTTATATCATTATGATTTCATTAAATATTAAATATAAATGAAAGTAGCATTCATGCGTCCGTACGGCTTACCGTCTCCATGAACGGTGTATTTCATTTCTTACCTCTAAACATTATGGAATATTATAAATTAATATATATACTGGATATATATTAGATATATGATATCTATATCATGAATATAATTCTGGATATAATGTATATATCACCACATGAACAACTTGTAATTATAAGAATGTTATTTTTGACTCAAGTACCTAAGATCGACAAAATGACCCTTATAAACATAAATAATTACATAATGTTCATAACATGGTAATAAAGGATATAAAAGGAATAATGAACATGAAAAAGTTTCTTAAGTAAATAGGAATTAACTCTAGTTTATTATTCAGGAGGTTAACGAACGGTCGAGTCAGGACAGGACGCAAGGTAAGGGAATTTCTTAACCCAATTTCCATTCTTTGGGTTAATCTCCTACATTCGAATTATGTCATGGTATTATTATGTCTTATTTTGTATTTTTACTTTCATTATGTGTACCTATAGTTAATACACATAATAGATCTATTTTATTTTAAAAATGATCTTTTTAAGGACTTCGTCTCAATCTCCTTTCATTTAGGCATATTTTGTTTTATACACTACTTTCTTTTATACGGTGTATAAACACCTTTGACTTTTACGTTTATTCAAAAGGAATCTTTTTTATACGAAGAATTTTACTAAACGACAAAAAGGGATTGTTTTTCTTTCCGTACATATGCGGCGACAACGACTTCTCCGCCACTGTGACCATTATTTGAGTTTCGGCTTGTTCTACAAGCTATAACTTTTTTTAATGAAAAATAAATACAAAGTTTTAACTTTCTTTTATTTTGGTATTGAAAATGGTTTTGAAAGTGTTTTTTCATTATATCAATGTGTTGTATTGATATCTTGTGATTGAAATGTGGAAATGTTATGTTTCCTTTATGCATGTTTTATGTGATACGATTATGTTATGGTTTATGATATGTTTAAACCTATTCATATGAGGAATGTATTGGACTTAATAAGTGACGGGTGGAGCCCGCTATAGCTCCTTGATGCATCGGTAGGTCTCATGAGACAACTAGACGTGGAATTGGCCGAGGCCCTTTCCCAATTTTATTTATGGTTTTATCCAAGGCCTTAATCATTTTAGACGTCTTGGCCGAGGCCTTGACAAAATGTTTCAGAATGTCTGGAATTATACATTCCCTCATTATGAAAGTGGTTATTGATATTGCATGTGATTACTCGACCAGTAGAATATCCATGTGAAGAAGTAAATGGCATTATCTCATTTTACTTTTTCCATATTATGTTGATGTTCAAGTTTAAAAGGCTTTTTTTAGTTATACATTGCCTTAAATGTTTATGTTTATTTATGAATGCTTCCGCAATATTTTTATCCTTACTGAGCATCTGAGCTCACCCCTTTAAATGTTTTAATATTTTCCAGGATGTGAAGAAGTATTTTAGGAATGACCTGCAGGGATAGTCAGAAGAGGATATGAGTGTGGACTATGAAGACTTTGTTATTGTAGTTTTTCACCTTATGTTGTAATGTAACATTTATGAATGTATCTAGTGTTTCCAAGGCTACTAAACTAATCGGTCTTTCGAGACTTGATCTTTTCTGATCATGCCAATGTTACGAAGTAATGCACCAACTCTGGCTAGCTGGGGTCGGGGCGTTATACTGGTTTTGGGCACCCTGATTTTGATAATCCTCTTGGTACCTAGTTCTGGCTAGTCATAAATTCATCAATCACATTGTAAAAAACTAGAAAGTTGTTTTCTGACACCTTTTCTACCTCCATGTCATATTTGGCGGCCTGATATTGAATATAATAAATGATATGGATAGAATATTGAGGCAAAGTTTTTACCCTTTGCATATTCATTTTGTTGGGCATAGCAGTCCATATGGGACTCTTAATGAACGAATTGGGCTTCGGTTCCTTCAGATGAAATGTAGATAATTAAATTCTAGATCATCCAAAAAATTTAAGTCCACTTGAAAGCACGGTTGAGTATAATCATGGGTGTTTGTACACTGATGTGATTAGATCATTTGCAGATTGGCCCATTTTTCTTGTACTTCATTATGGATCCTCCAAATCACCTCCTCCTACAATATAATTATCAAAACAATTAAAATTTCCCTTTCTAAAAGTGTTAAATACAAAATAATTGAATCAAACATGGAGTGAAATTTTTTATTATACTTTTAATTTAAATTCAAACTCAGTTTAATTCATTAGTATAAGGGTGAAATAAAATAGTGAATCGTGGTACGATTAGAGAGTCTTTGGAATGGGACACCATTATAATGACCCGTGTCATTATAGGTGTTGAATTTTGGATGAATTTTGAACTATTTTTCTGGAGGACAGATCATTCATGGAACTAGGTGTCAAACCATGAAACTGTTTATTTAAATTCATAGTTATGTTTTGAAGTAATATAGTTATTATTTATTAATATATAATCCAATTAAAAAAAATTAATCAACTTTATATTGGATTTTAGTATAAGATTATTTTGGGTTTTAAAAGAGGTTTTTTCATAAAGCTCTTTTATAGTGCATAATGTTTCACCATTTTAGTTAATTAAAATAATCCATAATAAGGAACTTTTTAAATAATTTTAATTTATTATATATAAATATTCACTAATTTATATTAATGTAATTATTATTATACCTGAAGTTAATATAAAATCATCTTGTGCCTAAAAACTTCACTCCTCAAAAACGAACTTTTTCATCGCATTAGTCGGTTTTTAATTTTTCAAAATTTGAGAAAATTTATTTGAACAATTAAAATTCATTTTTTAAATCATCATTTTAAAAATATATTAGGGTAAATTATTAATAATTTTTTGAAAAGATTATTTTTTTGATGAGTGCTGAAAAATACTGAATTTCAATTAAAAACTGCCTTTTGTTTAATTTATATATAATGTTAAATTATATTATAAATTGGATTTAAAGTAAAATTGTTTTAATTATATAGAAATTATTATAATTTTTTTCATTCAAATAAATTTCATATTTAATTTATATCTAAAACCATTGTAGAATTTTTAACATTTTATCTTTAAAAACCTGATATGTTGTCATATATATGAGATTGATTTTAAATTAAATTTTTATAATATTATGATTTGGATCTGGAAAAACGAATTCTATATTTTGAATCATAATAATTTATAATATCAATAAGTTAAACTTAAATATTTACCAAAATGAATAGTGAAAATAAAAAAAATTAATTATCATTATTAATGTAAAAAATTGATTTACTAAGGAGTTAAACTAAGAAGATAAGGATTAAATGACCTAAAAACTTTTTCAGTTCCAATTTTTTGAAAATAGTTAGACCTTGTCACTTTTAGGTTTTTGAATAACCCATTTTGTAGGATTTTTTCATGATGAAAATGTGGGTATTATTTAATCTTTTCCAAACATTACAAGTGTTCCACTCACATCAATTATAAAAGGTAACCCCCTATCCTCTCCTCTTAACACCATAAAACCCTTTTCATTCTTCCAATACCATCCCAGATCACCATCCAATGTCCCTAATATCATCATAGAAGCCTTATTTTGAAAAAAAATCATGCAGAGAAGTATTTTAGTGTAAACCTACTGAGGACACCCGAGGAAGAGGTAATGTTCTTCAATGAGTGTTTTTGTTTTATTTCTTATCCCACCTCACTAAAATTTTTTTATAACATTATGATGAAATATTTTTAGTATACTAAATATATAAATATTTTTTTATGTTAATGGAATGATATAAAACCATATTTACTTCTATGAAATGGTTAAATAAATCCTCGTTCCTTTTTACAGCAGGCTACCACCTCGCAAACCGATGTCATTCATTTTTTCATTAACACCTCACACATTTGGAAATAATAATGGATTTATTGTTTATATATGAAATTTATGATATTATTATTCTTTAATGATTTTATAAGACACATACCTTCATGCTTTCCATTTTGTGGGAATATGATAATGTCGCTCATGTGTATGGAGGAATACCACCTCCTGAAGCAATGTGATTCATTTACACTTTACATGGAAGGTATTAAGGATGGGTTTGAGGAAAATATTCTATCTATATGAAATAAAAAATAATTCTTTAATGGTAATATATATTTTACCTTTTTTTAGTCTGATAATATAATTGACACATCGTTCGTGTTCATGTACGACCTACCTTCTCCTTGAACGGTGTATTTCATTTGCAATCACTAAATTTCATGAGTTAGTAAAAATAAATATATACTAAATACAAATAATATTGATTTTAGGGTTATAATTTTTTATATGATATATCCTTTTAAATTTAATAGGACTGAATATAAAAAATCAAAGAATAAATAAAAAAGGGGGTTTTACCCGAAATAGGATATTAACATTGAATTATTAATAAATTAGTAAAAAAGGACTTATGTAAATCATATATGTTATGATATATATAAATATTATTCTGTAATATATGAATAATAAAATTATATTCTTTATATATTATTTTTTAATATGAATTTTGGAAGTCAATACTCAAGGTAAGGTATTTCTAGTCTCTATTTTATTTATGGGAGATATGTAAAAATTCACAACTCATTTATTCTTTTTTGTGCATATACTTCCACTTTAAAATGTTATATAGTGACCTCAACCCTAGAATTATGGAACCCATGCCTACTACTACTACATTGGAATAAGATACAGGGAATCACATCCGAATGGACTAATCCTTTTAGTAGTCTTACTAGACTAGATATATACATGAGTCTTATATTATATTAATTAAAATATATTTTTCGTCAAATAAATTTATTTTTTCTAGTGTATCACTAATAATTATTCATAGTAAACCTCATGGAATCATGTGGAAAGGAAAGAAAATAATTATGATCTCAAATACTCAGTAAGGGTTAAATAAAGTGGAATTAATAATGAATCAATGGGAATAATCAATGTGAAAAGGTAAATAACTAAACACATGTTCCATGTAATAAACTGAGAAAGATTTTTATAAACAATATGTAAAGGTAAATAACTAAAAACACATTACATGTAATTTATACATAGATAATTGAATGTATACATATTTTTTTCCATGGTAAAAATATAATGGATAATAATAACTGAATAATGATTTATGGAAATTCTGAATTACTGGATGTCATGTTTCCTAGGTTTATAGTACCTTTAACACTAAGTAATTTAACAAGACGGTTCAAATCATATTGATTAAAACCCACTTAACTAAATCTATCTAACCAATTCATCTCATGATACTACTAGTTCATTAAGGGGATATCTATAATTGATCTCCACCCACGTTGTACCAATAAAAAGCATTCCTCATATGTCAAATAATTATTTAATTAATAAACATTTTTTTATCCTCAATTATTCATATTAAGTAAAGGATACAGATTTATCAATATTTCTATGGATAATAAAATAACATTAAAAGTGATCACCTTATGTAAAAATTGTATCGGGTTTCATAAATATTCATATCCATGAGAAATAATGTGGATATTTGGGGGAAATTTCATGTCTAATTATTATAGGAATGTGAACAAATAATGGTAATGTTATTATGAAAATGAATCAAGGAATTGAATTTCAATACTTTACTTTGATAAAATGATCATAAACCATATAGAGGAATAATAAGTATGGAATCAATATAAAATATACCCATTGGAGAAAGAATGAGGGCTTTTTCATTAATGAAATTAAAAATATCGTTAAAAACATTCTTGAGGAAAATATAATTTTAATTTTAAAAATTACTTTTTAATCAATTAAACATTTTGAAAATAATTTTCATTAAAATTATGTTGAATAAAATTTTATTTTAAAAATATCCTTAAACATGTAAATGAAATTTAAAATAAATATTATTTGGTAAATTTTTACATGTTATATGAGGTAAATATAATATTTCTTTTGCATCATAAAAAGGATAGAAAAGTGACCTTTTCAAAAAAAATCTAAGATAGATAGTAAAAGTAAAAATATATAAAAATATTTTTAATGAATCATTTTTAAAATTTTAAAATCATTTATGAAAATATTTTTAGAAAACATGGTTTTGGAATAAAATGGTTTTCTGATTGAAGAGATAAATGAATTAGAGTTTTCTTAAAAAACATTTTCTAAAATATTTTTAGGTACCAAATAGAGAGAAAATTGAACTATTACATGAAAATAATAATTACTAACCATGTATAAAGAAATTATAGGTTTTATTAAAAAAATTAAAATAATTTCCTTAGATGGAAATCCATTTGTAAACAATCCCTGATAAAATAAAATTGTGATACAAACCCTTAAAAATATCAAAATGTTGAAGTGAGAATCATCTAATGAATAAATTATGTGTTTCAAATATAAATACACATAAAATAATTTTAATTACAAACATATATATTCAAACGTCATTATACATATAATATTATAATATTAACAACAATGAGGAAGTAGTATAACCTAATGAAAATAATTTGAGTTGTGAGATTCTTTACCACATTGTAACTATTAATTCAAATCCTATAGGATAAAAAATTAACATTTAAACATAAAATAATATTAATATTGAATAATTTATGATATTATATTTCAAAATTAATGTATGTTCACTATATAAAAGAAATTTGGTGCATAATAATATAATATGCTTCAAGGAAATGAAATCAAAATGAAAATCCTTACATCTTGCTTTCCATTTAGTCATACTTGAATTAACATTAAATATAGTGGATTTAAACAACTTATTAACTTAAAAAAGAATGATATTAATATTTATTATATCATCTATTATTCCTTAATAATACCTTATCATCCGTTCGTTAATTATCACTCATTATTTTCATTGTTTTGGTGTTAATTTCCTTGTTTTTTCAAGTATGTTTTGACTTTTTATTTTTTGTTCCTCTTACTTATATCATTATTTAATAATATAAATAAAATAAAACATGATTTAAATATAATATATATTAATTATATATTAATTTATATTAATTCATAAAATTCAGTAATAAAAATGAAATACATCGTTCATGGAGATCGTAGGTCGTACGTATGCATGATTGTTATTTCCATTTTCTTGTCATACTGAGAGAAAGAAAAGAAAATTATATGTATAAATATATATATATTATAAAATAATTTTCATGTAATATATATCACATTTTTATTAAAATCTTCCTTAATACATTATATGTAAAGAGTGAATTAATCACATCACTTCATGAGGCGGTAGTCTGCCGTACACACAAGCAGCATTATCATATTACTATAAAATATAAATCATGACAGTATATATAATATAAAAATTAAATAATATTAATAACATCATAAATATCATTAATATTATATATCAACTAAAAATAAATCATTATTCCCAACATGTTAAGTTGATAATGGCGAAATGGATGATACACTACACCAAAATTAGGTTTTAGGGGCGGTTTTATGGCGGCGGTTCACAAAACCGCCGCTAAACCTTTCACTAAAATGGTTTTGTGGCAGTTTATTATAAACCGAAACGAAACACTCCATATTTTTTTACGCTTCCGACCCTTCCCCCTACCTCGACCCCCCTTCTTCCCCCGACCCCCCGCGACCCCGCGAGACCTCGGTGACCCTCTGCGACCCTCGGCGACCCCTTCCACAGCGACCTGCGACCCCGCAACAACCCCCTCTTCACATCCAAGGTGATTTTTAGGGTTTTTTTTCCATTTCCCCCTTTCTCTCATCCCCTTATATATTTCTTGGTTTCCTTTTAGGTCTTGTCCAGACCCTAGATGTTAGGGTTGATGTTTAGTTCGTTTTTCTTTGGATCTGGGGTATGTGGTTTGTATATGGGGCCCTGCTCTCTCTCCTGTTGAAGTTTTGTTGCATTCACACTCAAGCAGTGGGAATTTCCCTGACTTTTCTTTCTAATTCAATCCATAAGATCCTTGGGTGTCACTAAATAATTTTTAAAACATGATTTACACCTTGTTAATATACTTGGTAAAATTATTATGTTGTTTTATTGGTGATATGATTTGTTAAAAATGTCTTTCAAAGTGAATCTTAAATTATGCCTATGTTTTCTTATGCCTAATGTGTGTGGTTAAATGTTAATTGGTCTTTAATAATGAAATTTGATGATTTGTATGGTTCTTTACCTTATTAATGTTTTATTTAATTGATTGGGTGGTGTTTGGCATTTTTTATGTGGAACATGGTGATTTTTATAGTATGGTTAAAGTATTGTTTGGAATGCTCTATTAGTTTTTAAAGATAATTTTTGGTCCTTTGTAAATTATATGAAAGGGATGAGTTTGTTTTGAAAGGAAAGTGATGATTCTAAAAATATTTTTGGGTGTCTCATGGATGTTAAAGGGTTTCATTGGATGTGGGAACATCCATAGGTTAGTAGAGGATGGTGGTGAACTTAAGGTCACATGGGGATTGCGGTAGCGGTTTGGTTTTGTTTTGGTGTGTTCAATGACATCACTTTATGGTGAATCTCTTATTACATATTTTTACTTTCTGTTAAAATAATATGCACTATCATATTCAAGGTACATAAGTGTTATCTTACATATTTCTAGTTGATGGGCCTATAGGGTATACCATGACATTTTCTATGGTTGAGTGGTGATTTCTTGTAGGTTTATGTCTTTTGAATTTATCCCTAATATTTCCATTAGCAGTGAATTGTAAAGGACTTAGGGGGAAGAAAATTTGATTTTTCATAGTTCCCCCATTGAAGGTTTTCAACCTGAAATTTTTTTTCCTTTCAAATTTTCAGATGATCAAAATGATTCCCTATCTATACAAGGTAAATATCTTGTGAGTGGAGACTCAATTTTTCCAATGTCACCTATTATGGGTTTTTGATGTCGAGAGTGCCAATTATCTTTACATTAGTAGCTTATGGACTTTTATGGTGTACCAATGTATTTTAATTCTAAGTTCAAACATTGTAGACCAATGTGTGGTTGAGGCTTAACTTTATAAAGATTTAATGAAAGTATGAGGTTTTCTCTATAGTTGTAAGTTTAAGGTAATCCCAAGTAAGATTAAAAGCCTAATACTAATACAAAAAACTCAATTATGGGTTCACTGTAACACCCCGAGATTTTATGAAAAATATTCTTTTTAATTTCATTAATGTCTTGTGTTGTACGCTACACCAGAAGAATCTTGCACAACACGCATCCTTGACTTGCCTTGCATTACACGCAAGCGTGACCTTCTGCGATAGCGTCTGTTGTACACAATACCGAGTTTCGCTAAACAATGATATGGTATTAAAATATTATTAAAACTAGCTGTTATGAATAGTAATAACCACTTTTTAAAATTTTTTAAATTTTATTTTTCAAAATGGACTTCATTTTTGGATTCGGAATATCGAAATTATCTTAGGGTAAAATTTTGGTTCTTTTCGGATAACTTTCATATTCTGATGAATAGTAAAAATTACTAAATTTTAATTAAAAACAACTTTTTTAATCGAAATAATTAATAGTGATAAATTATTAATTTGAGTGGTTTTAAATTATATTTAGAACATATTTTTACAATTTAATACAATGTTGGTCATTGTATGTAATTTCACATTTAAACCAGACATAAACAAGTGTCAATCTTTTGATAGTTATTATCTCTTAAGAACACGCTATTTGTTTTGACGACGGGAATTAATTTTTAAATTAATTAATGCAACTGATATGTTTTTAATTTGGTAAAATAGACAACATTTTTGAATTCATAATATCAAATATATCTTAGGCCTAGTTTTTGGTATTTTTCTGGAAACTTTCATTTTTTGATGAATAGTGAAACCACTAAGTGGTAGTTAAAAAAAATGAATTTTTCATAAAACATAATTTTACCGCTTCTGTGAGTGGATTTTCAAAAATCCGAGAGACACGGTTGATGTTAATAAGTAAAATGTTGTTCATTGAGATGAAAATAATTTTTGGTGAATAGTAACTTTTTACTTTTTTTTACCACGGTTAAAAGTAAATAGGGTAATTAAGGGTAAAAATGATATTATTATTAGTCTAACACATGTCATAATTCTATTTTATATGTGTAATTCGACCAAAAACAACCTTAGAAATAAAATATGACCATTTAGGCCCACTTGGATTAGATTAGGACATTTATTATTAATTTATTTAAAGAAGGGTTAAAATAGTTAAAATCAAAGTTTAATAAGTATATAATTTTTAATATAGGGTTATACATAAGATAAATTAGACTATAAATATTCATTAGAAATCTAAAACAATTTCCTACGTAATTGAATTTTATTTGTAATTTTTAGACATTAAATAATTTAATTTATTTATGACACAAAGATGATGCAGTAATTATCTTATTAATGAAATATTGACATAATTGATGTTATAAATACCAAAATAAATGTAATTTGAGACTTTTTATGAATTAAACTAATTTTTTAGTTTAATATGACATGTTAGTATTGATTTAATTTACTTTTTTCGAACTGATCATTCTGTTATAATTTTTACAAAAATCAATTACTAAATAGTGTCAACATTGACATAAAATAGTTTTTTAAAAAAATTATATTATTAATTGTTATTTTATTTCTAAAAATCTAAGGTTCAGAAAAATGACTTAGATAAGGTTATATATATTAATACTAAACAACTTGGGGTTCGTTTGGCTGCTTATAGTAAGTTTATTAACCTTATAGTATAAGAACACAAGAAGACACGGTAAAAGTAAAATTATTTAACTTAATGTTAAATCTAAATGATAAGGTTAAAATAGGAACCTAAACTTGAATAAATTCTTTTGGATGAGAGGATTTCGACCCATCACTACCTTATCTTTGAAATAAATCTATTTGGAGCTATTTAAAACTGAATTTGGCTTTATAATAAAATAATATTTTTAGTTATTCCAAAGGTGTCCCTCTCCTCCCTTATAAAAGGGAACCTCCTCCCTCTCTTCCTCACACCACTTTGAGCCTTCAAGCTCGGCCAACACCTGCCACTTTCTCCTCTCCACTTCCCTAGAGACATCCTAGAGGTTCTGGTATTCTTCAAAGACCAATTTTAGTGCCCTAAAAGGCGGTCTCAAAGAAGCACTTCAAAGAAGAGTTAATGTCTGTTACCGATTCTTTCATCTTTATTTCTTCTTCCAATTCATCATATTTAGTTGTTTCATTATGAAGTAATAACATCAGTATCACTCATATAATGATATGTTATTATAAGTACGAAACAACCCTATTTCACCATCTATCCAACCCACGGAAAACGAAATCACCGCGCATGCGTACGTACGGAATATCATCTCCACGTCGTGGTGTAATCTACTTTCCACCACCACCTTACTTGGATGGGTATAATGGTGTAAAGAATGAATATATATGATTATTGTAAAGTTATATTGATTCTGAAATAGTATACATACACTCCAATATAATTCTAGGATCATGGGAACGATATCATCGCTCGTTCGTACGTACGGAATACCGTCTCCACGGTGTGATGCGACTCGTTCTACATGATCTTCAATGAATAATGATTATATAAATTAATTGAATTAATTAATATGATATATATTACAATAATAATATTCTGGAAATGAGGTATCTATAACCTAAAGAGAAGAATAAGAATTTATTCGACAAAACACGCATAAGAACAAAAAGTAATAAACACCCGAATAACAAGTTGTAATGAAATATTACTAATAAGAAGCTAAGAATATGACCATATATGATATAATAACAATAATTATGATTCTGGAATAAGTCAATAACATTATTTAAATCATTATACAGGAGTTTCAGACACTTACGAGGCAAATTGGACCTAAGGTAAGGGTAATATCACAATTTCATTTTTATCCGAGATTGTTTATACTTTGTCATTTACTGGGGTGTATTTCATAATCCACATCCATGTTTCCTCAATATTTAATATTATTTCCATCCACTTAAAATTGTTTAAATCCAATTTTACCCTTCGGTGAGTTTTTAGTAAAGGATATGAGAGGAATCTTTTGTTGTTTTTCGTATGAGGTACTTTTTGACTTTTCCGACAAAAGTACGAAGAATTTTTTTTAAACTTATATGGCATAAATGGATTTTTAAAACATTATTTCCAAGAAGATTCCTTTACAAGTTTACAAGTTTATTTTTAGTCAACTTCTTTTAGTTTAAAATTTTATGACATGTTAAGAAAGGAAAAATGTTTTTGAAGTAGAAAGGATATTTTCCTCAAGAATGGAGTTCAAGTGTTTTATCAAAATTATTTTCCATCTAAGATAATAAATTTTTATGTTTTTATCCCTATTATTAAATCGATATGATTATGTTGTGATGGAATTATTTTTATGAATTCCTTTATCTTATATGAGTTGTTTTATGATGTCATGATGTTTAAGATTCCCATTTTTATTACATAGGTTATGCAATGATGTATGGTTTATGATTTTGTGGCACACATAAGAATGGTATCATTATGAGATGGGTGGAACCTATATCTCCCTCCAATGCATTGGGTAAAGATTTTATATCTCATGAGATAGACATGGCTGGAACGGCAGGTTAAACCGGTTCAGTGAAACAGGACTGAAACAAGGAGTAAACTCGGTTCAGAAATGGTCTTTGTCCACTATGATAGTCTTGGCAATGTGTCTTGGCTAATAAGAAATGATTCTCTATGATTATGTGTGTATGCCACAAAGTTTCTTGTTTTAAGTTATGATTATTGTGATTATATTTCACTACCATGATTTCTCCCATGTTATGAAATTATGATCTCTTTTGCAGGGTAAGATTTTCAAATTGTTATGTTCTTATGAATAAGATTTGATTGATATTTCTTTTGTTTACCCTTACTAAGCATTTGAGTTCACCCTTTTATGTTTGATTTTCCCCAGGATATAAATAAAGGTTTTAGGTAAAAAAAAGGAAGATCTTTATGGGAGATGGTGAAGATCTTTCACCACGATTAGAAGATTATATTCCTAGTTTCCAAAGACACTAAACTATTACGGTCCTTATGTGTGTGTTTATGTTATGTACTAAGTATTTCGCAAAAGTAATGTAATGTCCATGTACGTCAGGATTTGGGTCTCTGCAATTGGTATCAGAGGAAAGGTTTATTCAACCTTTGGAAACTAGGATGCGAAAATGTTAGTGAGATCCCTAGTGATATTTCTAAGGTTTGTCTAGGTATGTCTCTAAGGTTAAGTATACGTATAGGTTATAGTCCTAGAATTGCGCTAACGATCTTAGAATTTAACCTAAGATTTTAGATATTGAGGGTACTCCCCCTTTACTATGTTGTTTTCTCTAGCATGATTTTTGCCTCTCACAGAATTCTTTTTGTGTTTTAGTTAATGGATGGAACCAGAAGGAATTCAGTTAACATTGAATCCAATGGACAAATTGGTGACTATGAGAAACAAAATTGTGTAATTCTTATAGAGAAAGATATTGTGATTATGCCGAATCAGTCATCGTGATATATGATTAACAAGGTGAAATTTAGTGGTATACCTAATTCATCAAAGAAGAGGAAGATAAACTATTATGCAAGTTCGCATGTTGAGGAGCATAAGGAAAGGAAGATTGAGATTTCCAAATAAGGGAAGAAGAACCTTGAGGAATATCTCAAATGGAGGGACTGATGTTATCTGTGTGGAGAAAATGGTCATAGAGTGACAGACTGTTATGGAGTTCAATGTATTATTTGTGGAGAACATGGGCATTACCCAAATCAATGCCCTAACCTAAAAAGTTACTTCTAAATCATCGAAGGACTTATTCCAGGACAATACTTGAAGAGGATGGATTGAAGTTTTTATGTATTGGTATTCAAGAATAATGTTTTTGAGGTACTTTTATTGTGTATTAGAATATTTTTGTATTAGTCTATTGTGGTTTTCAATAATTTTTAGGTACCGGTAACCATGAAAAGTGATTCAAATATTTTGGAAAGCAGCTGATATGCGTATAATGAAGGGATAAGGAGAAAATGAAATTTTTGACAGTATTCATGAGCTCATGATTGATATAAGGACTAAGTGATATCATGGTTTTAGTATAAAGAATTTTGAGGATTTTGGTTTGTGGAAAGTGTTAACTTTTAACTGCATTCATGTTTTCACTAAGGTTCAATGGGTATTCAGTTTTCAATAGAATACGTGATTAAGGCCTTCGAATGTTTGGAATGTGACCAACAAGACATATCTTATGATATATGGGGATCAACGATGGTATTAAATCTCTGGTAATCATTTTCACTATATTATGAGAGTGGACTGCAGTATTATGGATAAGACTAAAGATTGGAATGGATTATGTTGGACATAAGTTAGTATTTTTTAAGGATAGAAGTTCTTTCGATATTATTGATGGGATGTTATAGTAATATAGTTTTAGAAAAATGACAACCTACAAGACTGGCGACAACCCATTGCGTCGGACAAGGCTGTGGGAATCGAACCCTCAACCGAAGTGTGACTAGCCTTTATCACCTGCCACTGGCCTACAGGAAGTCTCTCGTTAGTAGAAACTAGTTTTATTATATTTTTCAGTATGATATATGAAGTATAAGTCCATTTTAGGAACCATATATGATTAATCTCACTATAGATGCACTTACGTATTTTTTGATAACTTTTCTAACCTTTGTTTTGAGACAGATGCAATGACCCATCATTCTATCACATGATCTGTTAACACGTCACGAATAACAAATTCAACTTCATTTCATTAAGGGATGAAGTGTAAATTGTTCAATTAATGAACAACAGTGATATTGTACCAAAATCATGTAAGTATTTCTTTTAATTCATCAACTTTAGGGAAATGATCTTGAAAACCAAAAATGTTGTCCTAGTACCCTTATATCCGATGAATCAGATGGTACCTTAGATCATCACAAATTTATGGCTTTTTGATTGCTGGCTTTTCCATAGCCATGTTCTCTACCAATCTCCATCAGAACATGATGGTTAGATTTCTCTTCCATATCCATATTTTCACCTATGTGGAAACCTAGTGACTAGTTTATTTGGGTAACCATTACATTTCATACTTTTTTTTTAAAGATTGGTTTTGGTATTCCTTTTTACGATGTGGGTTTCTATTAAACAAACTTTCAAGTAGTAAACCATTTATAACCCCGACGAATATCGAGGGTGAAATTCATTTTAAGGGGGGTAGAATGTAACACCCCGAGATTTTATGAAAAATATTCTTTTTAATTTCATTAATGTCTTGTGTTGTACGCTACACCAAAAGAAGCTTTCACAACATGCAACCTTGACTTGCCTTTCATTACACACAAGCGCGACCTTCCACGATAGCGTGTGTTGTACGCAATACCGAGTTTCGCTAAACAATGATATGCTATTAAAATATTATTAAAACTAGCTGTTATGAATAGTAATAACCAATTTTTGAAATTTTTTAAATTTTTGTTTTTCAAAATGGACTTCATTTTTGGATTCGGAATATCGAAATTAGCTTAGGGTAAAATTTTGGTACTTTTCGGATAACTTTCATATTCTGATGAATAGTGAAAATTACTAAATTTTAATTAAAAACAACTTTTTTAATCAAAATAATTAATAGTGATAAATTATTAATTTGAGTGGTTTTAAAATATATTTAGAATATATTTTAAAAATTTAATACAATTTTGGTCATTGGATTTAATTTCACATTTAAACCAGACATAAACAAGTGTCAATTTTTTGATAGTTATTATCTCTTAAGAACACGCTATTTGTTTTGACGATGGGAATTAATTTTTAAATTAATTAATGCAGCTGGTATATTTTTAATTTGGTAAAATAGACATCATTTTTGAATTCATAATATTAAATATATCTTAGGCCTAAGTTTTGGTATTTTTCTGGAAACTTTCATTTTTTTGATGAATAGTGAAACCACTAAGTGGTAGTTAAAAAAAATGAATTTTTCATAAAACTTAATTTTACCGATTCTGTGAGTGTAATTTCAAAAATCCGAGAGACACGGTTGATGTCAGTATGTAAAATGTGGTTCAATGAGATGAAAATAATTTTTGGTGAATAGTAACATTTTACTTTTTTTTACCACGGTTAAAAATAAATAGGGTAATTAAGGGTAAAAATGATATTATTATTACCCTAACACATGTCCTAATTCTATTGGATAAGTGTAATTCGACCAAAAACAACCTTAGAAATAAACTATGACCATTTAGGCCCACATGGATTAGATTAGGACATTTATTATTAATTTATTTAAAGAAGGGTTAAAATAGTTAAAATCAAGGTTTAATAAGTATATCATTTTTAATATAGGGTTATAAATAAGATAAATTTGACTATAAATATTCATTAGAAAGATAAAAATATTTCCTACGTAATGGTATTTTATTTCTAATTTTTAGACATTAAATAAGTTAATTTATTTACGACACAAAGATGATGCAGTAATTATCTTATTAATGAAATATTGACATAATTGATGTTATAAATACCAAAATAAATTTAATTTGATACTTTTTATGAATTGCACTAATTTTATATGTTAATATGACATGTTATTATTGATTTAATTTACTTTTTTCGAACTAATCATTCTGTTATAATTTTTACAAAAATAAATTACTAAATAGTGTCAAAATTGACATAAAATAGTTTTTTTTAAAAAAATATATTATTAATTGTTATTTTATTCCTAAAAATCTAAGGTTCGGCCAAATGACTTATATAAGGTTATATATATTAATAATAAACAACTTGGGGTTCGTTTGTCTGCTTATTGTAAGTTTATTAACCTTATAGTATAAGAACACAAGAAGACACGGTAAAAGTAAAATTATTTAACTTAATGTTAAATCTAAATGATAAGGTTAAAATAGGAACCTAAACTTGTTTAAATTCTATTGGATGATATGATTTCGACCCATCCCTACCTTAGAATCTAAATAAATCAATTTGGAGCTATTTAAAACCGAATTTGGCTTTATAATAAAATAATGTGTTTAGTTATTCCAAAGGTGTCCCGCTCCTCCCTTATAAAAGGGAACCTTCTCCCTCTCTTCCTCACACCACTTTGAGCCTTAAAGCTTGTCCAACCCCTTCCAATTTCTCCTCTCCACTTCCCTAGAGACATCCTAGAGGTCCTGGTCTTCTTCAATGACCAATTTTAGTGCCCTAAAAGGAGGTCTCAAAGAAGCACTTCAAAGAAGAGGTAATGTCCGTTACCGATTCTTTCATCTTTATTTCTTCTTCCAATTCTTCTTATTTAGTTGTTTCATTATGAAGTAATAACTTCACTATCACTAATATACTGATATGTTATTATAAGTATGAAACAACCCTATTTCACCATCTATCCATCCCACGGAAAACGAAATCACCGGGTGTGCGTACGTACGGAATACCGTCTCCACGTCGTGGTGTCATCTACTTTCCACCACCACCTTACTGGATGGGTAAAATGGTGTAAATAATGACTATATATTTTTATTTTAAAGTGATATTGATTCTGAAATAGTATACATACACTCCAATATAATTCGATGATCATGGGAACGATATCATGGCTCGTGCGTACGTACGGAATACCGTCTCCACGATGTGATGCGACTCGTTCTACATGATCTTCATTGAATAATGATTATATAAATGAATTGAATGAATTAATATGATATATGTTACACTAATAATATTCTGGAAATGAGGTATCTATAACCTAAAGAGAAGAACAAGAATTTATTCGACAAAACACGCATAAGAACAAAAAGTAATAAACACCCAAATAACAAGTTGTAATGAAATATTACTAATAAGAAGCAAAGAATATGACCATATATGATATCATAAAAACAATTATGATTCTGGAATAAGTCAATAACATTATTTAAATCATTATACAAGAGGTTCGGACACTTACGAGGCAAATCAAACCTAAGGTAAGTGAAATATCACAATCTAATTTTTATCCGAGATTGTTTATACTTTGGCATTTATTGGGGTGTATTTTATCATCCACATCCATGTTTACTAAATATGTAATATTATTCCCATCCACCTACAATTGTTTAAATCTAATTTTACCCTTCGGTGAGTTTTTAGTAAAGGATATGAAAGGAATCTTTTGTCGTTTTTCGTACGAGGTACTTTTTGACTTTTCTGACAAAAGTACGAAGAATGTTTTTTTAACTTATATGACATTAATGGATTTTAAAACATTATTTCCAAGAAGCATCCTTTAAAAGTTTTAAAGTTTATTTTTAATCAACTTCTTTTAGTTTAAAATTGTATGACCTGTTAAGAAAGGAAAAATGTTTTTGAAGTAGAAAGGATATTTTCCTCAAGAATGGAGTTCAAGTGTTTTATCAAAATTATTTTCCATCTAAGATAATAAAGTTTTCTATTTTTATCCATATTATTACGTTGATTTGATTATGTTGTGATGGAATTATTTTTATGAATTCCTTTATCTTATATGAATTTTTTTATGATGTCATGATGTTTAAGATTTCCATTTTTGTTACATGGGTTATGCTATGATGTATGGTTTATGATTTTGTGGCACACATAAGAATGGTATCATTATGAGATGGGTGGGACCTATATCTCCCTCCAATGCTTTGGGTAATGATTTTATATCTCATGAGATAGACATGGCTGGAACGGCATGTTAAACCGGTTCAGTTAAACTGGACTGAAACGAGGAGTAAACTCAGTTCAGAAATGGACTTTGTCCACTAAGATAGTCTTGGCAATGTGTCTTGTCTAATAAGAAATGATTCTCTATGATTATGTATGTATGCCAAAAATTTTCTTGTTTTAAGTTATGATTATTGTGATTACATTTCACTACCATGATTTATCCCATGTTATGAAATTATGATCTCTTTTTCAGGGTAAGATTTTCAAATTGTTATGTTCTTATTAATATGATGTGATTGACATTTCTTTTGTTTACCCTTAATGAGCATTTGAGCTCACCCTTTTATGTTTTCTTTTCCCCAGGATATAAAGAAAGGTTTTAGGTAAAAAAAAGGAAGATCTTTATGGGAGATGTTGAAGATCTTTCACCACGATTAGAAGATTATATTCCGAGTTTCCAAAGACCCTAAACTATTATGGTCCTTGTGTGTGTGTTTATGATATGTACTAAGTATTATGAAAATGTAATGTAATGTCCATGTATGTCAGGCTTTGGGTCTCTACATTCACATAGATTAAATTTATATTTCTTAGACACAAATTTATAGGGGGTTATAGTTTTATATCTTAGACCACAGAGGTGAGGTCGTATATTCAACATAGAAGAAAAACAGTCCCTACCTAAATTGTTTTTTCCCATACCAATTCATATTACCCCTAGTAGGGGAGTATTCACTTTGTTTAAGGATTTTATACTCAGGCCATGAATGGTGAATTGCTATATTTTATAATAAGGTAAAATAAAACATGCCATGAATTTGTTAAGGTTCTAAATCAGTATAAACGACCACAAAAATAGGTGAAGACAATTTATGGTCTTTATGCTCAGACTAAGAAGTTGAACACCAGGATTCTCACCATGGGATTCTCAAACATGTTAGAAAATATCTTCATAAGTTCTGAACCAGTGTCACTTACCAAATATTTTAAATTTATTATGATTTAATTAAGTATAATAGTTTTTGTTCAAGTTGAAAATTCATTTCTAAGTAATTACTTCAAATTAACTGAGCTTAGGACTTGAAATATGCATAAATGTTTGAGTTAAAAATTGGACATGTCCTTTATATTATATCAAATCTAAATTTTATGGTATGCATGATTTTTTTTAATATGAGTTGTTTGAAATATTGAAGATAAATTTTTATATTACTAAACACAAAACATGTTTAAGTGAAGATAGCATACATCATTCATTAGTTTTTAAAAAAGAGTTTATTGAGAACCCCACTATGGAAATCCAAGTGGATGAATTAAAATCGCACAACCTAATGATATAATGAATAACAAAGGTCTCTTTAAATGCAAGGAAATAAGAAACAGTATCAAATTAAAAGATAGAGGTAAATTAAAATAGATAGTGAAAAGATTGAAAAACATAAAGAGCAATGAAACATGACCAATTTTCATGAACTGACATAGGCTACCCATAATCCAGGAACCCAAGGTAGCCTACGATAAGTATCAAAGGGTGTCATATAATGGCTAAATATTTCTAGTAATGTCGTTGTACTAATGGTATTAAAATCATACATCTTTGGTGAGCTTAATGACATCACTTTCAATGGGGTGTTGTTTGAGGCAACATAAATGTGTGATCGACAGTGTTATGATAAGTGTATAACCTAATATTCTTATTTCTCCTCAATGAGGTGTTGACACTATCTCCTACGGACTAGACTTGTTCAGGTTTTCAGGGCATGCTAAGTAAGTGGTAAATGTGATCAATGTATCATCTTTATTATATTATTCATACTTTATGATCAATGGTTCATCTTTATTATATTATGTTTCTGTAATCTTACACTATCGTATATATGAATCTCTTTCTCTATTTAGTAGTAACTATGTGTTTTAATTTTTTTTATTATTGTGTAGGAGCATTGCGATATATATGGATAAAAGATGGATCACATTACTGAGGAACACACCTCAGTATGTTAAGGGTTTGAATGAGTTTTTAGATTTTTCAATTTCTAATCGATCCGTTGAAGGGAGAATAAAATGTCCATGTCCTAAATGTAAATTTAGAACATGGTTGAAGAGAGATGAGGTTTATGAACATTTAATACTGAAGCAATTCCCTGGTCAATATTTGTGTTGGATTTGGCATGGAGAATCGAATGTTACATAAATATTGAGCCCTGATGTTAATACGTAGAATGAGGTCCCATGTTCGTCGACAATGGAAAATGAAATAAAAAACCTAATAAATGATGCATTCGGTACTACAAGACACCACTATCAGCATCAAAACATATCAGAACAACCAGAAGATGGTGCTACAAATTAGAACGTGACAAGTGATGTTTTTGAGACTGTAACACAAGTAGATCAAGATTTTCACATATCATTGGATCCTCCTCTTGATTATTTGGTGCCAAATGTAAGAGAAAACGTCACTGAGGAAAATGCATTTCATGATTTAGTTGGTGATGGAAATCAAGAGTTGTATAGTGGGTGTTTGAAATATTCAAATCTTTCATTTCTGCTGAAGTTATACCATATCAAATGTCTATGTGGAATTAAAAATAAGGCAATGTCCATGATATTGGAATTGATTCGTGATGCATTTCCTAACGCAAAAATCTCAGAATCTTTTTATGATATGAAAAAAGTTGTTAACAATCTTGGTCTGAATTATAAAAAAATACATGTGTGTCCCAATGATTGTATGCTTTATTAGGGAGAGGATTCAAGTAGACAGAATTGCAATAAATTTTCTTATTCTAGATGGTAGGCAAAGGGTGATGTAGGAATTCTGAATGAACATAATTTCATGGAGAAGAAGAAAAGGATCACACCTACAAAGGTTTTGTGTTACTTTCCTTTGAAGCCTGGATTGTAAAGATTATCCATGTCATCGAAAACCGCCGAACACATGAAGTGGCATTCTATAGATAATAACAACGATGGGTTAATGAGACATCCATGAGATTCCCAATCATGGAAGACATTTGATTCATTACATCTCGATTTCTCAGCTGATCCTAGGAATGTTTGATTGGGATTGGTTGCCGAGGGATACAACCCATTTGGGACTTTGAGTACCAGTTATAGTATTTGGCCAGTATTTTTTGATCCCTTATAATCTTCCTTTGTGGATGTGTATGCAACAAACATCATTTATCCTTTTGATGATTATTCCTGGAAAACTAATTCCTGGAAATGATATTGATGTATACTTGCCGCCTTTGATTGAAAAATTTCAGGAGTTATGGAGCAATGGTGTTGAGACATTTGATGCTTCTTCTAAAACAATGTTCAAAATGCATTATGCTTTAATGTGGACCATTAGTGACTTCCCTGTGCTAGGAAATTTATCTGGTTGGAAAACTTACACGGGTTTGGCTTTTCCCGTTTGTAACTTTGATTTTGAGCCCAAATGGCTACCTCACAGTAGAAAATGGTGCTTCTTGTGTCATCAAAGATTTCTCAATGCATCTCATAGATTTCGGATGAACAGATCAAAATTTAATAGTTCCATTGATTTAGACCACCTCCAAAGTTGTTAAATGGTTTTGAAATATTTGCACATCTTGAAAATGTTGAAACAGAATTTGGGAAGGTTCATCATTTTAATGATAGCGGAAAACAGGTCCGAAGTGCATCATCAAGCGAAACCGGAACGCAACAATGGAAGAAAAAAAAGTATATTCTTCAAACTTCCGTATTGGGAATTTAATTTGTTACGGCATAATCTTTATGTTATGAATATTGAGGATAATGTCTATGAAAATTTGATTTTCACATTACTTAATGAGCATGGAAAGTTGAGTATCATCTCAATGCTCGCAAAGACTTACAAGAAATGAACATAAAACGTGATCTCTGGCCAGGTGAGAATGAAAAGTATCCTCCAAAAAAAATTTGCAATGAAAAATAGGGATAAAGATACATTCTTTCGAATGTTAAAGAATGTTAATGTATCTGATGGGTAATCAAGTAACATCTCGAGGTGTGTTGACTTGAAGAATCGTAAGTTACAAGGATTTAAAAGCCACGATTCACATATTTTGTTACAACATTTACTAACATTGGCATTACATAAATTATTAACAGAAAATATTTCTCCTATTCTACTCCAGTTTTGTACATTTTTCAGAAAACTTTGTGGGAAATCTCTACATCCATTTCATCTTAACAACCTCCAGGAGAGGTTTGTATTGACCCTTTGCACAATGGAGATGATCTTTCCTCCGTTCTTTTTTACTGTAATGATGCATTTAAATGTGCATTTGGTTGAGGAAGCTAAATTAGGAGGCCCCGTTCATTATCGATGGATGTATCCAATTGAGAGGTACTTTATTTATATGTTTTCTTGTTAAGTAAACAATTTTTGGTACTTAATTAAATGCATAATTATGTTTCTTTTATTTCACAGATATCTTGGACATTTGAAATCATACGTGAGAAATAAAGCTAAACTAGAAGGCTCAATTGTTGAAGGATATGTGGCTGAGGAGTGTCTTACCTTTTGTTCTCGATAATTGGATGATATTGAGACAAGATTTAATCGAGTTGGACGTGTTGACGACACATAGACTCAATCTCAAATAAATTAGAAATCCAAAATATTTTCCACTATTGGCCGATCAGTTTGGAGGACCTCAAATGTGATACTGACTGAATTGGAATTATTACAGGCACATAGATATGTGCTGCTGAATAGTGAAATTGAAAATCCATTTATTGAAGAGTTGTGGATACAAACAAAGAGACGAATGAGAGGACGAACATGAAATGAGAAAGATATAATGAAAGCTGTTAATAAAGAGCTTGTAGAATAGTTTGCACGACGTGTAAGTTCATAAATATTGCAATAAATACGAATATTAGTTTGATACATACATTTTTTAAATCTAATATAGTATATTTCTTTTTTTAGAAGATGAATATTGATACACGAGTAGAGGTGTCAGAAGATTTGAAGTTTCTTACTAGAGGTCCTCTAAAATAAGTTAGAAAGTTCGACGCTTATAATGTGAATGGCTTTAGATTTCGTACAGTAGATCGAGAAGTGGGTTTGAGAACACAGAATAGTGGTATATTTACCTTTACTGAATTAGAATACTATGGAAAGATGCATGATATTATTGAATTAAACTACCACGGAAATTTTTCAGTTGTTTTATTCAAATGAAAATAGGTCGATATTATCAGAGGTGTTAAAAGAGATACCTTGCAATTTACTTCTGTGAACTTATCTCCCTTGATGGATGTTGGTGATCGTGAACTGCATGATCCATATATCTTATCATCTCAAAAAAATGGTATATTATGTGAATGATGTTGCTAATGAAGGGTGAAGTGTAGTTACTCACGTAATACAAAGAGATTTGTATGATACGGGTGATGAAGTGGAAAATATGACCTCTGAAATTGAATTTAATCAGCAATAGGAAGCAGAATTATTTGTCCATCGTGATATTGAAAATATTAGTCTAGCAATGATGAATGAAGTGGATGAAGCAATAGAGCAGGAAACCGAAATAATTTAAGGGGAAAATGATTATATGTACAATTATTTATTTATTCAGAAACCACTAGTTTCATTTATGCAGTCATTCATTATCATTGTTACATATATTTTTCTGTTAGTAATCCATCTGTTATCATTTTTAATTTTTTTCTGTATAATTTTATTGAAATATATATTCTGAACATAATTTTATTTGATTAGATGACAGGAATGCCAAGGAAGAAGTGGTAGATTATTTCATCTAGTTCTGTGACAGATGACTATCCATCTGGCTCCCTACCCATGACATCTGAGGCACCAGCTGTCGACACCCCTGCACCATCTCTCACACCATCTATGGATGTCCCAGTAGAGGCTGAGTCATCGACTCCCCCTTCAGGAGCCTCAGAAGTGGGGAAGCGACGCGCCCCTTCCAGTTCATCCCAGATATACTATACTGTCACTATCATAGGTACAAATTTTAATTAAATAAATTTATTTCATTTTGTTTATACAAATTGTTTGCTCATTGAAGATGAAAAATATGCAACTATAGAGAAAAACCTAAAAATTTTAGATGTTTAGAATCTGAATGGCGAGAAGATTATTGTGCCATTTGATTCTTACGGGGTCCCTACAGATGATGTCGAGGGGTTACTTGGCAAGATTCTAGGCCAGCTGGCAGCAGAGCCCATTTCCCTTCCCATTTCATATGACGATTGGAGACATATGCCTCCAAGCTGTAAAAATGAAGTGTTTGATTATCAAATCAAGGTAAATTTATTACATTATGGTTTAATTAAATGTCATGTTACTAATATGTTCAAAATTAATTTCGTTATACAGATGTTCTTCCACTTTACCGTTGCTGATGTGATAGCACAGAAGTGGACGTTGAAAAATCTAGGTAAGAAGTGGAATGATTTTAAATGGAGATTGTGGTGTGATGTCAACGATGCTTCATTGACCGCGCTTAAAATGTATGAGAAGATACCCAGTGGGGTACCGAAAGAGCAGTGGAAAGTGTTTGTTGACAGGCATCCGGATCAGAAGCGGATGGTATTTAAATATATATATTATTATATTATCCTCATTTTAAATTTATACATGTATATGAAAAGGAAATGACATTCAATAAATCATTATTAAATTTCATTTTATTTATTTCAGGATCTCTCAAGACAGAATGCGTCAAACCGAGCAAAGAAAGTCATCCCGCACACTGCGGGCTCAAAAAGTTTTTTTAGAAGTCGAACGAAATTGCTAATATTTTAATTAGTTCAAATATTTATAAGAAAATATTATCTGTCTAATATATTGAATTTTTGATTTATCTTTGATTAGTGCAGTCACAAAGTTTAGGCCATGAAGCATCCAGAACTGAACTGTGGTTGGATGTTCACAAGAAATCAGATGGATGTTTTGTTAATGAGCCTGCTAAAGAAGTTGGGGTATGAAGTCAATTTTTTTCATAATAACTTATTATCAGTTTTTGCTGTGTTAATATATATATTGATATTTTATTTATAGGTCAAAATTAAATAACTATGGGATTCCAATCCTTTGCATTCCTACTCTATCTCCCAGGATGACCTGGTTGCTAAAGTCCTTGGGAAGGATCATCCTGGGAGAGTGCGCTGGATGGGTGTGGGACCCATGCCATCTTAGGTTTTTAGCAGGCCACCGGGGATAGCTACTGCATCTACTCCTAACTTTAGTCAGACCATGCCTGGAGATTCTAATAAAGAGATTGTTTCTTTATGAGACACAGTTCACCAGCAGGGGGATCAGATATCTATATTGCAAAACGAGTTGACTGAAATACGTCAGCAGATGAGAAGATATGCTCCCAGTGGGAGTGCATAGATTGGTGGTATGCAGGTAAATCACATAAAATCAAAATCATTTAGTTTTCCAACTTTCATTGGTTTTAATTTTTAATATAAATATGTAACTGTATTTAATTTTCAATATAATGTTCTTACAGGTGACAACACAAACTGGAAATGAAGGTGGAGAGGGCGACGATGCATCATCGGACCCTGATTAGTTGTATTGTTGATGTGTTGAACAAAAATGGAAAAAGTTGGTTTGTATATGTAACATTTGTGGCACATAGTTTCCACCACACATTTTCATGTACTAAAATTTCCTTGATTTCTCATGTTTCTTTTTATGAATTTTATTGATTTTTGATGTTTCTTTTTATGTCTTCATTTCTCAAGTGTGGTATATATCATTCCATATAGGTCTATGTTTGAAATGGTAGTCAAGATTTTGGATGACTAAGAGTTAAACCCATTATTGATGTGGGTGAAACAGTTGCATGTAGTAGGGTTTTATACAACAATAGTTATCACTATACAACAGTTGTGTGTAGTATAGTTTTATAAAATCATGTAGTAGAGTTTAATCACTATTCATTTGGATCACGTGTTGTGCAGGAATGTTTTCCATGATGAGAGTACTAGGGAGTGAGAAGTGAATATGTGTTCCCAGTACACTAATCTGTATTGAGTTGATGTTCTGAGCATTACTTTGACGTTTTAATTTTTTAATTTTCATTTGAAGTGATATCTGACCTTATTTTGCAATAAGATATGTTGTATCTTGAAATAGAGGAAGGATCTCTCTAATCCATGTGTCTAGATGGTGTGACCATATGTGATTACATGGTTGTTAGGTGTAGTGTGGGGCCTTGGGAATTACACAATTGTTTTGGAGAAAGATAACTATTGAGGAGGGGTTCTGGGATGTCGAGGTTTTCATTCCAGCTTTAGAACAAATCATGGTGGTTTATACCGGATAGTTATGTTACAGGGTGGTTGTTCGAACCCCTCTTTTATTGGGTAGTTTTGCATTCTATAGGGCGAGGCTGTTTTGAAAGCTATATGATGTAATGGAGTAAACCTCTTAGATTAATTACATTGTGAAACTTCAGTGATTAGGGTGTTCTAGGGGATGTTTTTCACTCATTCTAGGAGTTTTTCAAAAATACAGTTTTTAACTATCCATGAGTCAGCCTATCAATGAGTTAGGTTTTCAGTAAATCATCCTATCAGTGACTCAGGGATTTGGTGTCGGTGAGTCAAGGGTGTCAGTGTCGATGAGTCATGGGAGTCAGTGTCAGGGCCATGATGTCGGTTCCAGGGCATCGGTTCCAGTGCATCGGTACAAGGGTGTTGCTCACATGGAATCAGTTCTAGGGCATCGATGCTAGGGTGTTGGTTCCAGGGTGACAATGTCATGGCATCGGTGATAGGGTATCAATGAGCCACTCATCAGTGAGTCATTTCATGTTTTCTCCAGACATCCCAGTCACTCCCTTATGATTTCCTTTTAACAAAAAATATGTTACCTATTGAGTTTGACTTTGCTTAAATCTTTTTCCACTGTATTCATGGATAATTATTGTTTCTCCAAACTTTAATCACCCTTAAATTTGGAAAAACCAAATTAACGATACGTGGTGTTGACCACAACACATATTTCAAGTATTTTGAAGTCATATTTCTAATTTTATTGTTATATGTTTTCCAAAAACTGAGTTTGATGCTATGTTTGGGTGTTTTTAAGGGTTTTTTGAAGGATATTTTTTATATATTTAATTTCCTAATGTCCTAAAGGATTTGAGATATTCAAATAGCATGGTCAATCCATGATCTGTTTTATCCATCACATTGAAATTATATCCCTTTTTATTAGGATCTCACTCATTCTTAAGCCAAGATCCTTTAATTTCCAGAGGATTCTTTTCCTTCTCCCAAGGTGTGGAAATAGTCCTTCCTCCTTAGAAGAGACACTCCCCCACCCTGTTCTACTTTCATGTTGTTCCTTGGAGTTATTCCTTACTCCTCATGTGATATCATGCTCTTTATTCAAGGAGGAACTTCGATCCTTTGATCATCCAAGTAAGTATTTACTTCATTTCAGTTCCTATGAGCATCTTTCATGGTAGGTTTAGTAATGTTCTATGTGAATACGACTGAAATATATTATTTAACATAAGGAATAATTTATTGAGTATGATGATAAAAATTATTTGAAGGGCTTATAGAACATTTACTATTTCTACTTGTTATCTTTTTTTATTGTTCTGACTAGTTGTGGATGTGTGCCTTAAAAAACTCATGGCAATTGGTGGCCTTTTCTTACACACTATTAATATTTTTATTGGTTATAATGCTAGGGAAAAATGTTGTAATGTGGAAACTGATTAATCATGTACACATGGTTAATTAAATAGATGCCCTAGGAATAAGAACCATTATGTGATTCCCCAGTAAAAAAATGTAATTCAAGAATAGTGTTGGCTGAATTTGAATTTACCCCTGTTTGATGGGTGTGGTCATGTAATGTGTGTTATGGTGGGGTTTTACACTTTATGTGGAATGTTTGTGAATTGAAGCGACAGTTCTATCTATGTTTGTGGGATTGATTTTTAAATGGAATAACTTGTAGGCAGTTGAACTACCTTTGGTTGTATTGTGTCCATCAGACAGGCTTCTGTATGGGGACTGCAATGTGGCATTGGTGGTGTTGTGTAGTGGGACTACAAGAATGGTTTTCATTCATTTTTGAGTTGGATATGGATTTTATTTTTTGGTAGTAATGGAATATATAATGTAAATCCCTTGAATAAATGAATAGAACATGGTTAAATAAAAGGTGGATAGATTATTCTTTGGAAGTATCTGTTGTGTGGGTTTGCATATAGCGGTAGCAAGAAAAGTGTTACTATTGGGTTGTTCATTGTTTGGTTGAAACCAATAGGTTGGGATACTTATTGATTATATATATGTATATGAACATATTGTTTTTTGTGATTTATCTGCACACCTGACCATCATTTACCACCACGTGTTTAACACCCCCATTCCATTGGATAGGGTGTCTTTTCCCACCATCTCGGCTCTTCAGAATTGATAGTTATTGGATCATCTCTTCTTCACCTTCCATACCACTCGTGTAATCTGAGCAGTCTATGATGGCTTGATGTTTTCTATTTCCTAAGGCTCTTTTGGTATGAGGTGTTGTGGATGGGATGCCTAGGTGTCTGGAGGCTGGTTTGTTTCCCAAGTGTATTCTGGATGAGTTCCATATGTCTATGGATGGAACATGTGATTTTGGTGGCCTATATGGTTGTTGTTTATGGTAATGTATGTGTGTGGTTTTCATGGCCCAGATGTTTATTATTGGAGGAGGGTTATGTTTGTGGTTGGGGTGGACCATATGGTTGTTTTTTGGTCGAGGAATTTGTGTGGTTGTGGTGGACCACATTGTAGTTGTTGTGGGAAGGGTATGCATGTTTGTTTGGTGGACCACATGGTCGTTATTTCAGGATTGATAAGCATGTTGTTGTTGTAGGAAGTATATGTGTGTGGTTATGGACCTGGTGTGAGTGGGTGGGTTGTGGTAGTAAGATTACAGTGGTATTTTTTGGGGAGGTCTGATGTGTTAGGATGTATCAATTAACTAGTTTCAAAGTGATGATGGGTACCCAAATAACAATGATTTAATACTACTACATTACTTGACTTGTTTTATTCGGTGAGTGTGTCGTGGTGAGGTTGTGTGGCGAGTATTCCATGATAGGTGATTTTGGACTCTGTTGTCTTCATAAGAATATTAGTATGTTCCCCCACCTATTCATGAGTGACTTGGGTTTCCATACTAAGTATACATGTATGATCACCTTATATATATACAACTACAACCAGGTTTCCAGGTGGATTTGAGGATCATGCTAGATATTAATAGCTTAGGCATTGTAATAGTTAATGTTGCTGCATAGTCCATTTTATTTTGTTACAATGAAGTTTTATTGCACCATGTGTTGATTTTACTTTTGAACATTAATGTTGGAATGGATTTTGGGTCTATGTTGAAAGATTTTTTTTATGAGGTTGATGACTTTGTCCTCCAACACAAGAGGTGTAGTGACCTTTTTGGTCGATATGATATGTGATTCCTTCTTATTGATCCCCATGTTGGATGTTTTTTCTTAGGTCGTTCTCAGTTGGATTATATTTCTTGTTTTATTTGTTTTTTAGGGCAGTGGTGCAGCAGAAGCAAAGAATTTTTTTTTTATTCTGGGCAGCTTTTTGCGGCGGTTTTAATCGCCAATACATGCATATTCGCGGCGCTTTCATGGCGGTTTACACCGCCACTAAACATAAATTTTATTTTGCATTTAGCAGCGGTTATAACCGCCGCTAAATAGGATCATCATGGCTGCCTCATTCCACGGTGGTTACTGTGACTTTAGTTGTGGTTTTATGGCTGATGGAATTTGAGTTTATTCGTGGCGGTTATAACCGCCGTGAAATGAGGTAGCGATGACGATTTCCTGAAACCACCGCTAAACACAAATAACTACTGCTAATAGATTGGCGACACCCTATTTTGTGGCAGTTTCTGTAAACCACCACCAAACAAAGTAGTGGCGGTTTAAACCGCCTCTAAATGCAAAAAAAAAAACAGCCGCTAAACGAAGATTCTGTTGTAGTGATTTTGGTTCATGAGGCGGTAGTTCGTCATACACAGGGATGATGATTTATTAAATCATTTGATAGAATATTGTGAAGTTTAATGTCATAAAATTAACATAAAAATATAATTATATTTTAAAGAATAATTTTATTATATAATCATTTTATAATAGGAATTTAATTACATTGATAAGAAAATAAAATAAAAATACTTATAGAATAAAAATTCCTATTCTTTGGGTATCCCCTTAGGTTTGCAATAATGCATTCCAAAGTTTGGGTTATTCCCAATATAAGAATTATATGGTGAGTATATTTATTTTCTAAAGTTATTTTGTTAGTTCTTGTCTTATCCAAATTTTTTTTAGAGGTTTGAGGAAGAGGGGAGAGGGTGGCCTTTTATAAGTGGGGTGAGTGTTACTCTTGTAATTTTTAAAAATAGAGAATTCCACCAACGTTTTTACCATATAAAGTGGCTACAATAAGAGAAAAGTCTAGATAATAGAAGTTATAAGTTCTAAATATTTTCAAATAATTGTTATTGAAAAATATTTTAGGTCATTCCTCCCCTTATGTATAAGGTTTAATCCCTTGGTAAACCTGTTTTTATCTTAATTGTGGTAATTAATCTTAACTTTTCTCACAAATAATTTTTGTGAAAAGTTAATTTAAACTAATTATAATAAAAAAAATTATTATTATTATAAATATTTAATCCATTTTCCTATATTAAGTCCACATTATTGGAAAGGTAATTTAAAATTTACCTCCCGAACGTGGTGAGAAAGTGGGGTTTTAAATGTGAAAATGTTGAAAAGTTTATAATATTTTAATATATAATTTTAATATAAAATTTATTCCGATTACATAAATTATAAAATTATATGTATAAATGGTATATTTTTACTTTAAAAAAACCTAAAAATATAATTTAACATTATAAATTTTTTTTATTATAAACCAGTTTCAATTAAAATTCAATAATTTTCACTATTAATTAAAAATGAAACTTCTTTGAAAATTAACAAATATTTTCCCTAGGATAATTTTAACATTATTATTTAAAAAATAATGTATATTTTTTAAAATAAAAATTATAATAGTAAAAAAATTGTTTTAAAATGAGTGCACCATTAAAAAGAAAACAAAACTGCCTTTAGAAAAATAAATCTTTTTTACATAAAATTGGATTTATTCTTTTCTTATACCTATCAAACCTAACAGATGAATTAAAAAAAATTAATTTAATATATACTATATATAATTGATTAATTTCATTCATTAATAGTAATTATTTTAATTTATTTGGATAATATGTATTTGGGTGCACAAAAATAGATTTTAATAAAAATAATTCCTTTATATTCAATTGGTGTTTTTTATTTTCATTTATAATTAATTGGTAATCAATCAGTTAAACCATATATTTGAATAATTTGTTTAATCATATTAATATCTACCATTACAATGGTTAGGTGATAACTATCCTATTAAATAATAATATGAATAGTATTTTTTTTGATAAAACTTGATCTTGTGTGTAACGCAAGACATAGAAGAAAGTAATTGTTGCATGTAATGCAAGATAAACTCAGTTTTGAGTGAATTAAAATCCTTAGTTTGTATTGAATTTATGTAAAACAATAAACATATTGAAAATTCTCTATATGTTATATTATTTTCTATGTTTGGTGTTGTTTTGTCAAACATGCTATTGAATAAACAGTTATTCTTTCAGATTTTTCATGGTGTTACATTCTCCCCACCATAAAAAATTATTTCCTCACAATCTAAACATGATATTTGTAATCAAGGGTTTGAAATTTGGAAATTATTTTTTTTTAAACCCACATCAAAAAAGATTTAATAAAATATCCTCCTAATAAGAAATAATGGAAAGTTAAAAACATAACATGAAATAACACATAACTAGGTTTCTAATTTGGTATGCATTGGTTGGAAGTGAAGATATGAACATGTATGGAAGGTATAAATATTTATAAAGGGTGATTTATTCTATTGATCATGTGAAAGTGAATGATCAATTGAATTTTTAGGGGATCAAAACCTTAAATCTAGTATGTGTGAAAAAATCATTTATATGATCAGAAATGATGGTAATATGATAGAATTTTATTTTAAGATCCTTTTTCAAAAGATGATAAGTTATTTTACTATTTAAGAAAATAAGTAAATATACTTACTTTGATATATTTATATTCTATAAGAACAATCTCATCCTTTTTTTTCTTCAATCAATTTCCAATTCATTACTTTTTAGAAGAAATAAAAAACCAAAGAAGAATTTTTTATGCCAGAAGCACAAAAATTTAATTTTAGCTGATCATAAGTTTGATAAAAGTGTGAAACGTATTTCCTTTTGTCTCTAACTATTTTTGAAAACCAATATGGATAATGCATTATTCTCTAACCCTCAAAAGTAATACCACAGGTTCATCATTAATATTAATTAATCAAATTTTTCGACTAAAAACAATGACATATTAACTTAGATATCATGTATGCCAATGGAAAACATGAAACCTTTATCGTCCTTCTGTCATGGATTCAAGCCCCGCTACCTTGACAAATATGATGGGTTGTCACCTTGAATGTGGGTTTTTCTTTTTCTAAAACTATATAAATATTATTCCGATAACTTTGAACATAATTGAAATAAAAGTAATCAATAAATAACCTTCTTATTAATGTGTTCAAAACAACCCCATTTTTTCAAAGTTTAATAACCTTATTTGAATATTATTAAAATGTCATTAATAATTATATCAAACATTATGGTTATCAAAACCTTTAAACTTATTTCTATAAATTATAAAGGCATCTTTCATTAAATACATTTCCACTAAAACATATAAATTCCATAAATTTCTTCAAAATTTCCTCAATCTTGTAGAATCTCATTAAATTAAACATAAAATAGTTTATAATTCATTGAAATTATTTTCATTCTTAAACTCATTAACCCCCGATGGTATCTATAACACTTATGTTAATGAATACACAATTTCTTTTAAAATTTAAAATAATACTTATATGTTTCAGGATTCTTGTAAACAAAATACAATTGGTAAAATGTTTCGTCAATTTAATACTTTAATAAAAATATATAAGTACTTCAACCATTTTATTCCCATATAGGTCCTTACTTGGTCTAGGGTTTATCGTAGTTCATTCATTTTCATTACCTATTGGAATCCATCGAAAGTTTTTACAAAGAAATTTTTAATTATCCTAAATATATCCCTGAGGGTGTAAATCTATGTGCATAAAAAGGAACATTTCCATATACTAGGTAATGCTGAGTCAAGATGGATGTGCCCTTTTCTGAGTTATTACCCCTAGGTACGTCTTTTTTAGAACCAAATCTACTTTTAGTATCAAGATAGAGATGTATTGAATGGAAAAAACACAAAGTCTCTATCTTAATAAGAAACATTAGGACAATCTTCTATAATTATCCACAATATATATCATATAGTAATGTTCCTTGTTCTATATTTTCCTAAATATAGTACCCAAGGTTTCTATAAAACTTCCTTTGATTTTAACTATAGTTTCACTAACCCCATCAGTCCAGAGTCAGTGTCTTCTGACATTACATTAGCATAAGAAATAAGGAATAACATCCCAAAGGAAAAATTGGTTTAGTAGTTTTGGTAAACTAGATTCATATTTGTGACTTACGTTTAATTTGGAATAAAAAAATAAAACATAATTTCTTTCTGAAAATAACATTATTCAGTATATAAAATCTTTGTATATTAGTCATAGTAATATTTATAGAATCCTAGCTAAATGAAACAAAATAAGGGTGATCTAAAAAATCAGAAAGGGATAAATAAAGAAAAATTAGTAACAAATCAATTAGAATAAACAATATGGAAAGGAAAATAATTAAACACACATTCCATGTGATAAAATGATAATGAAGTGTGTAAAAAATATAGCAAGGTAAATAACTAGAAACATGTTCCATTTATCAATAGGCTGAGAATGAAATATATTCATATATTTTTTCATAGTGAAAATATCATAGATAGAAATAATTTAATAATGAATGAAGATAATTCTTAATTATTAGACACCATGTCACCCAGGAACATGGTACCTTTATCGTTAAGACATTTCACAAGTTGGTTAAAAACATACTGGGTAAAAACCCTCTAAACTAAGGATAGAAACCAGATTTGTACCATTATACAATCAATACGTTGAGGGTATATATATAATCTGGCCCCATCTATGTCCTACCTATCCAAATAATTCCTCATATATCAAATAAAAAATTTAATTCATAAAGAAATCCCTTATCACAAAGTATCAATATTGAGTAAAGGATATGGATTTATCAATATTTACCGAGATAATCATATTACATTCAAAATGAACACCATATGTAAAAAATGGTATATGGTTTAATTAATAATCATATCCATGAAAAATAATTAGATTATTTGGGTGAAATTTCATGTCTACTGATCATAGAAAAGTGATTATTTAAAGGTAAAGATATTAACTATAAAAATGAATCCAGGAAGTGAAATTCAATACTTTCAATTGTCAAAAAGGTCATAAACCATATAGAGGAAGAATAATGTAGGTATCAATATGAATTATACCCATTAGATTAGGAATAAAGGGTTTTTTTGTCTATGAAATAAAAATATCATTAAAAACATTCTTGAAAAAAATATCCTTTTAGTTTTGAAAGTAACTTTTTGAAACAAAAAACTTGTTGATGATAATTTTATTTCAAAGAAATATTTAAAAATAATAAAAAAATAACCTTGTAAACATAAAAATTAATCATCAAATAAATCATTTTAGGTAATTTCATACCTGTCATATGAGGTAAAAATAACCCTCGTTTCAAATTGAAAAAATTCCCTAAAGGTTCTTTATTCAGAAAATGGAAATAATATTCCTTTCAGGACATTCGATAAAAATCAAAAATGGTAAAAAAATTCTTTAATTAATATGTTTTAAAAGTTATAAAACATTTTTTAAAATATTTTTAGAAAACATTGTTTTGGAAGAAAAAAGGTTTCCAATCAAAGAGAGAAATGAATGTGGGTTTTATTAAATACATTTTAATTAAAAAAGAGTGGAATTGGTATTCTTAATTGAAAATAATCATGAATAACAAGAGGATAATAAAACTAAATTGTTTATTACAAAAGGATCAAATATATTCCCTTCAATAGAAATCCAAGTGTATAAAATCCGGAATACAATGAAATTATGATATAAACCCTTGCAATGATCTTGACGTTGAAGTGAGAATCATCCAGATAATCGATTAGGTATCTAAACAATAAATCCAAATAAAATAATTTGAAATACAATAACATATATTTGAAATTAATTATACATATAATAATATAATATTACTGACAACATCAAAGTATTATAACCCAATGAATAGAAATTGAGTTATGAAATTCTTTACCATCTGGTAACTATTAATTAAAATTCCCTTAGATGATATAATTTAAATTGAAACAACAAATACCATAAATAATGATATATTCATGATAGTATATGTTAAACGGTCAGTATATAAACAATATAAAATAAATTTGGTGCATAATAATAAAATATACCACAATAAAAAGAAATTGAGTTGTAACCCCTTACATCATGCTTTCATTTTGTAATTACTTGATTTAACCATCTACATAATGGTTTTGAACAAGTTAATAACATATACTGTAACCATATTATAATGTATGATATAATATATTATTAATTTCCAACACCTTACCACTTTTTCATTAATAATATCTCATTTTTATAAAAGTGAGCACTAAGACCCTACTATTAAGATAAAGAAAGGTTACCGGATTCGAATATAAAGAAATTTACATTTGTTCGAGAGAAAAATAGGAATCATGTCGTCCAGAAAAGTGTTCAAGTAAGTAAATCCTTCTGTATTGATTCCTTTTTTGGCCAACCCATCAGAAATATTGTTTTCCTCTCTGAATGTATGAGTGATGAAATAGTTCATGGAGGGGAGCGTGTCAAGTCAGTTCACCCATTTAGCAGTTAGCCTCCATGAAAAATGCCTCTGAACCACTCTTACATCTTGTATGATATTGGTGTAGTCACATTTAAACTATATATAATTACACTATATTTGGAGGGGCTGATCAACCAACATTATGAACCCCATCATCTCATATTCCAAATCTATGAAATTTCCATAGGGGACATACATGCATTTAATAACATCCCCATTCTCATCCCTGCATATAGAACCACAACCCGAGGGGGTTGGATTACCCGTTGAAGCTCCAAAGATGTTGTATATAGAGACCCGAAGCTTAACGTACATGAACATTACATTAATTTGTTCGGAATACTTAGTACATAATAAAAAAAACACACACACAAGGATCATAATAGTTTGGTGTCTTTGGAAACTCGGAACTTAATCTTCTAATCGTGGTGAAAGATCTTCAATATCTCCCATGAAGATCTTCCCTTTTTTTACCTAAAACCTTTATTTATATCCTGGGGAAAAGAAAACATAAAAGGGTGAGCTCAAATGCTCAGTAAGGGTAAACAAAATAAAAATCAACCACATCATATTCATAAGAACATAACATTTTGGAAATCTTAACCTGCAAAAGAGATCATAATTTCATAACCTGGAATAACTCATGGCAGTGAAATGTAATCACAATAATCATAACTTAAAACATTAAATTTTGTGGCATACACACATAATCATAGAGAATCATTTCTTATTAGTCAAGACTCATTTCCAAGACTATCTAAGTGGACAAAGTCCCTTTATGAACCGAGTCACCCTCGTTTCAGTCCTGTTTCACTGAACCGGTATAACCTACCATTCCAGCCATGTCTATCTCATGAGATATAAAATCTTTACCCAATGCATTGGAGGGAGATATAGGTCCCACCCATCTCATAATGATACCATTCTTATGTGTGTCACAAAATCATAAATAATACATTATTGCATAACCCATGTAATACAAATGGGAATATTAAACATCATGACATCATAAATCAATTCATATAAGATAAAGGAATTCATAAAAATAATTCCATCACAACATACTCAAATCAATGAAATAATAGGGATAAAAACAGAACCCTTTATTATCATAGATGGAAAATAATTTTGATAAAACACTTGAACTCCATTCTTGATGAAAATATCCTTTCTTCTTCAAAAACATTTTTCCTTTCTTAAAATGTCAAATGACTTTAAAATAAAAGAAGTTGATTAAAAATAAACTTGAAAACTTGTAAAGGAAGCTTCTTGGAAATATTTTTTTAAAAATCCATTCATGCCGTATAAGTTAAAAATACATTCTTCTCGTACTTTTGTTGAAAAAGTCAAAAAGTACATCGTTTGAAAAACGACAAAAGATTCCTTTTATATCTTTTACTAAAAACTCACTGAAGGGTAAAATTGGACATAAACTATTGTAGGTGGATGGAAATAATATTACATATTGATGAAACATGGATGTGGATGATAAAATACACCCCAGTAAATACCAAAGTATAAACAATCTCGGATAAAAATGAGATTGTGATATTTCCATTACCTTAGGTCCGACTTGCTTTGTACGTGTCCGAACCTCCTCTTTTTGACGCGCCTTTTCTTAACCTCCACTTAAAGAACTAAGGATAGTCTTTGAAGAAGACCAGGACCTATAGGATGATACTAGGGAAGTGGAGAAGAGATTTTGGCAGGGGTTGGCCGAGCTTGATGGCTCAATGTTGTGTGAGGAAGAGAGGGAGGAGGTGCCCTTTTATAAGGGACGAGAGGGGCACCTTTGGAATAACTAAACATATTATTTTATTATAAAGCCAAATTCGGTTTTAAATAGCTCCAAATTGATTTATTTCTAGGATAAGGTGTGGATGGGTCTAAATCCTCTCATCCAATAGGATTTAGACAAGTTTAGGTTATTATTTTAACCTTATCAATTAGATTTAACTCTAAGTTAAATAATTTAACTTTTACCGTGTCTTTTTGTTTTCTTACACTATATGGTTAATAAACTTACTATATCAAGCCAAACGAACCCCAAGTTGTTTATTATTAATATATCTATCCTTATCTAATTCATTTGTCCGAACCTTATATTTTTAGGAGTTAAATAACAATTAATAATATAATATTTGTTTTAGAAACTAATTTATGTCAATTTTGACACCATTTGGTACATGATTTTTATGAAATTCATAACAGAATGATAAGTTCGAACCAGGTTCCTTAAATCAACAATAACATGTCATATTAACCTAGAAAATTATTTTAAGTCATAAAAAGTCTCAAATTACATTTATTTGGGCATTTATAACATCAATTATGTTAATTTTTCTTAGAAAGGTAATTACTTTATCACTGTTGTGTCATAAATAAATTAAATTATTTAAAGTCTAAAAATTACAAATAAAATACCATTATGTAGTAAATCTTTTTATCTTTCGAATGAATATTTATAGTCGAATTTATCTTATGTATAACCCCATATTAAAAATGTTTTAGTAAATAAACTTTGATTTTAACTCATTTAACTCTTCTTTCAATTAAATAATAATAAATGTCCTAATCTAATCCAAGTGGGTCTAAATGATAATATTTTACACTTAAGGTTGTTTTTGGTTGAGATACACTTGTCCAATAGGATTAGGACATGTGTTAGGATAATATTAATATCATTTTTACCCTTAATTACCCTATTTACTTTTAACCATGGTAAAAAAAAGTAAAAAGTTACTATTCACCAAAAATTATTTTCATCTCATTGAACCACATTTTACTTACTGACATCAACTGTGTCTCTCGGATTTTTGAAATTTCATTCACAGAAGCGGTAAAATTAAGATTTATGAAAAAAATTATTTTTTTAACTTCCACTTAGTAGTTTCACTATTCATCAAAAATTGAAGTTTTTCAGAAAAATACCAAAATTTCACCCTAAGATATAATTGATATTCTGAATTCAAAAATGATTTCTATTTTACAAAATTCCCAACATATAAGTTGAATTAATTAATTTTATAATTAATTTCCGCTGTCACAACAAATAGCGTGTTTTTAAGAGATAATAACTATCAAAATATTAACACATGTTTATATCTGGTGTAAATGTGAAATTACATCCAATGACCAGCATTGTATTGAATTGTAAAAATATATTCTAAATATACTTTAAAACCACTCAAATTAATAATTTACCACTATTAATTATTTCGATTGAAAAAGTTGTTTTTAATTAAAATTCTGTAATTTTCACTATTCATCAAAATATGAAAGTTATCCGAAAATCACCAAAATTTCACCCTAAGCTAATTTCGATATTACGAATCCAAAAATGAATTCCATTTTTACAAATATAATTTACAAAATTTCAAAAAGTGGTTATTACTATTCATAATGGCTAGTTTTAATAATATTTTAATAGCATATTGTTGTTTAGTGAAACTCGTTATTGCGTACTACACACGCTATCGAGGAAGGTTGTGATTGCATGTAATGCAAGGCAAGTCAAGGATGCGTGTTGTGCAAGCTCCTTTTGGTGTAGCGTACAACACAAGACATTAGTGAAATTAAAAAGAATATTTTTCATGAAATCTTGGGCTGTTACATTCTACCCCCCTTAAAATGAATTTCGCCCTCGAAATTCATCGGGGTTATAAATGGTTTACTATTCGAAAGTTTCTTTAATAAAAACCCAAATCGTAAAAAGGAATACCAAAACCAATCTTTAAAAACAAAAGTATGAAACTTAACGGTTACCCAAATAAACTAATCATTGGGTTTCCACATTGGTGAATATATGAATATGGAAGAGAAATATAACCATCATGTTCTGATGGGGAGTGGTAGAGAACATGGCTATGGAAAAGCCAGCAATCACAAAGCCATAAATTTTTGATTATCTAAGGTACCATATGATTCATCAGATATAAGATCACTAGGACAACATTTTTGGTTTTCAAGATCGTTTCCATAAAGTTGAAAATTTGAATTAGAATAAATACTTACTTTATTTTGGTACAATCTCACTGTTGTTCATGCCTTGAACAATTTCCACTTCATCTCTTAAATAAATGAAGTTGAATTTGTTATTCGTGAAGTGTTAGCAGATCATGTGATAGAATGACGGTTCATTCCATCTGTCTCAAACAAAAGGTTAGAAAAAATTATATACATAAGTCGATCTATAGTGAGATTAATCATATATGGTTCCTAAAATGGACTTATACTTCATATATCATACTTATTAATATAATAAAACTAGTTTCTACTAAACAGGGACTTCCTGTAGGCTAGTGGTAGGCGATAAAGGCCAATCGCACTTCGGTTGTGGGTTCGATTTCCACAGCCTTGTCTGACGCGATGGGCTGTCACCCGTCCAGAAGGGTGTCCTTTTTCTAAATCTATATTGCTATAACATCCCATCAAGAATATCAAAAAAATAACTTCTATCCTTAAACAATACTAATTTATGTCCAATATAATCCATTCTAGTTTTTAGGCTTATCCATAATACTGCAGTCCATTGTCATAATATAGTGAAAACGATTACCAGATATTTAATACCATCTTTGATCCCCATATATCATAAGATATGTCTTGTTGGTCACATTCCAAACATTCAAAGGCCTTAATCATGTATTCTCTTGAATACCCATTGAACCTTAGTGAAAACATGAATGCAGTTAAAAGTTAACACCTTCCACATACCAAAATCCTCAAAATTCTATATACTCAAACCATGATATCACTTAGTCCTTATATCAATCATGAGCTCATGAATACTGTTAAACATTTCATTTTCTCGTTTTCCCTTCATTATGCGCATAATATCTCAATAACTTTGAATACCACATTAGACCAATACATAAATACTCCAATGCTCCATGATACAACATTATTTTGGAATCCCATTACATAAACACTTAATCATTCCACCACATCGTTGTCATATTCAACATTTCCAATAGTGATCGCATGTGACTTCCCTTTGTCCTTTGCCTTAAGTGGTTGCTCATGTCGATCATCACTAACCCTTGGATTAGGGAATTTATTAGCATAATGCCCCATTTCTTTGCACTTGAAGCATTGAAGTGTTGGTGGTGCGTTCTCTGCAGTGTTTGCTTTATTCACATCATTAGAAACCCTTTTTCCATTACTTTGACACTCAGCTGCTCGATGACCTTCTTTTAAACACTTAAAACATTTTCTAGTCCCTTTAATACAATCTCCACCATGCTTCTTTCCACACTTTCTACATAAGGAAACATTCATCTTCTTTTCGCCATTATTCTGAGATTTCTCCTTGAACTCCATCTTTTGTTTCTTGTCAAAACCATGAGATGGATATGTAACACCAACTTCCATTTCTACCTTGATAGCACAACGCACAATTTCTTTAAAGCTACTGAAGTCTCTTTTAGCTAATGCCCTTCGAAGACTTGGTTTTAAGCCACTAAAAAATTGATCAACTTTACTTTCAGGTTGGATGATAATGCCAGATGCATACCTTGCAAGTCTGGTAAAATTCGCTTCGTATATACCAACAGATTCATCATCCTTTTGCTTTAGTTCAAGAAACTCCTTCTCCATCTTTTTTCGAAGAATACGAGGGTAGTACTTATTGAAAAATAAGTTCTTGAACTCGTCCCATTCCATGGACTCAATTTCATCTCTTGGCCTCTTATTCTTGATAAGATTCCACCATTGATCAGATTCACCTTCCAAACGATACACTGCTAAGATGACTTTATCATGTTCAGAACATTGAAGAACTGAAAATATCTTTTCAGTGGTACTGATCCATTGTTCAGCAATAAGTGGATCAGAAGACCCACTGAAAGAAGGTGGACGTTGCCTCATGAAGGACTCAATAGATTATTGTTCCCTTCTCTGCTCATTTGGAAGTCCAGAATGATTCATAGCTTGTGTAAGTATAGCAATAATATTTTTCACTCCATCTCCCATAACATTTGTTTGTTCCGGAGGAAAATCATTGCATTTTCCATTGCATTGATCAACACGGTTCCTTCGGGTTCTAGCCATCGTCTAAAACCCAAAAAGAATAGTGTGAGAGGCAAAAATCATGCCAGGGAAAACAGCATAATAAAGGGGGAGTACCTTCAATATCTAACATCTTAGGTTTAATTCTATGATCGTTAGCGTAATTCTAATACTATAACCTATACGTATACTTAACCTTAGGGACAACCCTATACATACCTTAGAAATATCTCTAGGGATCTCACTAACGTTTTCACATCCTAGTTTCCAAAGGTTGACTAAACCTTTCCTCTGATACCAACTATAGAGACCCGAAGCTTAACGTACATGAACATTACATTACTTTTTGCGGAATACTTAGTACATAACAAAAAAACACACACACAATGATTGTAATAGTTTAGTGTCTTTGGAAACTCGGAACATAATCTTCTAATCGTGGTGAAAGATCTTCAATATCTCCCATAAAGATCTTCCCTTTTTTTTACCTAAAACCTTTCTTTATGTCCTGGGGAAAAGAAAACATAAAAGGGTGAGCTCAAATGCTCGGTAAGGGTAAACAAAATAAAAATCAATCACATCATATTCATAAGAACATAACATTATGGAAATCTTAACCTTCAAAATAGATCATAATTTCATAACCTGGGATAACTCATGGCAGTGAAATGTAATCACAATAATCATAAATTAAAACATTAAATTTTGTGGAATACACACATAATCATAGAGAATCATTTCTTATTAGTCAAGACTCATTTCCAAGACTATCTTAGTGGACAAAGTCCCTTTCTAAACCGAGTCACCCTCGCTTCAGTCCTGTTTCACTGAACCGGTATAACCTACCCTTCCAGCCATGTCTATCTCATGAGATATAAAATCTTTACCCAATGCATTGGAGGTAGATATAGGTCCCACCCATCTCATAATGATACCATTCTTATGTGTGCCACAAAATCATAAATCATACATCATTGCATAACCCATGTAATACAAATGGGAATCTTAAACATCATGACATCATATATCAATTCATATAAGATAAAGGAATTCATAAAAATAATTCCATCACAAAATAATCAAATCAATGTAATAATAGGGATAAAAACAGAACCCTTTATTATCTTAGATAGAAAATAATTTTGATAAAACACTTGAACTCCATTCTTGAGGAAAATATCCTTTCTCCTTCAAAAACATTTTTCCTTTCTTAAAATGTCATATGACTTTAAAATAAAAGAATTTGATTAAAAATAAACTTGAAAACTTGTAAATGAAGCTTCTTGGAAATAATTTTTTAAAAATCCATTCGTGCCGTATAAGTTAAAAAAACATTCTTCTCGTACTTTTGTCGAAAAAGTCAAAATGTACATCGTTCGAAAAATGACAAAAGATTCCTTTTATATCTTTTACTAAAAACTCACCGAAGGGTAAAATTGGATATAAACTATTGTAGGTGGATGTAAATAATATTAAATATTGAGGAAATATGGATGTGGATGATAAAATACACCCCAGTAAATACCAAAGTATAAACAATCTCGGATAAAAATGAGATTGTGATATTTCCCTTACCTTAGGTCCGACATTCTTTGTACGTGTCTGAACCTCCTCTTTTTGACGCGCCTTTTCTTAACCTCCACTTAAAGAACTAAGGATGGTCTTTGAAGAAGACCAGGACCTCTAGGATGATACTAGGGAAGTGGAGAAGAGATTTTGGCAGGGGTTGGCTGAGCTTGAAGGCTCAAAGTTGTGTGAGGAAGAGAGGGAGGAGGTGACCTTTTATAAGGGAGGAGAGGGGCACCTTTGGAATAACTAAATATATTATTTTATTATAAAGCCAAATTCGGTTTAAAATTGCTCCAAATTGATTTATTTCGAGGCTAAGGTTGCGATGGGTCGAAATCCTCTCATCCAATATGATTTAGACAAGTTTAGGTTATTATTTTAACCTTATCAATTAGATTTAACTCTAAGTTAAATAATTTACCTTTTACCGTGTCTTTTTGTTTTCTTACACTATATGGTTAATAAACTTACTATATCAAGCCAAAAGAACCCCAAGTTGTTTATTATTAATATATCTATCCTTATCTAAGTCATTTGGCCGAACCTTAGATTTTTAGGAATTAAATAACAATTAATAATATAATATTTGTTTTAAAAACTAATTTATGTCAATTTTGATACTATTTGGTACATGATTTTTATGAAATTCATAAAAGAATGATAAGTTCTAAAAAAGTTCCTTAAATAAACAATAACATGTCATATTAACCTATAAAATTAGTTTAAGTCATAAAAAGTCTCAAATTACATTTATTTGGGCATTTATAACATCAATTATGTTAATTTTTCTTAAAAAGGTAATTACTGTATCATTGTTGTGTCATAAATAAATTAAATTATTTAAAGTCTAAAAATTACAAATAAAATACCATTATGTAGGAAATCTTTTTATCTTTCTAATGAATATTTATAGTAGAATTTATCTTATGTATAACCCCATATTAAAAATGTTTTAGTAAATAATCTTTGATTTTAACTCTTTTAACTCTTTTTTGAATTAAATAATAATAAATGTCCTAATCTAATCCAAGTGGGCCTAAATGATAATATTTTACACTTAAGGTTGTTTTTGGTCGAGATAAACTTGTCCAATAGGATTAGGACATGTGTTAGGATAATATTAATATCATTTTTACCCTTAATTACCCTATTTACTTTTAACCGTGGTAAAAAAAAGTAAAAAGTTACTATTCACCAAAAATTATTTTCACCTCATTGAACCACATTTTACTTACTGACATCAACCATGTCTCTCGGATTTTAGAAATTCCATTCACAGAAGCGGTAAAATTAAGATTTATGAAAAAAATAATTTTTTTAACTTCCACTTAGTAGTTTCACTATTCATCAAAAATTGAAGTTTTTCAGAAAAATGCCAAAATTTCCCCCTAAGCTATAATTGATATTCCAAATTCAAAAATGATTTCTATTTTAAAAAATTCCCAACATATAAGTTGCATTAATTAATTTTATAATTAATTTCCGCTGTCACAACAAATAGCGTGTTTTTAAGAGATAATAACTATCAAAATATTAACACTTGTTTATGTCTGGTGTAAATGTGAAATTACATCCAATGACCAACATTGTATTGAATTGTAAAAATATATTCTAAATATACTTTAAAACCACTCAAATTAATAATTTATCACTATTAATTATTTCTATTGAAAAAGTTGTTTTTAATTAAAATTCTGTAATTTTCACTATTCATCAAAATATGAAAGTTATCCGAAAATCGCCAAAATTTCACCCTAAGCTAATTTTGATATTACGAATCCAAAAATGAATTCCATTTTGAAAAATAAAACTTACAAAATTTCAAAAAGTGGTTATTAATATTAATAACGGCTAGTTTTAATAATATTTTAATAGCATATTGTTGTTTAGTGAAACTCGTTATTGCGTACTAAACACGCTATCGAAGAAGGTCGTGATTGCGTGTAATGCAAGGCAAGTCAAGGATGCATGTTGTGCAAGCTCCTTTTGGTGTAGCGTACAACACAAGACATTAGTGAAATTAAAAAGAATATTTTTCATGAAATCTTGGGCTGTTACATTCTACCCCCCTTAAAATGAATTTCGCCCTCAAAATTCGTCAGGGTTATAAATGGTTTAATATTCGAAAGTTTCTTTAATAGAAACCCACATCATAAAAAGGAATACCAAAACCAATCTTTAAAAACAAAAGTATGAAACTTAACGATTTCCCAAATAAACTAATCATTGGGTTTCCACATTGGTGAAAATATGGATATGGAAGAGAAATCTAACCATCATGTTTTGATGGGGAGTGGTAGAGAACATGGATATGGAAAAGCCAGCAATCATAAAGCCATATATTTGTGACGATCTAAGGTACCATCTGATTCATCAGATATAAGATCACTAGGACAAGATTTTTGGTTTTCAAGATCATTTCCCTAAAGTTGAAAATTTGAATTAGAATAAAAACTTACTTTATTTTGGTACAATCTCACTGTTGTTCATGCCTTGAACAATTCCCAATTCATCTCTTAAATAAATGAAGTTGAATTTTTTATTCGTGAAGTGTTAGCAGATCATGTGATAGAATGACGGGTCATTCCATCTGTCTCAAACAAAAGGTTAGCAAAAATTATATACATAAGTCGATCTATAGTGATATTAATCATATAGGGTTCCTAAAATGGACTTATACTTCATATATCATACTGCTTAATATAATAAAACTAGTTTCTACTAAACAGGGACTTCCTGTAGGCCAGTGGTAGGCGATAAAGGCCAGTCGCACTTCAGTTGTGGGTTCGATTTCCACAGCCTTGTCCGACGCGATGGGCTGTCGCCCATCCTGCAGGTTGTCCTTTTTCTAAAGCTATATTTCTATAACATCCTATCAATAATATCAAAAAAAGAACTTCTATCCTTAATCAATACTAATTTATGTCCAACATAATCGATTCTAGTTTTTAGGCTTATCCATAATACTGCAGTCCATTGTCAGAATATAGTGAAAACGATTACCAGAGATTTAATACCATCTTTGATCCCCATATATCATAAGATATGTCTTGTTGGCCACATTCCAAACATTCAAAGGCCTTAATCATGTATTCTCTTGAATACCCATTGAACCTTAGTGAAAACATGAATGCAGTTAAAAGTTAACACCTTCCACATAACAAAATACTCAAAATTCTATATACTCAAACCATGATATCACTTAGTCCTTATATCAATCATGAGCTCATGAATACTGTTAAATATTTCATTTTCTCGTTTTCCCTTCATTATGTGCATAATATCTCAATCACTTTTAATACCACATTAGACCAATACATAAATATTCCAATGCTCCATGACACAAAATTATTTTGGAATCTCATTATATAAACACTTAATCATTCCACCACATCGTTGTAATATTCAACATTGCCAATAGTGATCGCATGTGACTTCCATTTGTCCTTTGCCTTAAGCGGTTGCTCATGTCGATCATCACTAACCCTTGGATTAGGGCATTTATTAGCATAATGCTCCATTTCCTTGCACTTGAAGCATTGAAGTGTTGGTGGTGCGTTCTCTGCAGTGTTTGCTTTTTTCACATCATTAGAAACCCTTTTTCCATTACTTCGACACTCAGCTGCTCGATGACCTTCTTTTCCACACTTAAAACATTTTCTAGTCCCTTTAAGACAATATCCACCATGCTTCGTTCCACACTTTGTGCATAAGGAAACCTTCATCTTCTTTTCACCATTATTCTGAGATTTCTCCTGGAACTCCATCTTTTGTTTCTTGTCAAAACCAAGAGATGGATATGTAACACCAACTTCCATTTCTACCTTGATAGCACAATGCACAATTTCTTCATAGCTACTGAAGTCTCTTATAGCTAATGCCCTTCGAAGACTTGTTTTTAATCCACTGAAAAATCGATCAACTTTACTTTCAGGTTGGATGATAATGCCAGATGCATACCTTGAAAGTCTTGTAAAATTCGCTTCGTATATACCAACACATTCATCATCCTTTTGCTTTAGTTCAAGAAACTCCTTCTCCTTCTTTGTTCGAAGAATACGAGGGAAGTACTTATTGAAAATCGTCCCATTCCATGGACTCAATTTCATCTCTTGGCCTCATATTCTTGATAAGATTCCACCATTGATCAGCTTCACCTTCCAAACGATACACTGCTAAGATGACTTTATCATGTTCAGAACATTGAAGAACTGAAAATATCTTTTCAGTGGTACAGATCCATTGTTCAACAACAAGTGGATCAGAAGACCCACTGAAAGAAGGTGGGCGTTGCCTCATGAAGGACTCAATAGAATATTGTTCCCTTCTCTACTCATTTGGAAGTCCAGAATGATTCATAGCCTGTGTAAGTATAGCAATAAGATTTCTCACTCCATCTCCCATAACATTTGTTTGTTTAGGAGGACAATCATTGCATTGTCCATTGCATTGATCAACACGGTTCCTTCGGGTTCTAGCCATCTTCTAAAACCCAAAAAGAATAGTGTGAGAGGCAAAAATCATGCTAGGGAAAACAACATAATAAAGGGGGAGTACCTTCAATATCTAACATCTTAGGTTTAATTCTATGATCGTTAGCGTAATTCTAGTACTATAACCTATACATATACTTAACCTTAGGGACAACCCTAGACATACCTTAGAAATATCTCTAGGGATCTCACTAACGTTTTCACATCCTAGTTTCAAAAGGTTGACTAAACCTTTCCTCTGATACCAACTGTAGAGACCTGAAGCTTAATGTACATGAACATTACATTACTTTTTGCAGAATACTTAGTACATAACAAAAAAACACACACACAAGGATCGTAATAGTTTAGTGTCTTTGGAAACTCGGAACATAATCTTCTAATCGTGGTGAAAGATCCTCAATATCTCCCATAAAGATCTTCCCTTTTTTACCTAAAACCTTTCTTTATGTCCTGGGGAAAAGAAAACATAAAAGGGTGATCTCAAATGCTCGGTAAGGGTAAACAAAATAAAAATCAATCACATCATATTCATAAGAACATAACATTTTGGAAATCTTAACCTGCAAAAGAGATCATAATTTCATAACCTGGGATAACTCATGGCAGTGAAATGTAATCACAATAATAATAACTTAAAACATTAAATTTTGTGGCATACACACATAATCATAGAGAATCATTTCTTATTAGTCAAGACTCATTGCCAAGATTATCATAGTGGACAAAGTCCCTTTCTGAACCGAGTCACCCTCATTTCAGTCCTGTTTCACTGAACTGGTATAACCTACCATTCCAGCCATGTCTATCTCATGAGATATAAAATCTTTACCCAATGCATTGGAGGGAGATATAGGTCCCACCCATCTCATAATGATACCATTCTTATGTGTGCCAGAAAATCATAAATCATACATCATTGCATAACCCATGTAATACAAATGGGAATCTTAAACATCATGACATCATAAATCAATTCATATAAGATAAAGGAATTCATAAAAATAATTCCATCACAACATAATCAAATCAATGTAATAATAGGGATAAAAACAGAACACTTTATTATCTTAGATGGATAATAATTTTGATAAAACACTTGAACTCCATTCTTGAAGAAAATATCCTTTCTTCTTCAAAAACATTTTTCCTTTCGTAAAATGTCATACGACTTTAAAATAAAAGAAGTTGATTAAAAATAAACTTGAAAAGTTGTAAAGGAAGATTCTTCGAAATAATTTTTTAAAAATCCATTTATGCCGTAGATGTTAAAAAACCATTCTTCTCGTAATTTTGTTGAAAAAGTCAAAAAGTACATCGTTCGAAAAACGACAAAAGATTCCTTTTATATTTTTTACTAAAAACTCACTGAAGGGTAAAATTGGATATAAACTATTATAGGTGGATGGAAATAATATTAAATATTGAGGAAACATGGATGTGGATGACAACAATACACCCCATTAAATACCAACGTATATACAATCTCGGATAAAAATGAGATTGTGATATTTCCCTTACCTTAGGTCCGACTTGCTTTATACGTGTCCGAACCTCCTCTTTTTGACGCGTCTTTTCTTAACCTACACTTAAAGAACTAAGGATGGTCTTTGAAGAAGACCAGGACCTCTAGGATGATACTAGGGAAGTGGAGAAGAGATTTTGGCAGGGTTTGGCCGAGCTTGAAGGCTCAAAGTTGTGTGAGGAAGAGAGGGAGGAGGTGCCCTTTTATAAGGGAGGAGAGGGGCACCTTTGGAATAACTAAAAATATTATTTTATTATAAATCCAAATTCGGTTTTAAATAGCTCCAAATTGATTTATTTAGAGGATAATGTGGGTATGGGTCTAAATCATCTCATGTAATAGGATTTATTCAAGTTTAGGTTATTATTTCAACCTTATCAATTAGATTTAACTCTATGTTAAATAATTTAACTTTTACCGTGTCTTTTTGTTTTCTTACACTATATTGTTAATAAACATGCTATATCATTCCAAACGAACCCCAAGTTGTTTATTATTAATATATCTATCCTTATCTAAGTCATTTGGCAGAACCTTAGATTTTTATCAATTAAATAACAATTAATAATATAATATTTGTTTTAAAAACTAATTTATGTTAATTTTGACACTATTTGGTACATGATTTTTATGAAATTAATAACAGAATGATAAGTTCGAACCAAGTTCCTTAAATCAACAATAACATGTCATATTAACCTATAAAATTAGTTTAAGTCATAAAAAGTCTCAAATTACATTTATTTGGGCATTTATAACATCAATTATGTTAATTTTTTTTAAAAAGTTAATTTCTGTATCACTGTTGTGTCATAAATAAATTAAATTATTAAAATATAAAAATTACAAATAAAATACCATTATGTAGGAAATATTTTTATCTTTCTAATGAATATTTATAGTCAAATTTATCTTATGTATATCCCCATATTGAAAATGGTTTTGTAAATAAACTTTGATTTTAACTCTTTTAACTCCTCTTTGAATTAAATAATAATAAATGTCCTAATCTAATCCAAGTGGGCCTAAATGATAATATTTTACACTTAAGGTTGTTTTTGGTCGAGATACACTTGTCCAATAGGATTAGGACATGTGTTAGGGTAATATTAATATCATTTTTACCCTTAATTACCCTATTTACTTTTAACCGTGGTAAAAAAAGTAAAAAGTTACTATTCACCAAAAATTATTTTCATCTCATTGAACCACATTTTACTTACTTACATCAACCGTCTCTCTCGGATTTTTGAAATTCCATTCACAAAAGCGGTAAAATTAAGATTTATGAAAAAAATAATTTTTTTAACTTCCACTTAGTAGTTTCACTATTCATCAAAAATTGAAGTTTTTCAGAAAAATGCCAAAATTTCACCCTAAGCTATAATTGATATTATAAATTCAAAAATGATTTCTATTTTAAAAAATTCCCAACATATAAGTTGCATTAATTAATTTTATAATTAATTTCCGTTGTCACAACAAATAGCGTTTTTTTAAGAGATAATAACTATCAAAATATTAACACTTGTTTATGTCTGGTGTAAATGTGAAATTACATCCAATGACCACCATTGTATTGAATTGTAAAAATATATTCAAAATATACTTTAAACCCACTCAAATTAATAATTTATCATTATTAATTAATTCGATTGAAAAAGTTGTTTTTAATTAAAATTCTGTAATTTTCACTATTCATCAAAATATGAAAGTTATCCGAAAATCACCAAAATTTCACCCTAAGCTAATTTTGATATTACGAATCCAAAAATGAATTCCATTTTGAAAAATAAAATTTACAAAATTTCAAAAAGTGGTTATTACTATTCATAACGGCTAGTTTTAATAATATTTTAATAACATATTGTTGTTTAGTGAAACTCGTTGTTGCGTACTACACACGCTATCAAGGAAGGTCGTGATTGCATGTAATGCAAGGTAAGTCAAGGATGCGTGTTGTGCAAGCTCCTTTTGGTGTAGCGTACAACACAAGACATTAGTGAAATTAAAAAGAATATTTTTCATGAAATCTTGGGCTGTTACATTGTACATAATAAATCCTTCAAATGAAGGGTCCAGAAAACTTATAGGGTATATCGAGGGGCAGGTAAATTACCATCAATATTCATGTGCCTAATTATCATCAAATCGACAACTTCTCATTATTTTCATTATTTCAGTGTCAATTTCCTTGTTTTCAAGTTTGTTTTGACTTATTTTTTTATTCTTATTTATTATATCATGATTTAAATATATCAAGAATTTAAAACAGTATGTTAACATAAAATATATTCAGTATATATTTATTTTTAGTAATCCATAAAATTTTTTGATAGGAAATGAAATACACAATTTATGGGGACCACAGACCGTACGTACGTGTGATCGTTGTTTTGATTTTCTTGTTGTATTGAGAGAAATAAAAATAACTGAAATATATATATATTAAATAATAATTTTTATGTAATACATATAACAAATTTTTACTAAAACTATCCATTTTTAACTCCGTGTAAATCTTGAATGAATCACATCATTTTTTGAGGTGATAGCTCGTCGTACACAAGGGAGACATTATCGTATTCCCACAAAATGAAAATAATAAAGGTTTTTGTAATATAATAACTAAATAATAATAAAAACATCATAAATATAATATATAAACTATAAATTCATCATTATTACTAACCTTGTATGGTGGTAATGGAAAAATTAATTACATCGGTTCAAGATGCAGTAGTCCCTCGTACACATGAATGATGATTTCGTAATCCATTTGATGGAAGTGTCTGAAGTTATAGGTCATAACATTAATATAAAAACACCTAATTATATTTCAAATAATTATTTTATTAAATAAAAATTTTATAATATTAATTGAATTATTTGGAGAAGAAATAAAATAAAAACACTTTCAGATAAACATTACCTCATCTTCTGGTATTCTCTTTGTGTTTGCACTAATTCCTTATGAAGTTATATTTCTACCCAAGATAATTCATCTACTGTGAGATTATATAAGTATAAAATTTATTTTGGTAGGTCTTTTTCTACAAAAAATGTTATTGTATGTGTGAAAATATTGGAGAGAGGGTGGCCTTTTATAAGTGGGGTGAGTAGCACTATTGTAATTTTTCAAAATGGAGAATTTCACCCATGTTTTTTCGTGTATAGTGGAGCCAATAATGGTAATATATCAAGAATAGAAATTATAATTTCGAAATATGGATATAAAATTGGTTTTGAATAAGTTTCTAGTTCATTATTTCCCTTAAGATTAAAGTTTAGTCCTTTGGTAAACTCATTTTTCTCTTAATCACTAATATTATATTAAACTGTTTTCACTAATCATTTTAATCAAAAATTAAGTTGTAATAATTATAAATTATAAATTATTATAATTCCAAGTAAATAATATATTATTCCTTATTCAATAAAAATAAGTGGAGAAAATTAATTTAAAATTTATCCTATAGACATGGTGAGAATGTGGGTTTTTAAAGTGAAAATGTTCAAAATTTTACAATTTTTTAATATCCAGGTTATATGTAAAATTAATTAAAATGAACTAAATTAGATAATTACATGTATAATATAACTATTTTGACTTTAAATCCAACTGATAATATAATTTAACATTATAAATTATTTATATGATATAACAGTTTTCAATCAAACTTTAGTATTTTTCATTATTCATTAAAAACAAAAATTCTCAAAAAAAAATGCAAAAAATTAACCCTAGGATAATATTAAGATTAAAATTTCAATAATGAATATTTTTCTTTAAATATAACTTATAAAAGTTACAAAATTTAATTTCAAAACAATTTTTCCATTAAAAGGTAGTCTAACAACCTTTAGAACAATATTGCATTTATGCGTAAATTTTGATTCATTCTTATCTTATGCCTATAAATTATATTTTATGAATTAAAAATAATTTAATTGAATATTTAATATATAAATTTCATTAATAAAATTCAATTATAGTGATCAATTTAACTAATTAATGTAAAACACCATTGGGTGCATAAAAACAAATTTTTTATAAAAACATTTATATTATACTAAATTGTTTTTTTTTCATTTCAAATTAATTTATAACCAATGAATTCTACCAAATATTCTCATAAGTTAGTTATTCATACTCATACCATCCATTCGATTAGTTATGTGATAACTATAATTTTAAAAAAATATATTAATAGTATGTTATTTTTCGGTAAAACCCTGTCTTGCGTGTAATTCAAGCCATCAAAGAAAGTCATTTTTGTGTGTAACTAAAGATAAACTCTGTATGTCATGAATTTTAAGCTATAGTATGTATTAAATATATTTATAATATTAAATATATCATAATTTCTTGGTATGTTATATTCTTTTATTTTCTTGGTGTTGCGTGTCATACACCCTATTGAATAAATAGTAATTATTTTAGAATTTTGCGGTAGTCACATCTTATATCCTGAATCACATTATTTAATTATTTTTAATGTCTAATTTGATTTTATCATTTATTTTTTATTGTGATTTACAATTTTACTAAAGTGATATTGGATTTGTAGTCCCTCTTTTATTTATGGGATGTATATGAAAATTCACCACTTGGATTTTTTATGTGGTGTATATACTGCCCCTTTGATATGTTATAACAGGAATTCCATTAGTTTTTTGTTATTTATTATTTCATTTGATGTTATGATTTATTGGTAAGTATTAGTCAAAAATTACTAAAGTGGAAATGTATTTTTGGTATCTCTTTTATTTTAGGGATATATATAGAAATTCACCACTCTGTTATTTTGTGTGGTTTATATACTACCCCATTGAGGAGTTATATAATTAATCCCTTTATTTTCATGATATTTAAAGTTTCATTTGATGTTATTTTTTATTTTTAGTTATGATTCAAAAATTACTAAATATGTAAGGAATTTTTGTCTCAATTTTCCTTCTGTGAGACATATGTTATGTTATAAACCAATATTTTTTATGATTTGTATATATAGTCTCTTTGAAAATTAAAATCATGAATTTATTTATCATTCTAAAATATTATGTTTTATTTTATTTCATTACTTCATGGGGATTCAGATTCAAATTTACCAATGTGGTAAGGATATTATGTTACAATCTCATCATTTGATTGGATTGTTTATGATTTTGTTTCCCATGATAAAATCTAATGAACCATCTCTAAATAAACTCATGAATTTTCTTATAATGTTGTGTTTTATGATATTTTAAAGTTATAGTACCATTTTCCACTCTTTTTTACTTAAAATAATTAAGAATAGGTTTTTAAGAAAATCTGACATTATTTATCTCTTCAATTGTAAATATTTTTTCTTATAAAACCATGTTTTCTAAAAGGTTTCTCAAAAAAGTTATTATTCACCTATTATTTTTAAAATAAATTTTTACCCATGATTGAGATTTCACAAAAAAGTTATGAAGGTAATACTCATATAATTTTCCAATCTTTTCTTATTTATCTTTTATAAAAAATGTAAAAGGAATCTTCAATTTAATGTGTATGGAATGAACAGAATTTTCTATAGTCGTGACCAATCGTCACCTCAAAGTCTCATTTATAAGTTTTCAAGCTTATTTTCAAAGAAGAATATTTTGAAAATATTTTATTTTTAAAAAAGTGTTTTTCTATGAGGAAATGATATTTTACCCAAGAAATGTTTTAAATTATTTTTTCAAAATCATACTTTGTAGGTTTTAGATTTTATATTCAAACAAAATGATTTTTAAAATTTTTTATATTTTAAGAACTGATTTTCAAATATATATTATTTTCCCTATGAAATGATCTAAGTGATCCTTTGTAATCCTTATCCATCTATGATTACATCCTTCAATATAATTTATGATTTATAGGGTATATAAACAAATGATGTTGTTCAAATTATTTCTATGAATTTTTTATTATTATAATGACTATATGTTTATTAAACCAATTTATCTTCCATGGTTTATACCATGATATAAATCCTATTAAACCCACTTTTTTCCACAGGATATGGTATGATGAAATAATTAAATGATTAAGAAACATTTCTCTTTTCCATTTTTTGTAATGTTATTAAATTTTTATTAAACACAATTCATTTCATGGGTTGTGATATGATAAATATTTTATGATCATGTTTCTCACATATGTATGATTTTCTCTATATGGTGGTGGTTAAATTATAAACAAGGATGATGGTGAGGTTATAATAAAGTACAAATCTTACCTTATAACCAAAGATGTTTGATACATATATCTCCCTCTAATACATTAGGTAAAGATTTATATATTATGAGAAAGATAATAATGTAAAAGTTTTTTAACTCAATTCAATAGGGTAATTTTTCCCCCATGATGGTCTTGGGAGTGAACCTTGACTGTTGTGATTGTTTGGGGAGTGAACCCATTAAACTATGAGGAAAGGGATGCAACTGGGGATGGTGTTGTGTCCCTCCCAGAAGGTGTATACAATGAGGAAATGATTTTATAAACTTATGTGTATGCAACAATTCCATTCTTATGATAATATTATGCTCTAATGGCTCATGTTATTTGATTTTCTTATGAAAAATATATTTTGAACAACCATTCATTATACTATAACTCAATATTTTTTTCTTTTCTATGTAGTTTATGGTCTTCATGTGTTATGAAAATTTTCTCATACCCTTATATTCATGTTGTTCTCATGTATGTTCCTTTCTTACCCCTATTAAGAATCTGATCCCAACCTTTCTTATGTTTCTTTTCAACATATTATGAATAAGGGTTTTAGTAGGGTATATTTTTCAAGAGTAAAAAAGGGGGAAATATGTGTGGGACAAATTTAAGATCTTTCACCAAATTAAGAAGACTGTATTCCAATTTTCCAAAGTCACTAAATAATTATGGTCCTTAGGCATGTGTTTGGTAATGTTTTGAATATTTATCTAAAATGATGTAATATACATGTTTTAAAAACTATGTCTCTATAGTTTGTATCATAAAACAGTTATAGTTAAAATTTAAAAACTAGTATGAGAAAAAATGAGTGATATCCCAATGGATATTTATAGGGTTTTCACTTAGGATAATTCTAAAGATGTGTTAAAGTATAATAAAATGTCTTTGAATTTTTTCAAGTATAGAGAAAGTTATTTCCAAAAAAATTCATCCCTATCTGGATAATACAAGTGGATATGGATCTATAATAGAGGTTCATGGGGGGTAATGACTACAAAAATGGTACATTGAGTAGGGCTTGGTCATCACCTGGTACACCAAAACGGGCCTTGTTGCTCACCGAGTTTTTCACTCTATGGGGATATTCATAGGAAATTCACAAAATCTTTACACCCCATATGGAAGGATTTAAATAGATGGTGGCTATGAATTACCTAGGTTAAACCTAATGTTTCATAGAATAAAAGAGGTTTTAATATTTACACATCTGTTAGGTCCACTAGGTGAAATACCCTAAGAGGGGGGGTTAAATAGGGGTATGATAGATTAAAACTACTTCCCCTTCAGATCTTGTTTTGGAATTAATCAAAACAGACTTCTCCCTTTCCCTTGTAGAATTATATCAATAGAAAAAAAATCATTCACAGGGCACAGTGATTTTTACATGGTTCACCCTCACTAGGCTATGTCTACGGAGTATATAATGAAGATGTGCCGATGTACCAAAACCAATTAATATGGTTGCCAATTAAAAGGTGTTGGATAGATCTTCTATGGCTTGGCTCACTAAATTTTCCAGGTTTAGGGTATCCTCACAACATTCCCAAGGGTCACTCCCAATGTCTCTTCCACTAACTCACTACAGATGGGAAGGATCATCCTCTTCCTCTTCCTTCGCTCACTTCTCTTAAAAGGGATCCTCTCACAATTTATAGACATGTAGGTCCCTTTATGTTCATAAATCCATGCATCCTCAACTATATATGAATGATCTATTGAAGTCCCTTTTTCACCCATAGATGAAATCCACTTTTCCTTGTACTATTAGGTTAGCAGAAATTGATTTCTTGAAATGTTTTTTAGCTTTTGAAAGCTTCCTTGTGTCCTACACAAATCACCTTGCCTATTTGATGAGCTGTGTATCACATATGCTATGGGGACCACCTCTTCTATATACTGCCTCCACTTCTGCTATAGTGTACCACCTCCACGTACCGCCTCCGCCAACCGAACTACCTTCTTCTACAAACTGCCTCTTTTGTGGACTGCTTCTCCTATGCATCCACAAACCACCTCTCCTCTGCATACTAGGTCTTCCTCCTTCACATAATTTATATTCCTCCTCTTCAAACCACTTCCTCTTCAGGCTATATTTCCTTACAAAAACCATTTTCATTATTTCTTTCATGTGAAATATTTTGCAGAATTCTCCCTCGCAAACCACCTTCGAACTTAGCTGATATCCTAGAGTGATTATTTTTTATAATGGAATTCACTAACTTTAATGATGGAATTATAACTTATTATATAAGAAAATAGATCTGAAAAATCCCTTAATCTATTATCACCCAAGTCTTCAATATGGCATCACCTTCACGATGTATTGCTTCACCCGTGAACTATTCCGCCCAATGTCGTCTGCGTACTGCCTTTCCTCCTTCACGGCGCCCCAAATCACTTTTATTTTTTCACAAATGGAACCCTTCATAGTTTATCAAATCAACACCTCATTTCTGCGAATGACAATCCATCCTTTGTTCCACCAACATTCCACACACCACATTCATTCCATATACTGCATCCGCAAACTCTTTAACTTCCATGAATAGTTCCTCATACTTCCTTTTCAATCTTTGAACCAGACTACCATTACTGGTACACCATATGTGGTTCATGTCCCATTATCAATGGTTTTCTTCCTCTGATAATTTCCTTTTCCACTTTAAACACCTACTTTGGAAAACACCATTCATACACATTCTTGGTCTTCTGTATTTTTCAAAAAAACACAATCACACTGACAACATACTAATAGGACACTTTGATGGATTTTTAACCAACAACATCTTGTAAGTGATTTTCTGGATCATTTGGTTTTCCAGTATGATTGTTGTTTCCATTCTATGCTTTTTGGTTTTAGAAAATGGATAGAACCAAAAGGAATAATGTTAACACTGAATCTGATGGAAAATTTTGTGACTATGAGAAACCAAATTTTATAAAGACTAGATAGATAGATATTGTGATTATTCCCATTCATCTATTTAGATAGTACTAATAATGTGGAATTCAATGAAATTCATAAATCACCAAATCAGAGGAAGATGAAATTTTATGATTGTTTACGCGGTAATGAACACAAAGGAAAGAAGATTCATCATCCTACATGTCAAGAAGGTGGGAATAAGAAACTGGATGAATATCTCAAATAGTTTAGAAGATATTATCTTTGTGAAAAAGAACTTCATATGGTTTTAAATTATCAAAGAGTTTGATATCTTATGTGTGTAAGCATGGGAATTAGCCCAGCCATATCCATTTACTAAGAATTAGCTTCAGGATCAAGGATAGACCAATTCCATGCCAATAATAGAAGTGGATGGGTTGAAGTATTTATGTATTTCTATTCAATAATTATTTTACATGAATTGTGAAATATATAAATACTATATAGTATTTTTTTCGTTAAGGATTTTATGGAATGTGTTGAAAGAAGATAATGATCTAGAAAAGTGATTTAATGGAAATCTGATATTCAAGGAACATATGTGATTAAAGGAAATATTACCCATAAAATGTTCTGGATATTGATATAGTGATGTTGGGTTAAATATATGATTGGTTTGGATAAATTAAACAGGATAGTATTGACAGCCACGGAACTGATTAATGATTTGTGGAAAAAGTAGTTCATGTTATCATTGATGGAGTTTACAATATTATCATATCTATAGAATATATTCAATAATTTATGGTTTTATTCAAGTAATTAATTAGAATTAATTTTTTCATTTAGCTTAAATGTTAATTTAGGTTATTACGATTTTTTAAAAGAATACATGATGAATGTATTCACATGATTGGTATGTGACAATAAAGAACTACTTTACAATACATTGGGAATTAATGTTAAGATATTTTTTGAAAAATTTAGTGACCTTATTTATAAATTTTGAATTTTGGAAGAGTTATAAGATTAATAAGTTGTAAAATGGTTTGATTTGATCCTTAGAAGAGATTTTAGAGATTAAGTCATGTATTAAACATGTGGAGATTTATCCAAATTATATAACCAGTGTAATTTTTTTAACTAGTGATATAATGATTGACTAGTGATTCTTTTATGGATTTTATTTAGTTCATCAGACATGAAAAAAATTCATCTCTTAGAGTAACAGATGAAGTGAAAATTAATTGAGGCACAATCAAAGGACAAAATTTTTCCTATGAGATAAAAATATATCAAGTAAGGTCATTTTCAAATGTTCTCGGTCAATATGGAAAATGAATTCCCTAGTATTGGGAAAAGGATCTTGAAATAATATGATGTTATGTTATCATGATATTTTGATGATATCAATGACCTTTTACAGGCCTCTTTGGTTTATGGATTTGTGTTTTTTGACCTCGTTTGAATCACCCACATTCTTTTTATCAATATCTATATCACTATCTATCGGTATTTGGGTGTTTTTTCTCTTTCAAATCTATGTTTTCACTTCCCACTTATGTTCTCCTGTTTTGAAACTAAGTATGTGTTATTCCAATTGAATTTATAACATCCCTTTCTCTTTTTCAAGTGGTTTTTTATTAACCCTTTTTACTGAGTGGGTTTCTATAAAGGAATATTCAAATGTTAAACCTCTGATATCTTAGATGAATTTTGAGGGTGAAATTTATTATAAGGGGGTAGAATGTAACACCCTGAGATTTTGTGAATTTTTTTTCAAATGAATATAATATTTTTTATATTTTTTGTAACACACCAAATAGTGTATATATTTATTTATACACGTCACCATGTTTAGATTTCATTACATGAAACAACATGCTTCTTTGAGATCCTGCATGACTCATGACACTGAGCTTCAACAAACCATTAAATAATATTATTTTAAATATGAACATTATAACCAATCCATTTAATAGGTTGGTATTAATATTATTAAAAAAATTATGAAAAATACATACAAATTTCCAATTCAATAAAAAATTATTTACAAATGATTAGAAAATAATCAATCAATTTTTCATGAATTATATATATTCATCAAAATTATGTTTTCTTCAAAGCTGAATTTTTTGGTTATATGAGAATACATTATACTTAATTTAAAGATATATTATAAAATATATTGGATAAAATGAACTCAATTTTTAGAATCAACATATCAAAATTAGATTATGGTAAAACTTTGTAATTTTTTAGAAAAACAATTGATTTTTCAATGAATATTTATAAATGAAAATTTTTATGAAACTATCTATTATTTTCCATAAATTATGAAATTTAAATTTTTTATTATGTTTTAAGGTCACTTAATTATTATTAATTAAAATTTAGTCCACTTAATTACATTTTAATCAAATTTATAATGGATTTTTGAATAACTTAATTTTGGGGTTTAAAAGAGGGTTTTTCTAAAAACTATTTTACAGTGTGTAATGTTTCTCCATAACATTAAATTAAAATTATATTTAATGAAAAATGTTTTAAATTAAATGTATAGGTTATATATCATTAAATTTTAATTAATACTCATATAATAATTAATATGAGGCATATATTTAATACAAAATCATCTAGTGCTTAAAGAAATACACTTCTCGAAAACATTATTTTCCATCGCGTCTATGGGTTTTGCTTTAAATTTTACTTTTTTCAATTTTAGACAATTTCATTAAAAAAATATTTTAGAAATAATTATGTAAAAAATATATTAGGGTGAATTTTTTTATAATTTTATTAACAGATTAATTTTTTGATGGATTTTGAAAAATATTGAAAATTAATTTAAAACATCCATTTATTTTAATTTATTACTAAAGTAAATTTACATTTTAAAATGGTTATAAAGTAAAATTACTTGAATAATACATCCATTATTATACTTCAAGTAAATTTAATCTATTTTATATTAAATTTAGATTTAAAAAATTTGTAAACTTTTGAAACAAATTACTTGAAAAAGTTACTTTCTCCTCTTGTCTGTGGGATTGATTTTAAATTAATTTTTATCAATTATGTGTTTTTAATTTGTAAAAATGGATTAAATATTTTAAATTTGAATAATTTATAATTTAAAATAAGGTAAAATTAATTTTTGACCAAAAATAATAGTGAAAATAATCGAAAATAATTATTGTAGTTAAGATAAAAAATGGATTTACTAAGGAGTTAAAATATGAAGATAAGGGTGAAAATGGGATAAAAACATATACCAACACATTTTATAGCCATATTGTCAGCATATATCTTCTATTTTTGATAATTCGCCATTATGGAGGCTTTTTTCAAGATACAAATGTGGGTATAATTGAATATTTTCAAAAAATTGCAAGTATTCTACTCACCACACTTATAAAAGGCCACCCCTCTCTTCTAATCTTCACAAATTCGATGCCTTTGGTTCAAAAAATCCATAAAAATAACTTCCTAGATTATTTCCTCTCATAAAAGAAGGCTTAAGTTTTATAGAACCCAAAACAAGGAAGGATTATTGTGAAAAGCTAACGAATATGCCTAAAGAAGAGGTAATGTTCATCAATGAGGTTTTTTGTTTTATTTCTTCCCCCACATACATAAATTAATATTATAACATGATGATATAAAAAATAATTATATTAAATATACTAATAGTTTTTATGTTATGTGCATTTCTTGAAACTACTTCCACTTCCATCAAATGGGTTATGAAAACATCATTCGTGTGTATGATGGACTGTTGCCTCGCGAACCGATATTAATTGTTTTTCCATTAACACCTCTCACGGTTGGACATATTGAAAAATTTATTATTTAAATATGAAATTTTTTAAATTGTTATTCCTATATAATTAATATAACATGAATAACTTTATTCTTTCCATTTATGGGGAATATGATAACCTACCTTGGGTGTGCAGCGGACTACCACCTCATGAAGTGATGTAATTTGGTCATGCTTTAAAAGGAAGGTATTAAAGATAGTTTTAATTAAAATATCTTCTATATATTACATAAAATTGATTATTTAATATTCTGATATCATTTAATTTTATTTATTTCAGTCCAACAAGGCAATTGAAGCAATGTTCATGAATACGTACAGCCTACCATCACAATAAATGGTGTATCTCATTCTCCATCAAGAAATTTGATCGATTACTCTAGATATATATATACTGAAAATATATTATATTTATTTCATGGTTAAAATTTTGGAGATTATTTAACCATGTTCAATCTAATAGGACTGAAAAAACAAATCAAATTATATGTGAAAAACAAAGCAATTGTTACCCGAAACGTGACTTTAACATGGACTTGTTAATAAATGTATAAGAAAAGGACCTAAATAAATCATATATGGTATGAGATATATAAATAAGGATATATAATATAATTATAATAAACTTATAATTATTAAATAGGAGTAATTAACATGTACAACAGAATTCAATACTTAAGATAAAGGATTTATAATCTCTCTTTTATTACTGGGAGACATATACAAATTCGGCACACATTTCTTTTGTATGGTGTATATACTTCCCCATTGAAATTTATATCATTAATATCATTATTTTAATGATATTTAATGTTCCATTTGTTTTCATTCTTTATTGGGGATTATTATTCTAAATATTACTAAAGTGGTAAGGGATTTCTAGTCTCTCTTTTATTTCTGTGAGACATATGAAAATACACCACTCGATTATTTTGTGTGGTGTATGTACTAACCATATGAAATTTTATTCATTATTTTATATATTTTAAATTATAATTTCAGGTAATTATTTATTTTGGATTACAATTCATAATATTACTAAAGAGGTAAGGGATTTTTAGTCTCTCTTTTATTTCTCAGATACATTTGCAAATTTACTACTTGGTAATTTTGTGTGTTGTATATACTGAACCTTTGAAATGTTATATAATGAATCCAATTATTTTAATTATATTAATATTTTAATTTTATGTTATTATTTATTGGGAATTTTGATTCACAATATTATTATAGTAGTAATAGATTTTTGTCTCAATTTTCCTTATTTGATACATATGTTGTGTTATTCACCTGTATTCATGTATGAGGTGTATATACAGCCCCTTTAACATGTAATTTTCTGAATTTAGTTATCCTCATGAATATTTGAGTTTCATTTTATGTTATTCCATCATGGTTATTATAATTAAACGTTACCAAAGTGTTAATGATAATATTTCTCAATCCCATTTTTTATCCGGATTATTTTTTATTATCCTTCTGAGGATAAAATCTTATGATCCATCTCCCACGATACTCGTTAATTTTCTTATCTTATAGTTATTCAGGATATTTTAAATTAATATTAACAATTTTACACTCTTTTGTACCTAAAATATTTGATAATATATATTTAATAATATCTGACTTTATTTCTCTCTTTCGTCAGAAATTCTTTTTCTTCCAAAACTAGGTATTTTAAAAAAAATTAATTTTTTTAATTAATCACCAATTATTTTTAAAATGCATTTTTACCCATTTTTAACATTTCAAAAAAAATTAAAGGAACATTTATTTTGTTTCCAAAACAATTCCAATTTGGATTTTTCAAAAAATGTGAAAGGAATATTTATCTTAATGTGTATGGTATGAACAATATTTTTTGGCTCCATGACCAATAATCTCATAGGAGATTAATTTATAAGTTTTCCAACTTATTTTAAAATAAAAATAAATAAATATGTTTTAGATTAAATTTTATTTCAAGTAAAAAGGAATATTTTTATCAACAAATTTTTTTAATAGTTTTTCTAAATCTTCCTTTATAAGTTTTCAATGTTATTTTGAAAGAAAAATTTTTTGAAAATTTTTTGTATTTCAAAATTTTATTTCCAAATATAATTTATTTTCCATAAGAAATTTTATATGTGTTATTTATAAATCTTTCTCTATAAAATATGAAATAATTTGATATAATTTATTCTTTACTATGAATATGAAATAAGGATATCATTCTTATTCATTATTTGAATTGTTTCTGTTTATTATGAAAAGATGTTTATGAGGATCGTTTCTATTCAACTGGTTATTCCAAGATAGAACACTTATGAAACCTACTTATTTTCATAGGTTATTCTATGATAAAAATAATTAAATGATTATGAAACCTTATAATTTACCATATGTAATGATATGATGAAAGTTTTATGAAACACTTTTAATTTAATGGGTTTTGATATGATGGATATTTTATGATCTTTTTGAACGCATATGTATAATTTTCATTATGTGACGGTGGTTATGTTAAAACCAAATAAGGTGGTTACATTATAACCAAGGATGATGGTTATGTAATAACTAAATATGGGTGGGACCTATATCTCCCTCCAATTAGTTGGGTATATATTTATATCTCAAAAGATATATAGGAGTGGAAGGTAGAGTAAACTAAGTTTAGTAAGGGAATTCGTTTGCTATGATTTTTTTGGGAGGAAACCTTGAATACTATGATGGTTTGGGGAGTGAACGCAATCACCTATGAGGAATAGTCTACCATAGGGTATGGTGGTGTGTCCTACCGAGGATGTGTATCCACCTATAGAGTTCCAATATAAGTTTTGTAAATGATCCTTTCCTACTAAGAAAATGATTTTCTATACTTATATATATTCCACAATTCTATGTGTTATGCCAATGTTATGTTATCATGGATCATGTTTTTTCAACTGCTAATTTTTATGAAATGACTCAAGATTGTGATTTTTTATATTCAAGGTAGGGCTTTCATAAGTCATTCTGAGATTCTCGTACCCTTATGTTCATGTTAGGCATATGTATTTCCCTTGTTTACCCTTACTAAGTATTTGAACTCACCATTTCTTATATTTCTTTTACCATGGTTATGAAGAAATTTTTAAGTGGGATATGTTTGTGAAGTTTAAAAAAAGGTAAGATCATTGTTGTAGACATTGAATATCATTCTCCAAATTAAGAAGATTGTGTTCCTAGTTTCCAAAATCACTAAACTATTATTGTCCTTAGGTGTGTGTTTGTGTAATGTTTTGAGTTTTCGTCTAAAAATTTATAATATCCATGTCTCAAAAACAAGTGTTTCTATAATTAAATATTCTATCATCCCTCCATGATATATTTTTTATATGGGATGGATCTAGATGAAAACTAATGGTGAACCTGGGTGAGATATTGTGTTCTTTAAAAATGTTGGCCACTTTCTTCCTCATGTGGTGGTGGATCATCATGTAGTTCTTTATGAATTATAATCTTAGTTAGATTTAGACATTAGGATCCTTTGGATCCTAAATTATCATCATATCATGTAACTTATTTATCACCATAATCATATATTTACTCTTTGTATATTCTTGATTATATAATGGATGACAATTCCTTCTATTCTTGATGGAATTCCCAAGAATAATAAGACTTTGGATTGGAATTACTAGAGAATGTATCATGGTGTTGAACAAGTGTCATTTATGGGTTATTCTTTTAATTTATGTATCTTTATGATATCATCCAAGGTATTTTTGTCAAATTGAGTTGATTTTTCCATCATATCATGGAACTGATTTGGGGATTTTTCAATCCTTGGAATAGTGAGTGTGTTAGGAGTGGAATGAACTCTATTGGATGAAATTTTAGGTAAGGTACCTCACTTGGTAAATTTCTTATAAAGTTTATAATTAATTATATTAAATTTAAATTTTTTATCATCATGTGATAGATATTTTTCATGGAATAATGTGAGAAGTATGTTATGAACCCTCTATTGGTGGTTGGTTATGATTTCAGATAGGTAGTAATATTTGGTACGTTATTCGATTAGTATATATTATTCATTCATTTGAAATTAATTTTAATTAACTAATGAATTATAACATAGTTATTAATAATTTTATTTATTTATTTTTCATGATTAGAACCTCTTGGAGATCAATAGAGGATGAATGGAATTGGATGAATCAAAAAATGATTTTTGGATTTTTTTGGGTGGGAGCGGCCTCTATTTTAGGTTTGTAGTCTAATGTACATTAACTAATAGTATTATGAATTGTTTATTGTAATGTGATATGATTTTCCCCAACATGAGTGAATGACACTTAAATAATAATGTGTTATGAATAACAAGTAATTAATAGATAATTAATTATCCATGAATCTTAATTAATTAAAGAAACTATTCCTAAAGTAATTAGACAATGTGATAAGTGCCAAGATAGAAACTTGATAAATGGATTGATTCCATTCATCGATGGATGATCCACGACCAAAAATGAGTTCCTTTGATTTCATGGATCTTCTTGATGTGTTTTTTTGTTAGATGATACATATATTCCTGATATTATGTTTGGTTATTTTATCACATTTAGGTGTATGGGTATCCCATGAGACCTCATTTAATATTTGATCATATGATTCGGGTGTAGCATATTGAGGATTATTCTTTGTATGGATTATTGTTCCTTTCTTTGATACATAATTCATGTGGTATATCATAGCCTTTGGAACCATGATTCAAGTATCGGGATGATCAGGTTGATCAGTTTTGGTTCAACAGATCATTAGAGAGGGAGTGTGATGACTTGGAGATGGCTACAGACTACGGCTTGTTTGATGTTTTGTGTTAGATAATAGACATATCTTCTAACATTAGAGAATACTATTCATGGGAACTAATAATCCTTCAACTATATGTTTAAGTGGTAGAATGATGTGTGGGTGATGTTTTATGTAATTAATTGACAAAAATTATGTGGCACTTACCATTATTCGAGGACAATTACCATTGTCATGGTGGAGAATTCAATTTTCATCATAAAACCATCATTAGTGTGGGGAATATGGAATTTACTTAATGGAATAACTTTGAATAATAGGAGTATGTTGTCAACCAATGTTGGAACTTGAGGCTTGTCTTGTGTTCTGTGGTGATATACATTGACATCCATACTAGCATCTTGCCAAAGAATTTATAGTTAAGGGTTATGTCATCCTGATAAGAGAATGACCAGTCGAAATATGTTTTTTGTTTTAATGTTTATACTTCAGTTATTATATGTTATGCTTATATAGTTTGTATATTTTCAATTTAAATTATAATGATATTATCAAATTCATGTACAAATTATTTTATTGGTTGGGTACTATACCATGTTTTTTAGTCCTAATGATTTGTACTTACACCATAATTGGGTGTCTGTGGAACTTGGCTACCTAAGAATCCATCACTTATTATAGGTATAGGTAAGGATAATGCTCAGGTATGATCATTAAGTAGGAGATCTCACTATGAGTCTAGAGATTGGGAGGAGTTGAGGCTTGGAGTTGGTAGCATATCCACTTTGAACTTCTATTATTTTCATTATTTGTATATATGATAGCCCTGGTGGGAGATCAATGTCTTTATATATAGATTTTACTATTCAAGTCAATGTTTTTTGTGTTCACCTTTACTAATGGTATATTATACATTCGTTTTACTCTTGTTGTCTAGAATTTACATGTTTAGTAATTTTATTATTATGGTTTACTATGATTTTAGGCATATTCTCCCAACAATTCTACCATAAAACCTTCATCTAGGTGGAAAACTCTAGCATGTGGGGAGGTGTCCATCAAATCATGTGGTACTCTAGCTCGAATCTAGTGATTCGGGATGGGATTTTGAGAAATTGTTTTTTAGGTTCCTTTTTTTAATATTTAGGTGAGTTGTTAGGAAGGTGACAATGTAATTTATCTATGCCTATAATGAAACTCAATGTGGTGCATCTTGAAAGCATTTCTGGAGTTATGTACATGATACCATGTCATGGTATAGATGTTCTTAGTTTATTTTTTATAATTATATGATTCCATGTTGTGTGAAACACATAGATTTTTGGGGATTTGATTTGATATGGATTTGAATGGAATATTTATTGGAAAGAGACGTCGCTTTATAAAATGTGATATATAGGTTTCATATGACATATATGCTTCTTGTTTGTGATTGAACTAACAATGGAGGAGTTAGAAACATTAGTTTCAACAACTTTTATTATGTTTTCACATATTATTTCATGTTGACCTTTTATTCATTTGAACCCCTATGTGTGTCTATTTTTGATAGCATGCCATGTGAGACTATGGTGTGGTCTACCTAGGAGATGATGATGAAGGAAATGATGATATAGTCCCTTTATGTTCTGATGGGGAAGTGTACCTTTTCAAGATATTTTCAAGAATTAATTCTCTTAGTAAACAAACTATTATAAGTTTTCATCAATTTGATGTTGTTAATTAAGGTGATATATATTGTTTGTATAGATTTTTCAAATATAGAACTCACAAGAATTATTTATAACCAAACCAGGTGTCATTGGACATGAAATAGTTTATTTAAGAGTGGATCCATCATAGAATATCTGAAGATATGTTCCTAGAGGACATTCTATGAGGTGTTACCCTTAGTTATACTTTGTTGTGGGATTTTTGTAAGATCATTTAGCCTTATAAATTTTACTCTAGTTAGTAGTTAGTATGTTTCTTTGGATACATGCAGATAACCTGAGTGAGAATATTCCTTATAAAATGATAGGCATGGTTAATTCCTTAGGGGTGTATTTGATTGATTAAAATTCCATAATCATGTGATTAACCTTTAAAAATATTAACGTATATTCTTGAAAGTTTCCTTGAAACATAGTAGTATAGAGATCAATGAATGTTAGTACGAATTACACAGGGTTTGGTTTCTGAGTTCTTGGATTATTGTCGCATTTAGAGTAGGGTTAGGCGTTTCCTGTCTTATTATTTCAAAAATGAAACATTCATTGGATACAGAGAAAAGACCCTGGGTAATAAAATTAAGAGGGTTAAAGCATGGGAATTTTCTCAGCAGGATCAACAAACACTTATATTATAGGTGGTGTGTGGTATATGTGGTCAGTAAAAGGGTATTAATTTTAATGTGTAGTTATATGAGTGCCCATTTTTTATGGATTTGGTGACTTTTTGTATATACAATTTAATAGGTGAGTTAGTATGGTCCCATAGGTCAATGACTCATGGGGAAATCACTCAATTTTGAGTGAATAGTGGTATCATCATGCCTTTATGGAAAATAATTAATTTTCTACGATTAATGTGGTGGTTTCATATCATTGGTTGAACCATTGGAAGTGGGGTGGTAATTGGGTCATTGATAATGTTCTAAATTTTTCCAATAAAATCAGGAGATCTAGTTTTGGTAGATCTCTAATGAATTCAGTTTAGTTTTACCCTTGAAAATATTAATCAGCCTTTCAGGCATAAAGCTCTCAAGCCTTAGCATCCTATAATTGGTTGTGTGAAGGGATGTATATGTGATAAAATATAATATCTCTAGTGGATCATGGTACCATTGTGTGGTCATCCTATGATTGGAGTCTATATATGTGTTATGATTTGTTGTAGTGCCTTGTGTGAGATGATGAGAACCATTTGAATAGAAGTTATAACCCAGACCAGTGATTTTAGAGGAATTTATGCACATCCATAATGGATTATTGAATTTAGTGGGAGCATTTTGAGTAATATATGTGTGTTCAGTTCTTGGTTCTCTTCATAGAAATTGTGTATGTAGGGATATTCATGGTTAGACAATGTATTCAGTGATGGACTATTTAGGGGTCAGGTAAACCGATGTGTACACTGCGGAGTGATAATAAGGATACTACTATGATATCAATCATAATCTTTTATGTATGTATGATTATCCTTTCATGAAAAGGGTTGTGATTCTTTGAAAGTCTAACTGGTGAAATATTGTGGTGAATCCCGGAGACCGATAAGTGGTGGACCCAATAGTATTTTGTTAAACGATTATTTCCTAATGTTTGATTCCCATATAGCAATGTACATATACCAAATGTGGGTTTCAAACACATGGGAAAATCTATGTGAACTAATAGGGAGTTGGATCATTGGTAAATTGGCACATAGTGGAGATCCTTGAGGCTGATGTAATCAGTTCTTGAATCAAAAATAGAAATTCATTTGAAGTTGGTTCAATCATTGGTAAGCATGTATGACTGATTTGGAGGATCCTTTGAGGTTTAAGGTGTTATGATTGATGGATTAATAGAGTGTCAGTTTTTTAGATCAGGTACAATTTTAGAAATATTACTGAAAATTATTAACTAGTTTTTTAACATGAATTTCAATGCAGTTGGTTGGGAGCACATAGAGCTCGTCATCTTGGGTATGATTGTGGTGTTAAGAAATGACCAAGACCTTTTTGGAAATGTCATCATATTCAAGTTTCATTAATTTGAGATGAATAATTGTTTCATCTTATGTCCCACCTGGATTTTTGAAATAATTTTATTTTTATTTATTTTATTTGGATTTGAAAAAATTTAATGAGGTGCGGGACAAGCCCGATTAAATTTTTTTTTTGCTGATAAATGCTTGTTTTTGGTGTAGTAGCATCGGGCACACATGAGGAGCACAATTTTGAAACCACGATGCTTCAACAAGGCCACCGTGTAACATGCATGATGTTCAAAAATAATTAATTAAATTGAAATAAACAATAAATAATAAAATTAAAAGAGTGATAAAATTAAAATAAAAAAAAATCTAATAAAATTTAATGAATTTTTTTAATGATAATAATAAAAATAATGTTTGATAATATTATTATTATAATTATTAATAATGTTTAGGATATAAATTTTATTAAGTTGATTACTATAAAGTTTATTATTATTTAGTTTATTAAATTTATTATTGTCTTATTATTATTTTTATAATTATTATTATAATTATAATTTATTTTTTAATAATATTATTAATCTGGTTAAATTATTATTATTGGTTTTATTTTTATTTTTATTTTTTCAGGTTTTGTTTGGCTCTCCCCCCCCCTCGCCCTCTTTCTCCCCAATACACTACATCCCTCCCTTGGGTTGCACTTCTTCTTCTCCCCCCTAACCCTAGTTGTATCGTACCTTCCCGGCTAGCCGCTCCACCTTTCGATGATCCTCCCAATGACCTGCTTTCCCCATGTGCACCCCGCTACCAGAAACCTACGCCCCTCACACCTCCTTTCTTCCCTTGTATGACACCCCTCGGTGCATGGCTTCCCCTTCTCAAACCCATATCATCGGGGCCATCTCTATTTCAGGGAAACACCTTATCTCTATTGTTGCCCCTACTCATCTACCTTATCTCCGATGTACCCCCTGTTGGTCGGACCTGTCTCTAGCATGTCCCCCCTTACTAGTTGGTCCACTTCTAGTGACTGAACCTCCTAGTAGAGCCCTTATAGCACCACTGCACCCTCTCCACCATGGGTAGACCCTCCACCCACTTTTCTAGGATTCTTATCCTATTTATTTGTGGGTTTCTGTTTTTCCAACAATTAGGGTGTCAATTAGGGTCTTAATATTGGGTATATTTTTGTTCAAACTGGTGGATTAAGGTTTATTTCGGTTTTCTTTTGGTTCTTATTAGACTTGGATAAAGATTCACATAAATTTTGGTAATTTATTAACCCAATGTAGTTCGTTCCATGCCTAAACATTATGGGGTGAATTATTTGCTTTCATGATTAATTTAGTATGGTTCATGATTAATTTATGTGGTCAAAAATTAGTTTTTAAGAGAGTTTATTATGTGATGATTTATAAAGTGGTATGTTCATATGAAATATGGTGTTTTATTTTTGAAAATCCCATTTTTTCCGTTGAAATGTGTTTTATAGAATGTTCAGTTGGTTTATTAAATGATGAAAGAGCTGAAAATTCTGTTTTGGTATGTTTTTGGGGTACGTATGACCTTAAAAGAGGAAATTGAGTGGTGTTTTTTATGAAAAGTCTTTTTTTACCTTTTTGGAATTGTTTAATAAATTTTTTGAATGGTTTATTAAATTATATAAATGGTTTGAATGATGTTTGGAAAGGTTTTTAGTGGGAGTTTTATTCAAAAAAAAGGGATTTTGGGTATATTCTTAGTATGTTGATTTTTACTGCTTTTTTGGGTTATTTTCTAAATTTTTGAAATGGTTTTTTAAAATATTATATTGATACATAACATGTTTGGGATAGGATTTGGTGTGTGTTTCATTTTAAAGAATTTTTTTGTGTAAATTTTTAGGGTGATGATTTTGAAGTGTTTCATAATTCTTTTATTGATTTATTAAATTATATGTGTAGTGTGTGGTCCGGACTTTGTGGTATCAAGTCGTCAAGTCTAAGGTGACTCACCTACATGTGCATAAGAAAGTATATATATATATATATGTGTCTGTGTGTGTGTGTGTGTGTTCCCCTGAATACTTGTATAGTCATCCATGGTAGTAAATATAAATGTATGGCGTGAGGTGTAACCCTGTGTATATATAAAAATGCATATGTAGGTGAGTGGTAATAAGTATATCCACATAAGAATATATGTAAGGATCCCCTTTCACATGTTCATGGCCATGCAGGAGTGTGAATAGGGGCTAGGTGTCTTTATATGTATGTCAAACTGCATATGATTTGTGGGGGAGCGACAAATTTTAGTTAGAAAGTGCCATGGGTCGAATGTTCGGTTTGGTTCCACCCTGAGGTAGGTTCCCTATGCCATGATATTTAATTAGAACTTCCATTTTTCCTTGGTGTTCTTTTTAAAAGTATTTGTCTTTCTTTTATATGAATTGTATATTCCATATATATATATATAAATAATTGTGGTTCTTAAAAACTCGTTTCCTAGATGTTTTCAATGTGAAACGAATATTTCTAAAGATATGTGGCCTTTTAGCTGGTTTTTGTTATAAAAGTATAATGAAATTTTCATTTTCAGAAACGGATTACCCTATTGTAAGCATGGTTTTAATATTGTTTTAAATACGTGGTTCCTTGGTTTTGAAATTGTTCTTTTAAATGAGTTTTAGAACATAAAGGTGTTAAGAAACGGTGTTTTGTAAAATATTAAAGTTCCTTATAAATCAATGAGGCTCATTTGGAACTTTGAGAGTGTTTTGAGAAAGTGTAAAATAACTCTTACTACATTCCCATCCGTTTTTAAGAAATTTGATATAAGTTTCAATATGTTCTTTGTGATATGTTCCTAGTGATGAGGCTTGTGTTTTGTTGTGTTACATATAAAGGGGGATGTGTTCGTGGAGGGAGATCAGTGCAGAGGGGTTGGATGTATTTATAAGTAAATTAAATGATACTTTCACATATATTTTCTTGATAAAAATTCACCACCAGTTGAAATGAAGCACATGGGAAACCTGGGAGTCTAGGTAGGCAGGCTAGGATTAGTACACTAGATGATACAGAATTTGTTCATCCCAATTTCATCTGTAATGATTGATGCAACAACACTAACTAAACATCGATTATTATAGGAGACCACTAGGTTATGGGTGTGCTCACTACCAGTAGATCGTGCATGAGAACGTTGATGGTCATGATTTCTATACCACATTTCACTAAGGTACGAGGTCCCTAGGGTCCCTTTTCTTCTAGTTACCTATAGGGATTAACCATGGTGCTCGCTTATGAAATGGTTTTTGTGAAATTATTTCCATTTTAGTTGCTTCAAAATTGATTCTCCCTTTGAAAAAAATTAATTCTCTTAATTTAAACTATTTTTCTTCCATTTAAAAATGACTATGCATTCTTGTCAACTATTTTAGAAATGTGATAAAAAGGTAATGGTTTTTCTTGGAAATGGATTTCCTAAATTTACAAGAATGGTAAATATTACTTTTATGTGGTTGTATTTTTAAACTAGCATGATTGGAGTTTCTTTTTAAAGATAAGGGTATATGGAATTATTTATCCTTGGAATCCTTAATGAGAATTTCAGTTCTCTCATATACATTATTTTTCATTTTCAGGTTCACTTAGTTTGGGTTGCTCTTGGAGCAAGTGTGGTTTTGTGTTCTGTGGTGACCCATGAGGTCACTTGAGAAATGTTTTTCCACTTAGTTTATTTTTATTCCAGCTTCCATTTTATTCAGTTTATCTTCTTTTATTTACTTCTCTTTTATTTATCAGGTAAATCATTCGTAAATTTTCATTTCATACTCGGGCACTTGTGCGATCCCTAGGGGATTGGAAATGCCCCTCGGGCCTTGCCGAAGATCGAGTCGGGCACCAGTTTGGATGGTGACCTATCTTGGCTCAATAAAATCATATAAGAGGGGAGGTTTGTTCTTTTGAGTCTTATTTATTTGGAAATATGCATGTTATATTGAAGCTAAGATTGTTGAAACTTGATTTTTTGGATATGACTAAGGTTCTTGGCCAACACACCTCGTAGCTGGACTTGAGTTACCTGGAGAAGTCAGTTTTAATTGAGTCTTCTAGTCCTTACTGTTCACTGAAATTTGGGAAAGTAAATGGGAGTTGGGTGAAGGGTCTCCATGAGATCATAAGGCTAGGTAAGCCATGTAGAGATAGGGACATTTCCCTAGAATACTCTTAGTGACGGTAGAGTGATTGGCGTATGGCCACCAACCATTTGTCTGAGTCACCCACCAGCACTAATTTCCACTTATACCATATTCTTCCTTTTTTGTGTTTTGGAAATGTTATTGTGTGGTGTTTTGATTTTGAAAATAACTCTTTTTTGAATAATGTTTTGGGTTTATGACTCTTTAGTGATTTGGTTTGAAGTGTTGGTTAGTGGTATCTTTCAAGAAGTGATTCTTGAAGCCCTTGTAGTTGTTCCCTTTATGTTTTTATTGTTTGATTGTGGTATGTTTTAGACAAATATAAAGTTTTATTGGGACCTTGAATTTCATTATTTGGATAGTGTATTCCAACATAAGGAGTTAATACAAGATTAAAGTGCAGTCATGGGTGATTCTCTTTGGGAAGATCCTCCAGTTGATCAATGTAAGAACCTTATTCTTCTTCTTGAACATTATAATATTAATCCCCCTCTCTTTTTGTAGTCTAGTGGATCCTCTCACTATGGTTGAGAATATGCGAGAGTATTTGGATGAAACATTGTTCTCTTGGGTTTTCTGAGTTTTTGACTAAGGAGTTGGACATTGTTATGTATATAGGCCATGTATGGAAGTAGTGAAAGAGTCTATGGTGGGGGAAAGTAGAAGCAGTCTAGAGTTCTCTATGCGGATTTCTACCTTAAAAAAGTTCCTTTGGGTATTTTATTGGTTTCTTCTAAGTAATAGATCACATTAAGCTGCCTATTTGGTGAATCTAGTTATAAGAGGCAGTTATGACCCCATACATTAATAGTGTGCTATTAATGACCTAGGTTAAAGTCACTTTCATTTAAATGTATCTATCGGTTTCTTGGGACATGTTTGGTGACACTTTTCAATGTCGTGATCATGCATGACAGTATATTTGAAGGTTGTGCACTCTTCTTAGAACCTTGGTTCTAATAAAAGTGCATTTCCTTTGGAAACGTTTGAAATTATTTGATATAGAAGAAGGTTTCTTCCATATTTCCTTCCTCTTGAAGTTTATTATTCGATGTAAAGAGGGGAAATGCCAACATATCTTTTAAGCCCTTATTTTGGGGAAGTTTTGTGTGGAAAAAATTTGTGATGAAGCATTTTATGTCTGATGGTGTTGTTTAGATCATGTTATAGTCGTTTGTGGCACCAGAAGGAGAATTTTAATTTCAGGGGTTTTTGAAGCCTGAATTCATGGTAAGAGATGCTTCAATCATTGAAACTCTAACTATAGGTCTCAGAGTGAAGTTGGCGCATAGTAAGGAGATCCCCAATGGTGTGAAAGGCTTAAATCTAGATTTTTTTTTCATAGTTTGGGGGATGGATATGATTTAAGCCTATGGTATAGTTGTTTTGTTTCAATTATTCATGTTTGGTATACGAAGGTGGGAGGACCTTGTTTCCATGTTATTGTTGGGACCAAGTTTCATGGAGAAGGAAGTTTGAAGAGTTATCCTTTGTAGAGTGTTGTATTCTGTTGTCAAAGAAGATAAATCAATTCAATTTGTAGAAGGATCACAAATCAGACGATGCTTTGCTGATTTGTATTTCACAAATATTATAAGTTAGGAGAACTTTTTATGCAATTCTTATAAAGGAAAGAGGTAGAAATGATGATGCCAATCATATAATGTTTTGATTCGAAGGAATGATGCTACGGGAAGATGGAATGTTTCTGTACTTCCCATTGTAACTCTGACGATGCTAAAGCTGATCTATCAAAGGATATATTTCACGATAGTGGAGTTTGTGATGAATGCTGAAGAATGGCTATGGGAAGCAGTGAAGAGAGAAAATGAAAAAGAAATGGACAATCTGGGGGTGGCAGAAAAGCACAGTTTAGGTAGGTTGCGCGAAAGATTGAAGATGATTTATATTTTCACGTGCAAGGAGTTATTCAAGGTCGGAACATTGAAAAATGGCAAAGGAATGGAGTGCGCAGAAATTTTGGCAGGTTGCGTTAAAAAATAAAGTGGTGCACGAAATAGTTGTGGGTTGCGCGAAAAATTTGCGGGATGCGTGAAATAGAGGAATGATGTTTTTCGTACAAAAGGTCTTTCGAGATCAGAAGGTTGAAAATTTGCAAAGGCATGAGCTGCGCGATAAATTGGATCATTGCGCGAAATATGATATCGCGTGAAAGGATGGGTTTGCGCACAATAGGGAATGCGGTGTGGAATTATGCGGGAAACTAGTGTTTCATGCTTAGAAGGATGAAAAATGGAAAAGGGATGAGGTGCGTGAAATATTGAAGTATGGCGTGAAATATGAAGTTGCAAAAAAGCGTTTTTACGCGGATGAAGGAGGTTTTATGTGAAAATTAGTGTTTTTCACGCGGGGTCAAAAATGACTATAAAGATGAGGCTAATCCTTCTCATTTGTTAATGCTCGACACTTAGATGAAATTCCGAGCTCTGGTGCGCGTAAAATCTTATTCTAAGTAAGTTGTGCGAAAAGAAAGAGGTTTTCGCGAAATAAAGAAAGTTGCACGAAAAATTGGGAAGCTGCACGAAAAGTGAAACGTTGCGCGGAAAAAGGGAAGTTGCACGAAAAAGGTTTTTTCGCTTCAAAAGGGATTTTTACGCCCAAGCCATTTGAATTGCGCGCAAGGTACCCTAAAGGTTGTGCGAAAGATTTGGGGTCTTCGCATGTATTCGGTAGTGGGTAAGATAGTTCTTGCCGGATTCTGGGTAAGAAAGTGAAGATTTGTACTTCAGAGAATACATCTGTTCAATTGTAAAGAAGCACTGAAACATTGTGTTACACTATTTGTGCTAAGAGGGAGCACACGCACTATTGGATTGTTTTCAAAGTGTTGCACGAGTGTAAGGGAATATCCTACTCATTTTATTCCACATAAAATTATTGTTTTCTAGTTGATTTTGTGGTACTGTATTTTTTCCGTACCATACCAAGGACGTAGCTACTCTTATTGAGTAGTGAACCTTGTAAATCATGTGTTCCTGTGGTTATGTGTGTTCAGCAGGGAAGAAAGTCTTTAACAGGAGGCGAAGTTTGTTTCAAAAATGGGAAACTTAAAAAGAAAAATATATCCCTGATTCACCCCCTCCCCCTCTCAGTGATACTTGGATCCTAACTGGGAACTTCAGTCATGACCCATTTGGGTGTAAGATTCTCTCATTGGTTATAAGAAGGTATAGTCATTTTGTTTCCTTATAATCCCAGTGGTTGTGTTCCACCAAAGTTTAGTCTTCTTTAATGCCCCTATGTGGACCATGCTTATAAATAAGGAGTAGTTGGATTTGTGTTCTTTCGGGGAAAATGAACCATTGGGGTGTGTTAGTGGTGGTCTTGTTGGTCTATTTGATGAGCCTCTTCCCTCCCCTGCCCTTTTGGTGGGGGTTCTTAGTCTATGCATAGAATTCTTAAGTTAAAACAATCTATAAAGTTTTTACGGTGGGGAGACCCATCATGGGTCTCGCTGAAATTCTTTTGGAATAAATTGATGTTAGTTTACCCCTTTTGGTGGGGAGTCTGTTTGGGCCTACCCCTATTGCTGTCCCGATTCTATCTTTGGGACTAACTCATTTCTTACGGTGAGGATTCCCCTTAGGTCTCCCCATTTCAGTAGTTTGGTTACATTCATGGGGTCAGTGAGTTGATATGTGGTCTCATTCGGATCTATCTAACCCCAATCCCCTCTCGGGAGTAAAATGTTGGTGTTGAAGCACATTTAGTGGTGTTGTGAAGCTTGGTTGTAATAGCCACGTTTAAATTCATCACTAGTTTCTGGTAAAGTGTGTGAGCCTTTTTTGGAATGCCTAAGGCATTTTTTCTTAGGATGTTCAAATGGTGCATGGGGAGAGTTTCTATCTATCGATTCTCAATTGGAGGAGCCTTGACTTTTGGGGGAGGGCAATGCCCAGGAAGAAGTTCATTTTAGGTCCCCCCCCCATGTATATTTTGTAAGTATTTTCTCCTTGTTGAGAGTGTCCTTACTTCTCTCTTGTTTTTTGGTTGTTGGAAACCTCTTTGACCTAAGATGTTGTGTCGGTTTTGTCCTCTAAACAATCTTGTAATGGCTTTCTGGGGGTGGAAAGCTTTTTGGTGGGGAGAATTTTCTCACCCAGATTTTTGAAATTATTTTATTTTTATTTATTTTATTTGTATTTGAAATATTTTGTTGAGACATGGGCCGATCCCGATTGAAGTTTTGTGTTTTTTCTGAATAATTCTTATTTTGGGTGTGGCAGCATCAGGCCCACGAGAAAAAAAAAGTTTGGAAACCGTGCGGCTTCATCCAAGCCACCATACGACCTTCCCAACATTCAATTTTAATTAAATGAAAGGAAATGAACAATAAAGAAAAAAATTAAAAGAGTTATGAAATGAAAATAAAATAAAATAGTAAATGTGTAACAAAATGTAAGTGATTATTTTAATGATAATAATAATAATACTTTTCAAGAATATTATTATTATTATTATTATCAAGGATATTAATTTATTAGGTAGATTAATATAAAGTTTATTATTATTTAGTTTATTAAATTTATTTTTATCTTTTAATTATTATTATCCTTATTATTATAAATATAATTTTATTATTAATATTATTATCAATCTTGTTTAATTGTTATTATTATTATTATAGTGTTTTTGGGTCTTTGTTTGCCCCCCCTCCTTCACCCCAACATGCTACACCCCTCACTTGGGTCACACTGCTTATTCTCGACCCTAAACCTAGTCGTTTTGTGCCTTGTCTGTTGGTTTCTTCATCTTTTGATGATCCTACCAGTTCCCTACTTCACCCCTACTCACCACACTATCGGTGCCCTACACACCTCGCGGTTCCTTTCTTTCCTCATGTGACACCCCTTGGTGTGTGGCTCCCACTTCTGAAACCCCCATCGTTGGCACCCCACTCTCTTCTGGCACAAAACTTGTCTCTAGTATGGACCCTATTAACTGACCCTATCTCCAGCACTGCCCCCTTACTAGTCGACCCTGTCTCCAGTGAGGACCCCCTAGCTTTCTGGTCCACTTCCGGTGACCGGACCTCCTGTTCGAACCCCTGTAGCACCATCACACCCTATCCACCCTGAGTAGACCCTCCTCCCACTTTTCTTGGGTTTTTATCATTTTATTTTTTTGTTTCTATTTTTCCAACATTAGGGTTACAATTAGATTCATATTGTTGGGTATTTTTTTCAAACTTTTGAATTAGGGTTTATTTAGGTTCTCTTGTGTTGTGTATTAGGTGTGGTGTAAGATTCACAAAATTTTTAGAAATTTCATTACCCAAGGTATGTGCTTTCGTACATAAACATTATTGGGTGAATTATATGCTTTCCTGATTAATTTAGTATTTTTATTGATTAATTTATGTCATTAAAAATTAGTTTTTAAGATAGTTGATTATGTGATTGATTTTTAAAGTGGTATGTTCATATGAAATGTGGTGTGTTAATTTTGAAAAAACCAAGTTGTGTCATTGAAATGTAATTTATAGATTGTTCGGTTTGTTTATTAAATGATGAAAGAGTTGAAAATTCTATTTCAGTATGTTTTTAGTGTGTGTATAACCTAAAAAATAGAAATTATAGTGTGGTTTTGTGTGAAAATTCTTTTGATACATTTTTGGAATTTTTTTAAAAAAATTAAATTATTTTTTAAATTATATAAATGGTGTGAATGATGGTGGGAAAGGTTTTTAGTGGGTGTTTGATTCAAAAAAAAGGATTTTGGCTATGTTCTTGGTGTGAGGCCTTTTGGTGTTTCTTTGGGTTATTTTATAATTTTTTTAAATGGTTTCTTAAAATATGAGAGATATGTAGAAAATGTTTGAGATAGGATTTGGTTTTTGTTTGGGTTTAAATATTGTTTTTGGGGAATATTTTTAGGGTTCTAATTTTGAAGTTTTTCATAAATTCATTTATTGATTTATTAAATTATATGTGTAGTGTGTGTCACTACTTTGTGGTTTTAAGTCACCAGGTCTAAGGAGACTCGGCTGCGTATGCATAGGTAAGTATAAATATATAAATATATATGTATATGTGTGTGTGTGGGTTCCAACATTACATGTATAGTTATCCATGGCATTGAATATACATGTATGAGGCTAGGTATTTCCATGAGCATATATGAAAATGAAAAAATAGGTGAGTGTCGACTTGTATATCTATAAAAGAATATATGTAAGGATCCCCTTTCAAATGTTTATGGCCATGTGGGTGTCTTCATAAGGTCTATTTGTCCTTATATATATGTGAAAGTTCATATGATTAGTGGGGGACCGGCATCTTTTAGTAAGAAAGTGCCAAGGGCTGAATGTTCGGTTTGGTTCTACCCTGAGGTAGGTTCCCTATGCCTTGATCTTTAATTAGAACTTCCATTTTTTCTGGGTGTTCTTTTTAAAGGTATTTCTCCTAATTTTATATGAATTTTATATTCAATATATATATATATGAATAATTATAAATGATTGTGGTTCTTTAAAAGTGGTTTCCAATATGTTTAGAATGTGAAACGGGTATTTTCAAAGCTTTGGCCTTTTGGCCAGTTTTTGTTATAAAAGTATAATGACTTGTTGATTTTCTAAAAAGTATTACATAGTTCTAAGTGCGGGTTTAAGCTTGTTTTATATATGTGGTGCCTTGTTTGTGCAACGGTAATTTTAAATGATTTTTGGAACTTATAGCTGTTGAGAAACAGTTTTTTCTACAATTTTAAAATTCCTTGTAAAGCAAGAGGCATGTTTGGAACTTTGAGAGTGGTTTGTGAAAGTGTAAAACCTCTCTGGAGTCATTCCCCTCCATGTTTTAGAAATGTGATATAAATGTTAATATGTGCTTTGTGATATGTGCCTAGTGAAGAGGCTTGTATTTTGTTGTGTGAATTATAATGGGGGATGCACTCATAGAGGGAGATCGGCAGTGAGAGGTTGGATGTGTTTCTATGTAAAGTAAATGATTAGTTCATATATGTTTTATTAACAAAAACTCACCACACTTTAAATAAAGCACATTGGAAACCTAGGTATCTCGGTGGGTGGACTAGGACTAGTATGCTAGATTATATGGAAGTGGTTCATCCAAGTTCCATCTTGCAGGATTGGCGCTACAACACTAATGGATCATATATGAGAATGTTGATGGTTGTGGTTTCTATACCACATTTCACTGAGGTATGAGGTTCCTAAGGTCCCTTTTTTGCTAGTTACCTATAGGTATAGACAATGGTTCTTTCTTATGACAAGTCATCGTGAAATTATTTACATATTAGTTTCTTGAAGCATGTTCCTATCTTTGAAAAAAAATACATGTTCTTAATTTGAACTATTTGTCTTCCATTTTAAATTGACTATTCTTTCTTTTAAACAATTTTGTAAATGTGATAAAAAGGGAAAGGTTTTTATTGGAAATGGATTAGCTAAATTTATAAGAATGGAAAATATTACTTTTATGTGGATGTATTTTTAAACTAGAATTATTCGAGTATCTTTTTAAAGGTAAGGGCATAGGTCATTATTTATCATTTCTATTCCTACTCAGAAACTCGGTTCTCACGCCTACTTTATTTTTTAGTTTCAGGTTCCCCTAGATTTGGTCACTCTTGGAGTGAGTGTGGTTTTTTTCCTTGGTGACCCACAAGGTCACTTGATGTTTGTTTTTGTACTTAGTTTATTTTTATTTCCACTGCCATTTTATTTGGTTTATCTTCTTTTATTTACTTGTATTTAATTTATAGGTTAAATATTTCCCAAATGTTCATTTGAAACTCAGGCACTTGTGCCACCCTGTGGGTATCGAGATCCATCCTTGGGCCTTATCGTGGACCGGGTTGGGCATCAGTTCAGATGGAGACCAGGCTTGGTTCATGACATCTCATAACAATTAATGAGGTTTTAATGAGGACTCTATACTTTTTTCTTTCAATTGATCAATAATTTTGGAATAAACCCACAATAGGTGTGTCATTGGACATCTAGAATCATGTTCCATATGTTGATTACAATTGTTTGGATCACTATAACACATTAAGAGGAATTGTTGTAAGACACCATGGTGTTTCAAGTTCAATAGTTATAGTAATAATAGTCTCAATTTTGGATGAAAATGATATTTTGGCTTAGATTTTGGTGTTTATTCTTGGAGTAACATAGTGGGAGTCTAAAGGGAATTCAGGAATGAGCACATCGTTGAGGTGGTGTGTTAGCATTAAAATATATAACATGAAATAATCCTAGTGTATTATGAATGATGCATATTAATATGTGTGACTCATATGATCCCATGAATTCTCAAGGATAATAATTGCTATGGTGGGAAAACTGTAACGTCCCATGTCATTATGGGTTGTGAATTTTAGATAAAGTTTGAACTTTTCATTTGATGTATGGCTCATTTTGAGGACTAGATATTGAAATGGGATGCTTCCAATTTGAGTATATTGAAGTGGTGTTTTATAACATTATTAAAGTATTGATTTTTTATTAGAATCATGGAATTTAAGTGGAGGAGTCTAGGTGAATTCATGGCTACTGCAGCAGCCACCGGCTAATCGGTAAACCCCACCAGGTAGCCAGTGGGGTGGGTATAATGTTTGATACTTAGTGGGACTCATCGTCTAGCCAGTGAGACATGATTTACTCTTGATACCTAGAATGGATCATTGAATAGTTAATGAGCTTACATTTGGTGGTTGTTTTCCTATTGGCTAGTCGATGGGACATGTTAGGTATTAGTTTTATAATGTTGTTTTGGTCTTGTTTTCTATCGAGGAATCTTTGGGGTTAATAGGTTTGTCTTGAATTTTTTATAGTATTTAATTTTCCCATATTCCTCTCTTATCTCCATGATATCCCCTTGATCTGAGGTGGATCTAGATTCAAACAAATTGTAAATATAGGTGATATCCTTCATTATTTATCAATATTGGCCAATTTCTTCCTCATGTGGTGGTGTATCATCATTTCTTTTATCATAGATGATTCTCTTAGTATGGTTTAGTATTTTCAAACCTATAAAACCTCAATTATCCTAAAATCTTCTTATTTATTGATCATTATAATAATTTATTGAATCTGGTCATGGTATCAATTAGATAATGGATGATAATTCTATTTATTCTTTGTGAAAATTTCCATCAACAATGGTACTTTTGATCAACGTTACTATAGTATGTTTAATGATTATTTATGCATATTGTTGATGGGTGTTTCATTAAAGGTGTGTCCCTAGTCGATATATTTTATGTTTTTTGGTCAAATTGAGTTGAATCATCTATCAAATCATGGAATTAATTTGAGACTTTTCATGCCTTAGAATAGGGAGTGTGCTGAGAATGTCTCGAACTCTGTTGGATTACATTGTAGATAAGGTACATCACTTAGTTAATTACTTCTAGAGTTTGAAATTTAATTAAACTAATTTTTTATTTTTATTTTTGTTGTTTGATAAGGATTTTCACTAAAATGATGTCGCCAGTATATTAATGACCCTTCATTGGTTGTTGGTAATGATTCTAGCAATGTGGTGATATATGGTAAGACCATTGGAAAGTATGTCATATTCTTTTCATTATAAGTTTATTTTAATAGATTAATTTAATATAATTTAGTAGTAATTAATTATTTTTAATTCATGGTAAATAAAAAAACCTCATGGAAATCAATGGAGGCTGAATAGACTTATACAACATAGATAAATATTTTGGGGTTTTCATGTCTGTGAGTTGACTCTATTTTAGGTAGGTGATCATGTATACTCCGACTTATAGTTTTATGCATAGTTTATTTTCATGTTATATGAGGTTATAAAACTTAAAATAATAACCATTAAATTCATAATTCTTAATGAATAACAAGTAATTATCAATTAATTAATTATCTTTAAGTATTAATTAATAAAAGAAATTATCCGTAAAATATTGATACAGAGTTCTGAGGGCCATGATTGACCATTGTGCACTAGCTTGATTTTAGGCGTTGATGGACAAAAGTTTGGACACTATTGAGTGACTTTGATTACATAGACCCACATGATGTTTTAATGTGAAATATGAGACCTAGATCCATGAGATCATGTTTGATTCTTTCATTACATGTTTTTTCATGAGTATCCCATGTGACCTTATTTAACTTGTGGTATTGTGATTTGTGTGTATCCTTTTGAGAATTATTCTTCTTATGAATTATTATTTCTTGATATGATACGTATTGCATAAGGTATTTCATATACTATGGAACCATTCTTTAGGTATCAGGATGATCAGGTTGATTAGTTTTGATTAGATGTCCCCTTAGAGGGGGAGCGTGATAACATGAAGATGGTTATGAACTTTATCTAATTTAATGGTATGGTTCTGATCATAGATATGAATGTTTGTGTTGGTGTAGACTATTCATGGGTATTAATAATCAATCATCTATTGGATGAAGTGGTTTAATTCCATATAGGGTTGATTTTTTATCCAATTTTGTCCAACATGTTAGGTGTATAATACAACCATTCAAGGATAATGACCACTATTAGGGTTAGAGATGTGGTGTTTCTAATAATTATCAGCATCATGGTGGGTCATGTAGTGTTTAATTAAATAGAAAAAATGCATTTAAAGGCATAGGGTGGTAACCAATGTTGGGACTTGATGCTCATATTTTTCTATGTGGTTCTAGACATTGAAATTATTACTTGAATCATGCAAAATTATGTATATTTGAGGGTTGAGGAAGCTTGGTAAGAACATGACCACACTATATAGGGGTGTTATTTTTTTATTGTCACTGTGGGGGTTATATTTTATTTTTGAAAAATTTATTTCTTTCCTCTTTACATTCTACTAAGCTTATCATGTGAACATACATCGTATTTTATTGGTTTGTTACTATGTCATGTTTGTGGTATCCTACTAAGTTGTACTCAAACTCTTCTCAAGAATACATGTAATTTGGGTACTTGATAATCCCTCACTTATTTCTGGTACAGGTTAGGATGAGGCTAGGGTATGATCATTGAGCATTATATCTCTACACTAGTCTGGAGACTGGGGGGAGGTGAGGCTTGGAGATCCATGTGTAGCCTCTTTTTTACTTATATTATTTTATTTATTTATGTACATTATATTCCTAATGATAGATCAGTGTACTTTTATTTATGAATAATCGTTCAGTATTGTTGTTTCTTTATTCACCATTACCGAGGGTATATTATAGATTCTTTATACTCTAATTATATACTATTTACATGCTTGGGTATTTATTTTTTATTGTTTACTATGATTGAGGGTATAGTCACCCCAAAAATCTACCTTATACCCTTAATAAAAGTTGTAATACTTTATTATATGGGGAGGTATGCTTGATGTCATGAGGCACTCTAACTAAAATATGATGATTCAAGCTAGGATGATACAAATATTATGTTGGACCAGTATCCTAATCTTTTTTCTACACACTGCTATCCTCTAGATTTCCTAGCATATAAATCCAAATGGTGAGACTAATGTGATGCCAAAAAGTTGGGGTATTATCAGTTTCCATTTTTATCTTTAAGATATATAATTTGGGGGGGTTAGATGTTTTTGGAAGGTTTTGGGATGTTTTGGATATGTTTTAGAAAGTTCATGGTTTATGAATGGTCAGGGGAAACCATGAAATTTTCCTAGGTTACTATGCAAGGTTGAAATATGACCTAGGGGAATTTCACTATTATAACACTGTTTGGGTAAATCATTTTCTCAACATGTAACTTTTAATATTTGTATAATGTTCTGATTCATATGGTTGGAACATGGTTTTCCAAACTATATATCCAAACAATTTATGTTCTTAAAAGGTTTTATAAATTATTTTTAAACCCAATTTCATCCCCCGAAAACTCTAATTCTTATTATTGTGCCCATGTCCTTAAAACCTGAAGTTTTTTTATGGAAATTTTAGTGATTATTTCCACTCAAAATCCCATCCTCTTTGAATCTCAGAGTGTCAAACATAGAAATTTCTGGTTCTATCCCTATTTTTTCTCTTAACCTTTCAGTTTATTATTTTCTCTTAGGTGGAACCATATTTTGTGGTTTAAATGCTTGTATTTAGTGGTTAAGGAATGATTTTATGGGTATTTTTTTATGAATATTCAAATGATTTTTTATAAATCCTTGATTTATGATGGAATTTTGTGATTTCATCTTGGAAATACAGCGTGATTTTGGTGGTTTCTCTATCTATTTAACATTTCTAAGAACTATAAAGCTAGTGGTTTTAAAAATTAATATCTTTTCATTGATTTTTATAAAAAAATGGATAAATATTTTTAGATATTCTCTTCGTGTAACATTTTAAAAAAATAAAGTTTTATGGTGATTCCTAGAAGATGTTTGATAAAATTCCTACTTGGTGAATTTTATTTTTAAAGTATAATTTTTGAATGAGATAACAATGTATTGATGTGGTGGTTGTATATTTTTGTGGGTAGAATAGGTGGATTTAAAATATAATTTTAGAAACAATAGGTTGGTTTGTATGTTCTTATTCTATATTTTTGGGGAATTATTGATTCAAACAAAGACATCATACCAAAATGTGGGGACTATGTATTTCATGGGTAGGAATAGGTTCATATTACATATTTTTGGGGATTTATTGTTTAATACATAGTTTTTAAGCCAATGTTGGGGCACTCAAGATTTTACAACCATGTGATGACTTGGGTCTAGAGGGATAGGTTTCCACTTTTGAGTTGGTCTATTTTACTAATCCAGTATTAATAGGAAATGAATTGTGTTTTTACGTTTCATGGGTTTGTGTGAAGATGGAATGGGTTTGTGAGTTATTATGCGGATTTTATCAAGGAAATAATGGTTTTAAAAAGAAACTATGTATTTTTCTGGGAGTTATTTATACATTTATCATTGGAAAATATGTTGAATTTTGTTTCCCCCCTATTATATATTAATATGACCATTTTTTTTCTTTTTTAAATGGAATGTGTGGCAATTATTTTGTACAACCCCCAATATGTTTTATACTCACCCACTACATATGCATCTAGGCATGTATGCAGCCTTCATTCATCATAGTGTAGGTAAGGGTTGGCTTCTTACCTTTATATAGGAGTATATTGTTGTTCTAGTTACCAGTGATGGAGCTTGGAGGTAGCTGTTAGGTGGAGAATGGGATTATTCCATGTTGGCACTTAATTATTCTACTAAGTCTTGTTCTTTTAGTATTTCTTGATTATACACTTTTTTTAAGCACTCTGAATTTGATCATTTTTTATATTGTATAAGTTAGATTTTGGTCTTGTGTTTATTCATGTACTATATATATTCAAAGATATTTTTTTAATGTTTTTCATGTATGTAACCTCCCCCATGATTTTTTAATACCCTTGAAATTTTATTTACAATATTTCGTTTCCATGGGATTCACCTAAGGTTAGTATCTTCGTAGTCATGCCCAAACCAATGGGTCAGGGTTAGGATGATATAGTGGAAGATTATATGGCTAATTTCATGAGGTTGTAAAGGTATTTTTTTTGGATTATTTACACAAATCAAAAGGAATGATTGATCACTTAATTTATAATTTAAATCCATGTTTTTTAAGATCATTATTCCCTCAAACGTTTTCATCATATAAATAGATTAGAAAACATTATATCAATACTTACAAAGTGTTCTCTTATTAATTTATTTATAAAGGGGAAATATATAATAATAATATGGTTGATCTCTATGTGGAATGAACAAATAGAAAGGGAAAGGAAAATTGGAGTTTATAAATGTAGTAAATTAGGGAAGAAACAACAGGGCATATTTAAGGGGTTTGGGTGTATTCTTTTAATGTGGATAGAAAGTTCAACATGTTCATATCTTAAAAGGATAGATATAATTTATAAGGACCCAACCATAAACATTACATAAACTTGGTTTTAAATTAAGAATTCAATTTATTACATTTCAAGTATATTTAGAGTTTAAATTTTTGATAATTAGGTCATAAAACATACATAACAGACTCGTACATTACAAATTTTTCACTTCCAATCAATTTCCATTTTTTCACAATATAAATATTTTATTATGGAATAAGTTTTATTTTCATGAAAAATAATTTAAAATTTCAAATTAACTTTATCATTGTTCTCACTCAACCTTATACCCAGTGAAAATAATTTGAAAACATGGTATGATGAAAAAAAATCACCAAGGGACATATAAATAGATAAAAAGAAAAAGGTTAGCCTATTTCAAACCATGATATCATATATGATATTTTTCCTTAAACATAATAAAATTTGAGCACAAATAAGAATTTTCATACATAGAAAATTATCATTAATACCAATTTTGTTTTATAAAAACACTTCATTAGAAAACATAAATGCAAAATCATAAGCATTAGGGATTATTAGAAAATATAATATCTCATGAAACACATTTTCTAAAAACATAACTTTTTACCATTAAAGGGAATAATCATTCCTTTTAATAACTAGTACTGATATTATCTTATGAAATAAAAATACATTAATGAAAATTCATTTTAATCCATATAAAATTCATGTAGCTTCATTATGACGCCATCTTCAAAGAACCCTTATAATAACCCTTACATATGGAACAACTAACTTGGTTAATTCCAACAAAATTATTTGAGGAACATAATGATTATAAATTCAATGGAGAGATATATCGGGAAAAACTATCATTATAAATAGATACCAAGGAACATAACAATCATTAAACACATAAGATTTTACATTTACATCATAAAATATCATAAATTATTTCATTTGACATATATACAAAAGCACTTTTTGGAAAAGCATAAAAGTAAGGATAAAAATGCCTTTATATTTTAAAACGGTTTAAAAAATAACATAATAATGGTAAATAGGATTATATATTAACAAAACATGAAAACATTTATAGGAAAAATCTTAAATAACAATATTCATGATGGCATGAAATTTCTCTCATGTCTGATGTACTAAAAAATCATTTCACACTTTCTACAAATTCAAAAAATTGCATGTTTTGAAATTTTTTAAAAAGTGTTAATAAAAAAATTGTAAATAAAGTAAAACATGGTTTAAAATTAAATTTAAAATTTATTTAATAATATTGAAAACATAATTTAATCATTTTAAATAATGTGTATTTGGGGGAAAATTAGAAGAAATGCTTTAAATAATTAAAAAAATATTTTAATCCAACATCTCTTACCTCGTGTAAAATGTGTCGCATATGTTCTTTAAATACTATATAATGAACTCATATGAATTTTTTATTTTTTTATGAACCATATATAGTTTTTATATCATATAATCAAATCATTTATTTCATTTTTTTCATTTTTTTCATTTTTTTAAATGTCATATTTAATCACTTCATAGGTTAAGTCCACATTAGGTGTTTGGAGGATGTTCGATTCATAATTCCAAAAGGAGATATATGTTATGACTATGGTAAAAAGTGTTAAATATTAAACCATATATATAATATTAATCATGAAATTATTATAATTTCTATATATTTACTATAATTTTAGAACCATCTATAGAAGGTGTACATGAAAAACGATTCTCATAACTTCGTGAAGGTAGTAGTCCACATGTACGCATAAACAATGATATCATTCTACAATAGATGGAAAGGTAAGAAAATAAAAGATATATTATATTTCAAGAATGTTAATGTTCTCAATAATATCTTTTATATTAAATAAATACAACATAAAAACCATCATTACAAACTTCTATAAATAAAAACAGGCTCACTAATTGAGTTAAGGACATGAAATTAGGCCCATGTATAAACATATGGACTTTCAACTAGGTCCATGAATAACATTTTGAACATGTAATTGGGTTCATTCATAACAGTTTTAACATGTTATCAAGTTCATGTGTAAAATTTTGAACATGTAATCGGGTTTATTCATAATATTCTTTATATGTAATCAGGTTCATGCATAGGCGGTTACACCTCCTTAGAGGGACACACCACGATCCCCAGTGGTGTACCTATATTATTATACTATGTTCTATCCCTATTCCATATATGTGTATCTCATGAGATATATAGATCTTTTCCCAATACATTGGAGTGAGATATATGTCCCACCCATCATATAATAAAATCACACATACATGTGACCAAAGGTAATAAAACATTCATCATATCATGACCGATAAAAATAGACGTGTTTCATAAACATCATATCATAACCCATGAAATGAATTTGTTAATTTAAATATTTCATTGTATCATAACCTATAGAAAATAGACAGGCTTTATAATCATTTCATCATACCATAAACCAAAAAAAGAAGCTAGTTTCATAGTCATTTTACAGAGGTATAGCATGTAGAAGAGAAATAGGTATCATAAAAAACATTTCATTATAAAAATAAACCATTCATAGAAATAAAAATAATGTTACCCTTGGATCATATCCCCAGAAATCGTAAGTTTCAACAAATGATGTCATATTATGTGGAAAATAATTTTGATTGATCATTGATTACATTTCATGAGGAAAATAACATTTTTGGAAAATCATTTTTAAAATATAAAACATTCTTGAAAATAAATTTCATTACAAATAACCCTTTATGATAAAGTAATCACTATAAAAAAAATTAAATCATTTCTTTAGGAAAAAATACTTTTCTGTTTGAAAATGAATTTTTAAAGATAAAACCTTTTTTTAAACCTTTTTTTAAAACACTCTAAAAATAATTAATTTCTAGAAATTCTATACAAATAACCTTATAAAAATTAAGAGTTTTTTTTAAAAGAAATTATTTCCATGATAGTAGGTAAATTCATACATGTTGTACATATTCAATGAACTTTTCTTTTGAACTCCAAAAGTTTATAAAAGTGACTTGATTGAAAAACAACAATAATATTCCATTGAAAACTTATTTTTAAGGAAAATTCTTAAAAATTTATTTAATAGATCATTTTTAATATTTAAAAAAATTGAAAGTATTTTTAAGAAAAATTATTTTGAACGAAAACTGATGTCCAATCAAAGAGATAAATTAATTCATATTTTCTTAAAAACATTTTATTAATTATCATAAGTACCAAAGAGTGGATAAATTATACCATTAAAATAAAATATCATGAATAAAAATAGGATATGAAAATTAAGGATAATTCTTGAGAGTTGGATCATAATATTTTATTAATGGTAGCTTAATTGTAAATAACCCTGATAAACAATGAGATTGTAGTGACAAACTCTTACCACTTCGGTAAAATTGATTGAAAATATCCATGTGATAATTACATTAAATTATTCATAAAATATAATAAAAATAATTATATTAAATATATAACATGTCAAAGGATATGTATATACACCTCAAAATATAATATAGGTGCATAACATAACAAGTGTCTCAAAAAATACAAATTGAGATAAAACTCCCTTAACAGTTTGGTAACTTTTGAACCATAAACCCCATGAAAGAGAGATCCTAAAATGGATATGTAAATTCCAAAAAATTAGTATAATAATCATAAAATATATTATTTTTTAGTATGTACACAACATATAATAAATAGGTGGTGAATATAACATGTGTCTCACAAAACAAAAAAGTGTGACGGAAATCCCTTACCTTAAGTCACAAATTCTTTTGTACACATTCAAACATCATGTATAAAATATATATGTTAATTATGAATTTGAAAAAAAAACCATATTCATATATATCATTCCATATGTTAAATTATTATGACTTTATATTACTATTTTATTAACAATTCCATGTTACTGTTATGTTTTGGGTTATAACTGCTTTGTTTATCTTACATCATTTGACTTGTTATTCCGGATCCTTTTTATTATATCATGATTTCATAATTTACATAATGTAAAAAATTATATAAATATAACATATATTCATTATATATTTATTTATAAAAATCTATAAAATATAGAAATATAAAATGAAAAACATCGTTCATGGAGACGGTAGGTTGTACATAGGCATAAACACTATTTCTATTTTCTTATCCTATTAAAAGAAATAAAATTAATTGATATATATGTGTGTGTTTGTGTGTGTATATTATAATTAAATAGTAATTATTATTTTATATATATCATATATTTATATTATAACCATTATTAATATATTATATGTAAAATGTGAACAAATCTTGTCTCTTTGTGGGGTGAAAGTCTGTAGTACACACGAACGAAGTTATCATATTCACAAAAAAATGGAAGGAATGAGGGTATGTGTAATATAAAAATTAAATAATAAAGTTAACATCATGATAATAATATATATAATATAAATAATATAAATCCATCATCATTCCCTACCATGAAAGGTGGTAATGGAAGAATGAACGACATTGGTTCGCGAGTCGGTATTGTGTCGTACACACAAATAATGATTGTGTATCCCATTTGATGGATGTATGTAAAGTTTTAGGTCATAACCCTTTCATAAAAAAACTCAGTATATTCCAGAAAATGATGTTATCAAATATTAATGATATAAAAATAATTAAATGGGTTTGTGGAATAAATAAAACAAAAATGTTTGTTCATGGATGTTACCTCTTCTTTAGGTATCTCCTTTTCATTTCCACCAAAGTCCCTCCTAGGTTGGATTTTTTCCTAAATTAATGATTTTAGTATCATGTTAGGGAATTTTAGAGTTTATTTGGGCCAGTTTATAATGAGAAAAATGGCTTGATATGTGTGAATAATAGTGGATAGTGAAGTCCCTTTTATAATATAAGAGGAGTGGAATTATCATAAACACCTAAATATAAACACTATTATGAGGTCTTCCTAACATATTATGCCTCGAAGAATGATAAAATTTGGATAAATGATGTAATATTGTCTAAATATTTGTATTTAATGTGTTTTTTTCAATTTTATATGTCATTATTCCCCTTAAGTTTAAATATTATTCCCTTAATAAACTCGTTTTTTTCTTAATCACCATGATTAATTTTAACTAATTTCACTAATAATTATGGTCAAAAATTATTTTGGATTTGATATAAATTATAAAATATAAATTATACTGGTAAAAATTATTGAATCCATCTTTCCTAATTCAATTCACATAATTGGCATAAATTAATTTAAATTTAGTCCCACTGACATGATGAAACATGGGTTTCTAAAGTGAAAATATAAAAAAGTTTAAAAACATATATATCCAATTTCATTGTTAATTTGATTAAAATGACCTAAATTGGATTTTTTTATAATTATTTTACTAATTATAATTTAAATACAATTTAAAATATAATTTAACTATATAAATCATTTAAATTAAAATTCAAGTTTTAACTAAAAGTTAGTATTTTTCACTATTCATCAAAAAATGAAACTTATCAGAACACTAAAAAAAATTCAACCTAAGTTAATTTGTAAATTAATATTTCAAAAAATAATTTTATTTTTTAAAATAAAATTTATAAATGTTTCAAAATTTATTTTCAAACAAGTGCACCATTAAAACACAGTAAAATTGTCTTTATAAAAATATAGTTTTTATGCGTAAAATTATATTTGTTCATATATCTTATTTAGAAAACAAATAAGATTAATGTTAAATTGTTGATTTAATATATAATATATTCTATTAAAAACATCATCAATTTTTTTTGTAAAATTTATTGAGATAAAAAAAATTAGTTCCTTGAAAATTATTTTTTTATAAAAGCAATTGATTTATTTTCAAATATTCCTTAATTTCATTTATAATTAATTAGTGATCAAATAATTTATTTTATATATATTTCTAAACAATGTTTTCATAATTTATTTAATATTATTCATAACTTCCATTCCAACATCTAGTCAATGTCAACAATAGTATTTTAATAACAATGTTAATTGTATATTGTAGTTCAGCAAAACGAGGTCTTGCGTGTAATGCAAGCTATCAAAGTAAAATGGTAGTATATGTAACATAAGACAAGATTACTGTTTCATGTACCAAATTAATAAATTTTTTTATCATAAAATTGCATTCATCAAAAAAAATTATTTTATTCAAAAATAATAATTCTATAAAACAAGAGGTGTTACATTCTACCCCCCCTAAAATAAGTTTTTCCAACGAAATTCATCTCTATCATCAAAGTTTAAATACTTTATTTTTACATTCATAGAGATAAAAATACTAAAAATTAATAATAAAACATACTTTTAAAATTGAAATTTGGAAACATAATGGTTACCCAAAGTAACTCATAACTAAGTTTCTATATATAAGGACATATGTGGAAACTGGTAACATGGACATAAATTAGAAAAATAACACCCACATACTGATGGAGAGTGATAAAGAACATGTTCAGTTGAAAGTTAATTATCACAATGTCCTAAACCAAAGATTCTTGAAGAATAATCATTTATATCATAAAAAATAATGATAATGGGATAAAAATTTATTTCAAGACCCTTTTCCTAAAGTTGAATAATTCTCATGAGAAGATATACTCACTAGATTTAATTCTATTTTATTATCACAATCTCACCCTTAGGTTGTACCCTGATCAGTTTTCAATTCATATCTTACTCCATAAAATGAAGGATAATTTTTTATCATTGAATAACTAACAGATCATATGATTTATAGATAAAGTGATAATTCATTACATCTATATTCATGTATCATCAAAACAAAAAAGGCTAGCATAGGTTATCCAATATGAATAAATTTTCAAATGGTGAATTAATAACTTAATCTCCAAAACCTTATCCAAATTTCTAATCAAACCATTTCATTCATGGTTAAAATTATAGCCCTTCTAAAATAAAATAGACAATGTATTCCTTAAATAATCACTTATCTTATACTAAAAACATTTTCATTGGAAACATGGGTCAATCCTTATACCGATAAAATATAAAATGTGATTTTATTATTCCAGAATCCATGTAGGGGGTTATAATCACATGAAATCACACTAAATTATGAACAATAATATTTTAATAGGGATTATTCATACAAAACCAAACATGAAATTCCCAACTAAGGAGACGAGGAAAAGTGTTCCCTAATTATCAGGGTGCACTTCCTCGACTATGATTGTAATGGACTAGACCAATATGGTCCATTACTTTGTAAAAGTTCTCTATTTGGGGTCTTTTGGGAGGAAATGGTAACTCATTTCAAGAGTTTTACAAAAAAAATCTTTTGTTCCCATCATTAGGTTGGGCATCGGTAGGTCCGGAATCAGTAGGTCAGGCGTCAGTGGGTCACGCCAGTGACTCGTTATTAGTGGTCCACATTATTGACTCTCTATCAGGGAGTCATGTAAGTGAATCTTAGTCATTTAATCTTGTTAGTGACTCTCAATGGTGACTCTCCCAACGGTGAGTCATTTTCAGGTTTTTTTAATTTCTCCTATTTTTCCCCTCTTACATATTATTTGATGTAAATTGATTTTAAAACATTGTTTGATCATTTCTAAAGTTTTTTCAAAGTATATTAATTATATAATTTTTATCCTAACACTCCCAGGACTTTTAAATAGTCAATCCATGTAATCTTGACTACGATTTGTCTTTAAGGGCCCTTGAAACTGTTTCCCTTCCATAGGATCTCGCTCTTCTAATCCAAGACCTTCTCTTCCCCATGTATTTCTAGTTTTTTCACTTAGTATGCTTAGATACTTTCTTCCCTGTAGAGTCTTGTGTTGTGTTTTAGCCTTCAAATTTAGTTTCCCTTGTAGTCTACTGCTACTTGTGTGACCCATTATTTGTGGCAATGAGGGGTTGTTGATTTTCTATTCTTCGAGGAAGGGATTCCTTAGCCTTTATTTATTTGGGTATCATGGAGGGTGGGTAAGCTAATGTATCTTTGTGTTTACAGTTGAATACCTATGTTATGAATATAATATATCATGTTTTAAAGGTAATCAAACTTATTATGATAACGGGTTTTGTTACCTTAGTAATAAATAAGGTGCTGGTAAGATGATTGGGTTTTTTTATATATTATCTTTGATCCATGTTGTGAATTTTTTTGGTCATATTCCATCTTCCCTATGAAAATCATAGTCATCGGTGGTCTCTATAAACTTTTCCGTGTATAGTGTGGATCTATGTTATGTGTGGATATTTTCTATCCGGTGCTTCATACGGGTTATGTGGTGATGTTGTTGTGAGCATGGTGGTGTGTGCAGATGTTTTTAGGGTGAAATGTTATCTCAGGTTGAGAGATTGGTTGATTGTGTAATGGATGAACTTTTTGAATAGTAGGTCTATATTTGGGTTGTGTTATAGTTGTTAGGAATGGTCTATTTTTGTAGTGGGACTGCAACCTAGTTGAGTTTTGTTGTTATTGCGGGATGTGGTGAATTTCATGCAGTATGTATTTAGAGGATGGTTTGTGAAGGATAATTTTGAAGAAGGATGGTGTTACCTTGCATGGATGTTTTTCGCAGAGTCTCCAAAGTCCAATATATGAGGAATGGGTTTTAGAGTTAATTCATTTACCCTGATCCTTCTTTCTCTATTTTGATTTGGTAGTGGTTAGTATGGTTTCTTTTCCCTTATAACATGTGCAGTGTTTGGTAGTTGACTGGGTAGGGATTGAATCATTATGTTTTCCCTGAAAAAAATTAAGAATGATAATTGGTTGAATGAATAGGCTGAAGATATGATTAATTCTATGGCTGGCTATATGGTTTTGGATTATATGTAGCAGTAATGTCATTTTTGTGAGAGAATTGTGTTTTTTTGAGAACCCATATGTTGGGATGAGTGTTTAGTACCAATATATATACTTTTAATTACTTTTAATTTCTATACACACCCCACCCTAGATGAGAACTATTTGCATAACATTCCCATTTCATGGGGGAGGGTTGTTTTTCAAACATCCATGTGTGAGGATGGATTTCTGGTTATTGGCTCGTCTCTACTCCCTCTTCTAGGCATTGGTAGCTCAAGAATCTTCACACAGGTTGTTGTGCAGTTTTGGGGTCTAGGTTTCTGTGGGTAGGGTGTGTTTTCCCAGGTTTCTTCATGATGTGAGGTGTTGTTCTTTCCTATGTGTCTTAGGGATGAGGTTTTGGTTTTGTGGCTCAGGTTTCTGTGGGAAGTATGTGATGTGGTTGTGGCCCAGGTGCTTTCAGGAAGGATGTGGTATGTGGCCAAGGTGTGTGCAGTCAGATAGTGGTAGTGGGGCTTGTGGAAGAGCATGGTAGCATCAGGATACCTTCCATTAGGGATGTAAAGTTAACTAGTGGGAATAGGTGTGGGGTACCCTATCATCGATGTGCATATTATATTACTTTACTTTACTTGTGCAATTTTCTGAGTATACCTCGGTGAGATATTGTATTGATTTGATACCTTGTTAGGTGATTTTGGGTTTTACTATTTTCTCAAGGGGGCGTTAGTGTGATTCTGTAATTTTTAATGAGAGACTTTTTTTCCCTAATTAGTATACTTGTATGCTCACCCTATGTATATAAAATTGTTTCTCGGTTTCCAAAGAGATTGCGAGGACTCTTCTAGAACCTACTAGCTCAGGCATCATGATATTTTTTGTGTCTCTTCTTAGCTTTGTTATTTGTGTATTTATCATGGATTTCTTCACTGTATTTCTTGAATTTTTACATTAACCATGCTTGTGGGATGGATTTTTTATTATTTTATATATATGTCTTGGAGTTGTTTTGAGGTTGATATATCTTATCTTCATATCTTAGTTACTATAAAAAGGATAATACCTCCCATTTTGGGATATTTGTATACACTTGGTGTAGGTCGCAACCTCAGGGCCAACTAGAGGTGGGAATCGGTGTTCATTATCTCTTTTTCATCTTGAATAAGGAAGGTCATGGCACTTTTATATCCCTTCCCTCATCTTAAGGAAGGAGGTTCATGACAGTGATAGTTTAATATTTCCCATTATTATTTTTCATTAGAGGTTATTGTGGATTATCGTCCACCTTAGTCCTTGGATTGGGGCACTTTTTAGAATAATTAAAAAAACTTCTTGTAATTGAGACACTAATTGTGGGAGGTTCATTCTGTGGGGATTTCTAATTATTTTCATCATTATCTATAATTTTTCTTACACATTAGAATTTAGTTTATTGATGACCTTCCCTTTCACATTTAAAACATTTATTAGTCCCCATAAAAAATACCCTCCATGTTTTATCCCACACTTTTAGCATTAAGTAAATATCTTATTATTCCCATCAGGGTTCTTGGATTTTACTTTTAAATAAATCTTTAATTTCATATAAAAACCATGATATTGATGGTCAACTCCAATATTCCATTTCATACAAGTAATATGGGGAATTTACATAATAAGAAATAAGTTCTTGAACTCATCCCAATCCATATATTCAACATTATCATGTTTCCTCGTTTTTTTATATAAATGTTTATCATTGATTCACTTCACCTTCTAAGAGATAAGAGGGAAAAATAAATTTTCCATTTTATGAAAAATGGAGACCAAAAAATATATTTTTATTGGTAAATATCCATTATCCAGGAACTAGTGGATTGGTATTTCCACTAAAAGAAGGTGGATGTTTCCTTATGAAGGATTTAATAAAATATTGTTCACTCCTTGGATTGGTATTTCCAATAAAAGAAGGTGGATGTTTCTCAAACCTTGTCTCGTATAATGGATGGGACTTCCTTTCTATGAAATCATTTTGATCAGTTATAAGAGTTCCTCGGTTGGGTCTCTATGTGTTCTAAATATCATCTGGAATAATATTGGTTCTTAGGTTGTCTCAGGGTGAGGCCTATGGTGAATTATTATATATATATATATATATATTGTGATTGGATTCTCAGTAGACAACGGTTGCCTCACCTCCATTATATACATGAGACATGGGAACCTAGGAAATTGAGATAATTTTATAAGAACAATTATTGCACTTTTAGCCAGGCGCTATCCAGTATCCTATAGTAGGTGGATAATTTTGTGTTTATTAATATGGTTTTGGTCCCCTCAGTCTATCCTAATTTATGGTGGCTGGGCATTTGAGTGTTTTTGAATTCATTGTGTGTGGCAAGCTGCCGGAGACAGTGTCTCATGTATTAGTATGTTTGGGATTGTTCTTCATCTCCTGGGTTCACCTATGTCTATTGGCTCTTAGATTCTTACAGTGATTAATGAGATACTTGTATATTTATTTCCATTTCCATTGTCGTGTATTACTATTGTTCCTTTTTATGTAGTTTTTTTCATGGAAATTGATCTGTTTTTTAAGGTTTATGAACATTGTTTTAAAATAAATTAGTTTTTTATCCTCTTTGGTGAAAGTTTAAAATATAATCATTACTTTCCCCTTAAAAGGTTTTTGGTATCACTAATAGAATGAAATCAGTTTTGAGAAATGAATAAGGGAAATCGGTCGATCTTTTTTAAGTAGAATGTGTAGAAAAGCATACTTTTATAGATTGTAGTTCAAACTTGAAATTTCTATTTATTTTACTTTAAATTAATTTTATTGGGAAATAGATTATTGGGCTAGACTATTGGGTTTTAATACTCATGCCTATAGTTCTTTTTATTTTTTAGAACAAGTGTAGGTTTTAGCTTGAGTTTGGTCACCTTAGGCGATGTTTGATCATGTGTTGTAGAGTGAACCATGGGGTCACATGGAGTTACTGTAGTCTTCTTTTCTGTTTGGTGGTATTTTGAAGTTTGTTTGTATTTTCATATTCTTGTTTAAAATATGTTCAGTTCAGTTTTATTTATATGTTAGACAGGTTCATTTTTCTTTCAACTATTTATTTTATTTATTATTTATTGGTTGAAATTCTTCCCCTATGTACTTTTTTGATTCTAGGCACTATTTTTCATCCCATAGGAATCAGGAACGTCCTTCCGCACCTACCAAAGATTTTCTTGGGTGACCGGTTCAGGTTTGACCTGAGATGATTCATGATAAAATTGTATCAAAGTAATTTTGGCTTTTAGAAGACCATGCTTTTCAGATATACCTTTGTTATTTTGGGATGTCAAGGTAGATTTAGTGGTATAGTCAGACATGAGAGGTAGGTGAGGGAAGAGTTCCACAAATTCTTGCTCATTCTGAACCTCCGGATTCAATGGGAAGTATATTTTTATTTGTTTCATTAGTCTTTAGGGACAGTTTGGTGATTAGGATATGACAAGGAGATTTGAGGAAATTGTCTATGTAAGCTCGCAAGGCCTGGAAACGCATTTGGAGCCAGGGTAATTGTCCTCGAAGTATCTCTATGTTGGTGGTGTATTTTTCATATGGTCTCCAACCATATGGTCAAGTCACTCACCAACACTAGTTCTCTCTTAGGGGTCTCTAAGAATGTTCTTTAATTCTGAAAAAAAATCAAAATCCATGTGTTATAATTTTTGAAATAGTTTTTCATGAAATGGTTTGATTTTGAAAATTGGAAATGGATTTTTATAATTTAAATTATGAAAGGTTTTAAGAAATTTGTGTTTTTTTAAAACAAATATTTTGGTAAAGAAGACTATGAAAAGTTTATTTGGTGAATTTTTTAAAATGGAAAATGGCTGCCTGATAGAGAATGTTTTATTTGAAATTTATTTAGATGAAATAGAAGTGGTTTTAAACTAAAATGGTTTTGGTGAATTTAGAATTGTTGAATTTTTTGAAAAAAAAATAAATGAGATGAAAATGATAAATGATGGAAGTCTGTGGGACTTAATTTTCAAACCTTGTAAAATGGAATTTGACTTGGTGGTTAGTGTTCCTTGGGAAGGTACTTTATTTTTGAATTGAGTTGAATGGTTTGTTTTGGAAAATGAGGTCAACTTGTTTTAGCCTTTGGTGTTTTAATGGGTGATCACACACATGTTTTTATATAGAAATGTGGATGAATACCCTGTATGGAATGGGGATGGGTTCTCAGGGGGGCACAAAAATGTGCGTGTGAGTGAGACTCGATGGAACACCATTGGTGAATGTCAAAAATCTACCAAGTTGTTATGTTTTTTAAAAAAAATAATTTGGAAAATTGTGGTGTTTTGTAATCTAATGGTTATAAGGAATTTTTTTCTATCTTAGAAGTGTTGTTTATTTGGTATGGTCTTCCTCGTGATCAATAAGTGATTCTCATGTTGTATCTTATGATGGGACTCTATTGGTAACTTTTCCTTGATGCGGTGTCTTAGCAGGTTTCAAGAAAATATATTGGGAAATATTTGATTCAATTTCCCTTTGTGTTGGTTCTTGTTCTATATGGGTCTTGTCTCATGATCCAAGAGCTCTTTTTTTTCTAGAAGCCTTGTGGTTTTAGTTTTTCAAGAATTTTGGTTGATCAACCTAAGGATTTCATTTACGAGTTCCAAAACTTAAATCCCCCTATTTGAAGGATGCCCCAGTCTTTTTTTCGAATAGAGATCTTTTTGGGATCAATATAAAATGATTTCATGTTATGATAATTCAATCGGTTAAATTAGTGGTGTTCAGTGTTGTTTGGTGTGTTTTTTCATGTTCTCTGTTCTTTTTACTCCTCATTCGGAGTAAGAGAGGATGGTGATGTGTATCCTCAAGAACTTATTTGGGTAAAAGTATGATATTTGAGTATGTGAGTTTTGTGGTGTGTCATAATCCATTGTTTATACTTGGTAGTGTTATGTGGATTCATGTGGCACTAGAATAAGGGGTTATGGTTAGGGATTAATAGATACTAACTATGAGTTAGTAGATGCTTCACACATCATAGCTCCAACCATAGGTCCTGGAGTGGAGTTGGCATGTAGTTAGGAATCCCTTGGGTTTTAAGAAGTTTGGCTAAGTTGGTTCCTTTACTATTGTGGTGAGGTAGTTCTAGTGTTTTTATTGTGGTTTCTCATCACTATTAATTTCCTCATAGTGTAAATAGAGTGGTGTACTTACCCCTCAGATGATATCTCTGGTTATTCCTTCTTGGATGTTAGTTTCCATTCAGTGTTCTTGTGTGGAACACCCATGTGTATTGGGTGTGGTCTTGGTTTTTATACATCCATATGTGAAGAGTGGTGGGTGGTTGTCATCTATGGTTTCGATAGTCCAGTCTTTGGGCCCCTTCTCTCCCCTCCCCATGTAGTGGGGTTTCTAGTCCATGTGGGAAGTTTTGGATAAGTTATTGTCCCCTCTGTTTGGGAGTGGGTAGTTTAAATTCACTTGGTTTGTTCTTTTTAACTTGTGTCCTTATTAGCTTGGGTAGGTCATAGTGTAATATTTTTGGTTGGAATATATGGGAAAGGCCTGATTCTTGTTCTAGTTTATTTTTTTATTTAGTCATTCTTAGTTAGTTCTTAATGTTGGGGAGACCCACTACAAATCTAATTGAGTTTTCTCTTAAGAACTCATCAGGTTCTAGTTGATTTTTAATGGTGTTAAGTCCGTTCGGGCATCCCCTCAAATGGTGTTTTATTCCTAGTTTTGTATTGTTTTATTCTAGTTGAAGTGGTTTCTTTTGAAGTTATTTAGTTTTCAATTTTCTCATCTGTTTGGGTGAGAAATGGGATTTATGGTAGAAGGCCCAACAATATTGTTTTTGGATTGGTTGTAGATGTTGTGGCTTAATCCTTCATTGGTACTCAGAGAGTAGTTGTGGGTGGTTTTTCATTTTGGGATTTGGGCTTGAATATCATTAATAGTGTGAGAAATATCCTTGGATTAAGAGGTCTGATCGTGTTGATAAGGAATCATTAGTCATTGATCAATAAGATGGAAAGTGTTATTGATTTTTTGGTGGTGGAAATCATTAATGGTGTGTAGAATTGTCACACCCTACTTTTCTAGTTTTGGCTTATGATCTAGTTCGGTAGGAATTTCAGTCTTTTCTTAAGTCTTGGGTGTGACATGGGTTATGTTTTGATGTGTTTCTTTGTCTATTATTTCCCTCATGATTGATCCTTTTCTCATTTTAAATTTTTTTGGAAAAAGCATGCAATTTTGGCCTTAGAAGACCCTGTCAAATGGTTAGTGCCAACCATGTGGCCAGTCCAGGAAATTGTGCAGTAGGTTATAGAACCTACCACATGGATACCGTATGATAACGGAAGTCGTGCAGTTAATTCCCAGGAAACTATGCAGTCATTCCATCTCTGGGCAGTGATTTCTACAAGGCTACTGCATGGTTTGTCAAACTGTGCGGCCTAATCATGTGACTTGCCTAGGTTTTAATTTTTGGGGTTATCCAATTATACACCTTTTGGGATTTTAATCCAAAACCCTCCCTTTCTATCCAATTATGTTTTTTCATACCTAGGGGACCTATACCCTATTCTTCATGCCTCCCACCTTCATCTAGCGTCATTCCAAGGGGAAATATGCAAGGTTTTATCTAGATTCTAAAAGGTAAACCTCTCCTCTCATCTCATTCTCCCTCTTTCTCAATTTTCTTCTTGGTTTTCCTTTTTCCCCACAGTCATGTCGACCTATGGATTAGATTTACCCTTGTTTATGTTTGGGGTATTTCTCATTAAGTTTTTCTCTTCATAGATCTATGTTTATCGAACCCTCATGGAGTGGTTTCGGTGGTTCTATGTCGTTGCACCATGGATTTGAGGTAGGTTTTCCCATGCACTTGCCTTTTTATGTATGAATCATTAATTTAATTTTTTTTTGAAACGTCTTTGATTTATAAATATTTATGTATGATCCTTGGTTTAATTATTTCTTGTAAAAGTGGTTTTTTATGCACTAGTTTATAAAAATTGGAATTATTGTGTTAAATGATGCACACCAAGTGCTCGATTAAATGACTAGTTGGATTTTATGAGAAATTTTTTATGTAATAAGCATGTTTTAGTTTTTTGAATATATTTATATTATGATAAATGATGACTTGGGTTACATATATTGGTTTAACAAGTTGTTTTGGGTTTTATAAAGAAATGAGGAATGGATTTTAGGGTGTTTTGGCATGTGTTGCCGATGAATGGCTCATTTTTCACTTTTATAAGCATTTTTTTTCAAAGTGTAATGGAAATTTTTTAAAGAGAATTTTTAAATGGTTTTAAATAGTAAATTGTGTGTTTAAATCACTTTTAAATAATGGAATTCGTTTTTGATAAAAGATAGTTTTGGGAATTCTAAAAGGCCCATTTGGAAACTTTTTGAAATTGATGAAAATATTTATTATAAAAACCTCTATTGGATGTTTCTTATAACTTATATAATATAATGGATGGGATTTCCTTGCTATGGAATCCTCATGATCCATTATCATAGTTCCTCATTTGGCATTCTTTATGCTTTAAATATTTCGTAGCATGATATTGGTCTTTAGGGTGACTCAAGATGAGGCTGGTTGTGAATCATTATAATATATATGTGTTGTGATTGGATGCTCAGATGGAATCAGTTGGCTCACCTCCATTATATAAATAATACATGGGATCCATGCATATTGAATGAATTTTATAAGAAAGATTGTTTCACTGGTAGTTAGGCTCTATCCAGTGGCCCATAGTGGGTGGATAATTTTGAGTTTATTGTTATGGGTTTGGGCCCCTCAATCTGTCTTGAGTTTGGGTGGTCGAGAATTTTGGAATTTTTTATTTCATCATGGATGGTAGGCTATTGGGGATGGTGTCTCATCTTTTAGCATCTTATGGATTGTTCTAGATCTATTGGGTTCACCAATGTCTATTGGCTTTTAGTTTCTTACAGTGATGAATGAGATACTTGTAGGTTTATTTTAATTTCTCTTATAGTGTAATTAATGTAGTTCATCTTGGAATAGTTTTTTTCTTGGAAAGTGATGTGTTGGTTTCAAAAAGGTTTATGAAAATTGTTTTAAAATAAAATAGTGTTTTATCCACTTTTTTGAAAGTTGAAAGTATAAGCATCGCAATCCCCTTTAAAGGGTTTTGGTATCACTAATGGAATGAATTTAGTTTTGAGAATTGAATAATGGCAATGGGTGGTACTTTCTTTTAAAGTAAAATATGTAGAAAAGTACACTTTTATAGATTGTATTTCAAACTTGAAATTTATTTTTCTTTTATTTTAAATGAATTTTATTGGGAAATAGATTATTGGACTAGCCTACTGATTTTTAATACTCATGTCTATATCCATTCTCTGTTTTTAGCCTCGTGCAGGTTACAGCTTGAGTTTGGTCACCTCGGGCGATGTTTGATCATGTGTTGGTCAGTGACCCATGGGGTCACATGGAGTTTGTGTAGTCTTATTTTCTAGTTGGTAGTATTATGTGGTGTGGTTTTTTTCATATTCTTATACAAAATATTTTCATTTTAGTTGTATTTAAATATTAGACATCTTCGTTCGTCGTTTTGATGTTTAGTTTCTTTATTATTTGTTGGTATAAATGTTTCCCTTGTGTACTAGGTTGATGGACAGCACTAGTTTCCAACTAATGGGAATTAGGAATGCCCTTCGTTCCATGCCATGAACTAGATCCGGTTTTCAGTTCAGGGTTTACCTGGGCTGGTTCGTGACATTCATAGTTATATTTTATTTAAATCCATCATGATGTCTCATAGAGAGTTTTTTAATTTCCAAATCATATGCCCTGGTAGTGCCAAACTAGATGTACATTAATAAATTTTGTCATTCCCCAGTTATAGATGGATTCTAACTCAATATGATGTCTTTGGTGTTGTTACCCCTAGGTAAAACTATTCCAAATCTACATCCACTTGTAGTATGCAGATAGGGATATGTTTCATGGAAACCAATTGTTATATCCTTTATGAGAATTTTGTTCATTTTTCTATACTTTGAATTATCTTTAGAGACGTACATAGACATATATGTAGTAATATCCCTAGGTATATCACTAAAGTTTTCTCATCATAATTTCAAAAGGTTAACTAAACCATTCCATCGATTCCAACTATAATGATCAAGGATTAACTTAAATGGATGTTACAACTTTTTTTATTAATATTCAGAACATCAAAAAATTACATGACCTGAGGACCATAATAGTTTAGTGTCTCTGGAAATTTAGAACACACTATTCTAACTTGGTGAAATATCTTTAATGTTTCCAATAAATATCTTCTCATTTAGTACTCCTTCATAAAATATTTCCTCATAACCTGGTGGATGGAAACGTAAGAAAAGATGATCACAGATACTAAGTGGGGGTAAACGAGGGTGATACATAAGAATAATCATGAGCATAAGGGTGTGAGAACATGACCATAACATTATAATGGTATTCCCTTCATATCAAAGATCATAATTTCAGTCATGCCATAAGTATTGGTAGTTCATAAGACATGAATTATAAATTAATATAAGAGAAAAATCCATGTGAGAGTAATATTGTTATATGACATATAATGGTAGCATACACATCATAATATAACATTGTAAAAATCCGTTAATAGAAACAATCTCACTCATTAAGTTAATGACATGAAATCAGGCCCTCCCATTAATATATGGACATTAAACCAATTCCATGCACAATATTGTGAAAATGTAATCTGGTTCATGAATAACATTTTAAAGATGTAATCAGATTCAAGGATAACATTGTGAACATGTAATCAAGTTCCCACATAACATTGTGACCATTAATCAGGTTCATGTATACCATTTTGAATATATAACTAGGTTCATGGATAACATTTTGAATATGTAATCAGGTTCAGTCATAGGTAGTTGCACCTCCTGGGAGGGACATGCCACCATCCATAATGGTTTTCTTATCTTACTATACTGGATTCTATCCCTATTTCATCCAAGTTTATCTAATGAGATATATAAAATTTAACCAATGCATTGGAGGGAAAAATAGGTCTCACCCATCACAAAATTAGATAATACATACCTTTGCCATAAAATAATAAAACATTAATCACATCATGACCTATAAAAACAAGTGGATTTCATAAATATGATATCAAAACCCATGAAATGAAATGGGTATCATAAAAATTTCATCCTATCATAATCTATGGAAAATATACTGTTTTTATAATCATTTCATTGTAGAACAATACACGAAAATAAGTGAGATTAATAAGAATTTTAATATGGTATTGCCCATAGAAGAGAAACATATTTCATAAAAAACATTCATAAAAAACATAACCTACCTAGGGAAATAATAATAATGGTACCCATGTATCATATCCCTTGTAAAGATTATATAATATTAAAGGATGTCATCTAAGTTGGAAAATATTTTTGATTAATTATTTGAAACGTTTCTTTTGGAAAATAAAATTTCTTGGAAAAAAAAAATTTACAATGTAAATCTTGTTTGAAAATTTTTTCTTTGGAAATAACTCTTGAAGATAATGTAATGTCTTTAAAAACTATTTTAAAACATTTCTTTAGGAAAATATATCTTCCACTTTTAAAAATTATTTTCAAAATTTAAAAAAAAAATTGAAAACATTTTTCTTTAAAACCCACTTTTAAAATAATGATTTTACATAATATTAGGAAACAAATTCATTAAAATTAATCATACAAAAAATCAATGCAAAATTCAAATAAATGATGTTATTTATGGCGGGTAAATCCGTACATGTCACACATGTTAAATGAACACTACTTTTTCACTATAAAAATATTGAAAAAGTGACTTAAACAGAAAATGGCATGAAAAATCCGTTAAAAATATTTAAAGGAAAAAATTAGTAAAAAATTCCTTAAATGGATCATTCTAAAAAGGTTAAAATATTTTGAAAATATTTTTATAAAACATGGTTTCAAAAGAAAATATATTTCGAAGCAATGACAGAAATAAAGTCTACTTTTCTTAAAAATATTTTCTTAATTATATTAAGTGGAAAAGAGCGGTAAAATGGTAAAATTTCTTGAAAATATCATTAATGACCAGAGTAAAATAAAATTAATGATAATCATTGAGATAAGGATCATAATATTTTTTTTAGTTCAGTTTTAATCATAAAAAATACCAATAAATGATGATATTATAGTAATAAACTATTACCGCTTTGTTAACATTGAATCATAATCACGACAAGAGAATAACATTAAATGAATCTTAAAATATCTTGAAAATAAGTATATTAATGATATAACATGTTTAAAGGGTAATAAATACATCTCATAAAATAATATTGGTGCCTAATATAACATGTATCTCAAAAACAGAAAACTAAGATTAAATTCCCTTACCGATTTAGTAACATTTGAACCAAAACCCCAAAAAATAAAAATCTTAAAATGGATATTTAAATAACAATAAATTTTATTGGAATAATCATAAAATACACTCATGGTCAGTATATACACCACATGGAATAAAAAAGTGGTGAATAAATCATGTGTCTCACAAAAGTAAAAAGTGTGACACAAATCTATTACCTTAAGTATTGACATCCTTTATACACGTTCAAAGTGCATGTATAATAAGAATAGTTTTATTATAAATCTACCATAGAAACATATTAATATATATCATAACATATATTATATTATTATGACATTATATTACCCATTTGTTCACAATTCCATGTTAAAGATACATTTTAGTTAATAACAACTTTTTTTAATACATGCTTTGACTTTTTATTCTTGGTCCACTTAATTAGATCATAGTTTAATAATTTCAAGAATTTAAACCAACATATACATATAATATATATTTATTCTATATTTATTTATAATAATCAATAAAATATATAAAATGGAAATTAAATACACTATTCATAGAGATGGTAGGCCATACATATGCTTGAATATTATTTACATTTTCTTATCATATAGAACGAATGAAAAGTATATGACAAATATATATATATATATGTTTATATAATAATTACAGCATAATTATTACATCATATATATCACATATGTATATTAAACTCATCCTTAATACATTGCATGTAAAATTTGAATGAATCACATCACTTTGGGAGGCAGTAGTTCGTCTTCCATAAGAATGACGTTATCATATTCTCAAAAAATGGAAAGAATGAATTTCAGTGTTATATAAAAATTAAAAAATCATAATAACATAATAAAAATTATATAATTCATATGTAAACTATAAATCCATCATTATTCCAAACCTTGAAAGGTTGTAATGGAAGAATTAATGACATTAACGATGATTGAAAATCCCATTTGATGGAAGTTTGGGATGTTTTTGGTCATAAACATAACATAAAAAATCTTAGTATATTTAAGATAATTATTTTATTATATAACAATGATATAAGAATAATTTAATGGGATTGAAGAAGAAATAAAACAAAAATGTTTGTTGATAAACATTACCTCTTCTAAAGGTATCTCTTTAAGGATTCACCAAATTCCCTCTTTGGTTGGATTTTTTCTCAAAATAAGGACTATTAGATGAGGAAAGGTAATTTGGGGCTCTATTTTTTAAGGTTGTTTATTAGAAAAATTTCTTTATAAGTGTGAATAATGGGGGATAGTGAATGTCATTTTATAATAGAAGATGAGTGGCATTCTTGAAAATATCAAAAGGTACACACTATTGGGAGGTATAACTTACATATTTTCCTCTAATAATGATATATTTTTTTTGATAAAATAGGTTATATGGTGGAAATATTTCCATAAAATGTGTTTTTTACAAGATTGTATGTCCTTTTTCTTTAATTTTAAATATTACTCACTTAATAAACCCATTTTTCTTATAATAACCATGATTAATTTTAATTGTTCTCACTGATCATTATGGTATAAAATTAATTTGTAGTTATTATAAATTATAAATTATTATTATTCCAAATATTTAATATATTTATTCAAATTAAATTTACATAAGTGTCACAAATTAATTTAAAATTAATCCCAAAGATGTGACGAAACAACGAGCTTTTAAAGTGAAGACGTTCAAAAGTTTAAAATGTTTTTATATCTAATTTCAATTTTAAATTGATTATCATGAAATAAATGTGATTTATTGATGTATATTTTAACTAATTACACTTTAAAATCAATTTAAAATATAATATAAATTTATAAATTATTTAAAAAAAATTTAGTTTTCAATCAAAATCCAGAACCGTTCACTATTCATCAAAAAATAAATCTTCTCATAAAACTGCCAAAAATTCACCCTAAGTTAATTTTAAAATTCCTTTTTCAAATTTGAAATTTATTTGGTCAAAAAAAAGTTATTAATGTGTCAAAATATGTTTTCAAAAAAAGTGTATCATTAAAAGGCAACAAAACTTCCTTTAGTAAAATAAAACTTTTTATGCATAAAATTGCATTTATTCTAATATTTTATTTGAAAAAAATAGTATGAATGTAAATTAGTTTATTAAATACATAATATATTACATTAAAATCATTCATAAAAATTTTCCAATTTAATTTAGAGAGATTAAATGTGTTTATGCATTGAAACATATTTTTTTATAAAAGGAATTTATATATTTTCAAATAGTTATTACTTCCATTTATAAATAATTAGTAATCAAAGAATTCAATTTACATACATTTTTAAAAAAAAATATTAATTTATTTAATCTAATTCATAACTTATACTCAAAATTCAAGGTAATAACTATGACAATATTTTAATGACAATATTAATAGTATAGTGTAGTTCAAAAAAAACTAGGTCTTTCCTATAACACAAGCCCTCGAAGGAACTTCGTGTTGTGTGTAATATAAGACAAACATATTGTAAAATGTACTTCAATATTTACATGGTGTATCATGCAATTCAAGTCATCAAATAAATTTAATTTAAACAAAAAATAATAATTTATAAAAACGTGAGGTGTTACATTATGAATTTTAAATCAATTAATAAAATAACATTTAACATAAAATTCACTTAAATACATTTTCAATGACATCATATTATCTTGACATTAAAATTTTCATAACATAAAATAGTTTCAAAAATAAACAATTATAATTTTCATTATCCTTCTTAAATATTTATAAAATATTTGGGATATCTAAAATGGGCTAAAATTTATCATTTTTAAATTTTTAAAAATTATTTATATATTTTTCTTCCATTTTACAAAATATTTCTCAAACAGGGTGTAAATGTTTTATGCAATTATACTAATTTTAAAAAATAAAAAAAAATTATAGACATAATAAAAATTTAATTTCTTCATCGTTATTATTAATTTTCATTAAATATGCATGTTTACTCACTTCAATGTAATAAAAATTTATTTAATATTCCATTTTATCTTTTCTCACCTTGTACAAGCATTGTACAAGAATTTGGAAAAGAATCTTGTTATATAACACAAAAATTCATAACTGTTAGTCTATATCATCAATCAATCATCATATTAATTAACCAACTCAATAAAATATTTATTCATTCTAAAATATTATATTTAAGATTCCAAATTTTATTTGCTTAGTGTTTTGTAAGCATTGCATCGGTAGTGAAAATGATTTTCATAATTATCATGAACAAAATTCTAATGTATATATTATAAATTATTTTTTTAAAAAATCTTAAATTATCATACATGATTCATTCCATAAGTTTTATAATTCTTTATATCATATTTATGTCTTGGAAATATCAAAAAATATATTGTATCCACAAAAATTGTAATTTTTTTACAATTCATCAAATATTTAACTTCATAAAAATGAGAAAAATCCATTCTAGAATAAATTTGGCTTTAAGAATCCAAAAAAGAAGAATATTTCATCATATTAATATTATAAAATTTATAAAATTATATTTTTATTTAAAACATATAATACATGGGAAATAATTTTTTGAAAATAAAAACTTATCCCTTTTCAAATGAAGAATAAATATCATGTTCTATATATTAATAAAATTGTGTATAATATCTGAAGTCAAAAAAAATATGAATAAATGATAAAATTGAATTATTACGAAATTCCTAGGTCTTCACATAAGTGATCATTTTTTTATACTTCAACATCTAGAAAATAGAACATTATTCTAATAAATTCCCCAAACACAAAGAGAATCTACCCAAGAATTGTATGGGGATAAAGTAAGATATTTTTCAATAAAAACAATTAAAGTTAAATCTCTAAAATATTTTATAATATATACCTTGATTATATAATCACTGTTATATAATTAGTTATTTAATTCATGATCTATACACACTTTTATATGATTCATATTTGTAATGAATATTCAGTAACCTTCTAATGCACCAAGGAGTAATTTATAATTTAGAAAACCAAGCGATACATTGAGTGTAAAAATTATAAAATTTTGTTCTAATAAAAATCCATATCTTTTTCTTAGATTAAAATAAAATCAATACACATATGATTTATTTTTATGTAATCTTGTGTATGAGTTGGACCTCAAACTATAAATCAATAATTCATAATTGATAGAGAATTTATTACTATTCCAATTATAGATTTTCTTATATTTCCAGAGTATATTTCATTACCAAAATATTTTTAAGATCCACCCCTAGTATCACTTATTAATGAAATATTTTTTGATAAAATCAATTAAATTCAATATATAAATGTTATGGGGTTTTAAGAATAGAATATATATTCATTGTGAAAGAATGTATTATTGTATTTATTAATGAATTTCCCATATTTTCCCATGATTCTCTAGATAAATTCTCAATTGATCAAAAATATATTGAAAAAATCATACCAAATCCACTATATTGGATAGATTCAATGGTGGTAGTTGAGTTATAGAAGAAATTAGAATAATTTCATTATAAAGGAAATATTCATACAAGTGTTCCATCATTGGGACCAGAAATTTTATTTGTGAAGAAAACAGATTGTTTAAGGAGTTCATTATTTTGTTATATGTAAATAAATCGAATTACCTTTAATAATTTGTATCCATTTCCAAGTAATAATAAAAAATTTGATAAACTTAAAGGGGTTAAATACATATTGAATATTTATCTCCATTTTAGTTATCATCATTTTAAATTTTATAAAAATGATATCATAATGATGGCCTTTAATATGAGGTATGGTCATTATGAATATACATCATAGTAATATATTTTGGTCTAACTAATACATCCTATTTTTTATGGATTAAATTAATATATTATTCAAGGATTATAAGGATATGTTTTTTGGGATTATTTATGATATTCTAATACAATCTTATACTTATAAGGAATACAATACTCATTTGAAAAACATTATATAGTTTTTGAGGAAAACATAAATATATGTGAAATTTGTTAAATGTTAATTTTGGATTCAATAGGTAAATATCTTCTGATTTATTATTTCCAATTATATTAATTTTTTTGACCCTTCTCAAATAAAGGTTGTTAAAGAATGGATAATAACAACCAAAAAACTGAAATAGATTGTTTCCTTGGTTTTACATGATACTATTGATGGTTTATTAAAAACATTTCTCGACTTGGTAATATAAAATTAATTTTTACATATAAGGTTGTTAAATTCAAAAGGAAAAAAAATGTGAAGATATATTTGAGGAATTAAAGAGAATATTAGTAGATACGCCTATATTGACTATTCCATCTAGTAATGAATGTTTTGATATTTATATTTATATGTCAAGGATATATATTGGATGTGTTCTAATGAAAAATATTTAGTAGTAGATAATGCATATAGACAGTTGAACCATCATGAGATTAATTAAATAACTCTATATAAGGAGTTTACAGTTATTTTTTTACACTAAAAATTTATATACATTTCCTCTATGAAGATAGATGTAGTATATAAATCAACCATATGAATAAGAAATATATATTATACTCTTAAAAATATTAATATGATGATAAGGAGTTGTTTGGAACTACTCAAGGTCAGTGATTTATATATAAATTATCATCTAGGGAAAGAAAACATGGTAGTATATGCACTGAGTATAAAATATCATGGTATCTTATCCATGACGTGTATGTAGAATGAATCAATTATAATGAATTTAGTAAGGATTTATTTAAAGATTATAATGTAATGGGAAACATCGTTCTAATTCCATTTAATTACTTATAAATATTTATTATATAGAATTAAAATATCCCAAAATGATGTTAATTCCCTATAAAATAAGATGGATGATGTGAGGAGTATGAAATTACTGAATTTTAAAATTAGTGATGATGGATTAATATTGTTTTTTAAAATTTCATGTGTTCCATAAATACCAAAGGTGAAAAAATATCTACAGGATGAGGCTCATAGCTCCAAATTGTCTATACATCTTAGAATCTCTATGATATATAAATATATCAGGGTAATTTCTAGTGGTAAAATATTAATTTGTAAATTGTTTATTATGTTGCAAGATGCATAGTATTAAAAAAGTGAAGGCTTAAATACAACTTCCCTACGGGGTTATACATCCTTTACCTAGATCAAAGTAGAATTGGTATAATATTATTATGAAACTCATAATTGGGAAAAATAATATATATTAGGGTAATTATGATATATTGTTCAATTTAGGTCATCTTATAAAGTTAAATATTTACATGAAATTTTAATATATTTCCATTAAATTTTTTATTAAGTTTTATAAAAATAATGTTAGGAGACATCATTTCAATACTTTATCAATATTCTATGATTTTCACCCATGTTCCACCACAAAATTTTAGAGGATTCTCTATTAGTTTTTAAACACAAAACTTAATATTAGAATAATCTATCACCCTCAAATAGATGGATGGTCTGAAAGGCCTATAAAAACATTGGAGGATATGATAAAATAATATATTCCTAACTTTCAAGGAATCTAGGTTCATTAATTTCCACTAATGGAGTTTTTATATAATAGAATTTTCCACTATAGTAAAAAATTGTCACCCAATGATTCATTCTATGGAAAGAGATAATAGACTTCAATACATGGGGATAAATTTGTAAAAATAAAGTTAATGGGTTCATAATTCATGGAATAAACACCATATAATGTAATATCTATCCATAAGAATATAAAGGGGTATCAAATAAACTAGAAACTTTATCATTAAAACTTTAGGAGGGATCTTAAATATCTGTTAAAGGGTCATGTCTTACAAAAATTATCTCTATATAAAGAGGTTTTGAGGAATAGAAAGAAAGGGAATAAAAGTCCAAGGATTATTGGGATTTTTGAAATATTGGATTAGATTGGATCTTTGACATATCATTTAGTTATGCCACCAAACCAATATCAAGTTCATAAAATTTTCCATATATCACTTATAAGGATGTATATTCCAGAACCCTCACATGTTCTCAAGGTTGTCCATGTTTATTTAGAGCCCAAATTTTCATATAATGAAACGTTTATTTGAATTTTTTATATTATAGACTAAGTTTTATGAAATTAGACAACTCAAATGGTGAAGGTCATTTGGAGGAATCACCTACTAAAAGTTACAGAATTGGAACCTCATGATACAATGAAAAAGTATTATTCATATTCATTTATGGATTCACTCAAAATTATGAGGATGAAGTTATTATAATGGGGGGTAATGTCATACCTAAGAAAATCTAGTAATAAATAAGAATATTTTTTACAAAAGATGTACTAAAAATAAAAGGCACAAACTTATTTATACCACTATAATAAATAAAACATAATATAAAATATAAAAAATTTACTATATAGATGTCACCTCACTAATATTTTCTAATGATCATCACAACTATAATATTAATATCATTGAAGAATAAAAAGAATAATACAAGCCATGGAATCAACATATTATAATAGTTTTGGGGAGGGGATAAATATAATGAAAGTCCTACTCTAAATCAAAAGGGAACAACTCAGTGAGACTCGAACCCGAGACAACTCCGAGATGACATAGGGATGCTTACCATTTACATTATCACTATTTATAATATCGCCATTTATAATTATAACCATTATGAATTATTACTATTGTGGACTATGATCATTTGTAATATGGATATTAAAAATTAGTCTTTAGAATTATTATATATTAAGGATAATAATGAGATAAAATAGATATAGAATGGTGAACACATAGCCTCAACCAATAGTAACATCCCTTATGAAGAATATTTATTAGATCCTCATAATAAGTTAGATTCACTATGGTTCACCCTTTATTATGCCCGAGAATAACGTCAATGATTGAGGTTCGAGTGGCATCTTATACGAGAGAGGTTAAGGTTAGTAGGAATCATTAAAAGATAAATGTTATTGAAACAACATGATGAAATTAACACCATTTCATTAATTAACCTTATATATTAGGCTAATTATATAAGATTCTATGAATATAGGGGTTACGTAGTATTAAAGTGTATATTCTTTCAAAAATGAAATAGTTTTTTCTCCAATTTTACATTTCTATCAAATTTATCACCCTTATATAATGGTGAAAATGTAAATTATTAGAGTATTAATATGATATAAGTATTTAATATTTTTAATAAATACTTTTAAATTAACCTAAGTTGGAAATTTGGTATTTTTTTTAAAAATAGTAAATTAAAGTAAAAAAAGTGAAATATGATAAATATGACATAATATATATGTATTAATAACTAAAATAAGACTAATAAATAATATTTAGATAATTTTGGAACTAAAAGTCATATTACGGCACTGAGGGAGGTAATGAGGCACTATGTGGGGTAGTTGAGCACTTAAGATCATAGAAAAATAAAATATTCATTAATTAATTCCATAAAATTCCACTCAGAAAACATATAAATACAAACCCTCTATTCACATTTTTTTAAGAAAAATTTGACACGCCATATTAAAATATATCTCAAAGAGTCTCTCTCATATCTATATCTTCAATATTGAAGAGTTCGGTTGGTTATAAAAGTTTTCTCTAATATAATAAGCTCAATAGAAGTAAGGATTCTGATTTCACCCTATGTATTTGTTATTTTAATTTATTTTGTTGTAATATCAATTTAAATCACACTTTATATGATTAAATTGTTATATATTCTTGTTATTTTCACTATTTTTATTTATTATCAATGTTATAATACCAATATCCCACTCATATTACACTTTCATAAGTTATTTTCATGTAGAAGTAAGGGACCCCTTTCTCCCTCTCTCAATTCTTATTTACATTTATATTGTTCAATAATTTTGAACATCCAAGTTAATATTAAAATATTTCCATGATATCATTTTATTTATTATCTTTATGATATCTTATCCAAGTGAGTATCCATTTCAGTGACATTTAACTTCATTCATAAGACATTACTAGGCTTAAACATACCCATAGTCATAAACTCCATTAGCCAAATCCATAATTACACCATATATTTGTGTTATTATAGATATATTATTTCAAAGAGTCAGGGATTTTGGAAATATATTTTATATATTCTCTATTATGTTCCATGTAGATGAAACATGATTTTGGAATAAGTTCACAATAATTATCAATGAATGTCTAACAGGGGGTCTTTCTTCAAGAAAATTTTGTGTACCTAATTCATATGAAATATTTAAGATAAAATTATACTTATATATATGGGGATTATCTATAATTTTGATTATCTCATAGCATTGTAAATAAATATATTTTATTGACTAAACACATTGATCACTATCATCTTTATAGGTACAAAACAACTACATTTCTATATTCTACACCGAATGAGAATACTTATTTGAACATTTTAAATAAAAAATTATCCTTAATATATATCAAGTTAATACACCAATATATCCTTAATAGCTCATTAATTGGGTAAATATATTGAAATTCCCATATAATCATTCATTCCATATGGGAAAATCTTATAATACAACAATTATTGAGAAATTATGTTAATTATTTCTAAGTGTTTCATTATTTCACATTATCCTTAGAATTTCCTATACGCATTTATTAAATAATGGAATGAATTGGAATTCATTAGGATGGTTGATACTATAATTATACATCCCCCCAATAAACTAGTAAGTCTCGTGAGACAACCAAGATTGGGTAGTGGGAGAATCCTTACCCTTTATATATGATTTCTCGGCACAAGGACTTAATGATATGTTTATGACGTTTAGACTTAGGCATTCCCATTATTTTATTCATTATTTTGTAATTTAATATTAGCCATTTGATTACATATTTGAATTTTATACATATAGTATATTATGGTATTCAATGATATTAAATAATTCATTTATATATTCATACTATAAAGATTACTCCATTATTATGTTATATTGGATTTCATTATACTCAATCCCTTACGGGGTGGTTGAGCTAACACTTTAAATTTTTACCATTTTCCTTTAGTAATTAAGTTAACTAATATAAATGATAACCTGATGGATAGTCTCATTGAATAATGTTTTATACACAAATGGTTATTTTTCAAGTCTATCGAGGACTACTGAACCTTAATGGTTTTGTAGATATTCTATTTAAGACTATTGAACCATAATTTTAGGTATGTAATATAACATAATATTATTAAAATATAATACATATCCCATTATCTATTTGTTAAAACGGTTTTGGGAGTTAAATAATATGATTTTTTACTATTCATGGATTGGCATAGATTATATAGAGCTCACATCAACTATCTAGAAGAGGAAACCTCCTTCTGTATTATAAACCATCCCATTCCCCTATATAAATTAAATAAATATTATGAATCCCTATTATAAAATACCTCAATGGTGTGGGATTTTAGACACAATTAGGAAGAATATTTTTATTAAATGGTTCACTCAAATTAAATCATCAACCTTGAAAACACTCCCATTGTGAGGGTGTCACGACCCGTCATCAGGGCCCGTGTCGTGACTACCCCAAGCTCGCCTCCCATAGGCCAGGGGCTGGCGACTAGCACCAAAGGTGTAAATCCCGATAAAAGGGAAGGCATTGGCTTTATAAAGAAAACAAACACCACAGAGTACGCAAACTGAAGTAAACACTAAGTAAACTGTAAAAGAAACATGTTGAAGTAGAATGGGCCAGAAATACAAGCCCAAAAGAAAGGTACAGCTACAACTGAAAGTAAAGTACAACTCAAAGGACAAAAGCTGAAATGTGACAAGTTGCTCCTGGGTCGTCCTCTAGTTTCCTACCTAAAGTGTAGGTAAAAATATCCTCCTCAGCACTCCACGTCTGTCCATCTCCTCCGGGTACCGACTCGTTGTGAAATCCACCTTCGGGCACCGACTAGATGTGATATCCACCTCCGTGAACCGACTCGTCGTGAGATCCTCCTCTGGGTATCGTCCAACTCTACAAGCCTCAACCTCGATCAGTGATTTCTATCGTCTGCAGCCAACACAATGTAGTGCGGGTGAAGCCCATGCAGGGGTGAGTATTTGGTACTCAATAGGGACCCCGAGACCCCCGAAGGTCTCCCTGAATCAACAAAGGGTAAACCACAAAGAAAAGATACAATCACGAAGTTTCATCCAACACTACTTAGGTATATGCCCATACATATACCTAGGTCATAAAATCCAGTTCAACTCCAACTCACAAGCTCAAGTACAATCCAGTCCACTCAGGAAGGTAAAACATAATCCACACTGGAAAGTACGACCCAATCCACATAGGAAATCATAATCTAATCCACACAGGATATCAAGTCAATCACATCAAAGATAATGATTGAAAGTCAAGACTCAGCTCAAACCAAGATTTTATTCATGTTGTCGAAACCATAGCTACTGGGAAACTACTCCTCTATCGAGTACAGTGGGCCTGCCGCTACAACCAAGCGCTTCCCACTAACCTTGGACTGCTGAAGTACTCCACCTGTCAAGTACTGTGGGCCTGCTGCTACAACCAAGCGCTTCCCACCATGGGTTTGCCGCAACAACCAAGCGCTCCCCCTCATAGCCTACATAGGTACTACTTCTGTTGAGTACCACGACTCTGCCACAACAACAAAGTGCTCCTCCACTGTGGCTTTGCCGCTACAACCAAGAGCTCCCCACTGGGCTATCTGAAACACTCTGAGTCGATCGATCAGCAGTCGTCAAGTCTCAGCCAGCTCTATGGTTCCCACACATAGCACGCTCGTTCTGGGAGGGTCCACTCCATGATCCAAGAGTTCTATACATCAACTATCACGTATATCTAAGTTTATGTATCGCAAAGTTCCGTCACGACAGTAGGAACACAACGTGACAGACAGCCCGTCAATCGGACGCCCGGTCTGAGAGTTATTGGCTTTTTCGTCCCAGGGGCCCGGTTGGTTTTTAAATGAAAATCAACCCAACCGTACTCCAATTTCATCCAAACCTCGAACTGAGAAATCCAAAAGGACCGTCTCTCTAAGAGGAAACCAACAAAGTCAATGGAACGTCAATCGGACGTCCAGAGCTCAAGTTATTGGCGTTTCCGCTCCAAGGGCCCAGTTGGTTTCATGTTCGAACCACCCCGGCTGTACCCAAAGTTCTCTGAAACCTTGAGTGTAATATACCAAAACTCCCGTCTCAATCCAAGGATCGCATCGCAACTGACGGTGTGTCGATCGGAGGTCTGTAGCCCAAGTTATGTGTGTTTGAACGAAGTTGTCCGTTTTTAGGGGGTTTTGGGGCCAGACCGACCCAGCCCAAGACGCCCTGGGTCGGCCCGAATCAGGTCGACCTGACCAGGGTCCAGGTCTGGCCCAGACCGGCTGGAACGGCCTGTCACAACCGGCATGGCCCGGCCCAGCGTGGGCGGCCCGGCCCAGCGCGGTCGGTCCGTGCGGTGCGGCTGGTTGGCCGGGCGCGGGCGCAGCTCGCATGGCCAATCAGCTCGGCCGTTTCGACCGAGCGGGAAATAGGGGGGAGGCGCTGCCCCCCCCCCCCCTTTGATTGAAACTTCACGGCTTTAATGTCGTTCCCTCCCCCAAAACCCGAAATGGATTTTCCATTCCGGTCTGCCGTGGCGGTCCCCTCCAGCGGCGTGCCGCCGCCGCCATTCTCCGGGGACCACCGGACGCGCACCGGTGGTCCATTTCGGCCGCTGTCTGTGTCTAAGGTCATTACAGTACCCAAACTTTCCTACGAAGTCTTAAAATCTCCTCTGTGTCCTGTTCCATCATCGCCCGTCGATCCGCACATCAATAAACAATCTACGGAGGGTTGTCGGGCCATGTTTGTTCGGCCCGCACCCTCCGCGTTAGGTGTTTTCAAATGGCAGTCATTAAAACACATGATTTTAGTATCGAAGAGGGTGTAATTTATTCAAGTATAAATTATACTAACTTCATACCATTAAACTCTTTAGCATGTGAGATTAAATCACTCGAAGAGTATTGAACAAAATTCCCCAACATTTTTCCCCGCAATCAAATATTCCCAACCCGCAAACATATTCTTTCGCGAATCAACTGAATATTGTTTTGATCCACACTCTTTGATTTAGAAGGAAATAAACATGGTTTTATTAATATTCAAAAATTAATCTCGTACCTCAAGGAGTTGTCGAACGATGATTGTCGCAGGAAAACCGCGTCACGGAAGACAGCGTCGCGGAACGAGGCTCCGTATATATTATAAATTATTTTCGAAAAAGATCTTAAATGATCATACATGATTCATTCCATAAGTTTTATAAATCTTTATATCATATTTATGTCTTAGAAATATCAAAAAATATATTGTATCCACAAAAACTGTAATTTTTTTACAATTCATCAAATATTTAACTTCATAAAAATGAGAAAAATCCATTCTAGAATAAATTTGACTTTATGAATCCAAAAAATAAGAAGATTTCATCATATTAATATTATAAAATTTATAAAATTATATTTTTAATTAAAACATATAATACATGGGAATTAATTTTTTGAAAATAAAAACTTATCCCTTTTCAAATGAAGAATAAATATCTTGTTCCATATATTAATAAAATTGTGTATAATATATGAAGTCAAAAAAATATGAATAAATGATAAAATTGATTTATTATGAAATTCCTAGGTCTTCACATAAGTGATCATTTTTTTATGCTTCAACATCTAGAAAATAGAACAGTATTCTAATAAATTCCCCAAACACAAAGAGAATTTACCCTAGAATATGTATGGGGATAAAGTAAGAGATTTTTCAATAAAAACAATTAAAGTTAAATCTCTAAAATATTTTATAATAGATACCTTGATTATATACTCACTGTTATATAATTAGTTATTTAATTCTATATCTTTACACACTTTTATATGATTCATATTTATAATGAATATTCAGTCACCTTCTAATGCACCAAGGAGTAATTTACAATTTAGAAAACCAAGCGATACATTGAGTGTAAAAATTATACAATTTTGTTCAAATAAAAATACATAGCTTTTTCTTAGATTAAAATATAATCAATATACTTAAGATTTATTTTTATATAATCTTGTGTATGAGTTGGACCTCAAACTATAAATCAATAATTCATAATTGATAGAGAAGTTATTACTATTCCAATTATATATTTTCTTATATTTCCAGAGTATATTTCATTACCAAAATATTTTTAAGATCCACCCCTAGTATCACTTATTAATGAAATATTTGGTGATAAAATCAATTAAATTAAATATATAAATGTTATGGGGTTTTAAGAATAGAATATATACTCATTGTGAAAGAATGTATTATTGTATTTCTTAATGAATTGCCCATATTTCCCCATGATTCGCTAGATAAATTCTCCATTGATCAAAAATATATTGAAAAAATCATACCAAATCCACTATATTGGATAGATCCAGTGGTGGTAGTTGAGTTATAGAAGCAATTAGAATAATTTCATTATAAAAGAAAATATTCATACAAGTGTTCCATCATTGGGACCACAAAATTTATTTATGAAGAAAACAGATTGTTTAAGGAGTTAATTCATTTGTTATATGTAAATAAATCTAATTACCTTTAATAATTTGTATCCATTTCAAAGTACTAATACAAAATTTGATAAACTTAAAGGGGTTAAATAAATCTTGAAGATTTATCTACATTCTAGTTATCATCATCTTAAATTTTATAAAAATGATATCATAATTATGGCCTTTAATATGAAGTATGGTCATTATGAATCGACATCATAGTAATATTTTTTGGTCTAACAAATACATCCTATTTTTTTATGGATTAAATGAATATATTATTCAAGGATTATAAGGATATGTATTTCTGTGATTATTGATGATATTCTTATACAATCTTATAATTATAAGGAATACAATACTCATTTGAAATACATTATATAGTTTTTGAGGAAAACATAAATATATGTGAAATTTGTTAAATGTTAATTTTGGATTCAATAGGTTAATATCTTATGATTTATTATTTCCAATTATCTTAAATTTTTTGACCCTTCTCAAATAAAGTTTGTTAAGGAATGGCTAATAACAACCAACCAAACTGAAATAGATTGTTTCCTTGGTTTTTCATGATACTATCGATGGATTATTTAAAAAATTTCTTGACTTGGTAATATAAAATTAATTTTTTCATATAAGGTTGTTAAATTCAAAAGGAAAAAAGGAATGTGAAGATATATTTGAGGAATTAAAGAGAATATTAGTAGATACGCCAATATTGACTCTTCCATCTAGTAATGAATGTTTTGATATTTATATTGATATGTCAAGGATATATATTGGATGTGTTCTAATGCAAAATATTGGGTAGTAGATAATGCATATAGACAGTTGAACCATCATGAGATTAATTAAATAACTCTATATAAAGAGTTTATAGTTATTGTTTTGACACTAAAAATGTATATACATTTCCTCTATGAAGATATATGTAATATATAAATCAACCATCTGAATAAGAAATATATATTATACTCTTAAAAATATTAATATGATGATAAGGAGTTGTTTGGAACTACTCAAGGTCAGTGATTTTTATATAAATTATCATCTAGGGAAAGAAAACATGGTTGTATATGCACTGAGTATAAAATATCATGGTATCTTATCCATGACATGGTTGTGGAATGAATCAATTCTCATGAATTTAGTGAGGATTTATTTAGGGATTATACTGTAAGGGGAAACATCATTCTTATTCCATTTAATTACTTATAAATATTTATTATATAGAATTAAAATATCCCAAAATGATGTTAATTCCCTCTAAAATTATATGGTTGATGTGAGTAGTATGAAATTACTGAATTTTAACATTAGTGATGATGGAGTTATATTGTTTTTTAAGATGTCATGTGTTCTATAAATACCAAAGGTGAAAAAAGATCTATAGGATGAGGCACATAGCTCCAAATTTTCTATACATCTTGGAATATCTATGATATATAAATATATCAGGGTAATTTCCAATGGTAAAATATTAATTTGTAAATTGTTTATTATGTTGCAAGATGCATATTATTAAAAAAGTGAAGGCTTAAATATAGCTTCCCTAAGGGGTTATACATCCTTTACCTAGATCAAAGTAGAATTGGGATAATATTATTATAGAACTCATCATTGGGAAAAATAATATATATTAGGGAAATTATGATATATTGTTCAATTTAGGTCATCTTATAAAGTTAAATCATTTACATGAAATTTTAATATATTTTCATTACATTTTTTATTAGGTTTTATAAAAATAATGTTAAGGGACTTCATTTCAATACTTTATTAATATTCTATGATTTTCACCCATGTTCCACCACAAAATTTTAGAGGATTCTCTATTAGTATTTAAACACAAAGCTTAATATTAGAATAATCTATCACCCTCAAATATATGGATTGTCTGAAAGGCCTTTAAAAACATTGGATGATATTATCAAATAATATATTCCTAACTTTCAAGGAATCTAGGTTCATTAATTTCCACTAGTGGAGTTTTTATATAATAGAATTTTCCACTATAGTAAAAAATTGTCACCCAATGATTCATTCTATGGAAATAGATAACAGACTTCAATACATGGGGATAAATTTGTAAAAATAAAGTTAATGTGTTCATAATTCATGGAATAAACACCATATAATTTAATATCCATACATAAGAATATAAAGTGGTATCAAATTAACTAGAAAATTTATCATTAAAACTTTAGGAGGGATCTTAAATTTCTGTTAAAGGTCCATGTCTTACAAAGATTATCTCCATATAAAGAGGTTTTTAGGAATAGAAAGAAAGGGAATAAAAGTCCAAGGATTATTGGCATTTTTGAAATATTGGATTAGATTGGATCTTTGACATATCATTTAGTTATGCCACTAAACCAATATCAAGTTCATAATATTTTCCATATATCACTTATAACAATGTATATTCCAGACCCCTCACATGTTCTCAAGGTTGTCCATGTTTATTTGGAGCCCAAATTTTTATATAATGAAACGTTTATTTGAATTTTTTATATTATAGACTAAGTGTTATGAAATTAGACAACTCAAATGGTGAAGGTCATTTGGAGGAATCACCTTCTAAAAGTTGTAGAATTGGAAATTCATGATACAATGAAAATGTGTTATTCATATTTTTTCATGGATTCACTCAAAATTATGAGGATGAAGTTATTATAATGGGGGGTAATGTAATACCTAAGAAAATCTAGTAATAAATAAGCATAATTTTTACAAAATATGTACTAAAAATAAAAGGCACAAACTTATTTATACCACTATAATAAATAAAACATAATATAAAATATAAATAAATTACTATATAGATGTCACCTCACTAATATTTTCTAATTATCATCACAACTATAATAGTAATATCATTGAAGAATAAAAAGAATAATACAATCCATGGAATCAACATATTATAATAGTTCCGGGGAGGGGATAAATACAATGAAAGTCCTACTCTAAATCAAAAGGGAACAACTCATTCAGACTCGAACCCGAGAAAACTCTGAGACCACATAGGGATGTTTACCATTTACAATATCACTGTTTATAATATCTCCATTTATAATTATAACCGTTATCCATTATTACTATTGTGGACTATGATAATTTGTAATATGGATATTAAAAATTAGTCTTTAGAATTATTATATATTAAGGATAATAATGAGATATAATATATATAGAATGGTGAACACATAGCCTCAACCAATAATAACATCCCTTAAGAAAAATATTTATTAGATCCTCATAATATGTTAGATTCACTATGGTTCACCCTTTACTATGCCCGAGAATAACGTCAATGATTGAGGTTCGAGTGGCATCTTATACGAGAGAAGTTAAGGTTAGTTGGAATCATTAAAAGATAAATGTTATTGAAACCACATCATGAAATTAACACCATTTCACTACTTACCCTTATATATTAGGCTAATTTTATAAGATTCTATGAATACAGGGGTTACGTAGTATTAAAGTGTATATTCTTTCAAAAATGAAATAGTTTTTTCTCCAATATTACATTTCTATCAAATTTATCACCCTTATATAATGGTGAAAATGTAAATTATTAGAGTATTAATATGATAAAAGTATTTAATATTTTTAATAAATACTTTTAAATTAACCTAAGTTAGAAATTTGGTATTTTTTGTAAAAATAGTAAATTAAAGTAAAAAAAAGTTAAATATGGTGAAATATGATAAATATGACATAATATATATGTAATAATAATTCAAATAAGACTAATAAATAATATTTATATAATTTTGGAACTAAAAGTCATATTATGGCACTGAGGGGGGTAATGAGGCACTATGTGGGGTAGTTGAGCACTTAAGATCAACGAAAAATAAAATATTCATTAATTAATTCCATAAAATTCCACTCAAAAAACATATAAATGCAAACCCTCTATTCACATTTTTTTAAGAAAAATTTGACACACCATATTAAAATATATCTCAAGGAGTCTCTCTCATATCTATATCTTCAATATTGAAGAGTTCTGTTGGTCTTAAAAGTTTTCTCTAATATAATAAGCTCAATAGAAGTAAGGATTCTGATTTCACCCTATGTATTTCATATTTTAATTTATTTTGTTGTAATATCAATTTAAATCACACTTTATATGATTAAATTGTTATATATTCATGTTATTTTCACTATTTGTATTTATTTTCAATGTTATAATACCAATATCCCACTCATATTACACTTTCATAAGTTATTTTCATATAGAAGTAAGGGACCCCTTTCTCCCTCTCTCAATTCTTATTTACATTTATATTGTTCAATAATTTTGAACATCCAAGTTAATATTCAAATATTTTCATGATATCATTTTATTTATTATCTTTATGATATATTATCCAAGTGAGTATCCATTTCAGTGACATTCAACTTCATTCAAAAGACATTACTAGGCTTAAACATACCCATAGTCATAAACTCCATTATCCAAATCCATAATTACACCATATATTTGTGTTATTATAGATATATTATTTCAAAGAGTCGGGGATTATGAAGATATATTCTATATATTCTCTATAATTTTCCATGTAGATCAAACATGATTTTGGAGTAAGTTCACAATCATTATCAATGAATGTCTAACAGGGGGTCTTTCTTCAAGGAAATTGTGTGTACCTAATTCATATGAAATATTTTAGATAAAATTATACTTATATATATGGGGATTATCCATAATTTTGATTATCTCAAACCATTGTAAATAAATATATTTTTTTGACTTAACACATTGATCGTTACCATCTTTATAGGTACAAAACAACTATATTTCTATATTCTACACCCAATGAGAATACGTATTTGAACATTTTAAATAAAAAATTATCCTTAATATATATCAAGTTAATACACCAATATATCCTTAATAACTCATTAATTTGGTAAATATATTGACATTCCCATATAATCATTCATTCCATATGGGAAAATCTTATAATACAAGCATTATTGAGAAATTATATTAATTATTTCTAATTGTTTCATTATTTAACATTATCCCTAGAATTTCCTATACACATTTATTAAATAATGGAATGAATTGGAATTTATTAGGATGGTTGATACTATAATTATATATCCCTCCAATAAACTTGTATGTCTCGTGAGACAACCAAGATAGGGTAGTGGGAGCATCCTTACCCTTTATATATGATTTCTCGGCACAATGCCTTAATGATATGTTTATGATGTTTACAATTAGGCATTCCCATTATTTTCTTCATTGTTTTTTAATTCAATATTATCCCTTTGATTACATATTTGAATTTTATACATATAATATATTATGGTATTCAATGATATTAAATCATTCATTTATATATTCACAATATAAATATTATTCCATTATTATGTTATATTTGATTTCATTATACTCAATCCCTTACTGGGTGGTTGAGCTAACACTTTACTTTTTTACCATTTTCCTTTAGTAATTAGGTGAAATAATATAAATGATAACCCTATGGATAGTCTCATTAAATAATTTTTTGTACACAAATGGTTATTTTTCAAGTCTATCAAGGACTACTGAACCTTAATGGTTATGTAGATATTCTATTTAGGACTATTGAACCTTAATTTTAGGTATGTAATGTAACATAATATTATTAAAATATAATACATATTCCATTATCTCTTGGTTAAAATGGTTTTGGGAGTTAAATAATATGAATTTTTACTATTCATGGATTGGCATCCAATATATAGAGCTCACATCAACTATCTAGAAGAGGAAACCTCCTTCTGTATTATAAACCATCCCATTCCCCTATATAAATGAAATAAATATTATGAATCCCTATTATAAAATACCTCAATGGTGTGGGATTTTAGACACAATTAGGAAGAATATTTTTATTAAATGGTTCACTCAAATTAAATAATCAACCTTGAGTACACTCCCATTGTGAGGGTGTCACGACCCATCCTCGGGGCCCGTGTCGTGACTACCCCAAGCCCGCCTCCCATAGGCTAGGGGCTGGAAACTAGCACCAAAGGCATAAATCCTGATAAAAGGTAAGGCATTGGATTTATAAAGAAAACAAACACCACAGAGTACTCAAACTGAAGTAAACCCTAAGTAAATTGTAAAACAAACATGCTGAAGTAGAAGGGGCCAGAAATACAAGCCCAAAATAAAGGTACAGCTACAACTAAAAGTAATGTACAACTCAAAGGAAAAAAGCTGAAATGTGACAAGCCGCTCCTAGATCGTCCTCTGGTTTCCTACCTGAAGTGTAGGTACAGATCTCCTCCTCAGCACTCCACGCCCGTCCGTCTCCTCCGGGTACCGACTCGTCGTGAAATCCACCTTCGGGCCCCGACTCGATGTGATATCCACCTCCGGGCACCGACTCGTCATGAGATCCTCCTCCGGGTACCGTCCAACTCCGCAAGCCTCAACCTCGATCAGTGATGTCCGTCGTCTGTAACCAACACAACGTAGTGCGGGTGAATCCCATGCAGGGGTGAGTATACGGTACTCAGTAGGGACTTTGAGACCCCCGAAGGTCTCCCTAAATCCACAAAGGATAAACCACAAAGAAAATATAAAATCACGAAGTATCATCCAACACTACTTAGGTATATGCCCATACATATACCTAAGTCATCAAATCCAGTTCAGCTCCAACTCACAAGCTCAAGTACAATCCAGTCCACTCAGGAAGGTAAAACATAATCCACACAGGAAAGTACGACCCAATCCACATAGGAAATCATAATCCAATACACACAGGATATCAAGTCAATCACGTCAAAGATAATGACTGAAAGTCAAGACTCAGCTCAAACTAGGATATTATTCGTGTTGTCGAAACCATATCTACTAGGAAACTCCTCCTCTATCGAGAACATTGGGCATGCCGCTAAAAACAATCACTTCCCACTAACCTTGGTGTCACGACCCGCCCTCGGGGTCCGTGCCGTGACTACCCCAAGCCCGCCTTCCATAGGCCAGGGGCTGGCGACTAGCACCAAGGCGTAATTCCCGGTAAAAGGGAAGGCATTGCCTTTGAAAAGTAAACACACACCACAGAGTAAACAAGCGGAAAGTAAACACTAAGCAAACAGAGTACGACTGAAAGTGCGGAAAAGGAAATGGGCCAGAATACAAACCCAAACTGAAAGTAAAGTACAACTCAAAAAGGGAAAAATAGCAACTGAAAAGTAAAGCCGCTACTCCGAGCTGTCCACTGGAAATCCCACCTGAAGGGTGGGTACAGATAGCTCCTCTGCTCCACGGGTCCCGCCGTCCGCTCCGAGCACGTCCCGCCCAGTGGTCCACCTCCGGGTACCGTCCCGCTCTGCAAGCCTCAGCTAAGGTCAACACTGTCCGTCGTCTGCAACCAACACAACGAAGTGCGGGCAAAGCCCGTGCAGGGGTGAGTATAAGCTACTCAGTAGGGACCCCGAGACCCCTGAAGGTCTCTCAATTCCACAAAGGATAAATCACGAAGCAAAGTACAATCACGAAGTAACAACCAACACTGCTTAGGTATATGCCCATACATATACCTAAGTCATCAATTCAAAAACGCTCCAACCTCCGAGCCCAAGTACAACTCAGTCCACGCAGGAAAGTATACGTATTCCACATAGGAAAGCAAAATATAATCCACACAGGATTGCACAACACAATCCACACAGGAAAACAACAGGATTCAGCTCACACAGATATACTTCTTCAAGGACGATAAAGATGATCACTGATCCATCTAAGTCGTCGGACCCACGAAGGATCGATAGGTAACTAACCCCCGCAGAAGACCCACACAGGATCGGGCTCACACAGAACCTGTAGGCGCTGGCTCACACAGAACCGCTGAGCGCAAGGACCCACACAGGATCGGGCTCACACAGAACCTGTAGTACTGATCCACGTAGGATCGCTGAGTGCTGTAGTCGTCGTCGTCGAATCCACACAGGATCTCTGTACTGTCGTCGTCGAATCCACACAGGATCTCTGTACTGTCGTCGTCCAATCCACTCAGGATCTCTGTACTGTCGTCGTCAAAGTCACAGTAGCAGTCGTAGCAGTAGAACAGTCGCAGCCAGCACTAGGGTTCCCGCACACAGCAAGCTCGTACGGAGGGTCCGCTCCACGAGCCGAGAGGCTGATACATCAACTGTCACGAAGACCGAAGTTGATGTATCCAAAAGTTCCGTATCGCCAACAGGAACTCAACGCAACAGACGGCGCGTCGATCGGACGCCCGGTCTGAGAGTTATTGGCATTTTCGTCTCCGGGGCCCGGTTGGTTTTTAAGGCAAAACCAACCCGACCGAACTCCACCTGCGTCCAAACCTCGGGCGGAGTATGCCAAAAGATCCGTCTCTCTAAGAGGAACACTACGCGACTGACGGCACGTCAATCGGACGTCCGCAGCTCAAGATATGAGCGTTTCCGCTCCGAAGGCCCGGTTGGTTTCATGAACGAACCAACCCGGCCGAACTCAAAGTAACCCGAAACCTTGAGTGCGATACACCGAAACGACCGTCTCGATCCAAGGATCGCGTTGCCGCAGACGGTTCGTCATTCGGAGGTCCGAGGCTCAAGTTATGATCCAAGAACCGAATCTGGTCCGAAAAGGGGGGTCCGGGTCCAGGCCGACCCGGCCCGACCCCCCCCCCCTCTGGACGGCGCGGCGGCCGGCGGCGGCGGACGGCGGCGGCGGACGGCGGCGGCGGGCGGCGGCGCGGCGGCGGGCGGCGGCGCGCGGCGGCGGGCCGCGTGGCGGCGGCGGGCCGCGTGGCGGCGGCGGGCCGCATGGCGGCGGCGGCGGGCCGCGTGGCGGCGGCGGGGGGGCCGCGCTGGCGGCGGCGTGGCGGGCCGCGCTGGCGGTCGGCTTGCGGGGAGCAAGCTCCCGCTTGCTGGAAGGCGGCGCTGGCGGCGGGGTGCCGCGGCGCATGCGGGAGGCACGCGGGGCTAAGCCCCGCGTTTCTGTCAAAACGGCACGGCTTTAAGCCGTGCCTTGTAAAAGAAACGGCCCCCGCGGGGGCCGGCTGAATAAAACCGGGGGGGCTTTGCCCCCCCCCCCCCCTCCTTAAATGAACCGCCCCCCTCATTAAGAGGGGGGTCTTGAAGGTCCGGCCGGGGGTTTAATCCCCCGGTTTTTATGACATCCGGCCGGCCCGCTGGCCGGCCGGTTTTTACCAACGGGACCGGAATTTCCGGTCCCGCCCTCGACTTCCGACGCCGGCGGCCCGGCCGCCGGTCTTTCCTTCCGCCGCGGCCTGGAACCGGCCGCGGTCTCCTCGTCTCACCGCGGCCCGGAACCGGCCGCGGTGTTCGTCGTCCGGCGCGGTGCGACGGCACCGCGCCCCTTTCGTCGTGCCATGAATCCTCCCAACGCGGCGCGACGGCGTCGCGTTCTTGAAGTCTCTCCTCGGCGAAGCGCGACGGTGTTGCGGAAAATTATAAGCATGTTCATCCGCGTGGTGCGACGGCACCACGCCTCTTGCTTCCACCCGCATGAATAAAACGAGAACTAAGGAGGGGGGGTTCGGCCGTGTTCATGCGGTCCGACCCCCCTCACGTTAAAATAATAACATAACTAAAGAAAATCCAAAAGCCTCACGTTTAGTCATGCTAAAATCCATGATTCAAGAATGGAATAAATTAATCAATAAATAACATCCCCTACCTCTGGTTTCAAGAACGAAGATCGTCAACGACCCGCGGAAGACGCGTCGCGGTGGTTGGCGTCACGGAAGAAGGACGTCGATGTCGTGAAGCGAGGATTCGAAGTTCTTTGACGACGATTTCGTCGCGGGAAATCGTCGCGGAAGAGATGACGCGGAAGAAGACGTCGTCGGTGTCGCGGGTATGGCGTCGCGAAAGACGATTCCCGAGAACGTGGCGTTCTTCGTCGATGTTCGAAGGTTCTTCGCGTTCTTCGTCAAAGCTTGAAGAAGAAGAAGATGAAGGCTCCAAATTCTCTCAAGGTGGCTAGAGAATTCTCACCCAAATAAAATAAGCTAAGTCTTATTTTATTCACACAATTATCAATTTGAATTTCAAAGGTTTGAAATTCAAACAATTCAAACAATTCAACTCCATTAATTAACAAAGTTGTCATGTTATTAAAAGAGGAGTTTAAGGGGGGAGTTGAGAGGTTATTAAAAGATTTAGGGGTTCGTGTGGGCCCCACCACACTTAATCCTCCCAAGGGAGGTTAAGTGGGTGTGGGTCCCACTTCCAACCCCCTTAGGTAGGTTTTTTAATAAGTTTAAATAAAATTTGTTTTACACAATTTTATTTAACTTAACTGAAAAAAACCCCAAAACGTAACTTTCAACCCGCAACAAACGCAACTCCCGAAAAGGTCTCATTAAGCGAATATCGGCGCTGCGAGTTCATCGGTGCCCTCGGATTTCAATTCCGAGCACCGGATCAAAAGTTAGGAATTCCCGCTCGTTCGTTCACTGAACGTACCCGAGCCCAAACTTCGGAAATTAATTCCGGGCACTCCGGGCCTCGGAATCAGGTGCCGTCTGAAACCGCGCTCTTGTAAAATTCTAAAGAAAATTAAAAAAAAAAATTCCTTGAATTTTACGGGTCTTTACATTACTCCCACCTCAGGGCTTTACGTCCCCGTAAAGCTACATCAAAAACTAGGGAAACCAAAAGAGAGTACTGAGCACGCATCTGAGCCTTCCGCTCCCATGTTCTCTCCTGGAGATTCCCGTGCCGCCATCTGTTGCGCACAAGAGGAATCGATCGCCCATGTAGGACCCGCTCCTGGAGGACATGGACCTCCTCTGACGTGGCCCGGACCATCTCCGGTCCCACCAGAGCTGCAAGATTTCTCTTTTGCCGAAAAGAGAAATCTGGTCTCATCCCCTGGATGAACCACATTCTTTGCCTAAAACAGTCAATCCTAACATGGATGATACTAATCCATACTAAGGATGACGTCGTAAGGCCTCGACGCTTCTACTAAGAGATTCAACCGTTACTCTCGCCTCCAAGGGTTGAGTCACACTGTCGGCATCAGTGTGTGGTAACTGGGCCACCTCCAGTAGATGTCTCACAAGTGAGGGTCAAGTCAACAGCCAAAACTGGAACCTCTTAGTAACATTACGATAGAGGACAGGAACGAAAACATCACAAGGTATGCGTCTTTTATTATTGCAGCTCGTAATACAAGACGCTACACAAAAGCAACAAGGAACCAGAAGTACAAAGGATGTAACCACTAGTTCTGCTCCTGTCCATCGGCTCCCAGAGCTCCATGATCGAAGGCCTCGGCTGCCTGAAGCTGAGCTCTCCCCTGCGGTCGGGGTGGGCCTCCTGGTGGTGGTGGTGGTAGAGCCTCAAAGCGTCGTCCACCACCTGCTGCTCGGCCTGCTCCTCTGCCTCGTCCGCCTCCTTCTTGCAGACCGCCACGGTCGAACCTCTGCCTCTGCCTAGGTGGTTCCTCAACCGTCTGCTGCTCCTCCACATGGCGGGTCGGGCAGTCACGAGCCATGTGGCCTCGCCCGCCGCATGCATAGCACTGTCTTCCACTCGAAAGACTGGCTCCGCGTTGTGTGCCCTGCACTGCTGAGCCAGTGCCCTGAGGTCTGGTCTGTCTGGACCCCTGAGTCATTCGTCGACTGCCAGCTGCAGATGACTCTGCCACGTGCCGTCCTGCGGTGGGTCTCTGTGCTGGTGTAGACTCAGCAAGGAAGCTCTCGATCAGAAGGGCCCGCTCCAGTACTCCTGTCTGAGTCGGTATGCTGAGGGAGATCAGCGATGCCCTGATCTCGTGTCTCAAACCCTGCTCGAAGGTCCGGGCCCGGAAGAATGGGTCCCGTACCATGTCGGTCGAGTAGCGCGAGAGATCGGTAAATCTCGCCGAGTACTGAGCGACCATCATGCTGCCCTGCCGCAGCTGTAGAAGCTCCTGGATACGCACCGCACGAAGGGTGGCTGGGACGAACTCCGAGCGGAAGATGCTCTCAAAGTCCGTCCAAAGAAGAGATGCCTCATCGTGCACCTGGAGCATCAAGCTCCACCATCGTCCTGCTGCTGCGTGTAGTAGGCTCGCAGCGAGGATCACCATGAGGTCTGCTGGTGTCCTCACTAGCCTAAACACTCGACCACTGCCTCCAGCCAGTCCTCTGCTGCCTGGGGATCCGTCTCCCCGCGAAACCTGGGCGGTCGCTGGCGCTGAAACTCATGCAGTGCGCTGAGGCGACGTGCATCGTCAGCGGCTGCTGCTGGAAGCATCGGGGGATCGGCGGGTAAAGCTACCGCCGGTGCCACTACTGGCAAAGGGCCCTGCACCGAAGCCTCGTCGCTCGGTGGGCTGTCGTCTCGCTCGACTCTCGGAACCCTAACTGGCTGCCGTCGTGGGGCCATCCTGAAAAGGAAACAGGTGCGCCACGGTTAGAACAGTATACCTGGTGAGCTGAATTAAGTAATCACAAAGAAAACTTGAAACACACACGCAATCAATGTTTTCGTGCATTAAGTCAGAAATCAGAAGTCAGGGTCCTGGTGTACGGATACGTCGGCCGCCGCACCAACACTGGACTCCCTGGACTGATAACCACACTCAATACGCAAAACATTATTGCTTCACATAGAAAAGATCAGAGTTCGCGGTAGAACCGAACTCCTCTGATACCAATTTGTCACGACCCGCCCTCGGGGTCCGTGCCGTGACTACCCCAAGCCCGCCTTCCATAGGCCAGGGGCTGGCGACTAGCACCAAGGCGTAATTCCCGGTAAAAGGGAAGGCATTGCCTTTGAAAAGTAAACACACACCACAGAGTAAACAAGCGGAAAGTAAACACTAAGCAAACAGAGTACGACTGAAAGTGCGGAAAAGGAAATGGGCCAGAATACAAACCCAAACTGAAAGTAAAGTACAACTCAAAAAGGGAAAAACAGCAACTGAAAAGTAAAGCCGCTACTCCGAGCTGTCCACTGGAAATCCCACCTGAAGGGTGGGTACAGATAGCTCCTCTGCTCCACGGGTCCCGCCGTCCGCTCCGAGCACGTCCCGCCCAGTGGTCCACCTCCGGGTACCGTCCCGCTCTGCAAGCCTCAGCTAAGGTCAACACTGTCCGTCGTCTGCAACCAACACAACGAAGTGCGGGCAAAGCCCGTGCAGGGGTGAGTATAAGCTACTCAGTAGGGACCCCGAGACCCCTGAAGGTCTCTCAATTCCACAAAGGATAAATCACGAAGCAAAGTACAATCACGAAGTAACAACCAACACTGCTTAGGTATATGCCCATACATATACCTAAGTCATCAATTCAAAAACGCTCCAACCTCCGAGCCCAAGTACAACTCAGTCCACGCAGGAAAGTATACGTATTCCACATAGGAAAGCAAAATATAATCCACACAGGATTGCACAACACAATCCACACAGGAAAACAACAGGATTCAGCTCACACAGATATACTTCTTCAAGGACGATAAAGATGATCACTGATCCATCTAAGTCGTCGGACCCACGAAGGATCGATAGGTAACTAACCCCCGCAGAAGACCCACACAGGATCGGGCTCACACAGAACCTGTAGGCGCTGGCTCACACAGAACCGCTGAGCGCAAGGACCCACACAGGATCGGGCTCACACAGAACCTGTAGTACTGATCCACGTAGGATCGCTGAGTGCTGTAGTCGTCGTCGTCGAATCCACACAGGATCTCTGTACTGTCGTCGTCGAATCCACACAGGATCTCTGTACTGTCGTCGTCCAATCCACACAGGATCTCTGTACTGTCGTCGTCAAAGTCACAGTAGCAGTCGTAGCAGTAGAACAGTCGCAGCCAGCACTAGGGTTCCCGCACACAGCAAGCTCGTACGGAGGGTCCGCTCCACGAGCCGAGAGGCTGATACATCAACTGTCACGAAGACCGAAGTTGATGTATCCAAAAGTTCTGTATCGCCAACAGGAACTCAACGCAACAGACGGCGCGTCGATCGGACGCCCGGTCTGAGAGTTATTGGCATTTTCGTCTCCGGGGCCCGGTTGGTTTTTAAGGCAAAACCAACCCGACCGAACTCCACCTGCGTCCAAACCTCGGGCGGAGTATGCCAAAAGATCCGTCTCTCTAAGAGGAACACTACGCGACTGACGGCACGTCAATCGGACGTCCGCAGCTCAAGATATGAGCGTTTCCGCTCCGAAGGCCCGGTTGGTTTCGTGAACGAACCAACCCGGCCGAACTCAAAGTAACCCGAAACCTTGAGTGCGATATACCGAAACGACCGTCTCGATCCAAGGATCGCGTTGCCGCAGACGGTTCGTCATTCGGAGGTCCGAGGCTCAAGTTATGAGCCAAGAACCGAATCTGGTCCGAAACGGGGGGTCCGGGTCCGGGCCGACCCGGCCCGACCCCCCCCCCCTCTGGACGGCGCGGCGGCCGGCGGCGGCGGACGGCGGCGGCGGACGGCGGCGGCGGGCGGCGGCGCGGCGGCGGGCGGCGGCGCGCGGCGGCGGGCCGCGTGGCGGCGGCGGGCCGCGTGGCGGCGGCGGGCCGCGTGGCGGCGGCGGCGGGCCGCGTGGCGGCGGCGGGGGGGCCGCGCTGGCGGCGGCGTGGCGGGCCGCGCTGGCGGTCGGCTTGCGGGGAGCAAGCTCCCGCTTGCTGGAAGTCGGCGCTGGCGGCGGGGTGCCGCGGCGCATGCGGGAGGCACGCGGGGCTAAGCCCCGCGTTTCTGTCAAAACGGCACGGCTTTAAGCCGTGCCTTGTAAAAGAAACGGCCCCCGCGGGGGCCGGCTGAATAAAACCGGGGGGGCTTTGCCCCCCCCCCCCCCCCCTCCTTAAATGAACCGCCCCCCTCATTAAGAGGGGGGTCTTGAAGGTCCGGCCGGGGGTTTAATCCCCCGGTTTTTATGACATCCGGCCGGCCCGCTGGCCGGCCGGTTTTTACCAACGGGACCGGAATTTCCGGTCCCGCCCTCGACTTCCGACGCCGGCGGCCCGGCCGCCGGTCTTTCCTTCCGCCGCGGCCCGGAACCGGCCGCGGTCTCCTCGTCTCACCGCGGCCCGGAACCGGCCGCGGTGTTCGTCGTCCGGCGCGGTGCGACGGCACCGCGCCCCTTTCGCCGTGCCATGAATCCTCCCAACGCGGTGCGACGGCGTCACGTTCTTGAAGTCTCTCCTCGGCGAAGCGCGACGGTGTTGCGGAAAATTATAAGCATGTTCATCCGCGTGGTGCGACGGCACCACGCCTCTTGCTTCCACCCGCATGAATAAAACGAGAACTAAGGAGGGGGGGTTCGGCCGTGTTCATGCGGTCCGACCCCCCTCACGTTAAAATAATAACATAACTAAAGAAAATCCAAAAGCCTCACGTTTAGTCATGCTAAAATCCATGATTCAAGAATGGAATAAATTAATCAATAAATAACATCCCCTACCTCTGGTTTCAAGAACGAAGATCGTCAACGACCCGCGGAAGACGCGTCGCGGTGGTTGGCGTCACGGAAGAAGGACGTCGATGTCGTGAAGCGAGGATTCGAAGTTCTTTGACGACGATTTCGTCGCGGGAAATCGTCGCGGAAGAGATGACGCGGAAGAAGACGTCGTCGGTGTCGCGGGTATGGCGTCGCGAAAGACGATTCCCGAGAACGTGGCGTTCTTCGTCGATGTTCGAAGGTTCTTCGCGTTCTTCGTCAAAGCTTGAAGAAGAAGAAGATGAAGGCTCCAAATTCTCTCAAGGTGGCTAGAGAATTCTCACCCAAATAAAATAAGCTAAGTCTTATTTTATTCACACAATTATCAATTTGAATTTCAAAGGTTTGAAATTCAAACAATTCAAACAATTCAACTCCATTAATTAACAAAGTTGTCATGTTATTAAAAGAGGAGTTTAAGGGGGGAGTTGAGAGGTTATTAAAAGATTTAGGGGTTCGTGTGGGCCCCACCACACTTAATCCTCCCAAGGGAGGTTAAGTGGGTGTGGGTCCCACTTCCAACCCCCTTAGGTAGGTTTTTTAATAAGTTTAAATAAAATTTGTTTTACACAATTTTATTTAACTTAACTGAAAAAAACCCCAAAACGTAACTTTCAACCCGCAACAAACGCAACTCCCGAAAAGGTCTCATTAAGCGAATATCGGCGCTGCGAGTTCATCGGTGCCCTCAGATTTCAATTCCGAGCACCGGATCAAAAGTTAGGAATTCCCGCTCGTTCGTTCACTGAACGTACCCGAGCCCAAACTTCGGAAATTAATTCCGGGCACTCCGGGCCTCGGAATCAGGTGCCGTCTGAAACCGCGCTCTTGTAAAATTCTAAAGAAAATTAAAAAAAAAAAATTTCCTTGAATTTTACGGGTCTTTACACTTGGACTGTTGAAGTACTCCACATGTCGAGTACTATGGGCCTGCAGCTACAACCAAGCGCTTCCCACCATGGGTCTGCTGAAACAACCAAGCGCTCCCCCTCATAGCCTATAAAGGTACTACTTCAGTAGAGTACCATGAGTACGCCGCTAAAACCAAGCGCTCCTCTGCTGTGGGTCTGCCGCTACAACCAAGCACACCCCACTGGGCTATCTGAAACACTCTGAGTCGATCGATTAGCAGTCATCAAGTCTCAGCCAGCTCTATAGTTCCTGAACATAGCACGCTCATTCTGGGAGGGTCCTCTACACGAGCCAAGAGTTAGATACATCAACTATCATGTAGATCTATGTTGATGTATCTCAATGTTCTGTCACGACAATAGGAACACAATGTGACAGACAGCGTGTCAATCGGACGCCCGGTCTGAGATTAATTGTCTTTTTCGTCCCAGGTGCTCGGTTGGTTTTTAAATGAAAATCAACCCAACCATACTCCAACTTCATCCAAACCTTGAACTTAGTAATCCAAAAGGACCATCTCTCTAGGAGGAAACCAACAAAGTCAATGGCATGTCAATCGTACGTCCGGAGCTCAAGTTATAGGCGTTTCCGCTCCGAGGGCCCGGTTGGTTTTGTGTTCGAACCATCCCGTCCATACCCAAAGTTCTCTGAAACCTTGATTATAATATATCAAAATGCCTGTATCAATCCAAGGATCGCATCGCAACTGACGTTGTGTCGATCTAAGGTCTGTAGCCCAAGTTACGGGCGTTTGAACGAAGTTGTCCGTTTTTAGGGGGTTTTGGGCCCGGACCGACCCGGCCCAAGACCCCCTAGGTCGGCCCAAATCAGGTCGACCCGACCAGGGTCCAGGTCCGGCCCCGACCGGCTAGCACGGCCCGCCCCAACTGGCATGGCCCGGCCCAGCGCGGTCGGTCCATGCGATGCGGCCGGTTGGCCTGGCGTGGGCACAGGTCGCGTGGCCAATCCACTCGGCCATTTCGGCCGAGCGGGAAACAGGGGGCGGCGCTGCCCCCCCCCCCTGATGAAAACGGCATGGCTTTAATGATGCACCCTCCCCCAAAACCTGAAACTTCTTTTCCGTTCCGGTCCGCCGCGAAGGTCTCCTCCGGCGGCGCGCCGCCGCCGTTGCTCTCCGCGGACCACCAGACACGCACCGGTGGTCCTTTTCGGCCGTTGTGTGTGTCTAAGGTCATTAAGGTACCCAAACATCACTGTGGAGTCTTCAAATCACCTCTGTGGCCCGTTCCGTCATTGCCCGTCGATCCGCACATCAATAAACAATCAGCGGAGGGTTGTCAGGCCGTGTTTGTTCGGCCCGCACCCTCCGTGTTAGGTGTTTTCAAATGGCAGTCATTAAAACACATGCTTTTAGTATCGATGAGGGTATAATTTATTCAATTATAAATTATACTAACTTCATACCATTAAACTATTTAGCATGTGAGATTAAATCACTCGAAGAGTATTGAAAAAAATTCCCCAACGTTTTTCCCCGCAATCCAAAATTCCCAACCCACAAACATATTCTTTCGCGAATCAACTGAATATTGTGTTGATCCATGATCTTTGATTTAGAAGGAAATAAACATGGGTTTATTAATATTCAAAAATTAATCCCCTACCTCAATGAGTTGTCGAACGATGATCGTCGTGGGAAAACAGCGTTGCGGAAGACGGCGTCGCGGAACGAGGCTCTGTATACGTCGACGGTGAACGTCCATGGAAGAAGCGGCGTCTCGCTTTCCCCGATGTAGGAAGAAGATGAGAAGACGAGACGGTGTTCTTTATCGAAGCTTTAGTATTCTTCTCGTTATTCAACCTTAGAGTAATCTCTCCCCAAAAACTAAACACACAACCTCCCACCCGAATAAAATAATGAATTATTATTTTATTAACACATGACTTGCATTTTAAAAACTTCAAAATTCAAACTCAAAATTAAATTAATTGGATGGCATTAAAAAATCAATTTAATTGTGAGAGTTCACATGTCATAAAGAGGGTAAGGTGGGTGTGTTACACATTTATGGGGGGTTACCAACATAAGAGGGATTTTAGGGAATTTGAAGGGGTGGGGCTCGTTTGGGACCCACCTCAAAAATATCCTACCAAGTGTTTAGGATGTAGTGGGTCCCACTCAACTCCCAAGCATTGGTTATAACTATTTATATTAGAAATAAAATTATGGCTCAAATTTTATTTCACTCTTTAGTTAATCCAATTTTTTAACAACACTACCCGAGCAAAAGAAACTCCATAAAGGGTCTTCTAAATCAAATACGGGTGTTGCGGTTTCAATGGTGCCCTCGGATTTCGATTCTGAGAATCGGTTCAAACGATAGAAAAACTTGCTCGCTCGTTCACTGAACGTACCCGAGCTAAACTTCGAAAATTGATTCCGGGCACACCGGGCCTCTGAATCAGGTGCCGTCAAAAGCCAAAGACTCACAAAATTGCAAAGAAATTAAGAAAAAAAATTCCTTGAAATTTTAGGGTCCTTACAGTGGAAGTATACAGATATATTCTTTAAAGAAATGGTTGGTCTTCTCTCAAATAATGAGGTAGAGTTTTCCATAAAACATGCACCTTCGACCACACATATATCAAAGATTCCCTATAGAATGGAATAAATATATTTTTAGTAGTTAAATTATAAAATTCAAGATAATTTAGAAAAAATGGATCATATTCCTTAGTGTATCACCTTAGGGTGCACCAGTTCCCTTTATCAAGAAGAAGGATGGATTAATGAGGATTTGCATCGACTACCAAAATATTAACAAGATCATTATTTGGAACAAGTATATGTTATGAAGGATTGATGATTTATTCAATAAAATTCAATGATCTATGTACTTAGAAAAAGTGCACTTTATTCTAGATATCAATAGATGAAGGTGAAGAAAGAATATATTCAAAAGAGAGCTTTCAGTATGAGATATGGCCACTATGGGTTCATACTTATTCCATTAAAAAATAAAAAAAATCAAGGTAATATTCCTGTTATAGATGAATCAGATATTTATAGGCTATTGAGCTAAATTTTGTGTGATATTTAATGAATATATTCTCATATACTCAAATATAAAAGATTAAAATTAAGTGATTTTAAGGAATATGTCGGCGAATTTAAGGAAATAAAAGTTGTATGCTAAGTTAAGTATGAGTGACTTTTTAAAACATCAATCCAAAATCTTGGGTAATTTGATAACACGTGAAGTATTCTCTATAAATCCTTTAAAAACAATGTTATTTGAGGAATGTCATGGACCCACAATTATCATGTAGTCCGAAAATTTTATTTGAATAATTGGGTACTTCTGAAACATTGTAAAAAACTTCTCATCAAAATATATCTCATTAACAACTTTAAAATTAAAAGGGCTAAAGTATGTTTGGATTTAAGAATGAAAAGATATATTTTGGAATCTCTATAATATTATAATAAATACACCTATAATCATACCTCCCTTAATTAAAAATTATTTTGTGATATACTTTTCTAATTCAAAGAAATTCATGGATTGTGTAATCATGAAAAAAGATAAATTGATATCCTATGCCTTATGAAATTTAATGATACATAATAAGAATAATCCAAAACAATATTACGACTTAGAAACTATGATCTTTATAGATCAGATTTATAGTTTCTACCTCTATTGAGGGAAATGTTACTTATATACATATCAGAAGAGTTTAAAGTATATATTCACACAAAAGTACATGAACATGCATCAAAAAAGGTGGTTAGTGTTAACCATGAAATATGATTTCTCAATACACAATCATCCTAAAGGTTGTTGATACTCCTAGTATAGAGTTATATACAACTCTATCCATAATCAGGATTGAGAAAGACACTATTTTAATGGAAATGTAATGGATGGTTCTGGAAATCATAAAGGGAGGGAATACATCATACATTCCCTAAATAATTTCCCAACCTTATATTCAAGAGAAAATCAATGAAGCATAAAATAAATATTTAGAGCTTCAAATTAAGGTGAGAGAGAAAAAGTAAGGGATTATTCAGTAATTAACCATAAAAAATATGGAATCATTTGATTTTGAAGTATACTTTATGTACCACTGTCACAAAAAAAATAAAGAGGTGTTGTCTAATTAACAAAGATCATCATTCTCCATCTGACCTAAAATTACCAAGTTGTACTGAGAAATTTGAGATAACTTTTTGTGGGAAAATAAGAATAAAGAGATCATGGAGTAAAACTAAAAATTATTAGTATGTTAGAAATTCAAATCAAAGTGTTAAAAATACCAGGGATTATGAAACCATTACCAATACCAATATTGAAATGGGAGAACATCACGATAGACTTTTTCATAGGTCTTTCAAAGATATATAAAAGGAAATAGTGAAATATGGATTGTGGTGGATAAAAACACAACGGATTCTCACTTCATCTATATTTGGGAGTATTTATCACTCGATATATATTATTAAATATATTTAAAGGAAGTTGTGAGGCTGAATGGGGATGCACTTTCAATCATTCTTGATTGAGATCCCAGTTTCACCTCTATGTTCTGACAGATTCGTCAATATTCCATGAATTCTAAGTTCAACATCATTATTTTATATCACCTCCAGGATATTGGAAAATATAAAATAAAAATTCAAACACTTGAATTCATGTTGAGGTCTTTCATGATATAATTTAATGGAAGTTAGGATCAAAATATTCCACTAGTAGAGTTTTCATAAAAAAATATTCCAATCAAGTATTGGAATGGCATAATATGATGCTCTATTTGGAAAGATATATATAAATTCTATATGTTGGGAAGATATTGGTAAATTGAATCTTCTTGTTCTCGAAGTTGTATAGGATATGGTAGAGAGTGATCAACCAACTCAACAACACAACAAAGCTACTCATATAAAACTCGAGAACTATGTTGATTTTCTTTAAAGATACTTAGAGCTTAACATTCAAGATAAATTATTCCATATAATATCACCCTATAATTTATTCATCATTTTTTCAAAATAATTCATATCATAATCCTAGGTACACTAGCCTCTTTGAGAACCTTTTTTGCGTGGGAGTTCTGACCTATCAACTAGTATTAACAAAAACATGATTCAAATGATTTATGTGTTCCATATATCTCTCTTAAGGATGTACATGCTTGATCCCTCAGATGTAGGGAAGTTGTAAGTCATAAAATTGGATTATGATATCTCTTATGAGTAGAAACCAATGACTATCTTAGACTATATATAAAAGTTTATACACAACCTGAAAACTCAAGCTGTCAAAGTAATTTCTTGAAAGAATAAGTATGTATATCAAACATGCTAGCCTATACATGAAATAAAATAAATCTTCCCTTATATATTCTTGAACAAGTGTTTGAGTTGAGATTTTGACATTAAAATTTCTTAATGGGGGAGTAATTTAATTACCCTAACTTTTATATGTGGAATTTTTCTTCAAAATATACATATGTGTATGTGTGGTATAATTAGGAATGTAGTACATTTAAAACACTTTCACCACATAATAAAAACCAATAATATTTTATTTTATTAATTTAGAAAGTTATAGTTGGAGGATAAATATACTAAATAAAACTAGAAGAATTATAATGGGACAAAAATACACAAAAGGTACCTAAAATAGGAAAATTTAGACCGCTTGGATCTCTTATAGATATCTCTCTCCTGAATAATATTGTAAAAAATAAAAAAACATAGGTAATGAAATTGAGGTTTTTAAAATGAACAATATAACACCATATGATTAATTTATGTGAATAGGTAATAAGAATAAATAAAATATATTTAAACAAAGTATTGAACAAATATGGTCATTAGAATATAAACATAGTCATTAAGAATAGTAACTGATTTTTGTGAATAATAATAAAATAGTAAGAATAATAATTTGACCATTAGAATATTATATTAAAAAATAAAATGGTATAATAACATGTAAATAATATTGAAAAAATATATTTTATTTAAATATTAATATTATTATACCATAAACAAAATAAATACTCAAAGAAAAGTATAAGTTCAGTTTTGATAAAATGCAATCCAACATACTTTTTAAAAGTCATAATTTTAAGTTAATAATTATAAGTACCTATTTTAAAAAAAATTATTCCATTTTTTTAATTTTCACACCAGAATTTTCTAATGGTGAATTGTTTTAATTGTCTTTAAAAAATTATTTTTTGGTGAATAGTAAAAAATTCCGTTTTTCAAATACCACTCATTCTTTGACAAGGTAATGATTTAATAATGACCTAATAAGTCCTAAATATTTTATCTAAACCTTAAATTTATTTAATAAGATAAATGAGTTGTTTGAAAAAAAATAAAGATTATTTTCTAACTCCAAAAATGTAAAATATTCCATTTAAGAATAATTTTTCATTTTTATCTATTCTTTTTGTTTAAATTGGTAAGTATGGTGCATAAATGGTTTCAAAGTCCTAAAAAATATATTTTTAATCAAATATATTTCATTTTATCATGAGTAACACCATATATAGTTTTTCATCTGAAATAATAATTTATTAAATATTTTAATCCAAAAATACCCCACCCCTCAAGTATATTACCCCATATACCTACCATGGAAAGTCACTTCTCATACACGTATTTGATCCTAAGATATTCCTAATCCTATCCTGATAAGAATCCCGATATCCTTGGGGACATTTTTTTCATTAAAATCCAAACCATTCAGGCTTTAAGGGTTGTATTAGTGGAACAATATCAAGAAGGAGGTAAGGTCCCTTCATCATTTCCTTTCATTTTCCTCTTGTATTCATCTATTTTTATATTCCATTATAATATAAACCTTTTAAAATTAATTGAATAGTATTCTGACTTGATATTAATATTTTTATTACCCAATATTTTTTTTATTTAAATATATTCATATTATATATATATATATATATATATATATATCTCACTCACTTTTTACATTCATGTTAATAGTCAATTTCATTCCCCTAAAATGATGTTGTTATTTATTTACTTATTACTACCTTTATGATTGGTTAGTTTATATTATATATTAAATTTATAATATTTTATTATTTATTTTTTTCTTCTATAATTAATTTTTAAAAAAGATAAATTAAAAGGAATCAAACCCACAAAATCGAAATGAAAATGGGATAATTTAAAGAAACATTTTAGTGAATCCCTTTCATCATTCACTTTAAAAATATAAAATAATATATTTTAATGGTTATAGTTGATCAATAAAAACATAAATGAATATAATACATAGATGGATAAGTTCTCTAATAAATATTATTTTATTATAAAAGATGCATAAATATGGAAAAACAAAACCAAACCTAAGGTAAGAGGAAGTTTTGAACCCAACTCCGTCTAAATTTTAATCTTTTACACTATATTTTCTAATGATCATTCTTAGATAACTTATAAATATCATTTTATATATCTTTCTATGTTCAGTTCCTTGGGATTTGAATGTTTCTTATTTTTTAGGATTATTTATAAGCTAGTTATGATTATTTTTTAAAAAATCATTATTTTATAATTATATCATTGATTATTCTTGAGTTATTATTCTTCTTTAAATAGACTATGATATATTATGAAAATATTTTTTGTCCAAAAATATGTTTTCTCTTATTATTTCATAGACCTAAATGGTTATTCTTTGACATTTTATTTATGAAATCTTTATGAACCTCATTTTTTTCTTATTGGTTTACTTCATTTTAACAATTTTAAGTCTCTTTTATACATTAAATGCATAATAATGATCCTTTTATGATGTAATGAGTGGTAATATAATTATATTTCCCGAAAATTCATTGGTTAATGTTATATATTCCATGGTATTATGTGTATTATGTGTGACTAAGATATTGGATTATTTCACATTCTATAAAATTATGATTTATGCACTTATGTTATGTGTGGAAAAGTTACTATCTTTGTTTAAAATTTTTGTGTTGGATTTCAACATAATGTTTTGATGATTAGTTCCTAGGTATATTGAATATTCCATGTCCCATTTAAATTATTCCCAAATTTTAATTTTGATAATCCAATTCTTATGATATGATGATTATTCTTATGATTAGCCACGTTTTATTTTGAATCGTGTCTCATATTACTTTATTACTATTCCAACATTAACTGTGATTTTATCTCACTCTTCCCATGGTGTGTGGAATCATTTCATTGCATATTATAAGGAGACAATCAAATTTGATAGTAATACTATTCTTAAGGTATTAAATAAAATTTTACTTTTTTGTATTATTATTTTTTACAAATCTAATTTTCCCCAGATAAAAAATATTTTGATATTAAATTCTATTATTATTTTTTTATCTTAAAAATGATATAATAATCTTGTATAAAATATTTTAGTCACTATATAATTGTTTCTCAAAAACTAATAACATCAAATAAGAATTTTTATTATATTTTATATCATATTTGAATTACAATATTTGAAATATTTAATGCCTTTTCATCATAAAGTGTAATGTCATAAAGATTATTCATAGAGAGAGATAAAAATTTGAATTTAAAGTAGTGTAAAATCTTGAATTAATGTATAAAAATAGAAAATATTTTAATTTTATATTATGAAACATATATTTCCAAGGTTAATTAATTTTTAAAATCAGTTATTATATAAAAAATATGCTCAATGTATACCTATTTCAAGCTATAGAATATTTCCTTACGCATGATATTTTCTATTAGTCTCAATGATAAATTCTTTTTTTATTTAAATATTTTTAAACATTTTTTTGAAACTCTAGATACTTGAACATAAATTTTCCTATGAAAAATGGCATTTTGATGATATAAACTACCATATAAAAGTGGCTGGCTTAGGATATTATTAAAAGTCTTAGAATATAAATATCAAATGTCTAAATAAAAATCATGAATTTTAGTATGCCATATTTTCCCATTGAATAAATGATTTATTAATAAAACATTTCTTATTAGAACCTAAACACCGACTAAATAATCTCATAAATTAATGAAAATTAATAGGGTTATATCACAATGACCAAAATACTTATCAAAATTTATTAATATTAAAATTAGAACCCCTATTTTTTGAATAATTATATAACATGGTAAGCCAAGTATGTTGACTCCATTTATAATGCCAGTGGTGTACACATTTTGTATTATGACGAAATAAAATCATTCATTTTATACAAAATCAGAAGTATAATATATAAATTTATCTCTAGGAATCATAGATAGCATATATTCATCTATTAGTTCAATAATACCATGGTTTGTTTCTAAGATTTCCCCTAATTTTATACAATATAAATTGTAGTAATTGACAACATTATTGTGATATATAAAGTTGATTATGTTTTTAAATTTTATTTATATCATAAAGAAAACCTATTTCATTTATCAACAAGATTTGAGTATTTTATAGTATGTATTTAAAAAAAATAACAAAACTAAAGAGGGGTTGTTTTGAAAAGAGTTTTAAGTAAAACTATAAAATCACAGTTTTTTAGAGAGGTACAATTCCTCAAATGTTCTGTCTAAATATCTCATTTCATTCTAATAGAACTAACTAAGGGATTAATGAAGGATTTAGGAGAGTTTAGGATTTTTCATAGATTGGGGTTTTAGTTTTTTGAGGAGCAGGGTGAGGTGAAAGGTTGCCAAACGGTTAGTAGTAACTATACAGCTCAACTGTGTTACCCATAAAGAGTGTCACATGGTTTATTTAACCTTGAATGGTGTTCTTCATGGATGTGAAAAGTTTTAAAAAGTTTTTAAAGGTAACTTTCATATTTTTCACGTGGTTTTTCTAACCATGTACATAAACCAAACAAGGGGGTTCCTTCATACCGTAATCACAAATTCCCTATGCATGGATTGTTTAGTAGTGTTCCATGGTTTTACGATGTGAGGCCCCCCATATAGAGGAGACCAAAAATTTAGATCATTCTGTTCCTAGAGGTTTGGCCAAACCATACACCTCTTTAAAAAGGGTGAAATAACCATTTCTCCCTTCATACCTTTAACCTTATTTCCCCCTTTTCTTCTCCAATCCATGCATGATATCCCTACCCCCCCCCCATTTAAATCTCTCCATTTCTTCCTTCCTAGGCCCTATGACATCTCCCTCATCTGTACTTTGAATCAAAGATCATCGGTCACATTGGATCACCCTTATTTATTCTATCATTACACTTACTTATATTCAAAGTTCCTCTAGTTTTCATTAGTGTTATCTTCATGTGAGCTCATGTGAAATATTCTCAATGAGTTTGTCTAGTTTTTTTATTTCTCCCATTCTAGACTAATATTAAATATAATATCAGATGATTGGTAATATTACATTAAAAGTTATATGGTCTAGTACCTTTCCTGAAAATCCATCATCTCTCTATCATGTGTCGTCATGCGCACACCAGACCATCCATTCATCACCTCATTAAAGTGAAATTAATTAAGTAAATTGATAATACCTTGAATTATTTTTTCCTTGTGAACTGAATTTCATCACTGGAGTTTTTCTACCCAACTCAAACCACCCATTACAGTTTTTGGATTATATTCCTAACTATCACACCTTGTTGTACAGACCGAATATCTTCATGGGTGAGCTTCATAAATTCCATGACCATATTAAATTGTTTATGAAATTGAACCCCTGTGAGGTTGTTTGGGATTCTATCCTATAAATGAAATGTTTAAATGAAATAAGAAATTGGTGATTGTAAATACCACATCACATTTCCCATTGTATTCTTCATACCATATGATTGAGTTATACCTTATAGATCAAGTACCAAATTTTAATTAAGTTAATTGTTGAATGGTATGGATAATCACCTCGATCTTGACTATTATGTATGTTATGTAATGGAATATACCTAGGATACCATTTTTCTATTTCCTTTGATGGGATCATTGGACATATTGAATTCAATGGATTATAAATGGAATTATAAAATTTTGTGGGAGAAACTTTGATTTCTATATGGAAAACCTTGGATAGGTTAACTAGGAATATGGTTTTATATTATGACCTGGATGATACTCAAGTTCCTATGTAGGATTCCTTGGATGATATCAAGGGGAAAATGTGTTTATATTATGACTTAGGTGATAATTTGGTTCTGATTCATGAATCCTTGGATAGGCTCCTAGGATAGTGATATTTTTTTATGCCATGAGTGAAAATTGGATTACCTTAATGGAATTCATTGGATGGGCTAAAAATAATAAATTATTCATTGACATGAATTCCAAGTCAAATAAAAAACACATTTTCAGCAATATCTAAGACATATGAATGCCTTGGTTTACCATTGAATGCTAAGTGTTAAATGACCTAGGACTTGTTCATCCCTTATACAATTATCATTATACATGGATGAATTGCTTATGTACCTAGAGTATCGAGCCTATATTATAATTTTCAGATAAATTTTGGCTTAAGATAAAGTAGGTAATATCATATGGGTACCAACGGCGAACCTGAGATGATATTGGTTTTATTTACTGAATTACTTTTTTATTGTTACTACCTACACACTGCTTCATTATATAATTAAAAAATGGAATGTATTAAACACCATTGGTGGTAAGCTACTGATTTTTACTCACACCTTGTTCATAATGCCAATTAGTACTCAGATAGAATTCATTGATGTTGGTAGAGATAGGGGAGGCATCCAAATATAGATGATTGAATTTTTATACTAGTCTGGAGTATTAAATCAGAGGATAGATCTATTTCTCTTGATGTTATTAGGGTTTAGATTTTGATATTTTTGTAAATTTTTGTACATATTGTACTATTATATTCCAAGTTCCCTATTTTCCCTTTCACTCCTTTTTGAAACCATCATGACATAATATTTTTCATTTGATAATATCTCTAGTTATAATTGATTATGTACCTATCAGGATAATTTATTTCTACAACCTTCTATTACTTCAATTATTTATTATTATTTTTCTACATCATTTATTATCCACCACTGTGATATACTTCTGTAAAGAGGGTATAGTCTCCCCACCCTATCAACATGTACACTCGCTCCTAGTTGAAATCCTTTAGCATATGGGGATACATGTTTGATCCCACAATGCCAACTGGATTAGGTTTATTAGAAGTGAATTGGGCCTTAGAAGTCCCAAATTTGTATGAGAGAAGTTTTTATTTTTACTGGTATTACTATATTGGGTTAGTATATAAGAAACCACGAAGTTTTATAATTTGGTAATGAACCGATACTTGGGAGTTTCTAAACCAAGTATATAAGAAAATCCATGTTTCTAGGGATGGGAATTTCTATTTCAATTTTTTATATTATAGTTTTATTTGTTATCACTATTGGGTGATGCACATGATTTCTGAAACTGGTTTTATTTATATGTTCTCTTTTTGACCTTGGCCTGGTATAGTAGGGCAGGATCATTCTTGAATCCTCATAGGAACCAAATGATAATATTTCAATCATATTCCTTTCCATGTTTATCTTATTTTAACAATTTTATGATGCATATTATAGGTTCCTTGATTACTATACTGATAAGTTTACTAAAATCTATAGTAGGAAAATGGATATATTTATTAAATACATAAGTTTATAAATTAAAATAAATGGTATTTTACCACAACTCATGATGGTGGAACCTTTATTAACCAATTATGAAATAGTTGGTCAGTGTAACTGTTATTATATGAGAAAAAATATTATTACATTTTGATTATTTGGATTCCAAGTTTAATTTATAAATTTTTTTATCTAAAAATTGGGAATTGAAATACATGTAATCAAATCATCAAATATAGAATTACTACATCTTGAGAATGGATGTAAGATTCTAGTTCCAGTTACATGAAGTGTCAATTACAACTTATAAATTCCTGAATTTATAAATTGGTAATGATAACTCCTCTAACTTGACCAAATATAAGTATAAAAGTTGATGAATTCTAACTAATAAAAGAATTTATTATTATTAAATTGGGATTACAATTACAAATTAAAGGTTATTTCCCCTAAAAATTTACATTAACACTCTATATAAAGAAACTATTATGGTTGAATCTTGAAATCATACCAATACCCAGACTTTAGACTTGGGTAATTGGGTTAGAATGTCCTAGGTAGTGGTCCCTTATGTATATCCTTTTACAATAAGTAAATTTATTTTTTATATTATCTTGTTTTGTGGAAAGTTCTTGGAATTATATATATATACCTCCATGATAGCCTTGGGTCGAGCATCAAGAGGGTAGAAATGCCCATGCTCCTAAGGTGGTGTGACCTAACATGCCTATAGTTTCAATTGTGGAACCTCATATAGTACCACCAATTATTCCGGCAATAGGCATTAACATTCATCTTCAACGGGTTTTTCTAGGGTTAGTGGATCCTATATAGGGAGTTCCAGGACATGAACTAACAATGAACAAGCTAACGCGAGAGTCCCAATAACATCATCCACTAAATTTCACAGGGGATGATGTCCCCTCGAATGCTAATTCATGGATAGATGCTATATTTTCCAACTTCAAGAAATTGGAGACACCTCTGAAAAGGTGGGTCTAGCTTTTAGTTTACAAGCATCTCAGATCATCCAAGAATTGTAGGGATTTTCTAAGACAAATAGATAGACATTAGGGTATAGTCTAGAGGAAATTCCAGACTAATTTCTAGTATTACCTCTACTTAGATATGTTGAGAGCTGAATGGGATAGGGAATTTATACATCATGATTAAGATTCTCTACCCATTATGGACTATTCATCTTATTTCATCGAGATCCAATGTTTTGTTCCAAATCTTTTTGGTAATAATTTCACAAGGGAAAGGGGATATAAGTATGGGATTATCCAAGCCATCTTATTTTAGGTGAATGTATTTAGTTAGACAACGAATTCTGAAATAGTGAACTCGGACCTCATCTTTGAGTGTAACATGAGGGAATCTATGTAATATCCCATACATTATAAATGATAATTGATTCCTGAATAAATGTGTGCAAAATTATATAGTATTATATACATAAATCACATGGAGTAACCAACAATACATTAATTCCTTAATGTAAATCATTATATTATTCAATTACTAAACCCATTAAAAATATAAATGTTGCATGGGGAAAAAATAGAAAATATAAATACTATAATGTGAAAATTTGGATCACCCCGATCGGTAGAATCATCCCTCCCATGAACAAGGATGTATAAAAAAAAGAAAATATTAGTAAACCAATCAAAATTTTTGAAAATAAAAATATCGAAACTTGAGATAAATTGTAGTGAATGTTGAATAAAATAATTAAAAGGTATTTACATGAGGTAATAAGAATGATAGAATAGTAATATGGCCTTTGTAATAGTAATATGACTGTTAGAATAGTAATGTGACCATTAGAATAGTAATGTGACCATTGGAATAGTTATTTGAAAAAAAATAATAACATTTAATGTAAATAATACTTATCATGAGTAATTTATGAAATTATAAATATTATAATTCCATAAAATAAATATCAAATATTAAAAACTCAAAGAAAACATACAAACATTTTTAATAAATTTTATTTTAATTTATTTAATAAAAATCATAATTTTATATATTAAAAATTAAAATAAACTTTGTTAAAAATTTATTTAGATAAAATGAATTTCATTTTTCTAAATCATTATGTTAAAATTACTAAATGGTATTTTTTGTAATTTTCTAAAATACTTCAATTTTTAAGTGTATAGTATATATATAGTTTCTTATAGAAAGTGTATCTTAAAATTATATAATTAAAGATGTAATAATTAAATCCTAATTTAAATAACTTGAGTCTTGAAAAAAAACATATTTAATTTTATAAATTGCAATAAAATTAATTTTCAATCCTAAAAAATATTTTCCAACGCCTAAAGTCAAAAGTTATCCTTTAAAAAAACAATTTTTTCTAAATTCATTTATAATGGAAATTTTTTTTAAAATTATAAATCTGATTAAAAAAATAAATAATAATATATTGTATTTATATATGATTTATATTTTCAACAATTCACTATTATAAGTTTTACCATTGATAAAGTATTCTATTACAAAAATACCCATTTCCTCAAATATAAATAACCCCTCTACCTACCCTTGGAGAAACAATACACCCTCAATTTGCAAAAAAAAATATATACCAAAATTCTCTACATTAAGATTTTTAAAATACCTATGGGTTTTTTTATAAATCAAACTCTAAGCATTAGTGTATGTTAGAGCCTTAGAGAAAAAGAAACACTGGGAAGAGGATAAGCTTTCACCAATTCTTCCTCTCACTCTCTTCTCCTATTTCTCTTGTCTCAACCCATTTAAAACCAAAATCATATAAAGTTGATTATTTATTATTTTAATATTTTATTAATTAAGTTAACCTACTTGAAATATTATATTTACAACATATTAAATTTTCATAATTCTCATTCCTACTCTTTTGACAATATCCCATTAATGGCCAGTTAACCACCATTGAAGACATTGAAAATTCCTTTATTATCACCAACCCAATGGATGGTTGTAATAAATTATTTCCAATAAATAAATGTACTAATATATTTATTTTAGGCTTCAATATATAATTCTATTATTTTGTAAATGACCTTGAACAAATAGAGAAATCAAAGGAAAATGAGAAATTTTTAAGGAAAGAAAAATATAAAAATGATTCAATATCATTAATGGGAATATATAAATATAATCAAATTGATATAATTAATAAATATTCACGTAAATTAACATATTTAACTTCTTCATATATGTTCAAATAAACCTTATTTTATAATTCAAGTGGCCAGAACGTAATGAAATAAAGCAAGATTTAAGGTAAGTGTATTCTTAAACCCAACTCATTTTACTTATGTTCTATCTCATTCATGAAATATTTGGTAAGTATATTACAATATTGTTCCTTAAACATCATTTCAAAATTCATAAATTTTATTCTCATGGATATAACTTTTTTCACTTTGATTTTTAAGCCAAAAAACATTTATTTTCTAAAAACATCTTTTCGAAACACATCTTTTACTCCTCTTGAGTTTTTTATTCTTCACTCATCATTGATGATGTTTATGCCAAAAATATTTTCCTTATTCAATTTTGAACCACAAAATTTATTTATGAAATAATTATTTATAAAATACATATGAAACTGATTCTTTTTTATGGGTTATTTCATTACTATGATTATTATATGTTTTATGTGGCATACATGATTATGTGAATATTATGATGTGATGGTTGAAAATGGAATTATATAGACCTTCAATTCATTGGTTAATTTTATGTATATCACAATATTATGTCTATTACATATGAACATGATTCTATATTTGTTTACAGTAATGATGTAATAATTTATTCGCATATATTATGTGTGAACATGATGTCTGCTTTGTTCACAACTAGGCATGGTATGTGACCACTATGACATGATGATTCTTATTTATGGAACACCACATTACAAACCTTTTTAAAAAAATTCCCCATGCTAATGATTATGATTCCATTCGTATGAAATCATTATCATAATTATTCTCACCAATGTAAAATTGATTCGTGACTCTTATTTCTACTATATTATCCTTCCACTTATGGTGAGTTTATCTCACCCCTTTAATTGATGTATATCATTAGGTGACTACATGTACTAAGGAGAATGTGATAACTTTTAATTGGATAAGGAAATATTGTTTAAATAATGTTTATGTTTTATTTTTTATAATTGATGTATAATCCTAATTTTACCAATATACTAAAACATTCAATCCTTGCATGTATAACTATTATGTTTATTATATTTAAAGGTGTGTAATAGTCATGTATGAAATAGTATGGTCTCTATAATCGGTATTAGATTTACAGTTTAGTTAATTTTGGAATTAAAATTAGAGGACATTAGTGACAATACTTAACATAAGTCTAAGTATAAGGAAAAATCCTAGAATCTTTGTTGTATAATAAGTATAATAAAAGGAATCCCAAAAGATATGATTTTAGACATTATTCTCACCTATAAAAAATATTATATATCCATTCTTTTCTAACATATGTAAAAATTTATATTTTAGAAAATGGTGGGAACCATGAGAAACTAGGCCAAAAACCCATGTGGTGGGTATTGAAATGATTTTATGAATGACATCCCCAATTCTATGGGAGGAAAATTTAAAAACATTATAGCGATGATTAACCTATGTTACTAGGATATGAACAATAACCTGAAACATATGGAATGTATTCCTTCACCTAAGAAGGATTAACTATCCATTTAGTACTCTATGCATCAATGGCCACTGATTTTTAGTGGATCTTCTGATCCAATTGTTGTAGAACAACGGTTTAACTCATTAGTGAAAATCTTTTCTATGCTTCACTATTATAAGAAAGACATTGTGATTACGGATGTATGATGTTTATATATAGAATATAATCAATGGTGGGAGTTTAAAAAGAACACAAAGTAGAAGGATGGAATGGAATGGATAGAGTGGTGGGACTTTAAGAAATTATTTATTAACAAGTATTTACCTAAAAATCTTTGAACAATGATGGATATAGAATTCTCAGAGATGAAGTAAAAGGAAGATGAATATATCATAACTTATGGGGTAAACATCACAAGGCTTACAAGATACTCCTTGGTAACTGTTGTCAATAATGATTTTAAAATACATAAATTATTTGGTGGATTAAAACCATGACTTAAAAGGGATCTATTTATCTGAGACTTTGGGATTTATGAAGAAGTGGCATGATGTGATTTCAAAGTAGAGATGGATTTCATAGATTGTAAATTTGAACAAGGGGATAAGAATAGAAGAATGGAGTTTCAAAAAGGTGTCACAAATGAAAAAGGATTAAAGATGATCCACCAAAACATGTATCAAAAATATGGGAAGAAGAATCATGGTAATTGCCTCAAAGGGGTAGAGAAATTATTTATTTGTTGGATAGAATGACACCATGTTCATGAATATTGGAGAGACGTGATGAAGTTGGCCAACCTGATGGGGGAAAGAATAGAACCGCTTAATGCAACACCCATTGTAAATGATTCAACTATAGTGAGTAAGGGAATATGAAAACTAATTCACTAAACCACAGGCCTTTTAGGATAATAAAATTAAGAAACTAACAAAGGTAAATAAGAAAGAGAATGCTTATGTCATCACTAAAACTGAAGTAGAATGTTAAAATAAAGTTATAGAGAATACAGTTATTATTCACTAAATAATGACAAAATATTTGATTATCATTCTATACATTCCTTTATATCTTGCTTATTTTCTAGAACGATTGAATCAAATCCTAGAAACCTTTAAGTATATATATCTTTAAAACAACTAGTGGAGTGATAATTTCAACCAAAGTGTTGGAAATTTCTCCTATTAGCGTATCTTGGAGGATTCATCCAGTGACTGTAATAATCCTTCTCTTAGTGGAATTATATGAAAAAATAGGAATGTATTGGATCTCACTATATAGATAACACATCAACAATAGGTAAAAGGAAATATATTATCATATTCCAAAACCATCTCATGCTCCATTACAAATGAAAGGAAGATCATGAATCTCCTTTGGAAAATCCTTCAATGGTGTGTGTGTTCAAACCCTATAAATAAGCATACCATTCCCAAATACTTGAGTTGAAGAAAAGAAAAAACAATTAATAAATTCACATTGTTAGGGAATACACTGATGTATTTACTAAAGAGTTATATGCCCTTCCCCTAGATCATGAGGTAGAATTCTCATTTGAGCTTATATATGAATCCACTGCTATCTCCAAATTTTCCTACAGGATGGACCCAATCTAAATGGAGGAGTTGAAGAAGAATCTTCAAGACCATTTTCATAAATATTTCATATACCTTAATTCATCACATTAGGGAGCATTGGTGTATGTAAAGAAGAATTATTAAATGTATCAATTACTAGGATACTAACAAGATAACAATAATGAAAAAGTATCCTCTGTTAAGGATTGATGATTTGTTTGATAAACTAGGAGGAGATAAGTACTTCTTAAAGGTGAATCTTCATTCCAGATGTCATTAGCTGAAGGTGAAGAATGAATATATACAAGATGATAGCCTTTCATATAGGGTATAGATAACTATGAGTTCAAGTTATTCCCTTCATAATTACTAATACATCTACAATTTCATGGATTTGACTAATAATGTCTCTAGAGACTACCATGAAAAAAAATATAGTCTTTATTGATTATATTATTTTTTACTCTATGATCAAGGAGGAACATGAAGAGAATCTAAGCATTGTACTAGTAATATTAAGGGTGAAGAAAATGTATGATATGATTATTAATTTTGACTTTTTGATATAGAAAGTCACATTATTGGGAAATGAGATCACAAGTGAGGGAATTTATATGAAGTGGTCCAATACAAAATCAATTGAGGAAAGGATCAAAACCTCAAGTGTCATGGAAATCCATAATTGTTTTGGCATATCAGGGTACTACCAATGTTTCGTTATAAATTTATCATGATCTTATATCCCAATAACTAAGTTAACTTAGAAAGGGGTAAATTATTTCTATATAAAATTAAGTGATGAATGATTTAAGGATCTCAATAAGAGGAAAATAACAATAACTATACTCACTCTACCAATAAGTGGATAAGGTTTTGTGATATACATGGAAAGAATTAGGTTATTTACCCCTGTATAATGAAAAAATTATAGATTATGCCTCATGAAAGTTGACGATCCATGATCCTAAATACCCAATGCATAATCTGAAGTTATCAATTGTGATATTCACATTGAATATTCAGAGACACTACCTATATGGTGAAAAGTGTGACATATATACATATCAAAACAGCCTAAAATATATATTCACATAGAAGGAGATCAACTTGCATCAAAGAATAAGGTTACATTTAATCAAGAACTTTTATTTATCTATTCACTACCATCTGAGAAATATGGAAAATGTAGTTAATGCTCTTAATATAAAATAACATGCTACTCTATCCAAGATTTTATAGAGAAAGACACAATGTTAAAGGATATACAAAGTATGGATTTGGAAATCAATATCGTATGGAATAAATCCTACCTTACCCAGATGATTTTCTAAACTTCTATCCAAGGGAAGATCAAGGAGGCACAAAGGGATGATCTGGAGCATCAAAATAAGGTGAAAGTAAAAAAGTTAATCTACATGAGTTCCACATCGATGAGTATGGTGTCATTTTATTTGAAACTAGACTTTTTGTTCTTGTATCACCTTAGATAAAGAAAGTGTTATTGGATATTGTGCACATCTCATATTTCTGCATCCATCCTCGAAATACCAAGATGTATTATGATCTTCAAGAAAAAATCTGGAGGGATAACATGAAGAAGAGGATTGTTGAGTATATATCAAGATGATTGGTATGGTTGAAAGTTAAATAAGAGTGATAAAATTCCAAGTGGATTATGAAACCGTATCAAATACCCATGTGAAAATGGTATAACATCACTATATACTATTTCACTAGTCTCCTAAATAAATCTAATGGAAAAAATGTGATATAGTATGTGGTATATCGACTCTCTAAGAATTACCACTGCATCACTACTCAGGAATATTTATTACTTGAACAAATTTCCAAGATATATGTAAAGTAAGTTGTGAGGCTACATGGGGTAACACTTTCAATCAAGTAGGATCATGATCCAATGTTCATGTCTAAATTTTGGAGAATTATTCAATGTTATTTTAGTATATAACTGAATTTTATTATAGACTATCACCCCAAACTGATGGCTAATCTAAAATGACTTTTCAGATGCTTGAGTATATGTCGAGATCCTACACAATAGAATTTAATGGAGCATGGGATCGATGTATCCCATTAGTATAGTTCTCATACTACAGAAAATTCCACTTGAGTATTCAAATGGATCCCAATGAAGCTATGTATGGAAAGGGACGAAAAAATCCTACTTCTGGAAATGATGTTAGAGAACATATGCTATATGGACCCTTTCTTGTGAAAGATATGACATATAAGTTTCAATCCATCCAATAAAATATAAAATTTTCTCAAAGTCATAAAAATATCTATACTAATAACCATCAAATTGATTTGGAGTTTCAAGTTGTTGAAAATGTTTTACTTTGAATATCACTATTGAAGTGAGTCATGTAGTTTGGAAAGAAAGGGAATATTATCCCTAGAAACATTATCTATTTTTAGATCATTGATCACATAGGTGTAGTGTCTTATCATCTGAAACTTCTACCATGTATGGACCAAGTTCATGATGTGTTCCATGTATCACTCTTGAGGATATACATACCCTTCCTCTCATATGTACTGAATACAAATTTGTTACAACTAGATAATGAGATCTCATATGTTGAGTATCCATAGAAAGAATTCAATCATAGAAACAAAGTTCTATGAAAAAAGATAATTCACTTTTTCAAAGTACTGTGGTGGAAACATAAATACAAATAAGTAACATGGGAACAAGAGGAAACAATAAAAAATTAGTACCCTCATATATTCTAAACTGAGAATATGAGTTGAAATTTCAAGTAAAAAATTTATAAAGTGGAGTAATATTGTAATGACCTATACTTTTTAAATGATAATTAATTCCTAAATAAATGTGATTTAGATTATATAGTATTATACACTTATAGAATGTAGAAAAATCAATAACACTTTAATTCATTAATTGATATTTTTACATTAATAGATGATTAAACCCATTAAATTCCAAATATTAAAAGGTAAAAAAAATAAAAAAAATAAATATGATAATTAGACTCAAGTAAGCCATACGGAAGCCAACGGACACATTATCATTTGGCTCGGATTTTTCGTTGGGTTGAGCCTTTCGAGCCTTGCGGGATTTCTTCTTCTTGTGCTTCTTCATGAAGTTGTGCATCTTGCGGGCAAGATTCTCCATTTCAGAATCACCGCTTGAAGAGGAAGATGATGAGGAGGAGGAGCTTTCTTCTTGTTGAACTTTGAAGGCGATGTTCTTTGGAACTTTGATTGGTTTTCCTTCCTTTTCAGCTTGCCTCCTCATGGTGATCTCATAGGTCATGAGGGATCCGATGAGCTCTTCGACCGGCATGTTCTTGATATCTTTTTCTTCTTGGATTGCCATGACTTTTGGAGCCCATGAGCTTGGTAGGATCCATAGGATCTTCTTGACCATTGTTTCTGCAGAAATACTATCTCCAAGAGATTTTCTTCCATTGCAAACGTCAGTAAAACGAGTAAACATATCAGAAATATTTTCATGTGGGTGCATGGTGAAAGACTCAAAATCTTGACGATACATGTCCAATCGAGTATCCTTGACTTTGTTGGTCCCCTCATGGGTAACCTCCAATAGTTTCCAGATTTCATGTGATGAGGTGCATGTGGAAACTCGATTGAACTCATTACGATCAAGGCCGCAATGTAGAGCGTTCATGGCTTTTCCATCAAGCTCGAAATTTTTAATATCGGCTTGAGTCCATTTGGATTCATCGGGAGAGGAGAGAGAATAACCATGCATGACAATTTTGTAAATGGCATAACCAATGCTTCTAAGAAAAGTGGTCATGCGGGTTTTCCAATAGTTATAGTCAGTTCCATCAAAAAATGGAGCACGACCCAATGAATAGCCTTCGGGGGCAAAAGAGGTTGATGCCATCACAATGGATCTTAAATTTGAAACCAGTGAAGGTATTACTCAAATTTTCCTTTGATACCAATTGTTGGGCGGAGAAAGAAAGGAGTGATGGCAAGAGGGGGGGTGAATTGCCTTTTAAAAATTAATTAACAAATTAAAATCAAAATAAGATGCAGCGGAAATAAAAGAGGCAAGACACACAATTGATAACGGAGTTCGGCTTAAACCCAAGCCTACGTCTCCGCTCCCAACTCAATCGTTGAGAGATTTACTACCGCTTGCTTTTTAATGGTTTTAGCAAGAAACCCACTAGACTTTTCAGGTTAGTCTAGAACCTATTACAGCTTTCTTTTATTGGTTGAGCAAGAACCCACTTACTTTTAATGGTTAAGCAAGAACCCACTAGCCTTCTTACAGGTGAAGGCTAGCTCACCTATGTCTCAAGCCTTTTAAAGGGAAGGCTTGACTAACCTCTTCACACCTTGAAGGTGGTGTGAGAACCCAAATGAGAGGATGAGAGAAAGAGATGGGGTTTGTAGGCACAAACCCAAATTTATGCTCAAAATAGATAAAACAAAAAAAACTGTAATGTGGAGAAGTCTTGGGCTCCAATGGATTGATGGAGTTGAAGAAGAGCACTCCCAAGCTTCTTTGATGGTGCTCCTTGGATGTGGATGTGAGTTGGAGCAAGTTGAGGTTCCTTGGAGGAATCCGCCGGAGGTTCGCCAAATGATCAAAAATGTGTCTGTTGGCTTCTGTATGGCTTACTTGAGTTTACGGGGCTTCTTAGTCCTTTATTTATAGAGGGGGAACCCTCAAATGGCCTTTGGGGGTCTTCGGAGCCGTTGGGAGGTAAGTGGACAGGTCTGGTCAAAGCCCAATGGCTAGTTTGACTGGCTCCACCGGCTGACCGGTGCTAGGCCACCGGTTGGCCGGTGCTTGCAAAAAGGAGAGGCCTTCGGGCTCAGGCTCCACCGACTGGCCGGTGAGGAGGCCACCGGTTGGCCGGTGCTGAGGCAGTAGCAAACACTATTTGATCGGGTGCCACCGGTTGGCCGGTGCTGAGGCCACCGGTTGGCCGGTGCTGAGGCAGTGGCTCAGCCTTCTATCTAGGTTCCACCGGCTCGCCGGTGGTGAAGCCACTGGTTGGCCGGTAGACATGAAAACAGTCTACTTTGCCTTCTTTCTTTCTTGGCCCAATTCCTTGGCCATCTATTATCCAAAAATACTTAAAACAAGATTAGATAAATAATTGAGTGATTGTGATCATGAAAATAAAACCACGAGGGGTACGAGAGGTACAACAATCTCCCCCTATTTTGATGATCACAATCACCAAAACAAATAATGTAAAATACTTAAATAAAAGGCATGCTTGGAAGGATTTCTCCCCCAATCAACCAAGAATTTCTCCCCCTTTGTGATTATCAAAATAGCACGGGGCATAAAACTTGATTGAGGGAAAGGATTGAAAAACAAGATAGAGATTTTAAATCAATTGAAATTTTTGAAATTGAATTGAAAGTTTTGAAAAAGAAAGTTTGAAATGAAATTTTGAAATTGAAATCAAAAAGATTTAAACAATCCTAACTCCCCCTAAATAAAAACAATAAATCACCGAGGAGAGGTTTTTAAAACCGAGGAAAATTTTGGCCCGGAGAGACTCGCTAAAAGGGATTTTTCAATCCATACTTGTCTAGTGGCGGGTCTTCTCCTATAAAATTCATCATTAAAGAAAAAAGTTTTGGGCCTACCATACCGGGCATTTTTGCAATTGCACTCATAAATCAAGTGACCGGGTTTTTTGCAATAATTACAAAATTTAAATTGAGAGCTCCCCCTTACAAAAATAGTTGGAGCATGGGAAGAGGAAGCTTGCTTGGAATAGCCAAGCCCTTGGGTGGTTCTAGATACGCATTGGGAACCAAGCAATTTGGTCAAATTTTGTTCACCTTGAGTGAACTTGGCAAGAGATTCCCTTAGTTCCTTGATTGTTGATTACATAGACTCAACATCGGGAAGGTTTTGAACTTTGAGGGACAACTCTTCCTTCTCTTTGAGAAGTTGATCCTTTTCGGAAGAGAGTTTTTTGAAATTCTTTTTTAAAGAAACAAATTTGGAAGAAAGTTCGTGAAAACCTTCCTCCAATTGATCTCTCGCATATTAGAGATCCTCATAAGATAAATGATTTAAAGAATTGGAAGAACTAGAGGAAGAGGAGTCGGAATATGTTACCTCATTAAATGCCATTAGGCATTTGTTACCGTTGTCACTTGAGGAGGAGGAGGAGGATGAGGAGCTATCACTCCATGTGGCCTTGAATGCCTTCTTCTTTTCCTTGTGCTTGGCCTTTTTCTTGTTGAGTGGACAATCGGGCTTGTAATGGCCTTTCTTGCCACACCCGTAACATTTTACCTCGGGCTCGGATTTTTCGTTGGGTTGAGCCTTTCGAGCCTTGCGGGATTTCTTCTTCTTGTGCTTCTTCATGAAGTTGTGCATCTTTCGGGCAAGATTCTCCATTTCAGAATCGCCGCTTTAAGAGGAAGATGATGAGGAGGAGGAGCTTTCTTCTTGTTGAACTTTGAAGGCGATGTTCTTTGGAACTTTGATTGGTTTGCCTTCCTTTTCAGCTTGCCTCCTCATGGTGATCTCATAGGTCATGAGGGATCTGATGAGCTCTTCGACCGGCATGTTCTTGATATCTTTTGCTTCTTGGATTGCCGTGACTTTTGGAGCCCATGAGCTTGGTAGGATCCATAGGATCTTCTTGACCATTGTTTCTGCAGAAATACTATCTCCAAGAGATTTTCTTCCATTGCAAACATCAGTAAAACGAGTAAACATATCAGAAATATTTTCATGTGGGTGCATGGTGAAAGAATCAAAATCTTGACGATACATGTCCAATCGAGTATCCTTGACTTTGTTGGTCCCCTCATGGGTAACCTCCAATAGTTTCCAGATTTCATGTGATGAGGTGCATGTGGAAACTCGATTGAACTCATTACGATCAAGGCCGCAATGTAGAGCATTCATGGCTTTGCCATCAAGCTCGAAATTTTTAATATCGGCTTGAGTCCATTTGGATTCATCGGGAGAGGAGAGAGAATAACCATGCATGACAATTTTGTAAATGGGATAACCAATGCTTCTAAGAAAAGTGGTCATGCGGGTTTTCCAATAGTTATAGTCGGTTCCATCAAAAAATGGAGCACGGCCCAATGAATAGCCTTCGGGGGCGAAAGAGGTTGATGCCATCACAATGGATCTTAAATTTGAAACCAGTGAAGGTATTACTCAAATTTTCCTTTGATACCAATTGTTGGGCGGAGAAAGAAAGGAGTGATGGCAAGAGGGTGGGTGAATTGCCTTTTAAAAATTAATTAACAAATTAAAATCAAAGTAAAAGATGCAGCGGAAATAAAAGAGGCAAGACACACAATTGATAACAGAGTTCGGCTTAAACCCAAGCCTACGTCTTCGCTCCCAACTCAACCGTTGAGAGATTTACTACCGCTTTCTTTTTAATGGTTTTAGCAAGAAACCCACTAGACTTTTCAGGTTAGTCTAGAACCTATTACAGCTTGCTTTTATTGGTTGAGCAAGAACCCACTTACTTTTAATGGTTAAGAAAGAACCCACTAGCCTTCTTACAGGTGAAGGCTAGCTCACCTATGTCTCAAGCCTTTTAAAGGGAAGGCTTGACTAACCTCTTCACACCTTGAAGGTGGTGTGAGAACCCAAATGAGAGGATGAGAGAAAGAGATGGGGTTTGTAGGCACAAACCCAAATTTATTCTCAAAATAGATAAAACAAGAAAAACCGTAATGTGGAGAAGTCTTGGGCGCCAATGGATTGATGGAGTTGAAGAAGAGCACTCCCAAGCTTCTTTGATGGTGCTCCTTGGATGTGGAAGTGATTTGGAGCAAGTTGAGGTTCCTTGGAGGAATCCGCCGGAGGTTCGCCAAATGATCAAAAATGTGTCTGTTGGCTTCCGTATGGCTTACTTGAGTTTCCGGGGCTTCCTAGTCCTTTATTTATAGAGGGGGAACCCTCAAATGGCCTTTGGGGGTCTTCGGAGCCGTTGGAGAGGCCTTCGGAGCCGTTGGGAGGCAAGTGGACAGGTCTGGTCAAAGCCCAACGGCTAGTTTGACTGGCTCCACCGGCTGACCGGTGCTAGGCCACCGGTTGGCCGGTGCTTGCAAAAAGGAGAGGCCTTCGGGCTCAGGCTCCACCAGCTGGCCGGTGAGGAGGCCACCGGTTGGCCGGTGCTGAGGCAGTAGCAAACACTATTTGATCGGGTGCCACCGGCTGGCCGGTGCTGAGGCCACCGGTTGGCCGGTGCTAAGGCAGTGGCTCGGCCTTCTGTCTGGGTTCCACCGGCTGGCCGGTGGTGAAGCCACCGGTTGGCCGGTAGACATGAAAACAGTCTACTTTGCCGTCTTTCTTTCTTGGCCCAATTCCTTTTCCATCTATTATCCAAAAATACTTAAAACAAGATTAGATAAATAATTGAGTGATTGTGATCATGAAAATAAAACCACTAGGGGTACGAGAGGTACAACAATGTTAACTGAATATAATTATTATATTTTATACATATTAAATTATCATACTTTCCATTCCATCCCTTTTGACAATATCCCATTGACTTTCGGTTAACTGCACAAGAGAATGTTGACAATTCTTTTCTTATCGCCAACCTTATGTCTGGTTATAATATATTATTTATTATATATTAACTTGTAAATATATTTAGTTAAATATTATGGGATTAATTTTACTTATATAAAAAATTACCTTTAACAAATAGCCAAATTGAAGTAAAATGGGAAATTTTTAAGGAAATAATGATATCAAAATTATTCATCAACAACAATTAAAATTAAGAAATATAATAAAATTGTTATAATTAATAAAGAGTCAGATAAATTAACATAATTAAAATATGGTTCAATGTTTTAATAAACCTAATTTTTTATTCATGATATGGAAAATAGATAAAGTAAAGTGGGGTTTAAGGTAGGGGGATTCTCCAACCCAACTCATTTTCAATCTGTTATCCCTCTTTAATGATATCTTTAGTATGGAAATTCCTTTAATGTTCCTTAAATACCATTTTACTATTATTCCTTTTTCATTTTGAGCATATAGATTTTCCCACCATAATTTTTAGTCCAAATGGAAATATTTTCCAAAATTTCTTTTATTTCCAAAACACATCTTTGACTACTCTTGAGTTGTTTTTTATTCACTCATGAATAGTAATTTTTATACCAAATATGTTTTCCTTTATTCATTTGAGAACCCCATAGTTTATTCATTAATGTATTCTTTACGAATCCTTATGAAAAACATTCATTTCCATGATTTTTTCCACAATTACAATTAGTATACATTCTATGTGGCATAAATGATTGTGTGAATATTACGATGTTATGGGTGGGATTAGAATAATATAGCCTTATAATGCATTGGGCTATGTGATGTATCACACAGATTAATTGTATTATGCACGAAAATTATATTATCTTTTTTTACAATTATAATTTTATTATTTAAGTATATATGTTATATGGTAATATGATTCTAGATTTATTCACAACTATGTGTGGTATTTGACCACTTTGAAATTGAATTTAATTTTTATTCATCGCCATATTCCATGATTTTTTCAAATTTCTTCATCATGCTTATAATGATGATACTATAATTATAATATGATTATGATGATTATGATCACCCATGAACTATTTATTCATGTCTCTTATTTCTATTATATTCTCCTTCCCCTTACTGAGATTTTAGCTCACCCCTTTATTTGATATATATCCTCAAGTGACTACATGTACTAAGGAGAATATGAGAGCCTTTAAGTGGATAATGAAGAAGGAATTTTAATAATGTTTAACTTTTTTATTACGTATTAGTAATGTATGATCCTAGTTTTCCCAAGATACTATACCTTTTAATCCTAGAATGTATAATAATTATGTTTTTCATATTTAAAATGATGTAATAGTCATGTAATAAAAAGTAGATTTTCAATAAGTTGAGGATGTGGGAAATGGTGTAACAGTTCCCAGTCAAGTCGATCGTTCATACAGTGGTAGGAATTGTCTCCTTTAGGTTTCTCATGGGGGAATTTGTAGTTGAATTGTGTGCCTAGGTGTCCATGTGGTATGACATAAATTCAGTATTTTGGGACACACGAAGCCATAGTGTTTCAAATACCTAGTGGAGAGTTTTTCTTATGCCAAGATGTGTCTCCATCAGTAGTTTTTCTAGACCCTTACTCTAGTGGTCTATGAGAGAGTGTCTGTATAGACTCTAAATTCTTAATCAGGATCAGTAGCTCCACATTAGGAAGGGATATTTGGTACTATAGGTCATTCAGTTTGAGGATGTGGATGAGGTTGAGGAACCCATATTTATGATATATAGAACCATAAGTGTCAACCTGCTTAGGGTAGTCAGGTTGTAGCTTAGGGATGCGGACCAAGATAGATATATGAAGTACATACTACTATTGAGGACAAGTGTTTCGATATATCTATAGCTTGAGGTATGATTTTAGTATCTTCTAGATTGGTATATAATTTATTTGGCATTGACACATCACATTCATTCATATATACAATTTTAATGAGTATCCTTGGTTTTGAGATCGAATACATTTGTGGAGTGATGACATAGGATACTCTGTTGGGATTCCTATAAGTGAGTGTGTACCTATGAAAGGAGTTTCCTCTTGATATTGGTGTATATAATTTCTTCTAGAATACTTTCATATTTAAGATGATGTGTTTTGAAATAATTCTAAAGATGGAATGTTTAGTTCCTTATTGATCCCATATCAATTGTTATCATCAACTGGTGCCCTTATAATCACCTGAGGGTTGTAGCAATTTTTAAAAAATAGAATGGGATGTCCAAGGAATTCGATATGGGAGAAAAAAATATGGGCTAGGTGGAGTTTCATCCCAGAAATATACCCTTTTTCAAGACAATTAGGGAATAAATCAGAAAGATTTCCTCCAGTCCTGGATCATTTCAGGGATTTCTTCCTTGATGATATTTCAAGACTTCCTCCTAAGAGATAGTTAGAGTTCACTATTGATCTTGTTCTATGAGTAGCACCAATATCTATTCCTCCATACTGGATGGATTCCACTGAGCTTTAGAAACTCAAGATACTGTTATAGTACCTATAATCCAAAGGGTTTATTCAACCTAGTACATCACCTTGGGGTTCACCGGTTATTTTCACCAATAATGAGAATGGTACCCTTAGGCTCTATGTGGATTATTGGTGACTAAATCATATTTTCATTAGTAATCGGTACCAAAATTCTAATATAGAATATCTCTTTGACCATCAATAGGGGAGAGAGTTTAATTAAAGACTCAGTTTCAGTCAGGGTATCATCAGTTAAGGGTTAGACCCTCAAATATACCATGTACATGTTTCTATAGAATGTATGGCCTATATGAAAATTTTGAATTTTTTTTTTGTCTCCATAGTATTCCATTAGCCTTTATGGATTTTATGAATTTAGTTTTCCACCCATACTTTGATTTCATAGTGGTTGTTTTCATGGATAATATCATGGTGTACTTACAATCTCAACACAATCATTACAAACATTATAATATCCAAAGTATCTTAGGGATGTCCATATACTATAGGTTTTTTATTTAGAATTTTACACACCTTTTAGCACCACTTATAGGCTTTACCCAGAAGGTTGTAAAGTTTACATGGTTAGAGGCTTGTGATAATACCTTTCAAGGTTTTAAAGTTAGGTTAATATCTATAATGATGTTTTTTTACCAGATCCTAGTAGATTATACATGGTTTATTATGATTAATTAAGCATTATTATATGAGTTGTTTTGATTAAGTTGAAATGATTCATAGAATACATGTCTTGTTAGTTGTGGCCTCATGAGCATAATTACCTTACACAAAATATCAAGTAAACAATTTTGGTTCATTCCTTATGTTATTAACAACACTATCTTCTAAGATAATAGTTCATATTATACACATACCATAAACTTCTTAAATACATATTCATTATATATGATTTGAAACTTATACAATGAACATGGATTGTATACCTTTAGTATTTTAGTTTTATTATTTCTTATTTCCTAGGAAATGAAATGTTGTTGTTGATAATATGAGCTAGAAGACTTGGACACAAGATGTTTATAAAGCCAATAGATATTGGAAATTAATGGATATAATTTTTGTGATTCATATGGAGGTTTAGAAGTTTCATGGGATTCATATTCATATGTATTTTTTAGTGACCTATTAACTTTTGGATCGATTGAAGATGAGATATCTTTCATATTCTAAAGGCATTGTCTTGAGGGAAAGTATTTTAGGTGATGAATCACTAGGAAGTTAGGTTTTTTGTAAGGATGAGATATTTCACATTCATGTTTTTTTCTAATTTCCTAGATACATATGAGAGGACATGATGCAAGAATGTCATGATTCCAAATGGGTAGTTCAACTAGACTTATAATGATATATCGGTATATGCCCCATAAATATTGGTGGTCTGGATAACAAAGGAAATAACAGGTTTTGTTAATTGGTGTCCCACATTTCATCAGGTGATTGAAGAACACCAGTGGCATACTGTAATTTTACAAATGTTTCCCATTCCAAAGTGAAAATGGGATAATGTCACCATTGATTTTTTTTATGGGCTTACTAAAACCCCTAAAGGGTAGAGATGTAATATGGGTAATTATGGATAAGATGACAAAGGTCACCCATTTTCTTCCTATAAAGGATACCTTCTTAATGGATGAACATGGGAGGCTTTATATCTAACCGAATATATGCCTTCATGGGGTCCCATGTACCATCATATCTGATAGAGATACTCATTTTACATCATGTTTCTAGAAAAGGTTAAAGAAGGCTCTTGGTTCACTGGTTATTTTAAGCACAACCTTCCACCCTCAAACTAATGGTCATTCTGATCATACTATATATGTATTTGAGTAAATTCTTAGATAATTAATCCTTAATTTTGAGGTTCTTGGGAAAAATATCTCTTTAATATTTATTTAATAATAATAGTTTTCAAGTTACTATAAAAATTGATCCATATGATTCCCTATATGGTAGGTTGTTTCGATCACCTCTATAATAGTTATAGGTAAAGAAAAAGCATTTTGAGAACCTTACCATGTTTCGGAAACATGGACTTGGTATAGATGATCAGTAATCATATTTTTATTTCTCAGAATGGTCATAATTATTATTCCAATAAACGCTTTTGTCCTCTGGAGTATGTGGAGGGAGATGCTGTCTTTGAAGTTTTTTTCCTAGATTGTGTCATAAATGTATTTGAAGGTAAGGTAATTTATTTATTATATTCTTCATACCATTAAATATTTGGATTGGTTTAGAACAGTGAATTAATAGATATCTCTTCCTCATAGATACAGAGATATGTATGATTTCCTTCTTGTCTCTCAGTTTCATCATTACTATTAAAACTAGTCTTATGACATTCAGCCTAATGAGGTTGTGTTGGATGTTGATGTTCTTTTAAGGAATACCCAATGAAAATTATTGATCACAGAACAAATGATATTCAAGTTAGGTTAGTTCCTTTAGTTTGGGTGCTATGGAAACATAACCATGTAAAAGATGAGACCCAGGAGTGAGAGTATGATATATGTGCTTAGTGAATGGAAGTATTCATAGATGATGCTCAACCACCATCACAAGGGAAAATTTGGGATGAGTTTTTTTAAGGAGGGTAGGTTGTAAAATCCTATTTTATAAAAGAGATATGGATCCTTTAATTTTTATTATAAATCACTAATTTAATTCTAATATAAGTGAATAATAAATTATAAAATCCTTGGGTGATTTTTGGATTTTTTTTAAAGCTTAGGGTTTCAGTTTTTATAGGAGTAGGGTTAGGTGTATGGTTGGTGCATGGTTAGTAGTAATCATGTGGCTCAATTGTACAACACATAAAGGGTGACACGCTACTTATTTATCTATATAGGGAGGGTCTCATGGCCATGAAAACCCTATAATAAATTACAAAGGTAACTCTCAAGATTTTTGGGAAATTTTTCTAAATATAAACATGACACATATGAAGGGGGTTCTTGTGGACATTGTAAATGCACACCATACACATGGTTCTTTTAACTATGTGTCTTTTCAATTATATGTGTGGCCTCCAATGAAATGTCAACCACATGTTTGGTGCATAATTTGGATAACCATATAGATAAACCTTATTCCCCTCTAAACATGTTTAAATGGAAATTTTTTTATCTCATACTTTATTATTATTTTCCCCTTTTCTTATCTCATTCAGACACAACCCCCCCCCCCCATTTAAAGCTCTCTATTTATTCCTTCATATTCCTTGTGAGATTTCCCAAATTTAAAATTGAAATAAAAATTAATCAGTCACATTAGGTCACCCCTGATTAGTCTATCATTCCACTTTCTTATTTTCATAGTTTCTATTAGTATAATTTATTCTATTACAATGTGATATCATATAACCTATTTTCAATGCATTATTATCTTTTATTGATTTCTCCATTTATAGCTCAAATGTAAAGCTGATATTGGATGAGGATTCATCAATCAGTATAATGTAGGTGGTTTAGTACCTTTCTATAAAAGTCTTGATGTTGTTATCATGTGCCATCTTTCCATGCATGAGACACTTCATGATTCACCTCTTAATAGTGATATTAATTAAGTAAAATGTTAATACCTTGAATAAATTATTCCTTGTACACCTAATTACATCTTTGGAGGTTTTCTACCCTGATCCGAACCACCTCTAAGGGTGTGTGGATTATATGATTAATTGAACCCCTTTGATGTGGGTTTTTCTTCTCTCCAATAAATGAAATAAGTGAGAGATGAGTGGAAATAAAATGTCACTTTTCCCCATGTTTTTTGTTGGATCTGAATCTACAGATTATACACAAGAGGGGGGTGAATTGTGTCTTTTTCAATTTTTCAACAACTCTTTTCTTGAATGAGTTCTGTCCTTTATACTTTATCAGATTTGATCATTCAGCAGAATAAGTAAAAACAAGAACACAAAGATGTAAACTGGTTCGGGGAACAGAAGTCCCCTAGTCCACTCCACCAATGCTCAACTCCACGAGATTGATTATTTTCACTATCTGGTCCTCTTTTCCACAAACCGGTTCACAACTGAGTACAGGGAGTTGACACCTTTACAATCCAAGGAAAAATAAAGCTTTCTGGCTCAAACATTAACCTACACATCTTAGAATGATAAGCTGGTTTCTCAAGAATAAAAAAAAATTCAGAAAGAAACTTTTCAGTTGATCTTAACAATTGCAACAGAATGCAATTGACAGTAGATGGATCGAAGTCTCTAGAAATATTGATCTTCAAGACGAAGCAGTTTTGAGTTGATCCAGTTGTAGTAGATATAGAGATATAGTTCAAAAATTCAGAAGTAGTAGATCCATAGTAGATATTCAATATAGAACAGGTGAATCTTCTATAAAGTTCCTTCCTCTTGAAAGAACAGAGCTTTGACGCTCCTTTTTGAATCAGCAGATCATTCGTGAATTTCCGCAGTCTCTGTTTTCTATATATTGATCACACATATACATTCGTGTACCTGGTGTTTCAGAGAGAACATATATAATAAATCTGAGCATATCTCCTGCACATTTAGATCTACAAAATTTGCCTTCTGATTCGCGATATTCAAAAATTTGAATTTACAGAGAGGTCGTAACTTCCCTTAAGACTTGGCATAAAAAAGCTCCTTTTAATTCAACCTTAAATCCATTAATAAAATGGCTTTGAATCAGTCAAAGTCGTACTTTAAAAATGAATTTAAATCTGGCTTGAAATCCACCCATAAATCATCTTACTGATCGCTACACATAAATATCATCTGTCAAAATTTCCGATGCCAAACGTAAGGTTAATAACGTGGCCTCAAAATGTAGGGTTAATAAAATAGTCTTCAAACGTAAGTTATACAAAGTAAGGTTGACAATGTAAGGTTGAACACAAACGTAGTGTTGATCATCCATACTTTTTCTTCAATACTCAAACGTTCAGTAAAAGATCCATACTTTTACTTGATCCATACTTTTCAAGAACGTATGGTTGTTTGCAAAAGTAATGTTGATGAACCATAATTTTGAAAAACAAACGTAACGTTTAGAATTTACGTATGGTTCTCCTTCCATACTTTTCTGACAACCAAAACTTAGGGTTCCTTCCTAACATAAGGTTTTTCTTCCATACTTTGTTGAAAACGTTTGGTTTTTTAACCATACTTTTCTCTTATCTCAAAAAGTATACATGATTTTCATCCTTACACTACGTTTATCCACGTAGGGTATGAACTGTGATTCCAGAATGCGCTAAAGCAGATTCCATGCTATATTTATCTACGTAAGATGTGAATAGTGATTCCAGAATGCGCTAAAGCAGATTCTGAATAAGTAATAAATTATCATTTTTTCAAGAGTAAAATAAATTAAAAAATTCATTCACAATACTAAATAAAATCATTAGAAAATAACTAAGGGTATTTGTGAGCATCAAAGTTATCATAAAGAGATGGAGTATTATTTTCAATAATCTCCCCCTTTAAATAACATTAACATGTATTGTTGAGAAAAATACTTTTCTCAACAATCTCCCCCTTTTTGATGATCACAAAACCCATAAAATAATTAAAATTATTTAAACAAAATTAACTTTCAAAATTTGTTATAAAGTTAAAAAAAACTTCTCCACCAAAAAGATAATTATAAATTCAAATTTCTCATTTAATTATCCCCCTAAATAAAATTTTTATGTTGTGTTTATCCAAATTCTCCCCCTTTTTATGATATCAAAAAGAATGAAAATCATGGATTTTAACACATTTAATATTGCACTGAACTATTAGTAAATGCTATTATGAACTGTTTATCAATAATTAAATCAGGAGTACTAGAATATTAAAAATAAAGTCAGTAAAATAAATAAATAAAGAAACAAATAAACAATAAAGGAAATTTTCATTCAAAAAACAGCAGTATATACATGACAATGATATACACAGAAATCAAGGTTTGGGTAAGATAGGAAACAGGGTCTATCTCCTCTAGATTGCAGACTTGATTTCTGTAAACTGTTACCAAAGTATCTTCATCATCCCATCTCCAATCTTGATAATGAGATCCTTGTTCCCTTGAGTCATATGAATATCCTCAATTAAATTGACTCTGAAAAACTCATGCATCCTTTCCTCTTTTCAACAAATACTGACAGCTTCTCTGATAACTGATCTAACAGAATTCTGATCGATGGCTCACTAGATGACAGTTGATCCACTAAGAACTTCTGATTGTCCAGAAACACTGACCAAGGAGCACTGTTACATTGAAGATCTTGTATCCTATCATCCATGTTTCTCAACGCAGATGTGATAGCCTGAAACCTTTTGATTAAATCAGGTGAATTACCTGATCCACTAACAGCATTATTTGCAACTTATGCAAATTGGTTCTCCATAAACAACTTCATATCTGATAAATATGACTTCATAACCATTCCATATTTCAATTGTGTAATAGAATTCAGAAAATCCTCTTTAAAAATTTCAACTTATTGCCTTAAAACTGTACACTCCTTCAGTTTTTGAAACTTCAAATGTTCTAAGTCTAAGGCATTTCTCAGAGAAACATTCTCATATTCTAACTGAGATACTTTTATGTATAGTTCTTCAACTTATTCTTTCCTTGAATCAGATGCATCATGTGCTTCATTCACATTCTCAGGTTGATGCAACAGTACCAAAGGCAATGATTCAGCATCAGATTTTTCTTTTTTTTTGTTCGGATAAGGTTGGTCCATAGATTTCTCCTTAGAGTTTTCAAACTCCTCCACAGAAAAATCCTCTTAAAGTACCTATGTTTAAGCTTCAGAAGCATGCTCATCACATTCATCTGCATCTTTGTCTTCAACTGGAATTTCAAGAACAATATTTTCAAAAGTTTCCTGAGGTGTGGCCACTTATTCACTAGGAACTGCCTCCATCTCTTGTTCCTGTTGAAGTGAAACTTCAACATCGTCTAAAAAATGTTCCTGATTCTCCCTTTGAGCTTCTTCTGGAACTCCCAATCCCTCTACTGGTGTTGTTCTTTTAGTAACATCTTCCATGGGCATATCAGCAACAGTTTCCCTTACAAAAGAATAAGAATTTAAATCTTATTTGGTTGTTTCCAAAGCGGGGGAAGTGACTTCCTCATTTACTGGTCTCTTTCTTTTTGATTGAAGTCCCTCATGACTTCTGTCTTCCTCAGCATCTTCCACTATAAATCGAATCCTTCTTGTTAGATTGCTAACTATGGATTTAGCTTGTCCCTCTTTCGACTTAGTAGGTTGATCCTGAGCACTCTCTGAGTCTTCCTCAGCTTCTACTGGAAAAAGTTTTCCTTTAATTGTGCTCTAGAAATATCCAACTTTCCTCAAAGTTCCATCATTAAACGTATTACTGTGATGACAGTTAACTCAAGCATCCACTAATCTCACCATGTCTTTATTAAACAATAGTTTAGAAATAAATTGACCAAAAGGGTAGAAATTTATTCGGGCCTCGCTTTGACAGCAGTTTCTGAGATACCTTATCAAGTATCTTGGAAAGCTTAAATTAATATCAGTTAACAAAAGAAACATTATATACATATCTGGGTAAAAAATCTTTTCCATTTCTGCCATCCGTGGAGCTATTATAGTCTGAATAAATTTGACCAAAATCTTCTGATCATGCTCCAAATCCTTGATAAACATTTTCTTTATTGTATTAGTAACAAAAAGAAAAGACATGATGTCTTCGGATTTATGCACAGAATCTCTAATATTTTTCAAATCAAAATGAAAAATCCCTCATGAGGGAAGTTGAGAATCTGACTAATCTATACTGATGAGATTAAGAAATCCCTATCCTCTATTTTAGCCATCATACTATCCTCGGTATCTCCCAGACTAAACTATACAGATTTGAAGAAGTATCTAAGTTCTACTTCATACAGAAATTTCGTATTTTCACTGTTGAACATCTGTTCAATATTCTGAAACAACAGCGCTTGCTTCAACAACAGATTTGTCTAAAATAACTAGTCGAGATCGATTACCTTGCCCTGTAAGATTTTTCTTCCCTCGGTGTGTTGTCTCTTGGCATTGCTTGGCTCGGCTTCACTGGCTCCTTTAGTCCTTACCATTTCTGCGAGAGTCTCTGAAGGTTTGAATGTTAGGGTTTCAGAGGTTCGAAGGTTAGGGTTTAGGAGAGAAATTGTGATTTTCGAATTTCGAAAGGGTTTTGATAGAAGTGAAAAGGTTTAGAAGTCGAAAAGTCTCTGACAGCCTTGATTCCCATGTAATCACTAATCATTACATATATTTAAAACAAATAAAGTTTGCATATGGAAAAAGAAGGAAAATCTTAAACAGTATTCAATAAACAAAACAAAATTTACATAAATAAATAAAAGTAAATAATAAAATTATTTAAAATTAAATAAACCTAGATCCCCCTAAATAAAATCAAACCCTGTAGTGGGAAGTGGTTTAGTAAAAATATATGCTAATTGAATTTTAGTATTTATAAATTCTCAAAATATATCATTTTTAATAACATGATCTCTTAAAAAGTGATGCCTTATATCAATGTGCTTAGTTCTATAATGACTAATAGGATTTTTTTGAAATATTAATTGCACTTGTATAATCACATAAAATAGTTGTATTATTAAAATTCAATCCAAAGTCCACAAGAGTGTTTTTCATCCACAACACTTGTGCACAGCAACTGTCAGCAGAAAAATATTCTTCCTCATCTGTTGACAGGGAAACTGAATGTTGTTTCTTACTAGACCATGATACTAAATATTTTCCTAAAAAGTGACATGTACCTGATGTACTTTTTCAATCTAATCTAAAACTTCCAAAGCCGTCATCTGAATATGAAATAAAATTGAAATCAGAAGTTTTAGGATAAAGAAAAGATTGAAAAATAGTTCCTTTTAAATATCTAAAAATTCTTTTAACAACAGTTAGATGGGATTCTTTAGGATTTTATTGAAATCTAGCACAAAGACATACTGAATACATTATATCTGGTTTGCTAGCAGTAAGATATAACAAGCTACCAATCATACCTCTATATAAATTATTGTCAAATGATTTCCCAGTTTCATCCAAATCAAGTTTTATATTAGTACACATAGGAGTTGTAAATGACTTGCTGTTTTCAAGACCAAAATTCTTAAGTAAATCAGTAATGTATTTTCTTTGATTTAAAACATTTCCAAAATCTTTTTGAAATATTTGAAGACCCAAAAAGAAATTTAATTCTCCCATCATACTCATTTCAAATTCTTCTTTCATTAATTTTAAAAATTCATGACAAAGAGTTTTATTAGTTGATCCAAATATTACATCATCAACATAAATTTGAACCAATAAAACATTATTTTTCACAGTTTTCTTAAAGAGTGTTGGGTCTGTCATTCCAACAATAAAATCATTTTTCAAAAGAAAAGAACATAATCTTTCATACCAAGATCTAGGTGCTTGTTTAAGGCCATAAAGAGCTTTAGTAAGTTTAAAAACAGAATCAGGTTTTTGAGAGTTTTCAAAACCAGGAGGTGGCTCAACATAAACTTCTTCCATTAAATAACCATTTAAAAAGACAGATTTAACATCCATCTAAAATAATTTAAAATTACTATAAGATGCATAGGATAAAAGGATTCTAATGGCTTCTAACCAAGCTACAGGTGTAAAAGTCTCATCATAGTCGATTCCTTCTTCTTGATTATATACTTTAGCTACTAATCTTGATTTATTTCTCGTTATTGTTCCTTGGTCATCCTGTTTATTTCTAAAGGCCCATTTGGTTCCTATTACAGGATAATTTTAAGGTCTTTCCACTAATTCCCAAACTACATTTCTTTTAAATGGGTTTAATTCATCTTGCATTGCTATTATCCATCTTTCATCATCTAAAGCTTCTTCTATAGTCTTGGGTTCTTGTTGAGATAGGAAGGTAGATAATCCCACTAGTTTTCCTAAGTTTCTTCTAGTTTGAACACCAGTTTCTAGGTTACCTATTATAGTTTCTAAAGGATGATTCTTTAGGGTTCTAGACTATCTAGGTAATGTATTTAAAGGTTCTTCAGTATCATGTTCCTCTGAACTGAACTGAATTTCTTTTATATCATTTTCAAAATCATTCTTTAAATTCTCAAGTATCATGTAATCATTAGAGTCAAGTTCATCCATTTGTTCTATCCTTTTCTCAAAGGGATAAGATTCATAAAATTTCACATGAAATGATTCTTCAACAATCCTTGACTTCTTATTATAAACTCTATAAGTTTTGGAGGTAGCATAATATCCTAAGAAAATACCTTAATCAGATTTTGGATCGAACTTACCAAGATTATTCTTGGTGTTTAAGATGTAAACCTTGCATCCAAAAACATTAAAGTAATTTACTTTAGGTTTTCTGTTATTCCATAGTTCATAGGGTTTATTTTTCAAAATAGTTCTAATTAAAACTCTATTAATTATATAACAAGTTGTATTCACAGCTTCTACCCAGAAATATATAGGTAGGCTATATTCATTTAACATAGTTCTAGCCAATTCTTGAATAGTTATATTTCTTCTTTCTACAATCCCATTTTATTGAGGTGTTCTTGGTGCAGAGAAGGTGTGTTTAATACCCATATTTGATCAAAAGGAATTAAATTCCAGATTCTCAAATTCTCCACCATGATCACTTCTCAAGGAGATTATATTGAACCCTTTTCATTTTGAACAGATTTTCAGAAACTTTCAAATAAAGTAAAAGCTTCATTTTTAAATTTCAAGAAGAAAATCCATGTAAATCTTGAATAGTCATCAACTAAAACATATACATATAATTTAACAGCTAAGCTTTCTACTCTTGAAGGTCCAAACAAATCCATATGAATAAGCTCTAGAGGTTTAGATGTGGCAACCTTATTCATAGATTTGAAGGATGATTTGTGTTGCTTTCCAAGTTGCCATGCATCACAAAATCTATCACTTTCAAATTTGAGACTAGGTAAATCAGAAACTAAATGTTTCTTAGATAACTTATCCAAAACATGTACATTGCAATGACCAAGTATTCTATACCAGATCTAGGATTCACTTACATTAGCAGTCAAGCAGTTTACTTTTTGTTTACACAAGGAATTTAAATCCAAAGTATAGACATTTTCAGTTCTTGGTGCTTTAAATTTAAACATTTTATCTTTAGAAATAGTACAACAATTGTTAGTAAAATAAATAGTATATCCATCATCACAAAGTTGATAGATACTTATCAGATTATGTTTTAGTCCTTGCACATAAAGTACTTTGTTGATTGAGACTGTTTTTGGATCTTCAACAGTTCCAATGCCAATGATTTTTTCTTTGTCATTGTCACCAAATGTGACAAGTCCTCCTTCCTTTTAAGTGAGTGAAGAAAAATTCAATGAGTTTCCACTCATATGTCTTGAGTAGCCACTGTCCATGTACCATATATCTTTTCTTCTCTGGTGACCTGCTACCTGAAAAGACATTCAAACAAATTTCTTTGGTACCCATATTTTGTTGGGTCCAGGGGTGTTAGCTAGCAATGATCTGGGTATCCAGATTTTCTTTGTTCTATTAAAATTAGCTTAATCATACAAGTATTTTGAAACATAGGCTTTCTTAATACCACAAATTTGAGGTTGTATTAAGAATCATTTTTTAGCTACATGTCCCTTTGTCGCAAAAAAATTACAATTAACCTTTTTAGAGCTAAGAACAAAATAATTTTTATACAGCTTTGGTTTTTCTCCTTTACTACCAATTCCAAATATCTCCTTTTCAATGACAGTTTTTTCAAGAATTTTATTTATTGAATTCTATCCTTTTGTAAAACCCAATGCAGTCTATTTGTAAGATTCTACTTCATCCTGCAGTGTTTTTATTCTTGATTCAAAATTAATATAGATAGTGTTAATAGAATTGTATTTATCAGTTAATTCTTTATGTTGTATCATCATTGTATCTCTTTCATCTGAAACGTCTTTATGTATATTTTTTAGTGACTTATGTTTCTCAAATAGTGATTCATATCTTTCTTGAAGCATATTACAGTAAGCTGCAAGTTTTTAATTTGTGTAGCTTGATTTAGAATTTGATTCAAAGGAGTAATATGAGTGTACCTCATCAATTTCTGACATAAAGAACATGTTTTCTTTTATATTGACTTATTCTTTCTCTGAGCTTGATTCAAAAGAGCTACTAGAGTCTTCAGATACACTCCAAGTGGCTTTCATAGCTTTCTTGTCATTCTGCTCAAAGTCATTTCTTTTCAATAATTTATTCTTTTTTGCATCCTTCAATTGTGGGCAATCTGGTCTGATATGTCCCATCTTTTTGCATTCATAACATCTTACTTACTTATTATCTCCCTTAAAGGATTTTTTGAAGCCTCTTTTCTTGCTGTAGAATTTTCTAAATTTTCTGGATAACTGAGCCAGTTCTTCATCTGAGTTGGATGAGTTAGAGCTTTCTGATTTAGCTTTGACTTCTTTGTTCTTCATCTTTCTATTCTTTTGTTGTGAAGTTACCTTCAAGACAGTATCTTCTCTTTTGATAATCACTTTATGTTCATTAACCTCAAATTGCATTTCAGCTTCATACATCATCAGTGTACCAATCAGCTCTCTCTTAGTTAGATCTTTGACAGGTGTCAATTGTCTGATTGCAGCAGAAATACCATTCCATCAAGTAGGAAGTACTCTCAGTACTTTTAATGCTTGATCAGCCAACTTTATAGGTTCTCCAAGAGCTGTTATGTTATTAAAAATTTCTCTCAACCTCCCATTCATTTGGGTAATGCTCTCACCTTCAACCATTCTAAAAGTATCAAATTTTAATTTGGTAGTTGAATATCTCATTTGTCTCACATTGTCTGTTCCTTCATATGCCATGGCTATTGTTTGCCACATCTCATATGTCGTCGGGCACTGAGATAATCTGTTAAATTCATCTGGTCCTAGACCGCAGATAATTGAATTCATAGCCTTCTAGTTCATATCGTAATCTTCCTCTATAACAGCACTCAGGATTTTCAGGAATTTCATAAGGAGTCAGAATCTTTGAATAGACTCTATATCTGAGGTTTTTCAGATATATTATCATGCGCGATTTCCAGCAACCATAGTTTTCTCCATTAAAATATGGTGCTCTGACCATCAACATCCCTTATCTTGTATCAGTCATGATGCTCTGTTGTATAATCCTTAAATGCTTCTAGCTTGCTAAGGCTCTATCTGAAGCTCCACCCCTTTGATACCAATTATTGGATCTGAATCTACAGATTACACACAAGAGGGGGTGAATTGTGTCTTTTGCAATTTTTTGATAACTCTTTTCTTGAATGAGTTCTTTCCTTTATACTTTATCAGATTTTATCATGCTGCTGAATAAGTAAAAACAAGAACACAAAGATGTATAGTGGTTTGGGGAATAGAAGGCCCCTAGTCCACTCCACCAATGCTCAACTCCACGATCTTGATGATTTTCACTATTTGGTCCTCTTTTCCACAGACCGTTTCACAACTGAGTACAGGTAGTTGACACCTTTACAATCCAAGGAAAAAAAGCCTTCTTGTTCATACACGAACCCACACAGCTTAGAATGAGAAGCTGGTTACTCAAGAATAAAAATAATTTCAGACAAAAAATTTCCAGTTGATCTTCACAATTGTAATATAATGCAATTGACAGCAGATGGATCGAAGTCTATAGAAATATTGATCTTCAAGACGAAGCAGTTCTGAGTTGATCCAGTTGGAGTAGATATAGAGATATAGTTTACAAATTCAGTAGCAGTAGATCCACAGTAGATATTCGATGTAGAACAGGTGAATCTTCTATCAAGTTCCTTCTTCTTGAAAGAACAGAGCTTTGACGCTCCTTTTTGAATCAGCAGATCATTCATGAATTTTTGCAGTATCTATTTTCTATAGATTGATAACACATATACATTCATGTACCTGGTGTTTCAGAGAGAACATATATAATAAAGCTGACCATATCTCCTACACATCTATATCCATACAAGTCACCTTCTGATTCGCGATATTCAAAAATTTGAATTTACAGATAAATTGCAACTTCTCTTAAGACTCAGCATAAAAATCTCCTTTTAATTCGATCTTAAATCCATTAATAAAATGGCTTTGAATCAGTTAAATTCATACTTTAAAAATTACTTTAAATCCTGCTTGAAATCCGCCCAGAAATCAGTTTACTGATCGCTGCACATAAATATCGTCTGTCAAAATTTCTGACGCCAAACGTAAGGTTGATGATGTGGGCTCAAAACGTAGGATTAATAACATATTCTTCAAACGTAAGGTTAAAAACTTAAGGTTGACAATGTATGGTTGAACAAAAACGTAGGCTTGATCAGCCATACTTTTTCTTCAACACTCAAATGTTCAGTAGAAGATCCATACTTTTACTTGATCCATACTTTTCAAGAATGTATGGTTGTTTACAAAAGTAATGTTGATGAACCATACTTTTGAGAAACAAACGTAATGTTTAGAATTTATGTACGGTTCTCCTTCCATACTTTGTTTATAACCAAAACATAGGGTTCCTTCCTAACTTAAGGTTCTTCTTCCATACTTTTTTGAAAACATACGGTTGTTTAACCATAATTTTCTCTTATCTCAAAAAGTGTACATGCTTTTCATCCTTACGCTACATTTATCCACGTAGGGTATGAACAGTGGTTCCAGAACGTGGAAAAGTAGATTCTGCGCTATATTTATCTACGTAAGATATAAATAGTGATTCCAGAAGGCGCTAAAGCAGATTCCGAATAAGTAATAAATTCTTGTTTTTTCAAGAGTAAAATAAATTAATAAATTCCTGCATAATACTAAATAAAATCATTACAATATAACTAATGGTATTTTTGAGCATCAAAATTATAATAAAGAGATAGAGTATTATTTTCAATAATCTCCCCCTTTAAATAACATTAACATGTATTATCGAAAACAATACTTTGCTTAATATTTTTTTCATACCATATTCTTGAGTTATTGATTATAGAGGAAATGGACAATTTGAATTTAGTGAATTGTTGAATGGTATGGATAATCACCTATCTCATGACCATTCCATATGTTATTTCATGGGTGATTCCTAGGGTCCCACTTTATAATGACTTGGATGGTATTACAATACAAATTGAATTGAATTAATTATAAATGGAATTATACCATTCTATGGGTGAAACTTGGATTCCTACATGGAGAACCTTGGATGGTATCACCAAGAATATTTGTCTATATTATTCCATGGGAGATACTTGGATTCCTATATTGAACACCTTGAATTGAATCATTGGGAAAATGTGGTTATACTATGCCTTGGAAGATTCTAGGTTTCTGACTCAGGATGCCTTCATTGGGCTTATAGGATAGAGGGATTATATTATACCTTAATATATACATGTATTCTCTCTATGGAACTCCTTAGATCATCTTAGGACACTAACTTATTAATTGATTCATCTTCCAAGTCAAATTACACACTTAGTTTTGGAAATTTCTTTGATACATGAATTCCTTGGTTTACCATCGACTACTAAGTATTAAATATCATGGTATTTTTTGATACCTTATCTAATTATCATTATAAAAGGATTCCTTGGCAATTTTCATAGGGTACCAATCCTATATTATAATTTAATTAATGTTTATTGACATTCAAACTTAGTCCTAAGTAGGTAATATTGAACGGGTATCCCGTGATGAACACAATACAACATGGGTGTTATCTATTTCATCACTACATTAGTTATTGATAACTAAACACTAATTCATTATATAATCACATACTGATTAGTATTAGAAACTATTGGTGATAGCCTATTGAGTTTTATTCACACCCTGTTTAGGCCGTCAATTAGTACCTTAACAGACTTCATAGATGCAGATAGATAAAAGGGGAAGTTCCCATCTATGGATACAAGATTTTATATACTAAGATGGAGTATGGGAGTAGAGGAATAATCTAGAACTCATGATACAATTAGTGTCTTGACTTTGGTCTTTTTGTATATATTTTTATAGAATATATTATTGTATGCCTACTTCCCTATCTTCCCATACTCCCATTTTTTTATAGAATCATGAAATAATTTTTGTATATGATATTGTCTCTATTTGGCATTGAATATTTACCTATTTGGATGATTTATTTTCACTACCTCTCATTACTTTAGTTGTTTATTATTTTGTTTCTGAATCTTTATTTATTACTCACTACTACACCACACTCTCATAAGGATGGTATAGTCTCTCCATTATAAAATCATAGTCCATCAATACTATTCTATAGCCTCTAACATATGGGGAGTGATGTCTGATGTTATGTGGACAAGAAGATCAGGTTACTTATGATCGAACCAAAACATGGACATCGCAAAAAATAGTCTTAATTTAAAATTTCAATAGTTGAAAAAATAAAGAGGGTTTTGAAAGAAAAAAAATAGAAGAAGGTGATCATTTCAAGATTGATACAAATAGTAACAAGTTAATAGTTCTAAAAAAATTTATTTTAATGAAATTATTTCATTGAGGGTAACCAAGTTCTTCATTTCACTATTTTAACTATAGATTATATCTCCTAAATCCAACCCTTGACATAAAAATCACTTTTTTAAGGGCTGGGACTTAAAAATAAAATGATGGTTTCTAAATCAAACTAAGACCTAAAGTATTTGTGAGAGAAAAAAAGGACCATTATATTGTTCAATAATAATAACATAATATTCCAACTTGAACAATAACTCTAATGGGTTTTCAAAAAATCCTTAAATAATATCAAAACATCACATTCAAATTAGAAACATGTCTTGCTACAACTAAAGAAAATATTTTCAATATCAAATGACACTATACTAGTAGAAAAAAAAGTTCTATAACTCCCTTTACAAGTGTGTATCTCCCTCGCAATGACTTCCCACCATTTATCTTACCATCAAGAGGAGGAGGAAACTCCGTTGGATCTCATACGTCTTTACAAATCTATCTATAAAGATAGAGATCTCCTAAACCCTTATGGTGATTATAGGACTCCATTGGAACTTCAAAATAAAAGCACTCCATTTTATTCAAAATTGAAAATGAGGTACCCAAGTTTACCTTTTATATGCAAAGTGGAAGGTTGTTTTGGGCACCAAAGTATTGATATACCACATATATTTTGTTTTTATATAGGTAAACTATGACAAACCTGACCTAGATACCATCTTAAACAAGTTTCTAACCAAAATTTTTGACATACCCAAAGGATGTCCCCAATCCCCTCAGTAATGTGATTGCCACCCACATATCAAAAAACAAACAAAGGGAATTATTTCACCTAATATGATGTAGAAACATGTCATATATATATATATAATAGATAAAAATAGTGTAAGAGATAAATATATTCCATAACTGAAAGAAAATATTAGAAACAAACAACTCAAACTCAATTAAAACATCCTAAAGCAAAAGTCCAACATAAAAGGACTAGAAAAACAGAAAACTAACTACTCAATGTGATAGTGTGGGAAAAATCACCGCATGTCACCACCAGATACCTAGACATAGTTGATAGAAAATATCTCCACCACACTATGGCACCTTAATATTCCCAATATAAAAATACAGATAATGGTCTATGTACCATTGAAGGGGTGCATAGGGTGTGAGCTAATAGGCTTAGTAGGATCCCACAAAGGTGTTCCATAATAAGTCTCTATTCAAAAATATTAAAATTCTCAACTTTAAAGAAATTAGTGATTGATGAATAGTTAAATAGTTTTAATATCAAAATCCTTGAAAAAAATTTAATTATACCTTTTTCCATATTTCCAAATAAAACCAAGTAAAATAGTTCCAAATAATTTATTATATAAAACTAGAAAAAATCATGTATAAAAAATAATATAAAATACATGGGAGTACAAGATAAAACATTAGAAGATAAAATTAAAGTTATTTTCATTCTAAATATCACTATAGGTCAAGATATTAGACTAATAATACCCGAATTAATGACTAGTTCACAATCAATTCCATATAACACAAGCTTAAGGAGAAAAGAAACATCCCATGAGGGAATCCCCAAACAATTTCAATATCAATTCCCAAGAAAAACATTCCTAGGGAACAAAAAATGCACCATGAGTGAACCCCCCCTCCCCAATAATACATATAAGATATCCCAAATAGAAACCTCCCACATAAGTACCTAATCATTCCCATGTGCTCTATTTTCCAGACCATTTCATAAAACACATTCTTTGAAAACCATTTCAGAAATACATTTCATAATTCGATGGAAATACCATATTATTTTACAAAAATATGGTAAATGAATCTTTTATTAAAAACATTTTACACACATGAAAATACATAAATATTTTATACGATATCATATATAAAACAATTCATCATAACTAGAGATATGTAGTTCATCCAACATAGGCTTGAAATGGAACCACCTTCCTCAAACATGGGTTTCACATGCCCATAGCGGGATCCATGAAAATGGATCAACATAATGATGACAATGGAGCCCCTAGAATCAATTCCCAAATCCAATAATTTATTCAATTTAGAAAAATGGTTGACAAAGAGGATATATCACAAGATAACTAAAATAAACTCACAAGGCACCCCATAATTAACACATGGGTTACCATCAAGAGGAATATATCATGAAGAATATAAATGGAAGTTATAATAGTAAACATGAAATATCAACTCGTTTATAAACACAAATCAATGAAACTGTCATGATCTAAGGAAATGAAGAAACATAAAGGATTACTCACCCAGATATACACAACACAACCGCAGTGGTGATCAATTACTGAATGAAATGGTCAGGATGGATTATAGGTCTCCAAAATCTCCCCTAAGATCATATAGGTGTATATGTAATATGGATTCAAGGGAATTAAATAATAATCACTCGTACAATTCCAAAAAATCACAACCCACAAGACTTACACTATGTTAAACCCCTATTCAAATTGTGTAATCCAATAAAATCAAGTACACTGAAAACCCTATTTCATTTTCTTTAAAACCCCAATTTTTACAATTACGGAGCATGTAATAATGTTACATGGTGTGTAAACTCTTCACACCTTACATAGGTTCACGGATTCTTCCCATCAACAAATGCATTGTGTGTAATCACATTACACAAAGTGTATATCTTCTATAGACCGTGAAAACACTAGATTCTTCTAAAAATAATAAACCAACCTCATAATTACCTAAACTCTAGGAGAATCCCACAAGTCCTTTAACATGTTCATACCCAGACTCTATTAATTAAAAGAACCTTCATCCCCAAAATTTAGGCCATTAACATAGAAAATTATCTCCATCCTTGGGATTCCTAACATGTACCCAAATAAAGAGGGCAACAAAAAAGAGAGAATATAAATGCCTAAAAGAGGGTTATGGGATGTTAAAAACTACCCGACAAAATATTTTTCATCCCCTGGAAGTCATATAGAATAATGATAACCATAAAATAGGTGAGTCCACTACTCCCTGATCAATGACTCGCACTAGCATGTCTCATGAGAATATGATATGTGCCTCCATAACACCATGGAAAACATAATTGATCTAAAATTAAATACTTTTACATGATATTTAATGATCTCCACTGGTTACTCCACCATAGAAATGGTAGGCTCTAACTCAATATCTTCCCAGCTCATAATGTGAGAGAAATCATGATGGTATTTCCCAAGCTGTAGTAGGTGGAAAAGTCATGAATTTCCATCAACTAAACTGAAAATTCCAACTGATAAAAAACTTACCCAATATTCTTGGTGACCTAAAATGTTCCCACATATTTTGGAGAAAACATTCCTCATTTTCTAATCTAATTGTGACCAAACTGAGGAGAAAATTTTAGGAGAACTTTCTCACCTATGGAAAACTCCAAAGGAAGATGTTGATGATCTTCATAATATTTATATCGACTCTAATATATAACTAGACACCAATATATATCATGAATCCTCACTGAAATATCTTGAACAATAATTGGTCCCACCAAAGAGACCTCACCGACCACTTCCCAAAAAAGAGGTGATCTACTCAAGAGACATTACAAATCCTCAAAACGATCCATTCTAATAGAAAATTGACAACTATTTTTATAATATAACTCAATTAGTCTCGATGTATATACCATGATCCACTGAAATCAAAGACATAGGCATAGATAATACAATCTAGGATTTGAATAGCATGCTTCATTGGACCATCTATCCATGGATGGTAAGTTGTACTTATCTAGACCAGAGTCCATGCAACCTCTAAGAGACTCCTCTGGAACCTCAAAGTAAACCTAGGTTCCCTATCTGAAATAATAGTACATGGAACCCCATGAAACATCATAATCTCCTTCACATATAGCTGACCAATATCTTAAATCTTATAGTGTCCCTGGTATTAATGAAATGAGATGACTTTTTCAACAGATTAACCACCACATAGATAGCATTATTCTCTCAGAGAGTACATGGTAATCCAATAAAAAAAATATGGACACCTCATACCAATTCTAAAACAGTACTGGAAGAGTATGGAGAAACCAAGAAGGTTAAATATGATTTACCTTTATCTATTGGTAGGTGTATTAGTGAGAAACATAATCTGCAATCTCATGTGTCATACCCAGCAACCGGAATCGTGGAATCTTGTTGTAATACATCTTCGTAGTGACCAAATGAATGAAACATGAAGAACTATGAAAATACTACAAAATAAATCTCCTCATATATACTAGTATGATAAAACTATCAAAAAAATTGACAATACCATCTGAAGAGAGAGACCAAGCAAAAAATAGTCTCCCCACTATAAAGGGTTTCTTGAATTTCTTTGAACTCATCATATTGAAAATGACTCTATATAATAGACTCAAGGAGAGATGATGATAACTGAACACTAGTCATAACCATACCTGAAACATCCTCTTGAGCATCCAAATTCAACTAAGTAAATATCCCCAAGAACTTGACTTTATGGATCTAGAGACTATATTTTTAATTCATTCTATAAAACCAGTGACTCCCTAGGATTTCTAAAATATAACTCAAAATGTTTTCATTATGATGATCAAATCTCGATTAAACCAAAAATTTATCATGAAAAATACCAAAAAAGTATTGAGATACTCATAGAATATTTGATTTATCAAATTCCTGAAAACTAAAAGATAGTTAGTTAGAAAAAATGAAATCACAAGATATTCAAAATGGATATGCCTACTCTTGAAAGTTGTGTTTAATATATCATAATCCCAAACATTAAGTTGCTGATAACCCAACTGAAGATCGATCTTCAAAAACCACATTCCCCCACTTTAAATTATTAAATAAATCATCAAAATGAGGCAAAGGATACCAGTTATTAACTATTACCTAGTTCAACTTCTCATAGTCTATGAAAAGTCAGAGTGAACCATGTGCCTTCTTAGCAAATATCATTAGGGCTACCCAAGGTGAAACACTAGGGTGACCAAAACATTTCACCGTAAAATCATCCAACTAAATATTGATCTCTTTTAGTTCTGCTAACTCCATAAAATAAGAAGGTATAGAAATCATCTACATACTAGGAACTAGATCAATCTCAAACTCTACCTCCCTCTCTGGAGGAAGTCCAGAGAAATTATCTAGGAAAACATCAGGATAGTATCACAAAATGGAAGGAAGATAAACAAAAAAAGAAACTTCATCTGGATCAACTACTATAGTAGAAAACAACTCATTATATACGTGAGAGAAGGTCATGTAAGACCATACCTTAGATCCCACTCCCCCTAAAATACCCAAGATCACCCATCGGCCATAAGAAATGATACATTTCAATGATAACAATCAACCTCAGCATGATGAGAAACAACCCAATATATCCTGATGATTATGTCAAAAGATCAAGATCATGAATGAGAAGATACCAGACTAACTCTCCATCATCTATTGATAGAAAATAAAACAAGGACACTAAAACCCCTACTATTTCCTCTTCCCGATATGATTTTCTAACTCCATAACAAAGAACATGTGCTCTGTTGTAGGTTTAAGCATATAAAAAATACCCAAATATAAAAGAGTATGAATTACCCATATCAAACAAAAAAATCACTACTGATTATTTAATAATGATGGTACATTTCACTGTCGCTATACCTACATCTACCTATATCAAAATATTATCTAGTGTGTGAAGGTGCTTCACTCTTAAGGGTAGGGTTTGGAGCTCTATAGTCTTTCAAGCATCTGACTTCACCTGAGTACCAATTGGAGTCGATGATCCCTAACCATATCAAGGTGTAAATATATCTAGAAAGAAATATTATTGATGACCAAAACTTCCATAAATTGTACACATATTAATAAGTTTAGGATAATAATTACAGGTGTATTTGACCTTGCCACAGTGATAGAAAGTAAAAGGAATGCTACTAGATGTAACTGAGGGTGCAGAGGAGGCCTTCCATTTAGTACCACCTCCGCCACTCCTATAATGATAATTTCAATTCCTCTTATTCCTATAAGTACCAAAAAATATACCACTGGGTCCAGGATAGTAGGCAGAATATACGACCTTTCCTACCATATTCATCTCTATCAACATTTCTTTGTCTATTGTCTCTACATAGGTTGAAAGCTTTTGTATAAATAACTAAGATCAGATATCCAATCAGATACCCAAAAGGGACTACTGATCCTTTAGTGGGTTATTATTTACTAATTATATAGAAAAATGAACCAGCTCATAAACCAATTGGTGTACACTGACACCAGGCACTCTCCTTACTACAATGAGAGGAAATCTAGATACTTCTCTATCATCAGTGACTTTGGATAAAACTACTAAAATAATATAGTCTAGAAACCATTCCAATCCAAGAACAGGTGACTTTATTCCTATACCATGGAATCTCATCATCGTTGGGTGGGACCCTCGTGTTTGAACATCACTCATTTTATATTGGTAATCTCAGGTGTATCCAGGAATTTGAAGATCAGATTGATCTTGTCTAGCTAGTCCGCTGCCTCTTGAGTTTCATTCATACCCATAAATGATGGTGGATTCTCGAACAATAACTCTTGTGATCGATCTATTTCTACTCCAACTCCTACATATAACTCAAAATATACATTCTAGACTTACAGTACATTTTGATCGAAATCATGAACTGTCTGCATGATAACATCAACAAGATTTTGAAATATGGGTGGATTACCTTAAGGAGAATCTACTTCACCCTCCTAAGGAACTCATGGAATGAATATCATAGGCATAGTGTTTCACAATGAAATATAATAAATAGTCATAAAATAGAATAATCTCAATTCATAGTATGAAAACCAAAAAAACTTATATTAAGATCAAAAACCCAAAACAGGAGACACACGTCCCAATATCCCATGATAACATGAGTCACATCATGGAAGAGATGGATAGGCACTCACCATAATGTACCTCTCAATTCCAAACAATCTTATATCTAGTATACCAAATGCATCAAGACAAGGACTCTTGAGGATAGACCATGTTTGATAGGAAACAATGACAAGCCCAACTGGGATACCCTCTCAAACTGGAACCCGATGAAAATTTTCAACATACCTAAACGGAATTCCCGATCCCCATAGTCTTGTGACTTGAACCCAGGCATAAAATGATAAATAGAGGGAATGATTTCTCTAAACCTAAATAAACAACATTGAATATATATATATATTTATATATATAACCAAGAAATATATGTGAAGAGATAATCATATTCCATAACTAAAATAATATTATAGAAACAAAAAACTTTAAAGCAGTTAGAAAATCCCAAAGTACATGTTTGACATACAAGGACTACCAAAATAGAAAAATGAATACTCTATAAGATAGTGTAGGAAAACACCCACCATCTCACCACTATGTACCTAGGAATGTTGAAAAAAACCTCACCACCTCACTATGATTTCTTTCCTTTCTCTCTATTGAAATACATACAATAGTATATACACTACTGAAGGTGTGAATAGAGCTTAAGATAATTAGCTCAATTGGTTCCCACATAGGTTTTTCATAACAAGTCTCAGTATAATAATCTAAATATTCTCAATTTTAAGAAAAACAAGGAAAGATAAATAGTTAAATAGTTTTTATTTTAGAAACAAGAAAGAACATATAATTTTATATTTTTTAACATTTCTAAATAAAACAAGGAAAAAATTTCAAATAATTACATATATTAATAAAAAACAAATAATTTATCACAAATCATATTAAATCAATGGTAGTACAAACTAAAATAGTACAAGACAAAAGCATAGGTAACATCACATCAGTGGTCACTATAAGTTGATCTAGTAGACTAATCATACAACAATCAATATCTATTATACAATAAATTTCTTAGAAAATAGACTTAAGGAGAAAAAAACTCTCTGATTGAATACCCTAAAAAGTTTAGTATCAATTCCCCAGAAGAATGGGAATAGGGAATAGAGGAACGCCACATGATTGAACCCCTGGATAAGAAAAAGATGATTTTCATAAGCTAAACCTTCCACCTAAGTAACCAAGAATTCCAATGTACTACTTTTTCCAAAACATCTCATCAAAAACATGATTTGAAAACCATTTCATAAATCCATTTCATAATGCTTCAAAAATAACATATTCTTTTTTCAACACATTATAAAAAATTATTTTATAAAACAATATTTGCACATAATAATACATCAATTAATCATTTAATTTCATTTATAAAATAATTTATCAAAACTAGAGTAGTTTAGTTCGTCAAAAATAGGCTAGATACGGAACCACCAACTTCAAACTCAGGCCGCACACACCTGTTATAGGATCTGCTAATTAGGAAGAACATAATGAGAAGAACGGAGACCCTAAAATCAATACCCACATCTCTAAATTAATTCAATTATAAAAAATGGTAACTAAACAAAATATATCACAACATACCTCAAAGAAACATGCACGCTTATCCATAACCAACATAAGAGTTAGCCACTAGGGGAAGATTTCATGAAGAATTTAGAAGTAAATAAGATGAATCAAAATTATAGACCAACAGATTTATAAATGCTACATAATATTGTTACCATGATCAAAGTAAATGAATAAGTAGAAAGGATTATTCACTCTGAGAGATACATTGCAACTAAAACAATGATCAATTTTTGGAAAAAAGTAATCAAGGAGGATCAGAGGTCTCCAAAATTGCCCATGAGAGCCTCTAGGTCAGGAGGTAAGAATGTTTCAAGAGAATGAAAGAATAATCAACCATATAACACCATAAAATAATAAAATATGAGACTAAAATGGCATGAAACCCATTTTTACATCATGTCATCCATGAAACTCACTTACGCCAAAAAACCAATCACATTTTTTATTAAAAATCTTAATTTTACCATTACATGGCATGTAATCATATTACATTGAAAGTATACACTTCACCCCTTGAAAAAATTCATGGATTATTCCCACGGACCAATAAATGGTGTCTAATCACATTACATGGTATGTATTTATTTGGAAGACTCTAAAAACCCTAGATTATACTCAATGTCATAAACCAACACTGAAACTATCCAAACTATAAGAGAATACCACAAATCCCTTAGCATGTTTATAACTAGAAACCATTAATTCAAACAAATATATAAACAAAAACTTTAGGTTGGTTTCCCAAGAAAATACTCCCCATCCTTAGGAGTCCAAACACACACCCAAATATTGAGGTAAATAAAAATTAAGAAGATAAATACTTGAAATTGGGTAACGGGATTTTACATAAATGGTATAATAATGAATTTTAAAAAAGGGAATATTGTTTTTCCAAAATATTTACTACATCCCTATAAAATTTGGGATAAATTATCACAATACATAAATAAACAATTGAATTTGATCAAAATTAGTTTTCTAAGAATTTTAGCTTAGTTGGGAACCATATGGATGAATTGGGATTAGGTGTATTTATAAGAGTTTTACCCCACTTTGTTTTGGATCTAGCCATAATATTTCATCCAAATTAGGTACATATATTCCTCAAAATATAAAAAATAGTGAAAATATATTCTTTTTATTCTTTGAATTTTGTTCTATTTTTCTTATGTTTTATTTAGGGCCCTCCAAATTACAGTCTCCAACAATAAAATAATCCAAAAAAGTGAAATTTATAACTTTAAAAGTAACTAAAATTAAATATTTTAATTAAATGAGAATTTAAATTTTTTATTAAATTTTTAATTTACAATTCAAAATAGTTTACCCTAGTTGTATGAGGGTGTAATTGAATAGTGAATCACTACGTGATCAAACACCCACACCTAAAAATTTCACTACTAGGAAAATAGACATCCCATAAATCGTATGAAATGATAAGTACATGAATATATTCTGTATATCATGAAGATTTAACATTAAAATTAAATTAATTTCATGATATTATAGGAACAATAGGAAGAAAAACATAGAATGGTTAATATCAATAAGCATCGAAATGAGTGTATTATAAATTATATTAATATAAATGTCAATTAAATATATGATACTTGTATTAGAAAAGACTTAATAGTTAAACCATGTCACTAAATATCCATGTGTGTGTGTGATAACCATTCCATGCTATTCTTTCCAATTTATATTTAGAAAATATAAGTTTTTAAAATAATTTATTATATGAATCTGTCCACTAAACTTATCCTTCATCCTTTATAATAAGATTTCAAGACCCACTCGCATAAGAATTATGGTAATTCAAAAGTTAATCACCCAACCGAGATATATGCATATTTTTTACATCTCATCACTCTCATCAATATTTATTTATTTATTTATTTATTTATTTATTTATTTATTGTTTTTTCTTGGCATATAATATTCAGAGAATAGGTACACACATATAGGTCAATCTGGTACAGTAAATAAATAGATTAGATAAGGAATGAAGATATAGAAAATAATTTTGGAAAGTTTAGAAACATTAATCTAACATATATATACCTTCATTTATGTAAGAAATATTCACACTTCTGGTTTGAGTGTAATGATGTGTGGAGATGTTAAGTGATACAATTAACCCAAAATGAACTCACACATAATGTAAAAATATATCAATGGTTTTATAAACATACAATCATTTATATTATTATAAAAAAACAATTTTACTTGGAATCACCCCTTGACATTAATTTAACTCTCAAACTTACATGTCAATAGTGAAAAAAAAATTAAAAAATGTTAAAATAATATGAAATTGGGAAATTAGTCAAAATTTCACATTAAATTCCATGATTATGTGGGTATATAAAATGAGTATTATAACACAAAAGTGAAAAAAAAACAAAGAGAGGGGGAATTAAAAGTACTATTCAACATGAAAAAAGGGGATAGAAAAAGAAATATAATAATAAGTCCTAATGAACTCAGGAAAGTGGGAAAAAGATAAAATACCATTTATTAAAAAAATACAATAATAAATCCTAATGAACTCTTGAATGTATTCACTCCCCCACACCTATTATATTTAGTGTTATCACTATAATTAAATAGATAGTAGGGGAAATGATATAACCTAGTGGAATTCACTGGTAGTTTTCTTCTTGAAGGTGGGGTTCCTCCAGTAGAGGGGTCTAGAATGGTATCATCAAAGTGCTTCAACCACTTCACATTGATGCAGAATTTTTATAGGATTTCATTATTTTTAACCATACTCATATACTTGGGGTCAGGTTTAAACTTCCTATTAATCGCTTCCTAAAAATATGGGAACCCCTCTATATGGGCTTCGTCCTTGGTTTATTAAATTATTTATTATATAAATATTTAAATATAATCTGTTTTTTTAATACTTAAAATTAAATAGATATATATATGTTATATGATCACTTTTTTGTAATATAAAAAAATTATTATATATATATATATATATTGATTATTACATGGAATCATAAAATTCTCGTATATGTCATGAAACTATTGAATTATTATTTAACTATAAAATAATATGAATATAAAAAAATTGAAAAGGAGTGTTAGCCTCTCTAGTTTAGCCGTGATAAAAAATTAAAATATTTTATATTTATTCAGGTTATCACCAAGAATGTAATTGAGTTCCCATATTACTACTTGTTTACACTAAAAAAATGTTAGTCAATCTAAGGAATTTTTAAATGGGGTTAAAGTAACATGATTGAGTAGAAAACAATTTACATCCCCCATATAGTTGTTTTGGATTAAATGCTTAATAAGGGAGAGAGGTAGTTCATTGATATCCTTTATCTTTTCAAGCTAATCATCCTTGTATGAGGATTCGTCTTTTATAATTTTAGTAGAGACATTGATATTCATTTGATCCTTGGAATTTTAAAAATAATAAATAATAAACATGTTCCTCATTTATCTAGTTCATTGCAACATTTATTTTCATTTTTTCAAAACATTTTTATAATTTAAATAAAAATATAAATTTGAAAGAGATAAAAATAAGAAGAGAGAGAGAAAGAGAGATGAGTTAGGGAGATAGGGGGGATAGAAAGTGGTGTTGTTGAGGTGTGTCACTTTGATAATGAGAATGTCACACCTTAATATAAGATATTTTATAACAAAAAATTATTTACAAAATTTGTGGAGATAAAAATAACTAAAAAAATATTTACATAAAATGAAAATTTCATATCAAAAACATACACTAAAAACCTAATAGTTCCCTTGTAATGATTCCAAAATTGGATTTCATTATCATAAAAAATTAAATTTATAGATATTATAAAGTTTATCTATAGAATAGTTTGGACCTCTGGTTATCTCTCAAGGATATTTGAAGAGTTTATAGTTTTTGTGTCAAATAATAATTATAAAACAAAACAAAAGAGGGGGTGTTTGAAAAAAAAATATTTATGTAAAAAATTCTTAATTAAAGAGTTTATTAATTGAAAAAAAAAATATTTTTTTGATAAAAATATAATAAGGTGATAATTTCAATATTAATACACATAATAAAAAAATTATAGCTCTGAAAATAACATTTTTCTTAATGAAATTATTTTTTTGAGGATAACCAAGATCTTGGTTCCCCTCTTTTTCTTAGAGTGTGGAGAACCCAAAACCAACTCTACTCACAAAAATATATTTTTCAGTGGTATCACCTTAAAAACGTAATGATAGTCTCTAAATCATACTGATATCTCAATTATGTGTGATTGAATAAAATTATTATTGTGTTTTATAATCGAAACAACCCAAGATTCCCACTTGAATTCTCAAACCAATCAGTTTTCAAATAAAATGTTCTCTATAAAATCATATAAAAACATTTCATTCAAATTATAAACATATAAAAATAAAACCCAAGTAAATATATTCAATAGAAAATTACACCAAACCAATATTCAAAAAATTATGGGACTCCCTTTCCTAGTGTGTAGCTCCCTCATAACGGCCACCTACCATTTATCTTGTCATCTAGAGGAGGAGTGGGCTTGTATAGATCTCATTATTTATTTCATATCTCTGTTTTCATATAGGGATATAAATAACCTCCATGGTGATTATAGTGATCCTTTGGAACTCGAAAATGAAATAACTTCACTTATTGGCTAAACTTATAAATGAGTTTCCAAAGGTTTCCTTTAATAGAAAAATTGAAAGGTAGTTTTGGGCACCCATATTTTATCGTACCACTTATTTATTGGTTTTAGAGAGTTCAACAACCTAATATAGACTTCAAAAAATATGAAAAGTTATTTAAAGTTTTATTTTATATCACCTTTTAAAATGTGGTGTCCATTGAACATCTAGTTTTTTAGTAATTTTTAAAATACTAAACCAAACTCTTAACATCGAACAAATTCATTTTTCAGGATAGATCGATTATGTTGGGCCACTAGATTTAATAATTTTCCTAGTTTTTCTTTATAATATTTGTATCCCATTGTGTTTTTTTATCTATCTATAATATTCCATCCCAGTAGGATGGGATTATTATTTTAATGTGTTAAATAGTGGACATTTATTCTTGGCCTTTCAAGTTGTTTCTCCAATTTTTATTTTACATCATTCTAGGCCCTCCAAATCCCTTCCTCCTACTGAAAATAATCCAGATAGATAAAATTTCTTATTTTAACAACAATTAAAATTAAATATTTTAATGAAATGAGAAGCTGAATTGTTTTTTAAATATCAAATTTACAACTAAAATGTGTTAATTCAGTGGTATAAGGGTGGAATTAAATAGTGAATCACCACACGACCATTAATTCTATAATAGACCTGGGTATATATAATTTAAAATATATTAAAGTGGGTTATTATCAGAAGTAATGATTTTATCATTTAGAACCTTTAACTCATTATTACTATTATTTAAATCACTAAATATTCTATCCCCTAATTTGAAAATTCAATTTAAAAAGCATTGTAATTATATGATTAAATAAAATAGTTATTGTAATAAAATATAATTTTTTTATAGAATAAGGGCTTCAAAATATCAATATAGATAAGTGTAACTTATTTATGTTGAAACTATTTCACTTTTCTTCTCACAATATACTATATTAATACTTTTTCAAAAAACTCTTTATAATAAAATTATTTTACCACTAAATTATAAATTAGATGCATTTGTCAGCCAATAATATTTATCAATGCCTGATCAAGAGATTCAATATATATATCATAAACTATAAGTATTTATAGCCATATAATAATACTATATAATTATATAAGTTAAAATGAATCACTACCTTAATTTACATGTAAAATTTTCATTAATATTAATTAGAATAAAAAATCTAGAATCGCTTGGTCATCCTCCTAAGAGGACTAGTGGTGTTATTCTGCTATAAGAAACTGCACACATAATTTAACCAATATAGTGTAATGTTAAACTTAAATCCCTCTATATATATGTTCTTTTATATCCAATTATAACCAAGAAGGAAAAACAAATATAATTAGTTATTGAATTTATTGTATAAAATAGTATATTTTTTGTATTCAATTTTCATATTAATTTCCTTATGTTTAAATTTTTTTCAATTGAATTTATATATTGTAATTATATTCCTTGATAACTAATATATTTACCAGGTATAAAGAGGAATAATTTTGTATAATTATAAGAGGATATTAGTTTAGTAATCTTACATTTATTTTCCACATATGATCAACTTATAATAAATCATACATCTAATTCTGATCATTTGGTAATATCAAATATAAAATATTAGAAAATGTTTTTATATTAACATCATTTTTCACAGAATTTAATATTAAATTGGTGAATCATTTCATTAATTTATATCATATATTATAGTATAACTAATAATTTAAATAAATAACACAAAATTAATAAAATAAGTGAAATAAAAATATATAAAAATAATAAAAAATATTATATCTTGGAAAAATAATTTTTAGATAAATTGAATAAAATGAATAAGGATATTTATATGATTACCATCTAATTACAGTATTTTTTGCGGAACATATTCAATATATTTATAAATATATTTCAATGTATAATTTCATACATTATGTGAAGTGACCCATATTATTTGGGTGAGTTATATTTTTAATTTTATGTCATTCAAATTGTTAAATTATATAATTTGATATTTTAAGGGATTTATAATGGAAGGTGAATAGAGTTTGAGGGATATTTTAGTAAGGTATAATGGTTTATGGTATTAAAAAGAGGCAAAATTTCAATGGATACACCCAATAAATTAGTGTAATTTTTTCATCAACTTAAATTATGACGGATACCCACTTGATTTTACATGGGTTTTATATTTATTTATTAAAATGATGATAAAAGTATCCATTTTTTATAAATCTAAACATGAATAACACTTAACATTATATTTTTCTCATTTATTCTATCCATATTCTCCAATAACATATTTCATTCCTCTTTCACAATACCCCTCATAAATCAAGCTTCGAAGATGATCTACATCTTCATCAAGAATGTGCAGGAACATTATGTTGGTGGAGATAATGTGGGAACTTCTAATCTTCTTCTAATTTAAGTAACCCTTTTGGTGTAATAACACAAAATCTCCAATTCTTATTTTACTTTTCTTTTATAAATCCAATATTTTGGATTTTATTTTAGAAATTTGTTTCAAGAGTTGATCATTATTGAATATATGTTAAATTGGTTTCTTTTCATTCAGGTACTTTTCTATTTCGAAGAGAAATTACATAATACATAGACTTCCATCTTCTAATTCTAAAAAATATTTAAAGTGGTGTAACACTTCCTTTCATAGTGTATAGATATTTGAAAAAACATAGATTTTATAAGATTACCTCTCCTCTTCTTCCATACTATTTAAGTGGGAATGATAAAAGAAACATAGCATAGAGGGAATATAAATTGGAAAATGAATTCTATAAATATTTTTTTTTGAAATTTAATTTTTACATTACTTGGTTTAAAATAAAATATATGTTCTCAATTATTTCTTACGATTTATTACTTCACATTCTATAGGTTATGCCTCATAAAATTTACTAACAAAGTTTTTCTTGTTTGAAATATTAAAATTTCTTGGCTATATTATTATTATTATTATTATTATTATTATTATTATACATTTTGTATGCATGTTTTCCTAATATGTTTTTATGGTTTATTATTTTTAAATATTATGAAAAAGAGAGTTATATAGGTAATTTACATTATAAATGATTATTTATATTAATATTATTATTACACATGTGATGTATACATGTGGTTATTTTTGTAGACATTATTACATGCCTTATAAGACTTTGATGATTGGTAAAAATTGAGTTTTTGAATATCATCTACCCATTGGAATGTGTCCACTCTCTATACATTATATCTATGTATTAATTTTATATCATGATTTTGTATGTCATAATATATGGTCTTCCCAAAACATTTCCAATATGAAATAGAACTTGATTTAGTATGTGGCATGGAATGCCTTAACTTTTGTTAATGTAAATTGTTGTTCTATTCTCGATGTTGCTGCCTTAGGCACCTGGAGAACTTATACAAATTTATACTCATTTATAGGTTTCCTTACATCGCAGTAGGTATGTTTTGGACCCTTAAAAGGATTTTTAGAACCCAAAAACCATCCCACACAGTGATTTTTTTAAATTATGATCCGCTGTTATAAATAGTTTATTTTTTTGTATTACTTCACTAATTACTTTATTTTATTGCTTCATAAACCTAGTTTTATGACATATTGGTAGTGTTATATGGTTACCACCAAATTGGTATAATGTACTCACACCCTACATGTGTCCCATCGGATGCGTGTAGACCTTGGTTTTCATGATTTGGAAAAGGGAAGGCACCCGAGCAAGGTGGTTTATTGAACCTGGAGTTAAAATTAGTGTTAAAACTTTTTAATAATTTGAGAGAGGATTGGAATAGGAGTGTTAAGGGTTGTTTGTGGGATCCTTTTTATGATGTATCACACAAAATACTTCTATTACATCGTAGTGGTGTTTTTGTTTACTTGGGTTACAAATATATCTATTGGGGTGTATTTTTATAACTATCTTCTTTTATGTTACAGAATTATACTTGTGTAATTTATTAATATATTTAGAGGTTTACTTATATCATTATAGCATTATTCCAAGTATCCATTGAAAAATATGTTCCTCCTCCAAATCCATTTTTTCATTTTTTGAATAAACCACTTTTGGATTTAGTGGGAACCTCACAAGAAAAACTCCTAAAATAAAAGGATCTAACCCAATTTAAAAGCCACCATACAAAGCTAGGGAAAATGAAAATTTCAAAGTTGAACATAGATAGAAAAAAGGGTTAATATCCTGATGCCTCAATCTCCCCCCCCCCCCCAGTGTCATCCAATTGAAAAATCAAAGTGAAAACATCATAACTATACCACATAATATGAATCAAGTTTTAAATTTCAAATTGAAAATTCAATCCAAGAACTATCACACCACCTTGGTAGAAAACACCTAGATCCAAATGAGAAAATGGTACCTCATCCACCAAACCAGCCACAGTGTACCTCAAAACACCACTATCACAAATTTACTAACATGTACATTGTTCTACATAAAAACTTCTAGAATTGAAATTATTTCACACCATTGAAGGGAATCACCGTAATATGAAGATCCCATAATCTATAAAAAGTATGGCGCACTAACATTTACATCGCCAAATAAAAACCAAAAACACCATGAAATAGAAGCACCAAAAAGAAAAAAAATGTAGATGGAACACGTAGATATGAAAAATGCCACCACAAGTCTCACCTCAAAAAACACCCTACCACTTGAATAGATGCATCCCAAAATCTCCTTTGAAACCATTACACCCAAAAAAACCTAGAAAAGAGTAATGGATATAGAATCCAAAGTAGATTAAGAGTATACAGGACCTCCAAACAAATCCTTGAAGAATATAGAACCATCAACCCTACATAAAACATCATCAATGAACTAGAACTGCCAAAAAAGGTAGTGTAACTCCATCATAAATCACCATCAAATTAATGAATAAAATACCTCCATAACTAGGATAAAATAGTAGGAAACCAAAAACTTGAACCATATAATTATACTGTAAACCAAAGTGGTAGTCATCACCTACTAAGATGAGCCCCTGACACATACTTGAAACCGCAAATACAGTCATAAAATAACCAAAAACACCCTCATACCGAACCAAATGAGATCAAGCACACGAAAAAGGGAAGTAAGAGCAGAGGAGGGTAAATAGGCTAGGGAGGTAGTTATCATACCTCACACAAAAACAATCCCAAACCACTATATTTCATTTGTGAGAAACCAATATGTATTTTGTTATGAATTTTTAGTCGATAAGAGTTTAAGTGGGAGAGAAATATAGCCACAAAATAGTAGTGAACAAAAAACCAAAACGTTACCAGTTGAATTAGAGATAAGGAGGGGGAACTATGAATAAATGTGAAGAATAAGTTGAAGAAGCAGAAACCTAGGCTTCTGTAAAATATAGAACAAACTGAGAAGGGACAAATGGAATCAAAGAGAAGAAGGAGTAAATCACGAACACAAGAAGGAGATAAAGAGTCTATCTAATCCAAAGTTAGGGGAAATAACCCTAAATGGAGTAGAAACACATTCAAGAGACTGCTTCAGGAGAAAAAAGAGCCATTAATTTGAAAATTTTAAAATGAACATTGGTTCCCACCCTTGGAAAATATGTTTTATTTATATCTGTTGGTCCTATGTCTATGAAGGTTATGTCAATTTTTAGTAGGATTAGGTTGATCTTTAATTAAATACTTATTAGTATGAACTTATTCTAAAGCATTATTTACTTATCTAGTAGTGTTTAAACAAAAATTTTATGATTTGGAAGTTACCCTAAGCTGTTTTGGTGCTCTATGTCTGGTAAACAGATTATCTAAGTTATGTGGTTAACCCTTATCATGAAAGTTTTTAATTTTTTTATTATTCCAAGGATAAACCTCCTTTTCAATTGGGTTGAGATGGAACCCTTACATAACCTAAAGGGATATTTATTTTAGGGATTATCCAAGAGTTGGGATCTTAAAGAATCAATAAGTGAGTCATAAATATGTTTATCCCACATAATTATAGTGGAATCAAGATTTAGTAAGGGTAGTATGATTTCATTTAGTCACTTTTGGTCATGTTTTGGACATATACCCATTCTATTGAGTTGTTTGTATCATGATTGTATTTATTAATTTAGAAATATCATTGACCACATTTCATGTTATATGCTTGTATATATTTTTTAAATTAACAGATAAAATAAATCTGAGATTAATATTGATTGAAATATTTTTAATAATTAAAATTTATTCCCTCATTAATTTATTAGTGATGATTGGGTAAATATAATACGTTGACTAATTTATTTTATTCGTCAATACAATTTTATTACTATGGTTAGCTAAAATTTATCTTCTAATATTAAATTAAATTTTTTTAAATGTTTTGAAATATACTTTTATGTGTTTAAGATTTGATAAAAAGGGAAATGGAAAATAAAGGTGTAGGGATATGGTATAAAATCCCATATATGAGTCCATATAATTACATGTCTTAACTTAAATATTTCATTACAAAACCTTAACATGATCATTTTGGATTACTGTTTTAGAGAATTGAGACAAAAAAATTAACTAACAAAATTTGTTTCTTTCTCAAAAATAGACATTTTTTCCACTATATAAGTAATTGATTAATTAAAAATAAGTATTCAACATATCCCTCAAATTATCCACACAAGATATTATTCTTAATATATCATATGTATTACTTTTCTTCATAACCTGTGGAAATGTAAACATAATAAAGGGGTGAGATCATATGCATAATAAGGGTAAATATAAGAGACAACACTCAATGATCATAAGTGAGCATAAGATGAGAATATCTGTATAATAAAGATACATAATTGAGTTTTACCAAACAAATCATAGATTTTAAATCATATAATATGGCATGGTATAACATTATACAAGAATCAAAAGAGTGTGGGAACATGAATCGATAAAAATGATCCATGATTGAAAAACATAGGCATAAAAATAATCATAAAATTATTGAATATCATGGAAAATAACTTGGAAATATAGTAAAACAATAATCATAGGAAAACTACTATGAAAAAAAACAATATTTCTATTCTTATATGAAGAAACTCATTATGTCCATTCTTGAAAATGTGATGAAACTCATTATGTTCATGCTTGAAAATGTGAAAAAAAAACCATTACTCTCATGCCTGTATGAACAAACTCATTGTAGCCATTATTGAAAATATCATGAGATAAAAACATAAAAAAATCCATCAGAGGGAGAAATAGGATCCCACCTGTAATTATCCATACACATGTGTTCCATGTAAAATCAATCATAAGTAGCCCATGGAATGAAAATTTGTTTCACATCCTTTTTAAATAGAATCACATAACGTAAAAATTTATAATTCCATCAATAATCATAAAATTATATACCCATGGAGAATAAATGGGTTTCTATACATATCCAATAACTTTATAGGTAAATTTCATTCAATTTAGATGATAAAGCATGTGGTATTTACACCTTAAAAATAAAGGTTTTATTGTTAAGACAACAATTTCTCAAATCAATCGATCTATGGAATATATGTGAACAAAATTTAATCAACGAAATATAAAATAGGGTATTCACAAAGAAAATAAATTGTAATAAATGATATGACTATTCAAATTGGATGTTTAGTTAAGATAATGGAAATGATGGATCATATATTTGATAAAAAAGAATATTTCAAAATACAACTAAATAAATAAGGGGGATCTAAACATTTGATGAATATCGTCAATCAAGATTAGGATTTATCAAAGGAAAATGACTTAGATTAAATCATCATCATCAATGGTATTTATTTATTAAAACAAAGATAAGAATGATTACACGGACCTGAAGAGGTTTGAAATGATGTAGGCCAAGGGAATCCCCTCTTACAAGATTCTCCCCTCAAGACTCAAGAAATTAATACTAGGGAAATAAGAGACACTAGATCCTCAAATAGCTAGGGAAGTATAGTGGTCTGTAACCTTGTTTCCCTACTTCCAAGTATAGAGAAAAAAATATTATTATTGAGAAGACCAATTAATTTTCTAATGATGTAAGAGATGAACCATGGAATTATGGAAACTCTTGTTAGGTAATTATGTAAGCCAATAGAGTTTGTTTCCACCTTATAGCTTAATATTCCCCTAGAGACAAAGGTCCAAACCTGTGATCGTAGCCTTCACCTCAACTTGGAGTGAGAAACCATCACCATAATATGTTTTAAAGGCCAAAATAATAGTACCTTTGGAATCCCAGGTGACCCCCCCCCCCCCCCCTCCCTTCATGTCATATAAAGTGTATGAACTGTTTGTGTTTAATTTGATCCCTAAGACTAGTGGAGACCATCGCACTTTGTGGAATTATAGGTCCATATAATAATTGAGATCAGGAGACCTGGAGACTAGAAATGGATTGAGATAGGGAGAAACCCTCCAATTATTGAAGAGGATAACCATGTAAATGAGAATGTTTTGTGTTCTGGAAATGATAGATTCCCCTCTCGGATGACTAGCCTTGAAGTTGGATGAATTATATTCTTTCCAAAGGCACTAGAAACTAGCATTCAGGACCATCACCTACACTATTTTTTTAGGACCCGAAACTCCTAAACCCTAATACCATCATTCCAAGAAGGGTAATTCAATGGATCCGTGAGAGGAGAAGTCATTAAATGTGTAAAAGAAGCTCCAGACCGTTGTAACCTATTCTCCTTCAGAAAATAGGTGGTTCAATCTCTTCTCGTAGTGATTTTTTCATCACTCACACCTAGAGGTGAGGAAAATACCCATTCTTTTAATTATTTCATCGGTGGACATAGCTAGGTTCCTAATTATCCAAATCAGAAAGTTATATTTATTGTGGATCATCTTACACCATATGAACTCATTACAATTTCCCATGTTATTTGGGTTGGTCATATCCCTTTGAAAATATTTGATGGTGAAAGTCCTAGAAGAGGAGGCTGTAAAAACACATTTGTCTGGTTCAGGGGTCATGTCAATGAGATCAAGAGTTTCAAGATGGGTTCTATTCAAGACATCCTTGGTAAATGTAAAATACATTTTTTCTTCCCTAAGAGAAATTTTAGTATCTGGGCATCCAAGGAAACTAAGAGATGAACCTGTCCAATTATGGTTCCAAAAAATAATGTCACATTTTCCCATGATCTAGTGAGTAAGAGGTTGTAGGGATGGGATGAGAGGATGTATCCTTGACCCCGACTAAAAAAGATATCCCATTGTGCAACTCTGAACCCCCTCTTCTCTTAGGCTACATAACCTTTCCCCAAATATTTATTTCTTGAAGAACCTCCCACTCCATCTTAGAATGCATTCCATAGAGAGTGTTGGATAGATTTCTCACATTGATTTATCATTCTTGGATAGTACTTTCCATCCTTGCCCAGGTGACCTAGTGTTGTTTTCCTTTAGATGTGGATTCCCAAATTAATTTTTCCAGGGCCTTGTAAATGGAATTGATGACTCCCTTTGGAACCTTGACCGCAGTCAGAGCAAGAATATGGATGGACGAAAGAACAATCTTGACCAACGCAACCCTTCCACCATTGCACATGTACTGATTTTTTCAATTCAATACTCAAACCGTGATCTTTCTAACAATGTGGTCAAAATGAATGATATGCACTCTACCAAGTGAAATGGGGACACCTAGGTACTCTCTGGGACAAAATCCACACTGAATTCCCAAACTATAACACATGGAGGTAGCTCAAATAATAAGGAGTCTATTGGTGATAAATATTTTTTATTTTATCCTGGTTGATAATCTAACCACTCCAATGACAATAATATTCAAGAACAAAGATAATACCCTGAATAGATCTCTTACTTCCATTTATGAAAATTGGTGTGTCATCTTAATACATGAGGTCAGAGATACAATGATGATTCAATTTTCTCTAATAAGAATTAATATCCCCCCTACACATTCTCCTATTGATTAGGAAACTAAGGATATCTTTTGAAATGATAAATATGGTAGGATATATAGGATCTCCTTATCACAACCCATGAGTAGTCTGGATAAAACCATGGGTTTTACCTGTAAATGGAATAAACAACCAAGAGAAACTAAACCACCTAAAAAAATAAATCAGAGTCCCAGGTAGGGAAACCCATACCTGTTAACACTCCATTGATGAATCTCTATTCAACTCTTTCATGTGATTTATTCAAATATTGTTTAAGAGACATGTTTGAGCCATGAACCTTGATATTGATTTCATTTACTAGATCATGAGCTACATCTATGGCCCTTGAATAGTTTTTCACTTGAAAAAACTATGTTTATCCCCAGATACCCATTGAGGGAGTTGAATAGGTAATATTTTTTGACAATGATTAGAAAAAATTTATATGGAATGTTGCACATGCTAACCAGTCTATAGTGATGAATAGAAGAAGGGTCCTTAATTTTAGGAATAAGGACTAAGGTAGTAGATTATGAAACCCATGGGGATTTCATCAATGAAAGAAATCTTGAATTTCACTAACCATGTCATCCTTCACCACATTCCAAGACACCCTATAAAACAATCTTGGTAAAATATCCGACTTCGGGGAACTCTCTTGGTTTAGACCCATCATAGCCTGATGGATATATTTCTCATCTGGTATAGCTTATAGGAACTCGTTATCTTCACTAGAGATAATATATGGAGCCACATCGAGAAACTCAGTGGATCCTCTTAGATATCCTTCGGGAATACATTGATTATGACCTGCAAAGAGATTCTTAAAATTGGACCAAACCATGTCACAAACAACATCATGATAATTAGAATAGGATCTATCCTCCACCAAAATATTGGGTTTAATAAAGAGGTGTTTCTTTATAATGCATGCATGAAAATATTATATATTTTTATCCCCTTAAAAAATCCATTTCATCCTCAAGTTCTCACAGGGAACCCATTCTTGACAATGGACCATTTCTTCTATGTTGTTCTTATTGATAGTGAGAACCTCAAACAATACTTCATTCCAATCAGTCTCAAGACACATATCAATCCACTCAATTTATTTATTGAGATATTCGACAGCCTAGAAAGTGGGGTGGATGCTCTCGATCCCACACAAGAAGATTATTTTTGAGGCATCTCATTTTTTTTGTGAAAACTAATCCAAGGACCCCCTTGAACCAGTTTTCTCAATGAATCAAGCACCGCCTAATGGTATCCAGGTATTCACGTCCATTTGTGGGAGAATATGAAGTGTTCATAGGACTCCTACCTAGATTCTGAAGAAACAAGAAGTGGAGAGTGGCCTGAAATACCATAGACCATGTGTGTAACTATAGCATTGGGGTAAGTAGAAATGGCATGGACATTTTCCAGGAATCTATCTAGACAACTCTAGGATCTGTGTCTCCCTCTTTGGTTATTTCATTTTCTGTAATAGCCACCATAATAACCCATGTACATAAGCCCCTTATAGTCCATAAGCTAAGAAAAATCAATGCTAGCCTTCCAAGGAAAATTCCCCTGACCTTTCTTCTCCTCTAAGTCAACGATAACATTGAAGTCCCCAACCACAATCCACAGACAGTCACTTGGATCAAATGATTAGAGTCCTTTATACAAGTCTTAATACATTTTAACATCACAAATTCCACAAATGATATAGAAAAACATATTATCATTGCCTATAGAAACTATTTTCATGATAAACTGCTCATCCAATTCATTATTTCCACTGAAGTGTTTTTTTCAGAAGATCCAAATGTGTTGGTTTATGGGATAGACATGCATGGATGCATATATTATAATTTTGTGAGTAAACACTCCAATTTTGGAGTACATATATTAAGATTCTAGGATTGCGATAATATAGGCTATGTTACTATTTATCTAAAAGTAAATAAAGTCTTACTTAACTCAAGCCCCCATGCCATGGGAATTCAGAATAAAGAAAAGAATTGTTGATAATGGAGTTTCCTAGATTTGGTCATAGACATAGATGCAAATTTCTAGTTAGAGTAGGAGGTATCTTGATTAAAGATGGATCTAGATCTTGTACACATCTATACCTACTAAGGTGAGAAAAGAAATTTTTGAGAGGAGGCATAGGACTGTCACTTGGTTTTGATCCCTCCTACCCTAAGAGATGGGATGTGAGTTGATAAATTGGGACCTTCAGATATTGGATCATTAATGGGGAAAACTTTGGATAACTGAAGGATATGGGAACCAAATATTAGAGGAAGGATACTCTTCAGACCTAGAATGGAGGGTGACTATGGAGGAGAACTCTACCCATCAAAGACAAGAACCAAAATAGAACAGACATCTCTATACTGAAGGACCACACTAACTTTATATTGAGGGGATATCCTAGACCTTGATGAAGGTGAGGTTTAATCCTTTCCTAAAGAAAAACTATTACTAGAAGAAAAACCATGAAGATCACTTTTGGAATGAGAAAAGGCTGGATAGAAGGATCTTATTCCCTAAATAGGGAAGGGACCTCCGAGCAACTCCCCACCACACACTTCCCAACGTTATTCCAAGAGGGGAGGCTATCAGCCTCTTCAAATGGGACAAAGTAAATGGAGAGGGAAAATTTTCATTAATGGGATCAGATCTATATAGGGAGAAAGGACACTATCCAGCCCATGAGGAAGTATAGGTGATGATTCAGGAATAGATAAATCCTTATACGAAGGAGAGATAGCAACAAGATCATTCACACCACATTGTTCTTACTACTGACCTTTGGTAGAAGAGAGGGGTTCTACTCATGGGAGTGAAAATCCATCCCTAGAGACTACAAAAACATACCAACCTCAATCTCTTAGTCATTTCTTCTTATAGAATGATAAGGAATGGTATTAAAGATTAAAAAAGGATCAATAACTAGGAATTGAGGGATAGACAACATCTTGATTCCAGACAAAATAATCCTGCACTCGGAGAGATATTCAGTTTAGAATCACCATATAGAAATCCATTTCAACACATATCTGAGCAAATAAATTTTACGGAAATATCCATTCTGAAAAGGCAGCCTAATCCCATGTAATTTTATCCAAACTAGAGCACATGAGCTCTCTTTTCCATTATGAATCTTTATTGACCAGTGAGAAAGGATGAAGCACCAATTCCCCATAGACTAGGGAGCTTTATACTATGCCTAAATAAATTTCTATTCTAAATCCAAAATGATACATCACGATTTGTGATGGATCAATGACATGAGGGCTAGAGAATCCAGGCCCCATGACCCCACGATCCTCTGAAAATCTTGGATCGATGGATTAACAGAGCCAAAATGAGCCCTAAGATACCACCTGAGACACTAGGAAGCATCATCAAAGGCCAAGGTAGGGATCTCCAACACAGGGCAAGGAACGTCCTGCGTCACCACCAAATGGACCAAGGAAATCTCCAGAAGTAATGGGATGAGTTATTATGGGTAGACCGGGGAAGGGTATATTTCAAAGATACTATTGGATTTATATATCTAGAATAGACCTTTAGATCTAAAATAAATTCTGGCAGATCCATGAACGATGCTCAGGAACCAGGTAAAAGGTCATCGGTGCTTAAAGAACCACCTAGGAGCACACAGATACCATGGAAGAAAATGTAAAAATGTTTTGAAAATGCAGAGGCACGTGAGACAGATTTGACTGGGAATATATATTTTAATTTTTCTCGAGTTACATAGATTAAATCAGTTTTTAGTAATATAAAAAAAATTTGGAAACAATGAATGTCTTTGGTATTTTGAAATAATTTTAAAATAAATATTTAGTAAAATTAGGATGAAAATATTTTCTTTTATAATCCAACAAAAAATAGAATAAAATTTTCATATAAAATAAAAAAGGTGGTGAAAATTATGTTTACATGGAAGAAAAACTTAAAAATATTCTTTAGAAATCATTTTTAATATTATCAAAAAAATAACAAGTCAAGGGTTAATTTTCAAATTTATTCTCTAAAATATCTAGTGAGAAAATGAAAACAAATACCTTTTAAAATAATCTCATATAATAGATCCTTGAAAATATAAAAATTTTATCAAAAGATATTTATTGGATGATAAAACATATGGTTTTGGAAGGATGAAAACTTTTTTTCTAAATGCTTTTAAATAACATTGCTTGAAAACCCATATCGTAAAAATAATATTAAATTTTAATTTCTAAAAGGGTTAAATATAATGATGATAATAATATAAAATAATCCATATTATTTTTACTAAAAATATAAAATATTAGTGAAAGGATAATATAGAAATGGAGGAAAACATTCATTAGTAATAATATGAGTTATTCAAACCAACATTACACTTTTATTTCAGAAAAAAATTTATAAAAGATGTTTTTATGGATGGGAAGAATTAATTTCCACATTAAACAAAAGGAAATACCATATAATATAGTTTAATGGTACGATCAAATAAATATTGATAAGTATATTCATCTAAGAATGACTATGACCTAGTGAATTGAAAATTGATTTGATGGGACTCTTACAAAATTGGTAACATTAGAATCAAAGGATATTAAGAGGAAAATCATGAATTGTACATTAAAATATAATTAAATGGAATATATTTTCATATGTTTAATCAAATTTTCTTTGAATACACCACATAAAAGAAATCATGGTTCCCAATATTAAACATGTCCCATTAAGTTGAAAATGAGACAAAGAAACCCATACCTTGTTTCCTTCCTTAGTAGAATAAACTATGACATCCTATATAGAAAAAATATATATTTTAATAACCTATTAAAAAATCATATATATGACCTTTTATAAATATCATTTATTTTTATTCTATTCAAGTATACTAGCTAGTTTTTATCTATTTTCAATATCAGGTGTGAGTAAGGTTCAATGTTTTATACTAGTTTCATAATCATATTGTTTTTATTCATTATTATACTAATATTTAATATTATAATATTGAAAAATGTTATATTAATTTATTCATTTTAATTATTTATAATTTTGTAATTTCATTTCATAGTTATTTTATTTATCATTCATGACGATCAAGCCATTAGCGAGCCTATTTAGGTAATTTGTAATGAATAGACTCTATTGTCATAATTAATGATTTAAATATTTCTATTACCATTATATAACCAAAAACCATTATTTACTTATTAGTATCCAATATTATGTCAAAAACCCATGCTTGATAGAAATTTATAGCATTTTTCATGTTGGTTGTCAAACCAAACCTACAAGAAATGATATGATATGTGTGTGAGGATGGCTATAGAAGAGATCCTTTTATTATAATATAATCATCACAAAATTATAATGAAATTATTTATATAATATTAATCTGATTAATAAATAATGTTAATAGTTATATTTAAAAGGTAAATTAAAAATGAGTTTTTATATATAAACAAATCGATTTCCACTTGGTTCATTTGTGGTGGTAAGTTTTACATTGATCACTTATTGCTAATATTACTTATGTAGTACCTAATTTATATTTGTATAATATAAATAATTATATAAATAAAACAACTCTTCACTAAACCCATTTCTATAATAATCCCTAAAAGTTTGTGTTGAAAAATAATATGTGTCATTAATAAAGGTGGTAGTCCACACACACGCATGAGAAACTTTTTCATTTTTTTCAATTGAATAGATCATGTGGTGTTAGTTGAGTTATAGAAGCAATTAGAATAATTTCATGACAAAAGAAACATTCATACAAGTGTTTCATCATGGGGCCACCTATTTCATTTGTGAATATAATGGATGGTTTAATGAAGTTATTCATTTATTATTGGTAAATCAGTGGAATTACCTTTAATAATTTGTATACATTTCCAAGTACTGATGAAAAATTTGATAAACATCAAGGGGTTAAATACATCTTCAAGATTTTTCTTTATTCTAGTTCTCATCCGTTTAAATTTTATAAAAATTATATCATAATGATGGCCTTTAATATAAGGTATGGTCATTATGAATAGATATCATAGTAATATTTTTTGGTCTAACTAATATATCCTATTTTTTTATGGATTAAATGAATATATTATTCAAGTATTATCATGATAAGTTTTTTGTGGTCATTATTGATGATATTATTATATAGTCTAAGAGTTATAAGGATTATAATACTCATTTAAAAAACATTATGTAGTTTTTGAGGAAAACATCAATATATGTGAAATTTGTTAAATATTAATTTCGGTTTCAATAGGTTACTGTCATTTGATTTATTATTTCCAATTATACTAAATTTTTTTACCCTTCTTAAAAAAATGTTGTCAAGGAATGGATAATAACAACCAACATAACTAAAATAGATAGTTTCCTTGGTTTTCATGATACTATCAATGTATTATTAAAAACTTTGCTTTATTAGGTAATATAAAAATGATGTTGACATATAAGGTTGTTAAATTCAAAAGGAAAAAAGGAATGTGAATATATATTTGAGTAATTAAAGATAATATTAGTAGATACACCTATATTAACTCTTTCATCTAGTAATGAATGTTCTGTTATTTATATTTATATGTCAAGGAAAGATATTGAATGTGTTCTAATGAAAAATTATAGAGTAGTAGATAATGCATATAGATATCCAAACTATCATGAGATTAATTTAATAGCTCTAGATGAAGAGTTTAGAGTTATTATTTTTACACTAAAAATGTATATACACTTTTTCGATGAAGATATATGTAATATATACATCAACCATATGACCTTGAAAAATATCTTATACTCTTAATTATATTACTATGATGATAAGGAGTTTTTTGGAACTACTCAAGGTCTATTATTTTTATATACATTATCATCTATGGAAATAAAACAAGGTAGAAGATGCCTTGAGTATAAAATATCATCATATCTTATCAATAATGCAGGTGTAAAATGATTCAATTCACAAAAACTTAGTAAGGATTTTCTTATCGATTATAATGTAAGGCGAAACATCATTATTATTCCATTTGATTACCTATAAATCTTTATTATATAGAATTAAAATATCCCGATTTGATGTTAATTCTCTATAAAATAAGATGGATGATGTGAAGAGTATGAAATTACTAAATTTTAACATTGGTGATGATGGAGTTAAATTATTTTTTAAGAGGTCATGTGTTCTATAAATACCAAAGGTGTAAAAATATATACAGGATGAGGCTCATAGCTCTAAATTCTCTATACATCTTGGAATATCTAGAATATATAGATATATCAGGGGAATTTACAGTGGTAAAATATTAATTAGGAGATTGTGTATTATGTTGCAAGATGCATGGAATTAAAAAAAGTGAAGTCCAAAAGACAACTTCCTTAAGGGGTTATACATCCTTTACCTAGATCAAATTTGAAGTGGGATAATATTATTTTGGAACTCATTATTTGGAAAACTAATACATATTAGGGTAATGATGAAATATTGTTAAATTTTAGTTATCTTATAAAGTCAAATAATTTTAATGAAATTTTAAAATATTTCCTATTAAATTTTTTTACTAGGTTTTATAAAAATAATGCTAGAAGACTTAATGTCAATCCTTTATCAATATTATTTGATTTTCACCCAACTTTCACAACAAAATCTTAGAGGATTCTCAAGAAGTATTTAAACACAAATATTAATTTTAACATAATCAATCACTCTAAAATAGATGGATGGTCTAAAAAGCCTATATAAACATTGTAGGATATGATAAAATCACATATTCATAACTTTCAAGGAATCTAGGATCATTAATTTACTCTAGTTGAGTATTTATATAATATAATTTTCCCCTATAGTAAAAAATTAGCACCCTATTATTCATTCTATAGAAAGAGATAACAAACTTTAATACATGGGGATAAATTTGTAGAAAGAAATTTAATGTGTTCATAACTAATGGAAGAAACATCATATAATGTAATAATCATTCCTAAGAGTATCAAGGTGTATCAAATTAAATAAAAAATTTATGTTGAGAACATAAGTAGGGATCTTAAATTTTTGTTAAAGGGAAATGTCTTACAAAAAATATATCCATATAAAGAGGTTTTGAGGTATAGAAAGAAAGGGAAGAAAAGTCTAAGGTTTATTGGGATTTTTGAAATATTGGAGAAGATTGGACATACGAAATATCATTTATTTATGCCACCAAACCTATATCATGTTCATAAAATTTTCCATATATCACTTATAGGGAAGTATATTCTAGACCCCTTTCATTTTCTCAAGGTTGGCCATGTTTATTTGGAGCCCAAATTGTCATATAATGAAAATTTTATTTGAATTTTTAATATGATAGATTAAGTGTTATGAAATTTGACAACTCAACAGGTGAAGGTCATTTGGTGGAATCGCCTTATAATATTTTCAAAATTGGAACCTTGTGATACATTAAAAAAGTTTTATTTATATATTTTCATGGATTCACTCAATATTCTGAGGATGAAGTTATTATAAAGTTGGTTAATATAATACCTAAGAAAATCTAGTAATAAATAAGCATATTTATTTACTAGAGAGTACTAAAAATAAAATTCACAAACTTATTTATACCACTGTGATAAATAAAATGTAATATAAAATATAATTAAATTAAAATATAGATGTCTATGCACTCATATTTTCTAATGAACATCACAACTATTATAGTAATATTATATAAGAATAATAAGAAGAATACAAGCCATGGAATCAACATATTATAATAGTTCTGGGGAGGGGATAAATATAATGAAAGTCCTACTCTAAATCGAATGGTAAGAACTCAGTGAGACTCAAACCCGAGACATGTCTGAGACCCCACAGAGTTGCTTACCATTTATAATATCACTATTTATAATATCACCATTTATAATTATATCCATTATGCACTATGACTATTGTGGACTATGATCATTTGTAATCTTGATATTAAAAAGTGGTCATTAGAATTATTATATATTAAGGATAATAACGAGATATAATAGATACTGAATGGAAAACACATATCCTAAAAAAATAGTAACATCCCTTAATAAGAAGATTTATTAGATCATTATAAGAAGAAAGATTCACTATTGTTCACCCTTTACTATGCCCGAGAAGAACGTCAACAATTGAGGTTCGAGTGGAATCTTATACGAGAGAAGTTAAATTTAGTAGGAATAATTAAAAGATAAATGTTATTGAAACCACAACATGAAATTAACACCATTTCATTACTTACCCTTATATATTATGATAATTTTATAAGAGCCTATAAATCTAGGGGTTACGTAGTATAAAAGTGTATACACTTTCAAAAATGAAATAGTGTTTTCTCCAATTCAACATTTATATCAAATTTATCACCCTTATATAAAGGTTAAAATGTAAATTATTAGAATATTAATATTATGAAAGTATTTAATATTTTGAATAAATACTTTTAAGTTAACCTATGTTAGAAATTTTGTATTTTTTGAAAAAATAGTAAATTACGGTAAAAAAATAGTGAAATATGGTCAAATATGATATATATGACATAATATATATGTAAGAATAACTCAAATAAGACTATTAAAAAATATTTGGATAATTTTGGAACTAAAAGTTATATTAGGGAACTAAGGGAGGTAAGGAGGCATAATGCAGGGTAGTTGAGCACTTAAGATCATAGAAACATAAATTATTCATTAATTTGTTCCATGAAATTCCACTCACCAAACATATAAATACACACCCTCTATTCACATTTATTTGAAAAATAATTACACAAAAAATTAAAAAATATCTCAAGGAGTCTACCCCAAATCAATATCTTTAATATTGAATATTGTGGTTGGTTCTAATGGTTTTCTCTAATATAAGAAACTCAAGAGACGTAAGGATTCTGATTTCACCCTCCATATTACCTATTTTAATTTTTATTTGTAATATAAATTAAAATCACACTTTATATCATTAAATTATTATATATTCATGTTATTTTCACTATTTTTATTCATTATCAACGTTATAATACCAATAACCCTCTCATATTATAATTTCATAAGTTGTTTTCATGCAGAAGTAAGGGACCTCTTTCTCTCTCTCTAAATTATTATTTACATTTATATTATTCAGTCTATTTAAATATCCATGTTAATATTAAAATATTTCCATGATATCATTTTATTTATTATCATTATGATATCTTATCCAAGTGAGTATCCATTTCACTGACATTCAACTTCATTCATAAGACTTTACTATGCTTAAACATAACCATAGCCATAAACTCCATTATCCAAATCCATAAGTATGTCATATATTTGTGTTATTATTGATGTATTATTTAAAATAGGTGGAGATTATGGAAATATATTTTTTAGATTCTATATTATGTTCCATGTAGATCAAACATGATTTTGGAATAAGTTTACAATAATCATTAATGCAAGTCTAATTGGAGGTCTTTCCTCAAGGAAATTGTATATACCTAATTAATATGAAATATTTTTTATTAAATTATACTTATATATATGGGAATTGTCCATAATTTTGATTATCTCATACCATTGTAAATAAATATATTTTATCAACTAAACACATTGATCACCGTCATCTTTGTATGTACAAAACAACTACAATTCTATATTCTACACCTGATGATAATACTTATTTGAACATTTTAAATACCAAATTATCATAAATATTTTTCATGTTAATTCACCAATATATCCTTAATAAATAATTTATTATGTAAATATATTAACATTCCCATATAATCATTTGTTCCATATGGAAAAATCTTATAAGACAAGAATTATTGAGAAATTATGTTAAGTATTTCTAAGTGTTTCATTATTGAACATTATCCATATAATTTCCTATACACTTTATTAAATAATGTAATGCATTGGAATTTATTAGGATGGGTGATACATGAATTATATATTCCCTCAATAAACTAGTAAGTCTCATAAGACATCCGAGATAGGGTAGTGGGATCACCCTTACCCTTTATTTGTGATTTCTTGGCGCAAGGCCTCAATGATATGTCTTTTATGTTTACAATTATGAATTCCCATTATTTTAATCACTATATTGTCATCTAATATTATCTATTCAATTAATTATGTGACTTTTATCCATATACTATATTATGGTATTCAATAATATGATATCATTCATTTATATATTAATAATATAAAGATTGTGCCATTATTATTCTATATTAGCTTTCATTGTACTCAATAAATTACTGGGTGGTCGAGCTCACACTTTACTTTTTTCTGATTTCCTTTAGTAATTAAGTGAAATAATATATATTATAACCCTATGGATTGTGTTCGTGAATATTGTTTTTTACTAAAATGGTTATGTGTCTAGTCTATCAAGGACTACTGAACCTTAATGGTTATGTAGCTGTTCTATTTAAGACTATTGAACCTTGATTTTTTGTACGTAATATAATATAATATTATTAAAATATAATAAATATTCCATTATATCTAGGTTAAAATGGTTGTGGGAGTTACATAATATGAATTTTTACAATTCATGGATTGGCATCCATTATATAGAGCTCACATGAACTATTTAGAAGAGGAAACCTCCTTCTATAATCTGAACCACCCCATTCTCCTTTATAAATGAAAGGAATATTATGAATCCCCATTAGAAAATACCTCAATGGTTTTGGATTTTATACACAATTAGGAAGAATTTATTTATTAAATGTTTGATTCATCTTAAAGATTAAACCTTGAGGACACTCCCATTGTGAGGGAGTATACTGATATATTCTCTGAAGAATTGGCTGGTCTTCTCTCAGATCATGAGGTAGAGTTTTCCATAAAACATGAACCTTGAACCACACCTATATCAAATATCCCCTATAGAATAACCTAAATATATTTTTAGTAGTTAAATTAGAAAACATAAGATAAATTTGACCAAAAGGATCATATTCCTTAGTGTATCTCCTTGGGGTTCACCAGTGCTCTTTGTCAAGAATAAGGATGGATCAATGAGGATTTGCATCGACTACCAACAGATTAACAAGACCATTATTTTGAACAAGTATCCATTTCTAAGATTAGATGATTTATTCAATAAACTTCCAAGATCCATGTACTTACCAAAAGTGGACTTCATTCTGGATAACAACATATGAAGGTGAAGAAAGAATATATTCAAAAGAGAGCTTTATGTATGAGATAGGGCCATTATGGGTTCATAGTTATTCCATAAAAAAATAAAAACTTTAAGGTAATATTCATGGAATTAATGAATAAGGTATTTATAGGCTATTGATCTAAATTTTTATGGTATTTAATGATTATATTCTCATATAATCAAATAGAAAAGAGAAAAATTCAGAGAATATATGGATTATATTGACAAATTTTAGGAAATAAAAGTCATATGCTAAGTTACTTAAGTGTGAATTTTTGAAACATAAATCCACACTCTTGGGGAATTTGATCACAAGTGAAGGAATATCTATAAATCCTTTAAAAATATAGTTATTTTGGGAATGGCATGGACCCACAATTATTATATAGTCCCAAAGTTTTATTGGATTAATTGGGTACTACTAAAACATTATAAGAAACTTCTCATGAAAATATATCCCATTAACAACTTTAAAATGAAAATGGGTAAAGTATATATAGATGTAATAATGAAAAGATATCTTTTGTAAGATCTAAATGATTCTAATAAATACACCTGTAATCACACTCCCCTTAAGTGAAAATAATTTTGTGATATAATTTTCTGATTCAAAGAAATTCATGGATTGTGTAATCATGAAAATTTTTAAATTTATATCCTATGCCTTATGAAATTTAATGATACATAATAATAATTACCCAAAACAATATTTAAACATATAAACTATGATCTTTATAGATAACATTTAGAGGTACTGCCTATATTGAGGGAAGTGTTCCTTATATACATATCATAAGATTTTAAAGTATACATTCACATAGAAATAAATGAACATTCATCAAAAATGGTACTTAGTGTTAACCAAGGACTATGATTTCTCAATTCACTATCATCCAAAAGGCAGTTTATAATCCTAGTAAAAAGTTATATACTACTCTATCTATAACAAGGATTGTGAAAGACAATATTTTAATGGATATGTAAAGGATGGTTCTGGAAATCATAAAGGGGGGGAATACATCCTACTTTCCCCATATAATTTTCTAACCAAATATCCAAGAGAAAATCAATGAAGCATAAAAGGGAATATTTAGAGCTTCAAAAGATGGTGAGACAGAAAAAGGATGGGATTATTCATGAATTAAACATAAAAAATAATGAATCATTTGATTTGAAAGTATACATTATATAAAATTCTCAAAAAATAAATAAAGGGATGTTGGATGATTCACATAGATCAACATTCCCCATCCACCCTAAAAGTACCAAGATGTACTGAGATCTTTGAGAGAACATTTGGTGGGAAAATATGAAGAAATAAATCATGGAGTAAAACTAAAAATTATTAGTATGTTATAGAGTGAAATAAAATTGTTAAAAATACAAGGGATTAAGAAACCATTACCCATACCAATATGGAAATGGGAGAACATCACCATATACATTTTCATAGGTCTTTCAAAGATATATAAAAGGAAAAAATGCAGTATGGATTGTGGTGGATCAACATACAAAGACTTCTCACTTCATATATATATTTGGGAGTATTTCTCACTCTATAAATATTCTTAAATATATATAATGGAAGTTATGATGTTGAATGGGATTCACTTTCAATCATTCCTAATTGAGATCCAAGGTCCACCTCTATGTTCTGACAGATTCATCAACATACCATGAATGATAAGTTGAACATTAGTATTTTCTATCACCTCCAGGAGAGTGGAAAATATAAATGGAAAATTCAAACACTCTAATTCATATTGAGGTCTTTATTGATAGAATTTAAAGGATGTTGAGATCAAAATATTCCACTGGTAGAGTTCGCGTACAAAACAAATCATCCAATCAAGTATTTGAATGGCCTAATATAATGCTCTATGTAAGAAGAGATATATAAATTATATGTGTTGGGAAGATATTGGTAAATGGGGTCTTCTTTTTCTCAAAATTTTACAAGATATGGAAGAGAGGGATCAACCTATTCAACAACAAAACAATTCTACTCATAGAAAATTTAAGAACTATGTTAACTGTATTTAAAGATAATTACAGCTTCACATTCAAGATAAATTGTTCCATATAATATAAACCTAGAAATTAGTCATCATGTTTGGAAAGGATTCATATCTCAACCTTAAGTACATTGGCCTCATTGAGAACCTTTGTTGTGTGGGAGTTGTTACCTATCAACTAGTATTACCACAAACCTGGATCAAATGAATCATGTGTTCCATATATCTCTCTTAAGGATGTACATACTCGATCCCTCAGATGTTGGGAAGTTGTAAGTCATAAAATATGATCATGATCTCTATTATGAGGAGAAAAAAATGATGATCTTAGACCATATATACAAATTTCTACACAACATGAAAACTCAAGTTATCAATTTACTTTGTTGAAACCATAAGTATGAAGATACAACATGATAACACACACACGAAATAAAATAAATGTTCCATAATATATTCTAGACCAAGGGTTTGAGTAGAGATTTTGACATTAAAATTTCTTAATGGGTGAATAATTTAATGACCTTGTATTTTATATATGGAATTTTTCTTCAAAATATACATGTGTGTTTGTGTGACATAATTAGAAATATAGTACAGTTAAATCACATTCACCGCATAATAAAAACCAATAATACTTTATTTTATCAATTTAGATCATTGTATTTAGAGGATAAATATACTGAATAAACTATAAGTATTATAATGGGAAAACAAACACACAAAAATTACCTAAAATAGGAATATGTATACCGCTTAGATCTCTTAGAAATATCTCTCTCATGAACAATATTGTAAAAAATATACCAAACATAGGTAATGAAATTTAAATTTTAAAAATGAAGAATATAGAACCCATGAATTTAAGTTAATGGGGAATAAAAATAAATAAAATATATTTAAAGTAATTATTAAACAAATATGGGCATTAGAATAGAAACATGGTCATTAAGAATAGTAACCAGAATAATATGAATAATAATCAAATAGTAAGAATAATAATTTGACAATTAGAATATTATATTAATAAATAAAATTGTATATTAACATGTAAATAATTTTTAAAATAAATAATTTAAGTAAATATTAATATTATAATATCATAAACAAAATTAACACTCAAAGGAAGTATAAGTTCGGTTTTGATAAAATGTAATCTAAATTTTTTTTTTAAATTCATAATTTTATGTTCATAATTAAAAGTACCTATTTTATAAAATTATGAATTCCATTTTTTGAATTTTCACATCATAATTTTCTGATGATGATTTTTTTTAATTTTCTTCAAAACATTATTTTTTGGTGAATAGTAAAAAAATTAATTCATTTCAAATACCACACATTCTACGACATAGTAATGATTTAATAATGACCTAATAAAGCCTAAATAGGTTGTCTACACCTGAAAGGTCTTTAATAAGATAAATTAGTTGTTTGAAAACAATAAACAAGATTTTTTAACTCTAAAAATGTAAAATATTATATTTAAAATTAATTTTTCATTTTTCTATATTCATTTTGTTTAAACTGGTAATTTTGGTGTATAAATGGATTCAAAGTACTAAAACATAAATTTTTAGTAAAATATATTTCATTTCCTCAATAGTAAAACTATTTCTAATTTTTATTTTGAAATAATAATTTATTAAATATTTTAATCCAAAAATACCCTACCCCTCAAGTATATTACCCCATATCCCTTCCTTGGAAAGTCACTTCTCATACACTTATCTGATCCTAAGATCTTCCCAATCTTATCCTAATAAGAATCCTAGTATCCTTAGGGACATTTTTGTTCAATTGAACTCCAAACCATCAAGGTTTTAAGGGTTATAGCAGTCGAACAACAACAAGAAGGAGGTAAGGTCCCTTCATCATTTCCTTTCATTTTCCACTTATATTCATCTATTTTTCTATTCCATTATAATATAGAAGTTTTTAATTTAATTTAATAATATTCTGACTTAATATTAATATCATTTTTACCAAATAATTTTTTTATTGACAATATATTAATGTTATATATATATCACTATCTTTTTACATGTCTTGTTCATAGTCAATTTCATTCTCCTAAAAGGATGTTGTTATTTCTTTACTTATTAAAACCTTTATGATTGGTTAGTGTATATTTTATAAAAAAATTATAAACTTTTTATAATTTATTATATTCTTCTAGAATTATTTTTTCAAAAAGATAAATTAAAAATGATCAAAATTGCAAAATCTAAATGAAAATAGGATAATTTAAAGAAACATTTTAGTGAATCCATTTCATCATTAACTTAAAAAATATTAAATAATATATTTTAATGGTTGTAGTTGATTAATAATAACATAAATGAATATAATTCATAGATGTATTAGTTCTATAATAAATATTAGTTTATTATAAAAGATGCATAAATGTGGAAAAACAAAACCAAACCTAAATGAATATAATTCATAGATGAGTATGCTCACCCATGTTTTATTTTGAATAATGTATCATGTTACTTTATTATTATTCCTACATTAACTAGGATTTTATCCCAACTTTTACATGGTGTATGTACGTATTTTATTACATATTCTATGGATACTATCAAAATTTATAGTAATACTATTCATAAGGTATTAATTGAACTTTGATTTTTTTTTACAAATCAAATTTACCGAAGATAAAAAATCTTTTGACACTAAATTGTATTATTATTGTGTTTTTTATCTTAAAATTATATAATAATAATGTATAAAAAAATTTAGGCTATATAATATTTTTTCTCCAAAATAAATAACATCAAAATAAAATTTATATTATATTATATATCATATTTTAAATACAATAACTCGAATATTTAATGTCTTTTCATCATCAAGTGTAATATCATAAATATTATTCAAATAGAGAGATAAAAATTTGAATTTAAAGTATTTTAAAATGTTAAATTAATGTATAAAATAGAAATTATTTTTCTTTTATATTATGAAACATATATTAACAAGGTCAATAAATTTTTAAAATCAGTTATTATTTAAAAGATATGCTAAATGTATACCTAGTTCATGCTATAGAATATTTCCTTATGCATGATTTTTTTCGTTAGTCTCAAATATAAATTATTATTTTTATATAAATATTTTTAAACCTTTTTTAGTAACTCTAGATACAAAAACATAAATTTTTCTATGAAAAAAATGATCTTTTTAGTATATAAACTAACATAAAAAAGTGGTTGGATCTGGATATTATTAAAAGTTGAAGAATATAAATATCAAATGTCTAAATGAAAATCCAGAATTTGAGTATGCCATATTGTCCAATGGAATAAATGATTTATTAAAAAAAATCTTATTAAAACCTAAACAAGAACTAAATAATCTCACAAATCAATGACAATTAATTGGGTTATATAACAATGACCAAAATACTTATCGAGATTCCTTAATAGTATAATTGGAACCCCTGTTTTTTGAATAATTCTATAACATGGTAGGCCTGGTATGTTGATTCCATTTAGAATTATATTTTTGTGCACAAATTTACATTATGAAAAAATAAAATCATTCCTTTTATACAAAACCAAAACTATAATATAAAATTTCATCTCTAGTAATCACAGATAGCTTGTATTCATCTATTTGTTCAACAATACCATGGGTTGTTTCCAAGATTGCCCATAATTTTATATAATATAAATTGTAGTAATTGACCACATTATTATGATATATAAATTTGATTATGTTCTTGAAATTTATTTATAGAATAAGGAAACCCTATTTCATTTATCAACGAGATTTGAGTATTTTATATATTTTATTTCAAAAAAAATAAGGGACAAAACTAAAGAGGGGCTGTTTTGAAATCAATTTTAAGTAAAACTATACATTTCAGTTTTTTAGAGAGGTACAATTCCTTAAATTTTCAGTCTAAACATCTCATTTAATTCTAATAGAATTAACTAAGGGGTTAAAGAATGATTTAGGACAGTTTCGGCTTCTTCAGAGATTGGGGTTTTTGTTTTTTGAAGAGATGGGTGAGGTGCAAGGTTGTCAGACGGATAGTAGTAACTATGCTACTCAATCGTGTTACCTAAAAATATTGTCACATGGTTTCTTTAACCATTAAAGGTGGTCTGCATGGACATGGAAAAGTTGGAAAAAAAAATTAAAGGTAACTTTCATATTTTTACGTGGTTTTTCTAACCATATACAAAAACCATACAAGGGGGCTCCTTTAGACAATAGGCACGAACACCCTATGCATGGTTTGTTTAGTTGCGTGCCTTGGTTATGCGACGTGATGTTGTACCTCTCGTTCCCCTCGTTGTTTGATTTTCATGATCACAATCACCTTATTATTTGTCTAATATTGTTTTAAGTGTTTTTGAATGATAGGCATAAGGTTGCCAAGAAGTTGGCCCAAGAAAGAATCTCAAAGTGGACTGAATTGCAGTCCACCGGCCAACCGGTGTGATAGCACCGGCCAGCCGGTGGACCTGGCAGAGGCATTGCCCACTTCCAGGTTCCACCGGTCAGTCGGTGGCTCTGTCACCGGCCAGCCGGTGGCAACCTGATGAAACAGTGCCAGCTACTGTCTGCCCACCGGCCAGCCAGTGGCTCTGGCACCGGTCAGCCGGTGCTGCCTGGGCAGAAGGCCTTCTCAACATCCAAGGCACCGGCCAGCCGGTGGCCCTGCACCGGCCAGCCGGTAGCCCAGTCAAACTAGCCGTTGGCTTTGACCAGTCAACCCTCTTTTGGCCTCCAACGGCTCCGAGGCCTTTTCCAACGGCTCCGAAGACTCCCCAAGGGTTCCATGCCTATAAATAAAGGCCAAGGAAGCCCCGGACACTAATCTGATCATATACCAAGCCACCGTACACATTTTCCATCTTTGGCGTACCTCCGGCGGACTTCCTTCAAGGAACCCACCTTGCTCCAACAACTTCCACATCCAAGGAGCTCCTTCAAAGAAGCTTGGAAGCGGCCTTCAACATCTCCAATCAATCAAAGGCGCCCAAGGCTTCTCAACATACGGGTTTTATTGTTTTATTTATTTTGAGCTTTAAATTTGGGTTTGTGCCTACAAACCCCAAACTCTTTCTTCATCCCTCTTTCTTTTGGGTTTCACATCACCATTATGGTGTGAAGAGGTTTCTTCAAGCCTTTCCTTTTAAAAGGCTTGTGTCATAGATGAGCTAGCCTTCACCCGTTAAAAAGGCTAGTGGGTTCTTACTCAACCATTAAAAGTAAGTGGGTTCTTGCTCAACCAATAAAAGCAAGCTGTAATAGGTCCTAGTGCTACCTCAAAGCCTAGTGGGTTTCTTGCTAAAACCATTGAAAAGCAAGCGGTAGGAATCTCTCAACGGTTGAGTTGGGAGCGGAGACGTAGGCCGGGTTTTGGCCGAACTCCGTTAACAATTTCTTGTGTGATTGCCTCTTTTATTTTCCGCTGCACGTACTTTGATTTCACTTTTATTTTAAATTGTTAACCTTTTTTTAAAAGGCAATTCACCCCCCCTCTTTCCATCCTTCCCTTTTTTCTCCGACCCAACAATTGGTATCAGAGGACGTGTTTGAGTAATTCCTTAACCGGTTTCAAATTAAAGATCCTTTTTGATGGCATCTACCTCTTTCGCCCTCGAGGGATACTCATTGGGTCGGGCTCCATTTTTTGATGGAACCGACTATAATTATTGGAAAACCCGCATGACCACTTTTTTAAGAAGCATAGGATATCCTATTTACAAAATTGTCATGCAAGGTTATTCTTTGTCTTCCCCCGACGAATCCAAATGGACCCCCGCCGATATTAAGAATTTTGAGCTTGATGGCAAAGCCATGAATGCTCTTCATTGCGGGTTAGATAGAAATGAATTTAATCGTGTATCCACTTGCACCACTTCACATGAAATTTGGAAACTATTGGAAGTGACCCATGAGGGCACTAACAAAGTTAAGGATACTCGGTTAGACATGTATAGACAAGATTTTGAAAGCTTTTCCATGCATCCAAATGAATCTATTTCTGATATGTTTACTCGCTTTACTGACGTGTGCAATGGTAGAAAATCTCTTGGTGATGTTGTTTCAGCTGAAACCATGGTGAAGAAGATCCTATGGGTCCTTCCGAGCTCATGGGCACCTAAAGTGATGGCAATCCAAGAAGCTAAGGATGTCAAAAACATGCCAGTCGAGGAGCTCATTGGATCCCTAATGACGTACGAGATCACGATGAGGAGGCAAGCTCAAAAGGAGGGCACACCAATCAAGACACCAAAGAACATCGCCCTCAAGGTACAAAAAGAAGTAAGCTCCTCCTCATCATCATCATCTTCATCTTCTTCATCATCAAGCGGCGACTCGGAAATGGAGAATCTCGCCCGCCAAATGCACAAGTTTATAAAGAAGCACAAGAAGAAGAAATCCCGCAAGCACCGAAAGCAAGAACCCACCGAAAAATATGAGCCCAAGGTGAAATGCTATGGGTGCGGCGAAAAGGGCCATTACAAGCCCTGATTGCCCACTCAACAAGAAACGGGCCACACAAAAGGAAAAAGGAAAGAAAAAGGTCCACAAGGCGACATGGAGTGACACCACATCATCCTCCTCCTCCTCCTCCTCAAGCGACCAAGGTACAAAATGCCTAATGGCAAAACATGATGTATCATCATCCTCTTCCTCTTCTTCCTCCTCTAGTTCTTCTAATTCTTTTAATCATTTATCATATGAAGAACTCCAACATGCTAGAGACCAATTAGAAAATGGTTTTCATGAACTCTCTTCAAAATTTGTTGCTTTAAAAAAGAATTTCAAAAAACTTTCCTCCGAAAAAGAACAACTTCTCAAAGAGAAGGAGGAACTCTCCCTAAAAATCCAAAATTTCCCAAATGTTGATTCTTTGGAATCAACCATCAAGGACCTTAGAGAATCCCTAGCCAAATTCACCCAAGGGGAACAAAATCTTTCAAAATTGCTTGGTTCCCAACGAATTTCAAGAACCACCCAAGGGCTAGGATATACCAATGTAGCTTCCTCCTCCCATGCTCCAACTGTTTTTGTAAGGGGGAGATCTAGTTATAAATTTTGTAACTATTGTAAAAAACACGGGCACCTAATTTATGAATGCGATTGCAAAAATGCCCGTTATGGTATGCCTAAATCTATTTACTTTTCGGACGAATTTTATAGGAGAAGACCCGCCATGAAACAAATTTGGATTGAAAAATCCCTTTTGGCGAGTCTCTCCGGGCCAAAAATAGTTTCGTTTCCCCGATGATTTTTTGTTTTATTTAGGGGGAGAAAGTTTCTTTTTTTGTTTTCAAACTTTCAATTCAAACTGTTATTCAATCTTTTAATTTCAAAAAATTTCATTTGGTTTCAAATTTCAAATTTCAATTGGTTTTTGATTCAAAACTTTCAATTCAAACTGTTATTCAAATTTTCATTTCAATTTCAAAAATCTCAATTGATTTTTCAATTTTCTTATCTAGTTTTTCAAATCCTTTCCCTCAATTAAGTTTTATGCCCCATTCTATTTTGATAATCACAAAGGGGGAGAAATTTCTTGATTGATTGGGGGAGAATCTTTTCTATCATTCTTTGATTTATTTTCAAACTATCCTTTAAAGAATGTCTTTAATTTCAGTATTTTACTTTGATTGTTTCGGTGATTGTGATCATCAAAATAGGGGGAGATTGTTGTACCTCTCGTTCCCCTCGTTGTTTGATTTTCATGATCACAATCACCTTATTATTTGTCTAATATTGTTTTAAGTGTTTTTGAATGATAGGCACAAGGTTGCCAAGAAGTTGGCCCAAGAAAGAATCTCAAAGTGGACTGAATTGCTGTCCACCGGCCAACCGGTGTGATAGCACCGGCCAGCCGGTGGACCTGGCAGAGGCATTGCCCACTGCCAGGTTCCACCGGTCAGCCGGTGGCTCTGTCACCGGCCAGCCGGTGGTAACCTGATGAAACAGTGCCAGCTACTGTCTGCCCACTGGCCAGTCGGTGGCTCTGGCACCGGTCAGCCGGTGCTACCTGGGCAGAAGGCCTTCTCAACATCCAAGGCACCGGCAAGCCGGTGGCCCTGCACTGGCCAGCCGGTAGCCCAGTCAAACTAGCCGTTGGCTTTGACCAGTCAACCCTCTTTTGGCCTCCAACGGCTCCAAGGCCTTTTCCAACGGCTCCGAAGACTCCCCAAGGGTTCCATGCCTATAAATAAAGGCCAAGGAAGCCCCGGACACTAATCTGATCATATACCAAGCCACCGTACACATTTTCCATCTTTGGCGTACCTCCGGCGGACTTCCTTCAAGGAACCCACCTTGCTCCAACAACTTCCACATCCAAGGAGCTCCTTCAAAGAATCTTGGAAGCGGCCTTCAACATCTCCAATCAATCAAAGGCGCCCAAGGCTTCTCAACATACAGGTTTTATTGTTTTATTTATTTTGAGCTTTAAATTTGGGTTTGTGCCTACAAACCCCAAACTCTTTCTTCATCCCTCTTTCTTTTGGGTTTCACATCACCATTAAGGTGTGAAGAGGTTTCTTCAAGCCTTTCCTTTTAAAAGGCTTGTGTCATAGGTGAGCTAGCCTTCACCCGTTAAAAATGCTAGTGGGTTCTTACTCAACCATTAAAAGTAAGTGGGTTCTTGCTCAACCAATAAAAGCAAGCTGTAATAGGTCCTAGTGCTACCTCAAAGCCTAGTGGGTTTCTTGCTAAAACCATTGAAAAGCAAGCGGTAGGAATCTCTCAACGGTTGAGTTGGGAGCGGAGACGTAGGCCGGGTTTTGGCCGAACTCCGTTAACAATTTCTTGTGTGATTGCCTCTTTTATTTTCCGCTGCACGTACTTTGATTTCACTTTGATTTTAAATTGTTAACCTTTTTTTAAAAGGCAATTCACCCCCCCTCTTTCCATCCTTCCCTTTTTTCTCCGACCCAACACGTGAGGCCTCCTATATAGAGGAAACCACATATTTGGTGAATTATTTTCCTAGACGTTTTTCCAAACCATACACCCCTTTAAAAAGGGTGAAATAAACATTTCTCCCTCCATCCCTTTAACTTTATTTTCCCCTTTTTTTCTCCAATCCATGAATAGTATCCCTACCCCCCCCCCCCCTCTTATTGGAAGCCCTCTATTTCTTTCTTACTAGGCCCAATGAGATCTCCGTCATACATACTTGGAATCAAACATTTTTTGTCACATTGGATCACATTCATTTATTCTATCATTACTCTTAGTTTTGTTCTTAGTTTCTCTTATTTTCATTAATTTTATCTTCATGTAAACTCATATGATCTATTCCCAATGAGTTTGTCATGTTTTTTTATTTATACAATTCTTGACTAATACTAAAGATAATTTCAGATTATGATTCATATTCCAGTAAACTTTTGGTGGTCTAGTACCTTTCCTAAAAATTCTTCATCTCTATATCATGTGTCCTCATGCGGCTCACCAGACTGTCCATTTTTCACCACGTAAAAGAAAAATTAATTATGTAAATTGATAATACCTTGAATTATTTTTCCCTTTTGAACCAAATTTCATCATTGGTGTTTTTCTAACCAACTCATACCACCCATTACTGTGATTGGATTATATTCTTGACTGTCACACCTAGTTATACAGACCCAATATCTCCATGGGTGAGTTTCATAAATTCCTTGACCATATTAACTTGTTTATGAAATTGAACCCCTATGAGGTGGGTTTTGATTCTCTCCTATAAACTAAATGTTTATATGAAATAAAAAATAGGTTATTTGAAAGACCACATCACTTTTCTCATTGTATTCTTCATACCATATGATTGAGTTATACCTTATAGATGAAATAGTGAATTTTAATTAAGTTAATTGTTGAATGGTATGGATAATCACCTGTCTCTTGACCATTATGTATGTTATGTAATGGGATATCCATAGGATCCCTTTTTTATTTCCATGTATGGTATCACTAGACATATTTAATTCAATGAATTGTAAATGGAATTATAAAAATTTTTGGGAGAAACTTCAATTCTTAAATGGAAAACCTTAGATGGGTTAACTGGAAATATGGTTTTATATTATGACATGGATGATACACAGATTCCTATATGGGATTCCTTGGATTATCTCAAGGGGTAAATGTGTTTATATTATGACTTAGGTGATACTTGGGTTCTGATTCATGAATTTTTTATAGGATCATAGGATAGTGAGAATTTGTTATGCCATGAGTGAAACTTGTATTCCCTATATAGAATTCATTGTATGGGATCAAAACAATAACTGATTCATTTATATGACTTTCAAGTCAAATAAAAAACATGTTTTTTTCAATGTCTTCGATAAATGAATGCCTTGGTTTACTGTTGAATGATAAGTGTTAAAATTCCTAGGATATGTTCATCCCTTATACGATTATCAATATATAGGAATGAATTTTTTATGTACCTAGAGTACCGAGCCTATATTATAATGATCATATACATTTTGGCTTGTGATAAAGTAGGTAATATCATATGGGTACCCACGGGGGACCTTAGATGATATTGGTTTTTTTATTGCAATACTTTTTTGTTGTTATTACCTACACACTGCTTCATTATATATTCATAGAATGGATTGTATTAAACACCATTGGTGGTAACCAACTGAGTTTTACTCACACCTTGTTTAGAATTCCGATTAGTACATAGAAATAATTCATTGATGTAGGTAGAGATAGGGGAAGAGTCTAGATATAGATGCTTAAATTATTATACTAGTCTCGAGTATGAGAGCAGAGGATAGAGCTAATTCTCTTGATGTTATTGGGGGTTAGATTTTGGTATTTTTTTATATTTTTTTATTTATTGTACTATTTTATTCCTGGTTCCATATTTTCCCTTGAACTTCTTTTTATAAAGCATCATGACATAATATTTTTCATTTTAAAATATCTCTTGTTTTAATTGATTAGGTACCTATCTGGATGATTTACTTCTACTTCCTTTTATTACTTATATTATATTTTATTTTTTTCTTCATAATTTATTATCCACAATTGTGATATACTTTGGTAAAGAGGGTATAGTCCTTAAACCCTAAAAACATATACCTTCACTTTTACTTGGAATCCTTTATCAAATGGGGAGGCATGTTTGATCCCATATGGCCAATTGGATTAGTTTTATTATGAGTAAATTAGGCCTTAGAAGTCACAAACTGGTATGAGAGAAGTTTTTATTTTCACTAGTATTAATATTTTTGGTTGGTATATAAGAAACTAGGAAGATCTATAATTTTGTAATGAACCTATGCTTTGGAGTTCCTAAACCAAGTGTAGTAGAAAATACATGTTTCCAGGGATGGGACTTGATATTTGATTTTTTCCTGTTATAGTTTTATTTGTTATCACTATTGGGTGATGAACATGATTTCTAAAATTTGTTTTATTTATAGGTTCTATTTTTGACCTTGCCTAGGTATAGTAGGGAATCATCATTATTTAATCATCATAAAAACCTAAGGATAATATTTAAATCATATTATATTCAATGTTTATCTTATTCCAATAATTTTTTGTTGTATAATATAGGTTCCATGATTTCTATACTGGTAAGTTTACTAAAATCTATAGTAGGAAAATGGATAAATATATTAAATAATTGTTTTTCTGCATTAACATAAATGGTATTTTACAACACAACTTTATGGTGGAATCTTGATTAACCAATTATGAAATGGTTGGTCAATGTAACTATTATTATATGAGCAAAAATGTTATTTCATTTTGATTATTTGGATTCTAATTTTAATTTATAAATTTTTTGTCTCTAAAAATTGAGAATAGAAATCCATGTAATCAAATCATCGAATATAGACTTGGTACATCCTAAGATTGGATGTAGGGTTCTGGTTACAGTTACATGAAGTATCAATTATAACTTATAAATTCCTGAATATATAAATTGGTAATGGTAACTCATCTAATTACACCATAGTATAATTATAAAAGTTGTTGAATTATAACTCATAAATTAATTGGTTTTTATTAAATTGGGAATCCAATTACAAATTAATGGGGGTTTTACCCTAAAACTATCCATTAAAACTCTATATAATGGAACATTTATGGTTGAATCTTGAAATCATACCAATACCCAAACTTTAGATTTGGTTAATTGGGTTAGTATGTCCTAGGTAGTGCTCCCTTATGTATATCTTTTTACTATAAGTATTTTTTTCTATTATCATGTTTTGGGGAAAATTCTTGGCATTATAGATATATACCTCAATGATAGCCTTTGTTCGAGCATTAGGAGGGTAGCAATGACCATGCTCTTGAGATGTTTGGACCTAACCTGCCTATAGTTTCAATTGTGTAACCTCCTATAGTACCACCTATTATTCCCAGAATAGGCATTGACATTCATATTCAAGAGGTTTTTATAGGGTTAGTGCATCCTATATAAGGAGTTCCATGACATGAACTGACAAGGAACAAGCTAACTCAAGAGTCCCAATAACATCATCCACTAACTTTCATAGGGGATTATGTCCCCTAGATTGCTGATTCATGGATAGATGAAATATTTTCCAACTTCAAGCATCTGGAGACACATCTAAAAAGGAGGGTAAAGCTTTTAGTTTATAATCTTCATAGATCATCCAATCATTTTTGGGAAGTTCTAATCCAAGAAGATATACATTAGGGTATAGTTTGAGGGACTTCCAGGCTAGTTTATATGATTACCTCTACTCAAATATGTTGAGAGGTGAATGGGCTTGGTAATTTATACATAAGGATTAGGGTACTCTATGGACTATTCATCTTGTTTCATAGAGCTCCAATGTTTTATTCCAACTCATTATAGTGATTATTTTACCAGGGAAAGGTGTTATAAGGATGTGATTGGGCAAGCCATCTAATTTTAGGTGAATGTCTTTAGTTAGACTACCAATTCTGAAATAGTGAACTCATGCCTCATATTCAAGTGTAACCTAAGAGAAGCTATGTAATGACCCGTACTTTTTAAATGACAATTTATTCTTGAATAAATTTGTTTTACATTATATAGTATTATACACATAGATCACATAGAGAAACCAACAAAACATTAATTCATTAATTTAAATCACTAAATCATTCAATTACTAAACCCATTAAAAATATAAACATTACAAGGGGAAAAATAGAAAATAAAAATTCTATGATGTGAAAATTTGGATCACCCTAATTGGTAGAATCATCCCTTCCATGAACAAAGCTATAGAAAACAAAAAAAAATATTAGTAAATTGATCAAAATTTTAGAAAATAAAACCTTGAGATAAATTGTAGTGAATGTTGAATGAAACAATGAATATGTATTTATAGGAGGTAATATGAATGATAGAATAGTAATATGACCTTTGGAATAGTAATATGACTCTTAGAATGGTAATGTAACCATTAGAATAGTAATGTGACCATTGGAATAGTAATCTGACAGAAAAATAACAAAATATATTGTAAATAATATTTATCATGAGTAATCTATGAAAATATAATTATTATAATTCCATAAAATAAATATCAAATATTAAAAACTCAAAGAAAATATAAGAAAATTTTTAATAAATTTTATCTTAATGTATTTTATAAAAATCATAATTTTATATATTAAAAATTAAAATAACATTTGTTAAAAAATTATTTAGATAAAATGAATTTCATTTATATATATTAGTATGTTAAAATTCTTAAAGGGTTATTTTTTGTTAATTTTTTAATATAATTCAATTTTTTAGTGAATAATAGACATATAGTTTTCCACAGTTGGTGTATCTTAAAATTATATTATTTTTTATTTAATAATGAAATCACAATTTAAAAGAAATTCAGTATTTAAAAAAACATATTTAATTTTATAAATTAGAATAAAACTAATTTTCAATCCTAAAAAACATTTTCTAAAGCCTAAAGTCAAAATTTATCTTTTAAAATAAAAAAAATTCTTTTTTCAACGTTCATTTCTAATGAACGAATTCAATTATAATTATATATGAGATTAATGTCCTAAAAACAATCTATTATATTTATATATGATTTATATTTTCAAAAAATCACAATTATAAGTATTACCTTTGATATAGTATTCTATTATAAAAATCCCCCTTCCCTTAAATATAAATAACCCCTCTCCCTACCCTTAGAGAAACAAACCACCTTTAATTTATAAAAAAAATATGTACCAAAATTCTCTCCCTTAAGCCTTTTCAAATACCTAGGGTTTTTTTGAGCAATCCAACTCCAAGCATCAATGGATATTAGATCCGTAGAGAAGAAGAAACACCGAGAAGAGGATAAGCTTTCACCAATTCTTCCTCTCATTCTCCTCTCATATTTCTCTTTTCTCCTCCAATTTAAAATCAAAATCATATAAAGATGATTATGTAGTATTTTAATATTATATTATTTATGTTGACCTACTGGAAGTATTATATTTACAACATATTAAATTTTCATACTTCTCATTCCTGCTCTTTTGACAATGTCTCATTAATGGTCGGTTAACCACCAATGAGGACATAGAAAATTCTTTTCTCATCACCAACCCAATAGATGGTTATAATAAATTATTTCAAATATATAAATGTATTAATATATTTATTTTATTCTTTAGGAACTAATTTTACTGATTTATAAATGACCTTTATCAAATATTTAAATCAAAGGAAAATGAGAAATATTTAAGGAAATCAAGATATCAAAATGATTCAATATCATAAATTGTAATTTAAAAATATAATAAAATATATATAATTAATAAATATTCACATAAATTAACATATTTAACTTCAGTATTAATGGTTAAATAAACCTTATTTTATGATTCAAGAGGCCGGAAGGCAATGAAATAAATAAGGATTTAATGTAAGTGGATTCTCGAACCTAACTCATTTTCCTTATGTTATCCCTATTTCATGAAATATTTGGTCTATATATTACTCTAATGTTCCTTAAACATCATTTAACTATTATTAACTTTTATTTTAGGGGATATAAATTTTTCCATATTGATTTCTAAGCCAAAAATAGTGATTTTCTAAAAACAATTCTTTCCAAAACACATCTTTGACTCCTCTTGAGTTTTTTCTTCTTCATTAATCATTGATGATGTTTATACCAAATATATTTTTATTTATTAATTTGTGAACTACAAATTTTATTTATGAAATAATTCTTTATGAAATACTTATGAAACCTATTCCTTTTTATGGGTTATTTCATGACTTGGATTCTTATATATTCTATGTGGCATGTATGATTATGTTAATAGTATGATGTGATGGGTGAGAATGGAATTATATAGCCCTCAAATGCATTGTTTAATTTTATGAATATCCTGAGATTATGTTTATTACATATGAACATGATTCTATATTTGTTCACAATTATTATGAAATGATTTATTCATATATATTATGTGTTCAAATGATGTCATCTTATTTCACAACTAGGTGTGGAATTTGACCACTATGACATGATGATTCCAATTTATGCATCAGTACATTCTAAACATTTTCAAAATGTATTCTTAATTATAATGATGATGATTCTATTCTTAGGAAATAATTATGATAATTATTCTCACCCATGTAATATTGATTCGTGTCTCTTATATCTATTATGTTATCCTCTCCCTTATGGGGATTTTATCTCACCCCTTTATTTGATGTATATAATCAGGTGACTACATATACTAAGGATAACCTGATAACTTTTAAGTGGATAAGGAATAATTGTTTTAATTATGTTTCTATTTTATTATTTATAATTGATTTATAATCCTAATTTTACTACTGTACTAAAACTTTCAATCCTTCAATGTATAACTATTATGTTGCTTATCTTTAACGTAATGTAATAGTCATATATGAAATAGTAGGTTCACTATAATTGGTATCAGATTTAGGGTTTAGTTAATTTGGGAATTACAATTAGAGTACATTTGTGACAATACATAAGGTAAGTCTAAGTATAGGGAAACATCCTAGAAGCTTTATTGTAGAATAAGTCTAATCAAAGGAATCCCAAAAGATATGAATTTAGACTTGATTTTCACATAAAAAAATTATATATCCATTATTTTTTGACATTAATTACCATTTCTATTTTAGAAAATAGGTGGAAACATGATAAACTAGGCCAAAAAACCATGTGGTGGGTAATGTAATGATTTCATGAATGACATCTACAATTATATGGGAGGTAAATTTAAAAACTTTATAGTGATGCTTACCCTATAGTATTAGGATACAACAAATAACCTGAAACATATGGAATGTATGCCTTTACCCAAGATGTAGGAACTATCCATCAAGTACTCTATAAAGCAATGGCTACTGATGTTTAGTGGATCTTCTGATTCACTTGTTTCAGAACAGTGGTTTAACTCATTTGAGAAGATCTTTTCTATGCTCCACTATTATGAGAAAGGGAATGTGATTCTGGATTTATGATGTTTAGATAGAGAATAATATTAATGTTTGTAGTTGAAAAAGAACACCAAGTTGAAGGATGAAATGGAATGGATAGAGTGGGGAGACTTTAAGAAAATATTTCTTAAAAAGTATTTCCCTAAAACTCTTTGAACAAAGATGGATAGAGAATTCTTTGAGATGAAGTTAAAGGAATATGAATATACCACAACTTATGAGGTAAAATTTACAATTCTTACAAGATAATCCTCAGTAATTTTTGTCAATAATGATATTAAAATACATAAATCATTTAGTGTATTAAAACCATTCCTTCAAAAGTCTCTATCTATCTAATACATTGAGATTTATGAAGAAGTGGTTTGATTTTCTCTCAATGTAGAGATGGATTTCATAGATTGTACATCTGAACATGGGGATAAGAATATAAGAACGGAGTTTCAAGATTGTGGTTCAAATGAAAAAGGATTAAAGATGATCCAATAACCAACATGTCAAAAATATGGGAAGAAGAATCATGGTAATTGCCTCAAAGGGGTAGAGAAATTATTTATGTGTGGGATAGAAGGTCACCAAGTTCATGAATATTGAAGAGACATGACGAAGTTGTCCAACATGATGGAGGAAAGGATAGAACCTCCTAATGCACCACTCTTGGTAAAATGATTCAACTATAGTAAGTAAGGGATTATGAAAACTGTATTACTAAACAACGGTTCTTTTAGGGTAATAAACTTAATAAACTAACAAAGGTAAAATTTAAAGGGAAAGCTTATGTCACCACTAATACAGAAGTGGAGCGTGAAAATAAAGTGATATAGGTTACACTTCTTATTCACTGAAGAATGGGAAAAATTATTTGATTATCATTCTACGCATTCCTTTATATCTTTAAAGTTTTCTAGAACTATTAAATCAAATCCCATAAACCATGAAGTAGAGATATCCACAAAACACCTTGTGATGTGATCATTTCAACCCAAGTGTTAGACTCTTCTCCAATTAGCATATGTTGGAGGATTCATCCATTGACTCTAATAATCCTTCCCTTAGTGGAATTATATTCAATACTAGGAATTTATTGGCTCTCACTATATAGATAACATGTCAATAATAGGTAAAATGCAATATCTTATCATATTCCAAACCATCCCATGTTCCATTTCAAATGAAAGGAATATCATGAATCTCCTTTGAAAAATCCCTCAATGGTGTGGGTCTTCATACCCTATGAAGAATTATACCTTTCTCAAATGGTTGAGTTGAAGTAAAGAAACAACCATGAATAAATTAATATTGTTAGGGAATAAAATTATGTATTTTTTTAAAGAGTTCTATGTACTTACCCCAGATCATGACGTAGAGTTCTCATTTGAACTTATATATGAATCCGTTATTATTTCCAATTTCCCCTAAAGGATGGCTCTAATCTAACTGGAGGAGTTAAATAAGAATGTTCAAGATCATTTGGATAAAGGTTTCATATGCCCTAGTTCATCACCTTGGGGTGCATTGGTGTTATTTTTCAATAAAAAGGAAATAAAATGTGGAAATTAATCAATTATTGGGATATTAACCATAATAAATAAAAAGTATCCTCTGCTAAGGATTGATGACTTTTTTGATAAACAAGGAGGAGCTAAGTACTTCTTAAATGTGAATCTTCATTCTGGATGTCATTATATGAAGGTAAAGAAGGAATATATAAAAGAGGTCAGCCTTTCGTATAGGGTATAGGCACAATGAGTTCAACATATGCCCTTTATAATTACTAATACCTCTACAATCTTCATGTATTTGATTAATTGTGTCTCTAGAGACTACCTTGAAAAAAAATTATAGTCCTTATTGATTATATTCTCATTTACTCCAAGATTAATGAGGAACATGAAGAGAATCTAAGGATTGTACTAGTAATATTAAGGATGTAGAAAATGTATTATATGATTAGTAATTTTTACTTTTTGATATAGCAAGTCACATTCTAGGGACTTGAAATCACAAGTGAGATAATTTCTATGAATCTTTCAAATACAAAAGAAATTGAGGAAAGGATCGGACACTCAAGTGTCATGGAAATCTATAATTTTCTTGGCTTATCAGGGAACTACCATTGTTTTTCGATAAATTTATCACTATTTTTTATCCCACTAATAATGTTAACTTAGAAAGGGGTAAAGTATTTATATATAAAATAATGTGAGGAAAGCTTTAAGGATGTAAATAAGAGGAAAATCGTTGTGACTGTACTCACTCTACCAATAAGTGGATAAGGATTTGTGATATACTTTTAAAGGATTGGGTTCTTTACTCGTGCATAATTAAAAAATTATAGCCTATGCCTCCTGAAAGATGACGATCCATGATCATAAATACCCAACGCATAATCTGAAGTTATCATTTTTGAAATTCACATTGAATATTTGGTGATACTACCTATATGGTGAGAAGTGTGACATATAAACATATCAAAAGAGTTTAAAATATATATTCACATAGAAGTAGATAAACTTGAATCAAAGAATATGGTTATATATAATCAAGAACTTTTATTTTTCTATTGACTACCATCTGAGAAAGATAGAAAATGTAGTTATTGCACTTAATATAAACGATCATGCTACTCTATCTATGATGTTGATCAAGAAAGACCTGATGTTTGTGGATATACAAAGGATGGATTTGGAAATCATAATGGTGGGGAATAAATCTTACCTTACCCAGATGATTTCCCAAACAATTATCTAAGAGAAGGTCAAGGAGGCACAAAGGCATAATCTGGAGCTTCAAATGAAGGTGAAAGTAGAAAATTATGGGAATCTTCAAGAGTTGCACATTGATGAGTATGGTGTCATTTTATTTGAAAAATGACTTTTTGTTATTTAATCACCTTAGATAAAGAATGTTTTATTTGATAATGTGCATATCTCATATTTCTCCATCAATTATGGAAGTACCAAGATGTATTATGATCTTTAAGAACAAATATGGTGGGATAACAAGAAGAAAAGTTTTGTTGAGTATATATCAAGACGATTTGTATGGTTTCAAGTTAAATTAGAGTGATAGAAGACCAAGTGGATTATGAAACCATTTCCAATACCCATGTGAAAATGGGATAACATCACTATATGATTTTTCAATAGTCTCCTAAATAAAAATAATTGAAAAAATATGATATGGTATATGTTATATCGACTCACTAAGACTTCCCACTTCATCACTATTTGGGAATATATCTTAATCGAACAACATTCCAAGATATATGTAAAGTAAGTTGTGAGGTTGCATGGGGTGCCACTTTCAATCATCTTAGATCATGATCCAATGTTCATATCTAAGTTTTTGAGAATTACTCAATATGATTTGAGTATATAATTTAATTTTTGTATACAATGTCACCCCCAAACTGATGGATAATCTAAAAATACTATTTAGATGATTTAGTACATGTTGATATCCTACTCAATGGAATTTAAATGAGGATTGGATCAATGTATCCCATTAGTATAGTTCTCATATGAAAAAAAATTACACTAAAGTATTCAAATGGATCCATATAAAGGTAGGTATGGAAAGGGATGCATAACTCCTACTTATTGGAATGGTGTTAGAGAACATAAGCTCTGTGGACCCTTTCTTGTGAGAGAGATGACAGATAAGGTTCAATCCATCCAAAAACATAAAAAAGTTTCTCAATGTCATAAAAATATCTCTGTTGACAACCATCAAATTGATTTAGAGTTTCAAGTTGGTAAAAAAAATTTACTTTTAATTTCACTATTAAAGTGATTCATGTAGTTTGGAAAGAAGGTGAAGCTTGTCCCTAGAAACATTATCTCTTATGAGATCCTTCATCACATAGGTGTAGTGTCTTATCTGTTGAAACTTCTACAAACTATATCCCAAGTTCATGATGTGTTCCATGTATCACTCTTCAGGATGTACATACCTTTCCCATCACAACTACTAAATACAAATTTGGTACAACTAGATAATGATATCTCATATGAGGAGGAGCCAATGATAGTCATCAACCGTGGAGACAACATTCTACACAACAAGATGATTCACCTTTTCAAAGTACTATGGTGGAACCATTAATACAAATAAGTTATATGGGAACCATAGGAAACAACGAAAAAGTAGTACCCTCATATATTCTAAACTGAGAATATCAGTTGAAAGTTCAAGTTAAAAATTTTTAAAGTGGGGGAATATTGTAATGACTCATACTTTCTAAATGATAATTGATTCCTAAAATATTTGTGTTATATTATATAGAATTATACAAATAGAGAACCTAGAGAAACCAACAACACATAAATTCATTAATGAATATTGTTACATTAATTGATGATTAAACCCATTAAATTCCAAATATTACAAGTTAAAAAAAATAGAAAATAGAAATATGATAATTAAAAAATTTAGATCACCCCAATTGGTAAGAACCGTCCCTTCCCTAAAAAAATATGGAAAAGAAATAGAATAATAGTAAACCAATTGATATTTTATAAAATGAAATATATAACCTTGAGGTGAATTATATTGAATTTTGAATGAAATAATTTATAGGTATTTATAGGTGGTAATATTATTTTTGGGATAGAAATATAATTTTTGTAATAGTAATAAGATCATTGGAATAGTAAGGTGGTTGTTATAAAATTAATGTGACCATTGGAATAGTTATTTGACATAAAATATTGAAATATAATTTAAATAATATTTATCATCAGTAATTTATGAAAATAAAAGTATTATTTTTCCATAAAATAAATATCAAAAATTAGAAACTCAAAGAAAATATAAACACATTTTTAATAAACTAAATTTTAATGTATTTCATAAAAATAATAATATTTTATATTAAATATTAAAATAACATACGATATAAAATTATTTTGATAAAATTAATTTTATTTTTTAATTCAATACATTTAAATTTTCCCAGGGTTATTTTTTGGTAATTTCCTAAAACACTTCAATTTTCAGGTGAATAGTAAAAATATAGTTTTTTTATAACTGGTGTATCTTAAAATTACAGTATTTATGATTTAATAATGACATAATAATAACATAATTCTTGAAAAAAAATTATTTCATAAATTAAAATAAACTTAGTTTCCAAACCTAAAAAACATTTCCCAAAGTATAATGTTAAAAGTGATCCCTTAAAATAACATTTTTTATTTTTTCCACATTCCTTTTTAATATAATAGGTGAATTCAAATTATAAAGGGGTTTAAATTCATAAAACCAATATATTATATTGATATATGATTTATATTTTCAAAAATTAACTATTAGAGGTTTTAACTTTGATATAGTATTCTATTTTAAAAATACCCCTTACCTCGAGTATAAATAACCCATCTCCCTCCCCTAGGAAAAAAACTCCTACCCCACTTGAAAAATCACAATATCGGGCCAAATACTCCCTATTAAGACTCATATAATACCTGTGGATATTTTTTATCCATTCAACTCCATTCATCAAATGATTAGAGTTATAGAGAAGAATCCACACCGAGGAGAGAGTAAGCTCTCACCAATTATTCCTCTCATTCTCCTCTCCTCATTCTATTTTACTCCACCCCTTTCAAACAAAAATCTTATAATGATAATTACATAAAATTTTAACATTATATTAATGATGTTAACCAACTATAATTATTATATTTTCGACATATTAAATTATTATACTTCCCATTCCAGCCCTTTTGACAATGTCCCATTAACATTCGGTTAACTGCCAATGAGACTGTTGACAATTCTTTTCTTATCACCAACCCTATGTATGGTTATAATATATTATTTATTATATATGAATTTCTAACTATATTTAGTTAATTATTATTGAATTAATTGTACTTATGTAAAAATGACCTTGAACAAATAGCCAAATTGAAGTAAAATGTGAAATTTTTAAGTAAAGAATGATATCAAAATGCTTCGTCATCAAAAACAAAAATTAATAAATATAATAAAATTATTGTAATTAATAAATAGTCATATAAATTAACATAATTAAAATCTGGTTCAATGTTTTAATAAACCAAATTTTATTATTCATGGGGGGGAAAAGAGATATAGTAAAGAGGGGTTTATGGTAAGGGGTTCTCAAACCCAAATCGTTTTCTTTACATTTTCAGTCTTTAAAAACATCTTTAGTATCAAAATTCCTCTAATGTTCCTTAAATATCATTTCACTATTCTTCCCTTTTCATTTTGGGGATATACATTTTCCCACCTTAAATTTTAATCCAAATGAAAATATTTTCCAAAATGACTTTCCTTTCCAAAACACTCATTTGACTCCTCTTGAGTTGTTTTTTATTCACTCGTGAATAATAATTTTTATACCAAATATGTTTACCTTTATTTATTTTTGAACCCCATAGTTTATTCATGATTTTATGATTTATAAAATACTTATGAAAAACATTCATTTCCATGATTTTTTTCACGATTACAATTATTATACATTTTATGTGGCATACATGATTATGTGAATATTATGATGTCACAGGTGGGATTAGAATTATATGGCCCTCCAATGAATTAAGTTATGTTATTTATAAAAAATATTATGTGTATTTTTCGGGAAAATAATATTATCTATGTTCACAATTATGATTTTATTATTTAAGTACATATGTTATGTGGGAACATGATTCTAGATTTATTCCCAACTATGTGTGGTATTTGACCACTATGACATGGTATATAATTTTTATTCATTTCCATATTCCAATATTTTTTCAAATGTCATCATCATGATTATGATGATGATACCCTGATTATAAAATTGTTATGATGACTATGATCACCCATGTTTTATTGATTCGTGTCTCTTATTTCTGTTATATTCTCCTTCCCCTTGCTATGATTTTATCTCACCCATATATTTTACTTATATCCTCAAGTGACTACATGTAATAAAGACAATTTTAGATCCTTTAAGAGGATAAAGAAGAAGTATTTTTATAATTTTTATTTTTTATTATGTATAAGTAATGTTTGATCCTAATTTTCCTAAGATACTAAACCTTTTGATCCTTGAATGTATAACTATTATATTGTTTATATTTAAAATGATTTAATATTCATGTAATAAAAAATTAGGTTTTCAATAAGTTGAGGATGTGGGGAATGGTTCTTCAGTTCCCAGTTAGGTCGATAGTTCAACCAGTGGTAGGATTTTACTCCTTGAGGTTTCTCATGGGGGAAGTAGTAGTTGAATTGTGTGAACAGGTGTCCATGTGGTATGACATCAATGTAGTATGGTGGGACACACAAATCCATATTGTTTTAAAGAACTAGTGGATTGTTCTTCTTATGTTAAGCTGGGTCACCATCAACAGTTTTTCTAGACCATTCCACTAGTGGTTAGTGAGAGAGTGTCTGCACTGACTATAGTTTCTAGAGCAGGATCAGTAGATCCATATCAGTAAGGGAGTTGGAGTACTATAGGTCATTCAGTTTGAGGATGTGGATGAGGTTGAGGAACCCAGATTTATGATATATATCACCAATAGTGTCAACATTCTTATGGTAGTCAGGTTTTAGCTTAGGGATGCGGACTGAGATAGATATATGTAGTAAAAACTACACCTTAGGAAAAGTGTTTTGGTATATCTATAGTTCGAGGTATTATTTTATCATATTCTATATTGGTATCTTCTTTATTTGGAACTATCACATCACATTCATTCATATCTACAATTTTATTGAGTATCCTTGGTTTTGAGATCAAATACATTTGTCGAGTGATGACATAGGACGCTCTGTTGGGATTCATATCAGAGAGTGTGAACCTATGCAAGGAGTTTCCTATTGAGATTGGTGGTTATCGTTTCTACTAGAATATTTTCATCTTTGAGATAATGAGTTTTTAAATAATTCTAATGATGGATTGGTCAATTACTTATTGATCCCATATCAATGTTTATCATCAACTGTTGTCCTTCTAATCACCTAAGGGTAGTAGATATGTTTATAAAAGAGAATCTGATGGCCATGAAACTCAATATGGAAGAAAAAAAACATGGGCTGGGTAGAGTGTGATCCCAGAAATCTACCCTTTTATAAAAAATTATTGAAAATATCAGAATGATTTCCCTCTAGTGGTGGATCATTTCAGGGATTTCTTCTTTGATGACATTTCCATACTTCCTCATGATAGAGAGTTAAAGTTTCCTATTGAGATTGTTCTACAAGTTACACTAATATCTATTCCTCCATATAGGATGGATCCCAATGAGCATTAATAACTCAAGATACTATTAGAGTACCTAGAATCCAAAGGGTTTATACGACCCAGTACATCACCTTGGGGTTCACCCATGCTTTTCACCAATAAGTTCAATGGTAACCTTAGGCTCGATGTATATTATTAGTGATTTAATCATATTACCATCAAGAACAGGTACCCACATACAAATATAGAAGATCTCTTTGACAATCTATATGGGAGAGAGTTTTATTAAAGACTGAGTTTCAGTTATGGTATCATCATGTAAGGGTTAGACTCTCAGATATACCATGTACAGTTTTCTATAGAAAATATGTCCTATATGAGAATTTGGAAATGTTTTTTAGTCTCATTAACATCCCATTAATATTTATGGATTTAATGAATTGGGTTTTCTACCCGTACTTTGATTTCATTGTGGTTGTTTTCATGGATAATATCATGGTGTACTTACAATATGGACAAAATCATTCCAAACATCATGATATCATATTGATTGGACTAAGAGAGTATCATCTATATTCCAAAGTAACAAAATGAAACATTTGGGTTAATAAATATCACTTATAGGGTAACAGTATTTCATAATTAGGGGTATTTATGGACCTAGATATGGTTAGATACATAGTTTCTTGTGAGCATTACAAGAACTTTATTGATATCCAAAGTATCTTAGGGATTTCCATATACTATAGGTGTTTTATTTAGAATTTTCCACACCTTTTAGTACCACTTACATGGTTTAACAAGAAGGGTGTAAATTTTACATGGTCGTAGGCCTGTGAGAAAAACTTTCAAGGGTTAAAAGTAAGGTTAATATCTACAGTGATATTTTTTTTACCTGGTCCTAGTAGATTTTACATGATTTATTATGATTAATTAAGCATTAATATATGATCTATTTTGATGAAGGTTTAATGATTCATAGAATACATGTCTTGTTAGTTGTGGCATCATGAGCATAATTACCTTACACACAATATCAAGTCCTGGTTTTTGGTTCATTCCTTATGTTATTAGAGACACTATATTCTAGGAGAATGGTTCATATTATACACATAACAAAAAATTCTTAAATAAATATTCATTAAATATTATTTGGACCTTAGATAGTGAACACGGATTGTATACCTTTGGTATTTTGGTTTTATGATTTCTTATTTCCTAGGAAAGGAAATGTTGTGGTTGATAATCTGAGCTAGAATACTTAGACACAATTTGTTTAGGAAGACAGTAGATATTGGAAATTAAGGGATATACTTTTTGAGATTGATATGGATGTTCAGAAGTTTCATGGGATTACTATTCATATTGATTTATCAGGGACCTCTTTACTTTTCGATATATTGAAGAGGAGATATCTTTCAGATTCTAAAGGATTTGTCTTGAGGGAATGTATTTTGGGTTATGAACAAATGGGATGTTGTGGTTTCAATAACGATGATATCTTTCACATTCATGTTTTTTCTAGTTTCTTAGAGACATATGAGACGTTTTTATGCAAGAATATCATGATTCCAAATGGTTAGTTCATCTAGAATTATAAAGATATATCGGGATTTGCTCTATAAATATTGGTGGTCTGGATGAAAAAGGAAATATTAGGTTTTGTTAATTAAGGTCCCACCTTTCATCAGGTGAAGGCAGAACACCAGTGGAATATTGGAATTTTACAGATGTTACCCATCCCAAAGTGGAAATAGGGTAATTTCACCTTGGATTTATTTATGGTCTTACTAAAAACTCTCGAAGGTAGTGACATAATATGGATAATTGTGGATAACCTGAGAAAGGTCACCCATTTTCTTCTTATAATGGATACCTTCTCAATAGATAAACTTGGGAGGCTTTGTATCCAAGAGAATATATGCCTTCAGGGTGTTCCATGTTCCATCATATTAGATAATGATTATTATTTTACATCATTGTTTTTAAATGGTTTAAATAAGGCTACTGGTTCATAGGTTCTTTTAAGAATAACCTTCCACCCTCAGACTAACGGACAGTCTGATCATACTATATATGTATTTGAGTACATTGTTAGATAATTAATCCTTGATTTTGGAGGTTCTTGGGAAAAAATATCTATTGAATATTTATTTTAAAAAAATAGTTTTCAAGTGACTATACAGATTGATCCATATGATTCCCTATACGGTAGGTTGTTTCAATCACCTCTGTACTAGTTATAGGTAGAGAAAAACTAATTTTGATGATGTCATCTTGTTCCGGAAACATGGAGTAGGAATAGATGATCAAGAATAATATTGTTATTTCCCAGACTAGTCATAAGTATTTTTTCAATCAATGCTTCCAACCTCTGGAGTATGTGGAGGGAGATGCGGTCTTTGTGCGTGTTTTTTCTAGATTATTTCATCAATGTATTCGAAGCCAAGGTAAGTTATTTCCTAGATTCTTTGTACCTTTCAATATTTGGGATAGGGTCAGACCAGTGAATTATTATATAGATCTTCCTCAAAGATACAAGGCTATGTATGATATCCTTCTTGTCTCTCAGTTGCATCATTACTATTCAAACCAGCCTTATGACACTCAGCCTAAGGAGGTTGTGTTATATGTGGGTGCTTCTTTTAAGGAATACCCAATTAAATTTATTAATCATAGAGTAATTGATATTCAAGGTAGGTTAGTTCCATTGGTTCGGGTGCTATGGAAACATGGTCATGTAAAAGATGAGACCTGGGAGGGAGAGTATGATATATGTGCTTAGTGGCTGGAATTATTCATAGAGGATGCTCAACCACCCTCATAAGGGAAAATTAGGGATGAGTTTTTTTAAGGAGGGTAGGATGTAAAATCATATTTTTTTAAGAGGTATGAATCCATTAATTTTTATTCTAAATCACTAATTTCATTCTAACATAAGTGATTAAGAAATTAAAAATTTATTGGCTGATTTTTGGGATTCTTTAAAGCTTAGGGTTTCATTTTTTATAGGAGTAGATATGGGTGCACAGTTTGTGCATAGTTAGTAGTAATCATGTGGCTCAAGTGTACAACACATAAAGGGTGATACACTGTTTATTTAACTACATAGGGAGGGTCCCATGGCCATGAAAAACCTATAATAAATTAAAAAGGTAACTCGTAAGGTTTGTGGGAAATTTTTCTAACTATGAACATGACCCATATGAAGGGGGTTCCGTTGGATAGTGTGAATGCACACCCTACGTATAGTTTTTCTAACTTTGTGCCTTGTCCATGTGATGTGTGGCCTCCCATGAAAAGTATACCACATGGTTGGCGCATAATTTGGATAACCATATAGCTAAACCTTGTTCCCCATTAAAAATCTTTAAATGACCATTTTTTCATCTAGTACTTTATCCTTATTTCCCCCATTTTTATCTCATTCACACACATCCCCCCACCCATCCCATTTCAATACTCCATTTATTCCTTCATATTTTTGTGGGATCTCCCTCATTTGGAATTGAAATCAAAATTCATTGGTCACATTAGGTTACCACGAGGTAGTCTGTCATTCCTCTTACATATTTTCATATTTTCTATCAGCATAATTTATTATATCTCAATGTGAGATCATATGACCTAATTTCATTTCATTTTTATATTTTATTTATTTCTCCATTTATATCCCAAATCTAAAGCTAACAATGGATGAGGAGTCATCAATCAGTATAATGTAGCTAGTTTAGTACCTTTCTATAAAAGTCTTGATGTTGATATCATGTGTCATATTTCCATGAACCAGACCTTCCAAGAACCACCTATTAATAGTGAAATTAATTATGTAAATTTTTAATACCTTGAATAATTCATTCCTTGTACACATAATTACATCATTGGAGGTTTTCTACCCTGACTGGAACCACCTCTAAGGGTGTGTGGATTATATGATTAAATGTTACACCTAGTTATACGAACCCAATATCCTAATGGGTGTGTTTATTAAATTCTATGACCATATTTACTTTTTTATGTAATTTAACCCATTTTATGTGGTTTTTCATTCTCTCCAATAAATGAAATTTTTAAATGAAATAAGTGAGAGTTGAGTGGAAATACAATTTCACTTTTCCTCATGTTTTCTTCATACCATATTCTTGAGTTATTACTTATAGAGGAAATGGCCAATTTGAATTAAGTGACTTGTTGAATGGTATGGTTAATCACCTATCTCATGACCATTCCATATGTTATTTCATGGGTGATGCATGGGTTCCCATTTTAGAATGACTTGGATGGGATTACTATATATATTGAATTGAATGAATTATAAATGGAATTATACCATTAAATGGGTGAAACTTGGATTTCTACATGGATAACCTTGGAAGGTATCACCAATAATATGGGTTTATATTATTCTATGGGAGATACAGGGATTCCTATATTGAACACCTTGAATGGGATCATGGGGAAAATGCAGTTATACCATGCCTTGGAAGATTATTGGGTTCTTACTCAGGATGCCTTGGATGGGATTATAGGATAGTGGGATTATATTATAACTTCATATATACATGGATTATTTATATGTAATGACTTTGATAGTCTTTGGACACTAATTGATTAATTTATGCATCTTCCAAGTCAAATAACATGAATAGTTTTGGAAATTTCTTTAATGCATGAATTCCTTGGTTTACCATTGATTACTAAGTATTAAATATCATGGGAATTGTTGATACCTTATATGATTATCATTATAAAAGGATTCTTTGGTAATTCTCCTAAGGTACCAAACCTATATTATAATATAATGAATGTTTATAGACATTCCAACTTAGGCATAATCAGGTAATATTGAATGGGTATACCCTGAGGAACCTAATACAACATGGGTGTTATCTATTTCATTGCTACATTAGTTATTGTTAACAACACACTAGTACATTATATATTCACATACTTAATAGTATTATAAATTGGAAGTGGTGTCCTATTGAGTTTTATTCACACCATGTTTAGGTCATCAATTAGTACCTGAACAGACTTCATGAATGTAGGTAGAGAAAAGGGGAAATTCCTATCTATGGATACATGATTTTCTATATTAATATGGATTATGGGAGTAGAGGACGGATCTATCACTCATGATGCAATTAGAGTTTATATTTTGGTCTTTTTTATATATTTTTATAGCACATATTATTGTATTCCTACTTCCCTCTCTTCCCATACTCCCTCTTTTTTATAGAATCATGACATAATATTTTGTATATGATATTTTCTCCAGTTAGCATTGAATATTTACCTATTTGGATGATTTATTTTCATTTCCTTTTATTACATTATTTGTTTATTATTATTTTTATAAAACTTCATTTATTGTCGACTACTACACCACACTCTAATAAGGATGGTATTGCCTCTCCATTATACAGTCATAGACCATCAATACTAGTCTATATCCTATAGCATATGGGTTATCATGCCTGATGTTATGTGGCCAAGTAGATCAGGTTACATATTATTGAACCAAAACTAGTACATCACAAAAAACAATCATAATTTAAAATTTCAATAGTTAAAAAAAGAAAGAGTGTTTTCAAAAAAAATAGAAGAAGTTGATCATTGCAAGATAGAAACAAATTGTAACAAGTTAATAGTTCTAAAATAAAATTTGGTTTAATGAAATTCTTTCATTATGGGTAACGAAGATCTTCATTTCACTCTTTTACCAATATATTTTATCTCCTAAAACCCACCCTTGACATAAAAATCACTTTTTCAAGTTTTGGTCCATAAAAATAGAATGATGGTTTCCAAATAAAACTGATATCAAAAGTATTTGTGAGAGAAAAAAGGTCTATTTTGTTATTAAATCATAATAACATAATATTCCCACATGAAAAATCACTATAATGGGTTTTCAAAAAAAATTATTAAATAATATCGAAACATCACATTCAAATTAGAAACATTTCATGTTATAACTAAATGAAATATTTTCAATCTCAAATTACACTATACTAGTATAAAAACAAGTTATATAACTCCCTTTACAAGTGTGTATCTCCCTCGCAATGACTTCCCACCATTTATCTTACCATAAAGATGAGGAGGAAGCTAAGTTGGATCTCATACTTCTTTTCAAATATCCTTATGAAGATAGGGATCTCCTAAACGCTTATGGTGATGATAGGATTCCATTAGAACTCCAAAATAGAAGCACTTCATTTTTTTCAAACTTAGAAATGAGGTACCCAAGGTTCCCTTTTATATGAAAAGTGGAAGGTGGTTTTGGGCACATCAATTTTGATATACCACTTATATATTGTCTTTAGATAGGTAAACTATGACAAACTTGACCCAGAAACCCTCTTAAACTGGTTTCTAACAAAAAATTTCGACATACCCGAAGCTTGTTCTCAATCCCCTCAGGCAGGTGTCTACCAACTATGTATCAAATAACAATGGGAATGATTTCACCTAATATGATATAGAAACATGGAATATATATACATAATAGATAAAAACAGTGTAAGAGATAAATATATTTCATAACTAAAATAAGATAGTACAAACAAACAACTCAAAATCAATCAGAACATCCCAAAGTAAAAGTCCAATATAAAAGGACTATAAAACAGAAAACTAACTACTCCATGTGATAGTGTCTGAAAAATAACACCATCACACCACCTGCTACCCAGACATAGCGGATAGAAAATATCACCACCTCACTATAGAACCTTAACATTCCATATATAAAAAACATACAATGGTCTATGTACCTCTGAAGGGGTGCATAGGGTGAGAGCTAACAGGTTCGGTAGGATCTAACCTAGGTGTTATATAATAGTTCTTTGTAAAAAACATTAAAATTATCAACTTTAAAGAAAACATGGAATAATGAATAGTTAAATAGTTTCAATATCAAAATCATAGAAAAACATTTAATTTTACCTTTTCCGATATTTCCAAATAAAACCAAGTAAAACATTTTCAAATCATTTCATATATAAAACTAGAAAAAATAATGTATCAAAAATCATATCAAATCCATGGGAGTACAATAGAAAACATTACAAGATAAAATTTATTTTATTATCATTCTAAATATCACTATAGGTCAAGATATTAGACTACTAATACCAAAATCAATAACTATTTCATAATCAATTCCATAGAACACAAGATTAAGAAGCAAAGAAACACCCCATGACTGAATCCCCAAACAATGTCAATATCAATTCCCAAGAAAAACATTCATAGGGAACAAAAAAAATCACCATGAGTGAACCCCCCTCCCCAATAATACGTATAAGATATCCCTAATAGAAACCTTCCACCTAAGTGCCTAATCCTTCCCATGTGATCTATTTTCAAGATAATTTCATAAAAATCATTCATTAAAAACCATTTCAGAAATCTATTTCATAATTCTATGAAAATACCATTTTCTTTTACCAAAACAATGGAAAAGAATATTTTGTCAAAAAACCTTTACACACATGGAAATCCATCAATTAGTCATTCCATTTCATTTATAAAACAACACAACATAACAAGAGATATGTAGTTCATCCAACATAGGCGAGAAATGAAACCACCTTCCTCAAACATGGGTTGTACATGCCCACAGTGGGATCTATGAATAAGGATGAACACAATGATGACAATGTAATCCCTAGAATCAATCCTCAAATCTCATAATTTATTAAATTTAGAAAAATAGTTCAAAAAGAGGATATATCACAAAATAACTCAAATAAACTCACATGCCACACCATAACCAACACATGGGTTACCAACTGGAGGAAGATATCATGAGGATTCTAGAAGGAAATTATAATATTAAACATAAAATATCAACTTGTTTATAAACACAAATCAAGGTAACTGTTGGGATCTAAGGAAATGAAGAAACAGAAAGGATTACTCACCCAGATATACACACCACAACTATAATGATGATAAATTACTGAATGAAATGATCTAGATGAATTAGAGGTCTCTAAAATCTCCCATTTGATCCTATAGGTGTAGAGGTAAGAGGGATTCAAGGGAATTAAATAATAATCACTCGTATAGATCCCAAAAATCATAACCTAGAAGACATACATAGTGTTAAACCCCTTTTCACATTGTGTAATCCACTGAACTCAAGTTCACTGAAAACACCATTGAATTTTTACTAAAAACATAATTTTTACCATTACACAGCATGTAATAATGTTACATGGTGTGAAAACTAATCACTCCTTACTCCAGTTCACATATTCTACCAATCGACCAATAATTGGTGTGTAATCACATTACACAATGTGTATATCACCTATAGACCGTGAAAACACTAGATTCTTCTCAAAATAATAAACCAACATCAGAATTATATAAACATGAGGATAATCCCACAAGTCCTTTAACATGTTCATACCCAGAATCGATTAATTAAAACAAACATTCATCCCCAAAATTTAATCCATTTAAATAGAAAATTCTCTCCATCCTTCAGATTCCCAACATGTACCCAAATAAATATGGATACAAAAAATAAAGAAGATAAATACATAAAAGTGGTTTACAGGATGTTAAAAACTACCCACCATAATATTTCTCATCCTCGAGAAGTCATATGGAAGAATAATGACCAAAAAATAGGTAAGGCCACTACTCCCTAATCAATGACTCGCACCCGTATGTCTTATGAGAATATGATATGTGCCTTTAGAACACCATGGAAAACATAATTGATTTAACATTAAAGAATTTTACTTGATAGTAAATGATCTCCACTAGTTACTCCACATCAGAAATGTTTGTCTCTAACTCAATATCTTCCCAACTCATAATGTGAGAGGGAACATGATGGTATTTCCCAATCTATGGTGGGTGGAAAAATCATGAATTTATATCAAATAAACTAAAAATTACAACTGATAAAAAAAATACACTATCTTCTTAGTGACCTAAAATGTTCCAACATATTTGGGAAAAAAATTCCTTATTTTCTAAGCTGATCGTGAGAAAACTGAGTAGAGACTTTCAAGAGAACTTGGTCACCTATGGAAAACTCCAAAGGACAATGTTGTTGATGTACATAAGATTTATATAAACTATAATATATAACTAGACACCAAAATATATCATGAATCCTCATAAACATGTATTGAAAAAGACATGGTCCCCCCAAAGATACCTCACCCACCTCTGCCCAAAAAAGAGGTGATCTACTCAGGAAATAATACAAATCCTCAAAAGAGCCATTCTAATAGACAATTGATAATTGTTTCTATAATATAACTCAATAAGTACCGATTTATATACCATGATACACTGAAATCCAAGACATAGGAATAGAGGATATACTCTAGGATCTGAATAGCATACTTCATTGGACTGTCTATCTATAGATGGTAAGTTATAGTCATCTAGACCAGAGTCCATTCTACCTCTTGGAGACTCCTCTAGAAACTAAAAGTACACCTAGGATCCCTATTTGAACTAATAGTAAAAGGAACCCCATGTAACATCATAATCTCATGCACATATAGCTTACCAAGATCTTAAATTTTGAAGTCACTCTGATCATAATGAAATGAGATGACTTTTTCAACAGATCCACCACCAAATAGATAGCATTCTTCCCTCAAAGAGTACATGGTAATCTAATAAAAATATACATCGAATCCTCATCCCAATTCCAAAAATATAACTGGAAGAGGATGGAGAAACCAATAAGGTTAAATATGCTTTACCTTTATCTATTAATAGGTGTAACACTGAGAAACATAATCTTCAATGTCACGCTTCATACATAGCCCCCAAAATCATGGTATCTTATTGTAATAAATCTTCATAGTGCCCAAATGAATGAAACATGAAGAATAATGAATATCATACAAAATAAATCTCCTCATATATACTGGTATGATAAAATGATCAACAAAAATGATATTAACATTTGAAGAGAGAGACCAACAAAAAATAGTCTCCCCACTATAATGGGTTTCTTTAATTCCTTTGAACTCATCATCCTGAAGTTGACTCAATAGAATATAATCAAGGAGAGATGATGATAACTAAAAACTAGTCATAACCATACCTAAAACATCCTCTTAGGAATCCAAATTCAACTAAGTAAAGATCCCTAAGAAAATTACTTCATGGATCTAGAGACTACATTTTGAAAGCTTTATGTACAACTGGTGACTCCCTAGGATTTCTAGAATCAAACTCAAAAGTTGTTCATTATCATGCTCGAATCATGAGTAATCCAAAATATCATCCATGAACACTACCAAAAAAGTGTTGAGATACACATAGAATATTTGATTTATCAAATTCTTGAAAACTAAAATAGAGATAATTAAAGCAAACGATAGCACACGATATTCGTAATGGAAATACCTACTCTTAAATGTTTTCTTTGATATATCATAATCCCAAACATTGTGCTGATAATAACCCAACTAAATATTGATCTTTAAAAACCAATTTCCCCAATATTAAATTATTAAACAAATCATCCAAATGAGGAAAATGATACCTATTCTTAACTGTTACCTAGTTCAAATTCTAATCATCTATGAAAAATTGGAGTGAACCATCTCCCTTCTTAGCAAAGAGCATCGGGGCTACCCAAGCTAAAACAATAGGGTGATAAAAACCATTCACCATCAAATCATCCAACTAAATCTTGATCTCTTTTATCTCTGCTAACTCCATAAAATAAGAAGGTATTGAAATCATCTATGAACCTGGTACTAGATCAATCATAAACTCTACCTCTCTCTCTAGATGAAATCCAGAGAAATCATCTAGGAAAACATCAGGAAAGTCTCACACAATAAAAGAAATATAAAAAACAAAAGAAACTTTATTAGGATCAACTAATATAGTATACAAAAAACACATGAGATATAGTCAAGAAGGTCATGTATGAACAGACCTCAGATCCCACTCTCCCTAAAATACCCAAGAGCTCCCATCAGCCATAAGAAATGATACATGTTAATGATTACAATCAACCTCATCATGATGAGAAAAAATCCAATACATCCTGATGATGATGTCAAAAGATCAAGATCACAAATGAGAAGATACCAGACTAACTCTTCATCATCTATCCACATAAAAAAATGAAACTAAAACCCCTACTATTTCCTCTTCCGGAGAGGTTTTTCTAACTCCATAACAAAGGACATGTGATCTGTTGTAAGTTTAAGAATATAAAAAATGGCCATATATAAAAGATTAGGAAGTACATGTATCAGATAAATAAATCACTATTGAATAATTAATAATGATTGTACCTCTCACTATTGTTATACCTACATCTACCTCTATCAGAAACTCATCTACTGTGTGACAGTGCTTCACTCCAAAGGCTAGTGTTTGGTGCTCTATAGTCTTTAAAGCATCTGACTTCACCAGAGTACCATTTGGAGTTGACGATCCCTAAACATGTTGAGGTGTAGATAAATCCTAAAATAAATATTATTGATAACCACTATATCCAAAAATACCGCACATATTTATATATTTAAGACAATAATTCCAAGTGTATTCGACCTTGCCATAATGATAGCAAGTCAGAGGCATGCTACTAGTAATAACTGAGGGTGAAGAGGAGGCCATCCACTGATTACCATGTCCACCACTCCTGTGATGATATTTCTAATTCCTCTTATTCCCCTAAGTGACAAAAAATATACCACTATGTCCAAGAAAATAGGCAGAATATCCAACCTTTCCTACCATATTTATCTCTATCATCATTTATCTAACTATTTTCTCTATATAGGTCAAATAATTCAGCATAAATACCTAAGATCTGATATCAAATCACAGACCCAAAAGGTACTTCTGAGCCTTTAGTGGGTCATTCTTTACTACCTATATAGAAAAATGAACCAACTCAGTAAACCAATTAGTGTACACCGACACCAAGCACTCTCCTTACTAAAAATAGAGGAAATCCAGAGACTTCCCTATCATCAATGACTTTGGATAAAAGTACCAAAAATATATAGTCTTGAAACCATTCCAATCCATTCTCAGGTGTCTTTCTTCATATACCATGGAATCCCATCATCTCTTGGCGGGACCCTCAAGTTTGAACACCGCACATTTCATCTTGGTAATCTTAGGTGTATCTAGGAAGTTGAAGATCAGATTGATCTTGTCCTGCCAGTCCTTCATCTCTTGAGTTTCAGTCATACCCATAAAGGATAGTGGATTATCACACAATAACTCTTGTGATCGATCTATTTCTACTCCAACTTTTAAATATACCTCAAAATCTACATTCTAGACTTTTAGTACATTTTTATCGAAAGCAAGAACTGCCACTATGATAACCTCAACAAGATTTTGATCTATGGGTGGATTCCCTTAAGGAGAATCTACTACACCCTCCTAAGGAACTCGTGGAATAAATCTCAAAGGCATAGTGTGGCACACTGAAATAGAAAAAATGATCATAAAATAGAATAATCTTATTTCAAACTAGGAAAACCATAAAAAATGATATTAAGATCAAAAACCCAAAACAAGAGACACACATCCCAACATCCCATGACAACTTGAGTCTCCTCATGGAAAAAGATGGCTAGGCACTCACCATAATGTACCTCTCAAGTCCATAAAATCTTATATCTTGTCTACCAAATTTATCAAGATAAGGAATCTTGTGTATAGACCACCTTTTATAGAAAACTATGACAATCCCCACTCGGATACCCTCTCAAACTGGAACCCGATGAAAATTTTCCACATACCTAAAGGCTATTACCGATCCCCACAGTCTTTTGACAAGAATCTGGGCATAAAATGACAAATAGAGGGAATGATTTCTCCAAAACTAGAGAAACAACATGGAATATATATATATATATAATCAAGATAAATATGGGAAGAGATAAACATATGCTATAACTAAAATAATATAATAGAAACAAACAATATGAAAGTAGTTAGAACATCCCAAAGTACAATTCCAACATCCAAGGACTACCAAAATAGAAAACTGACTACTCCATATGATAGTGTAGGAAAACACCCAGCATCTCACCACTAACTACCTAGGCATAGTGAAAAAAAACACACCACCTCATTGTAGTTCCTTTCCTTTATCTGATTCGAAATACATAAAATAGTATATACGCTGCTAAAGGTGTGAACATGGTTTAAGATAATTGGCTCAGTAGGTCCCCACCCAGGTTTTCCATAACAAGTCTCAGTATAATAATCTAAATATTCTCAATTTAAATAAAAACAAGGCATGATAAATATTTAAATAGTTTTTATATCATAATCATGAAAAAAAAAATTCATTTTTTCAAATTTCCAAATAAAACCAGGAAAAAAAATTCAAATAATTACATATATCAATGAAAAAATAATATTATATAGCATATCAAATCAAATCAATGGCAGTACAAACTAAAATAGTACAAGAAAAAAGAATAGGTAACATCACATCATTAATCACTATAAGTTGATCTATAGGACTACTCATACCAAAATCAATGACTATTATATAATAAAGTTCTTAGAAAATATACCTAAGGAGCAAAAAAACACTCTACGTTTGAATACCCTGACAATTTTTAGTATTAATTCCCTAGAACAATGGGAATAGGGAATAGGAAAACACCCCATGAGTAAACCCCTAGATAATAAATAGATGATTTCTTAAGCTAAATCTTCCACATAAATAACCAATGATTCCCATGTGCTAATTTTTCCAAAATGTTTCATTAAAACATGCTTTTAAAACCATTTTAGAAATCCATTTCATAATTCTTCAAAAATAAAATATTCTTTTTTCAGAACATTATAAAACCATATTTTATCAAAAAAACATTTCCACATAAAAATCCATCAATTAATCATTCCATTTCATTTATAAAACAATTTATCAAAACAATAGTAGTGTAGTTCATCCAAAATAGGCTACAGATATAACCAAATACCTCAAACTTAGGCCACACACACCCGTAGCAGGATCAACCACTAAGGAAGAACACAATGACAACAATGAAGAACCTAGAATAAATATTCACATCTATAAATTTATTCAATTTAGAAAAATGGTAACCAAAGAGGATAGTTCATACCTAAAATAAACTTTCACGCTTGACCATAACTAACATAAGGTTTAGCCACTAAAGGAAGATATCATGAAGAATCTAGAAGGAAATAAGATGAATCAAATGATATATTAATATATTTATAACTGCAACACAATGTTGTTTCCATTATAGAAGGAAATTAATAAATAAAAAATATTATCCACTCTGATAGAAACACCACAACTGAAACAATGATCAAATTTTGGAAAAAATAATCAGGAAGGATCGAAGGTCTCCAAAATCGCCCATGAGAGCCTCTAGGACATGAGGGAGGAATGTTACAAGCGAATGAAAGAATAATCAATCATAAAACACCCTAAAATCATAACTTATGAGAATAAAATGGTGTGAAACCCCTTTTTACATCATCTCATCCATGAAAATCAATTATTCCAAAAAACCCATCACCATTTTATTAAAAACCTTATTTCTACCATTACATGACATGTAATCGCGTTATATAGAAAGTATACTCTTCACACCTTGGAACAAATAATGGATTCATTCCAGCGACCAATAAATGGAATATAATCACATTTCAGGGTGTGTATTTGTCTAGAAGACTGTGAAACCCCTATATTATACTCAATTGCATAAACCAACACCAAAACAATCCAAACACTGGGAGAATACTGCAAATTTTTTAGCATGTTTATAACTATACTCCATTTATTCAATCAAATATACAACCCCAATCTTTAGGTTAGTTTTTCTAGAAAATACTCCCCATCCTTAGGAGTCCCAACAAATACCCAAATATAGAGGGAAATAAAAAGTAAGAAGAGAAATACCTGAAATTGGGTAACGGGATTTTACATAAATGGTATAATAATAAATTTTAAAAAAGAGAAGATTTTTAGGCCAAAAAAATTACTACATCCCTATAAAATATTGGATAATTTATCACAATACATAACTAAACTATAGACTTCGATCAAAATTAGTTTTCTGAGAAGTTTAGTTTAATTAGGCACCATATTGATAAATTGGGATTAGGTGTCTTCATAAGAGTTATATCCCACTATGTTTTGAATCCAGTCATAATATTCCAGGCCAATTGGGTACATATATTCCTCAAAATTTGTAAAATAGTGGAAATATGTTCTTGGTATTCCTTGTAGTTTGGGCCATTTTTCTTCTATTTTATTCAGGGACCTCCAAGTAACCCCTACAATAATAAAATAATCCAAAAAAGTAAAATTTATCAAATTAAAAGTAACTAAAATTAAATATTTTAATTAAATGAGAAGTTAAATTGGTTATTAAATTTGTAATTTACAATTCAAAATATTTTAACCCAGTTGTATAAGGGTATAATTTAATAGTGAATCGCTACGTGATCATACCCCCAAACCTAAAAATTTTCATTCTTGGGAAAATACGCATCCCGTAAATGCTATGAAATGATAAGTACATGAATATATTCCCCATATCATGAATATTTTACATTAAAATTAAATTCGTTTCATGATATCATAGGGAGAATAGAAATAAAAACACAAAATAGTTAATCTCAATAAGCATGGAAATGAGTTTCTCATAAATTATATCAATATAAATGTCAATGAGATATATGATACTAGTATTAGAAAAGAATTCATAGGTAAACCATGTCACTAAATCTCCATGTGTGTGTATGATAACCATTCCATGATATTCAGTCCAATTTATATTCAGAAAATATAGGTTTTTAAAAAAATTAATTACATGAATCTTTCCACCAAACTTACCCTTCATCCTTTACAATAACATTTTAAGACCCACTCACTTAATAATTATCGTAATTCAAAAGTTAATCTCATAACCAAGATATCCACATATTTTGCACATTTCATCACTCCCATCAATATTTATTTATTTATTTATTTGTTTAATTATTTATTTATTTTATGGCCTATAATAGTCAGTTAATAGGTACACACATGTAGGTCAATCTGGTATAGTAATGAAATAAATCAGATAAGGAATGAACATATGGAAAATAATTTTGGAAAGTTTAGAAACCTTAATCTAACATATATATATCTTCATTTATGTAAGAAATATTTGCACATCTGTTTTGACTATAATGAGGTGTGGATATGTTAAGTGATTAAATTAACCCATAAATAACTCACACATAATGTAAAATAATTTCAAAGGTCTTATAAACAAACAATCATTTATATCATTATAAAAAACCAATTTTACTTAGAATCACCCCCTTGATGTTAATTTTATTCTCAAACTTTCATGTCATTAGTGAAAAAAATTATCAAATGTTAAAACAATAAGAAATTTGGAAATTAGTCATAATTTCTTATAAAATTACATGATTATGTGGGTATATAAAATTAGTATTCTAGCACAAAATTGAAAAAAAAACTAAGAGACAGGTAAGTACAAATACTATTCAACATGAAAAAATGGGAAATCAAAGAAATATAATAAGAAGTCCTAATGAACTCAGGAAAGTGGGGAAAAGTTAAAATACCATTTATTAAAAAAATAAAATAATAAATCCTAACAAACTCTAGAATTTATTCACTCCCCCACACATAGTATATGTAGTGCTTTCAGTGTAATTATATAGATAGTGGGGAGAAATGATATAACCTAGTGGGATTCACTGGTAGGTTTCTTCGGGAAGGTGGAGTTCTTCCACTAGGGGGTCTAAATGGTATCATGTAAGTGCTTCAACTACTTCACCTTGATGGTGAATTTTTATAGGATTTCATTATTTTTAACCTTACTCATATATATGGGGTCAGGTTCAAACTACCTATCAATAGCTTCCTAACAATATGTGAAACCCTCCATATAGACTTCATCCATAATTTATTAAATTATTTATTATATAAATATTTAAATATAATATGTTTTTTATATTATTTCAAATCAAATAGCTATATATATATATATTATATGATCACTTTATTTTAATATAAAAATATTATTATATATATATTCATTGTTACATGGAATCATGCAATTCTGTTATATATTATGCAATGATTAAATTACTATTTAGCTAAAAACTAATATGTATAGAAGAAATTTTTTTTAAATGGGGTGTTAGCCTCTCTAGTTTAGCCTTTATAAATAATTAAAATATTTTATATTCATTCAGGTTATCACCAAGAATGTAATTGAGTTCCCATCATAGTGCTTGTTTACACTACCAAAAAATGATAGTCAATCTATAGAATTTTTTAATGGGGTTTAAGTAACATGATTGAGTATAAAATAATTTACATTCCCCATATATTTTTTTGGGAAAAAAATGTTCAATAAGTGAGAGAGGTAGTTTATTCACATCCTCTATCTTCTCAAGGTAATCATCCTTGGATGAGGATTCAGTTTTTATAATTTGAGTAGAGACATTAATATTCATTTGATCCTTGGAATTTAAAAAATCGTAATTAAGAAACATGTTCCTAATTTCTCTAGGTCATTATAACATTTATTTTTTTCAAATCATTTTTATAATTGAAAGAAAAATAGAAAGGTGAAAGATATAAAAAGTAGAAGAGAGAGAGAAAGAGAAAACGAGGTAGGAATAGAGGGGGATAGAAAGAGGTGTTGTTGAGGAGTGTCACTTTGATAATGAGAATTTCACAGCGGAATATAAGATATGTTATAAAAAAACATATTTAAAAAAATTAGGAGATAAAAATAACTAAAAAAATATTTACATAAAACACAGAATTCATATAAAAAATGCACACTAAAAACCTAAGATCTCCCTGGTAATGATTCCAAAATTTGATTTCATTATTATGAAACTTTAAAATTATTAAGATTCTAAAGTTTATTCATAGAATATTTTGGACCATGGGTACTCTCTCAAGTATAGTTTAAGAGTTTATAGTTTTTATGTCAAATAATTTTTATAAAATAAAACAAAAAAGGGGGTGTTTTGAAAACATATTTATTTCAAAAAATTATTAATTAAAGAGTTGATTAATTGAAAAAATAAATATGTTTTTGATAAAAATATAATAAAGTAATAATTTCAATTTTAATACACATAATAGAAATATTATAGTTCTGAAAATAACAATTTCCTTAATGAAATTATTTTGTTGAGGATAACCAAGATCTTGGTTCTCCTCTTTTCGTTATTCTGTGGATAACTCAAAACCAACCCAACTCAAAAAAAATCTCTTTTTCAATGGTTTCACCTTAAAAACGTAATGATAGTTTCTAAATAATACTAATATATTAATTAGGTATGATGGAATAAAAGGATTATTGTGTTTTCTAATTTAAACAACCAAATATTCCTACTTGAAATTTCAAACCAATCAGTTTTCAAATAAAACGTTCTCTATTAAATCATATAAAAACATTTCATTCAAATTAGAAACATATAAATATAAAACCAAAGTAAATATATTAAATCAAAAATTACACTAAACTATTATTCAAAAAAGCGATGTAACTCCCTTTCCTAGTGTGTAGCTCCCTCATAACAGCCACCCACCATTTATCTTGTCATCTAGAAGAGGAGTGGGCTTGTATAGTTATCATTATTTATTTTATATCTCTATATAAATATAGGGATATTAAGAACCACCATGGTGATTACAGTGATCCTTTGGAACTCCAAAATGTAAGAACTTCGCTTATTGGATAAACTTATAAATGAGCTGCCCAAGGTTTCCATTTATTGGAAAAGTGGAAGGTATTTTTGGGCACCCATATTTTATCGTACCACTTATCACTTGGTTTTATTTAGGTTAATGGCCTAATATAGACTTTAAAAATAATAATATTTATTTAAATTCCTATTTTATATCACCCTTTAAAATGTGGTTTCCATTGGACATCTATATTTTGATAAATATTTAAAATACTAAACCAAATTCTTGACATTGAACAGATTCATTTTTCAAGATAAATCAATTCTGTTGGGTCTCCAGATTGGTGAATTTTCCTAGTTTTTCTTTATAATATTTTTATCCAATTGTGTTTTTGATCTACCCATAATATTCCATCCCAGTAGGATGGCATTTTTTTTAATATGTTAAATAGTGGACACATATTCTTGTTCTTTCAAGCTATTTTTCTCATTTTTATTTTACATCATTCTAGGCCCTCCAAATCCCGTACTCCTACAAAAAAATAATCCAGATAGATAAAATTTCCCAATTTAATAGTAATTTAAATTAAAAATTGTATTTAAATAATAATCTCAATTTGTTATTAAATATATAATTTACAAGTAAAAATAGATTAACGCAGTGGTATAAGTGTTGAATTAAATATTTAATCACTACACGGTCAATAATTCTATGATAAGCCTGGGTATATATAATTTAAAATTGATTAAAGTGGTTGATTATCATAATTAATTAGAATTTCATTTAGAACTTTTATATCATTATTACTATTATTTACGTCACTAAATTTTCTATCCTCCAATTTGAAAATCCAATCAAAAAATACTTGTAATTATATGATTCAATAAAATAATTATTGTAATGAAATATAATTTTTTTGTAGAATAAGGGACTTAAAATATCAATATATATAAGTGTAAATTGTTTAGGTTGAAACTATTTCACTTTTCTTCTTACAAGGTACTATAGTAATACTTTTTCTAAAAACTCTTTATAATAAAACTCTTTTACCACTAAATTGTAAATTAGATGCATTTGTCGACCAATGAATAATAATATTTCTCAAGGCCTGATCAAGAGATACAATATATTTAACATAAAATATAATTATTAATAGCCATATAATTATACTATATAATTATATAAGTTCAAATGAATCACTACCTTTATTTACATATAAAATTTTCATTAATATTAATTAGAATAAAAAATCTGGAATTTTTCAGTCATCCCACTAAGAGGAGTAGGGGTATTATTCCGCTATAAGAAAACACACACATAATTTAACCATTATAGTGTAATGTTCAACTTAAATCCCTCCATATATATATTCTTTCATATCCCACCATAACCAATAATAAAAACTAATAGGAGTAGTTTTTGAATTTATTGTATTCAATAGTATATTTTGTTTATTCAATTTTCATATTAATTTCCCTATGCTTCAATTTTTTTCAATTGAATTTATCTATTTTAATTATATTATTTAATAACTAATATATTTACCAGGTACAAAGAGGAATAATTTAGTATAATTATAGGAGGATATTATTTTAAGAATCTTCCATTAATTTTCAATATATGATCAACTTATAAAAAGTATACATCTAATTATGATCATTTGGGAATATCAAATATATAATATTATGATATTTTTTATATCAAAACACATTTTTAACAGAATTTAATATTAAATTGGTAAATAATTTCATTAATTTAGATAATTTATTATAGTATAACTTATAATTTAAATAGAAAACACAAAATTAATAAAATAAGTGAAATAAAAATACATAAAAATAATAAAAAATAATATATCTTGGAAAAATAATTTTTAGGTAAATTCCATAAAATTAATAAGGATATTTATATGATTACCATATAATTACAGTATTTTGTTCTAAACATATTCAATATCTTTATAAATATATTTCCATGTAGCAGTCCATACATGATGTGTAGTGACCCATATCATTTGGGAGAGTTATATTTTTCATTTTATGTCATTTAAATTGTTAAATTACATAATTTTATGTTTCAAGGGATTTATAATGGAAAGTGAATAGAGTTTGATGGGGTAGTTGAGGAAGTTAGAATGGTGTATTGTATTGAAAAGAGACAAAATTTAAATGGATACACCCAAAAATTTAGTGGCACTTTTTGATCAACTAAAATTATGATGGATACCCACTTGATTTTATATGGGTTTTATATATATTTATTAAAATTATGAGAAAAGTATCCATTTTTTTATAAATATAAACTTGAATAACACTTAATATTATATTTTTTTCATTTCTTTTATCCATATCCTCCAATAACATATTCCATTCCCCCTTCACAATTCCCCTCATAAATCAAGCTTCGAATATGATCTAAATCTTCATCAAGAATGTGCAGGGACCTTATGTTGGTGGAGATAAGGTTGGAACTTCTACTCTTCTTCTAATTTAAGTAACCCTTTAGTGTAATAACATAAAATCTCTAATTCCTCTTTTACTTTTTTTAATAAATCCAATATTTTTTATTTTATTTTAGAAATGTGTTTCAAAAGTTCATACTTAGTGAATATAAGTTAAATTTGTTTCTTTGCATTCTCATACATTTTTATTTCAAAGAGAATTTACATAAAACATAAACTTCCATGTTCTAATTATAAATAATATTTAAAGTGGTGGAAAACTTCCTTTATCATTTAATAGATATTTGACTAAACAAAGATTTTATAAGATGACCTCTCATTTTCTTCCATACTATTTCAGTGGGAATGATAGAAGCAACATAGCATTGAAGGAATCTAAATTGGAATAAAATCTACATATATTTTTTTTTTGAAATTTACTTTTGAAATTACTTGGTTTAAAATAAAACATAAGTTCCCAATTATTTTTTATGATTTTTCACTTCACATTCTATAGGTGATGCATCATTGAATTTCTTAACAAATATTATCTTGTTTGAAATATTAAAGTTGCTTCGGTATATTATTATTATTATTATTATTATTATTATTATTATTATTATTATTATTCATTTTGTATACATGTTGTCCCAATATGTTTTTCTAGTTAATTATTTTTAAATATTGTGAAAAATAGAGTTATATAGGCAATTTACACCATAAATGATTATGTATATTAATATTCTTTTTACATATGTGATGCATACATGTGTTTATTTTTGTAAACATTATTACAGGCCTTATAAGAATTTGAACATTGGTCAAAATTGAGTTTTTGAATATCAGCAACCCATAATAATGTTTCCACCTTCTACACATTATAGTTATGTATTACTTGTATATCAAGATTTTCTATGGGATTATATATGGTCTTCCAGAATTATTTCCAATTTGAAATAGAACTTGATTTAGTATGGGCCATGGAATGCCTTAACTTTTGTTAATGGAAATAGTTTTTCTTTTCTCGATGGTGATTCCTCAGGAACTTAGAGAATTTATACATATTTATACTAATATACAGGATTACTAGCATCACATTAGGTCTGGTTGGGATCCTTAATAGGTTTTTTAGAACCTAAAAACCATCCCACATGGTGATTTTTTTTAAAATTATATTCCAAAGTTATAAATAGTGTATTTTTTATATTAATTCTCAAAATAATTTATATTATTACTTAATACACATAGTTTTATGATAGATTGGTAGTGTTATATGGTGACCACCAAATGGGTATAATGTACTCACACTCTACACGTGTCCTAAGGGATGCATGTAGACCTTAGCTTTCATGATTTGGAAAAGGAAGGCACATGAGCATAGTTGTTTATAGGACCTAGAGATCAAATTCATGTTAAAAACATTTATTAATTTGAGAGAGGAAAGGAACATGGGTGTCAAGTTTTTTACATGGGTTCCTTTTTGGGCTGTATCACACATGATACTTCTATTACATCATAGTGGTATTTTTGTTTACTTGGGTTTCATATATGTATGTTGGAGTGTTTTTTTGTCACTAACTTTTATTTATGTTTTGGAATTATACTTGTGTAATTTATTCATATATTTTGAGGTTTAATTATATCATTATAGCATTATTCCCAATATCCATTGAAAAAGAGGTTCCTCCTCCAAATCCATTTTTTCATTTTCTGAATGAACCACTTTTGGATTTTGTGGGAACCTCACAATCACAACTCCTAAAATGAAAGGATCCAACCTAATTTCAAATCCACCATAAAAAGCTATGGAAAATGAAAATTTAAAAGTCAAACATCGATAGAAAAAATGGGGAACAGCCTGACGCCTTAATCTCCCCCCCCCCCCCCCCGCTAATGTTATCCAATTGAAAAATCAAAGTGAAAACATCATAACAGTACCACATATTATGAATCAAGTTTAAAATTTCAAATTGAAAATTCTATCTAAGCACTATCACACTACCTCGGTATAAAACATCTTAAACCAAATGAGAAAATAGTACCTTGACCCCCAAACCAACTAGAGAAAACCTCGTAGCACCACTATCACACATTTACTATCATGAACATTGGTCAGCATCATAACTTTTAGAACAGAAATTATTTCACACCTTTGAAGGGCCTTGTTGTCATAAGAAGACCCAAAATCTTGAAAAAACATGGTGCACCACCATTGATATCGCCAAAGAAAAACCATAAACACCTTGAAACAAAAGCACAAAAAATAAGAACAAATGTTGAGGGAACCCATAGACATGAAGAACTTCACCGCAAGTCACACCTCCTAAAACACCCTCCTACTTTAGCAGACGCATCACAGAATCTCCTCTAAAACCACCACTCCAAACTAACCTAGAAATGAGTAATGGATTTGTAATCCATAGTAGAGTAGGAGTATAAAGGTCCTCCTAATCAATCCTTTATGAATCTATGACCATAAACCCTACAGAAAACATCATTGATGAACTAGAACTTCCAAAAAATAGAGTGTAACTTCATCAGAAATCACCATCAAACTAACGAATCAAACACATCCATAACTAGGATAAAAGAGTATAATACCAAAACCTTGAACCATATAATTAGACTAGAAACCAAATGAGTAGTCATCACCCACTGAGACGAGCCCCTGACACATACTAGAAACCACCACCATCATCATAAAACCACCACAAACACCCTCATACTGAACCAAATGAGATCAAGAACACAAAAAAGGGTAGTAAGAGCAGAGGAGGGTAAATAGGCTGGAGAGGAAGTTTTTGTACCTCACACAAACACAATCCCAAACCATTAGATTTCCTTTATGACAAACCAAGATGGATTTTAGTAAGAACATTTAGGTGATAAGAGTAGTGGTGGGAGAGAAAGATAGCCACAAACCACTAGTGATGAAAACACCCAAACGTAACTAGTTAAGTCAGAGAGGATGAGGGGGAACCATGAATGAAGAGGAAGAAGAAGGTGAAGAAGGAGAAACCTAGGTTTCCATAAAAGAGAGAACAAACTAATAAAGGATAAATGGCCTCAAATAGAAGAAGGAGGGAATCATGAACACATAAAGGAAATGAAGAGTCTATCCACTCCAAAGCTAGGGAAAAGAACCCTAAATGGAGGAGAAACAAATTCAAGAGATTTCTTCGGGAGAAAATAGATCCATCAATTTGAAAATTTTAAATTAAACACAGTTTCCCACCCTTGTAAAATATGTTTTATTTCCTTCCATTGGTCTTATGTCTATTAAGGTCAAGTAAAATCATAGTAGGATTAGGTTTATCTTTAATTAAATATATGTGAGTATGAACTTATTATAAAGAATTATTTACTTATCTAGTAGTTTTTAAATAATAATTTCATGATTTGGAAGTTACCCAAAGCTATTTTGGTGCTTTAGGTCAGGTAAACAGGTTATCTAAGTTGAGTTTTTAACCCCTATCATGAAGGCATTTAATTTTTTTATTATTATCACGATAAACCTTATTTTAAACTGGGTTGAGGGGGAACTCTAACAAGACCTTAAGGTATATTTATTGCAGGGATTATCAGAGAGGTGGTATCTTCAAGAATCAATAATTGAGCCATAAATATATTTATCAAACATAATTATAGTGGAATCTAGAGTTTGAAGGGGTAGTGTGGTTTAATGTAGTCACTTCAGGTCATATTTTGGACATATACCCATTCTATTGAGTTGTCTGTATAATGATTGGATTTATTAAGTAAGAAAAAACATTGACCACATTTCATGTTATATGATTTTATATATTTTTTAAATTAACTGATAAAATAAATCTGAGATTAATATTTATTCATATATTATTAATAATTAAATTTTGTTCCCTCATTAATTTATTAGTGATGACTAGTTAAATATAATACATTGATTAATTTATTTTATTTGTTAGTTCCATTTTATTATTATGGATAACTAAAATTTATCTTCTTATATTTAAGGAAATTTTTTAAATGTTTTGAAATATATTTTTATGTGCTTAATATTTGATAAAAAGGGAAATGGAAAAGAAAGGTGTAGGTTTATGGTATAACATCCCACATATGAGTACATCTAATTACATGTCTTAAATCAAATATTTCATTACAAAACCTTCACATGATCATTGTGGATTAAAGTTTTAGATAATTAAGACAAAACATTAACTAACAAAATTTGTTTACTTCTCAAAAAGAGACATTTTTTCCACTATATAAGAAATTGACTTATTCAAAATAAGTATTCAACATATCCTTAAAATTATCAACACAAGATAATATTAAAAACACATCATGTGTATTAATTTTCTTCATAACCTAAAGAAATGTAAACATAATAAAGGTGTGATATCAGATGCATAATAAGGGTAAATATAAGAGATAATAATAAAAGATCATAAGTGAGCATAAGATGAGAATATGGGTATAATAAGGATACATAAGTGAGTTTTACCAAACAAATCATAGATTTTAAATCACAGAATGAGGCATGGTATAACATTATACATGAATCAAAAGAGTGTGGGAACATGATTCAATAAATATGATCCATGAGAGAAAAAAATAAGCATAAAAATAATCATAAAAATGTGGAATATCATGGAAAATAACTTGGAAATATGTTAAAACCATAATCATAGGTAAAATATTGTGAAAAACACAATATTTCTAATCCTATATAAAGAAAATCATTATGTCCATGCTTGAAAATGTGAACAAAAAACCCATTATTCCCATGCCTGTGTGAACAAACTCATTATATCCATTCTTGAAAATATCATGAGATAAAAACAAAAAAAAATGCATCAGATGGAGAAATAGGATCCCACGTGTAATTATCCATACATACGTGTTCCATATAAAATTAATTATAAGGATCCCATAGAATGAAAATTGGTTTCATATCCTTTTAAAATAGAATCACATAAGTTAAACATTTATAATTTCATCAATAATCATAAAATGATATACCCTTGGAGAATAAATTGGTTTCTATATATATTCATTAACTTTATAGGTAAATTTCATTCAATCTAGATAATAAGGAAAATGGTATTTACATCTTAAAAATAAATCTTTTATTATTAAGTCAAAAATTTCTCAAATAAATTGATCTATAGAATATATGTGAACAAAATTTAATCAAATAAATATAAAATAGGGTATTCATAAGGAAAATACATTGTAATAAATGATATGTATATTCACATTGGATGTTTACTTAATATAATGGCAGTGGTGGATCATATATTTTATAGAAAAGAATATTTCATAATCCAACCATATAAATAAGGTGGATATTAACATTTGATGAATATCCTCATTAAAAATTTGGATTTATCAAATGAAAATGACTTAGACTAAATCATCATCATCAATGGTATTTATTTATTAAAATATAGAATAATGATTAAAGTGACCTAAATAGGTCTGATGTGATGTTGGCCAAGGGAATCCCCTTTTACAAGATTCTCCCCTCAAGACGCAAGAAATAAATATTAGGGAAATAAGAGACACTAGATCCTCAAACAGCCATGGAAGCAAGGTGGTTTACAACCTTTTTTCCCTAATTCTACGTATGGAGACAAAAATATTATTATTGATAAGACCTATGCATTTCTTAATGATGTAAATGATGGACCATAGAAATTTGGAAACTCTGGTTAGGGAATTATGAAAGAAAACAAAGTCTGTTTCCACCTTAGTCGACTTAATATTCCTGTAGCGACAAAGGTCTAAACCTATGAGCATAGCCTTGATCTCATCTTGGAGTGATCAACCATCACCATAACATGTTGTAAAGGCCATAACAATAGTACCTATGGAATCCTGGGAGACCCCCCCCCATCCCAGCATGTCGTCTAAAGTGTAGGAACGGTATGTGTTTAATTTGAGCCCAAAGACTGGTGGAGACCATCTCACCTAGTGTCCTTAAAGGTCCATATGAGAATTGAGATTGGGAGACCTGGAGACCAGCAACGGATTGAGAGAGGGAACACCCCCACCAATTATTTTAGAGGCTATCCATGTCAATTAGTATGTTTCATGTTCTGGAAATGATATATTCCCCCATCGGATGACTAGCCTCGAAGTTGGCTGAATTCTATGCTTTCCAAAGGCACCAGGAACTAGCATTCAGCATCATCACCTACGCCATTTTTTTAGGGCCCAAAACTCCCACACACTGAGGCCATCATTCCAATAAGGGGACTCTAATGGATCCATGGGAGGATAAGGAAGTGAAGGTGCCAATGAAGCTCCTGACTGTTGTTTCCCATTGTCCTTCAGAAAACAAGAGGTTCAAACTCTCCTCGTGAGTTCTGCATCACTCACACCTGGAGGTGAGGCAAATACCCATTCTTTTAATGATGTCATCAGTGGCTACATCCTAGTTTCTAATTATCTAAATCAGAAATTTATATTTTTGGGTATCATCTTACACCACATAAACTCATTCCAATTGTCCACATTAGTTTTGTTGGTCATATCCCATAAAAAATATTTAATGGTGAAATTCCTAGAAGAGGAGGCCGTAAAAACACATTTTTCTGGTGCAGGGGTCATGTAAATGATATCAACAATGTCAATATAGGCTTTATTCAAGATATCCTTGGTAAATTTAAGATACATTTTAGATTCCGTAAAGGAGATTTTAGTAGCTCGACAACTAGGGAAACCATCAGATGGTCCTATCCAATTATGGTTCCAAAAATGAATTTCACTTTTTCCCATGATCTAGTGAGTAAGAGGTTGCAGGGATGGGATAAGAGGATGGATTCTTGAGCACAAGTAAGAATATATCCCATTGTGCACCTATGAATCAGATCTTCACTTAGGAAACATAACCTTTCCCCAAATATTTATTTCTTCACGAACCTCCTACGCTAGCTTAGAATGCATGTCGTAGAGAGTGTTGGATAGATTTCTCACATTGATTTCTCTTTCTTGGATTGTCATTTCCATCCTGGACCAGGTGACCTAGTGTTTTTTTCCTTTAGGTAGTGCATCCCAAATTAATCTAACTAGGACCATGTCAATGGAATGGATGACTCACTTAGGAACCTTGACCGCAGCCAGAGAAAGAATTGGGATGGTTGAAAGAACACTCTTGACTAACGCAACCCTTCCACCAATGTACATGTAATGATTTTTCCAATTCAAGACTCAACCCATGATCTTTCTAAAAATGTGATAAAAATAGTAGATCTACACTCTAATAAGTGAAATGGGGACACCTAGGTACTCCATGTGGAAGAATAAACACTGAATTCCCAAACTGTAACACATGTAGGTAGCTCAAATAGTTGGGTATCTATTAGTGATAAATATTTTTCTTTTCTCCAAGAGGATTATCTAACCACTCTAGTGAAAATAATCTTTGAGAACAAAGTTAATACCCTAAAATTATCTCTTACATTCATTCATTAAAATTTTTGTGTCATATTCATACATGAGGTGGGAGATACAATGATGATTCAATTTACACTAATAAGGTTGAATATCTCCCCAAATAATGCTTATATTGATAAGGCAACTAAGGATATATTTTACAAGGATAAATATGGTCAGCTATATAGGATCTCCTTGTCTCAACCCATGAGTATTTTGGATAAAACTAGGGGTTTTACCCATAAAGGGAATAGAAAACCATGAGGAATTAAACCACCTAAAAAATAAAACAGAGTCCCAAGGAGAGAAACCCATACCAGATAACACACCATTGATGAAGCTCTATTGAACTCTATCATAGTCTTTATTAATATCAAGTTTAAGAGTTGTGTTTGAGCCATGCACCTTGATATTGATGTCATTGACCATCTCGTGAGCTTGATCTATGGCCCCTTGAATAGTCTGGACCTTGAAAAAGCTATGTTTCTCCTCAAACACCCACTGAGGGAGGTGAATAATAAAATCTTTTTTTGAGAATGTTCACCAAAATTTTATATAGAAAGTTACACATGCTAACCGGTCTATAATGTTGAATAGTGTAAGGGTCCTTAATTTTATGAATAAGGACTAAGGTAGTGGTATATGAAACCTATGGGAGACTTTATCCATGAAATAAATATTGAATGTCAATAACCATGTCATCCTTCACCACATTCCAAGACTCCCTATAGAACAATCCTGGGAAACTATCCGACTCCGGGGCACTCTCTGAGTCCAGACCCATCATAGCCTAATGGATATATTTCCCATCTTCTATATCTTCCAAGACCTCATTATCCTCAATAGAGATAATATATGGATCCACCTAAAGAAACTCAGTGGATCCACTTTGATATCCTTCTGGAATACATTGATTATAACCTGTAAGGAAATTCTAAAAATAGGATCAGTCCATGTCACAAACCACATCATGACCATCAAAATAGGATCCATCCTCCATAAAAATATTGGGTTTAATAATGTGGTGTTTCTCTCTAATGCATGCATGAAAATAATCTATATTTTTAACCCCTTATCAAATCCATTTCATCCTCAAGTTCTCACAGGCCATCCATTCTTGAAAAAATACCATTTATTCTATGTTGTTCTTCTTTAATGTTAGAACCTCAGATAGTGCTTCATTCCAATACATCTCAAGACATATTTCAATCCACTCAATCTCTTTCTTGAGTGATTCCATAGCTTAGAATTTGTGGGATGCTCTCAATACCACGCATGAAGATTTTTTTTAAGGCATATCATTTTTTGTGAAAAATAATCCAAGGACCTCTGTGAAATAGTTTTCTCTATGAATCAAGCACCACCTGATGGTATCCAGGGATACATGTCCATATGTGGGAGAATATGAAGCAGTCAGAGGATTCCTATATGGGTTCCTAAAAAACAAGAAGAGGAGATTGATCTGAAATACCACGGACTAAGTGGGTAACCTTAGCATTGGGGTAAGTATAAATGGCATGGATATTTCCAGGAAACTTTCAAGATATATTTAGGATCTATGGCTCCCTATTTAGTTATTTTAGCATGGGTAATAGTCACCATAATAACTCATGACTATAAGCCCTTACAGGACATGAACTAAGAAAAATCCATGCTAGCCTTCTGAGTAAAATTCCCTCTACCTTTCTTCTCCTCTAGGTCAATGATGACATTGAAGTACCCACCCACAATCCATAGAGAGTCACTTGGATAAAATGATTCTAGGTCCTATCATAAGGCTTCACGTTATTTAACATCACAACTTCCGTAAATTAAGGAGACAAATATATTATTGTTTCCTATAGAAACTCTTGTCATGATAAACTGCTCATCCAATTATATCATTTCTACTAAAGTGTTTTTTTCAGAATATCCAAATGTGTTATTTTATAGGATCGGAATGCATAGATGCATGAATTATAATTCTATGATTAAACTATCAAATTTTAAAGGATATCTCTTTAGGTTATAGGATAGAGACAATAGAGGCTTTGTTACTATTTACCTCAAAGTAAATAAAGTTTGACTTAACTCGGGCCCCCAAGCCAGAGGAATTTCAAATGAAGAAAGTAATAATTGATAATGGAGTCACCTGGATTTGGGAATAGACATAGAGGACACTTTCTGGTTAGAGGGGCAGGTCTCTTGATTAAGGCTAGATCAAGATCTTGTACACATCCCGACCTACTAGGGAGAGAAAATCAATTTTGGAGAGGTGGGGTAGGATTGTCTTTTGGTTTTGATTCATCCCACTCCAAGAGGTGGGTGTGAGTTGATTAATCTTTCCCTTCAGATTTTGGATCATTCAAGGGGGAACCTTTGGCTAGATGAAGTTGATTGGAACAAACCATTAAAGGAAGGATCCTCTTCGGACCTGGAATGGAGGGTGAATGCAGAGGATAACCCTACCCATCATAGATAAGAACTGACAAAGAATAGACATATGTATGCTGAAGGACCACACTAACTTCTTGTTGATGGGAGATCCCAGACCTGGATGAAGGTGAGGGGGAATCCTTGCCTTAAGAAAAACTATGAGAATGAGAAAAACCATGAAGTATGACTTTTGGGAGGAGAAAAGTATGGACAGAAGGCTCTGGTTCCCTAAATAGGGAAGAGACCTCTGAGCATCTCTCCACCACACAATTCCCAAGGTTTCACCAAGAGGGGAGGCTATCAACCTCTTCAAAGGGGGAAAAGGAAATGGAGAGGAACATTTTATTGAATCAGACTGGAGCCATGTAGGGATAAAGGACACCATCCATCCCATGAGGAATCATAGGTGTTGATTAATGCATAGATAACTCCTCATGAGAAGGAGAGATAGAAACAAGAGCATTCACGCCTCTTTGCTCCTACTACTGATCATGGGTAGAAGAGGGGGGGTCTACTCATAGCAGTGACGATCCATCCCTAGAGACCCCCTAAACATCCCGAACTCAATCTCCTAGTTACTGCTTCTTGTAGAATGATAAGGAATGGTCTTAAAGATTACAGAAGGATAAATAATTGGGAATCAAGGGATAGACAACATCTTGATTCTAGAAAAAATAATCATTCACTCAGAGAGATATTTAGTCCGAAATAACCATATAAAAATCCATGTCCACACATATGCGAGCAACTAAAGTTTCAACATAGCTGGAGGTTTTTTCATCCTTACAAATAAATCCTACTAGGGATTCAGTAATTGCTTTAAGGAAATATTCATTCTGAAAAGGCAGTGGAAGCCTAGGTAATTTTATCCAAACTAGATCACATGAGCTCTCCTTGCCATTATGAATCTCTATTGACCAGTGAGAAAGGATGAAGCACCAATTACCCATGGACTAGAGATCTTTATACCAAGCTTGAATAAAGTTTGATTCTAAAGCCAAAATTATATAGAATGATTTGTGATAGATCGACACCATGCTGTCTATAGATTCCAGGCCCCACGACCCACAATGCTCCAGAAATTGTGAAAAGATGGATTTTCATAGCCAAATAGAGACATAAGAGACCAGCTGAAACACTAGGATGCATCATCAAAATCCAAGGTATGGATCTCTAACAAAGGTCAAGGACTATCCTGTGTCACCACCAAATGGTCTAAGAAAATCTCCAGAAATCAAGGGGATGAGGGATTCTGGGTAGATCGGTGGAGGAAATCCTTAAAAGATACTCCTCGATGGATATATCAAGAATGGGACTTTGGATCTAACAGAAATTCTGGCGGATCTACGAATGATGGTGAGGAACCAGGGTTGAGGTTTAGCAGAGCCTGAAGAACTAATTAGGAGCGCATGGATACCGTGGAAGAAATTGTCAAAAAAATTGAAAATTGGGTGGCACGTGAGGCACGTTCGATCGGGAATATATATTTTAATTTTCCAAGATTTACTTAGATAGAATCAGTTTTTAGTAATTTAAAATAAATATTTCGAAACAATAAATGTCCTTGGTATTTTGAAATAATTTTAAAATAAATATTTATTAATATTTGGATGAAAATATTTTCTTTTATAATCCATGATAAAATAGAAAAAAAAAGTTTCATATAAAGTGAAAAAGGTGGTGAAAATAATGATTACATATAAGAAAAACTTAAAAATATTCATTAGAAATCATTTTTAATATTATCATAAAAATAAAAAGTCAAAGGTTACTTTTCAAATTTTTTCTCTAAAAGATGTAGTGAAAAAAATGAAAAAAATTACCTTTTAAAAATAATATCATATAATATAACCTTGAAAATACATAAAGGTTATCAAAAAATATTGACTGGATGATAAAACATATTATTTTGGAAGGATGAAAACTTTTTTTAAAAATATTTTTAAATTAGATTTATTTGAAAACCCATATCGTAAAAATAATATGAAATTTTAATTTTTAAAAGGGGTAAATATAATGATGATAATAATATAAAATAATCCATATTAGTTTTATGAAAAATATAAAATATTAGAGAAAAGGATCATATATAAATGGAGGAAAACATTCATTTGTAATAATGGGAGTTATTCAAACCAACATTACAATTTTATTTCAGAAAAAAATTATAAAAGATGTTTTTATTGATAAGAGGAAGTAATTCCCACATAGAAAAAAATGAAATACCATATAAAATAAGAAAATTATAGGAATCAAATAAATATTGATAAGTATATTCATCTAAGAAATATTATGACCTAGTGAATTGGAAATTTAGTTGATGGAAATCTTACAAAATTTGTAACATAAGAATTAAAGGATATTCAGAGTAAAATCATGAAATGTACATTAAAATATCATTAAATGTAATATATATTCATATATTAAATCAATTGTTCTGTGAATACAGCATATAAAAAAAATTATGGTATGCAATATTAAACATGTCCCATGGAATTGAAATGAGAAAAAGAAACCCTTACCTGGTTTCCTTACTTAGTAGAATAAACTCTAAAATACTATATAGAAAACATAAATATTTTAATCACCAATTAAAAAAACTTTTCATATTAATGACCTTTTATAAATATCATTTATTTTTATTCTCTTCAAGTATACTAGCTAGTTTTTATCTATTTTCAATATTGGGTGTGAGTAATGTTGAATGTTTTGAACTAGTTTCATAATCAAAGTGTTTTTTATTCATTATTATAATAATGTTAATCATTATAGGATTGAAAAATGTATTTTAATTGATTATTGTTAATTATTTTTAATTTTATAATTCATTTTATAGGTATTTTATTTATCATTTATGACGATCAAGTCGTCGGTGAGCTTGTTTAGGTAATTTATAATAAACAGACTCTACTATCATAATTAATGATTTAAATCTTTATGTTACCATTATAAAAAAAATCATTATTTACTTATTAATATCCAATATTATTTTAAAAAAACCATACTTTATAGAAATTTATAGCATTTTTCATATTAATGGTTAAACCAAACCTACAAGACATGATATGATTTGTGTGCGAGGATGGCTATGGAAGAGATCCTTTTATTATAATATAATCATCAAAAAATCATAATGAAATTATTTATATAATATTAATATGATTAATCAATAATGGTAATAGTTATATTTAAAATGTAAATTCAAACTAAGTTTTCATATGTAAACAAATAAACTTCCACTTGGTTCATTTTAGGTGGTCAGTTTTACAATGATCGCTTATTGATAATATTACTTATGAAGTACCTAATTTATTTTTTTATAATATAAATAATTAAATAAATAAAACAACTCTTCACTATACCCATTTCTATAATCATCCTTAAAAGTTTGTGTTGAAAAATAAAATTTGTCATTAATGTAGGCGGTATTCCACACACACGCATGAGAAACATTTTCATTTTATTCAATCAAATGGAGGAGGATTAAATAATGGATATACCATTAGTATAATAAAATTTCATTATATTATTTGTACTTATTTAATTATATACATTTTTTTATAATGGTTTGGATGAGGGATGATATTAATAATTAAATAAAGTAAAAGGGTAAGTAATACTTATGTTGGGAATTCAGATCTTATCTTGAATTATCCTTTTAGAAATGACGGACTTGAGGTACTTTGTTGATAATGGGAGATTAGAAAACTATATAGGGTATATATATAAAGTTAATTGGGTATATATTTACAGTAATTCAATACTAGGGGGTATCTTGGAAAGGGAAGAAGTGATATCCTTTTATAAGTGAAAAAGTGGGACAAATCCTTGGAAAGGAATGTTAGGTAAGTGGTAAAAATGTAATCACATGAGGGTTAGGTGAGTTAGGTGGGGAAATACCGATCACACATGTCATAATGACATTTAAACCTAAAAAATTTATTATATAAGTTCTATGTTTAAAATTGATTTAGTAAAATTTGATCCATATTTGATTACTCATTTTAACACTTGTTAATATTGATTAAAAGATAACCATCGTAGATATTTTATCAATAAAAATATAAGATAAAACTTATTACCAAATTTTTATGTCTTTAAAATTAATTTTTACAAAATTTAATATAATTATATTTTTAAATAAGTTAAAATTAACTTTTAAATTATAACATATAACGTGTTGAAGTACTATTTTTTAAAATGACATTATAATCACTAAGTGTTGTTAATCGTATATATCATTTATTACCACATAACGAAGATTAATTAATTTTTACATAAATTAAAACATAATATTAGAATATTAATTTAAAATATATCCATTTAACTTAAAAAATACCTAATATTTCGAAAAGTATCATTCTTCAAAAAATAAACTTTTTATCATAGTAATTAATATTTTTCTTGGTAATTTAATTTTATTTATAAACTTTAATTGAACTTATGAAATAATATTAACATGTTGATATAAAATATTAAAATAATTTTATAAAATTAAAATTATAATGTTTATATAATTTAATTTTAATGTTAGCGCACATAACACATAAGAACATTTTATAGGAAAACTGCATTTTAAGCTTAAAATTTATGTATAATGTAAATTTATCCATGTAACTTACTTTCATGATATAAATTGGTTTTTATAAAGAAAATAAGATTTATATGGCTTATAAAGTAAAAAACTGAATATTACCATTAAAATTTTTAATTAAATGAAAATCCAGAAAAACATTTTTAAAATTATAAAAAAATGTTACTTATGTTCAAAAATGTTTAACCTAGGTTTTATAAGATCAAAATAATATTTTAAATACATAATTTTACTTATTAAATTAATATTTAATAAAATAAAAGGTTTTATAAACTTTTAGTTATTTCTCATAAATTTATAAAGTCCAAAAATTTATATTTTTTTGTAAAAACTAAAATTTTCACTATTTGCTTAAAAATAAATTATTTCATATAAATTACAAAAACATAATCTTAGGATAATTTTTATACGATAAATTAAAAAATAATATTAATTTTAATATTTTTCAATTCAAAAATCCATGAAAATATTTTTTATATTAAAATAAAATATATAAAGAAAAACTACTTTTATTAACAAAATCCCCATTTAAAATTTTAAGTGTTCATAATTATATTTTGAATGAATTTATAATTTATTATAATATTTTTATTTACTATAGATTTTATTATTATAATATTTTATTAAAATAATTCATCTAATATGTCATAAATAATTACAATTTGGTATTGTGTGTGAAGTAAGCTATTGAACACAATATTTATTTAAGGACAATACATAGTGAAATCTCAGGTCGTTACATTCTCCTCCCTTAAATAAATTGTATCATCATAATTTTAATTATTACTTATTTCAAAGCTTAGGTGCTTCCATGACTGAAGATTTATTTTCCAATGAGGTTTCATCCTTACTATATTATGTTCAACTTGTTAACTCACCTATTCCTATATAATAGGGATGTACTAATATTGAGTTTTTCTATAACCTTTTGTTCTAAATACCTCAATCTAATGGGGGTAATTATTCATAGGAATTTTATTGTATACCTTGTATTAATATGTGATCATGGGTGGAATTTTATATGTGATTTTTCTATCTGGTAAATTATCATTGTCAATAGATTCAATTTTTGCCAAATATCACGTCAAATTTGACTTAAAAGAAATATAATTGTATTTGAAAGGAACACAAATCTTTTAGAGACGAGTTATACACTTTGGATACAGTGATCATACCAGTGTAAATTTTAATTAATAATTAATAATATGATCATCAGGGTGTATATTTTGTATTATTATCAAGAAAAATGGGTATAATGGAGTAGATTTAACAAAATGCAATTACAACACTCCCAGTATTTGTTCATTAAGACTTAGATGTTATAGATTCCTATAATTCATGTTGTCCCTTGGATTACGGATTTGTCTTGTATAATTTCCATGTTCCCAACATTTATGGAATTGAACTATTATTAGTACCCAGGGGTGAACTCTTTAACCATGTCCAACAATCTAACCACTTTTACAAGAAAAATAGTTTCTCTATGACTTCTTTTTCAACACATAAAACATATCATGGTTCATTTAATACCTTACCATTGGTGATTCTTACAACATTTTTTACACAACAGAATTGGAAAATCATTTCCATCATTATCTTCATCACATGAATTTTCATAAGACTCCACCATTCTATTATTTGTTTTGTTTGGGACTTAAACTATATTCATATTGTTAATAATGATTCTTGATAGATATTTTGGTGTAATAATAAGGTTTTTCACACCATATCTTATCTCATTTGGTTTATCATTAGGGAAATATCTGCATTGTCTATGGAATACATTGTTATCTTGGTTTCTTTAGGATTTAACAATTACAAATACTAAAATATTTTAATCTGAGTGATAAATATTTAATATACTAATAGACTAATCTTAAATTTCCTTATGAAAAAATCAACCTTAAAATATCTTACTCATGAAAACTATTAAATTATCCTTTAGTTTAACCTAAATCACTCTTACTTCAATCTAGGTTTTATTAGGTTATGTTCTCTTATATTTCATATCCTAATTCCTTAACATAATAAATCCTTTGTAATGGTTTTTAAATATAATTTGATTAACCAAAGTATATCCCCTGGGAGTTTTAAACCATGTTTGTAGTTAGTTATCTTTATTGTGTACTAGGTAATAATTTATTTAATACCCAACACACCCTTTTCAAGATTTTTACCACTAGGTATATCTATTCTAGAACCTACATACTTTTAAAGTATCTTAAAATGGATGTTATTACTAGGAAAATTGAAAAATATCTATTTTACCAAAATTTAAGTATGTTATCCTATAATTAGACTTACTCCTCATAATTTATAAATTTCTCTTAACATAATACATAAAATATACAATATTAACTCAACTAATATAAAGGGTTAAATATACCTTTAAAATTACGATAACTCTTAACTTACTTACACTTATATTATCTCCCAATAATATATTAACCTATAATTTTATCTAGACCTTTCTTTATGCCATAAATAGTAGCTTGTAGACATGACTGTCGAATTACAAGACTTAAATAAAGAATTGTGGTAAAAAAATCCCATGATCTTTTCTGTTTATATTTTCTGATAATTAGGATGAAACAATAACTAAAAAATTAATGTCCTTTTCAAATAAATAAAATTTATACTATATTAGAAGATAATTAATCCATAATAAGTCTTTAACATCTCTAATAAATTCTCCACACAATATACTCTTATAAGAACATCTAAAGTATTGATTTTCTCTATAACCTAGGGAAATTGAAATATAAGAAAGGGATGAGCTATAATTCTTAGTAAGGTTAAACACATGTGAAAATAATAAAATATCATAAGTGATAATAATATGAGTATATGGGTATCATCATGATAAATAAGAGAGTTATACCAAATAAATAATATATTCTAAATCAAGGAAGTAGGAAAGAAATAACATAATACATAAATTAAAAGAGTGTGGGAACATGAGTCAATAAACATGATCCATGAGATAATAACATATGAATAATAATAATAATAGTATAGATTATCATGAACAAACTCATTATTTACCATCCTAAAAATGTGATCAAACCCATTATTCAAATTTCAATGTGCATAAACTCATTATTTCCATGCCTAAATATCTCATGAGATATAAACTTAAACCTATGCATTAGAGGTTGATATAAGACCTAGCCTATCATCATCCATATATTTTTGTTCTATGTAAAAACAATCTTAAGGAACCCATGGAATTAAAATGTGTTTCATATACTTTTTAAATATAATCACATATAGAAAAAATTCATAATTTATTTAACAATCATAACATGATATACCCATGGGAAATAAATTGGTATCCAGATATATGAAATAACATTCTAGGTAAATAAAACTCAACTAAGATAATAGATCATATGGTATTTACACTATATAGATAAAGGGTATATGGTTAAGTAAATAATTTCCCGAATAAATTTATATATGAAAACTTAGTGAACACCATTAAATCATGGAAATTTCAAATAAGGTATTCCAAAAGTAAATTCATTGGAAGAAAATTGGTCTCTATTAATTGTGGAAGGTTAAGCAAGACAAAGGAATTGATGGGTAAAACCAATTATATAAAATAGTGTTACATAAGAAACCAAAGAAAGAGGATTGATTGTAACATTTGAATAATATACTTGATCAATTATATGATATATAAAAGGATAATGACTTAGATAAAAAATATTTTTTATGAGTTTTAGAAAACCCACTTTGAACAAAAAAGAAATATTATTGATATTTTGAAATAATTTTAAATGAAAAAATTTATAAAACAAGTAGATAATAATTTCTTTTAGAAATAATGAAAACATAGAGATAAATGTTCATATAAAATTAAACAATTATTGAAAATATGTGTTCACACAAAATAAAAACATAAAAAATAAATAATTTTTTTAAATATTATTATTAAAAGAAAAAGTTGCATGCCACTTTAAAAATTAATTTTCTAAAATCTAAAGTGAAAATATCTTAAAATTTTATCTTTGAAAAATAAACTCTACTAATAGAATAAAACCTCAATATTTTAAAAGAAGATAACTATATTTGATTTTGTAACAGACATGAAACACTGATTTTATCTAACGTTACACTCAACACTATTTTTATCTTATGTTATATGAAAAACTTAGTTTATCTTTCATTACATGCAACCCAAATATTTTTATGTCTAATAGCGTATTCAAAATGAAATATCGAAGTTAAAAACCCATGATATAAATTATCATTATAAAATAGCGATAAAATTTGTGGGTCTGAATAATATTTACTAATTTACAATATATATATATATATATATATATATATATTTCTCAATATATATTATTGATTAATTTTTATAAAATAATCAATCATTTTTTAGTAAAGTGGTTTTATTCTTCAAAAATATGTTTTCTTCAAAAATGATTTATAATTATTTTCATGAAACAAATATTCTAAGAACGTTTTTGAAATTTTATAGTGTTTATCTTATAAAATAAACTTCATATTTTTAATTTTAATATTTAAATTCACATGGTGTAAAATTTTGGAGCTTTTTAGAAAATATTGACTTTTCAATTAACAGAGAAAAATTATGATTTTCGTAAAAAGTATTTTATTTTTTATAAATCAAGTAATTTAAGAGTCCCAATATTTTTTGAATATTTTTTAAATTAACCTGATTATTATTTATTTATAATTAATCCACTTAATTTTATATAATCAACTTTATTCTATTTTTTAGTGTTAGATTGTTTTTTGGTAAAAAAATAGGTTTTTCTAAAAACTATTTTCAACTGCATAATGTTTATCCATTTTAATTAATTAAAATAATAAATAATGGGGTATATTTTAAATTAAATATATATATATATATATATATATATATATCGTTAAAAAAATTGTAAGTTTGTTTTTGGGTTTAAAAACTGGTTTTTTTAAAATTATTTTAAACTGCATAATGTTTCTCCATTTAATTAATTAAAATAATACATAACAGGGAATATTTTAAATTAAATATATATATATATATATATCATTAAATATTAATTTTTTTAATACAATTATTATTATTATTCATATATTTTTTATATAATCATCTTTTTCTCAAAAAAATACTCTTCTTAAAAACTCACTATCTCACCGCGTCTGCAGGGTTAATTTTAAATTAAATTCATCCACTTATATTAGTTGAATTTTTCCAAATGGATTACATATTTTTAATTAGAATAATTTATATAATATAATTAATTTCACTTAATTTTTTACCATAATTATTATGGAAAATAGTTAAAATTAATTATAATGATTAAGGTTAAAACAAGTTTACTTAGCAGTTAAACTTAAAATATTAGGTGTAAAAATGACCCAAACTTGTCCAAAACCCATTTAATGGCCATATTTAGATCTTATAACCTCTATTATAAATAATTTACCCTTATTGGGGCATATTGACATGAACAAAATGTGGGTAGAATTCACTCTTTCAAAATAAATTACTAGTGTTCAACTCACCCAACTTATAAAAAGGAACCCACTTTCCTTTATTAACACCTATTAGGTTTAGAAAATAACTGTCCAAAAAACATCCAAAATTCCCTCACCTCATCCTATAGTAAGGAATTTGGTGCAAACCTGAGGATAATACTTGAATAATAGGTAACATTCTTCAACAAGCATTTTTATTTTATTTCATTCTCCAACTCCTAAAATTATTATTATATGATTCTAATATAATAAAGTAAGTATCTTACATATACTAAGATATTTTTATGTTAAGATTATGAACTAAAACAATATTCACTTCCTTTAAATGAGTTATGAAATCACCATTTGTGGGTACGGAGAATTACCACCTCGCGAAACAATGTCATTTGATTTGCCACTACCACCTCTCATGGTTGGGTATGATGATGTATATAAAGTTTATATAAGATATTTATAAAATAATTATACCATTGTATTAATTATATCATATATACTAACTTTTTAGTTCCATTACATAAGGTACACGATAACGTCGCTCATGTGACTACCGCCTCACGAAGTGATGTGATTTGTTTTTCACTAATGTGTTACATGAAAGGTAATAAGGGTAAAGACAATAAGTATATGTGATATAAGTGAGATAATTATGATATTAAATAAATACTTATCATTATTTAGATATAATATATCATTTTATTTTTACCTTTTAACTCACTGAAAAAATGATAACGTCTTTTGTGGATGTGTGGACCACCACCTCCTTGAAACGATGTGATTACATTTTTCTCCACCAAATCACAAGAGTGATATATATAAATATATATATAATTAAATAATAGGGAATTTAGGATATTATTATCATTATGGAAAGATAAATTTTACTTACCTTCTTTTCATAATGATCGTTGAAAAATGGAAACGTTACTCATGTCTGTGTCGGCCTACTGTCACCATGATACATAAGTTAGATCATATTTTATAACCATATTTCATGATTGGTTTTAAAAGTATAATGGATGTATAATATGATAATTATGTCATAATTATTATTTTGGATATTTTTAAATAATGACATATTTGACCATGGTCAACCTACGAAAGTCAATTTTGACACATAAACCAAATATGGTCAAAACATCACATGTAAACATTATTGATTAAGTAATTTTATAAAAAATATAATAATTGAAATAAAAGTAATGATTTTTGGTCGGAGTAGATGAATCAAGAGGGGGTGAATTGAGTATCTATAAAAAAAATTGTTAAAAACCGGTTCTTTAAAATAGAATCCCCCTTTTAAAATAATAACCAAAGTCAGTTTGTAGTGAATTTATAATGTTCTTAAAAGTTCAATTAGTTTCTCAGAAGATTGATTAGTTCTCAGTTTTTCTAATCTAAGATTAGCAAAACTTTTGAATCTAATATACTGATTCGAAATATATATAAACACTTTATAAACTAACTGTCAAAGTTCAATTTATCTTAATGTGAGAAATACATAATAGATAAAAATATAAGACAAACAGCATAGCGGTTAAAACAAGAGGTTCAGTCTTAAGCTGAGACTTAGTCCTCTTCACTTGGTGATCACCTTCCACCAAGTAGTTTATATTAATAAACTTTTGATCCACACCCTGGATCAAGGTTCACAACATCACACAGGGCTTTCCAGGTCACACTTTACCTCTACCATAGTTATTCATGGGAAAAACCAATAAAAAGATCACATAGGGTCTCTTCCATAGTTCTACGTGGAATACAAGTGTAAAAAGTGATTGAGAGTGAGGATGTTTTGGTATCCTCCAATTCTGATCCGAAGACAGTGTGTGTGATACAAATAGATATACACATTGCTCAAATAGTAACCACAATATCACAAAAGAGTTATGAAAAAAGAATAGGGTTTAGAAATCATTGTGTGTCGTGTAGTAAAGATCTAGACTCAATGGATGTAGAGAAAAAGATATTTGGGTCTCCTTCTAAAAGTGGGCTTCAAAATGGAGTGTTGAAATTTCTGTAATCTTGCTTCAAGGTGTGAAAAGGTTCATCTCTTCTTTTGTGAGGATTTTCAGCAAGCTTCAGTAGGTTGTTTCTTGTAAAACTTCTTGTGAGATCAATCTTCGAGTTCCTCTATTTTCAATATTATATATTCACTTAGTCTGTCTTTCAATATATTTTTTGATCTCTTATCCTTTTTTTAGTTGAGGTTGAATTCCTATTATACTACAAGGTTCACTAGTCATTAAGATCTCTACACATTCATGTACCTTGTACTGTGTACGGATATTCCTATATACAACATTAAATAATATCAGAAACATTAATTTTTCTAAATATGACCATTAGAAATAAATTTTAATTAATAAAAGTGAAACAATTATTTATGAATATCGTTGATTCATTTGAATTGTTCTATCTTCTTCATACTGTTAGCATCGTTCTCTCATCTTCGGTGTGTCATCTTCAGTGTGTTATCTTCGATGTGTCATCTTTGGTGGGTCAAACATCGGTGTGTTGAACATCGGTGTGTTGATCATCGGTGTGTCGAACATCGGTCTGTCGAACATCGGTGTGTCGAACATCAATGTTTTGAACATAGGTGTGTCGAACATCGGTGTTTTGAACATCGGTGTATCCAATATCGGTATGTCAAACATCGGTGTATAGAAAATCGGTGTGTCGAACATCAGTGTGTCAACAGGAAATATAAAAATCCTATGAAGAGTTTTTCTTACACATAACATTACACGACTAAGTGACATCCAAAAAAACATGTCAAAATACACCTGTAAACATATGGATTTACAAATATATGTTATTTCTTTATTAAATTATATTGTTCAGTATGAAATAATTGATTTACTTAGAGATATTAAATGGCATGAAAGAGTATAATTTGTAGTTAGACATTATTTATGATTATGAAAACTACCATATCATAGAGGGTCCAATAATCTCCCCCTTTATGATAATCACAAATTAGGGCACACATACAAATATAATGAATCAAAAATAAGTTGTCATAAAATACAGTACTAAATGATATTATGCAATATAACTAAAGAATTCCCTTGTTTGGGGTTTGAAAACAAATATCCCCCTCAATAATAGTATTATAATGAGTATATTCCATGTTTCATATACCAGAAATTCTTCCCCTTAGATTAATAATATATACCTCTTCTTTTCTCCCCCTTTCTGGATTAGAAAAAAGAGATAAATGTCATAAAAAAATATCATAAAAAATATCATAAAAAATATCATAAAAATTTCCATTAAGACCAAATCCCTATCAAAAAATAAATTCCATCACTAAGGGTTTGGCTTTTGAGGGGATTTTCCTTTATCTGAAGGATCCGAATGAGGAGGATAAGGTTTGAGAGTGGTATAGGATACAGGTGGTCTGAAGATAACACTAGGAAGGAAAACACATGTAGGTACATTTCCTGCAAGGCTAGGCCTTATTTCTGACAACACAGGACTTGAAGTTTGCTCTGTAATGACCAATCAAATCTGGGAAAGAGCCGGAGAGACAGTCATTGTAGCAGGAGGCTGAGAGGTAGTACCAATGGAAGATGTAGGAGGGACCACAATGGCTTCATCTAGGAGGTGAAGATATGGAATAAGGATATTGATGAAATCGTTAATGATTTCACCACCATATTGTATATATTTCTCGAAGTCATCGTTATTCTCCATGAATTTATTCAGAAAAGGGGTAAAGTCCTTTAATTGAGTAACATGCTTTTTGAAGGCTTCAGTGAAGGTAGGTATTATGAGATTATATGCTAGAAACTTGAAGTTATTTATAAGGTCATGCTTGGAATAAATCTTATTAAAGTACTTTTCCACATTTTCTCTAATCTCTTTCTGAACAGTAGAGGCTTCATTGGTGCACTACCTAACCATATTGTACATGAGGTCTGAATTTTGATGCACCTTTTCAAGAGTTTATTTGTCTGAAACGCTTTAAATATGTTGGTGTTCCTCTCTCATCATAGCCCTGAGAGACTCTAAATCAAAAACAATGCCTTTCCCACTTCTAGAACTAGATGGGTCGGTTAACATTTTTCCAATCTCCTCTTTCAACTTCTTCAGATCCACACTGATTTGATGAGTCACCAAGTTCCAAAGAACTTCCAGAACACCACTGAAGAAGGTATTGAAGTTAGAGGTTAGAGAATTTAACTCATTCCTCATCTTCCATACATATTCTCTCAGTAAGGTATTATGCCTAATAATGGTTTCTTATATGGTAATGAGATTAAGTTGAATCTCCTTAATCACCATTCTTCAATGTACACTACATCAACATCTGAAATACCTATTGAAGTGGAGGCTTCACTTCTAGATCCTACTGAGGCTATCACTGACTCACATATATCATTTTTGAATTGTTCCAAATCAGCCTTAGTGACATAGTCATTGGGGATGGTCTGTGCTACTATCTCTACTACTGCAGGTGATACAGGTGGAACAGGTGCAACAAGATCTGGTTCAGGTTGGAATTATGGAACAGGAGGAGGAGGCACCCTCCCCTCATATGAGTCAAACTCCAAACCAAAAATAATGTATCATGGATCATTTTTCTACTATCTTGTATAGGTCCAGTCTCTTGGCTCAACAGTATCAATCCTGATTATTTTTCTCTATGTCTCAGGAACAACATCATCTTGATCAACTTCTTCATCCATTCCTCTATCCATAACAACATTACTGGGTACTGGAACCTATTGAACTTTAGGTTCTGCATGATCTCCAGCTCCATGTACAGACTCCTCACTAGATCTATCCACCACTTGTTGTCCCATTTTTAAAGAATCAATTACATTCTCATCATTTCCTCCATCATCATCATCATCATCATACTCCTCATTTGATTTACTTACATATCATTCAACTCCAGTAACCTCGGTCTCTTCCTCATACTCATATCCTAATAAAGGTTCTCTTGAGGGTAAGTCTAAAGGTGGACTGGCAGGTCTATAAGACATATCTTTTGGACTTTTAGCAATATCAGGATCACTCCTGTCATCAAAAGGAGATCCTTATTCCCTTTTCAATTCAAGCTTAGCTTCCTTGTCAGAATAAAGAGGTTCTTCTCCTGGTTTGAGATCTAGATCAACTTGATCCTTTAGTCTAGTAGGATGGTCAACTAGATTGAAATCCACATACATCCTTTCCCCATCACCTACCCAACATTTCTTCCGTGGGTTCTAGAAGATATTTATCCTTTTAAAAATATATTTTTGAAGATAGAAACCACTACATGTATTTATCACTTCATCTCCATCTTCCACACAACCTAACATTTTTAACATGGTAGAGATCGTCCTTGGATAGTATAAACATGATTCCTTATTTCATGGATTTATTAAATGAGAGACATGCACCAATAGATACCTACACAGGTTCACTTTTATCTCATGTTTCAACAGATGGATCAAGAATACATCTTGACACTTCACAGCAAAGAAATCACCCTTTATTGGGAAGATTTTATGTTCAATAAACTTAAACAATAATCTTACTTCTCTTTCAAACTCACTTGAAATAGTCCTCCTAGATTCTCTGTTTCTATTAATCTTCTTCATATCATCTTCATAAGAGAAGAAATAAGAGGAAGGTGGAATATTACCTGGATAATCAGCATAGACACCTTCATGAGCCATATCCAAGCACTCATCCCATTCCTTAGATGAAAAAGATATTTCCTTTCCCTTTACTACTTACTTCATTCTTGCTTCCTGAGATTTATCCAGTGGTATCTTCAAATGTTTATAGAATTCATGCACTATCTAGTGATAATAAGGTCTTTCATTATTAAATAATCAGCTTAACGATCCTTGAGATTCCATTACTTTTAATAAAAATGACTTGCTTGATAGAATCCACTCAGCAGACACTTATTTTTCAACTATAACCACTCGTCTTTCTAAGCTAGGTTTTGCAGTCCCACTGGACTCACCTTTATAACACTTAGAAAAAGGTGATTTGCTTGGCTCTTCCATAGCACGCTTGGTCCTTTCCATGTCGAGGCTTTGGATTCCAAAAGAGTTGAGGATGAGGGTCGAGATGTAGAGTGACAAAGGGTAGAAGGATTTACGGTAGTGGGAAGGTGAAGGGTTGGGACGGATTGAACTAAATATATCATTTAGGGATTGGAAATCACAAAACATAAAATTTAAACATGGAAAAAAGAATACAAAACAATGTAGTTTTATTTAAAATAGACAGAATTAAAAAATATTCCATACAAACAACAGTGTTATTGAATTTGTTTTATACAATCAGTTTTAGGGATCGGTTTCACAAGATCAGTTTCACAAGATAGGTTTCAAGAAATTGGTTTGTGGAGATCGGTTTTAGGAGATCAGTTTAAGGAGATCGGTTTCAGCAGATTGGTTTCTGGAGATTGCTTTCTGGTGATCAATTTCAGGTGATCAATTTTAGGAGATCAGTTTCATGAGATCGGTTTTATGAGATTAGTTTCACGAGATTGGTTTCATGAGATCAGTTTCAGGAGATCAGTTTCAGAAGATCCTACTGATTTATCATTCCTTGTTCATGACTGATGTAATTTATTCTCTTAGAATTTAAATGTTTACTGAATATATTAGAAAGCTGATGTTTAGTCCCAATAAATTCAAGAGTTATATCACCTTTTTGATAATGATCTCTCAAAAAGTGATGTCTTACATCAATTTGCTTTGTTATTGAATGATAAATTGGATTCTTATAAATTTTAATAGCACTTGTGTTGTCACCGTTTATGGAAATATTCCTTAATTGAAATCCATAGTCTAATAAGGTGTCTTTCATCCACAAAATTTGTTCACAACAACTTCCAGTAGCAATGTATTCTATTTTTGCAGTTGATAATGCAACTGAATTTTTCTTTTTACTATACCATGATATTAGTGAATTTCCCAAAAAGTGACATGTTCTAGAGGTACTCTTTATATCTAACTTACATCCACAAAAATCAGCATCTGAATAGCTAACTAAATCAAAAGGTTTTCCTTTAGGATATAATAGTCCTAAGTTAGTTGTATATTTGAGGTATTTTAAAATTATTTTAATGATATTTAAATGTGACTCTTTAGTATTTTCTTGAAATCTCGCACACATACACACACTGAACATAATATCTATCCTACTATAAGTTAAGTACAGCAAACTCCCTATCATTCCTCTGTAAGTACTCTGATCAACTGATTATCTATTTTTATCAAGATCTAACTTACATGTAGAACTCATAGGGGTTTCAATACTCTTAATGTTATCAAAGAAATATCTTTTCAAAATATCATTAGTGTACTTACTTTGATATAAAATAATACCTTCTTTATTTTGAAATATTTGAAATCCAAGAAAATATTTAAGTTCACCCATTAAACTCATTTCAAACTCACTTTGAATTATGTTTGAAAAATCATTACATAAAGAGTTTTTAGATGATCCAAAGGTAATATCATCTACATATATTTGGGTTATTAAAAATTCATTTTAAGTTATTTTTATAAATAAAGTAGGATCTATAAGTCCTTTTGTAAAGCCTTTATAAATAAGAAAGTTACTGAACCTTTCATACCAACCTTTTGGAGATTGTTTCAAAACATATAAAGCTTTCAATAATTTGGAAACATGATTGGGAAAAAGTGGATTTTTAAAAATTAGGGGTTGTTCAACAAAAACATCCTCAATTATATAACCATTTAAGAATGCACTTTTGACATCCATTTGATAAATATTGAAATCCAAGTGTGCTGCATAGGCTAGTAATATCCTAATTGCCTCAAGTATACCTACTGGTGAAAAGGCCTTTTCATAATCAATTCCCTCTTCTTGATTATATCCTTATGAAACTAGTCTATCTTTGTTTCTAATTATATTTCCAACTTCATATACTTTATTTCAAAAAAACCCATTTGGTTCCTATGGTCAAAGTATCCTTCAGTCTATTTACAAGTTTCCAAACTTTATTTCTTTCAAAATGATTAAGTTTTTCTTGAATGGACATTACCCAAAATTCATCATTGATTGCATCGTTGATATTTTTAGGTTCAACCTGTGAAAAGAAAGCTTGATGTTCAACCTGGTTTCTCAAGGAATCTCTCGTTTGTGTTCCTCTATCTAAATATCCAACAACAACATATAAGGGATGGTTTTTAAGGGTCCTAGTTAGTCTAGAGAAAGTAGGACTTGATATTTCAGATTGGTCAGGTTGATCTGGTTCACAGTGGTTAGGATCTGTAAAAAAATTTAGAACTGGAAGTTTTCACAGATTCCTTTATTTGATGATTTTAGTTTTTATCATTAATGTCCATATTGGACATATCCTCTTTAATATTTTTAAGTGAGGTCTTGGGATTATATGGATCTGCTTCATCAAACTTGATATGTACATATTCCTCAAAACATTTGGTTTTCTTATTAAAGACTCTATAGGCTTTTCTTGATGTAGAATATCCAAGAAATATTACTTCATCACTTTTAGAGGAAAATTTATCTAAATCATCTTTATTTTTCCGAATATAAACTTTACATCCAAACACTTTAAAATAACCTACTTTGTTTTTCCTACTATTCAACAACTCATAAGTATTTTTCTTAAGGATTTGTCTGATTAACATTGTTTATTATGTAACAAGCTTTATTAATAGATTCAACTCAGAAATAAATTGGTAGATCATATTCATTAATCATAGTCTAAGCAATTTCCTGTAAGGTTCTATTTCTTATTTCTACCACATCATTCTGTTGAGGTGTCCTAGGAGTATAAAAGTTATTATTATAGCCATTTTGTGAGAAAAAAGCTTCAAAATATTGATTTTCAAACTCAAGGCCATGATCACTTCTTAAGGATTTAATCTTAAAACCACTGAGATTTTCTATAGTCCTAGCATACTTGGTAAAATGTGAAGAATCTTCTTTTTTATGATCTAGGAAAAAGGTCCAAGTGTACCTAGAGAAATCATCTACAAGAACATAAACATAGTGATTACTATTGAGACTTGAAACTCTAGATGGTCCAAACAGGTCCATATGAACCAACTCGAGAGGTTTAGAAGAAGTTACTTCCTTCTTTGGTTTGAAAGAGATTTTATGTTTCTTTTCTTTTTGATAAGGATTACAGACATTATTATCTGAAAACTCTAATTTGGGTAAATCTCAAACTAAGTCTTTTCTAGTTAATATTCTAAGAGAGTGTATGTTGCAATTTCCTAGTCTTCTATGCCAGATCCAAGACTCTTTGTGAAAGATATTTATAAAAGAGAAATTGTATGAGGCTAGTGTGTCTAGATTTATAGCATATACATTATCATTTCTAAAATCAGTAAATACTAACTTATTCTTAGCATCAAAAACATGGCATGCATCATTTTTAAATTTAACATAAAATCCATCATCACACAATTGAGATATTCTGAGCAGGTTATACTTTAAACCATCAACATACAGTACTTTAGAAATTAAAATAGAGTTAGGGTTACCAATCTGGCCTAGGATGATGATTTTTCCTTTTCCATTATCACAAAATGTGACATGTCCCCCATAAATCTTGATAATACTTTTAAATCTTGAAAAGTACCCAATCATATGTCTTGAAAATCCATTGTCCAAGTACCATATCTTTTTATAGGATCTCTTTAGGCAATTTACCTAAAAATCATTTTAACCAAGAAATGACTTTGGTACCCATATTTTTCTGGGTCCACATACATTAGTAATATAAGATTTAGGTACCCAAAACTATCTTATGGGTGTCCTATATACATAATATAGAGTTTTTGAGAAAAAAACTCTATTTTATCCTGATTAATTGCATACAGTAAACGAATTTTTGGAACTGAAACTTTCTGTGAAAATTTGGTTTTTGAAAAAGGTAGGAGATTTTCAAGATTTCATTACAAAACCTGATTTGGATAAATTACTTTTTCCTGGTTGATATCCAATCCTAGAATTATACTTAGGAGATATTTTTTCCAAGAATTTGAGTAAGAGTATTTTTCCCATTAGTAAACTTTTCTATGTATTTCATTAATTGCTCATTAGACATTTTTAACTAATTGTTCTCCTTCAGCAGATGAGAATTGTTTTTCTTTTTCAGTTATAAGTTTGGAATTAGCAGTCACACTAAGAGCATGTTATTTCTTCAAAAATTTATACTTATCTTTCAACTCATTAAATGTTTCTTCTAACATATTGAAATAATTGAATAATTCATCATTTTTCATATTCTCATACTTACTTTCATAATAATAATTATTATATATAGGAGAGTCTAAGGTTACCTCAGTTGTGTTTGTCATAAAACACATATTATCCATATAATTTTTGTCATTCTAAGAAGATCCAGATTCACTTGAGCTATCCTCAGAGGCACTCCAGGTTTCCTTCATTGCTTTCTTATAACTTATATCCTTATTTTCATACTTTTTATGGTATTTCATCTTTGGACAGTCAGCCTTAACATGTCCTTTCCTTTTACATTCGTGGTATATGATCTCTTCTAATTTCTCATTTTTCTTACAATCCTTATTCCAATTTCCCTTGTTATCATACTTGCCTTTATAATGGGTATTTTTGAAAAAAATTATTTTTCCTATAGAATTTCTTGAATATTCTAGCCAAATGGTCCATTTCTTCATCAATTTCCGATGCTACTTAATCACTGCTTGATCTTTCAATAGCATCTTGAACTTTCTCCTTGTATTTACTTTTAGAAGCAGTTGTCTTGAAGGCTACAGACTTTTGTTTTGGTCCATCCTCTTCTTTATTTACTTTTAATTCCTCTTTATATATCATTAATTTTCCAATAAATTCCTTCAGTGGCATCTTATCAATGTCAAATGATTCTATAATAGATACATAAGTTCCACACAATCATTCTAGTAAGCGTCGCAGAATCCACATGATCGTCTCTTTAGCTGTTACTTCTCTTCCTAAAGAAATCATGGTATTCATAATATCATTAAACCTGAGATACATGTCATAAATTGACTCATCAGGCTTCATTATGAAGTTTTCATATTTAATATTATAAGTATTTAATCTCATTTATTTAACATTAGATGTTCCATCATGAGAAATAGATAGAGTATCCCAAATTTCATGTCCAGTTTTACAAGAAGAGATTCGGTTAAAATCTTCATCTCCTAGTGAATAGTACAGATCATTCATTGCTTTACAATTATTATTACTATTAGTCTTGGTAGATTCATCCCAAGTGTTTCTAGAAGTTTCAGGAATTGCATATTTACTTTCAATAGTAGTCCAAATATCAAATCCCTTGCTTTCTAGAAGTATTTTCATCTTGAGCTTCCACTGAGAATAATTATTTCCATTAAAGAAAGGTGTTATATTGGTAGCATCCCCTTATAATCTATTTTCTATGATAGTGATCGTAGAAGAATTTCAAAGAGATGAAAATTTATAAATAACAGATTTTTTGAGATCTTTGAAATAAAACTATAATCATATTTGAAATGATTTGAAAGACTAACAATAACTTTCAAAAATTCCTCTAATACCAAATTTTGGTCAGAGTAGATGACTCAAGAGGGGGGTTAATTGAGTATCTATAAAAATTTGTGTTAAAAACTGGTTCTTTAAAATACCATCCCCCTATTAAAATAATAACCAAAGTAATTTTATAGTAAATTTATAAAAGTTTTGAAAGTTCAATTAGTTTCTCAGAGGATTGATTAGTTCTCAGTTTTTCCAATCTAAGATTATAAAAACTTTTGAAGTGAATCTATTGATTCAAAACAGATATAAACACTTGATAAACTAACTATAAAAGTTATGTTTATCTTAATGTAATAAATACATAATAGATAAAAATATATGACAAATATCACACTGGTTAAAACAAGTGGTTTTGTCTCAAGCTGAGACTTAGTCCTCTTCACTTGTTGATCACCTGCCACCATGTAGTTTCTATTAATAAACTTTTGATCCACACCTTGGATCGGGGTTCACAATATTGCACAAGGCATTCCAGGTCACACTTTACCTCTACCACAGTTATTCATGGGAAAAACTAATAAACATATCACACAAGATTTCTTCCACAGTTCTACATGGGATACAAGTGTAAAAAGGGATTGAGAGTGAGGATATTTTGGTATCCTCCAGTTATGCTCAGGAGATGGTGTGTGTGATACAAATAGATATACACACTACTCAAATAGTAACTACAAGATCACAACAGAGTTATGAAAGAAGAATAGGGTTTATAAATCTATGTGTGTTGTGCAGTAAATATCTAGACTCAATAGATGTAGAGAAAAAGATATTCAAGTCCCCTTCTGAAAGTTGGCTTTAGAAAAGAGTGTCACAGTTTCTGTAATCTTGCTTCCAGGTGTGAAAAGGTTCAGATATTATTTTGTGAGGATGTTCAGCATGCTTCATTAGGTTGTTTCTTGTAAAACTTCTTGTGAGATAAATCTTTTATTTCCTCAATTTTCAATATTGCATATTCCCTAAATCTGTCTTTCATTATATTTTTCGAGCTCTTCTCCTTTTTTTGAAGTTGAGGTTGAAGTCCTTTTATACTGCAAGGTCCACTAGGCATGAGGATCTTTGAATTTTCATGTACATCGTATTGTCTATAGATATTCTTATAGACAACATTGAATAATTTCATAAACATTAATTTGTCTAAATATGACCATTAGAAATAAATTTTAATTAATAAAAGCGAAACAGTTATTTATGACTATCGGTGAGTCATTTTCATTGGTCCGTCTTCTTCGGTCTGTTAGCATTGGTCTGTCATATTTGGTTTGTCATCTTTGATGTGTCGAACATAGGTGTTTCGAACATCGGTATGTCGAACATTCGTGTGTCGAACATCGGTGTGTCGAACATCGGTGTGTCGAACATCGGTGCGTCGAACATCAGTGTGTCGATTGGGAATCTAAAAGGCCAATGAAGAGTCTGTCTTACACATAATATTACACGAGTAAGTGACATCCAAAAATACATGTAAAAATAAACTTGTAAACATATGGATTTATAAATATAAGTTATGAACTTATTAAAGTATATTGTTCAGTATCAAATAATCGATTTACTTAGAGATATTAAATGGTATGAAAGAGTAGAATATGTAGTTAGATATTATTTGTGATTATGAAAACTAACATATCATAGAGGGTCCAACAATGATAAAATTAAAAAAAATATCAATAAATTAAATAATTAACATAAGTTTATTATTCAAGAAATAAAGACACATTTGATGAATCTATCTCAAGGTAAGGGTTTTCTCATCTCATTTTTATTTTTGAGAGATATATGCCATATTCGTCACTTATTATTGTTTTGTAGTGTATATAATACCCATGAATTTATTGTATTATTATTATAATTAAATTTATAGTAATTTACAAATCCATTTTATTATCTCTTGTTCATTGGGTTTACTGTTTCAAAGTTACCAAAGCGGTAATAGTTTTTTGTCTCAATTTTCATTCTTTGAGACGTATGTTATGTTATACACCTATCTTCTTTGATGAGGTGTATATACTACCCATTTAACATGTTATATCATGAAAATATTTCTTTTTATGATAATATAAGTTTCATTCCATGTTATTATTACATGGTATTTATGATTCAAAGCTACCCAAGTAGTAAGAGTCATATGTTACAATCCCATTGTTTATTGGTATTGTTTATGATTATGCTTCCAATAATGATATATTGTAACCTATCTATCAAGATACTTATGAATTTTCCTCTCCTATGTTTATGTAATTAGAATATATTTTTTCCCTTAATTTTCCTCTCTTAATGTATTCAAGGGTTTAAAATAATATTTTTATTAAAAATCATATTTTCGGTCAAAAACTATTTTTCTTCCAAAACCATGTTTTCTAAAACTATTTTCAAAAATATTTTAAAAGTGTTTCCAAAAGATGAAAGGATATTTCCCTCAATAATAATTTTAAATTATTTTTACAACTTCATTTATATTATTCTAATGTTTTTTTCAATGAAAGGTATTTTTAAAATGATTTATGTTTTAAACATTGATTTTCAAAATGAAAAGTATATTTTCCTAAATAATGTTTACAATGATCTTTTAATGGTATTTCCATTTGTCAAATTCAAAAAACATTGTTTTTAATTATCATTCGCTAGGTATATTTGGTATTGATAACATCCTCATTATTTATCTAGTTGTATTAATATGTTTTTAAATATATTGTTTTCAAACCTATTTCTTTTCATGGGTTAATCATGTTTCAAAAATATTGTAATATAACATGTTAATTTTATATGGGTTAATCACGATTTAAAGATATGCAAATGAAATCCATTTCTTTTCTATGGGTTAACCATGTTAGGAGATGAATGGTTATTATTTTTATGAGTTTTATAATGAAAATAAAGATCTTTGTAATTTATTCATGTTGTGGTTCTTGGATATAGAATATACGGTGGATTCGCCCATATAGCACCGGATGATCCCATTAAAGATTATATAATGGGGCTTCCAAGATAGCACTAGGTGAGATGTTATAGATTAAAATATGGGTGCACCCAGATAGCACTCTAACGCATTAGGTAATATACCTTTTATTATGACATAATAATGAGGGAGTTACATACGGGTTTCTCCTATAGATTTAATGGGGCTCCCGCTATTTCTAATAAGGGTTTAATATGAGTTATGAAGAAAAATTTTCCAAGATAAAAAAAAGGTTTTTTATGATTTATATGGGTTTAAAATGATATTTATGATCAAGATAAATATAACATGGCTCATGATTATTGATTCCAATGAATCTGTCCTTTTCCATATCTTCATATTTGATTATCTAGGTATTGATTTGTATGACTTCTTTTATGATTTTCTAATGCACTCTGATTATGTTTCCATGCCCTTATTCACCCCTTATGCTCATTAATTACAATCAATTTCTCATGATTATGTTTTCCATTATAGATCATTTTATCTCACCCATATTATGTTTTATTTTCCCAAATTTATAAAATAATGAGGTTAAATCCATTATGTATAGAAGGGATTTCATATGGATGATGATGATTTATTAATGTGGAGTAATAAAATCTAAGTTAAGTTGGAGAAATTCTCTTTAGTGACATGGGTATTATTTATGTAGTATTTTGTCTTATTTTTCTAAAACTATAATCCTAAAAGGTCCTCTAGAATATGACTGATCTAATTTCCCCCTTTTGATGTTGTAAGGTTTGTATGAAAAAAATGGGTTGAAAATATCATCCTTAAATATAGAGATGTAAATTTTATGATCTCAACACCAGATCTGGGAGTGTGTGTTCGGGGCTATTAGAGTTGGTATCAGAGGTCAGTTTGGATAACTTTGTAGATTATTATGTTTTTATGTGATGTTATCTTAAGAGTTATAAATAAAATCATAGGTCTATAATATTAATGTTGATCGTATTTCTAAAGTCTTAAATACCCCATTTTAGGGTTTTATATAGTAAAAAATTTAAGGTTATTAATGGATTTTTGGGATATGTTTCATTTAGATGGGATATTTATAACCCCTAAGATCAACTTGTGTTGTACCCAAGTTATGTTTTGGTTGTATTTTTTTTCAATATATCAATATTATGATAAAATAATGTATGTTGAAAAATTAATGGAGAAAATTTTACTAGAGGATCGTACTAAAGAAAATCATACTGAAGAAAATCATACTCAAGAATCATACAGAAGAAAATTGTACAGGAGAATCGTACTGAAGAAAATAATATTGAGAAATCGTACTGATCATACTGATCAGTAACATTTATAAAAAAGTAAATAGATCCAAACATCATCATGAGTCAAAAGATCTAGGAATTTTAGTGGAACACTGATGAAAAAATCATAAATTGTATTGGTTTTGGAATAAAAGTTTTTATTGTAATGGGAAAGCTATTTCAGGGTTAGAATGGATCCAATATTAATCTAAATATTCATTCATATTTTTAAATTAAAAAAATTCATAAGTTGGTTGAGAAACTTGTGATGCAATATTTTATGAAAGAAATGGGATAACAGGTGATGAGAATCATATTCAGAATCATATTGGGATAAAAATTTCTACCAATCGTATTCAGGCCAATCATATTCAGAAAAATCATATTCAAGCTGAGTAGAAAGTAAAGAAGTTTCTAAAAATGATGGGAACTTACAACCATTTCTATTATAATTCAGACGATGTTATGTTGATCCTTAAGATATTCAATTTCATGAAGGAAGACATGATTAAAATATAAATTTTGTATAAGAAGGAAGTTTGTAAAGTCAATTTTTTTCAGTATCAAGTACATTAGTGTGAGAACATAGTATTCATAATTTTTTAAACGCTAGATAAATTGGAGTATTACAATCAGGAATAGAAGATGTTTTTGATGGATTTGTGGTGTCATATTTAGTAAATAAAGATGTTTTTGAAGTTGAATCTACTGAAACTGGTCCATCAAACTCATTATACCATCATAATCATCAGAGGAGGAATTTTTTTGTTGAGAGTTTTCAGAATCAATGAAAAGAGATAGGAAGTAATGTTGTTGCGGCCAATGTGAAGAAGAAATTTAGAATAACCAATCAAAAATTTAGTCAACCATTCCATTAATACAAATTGTTGGTTGTTTTGAAAGGTGGTTGAGAAATAAAGAAGCAAATAGATGTATTCTTTCAAGTTGGTCAAGAGAAATAATATTGAACATGACACCGGTTCATCAAAGTGAAAGGAAGCCTAGAGAAAATAATATTGAAAATTGTTTTATAAGGGGGTTTTAAAATAAATGTAATGAGCTTTATTCAGTTCTAATTTATTTTTAAATGGGTTAAGAAAATCATAGTAACCAAATTCTTTTATTGTAATGTGAAAATTGTAATAGAAGGATTTGTCTTCAACTATTATAGACCAATGTGTTTATAAGTCTTCAATTCCAGATTTAAAAGTTGTTCAAGAAAACAGGATCACCATCATAATGAAAAAATTGTATTGGGAAATTGAAATGAATAATCATAATTAGAATGAAGTTTTCTGAATAAATCAGAAGTGAGATGAAGTAGTTATAAGATTTGATAAGGATTTAGAAGAATTGATAAGCATTGAAAAATTCAAGTTGCACCCAAAATTCAAGTAGAATTAATATTTTTGAGAAATTTGGTTGAGAGGGAAACATTTTAATAATCTAACCTAAATGAATTTTAGGGTTTCTATAAAAGGATAAGTACTTTGTATTTTTTTGATTGATGTTCTATTCATCATAGAAGAGAGAGAAGCTCTAAATTTTTAGTCATAAGAAAAAATTTCAGTATAGAGCTTTGCTGAAAATGTTTTGTCTAATAGAATAAGAAATGATAAGAGAAAAAATCATATTTAGTTGATCATCATATTCATATGATCATCATATTCAGCTAGGAATAGTATTCAGTTGGGAATCATATTCATCTAGGAATCATATTCTGTTGGTAATAATACTCAGCTAGAAACCATATTCCACTAGAAATCTTACTCAACTAAGAAAATTATTTAGTTTGGGATCTTACTGGGATTTCTAGACTCAGAATATAAGTGGTTCATAATTCTCCCAATCGTATTATGCTATAGTTATATTAACATATTTATAAAACCTGATTTATTTTTCATTACAAATTTAAATAAGTTATTACCAGCTTCTGGGTAAGAAAGTGAAGAACAGTATTTAAAGATCATAATTGTGAAATTAGATCAAGAAGAACCATGAAAAACAATTTACAAAAAATTATCTTATTTCATTTTGTTATATTTGAAAAACATGCTCTGTTGTATTAATCACAGGGCTATATGAGTATAAGGGAATATCTTATTCATTCTATTCCACACAAAAGGATTTTCTTCAAGTGGATTGGTTATTATTAGATTGTTTCAATATCATATAAAGGACACAACTATTGTTGTTGAATAGTGAACCTTTTAAATAATTTTGTTCCTCCAGATATGTGTTTATTTTTTTCATCAAGGAAATAATTCTTTAATTTGATTTGAAGTATGCTTCTTAAGAAATAAACATAAAGGAAAAATATATCATTGATTCACCCCTCCCCCTCTTAGTAATATAACTATCTTGACTAGGAACTTTCAACTAGTATTGGGGAGAAGGTTCCCTTCATTTATTCTTTTCTAATGTTTTGAAAAAGAATTTTTGATCGATAATATGAGTTGTGTGAATATTAAGGGGATTCTAATCTTAAATTATTGGAATTGCCATATCTGAAAAGTAATAATTCTACCATATCTTATGCCTCTTGGGTATGATGTTTCAAAAGATGTTACAGATAGTTTCCCTCCTCTAATTGAGAATTCTCCTATCATGAATGTTGATAAGGAAAACCTTGAGAATGATGGAAGATCTAAGAATACATTACTTTCATCAATTGTTTAAATTTAATTTCAGAGAGTAAAAGGAGTTTCCACTACCAATGGTATCTAGGATAAGTTGAACAACATTTATGAAGAAAATAAATAAGTGAAAAAGGAAAAGTTACAAAATTAGAGATTAAAGTATGAAGATCCGAAGATGGGTGAGTATGAACCTGTTTGTGACTTCTTTACTAGGGTGAATGAAATTGTTAGCACTATTATAGGTCTTGGTGAAAAGTTATAATATTTTAAATTTATCAAAAAGATCATGAGAATTATTCAAGATAATTTTGATGAAAAAGTTTCTTCAACATAAGAGAGAGATCCTGATACATTATCTCTGGAAGATTTTCATAGTACTCTCATCACATATTATATGAGAAGGGAAAATTCTATGAAGGGAAAAATGAAATATGGTTGAGAAATTTATTTCAAAGTTTCCAATAAGGAAAAGGTTAATAAGGTACCTAAGAAAGATTATGTTTCTAACTATAAATCTAAAAATAAGGTATGTAAAAATATTGATGAAATTTTATCCTTATTTTTTTAAAATGTGAAAATAGGTACAAGTAAATATAAATGGAAATTTCCATTAAAATGTTTCAAATACAGATCCATTGGGTACTTTTTTTCCAATTTTCCTCAGTGAGGTGAATTTTAAAAAGATGATGAATAATAAATTAATGAAGAAGAAAAAAGTTCAATAAGATCTTGGAAGAAATAGGGTGATAATATAAAATTATATTCCTAGAAGAAAGATAATAAGTACTCTAAACCCAAAAGGATAATATTTTTATCTAAGTATGATGATAGTGAAGAAGTTTAAAATGGTGCTGAATAAAACATGTTTATTATATTAGTTGAAAAGGAAAGTATTTCTAATAGTGAAATCAGATATTTTTAAAAGAAATAAAGTGAAGATGAATCTGAAAAATCAACTCAAAATTATATAGAAAATAATTTTGTTGCAATAATTGACAATAAAGAATATGAAAGTAACAACTTTGAAGAAGAAGAAACTCAGTTAGAGTATCATATTCAAGAATAATTGAAAGTATTTTTTAGGAATATTGGGATACTTTAAAATGAGATCAAGAAGTTGAAAAGTGAAAAATCAAAGACAAAAACTCAAGAATATACTCTTAATGAGAAATTTAATCTGATGGAATTGATTAATAATTTGAATAAATATCTTTAGAAAAAAATAATCGTAATGAACATCTTGAAGTGAATCTGAAGGAAAAAAGGAAGTATCTTTTTAACTTATCCAAAAAAACTTTCAATATCTAAATAGATAGGTATAAGTTCCAAAAATTCTATCTCTGAAGTTTGTGAAAGTTCTCATAATGGTAAACTTTAGAAGGATCGCAAAAAGTTACCTCCAAAGGTTGAGAAGAAGGATGGGAAAGTTATGTATCTTTCAATGACTAATAAATTCATGAAGTTAGAAGTTACTAAAAATTATGAATCTGAATATGTTTCTATTACTCCTTATTCTGATATTTTTTGAAAGAAAACTAAACTAAAGAAGAAGGTTACAATTGAAAAAATAAAATTTGGTGATCAAGAAATTTCTATTAAGAAGGTAGTTGAGAAACATATTCACAACTCCTATCAGTATGAAAGTTATAGAGTAAAATACTCTTTCTATCTATACTACTAGAATTGTGGTGTATTTTTTCATATAGTTAACATATGTTGGTTTAACCAATAATATTATAACAATTACATGATATATAAAAGAAAAATTTTTAGGGGGATTCAATCACCTTAAGGGAAGAAGTCTGATAGGTATGTCTGGAAGAAACTAGAGAAGGATGGTGTAAAAATGAAAATAGGTTCCAACCTTTCGAAAATATTTGTGAAATATAATAGAAACTTGGAAATCTTTTTAAAAGGATTTCTTGTTTTTTTACTAGCATAACAAATGTTTCTAAACAATTATCATAAGTAGGAGGTTTTGGAAGTTAATAAAAACTGATTTGCTGAGTCTAAAAAGAAAGAGTGCTTAGTTATCTATCCAAAACACATTGACATGGTTAGGAAGTTAGAGGAATCACCAAAATCAGTGACAAAATATGGGAAGAAATAGACTTCTGGATATATAAGAAATTTTTCCAAAGAGGTATCAACAAATTTTTTAGATGAGAAATAAGTTCATACTATCAAAATTTGTTCAACTATCTTGCCAAAACAAAATAAGGGCATGGAAAAGTGTTACAAACTGATTGTAATAAAGATGTCACTAAAGATCAAGAAAATTTGGAATCCTTATTAGAAGATTATATAGATAAAAAGAAATTTGTTACAAAAACTGAGAAGGATGAAAAAGAGGTAGAAATCCCATCTAATGAAAAATACAAGAAAAATAATAAAAATTAAAAACTAAGTAGGAATCCCAGTCTGATTGTGGTTTTTAAGAAAAAATTTAGGTTTATTCTTATTCCCAAAATATTCTTTTGCACTTGTACTGAATTTTCAGTAATTTAAGGAGTTTAAATAAGGAAGATGATATTGATGAGTCTCTTACTAATCTTGCAAAATAAAGTGATAAGGTTATGAAAAGTTATTTTAGAAAGTTGTGTTTGTACGCCTAAAATTTTTGATATGTCTGTTGATATGGGTTTAGGTTTCTTTTATCTTAAACAAATTCTTTTCAAGATTACAGTAGTGATGAGAATGTTGAAAGAAACCTGAATAATGTATTACATGAAAGTTGTGTTATGGGATACATTGAAAACCTTAATTATATACTCTTGTTTTCTACATCAGGTTCACCCATATAGACTTAGAGTTTTTTATTTAAAGTCTCTTTGTTATGAAACTAATATGATACTTATGAAGAAATTCAATACTTTGAGATGAAAGGTTCCAACCTTTTGTAATGAGACAATTTTTCAATAAGGAAGAAAACTCTTCATGATGACCTCTTTGAATTTAATTTTCTATAAGGGGGAGAGAATATATGAATGGGGTATAAAGAAAAGGGGGAGAGAAAAAAGTATACATGGAGAAGAAAAAGTCAGAAAAGAAAACAATACCACTTCTTTTTTTGAAGTGGTTAATTTTAGGTATTGAAGTGGGTATTGACAACAAACACAAAGTGGGGGATTGTTGGACCCAAGTTAATTTTTAGTTGTATTTTCTGTCAATAGATCAATATTTTTATAAAATAGATTATGTTGAAAAGGTAATGGGGAAAATAGTATAGGATAATCATGCTGAATAAACTCATAATGGAGAATTGTACTGGAGAAAATCATACTAAAGAAATCATAATAAGAAAATCCTACTAGAGATTCATACAGAAGTAAATCATACTAGACAATCATACCGAAAAAATAGTACTGAAAAATCATACTAATCGTATTGATCGGTAACTTTAATGAAAAATTCAACATATCTAGACATCAACATGATTCAATAGATCCATCAATTATAATGATGCTTTCATGAAAAAGTCAGAAATTTTATTGAGTCTAAAAGGAAATTGGTGATCATAATGAGGAAGTTGTTTCGGTTTCATAATGGATCCAATATAAATCTAATGATGGTTTTCTATTTATAAATTCAAAAAATTCATAATTTGGATGAGAAAATTTTGATGCACGCTTTGATGAAACAAATGGGGAGAACATGTGCTAACAATATTATTGAGCATTGGATTTAGAGAAAAGGTTTTTCCAATTGTATTCAGGCTGAGTAGGAAAGAAAGAATTTACTGGAAATGATGATAAGTTACAATACTTTCTATTATGAGTTATACAATGTTATATTGATCGTCAAAATATTAAATTTCATAAATTAAGTCATTAATAAAATATAAAGTTTGTAGAAGAAAGAATTTTGTGAAGTAAAATTTTTTCAGTATCAAGTCCATCTATATGAGAAAATTGTATTCAAAATTTTTTTAAGGATGAATAACATGGAGTATCATAATCAAGAAAAAAAGATGTTATTGACATATTTGTTGTATCATATTCAGGATAGAAATATGGTTCTAAAGTTGAATCTATTGATATTGGTCCATCGAACTCATTATACCATCGTAATCATCATAGGTAGAATTGTTTTCATTGTGATTTGTTGGAATAAATGAAAAGAAAGAGGATGTAAATTTATTAGGACCAATGTGAAGAAGAAATTCAGAATAACCAATCAAAAATGTAGTCAACTATTCTATTAAGATAATTTTTTATTTTTTTTTCAAGTTGGTTGAGAAAAAACATAACTCAGATGTATACTTTAAAATTGTTCAAGAGACATCATATTGAACACTACACAAATTCATCAGAGTGAAAACAAGACTAGAGAAAAAAAGATTAAAAAATATTGTCTAAGAGATTCTGGAGAGAAATATAGTGAGATATCTATAGTTATGATTTATTTAAAAATGGGTCAAGAAAATTAGAGTGAGAAAATTCCTTTATCATAATAAAAAAACATAATGGGTAGATTTGTCTTCAACTATTATTGACCAACATATTTAGAAGTCTTTAGTTACATATTTATAAGTTGGTTAGGAAAACAAGATGACCATCTTAATGAATAAATCATATTGGGAAATCAAAATACATAATTGGAATTGTACTAAAGTTTTTTAAATAAATCAAAAGTTAGCTGAAGTAGTTAGAAGATTCGAGAAGGATCAATAAGAACTGAGAAGCATTGAAAAAGATAAGATTCACCTAAAATTCAAGGATAATTCATATTTTGATAAATGTTTTGAGTGGGAAAAATTTTAAGAATCCCTCCCAAACAACTTTTGGGGAGACTATAAAAGGAGAAGTACTTTTTAATTTTCTTATTCATGTGTTGTTAGTCACATAAGAAAGGGATGTTCTGAATATTTAGTGAGAAGAAGTTTATATATTGATATTTTTTTAAGAAGATTTTTCTGATATAAGAAGAAAGGAGAAGAGAAAAAGTTGTATTCAACTTATCATTATATTTAGCTGATCATTCTATTCACTTGGGAATGATATTCAGCTAGGAATAGTATTTAGTTGGGAATCATATTCAGCTAAAAATCATATTAAACTAGGAATAATATTTAGTTGGGAATCATATTCAGTTGGGAATCATATTTAGTTGGTAAATATATTCAACTATAAATCATATTCATCTGGGAATATTATTTAGGTAGGAATCATACTAGTTTTTCCTGAATCAGAATAAAAGCGATTTAGAATTGTCTAAATAGTATTCTGACAGATTAATGTTATCATATTGAAAAAATTGGACTGAGTATTCATTACAAAGTCTAGAAATTTCTTACCAACTTTTGGGTAAGAAGGTGAAGAAAATAATTTAAAGATTATATTTTTTAAATTAAATCAAGAGGCACCATAACATGTTAGTTACAAAAATTATCTTATGTCGTTTAATTCTATTTAAAGAACATTCTCTATTGTATTGATCATATAGCTACATGAGCGTAAGTCCATATCCTACTCACTGTATTCCACACAATATTATTATTTTTAGTGGATTGTTTGGTATTTGATTGTTTCCAAACCATACCAACAATGCAGTTATTATTTTTGAATAGTGAACCTTGTAAATACTTCTGTTAATGTGGATGTGTGTTTGATTTTTTTAATTGGGAAATAAATATTTAATTGTTGGAGAGGGTTTTTTCTTAAAAAAGAAACATAAAATAAAAATATATCACTAATTCACCCCCTCCCCCTCTTAGTGATAAAACTATCATGACTGGGAACTTTCAATATGAAGTGTTGTTTTGGTAGGAATTCTTTTTCCATGATTAAATAAAAGTACAACCGGAAGGTAGGTTTTCAACCCAAAGGATGGGTGTCAAACTGTCACATTCAGAAAGGCCACGAGGCCTGAACCCACAACTGAAGGGTGACAAGGGTGTCACACCTACCATAGGCCTACACGATGTCTTGGTTTTTATGACATTTTAATAGGTAAAGATTAAGTTTATTTTGGAAACATATGGGATTTTATTTGAGTAATAACTATTGATTTATCTTTGAATAATATATGATCAAATACTTCTATTCTTTGGGTTTTGATTTTATCAAGGAAATTATTGAAGAATTTTATGGATAGTAATTTATAGAATGATTTGGTTTGAACTTTGGATATTATTATTGAAATTTTAAGATTAATTCATGAAGTCTTATTCATTTTTGGAATTATATTACCATGTTCTAACCATTTGGGTTTTGGTTAATGTTAAAATATAATAATAATAGTTTTTTATCCCTCTTATAGTTATGTGGTATTTTAATTTTTTTTTTTTGCTTCATACATGTAAATTTCATCATGGATGCACATTGTTGGAGAAAAATATGATATTGTAGTGGAAATTTATTAAAGGATGAAATTTTATTCATAAAGTAAGTATATTTCTATATTCTATTAGTTTATATGGTAAGATAATTCCTCAAATATAATAAAATTATCTTAAAAAACTATTATCCTAGTACCCTCAATTTGAATGAACCAATGGCTTTGTTGATCATCATAGATTCAGGGTTTTGATTCCCTTAACTTTCCATTGATCATTCACTAGCTTGTTATTAATTACATCAATAACTCCCTATAATTATTTATGATTTTCCTCTATTACCACCAATGTTATTTTATTTGGAAACCTAGTTATGTTTTATTCATTATAACCTTTTTACCTCCATTTCTCTCTTATTAATAGGATGTTTTATTAACCCTTTTTATGATGTCGGTTTACAATAAAATTATATTCAAATGGACAAGATTTTATTACTTAAATAAAGTTCAAATTGTGAGGATGAAATTTGTTAAGGGGGGGTAGGATGTAACACCCTGAGATTTTAAAAGAATAAATTTATATCTGATATCATAAAGGACATGAAACACTAATTTTATGATAGGATATATGAAGACTATGTTTAGATTTTGTTTCACACAACACTTAGTTTATCTTGTCTTACATTAAACCACAAAATATTTATATTTATTGGCATATTCAGTATGCAACATCGATCTTAAATGTCACATGATATATATTACCATTATAACATAGTAGTTAAATTAGAGGGAATAAATAGTATTAAATAATTTATGAAATAATATATATATATATATATTTCTTACTCAATATAAATTATTGATAAATTTTTAGTGAATTAAATTTATTCTTCAAAAATATGTTTTCTTCATAAATGATTTATATTTATTTTCATGAATAATATATAATAATAATTTTTTGGAAATTTTTGAATATTTATTTGATAAAATTAACTTCATTTTTGGAATCTGGATATCAAAATTTACTTTCTATGGAATTTTTGGGCTTTTTAGAAAACATCGGTTTTTCAGTGAATGGTAAAAAAATATGATTTTTGTAAAAAGTCTTTTATTTTAAATAGATTAAGTAATTTAAAATTCATAATATGCTTTGAATCTATTTTTAATTAACCTAATTATTATTTAGTTACATTTAGTAACTTAATTACTTTCAATCAATTTTACATTGGTTTTAATATAAGTTTGTTTTTATGTTTAAAAAGGTGTTTTCTAAAAAAATTTAAACTAAATAATGTTCCTCCATTTTAATTAATTAAAATAATACCTAATGGGAAATTTTTTAAATTAAATATATAGATTATTTATTAGTAAATATTAATTTATTTTCATATAATTATTGTTGTTTATAGAGTTATTTTAGAATCATCTTTTTCTCAAAATAAATACTCTTCTTAAAAACTATTGTCTCACCAAATTTGTGGAATTAATTTTAAATTAAATTATAATGATTATGTAAGGTGGATTTGAAAAAATAGATTAAATATTATGAATCGTCAAAATTTAAATCATCATATAAGGTCAAAAAAAAATTACCATAATGATTAGTGAAAATAATTAAATTTTATTATAGTGATTCAGTTAAAAAATAGTTTACTTAATGGTTAAACATAGAATATAAGGTGTAAAAATGATACAAAACCTTTCCAAAAATAATTTTATAGACATATTTAAAGCTTATACCTTCTAGGATCTATAATTTACCATTATTTTTTCCTGGTGACATTAAACAAACATGGGTGGAATTCACTCTTTCAAAAAAATTACAAGTGTTCCACTCACCCCACTTATAAAATACCACCCACTCTCCTCCCTTCTAAAAAAATTCAAACCTCTTGGGTAGGATAATACCTACCCAAATAACTTTCAAAATTACCACCTCCCATCATATAATCCTTATTTTTGACATAAATATAACCTAGTATGGCCTTTGGTGGAAACCTAAGGAGAATACCTGAAGAAGAGGTAATGTTCTTCAATGGATGTTTTTATTATATTTATTTCTCAACCTCCTTAAATTATTATTATTCCATGATGATAAAATAACATTAGTATATTATATATACATATATCTTATTATTTTAATCATATATCCTACAACCACATGCAGTTCCATCAAATGGGTTATGAATTAATTATCTGTATTTACGGTGAACTGTCGCCTAATGAAATGATGTCATTCATTTTTCCATTACGACCACTTGAGGTTCGGTATGAAAATAGATATAAAGTTTATATATGAATTTATAAATTAATTATACATTTAGATTCATTGTATGAATTTATATAACCTTTCATATTCCATTACGTAAGGGATATGATAGCATTGCTCATGTGTATGCTGGACTACCGCCTCACAAAGCGATGCGATTCCTTTTTCACTAACGTGTTACATGGAAGGTAATAAGGGTAAAGATAATAAATATATGTGATATACATGAAATATTATTAATCACATATTTATCACTCTGTAAATATAATATATCATTTTTATTTTAGCTTTTCAGTCACTAAAAAAATGATGACGTTGTTTGTGGACGTGTGGACAACCACCTCCTCAAAGTGATGTGATGTGATTCAATTTTTTACCACCACATCACAATAATGATATATATAAGTATAGATAATTAAATAATGTGGTATATATGATATTATTATATTTATTTAAAGATAAATTTTAATTAAATTCTTTCCATAATGGTCATTGAAAAATAGAAACGTTACTCATGCATACGTGCGGCTTACTGTCTCCATAATCAAAATGTTAGTTCATTTTTATAGAAAAAATTAATGATTAGTTTTGAATCTGTAATTTATTTATAAATATGATAATTATTTTATGATTATTATTCTTTATATTTTTAAATAAATACCACTTTGACCATATTCATCATACAAAAGTCGACTTTGATGCATAAGCCAAATATGGTCAAAACAACTAATGTAAACTTAATTGACTAAGTAATTCTATAAAAAAATTGTAATATGTGAAATAAAATTAATAATAAACTTTAAAAATTTCCTCAAGTGTATAATAACAAATATAATTTTATTATTTAAAAATATAAAGACACATGTGATGAATCAGACACAAGGTAAGGGTTTTCTCATCACACTTTTATTTCTGTGAGATATATACCATAATCACCACTTGTTTTTGTTATTTGGTATATATAATTACCAATAATGTATTATATTATTATTATAATTAAACTCATGGGTATTTACATATCCATTTTCATATCTCCCTTTTTCTGGGTTTGAATTTTTCAATGTTACCAAAGTGATAAGGGACTTTTCTCTCAATTTTTCTTCTTTGAGATGTATATTATGTTATACGCCTATATTATTTTATGAGGTGTATATACTAGCACCTTGACTTTTTATATAAATAATTTACATGTTTTTATGATATTTTATATTTATTTTATGTTATTATTCCATGGGTATTATGATCCAAATATACCCAAGTAGTAAGATTCTAATATTACAATCTCATTGTTTATCAGGATTGTTTATGATTATTCTTACAATGATAATATATTATGACCTATCTATCCAGAAGCCCATGAATATTTTTCTCCTATGGTTATGTCATGATAATATATGTTTTACCTTAATTTTACTCTCTTTATATAATGTTTTTTATTAAAAATCATCTTTTCTTTCAAAAAAAAATTTCTTCCAAAACCATGTAATCTAAAAATGTTTTCAAAATATTTAAAAACGTTTTATCCAAAGGTGAAATGATATTTTCATAAAGAAATGTTTTAAATTATTTTTAAAACTTTATATTTTTTCAAGGTTATTTCAAAGAAAATTATTTTCCAAATGTTTTATGTTTAAAAAAGTGATTTTGAAAATGAATAGGATATTTTACTCAAGAATGTTTCTAATGATATTTTAATGCTATTTATATTAATAAACATCAAAAACCCTTGTTGTTACTTATCCTACATTGGATATATTAAGTATTTATACCATCCTCGTTATTTCTCTATATGGATTAATATTGTCTCAAAGATATTTTCATGGAACCCATTTCTTTTCATGGGTTAATCATGTTTCAAATATATTGTTCTAAAAAGATGCTTCTTTTCTATAGGTTAATCAAGTTTCAAAGACATTAACATGAAATAAATTTATTATCCATGGGTTAATCAAGTTATTAAAGGATTAATTATTTTTTTTATGATTTTTATAATGAAATGAAATCTCTTTGTACTTTATTCATGTTTTGGTTCTTGGATGTAACTTACATGATGGGTGACCCAGATTTCATCGAGTAAGCCCATTATATCTTATATGATGGGGTATCCTATATAGTGATGGTTTATCCCATTATAGATTAAAGTATGGGTTTACCCATATAGTTATACAATTAATTTGTTAATGTATATTTTCTTGAGAGGTAAGAAGGAGGGAGTTACCTAAGGGTTTCTCTTATGGATTTAACTTGGCAATAGTTATTTGTTACTTGGGTTTAGCATGAGTTGTGAAGAAAAATGTTCTAAGATACCAATTCATATTCTTTTGTTTTCATTGGTTTTATAATGCTACTTTTTATAAATATTGATACCACAAGGATCAAGATTATTGATTCTGATAACTCTTCTATTTTCAATATTTTTATATTTGATGATATAGGTATTTCTTAGGATGAGTTATTTTATGATTCACTCAAGCACTCTGATTATTTTATCAAACCCTCATGCACACCTTATTCTCATTGATGAAAATAAATTGTTAATTCTTATGTTTTCCCTTACTGATAATTTTATCTCACTCTTATTATGTTTTATTTTCCCTAGGTTATAAAAAAATGAGTTTTAATGCATTATGTCTAGAAGTTATTTCATATATATGCTTATTATCTCTCAATGTGAAATAAGAAAATCTTGGTTAAGTGGTAGAAATGCTCTTCAAAACCATGGTTATTTTTATATAATTTTTTTTCCTTTTTCTCTAAAACTATAAACTGAAAATTTCCTCAAGAATGTAAGTGATATACTTTTTTCCTTTTGATGTTGTATGTTTTGGATGAAGAAACAATGGGTCACAAATATAAACATAAAATATCAAAATGTAAAGTTTTTAATTTCAGTACCATATCTCGAAGTGTGAGTTATGGGATGTTAAAAATATATCCTTTAAAATAAATAATGTTTATCAAAAAAATGTGGAGTGGAATATAAAACATTTCATTTTGAAATGATGGAAACATTTTTGAAAATATTTTGAAATAACTGTTTTTGAAAACCCACATCATAAAATGAGTATCAAATTTTAATTTTGAAAATGGATAAATATAATTATGATTATCCATGAAATATATCCATATCATCTTTCCAGAAAATATAGAAAATTAGTGGGAAGAAAAATATATACATGGAAGAAAAGATTCATTGGTAATAAAGGGAGTTATTCTTTTCAAATTTATACTTATATTTTGGAAAAAAATATCAACGAATCGGTTATTGATGAGGATAAGAAACTTCCACAAATAAAAATAAGGAATTAACCTATTAAATAGGGTAATGGTGGGATCAAATAAGGTTTTAAAACTATATTCAAGTAATAAATTCAATGATCTAGTTAATCAAAAACTGAGTCAATGAAACTCTTACAGAATTGGTAATGTAAGATTAAATGGGTATTGAGAAGAATATAATGAAATAGAAATTAAAATCTCAAAAAATAGATGATTTTTTAATATGGTAAATAAATTAGGTTTTGAATACACCTTATAAAATAAATTAGGGTGCACAATATCAAACAAGTCCTATGGATTTCAAAATGAGAAAATGAAATCCTTAAATTGATTCCCTTCTTAGTCCAATAAACTCTAAGCTCTTATATAACAAAAAAATATTAATCACTTATTTCAAAACCTTTTTAATTTACATATGATTTTAAAAACTTCATTTATAATTATTTTCTTAATGTAGATTAGTTATTTAATATCTATTTTCAATATCGGGTGTGAGTAATCTTGATCATTTTGAACTAGTGTCATAATTATGGTGTTGTAATTAATATTATCCCAAATTTCATTATTAAAAGATCATAAAAGGTACTATAATTAATTCTATTTAATGATTTATAATGTTATAATTTCATTTCATTAGTATTTTAGTTATTATTTATGATTACAAAGTTGATGAAAATATTATTTTCATAATTTTTAATGAGAGTTAGTTGTTTCCGACACTTTCTCTAGGTCATGTGCATCCGTCTGTGGAGGATGCACAGCTATTTCCCCACATTCCCACTTTCCAAAGGCGGGCGGCATCCATTTCTTATTCAGGGATGTTTTCTCCTTGATCGAAATGGGATAATGGGATGTCAATTTCTCATTCTGTGGATTCCTCCTCGGAACTCGTTACCTAGTCTGGCTCTCCCTTATAGATTAATTCATGGTTTGTGAATCTCATTCTTGGTGTCATACCTTTTTGGATGTTGGTTAATTACACTGATTCTGTCCTGAAATTCCATGGGGTATTGACATGGTAGCAACCATCAATCGAAGTAGATGACAACATCAGGCATGTCGGGGCATCTCTGGATGTGTGGACATTGGGGAACTTGTATTCTTCCTCATAAGAGGTAATCTCAAGGGTCTAAGACCCAAGGAATCACATGTCAGTCATGGGGTATCTTATTCTGGAGACATGTCTCTGAGGTTTTCCTTATCTTCCCATGTTTAACACAAGGTATGTTGTGATTTTAACATCTTGTAGAGACGGTTATGCCAAAGGCGAGTCTTCTGAGGTTTTCCTCAGGAATATCATGTTTAACACAAGTTAGGCCATGAGTTTAATGTCTTATGGAGACATAATGAGAGTGATCATAACATCTCATAGAGACAGATTAGATTGCTACATCTATAGGAGGGATCTCCATGAGTGTTTACCAGGTGGGTGGATCAGAACACTCAATAAGAGTAGACCCAGGATGGTGTGTCCCATAAGGGGAAGATGTCACACTGTGAAGGCTGATCTATACACCACTGAGGGAGGATGAGGGAGTGTACACCCCAGAATAGGGGAACACCAAGTTTTACCATTGGTTGGGATTGAACCTCATAGAGGTTTCCTACGTACTATGTGTGGATGACAGGGATCAAAACCCACATAGTTTGAAGGGGTGATGAATCGGGGTGTACACAAAGGACAACAACCTGGATACATGTTAGGGCTTATTCATGGAAAGTGGTCCATCACAAGAGGGATACTCTTGGGTTGATGTTTATGGATTGTATGGGGCTTACGCATGGTCAGCTACCCGGGATCCGCAAGGAGCAGCGATGGGAAGAATTTCATGATCTCACTCGGATGTGATGGCCCGGGTGAGAATTGGGTTGGATGATAGAGAGTTGAATGAAGTGGAGAGAGAATGATATGGAACCCATGTGAGGACAATAGTGATGTTGGTCTTGAACCTTGAAGATACATCCTAAATATCTTCATGGAAGGGAATCAAAGTCGGTGTAGTTCGGTGGGACGATGGGACACCTAAGGAGGTGACCCATGAGAATGGACGCATGGATGGGATATGGAGGAAATAGAACCTCTGGGTTGGGTCATGAACTTCCCAAAACACATAGGCTCGAGGGGGAGATCAGTATGAGACATGAGTGGAGGTCTTTAACCTTAGGGATTCTACCTACATATCCCTGTGGCAGGGAATCAAAGTCCATACAATTTATCTAAAGACAGCTTACCGTCGATTGGGGACTTCAACGGCATACTATCGAATGGGGTTGACAATGGCTTACCGTTGAATGGGGTTGACAACGGCTTACCTATGAATTGGGTTGACAACGGATTACTGCTGAATGGAGTTGAAAATGACTTATCACTAAATTGAGTTGATGAAGGCTTACCACTGAATGGGAAACACAACATCTTATCACTGGTCGGGGGACACAACATCTTACCACTGGATGGTGGAAACAATGGCTTACCACTGTTCGAGGAATATTTTAGTGTCATGCGGGACAAAAAGGGCGTACAGTTTAACATCATGCAGGACAAAGGTGAACCGACATAGATATGGTCGGGTCTAATGGGTTTTGGGATTGATCCTCGGGGAGGCTTCTTACGTACCTTGCCTTGGAAAGGATCAAATTCCATGTAGTTTAGAAGGGTTTGGTGAGCCGACGTGAAGGGATTCGGTACCAATGGATGGTGGGATTGAACCATAGGGAGGCTTCCTATATACCATGCCTTGGCAAGGATAAAAGTCCACTTAGTTAATAAGGAGTGAGAACCGACATGAATATGGTTGGGACCAATGGGTGTTGGTCTTGAACCTCGTGGAGGCTTCCTATGTACCCTACCATAGCAAGGATCAAAGTCCATGTTGTTCAGAATGGATTTGTGGGGCTTACACTCTGGGCTTCCCAGAGAGGATGTGATGGTCGATACTTACTCTAAGTCCATGTAAGTTGTGCTCAGTGTAAGAAATAAGAGGCAGCAGGGACCATAAAATCATGGCGCAAAGGAGAGTCTATGAAGGGTGGTGAATGGGGATTACACAATGAAGCTACCCAGGAGTCGCTATAGAGCGGCAATGGTGAATGGGGCTTACGCAAGGAAACTGCTCAGGTGGTGCTATGGAAAGGAAATGGTGAATGGGGCTTACACAAGGAAGCTACCTGGGTGCCGCTATTGAGCAGAAATGGTGAATGGGGCTTATGCAAGGAAGCAGCCTGGGTGCCGCTATAGAGTGGCAATAGTGAATAGAGCTTACGCAAGGCAGCAGCTCAGGTTCTTCTAAGGAGCGGAAATGGTGAATGGTGATTACTCAAGGAAGCTGCCTGGGTGCCACTAAGGAGCAGCAATGGTGGATGGGGCTTACGCAAGGAAGATGCTCGGGTGCCTCTATGGAGCGGAAATGGTGAATGGGGCTTACACAAGAAAGCAGTCCGGGTGTCACTATGGAGCGGCAATGGTGAATGGGTCTTAAACAAGGAAGCAGCATGGGTGCTGCTAAGGAGCGGCAATGGTGAATGGGGCTTACGCATGGAAGCTTCCGGTAATGTCTTCCTCATGTCTGGCTATGAGGGCATCCCAACCCACTAGTGGGTTGAGGCCTTCACCTATGCGCTAGTGCACAAGAGGGATAATGCCAAGGGCATTGGAATCAGTCCCAACAATGGGAGATGAAAAGTGTGAATCACATGCCCGACTTTTGGAACGCAGTGAGGGTGGCGTGACGATGGAGGATAACTATTGACCATGTTCAAATCACAGCATCCATATCACATTAGCCTAAAATGGGGACAGACAAATGAGGGTCGACTGTTGATCATGTTCAAAACACAGGACCTGACACAAAGTGTCATACAAAGTCTTACCGGGTGTTGGCTCAGAACGGTAGGTGCGCCGATGTGGCATGGGACCAGGCCATTAGGGGGTGCCATCAGACATGGAAGAGGATGAAGATCTAAATGAAGGACATGAAAAGCGTGAGGTGGAGTGATGGAATGTTTGAACAGATTCCAACGCTCTTGAAATTATGCCACTGTAATCATGGCATGAGACATATTATGATTAGCACATAAGGCGTCTATTATTTGGAATATCAGGCATCATATTATTGAATAATAGGGCATATTATAGTTTATAGTCATGTAGAGAGGATTGTTGGCATCTTATTCTTGGATCATAAGGCATCTCTTGTTTGGAGTAAGAGGCATCCTATATTTTTCACATAGGGAGTACTACAGTTTATAGTCATGTAGAGAGGACTATTGGAATCTTATGCTTAGAGCATAAGGCATCTCATGTTTGGAGCAAGAGGCAACCTATATTGTTCACATAGTGAGTACTATAGTTTATAGTCATATAGAGAGGATTATGGGAATCTCATGCTTAGAGCATAAGGCATCTCTTTTTTGGAGCAAGAGACATCCTATGTTTGGAACATAGGGCATACTAAAGTTTAGAGTCATATATAAAGGATTGTTGGCATCTTATGCATGGAACATAAGGAATCTTATATTTGGAGAAAGGGGCATCCTATATTTGTTATATAGGTTGTACTATAGTTTATTATCATATAGAGAGGACTGTTGGCATCTTATTCTTGGAGCATAAGGAATCTCTTGTTTGGAGAAAGAAGCATCATATATTTTTCACATAGGGAGTACTACTGTTTATAGTCATGTAGAGAAGACTATTGGAATCTCATTCTTGGAGTATAAGGCATAAATGTTTTGGAGAAAGAGGCATCCTATGTTTGGAACATAGGACGTACTATAGTTTAGAGTCATGTAGAAAGGACGGTTGGCATCTCATGCTTGGAGCATAAGTCATATCTTGTTTAGAGAAAGAGGAATCCTATGTTTGGAACATATGGTGCACTACAGTTTATAGTCATGTAGATAGTATTGTTATGAATAAGGCTCCTAGCAATGGATGGTATTGGGACTTACGCAAGAGTGTCCCTTTCTGGTTCAACCTGGCATATGAGCCTAGTGGCAGGGTTTTGAGGAGTTGTTTGAGGAATGGTTTGACTCAAGGTACTTGAGGAACTGATGATGAGAATCTCAACTCATGAAATTGGAAATGAACTAAGAGGAATATTTTTACTCAAAGTGTTTCATGATGTGCGGAGGAGTACCTCAAATCATGGTATTCCATAGAAATAAGGTGGGTGTGTATAAGGATGCAATGGAAAATATGGATGTCTCGGTTCGAAAAGTTCACGGAGCTACTCTCCACTTTTCGTGGGGGTCAGTGATGGAAGTGAAGGGACTATCTTGGAGGATCAGTACCTCAAATCGTCACTAATCCTGAGAGGGGTTGCGGGGGCACAGCCCCCGCGTTATGGGCCGGTGGGCATGAAGGTAAGATATTTGCAAAAAATAGGTCTTCGCAAAGTAGCTTCGTAGAGGAAATGTGTTCGCAGAGCATGGGGTATCGTGAAGTAGATTCGCGAAGGAAAGCTACTCGTGGAGCATGGTGTCTCGCAAAAAATCCTCATAAAGGAAAGTTTCTCATGGAGGATGGACTCGCGGATCCTAGGGGCTCACATCATGAAGAGGATCACGGAGCAAAGGGGCTCGGGAAGCAAAGCGTCTCGTAGAGAAAAGAGTCTCTTGGAGCAAAGCATCTCATGGATCAAATCCTCTCGTGGAGCAAAGTCTCTCTTAGAGAAAAGTCTCTTGTAGAGAAATGCATCTCACAGAGAAAAGCCTCTCGCAGAGCAATGCATCTCATGGAGCAAATCCTATTGTGGAGAAAAGCGTCTTGCAGAGCCCTTTGCGAAGGGCATCACTTCGTAGAGCATGGGATCTCCGCAAAATGGGAGATCAGCCGCCCAAGGGTCAGAATGACCATTCTTATAAAGGGGGTTTATCCAGGTATTTATAGGTGATGGAGGTCAGCGGAGCATGCCGTGAAGCCCAATGCTCGCCGCGAAGTACAAATGCACTCTGCGAAGCAAATCGCGCTCCATAACTAGAGGGAATTCCCTCAAGTTTCTTTTAATCGTGGAGCCGACCATCACCGAGCTTCTCGGCACTCATAGAGGATCTGGTCAAGTTCCCTCAAGTTCTTTGTAACTGTGGAGTCGACCATCATCGAGCTTCATGGTGCTCACGGAGGCTCTGGTCAAGTTCCTCTGCTCCGCGATCACATGGGAGCTTCATGAATGGGCTCTGTGAACCTATTTTCCAGCCCAACTTCAAATGTCTATAACTCTTAATTCATAACTTTGGTCAGGACCTACGACCTATCAAATAGAATCTTTTGAAACGGGCTATGATCTTGGATCATGTATGTAAGAATTTTTAATATGTTGGGGACACGTTTTCTGGTTCTAACAAATGCCCCCTAAGAATGCGGTCCAATGAGGATGAGGATGGTGAAGCGGACCATGTTCAGAGGAAACGACTGAGGAAAATGCATTCCTTTGGGTCTACTGTACCTCTATTGCATTAAAGAAATATCCAAATAAATATATAAGCATGTGTGAGCCATGTTCGATGCGGGAAACAAGATATAATAGGATATCATTCACCTGTACGAGAGTACTAAACAACAGAAGGTGTGAGGGGATCAGAATGGGACATTGATCACCATTGGGAGCATCCTAAGATAGGGATTCCGTCTAGAGAATGGGGATCTCTAAATAACCGATCAGGATTTCTAGGGAGAAAGAGGGAGACCTAACTGGAGAATGAAGCTCTCAGAATAGTCGAATTACCATTTTCCCAGTGTGCTTTTATGCACAAGTGGGGTAATGCCAGGGGTGTTGGAATCAATCTGAACAGAGGGGAATGGAATGTGTTAATCACAATACCCAAGATTCGGAACACTGTGGGGGTGGCGTGACAATGAAGGATAACTTTTGACCGCGTTCGAAACACAGTCTCCTTATTGCATCAGCCTAAAATGGAGATAAAAAACGAGGGACAACCATTGACCATGTTTGAAACATGGGGCCTAGCTCAAAATGCTTCTCATTAGTCTTCCAGAATGTTGGCCCAAGACAGTAGGCAATCCATAGGTCAAGTATCTATACTGTTAGGGGGTTCCTTTATATGTGAATGAGGATGAGGGTTCGATTAAAGGGAACGCAAAACGTGGAGTGTGGAGTGATGGGTTGTTCTAATGGAGTCCAACACTCTTAAAATCATGCCACCGTGGTGAAGACACAATAGGAGGGCACATCGGTCGGATTAGGGATCATACCTACTTCTGAACAGGACCTCTCTGTTGAGGACCTGAAAGGATCTGTAGTTTTACGTCATACCAATAAGGACGATAGACGCGTAGTTTAAACATCGTATGGTGAAGATAATGCACATAGTTTTAAGGTCATACTTCCTAGACCATGGTTAACAGTTAAAAGTCATGGTGCACAGACTTTAGGCTCCTAGTTTAAGGTCATAGAGACTAGACCCTGATTGGGGTTGAGGGTCCAAGAGGGTTAATGGCCCTGGGGCTGGGCCCGAGGCGGAATGCCTGGGCATCGCTACGTATCCCATAAAGATGAGAATCAATCCAAATGTAGTTATTTAATACTGGTGTGGTCAGATAGCAGTACAGATAGGGGAAATCCTTTTTTTCGAGGGATCTGATGCATCTTGTAGATATTATGGGGCATCCTGAACTTTTTCGGGGTAGAGATGCAGTTTAATGTCATGCGTCGAGGACATGTGGACTCATGCAGTTTAACGTCATACGATATGATAGGGAGTGAAAAAGAAAATCCCAGGAAGAGAGTATGTGGTGCAGTAGCTATAAACCCAATGTGAAGGAGGATATAAGGAGTCTTCACCACACCACATATCCTAGGAGGAAGTTATTTTGGTTAAGGGACCAAAAGTGAAAGTTAGGATGGGCCTGAGGCAGAGTAGTCGGGCGTTCCCACATATCCCATGAGGATGGGAATCAAGACAAACATAGTTCTGGGCACAGCGTGGTCAGAGACCAACGCTCGAATGGGGAATCCTCTCTAGCGAGGAAGCTGATGCATCCCATAATTATCATGGGGCATCTTAAACTTGTTCAGGGTAGGGCCTTAGTTTAAAGTCATGCATTGAGGACGTGGTTACCCAGAATGGAAATGCAGGGTGTGGTGCATATCCCAATGTGAATAAGGATATAAAAAGTCCACACCACACTGCATGATCTCTGGAGAGTCCTTAGGGTGAGGGACTGAAGGTGAAAACTGGGCTAGGCCCAAGATAGGTTGTCTGGGCATTCCTATGTATCCCATGAGGATGGGAATCAAGACACACATATTTTTGGGGGTGCATTTTAACATCATGTAGGATGATGAAAGTCAGGTGTGGCATGGTTGCGCCAGTACACATCCTACCAAAACTACTAAGCCCGCGTGAGTCATGATCAATGTGGGAAACAAGGAGTAGGGATGGGACTTTCCTAGCATAGAAAGGCACATGTTATGGGAGATGGGACACTAGCTGATTGACATCCCAATAATTTTGACCCACCTACTTGACACACCTAGATGCGCGAAGGGGTAAAGCCAAGTATGTTGGAATTCCACTTGAACATAAAGAAGTGGAAATATGTGAATCATGATGCTCGAGATCTGGACCAGAATGATGGTGGCGTGACGACAGGGGATAACTATTGACCATGTTCAAAATAAATTATTTTTTTCACATTAGCCTAGAATGGGGACAGACAAATTAGGTTCAACCATTGACCATGTTCGAGACACGGGAACCATCACAAATGTTGTCTGAGGTCCTCAGGGACATTGGCCCAAGACGGTAGGTAATCCAGTGTGGCATGAGACCAGGCTGTAAAGGGGGTCCCTTCAGACATGGAAGAGGATGAGGATCCAAATGACAGGCTCACAAATCTTGGACATGGAACGAGGGAATGTCCATGTGAAATTTACACACTTTAGGAACTTCCACAATGCATCTGAGTACGATAATAAGATGTATCATATAGAGGGAGTAGAGTCCCCCTCCAAGGACAAGGGTCATGAGGTTTCACGCTTCCAACTTAATAAACATGGGATGGTCCATTAAGGGGGGGATTGATTTAATGAACTGTGAACAGGGCGGTGAAGTAGCCAAACGTGACATGCAGTTCCCATAGAGAGATCTTAGTTTAGGGTCATAGAACTCAGACCAGGTTGGGAAAAGAAATGGGAGGCACGTGGTACGACTATTGAAAAACCTGACGCGAATTATAACCCATGAGGTACTCGCCACACCACATGTTCCCAAAAGGGTTCAGGCCTAGGGGCCAAAAGAGAGGGATAGGATTTTAGATTCTTGGGGCTGGACCCGGAGACAATATGTCTGACTGTTCTTATGTATCCCATGAGGATGGGAATCAAGCCATATGTAGTTATGGAAGATTTTGTGCAGTTTAACATCTTGCAGCAAGGATGTGGAGTGGTCTTAGTTTATGGTCATAGAGCTCAGACCATAGATGTAATTGATGTAGGGATACACGCGATGAATTAATTACTAAACCTGACATGAATGAGGACAATGGGGGTCCATATCACCACAATGTGTTCCCCAGGAAACTTCAAGGTTAGGGGGCCAAAAGTGAAATTCATGTTGGGCCCAAGGAAAAGTGCTTGGGTGTTCCTACGTACCCCACGAGGATGAGAATCAAGACATACGTAGTTCTAGTAGATGTAATGCAGTTTAACATCTTGCGAAAAGGACGCATAGTGGTCTTAGTTTATGGTTATAGAGCTCAGATCATAAATGGTAGGGGATGCAGGAGACACATGGTGAGCTAATTATAAAACCTGACGTGAATGAGGACCTGGAGTCCAGATCACCATGTGTTACTTGGGGAGGTTTTAGGTCTAGGGACTGAAAATAAAAGTTAGGATGCCCCCAAGTAAAAGGGCACAGGCATTCCTACGTACCCCATGGGGATGGGAATCAATCCATACATAGTTCTGAAGGTGGCATGGTAAGGTACCAGTGCTAGAGATAATAAGATCATGTAGGTTTGTCCCTTGCCCCAAAAGAAGCAACATTTGATAGATCTTTTTTGTTCTTTAGGATGAATGTGTGTGTTTTTTTTCTGAAGCAACGGACCTATGATAGAAAGTCCAGGCATCGCCACAAGAATCACACTGTGTAAAGGCTTTGACAAATGGTATGGTGTGTGACTGATACCAAACATGACGTCACCATGAGTGAGGACACCACGATGTCGTACCATTTTTCATCATGCGGCCAGGATGATAATGTCACGGTTTAGGGTCATGTGATGGGACCAACTGTGAACTTTAACGCCGTAAAGTATAGAAGTGATAGTTTAAATTCATGTGTAACTAGGAAGAATAGTTTAGAGTCATTTGTCTCAGACATTTATAAGAGAGGTGAGGTTTAAAAGAGAATGTTCATGGTGTGATAAATCATAGCTGACATGAATGAGGACGAGTTCCACATCACACCGTGCACAATTCCAAGAAATAAACCTTGGTCCGAGGGGGATAGAAAAGGTTAGAGAATATTGGGCAAGATAGAGTAGCTCTCATTTGAGATGGACCAAAAGACAAGATGTTCGAGTGTTCCCATATATCCCAGGAGAATGGGAATCAAGATAGATTTAGTTCTAGAAGATGAGGTATAAGGGGATCTTAGTTTAAGTTCTTAGAGCTTGGACCACTGGAGAAGAGAAACTCTTCCAAGCGAGCATAGACCTAGCTCCAGTCCCCAAGCCCATGTGATTCAAACTCGGTGTGGGAAAAAAGGGAAGAAGAGGTCTTTGAAACACATGGAATACTCGTGAAGGGGAAGTCAGTGCGGAGCTCCGAATGACACCTTACCACAGCTTTGTCCTCCCAACGTGCAAATGCACACTCAGGGATAGTACCAGGAGTGTTGAAATTACACTTGTACATAATGAGGTGGAAAATGATGTGAGTCATGTAACTGAAATTTAAGGCTTGAAGGGGTTGGCATGACGATGGAGGATAACTATTGGCCATGTTCGAAACACAGTATTTATATCGTGTGACCTGAAATGGGAACAACAAATGAGCGTCGACCACTGACCATATTTTCAATGTGGGACTTGTATCGATTTGATGTATGAAACCCTCGAGGATGTTGGCCTGTAATGGTAGGGGATCCCTTAGGCCGATCATCCATGCCATTTGGGGGTCCCTTCGGATGTGAAAGATAATGGAATCCCAAATAAAGGGGAACAAAAAGCCTGAAAAATGGGTGAAATCATGTCCAATAAGAATCTGACACACCAGGCTCTAAACCAAAGTACTCTTGGGCACATTGGCGATCACCGAAGAGGGTCAAGGGACCCAACTTAAGGTCAGCCGACTTGAAGAGATGAGTGTAGGGAAAGGTAGCGAAGGATGCTTAGGAGAGAGAGTTATGTGGCATGGTTGTTATAAACCTGACATGAATAAGGACATGAGTCCATACCACACCATATACCCCTCTCCTGGAAGAACACAGGCCAAGGGGCCAAGATGATAGGGAGGTTTCTAAGATATGGGGTTGGACCCAAAGACTAGATGTTCAGGCGGTCCTTCATATCCCATAAGGATGGGAATCAAGCCACACGTAGTTCTAGAGAAGGATGAAATTTAGTTTATTGTCATGAAGCAAGGATGAAAATAAGTGTAAGATACCCCAACGATCGATGTGTACAGAACAGTGAGTAACCCTATGTAAATGAGGATATAATCCCATACCACACCATACAATCCTAAGTGAGAACTTGGGATAGGGGCCTGAGAAGGCCGAGGGACCTGAGGGTGGGCCACGGATAGAATCTCACAACCATATTGCAGCTTAACATCATGCAGTGAGGGTGATGGTGATCATAGTTTAGGGTCATAGAGCTCATGCAGTTTTTCAGTTTATTGTCATGTGGGATGATAATGAGAAGTTTAACATCATGATAGATGATGATTCAGTTTAATTTCCTGACATATGAAGATGAATATTTTAACGTCATGTTGTATGATAATGCAGTTTAACGTCATGATGGATGATAATGCATTTTAACGTCATGTGGGATGAAGATGAGTAATTTAAAGTCATGCAGGATGATAATGAGAAGTTTAACATCATGATTGGCGATAATTTAGTTTAACGTCATGTGGGATGAAGATGAGAAGTTTAATCTCATGCAGAATGATAATGAGCATCTTAACGTCATGATGGACGATAATGCAGTTTAACGTCATGCGGGACTAAGATGAGTAGTTTAAAGTCATGAAGGATGGTAATGACCAGTTTAACATCATGATGGATGAATATGACCAATTTAACATCATGCGGGATAAAGATGAGAAATTTAAAGTCATACAGGATGATAATGGGAAGTTTAACATCATGACGGATGATAATGTAGTTTAACGTCATGCGAGACGAAGATGATCAGTTTAATGTCATGCAGGACGATAATGAGCATTTTAATGTCATGATGTAGGATAATGTATTTTAAAATCTTGTGGGATGAAGATAAGTACTTTAAAGTCATGTAGGACAATAATGAACAGTTTAATGTCATGACAAACGAAGATGATCAGTTTAACATCATGCAAGACAATGATACAGTTTAATGTCATGCGGGACAAAGATGAACAGTTTAACGTCATGCAGGACGATGATGAGTATTTTAACCTAATGACAGATGATAATTCATTTTAATGTCATACGAGATGAATATGAGTAGTTTAAAGTCGTGAAAAATGATAATGACTAGTTTAACATCATTACAGACGATGGTGCGGTTTAACATCATGCGGGACGAAGATGAACAGTTTAACGCCATGCTGGACGATGATGTAGTTTAACGTCATGCAGGACTATAATGAGTAGTTTAATGTCATATAGGATAATAATGATCAGTTTAACATCATGACAGATGATGATGTAGTTTAACGTCATGTGGGATGAAGATGAATAGTTTAACGTCATGCCAGATGAAGCTGTTTGTGTCACTCAACCATATTAGTACACATCCTACCAAAACTACTAAGACTACGTGAGTCATGCTTAGTGTGGGAAATAAGAAGTAATGATGGGATTTTCCTGACACATTGAAGCACACAGAAAAAGGAATAGATATGTCATGTTGTAAATATCTCAGCAACACTGGGCCACTTTTTCGATGTGCAAAGATGCATGGAAGGGTAACACCAAGGGTGTGGAAGTTCCACCTAAACATAGAGAGGTGAAAAAAGGGGGTGAATCATAGATTCTGTTATCTAGATCATAATGATGTTGGTGCAACGATGGAGGAAAGTTGTTGACCATGTTCAAAACACATCATCCATATCATGTTACCTGGAATGCAGATAAACAAATGACGGTTGACTACTGACCATGTTTGAAACACGGGACCTATCACAAAATTCCATCTAATGTTTTCTGAGGTGTTGGCCCAGGACAGTAGGCGAGCCATAGGCTGAGAATCCATACTGTTAGGGGGTCCCTTCAAACAATAAATAAGGTGTGTATCCAAATAAAATGATGCTATGAAGCATGGAGATGGATTGGTATTATGTTCATTTGGAGTCCAACATTTTGGGTTCTACACCACCGCGCATCAGAGCGTGTTAGTGGGAAGACGTAGCTGGACTTAGAGTAACAGACCATGGAATTTCAAATAGTTTAAGGACTTATTTCTAGGACTAAAGGTTCTTATTTTAAGGTCATAGAGTTCAGACCTGGTGCATAGTTTAATGTCATTTAGCTATGAAAAGTGATGGCTGGCGTTTAGGGTCACATAGCTTTGACCATGGTTGCTGCAGTTTTAGGTCATATAGCTTTGACCATGGTTGTTGTAGTTTTAGGTCACATAGCTTTGACCATTGTTGCTGTAGTTTTAGGTAGAAAATATTTGACCAAAATTTTTTATAGTTTTTCTTCATGTGACCAAGACTTTGTCCCACATTTTAGTTTCATGAAACCATGAAGATAGTTGTTATGTAGTTTAACATCGTGAAACTAGGATGTGGTTGTTAGGCAGTTTAACATCATGTAACCGGGATGTGAAACCACAAGGATTATGTCAGTAGAGGGATGGTCATCTCTACCCCATTTTGGTTTTTTGGGATGAGGGGTGAATCTATATGATGGGATTTCCCAAAAATTCCCCAAGCGTAAGCATGGATGTTCTTCATGCATAAGCTAGGCTACCTCATAGTTGACATTCCACAAGCTGGTGTTTAGGCCATAGGGAGGACCTATGTGGTTGATTCAATGTGGTATTTGGGATGACATATAGTGTCGCAAGGGCGGTAGGGATGACAACATTCCCTCAGTCCGGAAGGACGATGAAGCCAGGATCGTTGGTATGACGGGGCGATGGAGCCCAAAAGGCATGGAATCTTGGAACGTCGGTATGATGGGATGATGGAGCCCATAACGTGTGCAACTCTGGATGTTGGTATGATAGGGTTGATGGAGCCCGGAAGGCGTGGAATCCTGGAGCGTCCGTACGATGGGGGCGATGGAGCCCGAAAGGCATGGAAGCCTGGAGCGTCGGTACGATAGGGGAGATGGAGCCCGAAAGGTGTGGAAGCCTGGAGCATCAGTACAATAGGGGTGATGGAGCCCGGAAGGCATGGAATCCTGGAGCATCAGTATGATAGGGATGATGGAGCCCGAAATGCATGGAAGCCTGGATCATCAGTATGATGGGGGTGATGTAGCCCGGAAGGCATGGAAGCCTGGACATCGGTATGACGAGGGCGATGGAGCTCAGAAGGCCTGGAAGCCTAGATCGTCGGTATGATGGCGGCGATGGATCTTGTAAGGCATTGAATTCTGGAGCGTTGGTACTATGGGGGTGATGGAGCCCAGAAGTTGTGGAAGCCTGGACATCGGTACAATGGGGGCGAAGGAGCCCGGAAGGCATAGAAGTCTGGAAAGTCAGTATGATAGGGGCGAAGGAACCCGGAAGGCATGGAATCCTAGCGCGTCAGTATTATAGGGGTGATGGAGCCCCGAAGGCATGGAAGTTAGGACTTTGGTACGATGGGGATGATGGAGTCTGGAAGGTGAGGAAGCCTGGACGTCGGTATGACGGGGGAAAAGGAGCTCAGAAGGCATAGAAGCCTGGTACACTGATACAATGGGGACGAAGGAGCCCAGAAGGCGTGGAAGCCTGGTGCATCAGTACGATGGGGGAGACAGAGCTCGGAAGGCATGGAATCCTAGAGCATTGGTACGATGGTGGCGATTGATCCCAGAAGGTGTAAAAGCCTAGACGTCAGAAAGACGGGGGCAATGGAGCCTGGAAGGCATAGAATCCTAGAGTGTCAGCATGATGGGGGTGATGGAGCCTGGATTCCTGGAGCATTGGTATGATGAGGGTGATGGAGCCCAAAAGTTGTGGAATCCTGAACGTCGGTATGACGGGGGTGAAGAAGCCTCGAAGGAGTGGAATCCTGGAGCATCGGTATGACGAGGTTGAAGGATCCCAGAAGTTACGGAAGCATGGAGTGTCAGTACGATGGGGGAGATGGAGCCTAGAAGGCATGGAAGCATAGAGTATCAGTACGATGGGGGCGATTGAGCCCAGAAGCAGTGGAATCTTGGAGGTTGGAAAGACGGGGAAGATGGATCCTAGAAGGTGTGGAAGCTTGGAGCGTTGGTAAGATGGGGACGATGGATCTCGGAAGGCATGGAAGCCTGGAGCATCGGTACAATGACGGTAATGGAGCCTGGAAGGCATATAAGCCTAGAAGGTCAGTACGACGAGGGCGATGGAGCCTGACAGGCATGGAATCCTGGAGCGTCTCAATGATGGGGGCGATGGAGCCCAGAAGGCGTGGAAGCCTGGAGCGTCAGTACGATGGGGGTGATGGAGCTTGAAAGGTGTGGAAGCTTGGAGCCTTGGTACGATGGGGGAGATAGAGCCTAGAAGGTGTGGAAGCCTAGAGGTCGGAAAGAAGGGAGTGATGGAGCCCACAAATCATTTAATCCTAGACGTCGGTATGATAGGGGCAAAGGAGCTTGGAAGGCATGGAATCCTGGAGCATTGGTATGACAGGGGATAAGGATCCTGGAAGGCGTGGAAGCCTGGAGCATCGCTACGATGGGGGTGATGGAGCCCGGAAGTCTTGGAATCCTGGACGTCGGTATGACGGGGGAAAAGGACCTTCAAGGTGTGGAAGCCTAGAGCGTCGGTACAATGAAGGCAATGGAGCTCGGAAGGTGTGGAAGCCTGGAGTGCCAATACGATGAGGTTGATGGAGCCCAGAAGGTGTGGAATCTTGGACATCGGTACGATGGGGGTGAAGGAGCCCGGAAGGTGTCGAAGCCTGGATCATCGGTACGACGGGGGTGATGGTGCCCGGAGGGTGTGGTATCCTGGAGTGTCGGAATGAAGGGGGCGATGGCTCTTAGAAGGCGTGGAAGCCTGGAACATCAGTACGACGGGGGAGATTGGTCCTAGATGGCATGGAATCCTGGACGTCAGAAAGACTAGGGCGATAGAGCCTAGAAGGAGTGGAAGCCTGGATCGTCGGTACGATGGGGGCGATGGATCCTGGAAGGCATGGATTCCTGGAGTGTTGGTACGACGAGGTAAATGGAGCCCATAAGGCATGTAAGCCTTGAATGTCAGTATGACAGGGGCGATAAAGCCCAGAAGGTGTGGAAGCCTGGAGTGTCGGTACGATGGGGACGATGGAGCCTGGAAGCCGTGGAATCCTGGAGCATTGGTACGATGGGGGTGATGGTTCCCGGAAGGTTTGGAAGCTTGGATCCTCGGTACATTGAATGTGATGGATCCCGGAAGGCATGGAAGCCCATAGCGTCAGTACGATGGGGGCGATGGAGCCCAGAAGCTGTGGAAGCCTGGAGAATCGGTATGACAGAGGCGATGGAGCCTGGAAGGCATGGAAGCCTAAAGCCTCAGTACGATGGGGGCGATGGACCCAGGAAGTCATGGAATCCTAGGTGTCGGAAAGATGAGGGTGATGGATCTCGGAAGGCGTTGAAGCCTGGACATCGGTACGACAGGGGAAAAGGACCCAGAAAGGTGTGGAAGCCTAGAGCATCAGTATGATGGGTGCAAAGGATCCTAGAAGGCATGGAAGCCTAGAGCATCAATATAATGGGGGTGATGGAGCCTACAAGGCGTGGAAGCCTGGACATCGGTATGACGGGGGCAAAGGAGCCCGGAAGGCGTGGAATCCTGGAGCATCAGTATGACGGGGGCGATGGGTATTGGAAGGCTTTGAAACCTGGAACGTCGGTATGATGGGGGCGATGGATCCTAGAATTCATGGAAGCCTGGATGTCGGTAAGAATGCGGTTATGGATCCCAAAATGTGTTGAAGCCTAGATGTTTGTATGATAGGGGTGATTTATCCCAAAAGGTTTTGAAGCCTGGACGTCGGTACAATAGGGTAAATGGAGCCCAGAAGGAATTCAAGACTGGATATTCATCTCATAAGGCAGAGAAACGTTGTATATATATGTGGTTGACCTCCATGATGGTTGATTTTGGGGATGAGGAGGACCTCTGTTCCGAACGGTAGCAGTGTGGGGAAGACCTCCATGGTAGCGGATGATGGCGATAGGGATGACCCTCATGCCAGATTATAGCAGTGTGGGGAGGACCTTTGCAGTGAATAATGTTGTTGTTGGAGATGCGCCATTAGATTGGGTGTGGTTCCGCCTAGCGTGCCCCATGAGGGCAGTGGAGTCGGCGAGGAGCCAATGAAGTAAGGGGGTGGATGCCACCTGCATGACCCATGAGGCTGGAGGAGTTGGTGAGGAGCTGAGGGAGTCGGGGGGCGGTGCCCCCTGCGCAGCCTCATGAGGCGGTGGGGTCGGCGAGCAGTCGATGGAGTCGGGGGTGGATGCCCCCTGTGCGGCCTATTGAGGCTGCAAGGTCAGCGAGGAGCTGATGTAGTCGGGGGTGGTTTCTCTCCTGCGCGGCCTCTTGAGGCAGTGGATTTAGAGAGGAGCCGGTGGAGTCGGGGTCAGATTCCCCCTGTGTGTCCTCTTAAGGTGGAAGGATCGGAAAGGATCCGATGGAGTTAGGTGGAGGATGCCACCTATGCGGCCTCTTGAGGTGTCGGGGTTGGTGAGGAGTCGGGTGGTGGATGCCACCTGTGTAGCCTCTTGAGGCGGTGGGGTCAGCGAGGAGCCGATGGAGTCGGGTGGTGGATGCCACCTGCGCAGCCTCTTGTGGCTTCGAGTTCGTCGAGGAGCCGATGGAGTCAGGTGGTGGATGCCACGTGCGTGGCCTCTAGAGGCGGTGGGGTCAGTAGGGAGTTGAGGGAGTCTGGTGGAGGATGCCACCTGTGCGGCCTCTTGAGGCGGTGGGGTCGGCGAGGGGCCGATGGAGTCGGGTGGCGGATGCCACCTAGGCGGCCTCTTGAGGTGGCGGGGTCAGGGAGGAGATGATGGAGTCGAGGGTAATATTCCCCATGTGTAGCCTCTTGAGGCGGTGGGGTCAGTAAGGAGCTGATGGAATCGGGGGCGGATGCCCCCTGCACGGCCCCTTCATACGGCAGAGTCGGCGAGGATCTGATGGAGTCAAGGGAGGATTCCACCTGCATGGCCCCATGAGACGGCGGGGTCAGCGAGGAGCTAATGGATTCGGGTGGCGGATTCCACCTATGTGGCCTCTTGAGGCAGCGGAGTCGGCGAGGATCCGATGGAGTCGGGTGGAGGATTCCACCTGCAAATACTTTTGAGGTGGCGGGATCAGTGAGGAACCAATGGAGTTGGGTGGAAGATGCCACCTACGCGGCCTCTTGAGGTGGTAGGGTCAGCGAGGAGCCGATGGAGTCAAGTGGCAGATGCCACCTACGCGGCCTCTTGAGGCAGCGGAGTTGGCGATGAGAAGATGGAGTCAGGGGAGGATGCCCCATGTATGGCCTCTTGAGGTAGTGGGGTTAGCGAGGAGCTGATGGATTCAAGGGAAGATGCCCCCTGTGCGACCTCTTTAGGTGGCGGGGTCAGCGAGGAGCCGATGGAGTCGGCTGGCGGATGCCACTTGCGTGGCCTCTTGAGGTGGCAGCGTCAGCGAGGAGCCAATTGAGTCAAGTATTGGAAGCCACCTTCATGGCCTCTTGAGGGGGTGGGGTTGGAGAGGAGCCAATGGAGTCAGGGGTGGATGCCCCCTGTGCGGCCTCTTAGGGTGGTGGGGTTGGTGGGGATTCGATGGAGTCGGGGGCAGATGCCCCCCTTCATGGCCTCTTGAGGTGGCGGGGTCGGCGAGGAGCTGATGGAGTTGGGGGAGGATGCCCCCTATGCCGCCTCTTGAGGCAGTAGGGTTGGCGAGGAGCCGATGGAGTCTGGGTAGGATGACCCTTGTGCGGCCTCTTGAGGCGGCATGGTCGGTGAAGAGCTGATGGATTCAAGTGGTGGATTCCACCTGCACAGCCTCTTGTGGCGGGGGTCAGTGAGGAGGTGATGGATTCGGGGGCGAATGCCCCCTACCTGGCCTCTTAAAGCGGATGGATCAGTGAGGAACTGATGGAGTCGGGTGGCAGATGCCACCTGCGCAACCTCTTGAGGTGGAAGGGTCAGCAAGGAGCCGATGGATTCAAGGGGACGATGCCCCCTACGTGGCCTCTTGAGGAGGCAGGGTTGGTGAGGATCCAATGGAGTTAAGTGGCGGATGCCACCTACACGGCCTCTTCAGGCAGCAGGGTCGGCGAGGAGATGATGGAGTCAGGGAGGACACCACCTACGTGGCCTCTTGAGGCGGCGGGGTCAGCGAGGAGCCGATGGAGTTGGGGGTGGATGCCCCATGCGAAACCTCTTGAGGCAGCGGGGTTTGCTATGAGCCGATTGAGTTGGGGTGGATGCCCCCTATGCGGCCTCTTAAGTTTTTGGAATCGGTGAGGAGTCGATGGACTTAGGGGCGGATGCCCCATACGCGTCCTCTTAATTCGGTGGGGTCGGCGAGGAGTCGATAGTGTTAGGGGGGATGCCCCCTACGCGGCCTCTTAAGGCGGCAGGGTCGGCGAGGAGCTGATGGACCGTAGTCTTCACACACTCGATGGTACTCATCCTCTCACATATAAAAGAGAGGGGATCCACATGGGTGATGTCTCAATTTTCCTGACATATTTGTTCTATCGTCTATTGAAGGAGAATAGTTTCACGTTATTTTCACCATTTCTATTTCCGACACTTTCACCGAGGCGCACACATCTGTCTGTGGTGGATGCATAGTTGTTGCCTCACATTTCTACTTTCCAAAGGTGGGCAGCATCCATCGCTTATTCAGGGATGTTTTCTCCTTTATCAAAACAGGATGATGAGATGTCAATTCCTCCTTCTGTGGATTCCTCCTCAGAACTCGTTACCTAGTCCAGGTATCCCTGATAGATTAAGTCATGGTTCTTGAATCTTGTTCTTGGTGCCATATCTTTATGGATGTCGGTTAATTACATTACTTCCATTAGGAAATTCAATGGGGTCTTGACATAGTAGTATCCTTCAGTTAGAGTAGATGAAAACATCAGGCATGTCAGGGAATCTCTGGACTCGTGTACATTGGGGAACCTGTATTCTTCCTCATAGGAGGGAATCTCAAGGGTGCAAAACCCGAGGTATCCCATGTCAGTTGTGGGGTATCTTATGCCAGAGACATTTTTCTCAAGTTTTACTCAGGTTCCCATGTTTAACACAAGGTATGTCGTGAGTTTAACATCTTGCGGAGATGGTTACACCAAAGGCGTGTCTTCCGAGGTTTTCCTTAGGCATGTCATGTTTAAAACGAGGTAGGAAAAAAGTTTAATGTCTTGAGGAGATGTAATGAGGGTGATCAGAATGTCCCACGGAGATGGATCATATTGGTATATCCCAAGTAGGGAGTGCCAAGAGAGTTTACCAGGTGGATGGATCAGAACACTCAAGAAGAGCATACCCAAGATGGTGTGTCCCATAAGGGGAAGATGTCACACCATAAAGGCTGATCTGGATACCACTGAGGGAGGATCAGGGAGTGTACACCCCAGAATTAGGGAACACTAAGGTTTACCATTGGCTAGGATTGAACCTCATGGAGTTTTCCTATGTACCCTGTGTGGAAGAAAGGGATCAAAACCCACGTAGTTCGAAGGGGTTATGAATCTGAGTGTACACAAAGGATAACAACCCAGATACATACTGGGGATTACACATGGAAAGAGGCTCATCGCAAGAGGGATACTCTTGGGTGGTTGGTTATGGATTGTGTGGGGCTTATACATGGTTAACTTCCCAGGTGCAGCAAGGAGCGGCACTGGGATGAATGTCATAATCTCACCAGGATGTGGCGGCCCGGGTGAGAATCAGATTGGATGATGGAGAGTTGAATGAAGTGGAGAAAGAATGAGATGGAACCGGTGTGAGGACGATGATGATTTTGGGATTGATCCTTGAAGATACTTCCTACGTATCTCTGTGGTAGGGAATCAAAGTCTTTGTAGTCCAGTGGGACAATGGGACACCTATGGAGGTGACCCATGAGAATGGACGCATGGATGGGATCTGGAGGGAATAGAACGTCTGGGATGGGTCATGACCTTCTTGAAATCACATAGGCTTGAGGGGTAGATCAGTATGTGACATGAGTGATGGGATCAAACCTTTGGGATGCTTCCTACATATCCCCGTGGTAGGGAATCAAAGTCCACATAGTTCATCTGAAGACGGCTTACTGTCGATTGGGGACTTCAACGGCTTACCGTAGAATAGGGTTGACAATAGCTTACTACTGAATAGGGTTCACAACAACTTACCACTGAATGGGGTTGACAATGACTTAACACTGAACAAAGTTGATAGTGGATTACCATTGAATGGAGTTGACAATGGCTTACCGCTGAATAGGGAACACAATGGATTTTCACTGGTCAGGGGACACAATAGCTTACCGCTGGTCGGGGGACACACCGGCTTACCGCTGATCTGGGAATATTTTAGTGACATGTGGGAAAAAAAGGGCATACAGTTTAACGTCATGCAGGATGAAGGTGAACCGACGTGGAGATGGATGTGTCCAATGGGTATTGGGATTGAACCTTAGGGAGGCTTCCTATGTACCTTGCCTTGGAAAGGATCAAAGTCCATGTATTTTATAAGGGGTTGGTGAGCCGATTCAAAGGGAGTCGGGACCAATGGACGGTGGGATTGAACCTCATGGAGGCTTCCAACGTACCTTGTCTTGGAAAGGATCAAATTCCACGTAGTTCAGAAGGATTGGGAACCAACGTGAAGATGGTCGGGACCAATGGGTGTTAGGATTGAACCTCAGGGAGCCTTCCTATGTACCCTGCCTTGGAAAGGATCAAAGTCCATGTAGTTGGTATGGGTTTGTGGGGATTAAACTCTAGGATTCCCAGAGAGTATTTCATAGTCAATGCTTATTGTAATCCCATGTGATTTATGCTCGGTGTGAGAAACAAGAGGCAACAAGGATCTGATGATCATGGCGCAAAGGTGCATCCATGAAGGGTGGTGAATGGGGATTACTCATGGAAGCTTCCCAGGTGCTGCTATGGAGCAGTAATGGTGAATGGGTCTTATGAAAAGAAGTTGCCCGAGTGCCACTATGAAGCGGAAATGGTGAATGGGGATTACGCAAGGAAGTTTCCCGGGTGCCACTATGGAGCAGCAATGGTGAATGGGGCTTACGCAAGGAAGCATCCTGGGTGCCACTATGGAGTGGCAATGGTGAATGGGGCTTACGCAAGGAAGTAGTCCGGGTGCCACTAAGGAGTGGAAATGGTGAATGGGGCTTACACAAGGATGCTTCCCGAGTGCCACTAAGGAGAAAAAATGGTGGATGGGGCTTATGCAAGGAAGATACCTAGGTGCCACTGTGGAACGAAAATGGTGAATAGGGCTTATGAAAGGAAGTAGCCTGGGTGCCACTATGGAGCAGAAATGTTGAATGGGGCTTATGCAAGGAAGCAAGCCGAGTGCCACTAAGGAGCGGCAATGGTGAATGGGTCTTACGCATAGAAGCTCCCCATAATGTCATTCTCATTTCTGGCCATGAGGGCATCCTAACCAACTGGTGGGTTGAGGTCTTCAACTATGCTCTAGTGCACAAGAGATATAATGCAAAGGGCGTTTGAATCAGTCCGAACAAAGGGAGATGAAAAGTGTGAATCACATGCCTGACATTCGGAACGTGGTGAGGGTGGTGTGACGATGGAGGATAATTGTTGACCATGTTTGAAATATAGCATCCATATCAACTTATCCTGAAATGGGGAAAAAATGAGGGTCGACTGCTGACTGTGTTCAAAACATAGGACCTGACTTGAAGTGTTTTCCAAAGTCTTACGAGGCATTGGTTCAGGACGGTATGTGAGCTGATGAGGCATGGGACCAGGTCGTTAGGGGGTCCCTTTGGACATGGAAGATGATGAAGATCCTAATGAAGGACATGCAAATTGTGGGGTGGGGTGATGGAATGTTTGAACGGATTCCAAGGCTATTGAAATTACACCACTGTAATCATGGCATGCGGCATTATGCTTAGCACATAAGGCATCTCTTATTTGGAATAAGAGGCATCCTACTATTGAATAATAGGGAATGCTATAGTTTATAGTCATGTAGATAGGATTGTTGGTATCTTATGCATAGAGTATAAGGAATCTCTTATTTAGAGTAAGAGGAATCCTATATTTGTCACATAGGGAGTACTACAGTTTATAGTCATGTAGAGAGGACTATTTGAATCTTATGCTTAGAGCATAAGGAATCTCTTGTCTGGAGCAAGAGGCATCCTCTATTTGTCACATAGGGAGTCCTATAGTTTGTAGTCATGTAGAGAGGACTATTGGCATCTCATGATTAGATCATAAGGCATCTCTTGTTTGGATCAAGAGGCATCATATGTATGAAACATAGGGCGTACTACAGTTTAGAGTCATGTATAAAGGAATGTTGGAATGTTATTATTGGAACATAAGGAATCTCTTATTTGGAGAAATAGGCATCCTGTATTTGTTATATAGGGTGTACTTCAGTTTATAATCATGTAGACTAAATTGTTGGCATCTTATGTTTGGGGCATAAGTCATCTCTTGTTTGGAGCAAGAGGCATCCAATATTTATCACATAGGGAGTACTACAGTTTATAGTCATGTAGAGAGGACTATTGGAATCTCATGCTTGGAGCATAAGTTATCTCTTATTTGGAGCAAGAGGCATCCAATTTTTGGAACATAGGGCATACTACATTTTAGATTCATGTAGAAAGGAGTGTTGGCATCTCATGCTTGGAGCATAAGACATCTCTTGTTTGGAGCAAGAGCCATCCTATGTTTGGATCATAGGGTGCACTACAGTTTATAGTCATGTAGATAGTACTGTTAGGCCTAAGAAACCTAGCAATGGATGGTGTTGTGACTTACGGAAGAACGGCCATTTTTGGTCCAACCTGGCATATGAGCCAAGTGGTAGGGTTTTGAGGAGTTGCTTGAGGAATGGTTTGAATCAAGGTACTCGGGGAATTGATGATGAGAATCTCAACTCACAAAATGGGAAACTAACTAAGAGGAATATGTTTACTCAAGGTGTTTCATGATGTGTGGAGGAGTATCTAAAATCATGGTATTCCATAAGTGGATGGTGGGTAAACATAAGGGCACAATGGAAAATGTGGACGTCTCGGCCCGAAAAAATTGTGGTGCGACTCACCATTTTTTATGGGGGTTAGTGACGGAAGCAAAGGGACCGGCCCGGAGGGACTAGACTGTAGCTCGGCACTGAACCTGAGCAGGGGTTTGGGGGTGCATCCCCCATGGTATGGACCGGTGGGTGTGAAGGTAAGAGCTTCACAAAGGATAGGTCTTCGAGAAGTAGCTTCGCGGAGGAAATGTGCTTGCATAGCATGGGGTCTCGAGAAGAAGCTTCATAAAGGAAAGTTGCTTGCGGATCATGGAGTCTTGTGAAGTAGCTTCACGAAGGAAAGCTTCTCGTAGAGCATGGACTTGTAGAGAATAGGGCTCACATCACAAAGAGGCTTGCAGAGTAAAGGGGCTCGTAGAGAAAAGCGTCTCGCGGAGTAAAGAGTCTCATGGAACAAAGCGTCTCGCGGAGAAAATCCTCTCATAGAGAAAAGCCTCTCGTGGAGCAAAGCCTCTCATAGAGAAATGTATCTCATGGAGAAAATCCACTAGTGAAGCAAAGTGTCTCATTGAGCAAAGCCTCTCGCAGAGAAAAGCATCTCACAAAGCCCTTTGCGAAGGGCATCACTTCACAAAGCATGGAAGCTCCGCGAACTGGGAGATCAACCACCCAAGAGGTGGCATGACCATCCTTATGAAGGGGTTGATTCGATTATTTATAGGTGATGAAGGTAAGTGGAGCGTTCTATGAAGCACAATGCGTTCTTCGAAGCAAAAATGTGCACCGTGAAGCAAATCGCGCTCCATAACTGGATGGAATTCCCTCAAGTTTCTCATAATCGCGGAGCTGACCATCATCGAGCTTCGCGGTGCTCACGGAGGCTCCTCTCAAGTTCCCTCAAGTTTTTCATAATCGTGGATTCGACCGTCATCGAGCTTCGCAGTGCTCACAAAGGCTTCGGTCAAGTTCCTCTACTCTGCGATCGTGGGGGGAGCTTCGCAAATGGGCTCCACGAACCTGTTTTCCAACCCAACTTCAAATGTCCATAACTCATTATCCATAACTCTATTCGGGGCCCGCGACCTATCAAATATAATCTTATGAAATAGGCTACGATATGGGATCATGTATTTAAGAATTTGGAATATTTTGGGGATGCATTTTCTGGTGCCAACTGTAGTGTCATATTAATTAATGACTTTTGGGTTTATATTACCATCATAGAACCAAAAAGATTTTTATTTATTTATTTATATCTAATATTAAGTTTCCTAATCAATACCTGATATAAGTTTATATAATTTTTCTTGTTGGTGGTTAAATAGACATAGCACATGCTACTAAATATGTGAGAATGGCTATTGAAGAGATCCTTTTATTATAATATCATCATAATATAAGTATAATGACTCTATTTATATGTTTTTAAGAGTATTAATAATAATTGGTAAGATTTATGAAAATAATTTAAATTAAAATATCTTTTCACATAAAAATAAATTAATTTTCATCTTGGTATGTTTGATTTAGGCTGTTAGTTTTATAATGACCATTTATTGATAATATTACACATAAAATTAAAAATTTATATTTCCATAATATAAATCATGACATTAATAAAATATGTATTCACTAAAACCATTTATTTAATCAGAAATAATATTTTGTGATGAATAAAAAAATCATCCTTTATAGAGATGGTAGTCTAAACACATGCATGATAAAAATTTTCATTTTTTTGATTGAATGGGATAGGAATAGATAATGGTTATAACATCAATATAATTACATTTCAGTATAATTTTTGTAATTATTTCATTATATACATATGGTTATAATTTTTTATAGGAGGTTGGATGATAATGATAAAGAAATTAATTAAAATGGAAAGTAATACATACAATGTGAATTTGGATCTTCTCTTGAAGTATCCTTTGGAAATGAAGCACTTGAGTCACTTTTTTGAGTATAGTGAATTCCAAAAGGGTATAGGGGATCTATAAGAATTAAATATTTTAAAATTTCATTGGAATTTATAACTAGGGGATTTTCTTGAAAAGGGTGGAAGTAAATTCCATTTTTAGTCCAAAAAGAGGGACAATTATTTGGAAAAGAATGTTAGGTAAGGGGTAAGAATATAAATAAAAGATATTTGGGTGAGCTGGTTGGGAAAATGATTTTTAGAAATTTATTTTAGATTTTACAACTGAACAAAGTTATTATAGAATTTAAATGTTTCAAATTGATATAGTGAAAGTTGAGCCACATTAGATAACCCATTTAACACTTATTAATCTTGATTAATTTTACCATACTAATTATTTTATTAGTAAAAATATAAGATGACCCTTTATAACAAAAATATAAATTGTGAATATAAATTTATAATCAATTTAATTCAATTAATTTTCTAAATAAAATGATATTAACTTTTAAATTAAAATATATAATGTGTTGAAAAACTTTTTTTGTAGAAAAATATTATTTTAATTATTTATTGTTCCTAATACTATTTAACATTGATTAAAAATTAAATGATTGTAAATTATTATTTAAAAATTTTTAAACATAATATTAGAGTATTAATTTGAAATATATTCATTTAAAATATATATATATTTATAAAAGTATCATTCTTTGAAAAATAATTTCTTTTCCATGGTAACTATTATTTATCTTTGTAAATTAATTTCATATATAAAAATGAAATTAACCATATTATAATCTAAATATTTTGATCTAAAATATTAAAATTATTTTATAAAATAAAATTTTTAATGCTTAGAAAAGTTATTTTTAATATTAACATGAATAACGCATAGAAACCAGCTTTAGAAAAAGTGTGTTCTTAAGCATAAAATTTGTGTGTAGTGTAAATTTATCATTATAATTTAATTCCACGATAAAAATTGGTTTATTAAAAAAAATTATGTGGCTTCCAAATAAATACAAAACCTAATATTACCATTAAAATTTTTAATTAAAAGAAAATAAAGAAATCAGTTTTTAAAATTAGAATTAAATGCTACTTATGTTATAAAATGTTGAACATTGATTTTGTAAGTCCAAAATTATAGTTTAAAATAAATATTTTGACTCCTTAAATAAATATTTAATCAAATAAAATGTTTTATAAACATCAAGGTCATTCTAATATATTTTTAAAGTCAGAAAAGTTATAAATTTGGTTAAAATTAAAATTTTCACTATTCACTTAAAAGCAATTATTTTAGAAAAAATCCAAAAAATAATATCAATATAATTTTAATATTCTAAATTATAAAATGAAATTTATTTTAAAATTTTCAAATACTAAAATTTATAAATTTATCTTTTAGATGAAAATACAATATATAAAGAAAAATTACTTTTACTGAAAAGTGCCCTTCTAACACTTTAGGTGTTCTTAATCCTATTTTTGTATTAATTTATAATTTATTATAATATTTTTATTTAATATAGGTTTTATAATTATTAAAAAAATTATATAATATTCATTTAATATGTCACGGATCAAGTTTAGTTTGGTGTTATGTGTGAAGAAAATCTCTTGAACAAAATATTTATTTAAGAAAAAATACATACTAAAATATTGGTTTGTTACATATGATATTACTATTAATATGTTTTTTCATATTTTAATTTACCTATTCTTGGAAAATTAATCCAATGTGGTTTTTTAATTCAATGTACAGTATGCTACCAAAATGAATGTTTGATTCTATGTAGGAAGGAGCTGATGAACATACTCCACCTGCTAGGCCTATAGTTTATCTGTGAGACTTAGAGGGGATTTCATAGAAACAATAATTTACAAGGAAAGTACTGCGTTGATGAGAACCTACTATGGTGTAAGTCATTTAGGATTTATAATTCCATCACCCCATAAAATTAATATTTGGTTCCTCCTTGTAAGAAATATAGGTTTATATTGATTATATAAATCAAATATTTATGAGTATTGATATTCTATGATGTTATAGGGTTTTTATAGATACATTTATGCTCTAATGAGTGATTCATAGATGGTGTGATGTTTTGTTCAAGGTGAAAAAGGATCAAAGTTAGTCATGGAAAGGGTTTCATGAGATATTATTTGTGAAATTAGATCAGAACACTCTTATTTAATTGAAATATTAAAAATTTATAGATCTTAGTTAGGGAATGATGAGTGTGAAAGGATATATAGCCAAATATTTTATTTAATTTTACTTGATCCCTACAAATGTTTATATATGGGATCTAAATATCAATAGTTTAAAATAGATTTGAGGAAACCACTACAGCCCTATCTAATGGTGTTTAATCTTTCTAACTTCTCATAGGTTGTAAAGATGGTAGTACTAGCTGAGTGGGATTCAATAAAGATTAAAGTATTGATGGTTCACTTCAGAGTAGAAGTTCTTATAAGGTATATTTTTATGGGAATAATAGGTTTTGGGAGGAGATAATCAATAGTGGATCCTTTTAGGGATCATAATGTGGAAATACTCTTTTTAGTTCAAGCTCGGGAAGACCTCTAATTCAATGTTATCCATGTTTATATTCAAGGAATAAAAAATCTAACAATACTTTGAAAGAAAAAATACAGAACATTATGATCAATTTGAGTATATTTAAAGGTTTTATAAGAGGTATTTCATGCGGAGTCTTTGACAAAGACAATAATAAACCCAAGAATCCCAAGCACAATTTGGTGTATATTCAATAAGGGGAATTAACCATTTATTAATATATTAGTTTGGAAAGGTAGGTATGGTGGTAAAATTTTACAATCAATCGCACTATATTCTAAGTGGGGTCATAACCATAGATTAAGTATAAGGTCTCAAGTAGGATTTATATAACTAAGAAAACAATTATGGATTCAAGTGAGATCACTAAAACCATGAGAGGTATTATTCTGGTATCATTTAAAATTTCATGTTTTTTTATAAAAATATTATCACACATTATTATATAAACAATATCCCACGCTCTATCTTAGAATCCCAAACTAATCAAAGTGATGGATCTCTTCTAAACCTATACTTGTAATTAAGTAACATCTACTCTAGTAAAAAACTATCATAGCATCCCAAGAAGGGTGTGATTAAAACATAGTAGGATTCTACCAATAGTATCCCTAAAATAACATGTTTATAAAGTTCATGCAAGTGTATTGTAATATACATTTATACTGTTTACCAATTTAAAAAAATATATAAAAAGAGAATATGATAATCAAATATCCCTGGAATACATAGTGACACCTAACATCTCTTTAACTAGTGTTGGTGTATCATTTTCCATGGTATGTGATATGGCACATCTGGTTCCAAAGTATACTTTTAAGGAAACCATAGTCAAGAAAACACAAGGGAATCTATAAAAGAACCATCTAGGATTCCCATCTAATCAAGCCATCCAAAATCCATAGAATTCATCCATTGGAGTTTTCTTAATTCCATGTAGGTGAATCCAATGAATACAACCATATAATTTTATAAACTAAATCCAAGGGAATAGATGTCCAAGGAATTCGGAGCTTTAGGCTTGACCAAAATCCAAGTACACATCCATGGAATTTCATCATGTATAACCAATCTAAATATGGTGATATAATCCCCAGTATTTTAAACGGTGGAATAAGGGATTACATGACATAAATATATGTCATTAAATACATAATATGTCACAAAGATCCAAGAGAGTTCCACCTGAATTCATCTGTAGTTATGAATCGGTGAGAAGTACAATGTAACTCATGGAATTCCTTAACTTATGATTTCCTTGAATATAATGTGGCATCCTCCCATGGTGAGCGGACCTAAGCATAATAAAAATAAATATTACATAATTTTAGATGATTATTCAGTACACATCACATTTATACCATCCCAATTACCATAAATTTTTTGTGCCTTTAGAGACTAGATACATATTCAGATTATTTCTTAAGTAATCATTAACATATACCATAAAGAACTTAATATTAATACCCATATATACATATAATAATTAGAACCTTCCTTCATTTCCTAGGGAAGGAAAACATAAGAAATGATGATCTTAGATGCTTAATAAGGGTAAAAATGGGATATATCAATCATAATAGATCATAATATAATCATAAGGGTATGATAACATAATCAGGCGCATGTTCTCTGTACAAATATTCAAACCTAGAAAATATTAGATCATAAACATCAAAATTATGTTTTATCTATAATCATGACTAATATGAGACACAATGAAATATTCATTATTCAATAGATATAACATAGACATGTTTTTATCAAAATCATGGTAAATAATAATATTATGAATATAGATAATCATAGTCATGTCCATGAATAATATTATATGCATAGCTAGAAAGAAATAATACACACACATAAAAAATTTGAACTTATCTATTCAGAATCATGTCCATTCATATTGTTAAGTGCATTTATATAATAAATCATACTCACACATCAAAATGTGAAAAAATATATTCATAATCATGCCCAGTCTTATAATCATAATCATTTCATGGGATATCAATATCACATTACCCAATTAATTGGAGATCTATTATGGACCCAATAATCAAATAATCATTATCCATCCATATGTATTCTATAAGGTCTTGAAAACTTTTATCATTTTTTCATAGCTTAAACCGTGAAAGGAAAAATGGGTTTCATAAAGATTTAAACATCATAATAAACAATTATCTGGAGATATAATAACGATGGTATCATTGAATCATGTTCTCAGTGAATCATAAGTAATATCAAAGTGAGTTTTCATAAGTGAATATACTTTAAAATATCGCTAAAACATTTCTTGAGGAAAATAACCTTTTCATTTTGAATTTTTTTTAAATATCTAATAATTTACAGAATATTATGAAAAATATTTTCATTTAAAATAACTATAAAATATTTTAGAGTAATCATTAAAGAAAATATTATTCATTATGGTAGGAAATATCATTTTTGTGTGATATATTAAAACAAATATTTTGTTCGCACCTTTTTTAAAAATACCTCATTTAGAAAATTATAAGAAAATTACCTCAACAAAAAAATTTATAAATCCAAATATGTTTAAAGATTAATTTAATCAATCGTTTTGTAATATTAAAAACATTATTGAAAACATTTTAAAGAAAATATATGTGTGAAAGAAAAATATTCCCGACTAAATAGGAAATAAATTTTGTTTTTTTTAAAACAGTTACTCAGAAATTTTAAGTACCAAAGGGAGGGAAAATTTACTATCACGTAGAAATTTCATCAATAACTAGAGGATATTAAAATATATAGGTTTTAAAGGATATTATTCATATAAATTCCTTCAAATGAAATTTATTATAGACAATTTTGAAAATAAATGAGATTGTAACATTAATCCCTTACCTCAAGTCTCATTTTGCTTCATAAAAATTCAAAGATATTTTATAATAAATATATATTTGTTATATTTATATTCCAAAACTATAATCATAAATTTCATAAACATATTATTTACTTATAATATCTTATCACTCATTTATTAACAATTTTTTATTAAAATCATAGTTACGGGTGATAACCACTTTGTTTTTTATTAATGTTTTAAATTGGAAGTCCCATTATTTATATATTGATCAACTTTAAGTCATATTAAAGATTTTAATCATTTCATGTATATAATATGTAATCATTATATACACTTAAATGACTATTTATATAATTTATTAATAAGAAATTAATTACATCACTTCGTGGAGACGGTAGTCTGTATGTACACATAAGTGATTTTTTAACTTTTTGATGGATGGAATGAAAGAAAATTAAATAATAATTCACCTTTAATGAACTACATTAATAACATAAATATAATATATATATATATTCCAAAAATCCATCATTATAACAATCTATGTGAAACATTGAGGAAAAAATGAAACGCATCACTTCGTGGAGGGGGTAGTCCATACGTACACACAAACGATGTTTTAAGTCCCCATAGGATGAAAAGGAGGTGGATAATTGTTATTACATAATAATAGTAACAACAAATTATATTTTATATACTGAATTATTTAGTTTATAATAAATTCCATATTTCTATAGAAGGTATAATAATAAATAAAATTGAAATTAATTGGTTAAGAGTTATACATCTTCATTGAGAAAGCTCATTTTGCTTATATCATTTCCTTGAAAGGATGGTATTTTCGCAATAAAATAACTCTAGGACATGGGGAAGGAATCTAGGATGGTATTAGAGTGGTTATTGTATGAGATAGAAGGCTCAAACTTAGTGAATAAAGGATAAGGGTAGGTTTCCTTTTATAAGGGAGAAAAAGGACACATAGAATTACATGAAAGAGTAAATAATATATATATCACAACCATGTCAAGTGGCACCAAGGAACCCCAAATTAAAAGATATGATGTTAGGGGATCTAAATAAACTCAAAAAATCCCATATAAATGTTTTGGATACATTTTAATATTTATATACAAGTTAAACCACTTTAACCCCATTTTAACCTTTACCAAATTTTTTCCATAATAACTTAATTATATCACCAAAAATATAAAGGTCCTAACCAAATTTAAAAATTATAATTCAAAAGTTTTAAAGTAATAATTTGGTTTCAATGAATTTTTTTGGTTGAAAAATAAAGAAAATAATATTTTTAGACCATTTGATCAATCTAAAATCGAATGTAATCTTCCATCCATGACATTAAATACAATGACCCAAAATAGTTTTAAATTGAATATAATATAACTTATGTTCAAAAAATTCAATCTTGATCTCCTAAATTAAGAATAATGTTTTGATATATATTATTTAACTCTTATAAAATATCTTTGTTTGATTCAAAGGTTTCACAATTTATTAATTAATTCTTATATCATAAAAATTTCATAAATCTGACATTATTTGAAAAATCAGTATTTTCATTATTCAACCAAAAATAAACTATTTTATAAAAACTCAAAAATTCATTATAAGATAAATTTTATATTTTAAATAAAAAATGATATCCATTTGTTAAAATATAATTTTTCAAATTTTCATAACTTCATCTTTTAATAAGTGCATAAAATGCAATAAAAACATTTTTAGAAAAATGATTATTTGAATATAAAACTGGATTTATTCTTATTTCATGCCTAGTAAAAACAATTAAATTTTTGTTAAAACATTTTAGTGAATATATATTCAATAAATTTTATTTAAATAGTTCATAAATACATATTAATTTAGTTTATTAAAATAAAAACACATTTCATGAAAAAAAATCATCTTTTTGAAAAACATCTATTTTACCTTAGAATGCCTTTATTTTTATCTCTAAACAATTTATAGCCAATGAATAAATTTTATAAATGTGTAATCAATAATGTTTTATAATTTATTTTCACTTTATACTCACCAAACAATCCAATGGCTATGTAACAACAATCATATTAATTAGTAATAATTTAGTAGTATATCATGGTTTTTTGAAACTCGATGTTTCATGTAAATAAAGTTATCAAAAAATTAAAATTATTTAAAGAGAAGTATATCATAAAATTTCAGGGTGTTACATTCTACCCTCCTTATAATATTGTTTCGATCAAATTTATTTCAATTTGATATAATCAACCAAGGAAACTTTTTTCGCACCACATCCTCAGATTCCCACATAACTTACTTAAATTTATAGTTTCACTACAAAACTTTGTCCAGGTGAGAGGTTTTGTTCCATATCACTTTTTATCTTTGATCCAGAGTCTCCATTGGTTATTCCTCATATAAAAAAAATAGTGGTACAACCTATATTTTTAGTACATGTGAAGTATTGGTTATTTACTTCTTCAAGGTTGATACATAGAACACATAATGAACTTGAGAGAGATTTGATGGAAGCGATAAGAAATAGTCTCAATATGATCAAGAATTTTAAAGGGAATAACATATATAGGTCCCAGATTTACCTTATTTTAAAATTTTATAACCTTCTTCCAAGGAGATATTTTCATGAATATCTTATGGACCACTTTTAACTCTATATCTTACTTACGATTATTGGAATAACTTTTATATCAAATCCAATCTCCCTTGATGTGTTGCTGAATGGAACTAATATTCTCTTCTATTTTCATATATATCTTAGGTCCCAATAGATTTATTTCTCTAACTTTACCCCCAACATATTAGAGTTCTACACTTCCTAACATATAGGGATTCGTATAGATCTATCTTAAATATTAAGTCAAATTCAGGGTTGTAAAAAAACTCGACTATAGAAACGTGTTGATCTAAACTTCCTTTGAAACCAATGGAAAATTTTATCAATATATCTTATATAATTTTAATTTTTCTCTTATATTTTCCATCAATTTGAGGATGAAATATAGTATTTAAAATAAACTATGTATCTAGATCCAGCTAAATACTTCTCTAGCACAATGAGGTAAACCTCAGATCTTGATCAGAAGCAATATATTGTGGTACTTCTTGGAACCTTACCACTTACTTAAGGTATATCATAGAAATATGATGAGTATATAAATAAACTCTAATTATAATGAAATTTTTTTACTTTATAATGAGATTGACTACAACACAAATAGCATTATAGCCTTTTGATGTTTTACGGAGTCTAAAAATGAAATCCATATATATGTTTTCCAATTCCCATTCAGGTTTGGGTAATGGTTATTACATACCCTTAGACTTATGTCTCTAAAAAATAAACTTTCAGAATACCATGCACTAAGATACATACTCTGTAATATCCCTTTTCCTGTTATACCATGATAAATACTCTTTTAGACATCTATACAGCTTCACACTTCTAGGATGAATTGAGAATGATGAACTATGTGATTCATAAAACAACCCCTTCTTCAAGTTTTTTATTTATGGGACACATATTTGGTTTTTGAACATTATAATTTTATCATAATCAATATTATACTTAGGAACATTTTTTACCTTATTCTTTTGTCCCACATCCTAGTCCTATACCTCTTTAATCTCTACATGGATATATGGTTGAACATTCATGTAAGAAAGATATGATCTTTCTCCTTTCCTCATAATTTTAAGACTCATATTCTAAAAATCCATAAATATCATATCTCTTTAAATCCTCATAATGGACGAAGAAGTATTTTATTTTTTACTCAGAGCATCGTCTACCGTGTTCACCTTCCTATGATGGTAGTGTATTAAGTATTCATAATATTTAATCAATTCCAATCATCTAAATTGGTTAATATTCATCCATTTATTTTTGGATATATACTTTAATATTTTATAATTAGTATATATATCACATATTTTACCATAAAGATAATGTCTTCGTATTTTCAATGAAAAAATTACTATCTCTAACTCCAAATCATGAGTCAGTTAATTTTTCTTATGTACTTTTAATTAGATAGAGGAATATGATATCACAATATCATTATATAAGATGACACATGCATGTACCTTATTTTATGCATCATTATAGATAACAAACTATTCTTCATTATAAGGTACTGTGAGCTCAGGAGAACTGGACAGCCTCCTTTTTAGCTCCTTGAAATTTTCCTCACATCCATCATTCCATAAGAATTTTCCTCCCTTCTAAGTTGTCTTTTTTATTATATTATATGGAGATGATAAATTCTTCAAAAATAATCGATAATATCTAAAAACCCCAATAAAAATTTGAATTTAAGTTACTAAGGTGTATCTTGTCTATTGGTTAATAAATTCCATATTTTAAGGACATATATATATACTCGCATGAGATTATATAACCATGTATTGAAAACTTATATAGATAAAATTCATGCTTGGTTAATTTATCATATATTTTATCCTTTATATGGGTCTTAAATACAATCTCTAAATGATAATCATGATCTTCCTTTATCTTTGAATATATAATAATAAAATCTATAAAGATTATCAAAAAATAAACAAGGTAATCTCTAAAGATTCCATTCATTTGATCCATAGAGACAATGGGAGCATTAGTGAGTCCAAATGGAATTACTATAAATTCATAATGATCATACTATATATAGATGGTTGACTTTTGTATATACTCTTTGTTGACTCTGAATTTATGATATTTAGAATGAAGATTAATCTTTCAAAATTACTGATATCTACATAATTGATCAAAAAATCTATCAATATGGGGTAAAGGATACTTTTTCTTGATATTGATCATATTAATTTCTTAATAATAAATAAAAATCCAAATTGACCTATCTTACTTATTAAAAATAAAAACATGTGATACCCATGGTGATGAACCTGGGCTTATGCATCCCTATTCTAGATTCTATTGGAGTTACTTCTTCAATTCTAGCTACTGAATCAAGGTCATTCTATATGGAGTCTTTGAAATAAGTCTATCACCAGGTATGATTTCTATTGAAAATTTGAGATCATGATTCAGGGTAAGGATTAGAAATTCATCATTAAATACAACACTATATTCTCTAATAATAGGAATATATTCAATATTGAGTTTCACTCCAACAATTTGAGATAAATATACCTCATGAATTAGTAGTAAGACTCATACAATGGAATTAATTCCCATTTAAAGTTTATATTCATCCTTTAACCAATATGAAATCATAGATTTATTTAAAACATAAAATTTTAATCCCATTCCTAGTAAATTGATATGATCTTTATTTAGATAAATTCAATTCATGCCCAAAATCACATAAAATTTATCTCGAGGGGGAATCACAAGATTTACAAAAATCACATTCCCACAAACATCTATTAGAGAGGATCAATATAATTGAGATGCGAGTATAATTCCATTAGGTGTTTTACTGATAAATAAACATATAATAATTAGGGATATCAGTTAATATCCCTAGATACTTTTCATTATATAAAGTAATTCATATGACTAAACTCAAATAACATACTTTAAAATTTGATCATTCCTAAAACCACCACAACTCCATAATTATATATTCAATTCCTTACTAAAACCAAAAGGTATAATGTGAGAATAAATAATCATAGTGAGAAATCATATAGTTAAGAAATATCATTCGTAGGATGTTTAAATCATGAAACCTTATTTTCAATCTATGAAACCTTATGTTTAGCCTAGGTTATCCATGGTCATTATGTATTCAAATCCTTCATAATGGTTCATAAAGAACATGTGAATTAAACTAAATATATCCTATTAAAGTTTTATTCAGGTGTACGGACTTAGGCCCACTTATCATGCACTAGTGATGATCAAGTTGATACTAAATATTCCCCTTTCAAAGTTGTTACTCCAAGGTGTATCAATACCACAGCCACATCTACTTACTAGTATCTAGATAGGGATGAATTTTCTAGGAAAACCATGAGATATCTACTTTACCAAAACATTACAATGTAATCATATACTTAAATTATCACAAGAGTTTTCACAAAAGTTCTCTAATCCAAACCTTCAAAAATAACTAAACCCTTCTTTTAATACCAACTCAGGTGACCTGAGTATAAAAAAGATAAATATTATACAATTTTAGATGAATATTGAGTACATATCGCAATTATACATACCTAAGGACCATAATGGTTTAGTTTATTTAGAGACTAGATACATAATAAACTTATTTCTTAAAATATATTCAACATATCCCAAAAATAACTTCATATTAGAGAATAATATGATCATAAGTGAATCATTACATAATCAAGTTATTATTCTAAAAATAAATATTCAATCCCAAAAAAATAATAGATCATAAACACTAAAATAAATTCTTATCCAGATTCTTGCTTAATAAGGGTGTAAATTGTATATGCATCATTCAAGATTCATAACATAGTCATGTGGCATAATAAGAAAAGGAAATAAAAAATATAGTAACATATCTAATCATATTCATTTTCATGTATAATATTAGGATCATAGCTAGAAATAAATAGTACATGCACATCAAAAATGTGAACATACGTATTCACAATCATGTCCATGAATATTTTTATGAGAATGGATATAATAAATCATACTCACGCATCAAAATTTAAACAATTATATTCCTAATCATGTCCACTATTATCAAAATCATCTCATAATATATCATTATCACAATAACCAATGCATTGGAGGGCTATTATAGACCCAAACATCATATAACCATAATCCATTCATATGTATTCTAAAAGGTATTGAAAACATTTATCATTTTTTCACAACTTAACTCATAAAGATAAAATAAGTTTCCACAAGATTTAATCCTCATAATTAAAAAAAATTAGAGAAATAATAAGGATAGTATCATTGTATCATGTCCTTAGTGGAACATAAGTAACATAAAAGGATGTTGTAATAGATAAAAATACTTTAAAATATTATTGGAAATTTTTTTAGGGGAAATACAATATTAATTTTTAAATAAATTATTTAAAACCTAAAAATTTCCATAATATTAGGAAAAAATTATCTTTCAAAAAACCATGTAATATTGTAAATTAGTATTCAAATCAAACCATAGTCATGGTGGTAGGAAAATGTATTCATACGATATATTTTAAAGAAAAGATTTAGTTCACACCTATGGTAAAAATACTTCATTCAGAAAGTGAAAATCAATCCATTTTAAAAATATATATATATAATAAAATATGGGAAAAAATTAATTTAATCAATCAAATTAGAATATTCAAAACATTATTGAAAACATTTTAAATATAATATGAAAATGGAAGAAAAATATTCCCAACTAAATAGGAAACAAAGGATTTTTTCTTAAAAACATTTTCTCGATCATTTTAAATACCAAAGAGAAAAAAATCGTATTATGCCTTAAAATTTCCATAATTAAATATAGGATAATAATATATAAGGGGTTTAATGGATAGGATACTTATAATATATTTCAATATAAAATTACCATAGAAAATTCTGAAAAGAAATGATATTATGACTTGAATCCCTTACCCCAAGTCTTGTCTCAATTTGTACGCACTCAAAACTCAGATATAATAAATATAGTGTTGGTCAGATTAGGACACTCAAGATGGGGGTGAATTGAGTTCCTATAAAAATTTCTATTAAAATGTTTATTTAAAATATTCCCCAAATTTAAAACAAAATAGGCAAGCTAATCAAAGTATTGAATTTATAATAGTCTGATTGTTCACTTATTTTCTCAGAAGATTGATTATTTCTCAGTCATAATAATATGAGATATTGATTCAACTTTTGAAACTAATATAATAGATAAAACATTTATAGACACTATCCAAGATAAACAATCAAATTGAAATTCAATTTTCTGAAATACAGGTAAAAACAAATATAACTAAATTTGAAAAAACAACAGATATAAAACAAGTAATTTCGTCTCAAGCCAAGACTTAGTCTTCTACACTTGGTGATCACCTACCACCAAGAAATCTATATAGATAAAGTTTTTTATCCACACCCAAGATTAAGGTTTACACAATAGTACATAGACTATCTAGGTCACAATACCTCTACCACAGTTCTATGTGGGAACAAAAATACAATCAGGTCACACAGGACCTCTTCCACAGTTCTATGTGGGATAAACAAGTGTAAAAAGATAGTTTTTTGAAGATATCAAGTATCCTCTAGTTTAGTGCAGGAGACAGTGTGTTTTTTATAGATAGATACACACACTACTCAAAAATGTAATAAAAATGTACACAATAGAGAAATAAGTATTAGATAGAGTTTAGAAGGCTCTATATGTTATGCAGTTCATCTTTTGACTCTTTGATGTATCAAAGTTGAAGTTGGAGTCCTCTTTTGGAAGAAAACACTGAAAATAGTGGGTTGTGGAGCACTGTGTTCTATATTCCAAGAGTGTTAGATGTACTTCTCCTTAGGTTCAGTTGAATACTACAGATATGATGGAACTTTGATGGATAGCAGTCCTCTGGTTCACAGAAATCCTTGATAAAGAGTTCCTCATGTGATCATCCTTTTTGTATGTTTCTTATATAGGTCTGCTACTATGTTTACTTGTATCTTCTTGTGTATGTGTGTTTCTTTCATGCATTCTTCTTTGTATATATGTATTCTTGCAGCCTGACAATATGCATGGTTTAAGGTAGATGATGTACCTCGTACTTATGACATCCTCAATTAAGATGTCTGCAACAAGCATTAAATTAATCTGTCACATTAAAACACTTAAAATATTACCATTATAAGTAATATTAAATAAAGGAAATTTTAAGTCTATCAGTGAGTCCTTGGTTGGTATCTCCTTCTGTCGATGACTCATTCCATCGGTGTCTCCTTTATTCAATCTTTATATGTTTCATTAAGTCCTTTCATCAGTAGGTCCTTGAGTTAGTAGGTTCTTGCGTCGGTAGGTCCATGCATTGGTAGGTCCTTACATTGGTAGGTCCTTGGGTTGGTAGGTCTATTTCACTATCAGTGTTTCCTTGCATCAGTATCTCTTTGTTTCGGTAAGTCAATTGAGCTATTGGTGATACATTTTAACTATCAGTGTGTCATTCTATTGGTCTTTCCATGCGTCGGTGACTCATTTTAATTGTTGGTGTCAGTCTGTCATACTTAGAAATTATTTTTGCTAGGACTATCTTACAACATAAATATTAACAGAATGTGTTAAACTTGTATGTGATCATATATAATAATAATTACACATATTGAAACATAAATAAACATTATTGAAATTATTATACATAATTAATAAGATTTTACATGATTTGTGATTATTAAAACCATTAATACCAGAGAGGGTGTCCAAAAGAGTCCTATGGTCCAACAATCTCCCCGTTTTTTATGATCACAAATAATGTCATTATAAAGTACAATCATTTGATGTGGAATATAATTATTCTACTTATCATCTCCCATTATTGATCAATTTTCTCAATATATAGATAAGGTTCAGAGGTAAAATAAATAGTAATGGTATCAAAGGAAAAATAAAAAGAATAGTATCAGAGACTAATTCCATTTCATCCCATATGTAATCAGGTGTAAGAAAAATAAAATTCATAAGAGTGATATCAAGGGTAAAATAAGGATAATTCCATATTATTCTCCCCCTTTTGGGATTATCAAAAAGTACAATGGGAGAAAAAATTGCTCTCCCCCTTTTGATGTTAATCAAGAAGGAAATAGGTATTAAAGGAATAAAAAGTATCAGAAAATAAAAGATAGAATATAAATAGATTAAAGACAAGAGCAAGAAAATTTCATTAATCAATGAAGTAAAATTGATTAAATATATTTAGGTAAGACAACAAAATACAACCAAACAGACCTATTAGAGAGGTATCCACACTACTTCTCAGGATTAAGAGGTTCCTTCGATTTCTCAGAGGGGTCAATATAAGGTCCAGTAGATGGCATCTTAGAAACTGGAGGGTCTGAAGAAATTTTCAGTGTAGGTAGGAAAACTCCTTCTCGAATAGTAGTTGTAAGGCTGGGTTTGTGTTGTGATAACACAGGAGGTTTAATCTAGTCTTGAATCACTGGTCTGATCTGACTCAAATCTTGAGAAAATTTCATCTATAGTGGAGGCACATATTCAATAGGTCCAATAGGTGCTGCAGCAGGTACCAAAATTGCTTTACTTTTTAAATGAAGGTATGGATTCAACAGCTTGATGAAATTCTCAATGATTTCACCACCATACTTCATAGATTTCTCAAATTCATCTTTATTCTCCATTAATTTGTCCAAAAGATGGGTGAACTCCTTCAACTTCTGTACTTGGTCTTTGAAAACACTGGTCACTAGAGGAAATGACAGGTTCTCTAAAAAATAATTAAAAATACTATTCAACTAATGTTTGGTAATGATCTTCTTAGAATATAGTCTGACCATATTATGATCATTTTCACTATTCTTTTCAACCTTTACAAAAATAGACAAACTAGAAGCATCAAACTGATCTTGAAGATCTTCCTTAACAACATTTCTCACTACCTCAATGTCCAAGGATTGATATGACTAACCAGAGGTAAAAGGAACATCAGTAGGAGATGAGGTATGATTCTTCAAAGCATTAAGAATAGTCTCCATACTACCTTTATACTCTGAGTTCAAATTATTTATTACATAGATAAGCCCAGTCATTTATTTTCTAAACTTTGAAATATTTTCAATAATTCTCTCAACAATTTTGATTAAGTTGGTTTGAATCTATTCTATAACTTTATTTAAAACATTAGCTGCATCAAATTCACTCACACCCACTATCTAACTTGGAATATAAATATCTTGTCCAAAATGCATCATTTATTATATTGAATATATAAGATAGTGTAATTCATCACCCAGCTCAGTGTTTTCCCTTCTAGCTTATTAAATCTCATGAACCATTTGAGATTGAACTGATACACTTATAGATGAACAATCTTCCTCCTTAAACCATTCAAAATATTCGTTAGTGACAGAGTCACTAGAAAGGGTTGCATCCATTGAATCTATTGTAATAGGTACAAATACCTCATCATATAAGTCTTCATAATAGAAACCTAGTTCCACATACCTAGGATTCATTTCCCATTTAATAATAACATCATCATTCATAGGAGTGATAGTTTCAAGTCTTACTCTCCATGGTTGATGCTCCTCATCAGCTAGATATCTCCTTTCTTGAGGTTCCCCCTCAATCTAAGCTCTCCTCACTAATTTCTCACCTTCAACATGTGGTTTCCTTCTTTCATATACTAATTGAGGTGCAGGAATTTCCTGAGCTTCAATTTTATCAGGAACTTCAACATGTTCTCTTTCTTCAACAACTACTTCATGAGGTTCTTCCAACCGTTCATGAACCAAAAATTCAACCATATTTTCATCTCCACCTTGATCATCCTCATGATGGTCATAATCACTTTCACTACCTTCATTACTACCTTCATCATGTCTAGATACATGCTCTTCATTTCCATTTCTGTCAGCATTTTCTTCACCTTCTTCCTATTCACTACCACTACCACTCTCATATTCTTTACTTCCTTCTACTCCTTCTTCATATCCAATAGATCTACTTACATATTTTACACTACATGATACTTTTATCTACTCATATCCATTTTTTTAAAGTGTGGGATCATAAAAGGGTAAAGAAAGTGGAGGACTAGGAGGTCTAAAAGAAAAATCTTTGTGAGCTTTAGTGGTGTCAGGATCGCTCCTATCATGGATAGGTTACCCTTTATCTCTGACTAGTGTGGAAGGCACTTCTTCTTCTTCTAAAGAGTAAACAACTACCTCATGTGGTCCCAGACCACAATTATCCATATTCTTAGGCCCAGTTGGATGGTCTGCTGGATTGAACTTGTCATAAATCTTATCTTTATCCCCAACCCATTCTTTCTTCCATGGGTTCCAATTAATCTTTATACTTTTACGGATCTCTTTACTTAGGCAGATCCCACTACACTCAAAAATAACTTCATATCCTTCACTAACATAACCTTTCTCTTTCAACATAGCTGATATTAACCTTGGATAAAATAGGGAATTATTTTTTCAAGAAGGATTGATCATTTCATTTATGTTCACAACAAGCTATCTACATAGATTTACCTTAATCCCTTTCCTAAGCAGATAAACCAAGTATACATCTTGATACTTTAGAGATGAAAAGTCCCCTTTCCTGGAATAGATCGGATGCTGTATAAACGTGAATAAAATTCTATACTCTCTATCTAACTACGTAGAAGGGTCTCATGTGCTCATCATTATTATTAATCATCTTCAGATTATTCTCAAAGAAAAAAAATATCACTCTCAGGTGGATAGGTACCTTGATAATCATCAAACACACCCTCATGTGGTACCTTAATACATTCATCCCATTGTATTGATAAAAAAGAGATTCTATTTCCTTTCACTATGGACTTAATCCAAAAAACTTCACTTCCTTCCATCAAGAACTCCATATTCATGTAAAATTCATGAACTAGATATGGGTAGAAATGTCTTTCATTATCTGAGAACCAATCAAGTCATCCTTGATATTGTAAAACCATGAGCAGCAAATACTTTATCTCCAACAGCCATTCTACAAGAACCCCTTTTTCTGGAGTCACAACATGATTCTCAAAAGAAGGATTCATGAGTCCAGAAGATTTTCTTGATTACCCTCTCTATTTCTTAGTTGCACCAGACACGCCACCATCAAGAGATCTCTTAACATGTGTCATTCCAATAGTTTAGTTTGAAGGTCTGAAGGTGAAAGGTCAGGGTAGAGAGAAAAACAGTAGAGTGAGTGTAAGGGTAAAGGAGTAGAGTGGATCGACTCAAATTTATATCATTTAGGGCATGTGAAATCACAAAATCATGAAATTGAAAACTATGTTCAACAAAATTACTGAAACAATATTGTTTTGATAAATACATAAAATGAATAAAAATAGTTATTCATCAGTGTCAACATGACAGATTTTTTATAATACTAATGGTGTCATCGTGACAAGGCGTAGTTATCAACATGAAAATTGTGTTGGCATGACAGCTGTGTCAACATGACATAACATCGGTATGACAAAGTAACCAGTGTCGGCATGAAATTTTTAGCTTCATACTGTCAGTGTCGTCATGATACTATCTATTTGACTTTGATTGTGTAGGTATGACAACTTCACTTAAAAATATTCAGAGTAATAACAACATAAGATCCTATATATTAATCATTCCTAATTCATATTTTATGTAGTTCATTCTTTCAGAGTTCAATGGCTTAGTAAAAATGTTAGAAAGATGATGCTTAGTGACAATGAATTCTAAAGTTATATCACCTTTTTTATAATGGTGTCTCAGAAAGTGATTTCTTATATCAATGTGTTTTGTCCTAGAATGTAAAACATGATTCTTAAAATATCAATAGCACTTGTGTTATCACAATTTATAGGGACATGTCTGAATTGATATCCATAATTTAGTAATGTGTGTTTCATCCAAAAAAATTTTGCGCAACAACTACCAGCAACTATGTATTCAGCTTCGGTAGTAGATAATGCAATATAATTTTGTTTCTTAATATACTATGAAACTAGAGACTTTCCCAAAAAGTGACATGTGACAGAGGTTCTTTTTCTATCTAACTTACATCCACCAAAGTTAGCATCTAAATAAGTCATCAAATCAAATGGTTTTCCTCTAGGATAGAACAATCCTAAATTGGTTTTACATTTGAGGTATTTAAAAATCCTTTTGATATAATTTAAATTAGATTCTTTTGTGTTTGATTGAAAGCGTACACACATGAACTCACTAAACATAATATATGGCCTGCTAATAGTTAATTAGAGTAAACTTTAAATCATTCCTCTATAAGTGGTTTGATCAACATATTTACCATCTTCATCAAGGTCTAACTTACAAGTGGTTTTCATTGGAGTGTCATTAATCTTAGTTCTTTCAAATCCAAATATTTCTAAAATATCCTTAGTATATTTACTTTGATTCAAAATAATACCTTCTTTATTTTGAAATATTTGAAATTCAATAAAAAATTTGAGTTCACCCATTAAACTCATTTCAAATTCACTTTGTATCATCTTTGAAAAATAAACACATAAATAATTTTTAGAGGATCCAAAAATAATATCATCTACATAAATTTTTACTACAAAATAATCTTTCGAAATTCATTTTATAGAAAGGGTAGGATCAGCAATAATTTTTATAAACCCTTTAGAAATAAGAAAAGTGTTGAGCCTATTATACCAAGCTCTTAGATCTTTCTTTAAACCCTATAAATATTTTGTTAATTTAAAAATATGATTTGGAAAGTGGTGATTTGAAAAACTAGGGGTTGTTTAATAAAAACATCATCAATTATATAACCATTTAAGAATGCACTCTTGGAATCCATTTGATAAAGTTTGAAATCTAGATGAGCTGCATAGGAATGTAGGATTATAATGGGCTCAAGTCTAGATACTAGTGCAAAGTTTTCCTCATATTCAATCCATTCTTCTTGACTATAATCTTGTGCAACCAATCTAGATTTGTTTATAACTATGTTTCCAACTTCATATACTTTATTCCTAAACACCCATTTAGTGAATATAGTCAATGTGTCTTTAGTTCTATCTATAAGTTTCTAGAATTTGTTTCTTTCAAACTAATTTAATTATTCTTGTATAGCCATCACACAAAATTCATCATTTATCGCATCATTTGTGTTCTTAGGTTCAAGCTGTGATAGAAAATCTTGATGTTCAACTTGATTTCTAAGAGAATCTCTAGTTTAAGTTTATTTGTCTAAATCTCCTATTATAGCATATAAAGGATGGTTATTACGAGTTCTAACAGGTCTAGAAAAAGAAGGGCCAATCACTTCAAGTTCTTATAGAGGTTCAGGTACATCAAGACTAGAATCTTTAGAATTTTCATAATTGGAAATTTTAATATATTTCTTCAAAAGATGGTCAGAATATTTAGTATTAATGCCCAGAATATTTAGTATTAACTTTTGGTTTTCTATTGTTCCATAACTCATAAGGAGTTCTATTAAGGATAGGTCTAATCAAGACTCTATTGATTATATATCATGTTGTATTGATATATTTTTTCCAAAATTATATAGGTAGTTCATACTCACTAAGCATGGTTCTGTAAATTTCTTACAGGGTTCTATTTATTGTTTCTATAACTCCATTTTTGGGGGGTTTCCTAGGAGTAGAAAAGTTATGACTATAGCCATTTTGTAAGCAAAAGGATTCAAACTATTAGTTCTCAAACTCATGTCCATGATCACTTCTTAGGGTTTTAATTTTAAGACCACTAAGATTTTATATAGTCTTAGTATACTTGGTGAAATGAGAAAAATCTTCGCTTTTTTGAGCCAAGAAGAAGGTCCAAGTATATCTAGAGTAGTCATCTTCAAGAACATATACATAGTTCTTCCCACTTAGACTTGAAACTCTAGAAGGTCCAAACAAGTCCATTTGAACCAACTCAAGAGGTTAATAAGTTGAAACTTCTTTCTTTTGTTTAAAAGATATTTTGTGTTGTTTACCCTTTTGACAAGGATTGCAGACATTGTCATTTGGAAACTCAAGTTTGGGTAGATCCTTGACTAAGAATTTTCTAGTATGCTTTATAAGTGAGTGTGTATTGTAGTTTTCTAATCTCCTATTCCAAAGCCAATACTCTTTATGAAAATCAATCAAATAAGAAACATTTTGAGAAATTAAAGAATCTAAGTTAACAGAACAAATATTCTCATTTCTAAGAGAAAAAAGTACTAACTCATTTTTAGAATTAAAAAAAATTGAATGCATCATTATTAAATTTAACATTAAAACCATCATCACATAACTGAGATATATTAACTAGTTTGTGATTTAATCCATCAATAAAAATTACTTTAGAAATGAAAACTGAGTTAGAGTTACCAATATGGACAAGGCCAATTATTTTTCCTTTAGTATTGTCACCAAAAGTGGAATGCCCACCATAAATCTTTATCAAGTTCTTGAAGCAAGATTAATATCCTATCATGTGTCTTAAAAATCCACTATCCAAGTACCATAATCATTTATAGGAGCTCTTCAAATAGTTTTCCTATAAAAATAGATTAGATAAGAAAATATTTTGGTACCCATATTTTTTTGGATTTAGTAACATTAGTAATAAGAGCTTTGGGAACCCACATTTTCTTCATGGGTTTCCTATAAAAATTATGTAAAGTAATTGAAAAATAGAATTTATTTGGTCCAAAAAATCTTGAAATTGTAGAAGATGTTTCATAATTATAACTTGCAAAAAAGTTTCCAGAACTAGTCACAAAACTGGATTTTCCAAATTTTGATACAAAATAAGTTTTAGACATATTAGTCTTTCCTGAATGGTATCCTATTCTAATAATATACTTATGAGATACTTGTTTACCAATGATTTTAACAAATATTTCTTTACCATTAGTATATCTTTCTAGATCCTTTATCAATTTCTCATTTGACAATTTAAGCTCATTATTTTCCATAAGTAGTTGAAAATTTTTCTATTTTTCTATATCAAGTTAAAATTTAACTATAGTAGTCAAAGAATTATGTTTATTTAAAGATTTATATTTTTCTTTTAATTAATTACAATTGACTTATATAATTTTACAATATTCAAACATTTCCTCATTTTTCATGTTTTTATAATCACATTCATCTCTAGAATAGTAATCATTATGTTCAAGAGAGTTTAGTTTTACCTTAGATGTGTTTGTTATAAAACACATTTTGTCCTTCTTAGCCTTCTCACCATGAGAGGATTATGAGTCACTTGAACTATCCTCCAAATAAATCCACATTTCCTTAATGGAATTTTCTGTACTTTCTATCCTTATCATCATACTTCTTCTTGTACTTTATCTTAAGACAATCATCCTTTACATGACTCTTTCTTTTGCACTCATAGAAGATGATTTCATTTGAAGTATCACCTCTTTTCCAATCCTTTTTCCAATGTCCCTTATGATAATATTTACCTTTTTAGTTGGGATTTATAAAGAATTTCTTCTTCCTATCAAATTTATTAAACCTTATGGCTATTTGATCCATCTCTTCATCACTTTATGTTGAAGATTATTCATCAATTGAACTTTTAGTTTCATCTTGATATTTTTCCTTCTACTTGGAGGCAGTAGATTTGAAAGAAATAGATTTTATTTTGGTTTCATCATCCACTTCTTTATTTACTTTTATTTTTTTCCTTATACATCATCAACTTGACTATAATCTCCTTTACTACCAACTTTCTGATGTCACGGGATTCTCAAATTGATATAGAATTCCCTCTCTATCTATCTGGTAAGCATCTGATAATTCTCATGATTTTCTCATTGGTTGTAACAGCTCTTCCCAAAGAGATCATGGTGTTCACAATTTCATTAAACCTGAGATACATGTCAGAAATAGGCTTATCAGGCTTCATATTAAAATTATCATAATTAACAGTATAAGTGTTAAGTCTTATTTCTTTAACCTTATAAGTTCCTTCATGTGACACAGCTAAGGTGTCCCAAATTTCATTGGCAGATTTACAAGCAGATATTCTATTAAATTCTTCATCCCTAAGTGCACAAAACAAAGTATTCATAACTTTTCAATTATTATTATAAGTAGATTTTTTTAGCTTCACTCCATTTAGTTCTTGGAGTTTTTGGTATTTCATATTATCTTCTATTACTGTTCAAATATCAAACCTCGCACTTTCTTAGATCATTTTCATATTAATATTCCACTAAGAATAGTTTGTTCCATTAAAGTATGGAGGTATATTTTTAACGAAACCTTCCAATCAATTATCCATACTAAAGAAAATATTTTTAAAGAGATAAAAATTTAGAATTAAAATAAATATAGAGATCTTTAAAACACAACCTAATCACAAATGAAAATTTTTGAAAAAGTTTTGAAACCTTTAAAAGTAGTAGTTTAAATTAAATCTTCAGATACCAAATATTGGTTGGATTAGGACACTCAATAGGGTTTTGAATAGAGTTCCTATAAAACTTTCTATTAAAAATTATATTTAAAAGATTCCACCAATTTAAAAGAAAATAGGCCAGCTAATCAAAGTATTGAATTTATAATAGTCAGACTGTTCAACTAGTTTCTCAGAAGATTTATTATTTCTCAATTGTAACAATATGAGATATTCATATAACTTTTGAAACTAATCTAATAGGTTAAAATATTTATAAACACTAGCCAATACTAACTATCAATGTGAAATTTAGTTTTCTGAAATATAGGTAAAAACAAAGAAAACTAAATTTGAAAACACGGTGGATATAAAACAAGAGGTTCAGTCTCAAGCTGAGACTTAGTCCTCTCAACTTGGTGATCACTTTCCACAAAGAAATATATATAGAAAAAGGTTTTGATCCACACCATGGATCATGTTTTATACAAAAGTACATATACTGTCTAAGTCAAAATACCTCTACCATAGTTCTACGTGGGAGAAAAAATACAATCAGGTCACATAGGACCTCTTCTATAGTTCTACATGGGATAAAGATGTGTAAAAAGATAGTTGTTTGAATATATCTAGTATCCTCCAGTTTACTGCAGGATATAGTGTGTGTTTTACAGACAGATACACAAACTGATCGAAAATGTAATAAAAAGGTACATGATACAGTAATAAGTATTAGATAGAGTTTAGAAGTCTATGTGCGTTATGAATTTCGTCTCTTGACTCTTTGATGTACCAGAGTTGAAGTTAAAGTCCTCATCTAGAAGAAAACACTGAAAATAGAGTGTCATGGAGCACTATGTTCTTTCTTGCAAGAGGGTGATATTTTTTCTCCTTAGGTTCAGTTGAATGTTGTAGAGATGATGGAACTTTGATGGACATCAGTCATATGGTTCACAACAAGCCGGAATGAAGAGTTACTTATGTGTTCTTCCTTTCTATATGTTTCTCTCAAAGTTTTGTTACTTTTTCTACTCATATCTTCTTGTGTATGTGTGTCTCTTTCATGTGCTCCTATTTTTATATATGTATTCTTGCAGCCCAAAATGTGCATTTTTTAAGGAAGATGATGTACCTCATACTTCTGACTTCCTCATTTAAGATGTCTGCAAAAAGAATTAAATTAATTAGTCACATTAAAACAATCAAAATATGACCATTAGAAGTAAAATTAAATAAATTAAATTTAAAAAATATATCGTTGAGTCCTTGGTCGGTATCTTCTTATGTAGGTAACTCATTTCATCGGTGTCTCCTTCTATCGGTCTATCTATGCATCGGTAAGTCCTTGTGTCGGTAGGTCCTTGTGTTGGTAGGTCAATTTCATTGTTGGTGAGTCCTTTAATTGGTAGTTTCATGCATAAGTAAGTCAATTGAGATTTTGGTGACTCATTTTAACTATTGGTGTGTCATTCTGTCGGTCTTTCCATGTGTCGGTGTCTCATTTTAACTGTCGGTGTCTCATTCCTTTTATTGGTGTCAGTCTTTCATACTTAAAAATTATTTCTGCTTGGACTGTCTTACAACATAAATATTAATAGAATGTGTTAAACTTATATGTGATCATAGATAATCATAATTACACATATTGAAACTTAAATAAACATGATTGAAATGATTATACATAATTAATAATATTTGACATTATTTGTGATTATTAAAACCATTAATACTATAGAGGGTGGCCAACAGTCTCCTATGGGAAAACATATTGATTTATTATAAATATATTAAATAATCATAATCATATATACCATACCTTATATTATCTACTTATAACATCTTATTAGTCATTTATTAACGATTCTTTTTTAAAAGGCACATTTTTTGGTGATAAATGCTTCATTTTTTCATGCATTTTTCATTTTAGCAGTCCCAACACATATACTTTGATCATGGCCCCACCATATAAATAATTTTAATAATTCACTTAATATCATATTTATTAGTTATATACACTTTTATTTCCATTCATATAAAGTGGTTAAGAAAAATGGATTACATGACTTCACAGAGATGGTAATCTGTACATACACATGAGTCATGTCACCACTTTAAAATTGATGTAATAAAAGAATAATAAATAGTAATCCACCTTTAAATAACTATAAGAGTATCATAAAATTAATATATATTCTAAAAATAGATCATTATAACCATCAATATGATGTAATGAGGAAAAAACAAAACACATTGTTTCATGGTGGTGATAGTCCACAAGTACACATTAAAGATGTTTTATTTTACCATACGATGGAAAGGAGATGTATAATGGTTATTTAATGATAATAATAATAATTAAGTATATTTTATATAATTAATTAATTATTTTATAATTTATACCAAAGGTGTGGAGGAGGTAGAACAAGAAGTTAAATTGAAAGTACTAGATTAATAGTTATACCTATTTGTTGAGAAACCACCTTTGACTTACACATTAAAACATGAAATAATGATATTATGGAAAGAAAAGAAACTCTCAGATGTGAGTAAGGAATATAGAATGTAATTAGGTTAGATATTTCCCAAGTAAAAAGGATCAAACTTTGTGAATAAGGGAGAATAATAGGTGCCTTTTTATAAGTGAGGGAAAGGACACACTTGGAATTACTTAAAATATTAAATAATATATATATAATAATCTTGTAAAGTGGAACCAAGGAACAAAAAATCTAAATATAATATGACATAAGGAATAAATAAACTCAAACAATCACATTTATACAATTTTTTAATACATTTTCATCCTTATCTTCAAGTTAAACAAATTTAAACCCCTTTTAACCTTAACCTTGAAAACTTAAATTTTTACAATAAAAAATTAATTATATGAAGAAAAATATAATATCCCTTATAAAAAAATATGAACATTAGGATCTAAAATTTTTAAACCATTTGATTAGATTCAATTTATATAGGTGGCAGAAATTAATTTTAACATTAGAACACAAAACACGTCAAAAATAGTTTTTAGGAAAAATAATCGATTTAAGCGTAAAAATAATTTCACATTAAAAATAAGAATTAAGTTGGTTTTAATGAATTTTATTGGTTAAATAAAAAAAAGAATCTTTTTAAACTTTTTAATAAAGATAAAAATATATTTAAACTTCCAACCATGCCATTAAATTCAAGGATCCAAAATTAGTTTAAAATTTGAATAAAATATAACTTATGTTCAAAAAAGACAAGATTAGGATCCCAAATTCAAAATAATGTTTTAAAATACATTATTTAACTCTATAATCATGTATTTTTTCAATAAAAATGTTTCAAAATTTATTAATTCATTCTTACATCATAATAATTTCATAAAAGTAACGGTATTTGAAAAATTGGTATTTTCACTATTCACCCAAAAATCAACTATTTTAGAAATATCCCAAAAATTAACCCAAATATTAAGTTGATATGATAAATAAAAAATGATATAATTTTTTTCAAATAGATTTTTTAAAATTTTTAGAAAGACATTTTACAATAAGTGTACAAAAGGTAATAAAACTGTTTTTAGAAAAATGCATATTTGAATACAAAACTAGATTTATTCTTATTACATGCCTAGTAAAAACCATTAGATGAATGTTAAAATATTTTATAGAATATATAATCTATACATTTCATTAAAACAATTCATCAATAGATATCAATTTAATTTTTTATGATTTAAAAACATTGTGATCATAAAACCATTTTTCAGAAAAATATATCGTTTACCTCCAAATAAATTTATTTTCATTTCCGGTCAATTCATAAACAATGAATTGATTTTATAAATGTTCACAAAAATATTATATATAATTTATTTATCCACATTAATTCTTACAAATCCAGTTTCTATAAGTTAACTATCACATTAAAAAATAATATTTTAATAGTATATCATGGTTTGTAAAAACCTAGCATTGAATGTAAAGAAAGATATCAATGAAATTAAATTTATTAATAGAGAAATATATAATAAAATATTGTGGTGTTACACATTTAATTAAAGTGATTATCCAAATGAATACATGCTCACTCAAGTCATTCCACCGATTTCCAATCCAAACAAAATCTAAGGTATGGCACCCAAGTCATTGTGCCCATATCAATCATTCACAAAAGAAGACCCATTTACTAATTACCAAAACATTAACTGGTTACCATTCCATTAATAAAATTAACTTTTCATCTCATAAAATCTTTATCCTTTTCCTAAGGTTTGATTAAATAGGGTTTCATTCACAAACTATAAAGTAAAATGCCTTATAGTTTTACTACTAAAACTATATTTAACAAATACCACCATTGAATATATATATATAAAGGGTCAAATACATTTACCATTAAAATTTTAAAATCAAATAGTTATAATTTAAGTTTCATCTTGATTTAATGTTATAAATTATTTTGAAATTCCATCTTACAACCATCGATTCAAATTATAACATTCATTTAAACTTTAAAAAAAAGTAACCAAACAAGGCATTCAATATTTTCTTATTTTCATCCCTAGTAGATACACTATTTATTTGGAAAATAATTATTTTCATGATATATATTGAGAATACCATTTTAACCTCCCTTATCAATAGGTATTTAACATATTTAAATAGGTATTTATAAAAGGAAAAAATAAAACAGAGGGATTAATTTCATTCCAAGGGTTATCACCTAAGAAGCCAAAGAGATTACACCACTAATGAACTTTAAAACTAAGAAATACTATTAGTTAATTTGAGGGACCACCTAATTTTTTTATGAATCCTTTCCACATTAACTTTTTTATTGGACACCCACTACTTGGGCTCACCGAAGAACAATAATCACACTCAAACTACCCACATACCTAACTCACAACCAAACGACCTAAACTAATTAATTGTAAAAGAATTATAATTAATTAAAAAACTACAGCCAATTAAAAAAGGTAAACCACTTAGGAATAAATATCCACACACTAAAAAAGTGATCCTAATGAACCATAAATAATACCAACCCTCCTCTATATGTCATTTCCAAGCTACGAGCACCACCTTGAGCCAAAGACTTATCATTCAAAATAGTAATCATAATATAAAACATTTAATTTATCCCAAAAAACCATGAAAAAATCACTCATCCAGTTACCTCCGAAAAAAATATTTGTGAAAGCATATAGACATTGTCTTAAGATGTCCTTAAGCTAATAATCATATAATCCCCACCATATTAATATGTTTTTACTATACTCAATTGGAATTTTCTCTCAAATCCCTCCCCAAGAGAACCAAAAATCATAATGAGTGGGGGTAGAGGAATATAGATCATAAAGAGAATAATCTTAATAAATATAAATAATAAATTTCACTCAAGACCACCCCACATTAAAGGGGAAAGAGAATAGAGGAGGTATCTCTCTGGTCTACGTTGAGAAAAACAATGGGTAAAGAAGGGTTTCCCATCTAAAAACACAATGGGGTAGAATTGTAATTTTTACCCTTAAAACCCCACCAATGAGTTGGGGGAGGCCACTATCTAGCCAGTGCATGTCCACCAAATAGCTAGTGGACACCTACTAGATATCAAGTCTCTATGTTTTCCACTAGCTTGATGGTGAATATAAGTTGTATCCACAGCCAACAGATCTATCTCATGTGCCTTATTACAACTCTCATCCTCAAACTGACCCTAAAACAATGTCCAAAAATGATCTTTAGAGGTGTACAAACATTCATATTCCTCTCCCAAATAGTATTTCTTAAAATAATTTATCCAGTAAATGAAATCTCAAATTTCCCCATAAATTCAAACTTATTCATACACATGATCCATTACAATTATTTTTTAACTAAAATATCCTTCCTCATCAAAAATTATTGTTATATTTAGTTTTTTAGGGAAATATATAACATATTCTATTCTTCATACCTGGGGAGTGTGTATTAATATGACCATATAGTCCATGTACCATAATTTTTTTAATTCTTGTTATAATCTTGGTTAGATTTACTCATTTGGAATTTTAAAATAAAATATTTTTTATATATCAGAAAGTATAGTACTTTTTTATTCTAAAATAATGAAAATTTCCAAGTGAAAATGAGGGGGACCATATTTCAATTAATATATAGCACAAACTATTACATTAAAATTTAAATTTTGAAAAGTATAATTCAAATTTTATAAATAAATAGTAATTTTATTTTATAAAAACATCATTATAATAATGAATATATTCTCTATTTTCAAAAAAAACAACTACTAAATAATTCATATGATTATGAACCTTCTCATTAAAAAAACTAGAAATTAATTATTAAAGGATATTTCATGAGTAAATTAATTAATAGATTATTTTTTTTAAATTTAAGGTTGTACAAAAATAATTCTCCCTCATTATAGCATTACGAAGTTTATAGGTTGAGGTAAATTGATGAGAAATATTATCAATGTATCCATCATCAATAGTTGTAAAAATTAATGTGTATTTTAATTTAAGATACATAAGTTGGAGTAAATATATAAGTTTTAGAAGTAAAATTTTTCTATATATGATAATATTCCTCTCATCATTCAAATAGTCAATATGACTAGCTATAAAAAAATAAATTTTAGATATAGTTGGTAAGTTGATTTCTACAAAATTATATAATATATGCCTAAGTAGTTATAGCTCAAATTATGGATAGATTTGGGAGTTTAGTATATGTAGAATTATTCTAAAATATTGAGTCAAATAATTGTGTTCATCCATAATTAAATATATTTTTCCCACTATTAGTGGATTAAAAGAACGGTTTGGATGACTGATTTCACTATTAAAAAAATTACATATCAACATAATTTTTTTAACAAAAATCAGAAATTTAAATAGAACTACGAAATTTTTAAAATACCTAAAAACTTTAATTCTATTTTAAACTTAATTTTATGTATCAAAAACATATAGTTTAACCAATTTTAGTGTCTTCCCATGAAAATATAGTAAAATTATCATAAGGTGATGGTTTTTTTCAATGAGTCTGAAAACACATGGGGATTATACACTATTTATTTAGTTATTTATCCTCTCCCCTATAGAAGTAAAATAAAACTTCTTGTTCTATTTTTTTATATTGTCACAAAATTATTTTCTATTAGTTTAATAATTATTTAAAAATTTGATATCTCAAATAAATAAGAGGTTTATCTAGTTATTTCAACTTTTTCTTACCACTGAACAACACAAAGATAAACTAGGAAAATATATACCTCTATATCATTTAATTATTTCAAAAAACCATAAGTTAAACAATAATTGTCCTATAAGTATTTAGGATCACTAATACCTAAATATGATATCAAAATAATAAATAAATTATTAGAATATATGACTTATAAAAACATGTTCACTATAAACAAAAAAAATCATAAAATTAAATGTATCTCATATAAATTACAATACAACCATGTCATGTATATTGTGAACTACAAATTTCATGAAAATTAGAAAATAAGAAACACTAAATCTAATAAAACAATAAAAATAAAAAAAACATCTCTAAATCAACCTGAATTTTTCTAAGTGTTACCTTTTAGGATATGGGGAAATCTTAGATTCCCATTTTTATCTTTATCTTTAGTCAATAAGACAATTAGATTATTTTTTGATTTGATATATTATCAATATATTTCCATTTCAAAATTGTTGAAAATGTTCTTGATCATTTCTAATAAATGAGGAGGGAATTTGAAGTAATTGAAGTCTTTTTCAACGTAGACCCCAAAGTCTTCATTTGTCTTTAGGATTTTTTGGTTAATCGATTTAACAAACCCCTAAATAACATCCAGTTTACAAGGCTCTATATTTTTAGTATCATCTATTTCCCTATCATTTTTACCTTTAGGAACTTGAGAGACTATATACTTAATTGAAGATCGAATCTACACATATTTCAAAATATTTAAGTAGTCCTTTCACTATCTAGTTTTTTACCATTGCAAACTGGATAATCTATTGATGAAAATCCCCCTTTCTTCCCATTTTTTCTCCTATGACTTAGTGAAAAATAAAAATTTACTTAAACTTCTTACTCAAATGATATAAATACCTCACAACCTTTTTCCAAATTGGTGGACATACATAATTCCATACTAAAAAATCATTAATAAACTTTCCTGGGTCTAATCCTAAATCCAAATAAAGTTTTTTCTTCCTCTTAGAACCCACTAATTTCCATATCTATTCATTATTTTCAATAAGTACTTAATACAATCACATAAACCTATTACAGGTCTCAAAATAAGAGATAATTTCATACCCATTAATAGTAGCAAAGATCCACTTATCTTCACTAACTAGGAAATCAGAACATTTACCAAACTTTACACTATAGGAAACCATTAGGATACCTATGTATGATATTAGAGATGTACAATTATTCAAAATTAGAGTCTCACATACCTGTTTTCGTGGTTTTATACTTCTTAGTTTTATCTTTATTATACTCATCACTCTTGATCCTTATACATATTATGTACTATATGGTTTCCATAATAAAATTTGGACTTATTTATCTTGGGACAACATAGGGTACCCTGCCCCTCGATCCCCTCTTACTGATACTCATTGATCCCACTATTTGTATGATCATCATTGATGGTCCCTTTAATATATGCACCAGACACCACATAATCATATGACTAGTTTTTAGTCCTTGAGAGGCCTTCAAAAGTTGTTTAATCATGTATATAATGTTAATTGGAATTCACCATGGTTCTAGTCTAAAAAAGTATATTGATATCTTCCTCTTAGGAGTTGTAAAACCCCTCCAAAAGTTTTAATAGAGTTGTTTCACCTAAAGGGGAGTTAGGAAAAGTAAATATACCAGAGCCTAAGGTATTATAAATTCTATATTAACAAAATAAATCTAAATAGTTATCTATTCATTTCTCAGTTTCATGACAACAAACCAATTATTGATGGTCTAATTGGTTTCAAATGAGATAAAAATTGACCAAATACTTAAATTTTATATCTTTCATGTATAGTTATTCACTTTCAATATTGATATAAATAAATATAGAGAGGTTTTAGATATATCTGCTTCCATGAAATATGGGGATCTATCAGGTGATAGAGTGAGAGAGACCTACTATCGAAATAGAGGAATTGACCTTCCAAATTCCAAATCATCTTAGGAATATAGGGGTTCTAGAACAGAATGAGTAGGTTAGGAAGAATCACTAAAATAGACATTATTGGGGGATTAGGATTTAAATAGAAATTAAAATACCACTATAATTGGGATAAATATATCATATTAAATCATTTAGAGGTGTAATACCAACCCAAAACCAAATCAACACCCTCTGGAAAATTAATCTGGAGGTGGAGAGTGTTAAGAGGACTAAAAATAGTAAAATTCTATAAACCCTAGGTATCGAATAAAAACCTTTAAAAGGCATCAACCAAAGAGTGATTCCAACTAAAATGGTCTACCAAGGAATTTTGGAGCAGATTCAGTGATTTGTTGAAAAATAAAGATGAGAGGTGTATCTTAAGGAAACCATATTCAAAAGAGGAAACTTTCAGGCAGAGGGAGATACTTAAGAAAATAAAAATACTATTAGGGGATGTGAAAGGGATGATATGATGACATTGATCTAACAAGGGACTATTATTTTGTACCTCCCCCTTAATATGGTGAGGGAAAAGGGTTCCTCCATCACTACCTAGGCCATAGAAAACCTAGGGGGAGAGTGAGAGGAATATGAGCTCATGTTTAAACTTTATATCCACAACACCTACCTCAAAACTCCAAGTTTCACAATCCTATTTACTTGATTAAATGGAATATATAATTAAATATAACTTTGTTTCAAATATATGTAACATTTATCAAAGTAATAAAATCTTCATATTTATACTGGAAATATATTACACTGAATATTTTGGGTTCAAATATCTATAATAAAGATGGAATGAAATCTTCTAACTTATAAAGAGATAAATAATTTCTCAACAATCAGAAACTAATTTTAGTTTTAGTGGTTCTAAGTTTATCAACAATTATTTAAATATTAATAAAGTGTTTGAGTGTCTTAATAGATCACCATGAGCATTTCTATATTAAAATATTAATTTTTTAATAGGGGTTAATTAGTCTTTCTTCTTCTTCAAGGTTTCATGTTAAAAAATGGATTTCAAAATTGACTTAGGAAGTGGTTTTTTATCCTAGGATGGTTAATGTGTAGTTTTTGGGTGATTTGGAGTCATTACACCATTGGCAGCAACTATTTTTAATTAAATAGTCAAATTAATGACATTGTTATTCATTTAAAAGACCTAATTTTTCTTTGGCCATATATATTTCCTTTTATGGAAATTTTTCCAAAAACCTAAATTTTACATGTATATCTATAGAGAAAGAGGATTTTGGTGGAAGTACCAGGTAGGAGGAAGTGATTCAAGATTGAGTTATTGTACATTGGAATTGAAATTTGTTCTTATTTATTAATTTATTTCCACTGAATCCTCCCTCCTTCATTCTAGATTTAAATAAATAAATTTCAAAATGTAATTATATTATGTTAAAATATAAATAATAATCTAAATAATGGTTTTAGTTTATTAAAAATATAATGATTGAAGTTCAAGTAAACCTAGAGTCAGGTTTAGATTCCTAAAAATTCTTTATAGATTTCAGAGGCTCAAAATATTAAATCAAAAACTGAAATTCATGTATGATTTTCTATCTCTCTACAAATTTATAATGAAATATCATTTATAGGATTTTGATTTATATATTTAAAGAAACCTTAAAGAGAAAAAATCTTTCCATTTTTAGATAATTTTAAGATTTATTAAAAAAATAAAGAATCACTCGGAAATTCATATATCCATAGATAATTAATTTCGATAATAATCCAATGAGTCTAATTTGATGTAGTTATGATAAATGGATTATAAGTAACATTTGAGATAAATTTTACACTATTTTTACTATCTTTAGAATTTATCTGCTTAATTATTGAATTATGAGTTTATAATCATATTTTTTTATTTAAAGGATCACATAATGATATTTTTGATGTTGGGAAAAATTTAGGATTGATATATCACCAAAATTACAATGTGGGAGGTGAATAATGGTGGTAGAGATAACTGGTGGTAGAGTGGAAATAGAGAAACAGTTACCATTTAATATAGACACATATAACCTAGATGATTCCATGTTTGAATTGGCATATAGGGAATATTTTTCAACTATATCATGGTATAAGGATTAATTTTTATCATTTAATCATTTTATTATATAACCTAATCCATGACATTTCATCTAGTGCCATCCCCATATGTGATAATGTCCTCAGTAGTGATATCCATATGATCTCATTGAATGGGTGGAATCCCATTTGGCCATATTTTCTATGCCCACTCCCCCCCAGTCCAGTTCACCTAATTGGTTTGATCATATGGTATCCTTCATAGCCACGTTTTCCACAAGGGATAAGGATGATCCCATGTTGAGATATGCATTCCAAAGTCATATGATTTAAATTATATAGATGATATCTTTTTAATCCATCTATATTATCATGATATGGAGGTCCAGATTCCTTAAGTATGTGAGGACTACCTCATGGCACCATATCACTATATAGATCTCTCACTCATTCATGGGGTGCACGGGGAAATAAATTTGGACCCTTAAAATCCCCTCAAACCCCTCTTGATACCCCAAACCCTTTAGGACTATGTTTGGATTTATTAGAGATCATATTATAGGAAATTTAAGGAATTAAATATCAAATAAATGAGAAATTATTATTAAAAAATAATATTAATTGATTTAATGTTTTGGAATATATAGTATGCATGTTCTTTTTTTATTAGTATTTAGGTACTATGTTAGAGAGTTTGTTGATCAAAGTAGAGTCTGAAATGATAAAAAAATCCCAAAATTACTTGAGTTATTCATTTAATAATACTATTATTATTATTTGGTGATAATAATAATAATTTTATTTGGTGAGATGTTGTGATCATAAGAGATTTTATTATATTAACAACTTGGATTACTAAATAACCCTAGGAGATGGTTATTGGTTGGTATTTATGACTTAGTGGTTGTGAAAAGTGGTTATATGATGGTAAATTAGAACATTATAAGTTGTAATGATTCTTTTTAGAATTGGTTTACATAACTAATGAGAACTATGATATTAACTATGAAATAATGAATTTTTAAAATAGATAAATAAATAAGGGTTAGGATGTGAACTTTAAAATAAAAATTTAGTTTTGTGTTATATTTAAATATTGGGAAAATAATTTTCATGAGATCCATGATAATTGAAATTGAAGTATGATATAGATAAGATAACATTATAAATTAAATAATGAAAAGGATGTCTAGTGTTCACTGTGTTTGTGTTTTCAAAAATGTTAACTCTACAAAAGTTAAATAAATGACATAAAAATTAATCATGTATATTGATAATGGAATGTTACTTAATGTAATAATGAATGTAATGTGAGTAATTGAAATAGAATGAGGGATGATGATGTGGAATACTTATGATGAGGATTCAGGTGGCTTGGAAATGATCAAGGAACTTAGGAAAGTACCTTGAGGTATTTTTAAGTGATCATACATGGATTTTAGTAAGGGGAGTAATATCCTTTTTTATATGAGGCTAGATAGATAATTTGATAAGAAAAATATATTTATTATTGAATTATCATTCACTTATTATGGGTTAGGGATGTTTGAATTGTTGTGGACAATGTAATAGATGGATTGTCATATGGGAAGTCTTATATTACTGATAGGAGGGTCCCTATATTTTGATTTTGTTTTTTAATTTGTGCACTTATTATATTTCGATGGGATTAATCTTGTTATTAATGTAAATCTATGGTGATTGGATATAGATTTGGATCTTTATGGCACTCTCCCTCTAAATAGGCTTGGAGTGATATGTTATTGAATAAACCCTACACACCCACTACTATAAGATGAGATAATAAATATATATCTAGAAGATAGTTGGAGAAGAGTAATTCCTCCAACATCTCTAGTATTCGATAGATAAAGATGGTTAATTTCTTCAGTGTCCACGATTTAATAACTCAATAGTTGGGATGGGTGGAGAACTATATTTCCTCTAGCATCACCTTTATGTGAATATAATGATGGTGATTCACTTAAATATTGAAACCTATTCTTTTCTGTAGTACTAAATCAAGGTAGGAGATGATGCATTGATACTATATCTCCTTATACCCACATATCTAGGAATTATGAGGATTAGATAGACTATTTATGCCTTATAGATGGTTACTTCCTCTAGTATTTTAGTATATAGAATTATAATTGGAGATGTGTCTTTCCTCTAATGTCTATAAATGTATACATTTCTATATTTTTCTTCTAGTTGGAGATCTTTATTTTCTATAACACATTAGATATGGATGGAGATATGAAATTCCTCTAGTACTTTTGAGATCGAAAAAGTTGTGTATTTCCTTTATTGTATCATGATTAGTGTATCTAAGGTTAATTACCAAGCTTGGAATCTATGTTATAATGTTTTTTAAATTGATTATTTCTTATATGTTGTACAATTATGTCATGATATTTGGTGAGTGATATGGTAGTGAGCTTTGGGCATCTTTTAATGTTTTGTTTAAGATTTATATTTGTGTTTTTTAGGATGTTGGGGATGCCAAATGTTTACTACTTGTTTATGGATTATGAAAATTGTCACTATATATATATTGGGTTGGTCCACTACAAGGGATAACTATATTAATATTGTTATACTCACCTATTAATGCACACATGTGCATCACCTTCCCTGGGTCCATATAAATATATCGATGTAGAGAATGGATGGCCATGAATTTTATAAATGGTGGTGGATAGAGATATTTAGTACAATGGAGACCGTTATGGTGACTACCCTCAATTCATCAGCTTTCCGGATGTCAAATTCTTGGGATACATTGGTTGTGCCCTATGATTTAGTTGTAATTGATTATTACTTAGTATTAGTTAAACTTTCACTTTAGTGTTTCTATTATATCAGTTTCATTTTATCGTAATATTTATATATATATACATGTTGTTTATTAGTGGACTTACATTTCATGCATGAAATTATGGATAGTGATATTTTGTAAAGACCTAGACCCCAGTAGCCCAGAACTAGAGTTTACTTTATTACATTAGCACTAGATACAAGGAATTTTATCCTAAAGGACTGAATAGTTAAGTAATCATCGTAAACTTGATACATACTTGATTCTCACATTACATTTGAAAACATTAAATTTAAAACATAGTAAAAAGTAAATATTTTTCATCCTTGAACTCATTCAAAGATTCCTTCTTCATGTCCTAGTTAAAGGAAAAAAAATAAGGGTGATATCAGGTACTCAATAAGGTTTACAGACAGCGAAATCAATCATGAGTAATAAGACATAATCAATAAGAAAAGGTAAATAAATAGAAAAACATTTAATTTAATTAATAACTTCAGAATAAAATGAATCCATGGATAATTTCAATGTAGTAATCTCATTGATAATAATAAATTTATTCTTAATTAAGGAAATTCATAATATCAGGTTTCATGATCTCAAACATCATAATATCTATACCATCAAAGCCTTGTTCCAAGAGAGTTTAATAAATGGGTATTTATAAACTATAAAAACAATTAATTTGTCCAAATAATTAGTCTTATGAGACCTATATATGCATCGAGGGGATATATAATTCTAGTCACCACCCTTCACTTAATTTAAAATTCATTCCTCATATATTGAATGATTAATTTAATTCATAAACAATATTCCTTATCAATAAATATCTATATCGAGTAAATAATACGGAATATAAATATTTCCCCATTAAATCCAATAACATTAATGTTTAAAAAATGTATTTAGAAATTATATATGGTTTACATAATATTCATATCCATGACACAAATAATATGAATATTTAAGAAAATTTTAATTTTCAATTATCACAATAAAGTGAATGATTCAAGAGAGAGTTAATGACTACAAAATTAATCAAGAAAGTGAATGTCAACACATTCCCTAGTAAAACTAATCATAATCCATTTAGAGAAAAAATAATGAAGGAATCATTACAACATATCCCCAATGGATAATAAAATTTTTATTGATGTTGATGAATATAAATACAATAAAAAGATCATTAAAAACATACTTGAGGAAAATACCCTTTTCACATTGAAAATCAATTTTAGAAACTTAAAATTTATAGAATATTAATAAATATATTTTATTTGAAAATAACCTTGTAATATGTAAATCATTATTTAAATTAATGATTAATCCTAATTTTAGGAGAATTATGTTCATGTCGAGTACGTTAAAATGAATATTTCAATAACATTTTCAAAAAAAAGTTGAAAATACCTTGTTTGGAAAATTAAAAGAAGATTACTTTTAAAAAAATATAAAAAATATATCATGGTTAAAAAATTTCATAATAAATCATTGTATAATATCAAAAATATTCTTTAAAAAATTTTAAGGAAAATATGGATATTAAAGAAAAAGATCCATGGTCTGGTAGAAACACAAGTGGATTTTCATTTAAAACATGAATTTGGTATCATGAGTACTTAAATAGTTTAAAATTAATGGAAAAAATATAATTTATAAAAATAAATATAGGATAATAAAATATTTTTGGTTTAATATATAAATATTAAATAATTCCCTCATCAGAGACTTAAACATAAATAATCCTAAATAATGATGAGATTGTGAAATAAATCCTTAACACTTCGGTGACTTTTGAATCATAACCCCATGAAAAAATAACTTTAAATTAAACATTAAATAACATGAATATAAATATATTCATGATATAAAATATTAAATGGGTTGTAAATACACCTTATAAAAATAAATATGTGCATAATTCCAAATATGTCTCAATGGAGTAGAAATTGAGATGAAATATCTTACTAACATCATTTCGTTGAAGTAAGGATTAATCAATGAATTTATTGTGTGTATAAAATTTAAATCCACATAAAATAAGTTTAAATAAAAAATAAAATAATAAAAATAAATTACACACATAATCATAGAATATTAAAGACAATGAAAAATTAATATAAATCAATGAAAAGAAATTGAGTTATGAAACTCCCTTACTACTTGTAAAATTTCAAATTAAATCCCCTTGGATGAAGTAAAAATGAATTATAATATAAAATACCATGAATTATTAATTATTAATGATATAATATATAAAATTGGTAGTATATACCCCATATAAAAGAAATTATGTCTACAAAATTGAAATATGCCACAATAAAGAGAAATGTGGTCATTATTATATCATCTATAGAATAATAATCATGAAATATTTATCATTTTTATACATTAATTCTTATTTTAGAACTAAACATGATATATTGATATTAAAAACTAACTACACTATAATCTTGTAGATAGTAAGTCATATGTACGGATGACTAATGATTCCATTTTTCAATGATCATGATGGAAAAAACATAAAAATTGTTTTATATTTAAAAAATTATAATTATAACATAAATATCATATTATTTCTTTAAATACAATTATATGTATAATTCATATGATATTATTATGAAAAAAAATCACATCGCTTCGTGGAGGTGGTAATCCACACGTATGAATGAACGACATTATCAGTTTTAAATGAATGGAAAGGTAAGGAATTATATGATATATTATCTTTATAGACTGATAAATATGTCATGAATATAATATATATATATATACCTATATATATTAAAAACATCATTGAAACCAACCATGAGTGGAGGTGATCGAAATGAATTGCATCTTTTCGTGAGGTGGTAATCCATCATATACACAAACGATGGTTTCATTTCCCATTTGATGAAAAAGGATATATATGTAAGGAATTAAATTAAAATAAAAAAATCTTCGTATATAAGAGATAATAAATTTATCATATCATCATGTTTTAAAAATATTTTAACAATGTGGTAGAATAAATAAAACAAAACACATGCCTCTTCTTCAGAAAACATCATCAGGTTTACATCAAAATCATTCCAAAGAGGGAATTCTAATAAAACAATTCCTCTAATAAATAGTAAGGAAAGTAATTAAGGTTTTTGGGTAGTTATTTTCTGAAGCAAAATGATTTTTAAGTGTGAAGAAAAGAGGAGAGGAGGTGTATTTTTATAAGTGAGTTGAGGGGAACTTTGGGAATTTCTTAAAGTATTAAAATATTATAAATTACTTCTCATTGGAAAATGGCTCCAAAATGATATATTTATAATCTTGGATGGGTATGGGTAAAAATAATATCATAAAATAAAAAATTTACAAGTTTAGATTTGGTTTTTTACCCTTATCATTTTTTAATATCCCGCATTCACCGTTTTTTAGAATTACCATTAACAAAGTTTTACACTTTAGGGGTAAAAATAATTACTAAAAAGGATTATTGGATAATAAATGAATCTTAGTTTATATTTTAAACCATATCCCAATATCTAGGCTTAATATTGGATTTTTTGGAATTTAAAATAATTAATAAAATATTATTTATTATAAAATATCATTAATGTCCTTTTTAAAACTATTCATTTACTTTGACCTTAATAACTTAAATACAGAGAGTTAATTAAAATATAATAAATTAAAACTTCCATAACATGCTATATTTTTCTAAAAAATTCATGTAACACAATTATTCATTCCAATTATATTAAATTTAACATTTTTAAAATAATTTATTTTATTTTTCTACAAATTGAATAAACATTTTTTTAGTGTTACGTAAGCATTTAAGGTAGTTATTTCATCCTAAGAAATTAAAATTAAAATACCATGATATAAACATATCATTTATATTTAAAATAATTATTTATAATTAAGCATTTTTTGTCTTTATCTCCATCACAAAATATTAAAGAAATTAAAATCAAGAAAGTGACATTTTTTACTTCTCTTTATATAAAATAATATAAAGGTAAAATCATGGAAAATGGGAAAAAGCTCAAATATTATAATTTTAGATGTTAATGCAAAAAATATTCTCAAAAAATAAAATTATGGAAAGTTTTATGGTTGTTTTTTAGTCCTTAAATTATTTTAAACCTTAATTAACTAATTTACCCTCATAGTGGGGATAATTATATATTATAGTTATAATTCATAATGACTAAAAATAAAAGGAGAATATTTACCAAATTTGGACCTCCTAATTCCAAATATAGAATAAATTTTTAAGGATTCAATTCATATAAGTGATAGAAATTAATTTAAAATTGGACTCGCAAAGTGCAATGAAAAATGTTTTTTCAAGAAAATGCATTTTTCAAAGAAAAGATGGTTTTACATTAACTCTTTGTCTAGTAATGTTCATTATATTAATTTAAATTCATATAAATGGATATATAATATATAAATTTAATTTAAATAATTCCAAATTTTGGGTTATTTTAATTAATTAAAATAAAAATCATTATACACTTAAAAATAATTTTCTAAAAAAATTTTTTTGTAAGCATAAAAAGAGATTTATAGAAAAATACTGAAAATTGATTATTTAAATGAAATTAATTATAATATTATAAATAAAATATATAATATGTTACTTAGAGGCCAATTCCAAAATATAATCTAACTTTAAATTACTTGATTTAATGAAAAAAAGGATAGTTTTATAAAAATTGATATTTTCACTATTCAGTAAAAAACAATCTTTTCAAAAAAAATCTAAAACTTTTACACTAAGTTAATTTATATATCCATATTTCAAAAAATTATATCATTTTTAAAAAATACCATTATTAAAAGTGTTATAAATTATTTATTTGTGAAAAAAAGATATAAAATAATTTTTTAATAAAATATATTTTTGAAGTAAAATAACTTTAATATAAATTAAGTGATTATTTACTAATAATTTATCAATATATTTATATTGAGAAAGAAAATTATATATGTATCATAAATTATTTAATCCTATTTATACTTTTTGATTCAATGACAATATTATAACGCCCATATTTGAATAATATATTTTTTGGGTCATTAAAGTGCGGTGTTTCCTGTCGTATATGCTATCGAACGTAATTTTAATATTTTAAAATATCAACGTGTTACATGTATGATAGAATGTTAAAATTTCATTATATTATATTCCTATGATGATTGAGTAGATACCATAGTGGTAGTTTTTATCCCATAGACTATTAGATAATGGTGTGGGGAGTTCACTTACAAGTAAACAAAACATGATAGATTTGTATCAGGGTGATAGGATGGAGTACATAGTTATGAATATGAAAGAATTGGTTGTGATAGTTATAATAGGTCTTTATAATGATCATTAGTATATGTAATCATAGTATAGGTAATTATCAAATATTTGGAAACTGATGTATTCCTGAGCATAACTCTTATTAATGGCACATGAAAGAGACCTTAGTATATTAACTAGAATAGTAAAGGGGGTTCAAGCATAATAAAGATCTATAAAATGATTTTTTTATTTTATTTTTTTTATTTGATTACGTTTATGAATAGTCTTTATATGTCAGACTGGTAGATGATTTCTTGACTTTCACATCATATTCCATGATTTTGAGGTCAAGATATTGTCTAGAAGATAATGGGTAGGGATTTACAATATTGGGATGTTGTATTTTGTATCAATGGTTGTCATGACAAGATGATATAGAGACAATAGATGGTATATTTTGGTGTGAATCTAGATAAATAATTATAGAGGATAAGATTAGACCATTGTAAAATTCTTACATCGTGGGGGTATTAAATCCTTATGGGATGGCGTAGGAAGTCACTGATTATTTTGCAATTTATCCATTTTTGTTTTAGTTTTATTGGAATCTAAAATTATTTTTGTGTGATAATTTAGATTTTTTCGACTTATACATGAATTTAATTTTTAAACCATGATTTAAAACCTATTATAGTGCCACCATTTAGTGGACCTATGTGATCAGAGTGGCATAACAAAAGCATAATGGGATTTGGGTGCTATAGTGGTAATGAACATTCTTGTAAGTAAATATTCCATAATTAGAATTCTCATAGATAAAATTCATATATAATCTTATAAAGAGAAGTAAAAAAATCATTTAACCTTAGTTTCTAGGAAAGGGGACTCCATATGTGAATGAAATACTATAATTCTCATTTAGTTTAAGGTTGTTTGTTGGTTTGGGTCATGTGTGCATGTTGGGAATGCATAATTGAGATTTATGTGAGGATGGTAAAAATATCTATGTCAATTATTTTCATGGAATCATCAGTGTTTCTCCTCTCTATCTATGTGATATTATAGAGTATATGTTAGATATTTCTCCAAGTATTTATGAATTCTAACTAGCCAAATTCAATGGTGGATGGTTTTCAGGAATTAGAATGGAAGAAGTATTAGTGTGACTGTGATATTTAAGAGTTAGTGTGTTAATAATGAATAAGATGGGTGGTTTGTATTTTCATCCATAATGATAATTGGTATATTTTGTGTGATCACCATTCCTAAGTGACCTATTTTTATGAGTGTATTGATGAATATATCACTATGATGGGTAATAGAAATTCATTATGGCTCAATGTTCTCATTAGTTAACAGAAATGATCATTAGGAGGGTAAAATATATGGGTTATGGGATTATTTAATATATGGGGTAATGTCTTATAGATATGTGTGATATTTCGATGGATTTTATCATTAGATAGAGTCATGATCATCATAATTACTAGTTTTTTTGAAGTGAAGAGTTAAGGGAAAATAGAAGAAGTGGTCATCTGTGATTATAAAATTACCCAATTCCACCTAGAGTATAATTTTTCTATAGTTCTGTTGAGATCTTGATCAATTTTTTCACTAAAAGATGTGCAGTATCATTGTTTATTTATATTCCAATCCTTAGGTCACCCTTGTAGAAGTCTTTTTGAGGTGTAAGAATGGTTTATATGATAATTTAAAGGTATATCAAGGTAGTTTCAACCTTCTATTAGGATTATGTAGTTGTATTGAGACACTCATCAATGATCCTTTAGTTATATATTGACTTAAAAATAGAAGTTGAGGAAAATATTGGTTGCAATCCAATTTATTTTTAAAATAAACCATTGGCCTTTCTTTAAATTTAGGGAACCCAATTCTCTTTCCAATGGTGGTTAGTAAATGTTGGATAGATTTGGAAAACGGGGTTGACCAAGTCTAAAAAATATTTTTGGTGGTATCCAAAATGTTTCATTGATAGATGAATAATCCATTATGTGGATTGAATCCTTCTTCTGAGATTATATATTTTTGAATGTGTGGATCAGGATACTAAACGTTTCTATTTGAGGATAAAAATTTTGAGGGTGGTAGAGGATGTAATATCCTAAGTTTATGGATAAGGTATATTTCCTTATGATTATAACTTAACACTTGTTTCGGTGTCATTGAATTTTTCAGAATATATTTAAATATTAATAAAGATCTTGATCGGTTTAATTGATCACCTTCAGTAGTTTCAGGTGAAAATATTGATTTTCAATTAAAAGGGGTAAATTTTTAAATTCATATTCATTGGGTTATCATATTGGAAAATGGATTATTTTTTATCTTGGAATGGTTTTTTTACCCTAGGGTGTATTTGCATAATTTTTGGGTTATGTAGAGTCAATACACTATCATTGGAAACTATTTTAATTGAATGGTTTGAATAATATCATTATTATTATTATTAATTTTAAAGCCCTAATTATTTCTTAAGACATATATATTTCCTTTTATGAAATGTTCTTTTCATAAACCCTGATAGTCCTTGGGTATCTAGAGAGAAGGAGGCTTGTGGAGTAATGGTCAAGGAGGAATAAAAGATCTAGGTTTGTGGTATGGTTCATTGTAATTGAAATTTATCTTCTTTTTAAAGATTTATTACCTCTAAAACATATGTCCATAATTATTAATTTAAATGAAAAATTTATAAAATGATATTAGAGTATGTTAAACTATAAATAATTATCTAAATAATGGTTATGGTTTGGTTGGGATCCGACAAAAGAATCTCCAATAAATCAAGAGATAAATTTGGATTCCTAAAATTCTTCCCAGATGTCGAAGGGAAAAACCATTGAATCACAAACAAAAATCAAAATATAATTCTCTAGGTCTATAAAATGTTTCAATTAAACGTTATTTGTTGAATTTAGATTCTTATTTTTATAGTTATCTTAGAGAGATGAAATATTTTCATTTTTTGGTAATTTTGAGATTTACTAAAAACCATAAAGAATATTCGAGAAATAAATATATCCCATAATATTAAATTCCAATAATAATCTAATGAGATCACTTTTAGGATGATCTTATTAATTAATAAAGGTTGTGTTTGATATAATTTCTTCCATATTTTCACTTTTCTCTCGAATTTAGCTTCCCAAATGATTGAATCACGAGAGAATAAAAAATTATTTTTCAAAGGATGAGAAGAATCTACTTCTAATACCTTCATAGGTGGTGGAAGAAAGTAAAATATCACACCAGTAGTGATGTTGGAGGTAAAATAGCATAGGTTGTTCAATCCAGGCATGTATGAACCAAATGATGCCACTCATTCCCTAGCACACAAGGTTGATTTTTCTCCTAAAATTTTGTGGTTGTATTAATTATGGTCAACTCTTTATTTGATCAAAAAACATAGGCCATGTTGTTTCATCTCTTTAATCACCCATATGTGGTAACGGCATAAGGACTAATTGTAACAAACCAGGTACTTATAAAATAAATTATTTCATTCTAGAATTAAATAGTTAAATTCATTATAAATGTATAATGAAATAAGATGTGTTTATAGAAATTAAATAATATAAAATAATAGAATATTAACCTCACTTATTAATTTATAAATAAAATTTATGTATCTTATATGAGAAAATATGATATATTTATATCAAGTAATAAGAAAAATAAATGTTTTTAAAATGATAGATTAAGTGTTGGTATTATTTTTAAATATAAATGTATATGTACAATTTTATAATTAATATAATGATTTAAAAGAAAATTTATCTTCCTAAAATATATTAATAAATTAATATTTGGTTTTATTTTAATTATAAGAAAATTTTATGAGACCTTAATAAATTTTTCAAAGTGTCGTAAAATCAGTTATAATATTAAAATCAGTATTTTTAGAATAAATAATGATTTTAAATAGAAATTAAATTTATCATATTTAGATATTTATTTTCATAAAACGAATTCTATTTTTCAATTATAAATTTTAAATAATTGTTATGGTAATTTTTTTGGATTTTTCTAAAATAGTTGAATTTTTTGTGAATAGTGAAATACGGTAATATATGGTATTAGCTAAATACCTGAATTTTTAAGTCATGGATGATGAATAGATTATGTAAGAACCTTTTTTAGAACAAAAATGCACTAGTTATTGTACTTAGTCAAAATAATCAAAACTTTTTATGGTCTTGTGCCAAAATAATAAACAAATGAATAAAATAATCAAAAAACACCCCTATCCTCCACTATAAATACTACCCCTCACCACCTCTTCTCCTAACACCTCAAAAGAATTGTATCCTGTATAATATTTACCCCATTACCTTTAAAATCCTCTTATACACTTTCAAGGCCTTCTGGTCTCAAAAAAAGACCAAAACCAAGGGCCTTAAAGAGGTTCTCAAGGAGAAGAATTCAAGACGTAAAATCCTCTTTCATTTTCTTTTATTCTCTTCTCAATTTATTTTATTTTCTTATTATCAACTAAAATACCCTCATCCAAGTGACATGAAAACTCTATTACATTAAATATACTGAAATTTTATTATTTTAACAAAATATCCATCATCAAACCTCTCCTCTTCTCCTCTTTTTCTAGAAAATGAAATCATCGTTCATCACGTGTCGATTCATCGCCTTTAAGGATGATGAGTTTTAATTTTCCTTTACCATATTAAAGGTTGGTCATAAAGCCATTATTATGGTTAAATATACTTTTATTATATATCTTATAAGTTATATAATGTTAAATATTCAGTATATAAACATGATATTAAATAAAATGATACAAGTTCATGGTAGTCGTAAAAACCGCCAAAATAAATTAAATCATTTTAATTAATGTTTTATCTAATGACTCATCCTCAAATTAGAAAAAAAATGATATATGGTATCATTTAAAATTATTGAAACATATCAATACCTTTTTTTTACTCATTTAGTTTTTCTTCCATTTGAAAATAAATTCCATAATAAACCTACCATGGAAACCATTAAATAAATGCTCCTAAAACAATGAAAATAACAAAATATTTTTAACAAATAGGTGGATATATGTTATAAAAAGACTTTATAAGGTATTATAAATATTAATATAGTTATATAATAGATTAATAACACTCTTTAAACCATTTTACATGTTTTTTTACATGTTTTAAAGAAGTTGAAGCTAAGGTAAGGGACTTTCCTTTTAAAATCCCCTTTAATGTCTCTTTTTACAAAATTCAAAAAAGAATGTTTTTTTAACCTATACAGCATGATCGTATATTACCACTTTCATAATGTATTAATGTTTTTAAGTATAAATTACCAGATTACATGTTCATTTTCATGAAAAAAAATTCCTTTGTATTTTCACAATACTCTTTTAAAATAAGAGATTATCATCAAGAAATGTTTTTAAGATGAAAGTATTCGTATTTTATGTTTATTTTTTGGTTCTTGGGAATTTATTATAATGACAGGTGGTTCCATTAAAAAACAAATATGAGTTTTTCCATGATATTTCGTCAATTAATTGGGTTTGATTATGTCGTAATTGGACCGTAATGTTTATTCCAAGTGTAATTACAATGGTTACAACATAAGGTAGTCATGAGAGTTACATGATAAGGTAGCCATGAGGATTATAAATTATATGTTAGCTATGAGGGTTAAAATCATAAGTAATTATGATAATAAAATGATTCCTAAAGTTACATAAATGGTTTATTTATGTTTTCTATGTTTTATATAAATATCATGTTTTCACAAAGTAAGCGTATGATTCTTTATAGGTGAGAAGTATATCTTTGTGAAAATGATTTTATATGTTTATAAGTATTCATATACTAGTGGTTTCTTTCCTTGTTTTTATGTCCCTTAATGAGATTTTTTATGCTCATCCCAAGTTTTAAAATGTATTTCATGGAGTTAAAGGATGGGTAAGAGAAAATAAGAATCCAAGCTGAATGTTGTGAATATTTTAATAGAAAAAATCATGTTTTATTAAAAGTTTTTTGTATTTGGAAAAAATGGATACTATTTTAGTAGTATCCACTTTTTATGATTATAGGTTTTCATGAATTAATTTTAACCAAATTCTCTAAAACTATAAACAGAAAATATATTTAGGATGAAATAAAATGAATTATAGCTTAATTAACTAGATTATGTAATTTATAAGGTCAGGTCCTTATATCGATAGTGTGACACCTTGAGATATTAATATATTATTACCTTTAAATAATTAAATGTGTTCAATTGCTTACTCCATATGAAACACCAAACTTAAATGAAACCATAATATATTTAGATAAAAATATAAATATTAAGTTTGGTCATTAAAACATATCCATTAAATTACTAGGAATAAATAGTAGTATCCAATTTATAAAATATTTATATAAAGGAATATAATAGTTAATTTTAATACCTATGAAATTTAATTGATATAGCTAAAACAATTAAAACTAACATTTTATGCTTAGAAATTTATTTTTTGAAATACTACCTTTTTATGCACTATGAATTTCTATTTCAGGAAACTAGTGATTAGTGATGATAATATATAATTGATATGAATAATTGGTTAATAATAATTTAATTATTAAAATATATGAAATATAAATGATAATGGTTGATATTCTAAAGAATTATGATAAAAACTTTTTGTCATTATATCACATATTTTAATTTAAAAGTTAAAAATATAAATTTTAGAATTTTAATTTGAAAAAATTAAAATTATTTTTTATTGATCATATTAATATTTTCTAAATATGAATTTTTTTTATTTTTATAAAGAGAATAATTTTTAATTCAATAGTTCAAAATACCATTTTTACAAATAAAATGACTTTATGACATTATTAGAATATAAGTAAGAATTTTAAATTCATAAAAACTTTTCCAAATACAAAATATGGATTTGATAAGTTACTTGATAATTTTTTTAAAAAAATTAATTTATAAACTCATATATGAAATTTTAGAACTAAAGTTTCATTTTTCAAAAAAAACTATTTTTAATAAATTATACATTTATTATTTTAAAATTAGTTTTTATTGCTTTTATAAAATTAATATAAAAAAATATTGAAATTTGGAATCACTATGCCCAAATGATTTAATAATGACCAATTTATTCTCAAGTATAAAGGGTAAAATACATTTGTAAAAACTAATTACCACAGTAAGAATCAAAATGGGTAAAAAGGGTTTAACCAGGAGGGAAAGATCAAAAAAAAATTAAAACGTGTTTTTTAATGGTTTTTTCAAGAATTTATCGACCTTATACCATCTTAACTCCATAATTTCCCTAGTTTTTTAGATTCACTCCTTGAGATTCGATTCCCATTGTTGAAAAAATTTGGGTATTTGGAAAATTTTCATCCCTTTTCACTTCTTAAATAGACACTCTTATCCTCACTTAACTCACAAAATCCTACTTATATTTTCCAAAAATATGTATAAAACTCTCCTTAAAATTCATAGAAACCTTCATAGGTTCTTTTATTCTCAAAATTCCATCACTCAAAGGCTTAACCCCCTTTGTAAGGGAGATAATCCAAGAAGTGATGTATAAATTTCAAACTATTCCTTTCTCATTTCTATTTCTTTATGCTCACTTATTCTTATTAAAATTACATTACACCATAGTAAAATGATAGAATGAGTATCATTATTATACTATTATTTTGTTAAATTGGGGGTACAATCATTAACCTCCTTTCCCTTTTCCTTTAAGAAAAATTAAATTGTTATTCATGTGTTATATAGACTATCACCTCTACGACGCAAGGTGTATCATTTTCCTTAAATACCTTAAAATTATAGTCCTAATAGGTGATTTAAAATATAAGTATTATATTTATGATATATTTTTTATTTTTAAATGATAAACCATATTACTCTTTTCCCCGATCTATTGAAAATGAAATCATCATCCATGAATATGTGTAGACTACTGCCTCCATGGAACAATTGATTTTATTTTTTCTTTTCCTCACAATCTTACATTATTTTTAATTTTAATGGGATTAGTGGATTAATTTTATTTTTGTGAAATTATTAATATTTTGGAAAGTCAAATTGGATAACCTATTAACAATAGGAGCAATATAAAACTGTGGTAAATTCAACCATCCAAAATAACATTCTAAGAGAAAAAAATGATTTCTTTATACTCTGAAATATATTTTTATAGGTTATATTATTTTTATAATTATTTCTAATTACTATTTAAAAAACTAATAAAAACTAAATAAGATCATTATGTTTTTTTATGATGACATTACAACTAAATCACTTCATAATCATCAAATAATTATGGTATGTTCTTATTTAGTTCGGTTTAACCACCTACTTGAACAATGCTATATGTTTATCTCATGGATGAATATGAGGAATTAATTTATATTAATATATGATTCAAATAAGTAAATAATTAATTTCTTTGTTTTTATAGTGTTAAAGTTAGTATGAAACTCATTTATAAAAATATTGATGTTCGTTTGTTAAAAAGTCCCCAAAATTGTTTTATTGATTACATATTCAATGATAAAGAATAAAAAACTTGTGAAAAAAATTTAAAACATCTTAAATTATTATAAACATAAATGAAAAATAAATTTAATGATTAAAGATTAAATTTTTAAGATGAATTAATATGGAAAATGCTATTACGAAATTAGCACAACCAATCAAAACTATTAACACCCAGTGTGAAAATAGGTATTAACATCTAACTACAATTCATATAGAGAATGAATATATAAAAATAGTATAATTTAAAATGGATATAATTAAGTTTATGAATTAATTGATTATAATATCTATATTTTTTATATAGGATATTGAAGTGCGTTCATGAAAGTTAGGATAAGAGTTAAGGGTTTTCGTGGTCTCAATTATAATTATTTTAAGCATGTTACGTGTTATGCATTGCGTTTCCTTTTTATGGTTTTCTATTGATTTACTATCTCATAAATATTATATACTTTATTTCCTTGATATTATTTAGATATACTAAGAAAAATTATTTTTATATTCAAATGTCTTTTGACACAAGATTTACCCCAGTCATAAGAGTTTTTGGTAGCTCAATTTTTATTCATTGAGTTATCATAATTATATTGAACTTATTTAATACAATTTGGATAAATTATTCAATTTTTATTGTGTTATGTGTTATTATCTCATTTTTTACATTTTGGACATATACACCTATTTTCAAATATTTCATGCTTCATAGATTATGTTGCCCGTAACAGATATTGATAACTCAAATCTCATTTCCTTGAGCCATATTGCTTCATATTAAAATATTATTTTCCATACATGGGTTCTCCCACCCTAATATTTTAATATGTTTTATTTTATAATCATATTTTTTAAAATATATTTTTAATAAAAAAAGGTTTCATTACTCTATTTAAAATGTGAGTTTTCAACAAAGTTAATTTCGAAGTATTAAAAAGGTTCCTTTCATAATAAAGTGTTTTATATTTGGATCCAAATTTATTATATAAAATTTTATGTCATTTTAAAGACCCCATTATTATATATAATTTTTAAAATTAAAATTATTAAAAATCATTCACTTCACCTTTTCATAAGTTTCTTTTGAAAGTGTCATGTACGTTTTTATTTTATGTCAATGTAAAAATTATTTTCTAAAAGATATTTCAATTTTTCACCACTATTTTCCTTTTCATATTCAAAAGTAATTACACTTATGGGAATTATATTACATGATTTTTTATCTAATAAATATAGATATTAATAATTTGGGGATTACACTTGTGGTGTCAAACAATTCAATTCTTGATACCTTCTTGGGTGATACAATTTGAAGCATTATTTTGCAAGTATTCTTTCATCTATGTAAATATCCTTTTTAGTGTCATTTTTTACACTAGTTATATGTTCTTTTACACTAGGTATATGTTATTTTTCAACCATACACCTTCTATCATGAGTCCCTAGCTAGGTGTATAGTCTTGTGACCTCTCATCATGCACCAAGTGAATTTGAGTTGATACTAACTTTTTAAGGGTGATTTCCCCTAGGTAAATCAGTGTCACAGCGATATCCACTTACTAGTATCTAAATAGGGATGTAATTTATTGGAAAACCACACATGCTTTACGTCCCAAAAATTAGTTTTTTTGGGCATTATTTTGGCTTAGGTAACATTTTCATCAAAATCCCTTGAAGGTTAGAATTTCAAAAAGAACATTAAATACCATGAATAATGAGAGAATCATGATATAAAATATAAAATGGGTTGTAATTATATCATAAAATAGAAAATATGTTGTATAAAATAATCATGTCTCAAGGTATTTAAATTTGAGACAAATAATATTTAATTTTATTCCTACTTAGACAAATATGCTCTAACCTCCTATATAACCAAAAAAACAATATTAATTACCAATTTAAAAAACTTATTCATACCTATAACCTTTTTCAACTTCATTTATAGTTATTATATATATGTATATTAGTTATTTATTATCAATTATCAATATTGGCTGTGAGTAATCTTGATTGTTATGAACTCATTTCGTAATAGCATTATTGTTATTCATTCTTCTCCAAAATTTCATAATTCCCAAATAATAAAAATTAATAGACTTGATTATTTTTAATTTTTTATTATATTATAATTTCATTATATGTTATTTCTAGTTAAGATCTTCAATGATGAAATCAGTGATGAGCATGTTTCAGTTATTTTTAACAAATAGGCATTGGTATCTTAACTGATGAGTTTAATATTAATGTTACCATTCAAAAACTAAAATAAAAATAATTATTTATTTATATCATATATTATTAGAAATTAAATTCTCATAATCATATATGATATAAATTAATATCATTATTCAATTGGGTGGTTAAACTAACACAAACAAGAACTTTCCATAATGAATAGACGATTATGAGTTGATATAGTTGTAATATCATTTTACCAGAAAAATAATGTCCTTATTTAGTGTTTATTAGTGTATTATATCATAATTATATTTAATTATAATAATTATATAACCTATAAAAAGTTATTACATATTATGAAGGAATCTTTTTTAACTTAAAACACACTTTTGGATGGTTAAATTTACAACAGTTGTTTATTGCTCATATTATTAATAGGTTATCTAATTTTTCTTTATAGAACCCTAATAATTTCATAAAAAACGTATTTATCCATTAAAATCATTTTCAAGACTATCCATAAAATTCATTCATGAAAATTTAAATTAAAATCAATTGTTCCATGAAGGTAATAGTCCAAACATGTCCATTGTTCATGATTTTGTTTTCCATAGAATGGGAAAATGTATAATAATTTTTATAATTTAAGAATCAAAATATATTATAAATATCACACTTATTTATTAAATTCAACAATATCATGTATCTTGTAAGGTGGTTGATGAAAATAAAGCATGACGCTTTGTAGGTTCGGTAGTCCACACAGACATATGATTATTGTTTATGTTTTCCTTAAGAGAAAAGTGTAGAGGTTGTTAATAATTATTCCATTAGAATAATAAATTTAATTATACAAAAAATATTTATGTAATTATATATTAATTATAGAAATATATATATAAAAATTAATATATAAAAGAAATGAAATTAAGGAAATCAGTACTCACATTGAGGATTTGGGTTTCCCGTGGGTGAATCCTTTAAAAGGGAGGGATTAGGATGATATCTTGTGACTAGAAACTTAATAGGGTAAAATAGGTTTCAATGGGAAGGAGAAATTTAATATCATAAAGAGGAAACCAAATTTTTTATTGGTACTGAATGGGTGGTGAGAGGCTCCTTTTATAAGTGTTGAGAATGGAATTTTTATAAATATTTCAACTTAATATAATGAGGGAACATGTTTTACCTACCTATTGGCTCTAAAATGGAAGATAATTGATTATCAGATGAAATAAGGTTTCTAATATCTCAACCACTCAATTAGATTCATTTTCTTAAGATTTTTAAATCTCTTTATCCCTAGTTTTATTAATTTTAACATTTTCAGTTTTACTATAGTAACTAGTTTTTTCCAAAGTAAATCATTTTTCATGAATAGAAATAAAATGGCTCTTATAAAATAATTTTTATCTATTTATTCCAAATATGAAATCCATATTATTAGTTAAAAAGTTTATATGTAATAAAAATCAATTTTAACATTAGTATATGTAGTGCTTAAAAACCCGTTTTAAAAAATGTGTATTTTTAAACTTAACATTGATATGTTGGGTAAAAATTATCAATTTATTTTATTTTAATGATATATAATGGTTTTTTATAAAATTAATGTGGCTTTTAAATTTTAAAAAAAAAAATTTCCAAAAATAGTATTTAATTAAAATAAAATACCAAAAACCATTTTCAGTGGAAAATATTACTTAAGTCCTTAAAATGTTAATCATGGGTTTCCTAAATTCATCATAGTATTTTTAAACTGTATAGTTTACATATTAAATACATATTTGAAAAATTAAAATGTTTTATAAAATTACATTATTTCTTATAAAATTCATAGTTTTGGTCAAAACTATATTTTTCACAATTCACCTAAAAAACAATTATTTTAGAAAAAATCCAAAAAATCATCCTAAGTGAATAATGAGATTCCAATTACAAAAAAAGAGTTGATTTTGTAAAATTCATATTGAAATTTATCTTTTAAATAATTTCTTGAATAAAGGATCTTTAGAGTGTGGATTATTTAATAGTTTTGGGATGTAGTGTTTACCTACTATAATAGGGTCCTGGGTATTACAAGGAACATTGGTGAATTCAAGTTCTATTACCACATTGTAGGTTCCTGTGTTGTGAATTATAATATTCATTGAAAGGTTTAATATAATGGAGATAGTTTTAACTAATAACATGGTGAATTAAAATGTGTCATATTAATAGTCAAATGTCATGGGAGGATTCCTGGAGGATTAAAAGCTTACTTCCCATACGAATACCATTTACTGCTTATACATGAAACATTCCATCCCAATATTCATTGAAGGTTGATTATTTTCATTACCTCCTAGAGAAAAATAAAGAGAAATAGGTTTCATGTGTTATGGTCCCATAAGAGATAATGGAATTCTTCTACTATTTTCAAAAAAAAATCCCACCACTATAAAGGATATGAATACATGGATAAAGGAGAGAGGATGAATAATAATCATCATCATGCTGAAAAAAGGATGAGCACATGAACTATACCTGAGTAGCAATATGTAAGGAGGTATGGATCCCATCGATGGTATATAATTGTTAGGAAAAACTCCCTTAGGGGTGGTGAGTAGTGGAGATTTACAGACACCTCCCTTTTGTGTTCTAAACTTCATTGTATCTTGTTGAATATCCTTAGGCTTTTTATTCTTGAATGAAATTGGTTGTTTTTGTTCTAGAATAATTATTCTTCTAAATATATTTCAAATGGTTATTCAATATATGATGAAAATTAATGGAGATTTTTATTTATATTTTATAAACAATGTCTTTATTAGGATTAAGGTGGTTCTATTAAGTTTAATTTCTTGGAGTGTAACAAACCAATATTTTGTATCCTTTAAATTAATACTATCTCTAACAGCTTGTGTCACACACAACAAAAAACTAATGAAACACCCAATTAAAATAAACTAAAACATATTAAAATTACGTAAATAGTTTAATAATTAGTATATAAAATTATAATAATCAATTAAAATATTTACATATTATTATTATTATTATTATTTTGATTAATATTTTAAAAATAATTCCCTGTAAAGAACTATTTTTAAAAAAAATTATTTTATTTTACCTTAATTAATTAACTTTATAATAATTAAAATATTATTATAATAGGTAATATTTAGATTTAAAAACTAATACATTAGCATTAAATTATTTAGAAATTTATATTATATAAGATTAAAGAAACTTAAAGTTTAAAAAGTTATTTTTAAATAAAGAAATTATTTATATTTTATATTTACATTTAGATAACTGAATATATTAATTTTATGATCTTAATTTGATAAAAATATATTCATTTTTTAATTTATAATGTCAAAATATTCTTAGGGATATTTTTTGAGTTTTTTCTAAGATAATTGAATTTTTATGTGAATAGTGAAAAATAATGTTTTCACCAAAACTATAATTTGGATGGTATGAATAGTAATACATAAATATGATAATTATTTCATAATTATTATTCTATATATGTTTAAATAATGACCACTTATACCAATAGAAAACCCACCAAAGTTATTTTTGATGCATAAGTCAAATATCATCAAAACACCAGAAATAAACATAATTGATTAAGTAATTTTATATAAAAGTATAATAAGTGGAATAAAAGGAATAATAAACTTTAAAATTTTCTTAATTAAGTAAATAATTAACATCATTTCATTATTTAGGAATACAAATAACATACGTGACGAGTCAGACTTAAGGTAAGGGTTTCTCATCTCACTTATACTTCCCTGAGACATATTCCATATTTACCACTTATTTTATTTTTGTAGTGGATATAATTATACTTTGATATGTTATATCAATAGTCTATTTATCTTCATGGTATTTAAAGTTTCATTTGATGTCATTTATGTTATAGGGCTTACGATTCAGAAGTTAACAAAGTGGTAATGGTTTATTTCACAATCTCACTATTATTTTAGATTTTTTTTGTTTAAGAATCCATTAGGAGAATTATTTGATATTTCTACCTTAAAATCAATCTACTTTATTCACCTCTATTTATTCATGAACTTTTTTAAGTAATAGTACCATTTTTTCACTCTTTGGTACTTAGAATGATTGAGAAAATGTTTTTAAGAAAATACAACTTTATTTCTCTCTTCAGTCAGAAATATTTTTTCATAAAAACTCGTTTTTTAAAAAAATATTTTCAAAGAAGTTTCTTAACTTTTTAAAAATGATTGATTAAAGGAAATTTTAACCATTTTTAGTTTTTATGAAATTTTTTAAAATAAATCTTCATGTAATTTTCAAAACAATGCATGTTTGGATTTTACCGAAAACGTGAAAGGAATATTTGTTTTAACATGTACAACATGAATAAAATTTTCCACCATCATGACCAATCAATGTTTTAATAATTATTTTATAATTTTTAAAAGTTAATTTTCAATGAAAATTATATTTTAAATATCTTGTGAAATTTAATTTTTAAAAGGTAATTTTCAAAATTCAAAGTTTATTTTTCTCAAAAATATTTTTAAGTATATTTTCATGGAATTTATATTCATCAATAACATCAACCCTATATTTTACTTATGATCAACTGAGGATATCTTTTATTTATACCATCCTTATTATTTTTATAGATGTATTGTGATTAGTTTGATTGAAGATGTACAATTTTATTACCATTCACCATTTTACTCTTAATGTTTTATGATTATTTTTATTGATTGGGATAATTATTAACATTTCATATGTTAGTTTCATCAAATTGAATGTTTATGTTCATTATATTTCACCCATTTCATATGAGGAATGTATTGGACTTAGTATGTGATGGGAGGGGCCCACTATATCCCCTTGATGCATCAGTATGCCTTATGAGTCAAACTAGATTGGGTTTTCGCTAAAGACTTACCCATTTATTTAGATAGAATGCCACAAGTCATTGATGATATGTTATATATGTCTATCATTAAAAATTTCATAATTATGAATTCAGTTAATGACATGTGATTATTCAATTAGTTATAATATCCATGGTTATGTTTTCAATCTCATGTGATTATTTATAAGGCATTCTTTGATCATCATTTATTCCTTCCGTATTATTCCCAATTTGTTGATTAAAAGGAATGTGTTTCAATTATTTACATTTCCATATTTATTATTCTTTATTTATTCATAGATTTCACTATACGCCTACCCTTAATAAGCATATGATCTCACCCCTTTATTATGTTTTATTTTCCCTAGGATATCAAGAAGTGTTTTATAATTGATATGTAGGGATACGTTAATGGGAATAATGGAATTATAAAAGAAAATACATTTTTTATTTTATGTTTTAAAATGTAATTTTAATTTTAAATATGTATCTATTTTAACAAATCTACTAAATTATTCAGTCTTTTAGAATGTGATTATGTATATCTTATGCCAATGTAATAAAGTTTACATCATCTCCAGGCTACTGGGTTCAGGGTCTCTAAAAAATATTTCTATTCTATTCTTGTTATTTTCACATCATCCTTAGTGTTTTAAATCAATAAACCCCATTGATTTTAATCCCCTAAGATATGATAAACTACCATAACAACCTTATCCCATTTATTACTTCTGAAATAGAGAAATATCTTCACTAGGGAACTTATCTATTTCTTAGTTTCAAATGGATTTTTAGTTCCATTGAATGATGGAGGTTGATGACATGTGAAGTGGTAAAACATTTTTACACTGCATTATGGATTAGTAGGCTACTCCATATGAGAAAGTTTATTGGTCATAACTAGAGTCAGCTACCCCAACATAATTGTAATTTTTTAGATCCAACTGCACCTCCATCTCCATATTCATTATTTTTCCTATGAGGTAAATACCTACATGGATTACATATATTGATACGGTTTAAATTCCTTCTACTAGATTCCATTTTTAAATAACAGAATACAGTTGATTAGATCATAACATTATGAAACATAATGTATAATCCAAAAACTAGTGAAACACTTAACATAAATTGAAAATTTTATGCATAGCCAATATCATAATTATAAACTTTGTTTCTTTGGAGATATTATCAAAGTATGTCATAGGGTTATGTTCTCTAAACTATGTTTTCCAAAATCTAGTTCCAAAGGCTTCTACTAAACGTACTCTAATACCAAGTATAAAAACTATGACTCTAGTAACCCGGAGCTAATAGTTACTTTATAACATTTTCATAAGATACAAGTGATATCATCCCAAAGGGATGAATATTTTAGTAGTCTTGGAAAATTAGATACATACTTGAGTTTCACATTTCATTTGAAAACATAAAATACAATATTGTATTTTCTTTGAGAACAACATAGTCCCCTTTAGTATATCCCTGTATATCAGTCATAAAATACTTCATGGTATCTTGGGGAAAGGAAACATAAGAAATGGGTGTTCTCATATGCTCAATAAGTGTATGAATATGGTGAAAGTTAAATAAGTAATAAATAATATGGAAAGAATAAATTATGATCAAATAATGTCATATAAATAATCTCATGATATAGAAACTTGTCCATGGATATCAAAATAAATAAAATAATCACATGGACATCTGTAACTAATTTCATAGTGACAGAAAACATAAATTCAGACATATTAAACTTACCATTGAGGCCTTGTGTCAAGATATATAAAAATACCATCGAGGCATTATACCAAGACATCTATATAAATTGGTATGACCTTAGGAAAAACCCAATCTATTTTTCCCCATGAGACCTACTAATTCATTTAGGGGATATTTAATTCTAGGCCCTACCCATCATGTAATAAGTCCAATGCATTCCTCAAATGAAAGGTATAAATCCCCATGCCAGATTAGGTTCCACTGAGAGGGGGGTTAATCAATAGTGAAATTATTTTTATAAATTCTTTTCACTTTTAAATATACCTCTTAAACCTGTTAAGTTTCTCGATCTACTGAATAGTTTCTATCAATATCACCTCATGTGTAGTAGTAAAATAAGAGAGGGAATCACCTAGTATTTAAAAGCTTTAGCAATTCAAGGCATAATTCATGGCATGTTGGTTTGACACCTTAGCATGGATTCTCTTCACTATCTTAACAAGTGAATACAACTGGCTAGAAAACCTATATCCACAATTGGTTAGACACACCAATTATTCTCTCCATAGTTGGTTAGACATCCCAACTTTTGTTCTTTTATGATTGGTTAGAAACCCTAATCACAAGACTCCAGTAGCTGGTTAGACAACCTAGCTACAAGATTCCTCTTCAGTGTAAAACTAAGAATATAAATATGTTCCTAACAGATAGTCTTCCTTTATAAGAAAGCTGGATAGATGTACCTTCCTTGTGTAAAATTATTCAAGGTCTTAAATATATGACTTGATCAAACTTATTGTCCTTGAAACTCCTTTCATATCTTTAATGATCTGAATTATCTTCTTCAAATTATTGGACACATGAAATCACCTTATTAAGGAATTACCCATCTTTGGATCAACTCTAAAAAATATTCTTGAATTATGGATTGAAGGTGTCTCAAAATGATCTTTCAATTTAATACACTTTTTCCATCACCTGCATGTACATATTTATATAGCAATATTTTTCATGTGAATCTCGATAATTCCATGATTTAAATTACAACATTTAAATCCTCATGTGAATGTGTTAAGAATTAATCACATTTAGTTTTCTTTCTTCCTTAAAATAATAAAACCCAAATGACCATGGGTATTTTATTTCTCAAATTATGTAACACCCCGAGCTTCCACGATATGCCTCTCTTTCAATAATGCAATAGCTTGCATTGTACGTAAGTTCGAGTTCTAACACACCGCGACTAATCAAAGTAGCCGTTATGAATAGTAATAACCACTTTTTAAAATTATAGAAATTTTATATTTCAAAATGGACTTCATTTTTGTATTCGTAATATCAAAATTACCCTAAGTTGAATTTTGTGTAATTTTCTAAGAACTTCCAATTTTTTATGAATAGTGAAAAATACTTAAAACAAATTTTTTAATAAAAATAATTTATTGTGATAAATTATAATATTTAGTAGTTTTAAAGTATAATTAGAATATATTTTTACCATTTTATCCAATGGTGGTCATTATAATTAATTTAACATTGAAATTGGACATAAACAATTGCCAATCTTTTGATATAAATTATTTCTTAAAAACACGCTATTTGTTGTGACGGCGGGAATTAATTATAAAATTAATTAATGCAACTTATATGTTGGGAATTTTGTAAAATAGACATCATTTTTGAATTCGGAATATCAATTATAGCTTAGGGTGAAATTTTGGCATTGTTCTGAAAAACTTCAATTTTTGATGAATAGTGAAACCACTAAGTGGTAGTTAAATAACTGATTTTTCGTTTAAATGAAATATTACCACTTCTGTGTTTTGATTTTCAAAAATCCAACATACATGGTTGTCATTAAGAAGTAAAATGTGGTTCAATGAGATTAAAATAATTTTTGGTGAATAGTAACTTTTAAGTTCTTAATCGCGATTAGAGGTAATTAGTGTAATTTAAGGTAAAAATAATGTTTTAATAATATGAGATGAGCTTGACACATGTCCTACCCTCATTGGATGTGCCATGTCCGACCAAGACAATCCATGGGTCAACTTGGGGACCCCATGGAGCCACTTTAGTTGGAAAATGACATAAATACCTTTTATTTAATGTTAAAGTAAAAAATGACACAAACATGAAATGTTTTACTAAAACAATTTTTATATGGGGTTATACAAGTCATATTTTTGACTATAAATAATAATTTTAAAGCTAAAAAGATTTCCTACATCATATTATTTGTTTTATAATTTTTAGACATTAAATAAATTAAATTATTTATGACATCATTATGATGCAGCGATGACCTCATTATTTAACGATTTTAATAAAATGAAAAGATAATGTACAATCCAAGGCTTACACTTGTCCAAAGACTATTGGATGGATAGATTTAGAACCCTTATCTCCTTATCCACGAATTATATAAGTGTGGGACCTTTAGAATCCGAAAAGCATTATATAATAATGTAAAATTTCCTTACTTTCCAAGAGTGCCCCTCCTCTCCTCTTATAAAAGGCCCCCAACTCTACCACCTCATTCACACTTTCAAGCCATTTGGCTTGGCCAACCTCGGCCCAAATACCATCAAAACTTCCCTCCCTTACTACTAGAAGCCTCACTTTGGGCAGAATGCTTCCCAAGGAAGCCTTTGGCTCAAATCAAAAAGAGTTACCCGATTTTTAGGTAATGTCTTCTCTAATGTTGTTTTGTTTTATTTAGCTTCTCCAACCCCTTAAACTCTTTTTATTAATTTATTTTGTAACAACGCCAGTATAATCAATATACTAGTATTTTTTTATAATAAGTATTCGAGCTACACTTACACACACCTACATCTAATGGTTAAATAACATACTGTTTCTGTGGATGGCGAATTTCTGCCTCACGAAACGATGATTGTTCAACACTCATATAACACCTTCAAAGGAAGACATTAAGATGTAACTATATTTATATATGATATATAATATGTTTATGTTTTACTTATTCTTCTGTATTTCTCATTTATGGCATACTTTATGATTTCCATTATGGGTAAACGCGATAATTTCATTTTAGGAAGTGCGGACTACCGCCCCATCAAAGTGATTTGAATCATTAATGTCATATGTGGGATGTATAAAGGATGGAGTAAATGGTATTATACACTATATTATACTGGAATTATATTATACATTTATATCATTATGATTTCATTCCATTAAATACGAAATAGAAATGAAAGTAGCGTTCATGCGTACGTACGGCTTACCGTCTCCATGAACGGTGCATTTCATTTCTTACCTCTAAATGTTACGTAATATTATAAATGAATGTATATACTGTATATATATGATATATATGATATCTAAATCATTAATATAATTCTGGATATAATGGATATTTCACCACATCAACAACTTGTAATTATAAGAAGTTTATTTTTGACTCAAGTACCAAAGATCGACAAAACGACCGTTATTAACTAAAATAATTACATAATGTTCATAACATGGTAATAAGTGATATAAAAGGAATAATGAACATGAAAAAGGTTCTTAAGTAAATAGAAATTAACTCTAGTTTATTATTCAGGAGGTTAAATAACGGTCGAGTCAGGACAGGACGCAAGGTAAGGGAATTTCTTAACCCAACTTCCATTCTTTGGGTTAATCTCCTACTTTCAAATTATGTCATGATATTATTATGTCCTATTTTGTATTTTTACTTTCTTTATGTGTACCTATAGTGAATAAACATAATAGATCTATTTTATTTTAAAAATGATCTTTTTAAGGACTTCGTCTCAATCTCCTTTCATTGAGGCATATTTGGTTTTATACACAACTTTCTTTTATACGGTGTATAAACCCCTTTGACTTTTACGTTTATTCAAAAGGAATCTTTTTTATAAAAGCATTTTACTAAACGAAAAAAAGGGAATGTTTTTCTTTCCGTACATATGTGGAAACAATGACTTCTCCGCCACCGTGACCATTATTTGAGTTTCGTCTTCCTCTACAAGCCATCACTTTTTTTAATGAAAAATAAATACAAAGTTTTAACTTTCTTTTATTCTTGTACTGAAAATGGTTTTGAAAGCATTTTTATTATATCAATGTGTTGTATTGATATCCTATGATTGGAATGTGGAAATTTTATGTTTCCTTTATCCATGTTTTATGTGATACGATTATGTTATGGTTTATGATATGTTTAAACCTATTCATATGAGGAATGCATTGGACTTAATAAGTGACGGGTGGAGCCCGCTATAGCTCCTTGATGCATCGGTAGGTCTCATGAGACAACTAGACGTGGAATTGGCCGAGGCCCTTTCCCAATTTGATTTATGGTTTTGGCCGAGGCCTTAATCATTTTAGACGTCTTGGCCGAGGCCTTGACAAAATGTTTCAGAATGTCTGGAATTATGCATTCCATCATTATGAAAGTGGTTATTGATATTGCATGTGATTATTCGACCAGTATAATATCCATGTGAATAAGTAAATGGAATTATCTCATTTTACTATTTCCATATTATGTTGAAGTTCATGTTTAAAAGTATTTTGTTTTAGTTATACATTGCCTTAAATGTTAATGTTTATTTATGAAAGCTTCCGCAATATTGTTATCCTTACTGAGAATCTGAGCTCACACCTTTCAATGTTTTAATATTTTCCAGGATGTGAAAAAGTATTTTATGAATGACCTGCAGGGATAGTCAGAAGAGGATATGAGTGTGGACTATGAAGACTTTGTTATTAGTTTTTCACTTTATGATGTAATGTAAGACTTATGAATGTATCTAGTGTTTCCAAGGCTACTAAACTAATCGGTATTTCGAGACTTGATCTTTTGTGATCATGCCAATGTTACGAAGTAATGCACCGACTCTGGGTAGCTAGGTTTGGGGAGTTACAGTTGGTATCAGAGGCAGTTTAGTACTAACCTTGGAAGCTAGATTTAGATAAACTCTTATTAGGGAACATAGACCAAAGATAGACTTTGAGGATTAGTAAAGAAGAACTTCCTAGAATTTTGGTATTATAGAGGTTTTGTGAGTTTTCTGAGCAATACATCCCTGTCTGGATACGAGCAGGTAGAGGCGGCTCTGGCACAGATGTACCTAAGGGTAAAACCTGAAAACACTGATTTGAGCTAGACTCGAACGGGAACTGGTGTACGACAACGGGCCTTGCTGCACTCTTGGTTACGACACTCCCAGGGGATATGCTTAGGATAATTCTCATTTTCTTTACGAACCACTATGAAGGGTTATGATTATATACTTCCTCAAAGAAAACATTCCTTTTTATGATTATGGATTATATCCATAAATAGTTAAATTTATGTAAAGTGTTTTACAAATATGGAATTATGTATTTTAATTCATAAACTAATCTAGGTTATGCCATTGTTTAGAAATGGCGCCTAGTGGAAGGAATGGAAACCGTATCAATGCACGCACTCCGTGTAGGGATTTCCCTCCTGCTCAAGATAATTATGGTGGAGCTAGTGATACAACTGGTGCTGATCAGCTTCTCACCGTACAGGGACAACTCACGCAGGTTATGAATAATAACCTTACTCATATGGAGCACCCTGATCCGCAACGTGGAGGATCAATGTTAGACCGCTTCATGAGGCAACAACCACAAACATTTAATGGGGGTAAAAATCCATTAGTAGCTGAGCAATGGATAAACTCCTTAGAGAAAATATTCCACGCCTTGGGGAGTAGCGAAAGAGAGAAGGTTATCATGGCAGTTTACCGCCTCACTGGAGATGCCGATCAATGGTGGTCATTGATTCAAAATACAAAGGAAGATGATGACGTATCGAATATGGAATGGAGGGATTCCAAAGATCTTTTCTTAGAAAAATACTTTCCTCATGACCATTGAGCAGATATGGAAAGGCAATTTCTGAGTCTGAGACAAAAGGAGGATGAGAATGTCGCAAAGTATGAGGCCAACTTTACAAGGTTGGCGAGGTATGCTGCAGATTATATACGTAACCCAAGAGGAAAGATTGATCATTTCTTTGATGGGTTAAAACCATTTCTCCGTAGAGATTTAGTATCACAATCTTTCTCAACATACGAAGATATTGTCTCATGTGCTATCAAGACAGAAAATGAATTCTCTAAGTCTTATGACAACAAAGTAAATCAATAGAAGAAGAGAACGGTGGAACAAGAGACAGATAAATGGAAAAAGGGAAAGAAGGATTTTCCATTATGTGATAATTATGGGAAGAATCACCCTGGTACTTGCCTAAAAGGAATGGGAGTTTGTAATAAATGTGGATAAAAAGGTCACCAGGTGCGTGATTGTAAGGGAAAGAAAGAGGCTATCAATGTTGAATGCTACAATTGTAGGGAAATGGGGCATTATGCAAATGAATGTCCTAAGCGTCAGGGAAACTTACCTCATAAAAGGCCAAGGGATCAAGGACAATCTTATGTTGTTACTACAGTTGAAGAGGAATAATTAATGTATTGGTGCTTTTGGACTCATGGATTATATTTTGGTTATTAGAATAATGTGATATATATATAAGGATTGTACTGCAGTACTTGTTGTTTCTGTAAGGTTTTAATATGATGAAGGTAATCATATTTTTAGTATGTGACAATAAGAGAAACTTTACTTCGTTTGGGGAATCTGATAAATTGATTTTGGAATTAAGAGACCTTTTAGAGAAAGTCTGGACAGAGGTATTTTGGATAACTATAAAGGTTAGAGTGGATTAAGTTGATCTTTGGATAGTATTGTTTAAGGTTAAAAAATTTATGAAGATTATTTTTGGAATATTATAATACTATAGTTTTAGGAAAAGGACAACCTGCAGGGTGGGGCATAACCCGTCGCGTCGGACAAAGCTGCAGGAATCGAACCCACAACCATAGTGCGACAGGCCTTTATTTCCTACCACTAGCCTACAGGAAGTCCCTGGTTATTACAAAATAATTTTACTAATCTAAATGGTATGTGTTAACATTTGGAACCTTATACAATTAGGATAATTATAATATTTTTGAGTTCTATTATCTTTTTGAGTGAAAGATGAGTTGAAGGTTGAAACTCTACTTGTCAAGCATAAATATATAGATATGCCTATATCTTATTCTATGAATAAATTAATTCTTAAACTTTATTAAATGCATATTAAAAAAAATGTGTTATCCTAATACCTTATGTCTTGTTGAACTGATGATATTTTAAATCAACATAGATTGAAGGATTTGAGGCCCTCAATTTGACACTTTTTTGTGATTGATGACCTCAATCACTCCCTACAAATATTTACGTTTTTCCTCCAATTATATTTCTCTAATTTCCACCAATGTTCTGCTTATCGAGATCATAATTTGGTGGTGACTTTTTCATTTCCATTTCCCTTTTATTTAGGCTAAATTTTATTAACCTTATCTCCGATGTGGGTTTTCCACAAAGGTATTTTATATTTTCAACCTTTTATTTTCAAAGAAAAATTTCAAAATGCGAGGACGCAATTTATTGAAGGAGGGGAGAATGTAACACCCCGAGCTTCCACGATACGCCTCTCTTTCAATAATGCAATAGCTTGCATTGTACGCAAGTTCGAGTTCTAACACACCGCGACTAATCAAAGTAGTCGTTATGAATAGTAATAACCACTTTTTAAAATTATAGAAATTTTATATTTCAAAATGGACTTCATTTTTGTATTCGTAATATCGAAATTACCCTAAGTTGAATTTTTTGTAATTTTCTGAGAACTTCCAATTTTTTATGAATAGTGAAAAATACTTAAAACAACTTTTTTAATAAAAATAATTTATTGTGATAAATTATAATATTTATTAGTTTTAAAGTATAATTAGAATATATTTTTACCATTTTATCCAATGGTGGTCATTAGAATTAATTTAACATTGAAATTGGACATAAACAATTGCCAATCTTTTGATATAAATTGTTTCTTAAAAACACGCTATTTGTTGTGACGACGGGAATTAATTATAAAATTAATTAATGCAACTTATATGTTTGGAATTTTGTAAAATAGACAGCATTTTTTAATTTGGAATATCAATTATAGCTTAGGGTGAAATTTTGGCATTGTTCTGAAAAACTTCAATTTTTGATGAATAGTGAAACCACTAAGTGGTAGTTAAATAACTGATTTTTCGTTTAAATGAAATATTACCACTTCTGTGTTTTTATTTTCAAAAATCCAACATACATGGTTGTCATTAAGAAGTAAAATGTGGTTCAATGAGATTAAAATAATTTTTGGTGAATAGTAACTTTTAAGTTCTTAATCGCGATTAGAGGTAATTAGTGTAGTTTAAGGTAAAAATAATGTTTTAATAATATGAGATGAGCTTGACACATGTCCTACCCTCATTGGATGTTCCATGGCCGACCAAGACAATTCATGGGTCAACTTGGGGACCCCATGGAGCCACTTTAGTTGGAAAATGACATAAATACCTTTTATTTAATGTTAAAGTAAAAAAATGACACAAACATGAAATGTTTTACTAAAACAATTTTTACATGGGGTTATACAAGTCATATGTTTGACTATAAATATTAATTTGAAAGCTAAAAATATTTCCTACATCATAGTATTTTTTTTATAATTTTTAGACATTAAATAAATTAAATTATTTATGACATCATTATGATGCAACGATGACCTCATTATTTAACTATTTTAATAAAATGAAAAGATAATGTACAATCCAAGGATTACACTTGTCCAAACACTATTGCATGGGTAGATTTAGAACCCTTATCACCTTAGCCACGAATTATATAAGTGTGGGACCTTTAGAATCTGAAAAGCATTGTATAATAATGTAAAATTTCCTTACTTTCCAAGAGTGCCCCTCCTCTCCTCTTATAAAAGGCCCCCACCTCTACCACCTCATTCACACTTTCAAGACATTTGGATCGGCAAACCTCTGCCCAAATACCCTCCCAACTTCCATCCCTTACTACTAGAAGCCTCACTTTGGGCAGAATGCTTCCCAAGAAAGCCTTTGGATCAAATCAAAAAGAGTTACCCGATTTTTAGGTAATGTCTTCTCTAATGTTGTTTTGTTTTATTTAGCTTCTCCAACCCCTTAAACTATTTTTATTAATTTCTTTTGTAACAACACCAGTATACTAAATATACTAGGATTTTGTTATAATAAGGATTCGAGCTACACTTACACACACCTACATCTAATGGTTAAATAACAAACTGTTTCTGTGGATGGAGAATTTCTGCCTCACGAAACGATGATTGTTCAACAGTCATATAACACCTTAAAAGGTGGAAATTAAGATGTAACTATATTTATATATGATATATAATATGTTTATGTTTTACTTATGCTTCTGTATTTCTCATTTATGGCATACTTTATGATTTCCATTATGGGTAAACGCGATAATTTCATTTTAGGAAGTGCGGACTACCGCCCCCTCAAAGTGATTTGAATTGTTAATGCCATATGTGGGATGTATAAAGGATGGACTAAATGGTATTATACACTATATTATACTGGAATTATATTATAAATGTATATCATTATGATTTCATTCCATTAAATATGAAATATAAATGAAAGTAGCGTTCATGTGTACGTACGGCTTACCGTCTCCATGAACGGTGCATTTCATTTCTTACCTCTAAATGTTACGTAATATTATAAATGAATGTATATACTGTATATATATGATATATATGATATCTACATCATTAATATAATTCTGGATATAATGGATATTTCACCACATGAACAACTTGTAATTATAAGAAGTTTATTTTTGACTCAAGTACCAAAGATCGACAAAACGACCGTTATTAACTTAAATAATTACATAATGTTCATAACATGGTAATAAGTGATATAAAAGGAATAATGAACATGAAAAAGGTTCTTAAGTAAATATAAATTAACTCTAGTTTATTATTCAGGAGGTTAAAGAACGGTCGAGTCAGGACAGGACGCAAGGTAAGGGAATTTCTTAACCCAACTTCCATTCTTTGGGTTAATCACCTACTTTCAAATTATGTCATGATATTATTATGTCCTATTTTGTATTTTTACTTTATTTATGTGTACCTATAGTGAATACACATAATAGATCTATTTTATTTTAAAAATTATCTTTTTAAGGACTTCGTCTCAATCTCCTTTCATTGAGGCATATTTGGTTTTATACACAACTTTCTTTTATACGGTGTATAAACCCCTTTGACTTTTACGTTTATTCAAAAGGATTATTTTTTATACGAAGCGTTTTACTAAACGACAAAAAGGGAATGTTTTTCTTTCCGAACATATGTGGCGACAATGACTTCTCCGCCACCGTGACCATTATTTGAGTTTCGTCTTCCTCTACAAGCCATCACTTTTTTTTAATGAAAAATAAATACAAAGTTTTAACTTTCTTTTATTCTTGTATTGAAAATGGTTTTGAAAGCATTTTTATTATATTAATGTGTTGTATTGATATCTTGTGATTGGAATGTGGAAATGTTATATTTCCTTTATCCATGTTTTATGTGATACGATTATGTTATGGTTTATGATATGTTTAAACCTATTCATATGAGGAATGCATTGGACTTAATAAGTGACGGGTGGAGCCTGCTATAGCTCCTCGATGCATCGGTAGGTCTCATGAGACAATTAGACGTGGAATTGGCCGAGGCCCTTTCCCAATTTGATTTATGGTTTTGTCCGAGGCCTTAATCATTTTAGACGTCTTGGCCGAGGCCTTGACAAAATGTTTCAGAATGTCTGGCATTTTGCATTCCATCATTATGAAAGTGGTTATTGATATTTCATGTGATTATTCAACCAGTAGAATATCCATGTGAATAAGTAAATGGCATTATCTCATTTTACTATTGCCATATTATGTTGAAGTTCATGTTTAAAAGGATTTTGTTTTAGTTATACATTGCCTTAAATGTTAATGTTTATTTATGAATGCTTCTGCAATATTGTTATCCTTACTGAGCATCTGAGCTCACCCCTTTCAATGTTTTAATATTTTCCAGGATGTGAAGAAGTATTTTATGAATGACCTGCAGGGATAGTCAGAAGAGGATATGAGTGTGGATTATGAAGACTTTGTTATTAGTTTTTCACTTTATGATATAATGTAAGACTTATGAATGTATCTAGTGTTTCCAAGGCTACTAAACTAATCGGTATTTCGAGACTTGATCTTTTGTGATCATGCCAATGTTACGAAGTAGTGCACCGACTCTGGGTAGCTAGGGTCGGGGCGTTACAGTTGGTATCAGAGGCAGTTTAGTACTAACCTTGGAAGCTAGATTTAGATAAACTCTTATTAGGGAACATAGACCAAAGATAGACTTTAAGGATTAGTAAAGAAGAACTTACTAGAATTTTGGTATTATAGAGGTTTTGTGAGTTTTCCGAGAAATACATCCCTGTCTGGATACGAGCAGGTAGAGGCGGCTCTGGCACAGATGTACCTAGGGGTAAAACCTGAAAACACTGCTTTGAGCTAGACTCGAACGGGAACTAGTGCACGACAACGGGCCTTCCTGCACTCTTGGTTACGACACTCCCGGGGGATATTCTTAGGATAATTCTCATTTTCTTTACGAACCACTATGAAGGGTTATGATTATATACTTCCTCAAAGAAAAAATTCATTTTTATGATTATGGATTATATCCATAAATAGTTCAATTTACGTAAAGTGTTTTACAAATATGGAATTATGTATTTTAATTCATAAACTAATCTAGTTTATGCCATTGTTTAGAAATGGCGCCTAGTGGAAGGAATGGAAACCGTATAAATGCACGCACTTCGTGTAGGGATTTCCCTCCTGATCAAGATAATTATGGTGGAGCTAGTGATACAACTGGTGCTGATCATATTCTCACCGTACTGGGACAACTCACGCAGGTTATGAATAATAACCTTACTCGTATGGAGCACCCTGATCCGCAATGTGGAGGATCAATATTAGACTGCTTCATGAGGCAACAACCACAAACATTTAATGGGGGTACAAATCCGTTAGTAGCTGAGCAATGGATAAACTCCTTAGAGAGAATATTCCACGCCTTAGGGAGTAGCGAAAGGGAGAAGGTTATCATGGCAGTTTACCGCCTCACTGGAGATTTCGATCAATGGTGGTCATTGATACAAAATACAAAGGAAGATGATGACGTATCGAATATGGAATGGAAGTAGTCCAAAGAGCTTTTCTTAGAAAAATACTTTCCTCATGACCATCGAGCAGATATGGAAAGGCAATTTCTGAGTCTGAGACAAAAGGAGGATGAGAATGTCGCAAAGTATGAGGCCAACTTTACAAGGTTGGCGAGGTATGTTGCAGATTATATACGTAACCCAAGAGGTAAGATTGATCGTTTCTTTGATGGGTTAAAACCATTTCTCCGTAGAGATTTAGTATCACAATCTTTCTCAACATATGAAGATATTGTCTCATGTGCTATCAAGACAGAAAAGGAATTCTCTAAGTCTTATGACAACAAAGTAAAGCAAGAGAAGAAGAGAACGGTGGAACAAGAGACAGATAAATGGAAAAAGGGAAAGAAGGATTTTCCATTATGTGATAATTGTGGGAAGAATCACCCTGGTACTTTCCTAAAAGGAATGGGAGTTTGTTATAAATATGGAGAAAAAGGTCACCAGGCGCGTGATTGCAAGGGAATGAAAGAGGCTATCAATGTTGAATGCTACAATTGTAGGGAAATGGGGTATTATGCAAATGAATGTCCTAAGCGTCAGGGAAACTTACCTCAGAAAAGGCCAAGGGATCAAGGACAATCTTATGTTGTTACTACAGTTGAAGCGGAATAATTAATGTATTGGTGCTTTTGGACTCATGGATTATATTCTGGTTATTAGAATAATGTGATATATATATAAGGATTGTACTGCAGTACTTGTTGTTTCTGTAAGGTTTTAATATGATGAAGGTAATCATATTTTTAGTATGTGACAATAAGAGAAACTTTACTTCGTTTGGGGAATCTGATAAATTGATTTTGGAATTAAGAGACCTTTTAGAGAAAGTCTGGACAGAGGTATTTTGGATAACTATAAAGGTTAGAGTGGATTAAGTTGATCTTTGGATAGTATTGTTTAAGGTTAAAAAAATTATGAAGAATATTTTTGGAATATTATAATACTATAGTTTTAAGAAAAGGAAAACCTGCAGGGTGGGGCATAACCCGTCGCGTCGGACAAAGCTGCAGGAATCGAACCCACAACCATAGTGCGACAGGCCTTTATTTCCTACCACTAGCCTACAGGAAGTCCCTGGTTATTACAAAATAATTTTACTAATCTAAATGGTATGTGTTAACATTTGGAACCTTATACAATTAGGATAATTATAATATTTTTGATTTCTACTATCTTTTTGAGTGAAAGATGAGTTAAAGGTTGAAACTCTACTTGTCAAGCATAAATATATAGATATACCTATATCTTATTCTATGAATAAATTAATTCTTAAACTTTATTAAAGGCATATTAAAACAAAAAAATGTGTTATCCTAATACCTTATGTCTTGTTGAACTGATGATATTTTAAATCAACATAGATTGAAGGCTTTGAGGCCCTCAATTTGACACTTGTTTGTGATTCATGACCTCAATCACTCCCTACAAATATTTACGTTTTTCCTCCAATTATATGTCTCTAATTTCCACCAATGTTCTCCTTATCGAGATCATAATTTGGTGGTGACTTTTTCATTTCCATTTCCCCCTTATTAAGGCTAAATTTTATTAACCTTATCTCTGATGTGAGTTTTCCACAAAGGTATTTTATATTTTCAACCTTTTATTTTCAAAGAAAAATTTCAAATTGCGAGGATTCAATTTATTGAAGGAGGGGAGAATGTAACACCCCGAGATTCCACGATACGCCTCTCTTTCAATAATGCAATAGCTTGCATTGTACGCAAGTTCGAGTTCTAACACACCGCGACTAATCAAAGTAGCTGTTATGAATAGTAATAACCAATTTTTAAATTTATAGAAATTTTATATTTCAAAATGGACTTCATTTTTGTATTCGTAATATCGAAATTACCCTAAGTTGAATTTTTTGTAATTTTCTGAGAACTTCCAATTTTTTATGAATAGTGAAAAATACTTAAAACAACATTTTTAATCAAAATAATTTATTGTGATAAATTATAATATTTAGTAGTTTTAAAGTATAATTAGAATATATTTTTACCATTTTATCCAATGGTGGTCATTAGAATTAATTTAACATTGAAATTGGACATAAACAATTGCCAATCTTTTGATATAAATTGTTTCTTAAAAACACGCTATTTGTTGTGACGGCGGGAATTAATTATAAAATTAATTAATTCAAATTATATGTTTGGAATTTTGTAAAATAGACATCATTTTTGAATTCGGAATATCAATTATAGCTTAGGGTGAAATTTTGGCATTGTTCTGAAAAACTTCAATTTTTGATGAATAGTGAAATCACTAAGTGGTAGTTAAATAACTGATTTTTCGTTTAAATGAAATATTACCACTTCTGTGTTTTGATTTTCAAAAATCCAATATACATGGTTGTCATTAAGAAGTAAAATGTGGTTCAATGAGATTAAAATAATTTTTGGTGAATAGTAACTTTTAAGTTCTTAATCGCAATTAGAGGTAATTAGTGTAGTTTAAGGTAAAAATAATGTTTAAATAATATGAGATGAGATTGACACATGTACTACCCTCATTGGATGTGCCATGGCCGACCAAGACAATCCATGGGTCAACTTGGGGACCCCATGGAGCCACTTTAGTTGGAAAATGACATAAATACCTTTTATTTAATGTTAAAGTAAAAAAATGACACAAACATGAAATATTTTACTAAAACAATTTGTACATGGGGTTATAAAAGTCATATGTCTGACTATAAATAGTCATTTGAAAGCTAAAAATATTTCCTACATCATATTATTTTTTTATAATTTTTAGACATTAAATAAATTAAATTATTTATGACATCATTATGATGCAGCGATGACCTCATTATTTAACGATTTTAATAAAATGAAAAGATAATGTACAATCCAAGGCTTAAACTTGTCCAAAGACTATTGGATGGGTATCTTTAGAACCCTTATCACCTTATCCACGAATTATATAAGTTTGGGACCTTTAGAATCCGAAAAGCATTGTATAATAATGTAAAATTTCCTTACTTTCCAAGAGTGCCCCTCCTCTCCTCTTATAAAAGGCCCCCACCTCTACCACCTCATTCACACTTTCAAGCCATTTGGCTCGGCCAACCTCTGCCCAAATACCCTCCCAACTTCCCTCCCTTACTCCTAGAAGCCTCACTTTGGGCAGAATGCTTCCCAAGAAAGCCTTTGGCTCAAATCAAAAAGAGTTACCCGATTTTTAGGTAATGTATTCTCTAATGTTGTTTTGTTTTATTTAGCTGCTCCAACCCCTTAAACTCTTTTTATTAATTTCTTTTGTAACAACACCATTATACTAAATATAATAGGATTTTGTTATAATAAGTATTCGAGATACACTTACACACACCTACATCTAATGGTTCAATAACATATTGTTTCTGTGGATGGCGAATTTCTGCCTCACGAAACGATGATTGTTCAACACTAATATAACACCTTCAAAGGTGGCCATTAAGATGTAACTATATTTATATATGATATATAATATGTTTATTTTTTACTTATGCTTCTGTATTTCTCATTTATGGCATACTTTATGATTTCCATTATGGGTAAACGCGATAATTTCATTTTAGGAAGTGCGGACTACCGCCCCCTCAAAGTGATTTGAATCGTTAATTCCATATGTGGGATGTATAAAGGATGGAGTAAATGGTATTATACACTATATTATATGGAATTATATTATACATTTATATCATTATGAGTTCATTCCATTAAATACGAAATATAAATGAAAGTAGAGTTCATGTGTACGTACGGCTTACCGTCTCCATGAACGGTGCATTTCATTTCTTACCTCTAAATGTTACGTAATATTATAAATGAATGTATATACTGTATATATATGATATATATGATATATAAATTATTAATATAATTCTGGATATAATGGATATTTCACCACATGAACAACTTGTAATTATAAGAAGTTTATTTTTGACTCAAGTACCAAAGATCGACAAAACGACCGTTATTAACTTAAATAATTACATAATGTTCATAACATGGTAATAAGTGATATAAAAGGAATAATGAACATGAAAAAGGTTCTTAAGTAAATATAAATTAACTCTAGTTTATTATTCAGGAGGTTAAAGAACGATCGAGTCAGGATAGGACGCAAGGTAATGGAATTTCTTAACCCAACTTCCATTCTTTGGGTTAATCTCCTACTTTCAAATTATGTCATGATATTATTATTTCCTATTTTCTATTTTTACTTTATTTATGTGTACCTATAGTGAATACACATAATAGATCTATTTTATTTTAAAAATGATCTTTTTAAGGACTTCGTCTCAATCTCCTTTCATTGAGGCATATTTGGTTTTATACACAACTTTCTTTTATACGGTGTATAAACCCCTTTTACTTTTACATTTATTCAAAAGGAATCTTTTTTATATGAAGAGTTTTACTAAACGACAAAAAGGGAATGTTTTTCTTTCCGTACATATGCGGCGACAATGACTTCTCCGCCGCCGTGACCATTATTTGAGTTTCGTCTTCCTCTACAAGCCATCGCTTTTTTTTAATGAAAAATAAATACAAAGTTTTAACTTTCTTTTATTCTTGTATTGAAAATGGTTTTGAAAGAATTTTTATTATATAAATGTGTTGTATTGATATCTTGTGATTGGAATGTGGAAATTTTATGTTTCCTTTATCCATGTTTTATGTGATACGATTATGTTATGGTTTATGATATGTTTAAACCTTTTCATATGAGGAATGCATTGGACTTAATAAGTGATGGGTGGAGCCCGCTATAGCTCCTCGATGCATCGGTAGGTCTCATGAGACAACTAGACGTGGAATTGGCCGAGGCCCTTTCCCAATTTGATTTATGGTTTTGGCCGAGGCCTTAATCATTTTAGACGTCTTGGCCGAGGACTTGACAAAATGTTTCAGAATGTCTGGCATTATGCATTCCATCATTATGAAAGTGGTTATTGATATTGCATGTGATTATTCGACCAGTAGAATATCCATGTGAATAAGTAAATATCATTATCTCATTTTAATATTTCCATATTATGTTGAAGTTCATGTTTAAAAGGATTTTGTTTTAGTTATACATTGCCTTAAATGTTAATGTTTATTTATCAAAGCTTCCGCAATATTGTTATCCTTACTGAGCATCTGAGCTCACCCCTTTCAATGTTTTAATATTTTCCAGGATGTAAAGAAGTATTTTATGAATGACCTGCAGGGATAGTCAGAAGAGGATATGAGTGTGGACTATGAATAATTTGTTATTAGTTTTTCACTTTATGATGTAATGTAAGACTTATGAATGTATCTAGTGTTTCCAAGGCTACTAAACTAATCGGTCTTTCAAGAATTGATCTTTTGTGATCATGCCAATGTTACGAAGTAATGCACCAACTCTGGGTAGCTAGGGTCAGGGCGTTACAAATTAAATACCCAAATTAATTTGTATATTCTTCATCTCTCATTCTTGAATACCCCATTATTTGTGGGTATTATTTTCACTCATTGAAATACCTGGAAGGTATGGGCATGCATGATCATTTCAAACATTTCCTTTATTCTTAGAGGATTCATATTTATGAATACCTAAAGGATATGTATTAATTTATTCTTCTAGAAGCATTGGTGAATAGACATAGCTCACATAGAATGCATTCTCATGTTTTCCTCATGAACAAAATCTCATTCAAATACCCAAGATGTTTAGGTCCTCTATTCTTCACATGGAAAAGATAATATTTCACTGTTATTTTAAATAGTGGATCACCCTATTTATTCATGTTGTAAATTCCTGATGACTTGGGCTCTCCTTTTTCCTTCACACGGTGTATTTATTTAATAATACTTGAATGAATATCAGGATTCCTTCATCATCATGTGAAAAAAAATCCTCACTTAATTCTTTGTTTCTTCACACATAAATGAATATATCATGTCCTCAGTTTTAAGCACCTGAATGATCGGTCTTACTCATTATTCTCCTTTATTTGATGCATGAAAATGTAATTGTATGCAATTAGATCATACCTATACTTTAAATATGGAATTTAATTCATCTAGGAATTTTTATTTATCAATGTAGGACATCACGCTTCGTTTTCCTTCTGTTTATTCATTTCCATTCATGAAACATGTTCAAAACACATGAATGGATCTTTCCTGGATCTTTGGAGTTCTACAAGACCTTTTTTAGTCCCTTCGTGGCCTTCTGTTTGGTATAAAGAAGCTCGGCCGTGATTTTTGGGGCTCACAAATAGTGGAGTAACCCATACTATAAACATCCTTGAACACAGAAGGATGAATACAATCCTCACTATTTGATCAGATGGCTGAGATTAGCCGTATCTTGTGGTCTATGTTGTGTCTATAATTTTAATGATGGAGGAATAGTTCCTACACAACTTTTGTCCCACATCTAATTATCCATTAGTTCGGTACATGTTTAATCAATAAAATTCTCTCATTAAGCATCCATATATTCTGATCCCCCCTGGAACCACCCCATGTTGGCTCTCCCTACCACCACTATTGATCCCATGCGCTCTTTATGAGTGTGCTCTCCTCTGCGAGCCTTATACATGGGCTCAATTATCCAACTAAAAATGAGATTTATTAGGCTACTCCCATGGGCATGGTTTACTTACATCCCACATGATCCCTTGGTTGAGTGGATAAGGATTTCTTGTGTTCTATCCATCAATTTTAATAATGCCTCATATAGACACTTATTGTAATTCTAATCCGTCCTTAATAAAAATTCCAATCCAACTTCATATCAAAACTTTGTTTATTCTTCCTCACTTATTCTTAATTAAATATATATATATATATGAACTTATATTTTTTCATGGTCACCAATAATCAACTTCCTCATGCATGGAATCTTCAATTAACCATGAAAATAAATATTTTTATAGTCTTCACTTGTTGTATGCATTGTACATTTCTTTATTTTAACATGTCTTTGACAATAATAAAAACTTAATCAATCATCAAATTTTAACTTGTATAATTTTCCAATCATGGAATCCAATGTTATAAAATGAATCCATAACAATTCTCCAGGAATCACTAATTTATCTTCACTCTCAAATATTGACTCCTTGACAAAAAATGCAACACTTGGGCAAAAACAATCTCTTATTTGTCTTTTGTTGTCAATATCTTATCACATAATAAAATTTAATATATGGAAACGTCAATTATTCTCCCCCTTATTTAAAATCAAGATAAAAATAAAATTGGTGTGTCTTCTCATCTCATACTTCATCATAAAATAATATCTTCTTATATTTTAAAATAAAGGGATGATATCACATGATAATTAGAAAATAACCTTTATATAATAAAATATAATTCATCATGGGATAACCTGATGTATAAAATAAGAGTGAAATAACTAAGGTTGTCTAATATATCCATAACACATACTCACACGTGATATCAAGCTCATAGTTTACTCAATTCTCAATTAAGGAGTTTCTAAATTCTAGAATTTTCAATGAAATGAAAAGTATTACACACTTAAATGAACACATTAGAAATTTTAGGTGCATAAGAAAAACTCCCCCTTTGTCTTATCTTTTTATCAATAAACCACTCCCTATTTATAGATAAAATTAAGAAATAGGGATGAGAGTGTGACTGGAATACCTCAAAACTCATCTAATATCCCCCTAAAGGGATGCACACATCTTCTTCCTTATGGAGAGTTTCCGATCAGAAAAATCTTTGAGATAACTCATCATGCTATCCAAAAATGATAGAATCAACCTTCTCCTTCAATTTTCTACATGTTAGATCAAAACAAATAAAATAATAGGGAATAAGTAGGTACCTATTGTTTCTTTAGGAAAATTATTTAAGGTGATATTTTCTATCATCCTTACATTATTCTTATTTCTAGGCTCATTATGGGATGTTCTTTATTTCTTATTTACATGCTTTATAGATTTTTCATGAATTATCTTCCTATGAATGTATTCTTTTTAAATAATATGTTTTTCCACCTCATTCACAACTGGAAAAACCTCTTCCCAAATTTGTTTTCTTTTCCACTAAGAGTGTTAATGTGAGTGCTCATATTTCAGTTCTTGATACACCCTTTGTTGTGGCTCATTTTAATTCTCTAAAACATTAACCCTATTTTCCAACTTGAGAGGTTATTCACCAAAATAAGAAATATTTTTTGAACTCATAGGAGTGGAGTGTCTCCGTATGAATTTATTAACCATGATGTACCCAAATCTACCATAATAAAAAAAATCTTTGGTTATTTCATATTTTATGGAATCACATTTCTATATTTTTCATGGTTCAATACTTTACTTTTAAAAATCATATTTGGGTTTATCATTATTGTTGCACATGTTGAGATAACTTTTGTAGGAATCTTCATTTTCCCTTTATAGTTGTTCATATTCTCCTCAATATCTCATATTTTCATATATTTCTATTTTTAACTAAGAAACCATTGAAACAGATTCATACATGATTGTCTTTTATCTTTAAATTGGGTTTTGAGAGATATGATACTAACCTTCAGCTTCTTTTAAATGGACATCTTCCTTAAAATCTCTTGAGAAATATCTTCTATCATATCACTTTGATCCTTCATCTTGGTTTCCATTTTATTTGATTTTAGATTTAAGTCCACTTATTCTCTCCTAAATTTTTTATTTTTAAAGTAAAAATATTTCATCATTGAATAATAAACTTCATTCATGATTCTCCACTAGTCTTATTTTCCATTACATGGGAATTCCTTTGAATAAAAATTTGATGTTGTTCTCTATTCATCACCAGAATCATGTTTCTTTTTCATCTTTATGTGAGATTCTGAAAAAGTATATTCTTTTTTCTAAAGAGGGATATAATTATAAATAACACTAGTATTATATTTTACCTCAATTGGAGAGCACAACTTTTGGGATGGATTCTTCTTATCATGAAAGAAAATGAGATTGATTTCATCTCTGAATTAGGATGACAAGGATAAATAAAAATTCTTCTTTCTATTTCCTTCATTATTTATTTTAACATTTTATTACAATATTGAAATAAGGGTAATGAACTCATTGAAATCCTTTTTTGATTCCATCATCAAAACTTCTTGTATATTTATAGCTGACCTACCCTATGATACCACTTATAGACTCCTAGGATATATTAGGTGCTACTGATAGAGGGTGAATTAGTGGTACACTTGTTTTTAAAAATTCTTTTCACTTTGAAACTAACCTCTTGGAATTGTTAAGGTTCTTGATCCACTAAATATTTTCTCTCAATCTGACCTTATGTGCATTAGTAAAATAAAAGAGGTAAGCACACAGTATTTACAAGGTCTATCGTTGAAAGGCATGCTCCTTGGAATTTTGGTTAAAAACCCCAACATGGGTCCACTTCACAATCTTTAAAAGTTAATACAACTAGTTAAACACCCTAGCTCCACAATTTTTTAGACACCCTAATTATTCTCTCCATAGTTTTTTAGACACCTCAACTGCTCTTCTTCACTGATTGGTTAGACACCCCAATCACAAGCCTCCAGTAGCTGGTTAGACACCCCATCTACAAGCTTACTATTTAGTGTTGAACTAGGAATAGAAATTTCTTCTTCACATATAGTCTTACTCCATAAGAAATATAGATTTATCTTCTATAAAATTATTCAAGGTCTTTGAAAGATGACTTGATCAATATTTTTTACATAAAAATTTCTTTTATATTGTGAATGGTTTGAATTGTATTCTTCAAATGATCAGGAATATACAATAACATTCTTTAAGAATTACTTGGATTTGGATAACTCTCTAAATTATTTTTATACAATGAATGCAAGGTGCCTCAAAATTTTCTTGTAATTAGGTACACTTTTTCCATCACCTATATGCACATATTTATACAACAATATTGTGCATGTGAATCTTAATAATTCTATAACTTAAATTCCAACATTTATGTCCTCAAATAAATTTGTTAATAATTAAACACATTTAATTTTCTTTCTTCCATCAAATAAAAATACCTAAATTACCATTGGTATTTTATTTCTCAAATTAAATACCCAAAAGAATGTGGGTATTCTTTATCTCTCATTCGTTAATACCCCATTATTTGTTGGTATTATTTTCTCTCATTGAAATACCCAAATTGTGTGCATATGCATTCTTATTTCAAATATTTACTTTATTCATGAAGGCTACTTGTTTATGAATACCTAATGGATAGGTATTTATTTATTCTTCATACAACATTTGAGAATAGCCACATCTCACCTAGAATGAATGCATGTTCATGTTGTATTCATGAATGGAATCTCATTAAAATACCCAAGGTGTTTATGTCTTATATTCTTCATGTGGAAAAAGAGAATACTGCATTCTCACCTTAAACTATGGCTCACCCTATTTTTTCACATTGTAAATTCCCAATGGATTGGGCTTTACATTTTCCTTCACATGGTGTATTCATTTAATAATACCTAAATGAAAATCGAGCTTCCTTCTTCATCATTCAGTATTAAAAATTCCTCACCTCATTCTTTGTGTCTTTATTCATAAATGAATATCATGTGTCCTCAGTTTTAAACACCCTAATGATTGTTCTTACTCATTATTATCCTTCATTTGATTCATTAAAGTGTAACTACATGTAATTTTTTCATACATGTTCTTTATAAATGGCATTCACTTCATCAATGAATTCATATTTACTAATGAAGGACATAATTCTTCGGGTTCCTTCTGTTTATGCATGTCCATGCGTGAAACATGTTCGCAACAGGTGCATAGATATCGCTTAGATCTCTGGACTTAAATGTGAGATTTTTTAGTCTATTTTGGCCTTTTTGTGGTCTAAGGAAGCTTGGCCATGATTTTTGTGGCTTGAAAATGGCATAGAAACATGCCCTATAAACATCCTTAATGCAGTATGAGGAAGACGATCATAACCACTTGATCAAATGGTTGATATTGGATGCATCATTCGGTCCATGTTATGATTATAATTTTAATGATGAATGAATAGTTCTTGCATAGATTGTGTCACACATCAAATTCTAAATCATTCAGGGTTGCAGTTTATCAATCAACTAATCCTATTGAGCATCCAAAAATTTTGATCCCCCATTGGCACCACCCTATATTAGATCTCCCTGCCACCACTATTGATCCCATGTGCTCTTCATAAGAATATTCTCCCCTATAATCCTTATAAATGGGTCTACTTTCCCTTCTTCCCATGGTCTTTCTTTGGTTGATCCCATGGGTGTGGTTTACTTTGGTCCCACATGAGCCCTTGGTTGAGTGGCTAAGTCTTGCTTTGGGTTAGCCATATTTTTTAAAATGGACTCATATAAATACTTATAATTAATCTAAGTATCAAATTTAATTCAAGGCTATACTTAATATAAAATCCAAGACAAATTTGTCTCAAACCATATTTTCTTCTTCCTCACTTATTCTTCATGAAAATATATATGAACTTATATTTTTTTGGTCTACATCAATTCAATATCCTCATGCATAGAATCTTCAATTCACCATAAAAATAAATATTTAAATTGTCTTCACTTGTTGTATGGATTGTGAATTTATTCTTTTACACGTATCATTGATAATAAGAATATATTAAATAGTCATTATATTTAAACATGGATAATTTTTCAAGCGTGACATCCAATGCTATAAAATAAATTTATAATAATTATTTAGGAATCACCACATCATCTTCATTATCACATATTGACTCCTTGACAACAAATTAAAAACTTGGGAACAACAAAAAGGGTTAAACATAGTCAACATAAACATTATTATTTAAAAAATAGAATAAAAATGTTCATACTTTCCCCAATCAACAAACATAATCACAAACCATCTAGAGTAATATGGAGAATGGTAAAAAAATAGTACATCGCTAGTAAAACTTATCATAAACCATCAAAATAAATAATAAAGATAGTATCAAAACAATATATCCCTAGTGGTGAAAAATTAAAATAATGGTTTTTTCATTGATGAATAGAAATACCATAAAAATGTCATTAAAAACATTCTTGAGGAAAATACCCTTTTCACATTGAAAATCACTTTTAAAAACTAAAAATTTATATAAAATTAGGAAAGACATTTTCTTTGAAAAGAATCATTAAAACTTTTAATGAAATATTAAAATAAATGAGAATTCAAAATTATAGGTAATTATATACATGTTGTATAAGTAAAAAAACATTTTTTTATACTATTGTAAAAAGTTCAAAAAAGTACCTCATTTAGAAAATGAGAAAGATATTCCTTTAAAAACATTTTTTAAAAAGTAAATCATGGGTAAAAAAAATTTAATAAATCTTTTGGATAATGTTGAAAACATTTTTGAATTTTTTTTTATAAAACACTGATATAGAAGAAAGATTATTATTGACCAAAGAGACAAAAAATGTCATCTTTTCTTGAAAAAAATTCTCAATCATTTTAAGTACAAAATAGGGGACAATTATACTATTAATTAAAAAGATCATGAATAAATAGAGTTTAAGAAAATATATTGGTTTTAAGATATAAATATTAAACAATTCTCCAAGGAATACCTAGATATAAACAATCTGAAATAGTGATAAAATAGTGAAATAAGTCCTTACTGATTTGCTAACATTTGAATCATAACCCCCATGAGATAAATAACTTAAAATAAAACTTTAAACAACATGAAGATAAATATAATCATTATATATCATATCAAATTGGTATTATATACACCAAAAAAATTAAATAAGTGGTGATTATGGAATATGGCTCATGAAAGTAAAAGTGAGACGTAAAACCCTTACCTCAGGTCCGATTTCATTCATACCTTTTAGAACCTCCAATATAATAAATATAGATTTTTTATGAATATATTCCATAACAAAACTCATATATATCAAACCATATATTATTTACTTTTATCCTTTTATCATTATTAACAATTATTTATTAGATCACTATTCTGAGTGATAACTACTTCGTTTTTCATGTATGTTTTGGTTAGATGGTTTCGGTTCTTGTACTTTGATCATGGTTCCATTATATAAAAATTTTAATATTAATATAAATATAATATATATTCATTGTATATGTATTAATATTAATCTATAAAATATAGAGATATACAAATGAATTACATTGTTCATGAAGATGGTAAGTCATACATACGCATGAATGACATATCAGCCTTTGATAAATGAAATAAAAGAAAGGTAGATAATAATTAAAATTAAAAAATTATTATTATATCATATATATATTATATATTTATTAAATATATCCTTATTACTATCCATGTAAATTTTAAATGAAAAATGGATCGCATCGCTTCGTGGAGGTGGTAGTCCACACGTACGCATGAGCGACAATATTGTTTTCCAATGGATTAGAAGGTAAGAAATTATATATGATATAATAATTAAAAAAGTATATTTATGTCATAAATATATTAATTATTAATTATTTCCATATTTATAACCATCCAAGTAAAATTTTGATGAAAAACGAATTACACCATTGCATGGAGAAGGTAAGTCATACGTACGCATAACTGATGTTTTCTCTTTTCGTATGAGGAAACAAAGATAGAATATGGGCATCCCATAATCGTAGTAAAATATCAGTATATTTATGATAATGTATATATTATATTATGATTTTTACAACACTTTAAGAGAAAATATAATAAGAAATAAACTTAAAAGACTCGGTAAAGACGATTACCTCTTCTTCGATAGACTTCTTGTAGATCTCTTCTTAAGGGACATAGAGTAGGTATTTTGGAATGAAAAGAAGCTAAAAAACTTAGATAAGGATGTTAAAAATAGTAATGGTTAGGTTTTTGTTGAGTTATAAGGCTCAAATTGTAGAAAATAATTGAGATAAGGGGTGTCCTTTTATAAGTGAATGGAGGGGCATTCTTGGAATTTCAAAAAGTATTAAATTAATATAAATTTGATTTTATGTCCAAATGACTCCAAATTGATATAATTAAAATATAATATTACTATAATTAAAAATTATCTCATAAAAAAATTACAAGTTTTTGGTATGTTTTCACCCTTATCTTTTATTTTTATCTCCCCATTAAACCATTTGACTATTGCTGTAATATTAAAGTTTTTTATAATTTAAGGGTTAATAATGTAACTATAAAATGAAAAATGATCCATAAATGAATCATGTTTATTTTTAAAACCATGTCCCATTTATTTGTATGAATCAAATATTTTTATTAATTTTAAATCATTTAGTAAAATATTATTTATTATAAAATATCATTAATGTCATTTTTAACACTACTCATTTAATTTGACTTTAAATACACCAAGATAAAGGTGTAATTATAATATAATAATTTTAAACCACCCTATAATTTCATATATATATTTAAAATTAATGATACATATTAACTCATTCAAATTATATCACTTTTAATATTTTTAAAATCATTTATTTTATTTTCCCATTAATTTAATAAATATCATTTCAATGTTGTGTAAGAATTTAGGGTAATTATTTAATACCTAAAAATTATAAATAAATTACTATAATGAAAATAATTTTATTATGATCAAAATATCCATTGATATTCATTTACCACTTTTTTTCCATAAATGCACCCATAAGAGATATTTAAAACTAAGAGAGTGATATTTTGTAACTTTCATAGATTTAAATATTATTTTTCTCATTTTGATGAATAAGTATCCATTAAAAAATAAAAATAGAGTATAAGATGATAAATTTAGACTTAATTTCATATAATAATAATTAATATGAAATATTATAACCTCATCACTTAGTTTTATCCTAAATTATCCTGATTTACCTTTTACCGAGGTGATAAATTTTACCACGGTTACTACTTATATTGACAAAAAATAAAATAAACCAATTTATAAAATTTAAACCAAATGATTAAAAATATTTAATTCATTTTATAAAATTAAATTTCTATAAGTGGTAGAAATTAATTTCAAAATAAAGCATAAAATGCGATGAAACCCGCTTTTCAGAAAGAAAAAAAGGGGTCTCTTATATATAAAAATGTTTTTATACAAAATTAAATAATTAAATTGATTCCAATGAACTTAATTTTATTATTAATAATATAATAGAATCAATTTTACTTTAAAATAATTTAAAATAAAATGGGACCTTGGTAAATGCTTGAAATTAATATACAGTTTTCAATAAAACTAGTTATTTTTTACTATTCACTAGAAAATAAATATTTTCAGAAAAATATGAAAATTTGACCCTTAGATATTTTTTATATTATTATTTAAATAATTATATTATTTTTATTAAATATAACTTATAAAATTTATAGAAAATTTAATTATAATATTTTCTCATAAAAAGCAATAAAAATAATTTTTGAAGAAAACGTATTTCTGAATCATAAGATAACTTTACTAAAAATTGGGTGCTTATTTTAAAATAATTAACCAATGAGTTTTTATTGAGTAGTTCATTTATATATATTTCAAAATTTGGTTAATAATATTCATACCTATCAATTCAAAAGCTAGGTTATAATAGTCATAATTAAATAATAATATGTTAGGGTTTGTTTAAGCTTGGTGGTGTGTGTTGTATATTCTATAAAACATAGTATTATTTTAAAATATAAGGGTTTTATAAAATATGTCAAATAGATACTAATATTGGTAGTATAATGAATCAAAATACTGTGGAATTCATTCACAACCAAAGAAAATCTTTAAGGTAAGGAGAATGTGAGTTATATACAACTTAGAAGTGAACTTGGTCAAACAACCCCTAAAATAAGAATTCTAAACCTAATTTTGAACCTAAACATGCTAAATATTGTTCCAAACATTATTCACCTAACTTAAAGTCTTTTGAAGAAATATAAAATACTATAAAACCTATTAGAAATTAAAAACTTTCTATAAATGAAAAAATCATTTCAAAAGAGGAATCTTTGATTCAAGATTAAATATAGATTGGAGAATGATAATGGGTCCTTAGGGTTCTCAAAAAAAATCTAAGAAAATTAATAAATGACTAAACCACCACTTACTTATCATATGGGGTATCTAGAAGTGATGGAGAGTGTAAAAAAAGTATATACTTTTAATAAAATTCAAGTTAGTATTCTTTTTCATGATGTAGTGAAACAGATTGAAAAGTGTATTGTGTATTGAAGGAAATGTGTTCTCATGAGTGTATATTCAATAGAGGAGAAAATGTAAAACTTGGGAGGAATGTTTTCTTCATGATTCAACATGACCTTCCTTTAAAATGTAAAGATCCAAATACTTTTTCCATTCCATTCACAATAGGGGAGTGTGAATTCAAAGATATCATGTTGGGTATAAGAACTCCAATAAATGTGATTTATCATTCTATTTACTCTAATTTTTAGGTTATAAATATGAAACCAAATGTTATTTCTATTAAATTACCCAGTTAAAGCTACACTAAACCTATTGTTATCATTGAGAATGTTTTATAAAAGTAAGAAACATGATTTTTCTTGCTAAATTTTATTTTTTGGATTTAGAGGATAACATATTTATCACACATGAGCCTCTTATTCTTGAAATGCCTTTTCTAAAAAAAGATAAGGTAATCGTAAATGTTCATAAAGAAACGTTTCAATTTAATTTTCAGGATAAATAGTTCACTTTAACATTTTTCATCCCATGAAATACCATATGAAGTATCATTTAACCCACCAAGTTAAAATGTTTGAATGGTTTTCCACTGAGTTATTTCATGATTTTACAATTGATTATTCATCAATATATGAATTTTAAAATGATACTCTTTAATTATTGAAACTAATTTACATAAACATGAAAATGTTTCAGGAGAAGGTAATTTAAATGCTAAAATTATTACATATAAGACTACTGAGATTTCTGATTCTTCTACTGCTTTTATTAAAATAGCTAAAAATCTTAAGTGTGATGAACCTATTTTTTTATTAAATAATAAAAAATATATTCATGCAATAAATTATTGAATACTCTAAAATTTCTAAAATTGATACTGATAATTCTGATTATAAATGTGTTTTTGAATCTAGAATTATTTTTGAAAGGAACACTTCTACATAGTCTGTTGAACTACTACCGGCTGCTACTAAAATTTTAAAATTTTATTGTGTTTGTAAAACTTTAGGAGTTGAATTAAATGATGTTGATCCCATAAAAACCTTCTCTATAAGTGAAATAATCCCACCTAAGTTAGAACTAAAACCCTGGCCTTAGAAAGTCAGATATCCTTTCTTATATGAGGAAAAAAATTCTTATGATCATTTATAATGGGCTATCAAAAAATCAATAAAATAAAAATTTATGATTAATTATATAATACAAAAAATCTATAGGATGGACCTTAGCTAAAATGACTAGAATTATTCCTTTAATTTTCATGCATAAAACTGTGTTAGAGTAAAATTTCAAATATATCAAGAAATTTCAAAGGTTAAATATAACACTTTTAGAAGTTTCTAAAAAGGAAGTGACTACCTTGATGGATGTTAGAATCATATTCCTAATTTTTGATAGAAAATGGGTGATTCTAATACAAATTGTTCCGAAAAATAATTTTTTTACTAATTAAATAATTAATTTATAGAAATCAATCCTATTAGACTTCCAATCAAATAGAGAGTATGTATTGACAATAGAAAACTCAACCTAGTGACCATGAAGGATCACTTTCCTCTCTCATTTATTGAAAAAGTTCTAGAAATTCTTGAAGTAAAATTCCATTACTACTTCCTTGAGGGATGTATAGGTTACTTTCAAATTTACACTATGGATAAGGATCAAGAAAAAAACCACATTCACTTGTCCTTTTAGTACTTTTAATTATAGAATAATGTTGTTTGGTTTGTGTAATTCTTTGGTAACTTTTGAGTGGTGTATTATGAGTATCTTTACTAGATTTTTAGAGCACTATATGGAAGCTTTCATGGATGATTTCATAGTCTATGGATCATATTTTGAAAAAAATTTAAATATTCTTGTTGTTTTCCTCAAAACATGAATTGATAAAAAAAATTGTTCTCAATTATGAGAAAAGTCATTTTATGGTAAAAATAGGAAAAAACATTGTCCATGTAGTGTCCAAAGATGTAATATAGGTTTATAAATACAAAGTTGCAATCATTTCTTCCTTATCATACCCAAAAATAGTGACGTTTGTAAGATCTTTTCTTGGCCATGCTAGTTTTCATAGAAGATTCTTAAAATATTGCAGCAAGACAGTCTTGAACATTTCAAGATTAATCTAAAATGAATCTTAAATTTTGTTTAAAGGGGTATATAAGTAATATTTTTGGGAAATAAAATAGCATCTAGTATCCCCATCCATTATCCAACCACCAATTTCGAATTTATGATTTGAACTCATAGTTGATTCATCATACTTTTCCCTAGATAAAATTATGATTCAAAGAGTGGAAACAAAATATCATGTCATATATTATAGATTCAGGGATCTAGATCAAGCATAATCTAACAATACCTCTATAGAGAAGAAGATACTAGTTATTATTTGTACCTTAGACAAATTGAAATTCTACTTTTTAGGCTATAAATCAACTATTTTCACTAATAATTCTACAATAAAATTTTTTATGAAGAAATATTATGAAAAACCAGGATTTATAAGATATATTTTTTGTTATAATAATTTTATATTGAAATAAATGATAAAAATGTGGTGGGAATTTAACAGATTTCCATTTGAGTGGACTGACCACTATTTTATGTGAGAAAATTCAAATATGCACACCAATCAAGAAGACCATTATTGATGAGGAATTATATGAAATTAATAGTATTGGACTATGGTTTGATGATCTATAATTATATTTCCAAGAAATAAGTTTCCAAGAAAGTGATTGAGGAAAAAATTACATTTATGATGATCCTTATTTATGGAATTATATAAGTGATAAAGTAATCAGAAGATTCACCCTAGATTTATGCTGAAATTTTTTCCATAATTTGAGTTTTGATTATCATTTTTTACCCCAAATAACAGATATGAAAGTGTTGGACTCGGGTTTATTTTGGACCACTATTTTCAAGGATTCTTTTTAATTTTGTATAGAATAAAAATCATGCCTGTCTTAAAGAAATATTTCTATGAAATACATAATTACACAACATTCCCTCTTATTATGTGATGAGTTAGATGTTTGGGGTATAGAATTCATGTATCCATTTCCCAATTATTTTAGGTACATTTACATTTTTCTTGTTTCTAATTATGTGTCCAAGTGGGTATAGGATAGTTTTACTAGAACTGATGATGAAAATGTAGTTTCCAAATTTTTTAGCACAAACCTGTTTTTTAAGTTTGAGCTACAAAATTTTATCATCACTAATCAAAGCACTTGTTTTTGTAATAGAACTTCAGAATCTTTCTTAAGGAAGTATGAATTTCATTGTATGGTTTATAGACCCTATCATCCACATACAAATAGAATAGTTGAGTTTTAAAATAGATAAATTAAACACATTTTGGAAAAAAAAAATCCTCCCAAATAGAAAAGATTGGAGTTTGAGATTGGATAATGATTTTTAGTCTTACAGAAATTCTTTAAAAACTCTTATTAGAATGTCACATTTTAGATTAGTATATGTAAAATCATATCATTTACCCATGGAATTAAATCATAATGATTTTTGGGCTCTAAATTGTTGTGATATGAATTTAATTAAAGCTGGAAAATATATGAAATTTTCCTTTCAATTGTTGGAAGAGATAAAAAATAATTCTTGTGAAAACACCATACTATATAAAGAGAAAATTAAATCTTACCGTGATGAATTAATTCTCAATAATTAGTTTATAGAATGAGATAAAGGACTACTATTTGAATATAGATTCAATATTTTATCAGGAAAATTTCATTCCAAATGTTATGGAACCATTATTTTTACTCATGTTTTTTCATTTTTTGTTGTGCATATTAAAGAACCATGGAAAGAAGTACCATTTTCAGCCAATGGGAACAAATTAATTCTATTTAAAGAGAGTTTTTAAGAACCTAAATAGGAGGTGATTCAATTTCATGCATCTAAATACAATTGAGGATAGGTTTTGTCCTTCATTCCTACTTATTTTTTGTTATTTATATAATTTTTTATTCTCATTTCTCATATGAATTATTAAAAAATGTGGACAATTCACAAAATAAGTATGGGGGGACATCCTTTTCTAAATTAGGATTTTTTTTCATTTTGTGGTATTTTTTATTTTATTCTCCTATTTTTTTTTCATTTTTGTGTGTTTAATTTTAATTTTTTTTAAAAAAAATTATGATCTCAAAACATATACCTTCATAAATTTTAGAACTTATGCTAATGTGTGAACAAATTTGATCAATGGAACTTATCTTAAATGAATGGTGCAATAAACTTTTTGTTAGATTCAATGTTTTTGAAAATTCATGAAAATTCCATTAAATTTTAAATCTCATTCCATGAATCACTATCTAAATTTTGAAATCACTTACCTATTAATATTTAAAAAAATTATAACTTTTTCATAGTAGATTCACTTTTTGAGCAAGACAAATAGTTCTTTATTTAAAAATAATTTTCTATTTTTCTATCAAAACCATGGAGATCTATGGTACTTATGTTTAATATGATTGATGAAATTATTTTGTTTTTAAAATACCCTTTTTATACAATTAATCTCTTATTTTGGAATTCTCTTTACATTCATCATTTTTAATCCCTTAGTAATCCTGAAAAAATTGGTTATAAAACCACATTAAAAACTCAAAATACCTTTATAATTTGATATGGATGTAATAACATAACCATAGTTGAACTCAAGTGTGTAGAAGGTTGATATCTTGTGGTTTGATTTATCATTTGGGGTTGTTTTAGGAAGATGATATAGGTTTGAGAAGTTATTTTAAAACTCCATTGATAGAGTTTTTTGGATGCCAAATTATGAAAAATAAAATTGTGATAAGAATATTTTGTGTGAAAAGTTCTATAAAAACAAAGAAACATTAATATTATGAAGATGGAAGGGAGATTTATCATTCAAAAGTTGGTATAGTAAGTTCATTCAACTATTTGAAGTTCAAAAAAATTTCTCAACATTCAAAAATACAATTCTATGAAAAATATCAAAGATTAAATATAAGAATAGTGTTGTTGAATGAAATTGATTGAAGATATTTTTATGTCATTTAACTACTAAATATTTATATACCTATCAAAATTTATAATATTTTTGGATATGGATCATTTCTAAGAGAGTGAGGATAATTTAATTCTTAATTATAAAACTGGAATCGTGTATTTTTCTTTAAAAAGAGGAAAACCTATTTATTCTGCCTTATACATTTAAAAATTTTAAACCCACTAACCCTCACCCATTGAAAAAATATGGAAATTCCTCATGATTAATAAAATTCCTTAACTAAATTAGTTAGAGACTTATAAAATCATCAAGATTATGGTGACACTTGCATGTTTTTTTAAAGGTGGTGCCCCAGTCAAATACCAAGGAATAATTTATTGAAAGTAGAAAAGAAAGAGTTACATGAGTCTGAAAGATGCAATTTTATTACAATCCTTATCATAAATAGAAATCAAGTCACCATGAAGTTCATCCTTCCAAGTTATACCCTGATTGACTCCCTTGTTAGCAAGACCTTCATTAACCATGTTTTCTTCACGAAAGGTATGAGTTGAAATGTAATTGAGCTCCGTAAAAGAAGTAAGACAATTCATCCAATGGGTAGTAAGAGGCCAGGAAAGATGAATCACTCCATTCCAAATAGCTTGTACTATAGTGGTTGAATCACTTTCAATCCAAATATTGTTCCAACCTTTTTTCTTGGAATAATAAACTGTATGGATCACCCCCATCATTTCTGCTTCCAGAGACGAGGCCATACCACAACCACCAAATAAGAATCCATGACATTGGCCAAGATAGTCTCTGAAAATATCACCACGTCCTGTAGGACATAGGTTTCCTTTAGAAGCACCGTCAACATTCACCTTGATCCATCATGGAAGCGGAGCTTTCCAGAATACCTCAAAAGTGCATCTAGGTTTTCAATAAACACCATCAATCTGAAGACGACATAAGATCACAAAGTCACCAACATCATTATCACAACAATCATTCTGAATTGAGGCAGCATCATGAATTGCAATGAGAATCCTCTTCTGACCTGAATTAAGCCTGAATGATACATTATTATGAATAATATTATTTCTCTCATACCAGATCACATGGAGATGCTCAGAAACAGCAGTCAAGAAAATATTCTTGATTTTTTGAGAAGATTCAAACTCTATACAACGCTACATTTGTGAGATAATTGAATCACGGAGTAACCATCTTCAATTAAAAATGTCAAAAATATAATTCCAAAGAGCAGAAACAGTAGCACAGAACAAAAATAAATGGTTGGAATCTTCTCTTTGTTGATTGCACAAGTGACATTTAGAGCAAAGCTGTATTCCAAAATATTGAAGAAAAACATCATTGAGAAATATGTTATGTGCAAGATGCCAAATAAGAGTGACCCTTGAAGGTTTAATCCAAGGTTTACTAAAAAAAATAACCAACAAAAGTTAGAATCAATATTTATGAAATTCTAATTATAAAAGCTTTTGGATTCAAGAACACCATTATGTACAGGATCCCAAATAAGGAAATATTCATAGTTGGAATAAGTATAATTTTCAATAACATGTCTGATGTTATCAGGAAGGTTGATGGTTTGAGAATGTAGAATATCCCTTATGGTGGAGTTAGTGGTAACTAGGGGAGAATTAGAAGGCATCATGGAAATTAAAGGTTCACCAGTCTAGTTATCAAGCCAAAAATTCATGATGGAATATGTACTAACCATCCATCTAGAATTTTTCATGATGTTTGTAAAAGATTATCTAGTGGATGGCCAGATGGAAGAAGTGACATAATTCTAATTAGCATTATTTAGTTTATAAAGGAATATTTTTTTGAGAAAAACAATGGAATCAGAGTTGTTGTGAAGTAACCTCCAAGTAATCCTATCTTGGAGAGATTCTTTAAAAAATTTAAGATTTTTTATGCCAAGACCTCCATTGTCTAATGGAGAAAAACAAATAGCCTAAGTAATGGTCAAAAGATTTCTTTCAAGAATTCTTCCGGTCTGGACAACGTTCTTTATACAAACATTTATTTTCATAAGAAGACTAGAAGGTCATTTGTAAATCATCAGCGAGCAGACCATTTTTGAGATAATTATAGATTTCACAAGACATATTCAGCCAGCCATAGAAAGGGATTTACCCTTCCATGATAAAATTTTAGTGGTGATTTGATCAAAAATTCTAGAGAAATAATTGGATTTAGTTCATTCCCAAAAAATGGGAACACCAAGATAGGTGAAAGGGAAGGAACCTTCCTTGATTCCTAAATTGTTGATGATAGTACCTTTTCGGTTCGAAGAGAAATTTTTTCCAAAGAAAACAAAGGATTTATTCCAGCTTATAGTTTGACCAGAGATTTATTCATAATGATATAGGGCATTTTTTAGATTTTGGATATTCGTTTTAACACCTTGTAAGAACAGGATGAAAGACCTTGGGGGATTTCTTTCGTGAAAGCGCTTAAGGGTTCAAATCTTTCCAAATCTACCTTGATGAATCCTTCACTATTTAAGAAGCTTGAAGATGGCCAATTTTTTATTTAAGATGATCCTGAAGCACTTCATCAGTGTACACAGATGTGTAAGTTCTCAATTATGGGCCGCATTTCATATCATAAGGGTGATAAATCATGGTCGATTGTTGATCTATAGAGTAGGATTGGTCATGTCTGGGGTTTTTCAAATTGGAAGCTTGTTCCAATCGGGAAGGTTTATTTTCATATGCTATTTAAATCCCAGGATGATATTGATCAAGTTTGGAGATTAGGAAATTTGAAACTAAAACTTGGTGTCCTCATAATTTCTAAATAGAATTATGCTTTTAATCTAAATAACTTCAGAAACAATATGGTGTAAATTTGGGTTAGACTTCAGGGACTTAGCAAGTTTTTTTTTTGCACCCCAAAATCCTGAATGACTTAGTGTCCTTCATCAGAACTCCTATAAAGATCGACCAACATACCTTAAATTCTGAAATTGGTTTTTATGTTATATTAATGGTAGAGTTTGACCTAGAATCTAAGCTTTCGGAGGTGAGTTTTTTCAATGCTAAAGACTACAAAATAGAGGTTCGAATTGAATTTGAGAATAGTCCACCTTTATGTGATATCTATAAAATTTTAGGTCACTCATTGATGAATTGCAGAGTAATGAAAAGTCAAGTTTCATAGCCAAACAATGATGGATGGACTGAAGTCCGTAGGGGTAAGAAAGAATAGAGTACTGCCTTTGAGAAGATCAAACCCCTTAAGATGAAATCTGAAATTTGGGTGAAGAAGGAAACTCTATTGTGTGAGAATTCAGGTATTAATTAGTCACAGCTTGTGGATGAGGAGGAGGAAGCCTTCTTGGATCATCGCATTCAAGAAAATATTGAAAATCTTGTGTTGGATGCATGTGACTAGCTTCAACCAGACATGGTTCTTGATGGATCTTGTAATTAGATCTCTATATAATCTGGACTCAATTTTTCTAACTAAGAGGTCCCATATAGTGGGAGTGTCAAGGAGGAGCACGGAACTGAGGCTTTGATTCACAAAGATGAGGCTGGACAGCACTCCGTGCTACTTACATATTTTATTCCAAAAGCGCAGCCAGCACCTTGCATGGTGCTTCCAGAGGATAATGCAGTGTTGAAGGTCTATGATCTGCCTCAACCTGATCCATTTTTTTCTTACAATTGGAACTCTGTAGATTATGGACACTCTTTGACAGACCCAGAGGTCCCCTCCAATGGGATTGGTAGAAATGAGTATGACACTAAAGTTTATAGTGCTGAGGTTGGCCAGCACACTGAGGTACCTATAGTTATGTCCCCAAATGCGCAGCCAGCTACTGTTGTTTGCTTGGTGCTTCTGAAGGATAATGAAGGTATGTCTCCACAACTGGATAAGACTATTTCTAGTGACACCATAGTTTTAGAGGCTATTAAGACCCCTTTAAAGGGTAATGCTCCTGAAATAAACCGGAGCACTCTTAATATAGGTGCTACTAATAAGTCTTTTGTTTCTCCTTGGAGTAAAAAGGGAAATAAACCCAGTCCAACCTCTTCTAAAAATGTTAAGAAGATCAATGAGGAAGAAGGGATTAGGTGGAAATAAAAATAAGGGGGGTTCTAACCCCAAAAATAGGTTTTAAATGAATATTTTATTTTTTAATTTCCAGGGTATTGCAAAACCTGACACTTTTACGGTTCTTAAATGATTTTTACTGACACATAGACCTAAGATTTTTGCTATTAATGAACCCAAATTCAACTTTTCACTGAAATTTATGCATCTTTGATCCTATGGTTATAGTTTTTTAGGTGCCTTCAAATATGGTCTTGTAGTTGAATCTCTTTGTATTTTTTACCATGCTTCGTTTCAAAACATTAATGTCCTTAAAATTTCTAAACAAATTTTTTCTTGGGCTTTTTTACTCGATGGCATGCACATTTTTTATTCTTTGATATATTCTAAAAATAGATATCAAGATCAAATAGTGCTTTGGAATGATATTTATTCTTTAGCTAACAACATTCAAGATCCTTGGTTCATGATCAATGACTTTAATGCAATTCTTACCTCCAATGAAAAAATTGGACCATCTCATTATTCTATCTCCTTAAGTGAATTTAGAGCTTCCATTGAAGATTGTAATCTTGTTGAAATCAACCTCACTGGAGCTAAGTTCACTTGGTATAGAAGAAACTACAATAGGGTAGTTGCTAGCAAACTTGATAGTGCCTTAACGAACATCCCCACTCTTGATAAATGGAATACAATTTTGAGTATTACCTTGCCTAAACTTAACTCGGATCATCATCCCATTCTGTTTAGTCTTCTCACCAAAAGTTTTAAGACCGCCTTTCCTTTCAGATTTAATAATTCTTGGTTTGCTGAACCTAAATGTGACAATATCATTAAAAAAATTGAAAGCATGAGGCATCACAATGATGATTTTTTTTGTACCACTAAACTAAATATCCTTAAGCAGTCTCTTAAGGGTTGGTGTAGTTCCAAATCTAAACAATTTGAAAAAGAAATCTCTTATTTAGAGAATAACCTTATGAAAATTCAAAACTCTAATACCTGCTCAGATTTTTCTTTAGATCCATAGCTTGAAACCAATATCTCCATGAAACTAAATACCCTTCTTTTCCTCAAGGACAACATGTGCAAACAAATATTCAAAACTAAATGGATTGCGGATAGAGATAGAAATACTAAGTTCTACAAATCTCTCCAAAGAATTAGAAAAGTCATTATATATCTAGCTTTATTAAGAGACTAAGACACCCTCATTGACACTTTCATGTTTTTGTATGAGAAAAACATTTCTTAAATTCATATTTGTGTGATGAGTAAAATAATTCCAATGATGTAGGTGTTTATGTGAATAGAAGGATGGGGGAATTGGAAATGGATTTAATGTACCTAATGGAGAATTTTTAATTATGGTTATTAAGGAGGAATGATAAGTTTGGGTCCCTTAGTGTTGAATTTGGTTACTCTTATGGGATTGTATTTTTTATTTTACTTTGGTAACATTTTTATGGTTACTTATCCAGGAGTCCAAGTCTTAAGTGTGGGGGATTGATCGAGCTCATGTTTTCATCACTTTTAATTTGTATTTAAATGAATAAATCCCCACCACATTATCATTTTGAGTGAAATTTCATCATTTTTAGGTTTTAGGAATATTTTGGGATATATAGTGAAAATGGATTAATTCATGATTTTTAAGTGTTTTTATTAATTTTTATAATTATTTGAATAAGAAATTGTTTTATTCATATTTATGTCAATTTTTGGGGAAAATTTCATTTTGTGTTAAAAATTAGACTTTTGGATAAGTTTTGAGCTCCCTTATCCTTGATACATAATATTTTTTAATGGTTAGTGAAATTGTATAAGTCCTTATACATATATAATATATTTTTGATGAAATAAGAAGCATATGAATGATATTTATCACTAGAATTTTAAATTTTTCTAAGTCCCTCATCTTTCATAACACAAAATATATTCAGAATCTTATATGTGTATTAGTGTTGTGAAATATATTTAAGTAAAACTTCTTACATATCAGCTAAAACATCTAATATAATCGAAATTTTAGAAAATTTCATCATCTTATGTATCAGGTAATATTTTCATCATTATCTATATTTAATAATATTGTATGTAAACATTTTTAAAGGAAAACATGTTACGTATAAGTTGAAGTGAAAAATATTTCTTATGTATGAAGTGCTTATATTATGTATCATGTAATATATGAAAAATTCACATGTATGATGTTAACTCAAGATTTCCCATAGTGAAACACTTATATATCACATAATATATTCAAATATCTTACATTTGGGTGTGTTTTCCCAAAGAAAATCACATAAGTTTTTATACTTTGTAAAATTTTATTAGAGTTTCTCACATAAAATTTTGTACTTTATGAAATTAGATAATTATAATCTATGCACTGTGACACTTAAAATTCTGTCTTGATGGGAGAAATAAATCTAGGAGGAGGAGAAGCTTTGTGCTATAAGATATTGAGTAACTCTATGCAGGAAATTTGTTTAATTCAAGTGATACTTCTGAATTTAAATTTCTCATGCATCAAGATTGAGATGCACTGTAAAAGTTTAAGACAATGGATATAGCTGTAACCTATGGATTGAAAAATTAAAATGGGTAATATTAATATTTGAATATTATTAAAGTATTAAAAATGTTTTTTGTCCATGTGAATTCCATTTAATGCTTATGCATGTGAGTTTTCATCCCAATATACATTGAATACTTGTTGTTATTAGTGATAAATGGAGAAGAATAAAGAGAAAGATATAGCAGGAATGAAAATTCCCTAAGAGAGAATATGATTTCACTATAATTTTCAAATTATTTTCCTACCACTATGAAGGATATACATACACGATTATAGGAGAGAGGAAGAATAGTGATCATTATCACACAAAAAGTATAAGGAGTATAGGAACTATGGATGGACAGCAAGAAACATGGATAGATGGATTTTGTGGATGGTTTAGACATGTTAGGAAAAATCCCTTAGTGGTTGTGAGAAGTGGAGGCCCATGGACACCTACCTTATGAGTTATTAACTCCGTTGTATCCTATTGAATTTCTTTGGGATTTTTATTCTTAAAGGAAACTAGTTGTTTTTTTTTTGAGTGATTCTTCTTTTAATTATATTTTGAATTTTTGTTCAATCTATGAAGTCAAGTATTTGAGATTTCTATTTAAATTTTTTAATCAATTTCTTATTTAATTTTATAGTGGTTTAGATTAGGTTTAATTCATTAGAGGATTACAAGTAGTTCAATCACTTCTATAGGCGTAACAACACCCATACTAAGGTCTTTGTATGGTTTTCATGAAAAAATAGTATTATATTTTAAAGACTTGATACATTGAGAAATTAAATTCAGAAAAACTTATTAACAGTAAATAATGGTATGTCCATGGTTTGAAACCTGCTCATTGTTATTTTTTTGATCAGATTTTACACTTTTCTTTCATCAAATGTAATTTTGATTTCCAACATTCACACTTACATTTTATTTTAATTAATAAATTTTATTTAGTTTTATTTTAAAAAAATCAAAATTATCAAATCCCTAATTTTATTCTTCCTTTAAAAAATAGAAAAACAAGTGATAGTATTGAATTTAGTTTCAACCTCCTTAATAGACAACCTTGGGGGCTATTATATTGATTCTTGTGGGGGTATTATATTGATGTGGATTTCATGACAATGATCCCTCGTATCAGATCCCAAATCTAATCAATATAGATTCCATGGTATTTCATTAAATACTTCATAATTACTAAAATATATAATTATTTAAGGAATTAAACTTTTCATATTTATTAAATTATAAAAAAAGTATACTAACCATGTAAACACTTTACTTGATTATATATTTTAATACAGTGTAAATCCACTTTAAACCAAGATATCATCCTTCAAAATATATTTTTCAAAAGTCAAAAGTATCTTTAAATTTCGTATTCATATATAAAAATAACCAAATATAAATATGAATAACACATATTTATTAAATATTTTATAAATATTTAATCTTTAATTTACGAACAATTCATAATTTCAAATATAAACATTTTATATTGCCTTATTTTTATAATTTATAAAAAATTATAAATTATCAAAACATTTAAATATTCTATATATTAGATAATTTCATGCTTCATTTCATTGTTCACATTATAGATATAACTCTATAATGTGACCATTGGGATGACATAATCTTATCATATCATCTAATGTGACATAGGTGTGATATCTCATACCATTGTTCATGTTCTTATTATTGATAGTGTTACCATTATAATGTTATACAATAAAAACCAAAAATGTGGATTTTAATTATAACACATAAAACATTTTCTCCATAAAAATAAAGAAATATGATCCCATGTTCTAGGATTCATGACCCAAGTGTGTTGCGGGTAGCATTATTCCATAATGTTATATGTGATCTAGTGATAAATTACTAATATATTTTTACACCAACCATTTTATTAATGTGACTTTTAATGTTCCTATCCTATTTATCCCTTATATGACCAAGCCGAGTGGGTTGTGTGGACTCAGACATGCCTCCCCATATTCCAGAGGCTACTGACTTGCATCAAGGGTGTAAGGAACATTGTGGGGATACTGTAACTTCTGGTACAAAGTAGAAATAACATTGAAAATAATATAAATAATCAATCATCTACCTAATCATAATAAAATAAATAAATATACATTCCAATAATAATAAATACCATGAGATGATAGGTTGAATGTAACTGGATGATGTGATGTAAGTCATAAAAATAAAAGACTAAACAAACTTGATAAAAGAGACTCCAAAGGACCTAGTCCTTAATCCCATGTCAATCTCATACCCAAGATCCAACACATCCAATAAGAAATCAATCAAAAATAGTGTCCCTTGACCTTGTCCATACTTTCATATATGAAGTTTATCTAGGTACCAAACAGTGCACATATAGGGTGTGAGTACAACATAGTAGGTCAACACCCACAGTGTCTCAATAATCCAATATGAATATATAGTGCATGAAATAAAGATATAAATAAGGTTATTAATTCATAAATTAATATTAATCATCACATAAACCTACTGACCCTTGGGCTCTAGGTTGACACCCAGGTTAGGCAAAACTACTTCAGCATGATGCTGAATATCTCTATCAGTGGTGGATCATCCTACATCAAGATGGATCACCTATAACATTGGTATATTATCCTTTCAAGTATGAATTGACTATGTCATGTCTCAAGTAACTATATCAATGGTACTTAGACTTTCTATTGACACTTACATCTTTCCAGGGTGCATGTTGCCAAGGGGAAAATAATCATCTCATACTGGGCTCCAGGAGAATTACACATGCTGGTGTCACTTGCGTATTTATGTGGCACACTTCCAAACCAAGGGGAAGTTCAAAAATATCATACTAAGGTTTATATTAATTACCTATGTTAAAGTCTCATATACCTTCCCATGGAGCACTTCCAAACTAAGGGGAAAGTCAACAATATCATATTGGTGGATTCTTCTATCTAGGATGAATCACTGGTATCTCATCTCATAAGACAGTGAATCAATCCCTCATATTATATGTCAAAAAACATCAAATATTATAATACAAAATCACATATCTAAAAATTGGGGGATTCCCCTATCGAGGATGAATCACTGAAAGTATAACTAGAATAATTAAACATCAAGAATTTCAATGTTATTATAAGCAATATTAGTTAATTTATTCAATTAAAAATTATAAAGTCATTTATCCTCTAATTTTGGATTATCCTATCAAGGATGAATCACTAATATCCACATCCTACTAGGTTACCATTTATCACATTTCACATTTCATTCCAAATTACCAATTCTCACATTTCACATGTTATTCTAAGTTTAAAATGTTAAGCCCATTCAAAACAATTACCTTTTAATCATGGTTTTGTACACCTCTCGGATGGCTGATAGTCTTAGTCATAGCGCTAAGATATCCAATGGGATCCATGGGAGGTATAAGAATGTAAATATCCATCAAATTAGTAAAAAAAATTATTTAATAAAGTTAAGTGCATGATGTGACAGTGTGATCATGATTATTGCACATACTAAAATTATTAAAACAGAAAAAAGGGAGTTGTTCTAGACCACCCACCTCAGAAGAAGAGTAGAAAAACAATATTTCTCAACATCCAAGGTACCACTAAGTTCATTCTTTAATCCCTTTAATAAAGACCAAAAGTACTTCCAACACAAGAATTGAGATCTCAGTCCTATTCAGTCAGCCTGCACTAGGGTTCCCAAAAGAAATTCTAATGTATTGGGGAGGAGAATAAGAATAATAACTAAAGGCTTACCTTAAAAATCTTTATCTTGGATTCTAATATCCAATGTAACATGCTTCTAGTTCAGGTAGAATGACTCATAGGTCATCCATAGAAGTGTTGCAGTCAAGATAAGGGAATGCATCATCAGAATTCACAACACTAGAGGTTTAAAAGGAGGTTGGGCATGGAATATTCATAATATGAATAGTGAATTCATATTGTGAATTCCTTAATCCCCATATATGATAAATAATCCATCACCTTGGATTAAAACCCCATAAAAATTCATTTTGTATCTTGTACCCATTTCGCATCATGAGTTTTTCAATTCATCGAATATGTTCAGGGTGTGAATGGAATAAAGGGGTCTTCCCAGAACCATTCAGGGAGTGAATATAATTCATGAGGTCAACCCAAAAACATTAAATTAATGAATTAATTTCATAGGATATTACTATAACTATTCATAGAATGAATTACATTCAAGGGGTCTTCCCAAAACCATTCAAGGCATGAATTAAGATCATGGGGTCTACCTATAACCATTCAGGGTGTGAATAATGTTCATGGGGTCTTTCCAGAACCAATACAATCGGAACAACATCTCAACAACCATGGACTAAATTAAAAACAAATGAACTCAATGAGTTTTAATTAAAATCATAAACAAGTGTGCACCTAGAAAATATGGGATCTTATAACCACCTCACCATATAACATCTCATCTATAAGTTGTGCTCTAAATCATCTTGGTGGTATTGATCAACAAGTATGGCCACTATTTATACATATACCCTCTGATAGGTATTGTATTGAACACATCCATGTTTCCCCTACACTCACACTAGAGGTACAGTATTCCTATAGATATTATTCTCACAACAATCCATGATATGGATCAGATTCTCCTCAAAGGATGCATCAACATCCAGATCAATTTCATTAACATCTATCACATGAGAAGGGTCGGGATGATATCTCTAAATTTGTAACATGTGAAACATTTTATGCATGGAACTATATCACTGTGGAAGGTCCAAAAAGTATTTCACTTGACCAACCCTTTCCACTATCTCAAACGGCCTGACATGCCTAGGCACTATCTTCCCAAACCTTTTGATAAATCATCACCCCAATCTAAGTGACACCTGAAGAAAAACTAAATGACCAACCTCAAAATCCATAGGTTATCTTCGATGGTCAAATTATGATTTTTTTTCATCTCTAAATAGTGACCAACTGCTTCCTGGTCAACTAAATCTACTCAGACACATCCTATATGGAACTAGGTCCAACAAGCACTTACTTGTATACCTATAACTAGAATAAAGGAAAACAACATGGGATTCTATATAGATCCTTAAAAGTAGACAATTGGAGAAAAAAATTAGAAGCTATTATTATAATCAAACACCATGAGTGCTAGATGTTGCTCCCAGAAACCACTAAAATCCAAAACACATTTTTGCAACATATATTATAGAATCATAATCATCTATTTAGATTGGTCATCATTCTAAGGATGGTAGTTTGTACTCAGAAGAACCTGTGATCATAGTACCTTTTGAAGTACCTTCCAAAAACAAGATGTAAAATGAGGATCCAAATTAGAAACAATGCTCCTTGGAACACCATGCAGTTGAACTAACTATAGAACATAATGACTACCCAATTAATTTATGGGGAAGGTATACCTAATAGGAAATAAGTGGTATACCTTTATCATTCAGTCAATGATCACCCATACTACATCATTCTTGTGAGGTGTCTTTGGTAATCCTGTCATGAAATCTATAGTGACATAATTTCATTTCCATTTTAGAATGGGAAGAGGTTGTAGTAACCCAGAAAGCCTTTGATGATTGACCTTCAACTATTGAGAGGTGAAATGTCTCTCCACATATCCCACTATCTCCTTCTTCATTCCTAGACACTGGTACTATCTATGGAGATCACGATATGTCTTTTTTAAACCCAGATGTAACACCTATATAGAACCATGAAACTCCCTCGTCAACTCCTCGAGTAAGGCCATAGGAACCCATACATGGTCATGTATAAGAAGAACATTTTTAGTACTAAGATACCATTCTGATGGTGGATCTCCACTATATAAGATAACCCTTAGAGATAATCCATCTGGATCAGATATCTACCCTCTCTTGATCCAGTCTAGAATCAAGGGTATAACAGATGTTGAAGTCAGAGCTACTTGTTACTGTGACTCTTGAACATATGGATACATGTTCCCAAATAGATTTATTATCCTACACTCGTTAAAAGACTCTTGTACAGCCTCTATCTACATATTCTGGCTCAAGGCATCAGCAACTATATTTCCTTTTTCTAGAGTGTATATCAACTCAAAGTAAAAATACTGCAAATAATCAACACACCTCTTCTATTGAAGGTTTAGGTCACATTGAGAAGAGATGTATATGAGGCTCTTATAGTTCATGTACACCAAAAAACTTTCACCCATGAGATAGTGTCACCAGAATCTCATAGAATGGACCACCACAACCAACTCTAGATTTTGAGTAGGATGATTACTCTCATGTAGTCTCAACTGTCTGGAGCTATAAGCAACCAATAGGTCCCCCTACATCAGAAAAACTTTGATTTTGACACCATATGTGTCATGGTACACATTATATTTTTTACCCGACATTGGTAAGGTGAGTATCGATGTTGAGGTTAGCCTAATTTTTATATCCTAAAAATCCCACTTGCAAGATGCTGACCAAACAAACTTCACCCCTTTCTTGGTCATCCCATACATTGGTACTAACAAATGGGAGAAGTCCTGGATGAAACACTGATAATATACCACTATACCAAAAAATCTTCAAATCTCAAAGATATTCTTATGCCTCTCCCAATATACCATGGATGCAACCTTCTCTAGGTCTATTGATACTCCATCCACTGAGATAACATGACCCCTGAAGTGTTCTCTATCAATCCATAAATTTCATTGGGATAGCTTGGAGAAAATATGATCCTCACTCAATGTAATGAGGAAGATTTCAAGATATCGGGCATGATCATCTATATAATGGGATTATACTAAGATGATATTGAAAAAAAAACCACCAAAAAATAATATAGGAATGGATTAAAGATCTAGTTAATTAAGTCTAAAAATAAATTTTATGTGTTCCTTATACCGAATGGCATCACCAAAAACTTGTATAAGCCATAACTACTCCTAAAAGTATCCCAGGGTATGTCAGATCATCTCACTCTCAACTTATGGTACCCTGACCTCAACTCAATCTTAGAGAGAATTCAGGCAGATTTCATCTAATCGAAGATATCATCAATGCATGGAAGGGAATATCAGTCTTTAACTGTTATCTAGTTTAGTCTTTGATAATACAAACATAATTACGAAGTTTCCTCCTCCTTCTTAGTGAAAATAATAGGATAACCCCATGGATAAGTACTAGTTCATATAAATCCCTTTTATTTTAGATATTCCAACTAATCTTTCAACTCATGAATATTCATCAGTGCTATCTTGTAGGGAAGGATAGAAACTAGGTCAGCTCTCAACACTAACTCAATCATGAACTCAATCTCCCTCTCAGGTGGTAATCTAGAAAGATATTATGGAAATACATACTGAAAATAATCCACCACTTTAGGAAGAGTATCTTATAACATTTCACTACCATATAGAACAAGACCCACTATCTGAGCCATGAGACAATCCAATATGCACTAAATTGGTCTCGCATGACCATCCTAAAGATCCTACTCACTGTGGTGATAATAGCTACCCTCTTCTGGAGAAAGGAACGAAACTCTCCTCTGATAAAATTTGATATGATCCTGGTATAGAAATAGACATTCCATACCCATAATAAAATAAATGTCTTCCATTTCTATCAAAAATAGTTCTCAAAGGAAACAGTAGCCACCAATTTCAAGAGAACACTCTTTAAAACTTTTGATACCCTCTAATCTCACTCCTAATGATGTATCGATGGGAATAAGGTCATCTAATCTCTCCATAACCAAAATCAAAATATTTTAAAATTATAAAGCTAAGAAGTAATTTTATGCTCCTATATCAAACAAAATTCAAAGAAAAATTAGATGATACCATAATCATACTCTGGATAGTAGAATTTCATGCATCTAGACTAGTTAGAGTAGACTACATAGCATGAATTTAACTCACCCCTATACCCTGGGATCTAGTCTGAATCTCCTGTATTTCACCCTCTGGTTCATACTTCTACCCCTGTGTTAGGGCACCATGTCCCCTACCTAGTCCTGAGTATCTTGTGGAACTCCAGCTACCAGTCTATTAAGGGATAGTTGACTCATTTCGAGACTTTGGTGCCTATCCCAATCCCATGCCACTTCTCTTCTATTGTATTCCCCTAAAAACTTCTATAGAATTCCTAACCTTCCAAAAGCATGGAACTCCATAGTGAAGTAAGTACATTGTGGATGCTTATAGATGTTCATTCCACATTTAAATAACTATAATGGTTCATGTTCTAAAACAGATCCCCGCTACCTTAGATTCTCTTCCTACTACTTCCCTGGAGGTAACTGTCATAGAAGCACTTCTTGCTGCCAGAAGAAGAACTCCATAATCACCTAGTTAAGATTGTCTAACCACCACTCAGTACCTCCCTCAAGTTTACTTCACTGATGAGATCATGATCCATCATGTCCATGAAGTTTCTCAAGATAAATACATTCACCTATGACTTTCCCTCATAGTGAATCCCATCCTGCAAATATTTCACCCTAGCTACCTCATCAGCTTCCAAGGAAAGAGAAAAATGTTACAGGTTAGTGAACCATCTAGGGTAGCCCATCACTGACATTCTCTCTTATATTAGTTGCATGAACTCATGATCCCTATCATTCTATAACATATATGGATAGAAGTGGATCAAAAACTTCACATCAAAAACCTTCCAAATTAGATCTTCTTACTGATTGTATTTCTCTACAATGTCCCTCCAATGCTTGGTCGGTCCTTGTAACATGTAAGAATCAAGCTTCACACTCCTGTTAACAGGTGACTCAAGGTTCTTCAAGATTGACTAGAATAACTCAATCTATAAATTTTCTACCTAGGGTCCTCCCTAAATAATGAACATAGGAACATATTGAAGCTATAACTTTGGTTAGGATCAGACATCGAAAGTATAGTGCACACATTATCCTTCACCATGGACTGCATGACCCTTGAGAATCTATCATGCAGCTAATCATCCAAAAAATTTCTCTGGAGTTTTAGGAAATTCCAACATAGAAATGTTATGACTGTATTTATTACTACTATCCTGATGCTAAATTTAACAATGATGAGGAGTAATTTTCTCTATAAGGGCCAACACGCTTCATAGAACACAGGATACATGTCATGATCACCCTCAAAAGGGATGAACAACAACAATAGAGAAGTAGTAACTCAAGGATCTTCTAAACTTGGCTTAATAAGTGAATTGTAATTATATAATAGTTTCATTCATTTCTTTTCCTTAGATGAATCAAGGGATTACCTTTCATAGATTAAATAGAAATATATATATCGCATGCAATAAATGTGTCCCTAGAATGGGAAATGCATGTTAAAATATATCCCTATGTTCCTACCATGATGCATGATATCAATACCAATCCCCAACCCATGAGTAAAATCTAAATAAATAATAAAATCACACAACATGTGAATCACTTGAGGTGAAAAATCATCAAAACCATAATATCAAATAGCAAGAATATTAACCCCAACCCTAGGAACTTAGTTTTCCCCTTATACATGGGTTAGATACTCCCATGCATGAGATCAATACCAATCTCTGACACATCATACTCTTCTATATACCTTTCCAAAATAGTAAATCGATAGAAAACAAAACCACCTTTTATACCACTTTGTAATTTTTTTATCCTGGTGCTCCCTTGTGTGACTAAGTTGGGTGAGTTATGTGACCTTGAGAGCACCTCCCCACAAGTTAGCGGATGTAAATTAGTATTGAGGATGTAAGGAACATAGTGTGGATACTATACCCTCTAGTACATAGTAGCAATAACATTGGGAATAATATAAATAATATAGAATGCACCCAATCATAATAAAAGGAAAAACTAAACAATCCAATAATAATAAATACAATGAGATGATAGGATGAATGTAACTAAATGATGTGTTGTAAGTCATAAAAATAAAATACTAAATAGACTTGATAAAAGAGACTCCAAAGGTCTTAGTCACGAACCCCATGTTGATCCCTTCTCCAAGCTCCAACCCATCCAACAATTAATAAATAAAAAATGGGGTCCCTTTCCATTATCCATATCTATATTCATGATGTCTGTCTGGGTACCAAATAGTACCCAAATAGGGTGTGAGTACAACTAAGTATCCTGACACCTACATTGTCTAAACAATCTAGTCTGAATATATAGTTCATGAAATAAAGTGATAAACAGGGGTATTAATTCATAAATTAATATTAGGCATCAAATAAACCTTTTGACCCTTGGGCTCCAGGTTGACATCTGGGTTAGCCAAACCTGATTTAGCACAATGCCAAGATATATATATATATATATATATATATATCAAGTGGTGTATCCTATTTCATCAGGATGGATCACCCATGCTATTGAAAGATTCTCCTATCAAGGATAAATCACCTATGTTATGTCTCAAATACCCATCGCATTGGGGCCTAGACTTTCTAGCACCACTTATGTCTTCCTATGGTGCACATAACTAGGGTAAAGTAACCATCTCATGTTGGGATCTATGAAAATTACCCATGTTGGAGTCACTTATGTATTTTTTTAGTTCACTTCCAAACCAAGGAGAAATTTGACAATACCATATTGGGATCCATGAGAATTACCCATGTTGATGTCTCTTAAACCTTCCTATAGCACATTTCCAAACCAAGGGGAAATTAAACAGTATCATATTAGTGAATTATCATATCTAGAATGAATCACTGGTATCCCATCTCACGAGACAATGAATCAAGACCTTAGGCGATATGTCAGCAAGCATTAAATATAACAAGTCAAAATCACATCTCTGAAAATTAGTGGATTCTCCTGTCTAGGAAGAATCACTGATAGTATACATCAAGTAATCAAACATCAAGAAAGTTTCATGTTATCATAAGTCATATTGGTCAATTTATCTAATTACCAATTATCAATTCATTTATTCTATGATAGTGGATTCTCCTATCGAGGATGAATCACAAATAGCCACATTATACCAAGTTACCATTTATCAAATTTCACATGTCATGAAAAATTACCAACTATCACATTTCACATGTTATTCCAAATTCACAAGGTTAATCTAATTCTCAATAATTACCATTTAATAAAGGGTTGGAACACCTCTCGGGTGTCCACAAGTCCCGAGAATAATGACAAGAGACCCAATGGGATTCTTGGGAGGTCTAAGGATGTGAATCTCTATCAAAAAATGAATTTATGATTTAATTAGGTAACACGCATGACATGTCTATGCTATCAAAATTATTTCACATACTATAAGAATCAAAACAGAAAAAACAGAGCTATTTTAGACTACTCACCTCAAAATAAGGGTAGAAAAAAAACTCCTCAATGTCCAATGTACAATAAGGTTCCCACTTCCTTCACTTTAATGAAGAATAAAAGTCCTATCAATATAATACTTGATATCTTGATCCTGTTTGGTCGACTCACACTAGGGTTCACAAAAGGAATTCTAACGGATTAGGGAGGATAAGAAGAATAATAATTGAAGGGTTACCTTCAAACTCTCGATTTGGGATGCCAATATCCAACATAATGTGATTTTGGTTTGGCAATAAGGCCTTAGAGGTCATCCATGGAAGGGATAGAATTGAGAGAAGGGAATGTGTTATCAGAATGCACAACATTGGAGGTTTAAAAAGAGGCTCGTTGTAGTATATTCATGATGTGAATAGGGCATTCGTGTTGTGAATGTGTTGATTTTAATATACATTGAATAATTTGTAGCCTTAGATTAAAACACCATAAGAATAAATTTCACATCGTGTACCCATTTCACATCATGGGTTTTTCAATTCATGGGATCTATTCAGGGCATGAATGGAATTAATGGGGTCTGCCTAGAACCATTCCAAGTGTGAATGGAATTCATGGGGTCTACCCAGAATCATTCAAGGTGTGAATGAAGTTAATGGGGTCTTCCAAAAACTATTCAGGTTGTGAATTAAGTTCATGGGGTCTACTCATAACCATTCATGGCATGAATAACGTTCATGGGGTTTCCCCAAAACCATTTAGGGCGTGAATTAAGTTTGTGGGGTCTGCCTAGAACTATTCAGTGCATGAATGAAGTTCATGGGGTCTGCCCAGAACCAATACAATTGACATAATGACTCAAAAACCATGGATTAAACAAAAAAACAAACTCAATGAGGTTTAACCAAAATATTAAAGAAGGAAGTACCTAGAAAAGAAGGGATTTTTCATGACTTGTGATATTTCTATATTATCATCTATGTAAATCTAGTTCTTCACAATTTTACTAAATTTTCAATTCAAACCTAAAAAAATCATAGAAGTGAATAATATCATTGTTGGTTTTATGAGAGGAAAACATTCATCCATTTGCAGCAAAATCAACATCCAAAACTATTTTCATGAGATCTAACCATGATGAATTAGAATTAAATGTGTAAAATATGATTAACACAACTCATTATTTTAATGATGTCAAACTTGTCTTCTCATGTGGTACATGGAGATCCCTAGGTGGAATCCACTACTCCAAAATAAGTGAAAAATAGTGTTACACTTTATCAGTGCTTTTTAGAAAGTGCTGATAAAGGTAACCTTTATTGACGCTAAATAAAAAAGTGATGACAAAGACATTCCTTAATCAACGCTAAAAATTATTGACAAAAAAATATTTTAAAAAAACATATATTAATATATAAACATATTTATATTGATAAAAATATAATATATTTTATTAAATATGATTTATATATGACAAAATATACATTTACACTTGATATATAAGATATTTAATTAAAATGGCGTATAAAATAAAAAATCTATATTGTTAAAAATATTATTTCATGTAGGTATATATGTATGTATTTTTATTAACTATTATTTATATAATAATAATGTATTATAAATAAAATTTATGTCATATATTTAGTGAAAAATGGTTTATAATTTAATTAAAAAATAATTTTAATTAAAAATATTGACTAATTAATATTAATATACATTTAATTAAAAATTGTATAGAATTAATATAAATATGATATGTTGATATATATTTTAATAATTTAAACAATTATATAAATATAAATGAATATGTATAATTTGTGATATTTGAATTTATATATTTATATCTATGTTTATATGTGTATATGTGTATGTATTATATTGTACGCCTATATATGTATGCATGTGTACACATGCATGTATATGTGCATGTGTACACATGCATGTATATGTGCATGTGCACAAGTGTGTGGGATGTACATACATGTGTATATATGTGTATGTGTATGTATTGGACATGTGTATATGTGTATGTATGGAATGTGTTATTCATTTTAAATATTATTTCACATTTAATATATTTCTTCCATTTTTGATATAATTTTTTGGAATTTATTAATTTATTAAAATGTATACATATTTATATAATAATTATTATTTTTAATATTTTTTTAATTTATATGATTAGTATTTATTCAATTTTATTTATTATTTTTTAATATTTTTAAAATGTTTAAAATTGATATAACTAAGTTATTTACATGCATTTTTTAATATTTTCTTTATTTTTCCACGTGTTTACAATTCATGTAGTTAGTCTTATAAATTCATTTTTTTAGTATTTTTGTCTATTAAATTATATTTATTCATTTTTAATATTCTATCATTTGATGTTATTTATTCCTTTTTGATATTTATTAATTTTTATATTTTTTTGAATTTAATCATTTTCTAATATTTATTTATACATATATTTATTTACTATTTATTATTTACAATATGTTTGTAATTTATGTGAATAATATTTATTCATTTTTATTTATTACATTTTAACATTTAAAATGTGTTTAAAATTTATATAATTAATTCCTATAAATTCATTTTAATGTTAATATTTATGTAGTCAATATAATTTATTTTTAATAGTTTTGTTATTTATATAATTAATAATATCAATTTATTCATTTTTATTTATTTTTATGTGTCTGTAATTCATGCAGTTAATGTCACAACTTCACTTTTTTAAATATTATTGGTAATTTATTCAATTTTAGTTATTCATTTTTAACAATCATTCATTTAATACTATTTATTCATTTTTTCTATTTATTATTTTTTAATATTTTTTTAATTTATTCATTTTTTAATATTTATTTATACATAATTATTTACTAAGTTTTAATATTCTTAATATTTTTTTAATTTATATGATTACTATATATTCAATTATATTTATTAAGTTGTAATATTTTTAAATGTTTGAAATTTATATAATTTGATTATTTAAATTCATTTTCTGATATTTTATTCATTTTTGTACGTGTTTATAACTAATGTAGTTAATCTTAAAAAATATAGACAATTATTTACTATGTTTTAATACTCTTAGTATGTTTTAAATTTATATGATTAATATTCATTAAATTTTATTTTTTAAGTTTTAATATTTTTAAAATATTTGAAATCTATATAATTAATTCATTTAAATGCATTTTTTATTATTTTCTTCATTTTTTATACATGTTTACAATTCATGTAATTAATCTTATGAATTCATTTTTTAAATATTTTTGTTATCTATTACATTTTATTTATTCATTTTTAATATTATTTCAGTTAATATTATTTATTCATTTTATTATTTTTTATTTTTTATATTTTTTAGAATTAAATCATTTTCTAATATTTATTTACTATGTTTTAATATGTTCAATATGTATTCATCTTAATTTTAATATATATCCATTTTTTATTTTTTTTAATAATGTGTATAAATAATAAAACCTGTCAATTTTTTAATATTTTTGTTGTCTATTAATTTTTAATTATTCAATTTCACTCATGTTTAACATTCACGCATTTAAGATTATATATTCATTAATAATGTTAATTATTTTTTACTTTTTTGTAGTTTATTCATTTTTAATATATATTCATTTATTATTTATGTATTTTATTTTAAATAATTTTTATCAGTGCTTTCAAAAAAGTGTTGATAAATATGGGTTTTATCAGCGCTATTATATAAAGCGTTCATAAAAACTATATTTATCAGCACTAAAATCCCAACACTGATAAATATAGGTCTTTATCAGTGTTTTCTTAGTGTTGATAAAGAGATGTCTTTATCAGTGCTAAAAACATTGATAAAAATAGGTTTTATTGGTACTTATTATTTTAGCATTGATAAAACTCATCATTATCAGCGCTTTTTTGAAAGCGCTGATAAAACCTTTCTCGGTATTATAAATTCATCCCTAACAAAACTCACTTCTTTCACACCATTCAAGCTCTCGTAGAAGTCTACTTCTATCACCCCTCCCCCTCGACATTCTCATATGAATTTAACCTCTCAAAATCTAAGGTATGTGATTATTTCTACTCCCCTTTAGTCGACATCACATTTTCTCCTTTATTAGTTTCTTTATCCTTGTGATACTATCATCGAGTGCATCACCTCCCTCATGCATACCTGATATAGAACCACCATGACACACTACTTCCTAAAGTCCCAACAACATCCTCATCAAGTGGGGTGATCACCTGGTTCACCACCAAACTCATGTTTCTGCTGGTCTAATCAATTCTTCTAAGCCTAATTGTTTTCTTTTGATTTCAATTTCGAGTGACTGATACTTGTTAGCATTCAAATATCGAGTATGATTTCAATTTCTCGCTACTTTTTATGGATCTTGTATGTCTATTTTATCATATGAGATATCTTTAAATTAATCATGCATGACATTTGGCCACTAATAAGTATCAGTCACCCAAACTTTCTTAATCCTTTCACATCCTGTGGTAATTTCAGAGTATGGACTTTGATTTAACTTCAAATGTGAGGGATAATAAGCCAAGTTTTAGGTATCCTTCCTACTCCTATGGATTAAAATCAAACAATTTTTCCAATTTTCTTCTATTAACAAACAAAAGAACCCCAATCCTTTTAATACTTTCATGGTCATGAACATATACGATAGAAATTTTAAAACACAAACCACTAACCATATGTTTGGTTATAAATTCCTTATTGTAAGAATAATATAAAAAGTGATTTTACACAATAGAAAGTTTTAGATCATTTTTAAGTAGGTTAATTCACCTTCTTTTTCATTCTTAATTCCCCAGTTTTGTAAGTTTTCACTCGTAGTGAGCATAGACAATAGAAAGTAAATGTTTACTGTATTAGAGGTGGGGAAATTAAATCTATAATTAGATTGAAAATTGGTTTTATAATTTACAAGTTTTTATTACTTCATGTATATTAATTTTATTTTTATATCTTATATGGAAAAAGTTTCTTTATTCAGAATTAAAAATAATCACTAGTGGAAACCAAACTTATACCAACTCAAATATCCCAACGGTTTTAAAAAACTATTGGTATAGGTTCCATATACCAACAGTTCAATGAAACCATTGGTATAGGTATGTTAATATATGGTTTTACCAATGGTTCAATACAACTGTTGGTATAGGGGTGGAATTGTGAATGGTATACCAACGGCTTTTAAAAACTGTTGGGATAGAAAACCCCAAAAATACCCACATTCCTCCTGCTTCCCGAAGATCTTTCTGCATTATGTCCGCATTTTTTCCTATTCGTGAGCTTATGTCCACATTTTTTCTTATCCCCCATCCTTCTTCTTCCAGAAGTAGATCTATTTCTCCTAAACAAGAGACTTATTACACTTCAAATTCGTAAGTGGTAACTGAGTTACATATTTTTACTCCATTTATTTTTCCTTTTTTCATTCTATTTAGGTGCAATCTGAATTCAATTTTTACTTTGGGTGCTCATCCTTGAATTTTTAAGTTAGTTTACACCTCTTTAAGGTGTGTGTTTCAATGAAATGATTACATTTTAAATTAAATTTTTGTTATTTCATTATAAATTGATCTTTATTTAGGGGTTGTTCTGTCCAGGTGGGGTGGGGGTAGGGTTGTGCAAGTGGTAAGGGGGTGTGCAGGTTGGGAGGGGGTGTGGGTTGTCTAGGGAGGAGGTGGGTCGTCCAGGTGGGGTTGGGGGCTGTCCAGGTGGGGTGGAAGGTTGTCCAGGTGGGGTGGGGGTGGGGGGATGTCCATGGGGGTGGGGGTGTCTAGGGGGTGGGGTGTCTAGGGGTGTGGCTGGGGCTATCCACGGGGTTGGGGGTGTCCAGGGGGTGTTCAATGGCACGTGGGGACTGTCAAAGGGGTGGGGGTGTCTAGGGGGTGGGGGTGTCATGGGGGTGGGGGTGTCCAAGGGGGGTGGGGTGTTCAGGGGTGGGGGTGTCCAGGGGGTGGGGGCTGTCCAAGGGGGTGAGGTGTCTAGGGGGTTGGGTCTATGTAGATTTCATGAACCATATGAACTAATGGGTTATGGTGAGATGTATCCCCACTCAATGATGGTAAAGGGTAATGGATATAAGGATGGTCCATGTGAAGGGATTGGGGATGGTTGGGGTAGTGGTGTATGTGGTTTTCCATTTTTTCAGTGTGGTGATATGGTAGTTTCTATGGACTTTAGCTTAGTTGAAAATTGGATTTGAATTTTTTATTTATAGTTTTTGTTCAAGGAATAATGGGAAGGGTAGTGATATTGAGGATGAATTGGTTGTTGGCTGGGTGATGGATTGGAATTGTGATATTGGTTGGATTGGGTATAGGTAATTTTCAAGGTATTATATGGGTATTTCCTCCCCTAAACACCCCCCCCCCCCACCACCACCACCACCACCACATTGGACAGCCCCCCACCCCCTTAGATATCCCCCCCCCGGACACCCCTCATCCCCCATGGACAGCCCCCCACCCTCTGGACACCCCTCATTCCCTGGACACCACCCCATCCCCCTTGAACAGTCCCCCCACAACCCTTGACCCCCCCCCCCACCCCATTAGACACCCCCCCCACCCCGTGGACACCCCCACCCCTTGGACACCCCGCACCCCCATGGACACCCCCCCCCTCCCCCCACCCCCTGGACACCCCCCACCCCCTAGACCCCCCACCCCCCTGGATAGCCCCCCCCCCCCACCCCCTGGACACCACCACCCCCTTGGACACCCCCCCCCCACCACCTGAACACCCCCCACCCCCTAGACACCCCACCCCCCTTGGACACCCTACGCCCCCTTGGACACCCCCCCCCCCACGACACCACCCCACCTCCTTAGTGCTTGGCCTAGTTTTTAAATTGGAATTAACCATGTGGGTGATTTCCCCTTCCCCCAATGACAATTCCTAAGTGACTCATAGAGCCTTATAAATTGAATTTGTCATGTTTTGATAAATTGAATGGTTTTTTTTGAATGAAATGGCTAATGCATGATGGTTTTCCTTTCTTAATTAATAAAATGGTTTTAAATAAAATTACCCTAAGAGGGACTGCAGGGGGTAGGGGGTTGTCCAAGTGGGGGAGATTTTTAGGTGGGGGTGGGTTGTCTAGGGGGTAGGGGACTGTAGGGGTAGGGGGCTACAGGGTTGTGGGGGAGGGGGTGTGGGCTGTCCAAGGAGGGGTGTGGGCTGTTAATGGGGGGTCTGGGTGGGTTGTCCAGGGGGTGGGGGTGGGCTGTCCAGGGGGTGGGCTGTCTAGGGAGGGGGTGTGGGCTATCCAGGGGTGGGGGTGGGTTGTCCAGGTGGGGGAGGGGTGTGGGCTCCCCAAGGAGGGGGTGGGCTATCCAGGTGGGGTGGGGGTGGGTTGTCCAGGTGTGGGGTGGTGGGTTGTCCAGGTGGGGGTGGTGGGTTGTCCAGGTGGGGGTGGGGGCTGTCCAGGTGGGGGTGGGGCTGTCTAGGTGGGGATGGGGGTGGGGGTGGGTTGTCTAGGTGGGGGTGGGGGTGGGGGTGGGTTGTCCACTCCCATGGACATGCCCCACCCCCTGGACACCCCCCACCCCCTAGACAGCCCCCACACCCCCTGGGACAGTCCCCCCAACCCCTGGACACCCCCACCCCCTTGGACACCCCCCCCCCACCCCCTTGGGTAGTGTATGTGATCATTCAAATAATCTACTAAAATAAAAATTTCTTCGATCTAAAATTTACTCAACTCCTGAATAATTCTCCTCCACAAGTGTATATGATATTGTACACTCATGTATATTTCTTCAAAGATATTTTGTTATAAATATAGTATTTTTTGTCTTTTATATTATGATTCTCATATAGAGTAGTGTGTTAGTTATGGCTTCATATAAATTGAATAATTATCGTGTACTTAAATATATTTCCGATGAAACTTCAATATTATTGAATTGATTTCTATTAAATGACTTATAACAATTTTTTTACAGAATGGATAGAAGTTGGATGTATGAAACTTATCAGATCTCAAGTGATTTTCAAAATAATTTGGAGATATTTTTAGATTTTTCATTTCACAATGCTTCAGATAGTGGTCACATACACTTCCCATGTTACAATTGTGTTGGAAGGCCTTGGTTGAGTCATGAAGAAGTCAGCTACCACATAACCAAATCCGGTTTTCAAGCAAACTACTTTGTGTGGTATCATAATGAGGAGAAAATGAAATCTCAAATTTTTGATGATCCAAATGAGAGGAATGAATTGGAGAATTTATTATATCACCAGTTTTCATTTATTCATAATTATGAAAAAGAAAGGATTCCAACCCAAGAAAACTTCGATATAAGCAAACATGATGCGTCTAATAAAAATGATGATGTTTTCAGGGTGAAAAAATTGAATAATGCTTCCATGACTCCAGTATATCGACAATGCGGTAAAATAAAAAATCTATAATTTTTAATCCAATTGTTTTATAGGAAAACTATGTATGGTATTTCTAATACTGCCATCGATTACATTCTTACCTTCTTGAAGGACTTACTTCCATATGATGTAGATATTCCCTCAAACCACTATATGGCGTGGAAGTTTGTTGAGAAACTTGGATTTTCAAGAAACAAAATTCATATTTGCCCGAAAGATTACAGTTTATTCTGGGAGTAAACTACTGAAAGAAATGATTGTATAAAATGTGGAACATCCCACTGGAAGCCAAAAGCTAATGGAACACCATCCCATGTGCCACATAAAGTAATGTGTCATTTTCCATTGATCCCAAAACTCTAAAATCTTGTTATGTCTGATAAAATATCAATAAAAATGCGATGGCATGATACCGAGAGAAAGAAGACTAATAATGATTTGGTTCACCCTGCAGATGGATTTTCATGGAAGATATTTTATGCTTTATATCCTAATTTTGTAGTTGATGTGCGTAATGTGAGGCTGGGTCTTTCATGTGACGGTTTTAATCCATTTGGGCAGATGCTTACTTTTCACAGAACATGGCCAGTTTTTATACACATTTATAACCTTCCTCCATGGTTGTGTATGAAAAAACCTTTCACATTCATGATTATACTCATATATGTCCCTTCTGATCCTATTAATGATATAGACGTATACATGCAACCTTTAATAAAAGAGTTGAAACTTCTTTGGTATGTGGTTGTGCGCACATACGATGCATGTTTGAAAGACATATTTCATATGCGTGATATGCTTATGTGGACAATCAATGATTTTCCTGCTTGTGTAATGATGTCTGGATGGATCAAGAAGGGAAAACTATCATGTCTTATTTGTATGAAGACTGAAACATCGTTCTAGTTTCAGTTTTATGGGATATCAATGATTCTTGTCAACAGACCATCCATATATAAATAATCATTGAAGATTTGACAATACCATAGAGACTGATGATCCACCTCAGTGTATGTATGGAACTGATGTACTTAATGAATTGAAAGATTTTAGTTTTTTATTCGAGAAGGGTCAAATGAAATCTAGAAAGAGAAAGAATGTTTCCACTGAAACCTATTACAATTGGAAGAAGAGAATTATCTTCTTTGATTTTCCTTATTGGTCAACCAATTTGTTACGTCATTTCTTAGACGTAATGCACATTGAAAAAAATATATGTGAAATGTTTCTTTTGATTATTCTAAATGTTAAGGGAAAAACAAAATATGATTTACGTTCTCAGCATGACTTGGTGGATTGGGGCATCAGACCATAATTGCATCTTGTGTGTATCAGTGAAAATAAATGAAAAGTTCCATGTTCTTTTTATGTGATGACACCTAAAGAAAAAAAAAATCAATTTTTGGAAGTACTAGAGACTATTAAAGTTCTTGATGGCTATTCAATCAACATATATAAACAGGTTAACATAAGAGAGTTGAAGCTAAAATCTTTGAAGACTCATGATTATCACATCCTTCTGCATGAGTTGATTCCAATAGAAATCCATCATCTTTTGTCCAATAATGTAAGGTTGTCTATTATTTGGTTGTGGCATTTGTTTAGAGATCTTTGTGCTAAGAATTTTTCCAAGTCATTATTGAAAAAAATGTTGGCATATTCCCCATTAATTTTGTGTGAGTTAGAGAAAATATTTCCTCCATCATTTTTCACATGCATGTTGCATCTGACTATCCATATTCCAACTGAAATACTTCTCAGAGGACCTATTTCTTTTTTTTGGATGTATCCAACTGAAATAAATATGTACACATTAAAGTATTATGTCTGAAATAGGAATCATCCTAAAGGTTTTATTATGAACGGTTACTTGGATTGAGAATGTATGGATTTCTGCTCTATGTATTTGTCTGATCTTATTACAAGAATGAACAGACCAATGAGAAACGAAGAAGAATGGTATGAGAAAATTGAACCCAGTTTTCCATCACTTCATCAAATAGGAGGAATTCCTAGATCATATACATTGACGACATTAATCCTATAAGAGCGGGAGATGGCACATCACACAGTTTTTTTTCAACTATGATTTGTTCAATGACTACATCAGGTAAGTAAATTTAATATATTTATATCTTACATAAATATCTATTATACTATTTCTATTTTTATCTACAGGGAACATAAAGCAATGATAAATAGAAAGCATCATTCTTTATCTTTAAGAAGGAGGGAGACTTTGTATAGCAAAGAGTTTCCTGCTTTGTTAAAATTGAAGGTAAAAATATTACTATTTAAAATAATTAATTCAATATTTAATTAAGTTTAATATTAATTTATATTTTAGGTAATTATTTTGTCTACTGACTTTTTCTATGAGGAAATAAGATCTTTGGCATTTGGTCCTAATACTATGGTTCATGACTATAAGTCAATTGTTATCAATGGGAACATATTTATTATCATTGAATGAGAAAAGAACATAAGAACACAACATGATGGTGTTATGGTTACTGCCACAATAGACTGTTATGCCAGTGCATCAAATAGTAGACCTCGATTTGAAAATGTAGGTTATTATGGAGTCTTTGAAAAAATAATAATATTGGATTATTATTATCATGGACGAGTCGCGATGATGAAATGATGGTGGTTTGATTCGATGACGAGGCATGGCACATTTATTGATGATTGTGGATTTCAAGTAATTGGTATGACTCGCACTCTTGCTACTGATGAACCATATGTATTGGCATCAATAGAAAAACAAGTTTATTATGTCAAAGACCATCTTCGACCTAAATTTGGTGTCATTATTGAAGTAATTCCAAGACATATTTTTGATGATGGTGATGAAGAAATTGACACCATCCCAATAGCAATAAGAAACAATCCATTTATTACTTTTGATGACTCCAATAGCTCAATTGTTAGAGTTGACTGTGAACCTAAATTTGTGGTGGGAAATATATAAAATCATTCAACCATGTTCTCAATTATTTTGGTTTAGCTCAACTTGGGTTTTTAAGGTTGTTACTATTTAAATTTATTTAATATTGATTACAAATATGTTGTATCTGACTTGACCGTTATGTGAATTTTCAATGTTTATTGGTTTCAATTTATTTGAATAGCATTTTCTAATTTGGAATTTAACTGTATTCAAACCTACGAAACCAATATTTCTAACTTGGTGAAAATTTCAATGCTTTATTGTTCATGTATAAAATTATAATAACTCTAAGACCTCCCTTTAATATTTCACCAGATAATGAACATGATGGTTTGTCTTCTTCTACAAAACATGTATAGAAACCTGCATCATCTACCTGTCAGCCCGCTCTCATAGAGACAGTTTCCAAATGAAGTCAAGGATAATTCTTGGGTAGAGATATGGGTAAAAATATATATTTTATTTAATGCAATATATTATTTTTTGTATTTATATGAATTAATATTTTGGTGTCAACTTCAGTTTAATTTCCCTGATGGTGAGGGTGCATGGCCAGCACGTCTAAAGGATTTAGGTGAGATTTGGAGAGCATATAAGAATGATTTGTATATTGGCTGGTGTGATAGAGTTAGCATAGAGTTAGAGGTAGTCTTTGTCATTGATGATTGTTCAGTATAACAGTATCGGAAGATGATTACTCATTGGACGACTACCCAGTTTAAGGTATTAATCACATTTGAGGTATTTAAATGAAAATTTTCATGTTTTGCATTAATATTCTCTTTTTTATTAATGAATTTTATTTATAAATCACCTAGAATAAATAAAAAAACATTGATACTAAAAAATTCCTCCACAAATTTGGATGTACTATGATGTCAGATCATGAGAGGAAGCAGGAATGAAAGTTGTTTATAATTTTTCTTTACGACTTGCACTTTCTATTTTTGCTCCATAATTTATTTGATTTCTAATGTTGTTATATAATTTTAGTTATGAAATTAATTATCAGTAACATATTTTTAATTATGGTTTACTACATTCAATGTCATTGTAGAGGGAAAAAATAAATATTGAAGGACAGGTGCCTTGAGCAAAACTGTTTTTCTTGAGTCAAAGGAAGAAAGATGGAAGTGTGGTTAATGAACTGACTCAGCAGAAGATTGTAAGTTTTACTTTGTTGATTTCAAATTTTAATATCTATTTTGTAACTTAATAATCTATTTATATTCGTAACAGGCCACTTTAGAGGCCCTTGATACCCAAGAACCTGAAAATTTTGGGCCAAACGATCACTTACATCAAGTGTTGGGAGATGAGCACCCTGATGAAGTACGCTGCTGACCTGGGAAGAGTATAGTTCCAACGAGGTATTGGGCCTCCTTAGGTACGATTTGTAGTGCCATTAAGTTCCAAAAGGTTAAGGCACAGGAAGAACAAGTTGAAAAAAGGGCCACAGAGATGGCAGAATAGTCTGCTAGGGAAAACACTGCATTTATGAAACTAATGGGAGTTTTACGTCCAACACTTCCACCAGAGGACAACACATCTTGTGATGAATATATGTTGTCGATTCATTCTATATATGGTGCACCAGGTGGCAGTTATAGTGATGGTCGAGACGATGGCGAGGAGGAGGATGAGGTGGAGGAGGAGGAGGTCGAGGAGGAGGCCAAGGTGGAGGAGGAGGGCAAGGAGAAGGCCAAGGCGGATGAGGAGGGTGAGGAGGAGGCCGAGGCGGAGTACAAGGGAAAGGAAAAGAGCGTTGAGGAGGATGATGGTGATGATGGGGATGACGATGAGGATGGAGGTGAGGCTGATGATGACGGTGATGATAATAATGGTGATGAAGGACAGATTGATCCATTACATTTTTGACTGATATTACTGACATTTGATGTTTGATTATTTTTTGTGCCTAAATGTATGTGTGATTAGGTAGGTCACGTTATCTTTATTTCTTTATCTATAATTAATAAAACTTGACTTGATGATTTGTTGTGACTGATTCACCCCTCCCATGGACACCCCCACCCCACCACCCTAGACACCCCCCCCAAACACCCCCTACCCCCCTGGATACCTATCACGACCCGTCCTCGGGGCCCGTGTCGTGACTACCCCAAGCCCGCCTTCCATAGGCCAGGGGATGGCGACTAGCACCAAGGCGTAAATCCCGAAAAAAAGGGAAGGAATTGACTTTATATAGTAAACAAGCACAATAGAGTACGCAACACAAGTAAGAACTAAGTAAACTGAGTACAAAAAGTAAGTGATGATAGTAAATGGGCCACTATACAAACCCAACTGAAAGTACAGAATAGATAAAAGACTAGTACAACAACAGTAAAGTAAAGCAGCAACCACTGAGTCGTCCTCCGGAAATCCCACCTGAAAGGTGGGTACAGATAGTCTCCTCAGCACCTCTGGTCCGTCTGTTTGCTCCGAGTACGTCTCACCAAGTGGTCCACCTCCGGGTATTGTCCATCTCTACAAGCCTCTACCACGATCAGTGTTGTCCATCGCCTGCATCCAACACAATGTAGTGCGGGCATAGCATGTGCAGGGTTAAGCATAACGATACTCAGTAGGGACCCCGAGACCCCTGAAGGTCTCCCAGAATCCACAAAGGATAAACCAAAAAGAAAAGATACAATCACAAAGTATCAACCAACCCTACTTAGGTATATTCCCATACATATACATAAGTCATCAATCCCAGTTCAGCTCCAACTCTCGAGCCCAAGTACAACCCATTCCACACCAGAAAGAAGTCAATCACATCAATAATAATGATTGAAAGTCAAGACTCAGCTCTCACAAGTATACATTCTTTCGTAAAAAGATAAAGATGATCAGATGTAGTCACTGATTCATCTAAGCTGGTGGACCCACGTAGGATACTAGTCCAGCTAAGCTGTCGGACCCACATAGGATACTAGACCAGTCACTCTGTCGGACCCACGTAGGATACTAGAACAGAAGTCAAACTGTCGAACCCACGTAGGATACAAGAACATTACTCAAACTGTCGGACCCACATAGGATACAAGTAAATTTTTCATCATCGTTGAACCCACAGAGGATTCCAGTACATTTTCCATCATCATCGCACCCACGGAGGATTCCAGCATGGTAGTCGTTGCAGTCACAGCCAGCTCTAGGGTTCCCGCACACAGCATGCTCGATTTCGGGAGGGTCTTCTCCTCGAACCAAGGGGGTTCAATAGATCAACTATCATGAATCCCAGAGTTTATGTATCCCTAAGTTTTTTCTCGTCAAAAGGAATCCAACGCGACAGACGGCGCGTCAATCAAACGCCCGGTCTGAGAGTTATTAGTTTTTTTGCTCCGGGGGACTGGTTGGAAATACACTTGTTCCAAACCCAGCCATTTTCCAAAGTTGACCAGAACTCACATAGAGTTTCGAAAAAGGACCGCCACATCATAAGGGTCCCAATGCCGCAGACGGCGTGTCGATCAGACATGCGGTCTTCGAGTTATTCACCTTTAAGTGAAAACAGGCCTAGCTCATTAAGCCCAGTGGGCCGACGGGTTGGGTTAACCCAGATTTGGCGGGTCTGACCCGGCAGGGGTGTCAGACCGGCCCGATGAAACGCGTATCTCGGCCCGAGGGGCGCGGCCCGGCCTGGAGGGGCGTGGCCCGGCGGGGCGCGGCCCAGCCCGGCGCGGCGTGGCCCGGCCCGGCGCGGCCCGGCTCGGCGCGACGCGGCCCGGCCCGACAGGGCTCGGCCCGAGGTGGGGGTGCGGCCACCCGGCTGCCCGAACCGGCATCGCCAAGCAGCGCCGCCCTCCCTAACTGGCCGGCCTTCTTGGCGCAAGCGGCCCGGATGGGCGGGTCGCGGTTCATCCGGTGCGGCGCCCTCCTGACGTCATGGCTCTCCTTCGCCCGGCCGGTTCTTCCACCGAAGTGGCCCGCGGAACGCGGACCGTGATCTTCCACAGCGTGGCATCGTAGTTCTCTGTGGTTCCTCCCTTCGGCCCAACCGGCTATGGTCGGTCGGTTCTTCCTCGGTCGAGCGGCCCACGGTTCTTCCGCACGCGGCTGGCGCACAGCCGCCGCTTCCATTCATCGCCACCTTCCTATCATGGTTTCCATTGCAATCAAAATAAACTATGGAGGGTCATCGGGCCGTGTGCGTTCGGCCCGCTCCCTCCATGTTAGGTGGTAGCAGTTGGCCAAAAATAAACTACGATTTCCAACAAAGAACGGGGTACAAAAATAATCACCTTCAAATGAACAAACCCCTACCTTGAAATAAGGTTCGCGGTAGTCGGGCGTCGCGGAAGAATACTGTCGATTTCGTCGTCTTCAGAGTGCACCCGAAGAAGAAGCGTCATTGGTGACTTCGCGTTCTTCGATTCACAGGGCGTTCTTCATCGAAGGAGAATGTCATTCTTCTTTGGAGGGTCGGTGTTCTTCAAAAACTCAAGTGCTCTCCCAAATCCTCTCCACACAACAAATAACCCAAAACAAAATAATAGCTAAGTCTATTATTTTTATTCACCCATTTAATTAAAAATTCAACCCTTTAATTAATTAATTGAAGAGTTTGAATTCATTAATTAACATGTTTTGGAAAAAATTAAAGAGGAAGAGAGGGAGAGGAAGAGTTCTCATTCAATAAGGGGGAGTTCTCACATTAAAGAAGGGGAGTTAATTGGGGGTTTAAGGAAGGTTATGGGGAGATGAAAGGTTGGGGATCATGTGGGCCCCACCTCTCAAATATCCACACATGGGAAGTTAGGTGGGTGTGGGCCCCACTAATAACATCCCATGGGAGGAAATAACTTCCATAGATATATAAAATTGTTCTAAACAATTTTATTTATCTTCTTAATTAAACCCCAATTTTTAACTTTCAACCCGCATAAAACGCAACTGCGGTAAAGGTCCCCTTAAAAAATTACCAGCGCTGCGAGTTCATCGGTGTCCTCAGATTTCAATTCCGAGTATCGGTTCAAAATATAGAAAAACCTGCACGTACGTTTACTGAACGTACCCAAACAAAACTTTGGAAATTGATTTTGGACACACCGGGCCTCGGAATCAAGTGCCGTCAGAATCCACGAACTCATAAAATTCCAAAGAATTAATAAAAAAATTCCTTGAAAAATTTGGGTCTTTACAATACCCCCCCCCCAGACACCGCCCCACAACCTAGACACCCCCCACCCCTTTGGACACCCCCCTTACCCCACAACCTGGACACCCCCCCCCCCATTAGACAGCCCCCCCACCCCCTACACCTCCCACCCCCTGGACACCCCCACCACCATGGACACCCCCCCCCACCCCCCTAGACACCCCCACCCCCATAGACAGCCCCCCACCCCCTGGACACCCCCCACCCCCTGGACACCCCTACCCCCTGGACAGCCCCCCCCCCCAACGCCTGGATAGCACCCCCACCTCCCTGGACACCACCCCACAGCCTGGACACCCCCCCCCCCCAACCCCACTTGGACACCCCCACCCCCATGGACACCCCCCCCCCCCACCCCTGGACACCACCCCACCCCTGGACACCCCCACCCCCCTAGACACCCCCACCCCCATGGACCCCCCCCCCCCACCCACCCACCCACCCCCCTGGACACCCCCACCCCCACGGATAGTCCCCCCCATCCCATGGATCCCCCCCCCGGACCCCCCCCCCCCAGACACAACCCCACCACCTAGACATCCCCCACCCACCCACCCACCCCCATGGACACCCCCACCCCCATGGACAGCCTTCCACCCCCCTGGATAGTCCCCCCCACCCCCTAGACACCCCCACCCCCTAAACACCCCTACCCCCATGGACAGCCCCCTTAGATATCCCCCCAACCCCCTAGACACCATCAACCCCCTGGACAGCCCCCCACCACCCCTGGACTGCCCCCCCACCCCCCATGGACCCCCCACCCCACCCCACCCCCTGGACACCCCTTACCCCCATGAACAGCCCCCCAACCCCATGGACACCCCCCCTGGACACCCCTAACCCCGTGGACAGCCCCCCAACCCCATGGACACCCCCCCTACACACCACCCGGACACCCCCCCCCCCACCCCCCTAGACACCCCCACCCCCATGGACAGCCCCCTCACCCCCATGGAAACCCCCCCCCCCCACCCCCTAGACACCCCCACCCCCTAGACACCCCCCACCCCCATGGACATCACCCCACCCCCCTGGACAACCCCTACCCCCTTGGATATCCCCCCAACACCCTGGACAGCCCCCCCACCCCCCTGGACACCACCCCACCACCTGGACACCCCCCTGCACACCCCCACCCCCATGGACAGCCCCCCACCCCCCCTGGATAGCCCCCACCCCCCTGGACAGCCCCCACCCCCCATGGACACCCCCACCCTCTGGACACCCCTACCCTCTTAGACAGCCCCCCAACCCCCTAGACACACCCACCTCCAACCCTCTGGACACCCCCACCCCCATGGATAGCCCCCACCCCCTGGACACCCCCCTACCCCCTTAGACATCCCCAACCCCTGAACACCCCCCTACACACCCCCCCTGGACACCAACCCACCACCTGGACCCCCCCACCCCCCTGGATACCCCCAACCCCATGGACAGCCCCCCACCCCCTGGACAGCCCCCCACCCTCCATAGACACCCCCACCCCCGGGACACCCCCTACCCCCATGCACAGAACACCCAACCCCCTGGACACCCCCACCACTAACCCCATGGACACCCCCCGGACACCCCTTACCCCCTTGGACATCCCCCAACCCCCTAGATAGAGCCCCCCCCCCCCCCCCCGGACACCCCCCCCCCACCCCCACCCCCTGGACACCCCCACCCCCTAGACACCCCCACCCCCATGGACAGCCCCCACCCCCTGGACACCCCACACCCCCTTGGACAGCCCCCCCAACCCCCTGGATAGCCCCCACCCCTGGACACCCCCACCCCCATGGACATCCCCCACCCCCTAGACAGCCCCCCCCCCCACCCCACTGGACACCCCTTACCCCCTTGGATAGCCCCCCCACCCAACCCCCTAGACAGCCCCCACCCCTGGACACCCCCCACCCCCCCCCCCCACACACACACACACCCACCCCCACCCCCTAGACACCCCTGACCCCCTTGGACACCCCCCCCCCAACCCCCCTGGATAGCCCCCCACCCCCCTGGACACCCCCCAACCCCCCTGGATAGCCCCCACCCCCTGGATAGCCCCCACCCCCTTTGATAGGCATAAACCATTATAGCCTTTACCCCATGTCACATTACCCTTTTCCATGGAATACCACATTATCCAAAAATTCAAATCTCATTTGAATTCACCCATGCCTATGAAAAACAATGCCATATTCAAAACCTAAAACATGATTTTCTTATATAGGGGTTATTACCATCTAAATTCTGAATTCAATTCGGTATGTGTTATAGAGAATTCGATATTTTATATATTCAATTCCGAATTATGTATTGCATAGGGTAATTGATCTGAATTCTAAATTGAATTCTTTATGTATTTAATTAACTTATGAATTATGTGTTAATGTTGTATGGGTATACTTTTTGTATCTGTATACTTGCTAGAATTACCTTATTAATTATGTGTTAATTTTGTATGTGTGTATGGGGTAATTAAATACATAACTGTAGGTATGGTTTGTGTGTATTGAGAACTGGTTGGTGCACAGGGGGAGGCAGGCCTGCTGCTGTTTCAGGTGCATAAAGGCTATGCCAACAGTTTAAAACTATTGGCATATGTTTGAAAAGAAACCATATACCAACGGTTTCATGTAAACTATTGGTATATGTATATACCAACGGTTTATAGACCGTTGGTATAGATTCTATACCTGACTTTTACCAGCAGTTTGTGAGGAACCGTTGGTAAAATTCTATGCCAACGGTTTGGACAACCGTTGGTATAAACATGGATTTTCATATTTCCAATGGTTTTAAACCGTTGGTAAAAATTTATACCAACGGTTTCTTATAAACGTTGGTATATAATCCATTAAGCACCCATATCCCAACGGTTCTCATAGAACCATTGGGATATGTCTATCCCCATGACTCTACATCCAATGGTTTGGACAACCATTGGTATAGTTTATACCAACGGTTGTCTCACCTTTACCAACAGTTTGAAACTATTGGTAAAGGATAAGTTTCCAATAGTGAATATTCACTCTATATACATGAATAAAGTTTATAAAATTTTGTTAACATTTAATATTTTAGATAATCTACTTAATAACATTAGAAATGAGAATAGCCATATTTTTTATTCTAAAATCACTTATATTGATTTATTTATATAAAAAAGAAATGCACCAAAAGAGCTCATGGGATGAATTATTGGGATTATTTTATTTTAAATCACTAGATATTTTTTTAGTATTTTTTATTAAATAAGAATGACTATATTTTCATTTGGTGAGAAGGAAGAAAGGGATTAAGAGATATTGAATCAACAATGGTAATATTATTGAGATAACTTAAACATGATTGAGGTGAGGGAATACATATTTCCATAGAAAAAAATTGGAACTGTGACCAACATTAGTTTGAGATGTGGACTCCCAAAACTCTCTTTAAAGCTCCACTTAGAATGACCTTCACTCTTTAAATTGGTATTCTGAAAAAAAAACCAAAACATCCATATCTATTTTTGTCTTGTTTAAACCTCACTCCCAGTTTCCACTGAAATTTTTCCAGAGTTGATTATCTCTGCTGGTTCCACTGAGTTTGATTTTTGTTTTCAGGTGATCCCAAGTAGTTGGGCGTATACTCCAATCATTAGTTTGAGATTAGGCTTTTTTTATCCCTCTGGGACACTACTTCAACTTATGTTGAAGTTGATTGTTTTTTCATCTGATAAAAGATCATAAAATTTGATTCTTAAACACCCTATCACTGAAACACCACCTGACCCACCACATACCAAGTGAATAAATGAATAAAAATCGATACCTCCCTCTTGTTGGACTCTCACCTAGAAAAGTTACATAAACCATACTAGAATTACTGCCTTTTTGTCCCACAAAATATCAAATCAAGAACCTAGACCGACAACCACATGTTTACCATAGGCTGTTTCTTTTTATATCACCCTTGTTTAAAATTATAACTTGTTAGGAATCATCACTAATAACATTCAAATGTCGGGTACCCCTTATTAGAAATATATATAACTTTATCCTTTGATTATGAATACATTATGTTTGTTTATTTACTTTTTGTATGAAATGAATATTTTTTGTAGAAAATATGATGGATATGAATTGAAAATTGATGGATGTTGATTTTATGACAAAAGATTATGAGGATGGGGTTAAAAGGTTCATCAAGTTTGCAATAAAGCATGCATATGACCCTTCTCAAATCCTTTATCCTTGTTTACATTGTTGTTATTCAAGAAAAATACATCCACAAGATTTATAAGAACGTTTGATTTTTCATGGAATATATTAGAGCTATAAATTTTGGACTAAACATGGGGAGAAACTGATGCACATACTGATTGGGATGATACTGCGATATATAGATCATTGGATATGAGTACCATTGTAAATGATAATGGAGATCATATGGAAGAAATGATAATGGAAATTGAAGATTTACTTCAAGATTGTCTAAAGTTGTTTGAGAAGTTAAATAGATATGATAAGAGACCATTGTATACCAGTTATACTAAATATAAAACATTGTTATATGTATTGAAGTTATATAATTTGAAAGCTAGTAGAAGATAGAGTGACACTAGATTTACAGAACTACTTGGTCTTCTGAATAATATGCTACCAGAAGAAAATGAGCTTCCTTGTCGAACATATGATGCTAAATGAATGCTACGTTCAATGGGCATGATCTCTGAAAAATACATGTTTTTCCAAATGATTGCATATTATTTTGAAAGGACCAAGAATCACTCAGAAAATTCCCCAAGTGTGGCATGAATCAATACAAGGAATATGGATCGAGTAACTCGAAATTAGTATGGAACTTCCCTATCATTCTAAGTTTTATATGACTATATGGATTCTAGGAAACCACTAGATAATTGAAATGGAAAGTGGATACAAGAATTGAATATGGGAAACTAAGTCACCTGGAGAACTCTCCTCGGTGGAAGGAAATTGATTATGAGTATCATGAATATGAAAATGATCCAAGAAACTTTCATCTTGATTTATCTACAAATGGAATAAATTTTTTTGGTGTAGAGAGTAGTAATCACAGTACATATCCAGTTATGTTGGTAAATTATAGCTTTCCACCATGGTTATGCATGAAGTGCAAATACATCATGTTGTCTTTTCTTATATCTAGACCAAAACAACCCAATAATAATATTGATGTCTATTTGGCTCCATTTATCGAAGATCTGAAATTGATGTGATATACAGGTGTTACATTGTATGATGCTCATAGAAGTGAAGAATTCACATTGAGATCCAGTTGTATGGGATGATAAATAACTTTCTTTCTTATGAAAATTTTTCAGACAATAGCATTAAATGAAAATTGGGGTGTCCCATTTGTGAAGAATGCACTCACTCAGTTAGATTAAAGCATTCCTCAAAGACTATGTTTTTAGGACATCTCAAATTTTTACCCCAATGACATAAATATCGATCATGGATAACATCATTCGATGGGAATACATAACGAGGTACAACACGGTCTCCACTAACAGGTGATCAATTGTTTGAGTAAGTAAAGGGTATTGACACTATTTTCAGTAAACCTTTTTCTAAAAACCTTATGAAATCAGGTTGTAAAATGAGATCAATTTTCTTTGAATTAGAATTCTAGAATTGTTTGTACGTCGGAAATTTTCTTGATGTCTTGCAGGCAGGTATAAAATGTATTTGATAGTGTCAATGGAATGTTACTAAATTTACTTGGTGAAACAAAAGATGACATCAAGGCTAGGTTGGACATGATTGACATGGGGATAAGGGATGATTTGACACTAGGGAAGGGTGAAAGGTGCACCTTTCTTCATCTAGCGGCTTACACTCTATCCTGATAAGAAAGATTACAATTTTTCAAATTTCTTAATGGTGTAAAAGTTCCAGATGGGTATTCATCAAATATCAAGAATGTCGTGTGAATGAATAATTTGAAGTTACAGGCTCTAAAATCTCATGATTGTCATATTTTGATGCAAGATTTCATGCATGTCGCTTTGCATTATATTCTGCCTAAAAATGTATCACATACATTAACCAGACTCTGCTTCTTTTTCAAATCCAAATGTTGTAAAGTTATAGACCCGGTGAAGTTTCCAATAATGAATAAGGAGGTTACAATCATATTATGTGAATTAGAGATGTTCTTCCCACCATCATTATTTGATATAATATCTTGTCTGATGGTTTACTTGGTTTGTGAGGTTCAATTGTGTAGTCTTGTCTATTAAAGAGGTTCCACTATGTGGTCTTTTCCCTTGGGGGATTTACAATGCAAGCGATGACACAGACATGATGCGGGCAGGCAGCGACGCAGACATGACACAGACAGAATGATGTAGGCATGACACTGCATGGGGCCTTTGGGCCATGTTCATGGGCCACTTGGCCTTGGGCTTATGGGCAATGTAATGGGTCTCCCTCTACCCAGATAGAAATAGTTCTTTACTTTCATAATAAAAAGAGGCTTTGACCCCAAATTTATATATATATATATATATTTATATTTATATATTTATATATTTATATATTTATATATATATATATATATATATAATAAAGGGTATGTTAATAATTGAAGCTGGACAGAAGGTTGTATTTCAAAATGATATATTATTAAAGAAGTTTTTGAATTTTATACTGATTACCTGTCAAATGTTGATAGCATCGGTCTCCCAAAATCGCATCACAAGGAATGCCTTATGGGCGAAGAGATTTTCAGAAGAGATGTTGTTACAATTACTATCACATAGCTAGAGCAAGCTCACCTTTACGTTTTACATAATAGTGCAAAAGGTTTCTCCACACATTGTACATTTTAATCCATCAAGGGCTGAAGGATGGATATCAAATATATATAATCAACAATTTATAAGATGGTTCTGATATCATATTTATAAAGAGTTATCTGAAAATATGAATTCAATTGTCGAACGACTTTGATAACCAAATGTGAATGTTATATATTACACTAGTTTTGTAATTAATGGTTATACGTTCTATAAAAGGAACAAGATGAACATAGTACGATGCAAAACAGTGGTGTTACACTTTTGGTGGAGGGAATCGACCGCATATCAATCCGACACACGATGTGAGAGGTATGACTCAAAGTGTGAGTTTTTAATATAAAAGATTCATTTAAGTTTAAATCGCACATCACTAGCCAAAACTGAGAAAATGAGCTCAGATTGTTTCCAAACTTTAAGACAACAATCCATAATTCATTTGTGACGTGAAGGAATCGATCATATGTCAATCTAACACACGATGTTACTGGTATGACTCGAAGTGTGTGTTTTCAATATAAAAGTGTCATTTTAGTTAAAAATATGCATCACATAGCCAAAATGGAGAAAACGAGCTCAAAGTATTTTGAAACTTTAGGAAAATGATTCATAATTCATTTGTGATGTGTAGTAATTGACCACACGTCGATTCGACATAAGATGTGGTCGGTAAGACTGGAAGTGCGTATTTTCAATATAGAAGTGTCATTTAAGTTTAAAATGCATCACATAGCCAAAATTGAGAAAATGAGCTCGGATTGTTTTCAAATATTAAGACAATGATTTATAATTCATTTATGATGCGAAAGAATCGACTGCTAGTCAATGTGACACATTATGTATCAGGTATGACTCGAAGTACATGTTTTCAATATAAAAGTGTCATTTTAGTTTAAAATGTGTGTCACATAGCGAAAACCAAGCAAACGATCACGAGTTCTTTTTCAAACTTTAGGACAACGATTCATAATTCATATGTGATGTGTAGGAATCGATCAAGTGTCAATCTGACACACGATGTAGTCGGTATGATTTGAAATGCGTATTTTCAATATAAAAACGCCGTTTTAGTTTAAAACGTGCATCATATCGCACTAATAGAAAAAGGACCTTTAGCGACCATCAAAAGCAGTTGTCAAAGGTCTTTAGAGATTGCCCAACGACCGCCACTGACAGGTGCATTTGCTTCATCGGTAAAGCCTTTTAGCGATGGCCATGGGCGACCCTTAAAGATCTCATCCAAAACCACGAATAAAATCACGCTCTTGGATGTGGATTGTCGCGCAGCCGCTAGCGTTGATGCCTAGCCTTGGACTTGTCGACCATGGTAGATCCACAGTGGTCGGAAATTGGTTTGAGTGGTTATAGGGAGTTGGGGATGGCAAGATGTCGGTTGGGATAGCTAACAGGGGGTTGTGGTCACCAGCAAAAGAATGGAGGTGCATCGGGCGACAGTGTGGGCGGCGATGTGTGACACGGTACGCAACAGTGTAGGGTTGCAAAATATGTGGGGATAAGCTAAGGTGTAATTGGCGGGAAGAAGAAGGCTGAGCGGGAAAAACCCCGCACTAAAAATAAAAAGGTATTAGTGACCGTCAATGGCAGTCGCTATTACCACCTATAGCGACCACCAAATGCGGCCACCCACTTCTCTAGGTGCAAAAACCAAAAAATCTAGTAGTGTAGTCAAAATTGAGTAAACGACCTCAAATTGTTTTCAAACTTTATGAAAGTGATAAATAATTTATTTGTGCCATGTCGGAATTAACTGTGTGCCAATTTGACACATGATGTGACTGATATGACTGTGTGTTTTCAATATAAAAATGTCATTTTAGTTTAAAATACGCGTCATATAGACAAAAAATGAGCAAACGAGTTGGAATTGTTTTTAAACTTTAAAACAACAATCCATAATTTATTTGTAGCGTGTAAGAATCAACTTCATATCCCTACACATGATGTGGATGATATGACTTAAAGTGTATGTTTTCAATATAAAATTCATTTTAATAATATAATCAATGGTATAAATAATAATATCATTAATATATATAGTAATTAGTAATATAATTTATCTATGTTGATCATATAACATTAAAAATATAATTTGCTTATTTTTTATTTAATGTTACTAAAATAAATATTGGTTTTATTGTAGGGACGATATTTTGTACAAATATTGATTGTTGGAAAAAGTATGATATAAGAGTTGATTTTGTATATGGGTTTGTTTATTTTTATTTGATGTAAATACGACATCAAGGTAAATATTTTGTATGTAAATTTTGAAATGTAATATGTATTGCTTTTTATTATTCTAATTGGGTTTATTGTTATAAGGTTGCGCATGATTGATGTAGGGTTGAAGTAGGTGATATGGGTGTCTCTTACCATTTGATAAATGCCCTTTTATCAACCCTAAAAAAAAACCGTGATAAAGGAGGTAATACTGCATATATAAGGAATCACTATCTAATTTCGTAACGGCAGAGATGTGTGAATTTAAATTTAAATCCAATTATTATCAGGATTTGGATCATTAATTTCGTGGCCAATATCTCTGTAGATCCATTGCCTAGAGCCCAAATTGCACATTTTATCCGGGATGCCATCGCGCCTAAGCTACTGTTTGCATAGCCCGCATTCCCAAGCCCACATGCCAAAACCCTTTGATTAGGCAGTCGATTAGGATGTGGAAAACCTTTTTAATTAATTTGCCATTTCTATCCCTCCAACAACCATTTATTTACAACACCATCCAATGATTCCCCGCCGGCAAGAAGGATGATGCTAGGAGAACATCTGATCCAGGGCCATGACCAGCGCCATCGCAAATCCAGGACTGAACCCTGGGTGGACGTTCAAAACGAAGACGCCGCCGCCGAACGAGACTCCGCCGCCATTCGACGACGTCTTCCGCCGGATCTCCGCCACGACTCTCCTCGGACACGCCTCCAGAATCTTGCATGACCGGAGGCTGTACGACCCCTCGATCACGTACGCGCATCTCCCGTCCCCGTTGCACCCAACCACGCGTGCCACCGCGCCTCGCGGCGCCGCCGCCGCCGCCGCCGCCGCCTTCTTCACACAGAAAATGGGGCGCTTCTTGGTAGGAGGAGAAGATGAAGCAGCGCAATACTCCCTGGGTTCCCCTTCATAGAGGAGCCAGTTATGCAGGAGCCCCAGCTTTATCTGCGGGGATTCAAAATGAATCATCCAGCTCTAATATATACACTCCGGTTGAGGGTCTACCTTTCGGCGGAGAAGGGAGAAGAGTGGCTTGCCGGAGATGTCCATGAGAACCATCTCCGCCGGGCGGCCGCCGCCGTAGTTGTCGACACGGAAGAGGAGATCGCCGGTGGAATCGAAGACCGTGAAGCCGGTGCAGCTGGGAAGGAGCGACTCCCTCCACACCGTGAGTGAAGCGGCGGCGCCGTCGCCGCCGTCGCCGGCGAGGCGATCGGCATGGGCTTCAGTTTGGTGCGGCGGATCTTGTTGATCGTGTACCACTGCTCTCGACACGCACCCCATCTGGTTCGTGGGGCTGGAGATGCAAGTGGATTTATAGGCAGAGAAAGAGACAAAACATGGTAGGGGTGCAAGTTTGACAAAGTGCTGACCGACCTCGATCTCCTTCTCATCTCCTTACTACAGTCGGTGTTTGAATAATATTGTTGACTGAGGTTAACCATGATGGCGATGATGCATGTTACCATACCATTCATGCATTATTTCTTGAAGCCTAGCTATAGTGATTGAAATGAAAAAAGAAGAGTCTTCGTAGTAGAATATGGTTTGGTATTTTTTCTATTTTCTAATAAACTCAAATTTATTATTACTAGCTAGAATTGGAGGATACCTAACTAAAAATGTCATTAAATGGTTATTTTATACATGTAAATAAATATTTGAAAATTAATATAAAATTGATAATATATAATCCAGGACATCAAATTGCATGTGGTTTTTTAAAATGTTTAATCATAGATTTCTATTTAGATTTTTCTAATGACCATCAAGCAAAAAACAAATTTTTGTTATGGGGTATGAAACCATTTGTTGTGTAATTTCTAAGCATATTGTCACGGGCTGAGCGTCTTAGCACAGCAGTTCGCCCGTGCGGCACCCCAGCCCCCTCCAAGGCGGGCGGGGTTCAGCCGTCCAGCTCTTCATATGTGAGGTTCACTGGTTTCGTCCTGCCATGGACTCATCAGGAGAGTGACCCCAACTCCCAACCAGAGGTGTCAAGGTTGACACGCACCATCCTCCTCTTTGTCGGGGCGACTCCCATCTCTTAGATAGGGACTAACCAGATGAACCGCAGCTTTGATGTTCTTGCTGGTGTGGGACAGGGACCCCCATGATTGAGTCGTGACATTCTCCCACCACCATTCCATGCACGCCCTCGTGCATGCAGGATCGTGGCCTTCTGTGTGTCCGCGACTGCTTCCAACTAACCGGTCACCAAGCATGGCCTCAGGGGACGCTCCTTCCTTGTCGTTGGCATCAATGGCTCACCCACTCTCTGAGTCGCAAACCACCGTGGTCCACCCTCTCTCTCAGGGTCGAAAACCACCTCCACGAGACCCACCCTTCATAGTGGCGTCTCTGCCTCGGGCATCTCGCAAGCACGACCTTCTACGTCGTGTCATCTCCGCATGACACCCCAGGACTCCGCTCCCACCACCAAGGTCCGTCCGGCAACATTCCGCAACACCACGAGGCACATTCCCTCTGATACCACTTGTCACGGGCTGAGCGTCTCAGCACAACAATTCGCCCGTGCGGCACCCCAGCCCCCTCCAAGGCGGGCGGGGTTCAGCCGTCCAGCTCTTCATATGTGAGGTTCGCTGGTTTCGTCCTGCCATGGACTCATCAGGAGAGTGGCCCCAACTCCCAACCAGTGGTGTCAGGGTTGACACGCACCATCCTCCTATTTGTCAGGGCGACTCCCATCTCTTAGATAGGGACTAACCAGATGAACCGCAGCTTTGATGTTCTTGCTGGTGTGGGACAGGGCCCCCATGATTGGGTCATGACAATATGCTTTGTGATATGAATAGATTATGAAGTTTTAACATTCACTCCTTTCAAAGATCTCACAATTTTTTCAACTTGCATTTGAAACCATGTTTCTGTTTTAACCACAAGCCATGTTGAAAATATGGGATATTGTAAATAAGGTGATTTTTCTCTAGGACGCAATTATCAAAATATGGTGTTTGGGGAAGTCATGTTCTTAGTGCCCTCAACTAGTGTGTTTTTTTCTCCTTCGTCGCACTTAATTGAAATTATTGATGATCTGTTCTAAACATGTGTTATTGCATGTGACACAAATTGGCCCGTTAGGTCCTCACTATTAGGTTGGAATATAAAAAGTAATAAACACAAGAGAGGGTGAATAGTATCTTTTTAAAATCTTCCAGAATTCTAGCTTTTGACACCCACTGTAATTTATGCAGATATGCAGTGTTATTATTCTGTATGAAAATATGCAATGGATAAACATAAAGAAAAAATACAGTTTTTATAGTGATTCGGGGCATAAAGATCCCCTAATCCACTCTACCAATCACTTTCTCAGCAAACTTGGTAAATTTCACGAGAATGATCCTCTTATCACAAGACCAAGAATCTACAATTGAGTGCAGACAGTTACACATTTTCAAGACTAATTACAAAGCCTTCTAGTTCTATAACAGAGAACCTGTTATCCACAACTTAGATCAAGAAACTGATACTTCACCACAAATGAGTAGAAGCAGTTTGAAACTCAAAGAAATCAATAGAGATTGATTTGTTGAAACATGTTAAACTTCGCAATTGTAACAACACACAATTGACATTAGTTGAATCTTCTTCTTCAGAAATAATAGTCTTCAAGAGAGAACGAGTCTAAAGCAATCCGGGTTGCATATAGATCATCAATTTAAAAGCAGCAACAAAACAAAGCGGTCACAAACTTATAGTAGAACAAGATAAAACATGTATATCTCTAAAGTGTAGTCATTTTTTAGAGTTGTTCGTTTGTTGTAGCATTGTAAGAAGAATTTCAATAAAGCAGTCTTGTATGTGAATCCCTTATCACATACATATGAAGAGGTATTTTGAAGAAATATATAGAACAAAAAAAATTTCTTCACTATTCCAGATCCAAAAGAATAGCCCGATTGGTCGTGGAAATTTAAATTTCAATTAAGTAGGAGAGTCATAACTTCCCTTAGAAATAGGAGATATTTTCTCCAATGAACACAGTTCTTTAAAACAATCAAAATGATCCTTGAATCGATCTTTAATACTGACTTGACTGTTGCACCAATCTCGAATTGAAAACACAGCATGAAAAACTTCACTGTTGAGAACACAACGTAGGGTTGAGCTGTGTAGCGTAGGGCTCCTTTTGCGTAGTACAAGGATTCTTTGTGTAGCATGTGTTCCTACCAATGTATGGTTCATTAACCATACTTTCATCTTTACGTAACGTAGGGAGCAAAGTAGCATAGGGATAATGATCCATACATTTATCCTTGCCAGCATTAAATCTCGAATGTGGTATTGATTAACCATACGTTCCAGTTTCTCGAACGTAGGGTTGCAAACAGTAAATCCAGACTCCAACGTAGGGTTGCCGATCCATACGTGTGTCAATTTTCCGAACGTAAGGATGATGATCCAAACGTAAACTCTCTAGCATAACGTAGGTTTGATACCATACACAAACGTTAGCTTTTAAGCGTAATGTAGGGATGAAAACAGTGTTTCCAGAATCATTTTCATAACGCTAAAAAATAGAATATAAATTCCTGTAAAACTCACTTAACAAAACTTTATTAGAAAACAAACATGGGTTTTTGTGAACATCAAAATCATCATAAAATATAGAGTATTGTAGAGACAATACATGACAAACAATCTCCCCCTTTTGGTGATCACAAAACCCATAACATAATCCTTAACAGAAATTAAAGAAAATATAGTATTTGTAAAACAAAAAAGTAGATATATAAATTTTTTCTAAATTTCGATTTCATAGAGTTATTTCGATAAATAAAAATTTTCAAAAGAAAATGTTGTGATTGAAAATATTCTCCCCATCTCTCCGAAAGATAGTTTCCATTTCACAAACTTAAAACTTCTCCCCCTTTTGTGATATCAAAAAAAATGGTTATAAAAGAATAAAGGAAATAAACCACAAGTAATATAGCACAGAACTATAAATGAATAGTTATGAATTATGGCATAAGAAAAATAAATCTAATATTGGAAGTGAAGTATTGAACTAAAATAAAAATAAATAAATCTAAATACTAATAAACTAAATTTAAACAGACATTCAAATGTTTGAAAAATATTAAGTACAATCCACGGTTAAAGTTCTTCAAAATGACAGAGCTAGAGTTCAGTTTCTGTAGGTATAGAGGGTTCTTCTGGATGAGGAATTGCTTGAACTGCACTGTAAAGATCAACTAGCTTCAACAACAGGCACTAAAAATAGTTATTGAACACTTCTTTCCAGTGATGAAGTAACTTTCTTGAATCATTTCAAACCTTCAAACTTTCAACCAGATTGACCTTCACAAACTCATTCAGAGCTTCTGGATGGATAAAAGAGATCAACTTGTCTTTAACATGATTAATCACTGGTCCCAACCAGGATTCACTCAAAGTCAGTTGACTCACCAGATGTCTTTTTGTAGAGACCCGAAGCTTGAAGTACATAGATATTACATTACTTTTGCAGAATACATAATACATAACAAAAACAGACACACAAGGACCGTAATAGTTTAGTGTCTTTGGAAACTTGGAACATAATCTTCTAATCGTGGTGAAAGATCTTCAACATCTCCCATAAAGATCTTCCACTTTTTGTTTCCTTACCTAAAACCTTTCTTTTAATCCTGGGGGGAAATAAAACATAAAAAGGGTGAGCTCAAATGCTCAGTAAGGGTAAGCATGGATAAAATAAAACATACCATATACATTTGAACTTAAAAACATGAACATAATGTTTAAACATCAAAATCTTGAGCAACAACTTAAAACATAGAAGTACATAAGGCATAGATCATAATGGAACATAAATCATGATAACATAGCATGGGAATAAAACATGTAATTGTGGCATCCATTAAGCACATGTAATTATTTCCATAGTAGCCAAGACATTGCTGCCAAGACCATCTTAGTGGACAAAGTCCCTTTCTGAATCGAGCTCACTCCTCGTTCTAGTCCTCTAATACTGAACCAGATTAACTTACCGTTCCAGCCATGTCTATCTCATGAGATATAAATCATAACCCAATGCATTGGAGGGAGATACAGGTCCCACCCATCTCATAATGAAATCATTCTTACTTGTGCCACAAAATAAACATACATCATTCATAATAACTCAATGAATAAAATGAGTTTCATAAACATCATCCCATTATCACATAATCCATATAAAAGAAATGGATATTTCATCATAAGAAAAGTGAAACCATGTAAATCATATAGACATTATAATTGAAACATACACATATGAAATAATGTCATCTTAGATGTAAAAATGATTTTGATAAAACACTTGAAATGAATTCTTGAGGAAAACATCCTTTCTTCTTCAAAATCATTTTCTTTTCACAAAACGTCATGCAATTTTAAAAGAAAAGGATTTTGTTGAAAATAGTCATGAAATATTTTGGAGTAAGTTTCATGAAAATAAGGATTTATAAAACCGTAAAAATCTTTTCATGCCGTATACGTTAAAACAAACATTCTTCTCGTACTTTTGTCAGAAAAGTCAAAAAGTACCTTGTAGGGTAAATAAAAGAAAGATTCCTTCCATACCATGGGGTAAAAGTCAAATGGGAAAAAAAGGAATTTAAACATACATGAATACACTTTTATAAAACATGGACATGGATGATAGCAATAACCCCAGTAAACACTTACGAATAAGAAATCTCGGATAAAAATGAGATTTGCACAATTATCCCTTACCTTAGGTCCGATATGCTTCGTATGGATCCGAACCTCCTGTATAATGATTTAAATAATGTAATTAACTTATTAAATAATCATATTCATTGTTATGATATCATATATGTTTTACTTATGACTTTATATTACCCGTTCTTTTGTAAATTTCATGTTAATGTAGCGTTTTGGGTAAAATCATTTTATTTATCGTATGTGTTTCGACTTGTCGTTCTTGATATTATTACTTATATCCTGATTTACATAATTCCAGAATGTAAAATATGATTTATCTATAATATATATTCATCATATACATATATATTATAGATCGATAAAAGGAATGAATTACACCGTTCATGGAGACAGTAGGCCGTACGTACGCATGAACGTTGTTTCCTTTTCCTTATTGAATTCAAGGGAATTAATTGGATGAAATACATATATATATAAATAAATCCAGTATCATTATTATGTCATATATTTCATGATTACTTATTATATATACTTTATAATCATTCATGAATGGTTAATCCTTGAGAATGAATCTCATCGCGTCGTGGAGACGGTAGTCCGTATGTACGCACGAGCGATGATATCGTTCCCATAATTATTGAATTGAATTGGAGAGGATGATAAAATATATAAGAATCAGTATGATGTTATAATAACTATGTATAGTTATTATTTACACCATTATACCCATTCAAGTAAGGTGGTGTTGGAAAAACAGATTACACCACGGCGTGAAGACGGTATTCCGTACATATGCACGCGCGGTGATTTCGTTTTCCGTAGGATGGATAGATGGTGAAATAGGGTTGTTTCATACTTATAATAACATATCAGTATATGAGTGATATTGATTTTATTACTTCATAATGAGACAACTAAAGAAGAGGGAGTAGAAGAAGAATGGAACTTGAAGAAAACGGTAAAAGGTATTACCTCTTTCTCGAAGTGCCTCCTTTAAACTTTCTCTTAGGGCACTAAAATTGGTCTTTTAAGAAGACCAGGACATATAGGATGTTTCTAGGTAAGTGAAGAAGAGAATTTGTCAGGGATTGGACGAGCTTGAAGGCTCAAAGTTGTGTAAAGATGAGAGGGAGGAGGTGCCCTTTTATAAGGGAGGAGAGGGGCACCTTTGGAAATCTTAAAAAATATTAATTTATAATAAATCTAACCCCACTTAAAAACCTCCAACAATGACTCATATTCGAATATTAGATGAGATAGGGTTGTAATATCATCAACCAATAAAATTTAGACATGTTAGGAATTTATTTTAAACATTATCAACTTGATTTATCCTTATTTAATCAATTTAATTTTATTTGTGGTAATAACATTCTAAATTTTAAATTATAACAAATAATTACTTATTTGTTGTGAATTGTCCATTATTGGATACTTTATAACATTTTATACCATATAAATTTAAATTTATAATTTTTAAACATTTTTGTGATTTTTAAACAATTTTATAATATGTTATTTTTATAAAATAACAATAGTGTCAATTTTGACACTATTCATTTATTTGAATTTAAATAAAATATATACAGAAGATATGTTCAAACTAAAAGATTTAATAGATTCATAAAAGGTCATATGTATCTATAAAATTAGTGGAGAACATTAAATAGTTCATATAATATTTATTTTATTATTTTTAAAACCATTTATTTGGTTTATCTCTTAATAAAATAATTACTACATCATTTTTGTATAATTATTTAATATACTTATTTGTTGCATAAAAATTAAAAATAAAATCCTATTATGAATATAAATCTATTAACTTTCACAATAATACTTTTACTCGAATTTATCATCTTAAAATCACAATATTTAAATTGTTATATTTATTAAATTATGAAGGTGACAACATTGACATCATTTAAAATAAAATAATATAAGTGTCATAATTGATTTTATAAGGCTCCAAATGGTCAAATATTATACCATTGGATGATCACGGTTTACATTTACATGACCAATAAGTTTTGGTCAGGGTTTTGTGCCTTTTATGGTCACTATTAGTTTAAGAAAAACTATATTCTTGATTTTTCACTAGATAAACAATTTCTGCATCACTATTGTGTCACAATTAATGATAATTATTTAATCCCTAAAAACTATAAATAAATTCATATGATGTATATAATTTCATTATATTTCTTGAGACTATTCATGTTTGAAGTTTCATGAAGTTTATCACTAAATTAAAATTAATATACTTATATGATTTAAGAGAGTGACATGTTGTCACTTTCTTTGGTTTTAATAATAATTAAGTTATTTTAATGGAAAAAAGTCCATTAAATGATTCTAATCTGACCCTTAGGTGATATGGGTTGACTTTTAGTCATCCAATAGTATTTTTTCCGGTGTTAGGGTAATTTTATAATCTTATATTTACCCTTAATTACCCGATTTACCTTTAACTATGGTAAATAAAATTTACCGTAGTTACTATTCATAATGCCCAAAAATAAAAAGTAGTCTATTAATATAATTTGGACCCACTGATTTCAAATATGGAATAAATTTTTCCAAATTCAATACACAGAAGTTGTAGAAATTAAATTAAAATTAATCCCGTTGTGGAAAGAAAACGTGTTTTTGTTTAAAACATTACAAAAGATTGAATTGATTTAAACTACGAATTCAAGGTAAAATCAGTGCTAATGACATACATTATATTAAATGGTAAAAATATATTCTATTTATACTTTAAGACCATTCAATATTATAATTTAACCACATAAATTATTACGATGAAAAAAGTTGTTTTTAATTAAAATATAGCGTGTTTTTACTATTCATTAAAATATGAAAGTTATCAGAATAACATGAAAATTTTATCCAAGGTAAAATTTTATATCCTTATTCCAAAGAATAATTTTATTTTGTAAAATTTAACTTATAAACATGTCAAAAACTATATTTTAAGTGTGTGTGCCTTCAAAAGGCTGCAAAACTGAATTTTTTGAAAAATACTTATTTTACCCGAAAATTTTATTTTGTTCACATAAAATGTTTTAGAAAATTTATAAGATGAATAATAATGTTATAAAATTAAAAATGTGGTTAATTCTATTCATAACGGCTAGTTCGTGATAATATTATAACCATATATCGTTGTTTAGTGAAACCCAGTATTGCGTACAACACATGCTATCGAGGAAGGTCGCGATTGCGTGTAATGAAAACCAAGTCAGGGTTGCGTGTAGTGCAAGACTCCTTTGTTGTTGCGTATAACAAAATCAAACCATATTTCATTTATACATTGAATATATATATATATATATACACTCAATGTTGCGTAGAATAACTTCTATCAAATGAACTTGAAATTGTGTATAACACGATCCAAGAATTGTGTTGCGTATACTGCAAGCTAATACGGTGTTGCATATAGCGCAAGATAATCTTGGTGTTTCGTTCAACAGAAGATATGAAAGAAAAGAATATATCTTATAAAATCTCGGGTTATTACATTCTACCCCCCTTAAAATGAATTTCTCCCTCGAAATTTGTCGGGGTTATAAATGGTTTTCTACTTGAAAGTTTTTTTAATTGAAACCCACATCGTAAAAAGGAATACTAAAACTTATCTTTAAAAGCTAAAGTACGAAACGTAACGGTTACCCAAATAAACCAATCATTGGGTTTCCACATATGAGAACATAGGTGAAAATATGGATATGGAAGAGAAATCTAACCATCATGTTCTGATGGAGAGTGGTAGAGAACATGGCTATGAAAAATCCAAAAATCACAAAGCCATAGATTTGTGATGATATAAGGTACCATCTGATTCATCGGATATAAGAGAAATAGGACAACATTTTTGGTTTTCAATATCATTTCCCTAAAGTTGAAAAATTTGAATTAGAAGAAATACTTACTTGATTTTTGTACAATCTCATTGTTGTTCATGAATTGAACAATTTCCACTTCATCTCTTAAAGAAATGAAGTTGAATTTGTTATTTGTGAAGCGTTAGCAGATTATGTGATAGAATGATGGGTCATTCCATCTATTTCAAACAAAAGGTTAGCAAAAGTTATAAGTCCATCTTATGGTGAGATTAATCGTATATGGTTCCAAAAATGGACTTATACTTTATTTATCATAACGCTTAATAAAATAAAACTACTTTCCACTAACTAGGGACTTCCTGTAGGCTAGTGGTAGGCGATAAAGGCCTGTCGCACTTCGGTTGTGGGTTCGATTTCCACAGCCTTGTCCGACGCGATATGCTATCTCCCATCCTGCAGGTTGTCCTTTTTCTAAAACTACATTACTATAACATCCCATCAATAATATCGAAAAAGTTCTATCCTTAAACAATACTAACTTATGTCCAACATAATCCATTCCAATATTTAGGCTTATCTAAAATACTTCGGTCCAAGCTCATAGTATAAAGAAAACAATTACTAGAAAGGTTATCTACCAAGAATGTGAATACAAGCATTTATCTCACATATATCATAAGATATATCTTGTTGGTTGCATTCCAAACACATGAATACCTTATCCATATATTCTCTTGAAACATAAATTACCATAGAACCTTAGTGAAAACATGAATACTGTCAAAAGGTAACTCTTTCCTCATACCAAAATCCCAAAAATATATGTAATCAAACCATAATATCACTTAGTCCTTATATCAGTCATGAGCTCATGAATACAATCAAACATCTCATTATCTTATTATCCCTTCATTATGCACATATCAACTACTTTCCAAAAATATCTGAATAACCTTTCATGGTTACCGGTACCATTAAACATATACTTTCAAATACTTTAGGAAAAACAATAGTGTAACAATCCTTAGATGATTCTTTATTCCATAGTACCATACATTATTCTTTATAAACATACAATCATTCCACTAACTTCTTAAACCACTGACTGAGCTTCATCATTTCTTTCATCTCATATATCATTTGTAGTCTCTTCATCATCATCAACATAAATACTACCCATACGACCATACTTATTCTCTTCAAGAGACTTTCCCTTAGGGCATTGGTTTGCATAATGCTCGTACATTCCACATTTAAAACATTTAACCATTGTTGATGTCGTAGCAATACCATTATCCTCATCCCTGGTGTTAACTGAACCTTTTCCTTTGCACTTACTGGCATTGTGTCCTTCTTTTCCACACCAAAGAATCTTACAGTTCCTTTGAAACATTCTCCTTGATGCCTCTTCCCACATGATTTACATAGGGGAAATTGAACTTTCTTTCCTCTATGATCATCATGAAACTCCATCTTTCTCTTATTAGCCGAGTCAGGAAACTTACCAAATTTGAGTTTATTGATCATATTATGAGATTGCTGATTCGGCATAATAATGATGTTTGGACTTCCAAATCCCATTTCATTTGGTTTCTCATGAAGAATATCATTCCATTATCCATCATATCCTCCATTATCGTGAATCATCTTGTTTCCAGCCATTTTCTAAAACCCAAAAAGAATAGTGTGAGAGGCAAAAGTCATAATAAAGGGGGAGTAACTTCAATATCTAACATCTTAGGTTTAATTATAAGATCGTTACCGTAATTCTAGGAGTATAACCTATACTTATACTTAACCTTAGGGACATCCCTAGACATACCTTAGAAATATCTCTAGGGATCTCACTAAAGTTCTCGCATCCTAGTTTCCAAAGGTTGACTAAACCTTTCCTCTGATACCAACTGTAGAGACCCGAAGCTTGACGTACATAGATATTACATTACTTTTGTGGAATACATAATACATAACAAAAACAGACACACAAGGACCATAATAGTTTAGTGTCTTTGGAAAGTTGGAACGCAATCTTCTAATCATGGTGAAAGATCTTCAACATCTCCCATAAAGATCTTACACTTTTTGTTTCCTTACCTAAAACCTTTCTTTTAATCCTGGGGGAAAATAAAACATAAAAAGGGTGATCTCAAATGCTCAGTAAGGGTAAGAATGGATAAAATAAAACATACCATATACATTTGAACTTAAAAACATGAACATAATGTTTAAACATCAAAATCTTGAGCAACGACTTAAAACATGGAAGTACATAAGGAATAGATCATAATGGAACATAAATAATGATAACATAGCATGAGAATAAAACATGTAATTGTGGCATCCATTAAGCACATGTAATTATTTCCATAGTATCCAAGGCATTGTTGCCAAGACCATCTTAGTGGACAAAGTTCCTTTCTGAATCGAGTTCACACCTCGTTCCAGTCCTGTAATACTGAACCAGATTAACTTACCGTTCTAGCCATGTCTATCTCATGATATATAAATCATTACCCAATACATTGGAGGGAGATATAGGTCCCACCCATCTCATAATGAAATCATTCTTAATTGTTCCACAAAATAAACATACATCATTCATAATAACTCAATGAATAAAATGGGTTTCATAAACATCATCCCATCATCCCCTAATCCACTCTACCAATCACTTTCTCAGTAAACTTGGTAAATTTCACGAGAATGATCCTCTTATCACAAGACCAAGAATCCACAATTGAGTGCAGACAGTTACACATTTTCAAGACTAATTACAAAGCCTTCTAGTTCTATAACAGAGAACCGGTTATCCACAACTTAGATCAAGAAACTGATACTTCACCACAAATGAGTAGAAGCAGTTTGAAACTCAAATAAATCAATAGAGATTGATTTGTTGAAACATGTTAAACTTCGCAATTGTAACAACACACAATTGACATTAGTTGAATCTTCTTCTTCAGAAATAATAGTCTTCAAGAGAGAACGAGTCTAAAGCAATCCAGGTTGCATATAGATCATCAATTTAAAAGCAGCAACAAAACAAAGCGGTCACAAACTTATAGTAAAACAAGATAAAACATGTATATCTCTAAAGTGTAGTAATTTTTTAGAGTTGTTCATTTATTGTAGCATTGTAAGAAGAATTTCAATAAAGCAGTCTTGTATGTGAATCCCTTATCACATACATATGAAGAGGTATTTTGAAGAAATATATAGAACAAAAAAAATTTCTTCACTATTCCAGATCCAAAAGAATAGCCCGATTGGTCGTGGAAATTTAAATTTCAATTAAGTAGGAGAGTCATAACTTCCCTTAGAAATAGGAGATATTTTCTCCAATGAACACAGTTCTTTAAAACAATCAAAATGATCCTTGAATCGATCTTTAATACTGACTTGACTGTTGCACCAATCTCGAATTGAAAACACAGAATGAAAAACTTCACTGTTTAGAACACAACGTAGGGTTGAGCTGTGTAGCGTAGGGCTCCTTTTGCGTAGTACAAGGTTTCTTTGTGTAGCATGTGTTCCTACCAATGTATGGTTCATTAACCATACTTTCATCTTTACGTAACGTAGGGAGCAAAGTAGCGTAGGGATAATGATCCATACATTTATCCTTGCCAGCATTAAATCTCGAATGTGGTATTGATTAACCATACGTTCAACTTTCTCGAACGTAGGGTTGCAAACAGTAAATCCAGACTCCAACGTAGGGTTGCCGATCCATACGTGTGTCAATTTTCCGAACGTAAGGATGATGATCCAAACGTAAACTCTTTAGCATAACGTAGGTTTGATACCATACACAAACGTTAGATTTTAAGCGTAATGTAGGGATGAAAACAGTGTTTCCAGAATCATTTTCATAACGCTAAAAAATAGAATATAAATTCCTGTAAAACTCACTTAACAAAACTTTATTAGAAAACAAACATGGGTTTTTGTGAACATCAAAATCATCATAAAATATAGAGTATTTTTGAGACAATACATGACAAACAATCTCCCCCTTTTGGTGATCACAAAACCCATAACACAATCCTTAACAGAAATTAAAGAAAATATAGTATTTGTAAAACAAAAAAGTAGATATAGAATTTTTTTCTAAATTTCGATTTCATAGAGTTATTTCGATAAATAAAAATTTTCAAAAGAAAATGTTGTGATTGAAAATATTCTCCCCATCTCTCCGAAAGATAGTTTCCATTTCACAAACTTAAAACTTCTCCCCCTTTTGTGATATCAAAAAAAATGGTCATAAAAGAATAAAGGAAACAAACCACAAGTAATATAGCACAGAACTATAAATGAATAGTTATGAATTATGGCATAAGAAAAATAAATCTAATATTGGGAGTGAAGTATTGAACTAAAATAAAAATAAATAAATCTAAATACTAACAAACTAAATTTAAACAGACATTCAAATGTTTGAAAAATATTAAGTACAATCCATGGTTAAAGGTCTTCAAAATGACAGAGCTAGAGTTCAGTTTCTGTAGGTATAGAGGGTTCTTCTGGATGAGGAATTGCTTGAACTGCACTGTAAAGATCAACTAGCTTCAACAACAGGCACTAAAAATAGTTATTGAACACTTCTTTCCAGTGATGAAGTATCTTTCTTGAATCATTTCAAACCTTCAAACTTTCAACCAGATTGACCTTCACAAACTCATTCATAGCTTCTGGATGGATAAAAGAGATCAACTTGTCTTTAACATGATTAATCACTGGTCCCAACCAGGATTCACTCAAAGTCAGTTGACTCACCAAATGTCTTTGATTGCCCAACAGAACATTCAAAGGAATGTTATCACACTGAAGAGTGTGTAGCCTATCATTAAAATCAGTCAGTACAGAGGTAATTGCTTCAAACTTCCTAAGCAATTTTGGTGGTGTCTGTTGAGAAGAAGTAAATTATTGATTGCTTGCTTTGAGAGACTGAAACTCTATCCCTATCATCGACTTAAATTCATCAAACTCTATCTTCTTGATAAAATCATCCTTTAACAAAAAAAATTCTCTTGAAATCTTGGCTATAAGCTTCTTAAGATCTCAAACTGAAATGATATTTTCATTGAATTCTATTAAACGAAGCTTCTAAGCTTTAAACTCTGATCTCGGTGCAGAAACAACCTTGTATTCTTCAAAAAATTTCTTCTCAACATCCAGCTATTCTCTTAAAAATGAATTATGAGCCTCCAACAATTGTATTTTTATAACTTGGTCATTAGCCTCTAAATTTTAAGATTTAGGAGAATTAGCTCATTCTTTATCAACTTCAATTAAATCCAGGCTTGGATCACCAGCTCCTTCTGGTCTGTTTCCCAAACCAGATCCTCCCAAAACACTAGGATTTGGATCAAATGGATTGTGAGGGTTAGGGATATCTTCCCTGTGAAGTTCTTGACTTTGAGCCTCCTGCTCAACTTGACCAACCACTTGAGCCTCACCTCCAACTTATCTTTTCTCGCCAAGTGGAGTGACATCCACACCTGCAACAAAAGATTCAACAACAACTTTTGGAACATTTACTGAAACTCTTCTTATTTTCTAAACAAGATATTCCTCCAGCTTTGAAGTTTCTTCATCACCAGGCCTCTGAAGAACTGATCCAATTAAAGGGATAACCCTTTACTCCCCCCGAGCAGCTGCTAACAAACTTTATTGTTTCTCCACACCAACTGGTAGCAAACTGTTGCATGAGTTACTCCAGAAAAAACCAAGATTCTTCATCATTCCAGCATTCAACGTGTTGCTGTGGTGACATGTTTTTCCAAAAAACATATTCACAATCTTTCCTTTTCTTCATAGAAAGAAAGAAAGAATCCTACCATAGGGATAATATTCCATATTCACATCATCATGACAACAATGGTTTAAATATCTTATCATAAACCAAGAAAAATTAAACTTTATATTGTTCAAAAGTAGAAACATGATATACATGTCTCGGTAGAGAACCATATCAAGCTTAGCAGTCCTAGAAAAAAAATCCTAGATTGAATAAACTTCATCATTATGTGGTGGTTAGGAGAAAGTTCTTTCGTAAACACTTTCTTGACAGTTCTTGTTCCAAACGAAGAAAACATAATATCCTCAGACGTATGTCTTCCATTACTAATATTCTGAAAATTGAATTGAAACTCCCCCTCATGGGGACAATGAAGCATCTCAACCATTTCAACAGAGGATAAAGAAAAATCCTTATTATCAATTAAAGAGATAATAGTGTCTTCATCAAAACCAAGACTGAACGAAGAATTTTTATAAAATTACTTCACTTATATTTCACAAATCATTATCATGTTGATGTATTCCTGTCGTGGGGCGTAGAAAACAAATATTTTAATTACCTAAGTATAGTATAACCGTTGATCATAAGTAGTCTCCTGAAGAGGAGTGCACACAAAAAAAGTTTGTCACTTTTTGCAGGTTTTCTGAAAAGGTTTGGTTTTAATTAATTTGAATGACTGTGAGAGAAATAAACAGCTTGAGATGATTGGTGTTAACAAATGATAAATACGGTGATCAGATTGGATTTGACTAGACCTAGTGTTGTGCCATCATGGTTTCCAATATTTGTCTCCTTTTTCTTCCTTTAACTGGCAAGAGAGAGATTCATCTACCGAGTCCTCTCTCTACCTTGTTCAGATAGATGCGATGAGAATTTTCCTATCCAAAACCTTAGATTGGTCTATCCTCCTTCCAATGTGTTTAGGGTTGCAGAAGGTTTCTTGATTAATTAGAGCAATCCCTGACCCAGAATTGTTGTTCCCTAATAAACCAATATTCCGACATACAATCCTACACACGTGCTTGACTACCATCAAGCACTCACCAACCAAACCTAATCTCGTTCCACCATATAAAGATTAGAATTGGGTGGAGGGAGATATAATCATCAGCCAAATCAATTTATAATAACAGAATCAAAACCTAACACAACCACATTTGGAATTTAAAACTAAATTAAGAATTGAAACCATAATAAGAAAGAAGAAGGAATTTGGTTCATTTAAAGCATAATAACTCAAGCACACACATAGGTCCAGCCTCCCCTCTTCCCGATCACTCAAATGAAACTACCCCTCAATGGATGGGATAAGCGAGATGATGCGGGAGAGTAGATACATTTTTAAAGTAAATAAAATAAAAGAAAGAAACAGAATGATGCTAAAGGAGATAGTCCCCGAGTATCCCTTGGATTCCTCCCTTCTCCGAGTGTGGTGTTGAAATCCCTCTTCAGCATGAGTTAACTAATATTTATATAGGCTAAGGGTTTACATCCTTTGGGCTTCAAATTGAATATCTTCAAAATCTCCCTTTAAGATTTCCTGTAGATTCTATCCACAGAATGTTTGACCATGGTAGGCTAATTAAATGGCCTAATTTTGGAAAATTTTTTTCTTGAAAGATCTTCCAAAATATCTTTTACATTTCATCTCAAAATTTTATATTCATCCTCCCTATGTATCATGAGATATGGAAAATTAAATATGATATTTTATTCTGGATGAATGTTTTCTTTTTTTCTGCCCCGAAATTTGAGCATTCATGGGGAACCTTAATGAAGAGAAATCATTATAATATTCAACCAAAGAACGAAAAATTTAATTATATTTCCATTAAAATTGGAATCACCCAAATTGGATGTGTTTTGACCAATTTATGACCAATTCATTGAGGTGGGGTCCATGCGGTCGTCCAGAATAATTGTCCAACTTGATTGAATTTTTATGACTCTTGGATGGCCGAATTAAATCCTGGTCCAGAAGAAAAATATGAATAAAATAAATATAGGAATCCAAAAAAAATGAATCACATCAATTGGATTTATATTTTAAAATATATGCTCGAATTACCGAAGATATTAAAATCTGTCTATATTTCCAAATTAAGCAGTTTTTACATTTAAGCTCAAAACACCCTATAAATCCAAAATTGATCTAAATAACAAAAATTGATAAATTTTAAGTGATTAAATCATTGAATTAAATATAAAAAATTATGAAAATTTTATCTCTATCACATGTTATCTTCACCAAATGCATAAACCAAATCTTGAAAACACATCACTTCCTTGAGTGATAGATTTGTTGAATCTAGATAGCCAAAATCTCTTACCTTTCCTTACAACACCTTGCAAGATTTTTCTGAAGCATAGACATCGTTATCCAACTCAGCATCCATGGATACTTATGAGGTTCCCATCTTAGAAGGTTTCTGGACATAAGGGATTGAAGGTTTAAGATTTTTTCTAGACAGGAAGCGAAAGAGAGAGGTACTTTGTAAGTCGAAAGGAGAGGAGTAAGAGAGCGGGAGAAGGAAAATGATTTTCTCGCGTTGATCGAGGATTTACTCATTAAGTTTTTAATTTTGAAAAGAAAAATAAAATAAAATTGAATTGAAATGCTTTTTAAAACAAATAAAAATGAATTCGAATAAAAAATTTAAACTTACTAAAATAAAAGTAGAGAAAATGAAAATAAATTAATAAACAATTACTTAAACTCAAATATTCCTAACTCCCCCTTAATAAAATAAAAACTAGTACTGGGAATTGGTTTAGTAAAAATATCAGCTAATTGATATTCAGTATTAACAAATTCTAAAGATATATCCTTTTTAAAAACATTATCTCTTATAAAATGATGCCTTATATCAATGTGCTTAGTCCTAGAATGACTTACAAGTTTTTTTAGAAATATTAATATGACTAGTATTATCACATAAAATAGAAATACTATTAAAGTTTAGTCTAAAGTCCAGTAGAGTGTTTTTCATCTATAATACTCGTGCACAACAACTACTAGTAGATACATATTTTGCCTTAGCAGTTGACAGGGAAACTGAGTGTTGTTTTTACTAGACCATGAAACTAAATATTTTCCTAAAAAGTGGCAGGTTCTTGAAGTATTTTTTATATTTAATCTACAACCTCCAAATTAATCATCTGAATATGATATTAAATTAAAATCAGAAGTTTTGGGGTAAAGAAGATATTAAAAAATAGTTCCCTTTAAATATCTAAAATTTCTTTTAACATCTGTAAGATGAGATTCTTTTGGATTTGACTAAAATCTAGCACAAATACATACCTAAAACATAATGTCTGGTATGCTAGAAGTAAGATATACAAAACTGGTAATCATACCTCTATATAACTTGTTGTCAATTGGTTTTCCAGCTTCATCCAAATCATGTTTTATATTGGTACATACAGGATTTGTATATGTCTTGTCGTTCTAAAGTCAAATTTTTTTCAATAAATCAACAATATACTTGCTTTGATTTAAAACATTTCCAAAATATTTTTGGTAAAAATGAAATCCTCAAAAGAAATTTAGTTCTCCCATAATACTCATTTCAAATTATTTTTTCATTAAATTTGAAAAATCATGAAAAAACTTTTTATTAGTTGAGCCAAAAATAACATCATCAACATAAATTTGGACTAATAAAATATTAGAACAAATAGTTTTTTTTAAAAAGTGTTGGATCTAGAAATCAAACAGTCAATCAATTTTTTAAAATAAAAGAACATAATCTTTCATACCAAGCTCTAGGTTCTTGTTTAAGGACATAAAGAGCTTTGGTAAATTTAAAAACAAAATCTAGTTTTTAAGGATTTTCAAAACCAGGGGGTTGTTTAACATAAAATTACTCCATTAAATAACAATATAAAAAAGACAAATTTAACATCCATCTGATATAATTTAAAATTCATATGAGATGCATAAGCTAAAAGGATTCTAATGGATTCTAATATAGCTATAGGGGAAAATTTTTCATCATAATCTATACATTATTTTTGATTATATCCTTTAGCAACTAATCTGGATTTATTCCTGATAATGATCCCTTGATCATACTCTATATTTCTAAAGACCCACTTGGTTCCTATAACTGGTTAATTGGTTGGTCTCTCTACTAGTTCCCAAAATTCATTTCTTTTGAACTGATTTAGCTCTTCTTTCATGGATAACAACCAACTATCATCTTCTAAGGCTTCTTCAATAGTCTTAGGTTCTAACTGAGATAGAAATATAAAAAATTCTAATAGGTTTCCTATATTTCTTCTAGTTCTAATTCCTGTGTCTAGATATCCTATTGTAGTTTCTAAAGGATGGTTCTTTAGGGTTCTAGATTTTCTAAGAAAGAAAATTTCAGGTCCTTTAGTATTATATTCTTCTGAACTAGACTGAATTTTATCAATATCATTTTCAAAATCATTTTAAGGGTTTTAAGTCTCATGTTATCAAAAGAGTTAGTGAATTCATCAGTTTGATCTTTTTCTTTAATGAAAGGGTTAGTTTCATCAAATTTCACATGAACTGATTCTTCAACAATCCTTGAATTTTTATTGAACACTCTATAAGCTTTAGAGGTAGTATAATATCCTAAAAATATTATTTCATCAGCTTTTGGATCAAAATTACCAAGGTTTACCTTACTATTCAAGATATACACCTTGCATCCAAAAACTTTAAAATACTTTAATTTTTGTTTTTTTCCATTCCAAAGTTCATAAGGTGTCTTTTTAAAAATAGGATTAATTAAAAATTTATTCATGATAGAGAAGGCTATGCTTATAGATTCTTCCCAAATATATATAGGAAGACTATATTCATTCAGCATATTCATAGCCATTTCTTGAATAGTTATATTTCTTTTTTCAACAATTCCATTTTTTGGGGTGTTCTTGGGGCAGAAAAGGTGTGTTTAATACCTAAATTTGAGTAAAAAGAATTAAATTCTTGATTCTAAAATTATCCACCATGATCAATTCTCAATGAAACTATTTTAAAACCTTTCTCATTTTGAACAATTTTACAAAAACTTTTAAAAATAGAAAAACATCAATTTTGAGTTTTAGAAAATAAACCCATGTAAATCTAGAATAACCATATACTAAAACATAAACATATAATTTACCAGAATTTTTTTTATCCTTGATGGTCCAAACAAATACACATGGATAAGTTCTAAAGGTTTAGATGTATCAATTTTGTTAATAGATTTAAAAGATGATTTGTGTTATTTTCCAATTTGGCATGCATCACATAATCTGTCATTGTCAAACTTAAGACTAGAAAAATTAGAAACTAACTATTTCTTAGAAAATTTATGTAAAGCATAAATATTACAGTTTCAAGTCTTCTATGCCAAATATATGATTCATTTTTTAGCAGTTAAACAATTCACTTTCTGTTTATATAAGAAATTTAAATCCAAAGTATAAACATCATCAGTTTTAGGTGCTCTAAATTTAAGTAACTTATCTTTAAACATAGAACAAAAATTTTTGAAAAAATAAACATAAAATTCATCATCACAAAGTTGATAAATACTTATGAGATTGTGCTTTATCCCTTGCACAAATAGTACTTTGTTGATTGAGATAGTTTTTGGATCACCAACAGTTCCAACTCCAATTATTTTTCCTTTTGCATTGTCACCAAAAGTGATAAGACCTCCATGAATTTGTGTCAGCATGTGGAAATTTTATGGATCTACACTCATATGCTTAGAACAACCACTATCCATTTACCATATAACATTTTTGTTTCTATGTCCTGTTACTAGTAAAATAATTTAAACAAATGTTTTTTGGTACCTATATTTTCTAGGGTCCAGTATTGTAAACTAGAAATGATTTGGGAATCCATATATGATTTGTTTTTATATTATTTTCTCCAAAAAAAATCTTAGAAATAAAAACTCTTTTAATGACACTTATTTTAGGATTTTTTAAATAAAAGTTATTAGTGACATGAGCTTTTGTTCCACAATGATAACAGGTTGTATTTTTAGAACTAGGCACAAAATAGTTTTTATATAATTTTGATTTCTCACCCTTACTTCCTATTTTATATATTTCCCTTTTAATGAAATTCTTTCCATGAATTTCATTTAATATATATTTCTCCTTTAGTAAATTAAAGAGAAACACTCTTATAATTTTTTACTTAATATTTTAATGTTTTGATCTTTTTTTCATGATCAGTACAGTTTGTTATAGATGAATTTATTTTTTCCATAAACTCTTGATGTTATTTGAGAAAGGTATCTCCTTCACCTAAAATAGTATTATGATTTTTTTTAAATACTTATGCTTATTTATTATAGAATCATATTTTTCTTCTAACTTTGAATAGTATGCAACTAGTTAATCATTTGAGAAACTACTAGTATCAGAATCAGAAGAATAATAAGTTTGTACCTTTTCTTCTTATTCATTGGCCATAAATAACATGTTAAACTATATATTTGATTGATCCTTCTTTTAATAATAATTTTAAGGACTTCTAGAGTCTTCAGATACACTCCATGTATCTTTCATTACTCTTTTTTCCTTTATGCTCATAATCAGTATTTTTCTGATATCTCTTTTCTGGAATTTTTCTTTAATATTTCAGTTGAAGAAAATTAGGTCTAATATGACCCAATTTCTTACATTCATAAAATTTGACTTCTCTTAGTTTTTTTATCATACTTCGTAAAGTATTTCCTGAATCCGCTTTTCTTCTTGTAGAACTTGCTGATCTTTCTGGATAGTTGAGCTAGTTCCATTTTAGAATATGAGAAATATAAATTTTTCTCTACTTTAACTTCTTTCTTTGATCTTCTACTATGTTTCTGAGCTGTTACTTTCAAAGAAGTATTTTATTTCTTTACTATAATAATATTATCTTTAGATACATCCTTCATTTATTCTTCATACATCAACAATGTCCCAATTATTTCTTTCATTGTGATATCTTTAACAGGTGATAATTGTCGAATAGCAGTAGATATGCCATTCCATTTAAATGTTAGTACTCTCATTACTTTTAAGGATTGATCAGATTGTTTTATGGGTTCAACTAAGGCTGTGATATTGTGGATAATTTATGTAAGTCTTCCATTCATCTATGTGATGCTTTCTCCATCGAACATTCTAAAGGTGTAAAACTTAAGATTTACAGTTTCATACCTCATATGTCTTACATTTTCTATTCCTTCATAGGAAACTGCAATATTTTTCCACATTTCATAGGCAATAGAATATTGTGAAATGCGATTGAACTCATCTGGTCAAAGACCACAAATAATAGCATTCATAGCTTTTGAATTCATGCCACATTCAGCTTTTGTTGCAGCATCCCATGTTTTCAGTTTCTTAAAAATATTATATGGGGTAATGATATTTAAGTAAACTATGAATCCAATTTTTTTAAGATAAATAATCATCCTTGATTTCCAACACCCATAATTTTCACCGTTGAAGTATAGAGCTCAAACCATTGAAATTCCTTCTCTAGGATCAGCCATTTCCATATTTTTATAGACCTTATATGTTTTAGCTTGCTATAACTTTATCCAAAATCTCTCCTATAATACTAATTATTATTTCGGAATATACAAAGTAATATACAAGAGGGGGGGGGGGTGAATTGTGTCTTTTCAAAATCTTCCACAATTTTGGATTTTAACACCAACTATAATTTATGCGAATATGAAGTGTTATTCTTATGTATGAAAATATGCATAAGATAAATAAAAAGAAAGAACAAAAATTTTTATAGTGGTTCAGGGCACAAAGATCCCCTAGTCCACTCTACCAATCACTCTCTTAGCGAGATTGGTAAATTTCACTAGAATGACCCTCTTATCACAAGACCAAGAATCCACAACTAAGTGCAGGCAATTGAAACCTTTACAAGAATAATTACAAATCATTCTGGTTCTATAATAGTGAACCGATTATCCACAACTTAGATTGAGAATCTGATACTCCACCACAACTGAGTACGAGCAGTTTGAAACTCAAATAAATCAAAAGAGTTTTATTTGTTGAAATAGGTTAAACTTTACAATTACAACATTACACAATTGATATTAGATGGATCTTATCCTTCATAAATAATAGTATTCAAGAGATAATGAGTCTGAAGTGATCCTGGTTTCATATACATCTTAAATTTAAAAGCAACAACAAAACAGAGCAGTCATAATCTTATAGTAGAATAATATAGAACATGTATATCTCCAAAGTGCAATCATTTTTCAGAGTTGTTCATTTATTGTAGCACTATAAATATAATTTCAACAAAGCAGTCTTATATGTGAATCACTTATCACATACATATGAAGAGGTATTCTGAAAGAAATAAATAGAATAGAAAAAAATTATTTGGTATTCCAGATCCAAAAGAATAACATGATTGGTCATGGAAATTCAAATTTCAATTAACCAGGAGAGTCGTAACTTCCCTTAGAAATAAGAGATATTTTATTCAATGAACACGGTTCTTTGAAATAATAAAAATGATCCTTGAATCGGTCTTATTTTTAATTTACCATTACAACAATCTCAGATCGAAAACACGGATTGAAAAACTTTTCCATTAAGAACACAACATAGGGTTGAGCTGCGTAGCGTATGGTTCATTTTTTGCATAGTGTAGGGTTCTTTTTCATAGCATAGGGTTCTTACCAATGTATCATTCCTTAACCATACTTTTATCTTTATGTAACTTAGGGAACAAAGTAGCATAGGGATAATGATCCATACATTTATCCTTGTTAGTATAAAATCCTGAATGTAGCATTGATTAACCATACGTTCAAATTTCCCGAACATAGGGTTGCAAATAGTAAATCCAGACTCCAAAATAGGGGTGATGATCCATACACATTTCAATTTTCCAAATTTATGGATGAATATTGAAATTAAAACTCTTTAACATAACATAGGGTTGATACCATATGCAAATGTTAGCCTTTTAGCGTAACGTAGGGATGAAAATAGTGTTTCCATAATCATTCTCATAAAGCTAAAAAATAGAATATAAATTCCTATAAAACTCACTTAACAAAACTTTATTAGAAAAAAATAAGGGTTTTTTATGAATATCAAAATTATCATAAAATATAGAGCAGTGTTGAGACAATACATGCCCAACACTCACCCAGGTTGACAGTCAAGATGAGTGTGAAACTCCAAAATCGCCTCTAATAGGTTGAAGGTAGGACCAAGAAATCATATCACACACATGTAAGAACTCATCTTACACTACCATAGATTCAACCTTATACAGTTCCACCCTTTATCATCATTAAAAAAAGCACTGATAAAGGGGTTGTTTTTATCAGTGCTAAAAAATGCTAATAAAAGAACCCTTTATCAGTATTTTTTCAGTACTGATAAAAGTTATCCCCTTTATCAGCACTTTCATTTAGCAGAGATAATGGGTGTTTGAAACAACACTTTTCTTAGCGCTAATAAAATCATGACTTTTATCAATGCTAAAACCACTGTTTTTAGCGGTAATAAACATGCACACACCCACATCTCCATAATAAAACATATACCTTTCTAATCTAGCACTACCACATATCCCTCTTTTATTAGTGTTATTAATCACTTTTATTGACACTAGAAAATCACTGATAATCTAATAATCATTAAAAGGGGTATATTTTATCAGTGAAAAAAATGATGATAAAGGCTATTTTTATCAATGCTAAAAAAGCACAGATAAAATTCAAAAAAAAAATTTTAAAAGTTTTTTTTGCAAATTACAAATTTAGAGGTCGAGACCCCGCTTTTATCAACTCACATATCCCCCACCCATCCTTTTAACAATTCTTGTCTAACCCCCACCCTTTATCAATGCTTGAATCCCCCTACTTCAGACACCCGCAAACCCTTGTCTTCATTGGGTTTTGAACTTAAAAACCCCCTCACGGATGTACAGCTTCACCACTCCTCTATATTATTTTGTCCTGTATTTTATGATATATCTATTTCTTTATATATATTTCATTACATTTTTATCCATATATTTAAATAATTATTTTTAAATATGTATATAAAATATGTTTTGTGTATGTGTGTCACCCTCCAGGACGCTCTGCCATCTCAGCTGGAAATGACTCCTTCCCGACTAGGTCTCTCTCTGGAGTGATCTCTTCTTGGGGAGGGGGTTCCCTTATGTGGGGGGTTTGAAAAGGCCACACCTAGGGATTCCCTTTTGAAAAGGAAAATATATATATATGTAATAACCCGGTTCTTATTCTTGATGTACAAGTTTCTTCTTTTCTCTTTTCCTTTAGTGTTTTTGAGAAAATTAGGAAAATGGGAAAAAATCCCAAATTTTGTGGGTACACACTGTGTACTTTTACACACGCCGTGTACTTTTTCCATGTGGGATGAGTACACAGGGCATGTAGCCCTGTCAGCGATGAAAGGTGTAAAAACAGACTACACACCATGTAGTGGGTATTTACACACCATGTAGTCAGTTGGCAGGTGAATAGTAAGGCGGTGGAAGCAGCCGCCAGCTGAGAGACCGTACATGCCGTGTATTCCTGAATACACGCTGTGTACTCATGTTGACAGATGAACAATGCGGCGGTGGGAAAAGTAGCCGCCAAAGGAACAATTAAATGAGAAAAGTACACACCGTGTAGTAAATAGTACAAACCGTGTAGTTTGTTTTTTTTTCACTTAAAATGGGCAGTAGGGAAGGCTTAGAACCAGAGGAGGAGTCGGGATAGAGGGCTGAACCTTCGAGGAGCTCCAGATCGCACGCTGGGAATCCGATTCTGCCTCCTTCAATCTTGTTGGAACCGTACAGGTAATCCTTTCCTTCTCTTTAAGACGTTCTTACCAATTCTTTCTCGAGGGGAAGCTATTTACGTTTGAATGGGTTTTCTTTCACCTCAGATCTTCATCATTCTTGGACGATTCGACGATAGTCATTCGTGTATATCGATCAGGGGCGATCGAGGTAGGTGGCTTAGTGTTTAGTTTCCAACTGCGGTGCGTTTTTGTGTACCGTTGTTGTACGAACCCATGTTGGGGTGTCGTGTGGTAGAGGCCTTGGCTGTTTAAATACCTAGAATTGCATAGGTAATTTTTTTGTAATTGTAAAACTGCTGTTTCAGATCACTGTTTGGATCCAGGACCACCCCCAGGGGTGCGTTCCTCTATTTAGCCATTTGTCCAGGATACCCGAGAGTATTCCATGTTTATATTGTGCATTACTTTTGTATTGAGAGGAATTGTATATAAATTGCATGTTTATGATTTGGGCTCATCCCGGTTACTTGCGCCTGAGTGGAAGTGTTCTTTTTTTAGACTGAGGGCATTGTTGATTAGCTTGAGGGTGAAGTTATATTTTGCTTGAGGGCAAGGCCTGAGGGAAAGATTCTGATTAGCCTGAGGGCATAGTTCTATTCCACATGAGGGTAAGTCCTAAGGGAAAGATTCTTATTACCTGAGGGTTTCGTTTTAGTTTGTCCTGAGGAAAGATTCTATTTTGCCTGAGGGAAATGCCTGAGGGAAGGGTTCTGAATATCCCGAGGGCAATATTTGTTAGCCTAAGGGAAAGCATGAGGATGTGGTTTTACTATATTAGACCAAGGGAAAGATTCTGATTGGTCTGAGGGCTTGATTCTGATGAGCAGAATGTTATTAAAATTTAATGTTTAAATGAATAATAAAATGACAATATAACTGGTAAAGTTAATTACTTTTGAGTATTGCTTAGTTTATTGAATTTTACTACTGCACACTGTTGTTGTATATTTTCACACAGTTGGGCACGGGCCTTTGGTGGGTGCCTACTGGGATTTATTTCTCACACCCTATCTGGGTCATGTCTTCGGCCCAAACATATTACGTTTCTGTAGGTGTTGACAGTGGAAAGGGTCCCTATACAGGTACATGATTGTAGTAGAGGAGTAGGAGAGCATGGGACCGAGCTTAGGATTGCGATGCTGGTGCGTTCTGTCTACTCTGTTTTGTTTTTCTTTGCTGTACTCTATATTGTACTGTACTGTATTGCTGTGTAACATGTTCTGGCTATTTTCTTAGAACTTGAGACATGTTGCATCATTATCTATATAACTATTGGTTATCTTTTACTGCAATTGTTTATTTTAAATGTGTATGGTTTATTGCTTCCACTATTGTTGTATGTTTTATCTAGTATTCTGCTACACTACACTTTGACAAATGAGGGAATGGTTTCCCCACTATTAGACCTGGGCCCTCACTTCTAGTCGACAACCTATGGCGTTTGGAGAAATGCGCTTGAGGTCATGTGACTAACCAGGTTCGGGGCACCCGTTGAGTAGCCCCCGAATCTGGGATATTACAAAGTGGTATCAAAGGAGTTCTTTTCTTTGAATTACTGTTTGGAGCTTTAGTTAGGGATAGGACATAAACGATAGTTGGTAATAAGCTGTGCCTAGTAGTAGCTAACCCGTGTACAAGGAAAAGCCAGTCTACCTCGTATTTTTGCAATTCTTCTGATTTTGAAAATTTTACAGTTGATTTGATTTTCACCATTGGGTGACGCACTTGTGATTGTGCTATTTATATTTTATCCATGGGTTCTATTTAGTTGCAACCCGATGAGATGAGGGTATGCCATCTCAAGCATCATTTAGGCACATGCTAGAAATCACATTCCATGCATTGTTCTATGCCATGTAGGTGCATTATAAATTTCATGTTGTTGTGATAATTGTTGTGCTAGAAAAGCATTCTATTGTGATAGCTTCTTTGATGAATACCTGCTATGTGATAGGGTATTTTTGTTTGAGCCTGATGATAGGATGCATGCCAAACTTTGGTTTTTGGGGAGTATGGTCCCTCATTGACTGGAATTTGGTGGATCATCGACTATTTATCTTTTTGTAACATGTATAAGATGCCAAACTTTGATTCGCGGGGAATATGGGCCCTCACGGGTCGAAATTTGGCACTTAGGTGTTGTTTTTCAGTATTTTTTGGGTTCTGGAGTAGTTTCAGAGGCTTACTGTCCGGAAAACCCAGGATACACACTGTGTAGTTCCTTGGACACACGCCGTGTGTTCTTATGTTCAGGAAGAAAATAAAACTTTTTAAGTACACACTGTGTACCCTCAGTACATGCCGTGTAGTCTCTTCCTGTGTCATAGACCATGTGGGAAGGGAAACGGGGTAGGGAAAGTCTTGGGGAAAACATGCCGTGTACCAACTGTACACGCCATGTAGTGTTGACCCAGAGTCCTCCCGTGTAACTAACAACACAGACGAAGGGTTCCTTAAGACATACACGCCGTGTCCACTATAGTACACGCTATGTAGTCTTGATAGAGGACAGACTGTGTGGACTTAGCCATGTGGCTGGGGATACGGAGTGGTGTACACGCTGTGTGTGGGTGTAACACTCCATGTAGTTTTTTTCCGAGTAGTCGGCCGTGTCACGAACGACACGGGAATTTGGAAATTTATCCATACATGCCGTGTAGATAAAATACACGCCGTGCAGTTTTTTTCAAAGAAAACTGTGTGGCTTAGCCGTGTAGAAGGACTTGGGCAGGGGAAGAAAAGACAGGTACATGCCGTGTAGTCAGTATACATGCCGTGTAGTCTTTTTTTACAAATCTTGAAATGTCTTCTTCCTCCTATTCCCTTTTTGGTCCCCTCGTTTTTCAGACTGTGATAATATTGATCTAAGGTGTGCGTTACACCTTGTAGAGTCATTCCGCTGAGACGACCACATGTTGTTCACCAAGAGAGCGACAACGATTATACTCCAGAGATAGTGGGACATGGTATACTAGTGGATCCTCCAGCAGAGCCAGATGCGGCCCCATCCGTTATACCAGACACAGGCGCGGATGCGTAGTTCCGTGAAGGATTCATGCGGTTCATGTAGACCTTTCAGGGAGCACTGTCGGCTGCCACATCTATGGCTGAGCTGACTCATATATTTTAGCAGCAGCATCTGCCTACGTTTTCAAGGGATGGTGGACCACAGGCTGCGGAGTCTTTCCTGGATTCTATGAAGACTATCTTCGAGCATCTAGAGACGCCTCTAGGGAGGAGGGTCAAACTCATGACTTATATGCTGTGTGATTCCACCAAGAGGTGGTGGGATGTTACCACTCAGACAGATCATCACAGAGACATGGCGTGGGAAGATTTTCAGACAACTTTCTATGATTTCTTCTTCCCAGAGATGCTGAGGGATGATCGAGCTCAAGAGTTCATGAACCTGCAGTAGGGCACTATGTTGGTGATGTATTATTCTACTCGTTTCACCGAGCTTCAGCGTTTTTCACCCGTTCTGGTGGGTGATGAGACGTTGAGAGCTAGACGCTTTGAGGATGGTCTTCGGTATGACATCCAAGCACTGGTGAATGTTTTCAGGTTGGCTACTATACATACTATTTTTAACTAGGCGTTGATTACATAGAGGAACCTTTAGGAAGCTAGTGGTGCAGGCCATAGCGGTTCGACACCAGTTTCTGGTACTATTTCTACCGGTAAGAGGAAATGACAGATGAGTTTCTCTCACGGTGATAGTACTATCCAGGAGATTACTTCAGGTGTCCCGGTCATGTGCTACCAGTGTGGTAGAGAGGGGAACAAGAGACCTCAGTGTCCACAAGACCCAGTGGAGTGCCGATCTTGCGGCAAGATGGGTCATCTGTAGCGCTTTTGCAGGGCATTTCCATCAGTGGCTAGTGAGAGGGGTTCTGTGCAGACTCCACGTACGGGAGCGGGACCAATATCTTTTTACCAGTCGAGAAACTGGAATACGTCAGGGTGTGCAGGTAGAGATGGTGGTCGTGGCTATGGTATCCAGACACCAAGATCTCAGAGGCAGCAGGGCGGGACAACTCAGGGTAGCCAGGCTGTGTCACAGGGCCGTGGCACTGGGTAGGCATATGCAGTGCAACAGAACCAACAGGAGCAGGATCTCAGACCTTCTACTGTCAGAGGTACTATTCTATTAGCCTCTGTCTTATCTTTAGTACTTTTCGATACGGGTGCTACACATAGCTTTGTACCTGTGCCTTTTGTGGAGAGCCTTGGGCTCTGTGTTTCTTCTTCTTCCGATGTTATGACGCTAGACACTCCGTTGGGGATGAGAATGAAATGTGTGCGTCAGTGCAAGGAGTTCCACCTTGAGGTTGGTGGGTGTCACTTTCTATGGGACCTCTATGTCTTAGAGATGATAGCTTATGATGTCATTATTGGGATGGACCGGTTGGTTCCCTTCCAAGAATTTATAGGTTGCTATCATTGCAGGGTGCATTTCATGTCACCAGAGGACATGGAGTTTCTATACAAGGGAGAATGGGATGTTCAGGCGAGTCGAGATGGACCAGAGCATCATGGGAGAGGTGGAGTCACAACCCAGTTTGTGAGTTTATATCTGGATGATCAGGGGACTTGTCAGTAGGATTTCCCTCAAGTGGTTGATCGTTTCAGGGATGTCTTCCCGGGCGACTTTTCAGGTCTACCTCCAGAGCATGAGGTGGATTTATCTATTGAGCTTATTCCAGGGGTAGCACCAGTGTCCATTCCTCCTTATAGGATGGCTACAACAGAGTTGCAGGAGCTCAAGAGATAGTTAGAGGAGTTACAGGCAAAGGGTTTTATCCGACCCAGTACTTCTCCTTGGGGTTCGCTGGTCCTCTTTGCGTAGAAGTCAGACGGTACCCTCAGACTTTGTGTGGATTATCGGAAGTTGAACCAGTTGATGGTCAAGAACTGATATCCCTTGCCGAGGATTGATGATCTTTTTGATCAACTTCATAGAGCACGAGTGTTCTCGAATATTGACTTGAGATCAAGATATCATCAGCTGCGCATGAGACCATCATACATACCACTTAAAACTTTTCGGAGCAGATATGGTCTATATGAGTACTTGGTTATGCCTTTTGGACTCACGAACGCGCTAGCAGTTTTCCTATCTCTAATGAATTGTGTGTTCCATCCTTATTTGGATTATTTTGTGGTAGTATTCATGGATGATATCTTGATTTACTCTCACACTCAACATGACCATGCCACCCATCTTGAGATCGTACTGAGTACACTGAGAGAGAATCAACTATATGCTAAACTCTCAAAGTGCCACTTTTGGATGGACCAGATTCACTTCCTAGGTCATATCATCTCATAGGCAGGAGTTGTAGTAGACCCAGAGAAGGTGAGAGAAGTAGTTTCCTAGGAGTATCCTAAGAACGTGTTTGAGATACAGAGTTTCTTAGGGATGACTGGTTACTAAAGACGCTTCACCCCGGACTTCTCCTACTTAGCAGCGCCATTGACAGGTTTGACTAAGAAGGGTGTGAAGTTCTTAAGGTCCGAAGATTGCGAGACAACCTTTCAGGACCTGAAAGTAATGTTGACATCAGCACCCATCCTGATACTCCCAGATCAAGGGAAGAGCTATACAGTTTACTTTGATGCATCAGGTATTGGGCTAGGAGCAGTGTTGATGCAGGGCGATCGAGTTGTTGCGTACGGGTCTCGGCAGTTGAGGCCAGATGAGAGGAATTACTCGACGCATGATCTCGAGTTGGTTGCAGTTGTTCATGCATTGCGTTGTTGGAGATATTATCTCTTGGGAGAGAATTTTGTGGTTTATATAGACCACAAAAGTCTCAAGTATATCTTTACTCAGCGTGACTTGAACCTGAGACAGCGAAGGTGGGTTGAATACCTTCAGTCATTCAACTTTGAGCTTGCCTATACACCTGGTAAAGGTAATGCAGTAGCTGATGCACTGAGCAGGAAGACTCAGATACAGGTAGTTTAGGAGGCCATTGGTGAGTGGCAGCTCATGGCCTTGTTCTCTGAGATGTATTTGAAGGTGCATGATAGTTAGGGGAAAACCTATGTTTCTTCCTTATCTGTGACTTATACCCTCCTGGATAGAGTGAGGATGAGACAACTATCTGATTCAGAAGGCCTAGTTCTACGGGATTTGGTGGCAAGTGTTGAACCTCCTCCTGATTGGATAATAGGCGATGATGAAATTTTGTGTTTCCATGGACGAGTGTGGGTTCCATGGGATATACTCGAGGAGTTGATGCGGGAGTTTCATGCTTCAGCTTGGGAAATTCATCCCAGAGTTACCAAGATGTACCGTGACTTGAGACGTTAGTATTGGTGGCCAGGTATGAAGAGAGAAGTAGCTAGTTTTGTTACGAGGTGTTCCACCTGTCAGCAGGTGAAGGTGGAGCATCAGAGGCCAGCCAGACTGTTACAAAAGTTACCTATACTATAGTGGAAATGGGATGATGTCGTGATGGACTTCGTGACTGGGTTGTCGAGGTCACCTTGAGGAAATGATGCAGTGTGGGTTGTTGTGGACAGACTCACGAAGGTAGCTCACTTCTTGCCGACCAAGGAGACCTTCGGTGTTGACGAGCTCAAAAATTTTTATATCCGAGAGGTCGTACGTCTTCATGGGGTTCCTCATTCTATCATTTCTGATAGGGACTCCCCTTTTATGTATCATTTCTAGCAGAGTTTTTAGAGGGCACTGGGTACAGAGGTGCTTCTGAGCACAACTTACCACCCTCAGACCAATGACCAGTCAGAGTGTACAATACAGGTGCTTGAGGACATGCTGCGCGCATGCATCCTAAACCTTGGGGGATCTTGGGAGAAACATATACCCCTAGTCGAGTTTTCTTATAATAACAGTTTTCAGGCAACTATTGAGATGGAACCTTACGAGGATTTATATGGTAGGCCATGCCAATCACCCCTGTGCTGGTTAGAGGTAGGTGAGGCAGCTTTACTGGGACCATGTCTTGTTCAGGAGACTTCAGAGCAGGTCCAGTTGATTCAGAAGCGGATGGATACAACACAGTCTCGTCAGAAATCTTATGCTGACCGCCGCAGATGACCCTTGAAGTTCGTGGTCAGGGATCAGGTTTTCTTACATGTCTCACCGAGGTTGGGACACAGACGGATCAGGAGACAGGGTAAACTTTCACCAAGGTATGTGGGGCCATTTGAGATTCTGGAGAGAGTCGGGTCAATTTCCTATCGGTTGCAGTTACCACAAAGGTAACATGCCATGCACGACGTCTTCCATGTATCTCGGTTATGCCGCTATCATTCAGACCCATATCATGTCTTTCATCCAGAGGAGGTTGAGCTTCAGATAGATACGTCCTTTGAGGAGCATCTAATTCGTATCATGGATAGGAGCACGGAGGTTCTCCAAGGCTGGTCAGTTCCTCTCGTATGGGTGCTATGGTAGCATGGTCGAGTGCTGGACGAAACCTGGGAGCAGGAGACCGACGTACGTGCTCAGTGGATAGAGTTGTTCATAGCTTTATCTGCTCCACCCTTGGAAGGGAAATTCAGGGACGAATTGATTTAAGGGGGGGAGTTTGAAAGAACCCGGTTCTTATTCTTGAGGTACGGGTTTCATCTTTTCTCTTTTCCTTAAGTGTTTTTGAAAAAATAAGGAAAATGGGGAAAAATCCCAAATTTTGTGGGTACACACCATGTAATTTTCCACACACCGTGTACTTTGGCCGTGTGGGATGAGTACACAGGGCGTGTAGCCCTGTCGGCGATGAAAGGTATAAAAACCGACTACACACCGTGTAGTGGGTATTTACACGCTGTGTAGTCAGTCGATAGGTGAATAGTAAGGCAGTGGAAGAAGCCGCCAGCTGATCGACCGTACACGCCGTGTATTCCTGAATACACACCGTGTACTCATGTCGACGGATGAACAGTGCGGCGGTGGGAAAAGTAGCCGCCAGAGGAACAATTAAATGAGAAAAGTACACGCCGTGTAATCAATAGTACATGCCGTGTTGTTTGTTTTTTTTGCTTAAAATGGGTAGTAGCATCCCCTGTTTACAGGGAAGGCTTAGAACCAAAGGAGGAGTCGGGAGAGAGGGCCGAACCTTCGAGGAGCTCCAGATCGCACGCCGGGAATCCGATTCCGCCTCTGTAGATCTTGTTAGAACCGTATGGGTAAGCCTTTCCTTCTCCTTAATCCGTTATTACAAATTATTTCTCGAGGGGAAGTTATTTACGTTTGAACGAGTTTTCTTTCACCTCAGATCTTCATCGTTCTTGGACGATTTGAGGATCGTCGTTCGCGTATACCGATCAGGGGCGATCGAGGTAGGTGGCTTGGTGTTTAGTTTCCAACTACTGTGCATTTTTGTGTACCGTTGTGCTAAGAACCCATGTTGGGGTGTCGTGTGGCTGAGGCCTTGGCTATTTAAATACCTAGAATTGCATAAGTAATTTTTTTGTAATTGTAAAACTGCTGTTTGGGATCACTGTTTGGATCTAGGACCACCCCCGGGGGTGCGTTCCTCTGTTTGGCCATTTTTCCAGGATACCCGAGGGTATTCCATGTTTATATTGTGCATTAATTTTTCCTTTAGAGGAATTGTATATAAATTGCATGTTTATGCTTTGGGCTTGTCCCGGTTACTTGCGCCTGAGTGGAAGTGTTCTTTTTTTTAGACTGAGGGAATTGTTGATTAGCCTAAGGGCAAAGTTCTATTCCGCCTGAGGGCAAGGGCTGAGGGAAAGATTCTGATTAGCTTAAGGGCATAGTTCTATTCCACCTGAGGGCAAGGCCTGAGGGCAAGATTCTGATTACCTGAGGGTTTTGTTTTAGTTTGGCCTGAGGGAAAGATTCTATTTCACCTGAGGGCAATGCCTGAGGGCAAGGTTCTGAATAGCCTGAGGGAAATATTCGTTAGCCTGAGGGCAAGCCTAAGGGCATGGTTTTACTATATTAGCCTGAGGGAAAGATTCTGATTGGCCTGAGGGCTTGATTCTGATGAGCATAATGTTATTAAAATTGAATGGTTAAATGAATAATAAAATGGCAATATAACTGGTAAAGTTAGTTACTTTTGAGTACTGCTTAGTTCATTACATTTTAGTACTACACACTGTTGTTGCATATTTTTACACAGTTGGGAACGAGCCTTTGGTGGGTGCTTATTGGGATTTATTTCTCACACCCTGTTTGGGTCATGTCTTCAGCCCAAATAGATTACGTTTCTGCAGGTGTTGACAGAGGCAAGGGTCCCTATACAGGTACATGATTGTAGCAGAGGAGTAGAAGAGCATGAGACTGAGCTTAGGCTTGCGATTCTACTACGTTCTGTCTACTCTGTTTTGTTTTGCTTTGCAATACTCTATATTGTATTGTACTGTATTGCTGTGTAACATGTTCTGGCTGTTTTCTCAGAACTTGAGACATGTTGCATCATTATCTATATAACTGTCGGTTATCTTTTACTGTAGTTGTTTATTTTAAATGTGTATGGTTTATTGCTTCCGCTGTTTTTGTATGTTTTATCTAGTATTCCGCTCTGCTACACTTTGAAAAATGAGGGAATAGTTTCCCCACTATCAGACCTGGGACCTCGCTGCTAGTCGGCAGCCTCTGGCGTTTGGGGAAATGCGCTTGAGGTCATGTGACCAACTGGGTTCGGGGCACCCGTTGAGTGGCACCCGGATCCAGGACGTTACAATATATATATATATATATATATATTTATATGTGTGTATATCTATAAATATTACAAACGGTCAGGGAAAGGAACTACAAAGCTACAAAGAAACATGAAACACACACATAGACCTCCCTAACACCCTATAAGGCCCTTTGATAGTAGGCTAGGCCCTGCGAGCAATAATTAAAGTAATGTGTGTGCGTATAAATATAATTATACATATTTATATATTTTTTACATATATTATATTTTAATATTTATATACATTAATTAGAATATATAAATAAATATATATCTATTTTTCAATACACACACAAATATATTTATATATATAAACATTATATATACATTAATTGTATAGATATATAAATATTCAAACATTTTTATTTTAAATAAAATGTATATTATTTTTGATTTAGATATAGTTTATATATTTAGAAAGACATTTTATATGTAAATATGTTTATATATTTATTTATAAAATTAAATTTTTATGTGTCAATATATACAAATATGTATATATGTGTGTATATTTAACTATAAATAACATTAAAATATGATTTTTTTAAATTTTAATTTCATAATATCCATATGAGTGTAATCCTTGATAATAAATTATTTCTCTACCAAAAAAGGATAATAATATTGCATTAAACAAGAATAAAATCCCATTAAATGTTACAAAATGGGGGCACACCGAAAAAAACTCATTTTCAGAGGCCTTCTGGGCTTTCCCCCCCCCAAAAAAAACAATGATCGGGGTTACCATGGATCACTACGGAGTAGATCTTTTTACAAGCTTCGATTTGATATGTGGGAGGGCTCAAATGGACACCCGAATTAAAAGTTATGACCGTTTTGAAGTTCGAGTCATGTTTTCAACTTATTTAAGATCATTTATTAATTTATTGAATTTTTATATATTTAAATTGTTATTAAAGGACTATTAATTAATAATAATTATCAATTTTTTAATTATTATTATTTCTTAATTATTTTATAAACAATTTCCACTAAATATCTTATATATTAATCGCAATTACATATTTCATATTATATAAATCATATTCTATAAAATATATTATATTTATATCAATATCAATATATTTATATATTAATATATAATTTTTAATGATATATAACCTTTTTATGAAACATATATTTTATCAGCGCTAAAAATAGTTGTTTTAGCACTGATAAAAGACATACTTTTGTTAGTGTTAAGAAAAGAGGTGATAAATGGGTACTTTTATCAGCGTTTTTAGCACTCATAAAATCACCCCTTTATCAGTGCTCTTTTTTAGTGTTGATAATTATTAGCACTAGATAAATCCAAATCTGTGGTAGTGTAGATATAATAACCCACTGTAGAATATCATGCATGCAAAAAACCCCAAATAGTTAAAACAATAAAAATTGTAGATGCTTGAAAAAAATGGGAAATATAAACAATTCAAGAATGAGAATTAAAAAAAAAGAACATAAAATAAGTAAATAATTAATAAGTGTCCTACCTCGATATTCATTCATCATTTCCACATAATCTTTCTTCTCTTTGTGATCTGATCACACATTCTCAAAGAACACACACATCGATCTATGTCAATGGTTTATGTCAAATGAATACTAACCCTAATTAGAGATGTTAAACATGAATTTATAGAGAAGGATTACTTAAACTAGGTATTTGTATTAATGACCCAAATCGATTCTAAACTGGGGTCCGAAACTCGAATGTGGATTATACCCCTTTTTGGTAAAATCCTCTATCTCAAATCAAATTACAATGATAGATTTTCTCTCTATAGATCCATTTAAGAGATATTGATGACTAAAATAATTCTTGCACGTGTATATAAAAAAATTATATTTTAAAAATAATAAATATTTATTGAACACTTGTGAAACCATAAAATATATCCAATCACACGACCACTAAAATAAATATTAATAAAAAAATATTTTAAAGGAATCAATTAAAAACCTTGGTCACTACATACTCCCCACCCTCAAGGATTTTCATATTGAAATCACAACTCACCCAAAGAGGTGAGGTTACTAAGCTCATATATGACTCTTACACTCCCAAAATCTCTCCTAAATATTCTCAGGCTACCACAAGAAGCACGCCAATGGTATTTCTTGCCCTCAAAGAGTCTTCTCCTATTATTACTTAATCATCACTAGGTAATCTAAAAATATGGTGTTTTCCTCGAAATCTATCTCATATTAATTTATAATGTGTGATGGATCATGTACATACCACATCAATTGTTACATGCATAAATTATTGTGCACACAATCAAATTGTGGGGGTAATGCTATGAAATAAGCAACCTCACTTACCCTGAGAAGAATCTAGAAAGTCCTGATGAACCTCAGGGAGAGAATGATCCCTCGAAAAAACCTCCTCAAACTGTATGATAATGAGACCTTCAAGAACACATGGTATCCCTCATCTAACTTTAAAGGCCTCCAACTCCAATCTACGTAAGACTTATGGTGGCTTTGGTTTGTCCTCACCCGCTCCTAGATCACCTGCACCTTATTCATTATCAACTACACCAGCTCAGATACCATAATCAATGAATCAATAATTTATTCCCAATAAAGGGAGGACCTATAGGGTCCTTTATACAGGTTCAAAAAAGGTACCATCTTGATAGTGGAGTGGTATATGATATTGTACGCGAGCTCCATTAAAAGTGGGTGGCCATCCCAGGTCCTACTGAAATCAATCACAAAGCCCATATTATTTTCTCAAGAACACGAATGGTCTCTCAATATGGTCATATATCTAAGGGTATAACATTTTACTCAACTATAATTGGACCCTGAAAGCCTCTTACAAACTCCTCCATAATCGGGATGTGAATCAAGTATATTTTTTGGAAATGATCACCGAGAGTCATTTATGAAACCACATGATCTCATCCATGTACAGAAGTCCCGAGATCTCCACTAAACTATAATCATATCCAGGTATGAAGTGATCTACTTAGTTACTCAATCAATGATCACCCAAATAGCACCATGACCCTTCACTGAACATGAGAGTATTTTAATGAAGTCCATTGATATCCCATCACATTTCTCTAGTGGAAGCTCGAGAGGTTGGCTCAAACCGGTTAGAGCCTAATGCTCTATCATCAACTGTTAGTAGGTGAGGCATCGATAAACGAACTCCACAATGTTCCTCTTCATTCTTATCCACCAAAATTTATGCCTTATATCCTAGTACATTTTCTTCACACTTGGATGTACTACCCAATGGAGATATTCCCTAAATCTTATATACATTTTTTTTATTTTTGGTTATATCGTATTATATAATATGGTGATATCATAAGGCATGATATCCAAGAAATAAATGGAATACTGTATGTATTTGGGCATATCATTTCATATAATATAAGAGATATTGTATTATATCCACCTTAGACAACCGTATTATATGAAATGGCTATATCACAAGGCATTGTGATTTGTAGTGTATATTTCATTTTAAACATTTTGATTGATCAGGGCAGTTGAGTGTTAAGTTATTAACTGACATGGATCTCATTTCGTTACTTTTTCCACATATTTTAGTGTAATAAACTGTGTTTTTTATTATAAAGATAATGATTTTATTGAATAAATTTCAATTATTTAAAATTTATTAAAATAAAAAATGTATTTGTTAATTTTATTCATGTTGAAATTTTTTAGTTAAATAAACAAATTCTTTGATTTTATTAATTTTATTTTCAAATGTATTTTAAAATAATCATTTTTTTCGTTTTGTTTTAAAATATTTATTCTTAATTATAATTGGTTAACGTTTTTGTGCTGTTATTTTATCTTAATTCCTGTATATAGTTATTAAATTTATTCATTCATTCTTTAATTAACCTAATTTATTATTCAGTTGGTTTCATTTATTCTTATGTAATTATTTTTTATGCAATTTTAATTTCAATATTATATGGTTTATTATTCATTTTTATTATTATTATAGGAAAAGTTTGTGTTGCGGTCAGTATAACGACCGTGTGACTATTTTCAGGTTGGTGTGCTGGGAAGTGACTGTGACTCCACCCAGCAGTGCCCACCACCAACCTACCACACTTCCATGACCCCCCATCTCATGGTTAAAATAATGGTCATGAGACACCCCACCACATCCTAATGGTAGGAATTCCTACCATGAGAAACCAACCACACTAAGCCAAATCAGTCTGTCCACCATGAACAAACTACCACCGGACCACCATGCATCACTACATGATTGAAACCAGGATGCCCTTCGATGGAAGAAGCCTCACTATAGATGAATAAGATCCCATTTTTGATGAAATAGAATCCAAATTCATTTCCAAGGAAGTAACATGTGACCAATAAAAAAACAAAAATTAAAAAAAAATAGAAACACATAAAATTAAAAAATCAGACATACATAAACTATCAAAAACATTTGTAAGAAAATTCAAAAAAATATGTTGAAGCTGCTATATGTATGAAAAATAGGTCTAAACCTGATCTCATAGATCCTGTCATACATGAATTTGAAAGAAAAATTAGGTATTTGAAGAAGAAAAAACAAAAATTAAAATATAAGACAATAGAGAAGCTGAGTACATTAATAATCAACTACCTGGAAATGTGAATCCTCTTGGGAATGAGCTGATTGAGAGGAATAGTTTGTGAGAATTATTATTTCCTAATATTTAAAGTAATCTTTCATTTATTAGTGTCTCCCCAATATCTAGTAATTATGAAATAAATCAATCAATGTTGTCTTAGTTTTCTACCTATAATGGAATGCCTAGTGAATACTCTCTTGAATTCATTAGGGACTTCTACTGTAGTGATCAATAGATGCAACTGAGATCCCTGATTGAGGAAGATCTTAAACTAAGAGTATTACCTTTTTTCCACAATGGAAATTACCGAACATGGTTTCAACAGTTATAAGAGTAAATATTTGTAACATGGGATCAAGTTTACAATTCTTTCACCATGAAGTTTTACCCTAGGAGAATAACTTCTAAAATAAGGCACAAAATCACTGGTTTCTTGCAAGATGAGGGAGAACTATTCCATGAAGTTGGGATAGATTTAGGGTATTACATATAAAATGTATGAACCACCAATGAAATCCCCAATTCCTCATGCAAAAATTCTATAATAGTCTCACCCCTTAACACCAAACATTGGTGGACCAATTTGTTGGTGGGGATTTCAGTGATAGAACTACCAAGGAACTGAAACAATTTTTTAATACACTGGTAAAAAAATTAAAAAAAAATGATTTAAGAGATGAACCATTGTGAGGAAATAACCCAATACTATTCCAAAATATGAGGCACAGGATTCTATATTTTTCAATGAAAATAATAAAAAAACTCTTTGGGAAAAATTCCACCACAATTTCATGTTTGGGTATTAACATTCATGCTGTCCTAATTTTGATATACCTTCCAAAACTCCTAAAAATATCAATTTTTCTAGCAATGGTATTAGGATGCAGACTAGGTATGACCCATTTTCAAAGACTTACAACTAGGGGTATATAAATAATCCAAATATCTCTTGGAGGGATCAAGGAGTTCATAGACCTGCTGCACCCTTTATTTTCTAGCAACCACCTAGGAAACAATTCTAGCACTAACCAAAAGATGAATCATATAACTTACAAGAAGAAGTATTGGGTATGTTCTAACATATTATAGGTAGGTTTTATTAATAAAATTCTATTTTTTTTTGATAAAGTGAAAATTTATTATAGGATGGAAAATCTAGAAATCCAAATTGGGCAGTTGGTTAGAGAAGTTAGTGGTAGAGATAAGGGTCTGCTTCCAAGCACCATGAAAGTAAACCCTAGAGAAAATTCCATGGATGTAACCACTATAAGTGGTATTTAAACCCACCAAGAATCTTGGAAAGTACCCCAAACTACTGAAAAATAAAAACTGGATGAACCTAGAAACTCAAATATGGAAAATGTTGAATTTAGAAATTTGGATAGCAGCACAGGAAACATTCTAAATCCTACCATTCCAATTGGAAAACAATAAGAAAATGGATTAAAAATAAGGAAAATAAAGTCAATAATAAAATTTAATAAGATTTTTAAGAAATGACTAAACTTGTTAGTAACTTTTATCCAAAAATTCTTTTTAAATAAATAATTAAAAAAGACTACCAAAATTCTAAACTATTGAAATTTATCAAAGCTGTTCAAAAACTAAACATTGACATTACTTTCCTAGAGTCCCTAATTCAAATCCCATATTATCTAAAATCCCTTAATAAAATCTGTTTAAATAAGAAAATAATGGAATAATTTCCCACATATAATCTCATAGAGGAGCGTAGTGCTATGTTGTAGAATAAGATACCTCCCAAAGTTCAAGACCTAGGGAGCTTTGTCATCCCTTTCACCATTAGAGATAGAGGTGGCTATGATATTTTGGATAAAACATAAATTTAATTCCTCTAACTTTTTTTCAACACTTATATTAGGAGTTCCCCAACCCACCAATGTTGTTCTATAACTTGATGATCGATCCATCACTCACTGAATTGGTAGGGTAGATTATTTTCTAGTGGGAGTAGTAAGTCTCCTTTTTCCTACTGGTTTTTTGATACTGGATATGGAGCGTGTCTAGGAGGTACCTATTATCCTTAGTGGGCCCTTTCTATCCATAGGGGAAGTAATCATCAATGTGTCAAATGGAAAATTAATTTTTAACCCTAATGTCAAAAAATAGGAATTCAATGTTTTCAAAAAAATTAAAGAACCCACCCAATACCCAATTTGTCCTAGAGATGATCTATTTAGAGCTAAAATTTTTTTTGATGAGGATGAAGAGGAATTTTTGAGGATGTTGGAAGAAATTAATGGTGAACCTAAGTTCCTTTCTAAAACCTTTATGAGAATTAGTTTTAATATAGAGAAGGATCCTTAAGATGATTTTGAGGGGGACTTATTGGAAGAAATAGATGATTTTTACTTAGAACACATCTTGACCTCAAGAAAAGAATCTATATGTGAGGAACACCTTTCCGGAATTAATAGTGATAAAGAGGAATCTTTCTTCACTATTTTCATTAAGAGACAACATGAGGACCTTGGTCCACCTTAGCCCAAGTTTCTTCCCTCTAGCCAAGAATAACCCAATATGAAGCTCAAGATCCATCCATCCATTCTAAATATTCAATTTTAGGTGAGTTCTCTACACTACTAGTCATCATCTCATCCAAACTAGAGGAAAGTTAAGAGAAAAACCTACTGAGCATCTTGAGTAAGTACAAGTTTGTTATTGGCTGGTTAATTACTGATATCAAGGGTATAATTACATATTTTTTCATGCATAAAATCCCCATGGATCATGAGTGTAAACCAAGAGTGTAGAGTCCCCATCCCGATTAGCCACCTGAATAGTGATATAGGGTTGGGTTCCACTGGCCTTAGGCGTACCTCCCTAAATGCCAAAGGCTGCCGACTAACAATGAGTGTGTAAAAAGGGAAGTGGGGATTCTATACCCTCAAGGGATGATATAATATAATTGTTTGAGTATAAATATATAACATATAGTAGAAGGAAAGACTGAGTATACTAGAAACAAACCTTAAAAAGGTAAAAGAATAATTAATAACAAGAAATACAAGAATAAATATTAAACAATAATAGCATAATTAAAATAAATAGTCAAGCATACCACTTACATCTACTATAATAGAGCATGAATACACAACAAGTCATACAATAAAATATCCAGAAGGAGTTTCCAATGGATGACTAGTATTATATACATATACATAAGCATGATAGTATAAAAGGAAAATAAAACAGAAACTCCAGCTGATGTAGGAACCTCAAGGCCCCCTACCATTCATCCATGACAACTCAAACTAGGATCTAGATCCAGATCCATAACCCTTACCTAAACATAACAACATAAAATATATATGCACCCCGAAGGGCCTATATAGGGTGTGAGAATGAGTCTCAGTAGGGTACCACCTACATGTGCATACCCACCATACATGTTTAAGAAGGTGTGTATAATAATAAGAACATCATCTCATGAAATTTAAATGAAACAAACAAGCTTCCATGGTGCTCAAAAGATACCAGTAATCTATTACCTGCTTCGAACAATGCTGGGATCACTAAAGAGGTTAGGATCCTTGGCCCATGGCCCAAGGTATCCTCTGATGTCAATAGCTCAGGTGAACCCTCATTTTCCACCTCTAGAAAAATAACCCGACACCTCATACCAACTGACACCTCGTATCCAAGCAATATCACTGACGTCCTGAATGCATGCCCAAAAAAATAGAAGCTTGGTCCCTTGGACTCTTGCTCGAAATCACCTGTCGGCTTGAAGCCTGACATCTGAAGGCACAATGATATCTGTCCTCAAATAAAATTACCATAGACTCATAGCATGACGTCTCAAGGAATGATTATCTCCATCCTTCAAAAATAGTCCAGGACCAATGACCTCAATATGGAGAGCCTCATCCACCAACTTATATCCTCAACACTATCATCTTAAGGATCCTCACTTCCCCCATGGATTTATACAGTAAACACCCCAAACTATATTACCTAAACTGCACTACCGGGGGCCTTTACCCACATGAGTGGTCAAAACCAACTCATCATTGAGTCAACCTGTGTGAACACAACTCCAATGGAATTTTGGCCAATCAATGGTGAGAAAAAACCCCCAATTTAGTACCTAAGCCACACCAATCCTGACACCTCATGTCCCCATGCCCATGTCACTCAAGTCCAATGGCCATTCCATCCAATATCATGGGCCATGAACTCAACATGATGGACTTTTAATCTCAATCTGATGACCAAGTCACCCAATCCATTGATTAACATAACTCAAAGATCCAAGACAATCCCAACCAAACAACCAAAATTGCCTCAATCCTGATGTCCATGCCACCTCAATCCCCCAGGATGATCCTATCACGATCCCATGGTTCACATCTCATGCAATACATCACAATAAATATATATATATATAGAATTCACTTAAATTTAAATAAAAAATTCAATTCAATTAAAGAAACACTCCTGGCTTAACTACCCAGGTGGTTGAATACCTCTAACCTAGCCTCACATGAGAGAATAAGGTTTTGGGCATGCCCAAAAACATCCCATAAAGTCATACGATCAATTTAACAACAAGAATTCAAATTAAAAAGGGTATTTATAAACTATCCAACAATGTGCTAAATATCGTGCCCCCCAAATGACCACAAAAACACAAAGGTATGAACCACCTACCTTGGATCCGTAGACGTAGGAACGTCTAGTATTAGCCTCTAACTCAAAGTGGTTTAGAATAAATTGGAGGTTCTATCGAACACCCTAAAAACAGGGTAAAATGATTCAAAAGGATTTAGTGATACATGAGGCGAGATCAAAGGGAAAGAGAAGAAAGGGAGAGGAGAGACTCACCAATGCGGTTCAAACATCACCAACATATTGAAGAATGAAGTCCAAATGAAGGTTTTAGATCAAAACCTATCAGAAGAGAAGAAGGGACCCCCTACTACTACTGTATGCGACCAAGAAATGAAAAAGAGGGAGGAAATAGAGAAATAGAGGGAGGGGGAAAATAGTAAATTCACCCTTTAATGAGGCTTCATGGTTAGTTTGCACGGTTTTCCAAACCGTGCACAAACCGTGCATGCTACATTGATGAGGTACTTCCTAAGTGGCACTACCCATGCGGCTTACGCATGGTTTTTCCAAACCGTATGCAAACCATGTGGATTAACTTTGAAAAAACTGCATACATACCCGCATGACTATGTATCCCTACTTTAAAGGTTTTCCAAACTATGTGTCAATACAAAATTGGGCTGAACAATTTCCTGGGAGAGGCTTCACGATTTACCCAAACTGTTTTCCTTGACCTGCAACCTCTAAAACTGGGCCTTTGGGCCTCTAACACACCCAAAATGAGGCACGACCCACTGTGCTGATGGATTTATTTGATGAAGAATCACCGATCGGGCCATCACCCTCTGGGATGCTATGCCATCTCGGTTGGAAATGACTCCTTCCCCGAATGGGGCTCTACCTCAAGGTAGTGACCTCTTCGTGGGGGAGGGGGGTTACCATGTGTGGAGGGTTCGAAAAATCCACACATGGGAATTCCCTGTTTAAAATGAGATTATCTCATCCCTGAGCTATAAAACATAAATCCAATATGGTACCAAACATAACCATCCCATTTTAATAACCCAAACTACCCTGATCAAAAGGGTACAAACCAACTACCTCAAGGGGGATCCCTACCTTAGGAGTTACCTACCCCGGTCACATCCCAACTAAAACTAAAATAAAAAAGTGATCCATTGACTAATTCCCAGACTCAAAATTCCTCTTGTGATGCATCTTCACTCCTACAACTCATCGGGTGCTCCTATGTAATTCCTGACACCCATCAAATTCTTGCACCGCATAGATTCCCTCTTTATTCCCATGACTCACATGACACCCATGAGATCCTACACCTCATAGATGCTCAAATAAAACCTTGGTGCCTCATAAATCAAACAAGTACCAAATTGTAATGATGCCCAGGTGCCAACTCACCTCAAGTACCGCATCTCCTCGTTGCCCCGCTGCTAACCCACCTCAATAAACATGCATCCATCGATGCTCACATACAAATCATGGTGTCACGATCCTCTCTCTCTCTCTCTCTCACACACACACATATATATATATATATTTATATCATGCACCTAATCCAGTTACAACCTACTAACCAATATCTAATCAGTCCATACATAAATCCCATACACACTACCACAAAACTGGGCAAGGACAGCGCCGACCTTTATCAGCGCTAATGAAAAAGCACTGATAAAGGGGGGTATGTTTATTAGTGCTAAAAAAGCGCTGATAAAGGTACCCCCTTTAACAGCGCTTTTTTTAGTGCTGTTAAAGGGTACCCCTTTATCATCTCTATTTTATTAGCACTGATAAAGGGGGGTCTTTATCAGTGCTTTTTTTAAAAGCGCTGATAAAGGGTCTGCTTCCAAAAAAAAAATTCATTAAAAAAAATATATTAATATTTAAATATATAGATATAGTTATATTGATATAAATATAATATATATTTTTTAAATATAATTTTAAATATAATTTAGATCAGTGTAAATATATAGTTACACTTAATATATAAGATATTTAATGAAAATGGCTTATAAAAAAACTAAAAAAATATTTTTAACTAATAATTTGCTAATTATTACTGAGTAATAGTAATTTAATAACAATTTGAAGACTAAAAAAATAAAAAAAATAAAAAAAATATCTAAAATATGTTGAAAACGCAACTCGAACTTCAAACGACCATAACTTTTGATCCGGTGTCCGTTTGAGCTCTACCACATATCAAATCGAAGCCTGCGATGAGATCTACGTCGCTGTGACTCGGGGGGACCTCGATCAAGGTTTTTTGAGGCCAAAAGAGGCCCAGAAGGCCTCCAAAACTAAGTTTTTAGTCAGGGTACCCTGGTTTTTTAACATTTTGTGGATTTTCAGCCTCGTTTAAGGGGTTATTATTGGGATTTTTTGGTGGGGACTGAATTTATTACAATGTATTACATTCATATTGATATTATTTTTTTGAAATTTTATCTTTTTTTATAATTCACTGCTATTTATAATGAAATATATAACAATATATACATATTTTTTTATATATTCACACATAAAAAATATTTTTTTAAATAAATAATTAATCATATTTACATATAAAATATATTAGCTTTATATAAATAATAAATAAAATCCATTTTATTTAAAATACCAGTATATCAATATTTATATACCTATATATTAATATAACTATATATGTACATATATAATGTGTGTGTGTCTATTTGTGTGTGTCTATATATTAACAAACTGATATATTATATATATATATATATATATATATATATATATATATATATATATTCTAACATATGTGTATGCATATATATATATATATATATGTATAATTATACTTATAGAAACACACACACACACATATATATGTATGTGTGTGTGTGTGTGTTGTATATATGTATTTATTTATACACACACAAAACAAAACATATTTTATAATTGTATTGAAAACTAATCTTATAAATATATATTAATATACGAATAAATATATGGATAAAAAATACAACTAAATATATATAAATAAATAGATATAACTTAATATTAATATACTAATAAATATATAAATATATACATATATACATATATAAATATAACTAACTAAATATATATTAATATACAAATAAATATACAAATATAACTATATATATATATATATTAATACAACTATATAAATTTATATTAATATATGAATAAATATAACTATATATATATATATCACTATTTGGAGAACAAATCAAATTAGAGGAGTGATAAAGGCTTAGCGCGCATGGGGGGAGGTCTTGAGTTCAAAACCCAGTATATGCAGGCAGGGGCGCATGCATGGGTGAACTTGGGGGGGGGATATAGCGCTGTTAAAGGGGTGCTACAAAGCACTGATAAAACGTGGGGTGGGGGAGTGGGTGGGGCGGGGGGGCGCTGATAAATGGGGGGGGGGGAAGCGCTGTTAAAAGCCCCCTCCGATTTACAGATTTTTTTATTTTTATTTTTAATTTTTTTAATTTTTTTTTAATTTTTTAACTTTTATCAGCGCTAAAAAAAGTGCTGATAAAAGGGGCCATTTATCAGCGCTTTTTGGAGCACTGATAAAGGGGACCCCCTCTATCTTCACCTGCATTAATAGTGTTTTTTTGCACTGTTAAAGGCCCATTTTAGCGTTGTTAAAAGCTGTATTTGTAGTAGTGACACCTCATTCACCCAAAATGTGAATGCATTAATAGGTCGTGCCAAAATAAAACAAAAGAATGGCCTGTTCATGCCTATAGAATACCTATAACCATCACTAGCTCACTAACCTTCTCTACCCTTGGCAGTTCTATAACATGCACCTGGCCTGAATCTCAACTTCCTGAAGCTTGACCTCCCTATGGTTCTCCACAAGCAACTAGACCCTAACCCCACTACTGAGTCCAATATTCTCTTCCACGACCTCCACATGTAGCTGAATCTCGGATAACATCACCTTGTACTGATCCCAATCCAATATTAGACACTTGAGTCTACCTCAGTCCCTGAATGCTGACTATTTGAGAAGGCTTCCTGCAGAACCTCTTGATATTCCTAACCTGTCCAAATGTTCGGAACTCCTTTGGAGGCTGCTCACACTGAGTCCAGACATGTCCTGACCACCCACACTGAAAGAAAACTATAAAAGACCCACTATACGATGGTCTATATGGGTCCTTAACCTAACTGCCCTGCTGAAACTCATCTTAGCTTGCTTACTTTCATCTGAAGCGTCATCACTGAAATCACCTGAAGCCATCATCTGACTCGAGTAAGACCGATTCATCAAGTTTCCTTCTTCTATGAGCGCCTGTTTCACTATCTCTAAGAATAAGTCCAACCTAAAGATGTTTACCTACACCCAAATGGAGTTCCGTAAGCCATCCTAAAAATGCATCACCCTCAATGTGTCGTCTCTCAACATGCCGGGTACAAAGAGAGACAATTTGTGAATGTCACTGCATAGTCCATGACAAACATGTCTCCCTAATGTAGGCTAAATAAATCCTAAGATCTCTCCACCCTAACGTGTCTGGGAAGAAGTACTCAAAGAACATAGCCTTGAAGTTCTTCTAGGTCATTCCCTCATGTCTGCCTGCCTGTGTTTGTACATCCCACCAGTGCTTAGCCGGTCCCTTGAGCATGTACGTCGTCAGCTTCACCCTCCACCCTAGAGGCATCTCTAGATATGTGAAAATCATCTTTGTTGATTCAATCTAATTCTCAGCCGCCTGTGGTCCATCCTCACATTCAAAAAGTGGCAGGTGCTGCGACTGTAACTCCTGAGTAAGATATGCCATTAAATGCTCTACTCCCTGAGCTCCCATGTCGATCCCCACATAACTAGGCTTGCCCTGAGATTCTTGTTAATACACAACCCAAAATTGATCATATCTGGTTACTGCCCCACCTTCACTAGGACTTGTACTTGAGCCCGAGACTATACCTACTTTTCCTAACCTTTAGGGGTCTCAACCTGCTCCTGCTCTAGCAACACCCTGTCCCTACCTACCTAATGCTCCATCTAAACTATCTAGGTGGAAATACACTAAATACCATTACAGGTCTAGAGAACCCAGATAACACACACACACACACACACACACACATCTCAGATAGGGAAAGTAGTAACAGGTAGCATCAACTCACTACCATTACCCTTCCCCACTGCAACCATGTCTATAGGTACCCTGAACACATGGCCTCCTTACCCATCCTCAATAGATCCAAGTATCACATAAACCCTAAGGCACAACCATCCCAATAAACAACATTTCCTCAAACTGATGGCCTCATCGCCCAACCTGGAGATCAACATCACCCCATTTAATCATACCTACATGATCCTATTAGATCCAAGCCCACATCATATCAAAAGAAATATATATATATATATATATATATATATATATATATATATATATATCACAACACATACCCATGTCTATATGGCACATTTAATAAGAAATTTTCATAGTTGCATGATTTATATAATTGAAACATCCTACCATGTGCCTATTAAAAGCATAACAAGCATATACAACCCCCTTTCCATACCGGGCCAATGGTTAGAACCTCTTTCCTTACCATACTAGGCCAAGGATAACAAGTCATAATAATTTAAAAATTACATTACAAGGGTACCACTTGAGTTAGAAGTCATATCAACTGTAAAACAAGAAAAATAGAACAACAAATCCCACCCATGGTAACTTGGTCCGTCCCTTGTACATGGGGCTGCAAGCACCCAAGAATGAGCTATTAATATCATTCTGACCATATCCTAGTCTCCAATATACCATATCCCAATTAATAAAACTAAGAAAAAGGAAAAAGAAACCCTCTGATACTATTTATAGAGTACCCGTCCCAATTAGCTAGCCAAACAGTGTTATCGGGTCGGGAGCCATTGGACTTAGGTGCACCTCCCCAAATGCCAAAGGCTGTCGACTAGCAGTGAGGGTGTATAAAGGGAAGTGGGGAGGATATACACTCAATAAATGATATAATATAATGGTATGAGTATAAATATATAACATGCAATAGAAGGAAAGACTGAACAGACTCGAACCAGACCTGCCAAAGGCGGAAGCACAATCAATAACAAGAAATAGTTGAAGCAATATTAAAAAAAACATCAGAATTAAAATAAATAGTCAATAATTCCACTTTCAGATACTAGAACAGAGCATGCATCCACAAGAGGTCATAAAATATAATATCTAGAAGGAGTCACCAATGGATGACCAATAGTATATACATATACATAAGTGTGCTAGTACAAAAGGGAAAAAATAGAAACTCAGATTGATACAGGAACCTCAAGGTCCCCTACCATCCATACATTCCAACTCAAACTAGGATCCAAATCTAAATCCTGAACCCTTACCTGAATTTAAAAGTATAAAATCTAAACGTGTCCCATAGGGCCCATGTAGGGTGTGAGAATGGGTCTCAATAGGTTACCAACCACTTGTGCATACCCAACATACACATTTAAGAAGGTGTGTATAATAATAAGGACACAAACTCATGCAATTTAAATGAAAGAAACAAGCTTCCTTGGTGATCAATAGTTACCAGGAAGCTGTCACCTTCTTCGGCCAATGTCGAGATCACTGAAGAGGTGAGGATCCATGGCCGATGGCCCAATGTATCTCATAATTTCAATAGCTCAAGTGAACCCTCAGGTTCCACCTCTAAAAAAATAATCCGAAACCTTGTTCCAACCGACACCTCATGTCCAAGAAATATTACCAACGTCCCAAAGGAATTACCAAACAAATATAAGCCTGGTCTCTTAGAATCCTTCTAGAAATCACCCATTGACTTGAAGCTCTACATATAGAGGTGCAACAATATCTATCCTAAAATAAAATCACTATCGACTCATATCATGACATCCTGAGGAACAATGATCTCCATCCTCCCATAATAGTCTAGGCCCAACAACCTCAATATAGAAAGATTCATCCCCAACCTATATCCTCAATGTTATCATCTGAAGGCTCCTCACTTTCCCCGTGGATTTCTACAGCAAGCACCCCCAAACCATATTACCTAAGTCGCACTACCAGGGGCCTCCACCCACATGAGTGGTAAAAAAAACATCATCACTGAGTCAACTTGTGTTTACATGACTTCAATGAAACTTTTTTCAATCATGGGTGAGTGGAAATCACCAATTTATTACCTAAGCCACACCAAGCCCAGTACCTCATGCCCCTGCGACTATATCGCTCAAGTCTAATGGCCATGCCATCCAATATCACGGGCCATGCCCTCAACCAGACAACCTTTCCATCTCAATATGATGGCTGATTCACCCAATCCTATGATTAACATCACTCAAATATCTGGGCCAGGCCCAACCAAATGACCAACTTCACCTCAATCCCGAAGGCCATGCCACCTCAATCCCCCAAGATGAGCCCGTAACAATCTCATTGATCACATATCATGAAATACATCACAATAAAATGATATATATATATATATATAAATAAATAAATTCAATTTAAATAAAAAATTCAATTCAATTAAAGAAACACCCCTACCTAACTTCCCAGGTGGTCGACGAACTCTAACCTAGCCTCGAACGAGAAAATATGGTTTGGGAATTCCCATAAACATCCCATAAGGTCATACCATCAATTTAACAACAAGTATTAAAAATTAAAAAGGATCTCACTCAACTAATCAATGAAACGCTAAATGATTCACCCCCTCAAATGACTGCAAAAACACGAATAAAGGTATGCACCACCTACCTTGGAGTTGTAGACGTAGGAACGTTCAGTATTTTCCTCCAACTCAAACCGATTTGGAAGAAATCAGTGTTTATGTCAAACACCCTGAAAATAGGGTAAAAAGACTCAAAATTATTTAGCGGTCTGTGAGACGAGAGAAAAGGGTAAGAGAATCAAGGGAGATGATAGACTCACTAACGCGGTTCCAACACCACCAACAGATTGAAGAATGGAGGTTGGATGAAGGTTTTGGATCAAAACCTATTAGAAGAGAAGAAGGGATCCCCCACTAATATAGTATGTGAATAAGAAAGAAAAAAGAGAGAGGAAATAGAGATATATGGGGAGGGTAAAAACCATAAATTCCCCCTTTAATTAGGCCAAATGGTTAGCTCACATGGTTTTCCAAACCGTGTGAAAACCGTGTGGACTATAGTGTTGAGGTACTGCCTAAGTGTCACTATTCATACAACTTTCACACGATTTTCCCTAACCATGTGAAAAAAGTGTAGATGCCCTTAGAAAAAATTGAATACATCCGTGCACATCCATGTGCCCCTACCTACATGGTTTTCCAAACCACACAACAATATAAAATTGGGATACATGGTTTTCTGGGAGAGGCCACACAGTTTACCCAAACCGTGCGCCTTGACCTGTAACCTCAAAAACTTGGCCTTTGGGACTCCGATGCACCTAAAACCAATTCGAACACCTGAGGAAATTTCCAATCCTTTAAACCCATAAAAAATTATATTGGGTTAAAGGAAAAATTGGAATTGAGTTTTGAATCTTGAAAAAGAATTTTGTATACCCAACAATTCCAAAAATTCAAAAAGGGATAGATTTTCGACCTGATTCAAAAACCCAACACGTTACAAAGAGTGGAAGCCTAGAAAAGGCTTAACACAAACATTAAAGAAGTGTTTTTAGAAGAAGTGATCATGTTTCTTGATATTGGGATAATATTTACTATTTATGAAAATCCTTGGGTAAGTCCTGTCCAGGTATTCCCTAAGAAGAGTGGAGTGATTATGATAACAAGTGAAAGGAATAATAAAATTCAAATAATAATTGTGAACAAATGGATGGTCCGTATAGAATATATAAAACTCAATGCTACCAAAAGTAATGATCATTTCCTGTAATGACCTAGGAATTTTTAAATGATATTTGTTTCCTAAGAAAATGCATGTTATATTATATAATATTATACACGTAAAAAATATATAGAAACCAACAAAACCTTATCTCATTAATAAATATAATTACATTAGTTAGATACAGAACCAATTAAAATTATAAACATTACAATTGGACAAAAAATGTAAAATAAAAATGCTAAATTGGGAAAATATGGATCACCCTAATCTGCTAGAATCATCACCCCCATAATAAATTCTATAGAAATAAAAAAATTTAGCAAACCAATCAATATATTAAGAAAATTAAAATATAACCTTAAAAGTAATTTTAGTGAATTTTGAGTGAAATAATGAAGTGGTATTTATAGGGAGCAATGTGATCGTTGGAACAGTAATACGACCGTTGGTCAAATATGAATGTTGGTCAATATAACCATTATTATATTTTACTATTGGGAATTATAACATTTGGTAATAATTTTACCATTATAATTAGTGTTTATAAGTAGTAATGACAAAGGAAAATTGATGCACAAAGGATAAATGATGGCCTCAACCATTAGATTCATGCCATTTGAAGCCCATTTTTCAGAACTTGGGAGCAAGGTAGAATCACTGGGGTTTCCCTTGACCAAGAATAATACAATATTTAACAATTGAAGCTTGAATTAAATCACCTACAACATAAGTTCAAGTTACTAAATATTACCACTCAGTCAATGCTATCTGATCCACCCCATGAAACAACCACCATCACACACTTTACCCTTAGGGAATACATGGGTGCAATAAGGGGTTACATGTCTATCCCATAGTTACTTAAAGTGTAATTTCATTTGTATAAATAAAATATTTATTCCATCAATCCCATTTTGAGAATAATTTTGTTTAATAAAATGTATGTTTAAGTAGAACTAATTTGATAAATTGATTATTGGAAGAAAATAAAACATAATTGCATTTTTTTAGAAAATATATACAATTTTATAACAAACTCAGGTATTTTGAATAATATTTATTTTAATGAAATAGTCTTTAAAAAAAATATTATTTAAATATAAATGATAAAATAATTCTACAATGTCTAAGGAAATTTTTATAAGCGTCATAAATTTGATTGTGTTTTAAAAATTGTTATTTTTCAATAAATAAGGATTTTTATATTTAAAATTTAAAATTATCATATTTAGAGATTTTTTTGATAAGTTAAATATTATATTTGATATCAGCACATCTAAATTAGGTTTGGGTGAATTTTTGAAAATGTTCTAAAATATTTTATTCTTCATTGAATAGTAAAAATATCATTTTGGGTTTTTTATGTTTTATGAAATCATATTTATGTCGTAATTATGTAATAATTAATTAAATACAATACATGACCTAAAATATGTTATTTTATTAATATTAAGTATTTTAATATATTTTAATAAAGTTTCAAACCTATAAGTGACTTTCCAAAGTCTAAAATGGAAAATTTGATTTAAAAAACATTACTTTGTAGAAAATTTACCTTTTCATGCCAATAGAAGTATTGGAAAATGTTATTTTAGGTTCTAATGGATTAAAATATCTTAAAATGTGACTCAAACATCCAAATCCATATGCAAAAATATGGGTAAGCCAATGGTTTTTTATTTTCCATAACCAAGATTTCCAAGACCTTTTTTTTGGAAATTATTAATCAAATTTTCCACTTTTTCTATAAATACCCACCCATTTAACCATTCCCCCTCACTAAAAATTCATCCTCCCCAAATTTATTTTCAATTTTAGTCCTCAAGAGCCCCCCTAATGTTTTTTTAATCCCCAAGGTTCCATCCTCATGTTTTAAGAACAACTCTACAAGGTAAGGGATTCCTCATTCCTTTCTCTTCAATTCAAGAACCACTTTTTTGTATATGTATTATAAATGTTATGTTACTCTATTTAATTAAATTTTTTATCACACCCTTACTAAAAAATTATGTTTTATCAATGGGATACCTTCTTTCCCACTCATTTCAACCTTTTCTAAATCCACATTTTATATCCGTCATGTTGCCGAATTTACTTCTAAAATTTCTTTATTTTAAATTAAAAATTATTATATTGTGAATACCCAAACCATTTATTTATCCATGGGTATTAAACTATATTTTAATATAATTTATTGATTATTGGATTTATATATACAAGACCCACATTCATTTTTTGGGGTTAAAAATGATGTTACGGCCAAGCCTTTAAGCACTTACATACTCAATGATTTTATACGAAACATGTACTTTATTTTCCTTGGGTAATTGAAAAAATTATTTATTATGATCTATTTGCCTCACATGAAATTAATACACCTTAAGGTTCTCCCTAATAGTGCTCCAATGCATTAGGTAAATAATTCAATCCATAGAGATTACATGTTTGATGATACCTTGGCGAATTACCTTGGTAATTTTGATTTTTGACACCTTGGTGATAAACCTTAGTGAAATTCTTTTGAATGTATCATTTAAATGTTGTATCTATATTTACATGTAATTATTCATGTTATTTTTATCATGATATGATTCATGTTCTCTTGATCATGTAATATTTTTATTCCTATTTTTCATATTGATATAACTCATGATCAGATGCTAAATATATCCCTTTATTTATTCCCATAAAACACTCATGCTCACCCCTTTACTTTGATGTATGTTACCAATATGTGAGATATTGTAAAAGTAACTTAGGGTGAACCCATAAATGATCCTTTCAAGTAGATTAGAAGAATGTTTGATGTTTTCTTATATTATGTTCCTAATTTACAAGTAACTAAACTTTAAAAGATCATGTGTTTTGTTCCATGTAATGAAAAGTTTATGAAATAAAAATGCAGGATGTAATAGTTGGTATCAAAGTAAGGTTTAGTTACTTTTTTAAATTAGGATTACAAATACTTAGTATGAACCATAGAAAAAATTTTAAATATAGGAAAACATTTGGGTATTTTGGGGTGTACTAAGTAAGTGGATTTCAAGAAAATACATCCCTGTTTGGATACTATAAGTGGATGTGGATATAGAATAGATGTACCTAGGGGTAACACCCAAAAAAACTACATTGAGCTAGACTCGATCGGGAACTGGTGCATGACAATGGGACTTACTGTACACATATTTTGACACTCTAGGGGGATAGGTTTGGTTAATCATAATATTTTTATGAACCTTTATAAAGGATATATATAAAATGTAATTTTTATTACAAGAAATTAATAACATAGTTAAGCACGATGTTTGAATACATAAACTTCCTTTATAATTATAAGATTCCTAAAAGTAACAGGTTCCTCACTAAGGTTTTATTTTTTAGAAAAAATGGTGCTAAATAGGAGAAACCATGTAAATGATGAGTGAAACAAATAATGTACTGAAGACCTTCCAATGGAAGTTGGAAAAGAATCTTCATGAGTATAATGATTCAAATGACTTTAGTTATGATTAATAACTTGAATCAAGTTGAGAGACCAGATTTACCTTGAAGAGAATAAATTTCTGTTGAGTCCTTCATGCATCAACGACCACCTTCTTTTATTGGATCTACTGACCCATTGAATTTTGAACAATAAATTACCTCTATAGAGAATATATTTTTTGTAATCCATTATTTAGAGCTAAATAAAGTCACCTTGGTAGTATACTTCTTAGAAGGCTAAGATTACTAGTGGTGGATACTGATAATAACATGAAGCCAAGAATAGATATCGATTCTGTGGAGTGGGAAGAGTATAGATGAATATTTTTGAATAAATATTTTTCTTGTTCAATGAAAAAAATTTATAAGTAATTTCTAGATCTAAATAAGAAGGAAAATGAATTAGTGGGAAGCTATTAAATGAACTTTACAATCCTTTCTTGATACACATCTTTCTTTGTTATGGATCCTATGGGAAAGTTTGATAGATTATTTGGTGGACTAATACCCCATCCATAGAGGAATTTAGAAAATTGATACTATGAAATCTATTATAAGATAGTGAAGAGTGATATTAAGGTTTAATTGGAGTTTTGAGGGATGTAGTGGTCACATAGTTTGAATGAAAAATAAGATATAAATGGAGCTAAACTTAGGGAATAATTTCAATCACGAAAGAGGAGGAAAGAAAGTGAAACTTCCCACATAAAAAAATGTGGGAATAAGAATTCAGGGAACTAATTTCTTGGGAGTGGAAAGTGCTACAAGTTTGGAAGATATGTAAATATATCTCGAGACAATCATGGTGATGTGATGCCTCAACTTCTCAACACTAACGAAAAAGGGAAGACGATGAAAGCCCATCCTGGAGTTTAAACCTTTCAAGTATGGACAAATTAGGATTTTTTCCAATAAATTTTAAAATTAGAGGATAATGAAGGGAAACCACCATCAACCTTAGTATAGGACAAGGTATAAAGGTTAGACATTTTCTATCACAACATCTAAAGTAGAGGCTCTAAATGATGTGGTGGTAGGTACACTTGTTGTGCTCTCAAATATAGAAAGTACTTTGTTTGATTCTAGTTCTACACATTCCTTTATTTTATCTAAGTTTAAAAAGAATATAGAATCAATACCCAAACTGATATAATTTTATTTATTATTCAAGACTCCTGGAGGGATTATCCTAACATCAATAGTGTATATAAACTCTAGTATTTACTTTGGAGAGTACAATATTATCACAAATCTAGTAGTCATTCCCATGGTGGAATTCGACACTAAACTATGGATGGAATGGATCTCAAAGTATAATGCTAAGATCAACTATAGGTGGAATGGATCTCAAAGTATAATGCTAAGATCAACTATAGGAGCAAGGAAATATTAGTATTCTTGAATGTAAAACCTAGAGTTATTTTTAAAGGATAGATATCCCGACCCGAGCTTTGTCTAGAAGAACCTCCCATAGAATTCTTTCTGGAGATAATCAGTGAATAAGGAGAATGAAATGAAAGTATAAGGGTATAAAATGTCCCCATCATTCAGGAATACATTTTCATATTTCATTAAGAGTTATATAGAACTCCCCCATAAATATAAGTAGATTTCTCCATTAAACTCATACCTGGATCCAAGATGATATCAAAGACCCCATATAGAATGAAAAATGCAGAGTTAGATGAATTAAAGAAACGACTTAAAGATCTTTTGGAGAATGGATTTATCTGATCATGTGCATCTCCTTGGGTATCACCTATTCTATTTTTGAAGAAGAAGGATATATTAATGTAGTTATTCATTGATTATAGAGGAATTAATATGATCACAATGAAGAACAAGTACCATCTCTCAAGGATTGATGATTTATTTGACCAGCTTCATGGGGATTAATTTTTCTCCAAGATTGAATTATGATCTAGGTATCATAAATTAAGGGTGAAGAAATAAGATATTTGAACGAATTCCTTCTGAAAAAGATATGGGAATTATGGATTTGTTGGTATGCCCTTCTTCTTGTCTACTACTCTTTATATATTTATGGATTTTATGAATAGAGGATTTAAGGACTACCTTGATAAATTCATATTAGTTTTTATTTATGATATTATGATATATTCTAAAATTCATGAATAGAATGAGGATCATATAATATTTATATTTAAAACTCTTAAGAAGGAGAATCTATTTGGAAAATTCAATAATTGTGAATTATGGTTACAAAAAGTTCCATTCTTGGGGTAAATTGTAACAAATGAAGGAATATCAGGTGACCCTACCAAGAAAAAGGTTGTAAAGAAGTGTACTCATCCTAAATCAGTAATTGATATTTGTAGGTTCCTTGGGTTAGCAGGATATTATATGTGGATATTAAATTTTTTTCCCAAATTTCTAATCCAATAACCAAGTTAACTAAAAAAGGATCTAAGTTCATCTGGATAAAGGAGTGTGAAGAGATTTTACAAGAACTAAATTATAGGTTGGTTACTGCACTTTTGTTAACTCTACCCTCTTTCAGAGAATTATTTTTTATTTATAGAAATTCATCTCTAAAAGGTCTTGGGTGTTTACTCATACAAAATGACAAGGTGATCACTTATGCATCTCGATAGTTAAAGTCTCATGAGTATAATTATCCTACGCATGACTTGAAGTTAGCTGTAGTAATTTTTGCTCCGAAGATATAGAGGTACTATATTTATGGGGAGAAATGTGATATATACATATACTACCAATGTTTTAAGTATATATTAATGTAAAAAGAATTGAACATGAGACAAAAGAGATGGTTGGAGATTTTTAAACACTATTACGATTCAATTCATTATCATCCTAGAATAGAAAACAAAGTGACTAATGCATTATGTAGGAAATACCTTTTTGTACTCACAATAACGAGGATTCAAAGAGATTTATTGACCAAGGACCTAATAATGTTGGAAATTGGAATCATAATAGAAGGGATATAATAAATCCCATCCCAAATTATTTCTCAACCATCATTATTAGAGAATATCAATAGAGATCAAAGAGAAGATACTTTTATACAAAATAAGATAGTGGATGTGAAGAATGGGAAGTTTCTTAATTTCAATATTGACCAAGAAGATGTATTGGAATTTCATACAAGGCCATGTGTCCCATATATACCAGAGATAAAGATGGACCTGATGGATAAATCTCATAACTCTACATTCTCTATACATATTGGTAACACTAAAATATATAGGGACCTTCATGATTATTATTTGTGGGATAATATAAAAAGAGAGATTTCCAACTACACTATAAGGTTCTTGGTGTATCAATAAGTGAAGGTGAAGATATAAATTCTTAAAGGGGTATTGAAACGACTACCCATAAAAACATGGAAGCGAGACAATATCACTATAGACTTCTTCACTGGTCTTCCAAGAACATCCAAAGGAAACAATGCGATATGGGTTATAGTGGATCAACTCACCAAGAATTCCCATTTCATTGCTATTATTTAATATTTATCTATTAAAAACTTGCTAAGATATATGTAAATAAAGTGGTGAGTCTGCATAGGGATCCACGTTCAATCATTTCTGATCATGATCCGTGGTTCACATCAAAATTCTAGAGAATTCTTCAACAAACTCTAAATATTGAATTGAATTTCAGTACGGTCTATCGCCCACAAACTAATGTCCAATCAAAAAGGACTATACATACACTTGAGGTCATGTTTATAACATGATCAATTTAATTTAAAGGTGTATGGGTTTAATAGCTCCCATTAGTTGAGTTCTCATACAATAACAACTTCCACTCGAGTATTCAAATGGAAACCTATGAAACTCTATATGAGAATCCATGTAGAGATATACTAAAAACCATCAAAGGGAATTGGAGTATGATGTTGGAGACAAAGTTTTACTTTGGATATCACCATGTAATCGAGTCAAGAGGTTTAAAAAGAGGGATTCTTATACCTAGGTACATTGGACCCTTTGAAATCATTGAATGCATAAGAGTAGTGGCATATCAGCTTGAACTTCCACTAAATTTGGATCAAGTTCATAATGAATTCCATGTATCTATCTTGAATAAGTAAATACCTAATCCCTCACATATACTAAATAAAGAGGTGGTATAAATGGAATATGACCTCTCTTATGAGGAGAATCCAGTGTAGATCTTAGACTATAGATACAAAGTTATATGCAACAAGATAAATCACCTTATCAAAGTATCATGGAGGAACCACAAATATGAAGAGGTGAAATTAGAACCATAAGAAAAAATTAAATAGAAGTACCCCCACCTATTCTCAACCAATAATATGAGTTGGAATTTTAAGGAAAAAATTTCTAAAGGGGGGGAGAATGTAACGACCCAGGATTATTTAAATGATATTTGTTTCCTAATAAAATGTGTGTTATATTATATAACATTATACACATAAAAAATATAGTGGAACCAAAAAAACCTTATAATATAAATAAATATCATTACATTAGTCAGCTAAAAAACCAATTTAAATTCCAAGCAGTACAATTGGAAAGAAAATATAAAATAGAAATGCTAAAATGGGAAAATATGGTTTACCCCAATCTGTTAGTACCATCACCCCCATAGAAAATGCTATAGAAATAAAACAAAAAATTAGTAAACCAATCAACATCTTAAGAAAAATGAAAATACAACCTTAATAGAAATAATAGTAAATTTTATGTGAAATAGTAAAGTGGTATTTATAGGGAGCAATGTGATCATTGGAATAGTAATATGATCATTGGTCAAATATGACCATTGGTAAAATATAACCGTTGGTTAAATATAACCATTGGTAAAATATGAACATTGGTTAATATAAACATTAGTCTATTTTAGCATTGGGAATTATACCATTTGGTAATAATTTTATCATTATAATTATTGTTTATAAGTAGTAATGATAAAGGAAAATTGATGCATAAATGAGAAACAATGGCCTTAACTAGTAGACTCATTTCGTTTGAAGCCCATTTTTCAAAACTTGGGAGGGAGTTAGTATCATTGGGGTTCACAATTGACCAATCCCAATCCAAATTTCAAAAAGTGAAGCTCAAACAAAATAACTTAAGGGAGAAGTTAAATTTAGTGAAGATTACCACTTGGTCTATGTTAGTCGAGCCACCCCATGAAACTACCACCATTGAACACCTTACCCTTAGGGAGTATGCAGGTGTAATAAGGGGTTACATGTCTAGGACATAGTTTCTTAAAATGTAATTCACCTTTTTTAGACAAAATATTTATTCCATAGATCCCATTTTTAGAATAATTTTGTTTAATAAAATTTATGTTTAAGAAAGACCAATTTGATAAATTTATTTTTGGATGTAAATAAAATATAATTGTATTTTTTAGAAAATATATACACTTTTATAATAAACTCAGGTATTTTGAATAATATTTTTTAATGAAATTATTTTAAAACAATATTTTTTGAATATAAATGATAAAATAATTCTATAATGTGCAAGGAAATTTTTATAAGTGTTAGAAATTGAACTATGTCTTAAAAAATGCTATTTTTTCAACAAATAAGGGATTTTATATTTAAAATTTAAAATTCTCATATTTTTAGATTTTTTATAAAATAAATATTATATTTGGAACCATCACATCAAAATTAGGTTAGGGTGAATTTTTGTGATTGTTCTAAAATACTTTATTTTTCAATGAAGAGTAAAAAGACCTTTTTGAGTTTTTGGTATGTTTTATGACATCATATTTATATTCTAATGATGTAATAATTAATTTACCAATATCCATGACCTAAAATATTTTATTTTATTAATATTAATTATTTTAATATATTTTAATCAATTTTCAAACCTATAAGTGACTTTCCAAAGTCTAAAATAGAAAATTTAATTTTGAAAACATTACTTTGCGGGGAAGTTACTTTTCCATGACAAAATAAGTATTAAAAAATTTTGTTTGGTTCTGATGTACTAAAATATCAAAAAATGTGACTCAAATGTCAAAAAATGTGAGCAAAAACCATGGGTAAGTCAATTGTTTTTCATTTTCCGCAACCAAGATTTCCAAGACCTATATTTGTAAATTATTAAACAACTCCTCCAATTTTTATATAAATACCCACCCATTTCATCACCCCCTTAAAATTAATCCTCCATGAATTTATACTCAATTTTCCTCCCCAAGAATCCCCCAAGGTTTCCTTAAGACACAAGGTTACGTCCTCAAGTTTTAGTAACAACTCTTCAAGGTATGAGAATTCTCTTTCCTTTCTCTTCAATTAAAGAACCTATTTTTTGTATATGTATTCTAAATGTTATGTTACCATATTTTATTATCTTTTTTTATCATACAATTACTTCCAAATTATGTTTTATTAATGGTAGAACTTAGTTTTCTCTCATTTCACCCTTTTCTAAATCTATATTTTATACATGTCATGTTGCCGAATTTACTTCTCAAATTTCTATATTTTAAATGAAAAATTATTATATTGTGAATACCCAAACCATTTCTTTATCCATGGGTATTCACCTAGATGTTAATATAACTTATTTATTTTATAATTTACATATATGAAATCCAAATTCCCTTTTCATGGGTTAAATATGATGTTACAGTCAAGCCTTTAAGAACTTACATACTCAATGATTTTATATTAAACCCTTAATTTTTTACTTAGGTTATTGAAAAAATGATTTATTATGATTAATATGGATCACATGAAATTAATAAATATGAGGGTTTCACCCTGATAGAAATCCATTACATTTTTTAAATAATTTAATCTCTATAGATGACATGTTTTATGATACCTTGGTGAATAGCCATGGTAATTTTGATTTATGACACCTTGGTGATAAACCATGGTTATATGCTTATTAATGTATCATTTAAATATTGTAACCACATTTCCATGTTATGATTCATGTTATTTTTATCATTATATTCCTCATGTTCTCTTGATCATGTTATATTGTTATACCTCTTGTTCCTATTGATATGCCTCATGATCACATGCTAAACATATCCCTTGATTATTCCCTTAATAGGATCATTCTCACCCCTTTCCATTGATATATTTCCCTAGTATATGAGATATAGTAAAATTAACTTAGGGTGAACCCATAAAGGATCCTTTCATTTTTATTATACGAATGTTTTATGTTTTATTGTATTATGTTCCTAACTTCCAAGAAACTAAACTTTAAAATATCTTGTGTTTTGTTCTATGTAATGAAAATTTTATGAAATAAAAGGCGGGATGTCATATTTACCCATGCCATTTTTGGAAAAAATCTAGAGAGGTTGGATGGAAATGATTATTTTTTATTTATTGATGGTTACTCTAGTTATAACCAGATTTCAATCTCTTATGAGGATCTATAGAAGACCACCTTCACTTGTCCATTTAGGACATTTTACTACCAGTGAAATCCATTTGGATTATATTTTTTTTCAACCAATTTTCATAGATACATGATGTAAATCATCTTAGATATGATTTAATTTATCATTGAACTGTTCATGGATTATTTTTCAGTTGTGGGAAGTTAATTCAAAAACTGCCTTAAAAATATGGAAACTATTTTGGAAAGATGCCAAGATAAAAATATTATTCTAAATTGGGAAAGTTCCAATTCATGGATACTGAGGAAATTCTATTGGGTAAAAATGTTTCTAGGAAGGTAATAGAGGTTTATAATTCCAAAATTGAGGTAATCCATAATTTTCAACTACCTAATAATGTCCATGGTATTAAAAGTTTTTAGGATATTATTGATTTTACAATAGGTTTATTAAATATTTTTCTAAGATCACTAGGCAACTATTATCTCTACTTGTTAAGGATAAACCTTTTGTTTTTAATGATAAATGTTTGGATACCTTTAACTTTATTAAGGATAATCTTACTACTTTACTTGAGATCACTTCCTTGGACTAGAAGTTCCCATTTTAAGTGATGTGTGATGCTAGTGATCTAGATGTAGGTGTTATTCTTGGGAAGAGGAAGGATAAAAGGCTTAAAATTATTTATTATTCTAGAAAGCTTTTGGATGATGCTTATAAGAATTATTAAACCACTAAAAAAGAGTTTTATGCTTCTATGTTTTCCTTAAAAAAATTTAGATAGTACTTGGTAGGGTCTAAGGTGATCATTTTCACTGACCATTTATCCCTCAAATACTTATTGGATAATAAGGAATCACTGACAAGGATCATAAGGTGGAATCTTTAGTTGGAGGAATTTGATATGGTAATCAAGGATAAAAAGGGGGATTAAAATGTGGTTGTACACCATTTTTAAAGGCTTCCCAACACCTAAATTGAGGAAATAAGAGGGATCAACACATCTTTCCTAGATGATTTTTTTATTAATTATATGAAACAATATGCTTGGTTTGTATATTATTCTGATTTTATATCTATTGGTGTTATTCCCAATGATCTATCCCAAAACAAAAGGAAGAGTTTTATATCTGAGTTGAAATTCTACCAGGATGAAGCTCTTTTTTAAAATACATGTTAATGGAATTTGGAGGAGGTGTATGGCTGAGGAAGAAATGTTACCCATCCTTGAGAGTTTCCATTTATCACCTTGAGGTGGAAACCATGGAGAGAAAATGAATACTTAGAAGTTTTTATAGGATATTTTATACTAGCCAACAATTTTCAATGATACCAGGACATTGGTGATTTTCCATGCAAGTGAAAAATGCTTGAAAATGTTGGAAGAAGGCAGAAGATACCACAAAAATTAATATTGGAGGTTGATGTTTTCGATGTGTGGGGATTTTATTTCATGGGATCATTACCATAATCTTATGGGAATGAATATATCCTTTCGGTTGTGGACAATGTGTCCAAATGGTTGTGGTAGTGGCACTTCCTAACAATATTTCTGCCAGTGTGGTGAAATTCATCAATAAAAACATCTTTTCTAGGTATGGAGTTCCCAGATCATTCATTACAAATAATAGAACCCATTTCAAGAGTAATAAGTTCAATAATTTAATGGAGAAGTATAGATGTTGTCACAAAACTGGTACAAACTACCACCCACAATCTAGTGGTCATGCTGAAGTGTCTAATAGGGATATCAAACATATTTCGTAGAAGGAAACTTCTAGGTCAAGAAATGATTGGTCTGTAAAGTTGGATGAGGCTTTATCGACTTACATAACTGCTTAAAAGACCCCCATCGAGATGTACCCATATGGATTTATCTTTGTAAATACTTTCCACTTTCCCATATAACTACATCAAAAGTATTTTTGGGAAGTGAAGGACCTAAACTTTGACTTCAAGTCTATCGGTGAGAGGAGGTTACTGGAGCTGAGTGAGATGAAGGAAATTACGAGGGTATCATATGAAAATTCTGAAAATTAAATAGAGAAAACAAAATCCTTTCATGACTCAATAATTATAAATAGGGATTTCAAGGTTGGTTAATGGGTATTTCTATTCAATTTTAGGTTGAAACTTTTCCCAGTAAAATTGAAAACCAAGTGTTCAGGACTCTTAACTATTTCGAGAGTTCTTGTTAATGAAGTTTTAAAGCTAGTTGGAGGGGAAAACATACAATTTTTGGTTAATGGATAGTGAATCAAACACTTCTTTGTAGGGAATCCAAATGGATTGGATACCATTTCTTTTCTTGAAGGATGAATATGTATCAAGTCTAACTGAGGACTATAAACTTAGTGTTTAATGTGAATTAACCCATGGTGTTTGTCTGTTTTATTTTTATTTCCCTTTTTTAATAAAATTAACACCCATTGGATGATTCTCTAGTCTTCTACCACTCTTGTCTATTTGTATCACATGAATTATTACTTCTAGAGTCTTACTTCCTCCAAAAATACAGTAAGGGAAAACCAAGGGAACAACACATTGGATCATCTAGATAAAACTTCCTAAACTAAATCTTTGGTTGAAAATTTTCTTACACTTTAATGTATTCTAGAAACACTATTCATACCATACACTGATAAGCATAATGTAATGATGGAAACCTATGTTTGGAAAAATTCATATGGATCATCAACCCTACGCTGTCAAGAAAGTATGGATGAGGAAACCTACATTAGTATGAAACCTTAAATTTATAAAAAGGGAAAGTATGGATCAACAAAACTATGTTCAGAAGCAACTCTACATTTAAGTAAACAAACATATGGTATATCAACCCTACTTTTGTATTCAAATCTACATTTTCAACCCTAAGTTTGATATTTTGTCATTACATGGTTGAACCCCACATTTGACTATTTAAAGAAGGATATTTAAATCCACAATTTTATCAGAGACTTCTGCAACAGTCTTGATAGAAGTAACAATTTGTTCAAATCTATTCTATGACTGATTCAAAGACTCGTTATGATCAATTCAAAGAACCATATTCAGCAAAGTAAATCAATCATACTTCTAAAGAAGGTTATGAATCTTCTTAATGATTTAAATTTTAATATTAGTGATCTATCAAGATACTTTATTGGATGTTCTCAACTGAAAGAAAGATCTATATATTATTAGAATATTTTTACTATTAACACATGATTCATACAATATATAACTACATTTTTCTTGTGAATATCTTCTGTATAGAACTGCTGTAAAGAAAAAAGTACTTTTTTGTTTTTTAAAGAGGCTACACTTTTAAGATATACATTTCAATCTTGTACCATTGTAACTATTTTTTTTTATTTTTTTTCTATTAATATTTAAAATCATTTTTAAATTGGATCTCTTCAGAGCTATTCTTTTTTGCAGGCTCACATATTTGAATAAGACGATCCATTTTCTGTCATTTGCTACTTTATCTGTCAAGATTAACCAGTACCATCAAAAAAATAAAATTATTTTAATTTATTTGAGTGTCATCTTCTCAGACTATGATGTGGATACTAGTTCCCTATAAAAGAACCACTAGGCTCTTTTTATCCTTGTTGTAAATGTGTTAACTACCTACACTCAGTTGTGGATTTGAAGGTATTGTGATAGGAGGAATTTTTTCTAGTGAAAATAATGAAGCTCGTATAGATAACATTGGTGGAGTGGACTAGGATATCTTTGTACCCTAAACCACTATAAAATAGTTGCATTCATCTTTACTATTTATCCACTACTCATATTTCTTATAGAATAGAACACTGTATATCTTTATAAATTGTAAAGAAAGTTAAAATCCATAATCTGCCAAGATTATCAAAAAGACACAAAATTCCCCCCTCTTGTATTTATTTGTATTATTCTAACCCAACAATTGGTATCAAACATGTGCTTTTTGATAAATCTTATAAATATCTAACAGGATTAAAAGAATAAGGTTTATATAAAGCAGATGTTAATAGATGATCCAAAAGAATGTATGTCTATGATTTAAGCTCTATATTTCAATAGTGACAACTGTGGATACTGGAAGTCACACATGATAATCTATATGAAGAAGATGAGATTTAATGTTTATTCAAATATCACCACTCCTTATGCGATTCTTGAGAAACTAAAAACATGGGATGCTATAATAGAAGCCGAATATGATATCAAATCAAAATCAATGAATGCCATAATTTTTGGACTTGGACCTGATGAATTCAATTGAGCATCACAATGTCCTACTTCCTATGAAATATGGAAAAAAAATTTGTTGCATACGAAGGAACTGATAATATCATACAAATGAGGTATGTTACTACAAAACTAAAGTTCAAAAATTTTATAATGTTCAATGGTGAAATCATCACACAAATGAATAGATGGTTAATAGAAGTTTTTAATAATATTACTAACTTAGGAGATCCAAATTCACAATTAGATCAATCACTAAAATCACTTAGAGTACTTCCTTCTAAATGGAATAGAATATCTACAGTTATCTGACAATCATCACCTGTCAAGAATTTGACTATAAAAGAATTAATTGGAACATTGATAATGTACAAAGTAGATATGAAATCCAAATATGAAGATAAAAAGATAGTAGAAAAAAGGGAAAATACTTCCCTTAAGGTGACATCTCAAAAGCATGAAATAAAATCAAAATAAGATTTCAAAATAGACTAAAATTCAGATTCCTCAGACTCTGAAATGGAGCTAGCTCAGCTATCCATAAGGTTTTATAAAATATACAATAAGAAAATAGGCTTCATAAAATCCTTCAAGAAGGATAAAAAGGAACCTATAGAAGTAATATGTTACGAATTCAAAAAATATGTGTCACATTAGAATTGATTTCCCCCAATTTCAAGATGAAATAAGAAGGACAAAAAAGAAATATTAGAGGAATGTTGATTATTAGTAGAGAGAAAAAAGTGCTATGAAAGCTATGTGGAGTGTGTCTAAAGACTCTATATGATCTTACAAATCTGATTCAGAAAATGATCCAGAAAATATGAAAGAAAATATATTATTTATGGAAAAGGAAGAAGATGAGGGACATACCTATTACTCTTCTGTCTCTGACTCTGATAGGTGTTCAAATAATAAATTAGATTCTTAATATTCAATTCTAGAATGGAAATATTATTATTTATTAAATAATAATAAATCATTAAAAAATATTCACACTTCTATTTTAAGTGAAAGAGACACCATGTTAAAGAAACATCAAGTGCTAATTGAAATATTCAATTCTTCTACATCAAACTGTATTGTTCATTAAAAAATGATAAAAGAATTATAGAATGGAGAAGAATATTATAAGAGTGATGAAAGTATTTTAGAAAAAGGAGAGAAAACTCTAAATGATATTTTTGGAAAGAATTTTATTTAAAAATAAAAGTATGGAACATGAAGTAAGGGTGAAAAATCAAAATTATATAAAAAATATTTTGTGCCCAATTCAACAAATTCTATCTGTTTTTACTGTGGAATAAAAGTTCATCACACTAAAAACTATTATTTAATAAATACTCAAATAAGTGGTAATAAAAAGGATTTTATTTCCAAAAATATGACCAAAGGAAGTAATATAAATGTTGAAAAAATAAGGAAGATATGGATTCCCAAATCATTGCTCACTGACACAACTGGACCTAATAAAGTATGGGTATGAAAATAAACATGTGTTTAAATGATTTTTCACTTAAAATACCAATTGAAAAAAATTCTTTTTGGTATATGGATCGTGGATGTTCCAGACACATGAGTGGATAATCATCCAATTTCCATACAATGACACAAATAAATGGAGGTCTAGTAACCTTTGGTGATAATGCAAAAGGAAAAATTGTTGGAGTTAGAACTATAAGAGATCCAAAGATAGTCTCAATAAAAAAAGTACTATTTGTACAAGGGATAAATCAAATTCTGATAAGTATTTCTCAAATTTTTAATGATGAATTTTATATTGATTTCTCTAACAATTACTAATAAATTTTAAAAGTTAAAATGATTAAATTTAGATCACCTAGAACTAAAAATGTTTATACTTTGGATCTAAATTGATTATGTAAATAGAAATTGAATTGTTTAAGTACTAAGAAAAATGAGTCATGGATCTGGCATAAGATAATTGGACATTTAAATATATATGCTTTATATAAATTATCTAAGAAACAATTAGTTTCTGATTTACTTAGTCTTAAGTTTGAAAATGATAAATTTTGTGATGCAGGTCAAATTGGAAAACAAAAATCATCTTTAAAATCAATTAACAAAATTTCTACATCTAAAACATTATAAATTATCCATATAATTTTTTTGGATCATTTGGGGTAGAAATTTTGGTTGAAGAATTATATATTTATGTTTTAGTTGATTATTTTCAAGATTAACTTGGGTTTGTTTTCTAAAACTCAAAAGTGAAGTATTCACTTTTTTTGAAAGCTTTTGAAAAATTATTAAAAAAAAAGTTTTATAAATAATTTCATTAAGAAGCAATAGGGATTTTGTTATTCCAAGGAAGAGGATATTCCAAGATATCATCTTCATACTAATACTTTCCATTTTGATGAGGTATGTCATTATGGTGGTTTTTATAAGTTTTTATCTTAAATTTATTTTTTTGATGAATGAACAGGTGTCAGTGGTTAGGAATTTTTCTCAGGATGATGTCGAGGTTGTGGTACAAATCCTCCTTGTGTGGCTGGTTGAGGTTTTGGAATGATGAGGCTAACCTGTGAGTAATTAGGCAATTATACGTAACTATTTTAAATTAAAATTATATTGAAAGCGGTTCAAATTAATTTTATTTGATGGTAATTAGTTATTATGGATTGTTTAGTATGGGTTTGGCCCTCACGTGGGTTGGAGATGGAAAGTTGAGCCAAGAAAAGGATGGATAGAGATTGAGAAAGATACTTTAGGCATCTAGTTAAATCATAAAGCTTTATAAATTAGGTAGGTGGTTCCTGGTACTTTCCCTATGTATTTATTCTTTTGTCATGGTGCATGAGGATGTTTGGTCTGACCACTAAGGTAGGAGATTGATCGGCCTTGGTAGGCTATATCATGACCCGTATATAGGTCACCTTGATATTTATTGGCCTTGTTAGGCTATATGATGACCCTTATGACACCATAGATTCAATAATAGGACTTGGGTTAGGTGAATGGACTAACCTAGAATGACCTTTGGATTTTGGAGGGACCATGAGACTTCTCTCTTGACCTCCACTGATATGACGTAACCTGTGTGGCCTATGAGGTTGTTCCCTATTTATGACATTGTTTAGGAGTGGGATTCTCTATGTATAGTAGGTGATGACTTGAGATATTACTAATATCAATGAACCCAATTGGTTTGACCTTATTTTGGGGTAACTTTGGTGACTACAACAGATCCCCAATGATGTTTTGACCCTAGTTAGGGGGGGTATAATTGGGTATGGATGGTGATGGAAGGTTTATGTATTCATCTAACCTCTCACTTTCCTTTATTTTTATAAATGATTTAGAAAAATCCCTTGGGTGTGTTTCTAATATTATTTGAACTAGAAAATTCCATTTTTTTAATGTTTGGTATTGCTTGACTTGGTATATTCCCTAGAGGTGGTATTTTATTTATGTATGGGAAAATTACCATATGGGCATTCTTTTTTTTATATATGGGGAAATTCCCATAGGGTAGGTCTTTTTATTATATATATAAAACACCTATATAGGAGGTCTTGTTTACTGTATGATAAAACACCCATAGGGTAAGTCCATGCCAATTGTGGGTTTATGCCTTGATTAAGAAAAATCCCTCAGGGGAGGTCCATGATATTTGGATGAGAAAATTTCTATAGGAGAGGACTGAGTTACTATGGGTGTGGTTTCGATGGATAATTAATTGGTTTGGATCCTATATACTAGAATAAATCTTTGATATGTACACTGGGGAGACATGTGTCTGTTATATTGGGAGGCACGATCATCGCGACATGGTGAGAGACACCCCAATATTGGATAAAGCAGGTATGGTCAATCTGGGTCATGGAAATAAGGATTGAAAATTCTATTGTACTTGGGTTAGCACAATCTACATGACATGCTTAGAGACATTCTATACTTGGATGAAGTATGATTTTTTATTGTTTTTTATTACCTATTCAACAATTTATTTATTTATTCAGAGCATGTCATGTGAATATACCACTGAATTGATGGTTATATACAAGATCGTTTTGATGGTACCAAACAAATTTTTATACTCCCATATTTATCAAGAGGCCATGACACTTGGGTACCCGAGTAGCTATACACTTTTTACTAGCACATGTTGGGTTGGGGATCAGGTTTTCATGACTGAGCTTTAGCAGATCAAGTATGATAAGAGGCTTGATGTGGCATGGATCAGTGATGGAGTAAGGTCTATTTCACTTTTTCTTTATTTTATTTCAGTTTTATGATAATCCCAATTGTTGATATGTATTGTATGCTTATATTTCAACATTATATTATTATCTCATGTATTTTTTTAATTACCCAATGTTCTCTAGTATTTTTCCATTTTTTATGATACTTGGTTATTTATTTTATGATTTTGCACTCTAATATGGGGGATGGGTATAGTCTCCTCATGAAACCTCCTTATACCATTGATACTAGTTATAAACCTATAGCATATGGGGAGGCATACCTGAGGAAAAAAATGGCCGTAGGTTCGGGCACCGATCAGTGGTCTTAGGTGGGGGGACGTTACAAAGTGGTATCATAACTCTTTATATTTTATTTTACAATTTTAGGAGATGGTAGACATGAGATATAGGGATGTTTCAAATCTTGTGATGGAACCTAGACTAGTGCATCATAAACACCATTCTCAGTTGAAATCCAAGTTTCCATGGGTATAAGATTTATGTTCTTGGATTTTTCTATTATGGTTATTTGTGATTTCCACCAAGCATGACACACATGAGGTTTGATATTTATTATTTATGAGTTATTTTATTTTTAGATCTTGGCCCATTGGAAAGAGGATAGTTAGTAGAATTTTGGATCTTGGCCCATTGTGGTAAGAGGTGTCTCATAAATCATGTTAGATACATAGGATTCACATGAAATTTAGAATAATTAGTGTGATTATTATCACTAATGACAAAGGTTCAACTGTTTAATGTGTTAACAACAACTCATACAATGTTTTCCCTTATATGTTCTTAGTGCCAATCTACTCAGCTAGATCACCTTTTATATGAATTTATCATCTCTGATGGAAGGTAATATAGATCTATGGTGAGATACTAAGTGGTCATGGAAATGGTGTGATACCTCTAGTAGAGGATATGAAGAAATCCTAGTGTGTCAGTAAAGAAACATGGTGCCATAGTGAGAAACCCATATTGGGTGATAATTATCAAATTTTGGTTATCTAAAGTGTCAGTAACAACCTATATTTTGTTTTCCCATATATCTTAGAATAACATTGCACTTATATAAACCATATTACTATAGTATGCTCATTAAAATTTTTTATAGGAAGATTCCATCACACATGTGTTTTTATGGATGATAATGTGATCCTTGAGGGGGCGACTCCTATCAGTGGAGGCTTGGTAAGGACCAGCCTAATTGTGCGATCCTCGAGGGAAAAATCTCCTGTATGTATGTTCATAAGAATTTTTACATTTACTAAATAAAATTCCCCAGTTAGAGGGGGTTATAACCCCTTCTAAACACAATAGCGGTGGTTTTGGATAACCACCACTAATGTGGCCTCCCTATTCTGTTAGAGGTAGTTTTGATGAATACCTAGTGTAGTAGAACTAAATTTAGTGGTAGTTGATTTAGAGAGGGTTAAATATCCCTCTCAATTTTCTCCAAATTCCCAAAAATAGATGGATTAGGGGAGGTTCTAACCACCCCTTAATAAACCTTTGAATTAGGGACAGTTAGTACCGCCCCTAATTTGACTCCCCAACAATAGATTTAGGAGCATTTCTACCATAACAACCCCTAAATTTTCATTTATTTTTTATTTTTCACACCCTCTAAAACCCACACTATTTTCCAATGGACCAACACCCAGCATTCCAACACCCCTCGGTGGAAAACCCCACCCTTGTCCTAGGACCCCCTCGACAACCCTACTTGCACACTATCACATCCCATGTTTAGAACTAGAAAAAATCCAAGAGAATTTGAACTATTGGAGTTTACTGGACATGCTGTTTTTGAAAATGGGTTATAGAACTCTTTTCTTTGAGAGTTGGCACACTGCAATGTGTTTTATTTAAAGAAATTAAATTAATTAAATTAAATTTAATAAATGTAAATTGGGTAATAAAAAAATAAAGGAAAGTTTTAATAATAATAATGATATTATTATTATTATTATGTTTAAGATTATTATTATTATTATATTTGTTATTATTATTATTGATATTATTATTATTATTATTATTTTTAGTTTAGGGTTAAGGAACCCCAAATGGGGTTCCCCCTTTTTTTCTCCTATCACACGAGCAGGCACCCCCCTCTACTTACCTGCATCGTGCGAGACCCCCTGGCCAAATCCCCATAGGCGTGTGACCCCCCTCTCATTCATCTCCCTCTTGGTGCATAGATCTTCCACCATTACTTTCAGTTACTCCTTAGATTCGACAATTTAAGGCTTCAAACTCTATCTTCTTCTCTTTTCCAGTTGGTTTTTTGTCTACCCTTCACCCGGTGTGGTTCGGCCAAAACCCCAAGTTAGGGTTTAATCAGATTTTGTTGTTTCTTCTTGTATTAGGGCATAAAAGGCTCCCTTGGGAACCCCTTGTTTGTATTCCAAGAACCACTGCTGAATGAAAATAAGTTTGGATCACCTCAGATGGTCTTCCATCAATTTTGGGTAAGGTTTCCATTGTTCTTGGTTGTTGCTCAATTTATTTTTTGGGATTTTGTGATTTATGAGTTCCTTGTATTTTTTTACGTGTGAGGGAATTAATAGATGATTTCAGGTTTCCGACACTATCCGAGGTGAGGTTCTTTATCCATTTATTTGTTTTTCACCTCTTTTATTATGCTATTTAAATTTTTTTGACTCCCTAATAATATATTTGTAGTGTATTGAGCTGTACCATGTCGTTTTGGCTTATTGTCGCCATCTGTGGTAAGAGTTTACATCCAATACTTTATTTTTCCTATTTTATTTAGGGTATTTAATTGTTTTAAGGTTCCTAGTAATTATTTTTTAGTGTTTTGGACCTGGCCATGGGGTTTAGAGTCACCAGAGTCTAAGGAAACTTGCATGCATATGCATAGGTAGGTATGTATATATATGTAGGTTCCCCCGTTATGTGTATATTCACCCATCACAATGAATATATATGTATGGGACTAGGTGTTTCTATGTATATATATAAAAAATTCATATGTAAGTAAGTGGAGATGAGTTTATGCATATAATCATATATGTAAGGATCCCTTTGCACGTATTCATAGTCCATGTGAATATGTACATAGGGGCTAGGTATCCTTGTATATAGGTGAAAGTGAATATTCTATAATGGGATAAAAATGGATTCTAGTTAGAAAGCATTAAGTTCCAAAGTGTTTTGTTTGGTTCCTTTTTGATGTAGGATCCATTTCTTTTCCATTTTAAATTTAAGGATGCATTAGTTAATTAATTTCATGTTCTTCACACTTTTAATTAATTATTTTCTATTTATGGTTGTTTCTATAAACTTTTTTCCTTGGATAATTGTAAGAAATAATTAAATAAGTTAAATGATTTGTTTGATAAACAAGATCATGATTTTATAATAAAACCCCTCTATAGGAGGTTCACTATATTCAAGATAAAAAGTAGCGATAGTTGTTTATATCATGCATAAATATGGTTTGAGTTTTTCATCTATCTTATTGTTAGTTATTTTTATGTGGAAAGTTAGTATTTCACCCCTTTGAAAAAATTGAATTGATTTTTCATTCTTGAATAGTTTAAATGGCATGAATTAAATGGTTAGTTTGATATGGAATTAAATAGGGTGACACAACCATGCCTCCAGTTAATTTAATAAGCACTGCATATGAGAATTGAATGGTTTAAAAGGTTGAAAAATATGTAGGATGGTTAAACCATTCATTTTATTATGTTTAATTGAATAAATTTAAATTGGATTGATGTGGAAGGTCTAAACCAAATCCATTTTGTATGATTTAATTATTTAAATTATATGCAATATGTTTGATCACCCTAGCATGTCACGTATGACCAAATAAATATAATAATCCCTATTAAATTATAATTCTTCAATTAAAACCATCCCTTGGGATTATTTTAGGTTAATAGGCAAGGATACTGAGACCTGAAACCAACCAATAGGTGTGCCAGCCTTGGAAATTATTAATACTTGGTCTGTTTTACTTTAATACCCTATAATAAATTGGATAAATTGTTTGATTGTTTGATTAGACTTTGAAGTAGTAGAATAATAAATTGTGTTATTTCTTATGGTAGAATCACTTTAGATAAAATGGTTAATTAATATTAATGACTATATGGTCTATGGATTAATTAAAAAGGTTTGATATAATTATGATGATAATTAGAAACCTGAATTAATGAACCAAACTGGTTGACAGATGATAATTTTTTATAAATTGACCATTGTGTCTTATAATGATAAATCTGGAATCTTTGATACTAGAATTGAGATTTTTCTTGCTTAGCTTTTGAGATTATGTGATATTGATATGATTGATACACGAGGGTTTGATATTGTTTGGTATTTTGAGTTTTTCCAGATACAACTCATGTTTAATGTGATTCTTGAGGGCTTGGTGCATGTTTTAATACCACCTAAGGGCTAGGTGCACTGGTATCGAATTTCTCAAGTCATATTATATATTTATGTCAGATTCTTGAGGGCTAGATGCACAGTCACATGATTCCTAGGGGAGAGATTCTAGTTATTCCTAAGGGTGATATTTTGGATAGCCTAAGGGAGAGAATCTAGTTAAGCCTAAGGGAAAGATATTTGATTGTATGAGGGAGAAATTCTAGTTATGAATAAGAGTGAAGTTTTGGTTAGAATGAGTGTAGAGACCATATGATTATGGTATATTCTGAGTTATTCCTCCTTGATAGGAGAATATGCCACCAATTTGGGTGATCCTTCCTGATGTAGAAGGATCTTCCCAGAGACATAGATATCTGGCTTAGGCTGAAGTAGGTGGTATGGTATGAGTGTCTATTTAGGATCCCAGACCAAGTTTCTATTATTTAATTTGTTATAACTCTTCATTTATAATGTTCATCACATTGTCATTTATTATTTATTGCATGAAATGGGTTGGGCTAGACACCATTGTTGCCTACTGAGATTTATATCTCACACCCTGCTCGATCACCATTTGGAACCTGAGTATATCTTCTTTCTCGTAGGTATTTGGATTCATTTATTATGATGTGATGTGTACATGGGATCTAGGGAGAACAGGACTTGGCTCTTGATCAGGATGCTTGAGGAGTTGACCATTGGAGTTTTGTTTTCTATTGTTAATTTTTAATTATTTTACTTGTAGAATCATTTATCATACATGAATGTTGTAAATTGGTGTTGAAGATTTTTATTCAGATATTACATTATTCATCTACTACTTGTCTTTATTATTATTACTTCCACTACTATTTTTTTAATATTATTATACCATTGTGTGACTCTGATCTAGAGGGTATAGTCTACCCACCGTACCGTGAATAGATCCTCACTGCTATTCGGAAGCCTCTAACGTATAGGGAGGCACGCTTGAGGCCATGTGACCCATCGGTCCAACCACCGTATTAGTGGTGAGTTAGGCCAAGACATTACAAAGTGGTATCATAGGTTTATTTTCCATTATATTACTGTTTCATGATGGTATACAAGAGACTAGGAAAGTGTCAGCATTCGGTTAATAGCTATACCTGGGACTGACCACCCCACATATGGGAAATGACCAAGTGTCTAGGGTTGAGATTTTTTTCATGATATTTGTTATTACAGTTGGATTTTATTTCACCTCGAGTGATTGGTGCACTTTTCATTGCTTATGATTTATGTAATTTCTAGTATTTTAACCCTTGGTCTGGTTAGATAAGTATGAAGCAAATAATTCATCATAATAGGCACATTGGAATTAACATTTCATGCATATAACATTCCATGTAGTTGTATTTTAGTTTTCTAACTGATTTTAATATGTGCCTTAAGTACTACTCCATTATTTTTATTTCTATAGCATGCCTATATAGATAACATGCTTGAGTGTTTAATTTTAGCATGTTTTGCTATGATTCAGTGTTTATATTCCATGCTTCTGTGTCATAACATGATCCTCTATGTTTATTGCTAGATGACACGCTAGTTTTGTTTGATAGATATAAATGGTTGTAGGATGTTATTAAAATGTAAAAGGATGACAAAGTTAAAATGATAAAGTGGATTGGATTTGATTAATGGGAGATAATTTTCAATACATGATGTGTATGGGAGATTTTTGAATTTGGAAATGGAAACTCATGTAACGGGACCTTTGTTCATATAACCATCATGTAATTTGATATGGTTTTAAATTTAAAAGGTTTTTTAACTTAGATATAAATGAATTTGTCCCCTTTATAAAGTGCAAAACCAGACCCAAGTGGGTTGGTTGAGGAAATTATCTTGTGAGATAACCCTTAATGGGTGTTTATAATTTTAATAAATAATCAACTACTATTGGGTTTCTTTCTAAAGAACCTAGGATGCCTTAATGGGACCCTCATAGGTCACCATATATGTTAAATAGAATTCATGTTGGTAAATTTCCTAATATATTATGGGGGTGTCAATTAATGTTAAATGATTAAAAAGGATGTCTTATGATACTTTCCTGTTATGCCTTGATGTTTTTTAAATATTTTAACCACTTAAACATTAAATTTGAATAAATTTAATGGACTTAAAATGGAACCCTAGGCAATTTTATTTGTTTAAACCCTTGTGAAAGGGTAGCTTGAGATTTTATTTTGGAGTTTCCTTGGAATGGAAACGTGAGAATTTTCCGTAGGCCTTCTATTTTGAATGAATGGGATATAGAGTCAATTCTTATTCCCTCATTAGGGGCTATCCCATGGTAGGTAGAACCCTTAGAACATAAATTCCTTTCCATTTCCTGGAATTTTTGACTATTGGTGACATTCGGTTGTCCTTGTTCCTTATAGGACTTTCGGTTTTCAATGGAACCCTTGTTTGTATGGGTGGTCATGGTATCCTTGACTTTTTATATGGGAAAACATCATGTAATGCTTGTTTTTAGCTAGTTATACATGCCTCAGGATTGGTCAGCCATTTCTTTGGTCACTTGACCCTTTCTTCCTCCTTAGTGATGGATGGCTTGGTATGTCGTCGTCTATGATAATGGTTGTATGGGGTAATACAACTTTGGGTTAAATCTCTTTTATGGATTATCTGATGCTTGAATCCATAGGGTATAAAACCTATGGATGTTTCCTAGGATGTACCATTTTATCACGAAAGATCAGGGTAGTATGCATTGTTATAAAAATAACTCATCGAGTATTTAATGACATAATAAATCAGTTGAGTTTGGTAGGATTTTTGAGCATTGCGTTGTTGGGTACAGTCTCAGGTCTTTTTCGAGGTAGAGTGACCTGTGTAATGACTTGAACATTTATGAATAAAATCCCCTTACTTTTAATTAAATGTCTTATAGATATAGAAAACACATTAAATCATTTTGTTTTATTAAATAAAATTGGATTTAAATGGCCGTTAAGTATCCCTTGCATTGATAATGTAACTATTTAATAGTGACCACATGACTAGTATAAATATAGTGTTTTAACAAATCCTTTTGGCACAGACAAATGAAGTGATGGCCTCACCTAGTAGGATCATACCCTATTAATCCCATTTATTAGAGATTCTAATGGATATAACATTTCTGGGATTTTTCCTAGACTAAGCCCAAGATGAGATCCAACAACTTAAGCATAAGTGAAACCGTTTATAGGAGAATTTTGAGCTCATCGAGATCACAACCCAAACCATGTTCACTGAACGACCCCATGAAAGAACCACCATAACACACATTACTCTTAGGGTGTATTATGATGTAATAAAGGGATATGTAACAATACCACAACATTATTATTACGTGATTTATTTTTGTAGAGTAATGAATATACTTTCATTCTATTATTGTTACTTTGTAAATGATTTTTAAAGTATAAATAGTATTTTTTGGTTAATATTCAAATTCAATTAAGAAATATATTTTGATGAATTCATTTATTTTTTAATTAAATAATATTTTAATAAAATAATATTATTAAATTACTTTTATTAAATATAAATGATCGTATAATTTTTATGAAGTCAAATGTAATTTTTATTAAGGTTTGAAAATTGTTTTTTTCAAAACCTATCAATTTTCATTAAATGTGTATTTTTATTTTAAAAGTGAAAATTCACATATTTAGAAAATTATTTAGATGAAATTAATATTATTTTTGGAATCAGGAGGTCAAAATTATCCAATAGTGAATTTTTCATATTTTTCTGAGATAATCGAATTTTCGTGTAAAAAGTAAATACTGTATAAATATATAATGTGTTTTATGACATCATAATGACCCAATAGTGATGTAATAAAATACTATAAGAGTTATATTCGGCCAAATATATGTTTTTCTTTTAATATAATGTAATTTTAGGTTTATTTGATTTATTTTATAAATCCTTAGTGAATCCTCCAAGACATATAAAATATTTTAAGATTTTAAAATCATTTCCTTGAAAGTGTGACTCACCTACACATAAACAAGGGAAATATTTTAATATATTAGGACCTTATACTCATAAAATAATGTATACCACTCCCCTTTTCTAGAAAACATGGGAAAAAACCATGATATGATTTGTGGTTTTGAATATTTTTGTGTGAAGTGTCCAAAACCAAAATAATAAATAATTCCCCCAACTTTCTTATATAAACCCACCCAAGATCCCATTTATCTTCATTAAAGATCTTTTAAGCTTGACCACCCTCTGACCCCTACTCCCTAGAGTCCTCCCAAGGTTCCCCTAAGCTCCCAATAAGCCTCCCCAAGCCTTTGGGATCACACATCCAAGTAAGGGATCTCTCTCTCTCATTTTTCTTCAATCACCTCTTTTATGTCATGCCTTTTAATTTCCATTTTCTTGATTTGAGATATGTTATTCCATACCTACTTATTATAAATTTTATTTATACATTATTTTATGTTCTTTTAACTTCCATGAACCCCCCTATGATCCTTTAATCCCACGTGTTACTAAGCCAAAATTTCATAAGGGATTTCTCTCTTCTCATTTCCATTCAAGTATTTAGTTTATATTATACATCTAAATTCCATTTAACATGTTGGGATATTATGTTACATGATCCCCTTACTGTCCATCCCATGTATAAATGATAGAATACCCATTTCTCTCTTATCAACCCAATTTATGAATTTTCATATGATGTCGTTATGTTGCCGAAATTGCACTGTGACTTTCCATGTCAAAATCATCATGTAGTGAATACCATACCCATTACTTTATCAAGGGTATTCATCTTTATGCACACATACTTATTTAATGGTGACTTACATGTATGAATTCCAAATTCCTTGATCGTGTAATAAATTATTATGTTGAATGAATCCATGTTATATGATCTATGTGTCTCACTTAAGCATGGGATTGAAATGATTATAAAGGGTGCACCCTGATAACACTCCAATGCATTGGGTAATATTTATTATCATGATACACCATGTGCAGTTAGGGTTTACTCATGATAATTCATGTGAAATGAGGGTTTAATAATGCTAATCCATGTTTAATGAGCCTTGGCTCATGCTAATATCATGTTGTATTTTGTTTCCACATTTCCATGTTATGATAATCATGCTATATCATTCCTTTATGTTCATGTTGCTTTTGCGATCCATTGATATGCCTATTAACTAACATGTATTGTCTTCCTCATGTTATTCCATGTTTATTACCTTACTGGTTTTTATAGATCACCCTTTTCTTATGTATATCCTTAGGTTATCTCATGCATTTCTAAGTACCAATTAATGTTGTGGTCATGTAAAATAAGTTTTCAATAAAGATGTGTATTTCATGTTTTATGTTGTTTTGTAATGTTCCTAATCCCCAATGACACTAGAACTCTCGATCTTCCAAGTTGTATTAAGTGAAATTTTATGTAATAAATCATGTTTAAATATGAAATAAAGATCAGGGTTGTTATAAATTGGGTGTAAATAAATCAAGTTTGTCCCAACGATTGGGATGAATTTCAAAGACTCAGGTGTTTTGACACGCCAGTTAGTTTAGTTTTGATTTTAATGGAAATTGTTTAAACGTTTGTGTTTATGGTGGTTCAGACCTAGAACGATTTTGAGTGGCTATTATATCTATTATTTTTGAAGATTAGAACACTCCTAATGTGGGGATTTTTATGTCAGTTCTATTAAATATGAGCCCTTTCAGGAAGAAGGAACACAACCAAAGAGAACAACTGGAGAATGGTCATGCTTGTTTAAATTTCCTTAGGGCTTGTAAAATTTAAATCATGTCAATGATTTCTTGGTATAATGAAGTTGGTGTGGTTTTAAGTGTATAAAATCTTTAATAAATTCCATTGGTCATGGGTGGACTTTGGTGGTTAATTTTGAACGATCATGGAAATGCCTCGGGTGGTAAAGGCTTGGTGATCAGTTAATGATGGTATGCTGATAGGTGAAGCCAAGATTCTTGCAAGGGAATTTGACCAGTAGTGGTTTGAATAATCTTCTTGGTAATATTCTAATACTATTAATGTACTATTATTCAAGCGATGAGCATATCCCCTATCTTGACTTCATCCTTGATGCACTAAGAGAGAGTCAGTCTTACGTTGTGCTAAAGATTAAAAATCTATTGGGCTTGTTTGGGTGGTTTTCTTAGTGTTACATATTGAAGCATGGTTATTATCGAGTCTTGGTTATTACCGAGTGATATTTGGGGTTCCCAAGTGGGAATGCCTCAGATGGAATCTTAGACACCATACATTTCCTTTAACTCGACCGCTAGGTGGATGCTGCTCTAGGCTCAATCAATGTTCTGATGTTAATGTATTGGATTTGTACCAACATCTCACTCATAAACATGGTGTATAGAATACCTTGGGTTAGTTCCTTACACTCCAGTCATTCCAGTATGAGGTTACCTTAGACTTGTTGTTGGGCTTGGTGATGCTTAAATCAAGGAATTTCCTCAGAATTCAGGTATGGACTTTGGTGGATGTGTTTATGGTGAATACAAGATACCTTGGATGAAGGAATCACAGTTAAATTTGTAAAACATTGGCCTTCAAAGCTGAGAATCTTCTTAAATGGTCAGCCAGAGTGGCTTGACTAGTTGTCTCTCTTATTCAATGGAATAGTCAGTAAAGGACCGTTTCTGGCATGTCATCTGGTGAGACGAGTACAGTTTGTGTCTGCTATAACATTCAATGAAAATATGGCTCAACTTGGGCTTTGAGGTCAATGGGGGAATTGACCATTTTAACCATTTCATAAATCACATGAGAAGAATCTCTAGAAATGTTAAGGTCATGTATAGTAGGAGATTCTAATGGTGGAAGGTTCCATGGATCATAATTTTTCCCATTTCTAATGTTAAAGCCTAAGGTGGGAAGTACCTTTGGATATATGTTTAATGAGACAATAACATGATCGTCTCTCTAGCTAAATAGGCTCATGTAAGTGACATCTCAGTGCTTCGGTTGGAAAAAAAATGTTGCCTTGGGCATTGAAATCTTCAGTGTCATGTGTTTAAGAAGTGTTGAATGATTCATTGGCATTGGGAAACACAACCTGACCATTTGAATGAGACTTCATGACCCCATATAGGTTGGGTGATATTTTCATTTTTCCCAAAGGCTTCTCAGGGAAGAGAAGTTATAAGTTGGGAAGATTGTAACATCCAGTGTTTTGAACTGGACAAAATCTAATTGAATTTGAACTTTTGGAGTTTATTGGATGGGCTGTTTTTAAAATAAGATTTTAGAACACTTTTTTTCAAGAGTTTCCATACTTCAGTGTGTATTATTTAAATAAATTAAATTAATTAAATTAAATTTAATGAATGTAAATGGGTTAATAAAAAAATAAAGGAATGTTTTAATAATAATAATAATAATATTTGTTTAAGATTATTATTATTATTATTATTATTACAATCTTTTTTATTATTGTCATTGATATTATTATTATAATTATTATTATTTTTAGTTTAGAGTTAAGGAACCCCAAATGGGGTTCCCCCTTTTTTCTCCCATCATGTGATCAGTCACCCCCTTCCTTACCTACATCGCGTGAGCCCCCTGGATGAATCCCCATAGGCATGCCACCCCTCTACTTTATCTGCCTCTTGGTGCACCAATATTCCACCATTCCTTCTAGTTCTTCTATCTATTCAACAAGGTAAGGCTTCTGGATCCCTCTCCATATATTTTTTGGCCAATTTTTGGTATCCCAGTCACCCAATGTGGTTCATCCAAAACCCTAGGTTAGGTTTTAACTAGGTTTTGTTGTTTTTTTTAGTATTAGGGTGTGTGATGACTCCCTTGGACCCCATTGTTTGTATTCGGGAAACTGCCACCAAATTCAAAGTGGTTCAGATCAACTCAGACCATATGTCATCAATTTTGGGTAAGGTTTCCATTGTTCTTTGTTGTTACTTAATTTATTTTTAGGTATTTTGTTATTTATGAGTTCTGTGTATTTTTATTTAAGTGCAATGGCCTTACCATGGGATTTTGGGTTTCCACCACCATCTAAGGTGAGGTTCTTTATCCGTTTCTTTATTTCACACCTCTTTTATTAGGGTCTTTATGTTTTTTTGACACCCTAATAATTTATCGGTAGTGCATTGGGTTGTACCGTGTCATTATAGCTTGCAACTGCCATCGAAGGTAAGAGTTTACATCCACTAATTTTTTTGTCTATTTTATTTAGGGTATTTAATTGTTTTAATGTTCCTAGTAATTATTTTGTAGTGTGTTGGACCCATCCATGGGGCTTAGAGTCACTAGAATCTAAGGTGACTTGCATGAATATGAATAGGTAGGTATGTATATAAATGTAGATTCTCCCATTATGTGTATATTCACTGATGGTAGTGAATATATATGTATAGGGATTGGTGTGCCTATGTATATATATTAAAAATGCATATGTAGGTTAGTGGAGATGAGTGTATGCATATAATCATATATTTAAGGATCCCCTTTCACGTATTCATGGGACATGTGAATATATTCATAGGAGCTAGGTGTCCTTGTATATAGGTGAAAGTGAATATGATCAAAGGGGGTAACATCAACTTCTAGTTAGGAAGCATCAAGAGCTGAAGTGTTTGGTTTGGATCCTCTTTGAGGTAGGATCTATTTCCTTTCCATTTTGAATTTGAGAATGCATTACTTAATTTATTTTATATTCTTTTCACTTTTAATTAATTCTTTGCTATATATGGTAGATTTTATAAACTATTTTCCTTGGTTATTTGGAAGAAATTATAAAATACAATAAATGATTTTTTTGATAAACAAGGTCATGATTTTATAATAAAACCCATCTATCGGAGGTGCGTTGTCTTCAATCTAAAATGTAGTGATAGTTGTTTATATCATGATTAGATATGGTTTTATTTTTTCATCTTCCCTCTTATTAATACTTGTTATGTGGAATGTTAGTATTTTTTCCCGCTTTGAATAAAGTGAATTTATTTTTCATATCGATTAGTTTAAATGGCATGAATTAAATGGTTAGTTTGAGATGGAACTGAATAGGGTGGCACGACCACACCTTTGGTTAATTTAATAAGCACTGCTTATGAGAAATTAATGGTTTAAAAGTTTGACATATGTATTGGATAGTTAAACCATGCCTTTTGTTATGTTTAATTGAATAATTTAAATGGGATTGATGTGGGTGGTCTAAACCAAATCCCTATTATACGATTTAATTATTTAGAGTAAAAACAATATGTTTGAAAGCACTGGAAAGCCACACAAGACCAAATAAATCGAATAATCCTTATTAAATTATAATTATTCATTTAAAACCATCCCTTGGATTCCTTTGGGTAAATATGAAAGGAGATTGAGACCTACAACCAACCGATAAGTGTGCTAGCCTTGGAACTTATTAAGACATGGTCTATTTGACTTTAATGACTTATAATAAATTGGATAAATTGTTTGATTACTGGCTTAGACTTTGAAGTTTCATAATAATAAATTGTGTGATTTATTATGGTAGAATCACTTGGGCTAAAATGGTTAATTAATATTAATGACTATAGGGTCGATGGATTAATTAAAGAGGTTTGATATAATTATGATGATAATTAGGAACTTGGATTAATAAACTGAACTAGTAGATAGATGGTAATTTTTTATAAATTGACCATTGTGTCTTATGATGATAAATATGGTATGTATGATAATAGAATTGAGATTTTTCTTGATTATCTTTTGAGATTATATGATATCAATGTGATTGATACATGAGGGTTTAATACTATTTGACATGTTGAGTTTGTCTGGATATAAATCATGTTTAATGTGATGCCTGAGGGATTGGTGCATGTTTTAGTACCAGCTGAGGGCTAGACACACTGGTACTGAATTCCCAAGAGAAGATTATATTTTTAGTTCATATTCCTAAGGGCTAGATGCACAGTCACATGATACCTGATGGTAAGATTCTAGTTATTCCTGCAAGAAATATTTTGGACAACCTGAGTGTGAGATTCTTGTTATACACGAGGGAGAGATTTTGGATAGCCTAAGGGAGAGATTCTAGTTATGAATAAGGGAAAGGTTTTGGTTAGAATGAGGGCAGAGATTGTATGTTTATGGTATATTCTAAGTGATTGATCCTAAACAAGAGAATCTTCCACCAATTTGGGCGATCCTTCCTGATGCAGTAGGATCTACCCACAACATAGATATCCAGCTTAGGCTGAGGTAGGTGGTATGGGATGGGTGTCCATTTAGGATCCCAAACCAAGTTTCTATTATTTAATTTGTTATCACATTTCTTTTATAATGAATGTCACACTGTCATTTATTATTAATTGAATAAAATGGGTTGGGCTAGACACTGTGGGTGCCAGCCTACAGAGATTTATATCTTACACCCTACTCAGGTGCCATTTGGCACCCGAGTAGATCTTCTTACTCACAAGACTTTGGGTTCATTACTTATGATACGTTGTGTAAATGAGAGTTAGGTATCACAAGAATGGGATCTTTCTCATGTTTCTTGAGGAGTTGACCCTTTGGTTTTTTTTCTATTTTGTTAATTGGTACTAATTGTACTTGATGCATCATCTATCATACATGCATTATTGTAAATTGGCATTGAAATTTTTTATTCAGATATTACATTATTCTTCCAATTATATTCTTTATTATTATTGTTTCTACTATTGTTTTTTAATGTTATTATACCGCTATACGACTCTGATCTAGAGGGTATAGTCTCCCCACCGCACCATTAATAGACCCTCACTACTAGTCAGCATCCTCTGGCATACTGGGAGATGCACTTGAGGCTATGTGACCCACTAGTCCAACCATCATTTTAGTGGTTAGATGGGCTGGGATGTTACACACACCAACCACAGGACAACCCTACCTTGTCATAGGACCCCCTCGATAACCCCACCATGTTCTCCACTGGACGACCACCCAACACCCCTTGGACAACCACCTAGGACCCCCTGGACAACCTACCCATGAACCCAGAAATTTTCTCGCCATGTGCATGTTCTATAGAGACACCCCTGCATGTGTTGAATATTTCCTTCCCAGCTGATTGAAAAATTCCTACAGTATGTTTCGAACCCGGACTCCCGCATTTCAAGCAGCGCGCCTCTTCCACTACGCTGACGTTGCTTTTGTTTATTATACAAACTAAAATTTATCTATTTACAAATAAAAATATATGATAATATATATATATATATTTGTTTATAGAAATATAAATAATATATATATATATATATATATGTAAATATATATCTGTGTATATATAATATATATAAATAATTATATTTATATATGTAAATATATATTTATACATATATTTATAAACATTTATATATATGTGTATGTATATTTATGTATTTATATAATATTTATAGATATAATATATATATAATTAATTTTATATACTTATATATATATGTGTGTATGTTATAATAATATTATTAATTATTATTATTATTATTATCATTACACCTATTTTTTAAACTATAAAAAATTATATGTTGGTTTTATAAATACTATAAGTTTATTTTATGATTTATATGATATTAAATATATTTATATTATATATTTATGTATGTAATTATATACATTTATATCATATCATGCACACACACACACACACAATTAAATACATTAATATAATTAGAAATATATAATATAATTAAATAATATATATATTTACTAAGTTAATTTATAATTAATATGGTATAATACAATATATATATATATATATAATATAAATTTATATATAATACAACATTTATAATATAATATATATAATATATAAATATTTATATTTAATTTTGTCTATATTATATATATCTGTATACATAATATAATATAAATATATTTATACATAAATATACAATACAAATATTTTTTAATATAATATATGTATATTATAAATGTATTTAATAAATGTATAATATTTATAAAACCACACATAAATTTTATATATTTGAATAAATATATTTATAATTACATTTATATTATGTATACCAATATTTATATATCCATACATTTTTGTTTATATGTATAAGTATTTATTTAAATAATTTATATAATTATTATATATATATATATATGTTTATAATGTATTTAAATACATTTATGTAATGTGTTTTGTAAAATATACACACACACACACACACACACACATATTCACACAGACACATATATATTATAAAATTTTAATTTATATTATATTTATTTTAAAAAAACTTTAGAGGGGGTTAAAAACCCCTATAATCTAAGAGATTAGGGGCGGTTTAGGAACCCCCCCTAATTTCTTAATTTAGAGGGTTTTCAAAACCCCATCTAATGTCATAAATTAGAGGGTGTTCAAACCCCCCTCTAATTTCATGTATTAAAGGGGGTTCAAAACCCCCTCTAATCTAAGGGATTAAAGAGGTTCATGAACCCCCTCTAATGTCATAAATTAGAGGGGTGTTCAAAACCCCCTCTAATTTAAGAGATTTGAGGAGGTTGTGAACCCCCTGATATCCTTTAAAAAAACTAAATCAATTATATATATATATAGCCTTTAAAATTAAAATTATATATTATATATTATATATAGCAATGCTAAAATCCTACCAAATATATATTGTAACTAATGATTAAAATAGTGGAGGTTTTGACATAACCGCCCATAGAATCCAACAAAATATTGAAGGATTATGATAAAAAATTTAAAGGGGGTTGTGAACCCCCTCTAAATTTGATTATTAGTAGGGGTTATGCATAACACCATCTATTTTATACAAAAAATTAATTTAGAGGGGTTTGTGCATAAACCCCTCTAAAAAACCATCGCTAATCTGCTATTTTTTGTAGTGCTTGCAGGAAAATGTGTTGAAATATGTTGAAAGTTTTTTTATAAGGATTATAGAGTGGGTTTTGTCATGTGGGTTTCCTTAGTATGTCCCCTTGTGAGATTTTGAACCATGAGGTGTTGCCATGAGGTTTTTCTTGGGGAATTTTCAGTTAGGGGTTATGTGGGAGGACGTAGTGACACTTGGGATATGAATCTGGATACTGGGGTGTGGATGGATTTTTTTATGCTATCATAACCCACATGAGGGGTTAAAATGAGCATGTGAGTAACTTATAGATAGAAATAATAGGGATGTTCTTCAGGTTATTAGGACAAATCAAATGATTTCTACTGGGTATGTGGTATAGGGATGGGAATGCCTAGGGAGTTGGTATGATAAACACCTTGAGTGATAATGATTTTGGGTATCGAGGAGGGAATTTGAGGGAAAGTATGTTTGATTACTTGACCCCATTGAATTTGGAATGTGCTTCTGAGCATGGTGAGATCATGAATAAATGCTCTTAACCTTGTAAAATTACATTGATTGGTGGGAAATATTGACAAAAGAGGTAGTTGATCCCTGATACTTTCCCTATGTCTTTAAACTTTTTTATAGTGCTTGTGGATGTTTGGTATCACCACTAAGGCAAGAGACCACTTATTTAGCTAAATCAGTCAATTAAATTTAAATTATTTAATTTAAATTCAACTGTCAGAATCACATGAGCATCTAATAATATGTGAAACAAAATACCTAGGAAACCATATATCTAGTGCAAGATTGATGCCTCGAACATCGATGGATGAGGATTGGACTAATGGTATTCCTTGATACTTAATATATTTGAGGGGTGTTAATAAAATGAACTAGGATAGATAAGACTTAGTGGACCTTTATTAGGTTCCCTTGAGATTTATTAGCCCTAGTAGGCCATATCACGACCCTTATGTCACCATAGAGATGATAAGTAGGATGGAATTGGGTTGGGTGAGAAGACCAACATATATTGAACTTTGGATTTTGGAGGGATCATTAACCTTCCCTATTCACCTTCACTAATGCAACATAACTCTTATGTCTTAAGAGATCATTCCCTATTCCTGATATTGTTGAAGGGCATGATTCCTTTTGTGAGACAGGTGATGACCCGAAACTTGATTGAGATCCAGGATCCAAAGTGGGGTGCCCCCGTTTTTTGATGACCTAGGGGACCCCAGTGGGTGTCCTAATGATTTTTTGAACCTAGTAAGGGATGTTTTCATGGGTATATATGGTCATGGATGATTTTTCCATTCATATGACCCCTATATTTTCCATTATTTTTATAAATAATTTGAAAACCATCATTGTGGGCGGAGAAAATATTATCTAAATTGGAAAATTACCTTGGGAGAGGTTTTGATATTATTTTAATTGGTATATTCCATAAGGGTGTTCTTTTATATCTATTTTGGGAAATTCTTGTAGGACGGTATTTTGTTTATATATGAAAAAATGACCATTAGGGAAGTATTTTGTTTATATATTTAAAATTCCCATGGGGTGGTCTTGTTTCCTAGATGAGGAAACTATTGTAACGGTGGTTCATGTTACTTATGGTTTTATCACCTTACTGAGAAGTGTTCCATATGGGAGGTTTGTGATACATGGATGATAAAATTTCCATAGTGGAGGTCTGTGTTATTATTGGTGGGGATACCATTTATTTAGATCTATGGTTTGATCCTTTATATTGAGATATAGATTTATAGGATCATCCCCCAATTCTATGATACTTTATATGTATACCAAGGAGACCTAGGTTTTTTATATTCGAAGGCATGGTCATATCAACAATCTCAGATACAACCCAACACTGGCTGAAGTAGGTATGGTCGTTCGGGGTCACAAACCTAAATATTGAAACCTATATGGTACATGGGTTGGCACGATCCACACAACATTCTCAGAGACATTATAGCACTTTCCTAAGTAGGTATTGTTGGATATTTATTTTATTTACTATTTAGTGGTTTATTTATTTATTTGGATCATGTCATATGAACATATCACCACATTTTTAGTTATATGTGATACCACATTGGTAGTTCCATATTATTTTTTATACTCAAACCCTACTCGAGTAAACATCATACTTGGGTACCCAAGAAGATATTCACTTATTGCAGGACAAGGTTGGGCTAGAGCTTAGTTTTTAATGATTGAGCTAGAACATTTTGAGTGTGATAGGAGGTTTCATGAACCAAGCTGGGATTCCATCCAACCTCACATCCGACCCGATTTGAGATAGGGCCCAAAGGGCATTCCCGACCCCCATGGGCTGGAAACTAGTGTCGAGTATAAAAAATAATACAAGTGGGAATGATTTCAACCCAATAAATAACCAGGATCAAATAGACAACACTAAATACAAAACAAGATCCAACAATTAAACATAAATAATATAAAAAACATATCTAGATACAATAACTGATGAAAAAAAATAGAAAATGAATACAAAACTAAAACTAGACCACACCAACAAGATCTCCATGTGACCTCTTGGTCACTACCATCCACAAAAACCAACCTACTTTGAGAAAAACTGAACCAGAAACCTACACCTGAAAAATGACTTAGGTCTACCAACACTGAATGGTAAAAGTAGGGTGTGAGCTCAAATAGATCAGTAGGAAATCACCAAATAATCCATACACTTCATTCTCAAAGTTTTTCATGAACAATAGTTTGAAATAAAATATAGAAAAATAAATTTTAAACACTTTTAAGAAACAAGAACCACTTTCCCTTTTTCAAAACAACACATGACAAATTTTCATTTTCAAAATATATTACCATTTTGAAAACTATATTCCAAATTAAAATCCAACCTAGTGATACAAATAAATGAAGAAAATAAATAAATAAACATTACAAGAAGCCAAGTGCACCAAAACACAAGCATGAACATATATATAATAAACCATGGGTGTTTCTTAAACATCCCTAGATAAATCCTTAAACATACTATAATTGGACTCAACTTATGACATATGGTTATCTCCATAGTCACTAACCAACTGATTACTCTAAACTATCCAATCTAGTGGCATATCCCAAAAATCCCTATCAAGTCAAGGGGGGTACCAACCTGTCTTATCATGTTCAATAAGAAACCATCACTTGACCTTCTATAATATGCCCAGGAAACCCATGATAATAGTGATAATACAAAATTAATGGAGAGGCCCTCACATGTATGACTCACCTTACCTGTCTCCATGGTACTTACCTACCCCAATCATTGGCACTACCCATGCAATAACCAACATCGAGAAATCCTCCATAGGGGTGCCCATTTTACAACAATCCATTCACAAGTGCCAACTAGAACATAACATCATTTAAGATTCAAAACATTTCTCAAAATAGGATAGGGTGCCAATAAGGCATTTATATTTTCCAAACCACATTCTTCTTCCAAACATCACAAAGTGACAACCTTTCCTTACATCACATCCATTTAAAATAAACTTACAAAAAATTTCCAAACCATTTTCTAAATAGAATGAAATACCAATTTCATGTGTACAATGCCAAACTGACCTTTACATTTCAAGTTCAATTCCATTTCCCATACAATTTCAAAACCATGATGAAAAAACACAACATGATTAGTGGTTCTAAATGAGATTTCATACCATTTAAAAAAATGACTATAATTTCCAAGGTACCAAATAGGAAAAGCTTTATAGAACACAATTAAAATAATTTTTAAAGTCACATGAAGCACCAATGCACTATTAAAAATAAAGGGAAAATTTTAGGAAAATGAAAAAGGGGGAGGAAGGGATAAACCTTTTTTAAAAACCAAGCTTCAAGGAAAACATCATTTTTAAACTCCATATTCATTTGAATTCCCATACATGTGTGCAACTCGTGCACCCATGGATGTGCCAACATCTAATAAAACTTTCCAAGTATCCATGTTAGACTAAGAAAGTACTCAAAAAACATTTTTAAAGAAAACCCATTGCTTTACCTTTAAACAAAACATGTCACACATGTGAACCAATCATAAAAATCACCACAACTCATACACAAGGCTCATATCACAATCATCCCATGCTACCAAAACATAACCAAAGATTAAAACACCCTCAAAATACCTATATTAATTTTAAAAGACAAATTTTCATTTTATTGAACACTTGGTGTGCATATATATATATATACATATTTATGAAATCCCTTGAAAACCCAATTTTCACTAATTTTATATCATAAAAACACCCAAAAAAATTATACGAAAACACCAAAAACAATATTATTGCAGATTTAAAGCATTAAAGGAATGATCAAGCATTAACAGAATGTTACAGAAACCAAATGGAAAGAAACACCTACCTCAATGGTGGTAGAATGCGATGAAACTTCATAAGGAGGAAGAATACACCCCAAGAGACAATTCTCACACCCTAAAAACCAAGAATAATGACCCACACATCAACCCTATCTTCTAGGGTTCGAACAAGGTGAAACCCCACCAATAGAAACAAAGTAATCAAGAGAGGGAAGATGGGGTAATAGAAAAGGGAAGATTTGATGAATAAATCATGAAGAATCACTAAAATTTGGTGATAAATCACCCAAAAAGTGTCATAACATGAAGGATAAAAAAGTGGGAGTTCCCTTTGGTCTATACCCAAATCGTAGGGATTAAAATGGGAGATGGAATTACTTAAATTGGGGTTTTAAAATAAAATTTATTTAGGATTTAATGGGATGCATGGTTTTGCTACATGGTTTTGTAAACCATGCGCAAACTCTAATAATTCTATTGAAAACATTTCACAAACCTGTAGATTTAATTTGCGCGGTTTGGGAAAACCTTTCTCAAACCATGTGACCTGAAAAATTGGTCAAAAACCCCCATATGACACCCCAAAAACTATGGAAGTCCACCCAAAAAATCATTGAATGGTTTAAACACAATTTAGTGACACCGTGGGTGTCCCAAACTCTCCACCATGCCACTTTATCCCAATACCATTCACAATAACCATGAACGAGGATATAAGAACACCGAAACAACCAAAATCCAAAGACTAATGTTGGACACTCAACCCGAAACACAACCAAAATATGCAACATCAGGAAATAAATAAAAATAAATGAAAGCCATGGTTGGGGTGTGACAGGAGGTTGGGATATGGAATGGCTCGATGATAGAGTAGGGATACTTTTAGTTTTTTTTCTACTGTATGATTTTTATAGTGGGTGGTATGTATTTTATACATATATGTCAGCATTCTATAGTTATCTCATGTTTCTTCTTTATTTTCATTGTATATTATGGTTATTTTCTATTATGTATAATACTTGGTAACTTATTTTATGATGTGATCTCTCATATTGGGGAAATATTCTTCCCACTTCACCTCCTTAGACCCCCACTGCTTGTCGGTATCCTCTAGCATACAAGGAGGCACTCCTGAGGTATAGTAATGACTGTTTATTCGAGCACTGATCAGTGGTATAGGGTGGTAAGATGTTATAGTGCCATATGATATGAGGTATCGTAGGAAGCGATATAATATAAATACTTTGGGTTTTAAAAATCATAATGTATGATATATGGTAATCCTATACTATGATGAGGAATTTATTATGTGTCATAGCTTATGATTAAGCCAAACTTAAGTGATGATGGCACCAATTGAAGACAAAAAAATAGAGTGTTGTATCACTTAAGAGATATTGAGTATATCACTTGTTACGATAGGTTAACTATGACTTAATATATTGGTATATTGTTAGATATGATAGATAATAAAATATGATAAATGAAAAGATCTATACCACGGTTTACGACACATGGTTGTTGTTAAATACAATATATATAAGAAATTTAATTAATCCAAACTTCAATTATAAATTGAATTATATGATTTATAAAATGTTATAAGTTATCATAAATCGTATTTTTAGATATTTATTCAATTTATAAAGTATTAATGAATTAATTAATTATAAAATGTTCATAATTAATTATTAAGTGTTTTTGAAACATTTATTATATAAATATCAAACTGTTAGTATTCACAAAAAAAATCACTAGTATGAGCCCATCTAGGGGAGGCTTAAATCGTACAAAAAATGTTTTGGTAGATGTGGTCAAAGTTTTAAGTTATTTTTCATGAGGAATAATTTATAAAGTATTTATAAATTAAAAAAATTTAAAATATAAAAGTGTTTATATTTATTTATGAATAGTTTATAAATGTAAATATAAAATATTTATATTAAGGCCTTGTTTGGAAATTATTTAAACCATTTCAAAAGTTTTTTTGTTTGATATGATCAATGGATTAAATAAAAATAAATATAGGATATTTAGTTTGTGTAAATTATTTAAGTTGAATATGATATTTTTATTATTTTATAATAATATTTTTTATAAAATATCTCATATTTGGATTATGAAGGTGTTCATATTAAACCCATTTAAATGATAGTATAAAGAGTATGTATCGAATAAAAGTGAATTGTTCTTGTTTATCTACACCAAAATTATAAACAGTTTAAAATGTATTTACAAATTTCCCATAAATTTTTTGTCTTGTGGTTAAATATATGAATTGGTAATTTATTTATTTTATTCCCTACTTAATTCATGAATATATTTTTAATATTATGAATTGATGTACACTTAATTTTAAAGTATCAAACTACTTCTTAAATTTTCATACATGCATTTAAAAAGTTAAATGTTAGGTATGAGCACTAAATTATCAGAAGCATGTATATATATAGGGAATAATATGTGGTAGGATGGTGAAATTAAATCCATTTTAAAATACTAACTGTTATATTCCTTCCAAAACAAACACTTTTGAATACCTTGATAATATAAATGTGTAGGTTATGCTAAATTTGGGTGCCTCTGGATTATCTTGTGCAAGAAAAACAAGTAATGAGTGACCCTAATAGGATAAAGTGCCCATTTTTGTAATTTTATTTTAGTTAAAATTAGGTGGGAAACCCTAATAGTACAAAGATAATGATGGAATATAGTTTAATTTATCCATATGATCGACTAGGAAAGGAGTTTTTTACTCAGATATCCAAGATTCATACGTGATATGATTGGAATGATTACCTAACTAAATAGCTAAGTGATGGGATAAATACTAAACTGACCAGAATTTTAGTTTAATATAGATCTTGTCCCACTAATGGATATTATGTAATTCAAAAGGGTTTATAATTTTAGTGGGATCACATTTAATAAAAGTATATATTAAATTAATATAAAATAAGATAATCATATAATAAAATACTGTTTTGTAGATAAAATGACACCATCATCATCATTATCAAACATGAAATTGAGATCAATACATGAAAAGTATTATCTTAATTGAAGTAATTTCCAAGATTAGTTTAGAAAATTAAGAATTATTCTTAAGTCTGGATAAAAATATTTATGTTATAGAAAATTTCTCCTGAGAAACAAAAAATTTAAGTTGTTTGACAAGTGAATCTAGATGCTTATGATAAGTATATAAAAATTCACTCAAGGTTTGAAAATCATTGAATGCAAGGTGATTGAAGAAACATTAGTCTCCACTTACATATTCAATATAATTGAGTATGTTAATGACTTGGATAGATTTAAGACATTTTTTGGAAGTGGAATTCATTATTTAATCATCATTGGAAAGTTTTTGAAAATGTGAATGAATTTGATAAAATTTTACCCTATTTTCTCAATGTGTTGAGGATATCTAAACTAGGCCTCAAATTTCTAGTTTTTGGTGTTGTGTTGATATAGAAGTGGGTAAATGTTCAAACCAAAACAAGAAAATCTAGTTGGAAATTCCAATAATGGTTCTTTTAGTGGATAATAAAGGTTATTAGAACTTAAAGGTTATATAAGGAAGGAAGGAAAAATGTTTCCATAGAATGTAATTTCCCATGATACATGAAGGGGTTTATGAAAATTCATGGAGAATCCATGTATGGTATTCATGTTATGGAAATAAATTATCTAATTTGAAGAGAATATGATACAAAATGTATACTTTACATATGTTTTAAATATAAACAAGTACAAAATCAAGATAATAATTGATCAATATTGTAGTTTTCATTCATATGATGAATCAATGGGTTACCGAATCATGGAATTGAATGAAAAGGAATAATTTAAGCTTATATGGATCAAAATAATGTATGTGTACAGTTATCTCATTACTCCCATGTGATAATTAAAGTTTTTAATTAGAAAATAATTGTTATAAAAAATATGAGATTATGGTTTTAATACACATGGTTTATGATTCATCAAACTCTATAACATTTTTGAAAATAAGATAAGGATAAAATGAGTTTTGTTGAGGATAAAAGATTTTATCCAAGATATTTTTTTAAAATATAAAGGATGAGATCAAACCCCCTTTAGTAGCTCATTTTAAAGAATAATGTGTTTTTTAAGAGTGATAGTATAAAAAAACCTATAATAAAATATAATATATGGATATTAATAGCTTATTTTTTAAATGAACCCCCTAAAGGAAATATTTTTTATTTTCCAACACAAAAGAGTTTGTGTATCTTAACATGATATTCTTGAGAGAATATAGTTTATTAGTGGTTAGTGGGTGTATGATTAGACTTAGAGATGTTAATAATAAAAATAAAAGGTTATTCCTATAAAATTTTAAAGTTATCATTAATAAAAAATCCTAAAATAATCTAGGTTATGTCGGTAAAGATAAATGTGAAGAGTTACATTTAGTTACTGAAACAAACTGAATATCACTTTATACCCCAGAGTAATTTAGGATGAATCGGTACATAATAATGTAAAGAGTTATATTTTGTTATAAAAATAATCTCAAGGAATTTATTTGATAGAAAAATTATAATAATAATGATTATGGTAAACATTTAAAGTGTTATAAGTATAAAACAAAAGTTACTAACACTATAACATTATATATTGTGAAGTAAAATAGTTAAAATACTATGTTCAATGAGTTTAATATTACAAATATGATTTATAAGTCTCAATATTATTTAATAATACCTTCTTCATTGATGTTAATCACTAAATGATTTTATTATGAGTTTTTATTATATGTTCATATAGAGATATGGTGGGAATTACATAAATATGTAATGAGTTTAAAAAAACCTAAAAGTGTAGCAAACATAAGGCCTCTCTAGCGGTCTATCATATGAGATATTATTAGATGGGTGATTATGTATAGTTTTGTTCGTATTTTTAAATATGTATAAGAATATTAAATTTATCATGCTATAAAAAGTAATATTTGGAATGTTTGGCATGATCACTGGTGAAGAACTTGTTAAAGTGAAGAAAGTGGTCATCAATCAGCCACCGGAGGATCTAGCTAAATTGGAATGGAATATATTTCCTTGGGGACACCACTCTAAACTTTATAGATAATTTAATATTCAACATGGATGTACCTATGACAAGTTAAATGTGGTTGAATTCACTTGTGATGATTACCTAGCATTCCAAAAATTTATATCCTATTTTATGGATGATAATCTCTGGGTCAAACCAGATTTATTTTTTAGAAATTTATCTCAGAAATACCAGTCCATTTTTCTCAGTTTGGGCTTTGAAACTTATTCCTCATGATATCTCTTATACCCCCTTAGTTTGGTTTATTCTATTTTTTTTATTTTGGTTGTTTAATCCCTTTTGGCGTCTTTAACTACTGTTGGGTATTCTGGTTCCCACTCACCCCTTATATGGTTTTTGTTTATTTTTGAATAAAATAATGATATATGTTGGGGGAGTATATATTGTTTGAAGTGAAATGATAATTAAATTTTCAAATTATGAATTTGAGTTATCCAAAACTAATGCTCATCATGTATTATTATAAGTTGTGATAAATTGTTAAGGTTACATGGGTGAGATTTAATATCGAGAAACAAGATATTCTTATGATGTACAAAAGAGTTTTTTCAACAGATTTACTACTAAGTATACTATATGGAGTGTTATAAAATGCGTATTTTGTATTCTAGGGGTGAATACTTAATATTGAATCCCCATACTTGTGTTTTTAAATATATCTATCATAATAATGTTTACACATTGATACTATTTTATAAAATCTTTAAGGATTATCTATTTAGAGGGTGGTTGGTATGTTGCTAATCATTTTGTTAGTTGAGGCTTAACTGAGATGGGATTTATCCTATTGTATGAAGAGTATGATATTTGGTTCCTATATTGAGATAAAATAAGGAAGTGTATGGCCATATCTAGAAAGGTTCATGTGATGTGTTTATTTATTTGGGTGAGGGGAATGTAACGTGCTCATCCACTTTGATGAATGACATGTGATGTACTCATTGAAATAGATATTATATGCTTGGAGAATCAAGAATGTATTCATAGGATATAAAGGATTGTCATATTTTGTATCTTGTGGTTACTCAATGTCTTAGGTAAAGGGATTATATGACTATGCATACTAGTATATGATATAATCAGTGAACATAGGTATAAAATGCACGTGTTTGATGAAGATAGTGCCATATCCCTGTATATCATCTGTAGCACTTAAGTTTTTCTAGAATATAATATTTTCTCATATTTATAAATTTAGTAATTCATATTTTTTGTTAATGATAGAAATGACCATGAGGTCATACTTTATAGTTAATGGAATAAGGAACGAGTTTTAAAAAACTCAGAGAGATTGTTTAAAATTAATTTAGAGTTTATCTAAATTGAGTTTTTATGCATAAACAACTAGAAAATTTGGCTATATCCATTGAAAAAATCATGGATATAGATGTAAAAACTGAGGCTATTATATATATCCATGATTCATCTAGTCATGGCACCTATTGGTGAGGATATAAGGTCAATCCTATAGCTATAGTTTGAAACTGTGGCTATAGACCTATAGTAAGGGTATGAAATCTTAGAAATAAGGTTACAAATATGGTTTAAAAATATGACTATAGGGATATATCCATGGTTTAAAACCATGGTAATAGGTCTACTTCCACAGTTTGAAATCATGGAAATAGGTCTATAGCCATAGTTTGAAACTGTCTCAATAGTTCTATAGCCATGGTTTCAAACCATGGAAATAAGGATATATGCATAGTTTTTAACTATGGAAATAGACCTATTTACATGGTTTGAAACCAAATTGTGGCTATATGCTCTAAATAAAAAGTGAGAAGCTGGATTTGAACCCTTGAACTCCGATTTCAACACCAATAACTCAATAACTATACTACATAAAATTTTATGCATTAATGTGTATATTTTTAATATATATATATATATATATATTTAGTAACGAAAAAAAGAGGTATAAAATTGTGGATATATGTCTTCCCTCATATTTCCCATGGGAAAATATTTTTCTCACGGTTTTGTAGGAAACCTATACACACAGTTTTCTAAAAATGTGGCTATAACATGGACCAAAAAACCTATAGCCATGATTAAAGAAAACTATGGCTATAAATTGTACCTATAGCCATGGTTTTATCTAAATCATGGATATTTCCTGGGCATAAAAACCTATAGCCACAGTTTTGGAAAATAGTGGCTATAGGTCTGTGGCTATAGTCTTGTTTTCTAGTAGTGATATTCACAAGGTATTTTATATTATGTAGTACATAGTGAATTTTAGAGTAGCTTTCTAATTTTTTTTTGAATATTTCCAAAATGAGTTTTGGATATGATTACAAGATTTATTATATATGATCCAACATGAGGTGAAATAGCAAAAAATCCATGAGACTTTAGTGAAACTGGGAGAATAATGGATATATTCCCTAAAGACAATATACATTCAATGTATTCTGGGTCATATCATATTATACAATATGGTGATCACGTAATGGATGAAATCCCTGATATATAAGGAATATTGCATGTCATTGGGCATATAATTTCATACGATACAAGATATATTATATTAAAACTTCCATAACCATTCATATTGTATTACAAGGGTATATAATAAGGCATTATGAGTCATATTATATAATTCATTCTACACATTATGATTGATTTGGGTAGTTTAATAATAAATAGTTAATGTTCAAATCTCTTCCACATTGTCTATCATTAACTATTGAAGGGCCTAATGGATTAATGTTTTTAATTTCTTTATCAATGAGAATGAGGTTTATATGCATGATATTAATATGTGATAACGAAGAACAACTTAGAAGAAATATGGAGTTTATAGGCATTTTGAGAAAAATAAAGCTTCCAATCCAAGCTATCTACATACATTGAATTGAGAAGGTTGTAAAATTCCTTGAAATCTGGTGTTATATGAGATAACTTATGTGATTCTACTATTTATATGTAAAAAAAATTGATTAATTGGTTTTTTTATTCATATGAAAAAGGAATATTTTCCATTATATAATTTTGGAGATCTGTTCACATGGAAAAGAAGTCAGTTAATGAAAGATGCTTGATATTTCATGGAAAAAATCAGTTCAAGAAGATTTGAAAAATTAGAAGAGAATTTGAGTTACATAGAGTATTCATAATGTTGAATGTTTTGTCTCTATGAAAAAATTACTACAAATGTGATTTTCCATCCTAATGTTTATCCATCTTGAAGAAATATATTTGGATTAGGTTTGAACAGGATGAGTTAAAATTATAATTAAAAAGTAGATAAGGTCTACATAAATACTCAAAATTGAGTATTAATTTTATACAGTGAATTTGGAAATTGGTTTTAAGAGATATTTAAATACAATGATATTTTTTAAAGTGATTTAATGTATTTAAAAATGTTTTAAAATATTTGGAGAATCTATGAGGACAATTAAAGGGGATATGAGATTATTTTCAAAAGTTATTGAATTTTATGACTGAGGATGAAAATTGAAAAATTATTATCAATTACTATAATATGTATGATTTTATCATGAATGATACATATTAAATTCTTAGATTTGTGCTGAAAATTTGTTAAAACAAGAAATACATAGGAATTTTTTTGTACATAAGATTTTTTTAGTAAATTTATCTAAAATTAGTAAAGAAAACATCTTAAAAATATACAAAAGATATATTTTTATAATACATAATATTTTTATGGTGTAATCCCTTTAAAATTTAGTGAAGGTATAAAATGTGTGTGATTTTCTTAGATATGTAATACATTTGGATCATAACTAAAGAATCAGTAAATTCACGAGCTTCACTTTGTATATGTAACATTTTTTATTGGGATGGATTAAGGATTTGGAAAAGGAACTGAGTATATAACATTTTTATAATGTTATATATGGTTTTCAGTAATATGAATCCAATTCAAAAGACTTTCAAAAAGGGAAAAAACTTATGCAAGTACCAGAATCATAGTGACAAAAATTTTCTTCATAAAACTTACATAATAAATAATAATTCTAAAAAATTATACACATGACATCAATTGTATAAATATGAAAAAATATTTTGTTTAATATAATTTGAGGATTACAATAAGATATAAAATATTTTTAATATCTTATATATGTTTTTACATTTAGAAAAATGAAAAGGTTTGGAGAAATTTTAGGAGGATTCAGAAATAAATTAGATAATATAAGGAACTATTCTTCAGTGAGATGAACATCACAACTATATATGTAACACCCAAAGATTTCATAGTACATTATATCTTTAAAGTTATTTAATAGATTATATTGCATGCAACACCGGATTGGATTGCATTATATACAAGATTGAATTTCTACGAAACAACACATTAATATTATAATTATTTAAATGATATATTTATTTATTAATAAAATATTGTAATATGAATAGTAAAAATTAAATTTTAAATGTTATTTATTATTATTTTTCACCTAAATAAAACATATTTATAATTAAATGTATAAGTTTTGATAAAATAGTTACATATTTAGAAAAACTATTTTCCTAAAAAAACTACTTTTTATGTCCTATTGTGAACAATAATAAAATTAATTTTAGACACTCCTATAAATTGAATTTGGTAAAATAGAATTCATTTTTTAATTTGGAATATCAAAATTAGGTTAGGGTTAATTTTTGGTATTTTTCAAAAAAACATTCAATTTTTGATGAATAGTGGAAAGTACTGCATAGTACATAAAAACGAACTTTTTCGTTAAAATAATTATTTTTAATTAAAATTTATCTTAAATTAAAAAAAGTTACATAATAAATATATTAGTCCAATTTAATTAATTGGATTCATTTTATAATAAAATTAAATATATAAAATTTTATTGAACCTTTTAACGTCTTTTACCCACATTCTAGGAACATTTGTAAATTTGCATAAAACGTAATTTTACCGCTTATGTGAATTGAATTTCAAAAATCTGACATACAGGGTTGTCATCAGTAAGTAAAATTTGATTTAATAGGATGAAAATAATCTTTTGTGAATAGTAACTTTTGAATTTTATTTACCACGGTTAAAAGTAAATCGGGTAATTAAAGGTAAAAATAATATTATAATATTATAAAATTACCCCAAAACATGTCCTAATTCTATTGGATAAGTTGTTTTTCAAAAAAAATCAACCTTAGAAAAAAATAATATCCTTTTTGATCCATTTGGGTTAGATTAGGACATTTATTATATCTTATTTAAAGAAGAGTTAAAAGTGTTAAATTCAAATTTTAATAACTAAACCATTTTTAATATAGGGTTATACATAAGATAAATTCGACTATAAATATTCATTAGAAAGATAAAAAAATTTCATGCATCATATTATTTTATTTATAATTTTTAGAAAATAAATAATTAAATTTATTTGTGACACAATGATGATGCAGTAATTACTTTATTAATGAAAGATTAAAATAATTGATATTATAAATATTAAAATAAATGTAAATTGAAACTTTTTATGCCATACAGTAATTTTATAAGTTAGTATGACATGTTAGGGTTCATTCAATATATTTTTTCAAAGTAATAAAGTTGTGATGACTTTAACAAAAACCAAATACCTAATAGTGTCAAAATTGACATAAATGAATTTTTGAAACAAATACTATTTTATTAAATTATATAATAGTACTAAAAATATAAGGCTTGGAAAAATAACATATATAATGTTATATATGTAATTATTTAACCACATTAGGTTCTATTGGAATTTTATATCAACTGTATTAACCATGTAGTATAAAAATACAGGAAGACATAGTAAAAGTTAAACTATTTAACTAATGGTTAAGTCTAAAAGATATGGTTAATATGGTGACATAAACATGTATAAAACCTATTGGATGAGATTATTTAGACCCATACCCACCTTATATTAGAAATAAATTCATTTTGAGCTATTAAAAATCGAAAATAAGTTTATAATAAATTAATATTTCATGGTTTTCCTAAAGTGCCCCTCACCTCTCTTTTAAAAGGGTACTTCCCCTTCTCTTAAATTCACACCTCCAAAACCATTTTTCTTAGACAAAACATACTCAAATATATTACCAACTAACCTCAATTTATCTTAGAGGACTTATATTTAGTATAAATCCAACCTAATGAGCCCTTTAGTTCAATTCAAAAGGAAACACCCGAAGAAGAGGTAATTATTTTATCACCTCTTTCAAAGTTCTTTTCTTCTTCTACTTCCACTTTCATTGTTGTTACCATAATAAAATAATAAATCCAGTACCTTATACATTCTGAGATGTTATTATAAATATGGTACAACCATATTCATTATCCTATCCATCATATGAATGAAAAAGTCACCATGTGTACGTACGTACGACTTACCATCTTCACGCCGTGGTGTAGTTTGTTATTCAACACTACATTATTATGATGGGTACAATAATGAGTATAATTAATTTAAATAATGAATAAAACATGTTAATTATTCTTTATATATAATATACCATCCAATTAAACACCATTTCACCATCAATAGAATGATATTGCCGCTCGTGCATATGTACAACTTACCATCACCACAACGTGATGAGATTCATCTTCAACGATCACCCTTTAATAATTTTTATAAAAAAATATATTGATTAATTATGAGGTATATGAAATAATATTTCTATTATAATAATATATATTTATGTAGATACATATGTTGTTTACTTACTTCCATACTATAAGATAAGAAAACAGAAATAATGTTCATGCGTACGTACAGACTATCATCTCCATGAATAGTGTTTCCATTTCATATATCTATATATTATACATATTTATATTCTGAATATATATGATATATAAATCATTTTTTATATTATGGAAGTTTTTAAATCATAATCTAAGTGAAACAATTAATAATAATAAGTGAAAACATGTATGATAGAGAAAACAATTATTATCCAAAATGTTACTTTAACATGGAAATTATTATTAAATGGGAAGTATAAATTCATAAATGAATCATATATGATATCATAAATATTAATATGGTTATAGAATAATTTAATAACATAATATGGTCATTATATAGGATGTTAAACATACCATTGACTAAAGGAAAGTACAAGGTAAGGGTTAATTCCTCAATCTCATTATTATCCGAGATTGTTTATGTGTAAGTATTTACTGGGGAATATTTATCATCAAGGTCCATGTTTCATAAAACAGTTTTAAAAAGTAATATTTTAAGGTTTTTTGGAACTTACTCTTTAGAAAGATCATCATTTTAAATGTTTTAATGGTTTATTTTTCTAAATTCTTTTAATTAATGTCCATGTTTTAAAAATGATTTTAAGGATTTATTTATCTATACATGACTGTTTTAAAATGTTAATTCCTTTAAAAAGTCTCAAATTGGTATGGGAAAGTTTTATTCAAAAACATATTTTAAATTACTTCCTTTATAAATGATTTACTTTTATATGATTTCACAAAAATTGGATATTTTTCTCATAGATTTTTACTGATAATTTTCAACTATGTCAACATCCTTTACTGGATATTATTCTTGATTGAGGTTGATTTATTATAATAAAATATTACATATTGTATTGAATGAGTTATGATATGTTTGACTGTGGATGTGCTATTTTTATGCCATTCATGGTATATAGTTAAAGTATTGACATTTCGTATGCTAGTTTTAATACAAATGTTTATGCTATGTTTCAACATTTTCATATAAGGAATGCATTGGAATTAGTAAGTGATGGGTGGGTCCCACTATATCCCCTCAATGCATTGTTAGGCCTCATGAGACAAACTAGTGTCTCGGAATAAGGCCTTGAAAAAATTTATATTTAGGGTCTTGGCATGATGCCTTGACTTTGTGGTTAAGATGTCTGACATTATGCATTCTATCATTATGAGATTAGTTATTGATATTAAATGTGATTATTTGACTACTAGAATATACATGTGAATAAGTAAATGTAATTATTTGATTTATATTTGCCATATTATACTCAATTTTATGTTTAAAGGGCTTGTGTTGCAATTTTATACCTTGACTTAAAAGTTTATTCTTATTTATGATAGTTTCTGCTGTATTTTTATCCTTACTGAGTATCTGAGACCACCCCATTCCTATGTTTTATTTTCCCAGGATACTAAGAAGTGTTTTATGTCTGATATAAAGGGTTAATCTAGGGTAATAATGGTTTTATAAAAGGATTATATATGTTATATTTTATGTTTTGAATTCTAATGTAAGGTTGATGGATGTAATCTATTTTCCAAGACTGCTAAACTGATCGGTCCTTCGGGACATGATTCCTTGTATCATGCCAATGTTATGTAATAATTTACTAAATATAGGTAACTGAGTCATGGAATAACCTTGGAAACTAGATTTAGAAAAACTCTAATTAGAGAACATTACCCTAAGACAGAGTTTGAGGATTAGTATAGAAGAAAATCAATTTTTTTTGGTAATGTAGATATTATGTGGATTTTCTAAGAAATACATCCCTGTCTAGATACTACAAGTGGATGTGGTTCTGGAATAGATGTACCTTGGAGTGAAAACTATGACAAGGAGTTTTAGGACTGACTTGGGGTATCCTCGTACACAATAATGTGCCTTACTACGCACCTGGTTTGACACTCAGGGGATATTCTTAGTATAATTCACATTTTATTTACAAACCATTATGAAGGATTTATGAGTAAATATGTCAGCAAAGAAACCATTTTTATGATTATGAGACTTGATGTGTGAAAATATTCAATTAATGTTTAGAATTTTTCTAGTTTTTGGATTATACATCATGATATGATCTAACCTATTGTATATCATCATTTAGAAATGGAGCCCAATATAAGGAATGATAACTCTAGCAATACACATGATCCATAGAGTAATAAGGATCATATATTTCATGGTCTTAGGCCAACATTTTAAGGGAAATATCCTCCCATGTATTCTCTTCATATAAGGAAATAATATCATGTGTTAATAAGATAAGTAAATAATTCTCTGAGTCCTATGGCTTTGAAGGGAAGCCGGAGAAGAAGAGGATGGTAGAGAGAAATATGGATAAAGGGAATAAGGAAAAGAAGGATTTTACCATATGTGATAAATATGGAAATAATCACCTTAAGAAGTACTTTAAAGGATTGGGTGTTTGTTATATGTGTGGAGAAAAGGTTCATCATGAAAAAGAATGAAATGGGAATAAAGAAAAGACTAATATTCAGTGTTTCAATAGTAGAGAAATGGGGTATTAGAAAAATAAATGTTCTAAGTGTCAAGGAAATATAGCTCAGAAGAATCAAAGGGATCAAGGTCAAGCATAAGCTGTAACTACAGTTGACATAGAATAATTAATGTATTTGTGTTTCTAGACAGAATAATTATGTCATTTGAGTGTTGTCTTAATGATGTACTGGTTATATGAATTATGGAAATAAATAAGGATTATACTATAGTACTATTTCATTAAGGATTTGATATTGTGTGGTACCAAGAAAAGTGACTCAATAGCAGGTTAAAATTTTTGGAAAATATTTGGTTGAGAGAAAGATAATCCTTAAAATAGTCCTGAGGCCAAGGTAATGATTTTGGAATAAGAGATAATTGAGTTAGATAAATTATATTGGATATTATTTACTACCTTGGAACTAATTAATGGTTTGTTTATTCCATCATTGTTGGAGATTACAACATTTTTGGATTTAATGAGTATATCCAGTATTCTATGTTTTATATAAGGAATAAGAAAGTACATACCTATTCAAATAAGGTTTTATGGTAATTCAGGTTGTTACAAGGTTTTAATAGAATGCATTAATAAGGTATTCACATGTTTTTATGTGATAAAATAGATCTTAATTATGTTATGTTGACATTCCATATATTTTTTTTGGACAGTGATTTTGTACACAAGTATTTTGGATAAGTCTAAAGGTTATAATTGAGTAAGTCAAACACTTGATATTTTATTTGTGGTTAAAATATGATTTATTGGATATTTTGACCTAACCATTTTGTTTTTAGTAAATATTTAGAGGATTAAGAGGATACTTGTGGAACTTATGATTTATCAAATGCACTTTAGGTGTAAAAAAATAATCATTTTTGAACATTCATTTCCTAGTGTAAGGGATAAAGTGAAAATAGATCGAAGCAAACAAAATGATGAGAATATGATTATGATAGGTAATTCAATCAAGTATATATTCTTGAGTTCTTATATTGATAGTAAATTAATCCCACCTATTCAAAAAAAAGTATCTAAAAAAATATGTTATCCTAATACCTTATGTTTTATTGAGCCAATGATATTTTAAATCACCATATATTTATGGATTTGAGGCTCTCAATTTTCCATTTATTGTTCACTTGTTTTTGATTGATGACCCCAATCACTCCCTATAAATATTTACATTTTCCTCTAATTATGTGTCTCTAATTTTCACCAATGTCCTCCTATTCGAAATCCTAATTTGGTGTGAATTTTTCATTTCCGTTTCCCTCTTATTAAGAGTAAATTTTATTAACCCTATTTCTGATGTGGGTTTTCCACAAAGGTATTTTTTATTTTCAACCTTTTATTTTCGAAGAAAAATTTCAAATTGTGAGGAAGGAATTTATTGAATGAAGTGAGAATGTAATACCCCAATATTTTTTAGTATGTTATCTCTTTAAAGTAATTTAATAGCTTATATTGCATGCACCACCGACATAGCTTCTGTTATACACAAGATTGAGTTTCTACGAAACAACACATTAGTATTATAATTATTTAAATGATATATTTATTTATCAATTAAATATTGTAATATTAATAGTAAAAAATAAATTTTAAATTTTATTTATAATGTTTTCACATAAATAAAACATATTTATAATGAAATTTATAGGTTTTGTTAAAATAGTTATATATTTAGAAAAACTATTTTCTTAAAAGAACTACTTTTTATGTCATTTTGTGAACAATAATAAAATTAATTTTAGACACACCTATAAATTGAATTTGGTAAAATAGACTTCATTTTTTAATTAGGAATATCAAAATTAGGTTAGGGTGAATTTTTGGTATTTTTCTGAAAACATTAAATTTTTGATGAATAGGGAAAAATACTACATAGTATATAAAAACCAAACTTTTCATTTAAATAATTATTTTTAATTAAAATTTATGTTTTTCGGAGTGGAAACTCAAGAGGGGGGGGGGGGGTGAATTGAGTTCCAATTAAAATTTCTATTACAAACAATTTCTATTAAAATCCCAAATTTATAAAACAAGTTAAACTGTAGTGAATTTGTAAAACTGTAAAGGTTCAATTAGATTCTCAAAAGATTGTTTAGTTCTCAGTTAATATAATCAGAATATTAAATTAGATTTTCAAACTAACCTACTTATTTACAATAGATAAGAACACTTGCTAGATTAACTATCAAATTAACTTTAAAACAGATTTTTATTTCAAAGTAATAAGCAGCGGAATATAAATTAGATACTATATATTTTGAACTTAAATTAAAAATGCATAATAGATATAAAAAATAGGTTCAGTCTTAAGCTGAGACTTAGTCCTCTCAAATTTATATAAAAATTTTATCCACAACCTGGATCGTGGTTAACGACATTACAAGACTGTCCATGCCATGTAGGGACCTCTCCCACTGTTCTTCATGGAAAAATAAAATAAAGACCAGGTCACACAAGGACCTCTTCCACAGTTGTCATGGGTAATCAAGAGAAAGGAGTTTTGGTGTGAGGATTGTGATATCCTCTAGTTCAGCACATGAGGCAGTGTGTGTGTAAAATAAACAGAATACACACACTGATCGAAAGTAAATAATAAATCACTTAGAGAGAGTATATGGAAGTTTAGAAAGCTCTAGTGATTGGTAGTGCAGCTCTGGACTCGTTGGATTCAACATAAATGCTTCTGAGTCCTCTGGTTTTTCTATTGAAAAACAGAGTGTCATGGTTCAGCTTTTGTTTCTCCAGGAGAGAAGATGTTCTCTTGACTCCAGAGTACTTCGAGTGTTCTTCAGTAATATAGGATTCCATGTATGGAACTTCTTTGAGGATCATGCAATGTGTTCTTCATAGTTGTGCTCAGGATTGTTCTTTAGTTTAATATAGAGCTCGTGTGTATTGTAGTATATGTGTCGAGTGATGTTACACACGAGGGTATCCTTATTTATATTCTACGACCTCTAGTAATAGGAATGATTTCCTTTCCATAGGTACGGGGTATGGTTTTTTGACAGACCAACAACTATCATTAAATAACATTAATTTCATTAAAAACATCAAATATGACCGTTAGTATTATTTAAATAATATTGAAAAAAAGGTTAAGAAACGGTGTCATAGTAGTTGTGAAAATGATGTCTCTTTGAACCGGTGTCTCCTTCACGGTATGTGCTTCACGGTGTGTCCATGTCACAGTTTCTAGCTCACAGTGTCTGAGTCACGGTGTCTGAGTCACGGTGTTTGAGTCACGGTGTCTAACTCACGGTGTTTGGGTCACGGTGTGTCCTTCACGGTGTCTGGGTCACGATGTTTCCTTCACGGTGTCTGGGTCACGGTGTGTCCTTCATGGTGTCTAGGTCATGGTGTGTCCTTCACGGTGTTTGGGTCTTAGGCTTCGCGGTGTCTGTTTGATTGTGACTGTGTCTGACTTCACGGTGTCTTAATACTTAGACAAATATCTTTATTCAAGCTTAAATAGTAATATGCATAGAATGAATTAAGATTAACAATTATAAGATAAATACAGAGGTTTGATATAATAAGTGAGATGTATGATCATGCATAATATTTGTAAATAATAAAGAGAGTAATGAAAAATAATAAGATTAAGATTTGCTATTATGAAAACATGATGTGTAATTATTATTGAGATTTGAGATCATTAACAAGACGTGCAGTTATGACTCAGATTTGTGATCATTAAAACATGATTAATACATGAGGAGTCCAACAATCTCCCCCTTTTGATGATCACGAATCATGTATAGTTAAAATATAAATGGAATGCAACATTAGAGAAAATAACATATATAATAAGAATAGATAAAAGACTAAGAGATAACTCTTCACTGTTTCTCCCCCTTTTGGGATTATCAAAAAGTGAAATAGAAAGAATGGGGTGAAACAATGTATTTTTCATTAAGAAGGTTCATAATAAAACATACAGGAGAAATACAAACAGAAAACAACAAAAGACATCCCATCAAAAATTAAGAAACATTGGGAGGCATCATAGATTATCTTTCTCTTGGCTTTATCAGCAGGAGCTGAAGCTGATGTAGAAGAAGGCATGGAGGTAGTAGACAAATATGGTAAAGGTAGACCTTCAAAAATAGATGGAGCCAAAGAGGGTGCAATAGAAGATCTAGTCTTTAGTTGGTCAAGAATGATTGGTCTGATCTGAGATAGGTCTTGGCTGACTGACATAGCAGTTGAGGCTAGGGCAGGTAAACCTGGTCGAAGAGGGGCAGTAGTTGGTGCAACTATAGCTGTACTCTACACATGAAGATACGACTTTAAAAGATTGATGATTTCTTCACCATATTTCATAGCCTTTTCAAAATCTTCCTTATTCTCCATGAATTTGTCCAACAATCTGGTGAACTCTGTAAGCTTCTGAACTTGAGCTTTAAAATATTGAGTTACTAGAGGGATATTCAGGTTTTCCACAAGATACTTAAAGTGATTTGTCATGTAACGTTTAGAGAAAATCCGGGAGATATAAAAGTCTATCTTCTTAGTGATCTCTTGTTGAGAATCATTGGAAATATTGGAATGAATTCTAACCAGGTCCAAAGCTCGATCACTGTTCTTAATAACTTCAGACAGAGGAGACAGATCTAAAACACTGAAAGCATTCTAAAGTTCTTCCTTGATTATGGAACGAAGCACAAAATCATCCAAAGAAGGTGTGGAGGACTGACCAGAGGGAGGAGAAGCCTTGACAGCTTCAGTTAGAACTTTGAGCTGTTTCAAAACTTTTTGCAGACATCTAGTATACTCATCTATGAACTTATTCAGATTTTCTACAATCTCTCTCATGCGTTGCAGCATCTTTGTGTGTCTTGTCCCAATTTTCTCATAAAAAGATAACAGATAAGGATGCACTTGAGACACAATCTCTCTAGAAAGGTTAGAAACATCTGGTTTAAGAGAAGCAGCAATAGGGACAGGAGCATAAACAGGAGCAGGTTCTGATCTTGAAGACAATTCTGTTTGCAGGTTTTCCACCAAACCTTTCAAAATTGAAACATCAGCACTAAAAAACTTATTTTCAACTCTGACTTCTTGTATTTCATAGATCATCCTTGTTTGAATATGCAGAATAATATTTTCCAAAAGAATCAATGCATCTTCTTGACTTAGTTGAGTCACTAGATGAGGTTGAGAGGATATAATCTTCTCAACTCCATCCAAGATAGTCTCTCCAAAGACTTTAAAATCATCCTTAGTTACAAATTATTGTTGGTCGGGTAAGAGTGTAGGTGAAGGTAGTGGTATAGGCTCTGATACAGATTCTGGTTGCGGTTCAGAACTAGTTTCAGTTTCAGATTCAGATTGAGGTTGAGGTTGAGGCTCTAGTTCTGGTTCTGGGTGAGCTACTGACCTCAATTGAAATAAAGAAGAGAGATCTATACCAGTTTCACTCACTTGATATGATTCAATCACATAATAAAATCTTGGAAATTCATACCGAGTGCACACAGAAAATGTGACAGTTGGTTGAGAAGCTTCAGCAGATCCATCTTCATCAATCTCAAGGTTTTGAGGTTCCTCCCCCTCAAAATGTGCTTACATTTCAGATTCTTGAGGCACAACTGCATGATCAAGATCCACATGATCAACTCTAATCTCTTCAACAAATTATTTCCTTGCCAGCTGAAAGGAAATTTCCATCCTCTCTTCAGCAGAGGGTATGTACTCAGGAACCGATTGTTCCACTGGTTGTGCTTCCAGACTTGCTTCTCTTTCAACAGGGAGATCCTCTCGATTAACATTTTTCCTAGCAGGGATTTCTCCTAGATCAGCTTCTTCCAAGACAGGAATGTCTTCTGCACCACCAGGCTCTTCAATGGATTTCTGCTCTGAAACAGGAGAAACTAATTCTCTTGCAGCCTTAGGATGAGTTTCAGGATCGACATCCTCACTAGAAGCAGGAGCTTCTTCCTCTCCAAGAATAACAGGAGATTCTTCTTCTCTAAAAACAACAGAAACTTCCTCTCTAGAAGGAATTTTAGCAGAAACATCAGCAGGGACATCAGTCCTTTCTTTCTCAATAGGAGCTGCTTCCTCTTGAGGTATTTTAGCCTCTTCTTCTTCTTCTTCCTCTTCTTGTTACTCAGCCACTTCATCTGGTTCCAAACCAGGGTCAATTAGGTTCTTTTTCCTTCTTGGATAATGAATAAGATTATACTTCTTATAAAGTTGATCATTATCCTTAACCCACTGCTTCTTCCAAGGGTTCCAATTAATTTTCATCCTTCTGATGATAGGCTTGGATAAACAGAAATCAAAATCCTCTAGCTTTTCTTCATTCAGTCCAACCACTCCTTTGGCAACTAACATGGCCGAAATCATCCTTGAGTAAAACAATGAGGTGGATTTGGAAGTGACTTTAATCATCTCACATATGTGGTTAATGACATATTTTCAAAGATTGATCTTATGGCCATTCTTCAACAGGTGAATCAGGAACACATCCTGATACTTCATCACAACAAAATCTCCTTTTCTTGGACTAATCAAATTATGAACAAATTTGAACAACAATCTTGACTCCCCATCTAATTCAGCTGTTATGGCCCTTCGCTTGGTTCCATTTCCAATAAGGATTTCCAAAGCATTCTACAGGTCAAATATGTCAGTTGAAGGAGGAGGGTCTCTCTGGTAATCATCGCAGATCCCTTCATGAGGAATCCTCAGGCATGTAGCCCATAGCCTCGAAGAGAATGAACACTTTTGTCCATTGACCTAGCTTGTTACCATAAAACTTTCTCCATCATCAAAGGAGAACTTTACATACTGGTAAAATTGAGATACCAACCTCAGATAAATCGGTCTATCTTGTCTAGAGAACCATTCAATCCATATTTGTTCTCTTAAGATTTTCAGGACCAAATACTTGCTAGACAACAGCCACTCAGGGAAAATTTCTTTCTCAGGAACTATGGTACGACTTACATGGTTCAGGGGTCCTTCGGGTGATATCCTTGGTACTCTTTTCTGTTTCTTCGTGCGGCACTTCTCAGACGAGGGTGAATATGGACGCTTCATCCTAGGCATCCACTAAAGATTTAGGCGAGAGAGGAGAGAAGGTTTGCAGGATTGAGAAGGTTTAGGAGAGAGAGATAGAGAGAGAGCGGAAGAGAGCTCGGGTAAGGAATCAAGTGAAAACCCTTATGTTTTATCATTTGTGAATGTAAATATTCACAAAAACAAAAATGCGGTAAAGTAAATAGTGGTGAAATAGAAATTATCGCGATGCGGGTTAAAATAAATATGTAAATAATCTTCACGGTGAGACCGTGAGTAGGCGTTACAGTGCGATGAAAAAAAGTCATCACGGTGAGACAGTTGGTGGTCATCACGGTGAGACAGTGACCATTCTGTGCAGTCACGGTGAGACAGTGAGTGAACTGTTTTGTCATGGTGAGACAGTTAAGTGACAGACCGTGAACACATGGTGTTAACTGTGAGACTGTAAGCATGAAACAATCACTGAGAAACAGTGAACATGAAACCATAAAGTAAAATATTGTAAAATAGTAAATAGTAAGACCTGTAAGATGTCTATTTATGGTTAATCATACCAAGATTATGTATGATGCAATCTAATCTCTCATAATTTAATGGTTTAGTGAATATATCAGCAAGTTGATATTTAGTACCAATTAATTCCAAAGTGATATCACATTTTTGATAATGATCCCTCAAAAAGTGATGTCTTACATCAATGTGATTTTTCCTAGAATGTGAAACAGGATTCTTTGAAATTTTAATAGCACTTATGTTATCAAAATTTATTGGGACATGTCTGAATTGATATCCATAGTCTAGTAAAGTGTGTTTCATCCAAAAAATTTGTGCACAACAACTGCCAGCAGCTATGTATTCAGCTTCTGCAGTAGATAATGCAACAAAATTTTGTTTCTTACTACACCATGATACTAGTGACTTGCCTAAAAAGTGACATGTTCCAGAGTTTCTTTTTCTATCTAACTTACATCCAGCAAAATCAGTATCAGAATAACTAACTAGTTCAAATGATTTTCCTTTTGGATAGAACAGTCCTAAATTGGGAGTATGCTTGAGGTATTTGAAAATTCTTTTTACAGCATTTAAATGTGAATCCTTAGGGTTTTCTTGAAAATGAGCACACATACACACACTAAACATAATATCAGGATGACTAGCAGTCAAGTAGAGTAGACTTCCAATCATTCCTCTATAAGTGGTTTGATCAACCGATTTTCCATCTTCATCAATATCCAACTTACAGGTGGTGCTCATGGGAGTGTCACTACTTTTTGTGCTATCCAATCCAAAACATTTTAAAATATCTCTAGTGTATTTACTTTGAGTTAAAATAATTCCATCATTGTTTCGAAAGATTTTAAATCCAAGAAATAATTTTAGTTCACCCATTAAACTCATCTCAAATTCGTTTTTCATCACTTTAGAAAAATCAGTACATAAAGAAGTTTTTGAAGATCCAAAAATAATATCATCTACAGAAATTTGTAAAACTAAAACATCTTTAGAAATTCGTTTTATAAAAAGAGTAGGATCAGATATTCCTTTTGTAAAACATTTAGAAATTATAAAAGTACTTAATCTATCATACCAATCTCTTGGAGCTTGTTTTAAACCATATAAAGCTTTTGATAATTTGAAAATATGATTTAGAAAATGAGGGTTTGTAAATCCATGTGGTTGTTCAAGAAAAACATCCTCAGCAATATACCCATTTAAGAATGCACTCTTGACATCCATTTGATATAGTTTGAAATTTAGATGTGCAACATAAGCAACTAAGATCCTAATGGATTCTAGTCTGGCTACTAGAGAAAAAGTATCCTCATAGTCAATTCCTTCCTCTTGACTATAACCTTGTGCAACTAATCTTGACTTGTTTATAACTATATTTCCAGCTTCATCTACTTTATTTCTGAACACCCATTTAGTTCCTATGGTGAAAGTGTCCTTAGGTCTTTCTACTAGTTTCCAAAATTTATTTATTTCAAACTAATTGAGATCTTCTTTCATATAAATTACCCAAAATTCATCATTAATATCATCATAAATGTTTTTAGGTTCAAGTTGTGAAAAGAAGGCTTGATGTTCAACCTGATTTCTAAGAGAATCTCTAGTCTGTGTCCCTCTATCCAGATTTCCTACAACAACATCTAAAGGATGATTCTTTATAATTCTAGTTGATCTAGTAAAGGTAGGGATGGAAATTTCAGGTTCTTCTCTAGGTTTGGGTTCATTAGGAGCAGATTCTGAAATATTTCCAGAACTGGTTGTCTTTATAGCAGGTTCATTGATTTTATCATTAAGGTTCAGAACAGATAAATATTCTTCAAGATTTTCAAGAGATAACTTAGGTTCATGTGGATCAGTTTCATCAAATTTGATGTCAACAGATTCTTCCACACACCTGGTTCTCTTATTGAAAACTCTATAGGCTTTTCTGGTTACATAATATCCTAAAAAGATTCCAACATCACTCTTAGAAGAAAAATTATCCATATTATCCATGGTATTAAGAATAAAGACTTTACAGCCAAAGACTCTAATGTAATTAACTTTGGGTTTTCTATTGTTCCATAATCCATAAAGGGGTCTTTTTGAGAACATGTCTGACTAAGATTCTATTAATAATATAACAAGATGTATTCACAGCTTCATCCCAAAAATAAATAGGCAGGTCATACTCATTTATCATAGTTCTTGCTATTTCTTGAAGGGTTCTATTCCTTCTTTCTACTACACCATTCTACTGAGGTGTCCTAGGAGCAGAAAAGTTGTGACTATAGCCATTGTGTGAGCAATAAGATTAAAATTCTTGATTTTCAAACTCACGGCCATGATCACTTCTCAGGGTTTTAATCTTAAGTCCACTAAGGTTTTCTACAGACATGGAGTATTTAACAAAGTAAGAACAAGCTTCACTTTTGTGAGCTAAGAATTATACCCAAGTATATCTAGAAAAGTCATCTACTAGAACATCGGCATAGTGATTCCCATTTAATATAGAAACTCTAGAAGGTCCAAACAAGTCCATGTGAACCAACTCGAGAGGTTGAGAAGTTGACACTTATTTATTTGGTTTGAAAGATATTTTGTGTTGCTTTACCTTTTGACAGGGATTACAAACCTTGTTATTTCGAAACTCAAGTTTGGGTAGGTCTCTAACCAAGTTCTTCCTAGTCAATTTTCTAAGTGGGTGTATATTGCAGTGTCCAAATCTCCTATTCCATAACCAAGATTCTTTATGAAAAGAATTTAAACAATTAATGTTTTGTTTAGCTAAAGAATTCAAGTCAACAGCATAAACATTTTCATTTCTCAAAGCATAAAATATTAAAACATTTTTAGAATTAAAAAAATTACAAGAATCATTTTCAAAATTAACATTAAATAAATAATTACATAATTGAGATATACTTAACAAGTTATATTTCAACCCATCAAAAAATAAAACTTTAGAAATTAAAACTGAGTTAGTGTTACCAATTTGTCCTAGGCCGATGATTTTTCCCTTAGAATTATCACCAAAGGTGACATGACCTCCCTAAATCTTGATTAGGCTCTTGAAACATGAGTAATCCCCAGAGATATGTCTTGAACATCCACTTTCCAAATACCATGTCTTCTTGTGGGAACTCTTCAAACAGGTTTCCTACAAAAACAGATTTAGATGGGAAATGACTTTGGTACCCAGATCTTCTTGGGTCCAGACAGGTTAGCAATCAATGATTTTGGTACCCAAATTTGTCTTATGGGTCTCATATATTTTATAGAATCAAGATATTTTGAAAGATAAACTCTATTTGATCTATAACAATGTGAATAAATAGCTGAATCATATGAATTTACAAAACTGGAACTAGTAGAATTTTGTCCAGATATAGGAATAAATCTAGTTTTAGTGAACTATAATTTTCTAGGTTGGTAGCCTATTCCAGTAGTGTATTTTGGTGCCACTTTCTTTCCTAGAATTTGAGTTAAAGTATCCTTTCCATTTTTTAACTTTTCTAAGTCTTTTCTAAGCTGCTCATTAGACATTTTCAGTTTTGTATTTTCCTTTAACAGTTGAGAATTCTTTTCTTTTTCTATATCAAGGGAGGATTTAACATTTGCTGTGAGAGCATGCTGTTTCTTTAATGACTTATATTTGTCCTTAAGTTCATTACATGTTTCTTCCAGTATATTAAAGTATTCAGATAATTCCTCTTTAGTCATGTATTCAGAATCAGAATCAGATTCAGCATCAACTCCAGAATAATATGAAGTTAATACAAGAGTATCTAAGGTTACCTCGGATGTGTTGGTCATGAAACACATGTTGGAACAATTCTTTTCAGAATCAGTAGCTTCTGATTCACTTGTGCTGTCTTCTGAAGCACTCCAAGTATCCTTCATGGATTTTGTGTACTTATTGTCCTTGTAGTCATACTTATTTTTGAACTTCAATTTTGGACAATCAGCTTTTATATGTCCTTTCCTTTTGCACTCATAGCAGAATACTTTATCACTTTTATCTGGCTTTTTTCAATCCTTTTTCCAGTGACCTTTGTTGTCATATTTACCTCTGTAGTTTGTTTTTATAAATAATTTCTTCTTCCTATAAAATTTCTTAAACCTCCTGGATATTTGAGCTATTTCAGCATCACTGTATGAATCCGAATCTTCACTGGTTGAACTTTCAGTAGGTATTTGAACTTTGTCTTTGTCTTTGCTCTTTGAAGCAGTAGACTTAAATTCCACTGATTTTCTCTTGGGTTCATCATCTTCTTTTTATTCACCTTAAGTTCTTCCTCATAAATCATTAATTTACCAATAGGATCTTTTACAAGTAGATCTCCAATGTCACATGATTCTCTTATCGAAACAGAGGTGCCTCTCCATCTATTTGGAAAACATCTCAGTATCCTCATGATTTGTTCCTTTGCTGGAAGAACCTTTCCAAGTGAACTCATTGTGTTGACTATCTCATTGAACTTGAGATACATATCAGAAATAGGTTCATTAGTTTTCATTTTAAAATTATCATATTTAATAGTATAAGTATTTAATCTCATTTCTTTAACATTGGTTGTTCCTTCATGAGAAATACCTAAAGTATCCCAAATTTCACAAGCTATTTTACAAGCAGATATTCTGTTGAATTCCTCATATCCTAAAGCACAGTATAAAGCATTCATAGCTTTACAATTATTATTGTAAGTATTTTTTGTAGGTTCATCCTAAGTTTTTCTTTCAGTTTCTGGAATTTTATATTGAGACTCTATAGTAGTCCAGATATCAAAACCCACACTTTCCAAATGAATTTTCATTTTAAGTTTCCACTAGGTATAGTTTGTACCATTTAAGAAAGGTGGCCTATTAGTAGAAGAACCTTCTAGTCTATTATCCATAACTAGATTTTAGAAAATGAATTTAAATAGATAAAATTTACAACTAACAGAAATTTAAGATCTTTAAAGATGCAACTAAAATCATAGTTGAAAAACAGAGTATTTCAAAAATCATTTAACAAAAACAAGCCTTTGATACCAAATGTTGGTCAAAGTGGACACTCAAGAAGGGGGGGGGGGGTGAATTGAGTTCTAATTAAAATTTCTGTTACAAATAATTTCTTTTAAAATCCCCAATTTATAAAACAAGTTAAACTATAGTGAATTTGTAAAACTGTAAAGGTTCAATTAGATTCTCAAAAGATTGATTAGTTCTCAGTTAATCTAATCAGAAGATTAAATTAACTTTTGAAACTAACCTACTGATTTATAATAGATAAAAAAACTTTCTAGATTAACTATCAAAGTAACTTTAAAATAGATTTTTATTTCAAAGTAATAAGCAACAGAATATAAATTAGATACTGTATATTTTGAACTTAAACTAAAAATGCATAGTATATATAACCAAGAGGTTCAGTCTCAAGCTGAGACTTATTCCACTCAAATTTATATAAAAATTTGATCCACACCCTAGATCGGGGTTAACGACAGTACAAGACTATCTAGGCCACACATGGACCTCTACCACTATTCTTCGTGGGAAACAAAAATAAAGACCAGGCCACAGATGGACCTCTTCCACAATTGTAGTGGGTAACCAAGAGAAAGGAGTTTTGGTGCGAGGATTGTGATATCCTCCAGTTCATCACAGGAGACAGTGTGTGTGTAAAATAAACAAAATACACACACTTCTCTAAATTAAATAATAAATCACTTAGAGAGAGTATATAGAAGTTTAGAAAGCTCTAGTGATTTTCAGTGCAGCTCTGGACTCGTTGAATTCAGCAGAAATGCTTCTGAGTCCTTTTATGGTTTTTCTGTTAAAAAACAGAGTGTCATGGTTCAACTTTTGTTTCTCCAGGAGAGAAGATGTTCTCTTGACTCCAGAGTACTTCGAGTGTTCTTCAGTAATGTAGGATTGCATGTATGGAACTTATTTGAGGATCGTGCAATGTGTTCTTCACAGTTGTGCTCAGGATTGTTCTTCAGTTTAATAGAGAGCTCGCATGTATTATAGTATATGTTTCGTGTGATGTTATGCATGAGCGTATCATTCTTTATATTCCATGAGCTCCAGAAATAGAAATGATTTCCTTTCCATAGGTACGAGGTACAGTTTCCGGACAGACCAACAACTATCATTAAATAACATTAATTGCATTAAAAACATCAAATATGACCGTTAGTATTATTTAAATAATATTGACAAAAAGGATAAGAAACGGTGTCATAGTAGTTGTGAAAATGGTGTCTCTTTGAACCGATGTCTCCTTCATGGTATGTGCTTCACAGTGTGTCCATGTCATGGTGTCTAGCTCACGGTGTCTGAGTCACAGTGTTTGACTCACGGTGTTTGAGTCACGGTGTCTGATTCACGGTGTTTGGGTCACGGTGTGTCCTTCACAGTGCCTAGGTCATGGTGTCTGGGTCTTAGGCTTCACGGTGTCTGTTTGACTGTGACTGTGTCTGACTTCACGGTGTCTTAATACTTAGACAAATATCTGTATTCAAGCTTAAACAGTAATATGCATAGAATGAATTAAGTTTAACCATTATAAGATAAATACAGAGGTTTGATATAATAAGTGAGATGTATGATCATGCATAAGATTTGTAAATAATAAAGAGAGTAATGAATAGTAATAAGATTAAGATTTTCTATTATGAAAACAGGATGTGTAATTATTATTGAGATTTGAGATCATTAACAAGATGTGCAATTATGATTGAGATTTGTGATCATTAAAACATGATTAATACATGAGGAGTCCAACAATTTATCTTAAAGTAAAAATAGTTAAATAATACATATATTAGTCCAATTTAATTCATTGGAGTCATTTTATAATAAGATTGTATATATAAAATTTTATTGAACTTTTTAACGTCTTTTACCCACCTTCTAGGCACATTTGCAAATTTGCATAAAATGTAATTTTACCACTTCTGTGAATTGAATTTCAAAAATCCGATATACATGATTTTCATTAGTAAGTAAAATGTGATTCAATTGGATGAAAATAATTGTTTGTGAATAGTAATTTTTGATTTTTATTTACCATGGTTAAAAGTATATTGGGCAATTAAAGGTAAAAATAATATTATAATATTATAAAATTACCACAACACATGTCCTAATTCTATTGGATAAGTTTTTTTCAAATAAAATCAACCTTAGGACAAAAATAAGTTCCTTTTTGACTCATTTGGGTTATATTAAGACATTTATTATATTTTATTTAAAGAAGAGTTAAAAGTGTTAAATTCAAATTTTAATAACTAAACCATTTTTAATATAGGGTTATACATAAGATAAATTCGACTATAAATATTAATTATAAATATAAAAATATTTCCTACGTCATAGTATTTTATTTATAATTTTTAGAAAATAAATAATTAAATTTATTTATGAAATAATGATGATGAAGTAATTACCTTATTAATGAAAGATTAAAATAATTGATATTATAAATATTAAAATAAATGTAAATTGAAACTTTTGATGCCATCCACGAATTTTATAGGTGAATATGACATGTTAGGGTTGATTCAATGTATTTTTTTCTAATTAATAAAGTTTTCATGACTTTAACAAAAACCAAATACTAAATAGTGTCAAAATTGACATAAATGAATTTTTAAAACAAATACTATTTTGTTAAATTATATAATAGTCCTAAAAATATAAAGTTCGGCCAAATAACTTATGTTAGATATGTCATTAATGAAACAGTTTAGGTTCTCTTGGATTTTTATAGTAACTATATTAACCACATAATATAAAAATACAAGAAGACATCATAAAAGTTACACTACTGGAAAACAAGGTTATACAAACGGTTTTAAACCGTTGGTATAGGCTGGAAAACCATTGGTATAGCCTATACCAATGGTTTTCCAAACCATAGGGTGGTAAGCCGTGAGGAAATCCCTATACTAATGGTTTGATCTAAACCGTTGGTATAACCCAATGTATTTATTGATATACCAACAGTTGTAGTCTAACCGTTGGTATATGTTTCTATAACATTTTTACCAATGGTTTCTAGAAACCGTTGGTATATATTGAATACTAAACACTATACCAATGGTTTTAAAACCGTTGGTATATTTTTTAAATTTCTCTCAAAGTATACCAATGGTTTAAAACCGTTGGTATTGTGTTTTTCTAGAACTATTATACCAACGGTTTAAAACCATTGGTACTGTGTTTTTCCAGAATTGTTGCACAACAGCCCTCCAGTAGCCTCTCCACTATACACCTGCATAAAAAATATCACAAAAACCACATACAGACTTAAAACAGTATAAAAAACACCTAAAATAGAACAAAAAAACACATAAAACCATCAAACTCTTCCAACCATGTCATGTACTACAATTCCGTATTTCAATCTTCATATGACAAAAATCATCTAGTAGTAATTCAACTCACCCTTGAACAACCCCCCAACCAGAATAGCCCCCCCACCTCCCCATAAAATTCTAATAGGCAGAATAGTCTGAGAAATACTTATTAGAGTGGAATAAGAGTTTGAAATTGGCTAAAATCCCAATTTGTTTTTCAGATCCTAGATTTAGGTATGTAATGATTTGTGATACATTTTTCATTGAACCTGTATTTTTTATAATATATGGTGAAAAGATATTTTCTTAGGAGTCTCATCACTTATAACCCCATGAGTGAAACCACTCAACTCATGAAAAAGAGTTTGTGACTATCGTTGATGAGTGTAAATTTTAGTTGTTGTATTCACTTAAAATGATGTCCTTTTGAAACAAAAGAGATACTTTGAGTGGTGCCGGTCACACCGTTCCTCGGATTGAGGTGGGGTTGACACGTACACATCAAAAATGACCCATGGATCGTTTTCCTAAAATACCAACACAATCTGAATGTGTTTGGTCAGTTTTTCGTATGCCGATTGTTTTTACTTAAAAGCGTATCCATTTTAAACAAAAGAAAGATAATTTGAGTGGTACCAGCCACACCGTGCCTCGGATTGAGGCGAGGTTGACTCATACACGTCAAAAATGAACTATGGATACTTTTCCTAAAGTATCAATATAATCCGAATGCGTTTGGTCCATTTTCTATATGTCAGTTATTGTTTTCACTTAAAATGTTGTCCATTTCAAAGAAAAGTGAGACACTTTGAGTGGTTCCGGCCACACCGCGCCTTGTATTGAGGCGGGGTTGACTCATACACGTCAAAAATGACCCATGGATCATTTTACTAGACTTTAAATAGAATCCGAATGCATTTGGTCAGTTTTCTGTATGTCAGTTGTTGTTTTCACTTAAAATGATGTCCATTTTAAACAAAAGAGAGACATTTTGAGTGGTGTTGGCCACACCGCGTCTCAGATTGAGGCAGGGTTGACTCGTACACGTCAAAAATGACCCATGGATCATTTTCCTAAAATATCAACACAATATGAATGCATTTGGTCAGTTTTAAGTATGCCAGTTGTTGTTTTCACTTAAAATCTTGTCCGTTTCAAACAAAAAGCGAAACACTTTGAGTAGTGTCGGCCACACCAACTCTCGGATTGAGGCGGAGTTGACTCTTACACGTCACATATGACCCATTAATAATTTTCCTAAAGTTTCAACAGAATACGAATGCCTTTGGTCGGTTTTCCGTACGTCAGTTATTGTATACACTAAAAATGATGTCCTTTTGAAACAAAAGAGAGACACTTTGAGTGGTGCCAGGCACACCGTGACTTGGATTGAGGAGGGGTTGACTCTTAAACATCAAAAATTACCCATGTATTGTTTTTATAAAGTATGAACACAATCCTAATGCGTTTGGTTAGTTTTTCGTATGTCGGTTGTTTTTACTTAAAAGCATATCCATTTTAAACAAAAGAAAGACACTTTGAGTGGTACCAGCCACACCGTCCCTTGTATTGAGGCAAGGTTGACTCATACACGTCACATATGACCCATGGATCATTTTACTAAAGTTTCAATAGAATCCGAATGCGTTTGGTCAGTTTTCCATATGCCAGTTGTTGTTTTCACTTAAAGTCCTGTCCATTTCAAATAAAAGTGAGACACTTTGAGTGATACCGGCCACACCATGCCTTGAATTGAGGCAAGGTTGACTCATACATGTCACATATGACCAATGGATCTTTTTCCTAAAGTTTAAATATAATTATAATGCCTTTGGTCAGTTTTCCATATTGTCAGTTGTTGTATTCACTTAAAATGATGTCCTTTTGAAACAAAAGAGAGACACTTTGAGTGGTGCTGGCCACACCGCACCTCATATTGAGGAGGGGTTGACTCGTACACGTCCAAAATGACTCATGTATTGTTTTACTAAAATATAAACACAATCCGAATGCGTTGGGTCAGTTTTAAATATGCCAGTTGTTGTTTTCACTTAAAATCTTGTCCATTTCAAACAAAAGAGAAACACTTTGAGTGGTGATGAACACACCAGCCCTTGGATTGAGGTGGGGTTGACTCATAAACGTCACATGTGACCCATGGATCGTTTTCCTAAAGTTTCAACAGAATCCGAATGCCTTTGGTCAGTTTTCCGTATGTCAGTTGTTGTATTCACTTAAAATGATGTCCTTTTGAAACAAAAGAGAGACACTTTGAGTGGTGCCGACCACACCACACCTCGGATTGAGGCGGGGTTGACTTTTACACATCAAAAATGGCCCATGGATCATTTTACTAAAGTATCAATACAATACAAATGCGTTTTGTTGCTTTTCCATATGCCGATTGTTTTTACTTAAAAGCGTATCCAATTTAAACAAAAGAAAGACACTTTGAGTGGTACCAGTCACAACGTGCCTCATATTGAGACAAAGTTGACCCTTACAATTCAAAAATGACCCATGGATCCTTTTCCTAAAGTATCAATAGAATCTAAATGAGTTTGGTTGGTTTTCTGTATGCCAGTTTTTGTTTTCACTTAAAATGTTGTCCATTTCAAAGAAAAGTGAGACACTTTGAGGGATGTCGGCCACACCGCGCCTCCGATTGAGGCTAGGTTGACTTGTACACGTAAAAAATGACCCATGGATTGTTTTTTATAGAATCAACACAATCCTAATGCATTTGGTCAGTTTTCCCTATGTCAGTTGTTGTTTTCACTTAAAATCCTGTCCATTTCAAATAAAAGTGAGACATTTTGAGTGGTGCCAGCCACACCGCCCCTCAGATTGAGGCGGGGTTGACTCATACACATCAAATATGACCCATGGATCGTTTTAATAAAGTTTCAACATAATAAGAATGCGTTTGGTTGGTTTTTTGTATGCCAGTTGTTGTTTTCACTTAAAATCATGTCCATTTCAAATAAAAGTGAGACACTTCGAGTGATACCAGCCACACCGTGCCTCATATTGAGGCGGGGTTGACTCTTACATGTCAAATATGACCCATGGATCATTTTTCTAAAGTATCAACAGAATCTGAATGCGTTTGGTCTTTTTTCTGTATGCTAGTTGTTTTTTTCACTTAAAATGCTGTCCATTTCAATGAAAAGTGAGACACTTTGAGTGGTGTCGGAAGCACCACACCTCATATTGAGGTAAGGTTGACGTTTACATGTCAAAAAATGACCCATGGATCCTTTCGTTTTAATATCAACACAATCTGAATGCGTTTGGTCAGTTTTCCGTATGCTAGTTGTTGTTTTCACTTAAAATCCTGTCCATTTCAAATAAAAGTGAGACATTTCGAGTGGTTCCGGCCACACCGGACCTTTGATTTTGTCCTGGTTGACTTTTAATTTTCACATATGACCCATGGATCGTTTTACTAAAGTTTCAACAGAATCATAATGCGTTTGGTCGGTTTTCCGTATGCCAGTTGTTGTTTTCACTTAAAATCCTGTCCATTTCAAATAAAAGTGAGACACTTCGAGTGATATCGGCCACATCGTGCCTCGGATTGAGGCGGGGTTGACTCGTACACATAACATATCACCCATGGATACTTTTCCTAAAGTATCAATAGAATATGAATGTGTTTGGTCAGTTTTCCGTATGTCAGTTGTTGTTTTCACTTAAAATGTTGCCCATTTCAATGAAAAGTGAGACAATTTGAGTGGTGCCAGATACACCGCACCTCAGATTGAGGAGGGGTTGACTTGTACATGTCACTTGGGAATTTGAGTGCCGTCAAGTGAATATTGAAGATCTATGTGAGTCTAATCCTCTCCTTTCTTCCTCTAAGTAGGAGGCTTGATCGATGTTATTAGATGCTTTATGAAAACTTATTTTAATAGATATCTCCATTTGGTCCTGACTTTGGTAGAATTTGGTAGAGGCATGTTCTTGCAAATTATATCTTCAATCATGAACATAATTTTTCTATTATAGCCATCCAAAGGGAATGAAATTACATGATACCACTTCTGTTGGGATATTCTAGCTTTGGAACAAAATTAAATGCAATTCTCCATGCGCACCCCATCTTCTAATGTGAACACAAGGAGGGGTATCTGTGGTCAATTTTCAAAACCTCATTAATGTATTGAGTCATGAACATTAAAGGGCTTCCCATTTCTTCTCAATATATTGTTTTTGAGAATAGAAGAGATATACCAATTCAATATGGAACTATAACCCTTCTATTACCTTGACATGACTTGGGAATTTTCCATAAGGTAATGTATTTTCCTTCAGATGATGAAGTGTTTTCCCCATGTTTAGGTGGTTTTCATGTATACAATCTACCATCAACATCTCTAGAATTATATATTGAGGAGTGGGCAAGGGTCCAAACATTAATGGTGTTTTATTTTCATCCTGTTATTTTATCATGTTCAATATATCATCTTTTTCTTTTTGTAGAGGCTCATCTACCTGATTAGATCAATGTTGGTTTTTCTCTACAGTTTTATCAGAATAAACAAGATTGATATAGAGTTACTCTATTACATTAGATGAAAAATGGCTCAAGGGATATCCGGGGTCCAGGGAGGAGGGTGGGGGGGGGGGGGGGCTGTCCGGGGGGCTGTCTAGGGGGATGTCCGGGGTCCAGGGAGGAGGGTGGGGGGGCTGTCCGGGGGGCTGTCTAGGGGGATGTCCGGGGTCCAGGGAGGAGGGTGGGGGGGCTGTCCGGGGGGCTGTTCGGGGGGCTGTCCGGGGTCCAGGGAGGAGGGTGGGGGGGATGTACGGGGGGCTATCCGGGGGGCTTTATGGGGTCTAGGGAGGAGGGTGGGGGGGGGGGATGTCCGGGGGCTGTTCGGGGTCTAGGGAGGAGGGTGGGGGGGGGGGGGGGGGGTTGTTCGGGGTCTAGGGAGGAGGGTGGGTAATGTATCTAAAACTCTATCTAGGTATCGTACATCAAATTCTGCCAGGACTGAGAACTGCCATGAGGTATCATCCTGGATCATGGCCAAATCACGACATTACTGCTGCGTGACGGCGGCGTGACGGCGGCGTGACGACGGCTGAGCTGGCATGACCGCAGCATGTTGGCCCGGTCCAACGACATTCGCGGGGCAATATCTTCTAGCCAGGATTCCAAATAAATCCTATGTAGTTTTCCTTCACATTATAAAAAATGATCTTATTTTATAAAAAACAGACTCTTGAATCGGGATTGTGGTATGATAAAGATATATATATTTTATATTCGTTGTTTTTAAAAGTGGTACTAGGTAGTTGAAACTAGTGATTGAGATTCAAATTATCACACCCTAAACTATCACTGTGATTTTTTGTAGACAACACACCTCTGTTGGAGGGGTTTTATTACAAAAACATGAATTTATTTATCAAATGAAACAATTATATTAAAGAAAACTTATTCAAGATATGGAATTCAATATAATTAAGAAGAACTAAGAAATAAGCTAAATTAAATTTAAAGAATTCTTAAATTAAAGAGGCTATGAGAGGGACTCTACCTCAAGGGGTGTCTCCCATGGGTGTCTTGTGGTGTGTAGTGTCTATCTATGATTTTTGTGGTGCTTCCGTATTGTGGGAAATGTGTTTTTCATGGTAAGTTTAATAAATATGTTAGTCAATTAGAAAATACACCCATAGTCAATAGATATATACCCACTTTTGATAGAGAATACCATCCAAATAACCAACTCGGAAATCTGAGACCAGCATTTTACTTTACCAATTCCAATTACATAATATAAGCAACACCAACTTATGTTTTATGAACCAATCAATTAAAGGGAAAGAAACTCCTCAAAAGAACCCATAAAATCTCATATAGAATCACTCAACTCCAAACCATTATAACATAATTAGGCTTCCATATTTGGTCGAAAATAAAGAGTTATTCTGAATTCAAAAATATCTATAACAGAGTGAAAAACCAGGTTAAAAAATAAAGAGTTGTACATAATTCAAAAATGTAATGGATCAATCTACCCCTGATCACCATCACTATCACCACTATCATCATCAGCCTCATCCTCACCACCATCTCTGTCCTCGTTGTCATCCTCATCATCGTCCCCATGCTCATCGTCGACCCTATCCTCTCCCTCAGCCCCATCCTCGCCCTCAGCCCCATCCTCGCCCTCGTAATCATCCTCATCCTCGCCCTCGTCCTCTTCAGCATCCTCGTCATCATCAAGAACATCATCATCTCGACCGCCACTTGAACTGAAACCTAGTGCATTGGATAATGCACCCATCAACAACATATACATCTGACAAGCCACGCTGGCCTCTGGTGGAAGTGATGAAGATAAATCTTTGATCCGTTTCATAAATTCTTTCTCCCTCGTTTGAACCTGTTATTCCAACTCTGTGACCCTTGTATCAGACTATCTTGCATGCATATTGACCTGTTCCAACTCAGTGGTACTAGAATGGATACCTGGAGAGGACCAATACCTCGTCGGGACTATATTCTTACCAGGTCGGCAACGTACTCGACCAAAGTGCTCATCTCCCAAAACCTGATATAAATGATCGTGTTGCCCTAAATTGTCAGGCTCCTGGGCATCAAGAGCCTCTAAAGAAGCTTATTAAAAATATTAATAGATTATTAAATTTCAAAATAAATATTAAACTTTGAAATAAAAAAAATTAAAACTTACAATATTTTCTTGTTTCGGTTCATTAACCACAGTTCCATCTTTTTTCCTTCTACTCAAGAAAAACAATTTTTCCTGAGGGATACGTCCTTCAATATTCAATTTGTTCTTCTGTAATGACATTGAAACAATATAAATTGCAAGTATAATCATATATTCAATATTCAATAAGTCACATAATTTAAGTAGGAAACAATAAAAAGGGAAAGTCCTAAAGAAAAATTATAAACAACTATATCATACCAGCTGACTCTCATGATCTGACATAGTTGTGCGCCCCAAAGTTTGGAGGTATTGCTTTGAATCAATGTTTTTTTTGATTTTTTCAGAATATTCCAAAATAAAGTTTAATAATAAATAAGATAATATTAATGAAAAATATGAAAATTGTCATTTAAATATCTCAAATGGGACTAATCCCTTAAATTTGGCAGTCGCCCAATGGGTAAACATTTGGAAATATTTCTCTATCGGGGGTTTTCATCCACGATAGGTAATGTCTCCAACTCTGTGCCCACTCTATCACACCGGCCAACATACAACTCATGCTTATAAGATCTCCAAATCTCTCCTAGCTCCTTTAAACGTGCTGATCGTGCAGCTTCACCATTAGGGAAGTTAAACCGAAGCTAACACCCAATAGATTAATCCATATAAATACAAAAATATACTACATTAAATCCAATAAATTTTTTACCCATATTTGTGCCCACACATTATCCTTTACTTCGTGTGGCAGATGTCTCCAAGAGAGAGGGCTGACCGGAATGATGTCGGAGTATTTGGCTAGCATTTCCAAAAAACCTCGACATTCCTGCCCAGATTTATTAATCATCTATCCATCATCATTGTATTCAACCATAAACTGTGTCTGGTGGTTCCATACTTCACACAAATGAGTACGCCCCCTCCCCCACCTCTTATCAGTATATGAATCTGTTATTAAAGAAAAAAAATATCAGTACAAGTTATAATAAAATAAATTGGTATAAAAATTTGTTAGAGTTATATAAATATACCGGTAGTAGTCGGATCAATGAGCGCCACTGGATGCTCAACCATCATCTACTAATAGGTGAGGCATCACACCACAAAACCCACAACCTCTTTCTTTGTTATCATCCACCAATACTACCTTCAAAGATCACGTTACATATTTGTAAAACCAAGATGTACATCCCACTTCGATGCATGAGACTAACGTATCAAATATTATCGCATACTTATTTGTACTAAAACATGGCCAAGAACACAAAAAATTACATCAACACCAACAACCCAACTAGAAGATGAATCCCCACCTTTAAGGCTTTCCTTCAGAGCCAAACACTCTCGGTCCTCAAGATGACTCTCCTTGACTCGCTCAGGAGATTGGACTCAACTTTTTGGACCAAGGGTCATCTTCTCGTGTCCAGTCTGCACCTGTAGGTGCATCTTAGAAAACAAAGGCATTATCCTCCACTCTAAGATGGATTCCCAAACCACCTCATTCTAATTCGTTTGGCTTAGAGAATCCACAAAACTATTTATTTTTTATGGTGTGTAAAAAAACTCGAAGTCAAAATACTACATGTATTCAACCCATCTCTACTGTTGAAGAATCAAATCTCACTGAGTGAAGTTGTACTTATGACTTTTATGATCAGTAATCACTGTGAACCGCTCACCCAAAAAGTAATGCCTCCAACACTTTAATGAATAAACCACAACAACCAATGAGTAGGGTAATTTATTTCATGAGGCCTCAACTACCTTGACCCATATACTACAACCTGATCATCCTATATCAACGCTTCCCCAAGTCCAACACTGGACACATCATATTACAAGGTGTACCTCTTACCTTGCTTGGGTAATATTAGGATAAATGTAGTAATCAACCTCTTCTTAAACTATTGGAAATCATTCTTGCATTCCTCATAACACTAAAATATAAATCCATTCTTGGTAAAGACTAAGAGTGTCATTTACAAATGGGATAAATCTTTAATCAACCTTTGGTAATACCCATCCAATCCCAGAAAACTATGAACATCAAAAAAATTATTGAGATACTCCCAGGATACAACTGCTTGTACTTTTTCAGGGTCCACCAACACTCTTTCCTATTAAATGACGTGACCCATGAAATGCCCTTTATTAATCTAGAAATGAAATTTGGATAGATTGGCATAAATATTATGATATCTTAGTGTACTCAAGAAAATGTGAATATGTTTAGCATGATCATCATGAGTTATAGAGTACACCAATATGCCATCAATGAAGACAACTATGAATTGATTGAGATATGGGTAAAATATTTTTTTAATTAAATCCATGAACACATCCGGTGCGTTGGTAAACCCAAATGACATCCCCACACACTCATACAACCAATACCTACTCCTAAAACTTATCTGTAGTACGTCAGAAGGTATCAACCTCAAATGATTATATCCCAATATCAAATCAACATTGAAAAAAATGAAGCACCTCTTAGCTGGTCAAAAAGATCACTGATTCATGGAAGAGGGTATGATTTCTTAACCTTTATCTGTTTTAACTTCCTATAATCAACACAAAAACCCATCAACATTCTTGGAAAACAACACTGGAGATCCCCAAGGTGACTTTCTAGGATGAATGAACACCTTACCCTCTAACTCCTCTAATTGAACCTTATATTCCTGGAGTTCCATCAGAACCATTTGATATGGAGGAATTGAAAATGGTTCCACCCTCGACAAAAACTCAATCATAAACTCAACATCTCTCTCAGGTGGTAGCCCCGATAAGTCCTTAGGAAACACATCATGGAATTGGTCCACCATGTGAGGAAGGACAAGTTTCTCTACTCCTCCATCATCAAGTACAAGTTAAGCCACCTGGGTCATGAGTTCTCCAAATTGATGGAAAACTATCCTGGCATGGCCTGCATGAATGTCCCACTCAACATGATGGATATATGTGTCTCCTTCAAGAGAATTTAATGCTAACCTATGATGATAATAATTGATTTGGTACTGATACAACGTCAACCAATACATACCCATACTATGTAAAACCATGAAATCCTGAGGATGAAATAGTACCATTGGAAATGACACCCACCAACCTCTATAAAACACCCTTTACATTATCTAATACCCTTATATTGCACCCCCAATAGAGTATCAATTGACATAAACCCACACACACATTCCACTAGTAGGCACAAACCAACCACAAACTGAGTAGAGATAAAAGAGTGTGTGTCACCTATGTCAAATAAAGCACTAGAGGGTGTGGAAGAAAAAATAATTTTAACTCGAACTGTAGATAGTCCATATTTTTCACCTCTAGGTATAGATTAAACTACTTGAAGCTGGACTGCCCCTCTTCATAGGGCTTTGTCCTGAGTACCTTGAACTACACTACCCTACCGGTATGGATGCTCTTACCTCAGAGTACCACATCCACCACCCCAACTGGTAAAAATTGTGGAACTCTAACTACCTACATAATATGGGGTAACTGACCCCCTAACTGCACTCAGAATCTTCATATAGCCTCTATTTGTTCCCAACTATCAAGGGTTCCTAAAGAACCTCTATATATGTTTTAACCTACCGCACGACCAACACTTTACTAGCTATCGGGGGCACTACCCGCTTATGTGCCCCAACCTTCCACAGTGGTAACACAACACCTGAACCCCACCCTAGGAGACTTGACATCTATTTTGAATACTCTACGCACTATCACCCTGTTGGACATTTTCAAAATGATTCTTCCTTTCCTCAGAAGACACACCACCCGTTCGTCCAACTGGAACCACATGTCCACTACTTGAATCCCCCTTCAGGTTCCCTGAAGAGATAAGGGATTGATCCACTACCTCCCCAGATCACTTAAAATGAAATATGTTCACCTGTGACCTAATATCGTGCCTAATAACATCATGAAAACATTTCTCCATAGATACATCCTCTCCTGCCATCATCAGGATGAAGCGACACAAGTCAATGAAATGGATATAATAATCCATCACTGACACAGCCCCTCAGGTCAAACTCATAAACTCTATAGCCTTATCCTACCTCAAGGTTTCTAGATAGAGGTGTTCTATATTTTCTTCCTGAAAATAATTCCACATCATTCCTTTGTCCTACTCAGTCTAAACCATGATGTCCCACAAACACTTTGCCTGACCTCGCTACATATAGGCTGCCAACCTGACTCACTTCTCAAAGGGAGTCTCCAAATGATAAAGAATCACCTGGATAGACTCTATAAAAAAATCGAATGCCTCTGGCCCAACCTATTACGTAAAGTTTGGAGGTATTGTAGTTGGAACTCTCTATTCATCTCAAACATACTCATTACAACCCTCCCTGAGTCCCATTCTATCATCTGCATAAAGAGAGAAAAGTTCTAATAGAACTGATATTCTTTATTTTCCTGGATCATAGGGTCTTCTTTCTTCACTTCCAGGGGAGAATTCTCAACAGTATCCTCTTATCTCCCAGCTGGCACACATCTTCATGGTGGCATTTCTCTACAATTCAAAACATTAATCTTAGAACACAAGTCATAAATCTTCCACAAAATTTATAAATGAAGGATCTCTAATGAACACAAACAAACCCTTACACACACACAACTCAAAATATACTTATCACATCTAGGAAACCACCCTCTCCCATCCATACAATTGACCATGGATAACATGGGTAACTAACTCACGCAGTCACAAGCATTACATTAGGAACCATTTTAAAACTATTTCCATACTTAAAACGTAAACCTTTCCCATTAGGATGATTTTCCAAATTCATAACTTATTATTAACTATATTTAACTCACTTACAACCCTTCATTGGAAACTATTATTTAACCATTATTCCACATTTTATTTCCCCTTTTCCCATTTTCGTCATTTTATCAGACACTATTTTATTATAATTTTAAGAAGTTCAAATGCATCCTACCTTTCATACCCCACACAACCATCCCATGTGTGATTATTATAATGAATGTCACTCATAGACATAAGTTCATATAACGATGCATGAATGTACAATTCCCATACATTTTGGCCACGAGCCAAATATCATAAAAAAATCACATCACACAATAAGTGAATCACCCAATGGTGAAATATTTTAAAATGTAACAGTGCAAAACAAGAACAAAAATTTCCCACCTCGGGTGAATTGGGTTTTCCCTTGTACTTGTGTTAGATACTCCCATGAATGAGTTCATTACCAAGGTCCGACACATTCTTAACCTCTTTATTACCATCCCCAAATAGTAATTCATAGAAAATACATGCTCTAATACAAATTTGTAACATCCTTGAACTAGAATCCACTATATAGGTGCTCCGAGCTGAGTCTCCACATGAACTCAAGCATGCATCCCCATACACAAGAGGATTCCAACTAGTAGTGAGGTTCTAAGTCACATGAGGAGACTATACCCTCTTTACCAGAGTAATACACAACAAATACATAAATGAAATAGAAAAAATGATATATGATAACCAATAACCATGCATAACCAAGAATCTCCCAAAATTGGGTACAAACCATATCCAATAGTAAAATATGTCATGCCATTCCAAATAGTGCCAAAGTGAACAAAACCCAAAATAAAACTAATAGGTGAAATCCCAAAATGGTCCTAACTCCAAGTTTAGAGCCTCATCCATGCATGTACCAACCTCGAATCAATTCCCAAGCATGAGGCCTTTTCCACTATCCTGAACAACAACTATGAAGTCTACTCGGGTACCCAATAGTGTCATGAGTAGGGTGTGAGTAAAACTCAGTAGGCCACCACCAATGGGGTCTACAAAACATTAAATCTAAAGAGATGGTGCATGAAAATACCAAATAAATGAAAAGAAAGTAAAATACTATTCAAGTTTCATTTATTAAAAATATTTATCTTAACCATTTCTAAAATTTGTTCCATTTTCATCATTTCCATCATCTTCATATCTTAATCCATTTACAACATGTTTTCCCAGGTTATACATTTATATCATTTACACAAGGGTGCAAGGAAGTCAACCATTAAGCATAAGAGAATAAATCAAGTCCCTATATCAAAAGGGATAAAAACATCATAACAATTTCATGATCCTCACCTCAAAGCCTCAATTTGTGTGGAATGCAACGGTCAAGGGAATAGAGATCCATAACCTTCCCTAACCCATGCATTGTGGGGTGGAGTTTAGAGAATCAATCTAGCTCAACCCATGGGCTTAAAACCTCAATCAATACCCCACACTACCAAGACATGTACACATGATTATACATATCCAATCACCACACATACCTATCAAAAACAATACAAAACTAATACACATAGAAATAAAAATCCACAATAATCAACATGGGAATAAATATTATTCCATAACCCTTTAACTCTTATTCAATTAAATTACATTTCCATTTATTCCAATTCCCATTTCTTATGCCTAGACTCCTTAAGTATACCACTAACTTACATGCATTAACCAATATAATATATTCCATAATTACCGTATGTCTACTCATTTAAATCATTCATCATTTATCATATATTAACCCCTTATGAATTTTAAGTACAAATCACAATCTATATGGAACATTCACATAAATCCATTTAAACCCATTTTCATGTTAAAAAAACAGCCCTTAAGACATTATGAACCCTAGGAACACTTATCATTATCCCCTTTTAACTCACAAATACATATCAACATGTTGTACAATGGATCTATGTTATTATTCATCAATTCCACAATTGAACTTACTAATTATTAGGTTCATAAATGGCAGCGTACCCCATGGGTGGCCCTAAATTGGTTAAATCTTCCTCAACACATTCCATAGGGATCTTGAGGGGTTAAAATCCTCTTTTGGATGTTCATTTTACCAAACCACACCAAAGGTATTTTAAGTACAATAGGATGGAAACAAGAACATATACTAATATACACAAATCCTTTTAAAGACTAAGGGATATAACTTGTGGGCCACCTACCTCAAATCCGTTGATGAAAACACTCTTAATCTGGGCCTTAGATCCAAATTTAAACACCCTTAGAATCCTAAACCTAGATTCCACTAGAAAAAGATAGGTTTTTTGATTTGGAAGAATATTTCCCAAGATACAAGCCTTAATCTGGAAAAAAGAAGAGAGGAGAGGATTAGACTTACCCGGAGCTTCGACCCATAAACAACGATGCTTCAAATGGCCTAGAAACAAGGGAGATCGATACTTGGGTTCTCTTGAGGGTTATTGTTTGTCACTAGGGTTTCAAGGGGGAAAATTGGGCGAGGATCTTATAATATCATAATATCAAAACATAAAATTTTCCAACTTTAATAGGGGTGCATAGTTTGGATGCACAGTTTTCCAAACCATATGAAAATTATGTGAAAGCCACTGTCTAATGAAATTTGGGTCACATAGTTACCTAGGAAGGCCCGCACAGTTTAAAAATGGTGTGCCTACTGTGTGATATGCCACTGTCCAAAATTTCACGGTTTTTTCTCCTACCCTGCATGATTTACTTAACCATGCTCTAGTTGTGTGCCAACCAAGCACCTTGAAAAGGTTAGCCTGGTTTTCCTTTCTTTTGAGCCCCCAACCCCCAGAACACCCCCGAGGCCCCAAAAACTTTCGAGAAACACTTAATTAACCAAAAAAAGAGTTTCTAAACTAATATTTAATCAATAACATACCTCCTAAAAGTCTATGATCTTACACCCATTCCAATGAAAAGGAAACAAGTTGAAGAAAGATTCTTAATATTTCTTGAATATAATAAGTTGAATATATGTTGACTTACATAAAGTATTTATAATGATGAATTTTTTAATCTATAAATAAGATGTTAAATGATGTGATTTTATATTCTTGTATTGATCAAGTTTATTGGAATATATCAAGATCAGGTTCGAAGAGGCTGAGTTGAAGTTGGAATTAAAAGAAAATTAAGGTCCGCAGAAATACTCAAAATTAAATATTTATTTTATAAAAAGAATTGATAAATAATTTTGATGAGATTTATAAATATACTAATATTTTTTGATGTGATTGAAAGAATTTTTAAATGTTTTGAAGTATTTATAGATTCTGTAAGAAGTATAGAATATGTTCTAATCTTATTTCAACAAGTTCTAGAATTACATGATTGAGGATAAAACTTAGAAATTATTTTTGATCAATATGATATATAAGATTATTGTAGAAGTTATATTTAATAAATTATTTGATTTGTATTAAAAATCTTCTAAGGAATGGAATATGTATTATAAATTTTGACGCATAATATATTTGGTGGAAAGTGATATGAAATTGGTAAAGGAGACATCTTACTGAGATGCATAAGATATATTCTAGGTATATATAATATTTTTGTGGTGTAATCTCTCTAAAATTAATCAATTTAACATAATATGTAGTATTTTATTAGATACATAATATATTTGAGTCAAAATTTAAGAATTGAAAAATTACTAAGATTCTCCCTATGTACAAAACATTTTCTATTTTTACAGATGAAGAATTTGGAAAAGGAATTAGGTATATAACATTTTGATAAATTTATATAATGTTTTCATTAATATTAAGTGAAGTCAAAAAACTTATACAAATAAAAAAAACTTATGCAAGTTACAGAATCACAGAGATATATATATTTTTTATAAACCACAAGAAATATGTACGAATAATAAGAAAATATTTATTTTACATTAGTTAAAGAAATATGAAAACAAATATGATTCATAAGAAAAGTTGAGAATAACACTGAGATATGTAATAATTTTCAAATATTATGTAAGTTTTACAGTAAAAAAATGTTAAGGTCTTGGAGAAGTTTCAAAATGATGATTTAAAAATAAATCAAGATATTCAAGGAAATTTTCTTCAATGAGATAAATATTACAACTTTCTAAAGGGGTTGTTATTCTATCTAAGAATGAAGAATCAAGATGAATCATATTATGTGAAGTGAGTTTCAGACATATAATGGATATTTTTCTACATCATTAATATATTCATGCTAACCAGTGTGGAAATAATTTAAATACCCACAAATTTTTTGGATGTTTTGAGGAAGAATAAAATTTTAAGTCTCTTAGAGATTAAAAAGAAGACATTCTTGACTTATATTAAAATAGAATGGAAGATAGAGGTATTGTTGAAAGGTTTTAAAAGGTGATATAACATTATCTAAAATTATAGGATATTTAATTATTTCTTATATTGAGATCTATCATCAAAATTTTTGAATAATTTTTATGAAGGGAGCATAAGAATGAGAGGTGAATATAGATAGAAACTTGATATTTCATTCCTAAAGAACATATATGTATTGAATGATAAGAATAGTATGAGATCTAGATTGAATTAATATAACTATGATATGTCTATATCATAAAAAGAGATAAATTTTTTTTTTAGAGAGAGATACTAACAAGTTTCACTATTTTTTTACCATCCATGCAGAGACTCTCATTTGTTAAGGAAGAGTGGTGATCGAAAATCATAGTGAGAAGGAATAAGGCCGGTGTGTATAATATTTATTCAGAATATACACTGGTATTAAAATACGTTTTCATTTATAAATAAGATCTTATTACTGATGTTGTGACATAAAACGAAATAAATAATATCTTTTTCAAAATAGAGTTTTAAAGGACCATTAAAGAACTAGAGACTACCAGTATAATCAAGGCCTATTTTAGTTGGGAGAATGAAGAGATTTTGTAAGGAAGATACAAAATTGAGAAGTGGATAATTCCTACCCCAAGGTATATGATAATACCATACCACCTCTTAAGTGTTGGGTAAATAATTGGGAAAAAGATGATACCTTACCACCCCTTGTGTCAATTTTAGAGTGGATGATACCTTTACATTCACTTGTAATCATGGAAAACAATTAGTGATAATTAGTGTATCGGTGAGAACTGAACACAATGAGGATTAATTACCCAAATTAGGTTAAAACCATGTAAAAATATTATGTCATGATCTTACTTTACTTTCTACATTTCATGTGATATTGTGTTTTGGGTAAAATTGAAGCAGATCCATTTATATCCAAATAGGTAACATGGGTTTGAATATTGAGAGGGCAGTTTAGAGGGTAAAATTTTTAAGTGTATAAATTCAGTCACCTGGATTCACCCCCTCTTAGATGACAAAAAAATTCTTGGTCACTTTAACTATTAACATTTCGTAAGTTGAAATTTATGGGTGATCAAATAAACTTAACTGTTAAGTGAATTATAAAACATTTGCAAACATTATAAACAAATAACTTTACTCAAACATTATGAAACATTTGAGTAAATTTCATAAAATTATTGATAGTTTCCTGAGTTATATATAAATATGGATAAACCATTGATATAGTGTTCATATGAGTGAGTTATCATTATATCAATCCTCCTTGAATATCTCTTCCTCCCTTTTTACATTACCTTATGAGATACTAGCATATCATTATTATAAGGAGGGTCCTACCAAAGAATCAAGTGATTCATTTGACCCATGTATAAACCTATGTGGGAATATTTTTTTGTTTCTTCATTAGTTTTCTTCATTAATCTCTTTATTAGAGACAAGAGAGACATTTATCTATGGTGATATGTGTATACTTTTAATTTACATTATACATGGTTTTGGATTTGTGTAGTATAAAGATCTAGGGTTTGAGGTTTCTATTATATTCTACTATATTTAATAAGTGTTTTTATATACTTATAATTTTTTTCCACTATGGGGTAATTATGAAACTACCTCAACACCTCCTCACACGCACCAATTAGAACCAATGTTTTCCCCTAGATTAGGATGTCATACTCCCTATGTTTAGAAAATATTCTAGGTGTATAACCTAAGAATATCTATTCATGAATGATCTCATAATAAATGTATTTTAAATTTCTATCCCTCATATAGTAGAGTAATGTTAGGTCTACCACTATATATAAATTATAATTGATGTATCCCTCTTCTATGGAAACCAACTATATCACGACTAGCTCCTCAGACACCTCCTTCAACAACCGAGCATGATATTTCCTACTAAGGGATTCAACCCAAATATTTCAATTTCCTAGAGTAAGAATGATCTAAAGATCATAATACCATATGAAATTCATAAATTTCCTCTTCCTTAGGATGATATCTCATTGTAAATAATGTACTCGAGACTCTTTTGATCAGTGTTGAACACATATCGCTCACTGAGATGTTGATTTCTCTAGTCCCATAGGGAAAACACTACTGTCATTACATCCAAGTCATGGACTATGTACTATTTATCATGTGGTTTTATATATATGGACCCATAAAAAATTAACTCTTACCTATATATTAAAACACAACCAAGGACAAATTTAGAGGTGTCTCAGAATACTACATACTCAAATCCTTCCTCTAAAAATAAAAAAACAGAAGAAATGGTCAACTTTCTCATCAGATCCTAAAAATTTATTTGACATCAATCAAACCACAGAAAAATGTTTACCCATTCAAGTAAGTTATTTCATTATATTTTAAATTATATATAATCATACTATGAATCACTAGTAATATCTTTCCAACCCAGAAAATTAGTACACCTTGAACAAATTCATAGGAGGATCCCAATAAATCATTACCATAATATTCATAGGTTCAACTGCTACTTCATGATTGAAGATAATATTACATAGAAAATAGACTTCCTAAATCTAGAACATTCACTTTAAGAGTTTACCATATATCTAGTTCTCTCAGATCAAGTCAAGGATAATAATCAGATACTTGACATGTGTATTATCTAATACAGAATAGATAAGGATGTCATCGATGAAGACCACTAATTTTTTTCTTTCAAAAACAACTATAAGATACTATTAATAATCCTTATGAATATATTTTAGGTGTTAATTTCACTAAATATCATCAACAAGATCTCATAATATTCATAGAGACACCTAAACATTTCCTTCATGATGTCTTCCTATTGAACTGAAAGCTAGTGATATCAAAACCCAAGGTTGATCATAATGAACCAATTCAATATTTTTAGTTATTCAAAGTGGTTTTTTATACTTAATAAGTGTTATTTGTTATTAACTTTCATCTATTTCAAGTAGGGATTGTAAATAAAAGTCCCCAAGTTCTAATCCAATTTCTTAGTGAATAGAATGATAGATGCCTAGGTGGGACACATTGGGCCTGATAAAACCTTTCTCCAAAGGTACCTCTAGTTGTACCTTCAGCTCCCTAGTACTTACCAGGGTCATATGATATAATAATAATGATATCCATATAGTATTAGGGTTAATATAAACATATACATTGATTACTTAATAATGGAAAAATATTGGAATTTCCACTATAAAAATATCCACGTATTCCTCCATGACTACAAGAATATGATCCTCAAAATCATCTTCCACACATAGATATAATCTCATAAACTGATGGGAAATTAGATTCAACTTCTTATGGGTAGTCCCTTTTGACTAAAAATCCCACTTATCATGAAATAAAATCTCGATCCATCATCTTGATAACATTCCACCATCAAATGATAGCATTTTATTTGGGCATAAATTGAAGATACCCAATATATACCTAGGATAAAATCACAGTGTTTCATACCTTATATGATGATATCCTATGAAAATATATATATAATAAGTCCAAGATCACACCAATAATAGATATGGGTGAATGCGTGTTTACCTCTTGTAGGAGTCTCGAGATGAATATGTTAGTGTAAGGACACTATTGGAATATTATGTTGGAGTTGGTTCCCTAAAACCAACTTCTATATACTTTATGATAACATTTATTCATTGTTTTTTAATAATAATAAACTTCTTATCACATCATGATTGTTCTTCTATGTAACATAGTATGTGACAATGTTTCAAGAGTAGCTGTTGCACTAAAATCTCATGTTAGTTCCCCAATATGATGAGAACCCAAAGTGCTATGATAGTATTCTTTAATATATGTTCTATAGCCAGATGATATCAATTTGAGGGACAAAAATGATACAGGATATTAGGGGTGGATACTCATAGTACTTTTAGGAACCTTCTCATGGTGTACTCCCTTGGTAATATCCAGTATAATAGTATGATAATGAGACCTGCTAGTAGAAAATCCACATTTCTATGTGTCATTAGATATTTCTATCTGTGGATGTGTGTATTAATCCTTATACTTTAAGATTATTATTAATTAATATTATGAGTCACATTTTTTTATGTATTGACAAAAACCATGACGACATATGTTCATGGTGAGGTAGTATATGTTGGGTGCATCATGAGTAATATTACATTAATGAATAATGAAAGAAAGGACTTGTCCCATTTATTTTAATGGAAGTTGACATCTTAGTACCTTTTATGAAAATGATATAGCCTAAATAAATCAATTTCCATGGTGTTTGATAGGAAAGTTCATTTTTCTGGAAATCAAAGAAAGATACATCAAGCACTTTGGTTAATAGCACGAGCTTGAAAACTTCTTGATTAGAGATATCATGATAAAGGTATTATATTACAGAGTAAGCATTTGTATGAGGTAACATGTTGTTGCAATATTAACTTCTTTCTCTCTGAGTGCATGGGTGTGCTACTATACGCTAACCTTCAACACTAGGCTGCTCCACCTAATGTCACTGAGAAAGAGGCCTAAAGGGTTACACACTAAGTGCATCCATAATCTTAGTTAAATAATATATTATTATCTATTATTTAACAAGTTGAATAAATATTATTCCCGCACATGGTTTAATAATTATTCATGTATTCTTGATCACATATACATATTTATTTTCTATTTTGAAAATATAATATTTATTTATTTATTAGTGAATAATGTAGTGATATTTAATTAATAAATAAATAGACATTATTCAAGGTCCAACAAATATTATGGGGGAATTATAGAATGAGATTTTAGGTTCGGTGAGAAAATAATAAATATTGATTATTATTTTATTAAAATAATATTTAATTTTAATTCTCAAGTTAAGCGCGTGTTGAGAAATAATAATAATAAAATTATTATTTGACATGGGGTTTTCAAAAGGATTAAATAAATAATTAAGGTAACTTATATAATTATTTTATTTTAACCCTAGTGATATATAAACCCAGTTATGTTATTTTCTCGATAGAATAATTTATTTGTTTGGGTTGTGCACAAAAAATTTAGATAATTATCTCAAGCCCTTGAGATCTCTCTTCTCCATGATAACTCCCAAGAACGGAGAGAAATCTTCCTCCAATAGATCAAGGAGAATAATTCAGATGAAATTATCATAGCAATCAAATGTAGATGATAAAAGTACATAGATCTGCCGTACTAGCACCTGAAGATTCTTTTGGTGACATTTAGTGATTTTTGGAACGCATGTGGATCACCGGTAAATGGAATATTCACTTTATTCCTACTATGAAATGATGGTGCTTCATGGATCTATTACCAGATCCATCAACTAAGAAATAATTTCCCCAAGGAAAGGCATATTTAATTAAATTAATTATAAATAATATGTGCTGATTTTCTCTCTTTGGTTCTTACGTAATTCATGTTGTCTGTATTCTTTGATTCAATTCCATTGAACGTGACATTTATCATCATTTAGATCTTGGATTGATCATTGAACATGAAAAAAATAAATTTTGGGCACCACCCATCGCATTCTTCCACTATATCTAGAACCTACATGTGTTATCAGAGTGGTCACATAATTATTTATAATTATTTAAAGATAGTTGACTGATTTATGGATTTTTAATTTAGTTTTCAATTAATATTTAATCATTATTTTTCTTCTAAATTTCAAAATCCTCTTCTTCCTCCTTCATTTCTCATATATATAATAAAATAAATTAATTTAATGAATGAAATAAAATTAAATATCTCATTCGGAGGTTCCAAGGATTCTGGTCAGGTAACAAAAGAGTACACACTATGTAACTGAAATTACATGTTGGTACTTGTGTTCAATGAATCAGGAATTAATTTAAAAATTAATTCAAACTATGTGAATTGATGACACATGGTGGATTTATTACTTACACCACATGTTGACTGAGCCAGGGTGGTGTACGGTCAACTATATTACATGTCGTGTATCCCATGTACATGGTGTGTAGTCCCTTTGAGTCATAGATGAGATGTGTGTTTTATACATATCCTACCTAAATGATGACTATGTAACTTGGAGCCCACATGCCATATTGTCCCTTTTACATGTCGTGTACTCCATTTTTTATGAGGCATTATTTATATGCTGAGTCCCTAGGCATGTACCTTAGATAGATAGTGATATACGTACACGCCATGTATCTTTTTGTACATGCCTTTCACATATACCAAATTACATAGTTTTAAAATTTATTTATTATATTATGTAAACCTTGAGACATGTTCTTGTGTGTGGTCATTAAGTTTATAGGGCACACCATTTGATATATTTTAATGTTTATATATATAAATTTTTAATTAATATCTGCATATCATGTATAAATCATAATACAGTTGTTAATCTATATGCATTGAATCCTAAAATGTGATAGAAAAATCTTGTAATTCATGTAATCATTATGTTGATAGAAACGTCGTGAAACCACGTGATAATTCATATATTCCATATGTTACAGGAGTAAACATTATACATGTATAATACCTATTGGGTAGAATCAGATGGACATTCACCGTGTTTCCTCAAAGATAAATTTATGTAATAAGTTAATTTTAAATAAATTTATTTAATTTTTTTTAAAATTATGATGGATGATAATCTCAAGGAAATTCAGATGATAATTAAGATAAAATAATTGATTAATTACCAATAACAATTAATGGATTTGAGTGTGATTTTTTTTAAATAAGAATGATTAATAATTGAATGCTAGTTTTATTAAATGCATAATTCATCGCATTAATGTGGATAATCATGAGAATATACTAGAAATTTGTATGACATTAGTTTCATTTAATTTATTATTAAATTAAGTTGTTGGACTACATGCCCTTTATTCTCTTATTATGTATGGTCATGCATGTACATGGTTTCTTTTATGTAAACCCTTTTCCCCTCACCTATGTGTGAGTAAAAGCATATGTAATGGATGAATCTCCCAAGATAGTGGAGGAGGTTAAAGTTTGGAGTCAAGGTGAAACCAATCCAAGAAAGATAAAAAGTGGATATGTGGAAATCTGTAACACGAAACATAATTGGTTCAAGATTTTTCTCCTAGGTCAACAGTTATTTTATCAACTTCTAGATAAACTAACCATTAGTAAAATTTCATGATCATACTATTTTATTATTTAATTTCTTCCATGTTTCATGGTTATTTCATTATGGATGTTTTGTCATGATCCTATGAATTAATGAAATTAACAAGCATGCAAGATATAACTAAAATAAATTGTATTATGTGTAAATATTATCTAAGACATGGTTAATCACTTATGTAAATACACTTAATATTAACAAGAATGTGATAAATATAATAATCGTAAATTTACTCATAAAGGATAAAATCCTTCAAATATATATTAAGTAGGTATATGCTTCCACTACTTTAGTTAAAATCAAACCATACTTCAAAGTTCTTGACCAACCAAAGTTGCAGTGCCTTCAATTATTGGGGAATTCTAACTTGATTTTTTTGGGTTGAATTAACATAGTTTATGTCAAGGGTTGACTTCCAAAGAAGGACACAATGTAACTAAGATTCAAGGGTTTAGGATATCCAATTTAAGGATTTCAGGATTGGGGAGTCAACTCAACACATCTAGGAACAATGAGTTAATGCCATTGGTATTTGGAATGACCACCTAAAACCATTCGAGTTGCTTGACTAACCAACATCTGGGTAATGAGAAGGGAAATATGGATCCTTTCCACTAGAATTTACAAGCATCAAGATATTCTAAATCCAATGGTGAGGGATTTTGGGTTTCAGTAAAATAGTGGGAGATTAATAAATATAATATTTATTTATTTATTTATCTAAATCTTATCAGATAAAGTAATAAAACTATTCTCATATTATTTGTAGAAAGAATAATAAAAATGACACCAAACATTTAATTATGATCAATAATTGAGAATGACAACCTTCTCACCAACACAAATTTCCAAGAATGGAAAAGGTGACTCTGTGTCATCCTTCACTATGAAAGTAAATTATATGTTCTAGAAGAAACATTTCATAATTTTTTTAGAAATAAGGTTAGGGATAAAGAGTTAAAAATCCATGAGAAACATTTGAACAATTCTATAGATTTTCAATGTTTTATGCTATCATCCATGTCCAACGAGAATTTGAAGAAACACGAGGACATGGATGCCAATAACATGATATCTCACCTTCAGGATCTCTATATAGAGAAGGAAAAACAAGATAGGTATGGGATCTCTAATTCTTTGTTTACAACTATACATGGGGAGTCTACTATAGATTGTCCTTATGTAGTCAAAATTATTGGCTATATTAAAGGATGAGAAATAGTAGTGATTAAATTCTTGGATTATTTTCATATAGATCTCATACTTTCATCACTACACAATACCTTATCCATTTTTATTGGTTATTACAATATGATAAATAATTAGAAGAGTCTTTTAGAACTTCTTAATTTAATTTTCCAAGTGGATAAGTAAATGGGGCATGCTAAAACTGCAGTCCTTGTGGTGAATAAAAAAGGAATAAAAAAGAAAAGGGTCAAAAAACTCATAAATGATCTAAAGCTCCCGAGGACTGTCCTTCCAAGAAGAAAAAGATCCAAAGGAAGGTAAAAGAAAAGGATGTGGTATGTTTTGCATGTGTAAAGTCATGCCACTAAAAGTGTAACTGCACCCAAAAGCAATAGGAAGCTAAAGGTGCATTCATTATAAAGTGTAATAATTAAATATCTACACATTGGTTATTAGATACAGCTTTTGGGGATCACAACTATATCCAAATACATGATCCAAGTAGATTTGGAAAGATTTATAGGGGAGAGGTGGAATTTAGAGCTTCTAATAGAGTGAGGATGGCTATCCTAGGCATTGGTGACTAACACATTTTATTTCCAAAAGGAATTATTTTGGTTTTAAAATATTGTTATTATGTACCTATAGTTACAAATAACATAATTTCTATATAATTCCTAGATACATATGGGTTTATTTTCCAGTTTGTAAATATGATTTATTTTTTTACAAAGACAACATATGTTATCAGATGGAAAATCTAAATAATGGTCATTATGTATTAAATTACGAAAACCAAGTGTTGTAAATTTATAACGAATCATGTTCACATGAATCATATAACACCCATCTTTGGAATCATCGTATTGGTCATGTAAATGAGAAGCATTTGAAAAAGATCTATCAAGATGGTTATTTAGACTCCTTTGAGATGAAACCACTTGAAATATGTCATGCTTGTTTACAAGTAAAAATGAATAAACCACCATTTAGTGGATACGGTGAAAGGGCCATAGATCTTCTAGGATTGATACACATTGATGTGTGTGAACTATTTCTAGTAGAAGCTAGAGGTGGATATTATTACTTCATAACTTTTACTGATGACTTGAGTAGTTATGTATATATATACTTGATGAGGTATAAGTCTGAGTACTTTGATAAATTTAAGGAATAAAAGAATGAATTAGAGATTAAATTTGGTAAGAAGATAAATAAGATTCAATTGGATTGAGGTGGTGAATATCTTAACCAAGTGTTCATTGACTTTCTATGGGAGTTTGTGATTCTATCCTAACTCACTCCACCTTACACACTTTAGTGGAATTTTGTTAGTGAAAGAATTAATTGTACCATATTAGACATGGTAAGGTCGAAGATGAGTCATATAGATATTCTATTATCCTTTTGTGGATATGCATTGCAAATTGTGACATATAAATTAAAATGAGTAATAACTAAAGCAGAAAACAGAATTCCCTTCAAGTTATGCCGTGAAAAGAAACCAGTTTTATCGTATACACATGTATGGGATTGTGAGGAATTTGTTAAGGCCTTCATGGGAAACATATTATCACCCCAAGGCACAAAGTGTATCTCTATAGGGTATCCCAAGGAAACAAAGGGATACTACCTATACAACCCCTCAGATAAGAAAGTGGCATACTCCAGACAAGCTGTATTTCTTGAGAGGGAGGACATCCTCAAAAAGGATAGTTGGAGAAAGATTGAATTCGATGAAGTTGATGCTCAAGATACACAAGAGTTGGTATAGGAATAGGTTACATAGGTCCCCATGTAAGAATTAGTTCTTGAAACATAATTAGTACATATGAGCGTAAGATAGGTAAGAGAACCAGAGAGATATGGTTTTCTAGTCACTGAAGATAGTGAATCATTATTGGTTGATAATGATGAACCTATCTCCTACAAGGAGGTAGTAGATATCTTAGAAGCATCAAGATGGAAAGAATCCATGAATTTTGAAATGGATTCCATGTATCAAAACCAGGTTTGGGTTCTAGTCGATGTGCCATTTGATGTAAATCGCATTGAGTGTAAATGGGTATTCAAGAGAAAACATGACATGGGTGGTAAAGTAAATACCAATAAAGAAAGGATATTGGATAAAGGGTTTAAATGATGTTAAGTAATTGACTAATATGAAACATTTTTAGTATCTTACAGGTTTAAAAACATCATAATTTTACTTGTTGTAGTAGCTTACCATGAATATGAGATTTGGAAGATGGATGTAAAAACTTCATTCCTTAATTGGAACCTTCAAGAACATGTCCACATGACACAATAAGAAAGTTTTGTGATGCCAGGTGATTCTAAAAAGATATTCAAGTTAAAGATATCCATTTATGGATTTAATTAAGCATCTAGGTCATGGAACATTCAATTTGATGAAGCTATAAAAGAATTTTGTTTCATTAAGAATGAATATGAGCCATGTGTTTAGAAGAGGTTTAGTGGAAATGCATTCATTATCCTATTAGTATATTTTGATGACATATTACTTATTGGAAATGTCATACTAGTATTAAATTATATTAAGGTATGGTTAAAAAAGTGTTTCTATATAAAGATCTTAGGTGAAACAACCTATATTCTAGGTATAAAGATCATTTGTGATATATTCAAGAGGATTATTAGACTAAGTCAAAGTACATATGTTGACCAAATACTAAAGTGATTTAGTATGAAGAAATATAAGAGGGTATTGGTTTTAGTGTTTCATGGTTTACATATTTCTATGAAAATGTGTCCTTAGACACAACAAGAGAAAGAGAGAATGAGAAAGATCCCATATTCTTCGGCAATAGGATAAATATTGAATACCATGTTATTTACTAGACTTGATGGTGCTTATGCATTGAGCATGGTAATTGGTCATCAGGGGATAAATCTTGAGGGTACTTATGCTACTATTAAGTCTATACTTAAGTATATGAGAGGAACAAAGGACATGTTCCTGGTGTATGGAGGAGAAGAGGAGTTGGTCATCAGGGGTTATACTGATGCTAGTTTTCAGATTGTTTTCAAATGATCTAAAGTCCCTGTTAGGATATGTTTTCTGTCTCAATGTAGGAGTTGTGAGCTGGAAGAGTTCAATGTAGCCAGTTTTTGATGATTCTACAAAAGATTCCGAGTATATAGGAGCTTTTGATGTAGCTAAGAAACCCCTTTATATTTGGAATTTTTTCGAGGAGATTGATGTTGTAATTAGCAGTAAAGACCCTATCACATTGTATTATGATAATACTACATCATTGGTTCTTGCAAAAGATCCAAGGTCACACAAAAAAAATCACATACTCTAGAAGTATCACCTCTTGAGGGATTTTCATTAGAGGGGTGAAGTTGTAGTAAGAATATTTACTATGGAAGATAATGTGGAAGGACCCTTTAATAAAGGACTATCTCAACAGAATCATGAGTATCATGTGAGAACTAACAGAATGAATGTTGTTAGTAGTTGGATCTATTAAAAGTGGGAGTTTGTTAGAGTTTGTTACCTAGAAGAAACTTCTATGTACTTTATGATAACCTGTATTCATAGTTTTTGAATTTTAATAAACTTATTATCACATCATGATTGTTATTATACATAAAATAGTATGTGATAATGTCCCAAGAGTAACTATTTCACTAAAAGGTCATTGAAGTTTCCTACTATGATGAGAACCCAGAAGTTCTAAAACACTATTCTTGAATGTATATTCTATATCCAGATGATATCAATTTCAGGGAAACAAATATTATAGGCTATTAGGGGTGGAGACTCATAGGACTTTGATGCACCTTCTCAAGGTGTATTCCCTTTATAATATCAAGTAGGATATTATGATAACGAGACCCTCCAATAAGAAACCCACATTTCTAGGCGTCATTGGATATTCCTATATGTGGATGTGTATATTGAAATTTATACATTAAGATTATTATTAATTAATATTATGAGTCATGTAATTTTATGTATTGACTAAAATGATGAAGACATATGTTCTTGGTGAGGTAGAATACATTGGGTAAGTCATGATTAATATTGAAATAATGAATAATGTGAGAAAGTATTTATACCTTCTATTTTAATGGAATTTTATATCTCAGGACCTTTTATGAAAATGACATATCCTAAATAAATCCATGGCCATGGTGTTCGATAGGCGAGTTCATTTTCCAAGAAATCAAAGAAAGAGACATCGAGCACTTTGGTTGATAGCATTAGTATGCAACCAGATTGATTAGAGATATTGCGATAAAGGTATTTTATTACATAATATTGGTCCATATGAGATAACATGTTGTTTTGGTATTAAATTATTTCTCTATGGGTTCATTGGAATATTGCTAGATGCTAACCTTAGACTTAACACTGCTTAGCATGATGCCACTAAGAAAGATTCCCAGAGGGACACACACTAAGTGTATCCATAATCTTAGTAAAATAATATATTATTATTTATTATTTAACAATTTGAATAAATAGTATTCCCACATGTGGTCTAATAATTATTCATGTATACTTGATCACATATAAATATTTATTTTCTATTTAGTAAATATAATATTTATTTATTAATTAGAAAATAATGCAATGATATTTATTTAATAAATAAATAGACATTATTCAAGGTCTGATAAATATTATGTAGGAATGATGGAGCATGATTTTAGGTTTGATGAGAAAATAACAAATATTGAATATTATTTGATTAAATAATAATAATTTTAATTCTAAAGTTAAGATCATGTTGATAAATAATAATAATAATATTATTATTTGAAACAGAGTTTTCTCTAGGATTAAATCAGTAATTAAGGGAACTTGTGAATTTTTTTAACCCTAGAGATATATAAACCAAGTTATGTTATTTTATTGATAGAATAATTCATTTTTTTTGTTTTGTGAAAAAAGGAATTGGAGAATTATACCAAGCCCTTGAGATCTCTCTTCTCTAAGATCATTCCGATGAATGAAGAGAAATATTCTTCCACCATATCAAGGAGAACACTTTGGTAAAAATTCTCATAGTGATCAAAGGCGAATGACGCAAACACAAGAATCTACCATGGTATCACCCAAAGATTCTTTCAGTGATGTCTATAGATTCATAGAACACATGTGGATCACCACTAGAGGGAAACTACACTTGATTACTATGATGAAAAAACGATGCATCATAGATCTATTAACATATCCATTAATTAATAAAGAATTATATCAAGGAAATTATTATATAATTAAATTATTATAAATAATATGTGATGATCCCTTCTCTCTGGTTCTAATGTGATTTACGTTTTCTATCTTGTTTTACTTGATTCTATTGAATGCAACATTTATTATCATGTAGATCTCAGATTGATCATTGAACTTGACAAAAAGAAATATTGGGAACCTCCCATTGCACGCTTGTACTACACCTAGAACCTATATCTTAAACCCATAAACTAGTGATGAAATAATAAAATAATGGATCATGCTGGTGTTGATAATTAAAAGTTCCGATTTAGAGAAGGCACTGATCATACCTCGATCCATGTTTGGTTTTTTAAAATCATATCCCTATATAACATTAATTTTTCCATCTCTATGGCTTCCAATGAACTGAGCATGGAGGTGACCACCTAGAGGTGGTGGTGGTAGAATATGATCAAAGCGTTATACACATATAGCTCCTCTTACTATACTGCTAACTCCTCATCCAAAACCACAACTTGTGGGACTAAACAGACCACTGATAAGATTCAAATTTTCTTGATATTACCTTTGACATAAAATTTCATCCACCATGTCACCCTATATTCCCTTAGAAGTATGTCTAATAATATAGTCTCACTCCATATTGCCTAAACCTCCATAATCATAAAAAACCCTATGTCCTTGCTGGTCCTATCCTTACTGAAACTTTCCTATCACCAATCCACTAGAATAAGACTACAAATGAGTGTTTCTCTTCTAGTTGGATACTGATTCCCTTATTTGGATATTTATTTTCGATGAATCTGCTCCAAAAAAAATCAGAACCTATCATAGTCCTTGATTGTATCTTTTGCAGGAAACTCTCAATCACAAGTGTTCTCTCTACATAACTCCAACATAATTAGAGATGCATAGAGGAATAACCCTATATCAAATATTCCTTAGGATAACTCACTCAAATGTCTGATCTCATAGAAATCCATCGCATACCATGTCTATGGGGAACCTCATAAGTCCAGTGAACTTCTACATAGAGTTATCTATAATCATATTTCCTTTTTAAACATCCAATATCTCCTACACTCAAACCATATTCATAGTCACAAGGCAGTACTCATATTTGAAGATGCACTCAAACTCTAACCATATTGGAGAAGGCTCATCATGCATTTGAGTAGTTTTATCCCACAAATAACTTATCACACCATGAAGAAGAATGGATTCCATCACTACCATCTAATTGGTGGGAATCTAAATTAAACAAAACACATGATTTACCACCTTATACAAGTCCTCGAATGCTTATAGATCATGATATCCATAGAATTTAGGAGTCATTTATAGTTGAAAACCATGAGGTACATTCAACTTATGGGTCATCTTATCCCACTCAACTGACATCAACTGTTGCTTGTTAGGTGAATGATTGATACCCTACATAATGATTAGAGGATTAGATCTTAGAAAAACAAGAGGAGGGTATTTATTTTACTTTATGGATAGAGTAACCTCTCATTTGGGTCCTTGAATAAAATATCCATCACTCAATTGATCAATAATAGGATCCCCAAGCACTAGATATAACTTATCTCAACCCTTATATGAAATCCTATTTGACTATCTATGGGTTTCCATCCAACATTCAATATGATGGATCCATGATTAAACCATATTTGGGTGAGTATAATTGATATGAACATGAAATATTTTTCATCTAACTTGATACATGATGCATGTACCATGTTGTATGTTCCCTACCAATGATTCCTTATACTTATGATTTAACTAACATATTATCAAAGGCATGAAGAATAGATAAATCAGCTGTTCACACTTATACTTGGTTCGTTAGTCAAAAAACATAACTCATGAACCATTGACACCTTTTACATAAATTTCCCAAATCAAAACTCACAACACTCTTAAACCCAAAACTCTATACCTAGGATATAAGCTAACTATAATACCAATATTACATGACTTGACACACTGAAACCCCACTTAAGCTGGAAATTAGGTCAAGTTTCCTACCAAAATCCTTCCTCTAATAATCTAGAGGATGATGACTAGTACAAAGAAGGAATATCATGAAAATGAGTGGTATTATCTTAATAAACCTATTGAAAACCACATATCTCCAAAATATAACATGAATAATGGAAATCTAGATATAATTACCAATTATAGAATAACATAAATATGATAAACCCTAAATAATAAAAATAATAAAAAATCATAGAACAATGCTAATAAAATTGGTGGAACAATAAACAATTAAAACATATTTTTTTAAAAAGCATGAGGAATTAAGTTAAAATTAATAAAATAGTTCCACCTCAAGACTCATTCATCTTTTATTTGTGATTCTCCTCCACTTTGTGATTTGTTCACTCCACCTTAAATAAATTGCACACTAATCTCTGTATATGGTTTATATAAAATAAAGGATAACCCTAATTAGAGATGTTAAGTGTGAATTTCGTGAAAACAAATAGCTTAAATAGGTATTTTTATTAAATTTCTAAAATGGGCCTAGTATGGGGTCTAAAATTTTGCCACAAATTATACCCATCCTAGGTAAGACCACTTATCTCGATTTAAATTTCAATGATGAATTGTATATTCTTGGATTAATTTAAGAGATATTTTTTATTAAACTTATTCTCATAAAGTTTAGATAAAAAATATATTTTTTAAAAAAAAAATCTTAAATGAACACAACACCAAAAAATATATCCAGCCACACAATTACGTAAATAAAAATTTATATAAAAATATTTTAAATGATTTAATGAAAAACCCATGTCACTATAAATGAGAGAACTCTTGTAAATTATTAAAATATTTGTCAACAAACAATTGATTAGAAATAATATAGGATTCATTTTAGGTAAAAAATATTTACTAAATTATTTAACAAAACCTTGTAGATGGTATTCATAATAACACAACCTACGTTGAATACATGACCCAGTTGAATAGATTAGTATGAAATTAGGCTGCTAAATGATCTTATACATGCCTCCCCATATATAATAGGTTTTTATCTAGTAGTAAGTTTTAACAAAAACTATTTGGGGAAAATATTTCCCTCGTATCATTACAAAAAATGATAGGTAAATAAATTAAACATCCATAACTAATAACTCAAATCATATTAGACATCTGGAATTAAAATAGAAATCATACCACAAATAGAAATCACAATGTTATATTACATAAAACTAATATAGGGCATACAATCATACTTCCAAAAAATATCACTTAATAGGTTAAAGATATATAATATATAAATAAAAAATGAAATATAATAACAAGGAGACTCAACCACTACCCCTAGACTCATCTTGAACTATATTTCCAAATCCTTTTCAAGCTCCTCCAGCTCACTCACCTTTACAATTTTTTTTCTCTGACCTATATGCGAACCATAAGGTCTGCATATCCACCAAGTTTCACATGAATGGTGTGAGTATAAAAATTTATCATCCACCAAAAATGGAGTCTTTAATAACAACCAAATATATGTATATGTATGTACCGAATAAAAGGAAATATGTAAACATCACATCCATATACCATTAAAACCATGGGTACTCATGAAGACATGCTTATGGTATAATCATTATTGCTTTGTCCAATGAGGAAATGAGATGAGTACTCCCATGTTCTAATAAAAATATGAGAGTGAACAAGTAATCACCTTTGAAAGTAATAAACCAAGGTGAATAAGGTATCACCCATTATAAACATGAGTGAATGATATATCATCAACTAAAACCTAGAGAATGATTTATCACCATAATGTTAAATATTTTTAAAGAATTATTTCCTGGTGAATGATCTATCACCAAAATAATAACAAGGGTGAAATAGGTATCTCATGGTGGATGAGTTATCACCATAATAACAAGGGAAAATGATTCATTTCCTGGTGAACAAGTTATCACCACAATAATAATATGGTAGAATTATTTATTTCTTAGCATATGAGTTATCATAAAAATAATAAAAATGGTGAATATGGTATTTCCTAGTGAATGATTTTGCACCGTAATAATAACAACGGAGATGAAGGTAATTCATAGTGAAAGATTTATTACCACAGAAATAATAAGGGTGAATGAGGCATCTACTAGAGAATTAGGTATCATAATAATATTATATGGGGTGAATATTGTATCACCTTGTTATAAAACTTGGGATAATGATGTATCAAAATATAGATATAACATGGATGGATGAGATATCTCCAGAAAACTACTATAGTGAATGATGTATAACCCTGGTACCAAAAAAATGTGAGTGGTATAACTCCAATACAAAACAATAGAAATTTTAGAATAATGTGATCACAATCATAATCATGGGAACACTCAATTCAAGAGATATCAACACCTATACCACATAATAAACTACAAAGACTATTTCCTAAAAAATCCTAACTCCATACCTTAGATAATATCACCGACTGAATCACATGAATAATAAAAAACTCATAAAACATCATCCTTGGCCTTTCTAGGCCCATATCTCCTCTCTCGATACTCACCACTCAGTTAATGTTGGAAACTATATAGTGACCCAATCTAAAATATCCTTTATTTTACATATTTTATATGATATAAACATTTGATTTGATAAATAATAGTATTACTATTTCAGATATCGATAGGTTTACTGTCTTTGTAGACTAGTTACATAAATAGAATATTTTACAATTATCGTAACCATTTCTTCTTAAATACACCATACTAGACCATTATCTAAACATATCATTAGAAAAACCCATTCCCACAACCTAGGGAATGAAAACATAAGAAACAGGGTGAGACCAAATTCTCTATAAGGGAAGAATAAAAATTTCATCAAGGATGAGTTCATAAACATAAAAAAATGTAAGAATAAAAAAATATCATATCATCATAGGTGATAATAATAAAACTTAAATAAGATTCAAAGGAAATTAAATAAGTACTTAAGGCCAAAAAATATTAGCAAGGAAATATAATAGTCATATCATGGCTCATAAACATTTAATATAAAGCTTTAATGATAAGAGAATAAGATAATAATTTATAAAATATTTCAACTATGGAACAAAAATTACGATAGGTAAACATTACTTTAATTAGTCACACACTTTCACTCATCCTTGCAAGACAACTTAATTATACTGGCGTATATATCAACTTCATGAGTCACACACTTCCACCTACACTTGGAAACAACTAAATTGGGCCTATGCATACATATCTCATGACATTTAAACTTTTAAAAAATTAATTGGGGGGGGGGGTGGTGGTGATATAGGACCCTACCCATCATCATCCATACTTATGTCTGCCACTTAAAAATCGTTCATGTAAAGACCAAGGTTTTTTATCAATGGAATTTATCTTCTGATTTTATAGTTGTAATGTGGTATTATATAGAGTGCATTAAATACATGATTAAAGCAACACAATTTTGTTATATTAGTTTGAATATTAAATTTATATAATAATCAAGATATAAGAATTTAAAATATTAAAATGGGATAAAAATAGAAAATAAGATGACTATAATATGAAAATTTGGATATGTTCGATCCATTAGAATAACTGTACATGTGAAAAAAATATAGAAATGGAACAAAATATTAATAAAATAATACTCATCTTGAAAATGAAAACATACATAACCTTGAGAGAAAATAGAAGTGAATTAATAATGAATGGAATATGATATATTTATAGAATGTAAGAAACCTTTATGGATATTAGAAATCCAATTTTTGGCATAGTAATCCGACTATTGGAATATTAATATGACCATTGGAATAACAATATAACTATTAGGTATAGTAAACTTACCATTATAATAGTATCCTCTCCTATGTAAGTGTAAAATAATATTTAGTTATATTATAAAATGAAAATATGACAAATTTATATCATGATACAAGTAAATAATTTTTAAAAAAATGATATAATAAGTGATTGTATTTTTTGTAAAACGCAAGTGTTTCATTTGAATTTTTATAAAAAATATATTGATAGAAAATAAATTTTATTTTTATATAATTAGTTTATAAATTAATATTATGTTATATTATAATAATAATTTTATTTTATGAGACCATAATTAATTTTTCAAAGGGTCATAAAATTGATCATAATATTAAAGTTGGTATTTTTTAAATAAATAAGAATTTTAATTAAATATTAAACTTCCCATATTTATAAAATTACTTTAATAAAATGTATTTAATATTTGGAATCTATATTTTTATTTTTTTTTGGATTAAATCTTTCGTATTTTTCTAAAATAGTTGAATTTTTTTTGAATAATTAAATACAATAAAATGTGCTATTTAACATTATAAGTTTAATAAATTATTTATTACCTGTGGGATGATGTAATCCCCCATTAGTTGGAAATAAAATTCACCATTTAATTTATATAGTCACAATATTAATCACTATTTTTAGTCTTGAGGAAAAATAATAAACTAATGAATATAATAATAAAAAACTCTCCTCTCATCCCCTTAATAATACCACCCCTCACCACCCCTTGTCCTCACACATTCTATTCCTTGGATATTTCCCAAACTCTACCCAAATACCACCTAATATCTTTCCCCAATTTACTAGAATCATTTTTCTCACTAAATACCATTCCAAGGATCCTTAAGTGGTAGTCTAAGAGGAGACAACCAAAGGAAGATGTAAATTATCAACTAAAATTATATCAATTTTATTATTCTTCCACCACCCCATATAATTTTCCATACACCTAGACATAATAAAAACAATATAATAAATATTATTATATGTTATTATTTTTTTGTAATATCTATCTTCCACCCTCCCTTCATTTGTTTCTAAAATGAAAATTTTCTTTACAATATGGTTGGTTCGCTGTCTCCATAAACAACGTACATAATTTTTATACACTACCTTCATGGATGGTTATAGAAATATTTTTATGGTTAAATATAATGATAATATGTGCATTTTAACTTATTTTATGATTTTTTAATTTATTTACATCTTTTTAATAAAATAAAATAAATCTAGTTCATGATGGTCTATAAAATCAAATAATGAACTAACCGTATAATGACAACGTTTATACAAAATAAATCATCACTATATAAGAACAAAGATTTATATTTAGGACCAATTCAATTTATGAAATGACTTTAATATTATATAATTTCACTTATAGAGTTTTATTACCATTTTAAAAGAACATTATTAATTATCAATAACTGATCCGAACTTGGATCCATGAAATAAACACCCTAGGAATAGGAAAATTAAACATGATGTATCATTGAAATAGTTGTAAATGAACATAATATAATTATATTAAATAAAATATCTATGTAAAATATTCTAAATTAAGTAATTAATGAATCTAATTTTATTTTTGAGGATGTTAACTGTAAGTAAATAATGATTTTGGAATCTAAGGTAAAGGATCTCTTTGAACCACCCTATTTTCTTAGGGTTATGTTTTATATATATTTACCTAAATTTATCTCTATATCCGTATTTTTTATATTTTTTTAATATTATTAATATATTTCCCACAAATACACATTTCTTTGACGAGGATATACATGTTTAAAGGTTATCTTCTTAATTTCATTTGTTAAGAAAACTCGATTAAATGAAACATCTCTTCTTCTTACCCCATTTCAAGTACCTCTAAATAAAATATTTTAAACCATCCATGTTTTATAAAATTTAACAATTTATTATATAATTTTTTTAGTTCATCTTTGGTTTTATGGAGATTAATACGCTCTTACCGCTCTTTAAATACTCTTTACACTTTTCCCAAAAACCCAGCTTAAGTGGTATACTCTTTTTCTCATATTAACTTTTTTTGGAAATACATTTTCATGATATATGATTATATTTCACCTATGAATGTACAATAATATTTTAATCCATTATTTCTTGGAAACTATCATTAGAATCCATCTGGTTATGCTATATGACATGATTAGGAAACCTATTTCTTTCTATGAGAATTTCTCATGTTTATATACTATGTCTGATTTACTTATGTGGAAAACATATGAATGTACATGTTATAATGGTTTCACCTAGATAGTATTCCAATGAATTAGGAAATTCTTATTTCTCATGAGTTTATATGTATGGGATTATCGATTAAACCAAATCCATGATGAGACTCTTTCCACCATGTGATGTTGTCTTGGAAGTTGGACTTGAATTATGCTTATGTCATGTTTTATGTTGTTTCCACATTCCTAAATTTCCATGAATTTATGATTCAAAGTAATTTATGTTATCCTACCATATGATTATTCATGATCCTTGAATTTTATGATATTATGTTATGCCTTTTGACTCATATTGTATGCTTCATATCATGATTATTCCATTACTGGGCTTTATAGATCACCCCTTTGCTTTATTATTTCATAGGTTATCATATAATGTTTTAGGATCTCAAATGGATTTAGTATCTGATTATGGATAATAAAATAAAGTTTTTTTATTATGATCTCATCATGATATATTATGAACCTAGTATTCCAACGACACTAGGCCCCTCGATCCTTGGGCTATATTTATTATATATTTATGTTAAAAATCATGTAATAATATATGTAAAAGGCTTGGGTAACTATATTTAACTTATCAATATTGATTTGAAAGTTTTACTTTCTACACTTTCTATGCTTAGTTTTGAAAATCATAACACACTCTAAAAAATGATGTTTTTATAAATTTATACTTCCTAAGTATTTAGAATGTTTTTTAGAAAACTATTTATTCTACAATACATAGAAATATTTCTTTACTAATGAATATAAACTTTACATAGAAAATTATAGTCTATAAAAATGACTAAATACCAATCCTTCCGATTGACTAATGTCTATTCCATTGGAATGACCAAAGTCCAGTCTGTTGGAATGACCAAAGTCCAGTCCATCAAAATGACCAAAGTATAGTCCATCAGAATGAACAATGTATTATCCATTAGAATAACAAAATTAAATTCCATAAGAATGAACAAAGTCCAATACATTGGTGTGAATAAGTTTAGTCTATCTATGTGATTGAATTTAGTCTATTGGTGTGACTGAATTTATTCTATCAGTGTGACTAGGTTTAGTCTATCGATGTGACTATGTTTAGTCCATTAGTGTGACTGAATTTAGTTTATCAGTGTTATTGAGTTTATTCCATAACACTACAAATATTTTTATTCCATATGAATAATAAATATTATAATGATAATTAAATTTATTTCTACCAAAGATAATAATTTTAAAGCATTATAATGGTGATATCAAAATGACATCAGATTGAGATGTAATTGATGAGATGTTAAGATTGAGCTCATCAGAGTCCATTTAAAAAAACTATGAGGATAAAATAATTTGACCATTGGAGGTATGCCTTTAAATAGAGGTGCATTTTTGGAGATTGGAGATAATGCTTTTGTTAACTCAACATGTCTGGAGATTTATCTATTGTAACCTCTCATTAGTTTTGAATTTGTAAATTTTCCAGATAGTTTTAATTATATGGAATAGAAGTAAGGATTATAAATTACTTAGAACATTTTTTAAATTGAATTATGTTTTCTATTGAGTTTTATATCAAGGACATTTAATTCCTTTACACTAAAGTTTAAAGTGTACTTATTCATTTTATAAATCTTCTATTAGTTTTACTATATAAATTTGTAATGTTTCATTTTTACTTATTTCTATACATTATAATTTTACACTGGGCATTTATAAGGACAATTTATTTTAATGAAATATTTTATAATATGATTTACTACATGTAATATGAGTCTATTATAAGTACTATAATCATAATATGTTAACTGAGTCTAATAAAAATTAATAAATAGGTTTGGGATTTTAATTAGTTTAATTTTTTAAACTATAATTAACCCCTCTTGTAGCCATTATAAACTCTTACAATCCAACAATCACATCATAAATAACCCATGTAAGTAAAAATGGGTTTCATAAATATTTCAAATGGAAATAATTAACCTTCTATAAAATAAAGAATCCATGGAAATAAAAGTGTGTTTCATAACATTTCTAAATAATATAACAAAATGAATCAAATCAATTTATATTGAAAACATGAACACCAAAAAAAATAATCACATAATTGAATAAAATTGGGGGTGAAAAATAACATATAACTCCATTTTAGATTTAACCTTTTTAATATAGGGTCTAAAATTAAAACCAAATCAAAAAGAGTTTTTTTTGAAAAACATTTTGTAATCATCAATGTAAAAGTCATATCCATGATTCTCTTTTATAAAAAGTCTCATTGGTTTTCTTAAAAACAAGTGAAAAGAAAACACTTCATGGATATGAATTTGAATTAAAAATACTTTTACCTATAAATATAATAGAATACATAATTTAAAATGGAAAATCAATGAATGTAGTGAACCTAGTGGAAATAAATTCAAGAATTAGTACAACTCAAATGAAGAAGTTTGAGTTACCAAATCTATTACCTTTACTCTTGAATTAAATAGAAGTTCTTTAACCTAATTTATAAAAAATATCTATCTTAATCACCTATTTCATGAAATTATTCATCTACCTAACCTTTTATAAAATTATTTTAATATTAATCTCTCTCTGTATTAGTTATTTTTATCCATTTTTAATTTTTGGTGTGAGTAATCTTGATCATTTTGAACTAGTTTCATAATCATGGTGTTTTTATTAATTCTTCTCCAAAATTTAAAAATTTATTAATAGTTATATATATTGAAGTTGAATACTTATAATTATTTATAATTTTATAACTTCATTCTATGGGAGTTTTGGTTATGATTATTAAAGATGAAATTATTGATGGGTATGTTTCAATTATTTTTAACTAATAGGCATTAATATCCTAAATAATGAGTTTAATAATAAAATTACCATTCTAGAACCCAAATAAATATTTATTTCCTTATTTAAATTATATATTAATAGTAATTAAGTTATAATATACATAAATTATACTATTTTATAACAATGTTCAAGTAGGTGATTAAACCGACCCAACAACAACATATTATAATTTAATAGATAAGAATTATTATGGAGTAATTTTGTTATAAAATAATTTTTATATAAGTATAATGATATTTTGTATATTTTATTAATATAATTAATCATATTTAAAAAGAGTTTGATAAAGAATAAAAATAATATATGAAAATCCAAAAGTGGTACTTTATGATGGCGGTAGTTCGTACGTAGACACAATCAATGTTATAATTTCATATAAAATGATAGGAGATAAAGTTTGATAATAAATCGACATATAATAATAATAATTAAATAATATATATCATATTTTTCATACAATTCTTTAGATATGGTGATGAAAATCTAAAGATGTTATTTTATAGTGGTGATAATCCGTACAACGCACGATCGACGTTATTTTTTTTTCTAAAAGGATGGGAAGGAATACGTAAGGGGTGTTTCATTAATATAATAACACATTGTTTTATTAATTATAATTATTTTTTTCCTATTAAGGTTGTTAATTTTTTTTAAGAGTAATATTTAAAAGGAATGATTAAAAAGGAAGCAATACTTACATCAGGATCTTGGGGTTTCTCTTAGAAATACCCTTGTAAATGGTGGTATTAAGCTTACTGATGTTGACCATAGGATTAAAGAAATTGTGGAGGCTTATAGGTGGGATTTTTTTTAGAGTTTTATGAATAAATTATATGTTAAATGTGTAACTTGTAGTGGTGGTAGCGATCCCATTTTATAAGTGAAGATGAGGTCAATTTTCAAAGCAACATTTATATTTTAAATAATGTAATGATACAATTCAAGGGTTAAAGGATAAAAAAGGGAAAAAAGGAGGGTTGGTGATGTTTAGTTGATCCACACATTAACCACCCATTTGGAAACATATTTTTAACATTTTTTTTCATTTTCTCATAGTAAATCATTTTTTTCCATTTTTATCGGGGTAATTAATTTTGAACCTTAGTAATTAATTTTAATGTAAAAAATTAAAATTGAACATTTTAACTATTTTAAATATTATTACTTATAATTTTAAAATAATATTATCAAATAAAATTTCTAATGGTGTAAAATATTAATTTTAAAATAAACATAGATAACCCGTAAAAATAGTTTTTAGAAAAAGTATATTTTCAAGATAAAAACATATTTGTAAGCCATAGATGTCAACATTATCAATTATAATGAAATAATTTGGTTTATAATAAAAAATTATATAGCTTTAAAAATGATCCAAAAAACTAATTTTACAATTAAAATACTCAATTACAAGAAATGATCAAAATTAGTTTTTATTCAAATTAAAATATTAATTTTCTTTTAAAAGGGTTAACAAATGTTTTATAATTTTAAAAGCATATCTTCGAAATGAATAAATTTATTCCTTAAATTTATATTATTTAAATTGAAAAAACTATTGGTCTTTCTCATATACTAATAATGTAATAAAATTCACTATTTTGACAAACTACATTTTCACTATTCATAAAAATATTATTTTAGAATAATACCTAAAAATAATATTTGGATAATTATAATATATGGAGTTAAAAAATTAAGCTAATTATATCAAAATAGAGTTATAAATGATATATAAATTAATTATAATATAAAAACAATTAGTGGGAAACAAATTTATTTTAATTAAATGAATCATATATTAATTTATCACTTTTTTACATAGTTTCTATATGGTGGTTAGTATTATTGATAACCACCAATTTAATGACTGTAATATATCATTCATATTTAATAATTTTATATTATTAATATATCATGGTTTTTATTTTAGTTTGGCATTGCATGTAAGTTAAGAAACTCATCCTGATATTTACTTAAGGAAAAGTATTTACAAAAATCATGGGTCATTATATTCTACCCACCAAAAAATAATTTCATCTTTGAAATTTTATTACCAAGATGAAAATAAACGAGGGTACTTTTATATCATTACATTATCAGGTTCCCACATATATTCCTTGAACATATGATTCCTCTACAAGACTTTGACCATATGAGTGGATTTGTTCCACATAACCTTTGATCTAAGATATCCACTAGTTATTCCAATTTCATGGTTTTTGATTTTTGTACATGCGATTGGTCTAGTATGTACATAAAAAAAGTGATAAATAGAACACGTCATACACTAAGATAGGTTTGTAGGGAGTACTAAGTGAGAATATAACAACCTAACATGATCATGAATCTCAAAGGGACCATTGTACCTAGAGCTTAGGTCCCATTTATTCCTAAATATAATAACCCACATCAAAAAAGATATCCAAAGGAATATATTTTCACCAAATTAAAACTCTAGATCCTATCAATGATTTTCTATAATTGTTTTTTCAAATTTATGATTCTTTCATATATCACTGAATGTTTTGACCCTTCTTTATCATTTCATGGATAAGGTATGGATCTATCAGTTTTGTCTCTCCAACTCCATCTCAACATGTTGGAGTCCTACATTTATTCCCATACAGAGCCTCATATGGTTCCATCTAAATACTAGAATGAAGTATGTTGTTATAAGAGAAATCTACCATGGTTAGGTGTTGATCCTAACATCTTTAAAATTTCATCAAACAATATATTATTATATTCTCTAAAGTTTTACTATTCCTATCAGACCAACCATATATATTAGGGAGATAAACAATGTTGAAACTCAACCATGTCAGTAATTATTTCTGAAAACATCTCCATAACCTGAAGGTAAACCTTATATCCCAACCAGAAAAGATTGAGAGAGATACTCTATGAAGCCTTAACATTTACCTTATGTATATATCGTTGAGTTTTTAATGTGATAAATATTATTTGATGGAAAGAACATGTGATGAATTAATAATGAAGTTGACTACAACCCTAATATCATTATAGATGACTGATGATTTTGGGAGTGTTATGAAAAAATCCATGGAAATGTTTTCCCATTTTCATATTGGTATGGTCAATGGTTGTAAAATTACATTATAATTATGTAATTAAAATTTAAATTACTAAAATACCAATAATTGAGATATGTATTATGTGATATGCCTCTTCATGTTATCTTACCATAATTTTTTATTTAGATATCTATATATCTCTATGATTCATGGATGAATATAGAAGGATGAACTATGAGAATAATCCAAAACTTACTTCTTTAGTTTTGGTTTTGATATAAAATGTATCTAGTTTCCAAACCTTATAACTTCATATTTATCAAATTTGAACTCGATATACTCAATACATTTTTCTATATATCTATTTCATTTTTCTAGGATTCTTTAATCGTCACCTGAATAAATGGTTGAGAAGTAATTTGGGAAATATAATATTTCTTTCCTTCCCTTATGACTTAAAGATTTATCCTTTTCCAATCCATGAGTATTGGGTATTTTGAAATCCTCATAATAGATAAAGTAGAAATATCTTTCCTACTCATAGAATCATCCACCTTGTTTTGCTTCCCCATTAGGTAATGCATTGAGAAGTCATAATATTTTATCAATTATAACAATATCCTTTGGTGGATATTCGTATAATTTTGTGTGAAAATATATTTCAAGATCTTATTATCTATATATATACACCACACTTCTCTCTATATATATAGTTTTCCAAATATTTAATGGAACAATCACTATTTCCAACACCAAATCATGTGTTGGGGTAATTTTTCTCATGAGTCTTTAATTGAAACGAGGCATAAGAAATTAACTTATCATTATACATGATGACATATCATTATCTCTTTTTGAAGAATTGCAATATATTACAAACCCTTACCCACTATAGTGTAATATAGGTTCAGGTGAAATGACCAACATTTTATTTAGTTATTTCAAATTTTGATCACATTCCTCTATCTAAAGTATCTTTACTCCCTTATGTTTTAACTTGGTTAATGGATTTATTATCCCTGAATAATATCTCACAAATAATTTATAATATCCAATTAACCCAAGAAAACTTTGTATCTTGGTTACAATGGTCGGTCTAGGACATTACTCAATAACTTTTATCTTTTATGTATCTACTGATATGCCCCTTACTTGTGACTACATTACCTAAGAATGATAATTTATAAACCCAAAATTCACACTTGATAAACGTTTCATAAATTTTCTCCTTTATTAAGGTGTTAAACACAATCTATAAATGATCTTCACGCTCTTTCTTATTCTTAGAATATATGAGAATATCATCAATAAATACTATAATTTTTTTTCAAGGTAATCCCTAAAGACTTTGTTTATAAAATTCATAAAGACAATTTGTGTGTTCATAAGTCAAATTAAAATCAATATAAATTAATAGTGTCTATACCTTATGTGGAAATATGTTTTGGAAATATCATCTGTTTTGACCTTTAACTAAGGATATCCAGATCAAGGTCGATATTTGAGAATTATCAAGTTCCTCTAAGTCGATCAAACATATCATCAATACTATGTATGAAGGATACTTTTTTTATCCTGATTTTTTTATGATAATGATAATCAATGTTAAGACACATTAATCCATCCTTCTTTTTGACTAAGTGGATTGGCACACCCCTTAGAAAAGCATTCAAGTGTATAAATACATTACCTAGATTCTATTATAGATGATTATTTAATTATTATAATTCATTGGGGTCTATTATATACAAACTATTTGAGATATTGATATATATAGGTATTATTTAAATAAAAAACTTATCCTTACACTCTAAGGGAAGACTAGAAAATTCATTTGTAAATACATCAGCATACTCCCGTACAATAGGAATTTCATCATTTTTGACTTCTTCTCAACTCATTTGTGCTAGGACTACCTTATTTCTGGGTATCAGGACCCATATTATAGAATATTCTTCCAAGGGGATTCCATAATTATTCTTATTTTGATAATTGATAACAATATAATTCAAAGTATGAAATTAGACATCATTTCCCTGAAAATTGATATGTTATTTATATAGGGAAATCCAATCCACACCAAATATTATATCAAATTTAACTAAAGGCAGAATAATTATATTTTTATTAATAATCCTTCTAAAAATCCCAATCAAACAAGATTTATATATCTTTGACACAATCATTGTGCCACCAAGAGTTTTCATAGACAATTCAATATCCTTTTCTTGAGGGGATGATTCAGCATTATTATAAAAAATGTGTGATATAAAATAATATGATGAAATGGAATAAAATATGGTATTATTAGATCTTGAAAAAAGATTAAGTGTACCTCATAATACTTCATTATTGTGATCTACCTCAATGGTAGTAGTTGTGAATCAATTTAATGTTCCCTCAGTTTGTGTGCTTATCATGGAAAATTTTCTTCATTGGCCTAAGGTTTGGTGAATTGATTCACATAATGTATGAAATACTTGTACTTGAAGAATTGTAGTTTGGTTTGATTATTAACTGTGAAATTTTATCCTATATTTTTTTAATTGTACTCTTAGTTATACTTATATAGTTATTGGATTAGTGGACTAATTTACCACAATTAAGAAAATTCTCTGATCCTTTAAGGAAATTACTTGTGTGCTTCTTCCTATAATTTTGTAAACTAGGGCATTGGAATTTCTTCCTCCCATGTGACTTACCATCAGAGTTTTCTTGATATTTATCCTTTCATTTCTTGTCCCTAAAATAATGGTAGTCCCCAATTTACATATCTACCTTTAGTACACATTGAACTATCTCATCATAACTCCTAATGTATCTTATGGATAGTGAAATTTGAAGACTTGGTTATAAAAAATAAAAGAAATGGTCAATCATTCCTTCATATTGGGAGATATAACCAAAATAATACCTTATAATACTCATGAAGTTTTTTTTCATAATTTCATACCGACTCATATTTATTTTATTTCATCTCTAGAAATATTTACTAAATCCTTATGTGAAGAGTTTGAGGAAAGTTATTGATGAAGAACAATTTCTTAAACTTCTGTAATCATATAGTGTCTATTTTCAACTTCTCATTTGTTTTCTTAATGAGAGTCCACCATTGGTAAATATTTACTATTAAATTATAGACAACCAAGACAACCCTTTTCATGCTCTAGGTAAAGGATAATATAAAATATCTTTTCCATCACATTGATCCATTACTTAGTGAAAATAGGATTATAATATCCACTAAAGGAGGGAGTATATTGTCACATGAAATACCTGATAGAATGTTTCTCCTTACTTGGTGAGTATAGGATCTCAACATGGGTTGTTTTATTATTCATAGCTTGTAACATTTGTGTGAGAATTTCTAAAATAGTTTCTAAACTCGTGCCCATCCCATTTCATAGGTTAGTGGGACAATCATTATATTTCCCATAAAACCCATTAATAACCTTTTTTCTCCTTTCTATAGAAATTTCTTAAATAAATAAAATTGAAGGATAATGATACTTAATCTAAAAAGAAAATTATTATCACAGAAGTAATGAATCATAAAAAATATGTGTGCTTTAACTTATAAATTGTAAGGCTTCAATCTAGGTTATTCATTGTTTACTTCTTATTAGGATCACTATAGATATAAAATTAATGTTCTCAAATACATATTAATGGTTTATAAAAATAATGTGAATCAGCAAAGAATATCCTGTAGGAGTGTATATCATGGTGTGTAGTCTTAGTCACACTCATCATGCACCAAAGTGAAGATCAAGTCAATGCTCAATCAACCTTTTTCGAGATGATTACCCCTAGATGCATCTATTCCATATCTATATCTACTTTCCTATATCCAAACATGGATTTGATTTATATTAAAACCAAAAACTCTATCCTTTACAAAAATTTAGGGAAATCATCATATACTTATAATCAACTCTAGGGTTTCCACGATGTTTTTCTAATCCTGATTCCCAAAGATTGATTCTACAATCGCCATAAATAACTAAACCTTTCCACTGATACTAAATGTTGATACCCAAGCTAAACACGACTTTATTTTAAATATTTTATATGATATAAGTATTAAATTTTATAAATAATGGTAATAATATTTCCGGGATCAATAGTTTTAGTGTCTTCAAATATTAGCTATATAATCAACTTATTTTAAAATCCTTGTGATTATTTATTCATTTGTGAAACATACTGGACCATCATATAAAATTATCATTATAAAAACTCATCCTCATTACATAAGTAATGAAAAAATAAAAAATGGATGATATAAAAAGCTTATTAAGGAATAAATACACATTTCATCAAGCATGAGTTTATAAATATAAAGAAAAATAAGCATGAGAGAAATATCATAACATTATTAGTGATAATAATAAAACATAATTGATCTTAAAAGGATAAGGAATAAGAACTTAAATCCAAAAAATATCAACAAGGAGACATAATAGTCATAACATGGATGAATTTTTTCTAACATAAACCATGAATCATGAAATCATAAGATCATAATTCATAACATCTTTCAATTATGTCATAAAAATTATCACAGGTAAACATTACATTTTTGAGTCACACACTTGAACTCATACTTTTGAGACAACTTAATTATATATGCGTATACATTAACTTCATGAGTCCCAAACTTTCATCCAAACTTGTGAACAACTATGTTGTTCCTGTGTATATATATCTCATGAGATTTCAAATTTTAACAAATTCATTGGAGGGTGATATAGGACCCCACCCATCATCATCCATACTTATGAGTGCCACTTGAAAATCATTCACTTATCATATCATAAATAACCTATTGAAATAAAAATGGGTTTCATAAAACTTTAAAATGAATATAATTAACCTTTATAGAATAAAGAACCCATAAAAATAAATTTGGGTTTAAAAACACTTTTAAAAAGTATTACAACATGAATTAAACCAATTGACATAGAAAAAATAACCACCCAAAAATAATCACATTATAGAAGAAAAATTAAGGGTGAAACTTGAAACATAAATCCATTGGATATTTATATTTTTAAATATATATAGGAAAATGAAAACTTAATCAAAAAGTGTTTTTTGGAAAAACATTTTGTAATGATCGATGTGAAATTCATAGTCACAAGTCCCTTTTAAAAATGTATTAGTTGTTTTATTAAGAACAAGTGAAGATTTATGGAAGTGGATTTGAATTATTATTTTTCAATGGATATATAATATTGAACATAATTTAAATTATATAATCAATTAATGTAGTGAACATAGGGGAAAAAAGTTGAAGAAGAAGTCATATAACTCAATGGAAGAAGTTTGAGTTACCAAATACCTTACCTTTACTATAGATTTCAATGGAAGTTCCTTAACCTCATGTATAAAAAAAATATCTTAATCACCTATTTTAAAACATTATTCATATCCATACCATTTTATAAACTCAATTTATAATTATTCTCTCTATTTATATTATTTATCTCTTATCCATTTTCAATTTAAAGTGTAGGTAATCTTGTTAATTTTGAAATAGTTTCATAATACAAGTGTTTTTATTCATTATTCTCCCAAAATTTCATCATTAATAGAAAATAATAGGTACTATAATTTATAATTTATAATTATTTTTGTAACACCATGACCCCAGAAGCCTGAAGATGGTGCATTATTTTAATACATTGGCATGATTACAAGGAATCAAATCTCAAAGGACTAAGTAGTTTAATAGTTTTAGAAAACCAAATATATACATAGGTTTAACATTACAACTTGATATAAAAAAACATCAAATAAGTTTTATTGGGATCATCCACGACTCTAATTTTATCTTGGCAGGTCAATCATAATAAACATCTTCATGTCTTGGGAAAATGAAACATATGAAACGGGTGAACTCAAATGCTCAGTAAGGGTTAAAAATAGCAGAAGTATGAATAAAAAATAACTTAATCATAAAAATGTTGGCATAGTCAATATGGGATTATGAATAAATGAAAAACCCACACCATTAATAAACTGAGAATGAAACTACATCTATAGATTTTTTCATAGTGAAAACTTCACAGATAAGAATAATTGAAAATGAATAAAGAGAATGCTTATTAATTGGACATCATGTATATTTCACATGATACCACTATACCATTGAAACGGTTTATGTATGTGGGTAGAAACCAATTTGATTTTTAGAAACAAACTCAAAGGGTTTTTTGTCAACTGATTTATCTCATGAGACCTGTCGATGCATCGAGGGGTTATAGCGGCCCCTACCCATCACTGCGAGTCTAAAAAATTCTTTATACATAGATATAATAAATGTAAAATATTTCTTCTCAATACTTGTATAGAGTAGATGATACATATTCATCAAACAATGTTGATATAAATAAAGATACTATTAAATGAGACCATTGATTTTTTTTGAGGAAATAACCCTTAAACATTCCAAAGTGTTCCATACCCCCTTGAAACATTAGAATCATAACCCATTTGAATATAATGAGAATAAGGATACTATTGATATTATATAACAAAGGGTAGTATATATACCCTATGTAAGAAGTAAGTTGTGAACATGGAATATATCTCATAAATGATAAAGTCAGATGAGAAAATTCCTTTTTACTTTGGATAAAAGAGTTCTTTCGAAAAATCCTTTGAAATTTTCATGAAATAATATTATAAACATGTATATCCCAGAAAATAAAAGGGAAGGTAATTGTAATTATATTTGGGGCTTAAATAAAATCTTATTGAGTTGAAATCATTTTAAAATATTTTTTAAAAATGATTTAGAAATAGAATATTTTAGTGCGGTTTAAGGAAATATTTAAATATATTTTAAAGTGAAAAGGAATATTGGGTTTCATAATAAAATAAATGAACCAAAATATATTTTTCACTTTAAAATGTTTGATTTTTGAAATATAAATATGGCTTAAAACATATTATAGAGCGACCGCTAAAATATGTCAGAATTTGAGAAGTTCCTTGAATCGGGCTTGCATTTTGGAAGATTTTTTGAAAAATTATTTTAAAACACATAACACCCCTTAAAATAAAAAATTATTATGATTAGTAAATATATATATAACATTAAAACATAATATATGAGTAGTAAATATTAATAAATAATAATTTCATTGAGGTGAGTAGAGAATAAGAGCAACCCGAATAAAAATGGAGGTTCGGGTAGAAAATACTTACAACTTTGTAATCAATTGAATATTATGACCCAAAATTAATAATAATTAAATGATAAATTGAATATCATTAAAATAAATAGATTTATTATTTTAAACATAAAAGGTAAGTATAAATACACCATACACAACTAGTAGTAATGAATACATGATATCTCACAAAAATGGAAGTGAGATGAAGAAACCCCTTAACTTAAGTCTGATGGTGTTATTCACTTGATCTTTATATCTTGGATAACCAAATTAAATTCATTAATTAATATTTAAAGAACATATTATTTTTTAATTTATTTATTATAACCTTATTTGGTTCATTCATTTCTTTTTTGATGGGTTTAAGAGGTTCAATTTCATTGTTTTGAAAGCATTTTCTTCCTTGGTTTTCATGATCGGTTTACTTGTAATCATGAATGGAAGTTCATTTGAAATGTGGTAAAACATATAGAATTGTTAATATATATTATTAGTTAAATTATATGGATATAAATTATCTTATAATGAATTTGGTTATATACCATGAGGATGACTTGTTTGATAAAAGATAATGATAAACACTTGGATTAACTTGGCGGTTTTGTGCATAATGAACTTGTTTTGAATTATTATTTTATATTATGAAGGTGTAAAGATTAAAAAACATTAAATAATATGAAATACACATATTCTAATCTGGTTCAAACATAAAAATTATTTCATGACCAAAATTGAAGATGGAAATAAAAATTGAGAACCTGTTGTCCTTGAATGTGATAAATTAACACATCTCGAACGATGTTTTAATTTTTAGTATAAGAGGAGGGGATAAGAGAGATGATGATTAAATATTAAATTATAATAATAAAATTCCAGTTCATGTAAGGTATAGGAATTATCATATTATTTTAACTAGGGGTGACGAGGAAATAAAAATAAAAGAAAGGAACTCAAAATAAAAGAAATGTTGAGAAATCCCTCATGAAAATTTGGCAACCTAACAACGTCGCTTAAAATTTCATAAAATATTTTGATGAGATAAAAATGGTATCACATAATTCATACATAATATGGAATTTATTAGGGATATGGAATGAAATATCCTATCATAAAACAATTAAATTAAAATATAATAACATAATAAGAGTGCTTGAAAAAGAGGGAGATTTTGAGACGAAAATTCTCTAGCATAACGTCTATGAAACATGGTTTTAGAAAACAGTAAAATGAGATAGTATAGGGGTAAGACATTAATAAAATAATAATAAAATAGTATAGGGACAAAATAATATGTAAATAAAAACATTGTATGAAAACATGAAATACATACCACATTAAAGAGTACTTGGATGGAAAAGAGAAGTTGAGAATTCTCTTACCTTGTAGAGTAACTCCTAGGACATGAAGGTTGGGACCTTGGGGGATTGAGGACACCTTTGTAGGAATAATATGGAGGTAAAAATACTAGTGCTTTGAGGATGATGAGTTTTTAATTAAATAAAATAAAGGAATGAGTGGGTATTTATTGTAAATGAGAGGGAGTTTTTTATTAATTTAATGGGACACCTCATTAGTGGTTTTTGAAAAACCATAGGCTTTCCCATGATATTTTCCCATGGTATTAGAAAATTGGGACACCTCACATAATATTTTACTATACACAAGTCTAACAACATTTAATACTAATTATTACATCATTATGATGTCATTAAACATACCAAAAACTCAAAAATGTATTTTTACTATTCATGAAAAATTCAAGTATTTTAGAAAAATCATAAAAATTCACCCTGACCATTTCTCAACATGTAGAATTCAAAAATGAACTCCAATTTTTGGAAATTAATTTTCTAAATATTTTTAATTTATTTTTTTTAAATAAAATCATAATTTATTCAGAAAAGCAACATTAAAACTATAACTATTTTTATTACACCTTGAGAAATTAATCAAGGTCCCATAAAGTTATCTTATAACCATAGGAAAAAAAGTAAAAATTTATGATTAAATTTTATGAAAAAAATTTTCCATTTTAAGTTTTTAAATTAATCATAAAATTGTAATTAAAATATTTATGACATACAAAAATACCAATACTTATACTACGATTGATTTTTCACTTTTAAGATATCTAAATTGTATTTATACATTAATGCATGGAGTTTCTATTTTTTAGCCAATTTAATATTCATTACTGTTCATAAGGGTATGTTACTATTCATATGGGTATGTTACTATTCATCAAAAATTAAGTTTGTCTTATCAGACTCTAAATATCTTACTATATGCAACCATGTATGTAAGTTTTTCAAAATTCAAATTATATAAGTGGATTAATTATTTTTATTAGTTAGGTTATAATAAAGTGTTGTTTTTTAGAGAATCAGTGTTTCATGAATTTTATATTAAATATATTTTTAAATTTTTGGGGTGTTACATTATTCCCTCTTCAATATAATTACATCCTCACAATTTGAAACTACACTTTGAAAGTTAAAGGTTGATGTTTGAAAATTCCCTGGTGGGAAACACACATTGGAAATAGGGTTAATAAAATATCCTCATAAAAAGAGGTTAAGGGAAATGAGGTGGTCACCATAAAAATTATGCTTTCGAATGGGGTGACATTAGTTGGAAGAAAAAACCTAGACATGGAAGAAAAATATAACTATGAAGCTCTAATTGAACGTGATAGAGAACATGTTCAGATGAAAGTTCATTACTACAAAACTATAAACTACTGTAAAAGAATTCATCGATATTATCAAATATTATGATAATTGGAAAACAATCGAGGTATTATTTCACTCTATACGAGTGTAAATATGCATTTCTATTTACAAACTCATCCTTTTATTTCACCTTGAACTATCTATACTTTATCACTTAACATAGGTTACACCATATGGTGAAGTAATACATTAACCTCTAAAAGTTTGTACAATGATCAACTTAAGACATTTCATAAATGGTTAAACATTCCAAAATATAATTATTCAACACTTTAGAATGAAGGTATCTGAATTTCCAAGATGAAATTATAATTAACCTTTAATCAATATGAAGCAACTCTAAATTTTTACATTCCCAAAATCTGAATATCTTAATCATGTATCCTCTTGAAATATGGTAATAACTTGAATTACCATAAAAACCATGCATTCTTCCATATTCCTTAAATAATATAAATTTTATTGGGTATATTCCTTAAATACAGAAGTGTTAACTCCATCGATGATTACATAGACCACTTATCGACAAGTCAAAAATCTGTTCCAAGGTATTCAATACTTATATGAATTAATCATTTATTCATCGTTATCTCAACATCAGATATATTTTAAGGGTTTTATTTCCCTCAACCATATACTTTCCCAAGATATTAACTTTCTAATGAGTCAATTATCCTTGGTAAAATTCATCATACGACCTCAAATACATAATGAAATAATATTGCAATACAATCCCCATATATTCCATAATTATTATAACTATTACATTACTGATAAAATATTCAAATGAAATTATTCTTAACGAGGAATATTAATACTTTAACTTCATCTGTGGAAGTATCATAACTTTATCATTATGCAATATCATCATTTGGGGCATATTACTTTGATGCTTGGGACATTAGTTCACATAGTGTCCCATATCCTTATAGTTGAAGCATTGTACATCGAAAACCTTTTTTTTACCCTTGAAATCATGAAATTTGTGTCCTTTTTCTCCTCACTTATAGAAAACTCTCACTCACTTCAAGTATTTTCTATGATGATTATTTCCATAATTATCACATTTAGGAAAATCCTTCTTTCCTTTATTCCCTTTATCCTTGAATTTCTCTCCCATCCTCTTCTTATTTTTCTTCCCATAAAAGCTATGGGACTTAGATAATTATCTACATACTTTGTTAACAAATGATATTATTTCCTCATATGATGATTATAATTGGTAGACAATATTCCTTTTAAAATATGGCTTAAGACCCTTAGAGAGATAATCCTTCTTACTCTTCACATCAAGTGCATTGGTGAAGTTCTCATTCCTTCTGATAGGTTACATTTCTAAAAAATTCCATATTATATATTAGATCATAAAATTATGAACTCTCTATAACTCTAAACATGGTATAGTACATAGCATAAATTTATGCATCCTAAATCCTAGAACTATATACTTTGGTTACTTTGTGGGAATAAATTCTTACTAATGGTGGGTAAATAAAATGTGAATTATCCGAAGAATATCCCCCAATAGTGTCAAACTAGGTGCGCAGTAAGGGCCGTTGTCGTGTACCAAGATACCTCAGGTCAAGCCCGAAACTCCTTGTCAGAGTTTTTACTCCTAGGTGCATCTGTTCTGGAGCCATATCTACTTGTAGTATCCAGACATGATTGTGTTTTCTAGAAATATCTACATAATATATTCCTTACTAAAATACCAGAATGTTATTGTATGTTTATCCTCATTGAATATCTTAGGGGTTTGTTCCCAAATCTAAGTTTTGTAAATATAGTTTCCAAGTTTGCTACTAAACTTCCTTTGATACAAATTGTAATGCCCTGACCCCAGAAGCACGGAGCCAGAGCATTATTTTAATACGTTGGAATGATTATAAGAAATCAAATTCTGAAGGACCAAGTAGTTTAATAGTTTTGGAAATATAGATACATACAAAGGTTCAACATTAAAACTTGAAATAAAAAAACATAAAATATTTTTTAGTGTGAACATACACAACTCTAATTTTATCCTTGTAGGTCAATCATAAGAAACGTCTTCATGTCCTAAGAAAATGAAACATATGAAAGGGGTGAGCTCAGATGTTTAGTAAGGGTTAAAAATAGGAGAAGTAGGAATCAACAATAACTGAATCATAAAAAAATTGGCATAGTCAATATGGAATGGTGAATAAATGAAAAATACACACCATAAATAAATTGAGAATGAAACTACATCCACAGATTTTGTCATAGTGAAAACCTCATAGATAATAAGAATTTAAAATAAATAAAGAGAATGATTATTAATTGGATGCCATGTATCTGGCACATGATACCACTATACCATTAAAATGGTTTAAATATGTGGGTAGAAACCCATCTAATTTTTATAAACAAACTTTAAGGGTTTGTTGCCAACTGATTTGTCTCACAAGACCTGTCGATGCATCAAGGGGCTATAGCGGACCCCACACATCGTTGCAAGTCCAAAACATTCATTATAAATAGATATAATAAAAGTAAAATATTACTTCTCAATACATGTATAGAGTAGACGATACAGATTCATTAATGGATTTTGTCATAAATAAAGATACTTTTTAAATGAGACCATTGAAATTTTTTAAGGAAATAATACTTAAACATTCCAAAGTATCCCATACCACCTTGAAACATTCAAATCATAATAACATAGAATATCATGAGAATAAGGAGACTCTTGATATGATATACCAAAGAGTAGTACATACACCACAAGTAATAAGTAAGTTGTGAACATGGAATATATCTCATAAAAGATAAAGTGAGATGAGAAAAATGCTTTTTACATTGGAAAGAAGAATTCTTTTGGAAAATCCGTTGTAATTTTCATGAAATTAGATTGAAAAAATGTATATCCTAGAAAATAAAAGGGAAGTTCATTGAAATTATATCCGGGTCTTAATTAAAATCTTATTGAGATGAAATCATTTAAAAAGACTTTTTAAAGAATCTTTAGAAATAAAACATTTTAGTGCGGTTTAAAAAATTCTTTAAAGAGATTTTAAAGTGAAAAGGCATGTTTGCTTTCATAAAACAAGAAATGAACAAAAATATCTTTTTCAATTTAATTTTTTTTTTATTTTTGAAAGTTGAATATAGATTAAAACAGATTATAGAGTGAACGTAAAAATAGGTAAGAATTTAAGATGTTCCTTGAATCGGGCTTTCATTTTAGAAGAAGTTTTGAAAGATTATTTTAAAAAACATAACACCCCATAAAATAAATAAGGACTATGACTATTAAAAATATATAGAAAATTCACACAAAATTTATGAGTATTAAATAATAATAAATAAGAATTTAATTGGGGTGAGTAAATAATAAGAGCAACCCGAATAAAAATAGTGGTTCAGGTAGAAAATACTTACAACTTTGTAATCAATTGAATCTTATGCCCAAAAATTAATAATAATTAAATTATAAAATGAATAAATTTAAAATAAGGAGATTAATTATTTGAAACATAAATGGTTAGTATAAATACACCATACATTACTAGTAGTAGTGAATGTAGAATATCTCACAAAAATGGAAGTGAGATGAAGAAACCCTTTACCTTAAGTCCGATGGTGTTCTTCAATTAATCTTAGTGTCTTGGATAACCAAATTAAATTCATTAATTAATATTTTCAGAACCTATTATTTATATAATTTATTTATTATAACCTTATTAGGTTCATTAATTTCCTTTTTTATGGGTTTAAGAGGATCAATTTTATTATTTTGGAAGCATTTTCTTCCTTGGTTTTCATGATCGATTTACTTGTAATAAATAATGGATGTTCATTTGAAATATGGTTAATAATATATAATTGTTAATATATATTATTATTTAAATTAAAGGTATATAAATTATCTTATAATCAATTTGGTTATATACCATGAGGATTACTTTTTTGATAAAAGATAACGATAAACACTTGCATTAACTTGGCGGTTTTGTGCATAATGAACTTGTTTTGAATTATTATTTTATATTATGAGGGTGTAAGGATTCAAGAAGATTAAATAAGATTAAATAAATATATTCTGATCTGGTTCAACCATAAATTTTTTTCATGACCTTAATTGAATATGTTAATAAAAATTTAGAACCTGTCGTCATTGAATGTGATAAATTAACACATCTCGGACGGTGTTTTCATTTTTAGTATAAGAGGAGGGGAAAAGAGATATGATAATGAAAAATTAAATTATAATAATAAAATTCCAGTTCATTTAAGGTAATGTAATTATCATATCATTTTAATGAGGGGTTATTAGGAAAGAAAAATAAAATAAAGGAACTTGAAATAAAAGAAAAGTTGAGAAATCCCTCACGAAAATTCGGCAGCATAACGACATCGCTTAAAATTTCTTACAATATTTTGATCAGATAAAAATGGTATCTAACAATTAATACATAATATGGAAAGTATTTGGGGTATGTAATGACATATCCCAGCTTGAATTAATAAAATTTAAAGATAATAACATAATAAGAGTGCTTGAAAAAGAGAGAGATTTTGAGATGAAAATTCTATAGCATAACAGCTATGCAATATGATTTTAGAAAAAAATAAAAATATATGAGACATGGGACAACCATTAAAAAATAATTATAAAATAGTAGAGGGACAGAATAATATTTAAATAAGAACATGTTTTGAAAACATGAAATGCATACCACATAAAAAGAGAACTTGGATGGAAAAGAGAAGTTGAGAAGTCTCTTTCCTTGTAGAGTAACTCCTAAGACTTGATGGTTGGGACCTTGGGTGCATGAGGAAACCTTTTGAGGACTAATAGGGTGGTAAATATACCATATATTTTAGGACGATATGTTTTTAATGAAATAAAATGAAGTAATGAGTGGGTATTTATAGTAAATGAGAGGGAGTTTTTTTATTAATTTAAAGGGACACCTTATTAGCAGTTTTTGAAAAACAATGGGCTTTCCTGTCGTATTTTCACATGGTATTAACCACTTGTGACACATAACATAATATTTTAATTTACACAAGTATACCAACAATTAATTTTAATTATTAAATTTTTATGATTTCATTATACATACCAAAAACTCAAAACTGTATTTTTACTATTCACGAAAAATTTAAGTATTTTAGAAAAATCCCAAAAAATCACACTAACTATTTTTTTATGTTTAGAATTCAAAAATTACCTTCATTTTTTGAAAATAATTTTCTAAATATTTTTAATTTAAATTTTAAATAAAATCATAATTTATTCCAAAAAAACAACATTAAAACTATAACTCGATTTATAAAACATTGAGAAATTAATCAAGGTCTTATACAATTATCTTATAAACAAAGGAAAATAAAGTAAAAATTTATGATTACATTTTATGAAAACAAATATCCATTCAAAATTATTTAATTAATCATAAAATTATAGCTAAAATATTTATTACATACAAAAATACCAATACTTATACTACGATCATTTTTTCACTTTTATGATCTCTAAATTGTATTTATACATTTATGGGTGAAGTTTATATTTTTTACAATTTAATATTAATTAATATCCATTAATATTCATAAGGGTATGTTAATATTCATAATGGTATGTTACTATTCATAAAAAATTATGTTTGTCTTATCAGACTCTAAATATCTTACTGGACGCAACTGTGTATGTCAGTTTTTCAAAATTCAAATTACAGAAGTGAAAAAATTATGTTTATTAGTTAGGTTATAATAAAGTGTTTTCTTGTAGATAATTAGTGTTTCATGCATTCTATATTAAATATATTTGTAAATTCTTGGGGTGTTACAATTTTTCATTTTATATCTTCATTCTATGGGAGTTTTGTTTATGATATTTAAAGATGAAATCATTCATGATCATGTTCTAATGATTTTTAATGAATGAGAATTGGTATCTTAAATAAGAATTTTAATAATTATTTTATCATTAAAGAAACAAAATAAAACCTTAATTTTATTATTTATATCATATATTATCATTAATTAGGTTTTTATAGTCATCCATGCTTTTATTTTATATCATTTTTCAAGTAGGTGGTTATACCGACCCAACAAGAACATACCATAATTTAATGGATAAGCATGATTATGGGGTAATTATTTTGTAATATCCTTATAATAAAAGCATAATTTTATTATTTATATGAATTTAAGGTGTTTAATTATATTTTAAAATATTTTTATAATGAATAAAAATACTATATGAAAACAAAAAATGTTACTTTGTAGAGGTAGTAGTCCGCATGTACACAGAGTCCACGTTATCATTTCTTGGAAAATTTTAAGAGATAAATGTAGATAATAAATTTAATTTTAATAATAATAACTACATCATATATATAATATTTTTTCATTATTTTAATTATTAAAAACATTCTTGAGTGACAGTGATGAAAAATAGAAGATGTCGCTTCATGGAGGTGGTAGTCTACACAAAACATGATATACATTATTTTGTTTTTATAAGTGGATGAGAAGAAATAAATAAATATTGTTAAATTAATATGATAATATAATGGTATTTTAATTATACTTATTTCATTATATTAAGGTTTCTAGTAAATATTTGGAAGTGGAATATCAAGAAGAAAGGATTAAGAAGGAGCAAATACTAATATCGAGAGCTTGAATTTTATCTTAGAAATATCAATGGAAATAGATGCCTTAAGATAAATAATTGTGATTATAGGATTAATAAAATGGAATAGGGTTTTAGTAGGGATAAAATACTATATTTTTATAAATAAATTTGAAGGGAAAGGTGTAACTTGAAGTCATGGGAGTGATCCATTTTTATAAATGGAGAGGAAGGTACCCTCAATATTTTCAATAATGTAATGATACTATTCAATGATAAAAGGATAAAAAAGGGAAAAAATAAAAAGAGAGGTGAGGTTGGTTAAGTCATACCTAAACCATACATTTTGAAACATTTTTAACATGTTTTGGGTCATTTCCTCTAAGTAATCATTTTAATTTTGATCATGATAATTAATTTTTGAACTTAGTAATTAATTTTAATGACCAATTTTCTTTTAACTAATATGAACCACATTACTTCGAATTTTATTTTTTTTAAAATAAAACTTATAAAGGTGTGAAACATTAATTTTAAAATAAATTCTCATAATGAATAACCATATTTTTTTAGGAAAAGTGTGTTTTTAAGATTAAAACTTATGTGTAATACCTAATTGTCAAAATTATCAATTTTCATGATATAAATTGGTTTATTATAAAAAAATTATGTATATTTTGAAATAATAGAAATTGGAATTTTACCACTAAAATACATAATCAAAATAAACAACAAATGCATTTTTTATTAGAATTAAAATATTACTTTTATTTTATAATGGTAAACAAAGGTTATATAAATTTAAAAACTTATATTAAAAATCAATAAATTTATTCCATAATTAAATATTTTATAATTTTTTTAAAAAATCTAGGTCTTTATTATATATTGATAATGTAATAAAATTCATCCTTTTGTATATAACTGCATTTTTCAATATTCAACTAAAAATCAATTACTTTAGAAAAATCCCAAAAAATTATCCTAGGGTTATTTTAAAATGTGGAATTAAAAAATTATTTTAATTATATCAATATCATGTTATAAATTTTATAGAAATTAATTTTAATATAAAAACTCATAATTGGAAATCAAAAGTATTCTAATGAAATTAATCTTATATTAATATATATTTTCTTATTTTGTTTTTATAGGGTGGTTATTTTTATTGATACCAACCAATTTAATGAAATTAATATATTATTAATATTTAATAATTTTATTTTATAAATCTATCATAGTTTTTATTTTATTTCAGATTTTCTTGTGTTAAAATTCTTCTAACATGATATTTAATTGAGGAAAAGTATTTACTAAAATTACAAGCCATAAAAAACTAGGCCTAAACCTATAATTCCATATCTAAGGTCATAAAGTAGAACTATCATTGATCATCCCCATTACACTATACCCTCAATATGTCATCAATCACAATTCCATAAAACTGATATTGTTTTATACCATTAGAAGAACCCACCTCACTAGTCACCTCTCACCCAATAACATTGCATAAGGACCATCGCTATCCCATGTAACCCCTAAATATTCAAGGTAATCAAATCATCCAGTGATTAGATCCCTAACCACTGACATCAATTATCCTATTATAATACACCAGGACTCTCAAGGTGATTTTTGATAAACCATCATTTTTAAAATTTTATGTTACCACTTTCAGATGACCCACAACACAAAAATAGTTTCCCCAACAATATTCACTTAGATATCCACTATACTAGCACCATAGTTGAACATTTCATAACAAAATTAGATACCTCCTTAGGTATTGAAACCATTTTTTATATTTATTGGATTTTTTTCAATTAATGTTTCATTATAATATGTTCATTGGAAGTATGAATATATTTGGAGATAGTTGGAATGATAAGAAAATTCATGACATCAGCACATGGGTCATGTCATGAAGAAGATACATAAGAGTTTATACTAGTGAGTTTAGAGTAAAATTACGAGTAATAAAATATAGAAGATGATACATGAGGTTTTATCTTATATTAGTTTTCAAGAAAAAGAGTCGGTCAAGTTGTGGGAATTGATAACCACTCCATAAAGTAAAATTAATGGAATTCAATTATATATTGAAGAATTAGTTTTTCATAATAGTAAAGGAAAACCTATATAGGGTTCATCTAGGTATTTCATAAGATTTATTACTGTTCAATATTTTGAGTTTTGGGTTATATGCCACAATAAATTTGATATTCCAAAAAGGATGTTTGATATATTTATATGGTTCTGACAACTAGAAGAGTTCCTTGCCACAATAGATAGTTTTTATAAAATTCAATTATGTAAAGGAGGACCAATTCATGAAATTTCAACTATGATGAAAAGGAATGTTAGAAGGATTTTAGTGGTTTTATATATTTTGATGTTCCTACATAATGGATGATATGTCATTCCATAATAGGCTCAACTGTAAAATTTTATTGAAGAGGTCTCACCACAATTACTATCCATGGAAAATAAGGATTTGTTATTTTGGAGTTTTGGGATGCTTAACACTAGAACTGGTGTATTAATTATGGACAACTCTACCATGACATGACTTGTATAAGGATAAACAAAAGTTTAGGTGATTTTGTTTCAATATATCCATGTTTTAAATACATTTTTCATCTAGAAAATGTTTATATGGTCATTTAATTCATGTTATTCCACATTAAAGGGGACCACAAAGTAGGATAGGGGTTTTAAATAATTTTCATTCCATAAAAAATAAGGTCACACCATGAATGAGGTATATATAGAAAAATATAAGAGAGATAATTCATTTTTAATTATATATAAATTCAAATGACTTTGACCACTTTTTGAGTGGTTATGGTTTTGAATACCCATTAAGTGGCCATATATAGAACATGATTTTTGATAAATGATTCATTAATTTAAATGAGAATATAAATAATAAAAAAATAGATAATAGAGGAAAATTTTGAAATATATAGACAAGTAAATAAAGATGAGAATTTTGGAAAATATTGAAAAGTAGTGAAATGGATGATTTCTGTTGGAAGAATTCCATTAAAGATCTATGTATGAAAAAGAAACTAAATAATATTGAAAATAGGTCTACTGGATTAGTGTTATTATTTTATGAATAATCAATATATGCGATCATTATATCACATTTCTAATTTATTCCTTATCAAATAAAAGTGAGAAAAAGACAATTATATAGAGTTCCTCAGTATTGATAGTGTGACTTTACAAAACAATTATAACAATTATAGTTCAGAGTTTTAACCCATGCTACATGATTTTTTGTGTGTATGATCCTTATACTAAAACTTCATGGTGAACCAAGTAAAATCACCATGTCCCAGTATTGAAATTCTATATCTATATTTTTTATGTTCTTGAGGTTTTGATAGGTTTAAGGTGTTCTTTATAACATGAGAATAAGATCTGGTGAAAGAAAATAATAATTAAACACTATAATTAACCCCTTTTTAATGTGTATTACACTTATGGGTACAATATGTGGTGTCAAAACCATATTGTTATTTCATGAAGAATATGTCTCTATAATTTTTTCTATATAAATAATTAAGTGAATTAAAAGGGGATACCTTATTTAATTTTTATCTTTTCTAGATATGGAAGAATCAAATGAGATATAACTTGAGATCTCTTAGACTTGATGTATTTACTATAGAAATTCATGGTATACAAGTAAGTGATGTTACTATAATTTAAATGATGAAAGTTGATAAAAAAAACTTGGGTTTTGATGAAAAGGTGGAAAATGGTATATTCACAGACATATAAAATAATATATATATTAAAGTTACAAATTTCACATTAGTAAAAGATATATTGTAAAAACTAGATAATATTTATTAAGGGGACATCAAGGTGAAGGATATAAATTTTAAAGTTCTATAGAAAATTTTTGATGATGTGAAGATGAACCCAAATAATAATTTTTATGTCTTATTTAATCAACACATTTAAGTTATGAGAGACATTTTTAGAATTGGTGATCAAATGAAATATGTTGATATTATGATGAAAATTCATAGATTAATACCACGTTTTTACAATTTCAAGGTGTTGGAACTTGAAGAACATGATTTTATAAACATTAATCAAAATGATATTTATAGTAATATAGTGCCTTATGAAATGTGTGTGATACCTAAAAGAATATCCATATATTAAAAAAAGAGATTTATTTTAAATCTATAGAGAAACTGGTGGTACATGAATCATGAAGCAATGATGACTATGTTAGAGATGAATTTATTTTACCTTTTACCATTATATTCAAGTGAGGCAAAGTATGTTATTATGATAAACTAATATTTTCATGTTTTAATTAAGAAAAGGTTTGACCTATCATAGACAGATGCCCATGAACTGATGACAATAGAGATGAAGATGATGTGGAATCTATACAGAAGAGGATTTTTCCCCAGAGAAGAAACTTTAAATTAATAAAATAAACTATAAATATGTTCCATCCCAAACAAATTTTTAGTAAAGAAGAAGATGAATATGAAAGGATACTTGAATACGATGAAGTTTAGATTATTTTAGATGATAAATATGTTATAATGGAGACAATTGAAGGGAAAAGTATTGAATATGATAAATAACCCAACCAAAAGGAGTTGTTAAAATGAAATTAGAACTCCAAGGAGCTCTTGAGAAATATAACATTCAACATTAGAAAAACAAAAATATAGGAAAGTTGTGGAAGGAATCGGTAGTATATGTTGGTAAAATTGAATATGAAATTATTTAGTGTGAGAAGTTAGTTGATGGACTTAAGGATTTTTATGATACATATTAAAAAGTGATTTTTTTTCATGATATAAATTAAAAATCAGTTAAAAATGATTGATGATATCAATAATCAGTTGGAAGAAATAAGTAAATAGGGTTGAATCTCTCTCAAAGAAGTTGTATCTTTGATAAATAAGCTTGAGGTTTCATCAAAATTGTATAGTAAAAAAGAAAGATTCAATTCTATAATTTATTCAATAAGGAGTTGATAACGAGAGTAGGTAAATTTATAAGGATTATTGAGAATATCATAGATAAACCTAACAACAGGCCTATGGGTAAAAGTGGGATTGGATGTAAAGATGAGGAATCTAATGTAAGTGGATTCACTCTATAGGATATAGGAAATTAATAAGTTATAAAATGCTCTCAATCATCTAAGTTACCCCAATAGTCAAGAAGATATTCCAAATATATTAATATATAGAGTGAGATCTATGAAAAAATATTTTCCCTAATTAAATGTTAATTTTTTATTGATCTTGGTCATACAATAACCAGGTTCACAGAAGAAGAAATCTAATTTAAGCATAAATATATTAGGATTCAAAAAAATGGGAACACATACTCTAAGATTAAGGAATAATTATTTTCCTAGATATTGTTATAACCATTATAAATATTCTCAGAAATATTTAATATAGGAGAAAGGGTGAAGAAAAAATTACTCTCGTAAAAAAACAAAGAGCATATTTTATGAAATCTACTTAAAAAATAGTTTTTTCCTTTATAGGAACAAGAGTAAGATATTATAGCCTTTTCCAAGAAAAATTAGGAGATACTAGATTATGTTTAAACACATCAAAGAATATATTAAATGTATAATTGAAAGAGTTAGAAGACTCTATTATTAGATATTTCTATATAAGAAATCAAAATTAGCAGTATGCTTATCCCTAATAATGGGTGTTCATCCCACATGATTGGAAATGTTAATCTCTTGAAAAATGTAAAGAGATATTTTGATGGTATGGTCAGATTTGGGAATAATAGTGCTCTAAAAATCAAGGGAAGTTGAAATACATGGTTTTTATAGATGAACTAATATATATAAAAGTTATTTATATAGATTGACATCAATATACTCTTATCATTGTGAGTCAACATTGTGACTCTAATCCTGAGGTCACATTATATGAGAAGGGATGCTCTATCAAATATAGAAGCATAGACTCCTTGATGAAGTGATTGAGAAAAAACAATAAACTGTATCAAGTGGATTGTAAATAATTTTTTTTTCTTCTTATAGTTATTGAAGAAAACAATAATTAGCATTGAAGGATCGAATATATAAATCAACAAAGCATGTAAAATCTACCTAAGATAAGATATATAATTTTCATTCTAAATTTTAGAGGATATTGAAAGAAGATTTTTAATTCTGATTTAAGAATAAATTTTTTAAGAAATATATTTCAGTCAAAGAATATGTTGGAAAAAAATATTCCATATATGATCCACATGAATGTGTGTATACCTATGAAGGATCATAGATCATATAATGAGAAATACACCATTATATTTATTAAAAATTATGATATAATGGGTTGTATCATTTTTATGTAGGATACGTCAATGGTGATTGAGCACATTATGTTGCTTTGATAGAAAGATGAGAAATAAATTGGAAGAATGGTCAAGATTCACTAATATAATAATGCAATGGAGTAAACCTTTCTTGATGTGGAAACTTACATAAATAATGGGATTTATCATGAATTTTAATAAGTGATAATGACATAATAGAATGGTGTGTTGGAAAAATGAAATCAAATAGTGAAAAAATAGAAAAATAATTTCCCATCAAAAGTGTAATCTCTTTACATTATTATAAGGAATCAATATAAGTTTCAGGGAACACAAAAAATTGGAATTTTATAATGCTTGGAGAGAAGTTGAATCTATATGAGACATTGTTTGGAAGGAATCCAACATTTTATCACATTATAGTGTTTATGAGATTCTATTAGAGTCACAATAAGGAATAAATATAAGGAAAATATGGAGATAAAGTGGACGAAGGGATATTTTTAGGCTACCCTTTCAAGATTAAGGCCTATAAGTGGCTTAATAAAGGGTTGAAAAGGATCATATAGAAAAGTGTTTTAATAGTTATTAATGAAAAATCTTGGAATGGATCTAGAATACCATATCTTAGAGTGGTATGTGATAAATAAAATAAACTCGATATATATTAGGATGGTGTACACAGTCTAACTAGAAAAGAGGATTCAGAGACTGAATCAATGGATAAATAATATTATGAAAGGAGTTAACCAGTGACTTCATATAGAAGAAGAAAACCTAAGTTCAAAGTGTCAAATATCACTAGTGTTAAAAGTACACCAACACAAAATTTAAGGATAATAAATATAGATAATAATTCTTTATTATAACAGGGGGAACTAACCTCATTTGAAGAAGAAACAAGTTATGATTCATGGATCAATTATATAAAAAATGAATTAGATCTAATTGAGAAAAATCAGGATTGGGAGCTCATGAATAGGACAATATATCACAATATCATTGGAAAAAAGAGGTTATTTTGAAATAAACATGATGAAAATGGAAAGGTTATAAAAAACAAGGGAATATTGGTGTGCAAGGGTTATGCACAAGTAAAAGGAACTGATGTAGAAGTAATATTTTCACTATTGGAAAAACTTGAGTTTATAAGACTCTTTCAAGTTATGGATATTTATACTAAATTCATAATCTACCAAATAAATGTCAAAACATAATTTTTAAATGGAATTTTTGAAGAAGAATTCCATATGAAACGACCAATGATATTTCTATTTAGTGATGAAGAGTTGAATGCGTGTAAATTGAAGTAGGTGTTGTATAGATTGAAATAAGTGCTTTGGGCCCGATATACTTAGTTGGACACTTTTATAAGAAATATGGAATTGAGGATATGTGGAATCAATCACAATATTTATGAGAAATTGAATAATTAAGATCAGTTTATGGTGCTTATCTATATGGATGACATTATATTTATATGAAGAAATAAAAATTTTGTTGAAGAGTTTTTATGGTTTATGAGCTCAAAGTTTGAAATGTTAATGATCAGAGTGATAAATTATTTCTCAGGCTCTAATTGAGATAGAAATAATGATACACACTTATTTCCCAAATAAAATATGCTAAAGATCTACGGAAGAAGTTTGAGATGCATGATATAAATCTAGTTTCAACACTGATTATAGTTAGAACTATGCTTTAAAAACTCGAGGAAGGAAGAGAAATTTATATAATGTTTTACCAAATGATGATATAAACCTTATTGTATCTCATTGAAATAAGACTATATTTTTTCTTTGTTATGTGCATGGTTACCTGGTTTCAGAGTTGTCCTAAGGAGGGGAATCTCTTGGTGGTTAAGTAGATATTTAATTATATTTATGGAACACTTGAATATTTTTTGGTATATTATGAATATAATTAAAAATAATTATATACCTAATTGGATGCATATTGGGATGGATATGTTATAGATAGAAAATCCACAAGTGGGGGGGCCTTTTTTAGGAGGCAAGTGAATAGGATGGATCAGTAAGAATCAGAAGAGAACTTCACTCAGTACAAATGAAGTAGAGTAAATCTAAAAAATAAAATCTTTTACTCAATTGAATTTAAAAACGTACTATAGGATCTCGGAGAGGAGGTGAATCATCCTATTGCAGTCCATTTTGAGAACCAAAGTTCGATACAGCTGACAAAATCTGATACAACATTCCCGAACAAATCTTGTTGAGATTCCATATCATTTCATTAAAGGGAAGGTAGGGTAAGGAATTGTCATACTAGATTATTTAGATACTAATTGAAAAGTGGAAGGCATATTTAGAAAACTATTAGTTATACTAGAATTTGAAAATAATTAGTTGAATCTTGCAGTTAAACCACCTCCCCCAACTTAATGAGTTTTGGAATCTCCCATCTCCCTATTGTATATAATTCTATACTTATAGGTTTTGTGTTTTTTTAGGGTGTAAATGATGGTTTTAAGTATGGTCATCTCATAAACCCATATAATATGAATCTCATGAAAAATTATCGATCTTATGACACAAGATCAATATTCTATATACCAATAACAATACCAATCATTTTAGAAAAGCTATTTCCTGCATTTCATCTACATGAAACTAGATGGAAATCATTGATGCAATAAACATATGATTCTTAACTCTAAAGGTTGTGCACCGACCTTTAGATCCCAAATCACATCATGAGGACTCTTTATAATTGATGGAGTTCTAGAGCCTTCACCAAGTGACAAACAATGATCAAGGAGAAATAAAGATATAGTATGAATGCATATAACTAGAGTACTCCAATAGGTGGGATATCATCCCATATATATGCATCATCAATGTTATTTATTAAATGAAAACTTTCAACCATATCATACACATATGGTTCCATCACATGGAACCCATACTTTACATACCTTTTGAGTTTTTTATTGAGAAATTCAATGAATGTGTGCCATTACATATATGAATCATCTCTGGAATCATAAACTAAATAAACTATGTGAGATGTGTTAGATAGATCCGTGCATGAACATCCCATGAAAATCCATGTCATATTACAATCACACAATATGATATAAAAAAAGTGGAATCCTTTTCCTCCTTATGACATAAACTAATCATAAGATAAGATATGTATCTCATGAATATTGTGTATTACTTTTCATGCCAATCATTGCATCCAAAAAATATCACGTCCTATAATTAAAGGCTCACATAAAATATGAAACCTTAGTTTTAGTGCATATCCATCTATCATATACCTACGCTAAAATTCAACAAGGAATTTATAAAAAACTTCATGAATCTTTGGGAATCCATGAAAAACTCTTTTAAATAATGTTTGTAAAGATATCCTCATTTTGAAATAAACAATTTGACTATAAATTAATCCTTATTCAAAGGCCTATCATTTTAACCTTTTTTTCTTAATATAATTGAAAAAAATATAAAATCCCTATTTTATAGATATAATAAAATATTAGCCTCTTTAAAATAATTAGTGCTACTAAAGCCACTAAGGGGTCTGGTGTGATCTCCATAAAACATGCTCATATCTCATATGAACATTTACACCCCAAGATATATCATTTACAACATATCTACAACTATATAATCTATTTTTCCATAAAATTGTGTGACCAATAGACATAGAAAAATGTCAATCTAGTAATTTTCATATCATTATTTATTGTTTTTCTAAAAATATAAACTTGATCAATGAATATATCAAAATTCATTCATCTAGTGGATGAGAAAATTATTGTTCACTCATATAAATACATGAACACATCATATGTGACTCAACTAAGCATGGTCATGTATTTATTTATCCTGATTCAATCCAGAGCCAAATGTATTTTCTCATCATATGAGTGAAAGAATCCCATCTTGGTTGAGATCCAACTAGTGTCATGATCAACAACATACCCAAGTACACCCTAAATAGCTAATACATAATGGATTTCATAATAAATGTATCAATGTATGAAGCTTTTCATGCTAAGTATCTTTCCAGCCTCAAGTAAAAGGATTGATAATAAGAATACGCCCCTAAGTATATTAGTGACTATATGTAATTCCATGGGATATACTTAGTGGGTCATCTAAATAATAAGTATTCACTTACTATATCGTGATTCCACTTATCATAATAATCATAAAATATCATCAAAACCTATAATACATCATGGTTATCATCAATTAGGGACAAATAAAAGTCATACTTTATGGGGATATTTTTTTAACATGTTGAGGCTCAAGGACCCCTTTTATTAATAAAAAAAGAAAGATACAAGGGAAAGGAGGGACAAACAAGACCAGAAAGTACCAAATGTACATTTTCGACCAAAGTATCTCAAGAAACTCGAGAGCGAGTGCACATACTATAAAAAGAGGACCGTATAGCCCTACCAAAAGGGTATAAACCCCTTCTCAATGATTTAGCTCCATCAATAGTCCATCTCCATCTCATGAAGGTACAAATTCTATATCTTCCCTCTTCCCATCAGTTGTAGGTGTTCCAAAACTTTTATGTCCATCTTCTTCACTACTCTTAGAAGTGAGCTGTTTGAAATCATTATGAGTACTTACCTTCATTTTTACCCTCTTCTTAATGGAAGGAACATAATCCCTTGATGCTTAATTACCTTCAATTCCAAATACTTGGGATAAAGCTATACGCTGAATAGAAGTTAGAGTAACCTCATTTAAATTCACAACCGTAATCTCTTTCAATTAACCAGCTACATGTTGAGACAATTTTTCTTGAACATCGCCCGTTCTTGATTGAAATTTAATTACATTAGGAGTTTTCTTAACCCTATCTATCTGAGAAAAAATATTAAAAGGGTAAGATTCAGTTTTAAAATCATTCAAGTTACTCATAGAAACATCACCTAAAACATTGCTATTAGAGTCATGCTTAGAAACCAATGGATTCTAACTATTAACACAAACAACATCTAATTTGATCCTTTAAAGATCATCCTTTACTATAGACTTTAAGGCTACAGTATGGTGGGAAGAGATTCCACTACCTTGAGGGACTTTTAACAAAGAATTCTCATCATCTTCACCGTATAAGGTAGCACCAGGGCCAACTGATGCCAAAGGGGACACTCCAGAATAAGCTCTACCAATGAAATGAGAGCTTATAGAGGTATAATTAAAATAAGAATAAACCTTATCATTTCCTTGAATAAAAGATGATTTAGAAAATACTAGTTCTATGGATTTAACCTTCAAATAAGTGGCTGCAACTAGTTTAGCATTCCCCTTGCAGTTCTTATAATGAATCATCTTTTTCCCTTTCCATAAGTAGTGGTCAACTGCCTGTTGAACAGAGAATTAAATGGAAACTTGGATGTCATCTGAATCCTCAGAAATATGATCTTCATCTAGAACCCTATTTAAAATATCCTTAAAAGTGAAACTAGTACCAGTCACATTATTTCTATCCTCCATGTCAGCCTAAGTAACCAAATTAGGAGTCGTAGCAACCTTGTGAATGTCACATCCCGTGTTTACATTATCTTGAATAGAATATTCTACAATAGGTTCTCCCTTCTCCTAGGAAGAACCTAGATGATTGATATGATTCTATCACAATGGGGAATTAATGATATTGGAAGTAGCATATCTATTATCATTACCTACAAACTATTTAGTTAAATATCCTTTGGGTAGTGTATATCTTTTGTCACTTCTTTGGAAATGATCCATATCATGCCCTATCAACTCATAATTTGAAAAAATGATATTCCTCCTACAGTCTAATATTGAGTGACCAATAATAAGACATGAATCACAAAAAAGAGGCATTTTTTCATATTCAACACAAAGGTTAATAGCGTCCTGTGAATTAGAAAGGACAACTTTTCTAATAGGGGAGCATTCAGATCAATTTCAACTAACACCCATAGAAAATGACCAAAATGTACCATTTCTGTGGAATTATCCATCTTTATTAGGACATCTATAGCAGAGAAAATATCAAATGAAATTTACAAATGCAGAAAGATCCAACTTAAACCATGTATTTTGATCCTGACCTGAGAAAATGACTCCTTGAAATCATTCAGATTAATGTTTAAATTCCAATCGTGAAGTCTCAAAATACCTGGCCTCAAGTTATTTGAGCCAGTGCTCCAATATTTTCCTTTTAGATCTGTATAAGGGAAAAGGAATTAGAAAAATCCACACCCTAATAAAACACATTTAAACTCCAAGAACCCCAAAATGGATGCAATCCAATTAACAAGGTCTAATATTTTCCATGGTTTCATTCCTTTCGACATATTGATGCGAGAAATAATAGAATACTTACATAGATTGATTATTTCTGTTATGGTTCCATCAGAAGCTAATATATGGATAGTTGTTCCTTTTTTGATAATACGTTGTGAGATCTGGTTGCTAAGGGTAGCGAAAGACCCACCTGAAAATCTAGTGAAAGCTGAAAATTCCTTCAAAACCCCACCATCAAACACCTTGGTCTTCTTCAAATGGCCTCCCTAGTAAAAATAATAATGATTCGCATTATAAGAGTATAGGTTCTTACTTCTAGGGTTTTCAAGAAGATCTAGTTCACTAGGGGAACCGAGAGCCTGGTTATCCAAAACCTCAGTCTCCTTGGTGGGGATATTATCATTTCACTATCAATGTAAAATAAATTGTAGCACACATAAAATAATGATAAATGGAGGTTTATTTTTATTATAAAATCATGACAAATTATGAAACCTTTAAATAAATCCCTTATTTATCATATAATAAGACACTTAACATGAACCTCATACTTCTGTTTCTCTAATGGTTTCATTAGTAGATATACTCCACTGTCAATAGTAGCCACCCAATAGATCCAAACATCACCTCAATGATCTTTTTTATAAGAATGTATTTTTTATGATGAATTTGGTCCTTTCATGAGACTAGGGTTCCTTTTCCTAAAAAATACCTCCATTTCTATCATAAAAAAGATTGATCACTACCTCAATTCTTGGAATCAACACTAGTTTATAAATGAACTTATTGATCCAAACAACTTCCTTCACAACATATGATGTGACGATGTACTCCAACTCTATTGTCGAGTTTATTTTGAAAACGTGCTGGGAACTCTTCCAATTGATATATACACTATTAAGGAAAAACAAAAAACTATAGTGAGAGTTTATATCATCTATGTTAGATTGGAAACTCACATATATTGCAACCCTTTACACTGATATTATCCTCTTCTCTAAATACCCAAAAAATTTTCTTAGTTTCTCTCAAGTACTTGGATGTTCTTAATATAAATCTAGTGTATCTCACCAGAATTATATATGTATCTACTCATAATGATATAATCATAAGAAACATCAGATCGATTAAACATCATGGAATATATGATAAAACCTATGGTTTATATATACTAAATTTTGTACATCCTTTATAACTTTTTATAAGGATCCCAAATATTCCTAAAATACATTCCATATAAAACAAGTAAATACTAATTTTTGAGATCTCTATGATAATCCAATTTAGCACTTTACCGATCTATATGTCTTGAGTAGGTATAAGAATCCTCTACGATCTATCTCTATAGATATTCAAACCCACTATATAGGATAATTCATGCATTTATTTCATAAAATAACCATTTACCCAACCATACCATCAAAGAGTAAAGATTCAAAATCAAATTTTTGATATGTAGTATGACATCTATCTAAAATATTGGAAACCCCACTACAATCCCTCTAATATGATAATATATGAAAGAATAATCTGTATTTTTTATAAAACCAAACTCTATAATCGCATAATCAAATTTTATATTTCAATTTCAATTAGGTTGTTTCAATCCATAAATGGATCATTGAAACTTTTTTGCCTTAATAGACTAATTTAAAACTTCAAAACCATCAGACTGTATCATATAAAAATCCAGAACTAAATTATCATTAATGAAAGTGGTTTTTACATCCATTTTATATATCTTATAGTCAAAATGATATGTTTATGGAAAGTAATATCCAAATAGAATTTGTCATCACTATAGGTGAAAAGGTATCTTCATAGAAAATACCATGAATTTTCTTGTAATAAATTTCCACCAAACATGCTATATAGGTAGAAAATTTACCATCCATATAATATTATTTATGTAAATACCACTTTCACCCTATAGGTCTCACCTCTTTATATTCATTCACAAAGTTCCAAATTTGGTTAGTGTAAAATGAGTCCATTTTAGATATAATGGGTTCTAACCATTTCTAAAAATCATAACTATCAATGTCCTCATAGTAGGTAGTAGGTTCATATTCTATTAACATTACTTCATCATATTTTTTCATAATAAATTCATATCTCTTGGGCTCTTGAAGAATATTACTAGTTCTTCAATCTTGTTATATAGATTGACTAGATTCTTATTATACAACTCTATATGGAACTAGATCCACCTCTATCTCAATAGCACTTCCTTTTTATTAGTTCTTCACTTCATCAAGTTCAACTTTCTTCACACTAACTCCTCGAATTACATATTCCTTCTCAATAAATATACTAGTTTAGGTCACAAAAACATTTCATTCATTAGGATTGTAAATGTTATATCCATTAGTTTACTTAGGATAACCAATAAATAAGAACTTATCTGAATTAGGGATATGGTTATTATAATTAAATCATCGTATAATTTATTCATAACCTAAAATCCTCATAAAATAAAATCTAGGAATTTTCCCATACCATCTCACATATAGTTTATTTATAACCATTTTAGATAGAATCCAATTCAGTAGGAATGTAGTAGCCTCCAGATCATAACCTCCTAATGTAATTGGAATGTTATACTAAATAATCACTGATCAATCCATATCCAAGATAGTGTGATTCATTATCTCAGACATACCATTCTATTATAGTACTCTAGGAGGAGTGATTTATAGAAAAATTCCACAATCTCTCAGATGATTAGAGAATTATTAGCGCAAGTATTCACCACCCTCATATGATCTAAGAATCTTAATACATTTTACCAGTTTATTATATACTTCTTATATAAACTTTTTGAACTTTATAAGTTTATTATAATTGTGGATCATCAGAAAAACTTAACCACATCAACTAAATTCATCATTAAAATTAACCAGGTACCCCAAACCACCACATTATTGAGTACTCATTGGTCCATATACATAACTATGCATGACACCCAAGATTCCACTATAACTTTCAGTATTTACACTAAAAAGTTATTTTTTTATTTTACCAAATAAACAAGATTTAAAATTTTAAAATGATTAATAATTGAAAGGTTATAATAATCCATATCTATGTATCCTTGGAATGTGTTTCTAATTTAAATTTCCATCGAGATACTGTAAAATTTAGGTCGAATTAGAATCAACCCATACCTTCAAATTATGAATTTTATTAACCATATTATCCATGTCTATAATATATAAACCACTTACCATATTCCCAATTCCATAAAACATTTCATTCAAATATATAGAACTACTATTATTATTAATTATGAATTAAAATACATTTTTTATTTAAATAATTTACATAAAACAAATTTCATTTTATAGAAAGAGCATAATAACAGTTCTCTAATTATAAAACTAATTTACTTGGTGAAGTAAAATCATAAGTACTAACTTCTAATGCAAAATCGCTTACTCCATTGTCGACATGAAGATATAATTCACCCTTTTCAATTCCCTTTGATATTTGAATACATGTTTATCAAAAAAAATGTTTAATGTAAAACTAGTATCCAATAACCATGAGTCATATTTGGTGGAATTTATCTCAATAAAGTTCATATTTATATTCCTAGAATGCTTATATTTGATAAAACTTTTGTATCATTTATAATAATATATAACTATTTTATAGTTCATACAGATAAGGGATTTAAATTTGAATATCATGATATAATCCATAATCTACAACAAAGACATATCTATGGGTCAATATCATATTTTATACCTTTTCATAAAGTAATTTTAATGAATTTATTCCAAGTAAAAATGGTGACCTCATCCATCTTATCCATTTCGTGATCCATGATCCATATTTCATCATGATTTACAGTTTGAGTACAAAAATAGTCCATGACTATATCTAGTATATAGAAATTTTCAACTATATATTATATTATTCTTAGATACCAGATTAGATACCTCTTTATCCAAATCCATTATACATATTAAATCAACTCCATTCCTCTTGTATCTTAACTATTTGGGGTTCTTAATTAAGTGTATCCAAAAGAAAACTCCATGTAAAAGGCACATAACTGTTTGGGTCACAAAATTACTTTATTACCTTACATAGGATAATTCATGGGAACCTAACCATTAGGGTTACCTGTACTGAATGATCAAGGTCTTGAAAAGTTCTTCTTTTGAAGGAATCTCATACTTAGTATTTTTAATGGGGTTTTCCATTTAAAATTTTCACCATTTTACTATACACCACAGGAAAATTAAACCTATTACATCTCATGAAATCATTATCTTCTCATGTTTTATTCCTTTTTGTGTGGATGCTTCTAATGATTTATTTTTTTAATCCCTATTCCATCCACCAAATTAATGTGTTCACACTACATTATTGTGTACCCATTTACAAAACCCATAAGTATGTGTTACCCCAATATTGAAGCCAAAAATAATCATAAATATTCAAATGCATCTCATGAATAAGTCATATAAACTCTTCTTATAAAATCCTAGAGTAACATGAGATTTAAAATATATAAATGATTAATATTAGAGTGAAAAATAACCAACCCATAACATTTTTAAAAAAATAAATAAGCCTCCAGTATAGTGGGTAGTCTGACCCCTAGTCCCTCTCCATAGAGAGAATTTACTGTAGAGAGCATCAAATTCAGGATAACACTAAAACCCAAAATGTATAAACTATATTCAACAACAATTTTCAAGCCCATAAATTTAATAAAAAAATGAGGTCAAGGTAGATGAAAACTAAATCTTATGATATCATAACCATCATTTAATGTATTTTAATATCTCATAGAGAAAATTTATCATATAAATTATTCAAACAAAATATTTCTAATTCATAAATGATTTATAATTATGAATATTATAAAGGAATAAACCAATAAATAACAACTTTATTTATTTTTAAAATATGAGAAAAAAGTATGAACTTTTAATTTTTTATTTAGGAATAAAAAATATAATTTTTTAACACATAACACATATAATATATAAAAATTTTATAAATCATAATAAAATTTATCAAAATTTAGAATTTTAAACATTTTTAGGTGTGTCAAATTTTATGATAAATAATCCTATTATTAGTTGTAAAATACAACTGATATAAGAGAAAAACAACCCAGGAAGATATTGTATTATATGATAAAAATATAGGATATACACTATGATTTGAATCTCCTAATACAACTGGCCCTATTATAAGGATCTTAATATATTTAATGACTGAGTTGATTTTGAATTTTTAATATGATTCTATAATTTATAGAAGCTCAAGATTTATTCATATTTTATGATATCATATATCATATTATATAGTTTAATTCAAATCTAATGATTTTCTATATATTACACCTTATAATATAGATTATTTATATGCTATAATTGATTGAAACAAAAGATTTCATTATAACATACCATAAAATATCACTGAAATTATATTATGATATATAATTCTTCCAAAAATGAATAGAATAACATATATATTTCTTGAATAATAAGGATTTAATAACATTTATGGGTTTAAGGGTCTTTATCTCATGAACCGGAAGTGGAAGAAACCCATGAAAATGGACCAAAATTACTACACCAGATCATCATGCTATATAACTAAAAGAGATAATATTTTAATTATTTTTCATATGTGTTTCAATAATTTAACCCCTTAAAATTTATCAATTTTATATGATTTGTATCATTTTAATGTTTTTGGTGAATTATGGGCTTAATTGTAAAAATTGGTTAATTTTGGAAAATTGATAGTTTTCTAGAGTTTCTGTTTTTTTGGTATAACTATTAAAATTTTGATATAAATTGAGTTATTTGTTTTTTACTCTTTAATTGGTCATGGTATTAGATTGTTTATTTTTAACCCAAACCCAATTCTAAATACACTGGGCCAGATTAATCAATGGAGTGAAACAATTTTTGTGGATGACAGAATGAACCCCACCTCAGTAATGGAATCATATATCGGGCTACATAACTCAAAATTAAGTGATTAGATGAAATAGAAATATATCTCTATGGATAAATTAAAAATTAAATTTAATGAAGGACTTATTTCATTAAGGTATCTATTTCATGCACCAAAGTGGAGGTTGTTGACCAATCTCCTCGGGCAGAAAACATCTTCATCAGTAATTTGGGGATATATTTTTAGAAAATTATCACAATATGCTGATATTTTGTGGACACATGAGAATGATATGTAGGAAAAACTTTTATGAGTTATCCTAACCAATATTTTTTCATTTATGATTCAAAATTGACTAAAACTTTTAGAGGAGTTAATCTAGAGTGAAAATTTTCCACCCCTGAACCCTATATATATGAGTGTTCACTTCCATTCAAGGTTGTTGAATAAGGTGAAATAGGGGATGTGTTGGAGTATGGGATCTTGAATTCGGTGTATTTTATATTTTATTTTTTCTTAGTTCCATTATGCTCTCTTATTCCCCCTTCAACTCTATTACCCTTCACAGGGAGGGGTAATGCCTTTGAGTGACTGGGGAAGGGGGAGTTTCAATTTGTAATGTCAGAGTCTTGAACTTTAATGTAAAAATATATTTTTATATTGAATGAATTCTATTTATAGTGGTTACCAATTCTATTAATGTGATTGTGTTTTTGTTTTTGGTGTATTCATTGTTTATAACTTTGGTTTAAGAACTTTTAACTTACTTCGCCTAGTGAAATTTGTCTCAATCAAGCATATTATGATAGGTAGTGAGTGTCTAGAGATCATTGGAACATGTGTGGAACTAGTGAATCATCTTTATATTTCTATGGATCAAAAATTCCTGATCAATAATTTCCTTAGATTTTTTGGAATTATTTATGAACTTCCATGCACATAAGAGTCAGTTCCATTGCTTTCTTCAACCAAGGGTTATTGATAACTCGATTGGGGAGTCTTTCATTTATTATTCAATAGTAAGAGAGGGTGAATGATTTTTATAATGATGAGGATATTTAAAAAGGTGATCCTTCTCTAGCCCCATCACTCTATTTATCCACTTGTTTTCAAACATTATTTTCAATTGATTTATTTCTTTTTAAAATCAAGATATTTAAAAAACAACCTCTTCTTCTTTATCAAATTTAAGTGATAAACATAATTGTTATGCACTCATATTTGGAGAAAACCTAGGTTACCAAATTTACATAATTTGAATTTAGGTAATATAAGTTTTTGTCACACCATTTGATAGGTACATGCCAAAACTTGGCGCTGTTGTCAGGGAGGTAATGACAAAATTTTGTCTCTCTATTTATTTTCTCTTTTCTTATTTTCTCTTAAAAATTGCATTAATATAACCTCAATCACTTAAACTTTCCCCATTGATCCTGAAATTGAAATATTTCTTTTGAATAGACATAGAAAACTTAATTTGAAATCTGAATTTGAGGATATTTCTAGTGAAGACTCGAGTTAAACATCAATTGTTCACTCCGACCCTACCATCAAGGTTGGAAATCAAAACCCAACTTTTAGAGACCTCTTTGAACAAAAATTCCTTAATAAAAATAATCAAATTTTCATTTCAGTGTTAAAAAATGATTTTGAGATGAAACCTAACATGATTACATTGCTTCCAAAGTTTCATGGCTTGGAAGGTGGAGATCCAAATAAACATATTAAAGAGTTCACACATGTCTACTCACCTTTCAGACCCCATGGAGTCGCTGAGGAATAAGTAAAGTGAAAGGTGTTACCATTTTCATTAGAAGGAGATGACAAATAATGGTTTATGGTATAGAAACATGAGATGTGAATTATTGTAGTGACTTGGTAAGATTCTTCATGTAATGATTCTTCCGTACTTCGAGAAGAAAAACCATCAGAAAGGAGATCTATTCCATCAGACAATCATATGGATAAACCCTTTACAAATATTGGGAAAGATTTAATAAGATATGTTCCAATTTCCCACATTAATAAGTCTTATTTTACTGAGGATTTATGGAAAATGACAGAAAACTTTTGGATGCTTCATCTGGAGGCACATTGATTAACAGGTCACCAAAAAGCTAAGGGCTTGATTGAGAAGATCTCTCTGAACTCATAATAGTTTGGTACAAGAGGTACTATTACAAGATTAATTCATGAGGTAATAACTTCTTATCCTCCACCTTTATGTGAAACTAAGATTCATGAAATAGCCAGTATATGGAGAAAGATGGCCCTAAAGAAAGTGGGTGACCAACAAGCGCCATCTATGGTATGTAGTTTATTCTCATCACCTGATAATTTCACTAACCAATGTTTTGAAATACAGGGAATTTAAACTTGTGTGGTATCCTTTCAACCGAGTTAGTACCAAAAAAATCAGGGATACATACAACCTAACCAAGTTCAATGTGGGTTTAGAAATCAGTAGAATAAAGATAGACCACCATACTAGAACTAGTTCCAAAACCCACCACCATTTCAAAAAAATAAATCATATAACCATCCTTATTAACACCAAAAACCCACTTTATAAAGACCCTATGAGCATTAATCCACTAGTGCACAACCCCCAATTTAGAATCAATAGTAGATATCTGAGATTGAGGGGCTGAAAGACACTGTAAAATATTTATCCAATAATTTTGAAAATCTAATGGACTTATTAACAAAAAATAATGGGAAACTCTCTTCCCAAAAAATCCCAAACCCAAAAGATAATGTCATCATGATAACAAAAATAAGTGGGAATGAACTCTCATAACTAGTAGCCCAAGAACCTAAAACAATACCACTAGAGTTGAGGGAGAAAGAAGTTATAAATTTTGAAAATTCTGTGAAAATACAACAGGAAGAAGAGAAGGAAGAGGAAGAGGAGAAGGATATGATGAGTAAGAAAATAAAAGAAACACCATTGAAAAGGAAACAAAAGGATAAGAAATACTTACCCCCACCATCTCCATCAAGTATTATTGAATCAAAGAGATTACAGGAAGGATCACTTCAAAAAGAAATTATGGATACGTTCTAGAAAGTGGAAATTAATATCCCCCTTCTTGAAGCACTCACAAAAATTACAAAGTATACTAAATTTTTTGAGGATACTTGTACAAATAAGAGGATACTTCAAGGTAATGAAAGTATCAAATTGGTAAGAAGGGTCTCAGCCCTTATCACACCACATTTTCCAACCAAACGTCAAGATCCAAGGAAATTTTCCATTCCATGCACCATTGGTCGCTTAAATTTATCTAATGATTTGTTTGATATAGGTTCTTCAATTAATGTATTTCCTAAATTATTATACACTTATTTGTTTATGGGATACTTGAAGCGCACAAGTGTGGTGGTAAAACTTGAAAACAGATCCACAATCTTCCTAGAAGGAGTTCTGGAGAATGTTCTTGTAAAATTCAAAGATCTCTTATTCCTAGGTGACTTCTATTTGGTGAATATAGAAGAATATAGGATGTCGTCACACTCAACCATCATTTTGGAGAGACCTTTCTTGAATATGGACAAAACCATCATTAATGTCCATGAAGGGACACTCACCATGGAGTTTGGAGAAAACACTATCCACTTCAATATTTTTGAATCCATGAGGCACCCATCAGATGATCACTCTATCTTTTCACTCTCCCATGAAGTTGGTACTGAACCCATTGAAGAATCAGGTATGTCCCATGAATTCTTTGACTTAGGAGAGACTTCTTCCTTTGAAAATATTATTGAACATGTGGATACCCAAAATGATAGATATGCTGATTTCATGTGGGAGGAAGAGCTAAAATATGATTTATTTGATGATTTGTTAAATGATGAGGAAGATGATATGGTTTCCTGTGTATAGGAGTTCCAACATTTGGAAGTGGGTAATGTCAGTTCAGTTTCATCTCTTGAGCATCCCCCAAATCTGTAATTAAAACCACTCCCCATTAATTTGAAATATGTATACCTTTGAGAGGGAGATAAATTAACAGTGATAATTGCTAATAATCTACCTAACACCCAGGAAATTTTTTCATTGAGATTTTGTGAGAGAATTTCCAAGAAATAGGCCGGGGCTTAGGTGATATCCCTAGAATAAACCCAAAAATATACTCACATAGAATTTTTATTAAGGGAGATTCCAAACCTATTAGACAACTCCAAAGGAGTATGAATCCCACCTTGATGATGGTTGTGAAGAAAAAGATCGAGAGAGCTCTTGAAATCTGGGATCATATATCCCATTATAGATTCATAATGGGTTATCCCAATTCATTTAGTTCTAAAAAAACTGGTCTAACCACTGTGAGGAATGAAAAGAATGAATTAATCCCTATGAGAATTCAGAATAGCTGGAGAGCGTGTATTGATTTTAGGAAGTTCAATATAGTCACTTAGAAAGATCATTTCATCATTCCCTTCATTGATCATATGTTATAGAGATTGGTAGGGATAACTCATTATTGGTTTTTGGATGGTTTTTTACGTTATTTTCAGGTACCCATTGCTCCCGAGGATCAAGAGAAGAGAAACTTTTCTTGTCCCTTAACTACTTTACATATAAAAGGATTCCATTTGAACTATATAATGATCCAAGTACATTTTAGTGGTTCATTTTAAGTATTTTTTCTGATCACATTGAATATTCAGTGGAGGTTTTCTTAGATGATTTTATATTTTTTGGAAATTCCTTTAACCATTTTTTGAAAAAATCATGAAAATGTTTTGAAAACCTGAACATAAAATAATATTGTTTTAAATTTTGAAAAGTTTAATTTCATGGTTGAGAGAGGAATTGTCCTTGGGAATTCAATTTCAAAAAAAGACATTTAAGTGGATAAATCAAAAATTGAAGTGATAAATTCATTTCCTTACCCAACATGTGTGAAAAATGTTAGATCAGTTATAGGACATGCAAGATTCTATAGGAGGTTTATCAAATATTTTAGCATGATTTTTATCCCTCTCTATAGATTTCTTTTGAAATATGACTATTTTAATTTCATTGGTGAATATATGGAATCCTTTGATGAGAAGAAGAGAATATTGACTACACCACCTATGATGCAGCCACCAAATTGTAAAGAACCATTCGAGCTACATTGTGATGCTTCCAAACAAGTAGTTAAAGCAGTCATTTCTTAGAAAATTGAGAGAAATCCACAATTCATTACCTATCCCTCAAGAACATTGGATGCATCTCAATTCTACTACACAAACACAAAACGAAGTTTTCAATAGTTGTTTTCTAATTTAGATATATTTAGATCATATTTTCTGTGAAATAAAGTCACTTTTGTTTTTGATCATGCATCTCTTAGGTACTTGATGAAGAAGGATGAATCTAAACAGAGTCTATTGAGATGGATATTACTGCTGCAAAAGTTCAACATAGAAATGAAAGACAAGATAGGTTATGAGAACCAAGTGACTGATCATTTAAGTAGAATCCCCAATATTGTTGAAGCTAAAATTCTTGACAAATAACCATTGAATGATCACCTTCTAGGAGAGAAGTTGTACATGTTTTAAGGAGAAGTGACTTGGTTTGTTGACACAATCAATTATCTGGTAACATCTCAGGTCTCATATATTTTCAATTCTCACCAAATTCACAAACTAAAAGCAGAATCTAGATATTACATTTGAGATGATTCATTTATCTAGAATATTTTCATCGACTAAGTGAAAATAAGATGTTTTCCTAAGATTGAAAATGGTTCTATATTTGAGTTCTGTCACACTTCATCTCGTGGAGGCCACTTTGGACTGGAAAGGATAGCAGGGAAGGTTATAGAATCTGGACTATATTGGCCCACCCTTTTTAAATATGATCATGAATTTTGAAAAAGGAGTAAAAAATGTTTGTTTTCTGGAAACATTTCAAAGAGGAAAGAAATTCCCCAATAACAAATTATTTTTTGTGAGATTTTCTAAGTATAGGGGATATATTTTATGGGCCCTTTCCCAATTTAACTTGGGAATTCTTATATCTTGCTTTCGGTTGATCATGTTTCCAAATGGGTGGAAGAAAAAGCCACCTGGACTGATGATGCTAAATATATTTTTGATTTTTTCAGGGCTAAACTATTTTATAGGTTTGGAGTACCTATAGGCATCATTAGTGATCAAGGTAATCACTTTTACAGTAGGATAATGGAGGATTTTATAAAGAAGTATGGGGTGCATCATAAAACACTAACTCCCTATCACCCAAAGGCAAATGGTCTAGCTGAATTGTCCAATAGGAAAATTAAAGTAATTTTGGAGAAGACTATAAAAAAATATGAAGGATTGGAAACAAAGTTTAGAAGACACACTATAGGATTACAGGACAGCCTATAAGACACCGATTGGAATGAGTCCATACTAGCTAATTTATGGGAAAAGATGTCACCTAGCTACGGAATTGGAGCATAAGGAATATTGGGTTGTGATGAAGATAAATTTGGATTTAGAAATCATTGAGAAAGAGAAAAGATTCAAGTTTCTAGAGTTGGAGGAAATTAGAAGGGTAGCATTTTAAAATTCTAGGATTTACAAAGAGATAACAAGAGTGGATCATGATAAGATAATCCAACTGAAAGACTTCCACCCTGGAGGCAAAGTTCTATTATTCAAATCAAGACTCAAGATGATGCCAGGTAAACTTTGTTCTAGATGGGAGGGTCCATTTATGGTTACTCATTTATATCCTTTTGGTTATGTGAATATTGTGAACAATGGAGAGCAGGATCTATTCACTATTAGTGGAAACAGGTTGAAGAAATTCCATGGGACCATTCCATCAGATCTAGTTGAGGATATCACACTCCTACAACCTTTCTATCATTAAAATCCATTATGCTATACCTATCATTTACACTTATTTCCTTTTTGTGATTCAATTTCATATATTCCTACATGTTAAATCCATTTGAATTCATTGAGAACACTACAACATTTAAGTGCATGAGAGGTAACCTTTGTAGTGTAGGATTTTTATTTGTTGTTTTTTTAAAAAAGTGTGTTTTTTAATTTTTTTGTGTCTTTTTAATATTTTTAGCTGAAAAGATTATCATTGTCATTTTTGAAACCCATACAAATGATTGAAACAATTTATTCCATGAAACTGAGCTTAAATGAGTGATGAAAATGACTTAGTTTCAAGTTAAATTCTTTGGTAATTTCATGAAAAGTACTCTACTTTTTGAATTTCATGCCACATCTCACTACCTTTATCTTTTCAATAACTTTCCTATGAGGCTTTTGAAGGATTGTTTTCATATTATTTACATTCTCCTAACTTCTTGATAGAATCAAACCATACTTTCTTTAACTAAACTTTGATTTATTCCTTTCAAAACGTTAGGTTTTGAGATACTTGTATTTTAAATGATTGAGTAATTTCTTTGGTTTTTAATCCCCCTTTACAAAAGAATCCATTTAATTATATCCTACCGTGTACATTTAATCCTTGAATCTCTTAGAATCCATGAACTTATTAATAAGTTAGCCACATTACAAGCTATTTTTTCCAATCCAACCTACTATTTAAGTGAAATTTCATGATCTATTTGAACTCATGTGTGGGGGGAAGATGTATTTTATTATGCTACATGATTTGGAGATACTTTTGGTGGAAAATTAAATGTCGAAGAGTTGTGTTTTCCTCTAAAGAAAAACCATTTTGTTGAAGGATGTTCCATTTTTATAGCTTTCAAGAAAAAAGAAGTGGTGCTTTTCTGGAGATTCTAATAGAGGAAGAAAGCTGTTCCATTTTTGGAACTTTTAAGAAAAATTATGTTTGAAAGAATTGAAATTTTAGCTACTAAAATTTTGAATAGTTTACAATTTTCTTGAGTTTTCATGATGATAGGAATTATATTCTACTAAGGGGAGTGAGGATGATACCATACTTGAGTGAAAATTAGAATCTTGTAATTTTTCTTCAGAAAGAGCCAAAACCTCCTCATTCCGCCTCAAAATTATTCACATAAGAATCCAACCAACCAAAATACACAGAACTACCCAGAAAAGTTCTCATGATAAACATGTTTCCTTGATTCACATCAGGTTTAAAGTAGGAATTTATCAAGCCTATGAAGATCCTTTCATGAGTTTGGATAAGAAAAGCCTTTTTAAAATTGAAATTTGTGAGATGGGAGAAACAAAATCATATGAGGTAGGTGTGTTGTGTGAATGAGAGGAGAAATGAAGTGAAAATATATTGAATGGTATGATTTGAGAACTTGGAATAATGGTTGTTGATTAGTCATGATATATTTTTTTTCTTGGTATGAAATTGGTGGATATCATTAGCATGTGTTTTGAATTTTCTTTGATTTGATTTTGAATCTGACTTGTCCAGGAGTCCAAGTGCTATGTGTGGGGTAATTGATAGAGATAATGTTTTCATTATTTTTAATGAGTATTTCAATAATTTAATCCCTTAAAATTAATCAATTTGATATGATTTGTATAATTTTAATGTTTTTGGTGAATTATGGTCTTAATTGTTAAAATTGGTTATTTCTAGAAAATTGACAGTTTTCAATATATTTTGTTTTTTGGGAATAACTATTACAATTTTGATCCAAATTGACTGATTATTTTTTTAAGAATTCATTGCTCAGGGGCTTTGAATTTTTATTTTGGAACCATACCCAATTCTAAACACACTATCCCAAATTAATCAATGAAATAAAGCAATTGTTTTGGCAAACAAAATGGGCCCCACCTTAGTAATGGATCATACCGTGGCCTAAATAACTCCAAATTAAGTGATTCTAGGTGGAATATATATATATAACTCCACTATTCATGTATAAATTAAATTTCAGGAATAGATTAAGTCATTAAGGTATTCATTTCATGTAATAAAATAGTGGTAGTTGAGTAGTCTCCCTAGGAAGAAAAAGTATTCATCAGTAATACGAGGATAAATTTTTGTACACTTTTCCAAATATACTATTTTTTTTTGTGATCATGAGAAAGAGAGATGGAAAAAACTTTTATGAATTAAACTACCATAAATTATGCCATCTATAATGAGAAATCGGGTTAAACTTTTGGAGGAGTAAATATAGAGGGAAAAATTTCCACCACTCAACCCTATATATACGAGTGTTCACTCACATTAAAGATTTTTGAAGAAGGTTAAAGAGGGTATGTGCTTTAGTATCAGAGTCTTTAATTTCTATTTATTTCCCTTTTTTATCTAAGTTTCATTATTCTATCTTTTTCCCCTTTTAACTCTCTTACCCTTCACATGTAGGGGTAAAGCTTTTGAGTGATCAAGGAAGGGGGAGTTTCACTTTTGTAATGTCTATGTTTTTAACTTTAATGAAAAACTATATTTTTCTATTGAATAAAATTATATTTATTGTGTTTACCAATTCTTTTAATGGGATATTTTTTGGGTTTTTGTGTATTAATTATTTATATATTTGGTTGAAGAACTTTTAACTCCCTCTGCCTAGTGCAATTTGTCTCGATCGAGCATATTGTGTTAGGTGGTGAGAGTCTAGATATAGTTGACACATGTGTGGAACTAGTGAATCATGTATATATTTATAAGGATAAAAATTCATGATCGGGACAAGCTTTAGTTCTTTGGGAATTATTTATGAAGTTCCATGCACATATGAGTGGGTTCCATTGCATTCTTCAAGAAAGGGGGATTGATAAATCGATTGGGGAGTCATTCATTTATTATTAAATAGGAAGAGCAGGTGAATGATTTTTATGATGATTATGACATTGAAAAAGGTTATCCTACCCTAACCCCATAACCATATTCATCCACTTGTTTTTAAACATTATTTTCAATTGTTTTCTTTATTTATAAACTCAAAAAATTTAAAAAACAACCTCTTATTATTTCTCAAATGTAAGTGACAAACATAATTGTTGTGCAATCCTATCCAGGGAAAACCTAGGTTACCCAATTTACTAAATTATAACTTAGTTAATATTTTTTTTGTCACATCCCATGAAATGAACATGTAAAAGACAAATAGAAAAACCAAGTGTACCTGAAATTATTCTACACATTTTTCTTACTCAATGCCTGATAGAAATAACTAAAGTAGTAGAACTATGGTTCTTATATATAAAGGTTGCAAACCTTCCTTTTTCCCCTTATTCAAAATTTGAGAACTCTTGATCACTGAAATATTTTTAACATATTCACTGAGTGATAAACAATAATCTAGGAAGAATATAGATTCAATATGATTTCATGTAACCAGGTTACTCCAACAAGAGGGATCTCATCCCTTATATAACCATCCTCGATGCTGTTCATTAAATGAAGATCATTTTCCATATTGGATGCATCTAGTTCCATCTTATGGAACCTATACATTACATCTTTTTGGAGTGTTATTCATTGAACAATTCTGTGAATGTGTTCCATTTCATAAATTAATCGTCTCATGAACCATAAACCAAATAAATAATGAAAGATGTGGTTGAAATATGCATGCATGCACATTAAATGAAATCCAATTTTGTATTAAAATTTTATTATATGATATAGAAAATATATGCATCATACATCAGCATATGTCACAAACTATTCATAAGATACAATATGTAATTTGGGTATATTGTGTCTTATGATTCGTGCCTACTTTAAACCATGATATAAATCCAAAATAGATGCAGTTGTGGTTTGGTCTAGTTGCAAGGTAGACCTATAATTCTATATCAATCCCAAGATCAAATCCTGGAGCCCCCAATATTTTGGGTTCAGATGTGGTAGGAGGCATGAGGTTCATATAGAACACTGGTGGCATGCATAGCCTTCGGAAATGATAGGAGCATCTATCTCGGGTGGTGAGGTGATGGTGGGAGGGAACCTCAGTGACAATGTGATAAATAAGGATGTACAAAGGTGGAAACATAGACATTGGGTGGAGAGAATGTGACAATGGGTGGGGGGACTAGGAAATAGTAGGGTCACCATCGATGACATCAGTAGTAGAATAACCTCAGTGGCAATGGTCTGTAGATTGGCTTGTGCCTACAGTGGTGGAAGGTGGCGAAGACACTAGAAGGTTGACAGTGAAGCAAGGGGTCACAATACTAGTGCAATAACAAGAAACAAGAGGCATGATCCACACATGGGCTCGATCAGGTTAGACCCTCAGGTGTAGACCCCAAAAGAGAAAATTTAGAGTAGGAAGAAACCTCTAGAAGGATAATAATATTGGGAATTATGTGAGGGTATGAATTTCACCATAGATACCAGGAACCATGTATTTTTTTCATGGGGAAATTCTAGATGACTGGTCTAACATGGTCTGAGAGCTTATGTGAATCATGAATTAGTATCTCGGGTGGGTTTGTTCTCTATGTAAGATCATTGGGAATTTGGTTCAGGTACTGAACCTTATGCCACTAGGCCTAAGGGTCATATAAGTTTCCCCCTCAACCCAGTTAAATAGGGGATTTTCTAAAAAAAAAATAAAGGCCTTCAGGCTTCATGCATCTAGAATAGATAATATATTAATATTAAAGGATATCATAAAACAAAACACACTATTTTTAGTGCATATACATCAGTAAGAATATAGGGGAGATATAATACATCAAAAAAGGAGAAACAAAATGAAATCTAAATATGAAATTTATGGATCAAAATATTGAAATTTTCATGATCTCTTATTTCCTAAAATGATATTTGGATCACACAACCTTATAAATTTTTTTAATGACTCTTATTCAGTAAAGGGAACTAAAAAATTTTGTTGATTGGATTTGGAACTAAAGAAACTATTTGAATTTTACTACTAATGGGGGAGAATGATAGTAGGGATCTCATGGGAGAATTACTACACGGGGAGAGTAATCCATAGATATTCAGGTGAAACAAGGAACAAGGATAGAATATAAGAAATTAGAGGTTTTTATCAAGGACAAATAACAAACCAGTGTGAGATATTTTGGAAAGCACAAGTTGTGATTATTATATTTTTTGTCAATTAGTTTTTAATTGGAATATGTTCACTGGAAGTTTTAAGATGTTTGGTGATAGTTGGAATGACCAAAAAGGTCATGACACGAGCACATGGGACACACCATGAACAATATATGTAAGACTTTGTTCCAATGAGTTAAGAGAACAAGTAAGAGTAAATTTTAAGAGAAGTGGATACATGAGGCTCTATTATTTTTCAGTTTTCAAGAACAGTAGTTGGTTGTGTCATGGAAATTGACAACCACATCACAGAGTGTCAGTGATGAAATTAAAATAATTATTGAATAAAACAAATATACATAAGAGTAAAGGAAAACTTAAATATGGATCATTAGGGACTGTTTATTATTTCTTACTTTTCTTGATTTGGAGTTTCACACCACACATTTTAACACAGTATGCACACCACAGAAGTTATTTGGAAGATTTTAGTGGTTTTACAAATTAAAAGATATTAACACCATCAGAGAGAGTTGTGCTTCAATTCAATAGGGTAAAAGGAGGACTATGATATGAGATTTCAACCATGATGAAAAGGAAGGTTACATGGATTTAATTCATTCTAGATATTTGGATTATCATGTACCATGTAACATATGTCATGTCACCATAGGATCAATTTTAAAATTTGATTGAGGAGACTACGCCGCGACTACTGGATTTGGAAAAGAATTAGCATCCTTGATTTTATAGATTTAGGTTTTTTAGAATTGGAATAAGAGTATGCACCATGGAGTAATATACGACACCATGACCTATTTTAGGATAAAAAAAATTTATGCGATCACACCATAATCTCTAATTCTTTTAAATAAAGGATTCATCAAAAAATCAAGATCTGGTCATTGGACTTATTTAATTCTTTATTGAAGGAAACTATTTCATAGACTAGGATTTTTTAACATTTTTCATGATATACTTGAGGAGGTCATGCTGACAATAAATCATATAAAAAAAATTCAAAGAGAATAGATTATTTATGTATTCTATAAAAATTCAGCAGACATGGTCAATTTTATGGGTGGTTAATGAGTGGTTTTGAAGACCCATTAAGTGGATAAATATGACAAATGTTCTTGAGGAAAAAATTTCTTAATTTAAAAGAGAAATTATAGGAGAAAAATATAGATAAGATAGTAATATTTTGTAATATATTGAAAATTATAGAAGGTGTAGAATATTGGAAAATCTTGAGATGTAGTGAAAGACATGAAAAATGTTTGAAAAATTCCATTTAAGATTAGGAGTTGAAGAAGTATTTGAAGCACAATGACAATACCCCTATTGGATTGGTGTAATTATTTCATAAATAATCATTTTAAGTGACTATAAAATCACATTTCTATTTTATTCCCTATCTCAAAGTGGTTAGGAAAAATATAATAAGAGATATTCCCCCTAGATTGAAAGTGTGTATTTCTAGAAAAATTATAAAATATAAATTGTACAGTGATTAACCTTGGTACATCAACACCATATTATTATATTATCCTTGGAATATCCCATTACTGTGAACTAAGTAAAATCAAAATTCCCTTTCATTTCAAATTTTCATTATGATTTTTGTATGTGCTTGATGTTTTATAAGGTTCATGATGTTATTTGTAATATGATAACAAGATCTAGTGAGAAAAATATAATTCAACACCCTCTTGGGGTGTATTGGGTATGTGGGTGAAAAATAGGTCACTAGAACCAATTCAAAATTTAGATACCATTAATTGGTTATAGTTCCACTAAATATATTTCACTTATATAGATAAAATAGTTTTCAATGGTTATATAATCAAAATATAGCACTCAAATGATCAAAATGAGTCTAACCAACCTTACTCTACTCACTTCAGATAAGCGAACCCACCTTGGTTCCATATTGGGCCAATTTCACCCACACTCTCTCTCTTAAAAGTCATATAATATATATAATTCTATATAAAATGATAATGTTAGGAACTACCTACCCTATATTGAAGTTAACCGATTTTGAATCAATGTTCTCTTCACCTTTTTCAAGACCAACATCCATTTTCAAGATTACACCAGATATCAACACATCCCTAAGGCCCTTACTCCACATTGAATACATTATAACTAATTATAAAACAATTTAATCTAATTAACTTCTTCAATTTCATAATTAACACACTAAGTTATAAACTGATATAACTCACAAGATATCATATCCTCATTGAATCCTTGAGAAACTAGGTGAATGACATCAATGATATGCATCCATACCTATCCCATGAAAAGAATCAAATTCATATCTCAATTTTAGTATTAATTTCATCCAATTTATAAAAAAATAAAATAATAACATATAAATTAATTACATTTCACATCACTACATGAAACCATGTGCGTTCCTCCTTCCTTGGTATCCACCGGTAGTTGTACATGAATTCCCCATCGTATGATTATTATTATAACTTGGTTCAATGGAATTAATTTATAAATCCATTTCTTAATCCATTAAAATTATAGGATAAACAAATAAGATAAAGGGATATGTAAGGAATATAGAAAACAAAAAAGGATTGCTAGAGGTAATGAGGGGAGACAAGTGAGAGTAAAGAGGAGTTCCTCCAACTCTCACAACTCCTTGATAACCCAAACCCTAAAGGGGTTTTAAAAATAAAACCTCCAAATGAACAACCTATATTAACTTTAAGTGGGGGTTTATCATCCCCAATTCAACTTTTACAGCTTTTAATTATACTTTTTTTGGAAGGTGCAATGGTGAAATAACACTACCCAGTCCACTGAAACGCAAGTGGACTACAACTAAGGTTTCAGTGGATTTTTACCACCACCACCCAAGATCAACACCTTTCAATATTGATAAAAACACTATGAAAAACTTTTATGTGATCCTTATTATGTCCAAAAAGTTATTTTAAACTCCAAAAATATGTTTAAACCATCTTCCATTCAATAAAAATCCATAAAATAAAATTTAACCACCCACCAAATGGAAGGTTAACCCACCAAATCCAATAATCCCCCCTTTGGATTTTACTGTCAATTCATCCATAAACCCATCGCCAAAAGTTAATACCCTATATATAGAATATATTAAAACTTCACTACCTTATACTCAATCATAAAAATCTTCTGAATCTTACTAAAACATAATAATAACTAATAGATTTGTAGTTTCAATTTTCACCCCCTATGAAAATAAAATTCAAATGATCTTCATCTCTAATGTTAATCATGTAAAAAATCCCAGAAAATCCCCTATTGATAGATAATTAAAAAGTAACATATATAAATTTAATTACATTCTTCTATAACCTGTTTCCATAGCTTATAAAATAATCATTGATAAATTATATAAGCCTATATGAGTCAAATACTGGTATAGGAAATAAGATAAAATGTTAATTTCTATAATGCTTTCTAGATATTCAGGTCATTCCCATATTACCTTCACCAAAAAAATATAAATCTACTAGATTATTTCCCATTTTTTTAAATTTCATAACCTTAATCCTCCTTATATGTGTCCACATGGATCATTTATCCATTTTTGTTCATATAACCTTCTCAATATAGTCACTTATAAAATACATAAAATCCAAATAGAGCAAGATATGCATATGAGAGGGGGAATTATCCGAACCTCCTTAGTTGGAAGAAATTGGTTAAACTATGAGGTTCAACCGATGCATCATAAGAACTCAATCATTCAAAAAATTTGTAAATACATCCACCAATTGACATTGAGTACCAATAGACCCTAATTTTATAATGTTTTCCTAATCCTTCTATTTTGTTAGATAAAAAAATTAAACTTGTTTGGTGCTAGAATGTTATACCGTGTTTTTTGTTAACATTATATAAATATTTTTTTCTAACTTAATAAAAATTGGTTATCATAACACTTATCTAAGTTATTTTGACGAATACTTCATCAACATCAATTGAGAATGATATTTGGCTACTGAAATGTACTCTACCTAAACTATGATCAAAACATCCAATATAATTTCTTCTAGTGAATAATTCTCCACCACTAATAAATTTTCAATCCAAAATATCTCCAATTTAGTCTATGTTAGATTAGTACAAAAAAACTTTAACATCATATAATTTGAAAACCAATCCATGAATCAATGTTCACTGGATGTATCTCAATATTCCATTCACTTTTGTGTGGTTATCTTTATACTTATAAAAATTTAGTATAAAATATATCTAGTCTTTTTTTGGTGAGATAAAATAAACTCATAATAATTATTCTATACAATGTAGAGTCTATTTCCTTGTTTTCCTCATGTTTTCCATGTTTAGTTCTAACCACTATTGGAGTTGAAGTTAGCTTGCGGTCTTCTATTCCAAACTTCTTTAAAAATTGTCTTCTATAATTTACCTATGAGATGAATGTGTTTCCTTCCTTTAGGTGTACTTATAGACTAAGATAATATGTTATCTCTCCAATCATTTACATGTATACTTTTGACTGCATTATATTTAAATCCATTCAATTTTTTTTTCTTATTACTTAAAAAGATGATATCATCCACATACACCATAACCATGGACTACTCTTTATCATGAAACTTCACATGAAGACTGTGATCAAAACCTTCTCTTTTAAAATACAACTTCCTCATATGTGTTTCCATCCATGCATATGAATACTAAGGTTCTTGATTCAGGCTATATAGATCCTTCTTCAACCTATAAACCTTTATATCATCATCTCCAAGAAGAAATCATACTAGTTATTAGATATAGACTTCTTCCAAGCACTATATTTATAAATTTCATTTTACATCCATTTTATAGGATTTGAACATATTTTGTACATCCAATGATAAGAAATTTCTGATAAAATCCAACCCTGTTATTGATGAAAAGGTTTAAATACTAGAAAAGAGTCCTTTAACAATGCCAGTATAGGCCTTTATTAGCACTGAAAAGCACTGACTACCATAACATGGTTAAAAGCCCTAGGTTTTTATCAGTACTATAAAATCATTGCTAAATGTGTCCTTTATTAATGATAAAAAGTGCTGATAAAGTATCCCTTTATTAGTGCTGAAAAATGAAACCATTTTTCACCCTTTATCATTGCTTCTATAAGTGCTGATAAAGGGGAATACTATAGTGTGATGTTATAACACACTACAACACTAGAAATAGGAAATATTGCAATGTTTTGAAACAAAACACCATAACACCATAAAGAACATTATAAATGAGAAAAAAATTTGATATAAATAAAGTTATTTAATGAAATAAAATTTACAACATAAATACAAGAAAAAATAAACTATTATAGAGAAAAATAACAAACCTGTATAAAAGTACAAACCATCCATGCTTGAGAAAAAGAACACACATATATAAGAAAACAATTCTTATGGTAGTAATAATAAAATGAAATAAATTAAATAGAAAGTGTTAATTTTAAACTAAACTTTGAGTCATACCAGGAACATTGTGTTTGAGATTAAGATGTGGTTGATTCTTGCATATTGCACCATTTATTTTTCATCTTCAAGAATTATCTCTATAAAAATTAACTAAAAAAGATAAATATAAAAAGGATAAGGAAATTAATTATGTAATAGTATATAGAATGATGAGAAAACAACCTAGGATTTTTTGCTCAGTTTTGGCAATGTGATGTGTTTTTTAAACAAAAATGGTACTTATATAATGAAAAGATGCACTTGAAGTCATTACAGTCACACCATGCATCGAATTGAGGTTTGGATGATTCCTACATGTCCCAAATGACTTATGTATCATTTTATTAATGTATCAAAAAAATCCAAAAACATTTCCTCAGTTTTGAGTATGTCACTTATTTTTTACTAAAATGACTGTTTAAACTGAAAACATGCACTTTGATTCATACCAGTCGCATAATGTGTCAGTTTGATGTGATACTGATTCCTACACATCAAAAATTAATTAAGAATTATTTTCCTAAACTGTCAAGACAATCTGAGTGAATTTTCTTAGGTCCCATTGAGTGATACTTTTTGAACCAAAATTTCAATTTTAAATTGATAACAAACACTTTTAGTTCTATCAGGAACATAGTGTATTTAATTGAGGTGAGGCTAATTCAAAAATGTGAAAAATGACTTATGGATAATTTTACTAAAACATCAAAATAATACGATTATGTTTGATCGATTTTGAGTATGTTAGTTTTATTTTTTACTAAAATTAATGTCAATTTTAAATAAAAAGACGCACTTTGAGTCATACCGGTCACACTTTGAACTTGATTGAGGTGTGGATGATTCGTATTCATCTCAAACAACTTATGTATCATTTTCATAAAGTATCAAAAATAATTTTCATGAATTTTATTGGTTTTGAATGCACCACTTGTGTTCTTATTGAAATGTTATTTTAAACTGGAAACAAACACTTGGAGTCATAACAGTCACATCATGTGTGGGATTAAATATAGACTAATTCTGGCATATAAAAAATAAATACAAACCATTTTAATAAATTATCAATAAAATATAAGTGTTTTTCATGGTTTTCATTGAGTGATACTTTTTTAACTAAAATTTCAATTTTAAATTGATAACAGACACTTTGAGTCATACTGGAAAAATAATGTATCAGATTGAGGAAAGACCATTTCCTACATGTAAAAAATGACTTATAGAATATTTTCTTAAAGTATAAAAATAATCCAAATGCGTTTTCTTGGTTTTGAGTATGTCCGTTTTCTTTTTTACATAAATTAATGTTAATTTTAAATAAAAACACACACTTGGTGTCATACTAGTCACACTAGGAATTGTATTGAGTTGAGACTGATTCTTACAAATCCCAAATAAAATATGCATAATTTTCTTAATGTATAAAAACAATTAGAATATGTTTTCTTTATTTTCATTACTCCATTTTTTATTTTTCACTAAAATGTCATTTTAAACTGGAATCACACACTTTGAGTCATAATAGTCACATAATATGTGGGTTTTATGTAAGACTGATTACTACACATCAAATATGAATTATGAACAATGTGTGTTTTCATAGTTTTTAGTGAGTTACAATTTTTGAATAAAAATGTCAATTTTAAATTGATAATAAACAATTTAAATCATACAAGTAACATCATGTATCATATTGAGGTGTGGATTATTCCTAAACATAAAAATTACTTAAAGATCATTTTAATAATGTTTCAAAAAAATATGAATGCGTTATCTCAGTTTTGAGTTTGTCAGTTGTCTTTTTTACTAAAATTAATGTCTATTTTAAATGAAAAGATGCACGTGCAGTCATACTGGTCACACAGGGCATCATATTGATGTGCGAATGATTCCTAAAAATCCAAAATGACCTATGTATTGTTTTTATAAGGTATAAAAACAATATATATGTTTTCTCTCAGTTTTGAGTACGCTATTTGTGTTTTTTTACTAAAATTTCATTTGAACTAGAAACATATAATTTGAGTCATATAATTTACATCATGTGTGGGTTTTATGTGAGGCTGATTCCTACATGACATAAATTAATTTTGAATCATTTTAAAAAATATCAAGACAAAATGAGCAATTGTTTTTAGTTTTTAGTGAGTGATAATTTTTTGTACTAAAATTTCAATTTTAAACTGAGAACAAACACTTTGAGTCATACTGAGCACACCATGTATCAGATTGAGTTGAAGATAATTCATAAACATAAAAAATGACTTATGAATCATTTTCATAAAGTATCAATACAATATTAATAATATTTCTCAGTTTTGAGTATTTAATTTGTCATTTTTCCTAAAATTAATGTTAATTTTAAATAAAAAGACACACTTGGAGTCATACAGGCCACACTGTGTATTAGATTGAGGTGTGGATGATTCTTAAACATTCCAAATGACTTATGGATCATTATAATAAAGTATAAAAACAATATTATTGTGTTTTCTTGGTTTTGGGTATGTTAATTATGTTTTTTTACTAAAATGTCAATTTAAAATGGTAACATCCACATTGAGTCATACCAGTCACATCGTTTTCTAGTTGGATGTGATACAGATTACTACTAGTCAAAAATAATTTATTTATAATTTTACTAAATTATAAAGAAAAACGACCACGTTTTTTTGGTTTTCAATAAGTGATATTTTGTGAACTTAAATGTCAATTTTAAAATGATAACAAACACTTTGAGTTATATAGAGCACATCGTGTATCAGATTGAGGTGTGGTTGATTTCTACATGTCAAAAATGACTTATGGATAGTTTTAATAAATTATCAAAAAAATATTAATGTTTTTTGTTGGTTTTGAGTATGTGATGTATGTTTTGAACTAAAATATAAATTATAAGCTAAAAACATACCATTTGATTCACACCAGTCAGATCGTGCAATGGATTTTGATTCATCTAATTGAGTATGTGGTGTGTGTTTTTATTTGAATTGTATTCACCATGCAAGAAAATAAATAAATATTCCATTTGGTTGGAATAAGAAACCCCATGCTATTTGAAAAACCTCATCCAAAAACACCACGTTCTCTCTTTTCTAGCTTGTTAGAGATAATTGAAGAAAAAATACGACTTCCTAAAAGATTTGTGAAAATGAATATTAAATAAAAATGAAAGTAAATTAACATAAAAATATTAGATAAAATGATGAAAAAATTAACTAAATAAGTAGTATTAATTCACCTTTTCATGATGGTTGTATACATTGTTGAACCATTTTCTTATTATTGTTATCTCAGTTGCATCCTCTAAGTCCAATAAATCATGAGCATGAGTAGATTTTAACAACCCCCCCAACTCAAGAAAAAGAATCCACATGTATAATAAAACAATTATTATGTTAGTAATGCTATAAATAAGTAAATGAAATATAAATATGAAACAATCCATTAATAAAATGTAAATTTTAAAATGAAACCACACAATTTGAGTCATACTAGGTACACCATGTATTTCATTGAGGCATAATTGATTCCACTATGACTTTTTATCCTAAAGTGAATTAAAATCTCCAGGTCATCTAACAATAATATATTTTTATAAATGAGAATATCGAATTCATTGGAGAATAAAAATAAAATTGCATCATCATGAGTTAATAATACTTATTGAGTTCATGATCATAGTAAAAAACTGAATCTTCCTTGTGGATGAAGTAATATATTACTAGAAAACATTAACCATTTGTGTAAACATATCAACATTCATTGATTGAAATAAAATAAATATTAACATACGATTTTTATGGGACATAATAAAATCTGCCTTACCCTTTCATCGTCATAGTGAGTACAAACTCCATGATAAACCATTTACATTCTTTGATAGAAAAAATATCAGTGTGACCCATTATGTATTTTTAGAAGACACTAAACTCCATTATAGATTTTTTACCCCTTTTTGACAGTATTAAACATTAATATAGCCCTTTATATCATCCAAATGAAACTGAAATCTAGTTCATATATTAAGTCTTGTTGGATTGTGCTATATATTAGTACATCCTTTTCAATATTCTAGGTAATGATAATATGTAATATAACATAATAATTATTTGTTCATAAAAATAAGAATATCCCTATTCTCATTTATTTTTTATTGATAACGATGATGAGTTTTTTATTAATGAGCTTGTAAAAATAGATCATTTTACATAATGAATGTGAACATGTATAATGAATGTTACTTTTATGGATTTCAAAAGGATTTTTAATATTATATCATGCATCTAATTGATGATAAAATAGCCCAAATAATTTCTCCACCCATCAAAGTGAAACCACTATATTTTTCTTTTCAAAAAATTCATGATTTAGTTGACAAAATTCGGTATTTATTTATTTTTTAGAGGTTTTGTAGAAAAACTGTACTCTGTACAGGTACTGTAGCAGAACTATACACTATGTGGGTACTTTAACAGGCATTGTAGCAGTTACTATAGCATGTACTGTTCATTACCATAACAGCTATAACTATTCACCTTGGGCCACCGGTTTGGGCTTGGAGTCCTTAAGGCTTTCGGGCCACCGAATCCTTCAGGTCAGTAGGGATTTTTGGCCACCTCAAGGGCTTCGGGCCACATGTAGTTTCCCTAGACACACTACAAAAAAAGGAGCAGCCCCAGAAGAGGATTCAGAGCAGGTGCACTCAAAAGAGAAAATCCAAATGGATTTGTCAGAATGAGAGGGTATGGCTATGCCATCAGGACCAGCCTCTGCTTGCACGGGAAGCCTAGCAAGACGACCATGTGAAGGTGGAGAGCTAATATTATGATGCAGATGCTAGGGAGTGGAAGTTCCTTGTAGATAGTCCGGTTGAATTCCTTAAGACCTTCAGGTCATGTAATCTTATAAGCCTATGGGCCATGTAATCTCATAGCCTACGAGCCTTGTAAGGGTTCCCCCACATCACTTGAAAGGGGGGTTATCAAAAATCAATAAAAATGAAGGCCTTAGGGCCATTTGGGGGAGTGGTTTTGGATCAAGCTACAAGATTATTTTTGAAAGGGTTATTTTTTTTGGATTTTTAGTGCTTCATGATTTCATTTGAAGTGGGTTTTTTTATTTTCATGGATTTCATCATTAGGCGGTTTCTTTTCATTTGATGTCATGTTTCCTTTGACACTAACCCTCCTATATGACCATGATCTCTCAATTATGATTTTCCTCCAATAGTTCTCTCATACAACTGTTGGATTTACTGGTTGATACACATATTTATTCAAACATTTGAGTTGGATTATATACCATTTTAATGATTGGATAAGTGTTGTATGAATATCAAGTCAATATTTTCTCCAGTACTAAGCACATTTATTTGAAATATAGGAAATTAATTGGAAATAACATCCTTGGTATAAACTTCATTCTACTCCATTGCCCAATTTTTTTTATTGTTTTCATGCCAAAACATCATCTCATCTTCTTCCTCAGTATCCACCTCAGTCTCTACCTTTGCCTCCTCCTCCACCTCGGTCTTCGACTCTAACTCCACCTCTTCCTCTTTCTCCACCTTCGCCTCTGCCTCTTCCTCTGCCTCGGACTCTGCCTCTATCTCCTCCATTTCTAAACAATTTTATTATTTACGGTTCAATGCTTCTAAAAAATATTTTATTTTTTCTAATTCTCCTTGATAAACAAATAAAAAATAATACTTAATCATTATGAAACTAATTCTTTACAACCCAAATATATTTCTAAGTTCATATATTGCACTAGATCCCAAACATAGCCCGTAATCCCCTAAATTTGTTGTCGGTAAACATTCTGACAACATGTATACTTTCAACTCATATCTTAACAAATTTAATTCTTATTTTGAGTATAAATGTTGTTGTAAATCTTGACAGTATGAATAAACTCTAGAGAAATAAATTATTAAGAAATATATTTAATGAAATTTTAATTACATTTGAAAATTTCCTATTAGGGAATGAAAATTTTTCATCCTTTATGATCTCTCTCATAAACTTTCAAACATAATATCCACAATGGTTTCCATTATCTTGCTTGAGACACTAAAAAAACATTGACCAAAATAAGTAATGTTTTCCTAAAATATTTTTTGATAGTTAAATATTATTTATATACCTTAATATGTTTCTATTTTTAGTAATCCTAAGGCTTTATCTATTTAGATACTGACTTCATGCCATGATTTTTCCTATATTTAGCAACCACCATATCATAAAAAAATTCTTATTAAAACATATACTGAAACATATATTTCAAAAATTTTCTATAAAATGTTTATTAAAGTATATTAGAAATCAAAAATACACATCATGTGTGGTCGGATTGTTGGATATCCATTCATTGCGTCCGAAAAATAAATATTTGGGGTATCCACATTAACTACAATTAGCACCCAGTGATCCCTAACAAACCAAAAAAATAAGTAATAACAAAATTAAAAATATATTTTATGTGATTAGATTATATAGTTTGACATCTAAATTTTTAGAATCCAAAAGTGTTTTTCATCTAATATTTTTTTCTCAAATGCTTCAAGTAGCTCATCTAATTTCTTCTTAATTTTTTATTTATCCAATATATGTTTTCTATAGAAATGATATTGGGATTAATGAATCCAAATCGTTATTTTCATATTTTCCCTTTATATAGTAGTAATATAAATGCATGTAAAAAATATGAGTATTTATTAACATTAATAAACATATCAGCTCACTGTTTGGAAAAACGTATTAATTGAATTTAACTTATGTATTCAATCACAACTGAAATTCCCAAATATTCATGCTTGGGAATCTAATTTATAGTCTCAAGATAAATTATGTTTTTCCTAAAATTTACATATATTTCTTTTTCATTTTGAATTTAAGAAATATTTACATCATTAAATGTGGTCTCTCCATGAAGTTGTAATGATAATAAATTATACTCTGGAATTGGTGGGGAGAAGTTACTCTCATAAAGTCATTTTGATTTCTTTGTCGATTTACTAGATTGTCTTTATCTGACCATATGTTTCCCCATCACTTTATCCATTTGTAATATCATACCTCACTTTATACCTATTTTCATTAATTATTACAAGTTTTTCATATGAAAAAATTTGTTAAAGACATTCCTCATATATCTTTATAATATTAGATATCCATGTTATAAAAGTTACAATAGAATCATTGACCATTTTAGTATCTAGATCATCATGTGGAATAGGAAACTCAACATTTATATCATGAGATACCGCAATCACCACTCTCATGTTATCTTTTGGGAGGTATTTATGGTGTATCTTGTGTTCTGGGATATTATAAATCATACCCCTTGCAACAAGGTGGCGCATGGGTGTTGACAAATACAAATCACATACAACTTTACCCTATAGAATTATAGAAATATAAAGTTATCATAAGTTATTTGATTATAATTTAGGAGAAAGAGTAATGAAAAAATTGGTTACCTCAGGTAAGGTATACAGTTGGGAGGAATGACTAGCCTCAAAGCTAGTGGGGTCATTTGGTTTATGTGTGGATCTTTGTTCGACTACGAGTTCTCTTTATTCCTTTCTCATTTATTGGTCTACCAAACCAGACTCGAAAATAATATCTTTCATTGAGTATATTTGTTTCCATAATCATTTCACCATATAATAAGTATCTTCATGTAGTTTTATCTTCTTGAAATATGTTCAAGGAGACACTCCAAAACTCAATCCTCTAACATGATCATATTTTTATGGCCGCTTCAAAGCTACTGAAAGTAGTTTTTATTTAGGTACATTCACTATTGATTATTGTGTCTAAACTATATAAAAAATATGAACATAAATAGATATTTTAATATAATATTGTTATAAATAATAACAAATTACAATTATTTCATACTTACAAATTTTCACTATGATGATTTTTTATTTTCATCAACTAGTTTACCCTCCTGATTTACGCGAGTATCCTTCTATAGCACATGACATGGGATGGAAGTGGATTCAAATTTTGATTCATCAATATAAAAATAAACAAAGGAACATATGTTGTTTTGTATCACATAAAACTTTTATTTTTTATTTAAAATATATACCCATTTTTTCTCTAGTGAAGTGTACCCCATCCTTTTTTGTGGGAAGGGTACATTGTTTTTGATGTATGTTATTTATTTTGATAACTTTCTATGTTTAATAAATAAACAATTTTGAATCAAATTAGATAAAATAAATAATGTCAAATAATATATTATTTACTTTAATTCACATGAAATTATTTCTCATTATGATGATTGATGAATTTAGTCCATTTTTCCTGCTTTATAATGCGTGCATAGCTAATTGGTGGGTGTGGATTTACTTTCACAAAATCACCCCTAAGATGTAACTTGTTAAGAAGAGTCTGGAAGCCTCTATGGGATTTCACAATGACCATTGAGGCAAATTTTTTATGGAAATATTCTAAAATAAACATACTCTTTAAGGAATAATAAAATATAAATCAACACATTATAATAATTTTTTTCAATCAAAAAAGAATATATATTGTAACATTAGTGTTATATATTTCCAAAGGATTTCCTTAATTACATGTTGGATGTGGTGCCATAAATCAATATCAATCAACACATTCAACCTCGTTGTGACCCCAATATAACTAATGAACATTGACTTGTTGGGGTCAATAGGTTGGCCGTGTTGATTCCAACCAACCTCAAATTTTATTCCCTTACTTCTTTCGTTCATAATTTTATTAAACACCATGATGCCTTGTCATTGTTTTTTCCGTCAACAATATATGGATCCCCTAAAAATTATACAGTTCATCATCAATAGTGTGTTCTTCCTCGGGATTGGTAACATCATAATGTTTCAAATAGATTTCCTACATGAGTAGTAAAACATTTAATTTTCCATGAATAAAAACAATATAAACACAAACAAATGATTTTAAAAGGGTAGTATGCATGCTCTGTTGAAGACTTAATGAACTATTTTACTCTTTATTTATACTTTTTGTCAAATTATTAGAAATCATCCATTTTTAAGGAAATGTGTAATTTAATTTAAGAAAAACGTTAATACACTATGGTAGGTTTTATCCTCTTAATTCATCCAAAGGTGAAAGTTATAGACAACCGTCATCCTTATTAGCTTCATCTCCCAAACAGTTATTATTTTATTTTTTTTCTTGAGACTCATCCTCCATATCTTTTGGACAAGCACCCATGTTTCTTGAACTACTATAAGTTGTATTCATCCCATACAGGGTATCAATAATCATTTTAGAAGATTAATTCTCATATTAGTTCAAGAAACACAAAAGAGATGAGGGATGAGTCTCAAGAAACAAAATACAATAATAACCATTTTAGAGATAAATCTAGTGAGGATGATAGTCTTCTCATTAAAACTTTTTTAATTACCACATATTAATTTAAAATTTCAAATGCTATCTAAAAAATATAAAAGGTCACTAACACTACGATGAGAACATCAACTCATCCCCCCTGAGTTACACCAACTGTAATCTATGTTACTAGTCTTTTTCCCTCTCTTATATCATAAATATAATAGCTCTATATCTATTGAGGTTATTGTGTAGGGTGTGAGTATAAAAATAAATAATTAAACACTAAAATGGTCCCTAAGATATATAACAATTTATATATTTGAGTATATGTTAAAAGTAGTAATACTCAAAATACACATGTAAGTCAAGTTATTGTGTACTAACTAGGACACCATGATAATCAAATGTACCGACTTTATTTCATACCAGTGAATTATAATAATAATACCATAAGTTTATACCAGAGTTGTTCCATAAAATTAATTTAATTTCTCTAATAATAGGTTTATATTTTAATCATATGTGGAGAAAATATTGTTTATATTTCTATAGAAATAACCACATCACAATTACCATGAGATTTGACCTCAAACCCCTGGCATCCACGACTATACCAAAGGGATAACCATCACAAGTACTTATTGTATCCAAATAATGAAATGGGTATAACATATCAATTTTTCCTAGGAAGTTCATTTTAAATATGGGAAATTATTAACATAATTGGTTCCCTTAAGAAATAACCACACAATGGGTTCCAAAATACATTAGTTAAACCTAACTACTGAAAAAACATAAAGAATAAAAAACAACACAAATGTCACATCACCCTCACCATATCCCTCGATGAGTCACTAAAATGTATATAGTATCTCACAATCTAACATACCATACATATCCCTCACATAATACCCATCACATTCTAATATATGATAAAAATTATTTTTATCACATTCACACATGTATTTTTTGTAGAAAAACATTTTAAGTATACATTGAGAGGTATGTTAAAAATCATTTCAAATAATATCAAGTGATTATTTAGTGAAAATATTATATGGTAATATTTATCAAAATTTAACAAAAAAAATTAGTTACATATTACATTTAATTCAACAATTTTCAAAAAATTACTCTAGAGAACAAATTCTTCGACATGTAAACAAAAAAAATAGTTAAACAATCATTAAAAAATCTATGCAAAGATAAAAAAGAAGACTTACTAAATAAAAGTTGATTTTTTTGTTTAATAGAATTATAATTTCTTGAAAAAAATTAATTATAAATGTGTATTGGATCATTTTATAACATGAAGATTATTAAAACCATATTTGTGTATGATTATACTAAAATAATTTGGATAATATATTTATCCTATCATCACACACACACACACACACACACATATATATATATATATATTATGAACTATTTCATCTGAAAAATGAAATATCAAATACATATATAAAAATAATAACTAATTTAGTATTGCAAACATCATATTCCTTAATCAAATAATAAAACATGATAATCACTTAAATATTTATATTATAACATGTGTAATACGTAACTATTGATTAATATTCTATATAACCTTTATTTTCTCAAGTCTAACATAATTAAAACCATTCACTATCATTGATTATGTTCAAACCCAATATAAAACTTTTATCTATGGAGTTAATTAATTAGTATTGAATTATTTAAATCATGAATAAGATATTTCAATAGTTAACAAACAATAAATTATCTATTTTTAAAAAATACTCCAAAAGATAATAATTATAATCTCTTAAATATCCTACACAATCTAAATAGTGTGAAATTAATATAAATAAACTTATATTTAAAGGAAATAATGAAGTAATTTATTTATTTAATTAGGAACTATTTGTTACATCTAATTAGAATAAAAAATTAAAGACAAATTCATTTAAAAAATAAAATAAAACCTCACACTTATTATTTTTAAAAAATATGTTTATTCCATGTATTATATAAACCCACTCATATTAAAAAAATTACCAAAATGAAATTATAATTATGGATTCTAACATATTACATTTCAAAAACATAATTCTCAAAACATAAGTGCTCATTTTTTATCACTTTAATATGAAAACAAAAATATATTAGAAAATACTATAAAATTAAATACTATAATGTGAGAATCAATATTATTTGAACTAAATTTTCATTAAAAACATTACATTAAATTTAAAAGAATATAATATTAACATATATATATAAATAAATATATATATCAATGTAGCATTATTTTGAAAAAATTAAAGAACATGCGAAATAGAAATCACAGTGGCCTATAATATGTGTAGCACATATCACATTTACATTTTCCATTACTAGAGTTAAAATACATAAAATATATATCATATATACCATATATAAATAATTTTATCTACCTTCTATTTTTTATACATTTTTCGTTTTGTCAAATTGAATTAGGCAATGAGAGAGTCTAGAAAGAGAGGGATTCAAACCCTTAGTAAACAAAAGACTACACCGTAGTTATAATTCTATACCGAAGAGAGAAAAAAGGAAATTTCATTTTCAACCCCAATTAAAACATGCATTGGAACTTAAAACAACGTATAAAAGTCATAAATGATAAAACAAATTCCCAGTATCTCATCACATACATCACAATAGCACAACAACTTGATGAAACTAATCATCAGTGATTCAAAGTTAACAATTAAACGTCGTCCTTGGTTCTCTATGGGTGAAGAGAAGTAGGGTTTTTTATGGTTGAGAACAATGCAAAAACATAAACTGCAGAACCCAAACAAGAAATAAATGAGAGAGGAAAATGAAAAAATAACATACCTTGGATTCTAGCCTTGATTTGTCTGAGAGAACGTAGAGGAGGATCGCCAACAATAGGGGAGTTCTGCCAGAGCTTGAGAATCATGATTGAATCACTCATGGTTAGGGTTCTTTTAAATAGATCGATGACACCTTTATCAACACTTGCAAAAAAGTGTTAATAAAGATCCCTTTGATCAGTGCTAAATTAATAACCACTGATAAAAGACATCTTTATTAGCGCTAAAACTCTAGAGATGATAAAGGATTTATAATTATATATTTATTTATTATAATTTTATAAATATTAAATTATATAATTATTTATTTATAATTACATAATTTTTTTTAAAAAAATTATATTTTTTATAATTACAAATATATAATTTTAAAAATATAGTAAATACACATTTATAAATATATATATAAATAAATATATTTTTAATTATTTATTTATAATTATAAATATAATTATATAATTATATATTAATATGACAAATATATATAAATATAAATATTATAAATATATTAATTATTTAAATATATTTATTATAATTTTATAATTATAAATATATTTATATCATTATATATATTTATATAATTATATATACATATATATTTATATAATTATATATACATATATATTTACTAAATAAATATAAATATAAATATAAATATATAAAAAATATATTCATTATTTAAATATATTTATTTTAAATTTTATTATTATTTAAATATATAGTTATTTATTTATAAATATATGAATACTTCTAAAAAATAATATTTCTATATTTATATCCTTATATATATTTTTATAATTATATATATAATAAATAAATATAAAAAAATATATAAATATAGTATATTCATAATTTAAATATTTTTATTATAATTATGAAATTATTTAAATATATATAATTATTTATTTATAATGTTATAAATACTTATATAAAAAATATTTATTTATAATAATTATAAATATAGTAAATATACATTTATAAATATATTTATTTATAAATAATTATTTAAAACTATATTTTTAACATTATTAATGAATATATAATCTTAAATAAAATTATTATAAAAATGAGTTAAATTGAATAATTAAAAAGGAGTAAAATTTAAAAATATTGAAAAAATGGATGAGTTTTATTAATTAAATATAAATTTTTAAAAGAATATGGAAATATATTGAAGTAAAGATGAATAAATATTGAAAATACTAAAACATAGTAAATAAATAAATAAAAATAAATAATAGAAAATAAATAAATTCAATTTTTTAAATGAACAAATAATACCTAACTGTTATAATATAAAAATAAATAAATAAAATTGACTGATTACAAACATAATATATTAAATGTATTAGGTTATAATGAAATTCTAAAATATACTAAAATTTAAATAAATTACATAAATATTAGGCGTATGTGTTTCTATATAAGATTTTATTAATTGTGTAAATATTTGTGTGTGTGTGTTGTATATAAAAATTCATTAATTATGTATATGTATGTGAAATAAATGTAACACACATTTGATATATTCTAGTTGAAAAATCAAACAACATTAAAAATAAACAAGACATTAATTTTTTTTTAAAATAATTTTGTAATTTATTCTTTTTTAGTTTTTTTGTTTAATAATTAGAATTTATTCATTTTTAATTTTTTTTATTATTACAATTTATTCACTATATATATATTTAATATATACTATTTATTATTATTTATAATCTATATATATGTATATTAGATTTATTCATTTTTATCAATAATTCTTTAATTAATAAAATGTTTAATATGTTTCTAAATTTACTAATTTTTAATTTTTATTTGTTTAATTATTTAATTTTATTCATTTTACATATCTATATAATTAATATATACTGTTTATTAATATTTATAATTTATATATATGTATATTAATTTTATTCATTTTTATCAATAATTATTTATTTAATAGAATTGTTAATATTGTTTTTTAATTTTTATTTATTAAATTATTTCATTTTTCTATGGAACTTTATCAGAATTAAAAAAGAAATGATAAAGACTACCCTTTATCAGTGCTAAAAATAAGGCTCTGATAATGGGTGCCCTTTATCATCCCTAAAAAAGTGCTGATAAAGGTTACCATTTATTAGCACTGAATAAAATAACTGATAAAGGTTACCATTTACTAGTGATAAAAAAATGATATAGGGTACCTTTTATTAGTTCTTTTTATAGTGTTGATTAAGGGTACCCTTTATTAGTGATTTTTTAGCACTGATAATAGATACCTTTATCAGCACATTTTCCAAATACTAATAAAGGCCAGTGCTGTTAAAGGTCTATTTTATAGTAGTGTTTCCTCGATATCAAGTCCTTTAATCAGATCATACCCTTTAAAGACTAGCCTTTCCTTATTTCAAAAAAATCTCCCATATTCATCAAGTATATTTTTGAAGGTTCACTTTTTAAAAACCACATTGTGATGTTAAAGTCTTTCCACAATCTCCCATGTCATTTCCTTATCAATTTGGTCCAATTATTTATTCATTGATTTCAACCCTAAATCATCCTTTTACACTTCTTAAAATATAGTTGGTTCCACCTATGATAAAAGAGCACCATGATCTATAAATATCATTATCCTTGTTTTTATTGGAGTATATTTGCCTCCCATAATGCTACTCAGGTCAAATTAATACTTTCTCCTTCTTGTTTAAGACATAGGTTGACCTCCTTCAACACAATATACCTCCACCGATTTATCATTAGAATCATCACTATTTGAGATATTTTCTACTTATGTCTATTTCTTATTTCCATATTATTCAAATTTTTAAAAATTATTTAAATATTTGATGTTTATAATTTTATTTATCTTCATTCTCAACCACTTTCACATCACCACTTTCAAAAAAAATTAATGATTCTTCTATTGAAATATTTATAGGATTTACTTTTGAATGAGAAAACTAAAAATATTCCTTCATCTAATGTTTCTCCATATTTAAAATTATTTAATTGTTTATTATAAATGAAAAAATTTAATGTGAAAAATCTAAAATACTTCAAGGAGGGGTTCTTACCATGGAGCATTTCATATGATGTCCTCTCTTCTCTATGGCTAGGAAAAATCATGTTATTAGTGTACAAAACCACTTGCACTCTTTCCTTCCAATAATAATAAGATATTTCACTCTTAATGGAAAAAGTTACATCCCTATTTCTAACTATATGATTTAGTCTTTATTGAACTATATTCTATTAATGGGTCATTAATGAAGACTCATAATGATTTATTCCCTACTTTACCAAATAATTTTACACTTCAATTGGAGTGTATTCATTTTCATTATAAAATCTTAGAGTCTTTATAGTTATTCATATTTCATTATCTACCCTTATTTAGAATATTTTGATGTATTACACCACTCCCATTTTAGACTATTTGAACATGGAACATCCCATCCCATTATATTCATCAATAAATAATATGAAATATTTTTGTCCTTGAGTTCTAACTTAAATAATTGGACCACATACATTAGTGTGGACCAAATCCACTAGATTTTATAATTTATTATTCTTTTTTATGTTAAATATTTCTCAACATATTTCTATTTAATCATTCATCACAAACATTTTCCCTATGTCTATTTAAGTTTGGAATATCCATTTCTACCTTTAATTTTGAGATATTATCCAAGATTTGATGATGGATGTGATTAATCCTCTAATTCCATAGATTATTTTTCTATTATATTGTAAATATAAAAGTGTAATCCTTACTTCCCACAAGATATAAATTTTTATTTATTTTTTATACCTAGATTATATAAATTTCAACCTTTCCCTTAATATTTCATCATTTATAATTGAATGTTATAACCAATCCCATGACATATTGTTTATTAACACTTGAAAAATTGTGCCACAACCTGTCCACATCAAGAACATTAGTATTTTTCAATTAATATCCATCTAAATGGGGTTTACCACTACATTTGATAATTATTTCTCCATCATATAAAATTAAAACTATTACATTAACTCTCTCTTTAAAATTATTGAGAAGATTCATATTTCATGTTATGTAGGATGAAAAAACACTATCAATAATACACCTACTAGTATTCTTCATCACTTTTAAAGAAATTTTAGCACGTATAGATTTTTTCCTTTATCTTCAACTTATTTTATTTCCATGAAATCCTAGAATGATTTGAAACATATGCTGATTCCTTTTCATTATCTTTAGTATATGCAACCAAGTCATAATCTTCTTCTTTTTCTTCTTATAATGGGATTTTTTTTAAAAAGAATATAATTGGATTTCCTGGAACACATCCTTTCCTCACTTTGAACAGAATAATTATTGATTCTTATTTTCTGAAAATAAAATGATTTATACCTAAATTTAGAGAAATTAAAAGAATATACATAGAATTAACTTCGCTTTTAAAATATAGGATAATTTTTTTATCCTTTTCTAACTTCCAATTATATCAACTTTAAAATAAATTTAGGTTTCATCGCAATATGAAACTATGTGGCCAATGTAACCACAAAAATTTATACTTCATCAATGGAATAATTTTGTTACTACTATCTCCACACAAATATCCTAGATTTAAATAACTATTTGATTGTTGATAAGTTCTCAATGATTTAGAAATTTCTCTAGTCTCTGGTTTCCCTTTTCTCTTTTCACATATTTTCTTAGTTTTTTATATTTCATAATTGAATCCAAGTATGATTTTATCCATGTAATTGGGTCATTATGAGTTAAAAACATTTTGTTCCTCACTATATTCTTTACTATAGTTCTTTATATAAGAATTTTATAAACTATAACTTATTATTTTGATAAACTTATTTCATTTTAGACTTAATTATCTTCATCTAGAATACAAATTCCTCTATGAGTGCTTCAATATTTTTATTTTTCTCCTTAATAGATATGTTAGGATCATTAATCAATTTAGTCAGATCCTCAATTTTTAACTAGTGTTTCATTGATTATTCTGGTTTCACATGGCCATTTTCACATTTCTATAAAACTTTCACTAGTTAATCAATTTTAAAATCACGATCATCAATATAACATGATGATTCTTTCAATAAATCTCAAATCACCCAATCTTTCTTTCTATGTGGGTCTAGTTACTTAAGATATCCTTCCAAATCTACCTTGAAATAAACAAGAATCTCTTACTGACCATCATATTTAGGTTTAGTATTTTATTTATCTATAGTGGAAATCATAGATTATTCTATATATGATATAAACTAAATATTAATTACTTTTAAAGGATATTATTTTGAATCATCATCATCCATACATACTAGAACATTTATTTAAAACTTATTTCTAATTTTATTCACCAAATTGATGTTCCTTATAGGGGAAAATATTTTCTTGGATTTTGAGTGAATAAAATGTCACCATTTTCTATGTAAAATATTTTTGGACTCCTATAAGAAATGTATCAAATCATTCCACAATGAAAGAAATCCAAGGGAATATTACCTTTAAATCTTCCTTTTCATATCTTAAACATACTCCACATAAGTTATAATTACTCATCAATTTCATTTCATTCTTAATTTCCAGCCATATGAATCTTAATTTTATCTATATATTTAAATATCATATCTTTTTTGATGTTCCTAAGAACAATCTAGCTTCACTAACATTTCATATGCGACCATATTTCAATAAAGATCATCAAGAGATAATTTTCCTAGATTTCCTTATTCAAGTACTGATTATATTATATTATATATTTATAGAAACCTATACATTATATTATTTATAATATAAAAATCATTTATTTCATCACCAATTACTTGGAAAGATACAAAAACTACAATAAAACTATTGATGAAACTATCCATATTTTCACTTGATCTCATATTTAAATCATCAAAATTATTATGAAAACCCCATAGATTATTACCTTTCTCTTTATTTTCACCTTTATAAATGATAGAAAGTTTTTCCTAATTAATTCCATTTTTGTGTAGCTCATCTCCTTCATATATATATATATAGATAATTTTATAATTCCCTATTTAAAGAATTTTGGGCCTTATCACTGACATTAAATAATTTATTGTTAGCTTCTATCATTAACAATTGTGTATCCCCACTAACATGTATTCCATGAAATGTTGAAAAAAGATATCAAGACTGAGATATCATAGGCGTGATATCATTTTTTCTTCTAATCTTGATAATTGTAGCTGTTAAATAATGATAATCCATTTTTATTCATAGAATTATCTATAAAAACAAAATTTCACTTGATATATTCAGCATAAAATATCATGTATATTGATACCAAATTCTATAACCATATGTTCGAATAATCACCTTGTGGTGGTAGGGAGTGAATTAGGGTTTTCTTGAAATTTATTATAGTATTGAGTTTTATTTGATATTATACTCACATTTTCAAAAACACATTGAATCTATAATAAAAATAATTACATAATCAAATATAAAAAACTAATGAGAACAAACACTAAGATTTTAATTTCTTAACGAACAATGTGCTATATTCAATGAGAACATATCAATAATGTGTTAAATTGCTTAATAATAACAACTCTTTTGGTTTGTGATTAAAATCATTAGGTTAATCTAATTTCTCATCTAGGGTTTACAATCTATTTATTTGTTGCACTAATTACTTTCCAGGAGGGTTATAAGAAATTATTGTATCACCATGGAGGTCAAACTTCTAAGAGAAATGATAAAATAAATAAAACTAATTAGTAGAGAGTTTTCTTTATTATTATCTAATATTTACACATATTTTAATGAAATTTCGATTTTAAATATGATCTTTAATAATTATAATCTAGAAATAACTAACTCTTAAAATTTCATATTTTTCAATAACATCCAAAACTCATCTTTTTTTTGTTTTTCCTGATATACTTTGTATATAATCTTGTATTATTTCTTGAACAACCTCACTTATTCTATTTTTCTACAAATAATTTCAACTTATAAATTCAAATTCAAATTCCCAACCACCCTAAACATTCTTTTATTTGAATGCATTCATTGGATGTTCTTCAGGAAAATCTCCACAATTTAATTCCATTTAAATAATAATTAGGTTTCCCCAGAAAACCACCTAAACATATTTCTAGTTCCATATCATCAATATCCATTAAATTATATATTTATTCATCAACCATGACATGGAAACCTTTATTATGTCATGATAGGTTGGTTTTTAAATAGGATTCCAGAAACTGCTAGATAAGTTGTGGCATTATGATTCCCTTCACAGTGTAATATCAATTTTGTTTCTAAATAGGATAAAGTCTAAATTTCACAACCTTACCATAATTATTTAATTTTTACCTATAAGAATCTTATTGGGGTGTAACATGTAGTTTCACAGTGCAAGGTTGTAATATTCCACAAACAGACCTGGTCATTATTTTATGGTCCAAAGCATTGTAGTGTCAGAAGATTATTAAAACATGATATACTATTATGCTTCAATGGATTATTCTAATGCATTTCCATTTTGTCATGGACTCCTACTCCATAGTTCATTCAATCACTATGTAATCTAGATTAATCTTATGAAAAATATTGATCATTCTTATATAGATCATTTTTATTCATATTCAAGGCCTTTTTTAGTATAACATTAATCATTATGGCATGGATTTTTTTACCTTTCCTATAATACATCATTTATAGTTCTTTCATGGCATGATACTTATGTTTGTACCTTTATGAAATGTTCTTCATCACAATAAAACATTAAACTTTTACTAAAATTATATATATATTCCCAAATCAATGCCCACTATCTAAATGACACCAATTTAAAGTAAACCTATTGTTAAAACCTTTACTTGCAATACATAAACATTACAATAAAGGATTCAACCACTGTGTTAATTTGATATATATTGATGTCATTTCACACTATCATAATGATCATCATCATAGATTCTATAAATATTCTCTATTCAAATCCATCCACGAAAAATCATCTTTAAATATTAGATGTAATAACTTCCATTAATGAGGATCATTAATGGTTTTATAGTGATTTAATCCATTTAATAAAGTAAAATGGCCCCTCCTATACTAATTTTACCTAGTGATAAAAAATGAATATATGGTAAAAGTAATTGTATGTGACACAACACCCATACATATTCAGTATTCCCCTATGCTACTTTGTCATGAATCGTGATACCATAACATAATACCCATGTAAGTATTGGGATAAATCATTATCATTACTTGTGAGTGAGTTGAAACTCATGTTGATTTGGTACAATTCCATTCCATTTTTCAAAATCAAAGATCATTTCATTATATTATAAATTCAATAAGAAAAATTATTAAATAGACTATGTGACATGGTGTACGAGTCATCACATCATGATCAAGATAATTTATCTTCCAAATTCAACTCACATGATATATAATTATCATTCTGATTAATACATAAAAATGAAATAAAAATAATATAAATACATAATCATAATCATTCATAATTCCATTATCATGCTCCTAAATCCAAAATCTATTATTTTCCTTCCAATGTAATAAAATTATTTTTTCTCTCCTTTTAATTAAATATTATCAAATAAACCATTTTAGATCCCTAAAAAATAAAGAACACTTTAAAAATACCATAATTCCATTAATAATCCTATATATTTTAAACAAAACCATATTATATTTTTTTGTTCATTCCTTTAACAAAATCAAATTCCTATCTTTAACATCATATATCCCTTTTGACCATATAAACAATTTTAAAATTCATGAATCAATAATACTATGAAAATCTCAAGAATAATCATTTTCAACATAAATAATTACCCACTACCATATTATAACCACACACTATGACGATAAAATATATGTTTTAAAAATAAATTAAGTGGAGGTATTAAATTCATCAACCGCATAATATTTATTGATAGGAAATTATTTTTTTTACTCAGTATTCACGTATCATTATATGTTCCCCAGAATTTGATCACCACATGATAAATAACTCAAGGAAATATTGTAACTCCTCCATTTATAAGACCTACGAATAAATAATGACTGGATCATACCTAATACTAGCTCAAACACACCTCATTGATTTAACCATAATATGCTTCCTCTTCCTCTAATTTCATTACCAACCAAAGCATTAACTAATATAATAATAATTGTTTATCTTTAAAAAATAATTCAAATAAATAATTATTTATATAAATAAATTCCTGATATATAATAAAAATATCTTCCATATATAATTCTAACCAAACTCACACCCTAGGGAAAAAATATACTCTAATATGAATGATTCCCTTATAAGCATATTTTTAAAAAATCTATGATGTAAAAATGATCACTTCCCCTTCATGTGTGAAATGAAAAAAATACGCCTAGAAATATCAAAAACTCTCAAAGATATATTTTAGAGTCATTAGAGTTGATTAAACATTAAAAGTTTTCATCGATGATATTCTTAGAATATAATCATGCAATCTCAAACATAAAAAAAGTGACCTCCAAGAACCATCGTAATAAATGAATGTAAAAAATATATTTAAATTCAAAACCATTGATCCTTGAAAATCTCAAAATTTTTCATACAATAAGAAATATGAAAAAACACATAAAAAATAAGTTCAATCCTCCATCTCATTTATATACTCTAAAATATAACCAAAACATGAAATATGGAGATAGAGAAGTAAAGAGAAACTAAAAAACATAGGGTATTATAGTCTTAAAGGGAATCCTATTCCAGGTTCTATTATATATACTACCATATCTTCATCACACTTAAAATAAGGATGTAAGATCCCAAACTAGAATCCACTAAATGGTTCCCCAAGCCTGTGGGTCATAAGTTCTCAAGAGAGCCTCCTTGTATTCTAGAGGCTGCTGACTAGTAGTGAGGGTCCATGATAGTATAGTGGGGAGATTATACCCTCATAATTAAAGTAAAAAAGTGGTATCAAAAATAAACACAAGGATAAATAACAATATCAACTATAAATAGAAGATTAATAATCTTGAAAATAATAATAATAATCATATCTAAGGGAAGGGTCATATATAAAATGACGTGTATGTGATGGAGGTATAAAAAATATAGGAAATACAAGGAAACCAATATCTAGTACAATACATGAATCGAAAGTACAAAAATAACAAAATAAACTATCTATAGATAATATATTGATCTATAGGCTGGTCTTATGCTCCATTGATCCTATGCAATAATCAATCAAGAATCACCAAGAAGACACTTTCCCCTATCCCTACCTATATCCATGAAGTGTATCCTGGTACCAAATAGTCATCCAAATTGGGTGTGGGATAACACTCAATAGGACACCGCCAACTGTGTTTATACTGATTCCATTATGTGCAAGTAAGCTGATGTAGTGTGAATATATAACACAAGTAAAAGTAATAAAAGTATAAGGGATACTATCTAGTATATCGAGGTTCACTAGGATAAAGAAACTAAATCATAAGGGGTAACTACAAAGCATGTTAAGAATAATCAACATCCTACATCATGTAATCAAATATCAGAACTATATAGGCTGGGATCCAAGGAATAGAAATGTCCAAGGAATTTCAATAGGCCATATACAAGGAGTAGAAATGTTTAAGGTATTCTAGTAAGTTGGATCTAAGGTGTGAGAAATAAGGCATCCATGTAAGCTGGTTACAAAGATTAGACATGCCCAAGGAATCATAGTAGGTGGCATCTAAGGTGTGAGAACCAAGGAATCCACGTAAACCAGATCCAAGGGGTAGAAATTAACAAGATATCTTAGTAGTCTGTCTCGACCATACTGTGAGCCCTCCATTATCAACATAAAAAATTCTCTCACCACATCATAAACCATTTCATTAATCATTTCATTAATCCCTTAATAATCATACACATTCCATGGGATTATCAATTTCTTACATTTCATATACAAATAAAAAGGTTCTTTAAGGTTATTATAATCTTTAACAGTCCACTTTATTACCATATTCAATTTATAATGGTGTAAGGAAAACTCAACATACCCTAAGAGTGGCATATTCACAGTTTAAGGAAAAAACCCACCCCATGGGTGGTTTGGGTTGGGGACCAAAACCTAAAACCTAGTATAAGGGTTTCATTGTATATAATAAACACTAATTTAACTTTTTATTTAGGTGTTTTCTAATTTAGGAAGCAACACTTAGAAATTCAAACATGCAGCATGATGGAAATAAGGTATAAAAAACCTAACTTTGAGGGAAAATGTATAGAACACCTAAATTATGATCATAGTACATGCCTCATCTAGTATCGAAATTTTTTTAAGCATGTATGAGAAGAAAATAGAATAATATAAAAACACCCTAGAATCAAGGCATACGAGATCACACCAAAATAGATTCATTGATAGAAAGAAAAATAAAGTAAAGAGACTAAGGAGTAGAGATCTTACTGGTGGATACCCAATGAGATGAAAAGATCTCAATTCAGATGATAGACAAAGAAATAACTTCATGTACTTGGTGTATCTTTCAGGGGAGATAAAATAAGTGAATAATTAGGTTTTATCCACTAGAAAATAAGAAATAAATATATGGTTTAGTTTATATGGATTTTAAAAAAAAATTGTCATTTCTTCAATTTTTAAGAGGATTCATGTTTTGGAAGCATGGTTGGATATACGATGCACCAACTGTGCGCCCAAATATGTCCCAAGAGACCCCTCACACATTCTCGGTGCACGGTTTGTCTAAACCTATGCGGATTATGTGAAACCCCTTGATCAGATGTCTATGAAAAATTACATGATCATTCATCTTGGGATTCATGCCTAGGAAAACCATAAAACCCTATTATGTGCACTGAAAAACCTCGTACAATTTACTATAACTATGAATACTCGGCTACTCGGTTTCTAATAATTGTGTGGCCCAACTATTTCCTCCAAAAGGTGAGGCTTCAGGAATCGAATGATCCCTAAACACCATCATTTACTCCATAAACTTACAAGGAATTCATCTAAGTGAAAAACAAGGAATTAATCGTAAATTAAAAGGGTCTGTACCTTAATGAAAAACTAGGTTCTTACAATCTTCCCCCTTAAAGGAAATCATACCAAGTTTCCCTTCCAAGGTGGTAAAAATTTATTTGAGAATAAATCCGACCACTAAGAATATACATTGGCCTCCTAATCCTAAGTCTCATCCTTTACACATCTATTCTACCATGAAACCCATACTAAAGGGACATACCTACATTGGAGAGCCTTCATGATCTGATCAATGATGAAAATGGGATACTCCTCAAAAGTAGAATTTGTATCCAATTTGACATCCTTGGGATCACAATTATGTGACGGGTCAACATGGTAACAGTGAAACTATGAAACATGGAATATATCCGGCATAGAGTGGTACCTCTGAAGTAACCACAACTGATAGGCTACCATCTCAACTCTATCCATGTTCTAAAAATGTTTGACAAAATATGGTGATAACTTCCCTTATTTCCAAACCCTTGTATTCCCTATACTAGGTGATACTCACAAGAAAAAATGATACTGACCTCAAACTCTAGAAATCTTTGATAGTGAATCGGCATATGATTTCTATCTTGACTGAGGAGTATCCATACACTTTCATATAAACCTCACCTTCTCCAAAGTCTCTTGAATGAGATCAGGACTTGGTAGCACTACCTCTTCTACCTATATCTAGTGTATAGGTGAACAAAATGGTCTATCATACAAGGCCTCATAGGGTGTCATTTGTATAGTCACTTTATTATGTTATTGTGGAAAAACTCAACCAAGGGTATATGCTTCTCACATGAATACCTAAAATTAAGGATACATGCTCTAAGCATATCCTTTAAGACTTGTATCATACATTATGACTATCCATAAGTCTGGGGGTGGTATTCCATGCTCAAAGGCGCCTATAAACCCAATGCATTATCTATACCCAGAAAAAATTGATACACGAATCGGGCCTCTCTATTCGATAAAATGGTATGAGGAACCCCATGAAGGCGTACAATATAACAGATGTAAATCCCCCCAAGATCATCTATAGATAAGGTCTCCCTAATAGGCCTGAAATGGCTGAACTTCATCAGCTTGTCCATAGTGACCCATAACTCATCACTGTCCCTAGGTGACCTTAGTAATCTGATCACAAAATCTATGGAGAAATTATCCCATTTACACTTGGGAATGGGTAACTAATATAATATCCTATATGGTCATTGGTTTCTTTCTTTCACTTGATGACAGGTGAAACACCAAGGAACAAAACCATCTATCTCTCGTTTCATACCAGGCTTCCAATACTGATGCTGCAAATCCCGATACATCTTGGTAAGTTTGGGATGCGCTACCCAAGTAGAGGCATGAAACTCACATGCCATTTATTTATGTACATCTACTGGAACCCAAATGCGGCCATGGATGCATATAATTTCATCCTTGCTAATGGTCCAACCAAGTGGTGGGTCATCACCTACCATGCTCTCCATTATGACTAAGCCACTGTGATTTGATTACCATCTCATTCTCACCATATACAGAAGTTTGGAGGTCACTGTTAAGGATGAGAGAAAAGTCTATATGTGACTATCTTACACCTACAAGTGAATCTCAGAGAACAATTCCATTAATTTCCATTTACTACGGTCCTCCTGTACTACATAGGTTTGAGTATTTTGACTTAGAGCATCAGCTAATGCAATGTATTTACAAGGAATATATGCAGCTCAAAATCGAATTAATGGAGATTCTCAACCCACATATTCTATATAAGGTTCAAGTCATGATTCAGAAATATTTATTTGAGGTTTTTATGGTCAATGAGAACCACAAAATGCTTTCCCTATAAATAGTACCTCCAATAACACAAGTCATGAACAACTACAACCAACTCGAGGTCATTCATTGGATAATTACATTCATGAGATATCAAATAGAGAGATATTTACTCCAAAACATGATTTGATTACTTTATAATATCTGCCATTCCAGTGCCTGATGAATTAAAATAAAATAAATTACTTATTCTAGGCTATAGAAGAATCAATATTGGTGTTGAAGTCAACCTACCTTTTATATCCTAAATGGACTTTTCACATGTTTCAGAGCATAGAAATTTTACCCCCTTTTGGAAAACCCAAGAGAGGCATAAATAGATGCGAGAAGTCTTGGATGAAGTACCTGTAATAAATGACCATTCCAAATAAACTCCAAATGTAAAAGACATTCTTGGGATGATCCTAAGAAACCCAAACACTCAACTTCTCTAGATCCACCAAAAATTCTTTCTATGAGATTATGTGACTCAAAAAGTAAAAATTATCCATCCAGAACTAACATTTTTTAATCTTGTAATATAACCTATTCCCTATACGTGTATTTAGAATTATTTCAAGGTGTTTTTGGTGATAATGTAGAGTTTGAGAATATAAAAAGATGTCATCTACAAAAACCAAAATGAAAGAATCCAAATACTAGTGGAAAACCTGACTCATTAATGCCATGAAAATGGATGTCACATTTGTGATACTGAATGACATAAATTGATACTCATAATGACTATACATGATATGGAAAGTTTTATGTGGTATGTATTGCTACCTAACATGAACTAGGTTATAACCCTACCTCAAATCAATTTTTAGGGAAAGACAATATCTTCAAATATGGTCTAAGTGGTCATATATATGTGGAAAGGAAGATTGATTCTTAATAGTCAAATGATTCAATTTCTAGTAATCCACACAAAAATGAAGGGTTCCGTCCACCTTATTGGAGAAAAGGACTGGAGAACCCCACAGAGAAGTACTAGGTCATACAAATCCATTTTATTCCAAGTCCTATAGCTTCCACTTGGGCACATGAAGCTCAGTAGTAGATATACTATAAGGAGGAATGGATACTAGTGTAGATCCAGGAACATTCTCATTGAAAAACACTACCTATGTCTCAGGCATTTGTCTTGGAAATTCATACATAAATGCATCCATGAAATGATATATAACTAGGAATAAATCTTCCCAGTGCATTCCCTAGACATCTATATATAATATAGAAACCTAGGCTATCACCCCACTTAGCCCATAATGATATGGTCCAGCTCAATTCACCTGGACATCCCATTTACCCTTATTAATGAAAACCCCTCCCTCTGGTAATGTGAAAGTCACCCTTCGATGATAGTAGTCAACATAATCATGATAAGTAACTAACTATTCCATTATGAGAATGATATCAAACCCTGTCATCATGAGGAATAAGTGGTCCCATACAAAGCGACACCCACCTATCTCAAGGGGCACTCCATACACTAGCGTACACTCTTTGATCAAATCCCCAACATAGTATCAAGTGTAATCATTCCATTGGAAAATAAACATCGAGACCAAGGATATCCACAATAGGAACAAATATTAAGTAATGGGAAGGACCTATATTGTGAAGGGAAGACATTAAAGTAGAGGCTACAAGAATAGTACCTTCCACTATAGACAACTTGAGACTCTAATCCATAGGTATCAGTTGTACCACATACATATGGCCAGATCCATGACCCTAAGAAGAAACATGAATACCATGAGAAGTCCAAATCCACTTTTTTTTTGTAAATCTTGCATCTCTCTTCCCCATCAATGACCACCACCTCAGCCTGATTGGATGACTTCACTCTAGGTCCCTACCAGATGAGAATCTGTTGACCTCACTCAAGAACATGAAGTCAGTGTAGAACCTCTCTCACTAGAAACTGGAGGGATGGTACTGAAAAAAACTTTAGATGGACCATCCTACCATAGGCTAGACACTAAATGGGGTTCTTATCATAATGGATCCTCAAATGTACATGCTTTCTACACTAGTGATAGAAAATAAAACTACCAGCGCTCATGCTCTAGCTAGTATTCCCTTCAAGGTATTTCTCAAAGCATCACTTCTAGAATCTTGACGCTGTGCCACTCGGCCGATAAGCTAAAATACCCTAATATGTGATCCCAACCTCTATCACATTATTTTTAGTAAACAGTTCCTGATTTACTATTTCATATATGGTAGCCAGCCAAAAAATGTTCACCTATGATCAAACATCATTCTTGATGTATTCCTCAAAGAGTCTCGACTTAGATAGCTCATCCTCAATATAGATATCCATAAAGCACTGAATCACTATGAAGTGAGCCAAATCTTCCATAAAAGACATAACATCATACTCTAGATGCATAAACTCTATATCCCGTTCATCCCTCAAGGTCTTAGGAAAAATTATTCATAAAAAATGGATTGTAAATTAATCCATGCCATATCTAGATTCCTATAATACTAGTTCAATACATACCAAAAATGTTTGGAGGCTCCCTAAAGTATATAAACCACGAGTTGGAATCTCCTTTTTAGATGCATCTCCAAGTGCTCAAAGATAGATATAACAGTTTCAAGACATAGATCTGAAGCCCAGGGTCCACCATACCCAGATTAAGTAGGTGGATGTTTTTTCTGGAACAAACATGTCAACTCTAATGCAGTCTAGGTAACCATGGGGCTCCCTACAAATTATGTATAAAGCATAGGAAACCCTATGGGAACTTGGAATCAACACCCATATAAGGAATAATTGGAGGTTCTGCAAGGGGCACTATGAGAGGTTCTATGAGGGGACCAGGGCCCACCGCCTCCATAGCATGGTCATCACCACCCTCATGGAACACAACTAGAGGCCTTCATAGTGACATGTCTCTAAAAATTCCAAGAACAAGCCTCATACAAGATTTGGTAATGACTTGATCCCAAATATACGAAGAGGAAAGGTACAAGCCTTCCTATAACTGAGTCACACCCCTATGCTTGCTTTTAAATCTATGTGTGGGTGCTATATAGATCATAACAATATAAGAGATAATTCTAACTTTTCTCTACTAAGGTCATTTTGGGGTGAGGTTCTCTACTATGATTCAGGTGTTCTAGTATACTGTGTTTCAATTGAAATTTATATAAGAAAACACCCTTTTAGTTGCAACTGTCACCTCCATTTAATGTTAAACTTTGCATTTCAGAATTTAAATTCATTTAAATTCATATTTATTTTTATTAAAAAAACTCCTAAATGGTAGAATTATATAGATTACAATTCCCAATTTATAAAGTCATATACACTTTAAAAATTGAACTATGGAATCCATTTAATCACAACCATAAACATGTTCCAAACCATGTGACCAATGGTCCATCAATCAACATGACATAATTGAAATATTAAGGTATCTACATCAATATATGTAGGAAAAAATTCTTTGATGATAGAGGAACTTTAAGTAACCAATTATGTTCCTCAGTACCCTACAATAATTATTAGTCGAATATCAGATATATCACTCAAGGCACATACAAAAGTATCCTGCAGTCAGGAAATGAAACCTACATGGAATGGAATAATTGATGACATATTAGTCCTATAAGGTTCCTAAAATTATGGATGATCGATCCTTCTTTTCCATACTTGGCCATGTAATAATTATAACCAACTTAAAAATAATAATAACTTTACATATCATGCATGTCACCCAATGGTGGAATAAAACCAACTGTAATAGGTATAAACCAGAACATCATATCCCATCTTCATAAATTTGGATTTTCCCAATACATGTGTTAGGTACTCCCAAGAATAGTATCATTACAAAATTCAAACTCTTTCCTTGTATCCTGTCTAATATTCTAAAATGATAAAAAAGTAAAGAGAAACTAAAAAAACATAGGGTATTATAGTCTTAAAGGGGAACCTATTCCAGGTTCTATTATCTATAATAACATATCTTCATCAGACTTAAAATAATAATGTAATATCCCAATCTAGAATCCACTAAATGGTTCCACAAGCCGGTGGGTCACAAGTTCTGAAGAGAGCCTCCTTGTATTCTAGAGGCTGCTGACTAGTAGTGAGGGTCCATGACGGTATAGTGGGGATATTATACCATCATAATTAAAGTAAAAAAGTGGTATCACAAATAAACACAAGGATAAATAACAATATCAACTACAAATAGAAGATTAATAATCTTGAAAATAATAATAATAATAATCATTTTTAATGGAAGGGTCATATATAAAATGATGTGTTTGTGATGGAGGTATAAGAAATATAGGAAACACAAGGAAACCAATATCCAGTACAATACATGCATCAAAATTACAAAAATGACAAAATAAACTATTTATAGATAACATCTTGATCTATATCCTGGTCATGTGCACCATTGATCCTATGCAATAATCAATCAAGAATCACCAAGAAGACACTTTCCCCTATCCCTACCTACATCCATGAAGTGTGTCATATTACCAAATAGTCATCCAAATAAGGTGTGGGATAACACTCAATAGGACATCGCTAACTGTGTTTATAATGAGTCCATTATGTGCAAGTAAGCTGAAGCAGTGTGAATATATAACACGAGTAAAAGTAATAAAAGTAGAATGGATAATATCTAGTATATCAAGGTTCACTATGATAAAGAAACTAAATCATAAGGGATAATTATAAATCATGGTAAGAATCATCAACATCCTAAATCATGTAATCAAGTATCAGACCTACATAGGCTAGGATCCAAGGAGTATAAATGTCCCATGGATTTTATTAGGCCATATCCAAGGAGTATAAATGTTTAAGGTATTCTAGTAGGTTGGATCCAAGGTTTGAGAAATAAGTCATCCAAGTAAGCCGGTTACAAAGATTAGACATGTCCAAGGCATCCTATTAGGTGGGATCCAAGGTGTGAGAACCAAGGAATCCACATAAACTAGATCCAAGGAGTAGAAATTAACAAGATATCCTAGCAGGCTCTCTCGACCATACTGCGAGCCCTTAATTATCAACATAAAAAATTCACTCACCACATCATAAACCATTTCATTAATTATTTCATTATTCCCTTAATAATCATACAAATTCCAAGGGATTAACAATTTCATACATTTAATATACAAATAAAAAGTTTCTTTAAGGTGATTACAAACTTTAAAAAACCACTTTATTACCATATTCAATTTATAATGGTGTAAGGAAAACTCAACATAGCCCAAGGGTGGAATATTCACATTTTAAGGAAAGAACCCACCCCATGGGTGGTTCGGGTTTGGGAAAAAAACCTAAAACCTAGTATAAGGGTTTCATTGTATATAATAAACTATAATTTAACTTTTGATTTAGGGGTTTTCTAATTTAGGAAGCAACAATCAGAAATTCAAACATAAAACATGATGAAAATAAGGTATGGAAAACCCGACTTTGTGGGAAAATGTGTAGAACACCTAAATTATGATCATAGCACATGACTCATCTAGTATCGAAACTTGTTTTTGCATGAATCAGAAGAAAATAGAAGAATAGAAAAACACCCTAAAATCAAGGCATAAGATCTCACACCAAAATAGTTTATTGATAGAAAGAAAAACAAATAAAGTAGACTAAGGAGTATAGATCTTACTAGTGGCTATCCAATTAGATGAAAAGATATCAATTCAGATGATAGATGAAGAAATAACTTCAAGGACTTGGTGTATCTTTTAGGGGAGATCAAATAAGAGAATAATTAGGTTTTATCCACTAGAAAATAAGAAAGAAATATATGGTTTGGTTTATATGGATTTTAAGGAAAAAATTATCATTTCTTCAATTTTTAAGAGGTTACATGTTTTGGAAGTATGGTTGGATATACGATGCACCAATCGTGTGCCCAAATATTTCCCAAGAGACCCCTCACACATTCTAAGTGCATAGTTTGTCTAACTGGGTGCAGATTATGTGAAACCCCTTGGTCAGATGTCTTTGACAAATCACATGATCATTCATCTGGGTATTCATGCCTAGAGAAACCATAAAAACCTATTATGTGCACTGAAAAACATCATACGATTTACTATAACTATGAATAATAGACTACTTGGTTTCTAATAACTGTGTGGCCCAACTATTTCCTCCAAAAGGTGAGGCTTCAAGAATCGAACGATCCATAAACACCATCATTTCCTCCATAACCTTACTAGGAATTCATCTAAGTGATTAAACAAGGAATTAATTCAAAATTAAAAGGGTCTGTACCTTAAAGAAATACTAGGTTCTTACAATGTTCCCCCTTAAAGGAACTCATGCCCGAATTTCCCTTCCAAGGGTGGTAAAACTTCATTTGAGAATAAATCCGACCACTAAAAATATACATTGGCCTCCTGCTCCCAAGTCTGATCCTTTACACATCTATTCTACCATAAAACCCATACTAAAGGGACATACTTATGTTGGAGAGACTTCATGATCTGATTAATGATGCGAATGGGATACTCCTAAAAATAAGCATTAGTATACAATCTGACATCCTTGGGATCAAAATTATGTGATGGTCAACATGGTAATAGTGAAACTATGAAACATGGAATACATCCTGCATGGAGTGGTACCTCTCAAGTAACCACAACCAATATTCTACCATCTCAACTCTATCCATGCTCTAAAAATTTCTGACAAAATATGGTGGCAACTTCCCTTACTTCCAAAACCTTCTATTCCCTATCTTGGGTGATACTCACAAGAAAAAATGATACTGACCTCAAACTCTAAAAATCTTTGATAGTGAATCGGCATATGATTTATATCATGACTGAGGAGTATCCATGTAGTTTTAGATAAACCACACCTACTCCAAATCCTCTTGAATGATATTAGGACTTGGTAGCACTACCTCTCCTACCTATAGTCAGCATAGAGGTGAAAAAATGGTCTATTATACATGGCCTCATAGGGTGCATTTGTATAGTCACTTTATTATGTTATTGTGAAAAAACTCAACCAAGTTTATATTCTTCTCACATGAATACCTAAAATTAATGATACATTCTATAAGCATATAATTTAAGACTTTTATCATACGTTATGACTTTCCATAAGTCTAGGTGTGGTATTCCATGCTCAAAAGCACCTATAAACCTAATGCATTCTCCATACCCTAAAAAAATTGATACATGAATCAAGACTCTCTATTAGATAAAATGGTATGAGGAACCCCATGAAGGCGTATAATATAATAGATGTAAATCCTCCCAAGAGAATATATATATAAGGTCTATCTAATAGTCATGAAATGGATAAACTTTATCAGCTTGTCCATAGTGACCCATAACTCATCACTACCCCTAGGTGACCTTGGTAACCTGATCCCAAAATCTATGGAAAAGTTATCCCATTTACACTTTGGAATGGGTAACTAATATAAAATCCTATCTATTCATTGGTTTCTTTCTTTCACTTGATGACAGGTGCAACACCAAGTAACAAAACCATCTATCTCTCGTTTCATACTAGGCTTCCAATACCGATAGTGCAAATCCCGATACATCTTGGTAATTTTGGGATGTGCTACCCAAGTAGAGGCATTAAACTCAAATGTAATTTATTTCTGTACAAGTACTGGAATCCAAATGCGACCATGGATACATATAATTTCTTCCTTGATAATGGTCCAACCAAGTGGTGGGTCCTCACCTACCATGCTCTCCATTAGGACTAAGCCATTGTGATCTGATTACCATCTCATTCTCACCCTATACAGAAGTTTGGAGGTCACTATTAAGGATGAGATAAAAGTATATATGTGACTATCCTACACCTACAAGTGAATCTCAGAGAACAATTCCATTAATTTCTATTCACTATGGGCCTCCCGTACTACATAGGTTTGAGTCTTATAACATATAGAATTAGCTACTGCAATGTATTTTCTAGGAGTATATGCAGCTCAAAATCGAAGGACTGGAGATTCTCAACCCACATATTCTATAAAAGGTTCAATTCATGATTTAAAAATATTTATTTGAGGTTTTTATGGCCAATGAGCACCACAAAATGCTTTCCCATTAAATAGTACCTCCAATAACGCAAGTCATGAACAACTACAACCAACTCGAGGTCATTCATTGGATAATTCCTTTCATGAGATATCAAATGGAGAGATATTTACTCCAAAACTTAATCCACTTACTTTATAATATCTCCCATTCCAGTTCCTGATGCATTAAAATAAACTAAATAACTTATTATAGGCTCTAGAAGAATCAATATTAGTGTTGAAGTCAACCTCCCTTTTATATCCTAAAAGGCCTTTTCATATGTTTCAGAGCATATAAATTTCACCCCCTTCTAGTCAAACCCAAGAGAGGCATAGATAGATGTGAGAAGTCTTGGATGACGTACCAGTAATAACTGTCAATTCCTAATAAACTCCAAATGTCAAAGACATTCTTGGGATGCTCCCAAGAAACCCAAACACTCAACTTCTCTAGGTCCACCAAAACTCATTTCTATGAGATTATGTGACTCAAAAAATAAAAAATATCCATCCAAAACTAAAATTTTGTGAGCTTGGAATATAACCTATTCCCTATAAGTTTTTTTAGAATTATTTCAAGGTGTTTTTGATGATATTGTAGAGTATGAGAATACCCTAAGATGTCATCTACAGAAACCACAATTAAAGAATCCAAATACTGGTGGAAAAATTGACTCATTAAGGCCATGAAAATGGATGTCACATTTGTGATACTGAATGATATAAATTGATACTCATAATGACTATACCTAATATAGAAAGTTGTATGTGGTATGTCTTGCTACCTAACATGAACCTGGTGATAACCCTACCTCAAATCAATTTTTATGGAAATCCAAGTTCTTCAAATCTGGTCAAAGAGGTCATCTATATGTGGAAAGGGATATTGATTATTAATATTTAAATGATTCAATTTCTAGTAATCCACACATAAATGAAGAGTTATGTCCACCTTATTGTAGAAAAGGACCGGAGAACCCCACCGAGAAGTACTAGGTCATATAAATCCATTTTATTCCAAGTCCTATAGCTTCCACTTGGGCACATGAAGCTCAGTAGTATATATACTATAAGGAGGAATGGATACTAGAGTAGATCTAGGAACATTCTCAATGAAAAACACTACCTATGTCTTAGGTGGTATTCTTGGAAATTCATACAGAAATACATCCATGAAATGATATATAACTAGGAAAAAATCTTCCTAGAACATTCCCTAGACATCCAGATATAAGATAGAAACCTAGGCTATCACCCCACTTAGCCCATAACAATCTGGTCTAGCTCAACTCACCTGGACATCCCATTTAACCTTATGAATGAAAACCCCTCCCTATGGTGATGTGAAAGTCACCCTTAGATGATAGTAGTAATCATAAGCATGATAGGGAACTAACTAGTCTATTGTGAGAAATATATCAAACCCTGTCATCTTGAGGAAAAAGAGGTACCATACAAAGAGACACCCACCTATCTCAAGGGGCACTCCATACACTAGCGTACACTCTCTGATCAAATCCCCAACAGAGTATCGGGTGTCATCAAGCCACTGGAAAATGAACATCGAGACCAAGGATCTCCATAATAGGAAAAAATATGAAGTAATGGGAATGACCTATATTGTGAAGGGAAGACATTAAAGTAGAGGCTACCAGAATAGTACCTTCCACTGTAGATTAATTGAGACTCTACTCCTTAGGTATCAGTTGTACCACATACATATGGCCTGATCCATGACCCTAAGAAGAAACATGACTACCATGAGTAGTCCAACTCCATTTTTTTGTAAATCTTTCATCTGGCTACCCCATCTATGACCACCACCTCAACCTGATTGGATGAATTCACTATAGAACCCTACCTAATGAGAAGCCGTTGACCTCACTCAAGAACATGAAGTCGATGTAGAACCTCTCTCACTATAAATTGAAGGGATGGTACTGAAAGAAACTTTATATGAACCATCCTACCATAGGTTTGACACTTAATGGGGTTCTTATCATAATGAATCCTCATATGTACCTTCTTTCTACAATAGTGATAGAAAATAAAACTACCAGCACTTAGGCTATTGCTAGTATTCCATTCAAGATATTTCTCAAAGCAACACTTTCCGCCTCTTGACACTGTGCCGCTGGCCCTATAAGCTAAAATTACCTACTATGTGATCCCAACCTCTATCACATTATGTTTAGTAAATAGTGATTGATTTACTATTTCATATATGGTAGCCAACCAAAAAATGTTCACCTATGATCGAATATCATTCTTGATCTATTCCTCAAAGTGTCTCTCCATAGATAGCTCATTCGTAATATAGGTAGCCATAAATCACTGAATCACTATGAAGTGAGCCAAATATTCCATAATGGACATAACATCATACTCTAGATGCATAAAATCTATATCCCGTTCATCCCTCAAGGTCTTGGGAAAAAGTATTCATAAGAATAGATTGTAAATTAATCCAAACCACATCCCAATTCCTATAATCCTAGTTCAATACATCCCAAAAATGTTTGGAGGCTCCCTAAATTATATAAACCATGAGTTGGAATCTCCTTTATAGAAGAATATCCAAGTGCTCAAAGATAGATATAACAGTTTCAAGACATAGATATGAAGCCCAGGGGCCCCCATACCCCGATGAAGTAGGTGGATGCTTTTTCTGGAACAAACATGTCAACTCTAACATAGTCTAGGTAAGCCATGGGGATCCATAAAAATTTTGTATAAAGCATAGAAAACCCTATTGGAACTAGGAATCAACACCCATATAAGGAATAATTGGAGGTTCTGCAAGGGGCACTATGAGAGGTTCTATGGGGGGACTAGGGCCCACCACCTCCATAGCGTGGTCGTCACCACACTCCTGGAACACAACTAAAGGACTTCATAGTGACATGTCTCTAAAAATTCCATGAACAAGCCTCATACAAGTTTTGGTAATGACTGGATCACAAATATACAAAGAGGAAAGGTACAAGCCTTCTTATATATGAGTCACACCCCTATGCTTGCTTCTAAAGCTATGTATGGGTGATATATAAATCATAATAATATAAGAGATACTTCTTAATTTTCACTACTAAGGTCATTTTAGGGTCAGGTTCTCTACTATGATTCAGGTGTTCTGGTATACCATGTTTCAATTGAAATTTATATAAGAAAACACCCTTTTTGTTGCAATTGTCACCTCCATTTAACGTTAACCTTTTCATTTCAGAATTTAAATTCATTTAAATTTATATTTATTTTTATTAAAAATCTTCCTAAATGGTAGAATTATATAGATTACAATTCCCAATTTATAAAGTCATATACACTTTATAAATTGAACTATGGAATCCATCTAATCGCAACCATAAACATTTTCCAAACCATGTGACCAATGGTTCATGAATCAATATGCCATAATTGAAAGTTGAAGTCATCTACATCAATATATGTAGGAAAAACTATTTAGATTATGGAGGAACTTTAAGTAACCAATTATGTTCCTCAGTCCCCTGCAATAATTGTTAGTCGAATATCAGATATATCACTCAAGGCACATAAAAATTATAATGCAGTCAGGAAATGTAACCTACATGGAATGGCATAATGCATGACATATTAGTCCTATAAGGTTACTAAAATGATGGATGATCGATCCTTCCTTTCCATACTAGGCCATATAAAAATTATAAACAACTTAAAAATAATAATAACTTTACATATCATGCATGTGTCCCAATGGTGGAATCAAATCAACTGTAATAGTTATACAACATAACATCATATCCCTTCTTCAGAAATTTGGATTTTCCCAATAAAAGCGTTAGGAATTCCCAGGAATAGTATCATTACCGAATTGTAACTCTTTCCTAGTATCCTGTATAATATTATAAAATTATAATACAAAATAAAATAGACTACTCTAATACCACATTGTAATGTCTCGACCTAAGAGCCACAAAAGGGTTCCTTGAGATGGTGGGTCATAAGGCCTCAAGAGAGCTTACCTATATGTTATAGACTTCCAAATAAAAGTGGGGGTCTATGATGGTATGATGGGGATACTATACCCTCATAATTAGGGTAACAAATAAACATCATATATAAACCTAAGTTAGAATCATAATGTCGACGAGTAATAGAAGTTAAATCATCTAGACAATAAAAATAATTATCACAGCCAAGGGAATCATCATATACAAAATCAAGTGTATGTCATGGATCTATAAAAAATATAGTAAATACATGGAAACCGACATATAGTCCAAATACATGCATCAAAATTAAAAAAATACCAAAAGAAACTATCTCTGGATAGCATCACGATCCATTGCTTGGTCCTTTTCTCCTATCCTCATATGGAATAATCAATAAAGCATTATTAGAAGGTGATTTCCCATATCCCTACTTTAATCCATAAAGAATGTATGGGTACCAAATAGTACCCCAAATAGGGTTTGAGATGTCACTCAATAGGCCACCACCAATGTTGTCTATAATGATTCCAGTATGTACATATAAGCTGAATAAGTTTGTAGATATAATAAGAGTAAAAGTAAGAAAAGTTGAAGGGATATTGTCTAGTCTATCAAGGCTCACTATGATGAAGAAATAAAATCATAAGGGCTAACTATAAATAATGGTAAGCATCATCAATGGCCTACATTGTGTAATCAAGTATCAAACCTACACAGCCCCAGATCCAAGTAGTAAAAATGTTCAAGTCAACCTAGTGGGATGGATTGAAGGAGTAGAAATGTCAAAAGATTTCTAGTAGTTCATATCCATGGTGCGAGAAAAAAGGCATCCAAGTACTCTAGATCCAAGGATTAGAAGTTTCCAACTCATCCTAGTAGGTCAGATCTAAGGTGTGAGAACCAAGGCATCCAAGTAAGCTGGATTCAAGGAGGTTAAATTTCCAAGGAATCCTAGTAGGTCCTCAATTCCATACAGCAAACCATCCATTATCAACATAACCAATTCAATCACCACTTCATAAAACATTTCATTAATCATTTCATTAATCCCTTTATAATCATAAAAATCAAAGGGATTATCCATTTGATATAATTTAAATATCAATAAAATGGTTCTTTAAGGTTCCTATAACCTTTAAAAAACCAGTTTATTACCATATTTAATTCCCAATAGTGTTAGGAGATCTCAACACACCCTAAGGGTGGAATATTCATGGTTTAAGGGATGAACCCTACCCCATGGGTGGTTCAGGTTGGGGATAAAAACCTCCAACATAGTATAAGGGAGTCATTTAATTTCATAAACATGAATTTAAAATTTGATTTAGGGGTTTTCTAATTTAGGAATCAACACCCAGAAAGTCCAACATACGACATGAAGAAAATCAGGTTTTATCAACTATACTTTCAGTGAAATGGTATAGAATACCTATATTGTGCCTATAGTAGACGACTCATCGAGTATCAACACTTGGTTTTTCCTTGATCAAAAGAAAATAGAAGAATAGATGAATGGCCAGAAATTTGGTACAAAAACTCGCACTAAAATAGTATCATCAATAGAAAGAAAAATAACAAAAGGGGCCTAAAGAGTGAAGTTCCTAGAAGTGGATATCCAACAAGATGAATAGATCTTGATTTAGAGGTCAAATGAGGAAACATCTTCAAATCCTAGGTGAAGCTTGGATGGGATCTCAAATGGGAGAAGATGGAGGTTCTTTCCATTGGAATAAAAGAAAGAAATAGGTGGTTTAGGTTATAGTGATTTCCAGTAAAAGGGGTAATTTTCCAAATTTTAAAAAGTCACATAGTTTTGCTGCATGATTGTCAAAATAGTGCTCTAACCACGCACCCAACTCTATCCCATGAGACCCCTCATACAGGATAGGCATACAGTTTGACTAACCATGAGCAGTGTAACACCCCAAGCTTCCACGGTACGTTTCCCTTCGAATAATGCGATAGCGTGTGTTGTACGCAACCTCGAGTTCTAACACACACCACAACTAATTAAACTAGCCGTTGTGAATAGTAATACCTACTTTTTGAAATAATATATATTTTATATTTTAAAATGGATATCATTTTTGGATTCGGAATATTGAAATTAGCCTAGGGTGAAATTTTGGTACTTTTCAGATAACTTTTATATTTTGATGAATAGTGAAAATTACTAAATTTTAATTAAAATCAACTTTTTTAATCAAAATAATTAATATTGATAAATTATGAATTTGAGTGGTTTTAAAGTATATTTAGAATATATTTTTACCATTTAATTTAATGTTTGTCATTGGACATAATTTCACAATTAAACCAGACATAAACAAGTGTCAATCTTTTGATAGTTATTATCTCTTAAAAACACGCTTTTTATTTTAACAACGGGAATTAATTTTAAATTAATTTCTGCCACTTCTGTGTTTTGAATTTGGAAAAATGGATTACATATTTGGAATCAGGATGTCCAAATTATGTAAATAGGTAACTTTTATTTTTACACATTTTGAATAATTACTGCGGTAAATATTTTATTTACCATGGTTAAAGGGTAAATCCGGTAAATAAGGGTTAAAAAATAATATTATAATAATACAAAATTACCCTAAAACGTGTCCTATCCTTATTGGTTGACACATACCCGACCATGGTCATCCTTGGGTCGATTTGGGGACCCATTAGAGCCACTTTTATGTGGTAGGGACACATTATATTAATAAAGTTAAAATAAAAATAAAAATGGCATAAGCTTACATCTTTTAGAAGAACAATTTTTACATAGGGTTATACATGTTGGATTTTCGATTATAAATATTCATTAGAAATCTAAAAAGATTTCCTACATAATGATATTTTATTTATAATTTTTAGACATCAAATAATTTAAATTATTAATGACACAATAATGATGCAATGTTTACCTCATTAATAAATCATTTAAATAAATAAGATTATAATGATTAAAATATTATCTAAAACCTGTCCAATTATTATTGGTTGATGTTATTTAAAATATTAGTCATATTATCTTCGACCTCAATGATTTTTGGACCATTATAAACCGAATATAATTATATTATAAAGTAATACTTTCACTCTTTCCTAAAGAGCCCCTCCTCTCCCTTATAAAAGGAGACCACTCCTTCTCATTTCTTCACACCTTCAAAGCCTTTTGGTTCGGCCAAACTCTGCCCAAATACTCTCCCAACTTCCCTCACTAAAACCTAGAGGCCTTAGTTTGATCAGAAAGCCAACCTAAGGAGCCCTTTTGATCAAATCAAAAGGAAGAGCCCGAAGAAGAGGTAATGATTTCACCACCCTTTTCCAAGTTCATTTCTTCTTCCACTTCTTCTTCCTTTGTTGTTACCATTCTAAAATAATAACTCCAGTATCTCACATATACTGTGATGTTATTATAAATATGGTACAACCATATTCAGTATTCTATCCACCCTTTGAATAACATGTCACCATACGTGCGTACGTACGGCTTACCGTCTCCACGTCGTGGTGTAATTGTTATTCAATATATTATTATTTGGATGGGTATAATAATGATGTGAAAATCATGTAAATAATAAATATAACATGTTAATTATTCTGTATATATGATATAACATCCATTTATATATTATTTTAATATCAAAAGAATGATATTGTCGCTCGTGCGTACGTACGGACTACCGTCTCCACGAACGCGATGAGATTCATTCTCCATCGTATCCATTCAAGTATAATTATCATTTGATGATTTAAAAATGATGTTTAAGGACTTGATATCATTCTGGATATGAATAAGATACAACAAACATGGCTTATGTAACAAAACATATAAAAGAAAATGAGTAAGTTCACACCCGAAACAACGATAATACTAAGATATTATTATCAAATCAATATTAAAAGATCATATATGATATCATAATAATGTATATGATTATTTTATAATTTAATAACAATTATTTCAACATTATACAGGAGGTTAACCTACCCCAACCAAGGAAAAGTACAAGGTAATGGTTATTTCACAATCTCTTCATTATCCGAGGTTGTTTATACGTAATAATCTACTGGGATCTCGTTATCATCCACATCCATGTTTCTTCAAAATGTATTTCAAAACATTTTTAATATTTAAAAGAATATGGGTTAAAGTCATTTATACCCTTGTTTTACTTTTTATAAGAGGTTTATAAGGGAATCTTTCCGTTGTTTTCCAAACAAGGTGCTTTTTAACATTTTCGACAGAATTAAGATAAGAATGTTTTTTTTAAAACTTATACGGCGGGTGTGGTTATTTTCCGCCGTTATAAAATATTCAAAGCTTTCCTTACAAGCTTATAAGAATATTTTCAAAGAAAATGTTTTATTTTATATGGATCTTAAATGATTTCAAAATAAAAGGAGATATTTCCTTAAAAAGAATTTTGATTTCATCTATGTCAACATCCTTTGATGGATTTTAATATTATTTGAAGTTGATTTATTATGATACAAAACTTCTATATTGTATTGAAGGTTTTGTGATATGTTTGACTGTGGATGTGCTATTTTTATACCATTCATAGTTTATGGTGAAAGTATTGACATTTCGTATGCTAGTTTTAATACGAATTTTTATGTTATGTTTAAACCTTTTCATATGGGAATGCATTGGACTTAATATGTGACGGGTGGAGCCTGCTATAGCTCCTCGATGCATCGGTAGGTCTCATAAGACAAACTAGTGTCTTTGCACAAGGCCTTGACAAAATCTTATTTGTAGTCTTGGCACGAGGCCTTGACTATGTGGTTATGATAGTCTGGCATTATGCATTCCAACATTATGAAAGTGGTTATTGATTTTTGCATGTGATTATTCGATTAGTAGAATATCCATGTGAATAAGTAAATGGAATTATTTCATTTTATTTATGTCGTACCATGTTGAAAGTTCATGTTTGAAAGGCTTTTGTTTTAGTTATACATTTCCTTAAATGTTTATTCTTATTTATGAAAGTTTCCGCTATATTGTTATCCTTACTGGGCATTTGAGCTCACCCCTTTTCTATGTTTTATTTTTCCCAAGAAGTGAAGAAGTAAATTATGAATGACCTGCAGGGATATTATGTGGGGATATGAGTGTGAATTATGGAGACAATATGTTGTTGTAGTAGTTTTTCATTTTATGATGTAATGTAAGACTTATGAATATATCTAGTGTTTCCAAGACTACTAAACCAATCGGTCTTTCGAGATTTGATCTTTCTTGTGATCATGCCAATGTTATGTAATAATTCACTGACTCTGGGTAACTAGGGTCGGGGCGTTACAGTTGGTATCAAAGGAAGTTTAGTACAAACCTTGGAAGCTAGATTTAGATAAACTCTGATTAGAGCACGTAGACCTAAGATGAACTTTGAGGATTAGTATAGAAGAACTTCCTAGAATTTTGGTATTGTAGAGATTTTGTGAGTTTTACGAGCAATACATCCCTATCTGGATACGAGAAGGTAGAGGCGGCTCTGACACAGATGTACCTAGGGGTAAAACCCGAAAACACCACTTTGAGCTAGACTCGAACGGGAACTGGTGCACGACAACGGGCCTTGCTGCACTCTTGGTTACGACACTCCCGGGGGATATGCTTAGGATAACTCTCATTTTCTTTACAAATCATTATGAAGGGTTTATGAGTATATACTTCCTCAAAGAAAACATTTTTATGATTATGGATTATATCCATAAATAGTTCAATTTATGTTAAGTGTTTTATAAATATTGGATTATGTATTTTGATTTATAAACTGATCTAGTTTATGCCATTGTTTAGAAATGGCACCTAGTGGAAGAAATGGAAACCGTATCAATGCACGCACTCCATGTAGGGATTGCCCTCCTGCTCAAGATAACTATAGTGGGGCGGGTGATGCAACTGGTGCCGATCAGCTAATCACCATACTGGGACAACTTACTCAGGTTATGAATAATAACCTTACCCATATGGAGCACCCTGATCCGCAGCATGGAGGATCAATGTTATATCGATTCATGAGGCAACAACCACCAATGTTCAATGGGAATACAAATCCCTTAGTAGCCGAGCAGTGGATAAATTCCCTAGAGAAAATATTTCAAGCTTTGGGGAGCAGTGAAAGGGAAAAAGTTATCATGGCAGTTTACTGCCTCACTGGAGATGCTGATCAATGGTGGTCATTGATTCAAAACATGAAGGAAGATGATGAAGTATCAAATATGGAATGGAGGGAGTTCAAAGATATGTTTTTAGAAAAATACTTCCCTCGCGACCATCGAACAGATATGGAAAGGCAATTTCTAAGTCTGAGACAAAAGGAGGATGAGAATGTCACAAAGTATGAGGCTAACTTTACAAGGTTAGCAAGGTATGCTGGTGATTATATACGTAACCAAATAAGTAAGATTGATCATTTCTTTGATGGGTTAAAACCATTTCTCCGTCGAGCATTAGTCTCACAATCCTTTTCATCGTACGAAGACATTGTCTCATGTGCTATCAAGACCGAAAAGGAATTCTCTAAGTCTTATGACTTTAAAGCAAAGCAAGAGAAGAAGAGAACTGCTGATCAATCTGGGAATGGAAATAAGGGGAAGAAGGGAAAGGTTGAATATCCATCCTGTGGTAAATGCAGGAAGAAACACCCTGGTACTTGCTTGAAGGGAATGGGAGTCTGTTACAAGTGTGGTGAAAAAGGCCACCAAGCTCGTGATTACAAGGGGAAGAAGGAAGCTACCAACGTTCAGTGCTACAATTGCAGGGAGATGGGGCATTATGCAAATGAATGTCCTAAGCGTCAGGAGAACTTACCTCAGAAAAGGACAAGGGATCAAGGCCAGGATTATGCTATCACTACTACTGAGGTAGAAGCTCCGAAAGACGTGGTGGCAGGTAATTTAATGGTTTCCTCAAGTTTAGCAAATGCATTATTTGATTCTGGATCATCGCATTGTTTCATATCTTCCCAGTTTTCTAAGAAAATTAGATATTTCCAATTTGATTTAATAAGGGAGTTGTCAGTTAAAACTCCTAAGGGAAGTATCATTGCAACAATGTTTTGTGAATCAGTCCCCATTAGAGCACATAAATTTTCTTTATCTGCTGATCTCATCGTCATACCTATGATTGAGTTTGATATAATCCTCGGTATGTACCGGATTTAGGACTATGATGCGAAGATTTATTGTAAGAAGAAAGAGGTTACGATTCTTGATGATAATGATAAGGAACACCTTATTTTTAGAGCAGAATCGTCACCACCTAATTCTTATTTAGATCCACCCCCAGTAGCTCAACTTAATTCAATTATTGGGGAGGAAGAGAATGAAATAACTGTCGGTGAGGAAAGGAATGTTCAAATAGAGGATGTACCTGTTGTGAAAGAATTTGTAGATGTATTTCCGGAAGATTTACCTGGACATCCTCCAGAACGTGAAGTTGAGTTTTCCATTGATTTGATTCCTGGATCAAGGCCTATATCGAAGACCCCTTATAGAATGGCCACTGTAGAATTAGTCGAACTAAAGAAAAAACTAGAGGAATTGAGTAATAAGGTATTTATTCGCCCTAGTGTTTCTCCATGGGGAGCCCCTGTTCTTTTTGTTAAAAAGAAAGATGGATCTATGAGGTTATGTATTGACTACAGGGAGATCAATGTTATAACGATAAAGAACAAGTATCCCCTACCTCGTATTGATGATTTATTTGACCAACTGCATGGAGCTCAATACTTTTCAAAGATTGACCTTCGATCTGGATACCATCAGTTGTGTGTGAAGAAGGAAGACATTCCGAAGACAACATTTCGAACCAGGTACGGGCATTACGAGTTTACCGTAATGCCGTTTGGATTGACTAATGCACCCTCTGTATTCATGGATCTGATGAATAGAGTTTTCAAGGAGTATCTCGATGAATTTGTGGTGGTATTTATTGATGATATCTTGGTATACTCCAAAACCTACGAAGATCATGAAAATCACTTGCGCATTATCTTGAAGACTCTGAGGAGGCATGAATTATATGGGAAGTTTAGCAAGTGTGAATTCTGGCTTCAGGATATTTCTTTTCTTGGCCATATTGTCTCTAAAGATGGAATCTCTATTGATCCTTCTAAGACCAAGGCAATCCAAGAATGTCCAGCACCTACGAGTATAACTAAGGTACGTAGTTTTATTGGTTTGGAAGGTTATTATCGACGTTTCGTCCAGAATTTTTCCCGATTGGCTAACCCATTAACGAAGCTCACACGTAAAGGGGTTAAATTTGTTTGGACAAAAGAGTGTGAAGAATGTTTCGAAGAACTGAAGAGAAGATTAGTCAATGCTCCTATATTGACTCTACCATCGGGGAATTATGGGTTCGTTATTTATAGTGATGCATCAAAGAAAGGACTTGGTTGTGTCCTTATGCAGAATGATAGAGTTATTGCCTATGCATCACGACAGTTGAAAATTCATGAAAAAAACTATCCTACTCATGATCTTGAGGTAGCAGCTGTGATCTTTGCTTTGAAGATATGGAGACACTACCTCTATGGTGAAAAATGTGAGATTTATACTGATCACAAGAGTTTGAAGTATATTTTCTCACAAAAATAACTCAACATGAGGCAAAGGAGATGGCTTGAATTACTCAAGGATTATGATTGCACGATACACTTCCACCCGGGGAAAGCAAACAAGGTGGAAGATGCTTTGAGCAGAAAAGACCATGGAGTTTTGAACATGATGATAATTGAAAGGGATCCAATTATCATGGATCTAGTGAAGATGGACATGGGAATAACCAGGGAAGGTGAAACATCAATGCTTTTTCAAATGGTTGCCAAACCATCTTTACTAGAAAGGATTAAGAGTTATCAGACCGATGATGAAGAATTCAAAAAGAAGATTAAAGCTGTGAATGATGGGAGATTGAGAGACTTTATGTATGAAGATGGAATTTTGAAATTCGGGAAGAGACTTTGTGGTCCTGATTTACCTGATCTAAAAAGGGAATTGCTGGATGATGCTCATAGTTCCAATTTCTCTATACACCCTGGGAGCACAAAAATGTATAGAGATTTGAAGGAAAATTTTTGGTGGGACAACATGAAGAGGGAGATTACTGATCTTGTGTCAAGATGTATGGTTTGTCAACAAGTGAAAGCTGGAAGGCAACAGCCCGGAGGAGTCATGCAACCTCTTCCCATACCGGAGTGGAAATGGGACAATATTACGATGGACTTTGTCATGGGGCTACCAAAGACTCCTAGAAGGAACGATGCAATATGGGTTATTGTTGATCATCTTACCAAGTCAGCACATTTTCTTGCTATAGGAGAAGATCTACCCCTGGAACGTCTAGCAAGACTATACATTAATGAAGTTGTGAGACTTCATGGAGTACCCCTATCGATTGTTTCTGATCGTGATCCCCGTTTTACTTCAAGATTTTGGAAAAGTCTTCAGAAATCCCTGGATACTGAACTTCATTTGAGCACTGCTTACCACCCTCAGACAGATGGACAATCAGAACGGACTATTCAGACCTTAGAAGACATGTTGAGATCTTGCTCACTTGACTTTCAGGGTATATGGGATCAATATTTACCAATGGTAGAATTTTCCTATAACAATAGCTTCTATTCGAGTATACAAATGGCACCATATGAAGCGTTATACGGAAAGAGATGTCGTACACCAACCTGTTGGGATGACGTCAGTGAAAGAAAACTTGTAGGTCCAGAACTGGTGGAGGAAACGATGGAAAAGGTGAAGGTAATCCAAAATCACATCAAAGCAGCCCAAAGTAGGCAGAAGAGCTATGCCGATAATCGAAGGAAGGATTTGGAATTTCAAGTCGGTGATCATGTTTTCCTGAAGGTATCTCCATGGAAGGGAGTCATACGTTTTGGTAAGAAAGGTAAATTGAGTCCCAGGTACATCGGACCCTTCAAAATTCTAGAACGAATCGGGGTTGTAGCTTACCGATTGGCAATGCCACCAAGTCTCTCCAAAGTTCACGATGTGTTCCACGTATCTCTGTTGAGAAAATACATGCCTGACCCAACGCATGTAATCACCTATGAGGAATTAGAACTGGAACCCGATCCGTCTTATTGTGAAGAGCCTGTCAGGATTCTTGATACAAGAGAACAAGTACTGAGAAACCGGACGACGCGTCTGGTAAAAGTTTTGTGGAGAAATCATAAGATGGAAGAGGCAACGTGGGAACCCGAGGAACTTATGATAAAGAACCAACCGAGTCTTTTTATGCAGTAATACCCTAGAAATTGCGAGGACGCAATTATTTGAAGGAGGGGAGAATGTAACACCCCAAGCTTCCATGGTACGTTTCCCTTCGAATAATGCGATAGCGTGTGTTGTACGCAACCTCGAGTTCTAACACACACCACAACTAATTAAACTAGCCGTTGTGAATATTAATACCTACTTTTTGAAATCATATATATTTTATATTTCAAAATGGACTTCATTTTTGGATTCGGAATATTGAAATTAGCCTAGGGTGAAATTTTGGTACTTTTCGGATAACTTTTATATTTTGATGAATAGTGAAAATTACTAAATTTTAATTAAAATCAACTTTTTTAATCAAAATAATTAATATTGATAAATTATGAATTTGAGTGGTTTTAAAGTATATTTAGAATATATTTTTACCATTTAATTTAATGTTTGTCATTGGACATAATTTCACAATTAAACCAGACATAAACAAGTGTCAATCTTTTGATAGTTATTATCTCTTAAAAACACGCTTTTTATTTTAACAACGGGAATTAATTTTAAATTAATTTCTGCCACTTCTGTGTTTTGAATCTCGAAAAATGGATTACATATTTGGAATCAGGATGTCCAAATTATGTAAATAGGTAACTTTTATTTTTACACATTTTGAATAATTACTGCGGTAAATATTTTATTTACCATGGTTAAAGGGTAAATCCGGTAAATAAGGGTTAAAAAATAATATTATAATAATACAAAATTATCCTAAAACGTGTCCTAACCTTATTTGTGGACACATACCCGACCATGGTCATCCTTGGGTCGATTTGGGGACCCCTTAGAGCCACTTGTATGTGGTAGGGACACATTATATTAATAAAGTTAAAATAAAAATAAAAATGGCATAAGCTTACATCTTTTAGAAGAACAATTTTTACATAGGGTTATACATGTTGGATTTTAGATTATAAATATTAATTAGAAATCTAAAAAGATTTCCTACATAATGATATTTTATTTATAATTTTTAGACATCAAATAATTTAAATTATTAACGACACAATAATGATGCAATGTTTACCTCATTAATAAAGCATTTAAATAAATAAGATTATAATGACTAAAATATTATCTAAAACCTATCCAATTCTTATTGGTTGATGTTATTTAGAATATGAGTCATCTTATATTCGACCTCAATGATTTTTGGACCATTATAAACCGAATATAACTATATTATAAAGTAATACTTTCACTCTTTCCTAAAGAACCCCTCCTCTCCCTTATAAAAGGAGACCACTCCTTCTCATTTCTTCACACATTCAAAGCCTTTTGGTTCGACCAAACTCTGCCCAAATTCTCTCCCAACTTCCCTCACTACAACCTAGAGGCCTTAGTTTGATCAGAAAGCCAAACTAAGGAGCCCTTTTGATCAAATCAAAAGGAAGAGCCCGAAGAAGAGGTAATGATTTCACCACCCTTTTCCAAGTTCATTTCTTCTTCCACTTCTTCTTCCTTTGTTGTTACCATTCTAAAATAATAACTCCAGTATCTCACATATACTGTGATGTTATTATAAATATGGTACAACCATATTCAGTATTCTATCCACCCTTTGAATAACATGTCACCATACGTGCGTACGTACGGCTTACCGTCTCCACGTCGTGGTGTAATTGTTATTCAATATATTATTATTTGGATGGGTATAATAATGATGTAAAACTCATGTAAATAATAAATATAACATGTTAATTATTCTATATATATGATATAACATCCATTTATAGATTATTTTAATATCAAAAGAATGATATTGTCGCTCGTGCGTACGTACGGATTACCGTCTCCACGAACGCGATGAGATTCATTCTCCATCGTATCCATTCAAGTATAATTATCATTTGATGATTTAAAAATGATTTTTAAGGACTTGATATCATTCTGGATATGAATAAGATACAACAAACATGGCTTATGTAACAAAACATATAAAATAAAATGAGTAAGTTCACACCCGAAACAACGATAATACTAAGATATTATTATCAAATCAATATTAAAAGATCATATATGATATCATAATAATGTATATGATTATTTTATAATTTAATAACAATTATTTCACCATTATACAGGAGGTTAACCTACCCCAACCAAGGAAAAGTACAAGGTAAGGGTTATTTCACAATCTCTTCATTATCCGAGGTTGTTTATATGTAATAATCTACTGGGATCTCGTTATAATCCACATCCATGTTTCTTCAAAATGTATTTCAAAACATTTTTAATATTTAAAAGAATATGGGTTAAAGTCATTTATACCATTGTTTGACTTTTTATAAGAGGTTTATAAGGGAATCTTTCCGTCGTTTTCCAAACAAGGTGCTTTTTAACCTTTTAGACAGAATTAAGATAAGAATGTTTTTTTTAAAACTTATACGGTGGGTGCGGTTATTTTCCGCCATTATAAAATATTCAAAGCTTTCCTTACAAGATTATAAGAATATTTTCAAAGAAAATGTTTTATTTTATATGGATCTTAAATGATTTCAAAATAAAAGGAGATATTTCCTTAAAAAGAATTTTGATTTCATCTATGTCAACATCCTTTGATGGATTTTAAGATTATTTGAAGTTGATTTATTATGATACAAAACTTCTATATTGTATTGAAGGTTTTGTGATATGTTTGACTGTGGATGTGCTATTTTTATACCATTCATAGTTTATGGTTAAAGTATTGACATTTCGTATGCTAGTTTTAATACGAATGTTTATGTTATATTTAAACCTTTTCATATGGGAATGCATTGGACTTAATATGTGACGGGTGGAGCCCGCTATAGCTCCTCGATGCATCAGTAGGTATCATGAGACAAACTAGTGTCTTGGCACAAGGCCTTGACAAAATCTTATTTGTAGTCTTGGCACGAGGCCTTGACTATGTGGTTATGATAGTCTGGCATTATGCATTCCAACATTATTAAAGTGGTTATTGATTTTTTCTTGTGATTATTCGATTAGTAGAATATCCATGTGAATAAGTAAATGGCATTATTTCATTTTATTTATGCCGTACCATGTTGAAAGTTCATGTTTGAAAGGCTTTTGTTTTAGTTATACATTGCCTTAAATGTTTATTCTTATTTATGAAAGTTTCCGCTATATTGTTATCCTTACTGGGCATTTGAGCTCACCCCTTTTCTATGTTTTATTTTTCCCAGGAAGTGAAGAAGTAAATTATGAATGACCTGCAGGGATATTATGTGGGGATATGAGTGTGAATTATGGAGACAATATTTTGTTGTAGTAGTTTTTCATTTTATTATGTAATGTAAGACTTATGAATATATCTAGTGTTTCCAAGACTACTAAACCAATCTGTCTTTCGAGATTTGATCTTTCTTGTGATCATGCCAATGTTATGTAATAATGCACCGACTCTGGGTAACTAGGGTCGGGGCGTTACAAGCAGCCCATGAGAAACACCTCTGTCATATATCTAAGACAAATTTTATGTTCGTATGGCTTGAATCACATGGATAGGAAAAATTTTTGGACCTCTACGGTGCACTAAAACACTCTACATAGTTTACTCTAACCCTGTGAACTGGATAACACATTGTTTAATAACCATGCGGCCCGAATGTTTCCTCCAAGAGGTAGGGATTCAGGCTATAAAAAAGTCCCATAAATCCTCATTTCCTCCATATCCTTATTAAGAATTCATCTTAGAGTAAAACCAAGGAATTAAAATTAAATTAAAAGTGTCTTTAAATCAAATAAAAACTGGGTTAATACAAATTAAACAACACATCTATGCATACCCTTATCCTTGTGATCTTTAATCTAAATAGCATGTTCCCCAAACATTTTATTCTCCCATTACTCCCATATTCCCCATTCAATCAAATTATATTATAATGATCATACTACTTCAACTAAAAACATTTAATTTATCATGAACTATATCCACATATATAGTTAGTTCCAACCAATAGAAAACCCCATCAATTCTAGTCAGTTCCATAAAAGGCCCAATGAAGCTTAGTGATAGATATCAACCTCTAATAAACATGCATTGTTCACACCTTGTAGAAAATCACAAGAAAATACTATCACTAACAAAAAACTATAGTAATTTGTGTCTACTATAAACATGTGATGTATGCCACCTTTTTAACTTTTTTTGTATTCCCTCAATAGTTGAAACCGCTCTATTACAATTTACACCAAGTCAAGACTAATAATCATTACCTCCTTAATATCTAATCATAATCATGTATAATAAAATGATTCCTATAAAATACCTGATATGGTTCAATTTAAATAGATTAATGATATTTATTATTACAAAAAAATATTCCAGTTGAATATTTGAAATCCATGAGTACTAAAATATAGAATAAATGCATTGAACATATCCTTGAGAGACTGAATCATCCCATCAATCTACTTTTTTTATCAGTGAATATAATGTAGTACATAAACATAATTGGATTCAAAAAGTCTGATCCAATCCAATACCCATCCATGGTATTAACTAAGAATCACATTTAGATATAACTGATCAAGGAACTCCATGATAATAAACTATTATATATATATATATATTAATGTTAAGGATTCCACCAAAATCCACTCCCTGATGAGTATAAAAATAATTAACATTATAATCTTATTCACTACTTCTAAAAAAACACTGTTAATCTTATCACAAAATTCTTAAATAAATTTATTCATTTCTAATCAAGAATTATCAATGGTTATTGAAACCCCATTAGAAACTGATGACTATTATTTATTAATTTATAGTAAATTAATATTTTCATAGAAACCACCAAATTTCTCTTCAAACCACACAACCAAAATTGATGTCTCAAAGAAAGTTTAAAATTTTCTACCTTTGTATAACAACTAAAGGTGGACCATGAAATTCATGGAAAAAACCACTTACATCATTGAGGAAAAAAATAATTTTACCTTGTAAAACCACATGAGGATATTCACATTCAGATCACCCATTTGGGGAATCTCTATAAAATAGATATTCTATCCACATTTTAAATTCTACATCACTTATATGATCCTAAACTATTCCATGTAATCGATAATTATACAACACCATGTGATATAGGAATCCTTACTCTTATTCCTTTTTCCCATCAAGATACAATCATGCTAACTGCACTTATCCATCATCTACCACTCAAGAAAAATATTGGTGTCATTTTATACTAAATGAATCTTCACCCACATTATCATTTTAAAGTATATATGTGATGTTAATATCAGTAGCTTGAAGAAACTAAATCCACCCCCATTATCTCATATTCAATTATATTTACAAAAATATATAACACAATCACATATGGTTTTTGAAAATCATAAATCATTCAACAAAAATAACCATCCATTCAATTAAACCATACAACATGTACCTCCCTTATGATTTCACTACACCACTCTAATCAAAACAAAACGGATTTTAGATTTTCATCAAAAACTACCTTATTTCCTAATAAATTGAAATAAATTATTTTGTATTAGAAATAATCTATATTGAAACATAAGAAGAAAACTACGATATATCTTCAACCATATGACAATTAAAACGTCATCCTTGTCTAGGTACTATAACAATATATCATATTTCAACCATAATGTATCTAAATATTCTTGATCCAATAATAAACCACTATGAAATAACTAAATAAAATAAAAAACAAATCTACTCACAATATAATTACATATAATTATTATAAATATCTATATTTAACTGTAACATCTCGGCCCGAGTGACCACTAAACTATTAGCCAGACTGGTCGTCACAAGGACTCAAGCATGTCTCCCCGTACTCCAGAGGATATCGACTAGAATTTAGGGTGTAATGGTGGTATAGTGGGGAGAATATACCCTAATGACCAGAGTGGAACAATGGTAAATCATCTGAAGTCAATAGTGGAAGTAGTGGAAATAAATGAAAAGTACTGGAATATAAATAAAGTAACAGAATAAAGGTGTCCTATGCCAAATATACAACTATACATGCATGTCCATGATATGGTATAAGATAGTACTGGAAACATGAAACATGAAATATATTAAAATACTAAAAAATAAATAAAATATAGAACAAAAACCCTGATGGCGGTCTCCACAAGCATCCTGAGTACCAACTCGGCCCTATGCTCCTAAATTCCAACTATTAGTGTAATAGACTAATTTATAGAACTTGGTACTAGAATCATGAGTTATATTTGGGTAACCGAGTGTAGTGGTGGCCCGAAAAGAGTTTGAGATATACTTAGCAGTCCACCACCAACAGTGTTTAAAGCACAATCCATTTTTGATTTTAAAATGAGTTGTGTTCATGCATATTAAAAGTAAATAAGCAATGCAGAATAAATAAATAACCAAGCCAGGTTTAGGATCCTCTAGGAAAACCATCCACAACCTACCATATTCGGCCTAAAATGGATATTTTTGAACCATAGGCAACATCTAATAATGAGATATGGGGGAAGTGATAAAAAATTCCTAAAACATGTGTCATGAGATGGACCAAACCCAAGAATGTGATATGACTTGGTGGATGCATCCCTAGGATAATAAATATTCATTTTCATCATTCATTTATAAAATTAAATAAGTAGAAACATGGGATCATAATAGGAAAACTGTAAGAAGGAACCCATGTATCACACCAGGAGAACCGTAAATGTGCACCGTTATGGAGTCCATCCAGTACGACCCGTGAATATCCTTGCAAGTATCACTATCATCCTAATGTGAGATAATGACCTCTGAGTCTATGCCTAGTATCTCATGTTGGTACGAAGTCTCACTCATGGCCAGGTATAACCATCTCTCCACTATGCCCATCCAAGGTATCTACCCTAGGGAACTGGTATCACTCATGATGAGGTAAAAAGTACACGTGGAGAGCCTATCCTAGAATACCAGTATCACCTATAGTGTAAACACAATTTATAAGAAAAGATAATCACAAACATGATGATCCCATCCTTGGAATTTTGTGGAAGGAAACCTAAGTATTTATCATGGATTTCATAACTCTATTAGTAAATTAAATTAAAACTATAAAATATTCTCTGCAAGTAAGCAAGCCATAACATGAAACAAGGACGTATAAAAGAGGCCATGCCCATTTTCCATTTCTTTTTGGAATTTAAAAAGGACCACATACATTAATAATCCATGAAAAGAATAAATAAATCAAAAAAAGGATATGGAATATCCATATAATAAATTCAAGAAAGGTAGAACACACACACACATATCCTTTTTGGATTATTGGAAAATGCACCCCAAAAAAGGGATTTTATTAGAAAACATGAAATTATTATAAAAAAATTAATTTCATTTAATTTAAATAATTCAATTTAATTTTAAGGCTTAAAGGAACACATTTCAATTGTAGTTTAATGAAGGAATCATCTTAATTTAAAATTTAAATAAACAACATACCACAAGGGGTTTCTTATCCATAAGGAAGAAAATTTTTAACATGAGATATTTAATTAACCTAACCTAAAGGGGTTGTTCGAGATGAGGTCATAACATTCGACCACATTAATAGGGGCGAACACTATATAACAAGGTGGTCTAAGAATTTTTAATTGAGGAAATTGATAATTTAGAAGTGACACTAAGTGTGTTTGGTGATTGAAACATGAAGAAAATTTATAAAGTGAATAAACATGAGGGAAAAAGTTATAGACCATTTACCTCATGCTTTGGATGACCCATTCATCGAATATCAAGGTTCTATTTGGTATAGTTTGAGAGAAAAAAAATAAATAGATGAACTACCTAAAAATTGGGTGAATTAGGTAACACCAAAATAGTATATAGGTTGAGAAGATAAACGAAGAACAAAAGTAATATGAGTTATAGACATAACAAGGGCTCTAAAAATCACTTGAAAACACTGTAATTGGAGGCCATATGATGAATATCACCTCATACCTAGATGAGGATAATAAAAACCCATGGAGGAGGCTAATATGTGTGGGGGAGGAAAAATAAAGGAGGAAAAGAAATGAAAAGGTTGGAGTGGAAAAATGAGAATTTGACCTTATTAAAAGAGGCTCATAGTTTTACCACATATTTGGCCAATCTGTGAATAAACTATATTCATTATACTATCTCAAGAGGGAGGTTGCATGGGTTTTCATGACCAATATCAGTGGATCCAATTCCGAGACTCTCCAATACTGCTTCTAATAGGTCAACAGATTGTGACTAGCACCAAGTAGGCATATCCCTAACATATGGGGCAATTTTTATGTACCTTTACAAACACACACATCTTCAAGCCCACTAAATACTAAAATGTAAAAACAACTGAACTACCAATTCATGATTACATCTATATTCCCAAACCACAGTATGATAGGAAGTAAACAAAGTGAACAATTCTAAATAAAAACCCACCCCAAAGAGTCTAAAACACAAGTACAACCTGAAAATAAAGGGACTGCTGCCTCAAAGCCACATAAACACACCTCATTCTGTCTGGTTTGACTAAGAACCATCTGGTCCTAGTCTGTCTAGGAATATATCAAATGGTCAATCCTTTTCACAAGACATTACACATGCAAGAACATACCAGGCATGGGTGAGTATAACAATACTCTATAGGACACCCCGAAACCACAACGAATACAATAGAAGAAATACAGTCAGCTCTACACACGTGTATGTCTAAAATACTTATAAAATAATATCCAAATATACTCAAAAAATAAACATAGTATAGAGGTAATTAAACATCATAGTATACCTAGCCTAGTATTCAAGATCAAATATTCCACAAAGTAGTCATATGAGAGAACACACTTCAGAGACTGATAACACTGATGACATCTGTCTCAGAGGTACTTCTCATCAGGTCTCATCACAAGAAAGAATACAATGATAGTCTAAAGAGATTATGATACACATATGAGGATAACTTCTCGGGACATGGGGTGATACCAACAACTCAATATGGATATACTCGCTAAGTATAGGATCGACACCCATGTAGTGTTGGTCACAACGATACCAAGAACTCCACCTAGGGCATGAAGATGAACAGTGGATCTCACTTTGGTCCTCTCAGAGGGATTCCAGTCAGTCTATCCATGAATTACTACTAAAGGGTTCATAGTTCTAGGAGTAGGAAATAATTCCACACTAACCTTAAGGGAAAGGATAATGGTAATGAAACCCAAAAAAACTTTTCCAAGATACGAAGGACAGAAGATCCAAGCCATGTATAATAAAATACACAACATGTAGTAGGGGTCACACACTATGTCCCTTAACCCCAGTTCTTGCCCATGTAAATTAATCATGTCATCAACCTATGTCCGTGTAGTAGTACATGCCATGTAGGCATCTCGTGCACTCTACTAGTGTTCCAGTACATGGCTCAACCTATGTACTTGGTCAACCTGTATCTGTGTGGGGGAGTAAACACCATGTAGAAAACTTGTGTACTCTACCCCATGTCCGTGTACTTCCCAAAGTACAATCTAAGTATCCGTGGTGGGAACAAATGCTGTGTGATAGGGGTCACATTCCGTGTGACACTTAACTTCGTCTGAAACCATAACCACCTCTAAGGGGGACTCACACAGTGTGTAGATTTGGATTACACGCCATGTATCTTAAGTTTTTATAGAATCCCTAACATGCTCTGCGTACAACCTAGAACATCCAACTTTTTATCCAGTGATCGTTTCACCATGAAATTAAAGATACATGCTCATCCAAGCCTTTTGTCATCGAAAAACTCATTCCATAAAAGGATTTGTTTGGAAAAGGATCAAATCATCATTCTTCTTTGTGCACCAAAGAATGAAAATTCGGGTATGCTACATCATTCAAACCACTCTGTCCCTATCATCACAACTCCATCATATAATTTTGATCCTCAATATATGATTTTATATTGTTGCGCAATGAAATGGGTGCACAATGATCGATTGAATGATCCTCCTATGTCTCCAAGGTTATGCGGATAACCCTAGAATTTTGTCATAATAATTTATTTAATTATATTTAAATCACTATGTCAGAAAATATGAAATAAAATAATTTATTCAATTATTTTATTCATTTACATGCCTGTGGAAACTTTTCCAAAAACGACCCATGATGACTAATGTTAAGTCGTGCCTAAGGTAAACCTATCATTTTGAACTCAATGTTTCCCTCAGATTTCTTATCTGAGCACCCATTTAAGATTTATTCCAATTTTTTAGGAAAACTATGTGTATGTGTTATTGAATATATTTAATATATTTCAAAAACTTATTCTGGGACCACTGGGCCTCATAATTGCAAGCTGTCTCAGTTCCTGGGGTAAAAAATAATTCATATAATATTTAAAAATAATACATAGAAAATGTGAGGTATTAAATTCTCGACACCATGGTTCTTTACATCTATGAATATCTAAAACAAGGGATACTAAAAAATATGTGGGTATTAAGCACCATTCTAATCCTCCTACTCCCATGAGCTCTCCTAAAGATTCCCGTGCTACCACTAGACACGCACCATAGGAATCAATCACCCACGAAGGATCCTCTCATACTGATTCTCAATATCCACCAGGTACTCAGAAAATTTCGCTCCATCCTTGATGTCTAGATCACCCTAGTCAATAACATGCGATGGGTCATGCACGTACCTCCTCAGCTATGACACATAGAAGACATCGTGCACTCAGTCTAACTACGGAGGTAGAGCTAAGTGGTATGAAACCTCAAAAAATCAACATAATATCTATAAAGGTACAATGAACCTAAAATATAGTTTTCCGCCTCAGCCAAATCTCCATAATCCACATCAAGGTTAAAGTAATAGAAACACATAGTCTAATTACTCAAACTCCAAAGGCCTTTGTCACATATCTCAATAAGACTTATGATGGATATGTGTAGTATTCTTCTACTACTGAATGATCTGCACCTTATCTATTGTATCTTGTAGTATCTTTGAGCCCCTGAGTCCTGAATCTCCTAGGTAAGTCCAACAAAGTGGTGACTTGAAGGATCGCCCGTACAAGGCCTTGAATGGTTACACACCAATGGTGTAATTTAAAATATTTCTATATGATAACTCCACTCTTGGTAGGTGATTCTACCAACAATATCCAAAGTATAACATGAAATTTCGAAACATGTCTTCCAAAACATGAATGGTCCGCTCAGTCTGGGCATCATTTTGGTGGAGAAACACTGTTCTCAAGCGTAATTGAGCCTCAAATTACTCCTATAATCCCTTACACAATTTTTATGTAATGAGATCATCACGATTAGAAACAATCATCAATGGAACTCCATGGAGTCAGACTATCTCAGAATCATAGTGGTGTTCCAAGGTCTCTACTAAACTATTCTCTATAATTGATATGAAATAGGACAACATGGCGATTCAGTCTATGAACACCTAGATGACATCATTTCCTCTATAAATATATGTTAATCCCATCATGAAGATCATAAATATCCCATACCAATTCAATTATGGTACCTCAAGGGGTTTAGCTAAACCCACTAGAACATGGTTCTCATCCTTCACTTGCTAACAAGTAAGACATTGAGAGACAAACTTTGTAACTTATTCCATCATCCCTGACCTCTAAAACTGATGTTAGAGGTCTTGGTACATCTTACACACACCTAGATGTTCTACCAAAGGACATTTATGGAGCTCTCTTAGAACCTCCTCCCACAATGTCAACAATACCATAGTGATTTCTATGAAAAGAACAACATGCTCCACACCTTTAGAAAATCCATCAAGAGAATGCACAATGGATATAGAAGAATATAGGGTCTTGTAGTTGACATCCCCAAGTTGTGCACCCCTAACTAGATATAAAAGTATAGGGGTAACAACCATCAACTAGAGGTAAGATGCTCCTTCTCCATCCATAAAGAATAACTACAATAAGGCCAACTGCTCTAATGCCTCACTCAGAAACTATGAACAAGATCTCTTGTTGAGATAATATGCTACCAAATTCCCCTTCCTAGGAGTATAGATAATCTTAAAGTAATAATATTGGTGTAACTATAGCCATAACATCTACCTCATGTTAAGATTTTTCCATTAGAAGATATAATTGAGACTCTTATGATTTGAATAGACAACAAACCGCTCACCCATCAGGTAGTGTTACCAAATATTCAAAGTAAAAAAAACTGCTACTAATATAAGATCTTGGGTCACGTTGTTCTGGTCATGTGGTATCAAATAGCGTGAACCATAGACAATCACTACTTGACACTACATTATAACAAAACCAAGCCCAGTTCTTGATGCATCACATGACTCTATGTACTCGACACCCTCTTCAGGAAATCTCAATATGGGACCGATCATCAAAATATAGTTCAACTACTGAAAAGTTTTTTGATAATTCTCTGTCCATAAAAAAGGTTACCCCTTTCGTGTTTAAGTTTTCATGGGTGTTGATATCCTTGAGAAATCAGCTATGAATCTCCTATAATAGCCTGACAACCCAAGGATGTTTCGCACCTCCATCAGAATATTAGGAGGCTTCCAATCTAAAACTGCCTCAAACTTGGCTGGGACCACTACCACTCTATCTGATGAGATAACATGTACCATAAAGTGGAATTTCTAGATCCATAACTGGAACTTTGAGATATTTTCCTAAATCTAGTGCTCTCGGAGTATGTCTAGAACCATTTTTAAGCGTATCATGTGCTTCTCCTTAGACGTTGAGTAAACAAGGATATAGTTGAGAAAGACTACCATGAACCAATCTACGAAATACTAGAATATTCAGTTCATGTGTCCCATGAACACTGTTAATACATTCATCTTGATAAAGCACATCACCACATACTCATAGTTACTGTAGTAACATATGAATTCCATCTTTGGAATATCCTTATCTCGTACTCGTAGTTGGTGATAGCTTGACCTGAGGTCAACTTTAAAGAACCATCATGACCCTCACCACTAATAAAAGTTGTCATCGATCTATAGTAGTGGATAATTAATCATCACAATCACCTGGTTTAATCATCCGTAAACCACACAAACCTCAATATCCCATCTACCCTTTTAGTAAACAAAATTGGGGCCTCCAAGGGTGAAATGATAGGTCAAACAAAGGCATTCCTCTATAATTCCTACAACTACACCCTCATCTTTTAAAACTCTATGGGAGCCATCCAATATACTGAAACATATATCAATGTCTTCCTTGGGTGTAGATCAATGATGAAGTATACATCTCAGTGGGGAGGAAAATTTAGAACGTCTTCGAGGAAGATATCTTCATACTCCTCCACTACTGGAGGAAAAGGGAAACTCATAACATCCACTACACCAAGGATCAAATTATCCAACTGATGAGCAATAAATTACACCCTACTATACACAAGTCCATCCTACACTGCCTAGGCTTCCTTTTCATCAAAAAGGAGAACTTGGTTCCATCACTGCAGACACACCACACCCTTGAACTAAAACAATAAATATGAGCATGAACCATGGATAACCAATCCATACCAAGAATGATGTCATAAGGCCTCGATTCTACTACTAAGAGATTCAAAATAAAAAACTAACCTCCTAGAGTCTAGTCACACTACCAGAACCAATGTGTGATCACTGAGTCTTATACAATTGGAGTCTCTAAGAATAAGGGTTGAGTCAACAGTTCAACCAGAAAATATATGTCTCGAACATGATATGTTTCAAGAAAAGAATGACTAGAACCTGTGTCTATTAGTGACAAAGATAATGTAAAAATGACACATATCATACCCCAAATCATTCCTTGAGCCTCTGGGTCATAATATTTGAATGTCTGAAGTTGTCCCAACCCCTGTCCTTTAGCTCCCTAAGCCTGGTGTGGACCACCTGGGAGAGGTGGTGGTAATAAGTCAAAATATCAAACACATCCTCATAATCTCCCAGATATGTTTCCACCTCCAACACCCTATAAAACTGTCTGCTCCTACTATTGTCTCTTCCTCAGTGATCTATCCATGAAATCTCTAACATCTTTAAAACAGGTTGGAAAATATCATGAAAGATGTCCCCTATTGTCACATGAGTAGCACCATATATCCCTAGGCTGACTAGACCCACCCTATGAGCCCTGAGATATAGATCACCTATCATCTGACCTCATCTTGAAATAACTCCCATGTCCAGGTCCCTAAGACTGACATCGGACCCCTGTTACTAAGGTCTCCGCTCTTACTTGCACACTTCTATCCACAACCAGCTATATCTGCTCAGTCTAGAAACTCTCAAAAACAATATCTCTCTAAATCACCCTAAAATACGTTGGAATTAAAATAGGGATAAAACTAGTTCGGTTGTCTCTATGAAAACCTCGATTAAATATCCAAACCCTAAAGAACTGATCCCAAACCATATCCATCGAGTACCTAGAGAGGTTGGTAAACCTCAATGAATACTCAGTTAGTGTCATGCTTTCCTGCTGGAGCTGTAGAAGCTCCTAAATATGTACAACCCAAAGCGTATCTGGTGAGAAATCCTCTCTAAAAAGGTTCTCAAATTCTATCCATGAAAGAGTCACCTCATCATAAGTCTAGGTAACTAAAACCCACTATCGCCCTGCTGATCCTTGAATAAGGCTTACTACGAGGACCACCATTCGATCTACTAGTGTCCTGACTAGATGGAAAACATGAGTCACCGCCTCAAGCCAGTCCTCAGTCACTTGTGGGATAGAATCACCTCAGAACCTGAGGGATATCTTTCTTTGAAACTTGTGAATAATTATCTTCTTACTCACCCAATTCACTAGTACAACAGGTTTCACATGGTGCTCTATAGGTGGTATGGATGGTGCACCACATGAAGGTAACATATTGGGAACTTGTCTCTGTATCGACACCTAATCACTAAGGGAATCATTCTCATGATCATTATGTTTAACCCTAGAGGGAATATGATTAATTTTAATCTTGAAACAAATAATATGTTCCACAATCAATGATTATATCTAGAGAGCTGACTTAAGAAAGTCCTGGAAACCATAACCCATTCCTATATGATGCATGTTACATTGGTTCACCTGAAACCTGTGTTCTGATGAAACCAATTGAAAACCTGGTGATTAGAGTCCTGGTTTAAGGATATGTCATCCACCACACCGACATTGGAGTCCCTATCCTGAAATACGAACTGAAAACATTTAACATTGTTTCCCCTAACCAATCTCACAGTCCTTCAGTCCTCAAGTAGAACCGAATAAATTTGATACCACTCTGTCATGACCTGTCCCAGTGGGGCCCATGATGTGACTCCCCAAACCCACCTCTAAAAGGCCAACAGTTGGTGACCAGCACTGAGTAGGTATATCACTAACATGGGAGGCATTTTCTATGTACCTATACACACACACACACACACATCTCCAAGACCACTATATGCTGAAATGTAAAAACAAATTAACAACCAATGCATACATAATTCTATATCCCACAACCAGAGTATGACATGAAGTAAATAAAGTAAAAAAATCCAAATACAAGCCCACCACAAAGAGTCTAAAACATAAGTCCAACCTAAAAGTAAAGGGACTACCTGTCTAAAAGATGCAGGAACACACCTCGGTCGGTATGGTCTCACTATGAACCATTTGGTCTTGGTCTATCTTGGACTCTATCAAAAGTTCAATCATCCACACATGACATGACATGTACGGGAAAAGCCCATGTAGGGGTGAGTATAACAATACTTAGCAGGACACCTGAAACCACAAAGCATACAACAAAGGAAATACAATCAGCTCTACATAGGTATATGTCTATATAACATATAAAAATAATATCAAGATATACCCAAAAAATACAAATAGTTTAGAGGTAAGTCAAAAATATAGTATACCCAGCCTAGGATTCAGCTCGAAGATTCAACAAAGCACTCATCTAAGAGAACACACTCTTGATTCTGATAACACTGATGATGTCTGTCCGAGAGGCACTATTCATCGGGTCTTGTCATGAAAAAGAACACGTTGGTAGTCTAAATAGAATATGATACACAGATGAGGATAACTTCTAGGGCCATGGGGTGATACCAACAAATAAATCTCGATTAACTCAATAAGTAGAGGATCGATTCCCGTGTAGTGTTGGTCATGAAAATACCAGGAACTCCACTTCAGGAACAAATATGAATAGAGTATCTCACATGATGCCTCTCAGAAGGATTCCAACATCCCTATCCAAGATTTTCACCTAAATGGATTGTAGTCCTAGTATTAAAAACCATAATAACATCAAGGGAAAGGATAAGGGGAACGAAACCTAATGAAACTTGTCCAAGAAATAGGAGACAAGAGATCCAAGCCATGTATAATAAAGTACACAATTTGTAGTAGGGGTCACATGCCATGTCCCTTGACCGTGGGTAATTCTTAAGTAAACGAACCATGTCATCAACCCATGTCCTTGTAGTAGTACATGCCATGTAGGAATCCAGTGTACTCTACCCATGTGCCAGTACGCGGCTCAACCTATGTACTTAGTTGAACCCGTGTTCGTGTGGGGGTGTACACACCATGTAGGAAACTAGTGTACTCCACCTTGTGTCCATGTAATTCCTAAATTACATGTTGACTATACAGGGAGGGACCACACACTGTGTGACAAGGTTCACACGCTATGTGATACTTAAGCTCCACCGAAACCCTAGCCGCCACCAAGGGGGATCCACATGACGTGTAGATTTAGGTTACACATAGTGTATTGTGAGATTTATTGAATCCCAGATCTACTCTGTGTATAATATGACACCTACATATTTCAATCTGGTGATCATTTAACCATGTAATAAAATATCCAAGTTTGTCCAAGACTTGCCGTCATTGAACAATGCATTCTATTACCAGATATGCTCAAAAAATGGATCAAATAATCGTTCTTCATTGTGTGCTGAAGAACAAAAAAGAACCCAAATTAACATATCCTCTATCATCATTATTTCTCTGTCTCTATTATTGCACCTCAATCACATTATGAAAATCCTATATATATGATTTTGGATCATTGTGTGAAGAAACATGTGATAAATGATCAATTGATCGAGATAAGTCGAGCTGAGAGCCAAACGAAGAATACCTGTGATGGATGATGAATGAGGGAAGAAAATGATAAGAACATAATTGAGGAATGAACCTAAATAATTTTTTTATCGATATTGGTCCATCTCTATTAGAAACGAAAATCTAAATAATCAATATCACAATGAAATTCTCCTGTTAAAACCCTGCAAATAACCCATCCCACAATACACGCTATCCATGAATCAATCAGTTTATTGATGGTTCACTTTCATCATTGTTTCGGTGCGGATGTGCGTCGGGTTACGCTGTTCCGCCAGGACGCGTTCGCGCGTGCACCCGTCAACCCGAGGGGATGGGCGCGCGGCTTGTGGTCCCGCAGTCCCGCTTTCCAAGGGCGGGCGGCATCCGTCCCTTATTCAGGGGCGTCTGCTCCTTGATCGAAACCGGGATGATGGGATGTCGGCTTCTCCTTCCTTGGACGTCTCCTCGGAACTTGTTGCCTAATCCGGGTCTCCCTCATAGACTTAAGAATGTTCGTGAATCTCGTTCCCGGCGCCATATCTTCATGGACACCGGTTAATTACGCTGCTTCCGCCCGGACGTTCCAAGGAGTCTGGGCGGGGCAGCAACCTGCGGTGAGAAGGCCGGGTGGCTCTGGGTGCTGGGGGCGTGTCGTAACACTGCGGCTCTGCACATCTGTCTTCCGTCCCTAATAGGGCTTCTCGAAGGCATGACGGCCTGAGGCATCCCGTACTAGGTGCGGGGAACTGTGTCACCTGAGGTTTTCCTCAGCTTCCCATGTTTGACACGGGGTATGCCGCGAGTTTAACGTCCAACGGGGACGGCATCGGACCGATCAACACGAAAAGTGGATCAGATGACGGAACCCCTTTGCGGGGAACCTCCGACGCTGGGGCCAGCACATGGGCGGCATCCCAAGTAACGTGGAGTGGAGTGAAGTGGCATGACCCCACCGGGATGTGGCGGCCCGGGTAAGGATCAGGATGGATGATGAAGTGAAGAGCTTGGACCCCAGAGGGGCTTCCTACGTACCGCGCGTTAACACGGATCAAAGTCAACGTAGTTCGGGTATACAGTTTAACGTCATGCTGGACGTCGGCAAGCCGACTCACGAAGAGGTCTAGGCCGCCGGGCGGAGGATTGAACCGGACCACCTCGCACAGAGGGGGATGGAACGGCCGGGTGGATCACAGTTTCACGTCATGCTGGACGATAAAAGGAGAAATGGGAAAAGGGGTTGTGGGGAGGCACAGTGGAGATACACACGGGCAGTCTCCCACAGGGGCGGATTCATAGGTGAATCGACGCAAGCGTGAACCCTGGAGGGGTCCACTGATGGACGAACCGACGTAAATACGACCGGGACGACCAGGTGGTGGGCTTGAACCTCGGGGAGGCTTCCTACGTACCCTGTATAGGAGACAGGGATCAAAGTCCACGTAGTTCATTCTGTCAGGACTTACGCACTTGGGGCAGCCCGGATGCTGCAAAACTCAGTTGGAAGGGACTTGGACCGAAAGCAGAAGACACCTCGATCCCAGTCAGACCCTCTACTGGCTTCGGCAGTGGGGAGGCGCAATGGAGATACACATGTGCAGCCTCCCACGAGAAATTAGGGGTTTGTAATACCCTGCCCCCGTAGGGAAAAGCCACTCCCATTAAATCGTCCCTAAAGAGGGGCAATCCCGACATCCCTGCAGAGACGAGCGGGTGGGGGCCACATCCAAACCGGGGGGACCCTGCGTGCAGAGCACGAGATCAGGTTGCGGACGGTTTAGCGTCTTGCCAGACGAAGTACAGTTTAACGTCATGTGTTGAGGACGAAGCGGACGGTTTAACGTCTTGCCGGACGAAGTACAGTTTAACGTCATGTGTTGAGGACGAAGCACTTGGCAGTTTAACGTCTTGCAGCGCGGACGATGGGGGCTAGGCAGTTTAACGTCGTGCAGCTTGGACGGATGTGCAGTTTAACGTCATGCTGGACGAATATGCAGTTTAACGTCATGCTGGACGTATGCGCAGTTTAACGTCATGCGGGACGAGGGCGCAGTTTAACGTCATGCGGGGCATAGGTTGCCGGACGAAGCACTTGGCAGTTTAACGTCTTGCAGCGCGGACGATGGGTGCATGTCACTTCGCACGAACCTGGAGGGCCGCACGGGAAGACAACGCACAGTGCGGGCACCCGGGATGAGAATCATCGGGTGCCACGCAGGCAGGTGCCCTCAGGGGGTCAACAGGGACGACCCTGGCAGATTGCGCGCAAAAAGGAAGCTTCGCGCGCAATACTGCGGGCCGGCGCGCAATCGGGGCGGCTGGCGCGCAATTGGGCCAGCGCCTTGCGCGCGGATGCTTGAGATTGCGCACTCCGGGCTTCGGATAGCGCGCGGGGGCAACGGCTCATTCTCTAATGAATGGCCACTTGAAAATAAGGGGGGGTGCGCGCAATCGGGCCGGATTGCGCGCACCCCGGGGGCAATTGCGCGCAAGCGGGTTCTTTTGCGCGCAACGGCCTTAGGGTGAGTTTTTATTCAAATGAAAGGAGCCAACGGGGATTGCGCGCGAAGGCGGACCCCGAGGCTTTCTTGCGCGAAAGAAAGGAGGTTACCTGAAGTTCGTCATTGCGCGCGGAAGGGGTTGAATTGCGCGCACGAGAGACGTTTCGACTTCCAGCAACCTTTGAAACGTTGGGGGTCGCCTGGTATTTATAGGCAACCCCGGGCGCGGAATCCAGGGTGCGAGCGCGAAATTCTTCTCGCAGGCGCGGAATCGGGCGCGGCGCGTAAGGGAGTCGCGCGGACCCGCGGCGCGCAAAATTGCGCGCCGGGCCGGCGCATTGCGCGCATCCCGGGGGGTTTGCGCGCGGAACATCATTTTTGCGCGTGGGCCTCTGAAATTCCGCGCAAGGCCTCCGGGCCCTCCGAAACGTTCTTCCGACTCCAAATATCACTTCACTTTCCGCATCCGGAGCTTCGTTTGGGAACAACGGACTTTTCCGGCGTCTACAAAAGCCCCCCCTCGGAATCTGATCGGCGAGAGGTCGCAACGATCGGGTTCCGAGGGAGACGCCGGAATGCTGAAGTCCTGGGCGGCGCGGGACTGTGGCGCGCAAAAATGGGTGTCGGGCGCGAAAGCGGCCGATGCGGTCGCGCAAAGCCTTTTCCGCGCAGCGCGGACCACGGCCTCGCCTATAAATAGGGGCCCTGGGTTTCTGGAGAAAAGAGGGAGGTCATTCCTAGGAAAGGAGACCTCAGACCTAACCAATGTATCATCCCCCAACTTGTTCCAACACACGAGCGGGACAACGCTAGGGGCGTTGAGATTTTATCCGAACATAGGGAAATGAGAAAGGGTGAATCGCGTGTCCCGAATCCAGACATCCACAACGGTCGGCCTTCCAGGAAATGCCCAAGACGGTAGGCGGATAGTGGATCGACCATAACAACTGCAATAGACGGACCGAAAAAGGCCATCATTCATATTGCAGGAGGCGGACCACATGTCATCATGAATACCGCTTTGGGGTTCCTTCAGACACAAGGGTGGAAAATCCAGATCAACAGGGCATGCGAAGCGTGGGGCGAAGTGACGATTTGTTCGGACAGAATCCAACGCTCTCAAAATTGCGCCACCATGGGGAAAACGTATTAGGCGGATGCACTAATCTGGCCGTGAATCACCCCAGTTCTCAGACAGAACCTCTTTGACGAGGAAACTGTCGCTTCCCATCATTGCGATGGGGCATCCCGAGCTGAATCGGGGAGAATATTACGACTGCACCACTCTACCCGAAGTCAGGCCAGACGGCCGGCGACGAGGAGGGGCGGGACTTAACGATCCCTGAGGCTGGACCCGAGTCGAAATTCCCAGGCGTTCCTACGTACTCCATCAGGCTGGAGATCAAGCCACACGTAGTTCTGTGAGTGCAGTTTAACGTCATGCAGGACGTAGAATCCCGTTTAGGGGAGATCTTAGTTTAAGGTCGTAGAGCTCGGACCATAAGGAGAGATCTTAGTTTAAGGTCTTAGAGCTCGGACCATAAGGGCTGGATCTTAGTTTAAGGTCTTAGAGCTCGGACCATAAGGGTGGAGGATCTTAGTTTAAGGTCTTAGAGCTCGGACCATAGGGCTAGAGGATCTTAGTTTAAGGTCTTAGAGCTCGGATAAGGGCTAGATCTTAGTTTAAGGTCTTAGAGCTCGGACCATAAGGAGAGATCTTAGTTTAAGGTCTTAGAGCTCGGACCATAAGGAGAGAGATCTTAGTTTACGGTCTTAGAGCTCGGACCATAAGGAGAGATCTTAGTTTAAGGTATTAGAGCTCGGACCATAAGGAGAGATCTTAGTTTAAGGTCTTAGAGCTCGGACCATAAGGAGAGAGATCTTAGTTTACGGTCTTAGAGCTCGGACCATAAGGAGAGATCTTAGTTTAAGGTCTTAGAACTCGGACCATAAGGAGAGATCTTAGTTTAAGGTCTTAGAGCTCGGACCATAAGGACCTCAAAGTACGCCGCATCTGGTCATATCCCCTGGACATGCGAAGGTGCACTGAGGGATAGTGTCAGGAGTGTCGAGGTTTCGCCTGGTTAGAATGGGAGGTGGAAAATGTGAATCATGCGGCCATTCACTCAAGGACTGGGGGCACCGGCGTAACGATATGGGAGTACTGCCGACCGTGGCGGAAAAGCAGCATCAATATCGCACTAACCGTTGGTGGAATGAGGCAGCAAACGAGCATCGACCGCTCAATCGCAGGATTCATATCGATTTGCTGCCCGAGGCCATTGGGGGTACCGGCCCGAGTCGGTGGGAGAGCACTGAGGCATTGTGTCCGAACCGTTCACGGGGGCTCCACCCAGGGCATAGACGATGGGTCCGAATGAAAGGGAGCACGAAGCCTGAAAAGTGGAGGAAACCTGACCAAGCGGATCCTGACCCTCCTGGCAATAAACCAGAGTACTCTTGACACCGGTGGACCACGGCAAGGGGTCGGGGAACACGCCTTGAGGGTGACCTGAAGGCGGCGGATTCCCCAGAGAAGGGGGAATCTCTAAGAGGTGGGGGGCTGGACCCGAAGTTTCAAACATCCGGGCGTTCCTACGTATCCCATAAGGATGGGAATCAAGCCGCACGTAGTTCTTGAAGCGCGGTGCAACACAATCGGGCACCAGCGCGGGGGAGAGTGCGGGTCTGACCCTCGCACACAAAAGGAGCGGCATTTGATATTTCTTGTTTGTCCTTAAAGATGAATGGTTTTTCTTTGTGCGGCGGCATGCCCGTGATTGAGAAATCTCTGGCGTCGCCGCAATAATCAAGCCACGGAAGGCATTGATGAATGGCGTGGTTATTAACCAGCGCCCAACATGAGTGTCCCCTGAGGGGAACATCACGATGCAGTGCCGTTTTCTCGTCGGGCGGCCAAGACGATCACAGTTTACGGTCGTGTGGTAGGACCAGACAACACAGTTTAAGGTCGTGTGGTTCGGACCATGGAGGAATCCGCTTACCGCGGTACGGCGGACACGGCGGAGGTGGGAGCATACCCAGCCCTGCGGTCACGCACGATTCCAGGAGAAGAGTCTTGGGATGGGGGTCTGCGTATGTCCATCACCCGAGGGGCAGAGATGCTAGCCTCCAGATATACTGGGCCCAGAACGCAATTGTTCGGGCGACTCCCTCCTCCTTATGGGGACGAGGGTCCAGCTACGCATGGCCCTTGGAGAGAACATCCGCATATATCCTTGGCGCTCAGATCATGGGAGCCTCGAACGACATCATTACCCTGGTTGGTCTGCTTAACGTGTAGAGGCGTACCGGAGGTCAGTATGAAGAGAGTGTCAAGATTCCACTACAACGCACAAAGGCGGAGTGTGATGAGGACTGCGCAACCAATGTTCAGAGCCTGAGAGAGCTGACATGGCGATCAAGGACGTTGCTGACGCATTCGCAACACAACATCCGATCGCGTCAGCCTAAGACGGGGCAAGCAAACGAGCATCAACCGCTCAATCGCAGGATTCATATCGATTTGCGGCCCAAGACCCGCCGGTAAATCGACCCGGAGCGGTGGGAGAGCACTGAGGCATCGTACCCAAACCGCTAACGAGGATCCCTTTGAGTGAAGGCTCGAATAAGAGGAAGCGCGAGGCCTGACAAGCAACACAGGACTTGTCGGGATTGAATCTGACACTACGAGTCATAGACCGAAGCACCCAAAACATGTTAACAGATCTCCGGAAAGGGTCGGAGGACTCACCCTGAGAGCAACCAAAGGGGGCAGATCCCCGTGATCAACCAAGAGACGGGGCTGGACCTGAGACACAAGCGTCCAGGCGGTCCTACGTATCCCATAAGGATGGGAATCAAGCCATACGTAGTTCTGGAAAGGCAGTTTAACGTCATGCAGGACGATGATGGAAAAAGAAGGGGGGAGCAGAAGGCATCCCCAAACGTGGGGGGCGTACAGCGTGGCGAGAAAACCGACGTGAATGAGGGCATAGCCCCACGCTCACACCATACGCCACATACCCAGCAGCAACTGGGCCAAAGGCCCGAGGTGGGATGGAAATTCCCGAAGGATGGGGCTGGGCCTGAAACATGAATGTTCAGGCGGTCCTACGTATCCCATAAGGATGGGAATCAAGCCGCACGTAGTTCTTGAGGGGCAGTTTTACGTCATGCAGGACGAATGCTGAACAGTTTAACGTCTTGTAGCTCGGACGTAGTGCAGTTTAGCGTCATGCGGGACGAAGCACTTGGCAGTTTAACGTCTTGCAGCGCGGACGAAGTGCAGTTTAGCGTCATGCAGGACGAAGCGCAGTTTAGCGTCATGCAGGACGAATGCTGAACAGTTTAACGTCTTGTAGCTCGGACGTAGTGCAGTTTAGCGTCATGCGGGACGAAGCGCAGTTTAGCGTCATGCAGGACGAAGCACAGTTTAGCGTCATGTAGGACGAAGTGCAGTTTAGCGTCATGCAGGACGAAGCGCAGTTTAGCGTCATGCAGGACGAAGCGCAGTTTAGCGTCATGCAGGACGAAGCGCAGTTTAGCGTCATGCAGGACGAAGCGCAGTTTAGCGTCATGCAGGACGAAGCGGACACTCAGGCAAAGTATTGCTTGAGGAACCTAGCGTTGGTGGGAGGAGTGACACGCTCACCATCCATAGTCGCTAGGGAGTACGCGCCATTGGGATAGACCTTGTGGACAACAAAAGGTCCCTCCCACTTGGGCTCCAACTTGGGCGGCTTCCTGCCGGGGATCATTGGCGCTCTTAGGGCTAGCACTAGATCACCCTGCAGGAAGGAGCGGAGGCGAACCTTCTTATTGAAAGCTCGAGCCATTCTGCTTTGATGCCTCTCCAAGTTGTGCAAAGCGCAAAGTCTATTCTCATCCAGTGCTTCCAACTCGACTAGACGGGCTTCAGCAACTCTGTCCGGCGCTTGCTGGTCGTAGACCGCAGTGCGCAAGGACGGTAACTGGATCTTGATGGGCAGGACGGCCTCAGCTCCATACACCAGGGAATAAGGGGTCATCTGGGTGGAATTGCGAGTCGTCGTCCGATAAGCCCAGAGGGCGTTGGGGAGCTTGTCCGGCCAACTCTTCTTGTTCTGACCAACCATCTTTTGCAGAATGTTAGAGAGGGTTTTGTTAAACGCCTCGATCTGTCCATTCGCCTGCGCATGATAGCGAGATGTATGGTTCGAGCGGATGTTATACTTGGCGTACAACTTCTTCAACTCGGCTGCTCGGAAATTGGTTCCGTTATCCGTGAGGATAGCGTGAGGCACTCCAAATCGATAGATGATGTTGGAGGTCACGAAGTCAGCGATCGAACAGGATTTGACCTCTCTGAGCGGAATCGCTTCTGCCCATTTGGAGAAGAAGTCCGTGGCGGTCAGAATGAACCGGCACTGGCGAGCTGTCGCCGGCGGGTAAGGTCCCACAACGTCCAGTCCCCAGACTGCAAAGGGCCAGGAATACCTTGTGGTATGGAGAGGCTCCGGCGGCCGATGCACAAAGTTCGCATGAACCTGGCACGCATGGCACCTCCTGGCGTACTCGATGCAGTCATGGATCATAGAGGGCCAGAAGTATCCCAACCTCCGAATCTGGTGGGACAGCTTCGGCCCAGTCTGGTGGGCGCCGCATGAACCAGCATGAACCTCTTGCATGACTCGTGGGATCTCAACTCCCTGAAGGCAACGGAGGAGAACACCATCAAATCCGCGTTTGTAGAGGATCTGCTCCAGGCCGGGACTGCTCTGGAGGACGAACTGCGATGCGCGGCGTCGAACTCGCTCGCGCTCGGCCCGATCTGACGGAAGAATGCCATGTTGGAGGTACTCAACCAAAGGCGCCCTCCAATCACGGGTTGATTCGACTGCTATATCTGGGGTACTCGGGGCTCCGGGCATAGGGGCAACCGTGGTGAGGTTACTTACCAACGGGCCGCGATCTTCTTCCGGGATAACGGGAGCGATGAGCCTGCGGCGCGTCACGCGGACGATCAGGTTGTCCTGTTCAGGTTCCGCAAGTGACGCAGCCAGGCTGGCCAAAGCATCTGCTCGACCGTTCTGCGACCGGGGAACATGGACAATTTCCGGCCGAGAAGGGAACCGGGCCATCAGAAGAAGGGTGCACTCCAACAATGGCACAAGTTCCGGCTTCCTGACAACGTAGTCGCCATTGATCTGCTTAACGACCAGCTCGGAGTCCCCTTTCACGCACAGACGGGGCACGTCGATCTCGAGAGCCAACTCGAGGCCGGTGATGAGGGCATGGTATTCCGCCTCATTGTTGGTACAGCCCTCTGACAACAGGAAAGAGTATGGCAGCACGGCTCGCTCCGGGGTAATGAAGACGATGCCCAAGCCCACTCTATTGAGCTTAGGATTATCGAGTCTTCTACCGGTGGGGCTCTGGGAGGCACCGTCAAAGTGCATCTGCCAGCATGGATCGGCTCGATCAACCGAGAGAATGGTCTCATCAGGAAAGCCTAGATCCAGCGGCTGATCCGCGGAGGTCGGGTGAGCGGCCAGAAAGTCTGCCAACGCTTGCCCTTTGATGGCCTTCTGAGACACATACCTGATGTCGAACTGCTGGAGAATCACAGCCCACCGCGCTAGACGGCCAGTCAACATAGGTCGGCTCAGGATATATTTCAACGGGTCTACCCGAGAAACCAACTGTACCTCATGGTGCTGCAAGTAGTGCCGTAATTTCTGTACGGCAAATACGAGCGCCAGGCAGCTCTTCTCGATGGGGGAATACCTAACCTCCGCATCAAGGAGCATGCGGCTGAGGTAATAGAGGCTATTCTCTGTTCCCTCGTTGTTCTTCTGGGCGAGAAGGGCACCCAGGGACCGTTCCAGGGCTGTCACATAAAGGACCAGCGGCTTTCCGGATACGGGCGGCATCAGGACCGGAGGTTGAAGCAGGTACTGCTTGATTTCCTCGAAAGCGGTCTGACACTCTTTATCCCATACATAGGTGGCACCTTTCTTCATAAGCCGAGAAAAGGGCTTACACTTTCCGGCCAGATTCGCGATGAATCGGCGTATATAGGCTAAGTGGCCTTGGAACCCTTGCAGTTCCCGGACGGTACCCGGGGGAGGCATCTGGCTAATCGCCCTGATTTTCTCTGGGTCGATCTCAATACCCCGGTATCTTACCACAAATCCAAGGAACTTTCCGGAGGTGACCCCAAAGGCACACTTCAACGGGTTCATCTTCAGGCAGCGAGACCGGAGGAAGCTGAACACTTTCTCAAGATCTTTGAGATGGTCCTGACGCTGGCGCGATTTGACAACCAAGTCGTCGACGTAGCATTCCACCAGTGTGCCGAGGATTGGCTTGAATATGCGGTGCATCGCCCGTTGGTAGGTGGCACCTGCATTCTTCAGGCCGAAGGGCATGACCCGGTAGCAAAAGGTACCTTGGGGGGCCCTGAAGGCAGTGAACTCCTCATCCTCAGGGGCCATCCGAATTTGGTTGTATCCGGAGTATCCATCCATGAAGGAGAGGGCTTGGAACCCTGCTGTGGCATCAATCAACAGCTCTGTCACTGGAAGGGGAAAATCATCCTTCGGACAGTGGCGGTTGAGATCGCGGAAGTCGATGCAGACTCTAATCTGCCCGTTCTTCTTCCTGACCGGCACAATGTTGGCCAGCCATTTGGGGTACTGAACTTCCCTCACGAAGTTGGCTTTGATAAGCTTGTCAACTTCGGCCTCAACCATGGCACCATGGGATGGGTGCATCTTCCTGGGAGGCTGCTTGAACCCGCGATGGTTCGCCGGGAGACCAAGGCGGTGGACGGCTACCTGAGGATCTAGCCCCGGCATCTCGTCATAGCCCCAAGCGAACACATCGCGGTGCTGCCTGAGAAAGTCCACGTACTGCTGCCGCTCCTCAGAGGGCATGGCGGCACTAACCAACGTGGGTCTTGGATCGGCCTCGGTTCCAAGGTTCACCTGTATTAACTCATCGACCGTGGCGGGGACGCCCTCCTCAAAGGCTGGGGGTGCGTCTTCTATACCCTCTCCACTCGGGGAGGGATCATCCACGGGAGAGACTGCGTTGGCAACTGCATTGGGGCTACCAGGTCCTGCTGGGCCACTGGTGCTGGCGCGGGCGGTCGCGGCCGTCTCATCAGGAGACTCGCGGACCGTCAAGACCATGGCGACGTCCAACCGGTGAATCGGGAGGACGTAAGCGTCATCCAGACCTGCCCAGGGATCGCTCGCAACAGCGACAGGCTCAATCTCACCTGCCAGGATCTGCTTATCCTTGCTCTTGTAATAGTCCGCGTCCAGATAACGGGCTTCACATGAGGCAAAAGGAGAGGCATCTCCTTGGAGCACGCCTACTCGACCATTAAGGGAGTATTTGAGGCATTGGTGGTATGACGAGGGAACCGCCGCGTGAAGGTGAAGCCATGGCCTGCCCATCAATGCGTTATATGCAGTGTCCTGAGAGACTACCATGAATTCGGTGTTGGCAACCAAATCACCGAACTGGGTCTTCAAACGTATCTTGCCGACCGGGGTTTGCTCGGTGCGGTCGTACCCCTGGATCCTGAGGTCGGAGGGAATCAAGTCATCCTCAGACAACCCCAATCTCCGGAGCGTCCGAGTTGGAATCAGGTTAATCCCGGACCCCGTGTCGACAAGACAACGCCGGACTTCAAGGCCATTGAACTGGCCAGTGACATACAGCGGACGAATGTGTCCCTGTATAGGAGGGTCTTCATCCTTACCAGAGAACGAGATAACTGCCTGACATTCGGCGTCCTCGATCGTTTCGGCGTGAAAGGCCTCTGCAGCCGCAACCTCTGTCTCAAACTGGAGGGGGCTCTTCAGGGCTTCAGCGAGTGCCTCACGCATCTCAGATGACATGCGCAGAGCCTCAAGGATGGAGAGCCTTGCTGGGATGTCGGCCAAGTGCTTCAGGACATCATACTTTTTGGCCAAGCGCGAGCTCCTAGTTGCAGGAGGTTGCTCTGCGGTTGGTGGCATGACGGGCCTTACCGGTTGGATCGGCGGCCGACTGGTACATGGCGCATCTCGCTGTTCACTGGTCGCAGTCCGGGAAATGGTCACCGTACTGGAGTCAGGAGGCCGGGATGGACTTGTGGCAGGGCGGAGCTGGTCGCGACGCGGCTGAGGCGGTTCTGCCTGGTCCCACACCACAAACAGTGGCGGAGGCGAATCCGTCATCCCCGAATGGGGGGCCTGCGCACGCTGAGCTCGGTCTTGAGCCTGCTGCCTAGTCTCAGTGGCGTGCACGGCCTGGCCGGAGGTACCGACGGCTGTGCCCCGACGACTCCTGCTGCTGCGGTTCTTCCGACGGTGGCGACGACCGGGGACACTAGGAAGGTCCACCTGGTGTTCTTCAACGTCGGGAACCGAAAAGGGATTTACCAGCTCGACGGTGTTAACCGAAGCGTACCCATTACCGTCATCGGACGAATCATCCACCACCGGGCGGATCCGAGGAGGGACCCCCATCTCCGGGGGCATGAAATCGCCGAGAGTACGGGATAGTGGCGGAACTGGCGGGGCGCGCTCTTCCTTCTTGCGCTGCCGCCGTTTGCTCTTCTTGGAGGAGGCAGACTGGGACGACGATGCTGAAGCAGCACCCGCGGGTTCTGGGGGCTCAGGCTGATTCAAGCGCGCACGGATGATTCCATGGGCGCGAATGGTCGTCTTGCGGGCCATCCAGTTATTATACTTCTGGGACCCGCGGTCGGAGACCAGCTGCCATTCGTCCTCGTTGCCACTATCTTCATCTGATCCCACGAACACGCCCGCCACTTGCGCTGGAGCTGGGCCCAACCTGATTACATTGTTGTTAATCTGGTCTTGGAGCCAGTCCTTGAACACATAGCACCGCTGGATGGTGTGTCCCAGGGCTCGATGGTAAGGGCAGTAGCGGGGGTTATCTGTGAGATGTGCCTCCTCTGGCTTCCAACACTCAGGCAGTCGCACAATCCTCTGCTCCAGGGCGCTCCGGAAATAACCGGGGACCTGATCCTCATGGAATGAGTACGTCAGGTGTCGCGGGCCCCTGGGAGCGCGGTCTTGACGAGGGGCTGGAGGGGCCTGCCGAGGAGGTGGACCCTGATTATCTCGCCTAGGTTGTGGCGGTACATTACGCGGAGGGGCCGGCCGGTTCTGAGGCTGCCGTTGCTGGGCCGGGAACTGAGCCCGTGGAGGCGGATTCCTGTGAGGCTGCGGAGCTGGCCTCACCGGCAGCAGCTCCAACGGCCTGGGAGCCTCTATCTGGGCCACAGCAGCGGGCTCAGCCCTGCTGACTCTCCTTGCAGGAATCATAGGAGGCAGCGGGTGTGCCTGGCTGGCCTGTTGCAGGGCTTCCTCAAGACGTTGAGCTTTGTCTGAGAAGTCCCTGAACCCTCCGGGGTAATTCTGAGTGATCAGGGAAGGGACCAGCTCGGTCTTGACGTTCCCGACGCACATTGTCAGCAACTGCTCCTGAGTCAATGGCATGTCAAGGGAATACGTGAGACCCTTCCATCGGGCGACGAAGTCCGCGACTCGCTCATCAGGCCTCTGCTTGCACTTGAAGAGGTCTGCGATACTCGTCTTCCGGGTCGTGGAACTGAACTGGTAGAGGAATTGTCTACGAAGGTCCTCCCAGCTAGTTATCGACCCGACGGGAAGCTGGCTGTACCAGACAAATGCTGGCCCTTCCAGTGTCTGGACAAAGCAGCGAAGCTTAGCGGCCTCCTGCTGCGCCGGAGTCCCCAACATAGGCCCTCACCTCGAGTTGAAGTGGGCCAAATGCTGTGGCGGATCTCCAGTCCCATTGAAGGGGGCGAAAGTGGGATTCCCGAATCCCGGAGGCGCCGGCATGTCATCCACCCATGCTGGGTAGGGCTTGCCGTCCGGTGGGATCGCCACCTGCCGAGTCTCCAAGGCTTCCAAGCGGGCAATGAGCGCCGCCATCGGATCGTCCGGACATGGGTTCCAGTCCTGGCGAGGATCTCTAACCACGAGCGCATTGCACGGCCCTTCAACCGGGTCGTCGACCGGGTCGTCGAACTCGGCAGCTCGTGGGATGGCTGGCGGAGCGGCCCTTGGGGCAGCGGGAGGAATCCGAGCGGGGTCCCTCAAGTAGTCCCGCCGCTCGGGAGGGTGTGGCGAAACATACCGCGCCCTCTTTCCATAGGCAATGGCCTCTCTCCTGTCGGCGAACACGGCATGATCACGGTTGCCCGGGAGAGTCTCATCAAGGAGCGGTTGTTCCGGTCCCTGCTGTCCTGGCCTAGGATCACCATAGTCAGGCCGCCGTTCTGCAGCGCGCTCGGCGAGGAGCTGGTCAACCAGCCTCTTCTGTTCGGCGAGCTGCTGACGTAGCGTAGCCTTCTCGGGATCCTCCTCTGCCCTCTGCATGGAGGCAGATGGGTCGGCGGGCCTTATAGCCTCGCTGTGCTCTTTTCCTTTGCTGACGTTCCGGCTCAACGTCAGTGCTTCAGTGGGTGCGGGGAGCCCCAGGAGGTTTCTCTGATGACGAGTAACTCTCACTGATGGATCTGACGACGGCTTGTCTTCGGGGGGGAAGCCCCCGTCGAGAAGTTCCAAGTCGTTCCCCTCTCCCGACAGGTCAGCCATATTGACCGTTCCTGTCCCTGGGGATATACCCTCAGGGCCACCCAGCGAATCGGGCTGTCGGCGGATCACACTGAAGCGTAGGGCAGCGTACTACCCCCATCCACGGATATACACGTGGGGAGTGGCTTCCTCGATAACTTTGCGGAGTACTTGAAAACACTCAACGCATCGTTGTTGGAGGGCCTCGTGGTGCCCAAATGACCCGGGGTGCCGAACCGCGGGGAGCATGGCCAGGTCAATTTGACGGCACTGCTCACCAATATCCTCCAGGTGCGCTTGACTCCCGGGGTATGGCATTTTTAGGCAATGAAGACGGGAGTGAGTCTCCCGGAGAGTTCGGCGGAAGCACTCGAACTCATCCGGGGTGAGCGATTCGGGTGCATCAAAGCCCAGTCCTGCGACTGGCCAAAACTTCTCAGGGAAGTGGCCCTCTGCAAGGACGGTCCAGAAGCTCCACGACTCAAACTCGGGGAGAGATGATTCCGGGCAGGGCTGATCTCTGTCCTGGCGTCCTCCGGCCGCACTGGTGCTGGGGCCGAGAGGACTGAGAACCCAGGTGCGAAGGGCACCAGGACAGATATCGAAGGGGACGCGGGGAGAGATGATTCCGGGCAGGACTCCGGGCTGGGATCGGAAGGTGGGATGACCCATGCCTCCTGGATCGGCCACACAGAGTAGATCCTGCCGGTGAATAGCGCTACCGCGAGGTGGTCCGCGGTGGCTACTGCCAGTGCCAGCAACCGGGAGAGTCGACCCAACCTGCCTTTGGGGCGGTCGGGGCCTCGATCCAGGTCGGGCATAGGAGTTCCCCCGCTCAGGATGCGCAGAGGCCTGGCGACTGGAGCCAGCAGTGGCTTGGGCCAATGCGGCCGCTGTTGCCAGAGCCCCAAGGTGGGCATCCTCTTCCGCTCGTGCCCGACGTTGGCGTCGAGACAGACGAGCCGGGATGAGCGGCGCGGGCAGGTGGAGAGCCCGCTCTTCGACTGGAGAGGCCTGGCGGCGGTGTCGCCGTGGCCTGGCGGGAGTCCTTACCGAAGATCCCTGGAGCGAATCCCGGATAGGGTGATCCCGGGCCTCTTCCACCTCATCCGCGTAGGGAAGGGAACTGTCAGAGCGCTCCGGGGATAAGCTCCCAAAGCGGTTGGACGTTGAGGTAGGCGGCGGTGCCTCCCTGCGCGGCCCTCGGGGGCGGCGGTGGTGGCGAGGCGCAGCCTCCTCAAGGTCTAGGCGAGCCATTTCCCTAGTGGGGATGACTCCCTCTTCCTCGTATCTCCGCACCAGGGTGTTGATCACCCTTCTCTGGATGACCTCCGAGGGGGAGAGAGGGCGTGGTCGTCCCGCAATTGCGGCTGCTGGGACGGCTGCGGAACGGGCGGGACCGCGCGGAGTAGCCGCGTCGGTGTTTCCCCTGTCCCTGCGCCAGTGGGCGGGTGGCGATCGGGCACTGGATCGGGCGACCTGATTTCTGAAAGCAGGGAGAATGACCCATTAATACTGACAGGAAAAAGGAATCGACAACCAACCATTAGCGCCACGACGCCTTCCGTGGGGGGAACCCAGGCCCTCGACGTTGCGAGACGGAGTGCCCGATTTCACTTCCCCAGCCCCTGGCGGGTAAGACTGAATGCTTGGCCGGGCAACACGCCGGTCTTCCAACACCTCTGAAAGCCATCGGTCTTCGTATTGAGGAGAAGAGATTCACGTCGGGTTCACCATTTTTCTGTTTCGGTGCGGATGTGCGTCGGGTTACGCTGTTCCGCCAGGACGCGTTCGCGCGTGCACCCGTCAACCCGAGGGGATGGGCGCGCGGCTTGTGGTCCCGCAGTCCCGCTTTCCAAGGGCGGGCGGCATCCGTCCCTTATTCAGGGGCGTCTGCTCCTTGATCGAAACCGGGATGATGGGATGTCGGCTTCTCCTTCCTTGGACGTCTCCTCGGAACTTGTTGCCTAATCCGGGTCTCCCTCATAGACTTAAGAATGTTCGTGAATCTCGTTCCCGGCGCCATATCTTCATGGACACCGGTTAATTACGCTGCTTCCGCCCGGACGTTCCAAGGAGTCTGGGCGGGGCAGCAACCTGCGGTGAGAAGGCCGGGTGGCTCTGGGTGCTGGGGGCGTGTCGTAACACTGCGGCTCTGCACATCTGTCTTCCGTCCCTAATAGGGCTTCTCGAAGGCATGACGGCCTGAGGCATCCCGTACTAGGTGCGGGGAACTGTGTCACCTGAGGTTTTCCTCAGCTTCCCATGTTTGACACGGGGTATGCCGCGAGTTTAACGTCCAGCGGGGACGGCATCGGACCGATCAACACGAAAAGTGGATCAGATGACGGAACCCCTTTGCGGGGAACCTCCGACGCTGGGGCCAGCACATGGGCGGCATCCCAAGTAACGTGGAGTGGAGTGAAGTGGCATGACCCCACCGGGATGTGGCGGCCCGGGTAAGGATCAGGATGGATGATGAAGTGAAGAGCTTGGACCCCAGAGGGGCTTCCTACGTACCGCGCGTTAACACGGATCAAAGTCAACGTAGTTCGGGTATACAGTTTAACGTCATGCTGGACGTCGGCAAGCCGACTCACGAAGAGGTCTAGGCCGCCGGGCGGAGGATTGAACCGGACCACCTCGCACAGAGGGGGATGGAACGGCCGGGTGGATCACAGTTTCACGTCATGCTGGACGATAAAAGGAGAAATGGGAAAAGGGGTTGTGGGGAGGCACAGTGGAGATACACACGGGCAGTCTCCCACAGGGGCGGATTCATAGGTGAATCGACGCAAGCGTGAACCCTGGAGGGGTCCACTGATGGACGAACCGACGTAAATACGACCGGGACGACCAGGTGGTGGGCTTGAACCTCGGGGAGGCTTCCTACGTACCCTGTATAGGAGACAGGGATCAAAGTCCACGTAGTTCATTCTGTCAGGACTTACGCACTTGGGGCAGCCCGGATGCTGCAAAACTCAGTTGGAAGGGACTTGGACCGAAAGCAGAAGACACCTCGATCCCAGTCAGACCCTCTACTGGCTTCGGCAGTGGGGAGGCGCAATGGAGATACACATGTGCAGCCTCCCACGAGAAATTAGGGGTTTGTAATACCCTGCCCCCGTAGGGAAAAGCCACTCCCATTAAATCGTCCCTAAAGAGGGGCAATCCCGACATCCCTGCAGAGACGAGCGGGTGGGGGCCACATCCAAACCGGGGGGACCCTGCGTGCAGAGCACGGGATCAGGTTGCGGACGGTTTAGCGTCTTGCCAGACGAAGTACAGTTTAACGTCATGTGTTGAGGACGAAGCGGACGGTTTAACGTCTTGCCGGACGAAGTACAGTTTAACGTCATGTGTTGAGGACGAAGCACTTGGCAGTTTAACGTCTTGCAGCGCGGACGATGGGGGCTAGGCAGTTTAACGTCGTGCATCTTGGATGGATGTGCAGTTTAACGTCATGCTGGACGAATATGCAGTTTAACGTCATGCTGGACGTATGCGCAGTTTAACGTCATGCGGGACGAGGGCGCAGTTTAACGTCATGCGGGGCATAGGTTGCCGGACGAAGCACTTGGCAGTTTAACGTCTTGCAGCGCGGACGATGGGTGCATGTCACTTCGCACGAACCTGGAGGGCCGCACGGGAAGACAACGCACAGTGCGGGCACCCGGGATGAGAATCATCGGGTGCCACGCAGGCAGGTGCCCTCAGGGGGTCAACAGGGACGACCCTGGCAGATTGCGCGCAAAAAGGAAGCTTCGCGCGCAATACTGCGGGCCGGCGCGCAATCGGGGCGGCTGGCGCGCAATTGGGCCAGCGCCTTGCGCGCGGATGCTTGAGATTGCGCACTCCGGGCTTCGGATAGCGCGCGGGGGCAACGGCTCATTCTCTAATGAATGGCCACTTGAAAATAAGGGGGGGTGCGCGCAATCGGGCCGGATTGCGCGCACCCCGGGGGCAATTGCGCGCAAGCGGGTTCTTTTGCGCGCAACGGCCTTAGGGTGAGTTTTTATTCAAATGAAAGGAGCCAACGGGGATTGCGCGCGAAGGCGGACCCCGAGGCTTTCTTGCGCGAAAGAAAGGAGGTTACCTGAAGTTCGTCATTGCGCGCGGAAGGGGTTGAATTGCGCGCACGAGAGACGTTTCGACTTCCAGCAACCTTTGAAACGTTGGGGGTCGCCTGGTATTTATAGGCAACCCCGGGCGCAGAATCCAGGGTGCGAGCGCGAAATTCTTCTCGCGGGCGCGGAATCGGGCGCGGCGCGTAAGGGAGTCGCGCGGACCCGCGGCGCGCAAAATTGCGCGCCGGGCCGGCGCATTGCGCGCATCCCGGGGGGTTTGCGCGCGGAACATCATTTTTGCGCGCGGGCCTCTGAAATTCCGCGCAAGGCCTCCGGGCCCTCCGAAACGTTCTTCCGACTCCAAATATCACTTCACTTTCCGCATCCGGAGCTTCGTTTGGGAACAACGGACTTTTCCGGCGTCTACAATCATATAAATAAATAATGGGGAATTAATCCAAATAAAACTCATGACCTACTTATATTTGGTTTTATTTCCGATGAATAATGAAGCGATGTATCATTCGTTAGCGAGATCCTTCAAATCCGAGGTGTTTCGATCGCCGATCCAGGATCTCATCGTTGTTTTCCTAAGAGAATACTCTGAATCTCTCTCCAACGATCCTCCAATGTATCTAGGGTTACCTAGATAAGCCTGGAATTATAAAATATAAATCAATTTAAATATTTTTAAATCAGTGCATTTGAAAATACGAAATAAAATAATTTATTCAATTATTTTTTTCATTTCCATTCTCTTGATGAATTTTCCACAAACAACCCACACCGACTAATGTTAAGTTGTGGATAGGGTAAAACATAATTTTTAAACTCAATGGTTCCCTCGAATTTATGAACTGGGCACCAGTTTAGGTGTTATTCCTATTTTTTAGGAAACTACACACTCATGATATTTAATATATTTTAAATTTTTTTTTCTGGGAACACCGGGCCTCATAATCACATGCCATATCAGATCTTTGTATAAGAAATAATCTATATAATATTAAAAAATTATACATGGAAAATCTGATACAGTACACAGTTTATGCACATGGTTTGGGAAACCATACACATACCATGCATTTTCCCACTTTCAAAGACCTATAGTTAGGTTCACAGTCATGTGGATCCACTGAAATGGTTAGAAAAATCCATGAGAGTCCTCTAGGTCCTTTAGTTTCAGTCACATGGTTTGTCCTAGGGGACACATGGTTTTAGAAAAACCATGCTCCCTGAAAAGTTCTTCCTGATTTTAGTTTTCAGATCCTAGTGCTCCTCAAACTCAACAAAACTTCTAAAGGACCCCTCAGTCCTTTATCCAACTCCATAAATAATGAATTTAATCATTCCAAATATCAAAATTACATTCTGAGTGTCTTTTTACAAAATAGATTGTCCAACAAATGATAAAATTAAATTTCTCTTGGAATTTCATCATGTCCCAAAACATGCGACCCTACATTGAAAATTAAATACCCATAGAAAAATACAATAAATAATTATAAAAAACTAATTTTTTTATTACCTAATAAATATTGAATTTTATATTAGAAAATATAAAAAATTAATCACATTCATTTTAAAGAATGAGTAGCAACATAAAAGAGGATTTTATTAACATAAACCTGATAGAAAAAGAAATGAATTATTAAAAACTAAAGAAACCTATTATAATCTTAGGAAAATACACCCTTATAACCAAATCATTTAAGTTTAATCACTACAAGGAAACTCCAAAAAACCAATACAAAACCATAATTTATAAAATATAAACATATACTTGAACTCAATATCTATTTACCTTATCCCATATTCAATGAGAACATATATTCCACTACCAACTTCCAAAATAATATTATACCCATAAAGATAAGAAAGATACCACCTTTTATGATTTTAAATGGTATTCGCATACCTTAAAAGGCCTTAATCATATAAAAAATAAGTTATATCAACTCAACTAGGTGATCAAATACATAATTTATACTGAATACTCACAATGAAAGGATATAAATAGAATAAAATTTAACTATAAAAATACTAAACATTGACCCAAATACAGATAAAGAAGGTAACTAATAATATGAGATTCTCCATGACACCAATAGAATGAGTAATGTTTTTTTCATATAATTATATAACATCTACATAACTAATTAAATAATTAATATCCACAAAAAATAAAAAAAAGTAAATAAGATAAGAATAATCATAAATATTCACACCATTAATTATTCCATCCACCTCTTCCACACATATCGAACCATAATCAACACTTTCATTGACTATGATGTATTTGATAAACTAGAGATTTCATCCTATTTTTTACATCAACTTCATGATGAAATACATTTATTACACTTTGGTATACTAGTTGCTACTAAAAATTCATCTGTCTACATTATGAAGACATTCATATATCCTATCAATGAATCACACTAGAGCATAAATAAAAAACCATGCATGGATTACCATCATGAAAATGATGCCTATACTGATGGTACAAAGTGTTAAAGAGGATGATATTCATGATAAAAAAATTGAATTTTATTTAAAAATAATATTTTTGATGATGAAATTCCCCAAAATATCTATATCATTATTAAAATCCCCTCAACTATCACAAATAACTCCAATTTTTTATTTCACAAAATTCTATAAAAAATCATAATAAATTTTTGAATAACTCTTTCCATAAGACCTACGCTCATCATACATTTTAATTTTCATGCATTGAATCAAATAATTGATCATCAAAATCAGGTATATTTAATTCCCCTACTTTTGGAATCAATAAAAATTATTGTTATCAAGTGTTATATCCTTTTAAAATGAACTCTATAAAAATAGAAAAATGATCTCTATGCACTATCAAGATAACTAATCTTGATGCCTATGACCAGTCTTCCATCAGCATATAGAAATTCTATGTAGTAAACTGATATCCAAAACTACTTGAAATTTTGGGTATATCTATTAGTAATGAAAATTTACCTACACACAATATAATGATTTCTTAATAATTTCATCTAGAATACCACAAAAAACATTGGAAAACCATTTTGTAAGATGTAATGAATCATTGAGAACCACACATCTTTATTCGTAGAAAATTTCTTATAATTTAAATGATAAAATATCTGTTGGGAGTGTTGTTTCACATTGACTTATAAAATTGAACAACATTTAAATGACTCTATTATATGCAATATAATGGAATTTAAAAAAATAATCCCATGTAAATAGATAGATAAAATTTAAATATACCTAGGTCAACCACATGTAAACCACCACCCTATACTTTACATAAATAGTCATCATGACCTATGTGAAACTATATGATTGATGATATCAAACCTAAAAAAACCCTATATGAAATAAAATCATCCCCAAGGTATGATTTGAATATGATCATGGGCTTAGCATATGTATACATTAACCATCATGCCCTTAGTCGATTTTTATAGTTTACTTCCATTATTAGGTTATAATATCTTACCACCTAACAACCCAGCACAATCCTTGCACGTGCCTGCTTCAAACACCATCTTAAAAAAAATTCACATATACCACTCTAACGTGAACCACCTAAACCCAGATCCTTCCAAAATTCAGTTATGCGATGGAGTTGGCCAACCCAGGTACGCCTTCAATAGGTGAAGTTAAAAGACTAACATTAAGGGTATAATAATTCAAAAAATGGATTGTTTTACACTAAAATTTAGTATAAGAATAAATAATAAAAATTCAAAATATCGACAATATAGAAATCTAAGATAAATAAATATCAAAATCAATTTGTATGTCATGAGACATCAGAAATGTAAGGATAACCAATAGTGCCGGAACAATATCAAATAACAAATCTAAGGGATAAAAAAATATCAAAAATCAAAAATACCTTAGTGGTATATAGAAAAACCCCACTAAGTACAACCTCCAACATACAAACTAATCATTAATGTTTATACCACAAAAGGGACCACAAGCTAGGTTCTTGATGTAGAAAAAAATGATATAAGAAATAGGGGTGATTATATACACATATTATCTTGATTAATTCTTTGAAACATATAATTCTTCCAATATGAATAAATTATATGAATGAATCCATGTGTAATTACTAAAACATTAATAACTTTCCCAATAAAATTTATTTATAGACCCAGACCATTTTGGGTTAGTTATCTATTTAAATTTGAGCAATGAATAGCTTTCTAATGTAATTCTGGATTGAATATAGGGTGGGAGGAATTTGGGAGGAGTATAAGGTAGTATTACCTTGGTGTTGGAAGGCACCAAGGATTTTGTGGCAGCCAAGTGGATATAGGGACACTTATAGTATCATCGAGTACTTGGTGGCTTATTATTAGGTACTCAATGGATTTGCGAGGTGTTTGTTTTAGTAATGGAGGATTTTTTGTTTTTTTACACTAAAAATAAACCCCTAAAATTTATGGGGATAAATATTTCACCCCCATTATTCATCTATAACCATCCTTGGGTTCTATCTTATTAATATTCCCCACAACATATAAATCCTTCCTCATTCTTGGTTCTAGATGTCCTAGTTTGTTGTAGAGGCTCCCTTTCATCATGGTAAGGCCTCATATCCCTTTAATATCTCCACTTATTTATACCTATTATGACAGTGGGTTTAATCAATATCTTCCAAATTGTACGGTTCCTAGAATCCATAATTTCTTTATTATTTATTCTAGTCATGATATAGTGGTTTCTTAGCCTAGTAAATCAAATGTGGCACCATGGTTTTGTTCTATGGTCATAATCTTACATAATCACAACAATCTAATTCCCAATATTTATCTTATGTAGGGTGGTCAAGTTGGTTTTTAGTGGTAGATTTTTTTCTCATGAGACTTAAGAGAGAAACTGTATTTTATTTTAAGTAGGAATAACCATCTTAAATCTCATATACTTTAACGACTAGATTAACATCGGTATAAGGAAGACTGAATTTAATTTAAAAGGAACATGAATTTACCTTTCATAAATTTTAAAGGTTGTTTCCATTTTCTTTTCAATTAAAGATATTTACAAGAATTTTTTGAGTACTTTTTCACTTCTTTGGAAAGATTAAATTAATTTCATATATGTGTGAAATGATTAAAAATTTTAATTATTGTTTTAAATCATTAAATTCCAAATTCAAGTCAGGTTATATGTATATTCCTCAAAGTATGTTCATGTTTTTCCCCTATAATACATTCATAAAATCCCTTTATTTTAGTATGTATTTAACTTTAAATGAATCAGGTGTGTTCGATATCTTGTGATTCCCACATCGCCGAACTAAAATGAATAACACCTTATTTTACAATGGTTGAATGTTACAATAAAAAATTAAATACATTAAAAGATTAATAAATGAAAAATAATTAATAAAATTATTAAATAAATGAAACCAAAATCAAATAAAATTATTATAGGGTTAAGATTATCATAATCAAGATCTTATATGAAGATCATACATCCAGGAATAATTTAGAAAAGATTAAAACACATTAGAAAAAAGATACTCATCTTAAAAAACAAACTAGATTATAAGATAAATGATTTTAGGGATGTATGTAAGAATATATATTAGAATTTAATATGGCTGTTATATATATATATATCCATTGGTTATATGGTCATGAGTTATATGACCAATAGATATATGGTCATTGGATATACTAATATCTAAAAGGTACATTGAATTTATCTAATTTTTTATAAAAAAATCAAGAAAATATGATTCATATATTTTAAATAATTTAAAACTGAAATAAAAATATAATAAATAATTAAATTGATTTATTTGAAAATATATATTTTTATTCATAACATATCATCATCGTCATTATTATTATTAAATAATGATTCTTTGTGTTTCTAAAATAAAAATAAATTTCCTAATAGCATTATATTTATAAAATTGAATGGTTAGAAGATAAATAATTAATTTTGATGGAATGTGATAAAAATCAATTAATTTTAAAAAGAGATATTTTTAATAGAATTATTTTTCTAATCATTATATATTTGTTTTTAATAAATTAGATTTATTACTATTAAAAATTGTTCGAATAAAATTTAATTTTAATATGTTTAAACAAATATATGAACACTTATTTAATTATTAATTGATATAAAATAAAATTAAGAGCACTTAATGTTTTAAAAAGTCATTTTTCTATTAAAATAATGTTTTCTATATATTTTATATTTCCATTTAAATGTTTAAATTATAATATTTAGAAATTGAATTATATGAAATGGAATAAAAATTTAAAATTTATATGTGAAATTTACGGAATAGGAATAATTTCATTTTTATTAAAAGGAATAAGTTTCCTAGGTAAAAATTTAGTTTTCACAGTAAATAAAAAATGAGGTGAAAGGGTTAAATTAACTATTAAAGGCTTAAAATAACTCTATCATTAGATATAATTATTTTTATTATGTTATTCAAAAACAATATCGATTATTTTTTAGTTTAGATCCATATTTTCTATAAAATTACAACCTTATACCATATGGAATAAGAATTTGTGGAAATGCCACTTAAAACTCACCTATAAAAGGAACCCTCTTCTACCCTACCCAAAAAATATTTTTCTTTAGTTATATACTAAATAATTGTAATAATTACCTCTCCTAAACCCTTATTATAAGTTTTGTAGCCTCTATTTACAAGAATGGGGCCAAAATCCTTCATTATGGAGGAATCTATTATGAGAACGAGCAAATTCATCTAACTTTATATTTTTTCACAATATTTTTCAATTAATTTGTCATATAAATTCATTATAAATCTCATAAAAATTGAAATGGTGTTATATTAAAAGTCATTATTCATCTATAAAAAATATATTACTCTAATATAACGCTAAACACTTACTCATTCCTTTGTATGGAATGCTCTTGTTTAGATAGGTTCGACCACCTACATAAATGATATTATACTATCTTAATCATTTAAAACATGAATGAATGTCAATAAATTAATATAGGCAATATATTATATTAAAAATTAATTTATATTATGAATATTTTTCAAATTTTGAAACCAAAATTAATGGTCATTATTAAGTAACTTGTTTTTGGAGTAAATTACCCAAAACATGATTATTTTGGATTCCATTATCACAAAACATACACTTTCTTTATTAAAAATGAGAATGGTAATAAATAAATAATATAAACACAATTATTCCACTATATTTACAAATACAGTAATTATGAACATGTTATCAAATAATTAGGATTAACATTTCAATTATGAAACTTGAACGAAACAATCAAAATTACTAACATATGATAATGAAAATAAAGAATAACTAAATAATATATTTGTAGTAAATTACTATAAATAAAAATTAGAAAAGTTACTAGATATGTTTTTTTAAATAAGTTAATAATATGATTATATTTATTATATATAAAGGTAAAGAACCTTCTTGGAAGTCGAGAGTAAAGGTAAGGGTTTCTCATCTCAATTTCCTTTCATTGTGATATGTTCCAAGTTCAGCACATATGTACTTTTTTGTGGTGTCTGTACTACCAAATAGATGCATCCTATCATAATTACCATTTAATTTATGGTATTTAAAAAATTAATCTCACATTATTTATTTTAATGTCTCTTAATTGAAACATTACCATAGTTTAAGGGTTTATTTTCCAATATCACTTTAAAATGAAGAATGTTTATGGATAAATGTACGTCATGGGAAATTATATATTAATTCTCTCCAAAAATCCATCTATTTTCTTATCAATTTTTTATTTTTTGGGTTTACATGCCTCTTTACCATTTCACCTTCCTTTGGTTCACAATTAATTTTAAAGGATACTTTTACATGGATCCTTCCTTATCTTATATTTTTCTATATAGAATAATCTAATTTATTTATATGTTTTCATATGAATTTTATAAAAATAATTATTCCTACTTTTATGATTTATTAAGGTCAATTTATATCTACTTTTAATTTCTTTATTTTTTTCAATGAATATTTTTAACATTTTCTATATAGTCACTTTCACCCACACATTTAATCAGATTTATTTATGAATATTTTTATAAAAGTTTTCACGGTTCTTAAATGTAATCATAAATTAATTTATCATTCATTTTCAGAAAACATTGATTCATAAGTTATTTCCGTTTAAGATAATTTTTCTTAAAAATATAAAAGAAATTTCTTATTTCTTAATAAATGTTTTTCAAGTGTTATTCAAAAGTGTTTTTATATATTTTAAAATCTTTTAATGTTTCTTATGATTCACTAGAAATATTCTCTAATTACACTATCCACCTTCTTTCTATGGATGAACTATGATAAATTCTTAGGGAAATTTTCATCAAAATAATTTATTTTTCACTAGTTAATTAAAATATGATGTAATTATCAATGATTTCATATTCTTTTTTTAGTCATATGTGTGGTTATTTTCATTATGTGATGGGTAGACCTAGAATTATATATCTATAAGATCCCATATTTTTCTAGGTACATACCACTTTTATTTTTCCGTTTGAGACTTGGTGGATGATTCTTGTTTGGATATAGATATCCTTTGTTGGTTGAAAATGAATTAATGTTTGGAGATATATGTTTTTTTGAATTATTGGAGTTCTGGTATAAATAGGTCAAGTGTTTCATGGGTTCTTGGTAAGTTGAGATTCTTTAAAAGGTGTTCGTGTTTTTTAAATGGAAAATGGGATGAAAACCCATCTATAGAACATTTACACATCATTTAGAGGGATTAGATGTCATGTAATTGTTTGGGAGTTTTAATAAAACAAATCTAAGGTGATGGGTTTTTTCAGTGTATCCCATGAAAAATATTTACATGACGTGTAACTACATTACACGCTATGTAATTCCCCAACCTACTATGTAAAGTATGTGGTGAATCTGAATATAATTTTAAGTTAAAGAATCTATTCTCCTCTTAACCTAGGGAAACCCTCCATGTGATTTTAGAGATCCAACTTCCCTTCTGGATGTATTGTTTTTTTGATCAATCCATTGTAAAACTTTTTGGTTAGTTTTTCCCCTTATCTCCCTTCTTCTTTTGACCATTTTAGTGTAATCCTTTGACCACATGCGTTTTTTTGGTTTCATCTTGATTAGTTTGGATCATTTTTTTTCTTGGAAATCATCTGCACCTTCTTCCTCATTATATTTTTCCATTAAAAGCATGGTTGGATCATCAGTTAAGGTAGGGAGTTTAAATCTTAACTGTATGGTTTGATTATTTCCTAGTTTATGGAATATCGTGATTGCGCCAATGCAACATTCACCCAAATCAATTAAATAAATGAATGGGATTATTACTTGTATTCCCTTGTTTTCAATTGGATTTTGACCTTTCTTATGGCTACCCATTGGGTGAGTGGACCATGAATATAATTGAATCGTAAAATGGATTAAAGTTTTCTTAGGATGACATGAGATCTTAGGTGATTTATTGATATATAATACCTATGTTGTGGCTTATTTATTATATATATTCTGACATGGTACTGAATTAGGTTATTTTACCTTGGTTATATGGTTGTGGTTGGCATGGTTATAAGACATGTTCAGATATATTCTAGCATGACACCAAAGAAGGTTATTTTACCATGGTTATATGGTGTTGGTTGGCATAGTCATAATACCTTCTCATAGATATTTTGGCATAAAGACGAAGCATGTTGTTGTTTTATTTTATTAATTGTTGAATTAATTAATACACCTATTATTTATTTACTTCATACAATTCTTATCAGACTCGCTAGTTTAGACATGGTGGTGTCGACCTACTAAGTTATACGCACACCCTATTCAAGCCGTCCTTTGGTACTCGAGGAGATTTTGTGGATGCATATATGGACAAGGGAAAATGAAATTACTTTTTTTTTGTTTTCTTATTGGATGGGATGGAGTTTGGATGTGGGACCAATGTGGGGTTCTTGATTGGGTACTTTTGAGTCTTTATTTAAGTGTTCTATTCTTTTACCTCTATTGTTTCTAGTATGAAATTTATTTCCATTCCAGTATGTTATTACATCCTTTATTATTTATTGGATCATTCAGTTGGATTTTATTGTTGTCTTTCACAATTTCTGTACTTTTATTTCGAATGTTTTTATGGTTTATTTTATATTTTTATGACAATTTATACCAAAGGGTATAGTCTCCCCACTATACACTTCACACTCCCACTACTAGTCGGTAGCCTTTGGCATATGAGGAGACACGTTTGCGGTCTCATAACCATCCCTTTTTGGCCCCGTGAGAGAGTGGCCGATTGGGTGATGTTATAAAGTTGTATTAAAGGAGAAGGTTTTATTTTCATTTGGTTTACTATTTGGGAATGTTAGAAAGGAGACCAGGATGTGTCAGGACTTGGTAATGAGTTTTTTCCTCAGAGTAGATAACCCATGTATGGGGGATAATCTGAGTTCCCTAGTATGAGATTGATGTTTGTGTCGTGTTCTTATTAATGTGGATGCCATTTCACCTTGGGAGATTTACATGTTGTGTGAGGTTATTTTCTTATGATGTTACTAATTCTTGATATTTTTACACATGGATTGGTATGGAATGAGATGAGAATAAAATCACCATAATAGGCACATAAAGATATATTGACACACATTGGCCATGATAGGGACATATCTATTTTTTCATGTGATATATACAATCATCATAACAGGCACATAAGGTGTGCATTTGTCTTGTATAGAAAATACCTCTTCATTATCTTTGACTTGAGAATTTAGATATTGGAAATCAGTATGATCTAAACGTAGCTAAACCCGAACTTCTTGTAGTTCCCTAGGGGTAGATGGATGTTCAAATTCTCAATATCTTCTAAAGGGTTATGCGATGCATGGAAAGGGATACTATTTATACCTTTTCTTTGATGTCTGAGCTGATAAGATAATTTCTACTGCAACACTTTCCAATGATTAATTGGGAAGGGGTAACCCAAGATGTCAAGTTATAGATTGATTCAGTCTAGAAAATCTTCAAGAATATTGAGAAACCTGTGGATAGGAGGGTTAATCTTTCCGCATATATGCTTCATGGACTCTCCAAGCATTGGTGAGATATTTTGGAGGAAGACGGGAAGTAGGTTGAGTTATCTTCGAAGGATTTAAAGATGAATTTCCTAAGCTATTTCTATCCCAAGATGTTGAAGGATGAAACATGTTGTGAGTTCATGAATCTAACATAAATTTCACCATCCTATAATGCTTTGAGCTATCTTTGGAAATGGATGAGATCTATTAGGTGAGACATTTTCAAGATGGTATTGGCTATGAGATCAGGTCACAGGTAAACATTTTTTGTTTGGTAAAATTTGAGGATGTGATGAACCATGAACTCATCATAGAATGGAATCTGAGAGAGGACCTAATCAGTGTCTATGATATTTCAATAGGGAAATCAGGGAACTCTTCTTTGAGTGGAAATAAGTCCCACTATGACATTTTCTACCAAGTTAGTAGTGGGCATAGCAATCAGGATAGTGGATAACCATATCAAGACCATGTTCCATTCTAGTGCTATCAGTGTGGAAGGTTTTTACACAAGTTCCTACAATTCCCTTACCCCATGGTGGATTTTTTTATCTATGGAATAATGGTTTATCTTCAGAGGTTCTGTGTAAAATTTCCAGAGTAGACCAGTGGTAGGGGATTAGGACAGACACCTAAGTTGAGAAGGGGCTCAACTACCACTCAACAGGCTAGTAGCTAGAATTCCACTAGCTATTCAGGTCAAGGGCGGGGACATGGCATCTCAGTTCATGATAAAACATACCCATGGAAATAGATTAGGGTAGTTAGACTAAATCCCAAGGTAAAGGAAAAATTTAGCTGCATGTTATATAGACTACACATATTATTGTGGATGTTGGACCATCTAACATCATAGGTTTGATTCTTGTGTCATATACCATATCTTTTGTTTTTTTTGATACAAGAGCGTCACATTATTTTATATCTACTCTTTTTGAAAGTGGTTTGGGCTTGGATGTGGAAATCACAAATGGTTATTTGAACATCGAAAAACCATTGGAAGCACACTCAGAGAATATCAGACAGTGCACGACATGCTCTCTAGATATTGGGGGTTACCATTTTTTGGGAACCATTCATGATGGTAGAGAAGTTTTTTGACTTAATTCTTGGTATGGATTAGACAGTTATATACGAGGCTCATATCAACTATTATAGGAGGATAGTTACCTTTATATCTCTAGAAGGAGGCATTTATTTTCACCAAGGTGAGTGAGATCTTTATACAGGTCGTATGGGACCAATAAAGTACATATTAGATTTTCTCATGACTCAGATAGCCAGTCTTGCTCTAGATGATGGTGGAATGATGCATGATTATTTTCCTCTAGTAGTAGACCATTTTCAGTATGTCTTTTTTAATGGGTTCTATGGATTACCATATGAGTGAGAGATTGAGTTCATGATCGAGTTTCTACCGTGAGCAGAACCAGTTTCTATCCTTCCTTACAGAATGTCACCAATAGATCTTTAGTAGTTAAAAGTACAGTTGGAAGATCTAGAATCTAAAGGCTTCATATGGACAAGTACATCCCCTTGGGGTTTTCTAGTTCTCTTAGCCAAGAAGGCTTATGGGTCTTTATGCTTATGTGTGGATTATCAGAGGTTGAACTAAATGATGATCAATAACTAGTATCCTCTTCCATGCATTAATGATATTTTAGATCAATTGAGAGGTTCTAATATTTTCTCATAGATTTATTTGAGATTATATTACCACTATTTTAGGGTGAGATGATCATACATACCTCAAACTAATTTTAGGAGCATATATGGTTTCTACGAATTTGAATTGATTCGATTTGGGTTGAGTAATGCACTAGGAGTATTCATGGACTTACATAATAGTATCTTTCATAATTTTTTAGACTGGTTTGTTGCATTTTTTCAACCATTTGTTAGGGTAATCCTATTCAATACACAATAATTACAAACATCTTGAAATATTCTAGAGTAGATTGAGAGATCATCAACTTTACACCAAAATAACTTAACACAGTTTCTGGATTAATAAAAAGAACTTCTTGGGCCATGCCATCTTAGTGGTATGAGTGTTAGTGGACCCAAAGAAATTCATAGCCATGGTATCTTGGGAACAACCCAAGAATGTCCCTGAGATTTTAAGATTTTTGGGTTTAGTTTGTTATTATATGCACTTCATCTGAGATTTCTTCTATTTGGTAGCACCAATGTCTGGGCTGACCAATGAAGGGGTGAGTTTTGTTTGGTCAGATGCATGCAAGAGATATTTTAAGGAGATGAAATGTTGGATGACCTCATCACCTATCCTCACTTTTCCTATTCTAGGAAAAGCATATACCATGTAATGTGACCTATATAGAGTTAGACTCAAAAAAATTATAATGCAGGAGGATAAAGTGGTTACTTATGGCTCTAGGAAGCTAAGACAACATGAGAGGAGTTACCTGTCACGACCCGTCCTCGGGGCCTGTTCCGTGACTACCCCAAGCCCGCCTTCCATAGGCCAGGGGATGGAGACTAGCACCTAAGGCGTAAATCCCATTAACTGGGAAGGAATGCCTTTATAAATCATAAACACATCCAACCAGAGTACAAGAGGATTTAGTACACTAAGTACAAAAGAAAGTGATGAAAGGGAAAAGGGAGAGAATACAAACCCAACTGAAAAGTACAACTACAACTGAACGAAAGTACAACAGAAAAGACAAACAGCTGGAAGATAGAAGCATCTCCTGGTTCGCCCACCTCAAATCCTACCTGAAGGGTAGGTACACATAGCCTCCTCAGCGCGCTTGTCCGTCAACCCCCTCCGGCTACCGACTCGTCGTGAAGTCCACCTTCGGGTACCATGCAATCCTAGTACTCTTGATCTATAACAGCGCTGTCCATCATCTGCATCCAACACAATGAGGTGCGGGAATAGCCTATGCAGGGGTGAGTATAATGATACTCAGTAGGGACCCCGAGCCCCTCAGGGTCTCACTAATCCAACAAGAATAACCATAAAGAAGTGTCTCAACAAATAACCATTACTTTGGTATAAGCCTATACTTATACCTAAGTTATCAAGTAACCGATATCAATCACTAGGTATCACACAGATATAAAATCAAAGGTTAACCACTACATATGTATATGTCCATACATATACCTAAGTTATCAAGAGGTAAACACAAAGTTCATTGACTCAGCTCAAACTAGGATTTTTATTCACGATATCGAAGCCACAAATACTGGAGAACTCCTCCTCTCTTGAGTACAGTAGCCTTGTCAGGACTCCGAGGCTCTACTCACTAACCTTAGACTGCTGAGGTACTCCTCCTGTCGAGTACCGTGGGTCTGCCACCTCACAAAGTAGTGCTCCCTGCCATGGGTCTACCACCTCACACAGTAGTGATCCCCCTCATAGCCTACAGAGGTACTCCTCCTGTCGAGTACCATGGGTTTGTCACCTCACAATGTAGTGCTCTTCCACGATGGGTCTGCCACCTCACAAAGATTGCTCCCCACTGGGCTAAAAAAGTCACTCCGAATCGAATCGGACAAGTAGTCATCAGGTCTCAGCTAGCTACTAGGTCACCGTACTCCGTATGCTCATATCTGGGAGGATCCGCTCCATGAGCTACTGATCGACACTCCAAGTGTCACGAAGTCCCAAAAAGTAGTATATCAAAGAACCAAATCCTCATAGGGGTCTCAACGCAACATACGGTGCGTCAATCAGACGCCCGGTCTGTGAGTTATTAGCCTTTTCATCCCTGGGGCCCGGTTGGTTTCGTGTATGAACCAACCCGTCCGTATCTCAACTGTACCCCGAACTCTCATAGGGTATACTCAAAGGGACCGTTTCACAATGATATTACCAACGCTGCTGACGGTTCGTCAAACGGACGTCCGATCTGAAAGTTATCATCTTTTCCGTTCCAGGGGCCCGGTTGGATTTCGGGTACAATCCAACCTGGCCATACTCCAACTGGGTCCAAACCTCAGGTGTAGTATTACAAAAGAACCATCTCATCAAGAAGTATTCAACAAAGTCAACGGTATGTCAATCAGACGTCCTGAGCTCAAGTTATAAGCATTTCCGCTCTGAGGGCCTAGTTAGTTTCGGGTTCGAACCAACTCGACCATACCCAAACATCACCGAAACCTTGAGTGTAATACAACTAAATGAACGTCTTGATCCAAGGACCCCTACGCAACTGACGGTGTGTTGATCAGAGGTACGTAGCCTAAGTTATGGTCTTTTGAACAAACCTCATCCGAAAATAGGGGGTCTGGGCTCGGTCCGACCCGGCCCAATACCCCCTGGGTCGGCCCGAACCGGGAAACCAGATCCTGGTCCAGGTCCGACCCAGCTTGGAAGCTGACTGTGGCTCGGATTTCGACCGAGCGGGGTGCGAAGGGGGCACCACCCCCTTGTTTCTGAAACGGAGGACCCATGGGGTCCACCCTAGGGATCTGGTCGGGGGGTTACGACCCCCCGGTTTCGTTTGAACGAACGGCCATAATTGCTGACCTTGTGTAACCGCATGACCCTCTCAGGTCCCGCCTCTAGGTGGTGCCGGCGGCCGGCTCAACCGGCCACCCCTCTGAAGACCGCCGCGACCTTATGCCGTGGCTCCTGTCCGACCGGCGCGACCCGATGGTGCCGCGCCCCTCCGCCGCAGCCTGCCCCGACCGTGGCCCTCTTGATACTCCGGAACGACGCGATGACGCCATGCCCCTCCGACGCAGACCGCCCTTGGCCGCGGACTCCTTCGGCCTCACAGGCGCGGCGCGGCGGCGCCGCACTCCACCACCACGGCCCGCTCCGGCTGAGGTTCTCTTCGTTTCCCGCGCGGCGCAACAACACCGCGCCGCCTTCGCCACAATCATCAATGAAGATCAACAGGAAAAGGGGAGGAGAAATAGGCCGTGTTTGTGCGGTCCGATCTCCTCCCATTACATCGATAACATATGGCTAAATTAAACGAGATACTTTAACGACATAACAAAGCACAATTTTAATTTATTAAAATTGAACTTAACCCCTACCTCGTGTCATTTGTCGTTCTTTGGATTTGACACGAGGAAGACGTCGGAGTCAATGTAGTTTTTTGCGCCTGCACTACGCTACCGATACCGGCACGTATGTCGGTGTCTCGTCGAAAAAGATGGAACCTCGGTATTCTTCGATGATGAGGCACCGCTCTTCACGGAAGGAAGATGTTCTTCGTTGAGAAGGATGATCATTCTTCATGGATGAAGAAAGATATCCCAAAATATTTTCCAAACAAATATTTCATTAAGCCTAATTCTTTAAAAAGATCTCCATGCCATTCAAATTAAGTCAAGATATGTGACTAAAATAATTAATAAGGTTATTAATTAACTTAGTTGGTCCATTAAACTTGGGAGGTTGAGAGGCTCCCCTTTAAGAAGAGAAGTTGTTAAGTAAATAAATGCAAGGAAGATTAAAGGGGGTTAAGGGGAGTTATGGGGAGGTGAGGAGTTAGGGGTTCATGTGGCCCCCACCTCACTAAACCCTCCCATGGGAGGTTAGGTGGGTGTGGGCTCCACCTCTATCTCCAACTTTGTAGGATAAAAACCACCTTCCTTAGATAAAATTTGTACACAACAAAGTTTATCCATTTTATTCTAAATCCCAATTAATTAAACCTCAACCCACTCAAAACGCAACTACGAAAAAGGTACCCTTAAGAAATTACCGGCGCTAGGAGTTCATCTGTGCCCTTAGATTTCAATTCCGAGCACCGATTCAGAAGATATAAAATCCTGCTCGTTCGTTTACTGAATGTACCTGAGCTGAACTTCAGAAATTGATTCCGGGCACACCAGGCCTCGGAATCAGGTGCTGTCAGAAACTGCGCACTCGTAAAATTCCAAAGAATTTAAGAAAAAAATTTCCCTGAAATTTCCAGGTCTTTACATTACCCTAATCATTATCTAGAGTTATCAGTAGTGGTACATCCCCAAAGAAGATGGAGACACTATTTCAAGAGTGATATCTTTGTGGTATACATGGACCACAAGATCCTCAGGTACATTTTTTCTCAGCGTGATCTAAACTTTCAGCAGTGGAGGTGGGTTAAGTATCTGTAGTCTTTAAACATTGAATTGAATTGTACACTAAGAATTGGAAATTTCATTGCTGATTATTTGATCTAAAGGACACAGATAGAGGCAATATATGATTCATGTGATGAATGGATTATAATGAAATTCTTTACAGACATGCATCTAGATGTTCAAGAGTCTTATGGATGGGAATCTATGACTTCAAAATCTGTTATACCCAAACATTTGGACCAGATTAAGATTGAGTATTTTTATGATCTAGAGGGACCAATTATGAGAGGAAAATTATATGGTAGGGAGACACCATCAGGATGGTTTCTTGGTAGAGTAAATTATCATCTTTTCCATGGTCGAGTATGGGTTCCTATGGGCTTATGTGAGGAGATTATGGGGGAGTTTCATGCTTCTAGATGGGCAGTGCATCCTGGTTTAACAAAGATGTATCAAGATCTATGAAGACATTTCTGGTGGTCAGGAATGAAGAAGGGGTTGGGAAGTTTCATGGATAGATTCCTCACTTATTAGCTAGTGAAAACTGAGCATTAGAGTCCATCTAGGATTTTACAGACTTTTCCAATTTTTTAGTGAGAATGGGTTGAATTCACAATGGATTTTTTGATAGAATTACTTAAGACAACCTATAAGAATGACACATTATGGGTTGTTTTCGATTGACTGAATAAGGTATCCCACTTCTTTCTTATCATTTAAACCTTCACAGTTGATGATTTGAGAAGTCTTTATGTGCGAAAGGTGGTTTGGTTGCATGGTTTACCAAGGAGCATCATTTTAGATAGAGATCCTTCTTTCACATTGTGTTTATGGAAGGGTATTTAAAGGGATCTAGGATCATAGGTTCTTTTAAGCATGACATTTTAGGATCAAAATATAGATGTATATTCGCAATTAAAAGAGGGGGGATTATATGTTTAAAACATTAATTTTTATCCTTAAGAAAATCTATGTTTAAAAAAGTTAAACAATATGGATTCCCAAACCCGCTTTAGTTCTTAACTAAGAAACTATCTTTCTTAGGATTCGAATAATGGATCTGATAAAGAAGCTTTAGAGAAGTTTACTTAGGGAAAGATTCTACCTAAAAGTGTATATAATATTATTTATATCAGAGTATACAAGTATTAAAAAGTATAAGAAAGTTATACATTCTCTCTTTAACAAAATACAGCAGAATTAAAACTTATAAAAAAACATGAATAATTATGAGATATATTTTTACAAAGATAAGGGTATCCAACAAACTTGGATAAAGGTACCTTGATTTATACTTTTAATAAAGTATGTCTTACCCACAACAAGGTAATCATTCGATAAGAATATAAGAATATGTCATGCTATCCCCGCAACCCCTCAAAATTTAAGGTATTCAGAAACTCTATTTTACTATCCCCAAAAGCCCTCAATTGATCATCAACAATTGGAATCACACTAATCAGGATGAACAAGTTGTTCACAGCTTGAACAAGTTTCTCACAAAAAACTCATAAGTAAAATATGAGTAGATCTCTTCGCAGCAAAAATTCTCTCCCTCAAATTCAGAACATAGGAGTTACACACAAACATATTTCAAATGACTGGGTATTTATAGGCATGGATTCAAACGGTCTAATTCCTACTCCAATAGTCATATTTTTCTTTAAATTTTGTAGGGACCTGTAAAATTGTCACTCAACCAACGGTTAGTTAGAATCAGATTGTCGGGCATTATTTTATGTAAGAAAACATGGTAAAATTTATCATTATTTAAAAAATATTAAAAATATTAATAAACCTTACAAGTATAAGAAACATTAACATGTTTAGGATACGAGAAAATAAAATGTTACTTTAAGGAAATGAGGTAACTATAAGAATGGAATTTAATAAAATTCTAAAGAAAGTTAGAATCAAAGTCTATAAATATGAACAACCAAATTATGAAATAAAAAAGAATCAGTGTTTGAATTTTGAGGAATTTGGAATCAAATTTATGATGAATTCAGAATCATATTTCTGATGAAATCAGAGTCTGATTTTAGAAGAAATCAAAGTCTGATTTCATAATAAATTAAGGTCTTATTTTAGAATAAATTAGAGTTTTATTTTTAGTTAAATCAGAGTCTTATTTCTTGAGTAATCAGAGTCTGATTTGCAGAGAAATCAGAGTTCGATTTCATAAGAAATAAGGGTTTTAGTTTAGTATGTATTGGAGTATGATTTCATGAGAAATTAGAGTCTGATTTTATAAAAACTCAAAGTCTTATTTTAGAAGAAATTAGAGTATGATTTAAGAAGAAATCAGAGTCTTATTTCAAAAGAAATTAGAGTTTGATTTTAGGAGAAATTAGTGTATGATTTCAGAAGAAATTAGATTCAAAATTCTAAGGAAATCAGAATCAAAAAAACACTAAGGTTTTATATTAGGTAAGAATATGATGTTTTTGTCTTAAATAAAAGATGGTTGGTATTTTTTTATGAAAACACTAGATAATACAATGATAACCATAGGTAAAGTCTAAACCATTTTTAGAGAAACTAAAATTTCCTTAAGAAAATAATTTTTAGAGAAAGATAATTTTCCTTAAGAAAATTTGTTTGTGATTTTCAAAAAATAATGTAATGGAAAATTAATAAGGGAACTTATTGACTCAACAATCTCCCCCTTTTTAAAAATCACAAAAAAAATTTCTATAAAGAATCTAAAGGATTAAGGTTTTTATTTTTAAGTTAAAAAGAAATAATTATCTTCCTTTTTTATAGTCCATGACAAATACAACTTACTCCTCCTTAGGTTTTGAAATCCTTAAGGATTGTATTCTTGTCTTTCTTAAAGAAATAACTCTACCTTACTTATGAATTTATTCATTAAGTAATCTCCCCCTTACTTAATAAATATTTTTCTTAATATTGTTTTTGATCATTATTTTATCACCCTTTGTGATTTTCAAAAAGGAATAGAGGGAAATAAAAAAACTGTACATGAAGGGTTAATATTATAAACAACGAAGTAGTGGAATGATAAAAGTGTTTCATTATGATGAAAAAAAATTTTATAAGGAAAAATAAAAAAAGATCGGATTTGAGAAATCATTCATCCTTATTCTCCTTCGGCATGATATTTTTCAGGGTTGCCTTCAACTTCTTCAACACTTTATGATTGTCTGAAAACTTCTTGATCAACTGATCCTGATCCTAATTTTCTTTTCACGATTTTTAATTCTATCTTCTTGGGATTTAAAAAATTTACCTTGAGAATTTATCAACTCTTCTCTTCCCTGAGTTACCTTTCCCTTTTCAAATTGCGAGCAATTGAATTCCGTATTCCATTTAGGTCTTTATCCTCTTGGATTCGGGAATCTTTCTCTTCATTCAGCTTCTCTGAAAGACTTATTGAAAAGTTTTTGATTGTTTTATATAACTTATCAATGGAATGATTTAATGAATCATTTAAATCATACATTATTTTAAGATAATTAATCAATGACTTAGATCACATGGTTATCTCTTTTCAAGATCTCTTATGAGCATCATAAATAATTTAGAAAGTCTTAAAATCAACTTCATGTTTTATGAATGTTTCCAGGGGAATTCTTATTGAATCTAGATTCTGATTTGTTGTTTGTTGGAGTAGCTGACACCTGAAATCAATGTTTAGAAAAAAGGGAATTGTATTCACAAGCTTTTTCATGGAATGAACAAAAAATGATGTCCTAAGATAGAGGAGGATTCTAATGTATATTTTATTTGGTGAGGGAATATTTTCTTGCTCATCTTCTTTTCCCTTAGATGTTCCCATAAAAACTTCCCTCTTATATTTTACAAATTTACCTTTCTTTATTAAATCAAAAACCACTTTATTACCTTTATCAATATTATAGATTTCCTTATAAACTATTAGAGTCTCATGATCAATATCAAAAACTTGAATTATTATATCATCATAAACTTATTTATCAGTACCTTTTTCACCAATTTCCTTATCATCATCTGGATGAATAAATTATTTATTACTATTTTCATCATCTGAAGGGTTATCTACCTCATCCTGAGCATCATCATTTTTTGGAACTGATTGTTCTTCTAAAATTATCTTGGTGGATTCAAATTGGGATGTTCTTATATATAGCTTGTTAGATGGGATCTCCTTTTCATGATATCCTTCCAATATTTTTATCACAGCAACACTATCCTATTCCTCTTATTCTTCTTTTTGTTTCAATTTTTCTTCTTAAACAATGGGTTTAAGAATCAAAAAAAACTTTCTCTCTCTTATCTACACCTAGAGTTTAAATTTGAACTGATTCATATAAAAAGGACTCTGGTACCTGAATTTGTTCGGATTCATTCTTAGTATATTTAGGAAAAGCATGAACAATCTCAAATTTTTACATATTCTTTTTCAACATATTTTATTTTTCCTGCTTCTCAAGTTCCTTGACTGCTTGGATTTTTAAGGCCTTAGCCTCAGTAGGATATAACATGAAAACTACATCTCCAAATTTTTTTCTTATTCTGCTGTCTCTATTTTCTGACAACATTATCATAAAATGTCTTCCTCATTTTTGGCTTGGGTGGATCAGATACTAATTCAGGTGTGGGTAATTTCTCTTGGGGTTCCAGTTATTTTTCTTTTCTTTTCTTTTGGGGTTTCTTATAAATTTATATTGGTTAAAATTTCTTATTTAAAGATTGATCATCATTGTTAGGATGATCAAATAACTCTCCTATATTAATATTGAAAAAAAATTTCATTCTTCTTAGAGTATCATCACACAAAAACATTATCTAAAAAACTTTGTTTTCTAAGATGCAAGGAATTTTGAATGATTATAGGAAAAGGATAATAATATTAAACAAGAGTTCTGGATACAATATGATATGAGACTTGAGGTTTCCATTCTTGATAATTTTAATTTTCAAGAGAATGTAATTGATGAGGTTTATCTTTCTTAGATTTACCCAAAAATCTATCATGAAGATATCTCATTTTTTAATGGAATCCTTGTCTCCCTTTCTTAGAATGAGAAAACCTTGCATCCATAGAGCTAAAAATCTAAAGTTTCTTGAAATATGATTGATATTGAATGACTTAACTCCTTTAATCCCAAGGAACTCAATTTCCTTTACCTTATCAAAAGAACCTTCCTTGTCTTGGATCTTTTGTGAGCAAAATATTTCCTCACCTTCATAACGAATATCCAAAATACTAGTGGCCATGTTGAAAGATAAAGACCAAGTCTTTCCATAAATCTTGAATGAAAACACTTCTCTTCCTCCTTGTTCATAAAAACTAGTTGTATCATAGAATTCTATAAGGATATCGGGATAAACCAGATCCTGATTCGTTGGTTTGGAAATGAAAAGGCTTTCCTATCCATTCTTCTTAATGAATTTTGAAAACAGAGAATCATACTTGAGAAAGAAATTTGGGTCCACCAACATTTATCAGTAAATTAACCATTCCTTGAGTTCCTTGTTGGAGGCTATCTGATTTTGAGATGAAACTTCAAGAGACATTCGAAGCTTAAGGAAACATAGAAAATTGATTGGTAGCTTTGAAGGGTGGTAGATATTCAATGCAAAAATACTGTGAAAACCATTGTGGGATGTTAATGGGGGGATTTATATAGGTTTCATGGAAATGGTTCATATTCCCAATTCAATCCAATGGTTGAGATTAGCATAGTCATATCTTACAGTTGATATCAATTCCAAAGAAGGATTTATAGGTTCTGATCTTCTGAGGTTTTAAGGAGAAATCAGATTTAAGGAAAGTGAATCTGATAATGTTTTTTTAAAACAATATAGAAATAAAAATAAGTAAAAAAATGAAATTATGAAGATTTAAGCAAGGAAACATAGCTTCTGGATAGATCTGAAATAATTTTCAATATTGAAAAGGTTATTTTTGAAGAACATAGGTTTTGGAAATTTTTATTAGGGAAATGAAAAATTTTAGGTTATGATTTTTTTTTGAAAAGGGAAAATATAACAAAATAACATATGTAATCCTCCTATGAAAAAGAGTATGTTAATGTAAGGAGATATATTTCAACAAAAAGTTAATATAGATGATTACATTACGGTTATCATTCTTAACTTTTGATTAATATATTCAAATCTATCAGAGGGTAAAGATTTTATAAAAAAGTCATCAAGTTGATCTTCTGTTCCGATAAATTGATGAATGATATCTCCTTTTAGTGTGTGATCCCTAAGAAAGTGATTCCTAATATCTATGTTTTTTTCATGAGAGCGATGTGCATGGTTTTTATTAAGGAAATGGATCTAGTATTATCACACATAATCTGTGTTCATAGAAACGCATGCCATAGTATGTGAGTATGTGTTTTATCCACAATACTAGAGCACAACAACTTCTAGCTGCTAAATATTCAACTTTAGTAGCGGAAAGTGCAACTGAGTGTTGTTTCTTGCATGAACAAGAAGCTAGTGAATCTCTTAAGAAATGAAAAGTTCTATATGCACTTTTCCTATCCATTATACATCCACAAAGGTCATCATTTGAAAAATAAATTAAAATAAAATAATTTTCAGAAGAATAGAAAAGTCATAAATCCATGGTTTCGTTTAAATAGCGAAAAATTATTTTACCTAATTTTAAATTAGATTCCTTTGGATTAGATTGATATATGGAATATAAGAATACTGAAAACATTAAGTCTAGATTACTATCTATTAAGTATAATAAACTTCCTATCATACCTCTAAAAGATGTTTGATCTTCTAGTTTCCCAGATTCATCAAGATCAAGATTGTTTGAGGTACCAATTGGAGTACTTATACTTTTAGTGTTGTCATATCCATACTTATTATGAAGATATTTAATATAATAATGTTGATATATATAGGTTTCTTCTTGTTTTAGAGAAATTTTAAAACTAAGAAAAAATGTTAACTCACCCATCATACTCATTTCAAACTTAGATTTCATAATATTCTAAAATTAATTAGTTAAGGATTGGAGAGTGAATCTAAATATAATGTCAAAATCCTAAATTTGAAAAATCAAAACATTTTTCTTATCTTTATTTATAAAAATGGATGGATCAGTAGTTTCCTTAACAAGATTGTTTTGTAACAAAAATCCAGTAAGTTTATCATACTAGGATTTAGAAGCCTGTTTAATTCCATATAAAGATCTGATAAGTTTATAAAAATGTTCAGGATGTTTTGTGTCTTCAAAACCATGAGGTTGTTCAAGATAAACATCCTCTTGAACATATCCATTAATTAAAGCACATTTCATGTCCATTTGAAAAATTTTAAAATTGAAAAATGCTGCAAAGGATAGTAGAATATGAAGAGAATAAAGTCTTGATACTAGAGTGTAAGTTTCTTCATAGTCTATTCCTTCTTTTTGATTACAGAATTTAGTAAGTAATCTTGTTTTATTTCTTAAAATGATTCAATTTTCATCACATTTATTTCTGAAGACCCACTTTACTCCAATTTTAGAAGTTTCTTTAGGTATTTCTACTAAGGTCTAAACTTTGTTCTTTTTGATTTCATTTAGTTCATCTTGCATTGTTTTAATCCAATCATCATCACCTAAAGATTTCTCAGTGATTTTAGGTTTTAATGGGGAAATAAATTTTACATGTTATACATCATTTATTAAAGAACTTATAGTCCTTACAAGTTTATTTACATCACGAATGATACAATCACTGAGACGATTCTTTAGAAACAACTGATTTGGGTTTTGTAAAACATTTTCATTAACATAAGTTAAAAACTATTCTAGGTTAAATTCTTAAAACACATTTTATTGAGTATTTTCCTTATTATAAGAATCTTCCTTCAAATGTTGATAATAATTTTTTGAAAACACATCCGAAGATATAGGTTGGGCTTGTTTAAAAACAAAAGGATCAGATTCATCAAATTTAACATGTACTATTTCTTCAACAGTGCAAGATTTTTTTGTTAAAAACTCTATAATCCTTATAAGTAGTGGAATATACTAAGAAAATTTCTTCATTGGATTTGGGTGCAAATTTATGTAAGTTATATTTAGTATTCAAGATGAATACTTTGCATCCAAATACTTTAAAGTATGAAATTTAGGTATTTGACCAGTCCACAATTCATAAGGTGTTTTATTAAGAAAATTTCTGATTAAAACTCAATTTATTATATAACAATAAGTACTTATAGCTTCAACTCAAATGTGTTTATCAATAGAATATTCACTCAACATGGTTCTAGTTATCTCTTGAATAATTCAGTTTCTTATTTTAAATACACCATTTTTTGAGGAGTTCTTAGAGTTGAAAAATCATGAGTAATGATTTTCTTACTACAAAGAGTTTTAAAATATGAATTTTCAAAATCTCCCCCATGATCATAATGTACAGTTATTAGTGGAAGGTTTTTCTAATTTTTAACTTTGGCTGAAAGATGATTTAAAATAAAAAAAAGTCATCATATTTCTTTTCTAGAAAATAAATCCAAGTAGATCTATTGTAATCATCAACTAAAGCAAATACATAGTATTTTAAACCAATACATCCAGTTTGTGTTGGATCGAAAAGAGCCATATGCACTAATTGTAATGCATCAGAAGTTGATACTTCACTAATTGATTGAAATATTTATTTATGTTTCTTGTTATATTGATAAGGATCACAAAATTTTTAAGAATCAAATATAAGATCTAGTAGATCATTAAAAAGTCTTTTCTTTGAGAGTTTGCATAGGTTCCTAAGGTTAAAATGTCCTAATATTCTATTCCATAACCAATATTGATCTTATATTGCACTAAGGTAGTAGAGATCATGGCTCCTAAGGTATTCTATGATCAGTGTAAAAACATTCTCATGCATATTGGTAGAGAGAATAAAATCTTCCTTGGAATTCTGTATTAGAAATTTATCATTCTTAAAATTCACAAGGTAACCTTCATAACATTATTATATTATACTTATAAGGTTGTGCTTAAGTCCTTTGACAAATAAAATATTATAAATTAAAGATTTTCAAAGCAGAACAATGTTACCTATACAAACAATTTATCCTTGAGAATTGTCTCTAAAAGTTACTTTTCCAGCTTTTGACTTGATAAATTTTTAAAGAATTTTTTGTTTCCAGTCACGTGCTAGGAACATCCACTATTAATTTACCATGTATTATTGTTGGTACTTACTTTTTTCCTGAAAATAAAATTGTTAGACTTTCAAAATCAAAAGTTATTTGGATCCATAATTGTTAGAAAGTAAAATCTTAGGTATCCAGATTTTCTTAGAAAATTAAGATTTATGAAAACCCATATATTGGGTTTTATTTAAAGAATACTTTTTCTCCCAGTGTCCACCACATTGACACTTATTGAAAAAATGAGCAATTTTGGGAACAAAATAATTGTTACTAAAAAATGGTTTTGAATGTGTTTAACCAAATATAGAACTATTCCTAAGAGGATGAATTTGTGAATACATTTTATCAAATTCTTTCCTTACAGAAGTGAAATTTTATTAATGTTTATTTGAGGAAAAAAAATCATATTTTAGTCTAATGAATAAATTATTATCCTCATAGTCATTAGTTTTAGAGTTTGAGTTAGTCCCAAAAATATTTTTCTTAGAAATAACATTTTCAATATCCTTATAATGTTTATCCTTCTTAGAATTAACTTCCTTATAGTTTTTGGTAATATTTTCAAAATATAGAGTTTTTTTAATAAAGGCCTTTTTAATGATCTAATACTTATTTTGTAAAAATAGAGATTCTAGAATTTTATTTCACTTACTTCTTTTTTATCTTATAGTTCTCATTCTCAAGTAATTTAGAAAATGTAGAGACTTATTCAAATGAAGGTAGGGTATTATCTTCTGATGGGGAAGATTACTCATCTGAATATTCATAAATTTTTTCACCATGATAATTAGAATTTAAATAAATATTGGATAAAGATTCAACATTGTAAACCTTAGCCATAAGAAAACGATTTTCAAAAGTTAATCTGGCTACAATACCAATATTCTTCTGAGTAGAAGATTTATATTCCATATATTCATCTGAAGAGTCACCAACACCAGAACTCTAGGTTTCATTATCATTTATGTCATTCTTAGCCTTAGATTTTTAGTACTTATTAATATTCCTTTCAGAATGCTTATCCTTTAAGTCTTTTCTCTTGTGCATAGGACAATTAGGTCTAATATGTCAATCCCTTTTTCATTCATAACAAGTTACTTCTGAATCTTTCTTGGACTTTCTATCTTTCTTCTTATATTTGTACTAATAATCTTTCTTCCTCATAATCTTGTTTATCCTTCAAGTAAGATTGGCTAGTTCATTATCAGAATGATCACTATCACTTGAATCATATATAACAGTATCTTTCTTAGATTTAAATCTAGTAACTCATTCAGGAGTCTTGAATTTCATATGATTTAATATAGTAGTGAAGGTAACACTTCCATTAACATCATTTTTTAATGATCTCTACATCTCCCTTCATTCTAGTTTTATGTTGTAGGAGATTCCAAAATAACTCATCAATAGTGATGTTAGAAACTTTCCTATTTTCATTAATAGCTGTCCTTTTAGATTTCCACTCATTGGGCATGATATCAATTATCTTTTCCACAAGTATTTCATCATCAAGTGCTTTCTCACACATAGATTGAATACTGTTGACGATAGTCATAAATCTTTGTTGAAATTTTCAAATAGGTTCTCCATAAGGAAAAATAAAAACATGATATTCATCTATTTACATATCTCTTCTTTTTTCTATCACTTTTGAAGTTCCAAAGTGTGTAACTTAAAGTTTTTTCAAAATGCTATTGGGAGCTTCACAAGAGGATATTTGAATGTAGATATTCTAGGTCATGGAACATAAAAGAGTATTGAATACCTTTTATTTTAGTTAATATTCTTATTTTTCCTGATTTGTGATTGTTCTGATTTCTTTTTCAGGAATCTTGTATTCATTAGTAAGCATGACAAAATTATCCACCATAATGTTTGTTAAAAAGTCTCCATCATATCTCTCTAGTACTCATAATCATTATCATAAAAAATTTGTGGTCTAGTAGTATTTAGATTATATATAGAACCAACCTTCATTCCTACCATTGTATTAGAAAATACTTTTCAACAAAATGGGTAAATAGATAAAGTTTATAAACAAATAAAATCCTAAAAAAACATGAGCAAGTAAAGTTGAGTAAGTAAAGTTCAGAACGAAAACATATGTGTAAGTATAAGTGTTTGATAGACCTCCTCTAATACCAATTTTAAGATTTAAATATTGATGTAGATTCTAAATTATACGAGGGGGGAATTATAGGTATAAAAACATTCATTTTTATCCTTAAGAAAATCTATATTTAACAATGTTAAAAAATATGGATTCATAAATCCTATTTAGTTCTTCACTAAGAAACTATATTTCTTAGGATTTGAATAATGGATCTGATAAAAAAACTAAAGACAAGTTTACTTAGGGAAATATTCCACCTTAAAGTATATAGAATTTTATTATATATCAGGTTATACAAGTATAAGAAAGTACAAGAAATTTATACTTTCTTTCATTAACAAAATACAGTGGAATTAAAACATATTACAAAACAAGAAAAAGTATAATAAATAATTTAACCCAAAGGGAAGGGTATCCAACAACCTTGGATAATGGTCCCTTGATTTATACTTTCAAGAATGTCTGGCTTACCCACACCAAGGTAAGCTCTTGATAAGAATATCAGAATCTGTCTTTATATCCCTGCAAGACGTCGAACTTTAAGGTAGTCAGAACCTATATTATCCTATCCCCGGAAGCCCTCTATTGATCAGAAACAATCAGAATCACACTAAGTAGGTTGAACAAGTTCTTCATAGCTTAAAAATTTTGTTCACAACAAACACACAAGTAAAATAGGATCAGATCTCTTTATAGAACAAATTTTCTCTATAGAATTCAGCATGTAGGAGTTTCACATGAACATAGATCAAATGAATGGGTATTTATTGGAATGGATTCCAAGGGTCGACTTTCTCCTACAATGGTCATATTTTTCCTTAAATTTCAGAGGGACCTGTAGACATGTACCTCAGCCAAATGTTAGTCAGAAACAGATTGTATGAAATCGCTTTATGTAAGAAAACATGGGTAAAGTTATCATGCTTTTAGAAAAATTGAAAAGAATAAGAAACTTTGACAAGTATAAGAAACATTAACAAAATTAGGATCTGATAAAATAAAATTTTAATTTAAGTAAATTAGGTAACTATAAGAAATGAATTTAATCAGATTCTAATGAAAGTTAGAATAAGAGTCTAGAAATATGAACAGCCAGATTATAAAATAAAAAAGAATCAGAGTATGAATTTTGTGGAATTCAGAATCTCATTTATGATGAATTTTTCATCTGAAGAAATCAAAGTTTGATTTTAAGATAAATTAGAGTATGATTTTAGGAGAAATTTGAGTCTGATTTTAGGAGAAATCAAAGTATGATTTCAAAATAAATCAGAGTCTGATTTCAAGAGAATGAAGATTATGATTTCAAAAGAAAACAAATTTCGATTTCAAGAAAAATCAGAGCGTAATTTCAGAAGAAATTTGTATCTGATTTCAGAAGTAATCAGAGTCTTATTTAAAAATAAATAGGAGTATGATTTTAGGTGAAATCGAAATTTGATTTCAAAATAAATCAAATTCCCAATTCTAGGGAAATCAGATACTAAGAAACTGTAGGGTTATATGTTAGGTAAGGATCCATTTTTCTTTCTTAAGAAAAATATGTTTTGTCTTGGTTTAAGAAAACACTAGATAGGATAATAAAAACCATAGGTAAAGTCAAATTTTTTATAGAAAGTAAATTTTCCTTAAGAAAATATTTCTTAGAGAAAGATAATTTTCTTTAAGAACATGTGTTTGTTATTTTAAAAACATAAAGGAATGGAAAAGGAATAAGGGAACTTATTGACTGAAAATACCTATCATCCATAGTATTCTGGTCAATCTAAGAATAATATTAAGGTTTTTTAGGACATATTATGATCTTATGTTTTGGATTTTAGTGGTTCTTTAGAGAAACATACAACACTCGTGGAGTTTAAATACAATAATATATTCCAAGCATCGATTCAAATGGAACATTTTGAGCATTTTTATGGAAGGATATTATATTCAACTATTTATTGGTTGGAGGTAGGTGAGTTGGCACTTGTTGGGCCTAGTCTCATACAAGAGACATCTGAACAGGTTCAACTGATTAGATAGCAGTTGGTAACCATAAGTAGTTGGAAGAAATCATATGTTGACCAATGAAGATGACCTCTTTAATTTAATGGTTTTTTTTTCATGTTTTTCTTTGGGTGACTCCTAGGTTAGGGAAATTCCATTTCAGGAAATAAGAAAAGCTGGCACCCATGTTTTTTGGGTTGTTTGAGATAGTGGAAAGGGTTGGTCTAGTGGCATACCATTTATCCCTTCCACAATGATATAGTTTCATGATCAATGTGTTCCACATGTACAACTATGGAGATATCTTCTAGAATCGTCTGTTGTGATAGATGTGGAAGACATTAATATTTGTGCTTATGTTTCCTTTGAGGAGAATCCGATATGTCCTATGGATCATAGTGATAAATATCTTCAGGGTATGACTATACCATTAGTTTGAGTATAGTAGAAACATGGAAGAGTTTTGGAGGAGAACTAGGAGAGGGAGTCTGATATGTGAAAATAGTGTCTAGACTTGTTTGTTGAGACCACATAGTTATACTTGAAATAGATCAGGGATGAGATTTTATATAGTGGGAAGGTTTTAATATCCCATATTTTTCTAGGTACATCATTATTTATGTTTTTCATTTGAGCCTTATTATCCACGTCTTGTTCAGATATGGAGATCCTTTGTTAGGGGAAAATGAATTAAAGTTTGTGGATGTCTGTTATTTTAATTATTGGAGTCTCGGTATAAATGGTTAGTGTTTCATGGGTTCTTGGTATGTTAAGTAGCTTTAAAAAGGGGTTGACTTGTTTAAATGGAAACTGGTATGAAAAACCATCTATAGAACATTTAAAAGTCCTGTAAAGGGATTTCACATCTTGTAATTATTCAGATGTTTTAATAAAATAAATCTTAGGAAACAGGTATTTTAGTGTTTTCCACGAAAAATATTTACATGACATGTAACTACGTTACACATCGTACAATTCCATGACTTATAGTTTTAAATTATGATATGAGGATGAATATCATTCTAATTCACTAGATCTCTTCTCCTATTGACCTAGGGAAACCGTCTAAGTGATTTTGGAGTGCCAAATTCCCTTCTTGGTTTCTAGTTTTGTCACACCCATCATTTTTAAATTACTTATTTTATTAATTTTCTGGGAATCAGGTAGTCTGGGTTAAGGCCCGACTTAATTATTGAGTTATTATTTAAAGAAATGAATGTTTTGGTCTTGATATCGTTCAGCGCACCACGGTCGAAGCCGCATGACCGGCCCAATATTCAAGGTAAATGAATAAAATGTAATGAATAATAAAATGAGAATAAAATAAAATAAGAAGTGTAATTGGATACAAGGGACTATTTTAATGAAGATGATAATAACGTTGTTTGATAATATTTTTGTTGTAATTGATAATGTCAAGAGTGAAAATTTTATTAAGTTATTAATATTATAAGATTTGATATTATCATTAACACAAAATTAAGTTACTATGGAATTTTTTTAACTTATTTGGTGTTAAAGTTTTTCATCAAGGCGCGGGCTCAGTCTCGATTGAATTTGATGTTTTTGTTGATAAATGAGTTTCTCTTTTGGGGTGTGACAACATGCGACGCGTGGGTGAATCAGAGTTGCAATATCATACGGCCTTGCCAGCGCCGCCGTGTGGGCCGCCCGTTGTTCAATTAATTAAATAAATTGAGTTAATAATAGTGAAATAAAATTTAATGTTTTGAAGAATAAAAAAGAAAATAAGATGAGAAAAATGTGTTAATAGTTTAATAAGTCGTTTTTTATTAGTTGTGTTTTAGTGATTATAATAATATCATTATTATTATGGTTTTAGTTTAAGAATATTTTAATTTTATTAATAGTATTATTATTATTATTAATTGTTTTCTTTTAGTTTTTTTAGGGTTTCTTTTAGTCTTTTTAGTCTTTTTTTCTTTTTATCTCCCTCCCCTGACTCTCTCCCATCGGGCCCCTCCCCCATCTCTTTTTCATTTTTTTCTCCCCCTTGAAACCTTATGCGTCGCGCCCTCCTCTCCCTACAGCCTCCTTCTTCCGGCGAACCCAGACACCCCCTGCTCCTGCTCCGACTCCCACATCCAGCCACCCCGGCCTCCTGCTACCCGCACTGCGCACTCGCTCGGACCCCAACCCTACTTCCCCTGGCCTCTTCAGCCGTGCGACCCCTCCCTCTCCTCCTGTCCGGCAGCCTCCCCCTCTCGGATCGCACCACAGACCCCCCCCCCCCCCGCACCCCCTTGCCTCTTTCCCTTCCCTCGCCGGCCGACCGTTTTCCGGCGGTCGGACCTTCGGGCCAATTCCCCTTAGCCCGGTAGTATCCTCCCCATCTGGTTAGCCCTCTCCCCTAATTTATTTTTTATTTAATTTTTCTATATTTTATTTTTTGGTTTTACAATGAGTTTTGAGTCTGGTTTTGAGGTTTAAATTGTTTTTTGGGGTTTTAATTTGAAGTATTTGGGTTCGAATTCATGTGGTTGAGTTTGCACTAGGTTTCTTAGGGTGCAAAAATCGCGTGATTGATGTTTCGCGCTAGAATTTGAAGGTTTCACAATCAATTTTCATGGTTTTCCGTCGAGGTAGGTGGTTCCGCTCATAATTATTATTTGATTAATCAATTTGTAAGTTTAATTAATTTAGCATGTTATTTAATTAATATGTATTGTGCGAAGTTGATCTTTGATGTTTGTTTTTCATTTTAACCCTTGGTAGAATGTTTATATCAGGTGTGTGTTCTCTTCTAAAAAATCATATCTAGTTGTTAGTGATTTTATTTAAATTGTGTGGTTGGATTATTATGTTTTGCAAATAGTGTTATCTTGTCATGAAGTTCAATTAGTGTGAACTATGTTTTTGATATTGTTTCATGTGCATCTTATCATGAAAGAAGGTCTTGAGTGGGTTGATGGGTGATTCCTATTTACTTCTTTAAAGTTGTTTCATAAGATTTTATTTTCGGATTGTTTAGTTTTGTAGTTTGTGAAAAAAAAACATCTTACATGCGGTATCGTGTTTTTCATCAAACTGTTTGGGTGGTGCAGTCACACTTTAAAGTGTATTTGAGTGCGTGAAATGTTGGAATGTGTTCTGGATTTATAAATAGTTATGTTTTTTTGTGTGTGTAAAACCATGTGACACTCTTCTTCTTTTGTTTTATAAACTTGTCAAATGGTTTATTAAATTATGTCAATAGTGTGAAGTGTGTTTTGAAAATGTTTTTAGCGAGTGTATTATTTCAAATGGTTTTTGTGTGTGAGAATGGTTGTCTTGGCATGTGTAGTATCTTATTGGTTTTAAGTGTATTATTATGACATGTGGCATGAAATTTGAATTACTTGAGCATTAACGGGAAGCCTGGGTACTAGGTGGGTGGACTAGACTAGCGTGCTAGTGATACGGGAGTGGCATCGACCCAGTTTCACTTAGCAGGATTGACTCTTACAACACTAACTATACTTTGGATGATGACTAGAGACCACTATGGTAGGAGGTGTTTCCCTACAAGTGGATCGTGCACGGGAATGTGTGATACGGTTCACCGAGACGTGAGGTTCTAGGGTCCCACTTCTCGCTAGTATCTTTAGGGTCTCCCATGTATTGTGCCCTTCCTCTACCTACTGCACACCGTCGGCACATGGTGTGACGTTAGGGTTACCAAGAAAGGTGTGTGTGTGTGTGTACATGTGTGCGTGCGTCTGTGTGTGTGTGTGTGTGTGTGCGTGTGTGCGTGTGTGTAAGTTAATTTAAGTTGTTTTCCTTTTAGAGAAGTTTCCCTTTAAAACCGTTTTCATTAAAAAAATTCTTTAAACACTTATTTATTTTTATTCTATTAAATTGAAAATGTATTTGTCTTTTAATAATTATGCGTGGAACCTTTTTCTCGGTGGCAACCTGCTGGGATTTTAGCTCACACCCTACATACACCCTTGGGTGTATGTAGATTCTGTTTCTTCTACTTTCCAGGTTGTGACTTCGTGCTCAGGGATGGTGGTTCGGGTTGCAGTTGGTATTTTCATGCATAGTGGTATCGATGTGGCCTCTCTTCTGCTGGGTAGTTTGAGTAAGAGTTTTAGTTTCCGCTGTTGTCTTTTCATTTTAGTTTTTGGTTCGAGTTGTAGACTTTAAAAATGTTCATAGTTTAAAGAAGTGTTTGGTTGTCTTTTTTTCTAGTTTCAGTTTATTTATCTGTTGGTTGTTTTTCTGTCTTTTATTTTGAGTAAAACCATTCCCACTTGTTAAACATGATACTCAGGCACTTTTTCCATCCCGTGGGGATCGGGAACGCCCTTCAGGCCTTGCCGCGGACCGGGTCGGGCGCCAGGTCGGATGGCGACCCGACCTGGTTCATGACAAAATGGTATCAAAGGGGCAATGTTTTATCTCTTGGGTCGTTTTCTTTTGGGGTAGAGTCATGGTAGACTTGAGCTAAGGTTTTCGGGACTCGACATCCTGGATACGAGCAAGGTGCCTGGCCAGCACACCTCGTGGTAGGACTCGAGTTACCAAAGTAAGTTGATGTTTGTCTACATCTTCGGTCCATGTGGTTAATTTTGTTTAGGAGAAATGAAAAAGGTGTAGGGTCAGCGGTCCTAGTGAGCTCGCAGGGCCTGGAAAGACATGCGGAGCCGGGGACGCTGTCCTAGAATACCCTCCGTGGTAGTGGCGTGACTGGCGTATGGCCGCCAACCATATGTTCCAGTCACCCGCTGACACAAGTTTTCTCTTGCGTCATTTCTCGTCTCTTTGTTTTGGATTCGTGGAAAATTTGGTTTTTAAGTGAAAATGTTTTGAGTTTTGGAAAATGTTTTCAAATGAAGCGCTTGAAAAATGAAATAGTGTGTGAGGTTTAAAAAGTGTGGGTTGGAGTTTTGGTTTTGAAAAAGATGGAATGGTTTGGTTTCGATCCTTGGCGTTCTCATAGGAAACCACATGCATGAGTGTATGCGAAAAAAGAATTGGTTAATGGCATGAGCGGATGAGTGCCTAGATGGACATGAGGTGGGTGTGGTGCGGCATGGGAATATGCATGTGCAAGGCTCATGGGACACCATTGGTGTCTGTGCATCCCACTATGTTGGATTATTTTCAAAATGTTTTGTTAAATGGAAATTTGGTGTTTTAGTAAACGATGTTTTTGTGGCATGTCCTTGTGTTTTGAAAATGTTAGATGTGAGGCGTTTTGAGTCGAGGACTCTTTCTGAATGGTTGTGTCCTGAGTTTGAATAATTATTTGTAAGTTGGTATGCAAGCATGTAGCTATTTAATTCTTTTGAAAAGTAAATTGGGGATCCCTTGCAGTGGTTTCCCCTGCACGTTTGGTATTTTCTTGTGGTATGTCTTGTCCGTTGGACCAACTTGGTTGGATCCATGGTTTTCTTTCTTGGCTAGTGTATGCCCCCCATAAAGCATTGACATGTTATTGAAGTGTGACCACATGCAATTCACCGTTGGCCGGCCCTCTAGTTTATTAGAGGAATCTCTTCTTGGATTCTAGAATTGAACCCACCTATCATTTTTACATCTGAGCGGATCCTCTCACAGCAGGATGATAGATGTGTGGGGAGTTGAAGGTAGTTTTGGCCTTTTGAGTGTCTGAATCGTCAGGTATGACGTTGACATTGTCGTGTTTGAAGGTTTCCCCTGGAAACGGCGAAAGGAAATCCAGTGGGGAAAGGTGGAAGAAACCCGAAGTTGTTGGTGCGGTTTGTTGTTCTAAATGACCTCTGGTCTTTGGTTTGTTTCATTTAAGAAAATGTTCGTTTTAAGCTACTAGTTTGGAAGACCCAGTTGTATGAGGCTGCTATGTTCGTTGAAAAGAATCACGTGTTGTTCAATGTGCGGTTTAAAGTATTTCTCAGCTAAATGTTTCTCTAGACAACAACGATTATGCTCGGTGACGATTTAGGGTGTCATGTTCTCATTCAGTGTAACAAGGGGTGATGTGCGTGGACCATCTATGCTCTCGTTCTGGTGAATGTTTAGTGTGAGGGAAGTTGGATGTCGTAATGTGTTGTGTTTGCTGGTGTTGTCTTGATTGAAGTGTGGTTGTGCGTGACAACAAAAGGGGAAGCTTCGTTCGGGAGTCTTCCATGCCTGACTGCAAGGCAGAAGATGCATCAAACATCAGGGCTCCAACCATAGGCCTCAGAGTGAATCTAGCACATGGTCAGGAACCCCGGGAGTGTATGGGACCCTGAATTTATTTCTGTCATCGGTGTTGAAAGTCAAAGTAGTTTAAATCATTTCCTGTAGTTGTTCTGTTCCAAACGAACCGTTTGGGCATGTAAGGATTTCGTGACTATGCGGAGGTGGGGTCGTCTCATTTCCTTAGAGTCTTGGGGGTCGCATTCCACTGGATGAAATCTCTTTAGTGGTCCTTATGGGATATGTTGGGTATGTCAGTATCATGTTGGAATAGTGCTCGTCCGGGGATGTGAAGATGTTGGTTTGTCTTGGGTCGTGGTTTTGATGCCCCAGTAGTTGGGCCCCTCCCTCCCCACCCCTTGTGGTGGGGTGTTTGGTCACCATCGTGAAATTTCCAATGTTATGTATCTCCTGTTAGTTTTAATGGTGGGGAGAACCATGTTGGGTCTCGCATGAATGTCTCTGGAATGAAACGGTGTTGGACTTTTCTTTAATGGTGGTGAATCTGCTCGAACCTCCCCGTGTCGGTTTTCTAGTCTCATTTCGAGCGTCAGTGACTTCCAAATAGTGGGGATCCCCTTGAACCTCCCCATGTTGACCTTTTGCTTCTATTTTTTTTTCTAAATAAGGCTTGGATTTTATTTAATAGTGCTTGAGGTGTTTCATCTTGTGAAGTTGGTTTCCGTGGGTGTGAGATTTCCCTTCCTCGATCAGTCAACTGGAGGCATTCTAGCTCTTTGGGGTGGGCGACACATATCAGAATGTCTTTTGACACATTTCATAAAGTTTTCTTCGAGTCACTTTTTCTGAGCACGATGCTTTTTCCTATTTTCTCTTGTTGATTTTGGGGATCCTCTTTAATCTTGAGTGGGGTAACAACTTCTTATTTGGGTCTCAGCGTTAGTTGCGGCTCTCCAGGGACGGAAAGCATTATGGTGGGGAGAATTGTCACACCCATCATTTTTAAATTACTTATTTTATTAATTTTCTGGGCATCAGGTAGTATGGGTTAAGGCCCGACTTAATTATTGAGTTATTATTTAAAGAAATGCATGTTTTGGTCTTGACATCGTTCATGACACCGCAGTCGAAGCTGCATGACCTGCCCGATATTCAAGGAAAATGAATAAAATGTAATGAATAATTAAATGAGAATAAAATAAAATAAGAAGTGTAATTGGATTCAAGGGACTATTTTAATGAAGATGATAATAACATTTTTTTATAATATTTTTGTTGTAATTGATAATGTCAAGAGTGTAAATTTTATTAAGTTATTAATATTATAAGATTTGATATTATCGTTAACAAAAAATTAAGTTACTATGACCATTTTTTAACTTATTTGGTTTTAAAGTGTTTCATCAAGGCACGGGCTAAGTCTCGATTGAATTTGATGTTTTTGTCGATATACGAGTTTCTCTTTAGGGGCGCGACAACATGCAACGCGTGGGTGAAGCAGAGTTGCAATATCATACGACCTCGCCAGTGCCGCCGTGTGGGCCGCCCATTGTTCAATTAATTAAATAAGTTGAGTTAATAACAGTGAAATAAAATTTAATGTTTTGAAGAATAAAAATGAAAATAAGATGATAAAAATGTATTAATAGTTTAATAAGTCATTTTTTATAAGTTGTGTTTTAGTGATAATAATAATATCATTATTATTATGGTTTTAGTTTAAGAATATTTTAATTTTATTAATAGTATTATTATTATTATTAATTTTTTTCTTTTAGTTTTTTTAGGGTTTCTTTTATTCTTTTATTCTTTCTCTCTCCCTCCCCTTACTCTCTCCCGTCGGGCCCCTCCTCCATCTCTTTTGCATTTTTTTCTCCCCCTTGAAACCCTATGCACCACGCCCTCCTCTCCCTACGGCCTCCCTCTTTCAGCGAACCCCGATGGCCCCTGCTCCTGCTCCGACTCCCACGTCTGGCCACCCCGGCCTCCTGCTACCTGCACCTCGCACTTTCCCGGACCCCAGCCCTACTTCCCCTGGCCTCTTCAGCCGCGCAATTCCCCCCCCTCCTTTCCGGTGGCCTCCCCCTCTCGGATCGCACCACAGACCCCCCCGCACCCCCTTGCCTCCTGCCCTTCCCTCACCGGCCGACCCTTTTCCGGTGGTCGAACCTTCCGTCCAATTCCCCTTAGCCCGTCAGTATACTATCCTTCCAGTTAGGCCTCTCCCCTAATTTATTTTTTTATTTATTTTTCTATAATTTATTTGTTGGTTTTACGATGAGTTTTGAGTCTGGTTTTGAGGTTTAAATTGTTTGTTTTGGGGTTTTAATTTTATGTTTTGGGTTTGAATTCATGTGGTGGAGTTTGCGCTAGGTTGCTTGGGGTGCAAACATCGCGCGATTGATGTTTCGCGCTAGAATTTGAAGGATTCACAATCAATTTTCAGGGTTCGCCATTGAGGTAGGTGGTTCTGCTCATAATTATTATCTGATTATTCAATTTTCATGTTTAATTAATTTAGCATGTTATTTAATTAATATGTATTGTGTGAAGTTGATCTTTGATGTTTGTTTTTCATTTAAACCCTTGCTAGCAGGTTTATATCAGGTGTGTGTTCTCTGCTAAAAACTCATATCTAGTTGTTAGAGATTTTTTTTAAATTGTGTGGTTGGATTATTATGTTGCGCAAATAGTGTTAGCTTGTCATGATGTTCAATTAGTGTGAACTATGTTTTTGATATAGTTTCATGTGCATCTTTTCATGAAAGAAGTTATTGAGTGGGTTTATGGGTGATTCCTAGTTACTTATTTAATGTTGTTTCTTAAGATTTTATTTTTGGATTTCTAAGTTGTGTAGTTTGTGCAAAAAAAACATCTTACATGCGGTATCGGGTTTTTCATCAAACTGTTTGGGTGGTGCAGGTCACACTTTAAAGTGTATTTGAGTGCGTGAAATGTTGGAATGTGTTCTGGATTTATATATAGTTATGTTTTGTGTGTGTGTGTGTGTAAAACCATGTGACACTCTTCTTCTTTTGTTTTATAAACTTTTTAAATGGTTTATTAAATTATGTCAATAGTGTGAAGCGTGTTTTGAAAACATTTTAAGCGAGTGTATTATTTCAAATGGTTTTTGTGTGTGGAAATGGTTGTCTTGGAATGTGTAGTATCTTATTGGGTTTAAGTGTATGATTATGACATGCGGAATGAAATTTTAATTACTTGAGCACAAACGGGAAGCCTGGGTACTAGGTGGGCGGACTAGACTAGCGTGCTAGTGATACGAGAGTGGAATCGGCCGAGTTTCACTTAGCGGGATTGACGCATACAAAACTAACTAAACTTTGGATGATGACTAGAGACCACTATGGTAGGAGGTGTTTCCCTTCCAGTGGCTCGTGCACGGGAATGCATGATACGGTTCACCGAGACGTGAGGTTCTAGGGTCAAACTTCTTGCTAGTATCTTTAGGGTCTCCCATGTATTTTGCTCTTCCTCTACCTACTGCTCACCGTCGGCACACGGTGTGACGTTGGGGTCACCAAGAAAGGTGTGTGTGCGTGTGTACATGTGTGTGTGCGTCTGTGTGTGTGTGAGTGCGTGTGTGTGGGTGTGTGTGAGTGTGTGTAAGTTAATTTAAGTTGTTTTCCTTTTAGAGAAGTTTCCCTTTAAAACCGTTTTCATTAAAAAAAATTCTTTAAACACTTATTTATTTTTATTCTGTTAAATTGAAAATGTATTTGTCTTTTAATAATTATACGTGGAACATTTTTCTCGGTGGCATCCTGCTGGGCTTTTAGCTCACACCCTACATACACCCTTGGGTGTATGTAGATTCTGCTTCTTCTGCTTTCCAGGTTGTGACTTCGTGCTCAGTGATGGTGGTTCGGGTTGCAGTTGGTCCTTTCATGAAGAGTGGTGTCGATGTGTCCTCTCTTCTGCCAGGTGGTTTGAGTAAGAGTTTTCGTTTCCACTATCGTCTTTTATTTTTAGTTTTTGGTTCGAGTTGTAGACTTTAAAAATGTTCATAGTTTAAAGACGTGTTTGGTTGTCTTTTTTTTTTTCCAGTTTCAGTTTATTTATCTGTTGGTTGTTTTTCTGTCTTTTATTTCAGGTAAAACCGTTCCCACTTGTTAAACATGATACCCAGGCACTTGTGCCAGCCCGTGGGGATCGGGAACGCCCTTCGGGCCTTGCCGCGAACCGGGTCGGGCACCAGGTCGGATGGTGACCCATCCTGGTTCGTGACAAGTCTGTGTGAGAAATTCAGGGAAAGCCTTTTTAGTCTGGTTTTCCCCATCTATACATTCTTTTTCCGACTATTATGGAGTAATCCTTTGATTGTGTACATTGTTGGTTTTTATCTTGATCAGTTTTGATCTAGGTTTCTCTTGGTGATCATCCACACCATATTACATGTGGGTGTTTCTATTTGAAGTGTGACTGGTTTTTCAGTAAAGGTAAGGGGTTTAAATACAAACCATACATTTTGATAATTTCCAAGGTTATGAAATATTGTGATTTCACCAATATAGAATGCACCCAAATCAATTAAATAAATGAATGGTATTATTCCATGGATTCCCTTGTTTGCAATTGGATTATGACTTGGCTTATGGCTACCTATTAGCTGAGTGGACCGTGAATATAATTAAATTGTATAATGGATTAATGTTTGTTTATAATGACATGAGATATTATGCGATTTATCAATATAGAATCCATAAGGTGTTGATTATTTATTATTGATATATCTGTTAGTCAATTATGATTTAAATTGAAAGTGGTATATAGTAGATAAGTGGAAATTTTCATAATTAACCATTAAGATATGTGATGTGATATTGTGATATCCAGGATGTATTAAAGGACTTGTGTTCCATGATGAAATTCTTATATATTAGGCTTTACCGTAGAACATTCACATTTATATGATGTAATATTAATATTGAGAGGGCTCAGACCAGTCCTATCCTGTAATGCTTATATAGAGTGGGATATTCCTAGTCCCATGATATAATGATTATAGTTATTTGACCTATATATTGTCATTATTATAGTTATTTGACCCAAATTTTTGTGACTATACCATGGTTATATGGTCGTGGTTTGCATGGTCGAAAGACATGCTCTGAGATATTCCAGCATAGTTCTAAAGAAGTTTATTTTACCTTGGTTTTATGGTTATTTTTTTCAAGTTTGCAGTACATGTTCAGAGATATTCTAGCATTTCACTGAGGTAGGTTATTTTACCATGGTTATATGGTGGTGGTTGGAATGGTTATAAGACATGCTTAGATATATTCCAATATGGATATGAAGCAAGTTTATATTGTATGTTATTAATTTTTGAATTAATTAATACACCTATTTATCAATTTTCTATATAAAATTCTTATCAGACAAGTTAGTTTAGACATGGTAAGTTATACTCGCACCCAATTTAGGCCACTGTTTGTCACCTGAGTAGATTTTTGGATGAAGGGTTGGAAAAGGGAAAATGAAGTTGTTATTGATTGTTTGATTACTGGATGGGATAAAGTTTGGAGGTGGGACCAATGTAGGGTTCTAGACTGGGGTATTTTGAGTCTTCTAGTATATTACTTGTATTTTTTTATCATGACATTTAGTTCTATTACAACATGTCATTACATTGTTCCTTTAATATTTATCTAATTATTCATTTGGATTCTATTTTTGTCTACCTCAATGTCTATAATTTTATTTATTTTTATTTTATTGTTTATTTTCTATTTTTATGACATTTAATTCTGAGGGGTATATTCTCCCCACTATACACTTCACACCCTCGCTACTAGTCAGTAGGCTCTAGCGTATGTGAGATGCACTTAAGGTCTCATAACCAACCTTTTTTTCCCATACAGGAGAGTTTCAAATTGGGGTATGTTACAATATCCCTCAAATAAATTGGATAAATATTTATATATAATGAAATAACATGTATGGGACAAGTGAGTGAAACCAATTCATGATGGTTTTTTTGAATAAGGGTGAACCTAATCCACTGTGGGACTTTCCCACAATGGGATTATGGTACTGATAGTGAGCCTCGTCATAAGAAATGATTTTCTATGCTTATGTATGTTCTAAATTTTTATTCCATATTTATATTATATGCCACATTAATATATTATATTTTCAAGGATAGTGATTATTGACTCATGTCTCCACACTCATATAACTAATTTACTATGTTATTCGAAAATCCATGTGTTATGATTCATGATTTATGATCCATGTTTTATTGGGTTTGAATTAATTATGAAAATTTCATATACCATGATTATGTTCACATACCCACTTGTTCATGCTATGGTCACTAATGATTTTTGATTGATATTATTAAGTAAACTTTTTGTTTTTTAAATTTATTATCATTTATTGTTGATGATTGTTAATTAATTAGAAGCATTCATTGATGTCAATATATTGAATGAGGAATTGAAGTGAAGAAGAAACATGGTGATTTTGATTTATTGATTATGAATGATGAAAATACGAAGTGTTGTGGTGCTTGTTTAGTGATTAATTATTTAGATATTGAATTGAATATTGGAGTTTCCATGGAGATTATATGAATACCTCTTTAATGAAGGAATTTTCCCAAGGTTCTTTCAAGTATGTATGGATGAATCTTAATCAGTTGATTCCCTCTAAGATATTCTTAATTGATATATATCAAGATTGGTTGAACATGATTTAGGAATTTTATGATGTTTTAAGGATATTATATGGTTGATTTGAGGTTCATGAAGTGATGAAGGCTCTTACGAGAAAGGAGAATCAATCCAGGAAGACAACACCCATTGTAGAGGATGTGTTGACATAAATATTTCTCAATACATGTAACCCCATACCCTATTGAGAAGCAATGATGGAGAGTGGGAAGAATCCTAGTTAGTTAATTTCTATGGAGGATGGAATGTTAAATAGGAGTACTCCCAAAACAAGAAATTATAAAGAGACCATGACAGTGGTGGTCATCATGGTAGAATTCTAGTGTACATATGTGAAACGGGAAAACCTCTATAGACACAGTGGTTTTAAATGAGGTCATGGTCGATAGGTGGAGTAGCGAGCCAAAATTGGAAGAGGTAGGAAAGTATGAATGCAGTATATTGATTTATGATCTATAGGTGGAGTATCAGGCCCAAAAACCAGAATCATGATACACACCCGTGGTGATCATATTTTCCAAAGAAAAGCAACAAAGTATTTTACACCAGGTCATGGTGCAAGGCATGTCGATGCATGATGTGATGATTTTAAGAGAAATGACTTAAGTTATTTTTTATGAGTGTTTAACGATTCATAATCTTGTACCTGTGGTTTTAGGTATTTATTTAAGCCATTTGGAAGGATGGTACCAGTGGTTTAAAAGATGGATTAAAGGGGATTTGAATATCATTTAAATCAATGTTGCAAGAAGTCCACAAATTATTTATTTATCTGTAATTATAGGGTTGATAGAGGAAACAATGGATGGAATTCTTTGAGGTATTATGGGTGATTTGAATGGTCCAATGTGATGGTAATAGGTGTCCAGATATTGGCCTCATGATTCCATTATTTAAAAAGGATATTCAAAACTCTAGATATAATGTCTCTGAAGACCACAACATTCATTGAATATATGAGAAGAATTAGTGGGATAGAGAATATAAGAAATATACATTATATATATGATAAAAAAACAATTAGAGTGACTCGAAAATATTAATTATTTAAGATTTTCTATGTGTAAATTCTAGTGAAGAAATAAATTGCAATTTGGTTATGCATTGAAGTTAGAGAAGAAATAAAGAGAATAAGAATAGTTGTTACGCAAAAAAAGTTTTTACAATGAAGAAGGAGAACAATTCTTGCAATCTATGAAATCAAGGTAGAAAAAATATTTTCTATTGTGAAGATATGAGTAATATGAATTAAAAGTTTCATATAAAATAATAATTCCTTGCATACTACTGTGTTAGTGAAAGAAGATTAAGAAGAAAAGGGGAAACGATGCATTAACAACTGTATCATAGTTCATAAGATGACTATTTTGTTATTGTATCCTAAAATGTGTAATTGTTAAGATTAAAGTTTAAATGTGAAGGGGAATTATATAGAGTTATGGATACACCAAATTTGTATAAGGATAAACTGGGAGAAATTGTATTCACAGGTTAATACTAGTGGATTGTATGATCTTAGTGAAATATAGATCATAATAAGGACCAACCTTTTTATTTTAAAAGTGAACCATATAAATTTCTATGTATATTGTGTGTGTGTGTGTGTTCAGTAGTGTTTCTTGAAAGAACAAAGAACAATATATATAGAGAGAAATAGAAAATAATAGAATCATCACCTAATTGTGAAAGAGGTAAAGGGAGAAGAATGTATTGTGGTAATTGGACACCACCGCTAATTAAACCCCTCTCAGTGTATAAAATATCCCCAAAAGGTCCTCTCAAGTGGTATTATAGGGTAAGGTTTACCACTATTGGATTTTCTAGTAGATGTTATTTTAATTAAGATTTTATGTTTCTTTCCAGTAATGATTATGAATTTTTATTTTGTATGAATTATTTCTATGTTGAATAATAACTCAGTTTTTTCAAAAAACCTAAATGAAAAAGAAAAATAAAGGGAAGAAAAATATGAAGAAGATATACCTCTTGTTTAAAAGGGAAGATGTCTAAAGTTTTGTAAGAAAGGAAGAAAAATCTATCTTAGAAGGATAAGAAAATATGGTTTGATGTACCACAATGGAAATAAAAATCATTAATACCTCAGTGCGATTAAGGGATTCAAGTGATATTAAGGTACTTAAAGATTCATGTTTAAATTTTCCACAAGAATAAAATTCAGGTGGGTGTGATCATATGTTAAGGAATTTATCTTTATATTCCTAAAAGGATATGATGCATGTTTTACCCAATAAAATAATTTCTATTATTTTTGGGAATTTTTAATTCCAACAAGAAGAGATCACCCAACTTGAAGGTGAGATAAATAACTTGGAGAAAAATTTAAGAGAAATATCCTTTACTTGCAATAATCTCACAAAACAATTTATAGTCAAAGAAGAAGACTATGAAGAGATTATGGTTAGATTCTCCAAATTTAACGAAGAGTGGATCAACACAATCCAAGAGAAGGATGATTCCACTAAATAGTTTGATAAGAAAATCCATAAATTATAAAAAAATATAAAAAAATAATTGTTTCCAAGAATGAAAAATTGGATATTAAATCCAAGAGAATCAAGGTTCTTGAATCTTTGTTAAATGAGAATATCAAAATACATGATGAAAATATTAGGAAGATATTAAATGATTACAAATAGAGAGATGAATCTATTAAATATTAGACTAATGACCTCAATATGAAGTGTATTGAATTGGAAATAAAATTGGAAAATTTAGAAATGACACATATTGAGTCTTTGCAATCGAAGAAGTGTGGAGCCGCTGTCACCAAAAATTATAAGGAGTATTATTTTTTCCAAATGCATATACTATGTGACAATAAGATCATGAAATCATTTGGTGATCTTTTCTAAGAAGATTTAAAGAAATAGGTACCATCTGAATCTCATTGTAATGATTTTTCTAAATCCATTTCTATAAAAATTATAGTTTTAAATAAAAATTTGAATATATATATAGATGAGGAGAAATGAATAATATCTTACCGCTATGTCTATGGCGGAGAGTAGAAGATGTATAAGAGATGGTTTATAGTGACCCACAATTTTCCATCATAGATATCACATCTAAATAGATTAATATTCATTACATAATATTTTGATCCACCCCAAAATTGTATTAGTCTATTGCCTTTGGAAACTTGGACACATCAAAAACATGCTCATAAATTATACATATTATATCTCACTAAGATCTTCATAACTAGTACCTTTTTTAAACATATCATTTCTAAAAAAATTCTTCACAATATGAGGAAAGAAAACATAATAAATGGAGATTTTAGATTCTTAGTAAGGGTAAAAGAGGAAGTTTTCAGAGATCATATAAGAATAACATGAGTATAAAGGTATGGTAACATGATCTTAACATTTGAAATCTACACCCTATATATCATAGATCATAATATTGAGTCATGGAATAATTCTTGGAATCTCATAAGTCATGAATAAAAAATTATCAAAGGACATGATCTATAAGAGCATATCATTGGAATAATACAATCTAATTGTTTTATACACATAACATTATGACGTTATGAATATGTATAAATAGACACATGTTCACGCATTAAATTAAGGACAATAAATTAGGACCTCACATAAACTTGTGGACATGGAAAAATATCCAGTAATGATCTTATATATTTTAAATACATGAATTTTCATAATGTTACGAACATGAAACTAGGTCCACACATGATCTTATGTATATGAAATCTTGGGCTATGCATGAACTTATGGACATGAAAATCTGGTAACACAAAAAATTATGAACATGAAATCAGGTTAAGACATAACATATTTACCTCATGAGTTATCCATATTTACCCAATGCATTGGAGGGAGATATAGGTCTCACCCATAATATAAAGAAAATAATATATATGTGTTCTAAAAGATCATAAAAATTTTATTATCTCCGAACTCATTAAAAGAAATTAATTTCATAAACAATTTATCAAATTATAACCCATGAAAAAAGGGAACATGTTTCATCAACATCTTGTCATCATAATTCATCATAATTCATTATTTTTTTATCAATTGGAGGTTTGGGTTCAACCTTAAATTGATAAATGATCATAGGTTGATTTATAATGTGATTTATTTATTCCAAGATCATATATTAAATCTATATAAGGATAGATAATTAATGTTCAGAATAAAATCAAATTTCCCTAAAGGATTATATTTTCATGGGGATTATTCATTAAAATGTCAACAAGTAATACCCTATTTTATATTGGAGGATAAGTTTTCCCTAACAGTAGTGATTCAATTCATTATTTTAATTGCATAATATTTCCCTTTGTCCTTTGACATTAAAGGTTTCTTTGGATTACTATATTCATTATCCCTTGGATTAGGGAATTGATTTGAATTGTTCCCAAACTCTTTACATTTATAGTGCTAAAGTGTGAATGGGGAATTTTGTTGAGCTCTCTATCTATTGATTTCATTGATTTTACTATTTACATCACTCCTATATTATTTTTATTGATGAATAATATTTAAAAACATGAAAAATTTTCTTATTATTTTTTGGTATTAACCTGAATGATCCTTCCGATATTTTTGGATATTAACGGGTAGTAACTTTTTTTTCTTACATGTGACAAACCACTAGTGTTACTATGAAGCTGTATCTTCCATTTATTATCACCACAACCTTTTGGGTTTCTATAATCCATTTCCACTTTTAGTGAACATAAAACAATTTATTTAAAGACTCTCAAGTCTTTAATGGATAATTCCTTTCAAAGACTTTGTTTCAAACCACTAAAAAATCGTTAATTTTATCTTTTAGGGCTAATGATAATACCTAAAGCTTTCCTTCAAGTGAGGTAAAATTTTCCTCATAAGTACCAATGGAGTCATCATCATCATTATTATGCTTAATTAATTTATTCTCTATTTTTTTATATATAATATGAGGGAATTTCATATTGAAAATTATTCCCTTAATCTCATCTCATTTTATTTATCCAATTTCCTCTAATTTCCTCATATTTTTAATAAGATTCCACCATTGATCTCCTTCAGCTTTAAAACAATAAAAAATAGGATAACTTTTTCATGGTATGAGAACTGAATATTAGAAAATATATTTTACATAGAATGAATCCATTGATCAGTAACCAGTGGATTAGAATACCCATAGAAGTATTGTAACACCCCTAGTTTTTATGGGCATTTTTTTCTCGAATAAATTAAATTTTCATTGATGTATTGCATAAAAATAAGTCAAAAATTCATTTCCCATGATGTGGAATTGACAAATGAAACACCTAAATTACATATGTAACAAACAAATTCAAGTTGGTGTATGTTACATGCAACACTAACTTGGCATACGTTACATAAAACATTGAGTTTCTATGAAACATTTTACTGTTAAAATTATTTAAACGTGATAGTTATAACCTAGCCGTTAAACTTAGTAATATGAATATTAATAAATAATTTTTAAATATTGTTTAAAAAGGTTTTATATAATTAAAATATATTAGTAATAAAAGATATAAATTTTGGTAAAATCCTTATATGTTTAAATATACTATTTTCTTAAATAAAATTCTTTTCATGTCCTTATGTGAAAAACAATAAAATTAATTTTAGACACATTTAAAAATATAATTTGATAAATTAAAATTAATTTTTGAACTTAAAATTTCTAAATTAGCTTTGGGATATTTTTTTTTTATTTTTTTGAGAAACTTCATTTTTTGGATGAATAGTGAAAAATACCGAATTTTAATTCAAAACTTCCTTTTCATCTAATTTATTTATAATGTGAAATTATATGTTAAATTTGTTTAAAAGTTTTATTAGATAATATTTGTTTCAATCAACCCAATTTTTCTCATTAGAAACAATTTCACATTGAAATTGAATATAAAACATAGAAAACTTTTGATCATTTTTACTTTAAAAATTGGCATTGTCAACCTGACTGCGAGATTGCATTTAAATTAATTTCAACCACTTATATTATTGGAATTTGGATAAATTTATTTCATATTTGAAGTCAATATAATTTATAATGTCTAATAAGGTCAACATAGTTTCTGATAAAAAATATCAGTGAATGTAATCACAATTAATTACATCGATTAAGGTAAAATTAAGATTAACTAAGGACTAAACCTTAAACATAAGGGCCTAAATAACATAGAAACTTGTATAAAAGATATTTTATGACCATATTTAGACACTATGATAACTTTTATATAATTTTTACAATTATTATATCCACTTTATATGGAAAAAACTTGGCTGAATTTCCCTTTCCCCAAATTTAAGAGTGCACTCCACCTCCACTATAAAAAGGCCTCCTATCCTCTCACATAGTCACACCTATAAAGACAGTTTGGATTGATAAAGATTATACTAAATAGATCATAATAATCCCTCCCATAATAATATAATCCTAATTTTGGCCATAATGAAATCCAAGGAATCCCTTTGGTGTAAACCAAAATGAGTTACCTGAAAAAGAGGTAACATTCTTCCTCATGTTCTTTTATTTAATTTCAATTATCCACCCATCACACATATTATTAAATAATTTTATAAACAAATAGGTTCCTAAATATACTAATATTTTTTATTCTATGGGTTATACCTAAACTTACACACACATCCATTTAATGGGTAACCAATATACTGTTTACGTTTACGATGAACTACCACATCACGAAATGATGATTGTTCATTTTCCCCTTACTGCCTCCCATGGAAGAAATTATGATGGAAGATATACTTATATATGATACATATGATATTTATAATTTATTTATTATTATTTAATTTTTATTTAGAACAAACCGTTATGCATCATATCTTCTGTAAATATGATAATTTCGTTTGAGGAAGTGTGGACTACCACCCCCTCAAAGCGATGTGATTCGTTCACACACTACATGGAATGTATTCAGGATGTGTCCAATGAAATTATATGATATATATGATATAATAATTACCACTTAATAATTATATATATAAATATATATAAATATATATCATTTACTCTCTTTCATTCAGTACGTCAATAAAAATGGAGACAATGTTTATGCGTACGTACGACTTACCATCTCCAGGAATGGTGTATTAAATTTCATAGTTATATATTATATAGATTATTATCATAAAAATATAATGAAAATAAATGATATTTATATAATTATGTATATTTCAGAAATCATGATATTAGTATAAGGACCAAATATATAACAAATTAGGACACATGCGAAGAACAAAGCGTAAATTACCCAAAGTGTAACCTTAAATTGTAAAAAAGAGGGTAATATAAACTCATAATAGAATAATATATGGTATTATATATAAGAATATGTTTATAAAAAATATTTATCATAAACATAAATTTATTATACCGTAGGCTTGAATGAGCACAATTAGATTCAAGGCACAAGTTAAGGTGATTTCATCTCACTTTTTATATTCAAGAGATACATGTCATGTTCACCACTCTTTTACATTGCATGGTGTATATAATGAAAATTAATGTATTCAATGAATATTATTATTAAATTTATTTTTAGTTACATATCATTTCTATGATATTTCTTTTATGGGTGTTAGTTTTTCAAAAGTTACCCAATCAGTAAAGTAGTTTTGCCGCAATTTTTGTTCTTTAAGACACATGTTTTATTATGAACCTATGATATTTAAGGAGGTTTATATGATTCAAATTGACATGTTATATCAAAATTATCCATATTTTTATGATATTTTAAGGTTAATGTAATTTAATTTTCTTACATGAAGAGTATGATCCCAAATTACCATGTGGAAAGAGTTTATTGAAACCATCTCATCGTTTATTGGGGTTGTTTAGGATTATGCTTCAATTGATGAAATATTATGATCCATCTATTAAGAAAACTAATGAGTTTACTTATCCTATGTTTATTCAATACATATCCATGTATTAGTACCATTTTACACTCTTTATTACTTAATATAAATAAGAAAATAATTTTATGAAAAATCTAACCATATTTCTCTCTTCAGTCGAAAATCTACATTATTTCAAAAACCATATTTCTAAAGATGTTTTCAAAAAAAAATTTAAGGAAAAAGGATTGAAAAAATGTTTTATGGTTTTCAAGTACTCCTTTATAAATTTTCAATGATATTTTATAAGAAAAATGTTTTCAAAATGTTATATGTTTTAAAAACAATTTTTCAAAGAATAATGGATATTTACCTCAAGAAATGTTTTCAAGAGATCATTCAAATTTATTTCCAAAATAAGATGACATTAATTGGTGTTACTAATTACTTTATTGGAAAATTATTTAATGATTACATTAATAATTTTTCTTTGAATGATTTATATTTTGATGGTATGATTTTTATGAAACCCTTTAATCATTCACATTTTATATGATTTTGAAATCTGCTTATTTTCACAGCTTATGTTTTTGATGAAATGATTATGAAACTTGTATCTTTTTCCACAGGTTATGATAAGATCAGAAGTTTATGAAAACCATTTAATTTCATGGGTTATAATATGATTGTTAATGATTTTACAGAACATGTATGTATGATTTCATTACGAGATGGGTGAAACCAATATCTCCCTCCAATGCATTGGGTAATGATTTATATCTCAAGAGATAGAATAAGATGGTCTTGAGAGTGAACCTTGACTACTAAGATGGACATGGGAGTGAACCCTGGCTACCAAGATGGAATTACTAGTTAAACCATGCTACTAAAATGGCCATGGAACAAAACCATGAATACAAATATGGTATGGGGAGTGAACACATACTACAAATATGGCCTTGGTAGAGATGCCTTGGATACTATGAAAATCATATTATAATCTTATGAATTTTCCATAATCGCAGGTTTTATTCCTATGTTTTTATTTCATGGATTATATTTTTTATTTCCTTATGATTCATGTATTATGAACTTACAATATTTAAGTGTTGATTCATGTATACAATCTCTGACATGGAGGGTATGATCTTTTATTTTCATGATCATATTCTCAAACCCTTTTGATCATGATTGCGCTTACATATCTACCTTGTTTACCCTTACTAAGCATATGATCTCAACCATTTTTATGTTTCATTCCCTAGTTTATGATGATATATATTATGTTTTATGTGTCTAAGAAGGGTGATATTCAAGAAAAAACTAGTGGGAGATAATATAGCTCACTTATGTACCATTGTTCATGTTTCCATGTTTCCAAAGGAACTAGAGTAATACAATATTTGGGAATCTATTTTTATAATGTCTTAAGTATTCTCAAAATGTTATGTAAAGTTAATTTTTTAAAAGATAGTGTCTCTATAAGTATGATGGTATTTATCATATAAAATATGCAATGACATGTTTCTCCCTCGTTGCATTTGGAATTTCAACATGATCTGTGTTACCATCAGTAGCTTGAGAGAGGTAAGTAAGCACAGTTAGAAAATATTTCATCCTAGATCTCAATATATTAGATTGATCATGAAGACAATAATTTCATTATCGAACACATTTATTATTCAAATAATTCCTTCAAGTTCCAACCATCACTAATATAGGTTAGTATTTTAACAATGTTAAAAATTGGCATTAGGAGCATTGTTAATCTTGGTGTTGTTAAAATCCTCCCTTTATTAGCTTTAAAAAATCATTGATAAAGGGATAATTTCTTAGTACTTTCTTTAGAACTGGTAAATTCATCAATTTTTAGAACTATAAAAGTGCCCATTAAGGCCAAATTTACTAGTGATTAAAAAAAGTGGTGAAAAGGGTACATTTGTTAATACTTTTTTTAAGCACTGATAAGGGGGGGGGGGGTAATTTTTTTGGAGTTTTCTATCTCTCCTTTTGCCAAAAATTTCCCACCTCTCTGTTAGTTTGTTTCAACCACTCCCCCCCCTACCCCACTAATAACCCAATTTTCCACACCCCCACTCTATCAGTGCTCATAAAGGTCCCTTTTTTGTGATTTTCCACTCCCCAACCTCCTGTTCACCCTCGCGCACTATTAGATTTCATCCAACATCTATCTTTTGAAACTGGAACGCCATTACCACTACACCAAGATGTTTTATTCTCCATTTTATGATATATTTTTTATTTATATACATATATAAATATATATTTTTATTCACATATTAATATAATTATTTTTAAATACATTTATAAAATATATGATTGTTTTTGTGTGTGTCTGATATATATAAACTTATATTTATTTAAATATATTATATATTAATACACAGTTACGTATATTAGAATATAAATATAAATATATATCCGTTGATTAATAAACGCACAAATGTATATATAAACATTAAATATATATATTTGTATAAGTATACATAGATATATTCATATATTTTAATAATGTAGAAAATGTGTCTAGATATTGTTTTAAATACTTTTTTAGAATAGTTCTATATATTTCATATTTAGATATAAATTTTCTATATTATATATTCATTTATATGTCTATATATTCATATATATATATGTATATATATATTTATACATATATTTACATATAATTTTTTTGTAATGTATTTATAAATATTTACTATAAAATATGTTTATATACTATATTTAATGATAATGAAAATTATTTATATATAAAACTGCATTTATATATGATGTATATACATAATATTGACACACACACACACACACACGAATTTACACAAACTAGTATACATTTACATTTCTCACATACACGTACAAATATTTACACACACACAAACACACACACACACACATATTTATTTACATATATTAGAATATACATGTAAATATATATTTTTTTATTGACACACACATGTTTATATATAAAAATTACTTATATAGGTAAATATATACATAATGCATTTTTATAAGGTAAATAAAATTGTTAATTTTTTATTTTAAATAAAATGAATAATAAATATCTATTTTCATTTTTTATATATTTAAAAATACATTTTTATGTAAATATTTATTTATAGAATTGATTTATTATAATTTAATATAATAAATAATGCATATATTTTATTGTAAATAAACCAAAAATATGAAAAATGATAAAATTTTAAAACCATAATATCTATATAAATGTAATACATGGGAATAAATTCAGTATCCACTGAAAAATTACACGAAGACACTCTTAAATGAAGGTGAAACACCATTGAATACTAAAAAATTAGAGTATCTCGACTAAAAACTCAGTTTTGGATGCCTTCTAGGATTTTTTGACCTTTTAAAAAAATATTGATATAGGATTTTCCAATCTTCATGGAATATATCTCTTCATAGACATCAATTTGATATATGGTAGAGCTCAAAAAGACACCCGAATCAAAAGTTATGTTCATTTGAAGTTGATTCCATGTTTTAAATTATCTTAAATCATTCATTAGTTTATTGAATAGTTATGTCATCTTATTTTCATTAAATGCATATTACATGATAATAATTAGAAAATTATTTATTAATATATAGTTTTTTAATTATTTTATAATCCATTTTCACTAAATTTATTATATATTAAGTGTAAATTCATATTTAGACTTATCTAAATAATATTTAATAAAATATATTATATTTATATCAATATAAATATATTTATATAAATATAAAGACAAATATATTTATATTTATATAAATATATTTATATATTAATATATAATTTTAAAATACATATATTTTTTATGAAATATACACTTCGTTGGTACTTTTTTGCTAGCGCTGATAAAGGGGTACTTTGTTAGTGTTATTTTTCTAACATAGATAAAGGGGGCCTTTATCAGTTCTTTTATCTAGTTCCTATAAAATCTAGCACTAAGTAATACTAAATTTATAGTTGTGGGATTACTAAAACCAAAAATCATATTGTGAGAAATGAGAATCATAGTGGAAAACCACATAATCCTGAAACATCATTCATTGCATGTTGAAATCAAGAAAAAATATTTTTAATCTATGAAACCGTAGGTTTAACCTAGGTTATCCATGATTAAAACATTTAGGATGTATTATATACTTAAAAATATCCCTAGTTTTCTTAATAAACTTATCTCATCCTAGTTTCCAATGGTTAACTAAACCTTTATTTGATACCAACTACATCGACCCATACTTTTAAAACATATATATTTCTTCCAAATAGATTAATATTTATTACATAACAGTTTGATCCACACCAGTATAATATAATACTAGTGCCTTCGGAGACTTGGAAACATATAAAACTCATTCATAAATGATCTATATCATCCCCCATTATGTTCTTGATAACTACCACCCTTCTTAGACATATCATTTCTAAAACCTTAACCTGGGGAAATGAAACATAAGAAAGGGTGATCTCAGATTCATAATAAGGGTAAAAAAGGAGATAGAAATGATATTATAAGAATAAAATGATCATAATAATGTGCGAACATGAAATTAACATTTTAAATCTACACCATGCATATCATAGATCATAATATTGAGTCATGACATAAATCTTTGTAGGCCGTATGACATAAATAAAAATATTATCAAAGAACATGAGCAATAAGATAGTATCATTGGTATAAGACATAGAATTGTGTAATACATATAAAATTATAACTTTTTCAACGTGTATAAAAAAATATTAACTCATTAAGTTAAGGACATGAAATTAGGCCCTCACATAAACTTACCGACATGAAATCAGGTCCAAAAATGATTTTACAAACATTAAAGATAGGTCCACACATATACTTATGAACATGAAACAAAGTGTATGAATGATGTAAGGTATATAAATTTTAAGGCCACATTTAAAGTTATGGATATAAAAATCTAGTCCATACGTAAAATTGTGAACATGAAATCTATTTCACACATAACATATTTACCAGATGAGTTATACATATTTACCCAATGCTTTGGAGGGAGATATAGGCCCCACTCATCACAAAAAAAATCACAAATAAGTGTTCAACAAGATCCTAAAACATTTATCATCTCAATAAATATGAAAATAAATGGATTTCATAAACATTTTATCAAAGTATAACCCATTGAAAAAGGTAATTAGTTTCATCAAAATTTTTTCATCATAAACCAAAAACATCGAGATATAAATTAAGGATAGTATGCTTGGATCATATTCCCAATAATTATTAAGTAACATTGAGGGATTTCATCTTATTTGGAAAATTATTTTGAAATATATTTTCGAATAGTTCTTGAGGAAAATAACCTTTCTATTTTTAAATAATTTATTTAAAAGAAACTTTACAATTATAAAGGAATGAATTTTCTTTGGAAAGAACCTAGTAAAATTATAAAGGAATATTAAATGAATATATTATTTATGATGGAAGGAATTTTTTTTGATACCATATAAATTAAAAAAATGTTTCTCCCACATATTTTTTTTCTTCAGAAAAGTCACGAATTACTTTGTTTAGAAAAGGTAAAGAAGATTCCTTTTAAACCATTTTTAAATGTAAAAAAAGGGTAAAAATAAATTTAAAAATTATATTATAATGGTAAAAAATCTTTTTATTTATTTTATAAAATATGGTAATATAAGGAAAATATTCCTTAATGGATACCTAAATAATACCTAATATTGATGATATTATGAAGTAAAACACTTGCTACATTGGTTACATTCAAATTGTAATCCTCGTGAAAAAATTAAAATTTATAGATGTGTAAATACACATAAAATTAATAATATGTATCATAAAATGAATTAATATTTAGTATATACAGCACAAAAATGAAAAAAGTTGTGAATATAGCATGTGTCCGATCAAAATAAAAGTGAGACAAAAATCCCTTACCTCATGTTTTTCCTTTCCTCATCCACATTCAGAAATCTTGTATAATAAATGTGTATTTATTATAAAATTTAAATAACCATATTGACATATAACTCAAAATTTATGATTTATTTATGACATATTATCCATGTTAATTATTAATTATTTATTAAATTCACTGTTTTAGGTGATAACTGCTTTGTTTTCCAAGCATGTTTCTATTCGGCGGTCCTGATCCGTATACTTTGATTATGGTTTCATAATTTACATAATTTTAATAATTTTATAAAAATAATTTATATTAATAATTTATATATTTATATATATACATAAAATTTAGATATAGAAAAACAAATTAAATCATTTATGGTGATGGTAGGTCATACATACACATGAATACTATTTTTATTTTTCAATGTATTGATCAAAAGGAGGTAAATATTAATTAAAAATTATAGGCTAATTATTATATCGTATATATCATATATATTCATAAAGTATATCCTATAGAACATTAACATAAAACTAGAATGAAAAATGAATCACATCGCTTCATGGAGGTGGTAGTCCACACATACATACTAAAAATGTTATCATTTTCCAATCGTATGGAAGGTAATAAGGTAGATGTTATATTATAATAAAATAAGTTTAAGTATTTCATAAGTATCATATATAAACATCAAAACCATTATAATACTCATCTATAAAATCCAGTGATGAGAAATGAATTGTATTTCTATGTGGAGACGGTAAGCCGTACGTATGCACTAACGATACTTTCACATCACATTTGATGGTAAATAGGGTGTATAATGGTGTTTTCATAATCACAATAAAATTTATATATATTTATTTTACTTATTTTACCATTTTATGATAAACAACATATATTTATAAGAGGTTGAAGAATAAATAAACTGAAATAGGTCAGGTAAGAAGACTACCTCTTCCTTGAGAGAACTCCTTTAAATATTTTCTTAAGGAACCTAAGGATAGTATTTTGAGGAGACCAATACATAAAATAATTGATAATTATGTTTATAATAGGAATTTTTATGGTTTGGTCTAGATATATGGCTCAAATTGGTGTAAATATTTGAGGGAGGAGGTTCCCTTTTATAATTAAGTTGAGGGGTACTTTTAGAATTTCATAAAAAATAAAAATATAATAAGAATATTCTAGATTGAAATTCATAAAAATGGTAATGAATTCTTATAAAAAATTATATCTTCCAAAAAAAATTATAAAATTAAATTTAGATATGTTTTTGACATCATTTTAATCCTTATATTTTTGATTATCCACTTGTTTAATTATTTTTGACCTTAATGATAATAACCAATATTTTAATAAAATAGGGTTAATAATTTTACTATAATTAAACAAGTGACTCATAAATGGACAATGTATGATGTGTTCAAATATATTAAATTCAAATGGTTGGATATAATATTTTTATGAATTTTAAATGATTTAATAAAATATTAATTTGTTAAAATACTATTAATATCAATTTTGACACTATTCATTTAATTTGAATTTAAATAAATGTAGAAAATGGGAAAATTAGAATATAATCCTATACAACTTCTATAAAATTTCATTTAGATCTATAAAATTTGTGGGACATAAAAATTATTTCAAATTATATTAGTTTTATTATTTTAAAAAACATTTATTTTTTATGTTAATTAGATAAATACTGTATAAGATTTACACATGCATTTAAGGTAATTATATAACTTATAAAAATTATAAAAAAATCAATGTTGTCATAAACCGTCCCCTGGGGCTCATACTGTTACTACCCCAAGCCCACCTTCTATAGGCCAGGGGCTGGTGACTAGCACTAGAAAGACATATCCCAAAAAGGGAAGGCATTGCATTTAATTCTGTACACACACACACACCCAAGCACATCCCAACTCCCTGAATGTGGGAAAAAGTATACCACTAAAACAAGGTCGAGTGAATGTAAAAGTGAAATTAAGTGGGCCATAATAAAAAACCAACAAGGAACTAAAAACAGTAATATACAAGAATGAAACTCTGATGGCCATCTACAGAAAACCCCACTTGATTGTGAGAGTAGTGAAGCTACTGGAAGTCAAAGTAGTATGTCATGACTGCCTGGTCCTATTGGGCCCCACTTGGTCTAAGGAAACCAAGTCCACCATCATAGAATTTGTTAGTCCTGTCTCTCTGAGCACCTCTGTTGAAACGTCGATCATCTGCACCAGACACAACACGTGTGGGAGAATCCCATGTAGGGGTGAGTACAACAATACTCTTCAGGGACCCCGAGACCCCCGAAGGTCTCTCAGTAATACACGAAGCAAAACAACCCAAAGAAAATACCACAACGGAAATAACACCAAGAAAGACCTCAACCACATAGCACAAAGTAAAATACACAAATCACACTAGGTATAACTTAAGTACAAAAATAAAGATGATTAGTCGTAAAGACAGATCACCTTATTCTGTCGAGAGGATCTACTGCTAACCCGCACATGGTTTCTTGGTGCTAACCCACAAAGGATCGATAGGTGCTATCCCACATAATATCTCTAAGTGCTAACCCAGAGAGGATCGCTAGGTGCTGACCCACCGAGGATTTCTAGGTGATGACCCACAAAGGATCCCTAGGTGCTGACCCACATAGGATCCCTAGGTGCTGACCCACATAGGATTGATAATATTTTTTCTCGTCATAGCCAGCCACTGGATTCCTGCATTTAGAACACTAGATTTCTGTAGGACCCACACCTCAATCCATCAGTCATATGTCAACTTCCAGGAATTCTCATATAGATTAACCCAAATGACCATCTCATGGTAAGGGTTCCAAGGTAATATACAATAGATTGTTCGGACTCCCAATCTATAAGTTATAGGCTTTTTAATAAAAAGGGCCCGATTGGGTATGAGTCCGATCCGACCTTGACATACTATAACCTCTACCAAAACTTTGGTCGAGTATACCAGAAGGACCGATCAATTCCAAGGGTCCCAATGCCACTGATGGCACGTCGATGGGACGACTGGTCTAAGAGATACGAGCATTTTAGTAAACAGGGGCCTATTACATCTCAGCCCGATCCAACTCGGTTGGACCAACCCAGTTAGAAAAACCCAAAAAACTTGTCCCGGGGGTCCCACGTACCCCGGTTTAATTAGAAAGACTCAACCCAACCCGGTTCGGGTTGTGGTCGGTCTGATCTAGCCTAGCCAGTGGGCCAGGCTCAATGGAAATCGTTGGACCAGGCCTGGTTTGGCCGAGGGTCTAGCCCACCAGGTCGCCCAGCATCCTGGACTTGTCCAGCCCATCCCAAAGGGAACGGGTTTGACCTGACAGTTTAGGTATGACCTGCTGGGGGTGGGACCAGCCCGCTGGGCCGTGAGTCTGGCCCACCGGAGCGGTTTCGGCCCGCTGGGTGGTTCAGACCACTCCCGGGCTGCCCTGCTGGGAGGCAGCTAGATATGACATCTAGTCTACTTCCATCACCCCATGGGACATCGCATGGTGCCACATCCACGGATCTCTGACACGGTCAAGTGGACGCATCTTCCGCCTCCACCCATCATCTCCTCCCGCTGCACCGCGGCCCGAGATGGACACGACCCTTCCTCCGGTGTGCTGTTGTAGTGCACCGCTAGCTGCCCACGACTACCGCCACTGCCTCCAGCACACCAGTGGACTCTTCCTCGGACCATTAGGTTTGGACAGATGGTCCTTTGTCCACGCCGCTTGCGCCTGCACTCTCCGGGGAATGTCCTCTCCTGCGTGAAGGTCTCAAATATTTCTTATCATCGATTTGAGAGTTTGGACACGAAGAAAACCCACGATGGGGGTCAGGTCTCGTTTGGGTCGGCCCATGCCCTCTGCGTTATATGTTTAAAATCAAGGGAGGTCCATGGATTTTAATTTGAACAACATTGATGATTTAACCCAAGATAAATAAATCCCAAAATAAAAGTCACCCTCCCGCATAAACACATGAATCGTGGATCTATCTGTTTGTGGGATGATCCGCGTTCATCGTTTCTAGAAATGAATGAGGAAGAAAATCAAATTTGAAAAATCCCTACCTCATTTATGTTTGATTCTGAATGATTCTTCCTCAAGGTTTCAAGGCGTCAAAGTCATTCGTCGCTTTTGAATTCGTCCATTCAGACATGTCTAAGATGATGAAATCTCACCGGTGTTCATCATTCTTCATTAGGGAGGAATTTCATTGGAGGTTTGTCAAAGGATCCTACCTGATTAATCCTCATCCCACCAACACACGAAACAATTAAAATGAAAACAAATCACAGTGTTTCAGTTACGCTTTGACGCTGTGTCATTACACTTCTTTTATTTCATCGTTACACTACGTGATACAGGCTATTAATGAGGATCATTAATGCTCCTTGTCCCTTCCTGGCCATTACACTGTAGCGTTGCCATCCTCCACCCAATGGTGGGTAAAGAAATAATAAATTCCTTTGAAGTTATGTCATTTCTATATGAATAATGGTGTTCTGAATTAAACGGTACCCTTTTATTTTAGATCCGAGAAATGGTTAAAAAATATAGAAAAACCCGCTCGCACGTTTACTAAACGTACATTAAAAAACGTTCAAAATTCCGTTTTGGGTTCTCCTGACGTCACAATCATGTGCTGTCAGAGGATGAAGTATCAGAATGATTCCATAAAATTTTAAAAAAATTACATAGAATTTTTGAGAAATTACATTCTCCCCACCTTAGGTCTTTACATCCTTGAAAGATAAAATAGGGTCTAACCAAACAAGTGGGGGTAATGATCACAAATATTAGCCTACCACACCCATGTGCTCTTCTAGAGTTTCCAGTGATACCATCGAATGTGCACCATAGGAATTCACAAACAATTTAAGACCCACTCCTATTGATCCCCCTTCTCTACTAGGAACTCCATAAACGTCTCCCCATCATCAATGTCCAGATCACCCCAGTCGATGATTTTCTATGGATCTTGCACGTATCTCCTCAGGTACGACATGTGTAAAACATTATGCACCCAGTGAATCTGTGGGGGAAGGTCTTGGTAGTACAACATCTCACTAACTCTGCTCAAGATCTAAAAAGGTCTGATGAACCTAGGATATAGCTTGTCACCCTGGCCAAATCTACATAATCCTCTTCATGGGGAGGCTCAATGGAATACATGATCACCCTCATCAAACTCCAAGGGTCTCCGTATCCTATCAGCATAAGATTTATGCCTACTCTATACAGTCCTCATCTACTCCTAGATGATCTAAACATTCTCTGTGGTAGCCCGTACCAACTCTGGTCCCATAAGTTCTGACTCCCCTAGGTCTGTCTAGCATAGGGGTGATCTGCAAGGTCACCCGTACAAGGCCGAAAACGGTGCAATTCCAATGGTGGAGTGATAGATGTTGTTTTATGAAAACTCCAAAAGTGGAAGGTGGTCATCCCAACTATGGCCAAAATCCAAAACACAAGCATGAAGCATATCCTCCATGGTATGTATGGTTCGATCTATTTGACTATCCATTTGGGGATGAAAAGTTGTGCTCAAACGCAGATGAGTCCCGAATGCCTCCTGCAACCCCTTCCACAACCAAGATGTAAAGAATTCATCACAGTCTTAGATGATCATCGAATTCACCCCGTAGAGCTGCACTATCTTCTATACATAGAGGCTTCCCAATACCTCTAGCGGTACTTGCTCCTGGATGGGTATAAATTGAGCAAACATGGTGAGTCTGTCAACGATCACCCAGATGGAATAATGGCCCCTGGATGTACATGGTAACCCCGTCAGAAATTCAATCGTGATACCATCCCATTTCTACTACAGTACCTCAAGTGGCTGGTCGAAGCCTGTTGGAACCTGATGCTCAGCCTTCACTTATTGACAAGTGGGGCATCAAGAAACAAACTTTGACACCGCTTTCTTCACCCCTGGACACCAATACTGATGTTAGAGGTCTTGGTACATCTTCGCCACTCCAGGATGTACCTCCAAAGGGGGTTTATAGATCTCCTTCAAAACCTCCTCCTACAATGTCACTGGTACTGTGGTGCTCCCTATGAAAAGGATGACGTACTCCCCACCTATCAAAAATTCTTCAAGAGCTCGTCCTATGGATAACTAAGAATGTCGGGCTTTACAGTCCACATCCACTAGCTGTGCCTCCCTGACTCACTATAAGTGTGGCGGAGCAACAATCATCTACTGAAGGTAATATTTTTAATCACCATCCATGAATGATATCTACATCGCGGCTAGACTCTCCATCACCTCACTCAACAGCTGCAAACCATACCTCCTTCTGAGTGTGTCCGCACCACATTCCCCTTCCCAAGAGTATAGACTATCTCACCGTCACAGCCCTAGAGGAAATCCAACCGTCATTTATGTCTCAATTTTAGGTCATTCTATGAGAAGATATACCTCAGAATCTTGTGGCCGGAGTAGATGGTAAACCGTTCACCCATCAAGTAGTGCAGCCACATCTTCATGGAAAATACCACTTCTGCTAACTCCAGGTCATGGGTCATGTAGTTTAGCTCATGTTTACTCAACTATTTTGAGACGTAGGTGATCACTACTCACTCCTACATCAGGAATCAACCTATTCTAGTCCCTGACACATCGAAGTAAACTACATACCCAACACCCTCCTCTGTTAGTCTCAATATCGGGGCTCTATTCCTTCTCCACCTCATCTCCTGGAAACTCTACTGATGTCTCTCTACCCATATGAATGGTTTCCCCTTCTTTATCAAGGATTTAGGGTGCTTATACTTTGGAAAAGTCGGGTGAAAATCTCTGGAAGTACTAAGAAAACCTCGGGAAACTACATACCTCAGTCATGCTTCAAGGTGGATACCAAGAAAGTAAAGCCTCTAACTTTGCTGGATCTATTGAAACTCTAGCCTCAGAAATGGCCTGTGCCTGAAAGTGGACTTCTCAAATCGAGAACTGACCCTTTGAGACATTACTATAAAGCTGGTTCTCTTAAATAACGTATAGGACTATCTGCAGGTGTGTATTATGGTCCTCCTTCGACACTAAGTACACCGCGATTTCATCAATGAAGACCACCATGAAATGATCTAGGTAAGGATGGATGATCTGGTTCACGAGCCTCATGAACACTACTGGGGTGTTGGTCACACCGAAGCACATCACCAAGAACTAATAGTTCCCATAACATCATCTCAAGGCTATCATCGGTACATCTTCATCCCAGACCTGAAGTTGATGATAGTCTGATCCGAGGTCGATCTTCAAGAACCACCATACTCCCTTCAACTGATTGAAGAGGTACTAAATCATTGGTAGCAGATACTTGTTCTTCACAGTCACCTAGTTTAGGCATTGTAAGTTCACACACAGACTCAATCTACCATCTAACTTCTTGGAAAACAATACTGGTGATTCCAATGAAGAAACACTAGGCCTTACAAACCTCTTCTTCTACAAGTCCTACAACTATATCCTCAACTCACGAAGCTGAGTGGGAGTCATCTGATATGCAGGTGTAGATATCAGTGTATTCTCGGGGTAAAAGTAAATGTAGAAGTCTACCTCTCTGTGAGGAGGTAGTCTTGGGACATCTTCTAGAAATTCATCCTCATATTCATCCACCACTGTAAGAAAGATTGGACTCCCCTTTTCCACCGCACTAAGGGTGAGGCTAGCCAATTGGTGACTGATCAGATGCACCCCCTCTGAGGAAGTCCATCTTGTGATACAAAGGCTCCCTACTCGTTGGTGAAGGAAAATATGGTCCCATTCTCACAAACACACCACAATTTGTGCCTAAAACAGTCGATCTGAGCATGGAATTTGGATAAACAGTCCATACCCAATATGACATCATAAGGTATTGATGTTGCTACATGAAAATCCCAGCCGAAGCACCCGCCTCCTAGAGTAAGCTCAAACTACTAGCACCAGTGTGTAATCATTGAATCCTCTCTAGTAGAAGTCTCTAATAATAAGGATCCAGCCAACAAATTCACCAAAATATCTAATCCTCAAACGAGGTCCATAGAAAGGTAATTATAACTAGAACCTATGTATATTGGAACTGTAGATAAGGTGAATTCGATACATATTGTACCTCTAATAATCTATGGAGAACCTCGTTCGTAGGAATCCAACACCTGAAGATGGACCTTCCCTTGCCACATACTCTTAGAGCTCGGGGTGGAACTCATGGGGGTGCTGGTGGTAGTACCTCAAACTGTAGTCCACTTCTTACCACTCGTCCTGCTCCCCTTCCATGTTCGCCGCCCTATGGAACTCCTTGCTCAAACCTCTGTCACTATCTTGGTAGTCCCTCAACCACCTGCTGGTCATCTACGTGGGGAGTCAGATAGTCATGAACCATGTTCCCCTATCTGCCGCAAGAGTAAAAAACTCTATTCCTCAGATGACCTCCTCTACCTTGCTAGCTCCACACCTATGACCCTGTGTCCTGTGGTCATCCTCCGAAAGGTATGGCCCCTTTGGGCCTCTGTGTTATTTTCTTACTGCCTACTTTAGATGAATCATCCATATATTATCTAGTGGTAGCTCTTGTCGTTAGTGCCTGCTCAGATAGGAAGCTCTCCACCAGTTTGTATCACTCTAGAACCCCATCATGCGTCAGGATTCTGAGTGAAATCCTCGACACCATGATCTCCCACCGGAGTCCCTACTCAAATGGTTTGGGTTCTAAAGAAAGGATCTCGTACCATGTCAGTTGAGTAGTGGTAGTGGTCGGTAAACCTCGCAGAGTACTTGGCCACAATTAGGCTGCCCTGCTATAGGTGGAATAACACCTAAATATGCACTGAGCATAATTCCACTACTACAAACACAGCCCTAAAGAGGCTCTCGAAGTCCATCCAGAAAAGGTTCACCTCCTCGTGTGTCTAGAGCATCAAGCTCCTACACCTCCCTTCCATTCCTTGAAAAGGATAGTTGATAGAACTACCATCAGGTCTATCGATGTCTCTACTAGGAGATAAACCCAGGTAACTTTATCCAGCCAATCCTCAGCTGCCTAAGGATCCATCTCACCTTGAAACATTAGAGGCCTCTGCCTCTGGAACTCATTCAACGTACTCAGTCGGTGTGAACTTTGAACTAGTGGGGCTGGTAGCAACTGATTCTCTCTGGGTTGTGGTGTTGTTGGTGTACCTCCTGAAGGTGCTAGCACTTTAAGAGGTCCCATCCCCGACAACTCATCGCTTCGGGGACCATCATCATGGTCTCTCACTGGAATCCTAGCTGGATGTCTTCATGGAGGAATCCGATAGAGAAATAGATGCACTACAATCAATAAGTTATACCCACTGAGATGACTCAAATAAGATCAAGACAAAAACATTTCAAAAATACATGAAACTAGTGTTTTCATGTACCAAGTCGAAATACAGAATTCAGGGTCCTGGTGTATTGATACATTGACCACTACACCAACACCGGACTTCATGGCGAAAAAGATGTACTCAAAACACTTAACACTATTGCCTCATATAAAACACAGACTCTTAGTTTTTATGGTATAACCGACCACCCTTTGAAACCACTTTGTCACGAACCATCCCCCAGGGCCCGTGCCATGAATTCCCCAAGCCCACCTTCCATAGGCCAAGGGCTGGTGACTAGAAACAGAAAGGCATATCCCAAAAAGGGAAGGCATTTCCTTTAATTTTGTACACACATACGCCCAACCACATACCAACACATTGAAAGGGGGGAAAAGTATATCACTAAAACAAGGATGAGTGAAAGTAAAAGTGAAAGTAATTAGGCAGGAATACACACCCAATAAGGAACTGAAAATAGTAAAGTATAAGAAGGAATCTCTGATGGCCATCTGTGGAAAACCCCACCTGATCGTGAGAGTAGTAAAGCTACTGGAAGATGAAGTAGTATTTCATGCTTGTCCGATCCTACTGGGACCCACCTGGACTTAGACCACCACATCCATTGTCGTAGTGTCCATCAGTTCCGTCCCCCTGAGCACCTCTGTGAAAACATCGATCCTCTACACCAGACACAACACGTGCGGGTGAAGCCTGTGCCGGGGTGAGTAAAACCATACTCTTTAGGGACCCAGAGATTCCCGATGGTATCTCAGTAATCAATGAAATAAAATATCACATTTAAAATACCACATAGATAATACCACCATATCAAAAATTAAAAGACATAGCTCACACTAAGTAAAACTTAGGTACAAAAATAAATATGATTAGTCGTCAAGCTAGATCATCTTATTCTGTCGAGAGGCTTTGCTGCTGACCCACACAAGGTCTCTAGGTAATGAACCATAGAGGATTTATAGGTGATAACCCATAGAAGACTGTTAGATGTTCACCCATAGAGGAGTTTTATGTGCTGACCCATAGTGGATCGCTATGTGCTAACCACAAAGGATTGCAAGGTGATGACCCATAGAGGATCACTATTCTTTATTTAGGTCATAGCCAACCACTAGATTCCCACACTTAGAATGCTTGATTTATAAAGGATCCACTCCTTAATCCATTGTTTATACCTCAATAGCCACAAAATCCCACACAGATTAACCCAAAGGACCTTCTCGTCGTAAGGGTTCTAACGCAACAGACGACGCGTCATTCGAACGTCCAGTTTTATGTTATAGGCATTATAGTAAAAGGGGCCTAGTTGGATTCAATTATGATCCAACCTGGACATAATCAAACATCTCCCAAAACTCAAGTGAAGTATACCAGAAGGACCACTCCATTGCAAGGGTCCCAATGCCACTGAAAGACCATTGATCTGACGCCTGGTCTGAGAGATACTGGAATTTTAGTAAATAGGGGAAGGTTGCGTCTGGGCCTGGTCCGACCTTGTTAGAATGACCAGACCAACTCGGGCCAGAAGTCCCACATACCTTGGTTTAATTATAGGGACTCGACCTGACACGGTTCGGGTCGGGGTCGGTATAGTCCGGCTGGGCTGGTGGGTCTGGCCCAAATGGCCTCAATGGACCCAGCACGGTTTGGACGGGGGTCCAACCCGCCGGGTCACCCGGGGACCCGGTCTCATCTGGACTAACCCGAAGGGCACAGGTCAGACCTTATGGCGCATTTCCGGACCACCGGTATGGGTCCATCCCACTGGGAGGTTCACTCCCCTCTCGGTCTGCTAGAGGTGGACCGGTTCGCCTCCCTGGGACGCGACCGAATGTCGTGTCTGGTCCGCCACCATCACCCCACGGGTTGCCTTCTCTGCCACAGTTGAGTGGCCGCAGTCCTCCGACACGGTCGAGAGACTGCGGTCCTCCGACGCGGTCAAGAGACTGCGTCTACCACCTCTAGTCGCCTACCCAGCTAGCGGCTTCTCCCGATGCAACGCAACCCTTCCTCCGAAGCACCCTTGTGGCGCGCTTCCACCCGCCTGTGGCCATGACCGCCAACACTGGCGTGCCAGAGGACTCTTCTGCAGACCACCGTGTCTGCACCGGTGTTCTGTTCATCGCTCCGGTTGTTCCTACGCTCTTTGGGGAATGTCCTCTCCATCGCGAAGGTCTCAAATTTGTCTTTCCATTGATTCGAGAGTTTGGCCACAGAGAACACCCCCAACAGAGTGGCTCGGGCCTTGTTCATGTCAGCCCACACCCTCTTCATTTGAAGTTTATAGTCAAATGAGGTATAAAGATTTTATTTCAAACAACATTGATGATTCAACCCCAGATAAAAAATCCCAAAAGAAAAGCCACCGTAGCCCATAAATGCACAAATCGCGGATCAACATGTTCGTGGGTTGATATGCATTCATCATTTCTAGAAAAGAATAGGGAATAAAATCAAATTTAAACAACCCCTACCTCGTTGATGTTTGATGTCGAATCCTTCGTCCATGAGGTTTCAAGGTGTCAACGTCGTTCATCACATTTGGCTATGATCGTCAAGACACATCAAAGATGATGAAGTTTGGCTAGCGTTCTTCGTTCTTCATTGGGGAGAGCATTCATTGAGGTTTGTCAGAGGATCCTCTCCAATTAATCCTTGTCCCACTAATGCATTGTACAATTAAAATGAAAATGTGTCATAGAGTTTCAGTTACGTTGTGATGTCTTGTCATTATGATTTCTTTATTACATCGTTACGCTGCGTGATACATGCCATTAATGAGCTTCATTAATGTGCATTTTGGTCACCTGGTCGCTACACCAAAACATCTTCGTCCACCACCCAATGGTGATTAAATAAATAAAATAATTCCTTTAATTTTTTTTTGAAAATTATGAAAAATAAATTTTTCGCTCGACTCTTACCAGCTGAAGTTAAGTCATTTCAAGGTGAATCATAGCGTTTTGAATTTAACGGTGACCATGGATTTTTGATCTGGGAACCAGTTCAAAACATAGAAAAACTCGCTCACATGTTTGTTGAACATATGATAAAGAATGATAAGAATTCTGTTCTGGGCTCTTCGAGCCCTGGAATCACGTGCCATCAGAGCATGTGGTCTCAGAATAATTCCATATAATTTAAATAAAATTGCATGGAATTTTTGAGATATTATATATATCTTGAAAATAATTTCATTAATATCTAAATTGACATTTATTTTAGTTCATATATTTATTTTGTCCCTATGTGGACACAGTATAGAATTTCAAAACTAAGAGAGTGACATTTTATAACTTTCTTTTCTTTGAACATTATTAGGGTAATTCTTAGGGAAATGTGTCCATTAGTCAATTGAATTTATTGAATAATTTGATTAGGGTCTAAATAAATTCATTAAATACTAATTAGGATGAAATATTATTTCCTTATCACTTAGTTTTTACATCGATTAACATGATTTACCCTCTACTAAGGTGATAAACTATACCACAGTTACTATTCCTAATGCCCATAAATAAAATGGATATATTTAAAAAATTTGAACATAATAATTCCAAATATTGAATATATTTTATCAAATTTTATACCCATAAGCAGGATAAATTAATTTTCAAACAATTGTGCAAAATGTGATTAGAGAAGTTTTTTAGGAAAATATCGTTTTTCTTAAAAATGATTTTTTTGTATAAAAAATGTTTTATATCAAATATTACAATGAAATTGATTTCAATGAAACAAATTATATTAATCATAGTATATATAATTTCACTCTGAAACCATTTTAAAATAAAAAGGAAGTTTTCAAATAACTTAAAAAAATACAGTTTTCAATAAAAATTAATATTTTTCACTAAACATTGGAAAATAAATCTTTTTAAAAAAATCACAAAACTTATAGTAAGATAAATTTCATACGATTATTTCAAATATAATTTTTTTATTAAATAAAATTTTAAAGTGTTCCAGAAAATAATTATATTATTTTATCACAAAAGTAAATAAAATCAATTTTGAGGAAGACAAATTTTGAAATAGAAAATAACATTAGAAAAAATTGAATGATTATTTAATAAGAATTTATCAAAATATTTATATTTATTATTACATTTATATATATTTCAATATTTATTTGATCATATTAATACCCTCTAAATTAATGGCAAGGTTATAACAATCACATTAAATAGTAATATTTTATTATTGTTTCGTGGTTCGTTTATACTCGGTGTTTCATGTAATAAAAGATATCTAAGATATAAAATTATTTAAAGAGAAATATTTTCTAAAATATTTGGTTGTTACACGGTTCCCCAAGTGAGGTTAAAATAGTTATTAAAAGGTCCAAAAAATTTCATGTAATTGAATTTGAAAAATCTAGAAAACATGAAATGATTAAGAGAAAAACAATGTTTTTGCAAAATGTTGGTGGTGAAATCGATTAGGGAATTGTCAAGTGGATTTTTGGTATAATATATTAAATTTAAAATAATAAAGAAATCCTATTTCAAGGGGAGGTAAGATAAGGGTAAATAAACATTCATATATGATGTTGAATCTGTCAAACTCAAATATATTCAAACCAATTGAAGATATATGTGATGTTTTTAGTAATTGTGGACACAAAAGCAGTGTATGGAAAACATATTATATATCAAATTCAATTAAGTATAGAAGATAACATAAGAATAATGAATAATACTACTTAGGAATAAATATGGACAATTTTTCAAAAAATAATTTTCCTATTTTTAAGAAGATAGTTAAAATATCCTTAGAAAACATGTTGGATAAATATAAGATTGAAAATATGTGCAAGATGATTATCAAGAAGAGTGCTACATCTGAGAAGAAATATGGGAATAAAGAACTCATATTAATCTATGTGGAAACTAAAAGAATCCTGTCAATGTCCCAAATGATATTTTAGAGATTTGGATAGAGAAAGGAAGATAGAGGAATGATAGAAAAAAGATAGTGCTAAAGGTAATGAGAAGTATCAACATGAAGATTTCCATTTTCATGAGAGGATTTTTAAAAATATAAAATATTGAATTAGAGAAGTTTTTTGTATAGGATGAAAGATGATTTGAAAAAATTCCAAAGTTTTTTTGACAATTGTTTTTTCATAAGAATAATCCTTGAAAAAAATCAATCTAAAATAAGAATAAATAATGAAATCTCACACAAGGAAGAAAAGGATGTGAAGATTTCCTTACCTAAAAGGCCAAATAAGATATGAGAAGTTGATGAGGAAGCATGAATAATTAAGAAAATTGATTGGGAAAATCTTATAAACCATGATGTTCACATTGAGGAACAAGAATATCCCCATTACTACCTTAATATATGCATATTTTATTTATACATAAAATATATGGAATTAAAGGTGATATATATTCTCATGGGGATAACTCGATATAGAGTGGATGTTGTCAATATTTAATAGTAAATATGAAGAATATTGAATCTTAGAATGATTTCTCAATTGATATTTAGATGAAAATATAATGGATAATCATCTTTGATGAAGTTAATGATGTTTTCAACAATGGAAAACAAGAATATGATGATTCCATATTGTATTGATCTCATAAGTTAGTATTCTATAGAGAATACATTTAAGTGATCATCCTTGGTGAAGATGTGGATGTTTTCAAATCAGTTCATCCACATATTGAATTCCATTTTGGCATATTGTTGATATTTTATCATCTTTAAATCCATTATTTAAGAGATTCACCATTATGAAGATGTTTAGGAGTGTTTCCCTTGAGGGGGAGACAAGTAAATAATAATGAAGAAGATTATACAAAATATTATCTTATTCAAATATAATTCTTTATCGAAGTGATTGAAGGTGTTGTCATTCTAAAGTTATGTTATTATAATCTCTCATCATTGATAATCAAAATAAGACTCTAACATAAAGGGGTATAATTTTAGTCATTGATCAAAATTTGGGATTTGAATAAGTACCAAGGCTATTTCCAAATCCTAATATGTTTGAAATGTTCTAATTTGTGTATTCAAGTGATACAAAAAATTATATGGTTAACGTATATTACGATAATATGTATATAAATTGATATTTATAACTTGTGTAATCCTGATGATAGTTTGAATAATGATTAAAGATAGTTCTAATTGGTTTAATTTCTGATGGGTATCTTATTCAATTGATTATGGACAACATAGTTATATAAATTAAACCCTATTATTTTCTATATCGAGAATGGATTAATAGACATAAAGTGTAATAGTTATTCACAATTTTCAATGTATGAGTTCATTCCCTTTACCAAATAATTTTTATTTCATTTCAATAATGGGGAAGAGAAATTAAAATGAAAAGATTGTTGATGAAGGGAGAGGTAAATTAATTTTTTTAATAATGATATTTTAATAGCACATATTGAAATACCATTTTAAGATAGTTTTTATAATAAATAGAAATAGGAATTTTGTTAATCCCACTTTGTGTGTGTTTTATTAATTTTCAATGATTTTTGTTTATTTTCAATGGATAAGGAGTATTCATTGATGTCAATATATTGAATGAGGAATTTAAGTGAAGAAGAAGTTAGGTTATTATGATGTAGTGATTATAAATGATGAAGATCCTAAGAAGTGGAGTTCTTATTTCGGTATTATTTCTTAGAATATTTATTTAAATATTTTAAGTTCAATGGAGATTATCTTAATATCTTTATGATGAAGTAATTTGTAAAAGGTACATCAATGAATATTTGGATTATTACAAATTAGTAAATGTGTTGTAATAAATTCTCCATTGATATATATTAGGATTGGTTGGGCATGATTTAGGACTTTTATAAATTTGGATGGAGATTCTATGGTTTATAGAAGGATAATGTAGTGATGAAGGTTCTTGGGATAAAGGAGGGCTGACCCAAGAAGGCCATTCCCATGGTGGAGTGTGTGTTGATGTGAATATTTTTCAACATAGGAAATCCCATGACCTATGAAGAAGATATTATAGAGATGAAGAAGATTCCCAGTAAGGAAATGCCAACAGAGGATTACGTTTTGAAGGGGATTATTCCTAAAACTAGAAATTGGAAAGAGACCACACTCATAGTGGTCCCTATGGTGGACTAGTAGTGTACTTGTGAGAAATGGGAAAGCCTCTATGGCCATGGTGGTATTGAATGAGGCTGTGGTCGATAGGTGGAGTAGCTAAATAAAATGGGAAAAGTTATGAGATCACACTTGTGGTAGAATATGTCATGGTCTACAGGTGTATTATCAAAGAAAAATTGCCAAAAAAAGTTTATTACTCCCATTATAATCAGAATATTTGTGGTAAAAAAACCAATTATTTGACACATGGATGTGGTGCAGGGCATATCGATGTTGGACATGATGATTTGGGGAGAAATCACTTAGGCAATGCTTGTATTTTGTGTTTAATGATTCATAATGATGTGCGTCTTGTTTTAAGACTTTTATTCAAGATGATTTTAAGGTTGGTTGTAAAAGTTTAAAATATTTTTTAAAGGGGATTAAAATATAATTTAAACCCACTATTCAAGAAGTCCACAAAGTAGTTATTTTTCGATATTAATAGAGATGATTAAGCAAATCCTGGATGTAATTTCTTGATGTATTATATGTGATTTTCACGGTCCAATATTATGTTGATATGTGTCAAGATATTGGTCACATGATTAAATTATTTTCAATGAAATTTCAGAAATCTAGATAGAATGTGTGTGATGAACAAATCATTGATTAATTTTTTGATAAGAAGATGTGGGATAGAGCCTATATAGAATATAAATTATACATATGATAAAAGTATAAGAAGAGTGAACCAACACTAATACTTGTTTAATTGTTTATATATGTCAATGATAATGAATAAATCTAGTTTAATTTAGTTAGGAATAGAATTAGAAGAATAAATAATGATAAGAAGAAGTGCTATTGTGAAAAAATAGATTGTGTAGTGAAGAAGGAGAAGAATTATTTCAATCAGTGAAAGAAAGTATGTGACATTACATGCTATTGAGAATATAATAAGAGTGTGAATTACAATTTTTATATTGTATAAGAAGTAATTTCATGATATTGTGAAACTGAAATAAAAGGAACCAAAATAAGGGAATAAGTGCATCAACAACCGTATAACAGTTTAGAAGAATAATATTTTTTTGTTTTATCTATAAATTTGCAACTATCTAGATGAAAATATAAAGTTTTAGGGGGATTGTGTAGAGTGTGGGATATACCAACCTTAGGTACAAGTAAAATCCATATCCAATTTTATTCAGATGTTGATACAAGTGGATTTTATGAATCTAGGAAATCAAGATCCTAAAAAGGATTAGTCTTTCATTTTGAAAGGTGAACCTTATAAATATTCATATATTATGTGTGTGTGTGTTAAGTAATATTTATTATAAGAAACAATAACAAGATAGAGAAATATAATAATAGAACCATCACCTAACATAAGAATAGGTAAAATTTATAATAAGGGAATTAAAATATGATAATTGTACACCTCTACTAATTTACCCACCTCTTAGTATAAAACATATCCCCAAATGGTTTTATCATATATATCTTATATTTACCCTTTTTGAGAATCTAATATCACCCATTGTTATGTTCCATTACATTGGAAGTGAGTAATATTATTATATTTTACGTCTAAATAAGGGTATCATTTTTAGAGATATTTCGTTAAAAATGTTAGAGAATGTTTTTAAAATAAATTTTATTATGTATCTAAACCCTAAAGATGCTAAAACTATCGGTTCTTGGGTGTTATTTATTTTGATATGTAATGAATATTCATGCATTATTATACAATAAATATGTATGTTATGATGGGGTTTTCTCATTTGGTAATAATGTAGGTTTTAGTTATTATTAGAAATTAGGTCATGAATAATAAGGGGATAAAACTAAAATCAACCCTTGATCATCTATTAGTGTACAACTGACTACGAACTTATTATGAAATTTACTTTCCTTGTATATGTCTTATTACCCAGTAATAATGGATATTTAGATCAATTTTTTTTGGGAATACTCATTATTTAAGATATTTCTATTGTGTAATAATATTTCAATGTATTTATAAAGGCATTTTCTAGTCTTCCCCTAGATCGTGTGGTTGAGTTTTCAATAGGAATCATACAAAATGTTATGATAATGTCAAAGAATCCTTATAAAATGACCCTGATAAAATTAAAGGGATTTAATAAGTGACATTAATATAATACTGATAAAGGTTTTATATGAACGTGTGCTTCATTATATGGTGACCAAGTCCTATTTGTTAAGATATAAAATGGATCAATGCATCTGAACATTGACTAAAGTGAACTTAACAAGATCCCAATTAGGAGAAAGTATTATATACCCTATATTATTTAATTGTTTGATCAATTATGAGGGGATGGGTTCTTTTTAATAGTATAATTTGTTTTTCAAACATCATTAATTTAGGATGAAAAGAGAGGATATATCCAACACATACTTTCATATAAGATATGGACACTATGAATTCCTATTTGATTCAGACTTAAAAATTCACAAACCATATTTATGTGTCTAATAGACAAGGCCATTGGATATTTCCTATATTTATTTATGGTAATATTTATATATATGATATTATCATATATTGTAAGATAAATAAGGAGAATGAATATCATTACAGGATTGTGATGAAGAACTTGAGAAAGGAGAAACTCTAGGAAAAAATTAGAAAGTATAAATTCAAGAAATAAAAAGCATAATTATTAGGTCATTTCATCATATGTGAGGGTACATATGTGGATCCTCCAAAAGAATATTTTCTTTAATAATAAAAAAGTCTAACCAATACAGAATACATCCAAATTTTTATTGGATTATAAGTATATTATTGATGATTTGTGAAACATTTATTCCAATTTTCAAATCCACTGACCATGTTAACATAGAAAAGAGTCAAGTTTCTCTAGATATAATGAAGTTTGAGACAATTTCATGGATCTTAAAATAATGTTGGTCACTATACTTGTAATCATAGTATCCTATAGCGGAGAAGGATTTTTGATATAAATTAATGCATCAAAGAAGTGATTGAGATGTGTCCTCAAGAAAAATTACATGGTGATAACTTATTCCTTATTTCAATTAATTTTATATATTGTGAATAATGTGATATATATACTGATAAAAAGATATTAAAGTATATATTCACACTAAAGGAAAAGAATATATTCAAAAGGTTATGGCTGGATTTGATCAAGGACTATGATTCTCAATTCATTATCACCATAAGAAGGTGAACACGGTGGTTGATTCTCTAAGTAAGAAGGACCTTGCTACATTATCCATGACAAGGACTACAAGAGACCCAATGCTTATGATTTTTCAAAGGGAGGATAAATGAATTATAAAGTAAGTGGAGAAATCCTATATTTCCTAATCGACTACTCCACCATCCATCCATGTAAAGATCAAGGAGGCATAGAAAAATGATATAAGGCTATAAAATAATGTAATGAATATTTGAGAGTTCAAAAATTAAATTTATGTAATTATAAGAACTTAGAAATGAATATGTTTCCCTTTAATACTATAATTTAATAAAGAGCTATTGGATGATTCACATAGCTCATCATTCTCTATCTATTCTTAAATCATAAATATGTATGGATATTTCAAGGATCATTTTTAGTGGGATAACATGAATAGTGAGATTTTAGAGTGTATATATGAATGATTGGTATTACAATAAGTTAATACATAATAAAAAATTCTAATAGGATGATACAACCATTAACCATACCTATATGGAAATGGGTGATCATTTCCATGGATTTTGTTATAGTTTTTCATAATACCTCTAAATTCCATACCACCATTTGGGTTATAGTTGATCACCTCACATTTAATTACTATTTCATAATATTTTTTACTCAATAAAAATTTAAATATAAACATAAAGGAATTGGAAAGGATACATGGTGTACCAATTTTTATTTTATTTGATCAGGATATGTGGTTTATCTCAATGTTCTAGAGAAGTTTCCAAAAATAATTGGATATAGACATGATCTTTGTAATTTTCCATCATTATAAAAATGATGGTAAATATGAAAGTACTATTAAAACTCTAAAATATCTACAAAGATCCTACTCTTTGAATTTAGAAGGAGTTTGGGATCAATACCATACACCGAAAAAGTTCTAATATAAGAATAGTTTCCATTCTAGAGTTTAAATGTTACCATGTGAGGATATCTATAAGAAGAGGCACATAACAAAAAACTTTTAGGATAGAGTTAGAGAGAATAAGATACTAATACCATATCTTTCCGAATAAATGTAAAAGAATATTCAAACCATTCAATGATACATTAAAACTACAAAAATTCTGTAATGACCATAGATTTTAAACCCTTTAAATTAATATTATGTCAAATAGATTATGTCGCACACAAAGCTTAAATAACACAACAACCGACTAAAATGAACCATGACATATTAAAATTAACAGAATAATATATTCATTAGTATATAAAAATATAATAATTAATTAAAATAAATATATATTATTGTATTATTTGAATATTATTTGAAAAAGTATTACTTTAAAATTACCATTTAAAAAAGAGTTATTGTATTTTACCTTTAAAAGTTAAATTTATCATAGTTAAATGTTTATTAAAATATTTTACATTTAGAGATATAAATTAATATATTAATTTTCAATTTTTTAGAAATCTATTTGAAATAATATTAAAAATACATAAAGTTTAAAAGGTTTTTTTTAATAAAATTAATTTTATTCATATATTTTATTTTCTTTTAAAATATAATTTATTAATTTAATAACTTTTATTTGAAAAAATTAACTTAATTTTTGGGTGAAAAAATTCAATATTATATTTGGATGAATTTTTGAGATTTTCATAAATTTTTTTTGGTGAATAGAGCAATATACTATTCTTATAAATACCATAACTTTTATGACATTACTACTTTATAATATTATTTATAATTTTATGAAACCATTTTATAGAAAAAATATAAATTTAATTAGTCATATTATAAATGTAAAAATATTGATTCTAGTTTTCATGACCTATCCCAGTGGGGCCCATGTCGTGACACCCCAACCTCGCCTCCTGTAGGCCAGGGGAAGAAGACTAGTTCTGAGAAGGCATATCACTTACATGAGAGTTCTTCTACAAAGTACTTATACACACACACACATATCAAAGCCTATAAAATGATGAAATCTAAAAACAACTGAAAAACGATGCATGAATACATCTAAATTCCACAACCAGAGTAAGAAAAGAATTAAAGTAAAGTAAAAAGGGCCAAATACAATCCCAAAACTATAATTCCCTAACCCTAGAATCCCAGTGTTGGTGAAATATTTTAATACATTAGCATGATTACAAGGAATCAAGCCCGAAAAGACCGATCCATTTATCAGTCATGGAAAATAGATTATATACATTAACTTTACATTACAATATCCAACATAAAACACAACATAGATAATCCTTTGAGAACACAATTATTACCCTAGCTAAACCCTACATATCAATCATAAAACACTTCTTGTCATCCTGGGAAAATAAAACATATAAAGGGGTGATCTCAGATTCTCTGTAAGGATAAACAATATAGAGAAAGATATCATAATTAATCACAAAACTCTAAGGCAAGTTACAAAACTAAAACACAAGCCCTTAAAAACAATATCTTCAGTATAATATGCCAAGAATAAATAAAATAATTACATTAAAACATTCACATTAATATTACACTAATCAAATAATCACATATAAAATTAATAACTAATCTCATAATGAGGGAATGCATAATGACTGACATCATAACCACTACGTCAAGGTCTTGTGCCAAGACCATTCAAAAATTTTCTATCAAGGACTTCTACCAAGACACTATTTTGTCTCATGAAACCTACCGATTCATCGAGGGGATATAGAGGGCCCCTTCTGTCATATACTAAGTCCAATGCATTCCTCATATGAAAAGGATGAAACATAACATAAACATTTATATTAAAACTAGCATATAAAATATCCATAATTTAACTATAAACCATGAATGGTATAAAAATAGCACATCCATAGTCAAAAAATCATTACTCATTTAATACAATATGGAAGATTATATTATAATAAATCAACCTCAATCAAGAATAATATATAATAAATGATGTTTACATAGTTGAAAATAATCAATAAAACACTTTGTGAAAAATATATCTTTTTTTCTTGAAATCATTTAAGAGTTTCACAACTTATAAAGGAGGTAATTTAAAAGATATTTTTGAATCAAATTTTCATATATAACTTTGAAACTTTTGAAAGCAATTAACATTTTAAAATAATCATTTCCATATAAATAAATCCATAAAATCATTTTGAAAATATGGACATTAATTAAAAATATTGTGAAAAATAAATATTTAAAACATTTAAAACGATGATCCAATTAAGGATTCCATTCCATTAAAACTTAAAATATTCTTTTTGTGAACAGTTTTATGAAACATGTAAATGGATGATAAATATATCCCAATAATTAATTACACATAAACAATCTCAGATAATAATGAGATTGAGGAATTAACCCTTACCTTAGGTCTGATACTCGCTGTACGTGTCCGAAACACTTATATAGTGTTTTTAATCATATTATTAACTTATATAATAATAATAATAATAATATTCATTATATCATATATTATTATTTTATGACTTTATTTTACCTCTTTATTAATAATTCCATGTTAATTTGACGTTTCAGGTAATAATCGCTTTGTCTATTGTACGTGTTTTGACTTGTTATTTTTGATCATATTACTTATATAATAATTTTTTACTTCAAGTATGTAAAATATGATTTATATATCATATAAATACTGTATATAAATATATATATATATAATAAATATATAAATAAAATGGAACACATCGTTCATGTAGACGGTAGGCCGTACGTACGCATGAACGTTGTTCCCATTTTCTTATCTTATTGAATGAAAGTAAGAAAATGAAATATATGTATATTTATATATCACCCCAGTAGAATTATTATGTCATATATTTCATAATTATTAATAATATTTATTCTTATAATAATTCTTGGATGGTGAACATGGATGATGAGTCTCATTACATCATGGAGACGGTAAACTGTACGTACACATGAGTGACAATATCATTTCCTTAATGGATAAATTGTATAGAATGGGATCGAATATGAATTTTACAAAAGAAATATAGTGTTATATTTATTATTTACATACATTATATTACTCTTAATAACCATAGAAATGAAGTGTTCCAGAAAAACAATTTACACCATGGTGTGAAGACGGTAAGCCGTACGTACGCACACATGGTGATATTGTTTTTCGTAGGATAAGTAAAAGGAAGAATATGGTTGTACCATAATTTTAATAAAATATTATAATATATAAGGTACTAGAGATATTATTTTAGTATGGAAAAAATAGAGAAAGATGAAGTCAAAGAAGAAAAGAACTTTGAAAGAGGTGATAAAACAATTACCCTTTTCCGGATGTCTCCTTTTGATTTACACAAAGGAATCCCTAGGATGGATTTTCACCCAATGTGTAGACTCTATAATGATATGATGGATTTTGGGAGACTAAATGGTCAGAAGTTTGCCGAGCCAAAGGTATTTTGATGTGTGAATTAAAGATAAGGATAAGTTCCCTTTTATAAGAGAGGTGAGGGGGACTCTAGGAAAAGTCTTGAAATATTAATTTATTATAAAATTATTTTCGGTTTCTAATTGATAAAAATTAATATATTTAGAGGATAAGATGAATACAAGTCTAAATTTACTGAAAAAAAAAATTTAGACAAGTTTAGTTAATTAAATTACCCTTATCTTTTGGGATTAGCCATTAGTTAAACAATTTAACTCTCACCGTGTCTTCTTGTATTTTTATACTATAAGGTTAATTTAGTTACTATAAAATGACAATAGAACATCAAGTAGAAAATTAATTACAGTTGTAACATTATGTAAGTCTATTTTTTGAATATATTTTTTTAATAAATTTGAAAAAATCATATTTTTTTAAAAACTCATTTATGTCAAATTTGATACTATTTAGTAATAATTTTTTTAAAGTCATAAAAACATTATTCCTTTGAAACAAAGGTAATAACTCAAATATAATATGTCAATATCATCTATAGAATTATTTGATAAAATAAAAACGTTAAATTAAATTTATTTTAATATTTATAATATCATTTATTTGATTATTTTATTAATAAGTCAAATAATGAATCATTATAGTGTCATAATTAAATTTTATTATTTAATGTATAAAAATTAAAAATAAAATTCAATAATTTAGGAAATGCATTTATATTTATAATTACTATTTATAGTTGAAAATATGGCTTATATAACTCTAATTAAAATTGTTTTAGTAAAAGATACGTATTTATGTTATATTTCTCTTTACATTTAATTAATTTTTATAACATGTCATTATCACACCCAAGTGGCTCCATGAGGTCCCAAAATCGACCCAATTATGGAAATGGTCGGAAATATATCAAAAAATATGATTAGGACATGCTTTAGGTAGTTTTATAATATTATAATATAATTTTTTACCCTTATTTACATGATTTACCCTTTAACCATGATAAATAAAAATAATTACTGAAGTTACTATTCATAATGATAAAAAATAAAAGATATCTATTTGAACAATTTGGGAATTATGATTAAAAATATGGAATAATTTTTTCCAAATTCAAAACATAGAATTTGTAGTTATTAATTTAAAATTAATTCACGTTGACATAACAAGAAAGCGAGGTTTTAAGAAGTAAAAACTATCAAAAGATTGAAAAGTGTTTATGTACAATTTACATGTAAAATTACATCCAATGACCATAATTGAATTAAATGATGAAATTATAATCTAATTATATTTTAAAAACACTCAAATTTATAATTTCACATTATAAATTATTTCAATTAGAAAAGTTGTTTTCAATTAAAATTTAGTAATTTTCACTATTTATCAAAATATGAAATTTATCCGAAAAGTACCAAAAATTAATCCAAACAAAATTTTTATATCCCAATTCTAAATAAGAATGTCATTTAATCAAATTGAATATATAAAAGTGGAAAATATTGGATTTAAAAAGGGTTCTCCATTAAAAGGTGAAAAAACAACATTTTTTGAAAAATACTTTTTTAAATCTGAAAAGTTGAATTTGTTCTCATATTATGTATAAGAAACACATAATATGAATGTTAAAATTATACATGACATATATATTTCAATTTTTTAATAATTTTCATCACCAAACTTTAAATGGCTAGTTTGATAGGTCGTGGTGCGCTTGAACTTGATGTTAAGTACATCACACACTATTGAATTATTTAAAAAGGAATTATACCATTGAAGCTTGGGATGTTACATTATCCCCTAATTTATTAAATTGAATCCTCATAATTTAAACTTGGTATTGAAAACTAGGGGTTTTACATTTCAAAATATCTTAGTTGAAATCCCACATAAAAAATGGATTAATGACGCCTCTATTTTAAAATAGAGAAAGGAAAGTATAAAGGTTACCAGAAATAACATATACTATGTTTCAATGTAGAAAAACATAGACATGAAAAAAAAGGTTAACCATCATTTTCTGATGGATAGTGATAGAGAACATTATTAAGAGAAACTTAACAACCATAAACCTATAAATCTATGATGATCTAATGGGCCATTTGATTTATCAGAAATAAGACTAGCATAGCATTTTTTGTGGTTTCAAGATACCTTGAATATTGTTGAAGAATTAATTTACTTCATAGACTAAGATAAAAAGTAATATTACTTAATTGACATGTAGAGTTTCATCCTTTAATTAATTCCTACCAAAAACTCATCTTTCTTTTCAAAATATAATATTATTCAACAACATTCTATTTATCTTAATCATATAAGGTTCCAAATATAAACATATTCCATAAAGAAAACTATGTTATAATAACCAGGGACATCATGTAGGCTATCAGTAGGTGATAAATCCTTGTTGCACTTCGGTTTTGGGTTTGTTTCCCATAACCTTGTCAACTTGACTAGTTATCACCCGACTTGCAGGTTTTCCTTTTTTCTAAAACTATAGTTTTATAACATTCCAAAAATAATATTCTGAAAATTTTTAACCTTAAAAAATATATCTAATTTTCAACTTAATCCATTCCAAGATTTAGAGTTATCCAAAATACTTCTATCCAAACTCTCTCTAAATGGTCTCTAAATTTCCAAAAAAATAAATTATAGCACCAGATTCCCAAAACAACATAATGTTTCTCTTATTGTCACATGATGAATATATGATTACCTTCATCATATTAAAACCTTAATGAAAACAAAAAGTACTATAGTAAAATCCTTATATATATCACATTCTTCTTATAACTAGAATATAATTCTTGAATCCAAAAACATGAATACATTAGTTATTTCACTTAGACTGTAATAACAATATAAGCTTGACCTTGATCCATTTTCTTGTTCTGAGATATATTTCATTGGTGGCCTTTTTCTCCACATTTGTATCAAACTCCCATTCATTTTAGAAAAATAATAGGGTGTTTTTTCCCAGAATTATCACATATAGTAAAATCCATATTTCCATATTTCCCTTTATCTCTCCATTGTTCCACCATTCTATTCGTCCCTTGATTTAATTTAATTTCATAAGACTTAGAGAATTACTTTTCTATATTCATAGCACAAGAGACTATAGCTTCATATGATAAGAAATATTGTGAGGCCAATTCCCATCAGAGGAATGATTTCAACCCATTAAATAATCAATTAATATTATTTATTGGGTTACGTATGTAGCCTGTAGCATGCCTTTCAAACCTTGTGAAGTTATCCTCATACTTTACAACATTCTCATCCTCCTTTTTCCTATAACTCAAAAATTGTACTTCCATATCAGATATTTGTTCATGAGGAAATTATTTCTCTGGGATAAGTTCTTCAAACTCCCTCCATTCCATATTTCCCACTTCTTCATCCTACTTTGTTTTTTGAATTAATGACCACCATCGATCCGCATCTTCAGAGAGATGGCAGAATTCCATGAAAGCTTTCTCCCTTTTGTTACTTCCCAAAGTAGGAAATATTTTCTCTATGTAAATTATCCACTTCTAAACCACAAATGGTTTTATAGGATCATTGAATGTTGGATATTGTTTTCTCATGAAGTATTCTAACATTTATCCTCTATGTTGTGGATCAGGATTCTCCATACGGTTAAGGTTATTATTCATAACCTAAGTCAGCTATCCCTGTATAGTTATAAGTTGTTCAGTACAAGTTATGTTACCAGCTCCACTATCATTATATTGCATAGGTGAGAAATCTATATGTGGATTACGTGCATTAATACAATTTCCATTTCTTCTACTAAGAGCCATTTCAAACAATGGAATACACTAGATTAGGTTATGAATCATAATGTATAATTCCGAACTAATAAAATACATAACATAATTTGATTTTTTTTTTGCATATCTTATCCATAATCCTAAATATGGTTCCTTTGAGGACTTATTTACTCATAAATATTTCATAATGGATTTTAAATAAAATATGAATTATCCTAAGCATATCCCCAAGGAGTGTCAAACCAGGTGCATAGTAAGGTTCATTGTCCTATACCAGGTTACCCCGAGTTAATATCCGAACACCTTGTTGGAGCTTTCACCACTAGGTACTTCTTTACCAGAACCACGTCCTCCTGTAGTATCTAGATAGGGATTTATTTCTTGAAATATTGATGCAATCTATACTTTACCAAAATTATAGGGTGTTCTTCTATACTTATCCTCAAAGTCTATCTTAGGGTTATGATCCCTATTCTAATTTTTCTAAATCTATTTCCAAGGTTGTTTCAAAAATTCCTCAAATACCCACTATAATTCCCTGACCCCAGAATCCTGGTGCTAGTGCATTATTTTAAAACATTGGAATGATTATAATGAGTGAAGTCCCAAATGATCGATCAGTTTAGGAGTCTTGGAAAATAGATTACATACATGAACATTAAATTACAATTTCTAACATAAAACACAACATAGATAATCCTTTTATAATTCCATTACTTCTATAGATTAACCCTTCATATCAATAATAAAACACTTCTTGGCGTCCTAGAGAAATATAAAATAAGAAATGTATGAGCTCAGATGATCAATAAGGATAATCAATATAGCAGAAGCTATCACAATTAAGTATAAAGTTCTTATGAAAGGTAAAAAACTAAAACACAAGCCTTTCAAAATACTATCTTCAGAATAATATGGAAAAAATAAATTAAATAATTTCATTTAAAATTCATATGGATATTCTACTAATCAAATAATCATATGTAAAATCAATAACTAATCTCAGAACTAGGTAATTCATAATGTCAGACAACATAACCACTACGTTAAGGACTTGTGCCAAGACCATTCCAAATTATTCTATCAAGGCCTTATTCCAAGACACTAGATTGTCTCATGAGACCTTATGATACATAAAGGGTCTATAGCGAGCCCTGATCGTCACTTACTAAGTCCAACACATTCCTCATATGAAAATGATGAAACATAACATAAAAATTCGTATTAAAACAAGCATATGAAATCTCAATACATTAACCATAAAACATGAATGGTATAAAAATATCACATCCATAGTCAAACATATCACAACTTATTCAATAAAATATTAAAGATTGTATTATAATAAATCAACTTCAATCAAGAATAATATCTAATAAAGGATGTTGACATAGAAGAAAATAATTAGTAAAAATATTTGAGAGAAATATCCATTTTTTTCTTAAAATAATATAAAGGTTACACAATTTATAAATGAGGTCATTTAAAAGCGGTATTTGAATAAAATATTCCCATAACAATTTGAAACTTTTGAAAGTAATTAAAATTTTAAAACAATCATATCTATATAAATAATTCCTTAAAATCATTTTGAAAACATGAACATTAATTTAAAACATTTAGAAAAATAAATATTTAAAACATTTAAAATGATGATCTAGTTGAAGAGACCCTTACATGAAACCTTAAAATATTACTTATGAAATGTTTTTTATAAAACATGTAAATTAATGATAAATATATTCGAGTAATTAATTACACAAAAACAATCTCATATAATAATGTTATTGAGGAATTAACCCTTACCTTAAGTCTGATACTCTCTGTACATGCCCAAAACACCTATACAATGTTTTTAAACATATTATTAACTTATATGAAGATAATTATAATATTTATCATACATTATATTTTTCTTTTGTTACTTTATATTACCCTTTTATTGACAATTCCAATTTAATGCAATGTTTCAGGTAATAAATGCTTGGTCTATCCTACATGTTTTGACTTTTTATTTTTGATAATATTACTTAGATCATAATTTACTTACTTACAGAATGTAAAATATGATTTATATATCATATAAATTCGGTATATAAATATATATAATAGATAGATAAATAAAATGGAACACACCGTTCATGGAGATGGTAGGTCGTATGTATGCATGAACGTTGTTTCCGTATTCTTATCGTCTTGAATGGAAGTAAGTCAATGAAATATATATATATATATATATCATCATAGTAGAATTATTATTTAATATATTTCATACTTATTAATAATATTTAATTCTTATAATCATTCTTGGATAGTGAACATGGAATATGAGTCTCATCGCATCGCAGAGACGGTAGGCCTTACGTACACACGAGCGACGATATCATTTCCTTAATGGTTAAATGGTATGGGCTTGGACAGAATATTAGTTTTACAGAAGAAATATCATGTTATATTTATTATCTACATCCATTATATTCATCATTATACCCATATAAATAATGTTTACATGAAAAACAATTTACACCATTGTGTGGATATGGTAAGCTGTACGTATGCACACATGGTGATATTGTTTTTCGTAGGATGTGTAAAAAGAGGAATATGGTTTTCCCATAATTTTAATAAAATATCATCATATGGAATGTACTCTAGTTATTATTTTAGTATTTAAACAACAAAGAAAGAGGAAGTTGAATAAGAAAAGAACTTTGAATGAGGTGATAAAACAATTACCTCCTTTTGGGTTTCTCTTTTTGATTTACACAAAAGGACTCCATAGGATGGATTTCTAGCAAAATATTTGCCTCTATAATTATATGATGGATGTTGGGAGAGTGGTTTGGTATGGTTTTTCTAATCCAAATGGATTTGGAGGTAGGAATTAAAGAGAAGGATAAGTTCCCTTTTATAAGATAGGTGATGGGCACTTTAGAAAAAATCGTGAAATATTAATTTATTATAAAATTATTTTCAGTATCTAATAGATCCTAATTTATTTATTTATAGGATAAGATAATTATGGGTCTAAATAATATCATAAAATGAATTTTAGACAAGTTTAGGTCATGAAATTAACCTTATGCTTTGGGATTAACCCTTAGTTAAACACTTTAACTCTTCCGTGTCTTCTTGTAATTTTATACTATAGGGTTATTTAGTTTTTATAAGATGAAAATAGAAATTGAAGTGAATAATTACTGACATCTTTAACATTATATAAGTAATTTTTCAAAATCATATATTTTTACTATTTTTGTATCATATAATGAAATAATATTCTTTTTTTAAAAACTCATTTATGTCAATTTTGACACTCTTTAGTAATTGATTTTTTTAAAGTCATAATAACATGATTCCTTAAAAAAAGGTATAAAATAAAATATAATATGTCAATATCATCCAAATTTTTTTATATGGCATAAAACGTTAAAATTATATTCATTTTAACATTTATAATATCATTTATTTGATTCCTTTATTAATTAGGAAAATAACGCATCATTATTATGTTATAATTAAATTTAATTATTTACCGTCTAAAAATTAGAAATAAGATACCATAATTTATGAAATATTTTTATATTTATAATTAATATTTGTGGTTTATAATATCACTTATATAACTCTAATTAAAATGTTTTTGGTAAAAGATACATGTTTATTTTATAATTATCTTTAATTTAAATTAATTCTTATAACATGTCATTATCACTACAAAGTGGCTCCATGGGGTCCCAAAATCGACCAAAGGATGCCCATGGTCGGACATATATTATCCAATAATTTTTTTTATATTTTTTAGGGTAGTTTTATATTATTATAATATTTGTTTTACCCTTATTTACCTGATTTACCATTTAACCATGGTAAATAAAAATAATTACTGAAGTTACTATTCATAATGTCAAAAAATAAGGGGAACCTATTTATAAAATTTGAAAATTATTATTCCAAATATGGAATCCATTTTTCCAAATTCTAAACATCAAATTTTTAGCAATTAATTTAAAATTAATTCACGTTTTCAAAATGAGATAGTGGGTTTTTCAGAAGTAAAAATTAGCAAAAGATTGACATGTGTTTATCTAAAATTTAAATGTAAAATTACATCCAATGACCATAATTGGATAAAATTATAAAAATATAATCTAATTATACTTTAAGACCACTAAAATGTATAATTTAACAATATAACTTATTTCAATTAAAAAGTTGTTTTCAATTAAAATATAGTATTTTTCACAATTCATCAATTTATGAAAGTTATCAGAAAAGTACCAAAAATTCATCCATACTAAATTTTTATGTCCCGATTATAAATAAGAATTTAATTTCATAAAATTTAATATATAGAAGTGTAAAATATTTTATTTAAAAAGGGTTCTCCATTAAAGGAGAAAATACTATATTTTTTTGAAAAAGACTTCTTTTATCTGAAAAATTGAATTTATCCTTACATTATGTATAAGAAACACATGATATGAATGTAAAAATTATATGGGATATATAAATTCCAAAATTTGGTTAATACTATTCATAATTTATTTTTAAATGGATACATTGTTAGGTCGTGGTGCGATTGAACTAGATTTTGCGTACATCACACACAATTGAATTATTTAAAAAGGAAGTGTACCATGGAATCTTAGGGTGTTACAACTACAAAGGGCCTAAAATTGAGTCCAACCTGAATGTAAATGGACTATTGTCCAAATACTATAGGAAAAAACCTCGGTCTTTCCATTCTCAGTAAGAAATTCCTACTCTTGGTCCGTCAAGGCCTCTCTTAAAGGGTTAATCATCTACACAAGAGATGAAACTTTTGGGAAAAGCCCGTGGAGGGGTGAGTATAATGATACTCAGTAGGACACCCCGGAACCACAAATCATACAATAAAGGAAATATGGTCAACTCTATATAATTATATTTCTACAACACATGTCACAAGAAAATACAGACATACTCAACAAAGACACACAATATAGAGGTAATTCACCACTATAGAATACCGACCTAGGATTATAGTTCTAAGATTCCACATAGCACTCGTTCGGGAGAACACACTCTTGAGTATAATAACACTAATGTTGTCTAATGAGATAAGACACAAAGATGAGGATCACTCCCAAGGCCATGGGGTGATACCAACAACTCAATCTAGATTAACCCACTAAGTAGAGGATCAGGGGCCACATACTTTTGGTCATGACGATACTAAGAACTCCACCTAGGGAATGAATATGAATAGAGGATCTCACTTTAGGCCTCACAGATGGATTCCAAAGACTCTATCTAAGTAGTCTATCTAAAGATATCATTGTCCTATTTGTAGGAGATGATTCCATACTAACCCTTAAGTAATGGATAAGGGGAACACAACCCAATGAAAATTGTCCAAGTCATTTATGAAAAGAGCTTCATGCCATGTATAAAAGAGTATACAAATTTTAGTAGGGGTCACACATTGTGTCCCTTGACCCCGATACCTACCCATGTAAACAACCAATGTCATAAAGTTATGTCCATATATAAGTACATGACATGATGTCTACCCATGTACACTACCCATGTGCCAGTACATGGCTCAACCCATATAATTCGTTCTGGCTATATCCATGTCGGGGAGTACACAACATGATCCAACCCAGGTACTTCAACCCGTGTACTCCAACCTGTGTTCGTGTACCCTTTTTGGTACATGAATATTCTCCAAGGAGAGACCACACCATGTGATACATAACATTATCCTAAAACACTAAACACCACAAGGGGGCCCCATATGGTATGTAGAACAAATTATACATCTTTTAATGCATAATTTTCTAGAAAAGAATATCAGGAATTCATAGATGATCCTTGAGGCTTTGTCTTTTGATCCAGTGACTCCATTTCTGAGAAATCAAATATCCCATATCATCCATGCCTCACCATTGATGAAAAAAATGTTCCAACAATCATATCTACTTGGAAAATGGATCTATGTTTCCTTTTTCGTTGTACGCTGAAGAAGGTTGAAGAACACAAAATCGATTGTCTATCGCTATCCAATTAATTACTACCTCCACCATCACACAACTTTCATGTCATGATGATCCTAGTTCTATGAAATTGGATTGTTGCACCAAGAAAAAAGTTCACAATGATCGATTGATTGAGATATGTTAGACTGTGGGGAAAATGAAGAACGTCAATGATGAATGCAGAATCAGGGGAGAAATGTATAAGAATAGAAAAGATGAACAAAACTCGATGGATGTTTATTTCAATCTTGATTAGTTTCTGTGAGAATAAAAATGAAGTAATAATCAATTTAAAGTAATTCTCCAAAAATACCCCCATAATAAATGTTTCTTGAATATACGCACAATTCACTAATCAATCCATTGGTTGATTGATCCATGTTCATCATATGAATTAAGAACAAGAAACAAAATAAATAAAACAACTACCCTACCTCGATTTAGATCAATTAAGAATGAAGAAAATTGCGGCGTTATTGTCATTGGAAAGATCCTTTGATTCTATCGTGCATCGATCATTGATCCATGATCTGACCATAATTTTCCAATAGAATATTATTCTATGGTACCCAAGGCCCTCCAATGATTTGTAGAGTTATGTATTACAACCTAAAAATTAACCATAATCATGCATTTAAAGAAAGATAATTTGGTTATTTCATAGCTATGTCAATGAAACAATTAAAAAAAATTAATTTTTTTTTTATTTTACACCCATGATAAATTTTTAACAAACATCCTGTGCCAGGTAAGGTTACATCATGGATAGGGTAAAATCCACATTCTGAATTCAACTGTCCATCAGATTTATTATCCGAGCCTCCATTCAGATGTTATTCAACTTTTTTTAGGAAAAATAATTATTCATGTTATTTAATAGATTCAATATATTTCAAACGTTTATTATGGGAACAACAAGCCTCATAATCACACATATTCTCAAAAAAATGTCTAAAAAGTAATCCATACAATATCCAACAATAATACATTGAAAATCCAAGTCATTACATTCTCCCCACCTTGGGGATTTTCATCCCTAGAAATCCAAAACAAGGGTTACTCAATGGAATGTGGGTATTCAGCAAGAATCTGAGACTCTCACTCTCAAGTGTTTTCCTAGATATTCTCCTGTTTCCCTCAAACATACAATAAATGAATTTATCACCCATGAATTTTCTACTCTTTCCGATCCGCAATCTATTTTTAGTACTCAGCAAAGGTAGATCCATTCTTGATGTCCATCTCTCCCCAATTGATAACATGTTATGGGTCATGAATGTACCTATCTAGCTATGACACATGTAAGACATCATGTTCCCAGTCTAACTACGAAGGTAGAGCTAAGTGGTACGCCACCTCTCCAAATTTATGTGGTATATTTTAAGGTTATATGAACATCAGATATAGTTTTCCACCTCAGCTAAATATCCATAATACATGTTGAGGTGAAACCCACAGGAACACATGGTCTCCTTCCTCAAACTCAAAGGGCACCATCACTAATCTTCATAAGACTTATGATGGATCTGTATAGTCTTCATCCACTCTTGAATGATCAATTTTTTTTATTAGTTTCTCTCACCAAATCTAGGCCCATGATCATCGAATATTCTGGTCCGGTCCAGTAAAGTGGTGACCATAAGGGTCTCCCATACAAAGACTCGAATAGTGACATATTAATGTTGGATTGGTAGATATTATTATATAAAAACTATAGAAGTGGTAGGTGATCCTTCCAAATAGGGTCAAAGTCCATCATGAAATCTCGCAACATGTCCTCCAAAACCTAAATGGTTGACTCAGTATGACCATTATTTTGGGGGTGGAATGCAGTTCTCAAGCATAACTGAGTCCCAAACGTCTCTTGAGATCCCTTCCACAACTGGGATGTGAAGCGAGCATCATGGTCAAAAATCATCATCGATGGAAATCCATGGAGTCAGACTATCTCCTACACGTAGATGCATCCCAAGATCTCGACTAAACTCTGCTCTAGAATGGATAAGAAGTTTTCCAACTTTGTGAGTCAGTCTATGATCACCTAGATAGAATTATTTCCCATCAACTTATGTAGAAATCCCTTAATTAATTCCATGGATATCCTATACCACTTCTACTCTGGCACCTCAAGGGGTTGATCTAAACATTTTTTAACTTGGTCCTCAGCCTTCACTTGCCGACATATAAGGCATTGAAAGACAAACTATGCTACTCATTTATTTATTCATGGCAACCAAAACTGATGCAAGAGGTCTTGGTACATCTTTTCCACTTCTATATGTACAACCAAATGAGTTTTATGAACCTCCCTTAGAACCTCCTCCCGTAACATCATTGGAGTTATGGTACATCCTATAAAGAGAACGACATGCTCCCCACCTTCAGAAAGTCCATCAAGATCATGTACAATGGATATCTGAGTATGTAGGGTCTCATAGTTGACATCCCCAAAATATGAATCCCTTAATTTCTGGAAAAAGTAGAGGAGTAAAAAACCATATACTGCAAGTAAGCGGATCCTCCTCCATCCATAAAAGATAACTGTAACAGGGCCAACTGCTCTGATTCCCCATTCAATAACTGCTAACAAGATCTCAGGATAAGATAATCTTATACCACATTCCCCTTTATAGGAGTATAGAAAATCTTGAAGTCATAATCCTGGAGGAGCTATAGCCATCGTCTTTGTTAGAAGTTAATATTCTTCTGAGATAATATAAACTTGAGGCTCGTATGACCAAAATAGATGATAAACCACTTGCCCATCAAGTAGTGTCACATCATATTTGGAGAGAAAACTACTACTACTAACTCAATATTGTGGGTTGTGTCATTCTACTCATATAATCTCAATTGATGTGAACCATAAGAAATCATCTCTTACCTCTGCATAAGAACACAAACATTCCAGCTCTTGATGCATTTCATAACACTATGTACTCAACAACCTCCTATGGAAATATCAATAATGGAGTGGTCCTAAACTTTTCCTCAACTATTGAAGTGCCTGTTGGAAACTCTCTTTCCACATGAAAGGCTTAGCCTTCTGAGTCCAAGATTTCATGGGTGCTGATTTCTTATAGAAATTAGGTATGAATCTCTCGTATTATCCTTCCAAACCAAGAAAACTCTGCACCCCCATCACACTCTTGGGTGGATCCCAAGATAACACTGCATTGACCTTGGCTGGGTCCACAACCACTCAATATAATGAGATAACATGTCCTAGAAAGTAGACCACCTGCATCTAGAACTAACACTTTAAGAGCTTTACGTAAAGCTGGTTCTCTTAGAGTATGTCCAAGATCATCATTAATTATGTCGCATGCTCCTCTTTAGATGCTGAGTATATAGGGATATTATTGATGAAGACTACCACTAAACGTTATAAGAAAGGATGAAATATCTAATTCATGAGTCCCATGTACACAACTGGGAGTTCTTCATATCAAAGAGAACCATCAAGTACTCATAGTGGCTATAGTATCATCTCAATGTCGTCTTTGGTATATCCTCATCCCTTACTCGTAACTGGTGATATAATGAATCGGGGAAAACCTTTGAGAACCATCATTCCCCTCTCAAGTGATCAAAGATGTTATTGATCCTTGGTAGTGGATACTTGTTCTTCATTGTCACCTGATTCAAGAACTAGAATTCCATACAAAACCTCAAGCTCTCATCTATTACCTTGGAAAACTACATTGGGGATGCCTAGTATGAAACACTAGATCTAAAGAAGCCTATCCTCTACAAGTCCTCCAACTGTACCCTCAAATATTAAAGACCTGTGGGAGATATCTGATATTCTGGTGTATATATCGGTGCCTTCCTAGGGTGTAGATCAATTAAGAAGTCTATCTTTCAGCTGGGTGGTAATCCTGAAACGTCCTTAGGGAAGACATCCTCATACTCCTCCACCACTATAGGAAACTAGAAACTTATAAAATCCACTTCACCAATGTACAAGATAGACAATTAATGAAACATTGGCTCAACCTCCTATTCATGAGTCTATCATGTGCTTCTTGGGTTTCCATTTCACCCAAAAAAGAGAACCTAGTTTCGTCACTGTAGACACAACACATCCTTCCCTTGAAAAAGTCAATATGGGTGTAAACTATGGATAAAAAGACTATACCAAGAATTATATCATAAATAATCTATGATACTACCAAGTGATTCTAATTAAAATTATTACCTACAAGATTCATGTCACGCTGTCGGCATAAGTGTGTGGTCACTCAAGTATTGTCTTGTAGGAGTCTCCATACACAAGGGTCGAGCCAAGGGCTTAACTAAAATATCTAAGTCCCAAACAAGATATGTTGAAAGAAGGTAATGAATGGAACTTATGTCTATTAGTATGAAAACTAAGGTATAAAACATGCATATCATACTTTTCCTAATTCATGGAGCCTCTAGGTGGTAATCTTCAAGCACCTACAACTATCTCTTCCCCTACACTCCAGCTCTATAAGACTGGCATAGACCACCTAGGGGTGGTGGTGGAAATAAGTCAAAGAATATACCACATCCTTCTTCCCTCCTAGCCCCTATACCACATTCACTACCTAGAATAACTGTATTATCTTATCACTGCCTCTTCCTCGATGGTTAATCCACAGTCTCTCTGTTATCTATATGGAGGTTAAGACAATCTCTAGTATGATCTTCGCTTCCATCACATGAGTAACGCTACCTATTTCTTGGATGACTGAAGCCATACAATGAGTCATTAACGATAGATACTCTGTCCTGGGACATCCTTTCGAAACATATCAGACTTAAAAGTCCCTATTAATAACATTTACTCCATGTTACTAAGGTCTCTTCCCCTATATTCCCACTAATAGAAACTTCTGATTTTATCTGGTAAACCATGAAACACTCAACCACCAAATCCCCCTCTATCACCCCATCATCGGTAGGAAAGAATAAAAGGATACAAATGGATCATATGTCTCTATGTAGAACCTGAAATAAGGCTAGATCCCTGAATAATAGGTCACAAACCATATCCATTGAGTACCTAGAGAGGTTGGTAAACATCAATGAATACTCAGATACTATCATGACACCTTTCCAGATATTCAAAATCTCTTGGATATGTACAACCCATAGTGTAGCTGGAGAGAACTCCTATATTAGGAAACTCACAAACTCTAACCATGGTATAGCCTCATAATTGAATGAATGGGTAAAAAACCCCATATTATCCCTAATGAGCCATAATGAATTTTTTTCACTAGGACCATCATCTGCTCTGCTGGTGTCCTGACTAGATAGAAAACTCATGTCCCCACCTCAAGATGGTACTCAACCACAAATGAGTCAGTCTCACATTGAAACATAAGAGTCCTCTATCTCTAAAAAATGGGAATTGTGCTAATTATTTTCACGTCATCCGTGGGTACTGAAGGAACCACTAGCTTCCCAACAGGTGGTTGTTTAGATGGTGCACTACCTAGAGGTTTAAACTATGGAACTAGTCCATGTATCAATGCATCATCATAGAGGATATCATAATCATGATCATGATGTTGAGTCCTTTCTAGTATACATTGTGGAGGCATCATGAAATAAACAAGATATACCATGGTCAATGATTATATCTAGAGAGCTGACTCAAGAAGGTCATGGGAACCAAAACCCATTCCTATATGATTCATGTACCATTTCATTCCCTGTAACCAATGTTATCATGTGCCAAGTCAAAAATAAGGTGATCAGATTCCTGGTGTATGGATACGTCAGCCACCACACCATCACTGGAGTCCATATCCTGAAATACGAGCTCAAAACACTTAACAATAATTCCCCTAACCAATATCATATTCTCTCAATACTAAGGCAGAACTGACTCCTCTGATACTACTCTATCATGACCGATCCTAGTGGGCCCTGTGTAATAACTAGCCAAGACCACCTCCAATAGGCCAGGGGCCACCGACTAACGCTGAGCAGGCATATCATTAACATTGATGGCCGAAGCCTAAGTACCTATACACACGCACAAATCTCAAATCCTATACAATTTCCAAATGTAAAAACAACTGAAAAACCATGAATTAATACATGTAAATTCCATAACCAGAGTATGACATGAAGTGAAGTAAATTAAACATGTCCAAATACAAACCCACCACAAAGATACTGAAAATGAGTCAAACCTGAATGCAAAGGGACTACATTCTGAATACCAAGGGAACACACCTCAGTCTGTCTAATCTCACTAAGAACAATCTGGTCCTGGTCCATCAAGGACTCTATAAAAGGGTCGATCACTTGTACAAGACATGAAATGTGTGGGAAAATATTACATAGGGTTGATTATAACAATACTCAGTAGGACACCCTAAAACCATAAAGAGTATAACAAACAAAATACATTCATCTATATGTAGTTATATTTCCAAAACACATATAACAAGAATATGCATACATAATCAACAAAGACACACAATCTAGTGGTATGCCACCACTATAGTATACCATCTTAGGATTCTAGCTCGAAGATTCCACATTGAACTCATCTAGGAGAACACACTCTTTAGTCCAATAACACCAATGACATCTAAATATATATGATGCCTAGATGGGGATCACTCAAAGTCCTTTGGGAAATACCAAAAACTCAATATGGATAAACCCAAAATGTAGAGGATCTAATCATGTGAATTGTTGGTCTTGATGATATCACGAAATCCTCCTAAGGAATGAAGATGAATTGAGGATCTCACATTGGACCTCATAGAGGGATTTCAACGACTCTACCCAAGATTTCCCGTTGACGAGATCATTTCCCTATGTGTATGATATGATTGCATACTAACTCTTAGGGAAAGGATAAGGGGAACTCACACTAATGAAACTTATCTAAGTCACTAAGGAAAATAACTTTAAGGCATGTATAAAAGAGTACATGACGTGTAGTAGGGATCACACACCTTGTCCCGTGACCCCAGGTCCTACCTGTGTAAACCACTCATGTCATAAAACGGTGTTTGTGTATATGTACATGATGTGTTGTCTGCCCATGTACTCTACCCGTGTGACAATACACGGCTCAACCTATGTACTCTGGTCCGGTCATGTCCATGTGGGGGAGAACATACTGTGCTCCAACCCATGTACACTAACTTGTGACCATGTACCCTCTGAGGTACACACAACGTTTCTTGGGAGAGACCACATGTCATGTGACAGGGTTTAAACACCTTCACATACTTAAAACTCTATCAAAATCTAAGTTGTTGTAAAGGCCCCCCACACTATGTATTGATCCAGATTACACACCATCTAACATGAAATTTCTTAGAAACCGGGATCTAGAATCCATAGTTGATCCTTGATCCCCCAGCCTTTGATTTGGTGAATGTCTTACCAGGAAATAGAAGATCCCATCTCTTTCAAGCCTCACCATCGACAAAAAATGTGTTCCATCCATCAAATATTCTCAAAAAAGGATCTATGTATTGTTCTTAGTTGTGCACTAAAGAAAGCTAAAGAAGGAAAAATATGGTATCCAACACTATCCAATTCATCCCTACTTCCACCATCACACCACATTCATGTTGTGTTAATCCCATATCTATGATATCATATCATCATTATAAGAAGGGGGTATGCAATGAATGATTGATTGAGATATGTCGGACCATGGTCCAAATGAATAATGTACACAATGAATAAAGAATCAGGGGAGGAAAGAATAAGAACATAAGAGAGGAAAAATCCAAGATCGATGTTTGTGTTGATCTAGATTCATTTACATGATAATAACAATGAAGAAATCATAAATTTAAATTAATTCTAACAAAATCACCCTATTATAAACCAATCCCACAAATACGCATGTTCCACAGATCAATATGTTGGTAGATTGATTCTTGTTCATAATAGGAATGAAGAACATGGAAAGAAAACAAATGAAACCACCACCCTACCTCAGATTTGATCAATCACTAACGAAGAATGTTGTGATGTCATTGTCTTTGTTGAGATCCTTCGATTCCATTGTGCGTCGATCGTCAATCCATGATCTGGATATTATTCACCAAGAGAATCTCATTCCATGATCTCCAAGGATCTCCAATGATGTGTAGGGTTATGTGGGTAACCCTAAATTTTTTACATAAGTGTTTATTTATAGAGAGAAAATTGGGTCATTACATTATTCCATAAATGAAACAATTAAAATAATTTAATTAATTATTCTATTCATTTTACGTTTGTGACATCTTTTCCAAAAATTACCCACACAGACAAAGTTTATGTCACAACTAGGCTAAAACCTGAATTCTAACATCAATAATGTCATTAGATTTCGGATTCAATACTCCGTTTCGAATTTATTCCACCTTTTTAGGATAACTGTGTGTGGGATCTATTTAATATTTTTAATAAATTTCAAACATTTATTCCAGGCACACTCAGCCTCATAATTTCACACCAAATCAGTGTCTGGTCTCAAAAATAATCCAAAAAAATATCATAAAATTATATATAGAAAATATGAGTTATTACAGTAGTTTACAAACATATAATTAATGTTTATAAGCGAAGTAATATTTTACTCAAGAAATTATTTTTAATACATTATATATTTATTATTTTAAAATTTATCTTTATAACTTTTATGAATTAAATTAAATTAAATTAATTTCAAATTTTTAATCAATAGTTCAATATTATATAATAGGGGTCATTTAATTTTTAAACATAAAGGGTAAATTGATTAGGAAGAAACTAGTTACTACTGTAAATGCTAAAGTCATAAAAGTAAATAATTTAAGAGAAAAAGACCTAAAAAATGTTTAAAAATTGTGTGGGTATATGCGGTTTATGACTTTATAAACATTATCCATTATACAGTCCATTATTTATCAATTTTAGAGCTAATTTTAATGATATTTACATCCCTTTATTAAAATGTTTTGGGTATTTAAAAAAATAGCATCCCTATTCACTTATATAAGGGGAACTCTTCTCCTCAGTTATACTCACACAAAAAACACACTTAGTTTATAAAAAATCTACAAAAAACCTTATTAAACACTCTGAACCACATTAGATATGTTTTGGTCTTAATTAAATACAATCCATAAATGTTTTAACTCCCATATCCAAGGGGATAATCCATATAGTGAGGTATAAATTTATAACCTTTCATTTCCCATTTCTATTTTCTTATGTGCATTTATCATCCTCAAATGAAATTAAGATATCTTAAAATTATAAAATAAGTATCATTATTATACAATTATTTTATTATAATAATGGTGTAATCATTGAGCACTTTTCACTTTTTCAAATATGAAAAACAAAACCTTCATTCATGAGTTGTGTGAACTACCATGCCCACGATGTAATGTGTCTCATTTTAATTTACCAAACTAAAAGGATGTTCAAAATAAGGAATTTAATATATAATTATTATATTTATGAAAAAATTAAAATTCTAAAATGATGAAAAAAATATTACCACTTTTCCCTGTTCTATAGAAAATGAAATCATCATCCATGCATACGTGTGGACTACCAGTACCATAGCATGATTGATTTACATTTATTTTCATCACTGCCTTACATGGATGTTAATAATAATGATTTTAATTAATACATATTTTTTAATGAATTTATTAAGTTTATAGAATGAAAAATTGGAGAACATATAAAAAATATGACCAATAAACCACCGTAGTAAATTCAATTGCCCAAAAGAGCATTTTAAGTAAAAAAATGATTTTTTCACACTATAAAATCACTTATTATAGGTTATATTATTTTTATAATTATTTATAATTCTGATATAGAAAACTAATAAACACTGAATAAGATAATTATAATTATTTTATAATAATATTACAATTAAATCACTTCATAATTAATCATTAATTTTGACATGTTCTTTTTTGGGTTGGTTAAACCACATGCATAAACAATGATATAAATTTGTTTCATGGATAAATATAGGTATTTAATTTCCTATAATATAGGAAATAAATATGTAAATAGTAATTTTTCTATTATATAATGTCAATATAAAAATTTAACTCATTATTTAAGAAAATATCATTCATTCACTAAGAAACATCAAAACATGCTCATCTCCAAATTTATCTTTAAGGGTCATTTCTAGAATCCCATAAAATGATATTATAACCAAATAAATAATTATAAAACATAAATTATAGTACCTTTTATCATATAATAAGGAATAAATTTTTATGAATGATGAAGAACAACACTTCTATTACAAAACTATTTCAAATTTATTAGGATAACTCACACCCAATATCAAAAGTAGAAAAAAATAACTTATATAAATGAAGATAACAAATTTTAAAAAGGATCATAAAAGTTTATAAACATAAAAGATGTTCTTAAATAAGTGATAATGATATTTAATTTCGTTATATATGAGGTTAGTTTTCCTTATGACTAAGATGTAATTGAGGTAAGAGTTCTTTGCTTAAAATTTGAATTCCTTGATACATGTTTATGATATAAACCAAGTTTTAATTTTCATGGTAAAAATAATTCCCCATTATAATTTTGTGTCATGATTACCTCATATTTCAATATTTTAAATTTTACATTCCAAGTTAATTAACTAATATGTTTTTGACTCAAAAATTGAAAAATATGAAAGGGTTTATTATATCAGAATTTTCACCCCTTGAGCCATATTTTCTATTATACACCATGTTTTATTTTGAATGGTGTACCTGATGACTACTAAATTTATTTTACCCTATTCACAGGGTTTTAAATATCCATATAATGTTCAATTTTAAATCTGTTTTTATACAAAAGTGTCCAAAGATGAAAAGGGAGTACTAATTAAAATGTTACTCAAACGAAAAGGATTTCATTTCAAATATTAATTAAAAGGAAAGTTTTTTTGAAAGATAATACATATGGGGATTTTTTATTAATTATAAAACATCTCATAATTTTCTTATGATATTAATGAGTTTTTTAGATATACCCAAAAAATTTAATTTCCACTTAATTCTTATTTTTCCTAAAGTTTTTATTATAAGTAAAAAAGATCAAATATCACATTATCAATTGAGAACCTCCCCTTTTCCTTATCCTTATTCATTAAGTTCTATTGTAAGTTTTCTTAACTATGCCTTAATAATTTATTAAGGTATTTTTATACTACTTGAAATTAATTTTATTGTTTAAATTAATTTTTAAATATTTTTCATATTTTTCATTTTAATCAAAATGTGAAAAGATTATATTTTAATGTTTCTGTTTGAAAACATCATTCTAGTACCCTTTTCATTTTATATGAAGATTTATCTATACATTAACATGATTTATAAAATAAATTATATCTATCTTAGATCTATAAAATATCTATTTTAAAATGATTTCAATAGTTTAAGGATATTTCTTATTTCTAAAGTGATTTTACTAAAACACAAAAAAATTAATTTTAATCTAATTCATCATCCTTTGACATATCTTATGCTTGATTGAGGATATTATTTGAGTGGCACAAGAGCCTCAACCCAGTTGGTGACGACTCATCAGGTTAATCCAAGAGACCCGAGATCAAAACCAAGTGGAGGGATAATTTTCGGGTCACTGTAGCAGTTACTGTAGACGGTACTTTAGCAGTTACTATTCGGTACTATAGAAGATAGAACTATTCACACATTTGGGCCTTTGGGCCACCACTTTGGTCTTCGGGACCTTTAAGGCCTTCCGGCCATCCAAGGCCTTCAGAACAGTAAGGATTTCAGGCCACCACAAGGCCTTTGGGCCACCTCAAGGACTTCAGGATACATAATCAATGTAGTTGCCTCAGGCATACTCTACAAGAAGGAGCATCGTCAGAGGAGGATTTAGAGTAGGCGCACTCACCAGATAAGAACAAATGGATTTAAAAGAATGAGTGTGTATGGAAACGCCATCAAGACTAGCCTATGCTTGAATGAGAATCTTAGCCTAAAGACCATGAAAAGGTGGAGAGCTACCATCATGATGCATATGCTGGGGAGGGGAAGTTCTTTATATTTATAGTTTGGTTTAATTACTGATGGCCTTCGGGTCATGTAATGTATCATAATCCTACGGGTCATGTAATATCTAAGCCTATGGGCGTTGTAAGTGTTCCCCCTCATCATTTGAAAGGGGGGATATAAAAAATCAACAAAAAAGAAGGCCTTCAAAAAAAAGAATATTATTTGAATGTAACCATCCCCCTTCTTCCAATATATAACATGAAATATTATTTTATATTATGGAAATGATTTTCCATGAACTTTGAATTTTCTAATCATTAAAGGATTATAAGCCTAATTTTTCTTCATATGACTTCCCTATATTAATACCCTATTTTTGATCCCTTTGATTAAAGGGTGTTCACCTAGATTCCTTAAATTGACTTATTGGGAAAATTATTGAATTAATTGTATACCCTTTTTGTTATGGTGTAAATAAAATAAGCATTATCTTTATTGAATGGTATTTATAAACAATGTTACTTAATGTCCTTAGATAACCATTTATTTTCCATGGGTTTGTCTTTTTTGATTATGGGTGAAATATTTGTGTGATATAATTTCAAAATAGTATAAAACCCATTTGTTTCCATGGGTTCATTATGATGTGTTGAATTATACCCATTTTCTTTCCATGGGTTCTTTATGCTATTAAAACTAAATGAATTCGATTTAAATGTTTTATGAAACCTATTTTATTTCGATGATTTTTTTATGATGTTATAAACGGATTATTTTCAAATGGAACTCATAAGTATAGATAGTGATGGGTGGGGTCCTATATAACCATTTTATGCATCGGTTAAAAGTTCAAATCTCATGAGATATATACACAAAGACATAATTTATTTGTTCATAAGCATTGGTAAAAGTATGTTACTCACAATGTTGATATATACACATATACAATTAAGTTGTATCCTAATAATGGGTATAAGTATGTGACTCATGAATGTAATGTTTCACTATGATAATGTTTTTTACATAGTTTAAAGATGTTCTGTAGTCTTGTTCTTATTACCATGAATATATTATACTCCCAAGGATAATGTTTATTGAATCATTTTCTATACTCTTTTGATTCATGTATTATGATAATACAAACATTATTCCAGGATTTATGATCCATGATTTTTTTGGTATAAGGTTCTCATGTATAATTATTATACTCGTATTCTCATTTATTCTAACTTATGATTTTTTATTATTAACACTTATGTTTTCCCTTACTTTGATTATGATCTCACCCATTTCTTATGTTTCCATTTCCCCAGGTTATGATGATAAAAAAATTTAAATGTATAGAAGATTTTATTATGTGGAGAATTTTTTGGGATATGTTGAATAATTATTATGAATTATTCATTTTCATATATGATGGAAACAATTTATAATTAATACAAAGAAAATGAGTATTCTTAGTAAACATTTTATATTAATTATCTAAAACTCCAATCCTAAAAGGTAATGAAAATGAATTGTAATTAAATATTTGTTTTATGTTATGTGTTTAAGAGAGTCACATCCATGGGGTGTCATATTTGGAATTAGATAAAGGTTTATATGACTTTTTTACATTAGGATGATATTAGTTGAGGATAAATTGGGAGTTATAAATTTCATCAATGGTTGGTATTTTAAGGTTCATTAGAATTTCAAAGGTATAAATAACTATTAAGGATGGTTGAGGTAATATTATAGAGATTAGAATAAGATAACTCTTATGAAACCTATATGGATAAGTCTGAGGGATAATTCTACGTATATGATAACATACTAAAATTTTGGTGATGTTTCAATCGTGTAGTTTTCTTAGAAATAACAACCCTGTCAGGATATTACTAGTGGATATTGGATCTAGAATATATATTTCTATGGGTAATAACCTTTAATAGGGTTTATTGTTTATTAACTAAATCATCACCAAGTACATGACAAAGAGACCTAACTATAAATCTAGTTTGACAATCCCGAGGGGTATGCTTTGGTTCGTCACTTTCTCTTTACTAACCTTTATGGAGGATTTATTTCCTAATTACATTATGGGATTTGGTTAAGATGTACAAGAGGACCTAACTTAATGAAAAGAAGATTGATCTAGATATATCAAGGGATGAAATGAAGGTTTAATAAGATAAAATATATTAGGATTGATTTTTAATATTCATATGATCATTTACTCTAATTTTATTGATTACCATATTAGGTTTTAGTGTTTTTTTGAAACAGGTTCATTAAAATGAAGTTGATAAAGGTATGTATCTATAAAAAACTATGTATTATATTGGAATATGAGAGAATACGTAATGGTTTTAGAATCATGGTATATAAATTCTATGATAGAAAAGTTGAGTTTCATGGTTTTACCCAAGGAATAGATTTTTACATCATAATAGAAATTAATTATTGACATTCTCAGATATTTTTATTTGTGAGCGATATTTATCAATGGTATTCTAGTATTTATAAAATTTTTGAGGATTATAAGAAACATTTATGGTTTGTTCATCCATATTTTATCCTTAATGTTTTTGAAACATATATTAAATTGTCTTAATAACCTTGAAAATTGATGTTATGATAAGTTTATATTTTTGGGGATAAATATTGAAGAACACATGATCAGGTTAGGAAAAACACTTAGGTTTTATATATTCTTGATTTTGAATTAAAAAAGGGTTAATTGATTTGAAAAAAAAATTCTTTGTATTAATGATATATTTTTAATTTATTACTGATTTAATGAAAATGAAATCCTTTATATTTTTGGTTAATTTTTTTTTCTCATTTTTGTGATTATGATATATATTGAATAGTGTGTGAGTTTATGAACAAGTTTTTTAATATAAGAGGTAATTTTTGGAGGAATATATGACTTTTTTTGTGGTTCAATGTCTAAAATATTCTTATAATTTTTGGAAGTATGTTATGATTATGGTATATACATACTTGGGGTAAATGATTGTAGGAATATAAAATATTGTTTGATGAAAGATAAGTTACTTGATATAGACAAAGTGAGTAAGGTATTTGTCATATTATATGTAATATCAGAAATTATTGATATTTTAATATTACCCCCACCTATTCTTATCTTTGAGTAATAATGAAAATTTGGAGGATGCAATTTATTTGAGTGAGTAGAATGCAACGACCCGAGATTTTGGACCCGTTAAATTAGATCTAACTTAAATAGATTGTACCACACACAATACCAAAGTTTCAAAAAAACCCAAATAAAAGGAACCGTGACATATTAAAATTAAATAAAAAATAAAATAATTAGTAGATAAAAAGGTAACAAGAAATTAAAGTAAATAATAATAATAATTATTATTTATTTATATTTTAAAAATGATGTCTTTTGAAGAACCATTTTAAAGAAGGAGGTATTTTATTTTACCTTAATAAATTAAATTGATCATAATAAAAGATTATTATATTAGGTACAATTTATATTTATAAAATAATATATAAATATTAAATTATTTAAAAATATATATGAAATAAGATAAAAAACATTTGAATTTTAAAAAGGTAATTTTTTAATAAAAAATAATTTTTTAATGTATTATATTTTCATTTATAAGTTAATTTAGAAATTTTATACTTTAAATTTTATAAAAATAAAATAATATTCAGATTAAAATTTTCAATATTATCTTAAGATGAATTTTGAATTTTTTTTTTAAAGTTGATATTTTAGGTGAATAGTGTGATATATTGTTTTTACAAATACCATGACTTTTATGGAATTATTCATTTATAAGAATGATTTTGAAATTTATGAAACCACTTTATTTGAATTTTTTTATTTTATTAGTTATATTACAAATTTAAAAATATTGATTCTTTTTTACAATATTATATTTAATTTTTTAGAACTTATTTAATATTTTTTTTAAATATTTTTTAATACATTATAAAATTATTATTTAAAAATTAATATTTATCACTTTTATAAATTTAAATTAACTAAATTAATTTAATATTTGGAATCATTATTTAAAAATTATATAATAAGGACCATTTTATATTGAATCATAAAAGATAAGTTAATTAGGTAAAAAATAGTTAGTGTGGTAAAAGCTAAAATGGGAAAAGTAAAGAATATATGAGTAAAAGAGCTCAAACATGTTTAATACATGCACATGATAACTTTTTTTTGGGCCTTGATCTACCTTATATCTTCTTCTATCAATAATTTCTAAATTTCAGTGCTACATTCTTTGAGATTGACTTCCCATTATTAAAAAGGTTTGGGTATTTACAAAAATGTCATCCCTTTTCACTCAAATAGGGGAACTCCTCTCCTCACATTCCCTGATAGAAGAACAAACTTAGTTCATTATAATATCTCCCCAAAACACTCCTATCCACCTTAAAGAGGTTCTAAGATTAACAAAATACCATCCCTCAAAGGTTTTACCTCCTTCGTAATAGAGATAATCCAAGTAGTAATGCAAAAATTTTAAACCTCTCCTTTCTCATTCACATTTCCTTATTTGCACTTATTTTCCCAAAAATTGAATTAAAACTTATTTAAAAGTATCATTACTAAATATTTATGTTAACATAATTATATTAAAATCTTTAACCATCTTTCTCTTTTTTATTCTGAAAAATGAAACTGTCATTCGTGTGTTGGGCGGACAACCACCTCCACGATGCAACATGTTTCATTTTCATTCACCATATTACAAGGATAATAAAAATAGGAAATTTAATATTTAATTATTCCATTTATCAAATATTTTATATACTAAAATTATAAACCAAATCTATTATTTCCCCTTTTCTATGGGAAATGAAATCATCATCCATGTGTAAGTGTGGATTGTCACCGTCGTAGAACGATTGACTTCCATTTTTTTATAAAAAAAATACATAAATGGGAATTAGAATAAATTTAATTGATAAATAATATTTTTATGAAATTATTATGGTTCTTTAAAGACAAATTGAACAACCTATATACAATATGATCAATAAACAACCACGGTAAATGTGACTATCAAAAAGAGCATTCTAAGAGAAAAAATGTTTTCTTTATACTTTGACCACTACTAGAAAAACAGGTATTTGCGACGGGTCATTTGCGACGGGATCCCGTCGCAAATGGCTTTTTGCGACGGGGGCCCGTTGCAAATGACCCGTTGATGAAAACGGTGTCGCAATAACAATATTTTGCGACGGGCCCGTCGCTAAAGCCTTTTTCCGCGACGGGGAGAATCCCCGTCGCAACTAGTACTCCGTATATTTGTAAAAAACTATTTGCGACAGGCCCTGTCGCAAATACCTGTTGCGACGGGACCCGTCGCAAATAGTTGTTGCGACGGGGCCCGTCGCAAAAACTATTTTTAAATAAATAAAAAAATAATAATACTATTTGCGATGGGAATAGTATCCCGTCGTAAATACTATAAAAAAAATAAAAAAAATAAATTGTTAATAAATTATTTTAATTAATATAATAATAATCCAATTATATTTCAAAAATAAAAAATAATAAAATATTAATAAATGATTTTAATTAATATAATAATAGAATTATAATTCACAAATAAAAATAATAAATTATTTTAATTAATATAATAATAATAGAATTATAATTCAAAAATAAAAAATAATAGAATATTAATAAATATTTTATAATGAGACAGAAACTACGAATAGAAAAAAAATCATATTTTGATTTCACAAATTTTATAACATAAATACAAACTCTAATCTGAAGGAGGGGGGGTGGGGGGGATCTGCAGATGGTGGTGGAGGAAACTCCATCCCTAAAGCATGAGTGAGTCGACGCATGTACTCCATCTGCTCCTGATGCTGCTGCTGCCACCGACTCGTCTGCTCCTCGTACAACTGCTGCTGGCGTCGATGCTCCTCCTCATGCTACTGACGCATCTGCTCCTACTCCTGTCGGAGACTCTCTATCAGTGCAGTCTGAGATCGCAACTGATCCTCATACTGTGTAGCAAAAGAAGATGCACGAGCTCCTCTCGAGCTGGACGCCGACATCGCAGCACTGCCATAATAATCTCCGGGAGTCAGTCGAGAGATGATACCAACTACCTGGCCCTTCTCGAAGGCATACTGGGTGGCCTGCATCCATGCCGCCTCATCAAACTGACGGCCAGTGGTCTGATCTGATGACTCGGCCTGACTCTCAGGCCGGGCCTGTGACGCTGCGACCTCATATGACACCTGTAGTTGCAATTTAAAATTAAAATTGTGAATATATTATATACAGTTAATTTTTAAACTTGAAATCAAATAATACTAACCACGATGTGATGCTGACGATCACCTCTGAGCTCCCCAGTAGTAGGATCACTATACATCCTCCGATATACGTCGTACTCCGTAATATCGGGGTGCTCGACAGCCTATAAGAATAAAAAATAAACTGTTAATATTTATAGTTATATAAAATATTTATAAATAATGTACGTACCAGATGCTGTCTATGAGTACGGAAAGAACGACTCCCAGCTTGATGAGTCACCTCCTGTCTCCCCCGATTCTGCCTCCCCACCGATGATCTCCTCTGAAAGGCACCACTCAACCAGTGCGCACATAATCCATCCCATACATGGGATGAAATGTACTCTGGTCGGTGTGCTCTACATGACTCGTCAAAATCTGACACTCCTGCTTTCTTCATCGCAAATTTTCTTAAATTGTGCAAAAACTAACGAAGGCGATCACGGATGACCACAACCCATGCCTCGTGGATGGCGTCACGCATGGTATCCTCGATCGGATACCATAAACCCTACAAATAAATCAAAATATCAAGTTAGAAAGGAAATAATTTTAAAAATAAAAATTATTTATTTACGTACGTACCAACCAATGGCCGAACATGGCCTGCTGCACATCAATGGGAATCTTCTCCCATGTGGTCCACGGCTGAGAGAAATAGTTGCGCAAAATAGCGTTGCCCTGTCCGACTGCTATATGCGGAAAACTGTAAAAATAATAAACATTTATTATGTGAATAGATTAATGACATCTTAGTCAAATCCACAGGTTATCACACAGGTTATCACACCTTCGTGTGCGTGGATCAAACCCAAGATGTGGACGTCGCTCGGGGACGGGGTCAGGAATCATCAATCGTGCAAGACCGCGCCCCCTCCGCGTACTCCCTGGAGCGCCTGCAGGCTGAGGGTCATCTGCCAGCAACTCATCCGCATCGAAAGGCAGATCAGCATCCGCCAACTCACGAAATGTGGCGTCGTCCATCTGAAACAGAAAATGTTAATGTTGTTAGCAAATAATTGATAATTACTATTATATATACATATATACATATTATGATTGTATATAAATACCATGGAATTCTATCAGTGTTCATCTTCATCATCATCTTCATATATGTCAATGTCATCTTCATATTCCTCCTCAACATCATCGATATCTATTCGATTTACAGTTACTTCATCTCTTACCATTTCAAATTCATATGTGACATCATTAACATCATTGTCATCACCGACTCTTAAATGTGGGGTGTCTTCATCGATACTCATGTCTCTTTGTAAAAAAGATTGATTTTGAGTACTCTCTTGAAAAACTTCAATTCTTTTCACATAAGTGAAAGCACATTCACTTTGACTAAACTGATTGTCTCGAATTTTGATTTTTATTACACTCCACCAATCAGTCAAGTCTCTTGATGTAGCACAGTACTTTGCGTAATAAACTTTATGTGCCTGTTGATCCAATAAGAATGGTTCATTTACTGCGAGAACACTTTTACATTTAATATCGATGATTCCATGAGTCGGATGAACACACACGCCTCTCTCTATATCCAACCACCGACATTTGAACATGGTTATGTAATGTTGTCCAAGATAACAGAGTTCAATGATTTCATCAAGTATGCCATAAAAGTCAACTTCATTTTCTCGATGATGAGATCCTCTCAAGCTAACTCCACTGTTCATTGTTCTTTTCGATTCTCCATATGCATGTGTGTGGAATCGAAATCCATTCACCACATATGCATTATAAGTTTTAACAAGTTTGGAAGGTGGGTTACTCAATACACACAACCGTTTGTCAATTTTATCAGCATGTCGAGACACCTGAAAATTTGTGAAATAATTATCAATATAGTAAACTATACATTGAATGAGTTGCTAAAAGATAAAGAATTTATGTTACCAGTTTTTGAAACAACTGAGAGAAATTTTTCAGTCGACGTTCTTCGAGAGCAGCTGCTGTAATTTGTGGAATTTGTTTCTTGATATGATTATCATACAACCTATAAAAACCAAAGTTATTTACTGTAACATAAATGATAGAATAAGTGATATAAACACTTACAGTACAACTGATGTCATCTCTTCACAGTTGAGAAGAACATATGTATGAGCTCTATGATGTTCATCATCTGAAAACCAGCGTTCATAAACTCCACCAAAACCAAGCTCTGACTTGTTGAAAACAGATAATTGATTGTCGATTTCATCAATATTCCTCTCGTTTCGTCCCATTCGGTTGTGTTTTGAAGGATAATCAGATTCAAAATAATGGGAGTAGAAAAAAGATATTTCCTCTTGCAAATAAGCTTCTGCAATAGATCCTTCAACAGATGCTTTGTTACGTACTTTTCTTTTCAATTTTTGCATGCATCTTTCAAATGGGTACATCCATCGAAACTGTACTGGACCTCCACATTTGGCTTCATATGGAAAATGTAACATCAAATGTTCCATTGAGTCGAAGAAAGACGGCAGAAAGAAAACATTTCCTTCGGGTAACAGTGTTTTAAGCAAAGAAAATATCTGGTCAAAATAGGTGTTTGACATTCCGTTATCTGATTTGATAGCCATAAATTTTGCAACTACTTCTAATTTGCTCATCTTGCAGCCAGGATATAATGCATCCTCAGCAGACTTCAACAACTCATAAAATTCAGACGGTGTCAACTCAGGATTTGAAGCTATATCAGCCGGAGTTTCTGTATGTTGAACAGATAAACCTGCAACATCATGTACTAAATCTTGAAACCGGGATGGATCCGGAATCAAGTTGGTATCACCTGCTCTGGAACTGCGTTCACCGTGTTGATACCAAAAAACATAATCTGGTTGAAAACCAAAACGCAAGAGATGTTCTCCCACTTTGTCAAACGTGTCAAACGTTCTCAATGCACATTTTCTGTAAGGGCATTTTATTTTACCTTCTGAAACAAATTCTGGATTTGATGCCGCAAATGATAAAAAAGTCTCCACACCCTCTACATATACTGGATTTAAACCAGAACTGTTTGGATTTCTACGTTGATTTATCCATATGCGGTCACCTAATAATGATTGTTGACGACCTCGTTATTCCATATTTCTCTATAAAATATAAAATCATTACTGGTTTTGAATAATTTGTTAGAAAAACCACTCAATCTAGGATAATTATAGAGTTTAGATCATACACGACTGACGCAAACTTTTTATTGAGATAGACCTAAAAATTGACCCTTTAAGAATTAAATATGTTGAGAATAAAGAAAAACATATAAAAAATATTGATAATTTTAATATTATATAAATTTTTTATTATTTTCATAGTACTAATATTATTGGTAATTATTACTAATTATAATAATTATTACTAATTATTGGTAATTATTAATAATTATTACCAATTATTGATAATTATTACTAATTAATACTAATTATTGGTAATTATTACTAATTATTGGTAATTATTAGTAATTATTGGTAATTATCGGTAATTATTACTAATTATTAGTAATTATTACTAATTATTGGTAATTATTATTAATTATTGGTAATTATTACTAATTATTGGTAATTATTACTAATTATTGGTAATTATTACTAATTATTACTAATTATTACTAATTATAACAAATTATTACTAATTATTACTAATTATTACTAATTATTGGTAATTAATACTAATTATTAATAATTATTTGTAATTATTGGTAATTATTACTAATTATTACTAATTATTGGTAATTATTGGTAATTATTACTAATTATTGGTAATTATTGTTAATTATTACTAATTATTGGTAATTATTACTAATTATTGTTAATTATTACTAATTATTGGTAATTATTACTAATTATTGGTAATTATTACTAATTATTACTAATTATTACTAATTATTACTAATTATTGGTAATTATTGGTAATTATTACTAATTATTACTAATTATTACTAATTATTACTAATTATTACTAATTATTACTAATTATTGGTAATTATTGGTAATTATTACTAATTATTACTAATTATTGGTAATTATTGGTAATTAATACTAATTATTGGTAATTATTACTATTTACCGGTAATTATTCCTAATTATTGGTAAGTATTACTAATTATTGTTAAGTATTACTAATTATTGGTAATTATTACTAATTATTGGTAATTATTATTAATTTTTACTAATTATTACTAATTATTACTAATTATTACTAATTATTGGTAATTATTACTAATTATTACTAATTATTACTAATTATTGGTAATTATTACCAATTATTACTAATTACTGGTAATTATTGGTAATTATTACTACTTATTGTTAATTATTACTAATTATTGGTAATTATTACTAATTATTGGTAATTATTACTAATTAATACTAATTATTACTAATTATTACTAATTATTACTAATTATTACTAATTATTACTAATTATTGGTAATTATTACTAATTATTACTAATTATTACTAATTATTGGTAATTATTGGTAATTATTGGTAATTATTGGTAATTATTGGTAATTATTGGTAATTATTGGTAATTATTACTAATTATTGGTAATTATTACTAATTATTGGTCATTATTACTAATTATTGGTAATTATTACTAATTATTGGTAATTATTTCTAATTATTACTAATTATTACTATTTACCGGTAATTATTGATAATTATTCTTAATTATTACTAATTATTGGTAATTATTACTAATTATTACTAATTATTACTAATTATTACTAATTATTACTAATTATTACTAATTATTACTAATTATTACTAATTATTACTAATTATTACTAATTATTACTAATTATTACTAATTATTACTAATTATTCCTAATTATTGGTAATTATTGGTAATTATTGGTAATTATTCCTAATTATTACTAATTAGTGGTAATTATTAGTAATTATTACTAATTATTACTAATTATTGATAATTATTACTAATTATTACTAATTATTGGTAATTATTACTAATTATTGGTAAGTATTACTAATTATTGGTAAGTATTACTAATTATTGGTAATTATTACTAATTATTACTAATTATTACTAATTATTACTAATTATTGGTAATTATTACTAATTATTACTAACTATTGGCAATTATTGGTAATTATTACTAATTATTACTAATTATTGGTAATTATTGGTAATTATTACTAATTATTGGTAATTATTGGTAATTATTACTAATTATTGGTAATTATTACTAATTATTGTTAATTATTACTAATTATTGGTAATTATTACTAATTATTGGTAATTATTACTAATTATTACAAATTATTACTAATTACTACTAATTATTGGTAATTATTACTGATTATTACGAATTATTACTAATTATTGGTAATTATTGGTAATTATTGGTAATTATTGGTAATTATTGGTAATTATTGGTAATTATTGGTAATTATTACTAATTATTGGTAATTATTACTAATTATTGGTAATTATTACTAATTATTGGTAATTATTACTAATTATTGGTAATTATTACTAATTATTGGTAATTATTTCTAATTATTACGAATTATTACTATTTACCGGTAATTATTGATAATTATTCTTAATTATTACTAATTATTGGTAATTATTACTAATTATTGTTAATTATTACTAATTATTTCTAATTATTACTAATTATTACTAATTATTACTAATTATTACTAATTATTACTAATTATTACTAATTATTACTAATTATTACTAATTATTACTAATTATTACTAATTATTACTAATTATTTGTAACGCCCCGACCCCAGCTACCCAGAGTCGGTGCATTAATTACATAACATTGGCATGATCACAAGAAGGATCAAATCCCGAAAGACCGATTGGTTTAGTAGCCTTGGAAACACTAGATATATTCATAAGTTTTACATTACATCATTAAACGAAAAACTACTACAACAACAAATTGTCTCCATAATCCACACTATAAACCCCTCGTAATATCCCTGCAAGTCAATCATAATTTACTTCTTCACTACCTGGGAAAAATAAAACATAGAAAAGGGGTGAGCTCAAATGCCCAGTAAGGATAACAATATAGCGGAACATTCAAAATAAGCATAAACATTTAAGGCAATGAATTACTAAAACAAAAGCCTTTTAAAATTGAACTTCAACATAGTATGGCAAAAGTAAAATGAAATAATGCCATTTACTTATTCACATGGATATTCTACTAATCAAATAATCACATGCAAAAATCAATAACCACTTTCATAATGTTGGAATGCATAATGCTAAACGTTAATTTCTTTGTCTAGGCCTCATCCCAAGACCTAGGGGTTACTTCTAACCGGAACCCAACCCGGAGTGCCTCTAATAACCGGACACCAACCCGGAGTGCCTCTAATAACCGGACACCAACCCGGAGTGCCTCTAATAACCGGACACCAACCCGGAGGGCATACTTTTACCAGTCCCTAACCTGGAGGGCTTACTTTAACCAGTCCCCAACCTGGAGGGCTTACTTTTACCAGTCCCCAACCTGGAGGGCTTACTTTTACCGGTCCCCAACCCGGAACATACTTGTTTAGCACATTAATCTGAAGAAAAGTTTGAAATATAACATAAACATTCGGATTAAAACTAGCATACGAAATGTCAATAATTTCACCATAAACTATGAATGGTATAAAAATAGCACATCCACAGTCAAACATATCACAAAACCTTCAATACAATATAGAAGTTTTGTATCATAATAAATCAACTTCAAATAATCTTAAAATCCATCAAAGGATGTTGACATAGATGAAATCAAAATTCTTTTTAAAGAAATATCTCCTTTTATTTTGAAATCATTTAAGATCCATATAAAATAAAACATTTTCTTTGAAAATATTCTTATAAGCTTGTAAGGAAATCTTTGAAGATTTTTTAACGGCGTAAAATAACCGCACCCGCCGTATAAGTTAAAAAAACATTCTTACCTCAATTCTGTCGAAAAGGTTAAAAAGGACCTTGTTTTGAAAACGACGGAAAGATTCCTTTATAAACCTCTTATAAAAAGTCAAAAAAGGGTATAAATGACTTTAACCCATATTCTTGTAAATAGTAAAAATGTTTTGAAATACCTTTTTAAGAAACATGGATGTGGATGATAAAGAGATCCCAGTAGATTATTACGTATAATACAACCTCGGATAATGAAGAGATTGTGAAATAACCCTTACCTTGTACTTTTTCCTTGGTTGGGGTAGGTTAACCTCCTGTATAATGGTGAAATAGTTGTTATTAAATTATACAAGAATCATATATATTAATATGATATCATATATGATCTTTTAACATTGATTTGTTAATAATATCTTAGAATTATCGTCGTTTCGGGAGTTAACTTACTCATTTTCTTTTATATGTTTTGTTACGTAAGACATGTTTGTAAAGGATAGGTTGTATATTATTCATATCCAGAATGATATCAAGTCCTTAAACATCATTTTTAAATCATAAAATGATAATTACGCTTTAATGGTTACGATGGAGAATGAATCTCATCGCGTTCGTGGAGACGGTAGTCCGTACGTACGCACGAGCGACAATATCATTCTTTTGATATTAAAATAATATATAAATGGATGGTATATCATATATACAGAATCATTAACATGTTATATTTATTATTTACATGAGTTACACATCATTATTATACCCATCCAAATAATATTATATTGAATAACAATTACACCACGACGTGGAGACGGTAAGCCGTACGTACGCACGTATGGTGACATGTTATTCAAAGGGTGGATAGAATACTGAATATGATTGTACCATATTTATAATAACATCACAGTATATGTGAGATACTGGAGTTATTATTTCAGAATGGTAAGAACAAAGGAAGAAGAAGTGGAAGAAGAAATGAACTTAGAAAAGGGTGGTGAAATCATTACCTCTTCTTCGGGTTCTTCCTTTTGATTTGATCAAAAGGGCTCCTTAGGTTGGCTTTCTGATCAAACTAAGGCCTCTAGGTTGTATTGAGGGATGTTGGGAGAGTATTTGGGCAGAGTTTGGCCGAACCAAAAGGCTTTGAAGGTGTGAAGAAATGAGAAGGAGGAGTGCCCTTTTATAAGAGGGGTGAGGGGCACCTTTGGAAAAGTTAGAAATATTAATTTATAATAAATTCATATTCGGTTTACAAAGGCTCCAAAGTTGACTATTCAAAGTATGAGGTGGGGATAGGTCGAAAAGAACTCATCCAATAGAATTTAGACAGGTTTGGGTACTTATATTAACCTTATCTTTAAGTATTAACTCTAAGTTAATTAGTTTCACTTTTACAATGTCTCTTTGTATTTTTATATAATATGGTTAATAAACTTACTATATACATCCAAGCGACCCCCAAGTGGTCCATTAATGATTAACCTATCATAATATAAGTCTCTTGGCCGAACCTTAGATTTTTAGGAATTTAATATCAATTAATAATATAATATTTGTTTTAAGAACTCTTTTATGTCAATTTTGACACTATTCAATAGTTGATTTTTGTGAAACTCCTAACAGATTGATTACTTCGAACAAAGTCAATTAAATCAATCCTAATATATCATATTATCATAGAAAATTAGTTTAATTCATTAAAAGTTTCATATTATAATTATTTGGGTATTTATAAGATCAATTATTTTTATTTTTCACTATTTTAGTAATTACTGCATCATCATTGTGTCATAAATAAAATAAATTATATAATGTCTAAAAATTATAAATAAAATATCATTATGTAGGAAAGCTTTTTATCTTTCTAATGAATATTTATAATCGAAAATCCAACATGTATAACCCTATGTAAAAATTGTTGTTCTAAAAGATATATGCTTGTGTCATTTTTGTATTCATTTTGACTTAATTAAAATAAAGTGTCATTATCACTTACAAGTGGATCCATGGGGTCCCAAAATAGACCCAAAGATGCCCATGGTCGACCATGTATCAACCAATAGGGTTAAGACACGTTTTAGGGTAATTTAGTATTATTATAATATTATTTTTTTTAACCCTTATTTACCGGATTTACCCTTTAACCATGGTAAATAAAATATTTACCGCAGTAATTATTCCAAATGTGTAAAAATAAAAGTTACCTATTTATACAATTTGAACATCCTGATTCCAAATATGGAATCCATTTTCCTAAATTCAAAACACAGAAGTGGCAGAAATTAATTTAAAATTAATTCCCGCTGTCAAAACAAAAAGCGTGTTTTTAAGAGATAATAACTATCAAAAGATTGACACTTGTTTATGTTCGGTTTAATTGTAAAATTATGTCCAATGACCAACATTATATTAAATAGTAAAACTATATTCTAAATATACTTTAAAACCACTCAAATTCATAATTTATCACTATTAATTATTTTGATTAAAAAAGTTGTTTTTAATTAAAATTTAGTAATTTTCACTATTTATCAAAATATGAAAGTTATCAGAAAAGTACCAAAATTTCACCTTAGGCTAAATTTGATATTCCGAATCCAAAAATTAAGTCCATTTTAAAATATAAAATATATATAATTTCAAAAAGTAGGTATTACTATTCATAACAGCTAGTTTGATTGGTTACGGTGTGTTAGAACTCGAAGTTGCGTACAACACACGCTACTGTTTTATTCAAAGGAAAGCGTACCGTGGAAGCTTGGGATGTTTCATTTTAAATTTTTTTGATGTCTCCATTTAGTCAAAAAGTTTAAAATATTGTATTTAAAAAGGTTTCACTATCAAAAGTTGATAAAAGTGCAATACTGAAAATGAATCTGTTCTTGCATTATGACTAAGAAACTCATAATATGGATTCTAAAATTATAAGGATTATATAAAGTTTAAAATTTAGTTAATACTATTCATGACCTCTTTTAATGGCTTTTTGTTTGGCAAGTCATGGTGCAATTGAACTCAGTGTTGCGTGTAGTGCAAGTTATTGAATTATTTTGAAGAAATAACACACTATGAAATCTTGGGGTGTTACATTCTCCCCTCCTTCAATAAATTGCGTCCTCGCAATTTGAAATTGTTCTTCAAAAATAAAAGGTTGAAAGTAGAAAATATATTTGTGGGAAACCCCACATCGGAAATTGGGTTACTAAAATTTAGTATTAATATGAGGAAAAGAGAAATCAAAGGGTCACCACCAAATTATGATCTCGATTAAGAGAACATTGGTGGAAATTAGAGACATATAATCGGAGGAAAAACGTAAATATTTATAGGTAGTGATTGAGGTCATCAATCACAAACAAGTGTATAATTGAGGTCCTTAAATTCATCAATCTATGATGATTTGAAATACCATCTGTTCAACAAAACATAGGGTATTAGGATAACACATTTTTGACGTTTCAAAATATCTTAGTTGAAATCTCACATCGAAAAATGAATTAATGAGGCCTCTATTTAAAATAAAGAGTGGAAAGTATGAAGATTACCGAAAATAACACATACTAGGGTTCCATGTAGGAAAATATGGATATGGAAGAGAAATCTAACCATCAATTATCTGATGGAGAGTGGTAGAGAACATGGCTATGAAAAGGCCAACAATCCCAAAGCCATAAATTAGTGATGATTTAAGGTACCATCTAGGACAACATTTTTGTTCTAAGTTTCTTTTCTTAATATTGAGGAATTTATTTATGAGATTGGCTAAGATTATAAGGAGATATACTTACTTTATAATTAGTTTTTTATCCATTAATAAATTTCTACCACAAACTCATCTTTCACTCTAATAGAAAAAAAAATTCTATTTACACTATTCGTATAGGGTTCCAAAATAAAAGAATTTATAATTCATCTAAAAGATCTTTTAATAAAAACTACATTATTTAATCCAGGACATCTCGTGGGCCAGTGGTAGGTGATACACCCTTGTCGCCCTTCGGTTGCGGGTTCAAGTCTCGCAGCCTTGCCGGACGCGACGGGTTGCCGCCCGACCTCCGGGTTGTCCTTTTATGGCAATCCAAAATAATCCAAACAAGAACTATCCAAAATAATTCTATCCAAACTCACAGTCCAACTTTTATAAGGAGGGTAAACATAATGTAGATCCTTTTTAACCCGTAATAGCATATGAATACCTTCATCGTGTATTCTTTTAATACACTGAAACATCCTGAATTACCATATTTTTTATTGATTACATTCATGCCCCCTTATTCCATATTGAATGCTGGATATACTTCATCAATCCAAAAATGTTTTAAACCCCAACAATGATGGAATATACAAATCATTAATCAGTTCCAAGGTAGTCAAGAATATCCAATATAATTTTTCCAAAATAATCATGTATTATTCGAAAATCACTACCTCGGTATCAGAACTATATTATGGTTTATCATTCTCTCAACCATATATTTTCCAAAAATTTATCCTGATATTGAGTCACTTTTCTTTGTTCCACACAATCTCAAGTCCTTAATGAAATAGTACTGCAGTACAATCCTATATACTCCATAATTATTATAACAAGTACATTGTTGATACAACACTCAATTGACATAATCAACATAAGAACTCTAATCATTCTTCTTCATCTGTGGTAGTATCATAACTTGATTATTATCCAATAGCATCATTTGTGGCATAGTCTGATGACTGGGACATAGGTTCGCGTAGTGTCCAAACTCCTTGCAAATGAAGCATTGTACATTTGAAACCATTTTCTTACCCTTGCAGTCATGTACTTTGTGCCCTTTTCCTCCACACTTATAACAAACTCCCATTCCTTTCAGGCAATTTCCAGGGTGTTTCTTTCCACAGTTACCACATATGGGAAAATTCTTCTTTTCCCTCTTCCCTTTATCCATTTTTCTCTCTTCCATCCTTTTATTCTCTTGCTTCCCTTCAAAGCCATAGGACTCAGTAAACTCTTTACTTATCTTATCAACACATGATATTATTTCTTCATACGATGATAATACATGGGAGACTATTTCTCTTATAAATTCTAGCTTAAGACCATGAAAGATATGATCCTTCCTTCTCTTTGGATCATGTGCATTTCTGGAGTTCTCATTCCTTCTACTGGGCGCCATTTCTATACCATGGCATAAACTAGATCAGTTTATGAATCAAAACACATAATCCCATACTTATAAAACACTTAACATAAATTGAACTATTTATGGATATAATCCATAATCATAAAAATGTTTTCTTTGAGGAAGTATATACTCATAAACCCTTCATAATGATTTGTAAAGAAAATGAGAGTTATCCTAAGCATATCCTCCGGGAGTGTCGTAACCAAGAGTGCAGCAAGGCCCGTTGTCGTGCACCAGTTCCCGTTCGAGTCTAGCTCAAAGCGGTGTTTTCGGGTTTTACCCCTAGGTACATCTGTGCCAGAGCCGCCTCTACCTGCTCGTATCCAGACAGGGATGTATTGCTCAGAAAACTCACAAAATCTCTACAATACCAAAATTCTAGGAAGTTATTCTATACAAATCCTCAAAGTTCATCTTAGGTATACGTGCTCTAATCAGAGTTTATCTAAATCTAGCTTCCAAGGTTTGTACTAAACTTCCTCTGATACCAACTGTAACGCCCCGACCCCAGCTACCCAGAGTCGGTGCATTAATTACATAACATTGGCATGATCACAAGAAGGATCAAATCCCGAAAGACCGATTGGTTTAGTAGCCTTGGAAACACTAGATATATTCATAAGTTTTACATTACATCATTAAACGAAAAACTACTACAACAACAAATTGTCTCCATAATCCACACTATAAACCCCTCGTAATATCCCTGCAAGTCAATCATAATTTACTTCTTCACTACCTGGGAAAAATAAAACATAGAAAAGGGGTGAGCTCAAATGCCCAGTAAGGATAACAATATAGCGGAACATTCAAAATAAGTATAAACATTTAAGGCAATGAATTACTAAAACAAAAGCCTTTTAAAATTGAACTTCAACATAGTATGGCAAAAGTAAAATGAAATAATGCCATTTACTTATTCACATGGATATTCTACTAATCAAATAATCACATGCAAAAATCAATAACCACTTTCATAATGTTGGAATGCATAATGCTAAACGTTAATTTCTTTGTCTAGGCCTCATCCCAAGACCTAGGGGTTACTTCTAACCGGAACCCAACCCGGAGTGCCTCTAATAACCGGACACCAACCCTGAGTGCCTCTAATAACCGGACACCAACCCGGAGTGCCTCTAATAACCGGACACCAACCCGGAGGGCATACTTTTACCAGTACCTAACCTGGAGGGCTTACTTTAACCAGTCCCCAACCTGGAGGGCTTACTTTTACCAGTCCCCAACCTGGAGGGCTTACTTTTACCGGTCCCCAACCCGGAACATACTTGTTTAGCACATTCATCTGAAGAAAAGTTTGAAATATAACATAAACATTCGGATTAAAACTAGCATACGAAATGTCAATAATTTCACCATAAACTATGAATGGTATAAAAATAGCACATCCACAGTCAAACATATCACAAAACCTTCAATACAATATAGAAGTTTTGTATCATAATAAATCAACTTCAAATAATCTTAAAATCCATCAAAGGATGTTGACATAGATGAAATCAAAATTATTTTTAAAGAAATATCTCCTTTTATTTTGAAATCATTTAAGATCCATATAAAATAAAACATTTTCTTTGAAAATATTCTTATAATCTTGTAAGGAAATCTTTGAAGATTTTATAACGGCGTAAAATAACCGCACCCGCCGTATAAGTTAAAAAAACATTCTTACCTCAATTCTGTCGAAAAGGTTAAAAAGGACCTTGTTTTGAAAACGACGGAAAGATTCCTTTATAAACCTCTTATAAAAAGTCAAAAAAGGGTATAAATGACTTTAACCCATATTCTTGTAAATAGTAAAAATGTTTTGAAATACATTTTTAAGAAACATGGATGTGGATGATAAAGAGATCCCAGTAGATTATTACGTATAATACAACCTCGGATAATGAAGAGATTGTGAAATAACCCTTACCTTGTACTTTTTCCTTGGTTGGGGTAGGTTAACCTCCTGTATAATGGTGAAATAGTTGTTATTAAATTATACAAGAATCATATATATTAATATGATATCATATATGATCTTTTAACATTGATTTGTTAATAATATCTTAGAATTATCGTCGTTTCGGGAGTTAACTTACTCATTTTCTTTTATATGTTTTGTTACGTAAGACATGTTTGTAAAGGATAGGTTGTATATTATTCATATCCAGAATGATATCAAGTCCTTAAACATCATTTTTAAATCATAAAATGATAATTACGCTTTAATGGTTACGATGGAGAATGAATCTCATCGCGTTCGTGGAGACGGTAGTCCGTACGTACGCACGAGCGACAATATCATTCTTTTGATATTAAAATAATATATAAATGGATGGTATATCATATATACAGAATCATTAACATGTTATATTTATTATTTACATGAGTTACACATCATTATTATACCCATCCAAATAATATTATATTGAATAACAATTACACCACGACGTGGAGACGGTAAGCCGTACATACGCACGTATGGTGACATGTTATTCAAAGGGTGGATAGAATACTGAATATGATTGTACCATATTTATAATAACATCACAGTATATGTGAGATACTGGAGTTATTATTTCAGAATGGTAAGAACAAAGGAAGAAGAAGTGGAAGAAGAAATGAACTTAGAAAAGGGTGGTGAAATCATTACCTCTTCTTCGGGTTCTTACTTTTGATTTGATCAAAAGGGCTCCTTAGGTTGGCTTTCTGATCAAACTAAGGCCTCTAGGTTGTATTGAGGGATGTTGGGAGAGTATTTGGGCAGAGTTTGGCCGAACCAAAAGGCTTTGAAGGTGTGAAGAAATGAGAAGGAGGAGTGCCCTTTTATAAGAGGGGTGAGGGGCACCTTTGGAAAAGTTAGAAATATTAATTTATAATAAATTCATATTCGGTTTACAAAGGCTCAAAAGTTGACTATTCAAAGGATGAGGTGGGGATAGGTCGAAAAGAACTCATCCAATAGAATTTAGACAGGTTTGGGTACTTATATTAACCTTATCTTTAAGTATTAACTCTAAGTTAATTAGTTTCACTTTTACAATGTCTCTTTGTATTTTTATATAATATGGTTAATAAACTTACTATATACATCCAAGCGACCCCCAAGTGGTCCATTAATTATTAACCTATCATAATATAAGTCTCTTGGCCGAACCTTAGATTTTTAGGAATTTAATATCAATTAATAATATAATATTTGTTTTAAGAACTCTTTTATGTCAATTTTGACACTATTCAATAGTTGATTTTTGTGAAACTCCTAACAGATTGATTACTTCGAACAAAGTCAATTAAATCAATACTAATATATCATATTATCATAGAAAATTAGTTTAATTCATTAAAAGTTTCATATTATAATTATTTGGGTATTTATAAGATCAATTATTTTTATTTTTCACTATTTTAGTAATTACTGCATCATCATTGTGTCATAAATAAAATAAATTATATAATGTCTAAAAATTATAAATAAAATATCATTATGTAGGAAATCTTTTTATCTTTCTAATGAATATTTATAATCGAAAATCCAACATGTATAACCCTATGTAAAAATTGTTGTTCTAAAAGATATATGCTTGTGTCATTTTTGTATTCATTTTGACTTAATTAAAATAAAGTGTCATTATCACTTACAAGTGGATCCATGGGGTCCCAAAATAGACCCAAAGATGCCCATGGTCGACCATGTATCAACCAATAGGGTTAAGACACGTTTTAGGGTAATTTAGTATTATTATAATATTATTTTTTTTAACCCTTATTTACCGGATTTACCCTTTAACCATGGTAAATAAAATATTTACCGCAGTAATTATTCAAAATGTGTAAAAATAAAAGTTACCTATTTACACAATTTGAACATCCTGATTCCAAATATGGAATCCATTTTCCTAAATTCAAAACACAGAAGTGGCAGAAATTAATTTAAAATTAATTCCCGCTGTCAAAACAAAAAGCGTGTTTTTAAGAGATAATAACTATCAAAAGATTGACACTTGTTTATGTTCGGTTTAATTGTAAAATTATGTCCAATGACCAACATTATATTAAATAGTAAAACTATATTCTAAATATACTTTAAAACCACTCAAATTCATAATTTATCACTATTAATTATTTTGATTAAAAAAGTTGTTTTTAATTAAAATTTAGTAATTTTCACTATTCATCAAAATATGAAAGTTATCAGAAAAGTACCAAAATTTCACCTTAGGCTAAATTTGATATTCCGAATCCAAAAATTAAGTCCATTTTAAAATATAAAATATATATAATTTCAAAAAGTAGGTATTACTATTCATAACAGCTAGTTTGATTGGTTACGGTGTGTTAGAACTCGAAGTTGCGTACAACACACGCTACTGTTTTATTCAAAGGAAAGCGTACCGTGGAAGCTTGGGATGTTTCATTTTAAATTTTTTTGATGTCTCCATTTAGTCAAAAAGTTTAAAATATTGTATTTAAAAAGGTTTCACTATCAAAAGTTGATAAAAGTGCAATACTGAAAATGAATCTGTTCTTGCATTATGACTAAGAAACTCATAATATGGATTCTAAAATTATAAGGATTATATAAAGTTTAAAATTTAGTTAATACTATTCATGACCTCTTTTAATGGCTTTTTTTTTGGCAAGTCATGGTGCAATTGAACTCAGTGTTGCGTGTAGTGCAAGTTATTGAATTATTTTGAAGAAATAACACACTATGAAATCTTGGGGTGTTACATTATTTCTAATTATTACTAATTATTACTAATTATTACTAATTATTACTAATTATTACTAATTATCGGTAATTATTACTAATTATTACTAATTAATACTAATTGTTGGTAATTATTACTAATTATTTGTAATTATTAGTAATTATTGGTAATTATCGGTAATTATTACTAATTATTGGTAATTATTACTAATTATTGGTAAGTATTACCAATTATTGGTAAGTATTACTAATTTTTGGTAATTATTACCAATTATTGGTAATTATTACTAATTATTGGTAATTATTACTAATTATTAATAATTATTCCTAATTATTGATAATTATTGGTAATTGTTCCTAATTATGAGTAATTAAATGAATAATTACCAATAATTAGGAATAATTACCAATAATTAGGAATAATAACATTATTAGTATATTTTATTATTAATATTAAAATAATATAATTTTCTAATTTATATACAATTCTCATTTCATCTGTGTGTTTTCTATCTCCATATACAAATAATACATGTGGAGACAGCAAACACACAGATGAAAAGAGAATTGTATATATATAAAAAATTATATTATTTTAATATTAATAATAAAATATACTAATAATGTAATAATGTTATTATTCCTAATTATTGGTATTTATTACTAATTATTAAGTAATAAAACAATGTAAACATAATTAAATTACAACTAATTAAGAATAATTGAAACTAATAAAACATTAAAAATAAATATTAAATTAAAATGAATATAAATACCTTGAAAATTGATCAGAGGTTGATCTCTGATCGTTCTTCAAAACTTCAATATCAACTCCGGAGAAAAAAATTAAACTTGAGAAAAACTGAACTTTAGAAATAAAATTTTGAGAGAAGAAGAAGATGAAGTTTGAGAATGATTTGAAAAAAACGGATGAGGGTATTTATAGGTTAGATTATTTGCGATGGGCCCATTTGCGATGGGATACCCGTCGCAAATACCTTAGCCATCATTTATTACGGTCAACGGTTAAATAGTTATTTGCGACGGGACCCGTCGCAAATAACCACCTGCCGACATACTATTTGCGACGGGGGAATATTCCCGTCGCAAATACCTTTTACCGCCGCCGGTTATTTGCGATGGGAATATTCTCCCGTCGCAAATATGTTTGGCACGCAAAGGGTGCCAGTCCTTTTGCGACGGGATAGCTTTCCCCGTCGCAAAAGGCTACTTATTTGCGACGGGCAAATACCCCCGTCGCAAATAAGTTTTTAACAGGGCTATTTGCGACGGGATTTATTCCCGTCGCAAATAACCCGTCGCAAATACCCATTTTTCCCGTAGTGGACATAACTTCATATAAGTTATATAATTATTATAATTCTTTAATGTATGATATAAAACACTAATAAATACTAAATAATATTATTATTCTTATTTTATAATTATATTAGAGCTAAATCACTTCATAAACATCCATTGATTATGTTATGTTATTGTTTGGGTTGGTTTAACCACCTATATGAACAATACTGTAAATTCATATCATGAATGTCAGTGAGAACATAATTTCTTGAAATATATTATATAATTATGAAAATAGTTATTTTTTCAGTACATTAATGTCAATATAAAAATATAACTCATTATTCAAGAAAACACCCTTTCTTCACTAAAAATCACTGGAACGTGCTCATCAACAAATTCTTATTTTAGGATCGCAATTAAAAGATTCCTATAATTAAATTATAATAATATAAATAATTATAAAAAATAATTTCCAATTCATTATATGATATGTGAAGTACGAATTTTGGGACAATAATGAAGAAAAACACTACTATTACAGAACTAGTTCCAAATAATCAATATTACTCACACCCGATAACGAATGATGATAATAACTAACAAATATACATATAATGAATAATTAGAAATAATGTTTTTTAATGGTTATATACATGAATAAGATTACTAAATTGGTTATTATTATAGTTAATTTTTTATACATGTGCTTAGAGTGAAGTTCAACGAAGAAAGAATTAAGATAAGTGTTCTTTGTCTCAAATTTGAATTCCTTGAGACATGTCTATGTTATATAACATGATTTCTTTTTCATTGTGAAATTACTACCCATTATGATTTTTTATTATAATTAAATTATATTTCATGATTTTCAATTTCTTATTCCATGTTTATTCTCTTATGGGGTTTTGTCTAAAAAATTACAAAAGTTTAAAGGGTTCTTGTCTCAATTTTTCACCCTTTAAGATATATTTCATGTTATACACCATTTTCTCTTTAGAATGGTATACCTAGTTAGTAATGAATGTATTATAATATATTTATATGTTTTTAATATCCATTTAATTTTTTATAATAAATGTATTTTGATTCAAAATATACCAAATTTGAATAGGGATTTTTGATTAAAATATTACGCAAATCATAACGATTTCACTACTAATCTTATTTTCAAGTCAAGATTATTTTAAAAAGATAAAAAATTTGTGTATTTTTTTCTTTATAAAACCCATAATAATTTTATTTTTGTATTCATGGGGTCTTACATGTCCCCTCAAAATTTAATTTCCCCTTGACTGATATTTTACCCAAAGTGTTTCTTGTAACTAAAACTGACCCATTCTCCCCTTATTAGTCAAGAACCACCACATATTCTATATCAATATCCATTAGATGATTTTGAAAGTTTTATTATCTAGGAATAAATAATTTAATGAGGTCATTTTCTACTATTTCACTTTATTTTGAAAATTTTAAAGTAATTTTTTAATGTTTTTTGTATGGTTCATTTTCAAAAAAATGTAAAAAAATTATCTTTTTAATGTTCACATATAAGCATGTAATTACATTTTCTTTTATTTTTATATGAATCTATCTATCTATACTTTCATGTTTTATAAGTGAAATTATATTTCTCTTATATTTATAAAAAATATTTTTTAAAATGATTTGAAAATGTCAATGATATTTCTTATTTCCAAAAGTAATTTTCCAAAACACCTAAAAAGGTATTTTCAACTAGGTAATTATCCATTGAAATATATTATGATTTCATGATGAAATTATTAGAAAGTAAAAATTCACATTAGTACTTCGGATATACTATTAAATGGTATTTTTATCATGTAAATGATTAGTAACTACATTTTTCTTACCAATTAATTGATGTTTTATAAATATAACTTTTTTTTAATTTCATACCTCTATGAATACCATATTTTTGATTCATTTGATTATAAGGTATTTACCTTGATGGCATAAATAAATTTATTTGATATTTTATTGACTTATATTTATATCCTTTATCTATACAGTGTAAATAACCTATTATTTATCATAATTGAATGGTATTTTCCTAGAATGCTACTTGATATCATTAGATACCCATTTATTTTACATGGGATTATCTTGTTATGATTATTAATTAATGATTAATGTGTTAAAATTTAAAAATAATATGAAAACCCTTTATTCATATGGGTACATTATGTTTTTAAAATAAAACCCATCTTCTTTCCATGGGTTTTTATGCTATAAAAGGTGAATGAATCCCATTTGAATTATTTACGCAACCCATTTTATTTCTATGGGTTCTTTATAATGTGATATAAGATTAATTTTTATGTTTCCATCATAAGTATGGATGATAATGGGTGAGGTCCAATATCACCCTCTAATGCATTGGTTAAATGTTTAAAGTTCATAAGATTTGTATACACATGAAACAGATTCTTTGTTTGCAAACATGGGTGAAAGCGTGTGACTCAGGAATTTTATGTATATGTGGGTAAAAATAATTTTTATCTTAATCATAGGTACTAATATATTAATAAAAAATTTAATTATTAGATAGTAAGACTATACGTTGGATACAAGAGGGTGGTGGTGAATTATATTAAAGAAATTAAACAATTTAAAAACCCATACATATTATTACTTTCATCAGACTGATCATGCGTCTGGTGATAAGATCAATAAGTATCAGACTCATAGGTAGTATGCTAAATCATAGAAAATAAAAATTTACTGAAATAAAATTTCTCATTTTTTTTATATATTGAAAATATAACTTCTAGAAACAAGTAAAATACATCATTATAATGTTCTATAGAATAAATAATAGAAATTTATAAAATAATGAATACACGTTTTACTATTAGTGAAAGGAATTCAATAACCATGACTTAAGGTATCCATAGTTTAAATCTAAATATCAGTTTTTTCATTATTTAGTTGAAATTCCTCGATCACTATGATCAGAATTAACTCTGTATTCTGATCCCTAGAATCCCTTGAAAGGTATGATCTGATCCAACTCTTTCTTCCTATCCCCATAATCCCTTGATCATAACATATATTGGAAACATAATATAAAATTTAAATATATTCTAATGATTTTAAAATTCATCACATTGAATTAATAGAACAAAAACTCTTTAAAACAATAAAAATTAATAGTAATGATTGGTTACAGTAGATAAAAATATTAGATTGGTTGAGTTCACAAAAGTATCAGCTCCCAGCTCCTCAAATTCACTCTTATTTAGAGAAATCCCTCTAATAATCATATTTTCATGATTCTAAGAGTTGATTTCAATGACTATAGATATTATTCTATTGAAAGGTCATAAAATTATGCCTTCATCCTATGTCATTAAAGCATCACCATTACAATGTTGTTACAATGTATTCCAAAAAGTAATGATAATTATAAATCTATTTATAAATTTCTTATTTCAATAGAATAAAACATGTCAGTCTAATGGAATAAAACCTATCACACTGATTGTTTACATATCATCATGCTGATAGATTAAATATCATCATAATGATGGATAGAATATAGTTATATCAATAGATTAGATATTTTCATACTAATTGATTGATCTTTTGTTAATATAATAGACATAACTTTGGTCAATCTGATGGACATGAATTAGGTTAGTCCGACAAAAATGACTTAGGTCAATCCGATGGGAATGACTTACTTTAATCTGATGAACATCACATAGGTTAATTTGAAGTACATGACTTAGGTCAATCTAAGGAGCATGAATTTGGTCAGTCTGATGGATCATAACTGTATAGAAACATTATATTCATTTAGTTTAGAAGTATTTTCACATTCGGTAAAATAAGATGTTTTCTACAAATAAATTCTAAAATTTGGAGATAAAAAGTTAGTAAAACTTCATTTTAAGAGAGTGTTATAATTTTGAAAACATATTTCAGAAATTTAGAAAGTAAAATTTCAACTCAAAAATATACCTATTTTGGAAAATAAAAAAACACAATACTTAAAGAAATAAAAATAACACTGATAAACTTATAATCCAATTAATCATTTGGGAATACATATTCTTTTACCTAGCTTATCTTCCTATTTCATTATGATTCCATTAGAGGTAAAAATCTATGTTTAGAAGAATGATATAAGATATATTTTTAAAATAAGTCTCACCATAAATAAAATATTCTCCCAAAAATAACTTCTTGAGTAATAGATTATTTAAATAATAATCCACAATTTACTTCTCTAAATAATTATCCCACAATTATTTCTCCCAAAACTCTGCCCATTTTTTTATTTTACAAATGAAATATAGTGGTAGTAATTACCTAAAATATTATTAATAATTTTTCTATGAAACAATTATGAAAGAAAAAAATTCTTACAGAATATACTCTATAAATAAAATTCATCCAGAAAATTTTGTAAAAACTTCAATCAAATATGTAAATGGATGAATATTCCGGCTTTCATCCATTCCAAAATTATCTTTAATATTACAAAAAGATTAAGAGTTAAAAAAACAAATCATTCATTCTTATGTAGCTTCTACACTATGAATATCAATATCTTGAACTCCTCTTGACTCTTCTCAGTTTTTTGTTCCATTTTCTCCAGAATCACAATCCTTTCATCCATAATATTAAATCTATAAAGTTTTTACTTAATCCTGTAAAATATTTCTTTTATTGATTTGTTCTTAGAACTCTCGTCTTCCAAATATCTAAATTATTCTTCCCGAAAAGAATTATTCGACTTCAATACCAATATATACTTTTGGTGAGACTCTGATAAATACTTTAAATGATCAACCATATTTATCTTTTCATCAATATCCAAAGATAAATTTTGAAAATATTATTTAATATCCAACGATGCATTCTTATCAATTTCTATCTGATCATAATGAATATTAAGATCTATTTAGAGGTGTTTTAAACAAATCAAAATATACTTATATATTATTATCTAAAACCTTGAAAAAACATGGAAATATTTTATTTCTTATTCAATATGTACAACTATTTATTCTACATAATTCAGATCATCTGATTTTTATTAAAAAATTATTCTCTTCTAAATTTGTTTTCATCAGGAATCAATACTCAATAGAAATGGAATTTAATATACTAATTTCTTTAATTAATCAATAAAATGTGTGAATTTTTTTCTATTTTGTGGTCTAATCGAGTTTTATAATAATCTACTTAGTCTAATGAGATATCAGAAACCTGTATTCTTGAGGGTTTAAAAATAAATTCCACCTCCCCTTTTCTTTTTCTTTGATATTTTCAGCTTCCAAAACATCTAACATATCTACATTTTTATTGGCTTCTTTTTTATAATATAGTCTAGTATTCAATTTTTTATTTTAAATTTCTCTTTCCGAGCTCTCTTCTTTCTCAGAGACTAAAAAATAAAAAAATTTCTCTAATTGAGTTGTAAAGGAAGATATTTCTTTACAACTATTTTCCTCTTCGTCTTCTTTGATTTATTCTGATGATGTTTCTATGGAAAATTTTTCAATTTCGTCTTCTAACTATAATTCCAATTTATCTTTACTTCTTAAGTCATATTTCTAAACTACATTATAGATTTTTTAATCTCAAAAACTTTTTCTGAAACCACTTTTTAACTTAAATGACTTTAACTTTCCCATTATCAACTATAATAGGAACTTGAGAAGTTCCAACAACTTCTTTCTCTCAAATGGATTGAGGAAGATAAAAATTTGATCAGATAATAGGTTGAAAAAATAACATAGGTAAAATAAAAAGAACCCTTTTTCTTTCGACTATTGTAGTTGTATCGAAATTTCCACGTTCCCTCTCGACACTTTTCATCAAATTCTCAACCATCATGGCCCCTTGAAGTATTTTCTTTTATTTTCTATTTTTATATAATTATTTCAACTTTTCTTTAGTTCTCTATTTTAGTGATAAGGATATAGCCTTGTATAAACTTAATTCTAGGTCTCTGGGTTTCTTTTCATATTTCTTCATCATGAATTCATTATAATCTTCACCAGTCATGGTTTTTACTTCTTCTTTTGCCTAGGAAGAGATGAAACAACTTTCCTTTTTTCCGGAACTCTTTCTTTCAATTATTTTATTTAATCTATAGAAACACATTCATACAATTTATCTATAAACTAATTGATTTCTAGTATAAAATCAAGCTTCATCCAAGAAATCATTTACTCACAAATCAATGAGAGATATTCCCTCATTTCCACTCATTGATTTTTAATTTGAATCATAGAAATAATGTTAACCAACATCTTTTTTATGAAACAAGAAAACTTGATAATACTTAAATTCATATAAATATTCATTATTTCTTTAAACGATAAGAAAAAATAATTGATAAGATTTATTTTCCTTATATTCATCAAATAATCTTGAACAAAAATTTCAAGTACTTTTAGGGTGTCTTTATCACTCTTCCTTGGTATTAGACACACTTTTATCTATAAGGAATCTACTCTTGCATACAGTTTAAGATGATACACCTTTCTAACTTTCTCAAAAGATGAAAAAAATGATGCTACAACATTTTATTTCACAAAACCTTCTAACTTATCTAGTATCTTATGTGTAAGAAGATATGATTCTCTAAACAATGGGACTTAAAATAAGTCCAATACTTTGTTGGATATTGAACATGAAATTATCACAAAAAATATTAATGGAAATTACATGAAAATAATCTTCCTTACGAAATAAAACTAAAGAGTAAAAATATTTTACTATTGTTGGGTAGGGAATATCAATATATTCCTCTTCAATACATACCTTATCCAAAGATAGAAATATGATTATCTCTTTCAAAAGTGAACTAGTCTTGTAAAACCATTTCTTCCCTATCAGTATTTTATTCGTGAATTATATGTTTTTAATATCTTCTAGAGTAGACATATTACAATACTAAACTAATGAGTTTTGAATTGGACGGGGCATCAGTTCTAATTCATCAGATCTGATGGATCAGATTGAGTTCCATAATAAGATCCAATGATCAAGATTTATATTGAATGATTTAAATATTTTTCTGAACACTTATTCATTATTATTTTTTAAATAAAACTTTTATCAGACTAATTGATTTTTAGAAAAAAACATTATAACTTACGAAAGTTAAAAATAAGATCTATATGTAAAAGAAAACTAATATATAAGAAAATATATTAAATAAAATTTAATATTATTGACTACCTTTCTATGTAGAAATTGTAACTTTTTAATAGAATTTCATTCTAGAAGGATGTTATTATTTTTAGAAAAACATTTTTTTTGGAAAATGAATGTTTTTAGAAATACTAAATATTTTTAAACACAATAGTTTTTAGGATAACAAAATATTTAATAAAACTTATTTTTTTTTGGAAAAATTATAATTTTTTGAATCCAATCTATTTTAAAAAATAAGGTTTTAGTGAATTAAAAAAATGAAAAAATGATTTAAAAAAAATAATGGTTTAGAAAAAAAAACATACTTACTTCCCATTTGAAAAAAAGTTTATTAATGAAATATATTGCTAAAAAATTAGTAGATATGAATAATCATTTGTTATTAATGATCCTTATATTTTATTTAATATATTCAAATCTATCAGAATTAAGGGGTTTAGTAAAAATATCATCAATTTGTTCTTACATTTTGATGAAATGTAAAATAATATCTAATTTCTATGTGTGATCCCAAAGGAAATGATGTATTGCATATATATTATTTCATTCTGAGTGATGTGATTGGTTTTAATTAATGTAATGGAACTTGTGTTATTACTCAATATTTTATTTTTAATAAAACTATTATCATAGTCATTGAGTGTGTGTTGCATCCATAAAATCTGAGAAAAAAACTTCCAACTACCACATATTTGTCTTCAGCTATGTAAAGTGATACTGAGAGTTGTTTTTTTACAAGAACAAGACACCAAATCTTCTCATACTTAATGGAAAGTTCTATAAGTTCTTTTTCTAGGCATTTTAAAACCCACAAAGTCAACACTTTATTTTTTTAATTCAAAATCATTTCTAATAGAGTAAAAAAACCTAAATCCATATTTCCCTTTAAATAATAAAAAACTCATTTTACAGCTTTAAGATGAGACTCTTTTGGATTTTCTTGATATCTTACATAATTATATTGGAAACATAATATCTATAAGACTACCTATTAATTAATGTAAACTTCCAATCATTCCTTTAATTATATTTTATCAACTAGTTTTTTTAGATTCATCAGTATCTAAAGTATTTTATGTTTTGATAGGATTACTAATAATTTTAGTATTTTCATATTTGAATTTCTTAAGAAGATATTTTATATAATTTTTTCGAGATATAAATTTTCTTATGGTTTTCATGAAATTTAAAAACCTAGAAAATACATAAGTTATCTCATCATGCACATTTAAAACTCAGACTCTATATTGTATACAAAATAATTTTTTAAAGAATTTTTTGTTGAGCCAAATATAATGTCGTCAATACAAATTGGAACAATGATGACGTTTTTAGAATGTTATTTTATAAAAATTATTGTATTCTTGGATCCCTTAACAAAGTTGTTTTGTAAACAAATTCTCGTTAACCTATCATACCAGGATATAGGGTATTTTTATAGTCTATAAATATCCTTAGTATGTTTAAATATATGTTCTTGATATTTTGTATTTTTAGAGATGGGGGGTTGTTCTACATGAACTTTCTCCAAAACATTTCTGTTAATAAATGCACACTTCACCTCCATTTAAAATAGTTTAAAATTAATAAATGCTACATATGCTAGATGTATATGAATTGGTTCAAGTCTTAATACCAGAGAATAAGTTTTCTCATAGAATAAGACCTTTTGTTTATTATATATTTTAGCAAAAAGTATATCTTTATTTCTTACTGTTATTCCACTTGAATCACATTTATTTCAAGATAACCATTTTACTCAGATTATATAAGTTTCAATAGTTCGTTCAAAAAATGTCCAAAACTAATTCCTCTTAATTTAATTAAGTTGATCCTATATTGATTTTATTCAATATTCATCACTTAAAGAATCATTAGAAGTTTTAGGTTCAAATTGTGAAAAAAATAAAAAAATTCAATTTAATTTCTTAAAGAACGTCTAGCTCTAACTGGTCAATCTATACCACCAATGATGTTATCACTAGGATTATTTCTAAGGATAAAATGATTCCTTTGATTTAAATATCTTTTTCTTCAAAAAAAATTTTAAATTATTCTAGAGTTATATCTTTTCATACATATTATTTAGTTATTATTTCATGATATAAATTTTCCAATATAGGTTAAAAATTAGTTATTAAAATAACATTCGAAGATATGTGTTGAGATTATTTGAAATCAAAATTATCAGTTACATCAAACATAAAATGTGCTATTTCCTCAATAGTAGTTTTATGTTTATTAAATAATATATATTTTTTATTGTTTATAGAATAAGCTAAAAAAATTTCCTCATCTTATTTTGGTGAAAACATATGTAAATTATTATTTGTATTTGGAAAGAATACTTTGCATCCAAAAATTTTTAAGTAATTTTTTTTGATATTTATTAAATTCTAGAACTCTTAAGGAGTTTTATTAATAAAAGGTATTATTAGAACACTATTTATAGTACAATAGGAAATACTAACTAATTCAGTCCAAAAATGATCATCCACCAAGTATTCAATCATCATGGTTTTTGTAATCTCTTGAATAATTATATTTCTTCTTTCTATTACACCATTTTTTTTGTGAAGTTCATTGTGATGAAAAGTTATGTGTAATTCTCATTTTACTACTAAAAGTTTCAAAATTTGATTTAACAAATTATCCACCATGATCACTATGAATAGTTATCAAGGATATATTTTTCTCATTTTTAACTCGGGAAACAAAAGTTTTAAAACATGAAATATCATTGGATTTATTTGATAGAAAAAACCCAAATATATCTTGTATAATCATTAACTATAACATATATATAATATTTTTCAAAAATACTCCCAATTTTTTTTTGGAAAAAACAAGTCCATGTGTACTAACTATAAAGAATTAGAAGTTGAGACTTCACTAACATATTTAAAACATGACTTATATTTATTTCCAAATTGACATGAATCACAAACTTTTGAAGTATCAAACCTATGTTATAGTAGATATTTAACTAGTAATTTCATAGATAACTTAGGTAAAGTTACAAAATTTTATTTTCTTAATATTCAATTCCATTACCAAGATTTACTTATCATTATACCGAGGTATTGTAAATCATAGATCCTAAGGTCCTCTATGTTTAGTGTAGAGACAATCTCATGCTGATTGGTAGAAATAATAAATTTAACTTTAGAAAAATAAATAGTATATTTTTCATTCCTGATCTTTACAAGATATCCTTCATAAAATAATTGTTTTATGATAATATGTTCATGCTTAAGTCTTATAAAAATAAAAAAAATTAAATTAGTCCTTTGCTAAGTAGAACAATGATACATATTCCTAAAATTTATCCTTGAGCATTGTCATCAAAGGTGACTTTAACCCTTTTATTTTTATAATATTCATGAATAAATAATTGTTTCTAGTCATTCTTCTAGAGAACCCACTGTCCATGAACCAAATATTGTTGTTTTTGTTGTTTCCACATTTATGTATTCCTAAAGAAGATTTGATTTTTAGAACCTACAACTGCTTGGGTTCATTATTATTAGATAGTAAAATTTTAGAATATAAAATTTTCCAACTTTTATATGTTGAGAAAATGTTAATTCTTTTGAAAAATATACCTTATGAATACCTATAGATTGAAATTTATTCAGTGAACATTTATTTTTATAGTGACTGACACTTTGACACATTGGGTAAAATAAATCAGTTTTCAGGGCAAATTAATTATTTTTGTAAATTAGGGTTTCTATTAGAATAACCCATTAGAGAAAGATATATTTGAGGTATAATTTTATTATATGTCTTATCAAATCTTTCTTTACCAGTGGTAAAATTTGAAAAAATATTTTTCAAACTATAAATTTAAGAATATATTTTTAAAAATAAAATTTTGCCCTCAATAAAAGTTGTATTCGAACTATGTTTTTCCAATTCATTTGATAAGAAAGTTTATTAAAAATTAGAATTTTCTAGTTATTTTGATTGATCTGATATTTTTTTAGTTAAATTAAAAATCCTTCAATTTTAGTTCAAATTTTAGTTTTGATAAATTTAATGTTTTTTAGATATCTTATAATTATGATTTTTTAGTAATATAGATAATATAGAAACTTGTTCAAAACTAGGTAAAGATTTTTTTTCTTCTCCTAAAGAAGATTATTTATAAAAATATGTTGAACTATTATAATTAATATCACTATCAGAATAATTAGTATTTAAAGTGTGATTTTTTATATATTTTGTTGTTACCTTTTCTGTGAATCAGTTTTTATCCTTTGGAATTTTAGAATAGAATTATGTTGTCTTAAACTATCACTATCTGAGGAATTCTCTAACATGTTGTCTCCACCACTTGCACTCCAAGTATTTGATGATTTACAACTCTTATTATTTTTGATCTTTTAGTATGTGTTATAATTTCTTTCTAAGTTCTTATCTTTACTATCGTTTCTTTTTATCTTAAGACAACATGGTCTTATATTTATGGATTTCTTAAATTAATAACTAGTAACTTCTGTAGAATAATTTTTATCACTTATTTCCATGTGATTATTTCTATATGTATATTGGAAATTATTCCTCCAAACAACTTTTTCTTACTTTTTTAAATATTAAGAAAATTTACTTCTAGATTTTTCTGATGAAATACTATCTAATTTAGCTATAAATTTATTCTTCTTATAAGACTTTGAAACTTTATCAGCAGAATTAACTTTACTCATAACATTATAAGTTGTAGAAAAAGAAACCCCCCTATTATTTTTCATCATATTTTAGGAATCTATTTTCAATATTCCATAATATTGCATAAGAGTGCCTATAAAATCATCTAGAGGAAGATGTGTAATTATTCTAGTATCATCCAAAGAATCCCTCTTAGACTCTGATTATCCAGGAATAATATTAGTAAAATTTTCAAATAAGATTTCATCTATAAGATCTTTATCTATAAAGAATTTCAAACTATTTATAGTAGTCATGAACATTTGATGAATATTTTAAACTATTTTACAAAGTAGGAAATCAAAATCTTGTTAATGATCTTGAAGCATTACTCTTCTAGTCTCAATAAATATTGCAGTTCCAAAACATGTTACTTCTAATTTCTTCCAAATACTATTAGATTATTTACAAGAATAAATTTGACTATATATGCTACTAGTCATAAAACATAACAATGTGTTTTCTACTTAGTAATTGAACCGATCTTATTGTTTCTCTTGATTCTTAACAGTAAAAACTTATTTCTCATGAATCTTATAGTTATCAGTCAACATTTTTTTCTTTCAAAACCAATATTTATAATAAATTTCTTCCTCTAATCTCTCATATATTCATAATTAGAGTTATAAAAAATTGACGGTCTTCTAGGATTTAGATTTTCTAGAGTAAAAATTATTAAACATTCCATATTATAGAAACAAAAATCTTTATACCATTTACTCATTATTTTAATAATAATTTATAGACAAAATATTTATAAATAATGTTAACAAACTTTTTAAACTTGTAGTATAATAAAAAAATTGAAAACCAAGATGTAAATCCGTAGAACTATCCTAAATTAGACCAAATACCCTAGTAACCTAATAACCAGGCCGATCCTTACATAGCTCGAAGGGAGTTCTTGATCCCCATGGGTTTGTGAATAGAACATGGCGTTATACAATATGAAAGTTGGAATTAATTTGTCATTAACACACCTAAATAAAGATAAACAAGTCAGTATATGTACAAAAAAAACTCCATAGGGAGAAATGTACTAGATGTCAAATAGGCATGAAAACCTAGAGTACAACCACAAGGTACTAGAATAATAGGATAAAAACCCAAGTCATAGAGGACACAACACTCAAATCCCAATGATCAACAACTAGATCCACCTGCTTGTGGCGCTTTATCCATGATCGAACATGGAAGTATATAATATACAAACAAGTAAAATCACAACTAGGGTGTGAGCTAAAAGCCTAGTAGGGTCTGAACAAGGATTCCATAATAATATTTCATAATTAATTAACCAAATAAGGATTTCAATTTTAATTAAAAGGCATGTCATTCCAAAAATATATTTAAAACGAATCACACCTTACATTTCAAATGATGGGAATACATTAAATAAACAACATAAGAATAACTCCATATAAAACTCCTTTTATATAAATTCAGAAGGCATGTGTAAAATAGTTAACAATAAACTATGGAATATATTTAAAATACAAATGAGTAATGTGGTTATATTCCCAAAGGTACAATAGTTTTAGGCAATGGGACATCCTCACACTCAAATTGTTATCACATAAATATGTATACACACGTACCTCATACATTGGTCAAAAAAGACTCACCACTATCCCATCGGGGATGTGACTATCTTCATATATATTATTAGTGTTGAAAATCATCAATAGAGTGCTTTCCAGAATAAATCACTAACTATATAGGCTTTTATATGATCTAATAACAATTAATAACGGGTATTTTATTTTATAACTATTCAAAATACAATTAAACCCATTATTCCATTTCCAATTTTCCATTTTTTCATTTAAAAACCAAAATGAGATTTTAATCAAATCATACATATTACAAGATAAAACCACAAGGTTTCTACCAAAACTATTTCAAACCATATTTCTTAAATATTAATTTGAAATCAATTTCATAAAATCATTTTCAAAATTTAAATCGAACAATTTAAATCACACAATTTTCCATCAATTTCACAAAGACACCACAATTTAATGGAATTGGGGGGGGGGGGTCCCAATTTCAGGACAAATCAAATAAAAATACCCAATTCAATAGAATTGGATTTTTATTAAACCAATTGAAAGAAAATTAATTTAAATAAATAAATTGAATCAAAACATTTGAATTCAAGGTTAATAAAATTGGAAATCATAAACAAAACTACCTACCTCAGGCTCACAGAATCTTAAAAAAACCAAATCGGGAAAGTCCATTGAAGAACATAGGAAATGAGGATCCAAGAATCATACCCAGATTCAAGATTTCAAAAAAATTGGGATTAGATCCTCCAACAGCATGAATCTCTATTAAAACCTAGGGAGGAAAGAGGAGGTAGTTGAAGAAAGAAAATGTGAAAATGGATCTTTCCGTGAAGAGATCGAACATCGTTCAACTAGATTTTATTCAATTATAGTGAGGTGTAAAGGGGAAAATATCTATGTAAGATCATACAATGAATAATAAAACCTATTAGGGTCATACAGGCCCATCAGGATCTTTAACTAAGGGTTATAGGATTTTAAAATTATTTTTTTGATTAAAAAGTTATTGAACGTACGGTTAGATAGGCATAACCTAACAGTTATAAAAATCATGAAACCTAACTGTGTGCACCTTTTTTCCCAGGTGGGTAGTTTCTACTAAGTGGGAACATGGGTTTTCGAACCCTGCACAAGTAGTGAAAATCTCCTCTATTTGGGTTTTCTTGTTTTGGGAAAACCATGCCCTGACAGTGCACAACCTAGAAACTTTCAAATTTTCCAAATTTTTTACCTTAAACAACCATAAACCAAGCCCTACCAAAGCATGTTAAAAAGAGGGTTTAGGAATACCTAAAAACAGTAATGGGATATTAACAAAATCCCCACTATAGAAACTATTTTTCCTCTGAAATCCTGTTAAGAAGATTCCATTTTAAACAAGATAAGGTCACTTATCTCTAATTAATTCCTACCACTCCCACATCTCATGAGAATCAAAATTGGGCTACTATATCACATGAAGAATATGTATCAACCTCCTATGAGGGACCTTAGTTTCAGAATCAACAACCCTGACTGGATGTTTAGTTATATATAAATCAGATTTAACCTCAACATCACTCTTGCTCAGAATATGAGATATATCAGAAAGACACTTCCATAGCTGAGGTACATGGAAAACTCCATGTATTGACATCAACAGTGGTGAATTTTCTAAATGAAAAGACACTTTACCCACCTTATGCACAACCTAAAAAGGTACCACAAAATTACTATCATGTTTCATTTCCTCCAAAGCAGTTGATGACCCAAAAGGGGTGAAACGTTCAAGAAAACCTAGTCACCAATTGAAAATTCCAACTTTTCGTGAAATGATCAACATAATAATTATACCATATCTGTAATTTCAAAATTATATAATGAATCAAATAAATATTTAATGTTTTATCTTGAACCGTGCTCATTCCAACTAAGGATCTTTCACAGATCAGCGACCAAAACAGTAGAGATTTACAAGGCCGACCATACAAGGCCTCAAGAAGATTCATTCTCATTGTAGATTGTTAAGTACTATTATAAGAAAACACAACCAGATCAAAAGGTCATCCCAATCACCACCAAAGTCAATAATTCTGGTAAAAATCACAAACTCAAGAATCTATATATCTCCTTCTATCTGGACATCCGACTTCAAATGTTATGTCGTGCTCAAATATACCTGAGATCCCAGTGCCTCCTAAAGGCCTCTCCAAAAGATAGAAGTGAAACGAAGATCCCTATAATATAATATTGTTTATATAACTCTTTAAAAAAGAAAAATCTCTCTCATATAGAGATTTACCAACTCCTCAGCTTTGGTTGTATATTCAATGGGTATAAAGTGAGATGAATTAGTTAGATTATCTATCAAAACCCATAATGCATTCTTATTTCTCTGGGTATGTGGAAACCCAAATAAAAATTCCATTGAGATCACATCCCACTCACATGTTGGTATAGTAAGTGGCTGAAGAAAACACAAAGTTCTATGGTGCTAATACATGATCTTTTTGAACATATAATAATGATAGACAAACTTTGAAATTCCCTATCTCAAACCTGGAAACCAAAACCTACGTCGCATTTCAAAGAGAGTCTTCATGGTTCTAAGGTTCACTGCTAACTAGGAAATATGGAAATACTGAAAAAATATATTTCCTCATCACTAACATAGAAACCAAACAATTATGAAAACATAGAATACCCTCCGGGGATAACAGAAACTAAGGAATAGTATCCCCACTACAAAGAGAGTCTCTAATGATATAGATCTCATCATAAAGATTTATTCTTGAAGGATCATCTCAGAAATAGAGGATGTAAACTGAAAACTATCCAAGGAAACCTTGGTCCATGAATCCTAGATTCTAATATGAAATTATGAAAAAAGACCCATCAACTTCCATTATTCTGATAATTATTTCATTGTTTGGGTTAGAAGTTTCCTACTCAAAGAATCTTCATTGACATTCCCTTTACCCGGGGTATATGTAATGTCAATGTTGAAATATTTTGGGTATTCCACACAACACCTCTAGAGGAGATAAATTTTATTTGAGAGAAAATATTAGTTAAGATATTGTGGTCATAATACATGGTAAACTGTTATCCAAAAATATAATGCCGCCAACTCTTAAGCATGTGCATCATATATGAAAGGTCATGGTATTGGGTTGGATAACTCATCTCATGTGGCCTAAGTTGACAAGATTCAAAATTAACGACATGACCCCCCTTCATAAGAACATATCCCAAAACTAAACATGATGCATCACATAAGACCACATAGACCTCCCCTGCCTCTAGAAGAGTCAACAACGGTGAAGTAGTCAAAACACATTTCAGATAAAAAAAATAACTCTCACATTTTTCACCCCATAAAAACTTTTACTCCCTTTCATGTTAGAGTATTAATAGGAGAATCAAATACAGATAAGTCCTTAATGAATCAGAGGTAGTACCCAACTAAACCCAAGAATATCTAAATCTCAAAAACATTTCATGGTTCATCCCATGTAATAAAAACATTCACTTTTTAAGGAACAACTAAAATAAAATTTTCTGATAGCATTTGTCAAAAACATCGCTTCCCAAATATTGAAATCACATTTTTATAGCATAGGATAATGTCAAAGATTTGTTAACAATTCCATATCTACTCTCATATGACGCACCTAATCCTCCTCAGATATAGAGTAAACAAGGATGTAATCCAAAAAGACTACCATGAATGTAACAAGATACTCATAAAAAATATTGTTAATTAAATTCATAAAGATGATAGGAGAATTGGTTAGACCAAAAGGTGAGACAAGGTACTCATAATGGGTGTACCTACCTCGAAAGAAAGTTTTTAGAACATCAGATTCTTTTATCCACAATTGATGGTAACTAGATCCAAGATCAATATTCAAGAACTAATTTTCCCCTTTCAACTTATCAAAAAAATCATCAATCTATGGAGACAAATAACTCTTCTTTATTTTAACTCAATTGAGTTTTTGGTAATGAACATAGAGGAAATGTGACCCATCTTTTTTCTTACCAAAGAGAACCAAATCCACCCAAGGTGACACACTATGGCTTATAAATCCTTTCTCTAGAAGATCATCAAGATGAGCCTTCAAATCATTCATTTTAGATTGTTCCATGTGGTAGGAAGTAATAGAAATTGGTGAGTATCATGAATTGGATTTATAGAAAACTATACCTCACTTACTAATGGAAAACAAGAGAATTATTAAAGATAAATGTTGGGAAACTTGATGAAAATAGGAGAGAGGTCACCACTCAAATATTCTCACTCCAGATAAAAATAGAACATAGATATTACATTCCCCAACTATGTATAAGAAGGTCTAGATCTACTTAACCTCGGGTCTTAGTATTATTGGAATATATGACACACACCATCAGGTCCAGTAAAGGAGACCCATCGAAGATAACAGTCGATCCAAGATTTTTTTTGTTAATGAGACAATCCATCCTGAAAATGATGTCAAGTGGTTTCATGTCGATAACCAAAAAATCCCAAGAAACCTAAACATCTAGTAAAGGGAAAAAATAAGTTGGACTATGGAAACCCTATTATCTCTTCCTTCCAAGGGGTGTGAAAATATCTATCACATAAGATTAAATATCCATAGGAATAATAAGAAAATTGAAAATACAGGTTGAAATAAATTAATGAGATTCACTATTATCAAATAAAGCAGTCACTAGGGATGAAGTGATAATGATTATACCTCTCAAGGTCGTTGGACCCATATTAGCTTCCTATGGATACACTTCTACTGTGAAAATAATATTTGTTCTAGATACCTATGGCTGGAACCCCTTTATCCCTGAATCATCTGATTGCACCATAGTTCTAACATATGTTGATGATCCCATGCCCCTACATAGAGTTGAAAATACATGGAATAACATTTTCAAGTGACCTCAACATCCATAAAAACCAAAATGCTTGGATTCTTCAGTGAAAACACTCTCCGGGTTCCGTAGATTGCCACACTAGTAGAAAATAAAAGGGCCTATATAAAAAACTGTAGGAGGTATAGAATAACCCTACTATCGAGAAACACCACGAGAATAATCTTGGTTCTTCTTACCATTAGAGTTATTCAAACTGAAATTGATAAAAAAATAAACTCATGACAACCCTAATATTATATCCAAGTCCATTTCAACCATCATTGCACTATCTAGTATATTAGTATAAGGGGGAATATTTATAAAGAAAAGATGGTAATGAATATCAGATCAAATTCTTAAATGAACTGTCAAGTTGTCATCTTCTTATTTGACACAACATCAGGTGAAACTGTATATGATAAAAAAATGGTTTCCATATTCTGTCATGGTCCTATCATCCTCCTCTGGTTTGAAACAACTCAATAGCATTGGAAAAAACCATCAAATCTAGATAGAACATGTTAGTTAAATTATTATTGAAGTATTTTTACTCTAAGACCTCACGATTCTTCACCCTCACTATAATGTCCGAAAATCTCTTTCTCAGTCCCTCTAGCATGAAGGTGGAACACTTCACCTTGATTTCACCTGGTGTCTATAAGAACTCAAACAAATGATTGATCCTAGTCAACCATTCTTCAACTTCTTGAGGATCATTAGAGACTTTTAACACTTTTAGATTCTAGATAGGGAACTATTGATACTGATTCTTGAAAAATCACTCTGAGGTTTCATATCTAGAGACTGAATGAGAACTAGTGGTTGTGTATGTCTGAGAGTTTGGAATTTACGCACAATCACCTCATCCAGACTTGGGTCCACTAGAGGATTTTCTTTCTACGGTTCATAAGCATCTTCTTCCTAGATCCAAATCACTTGTCTTCTCAGAGGTATGATTGTAAAAGATATTAGCATACAAAAATTATTAAATAATATTATTACTAAAAAAGAGAAACAAGGGAAATTAATCTCATTGGATATAACACAAGAGTTAGATTTAAAATTATCCCAATAAAAATTCAGAAAAATTCTATAACTAATCGTCAATTAATCTTTCCCCAAACCACCCCTCGTGACTTAAGGCTCATTGTGGTGAGATTTGGCCATGTAATCAATCACTACTACCTCTTAAGCCTCAACAAGATTGCACAACTGTGTACTAACATCAAGGTAATTTTCAAAACCTACACCTATGATACCACTTTGTTATGAACTAGGTTGAATACCCTAGTAAACTAATAACTAGTCCAATCCTAACATAGCCTGAAGGTCATTCCCAATCCCCACAGGTTGGAAAATATCACCTTGCATCATATTGTATAAAAGTGGGAATTAATTTTACACAAACACAAAAGAAGCAAGATAACAAAATCATTATGTATACAAGAAAAACTCTATAAGGAGAAGTGTACTAGAAATCAAAAAGGTATAAAAACCCAGAGTTCAACCACAAGTTACTAGAAAATAGGATAAAAACCCATGTCCTAGTGGACACAACTCTCCAAGCCCAAGGATAAATAACTATAACCATCTCTAATTTGTGCTTTAACATTGATCGAACTTAGAATGGGATAATCTAAAAACACCAGAAGACACAAGTTGGGGGTAAACTAAAATCCAAGTTGGTCATCACCAAGAATTCCATTATAAGATGCCATAATTAATTAACTAAATAATGCTTTCAATTTTAAATAAATATGAATGGACTTTCAAAATCATATTTAAAACGAATCATGGTTACATTTAAAATTATGAAAATAATTTAAATAAATGGATTAATAAATATTTTATACAAAATAGATTATATAAATTCAGAAGGAATGTTTAAAATAGTTTACAAAAAACAATGGAATATATTTCAAATACAAACAATGAGAGTCATGGTCATATTTCCAATGGTATGATAGTTTTAGGATATAGGAATCCATCACACTCAAAGAGTTATCATGGAAATATGTGTACACACATCCCTTCGACACTAGTCAAAGATGAATCATCACTATCCCACTTGGGTTGTGACCTGATGCATATATATTATTAGTGTCCTAAATCTTCAATAGAATTTTGTCCAGAATAACTCACTAACTTCCCAGACCTTCTTGTGCTATAATAATAATCAACAATGTGAAATGTATTTTGAATCTATTCAAAATAAAAACCATCCCATTATTCCATTATAAATAGGCCAATTTTCTATTTAAAAACCAAAACAAGGTTTTAATAAAATAATTCTCTTTCCAGATAAAACCACTGGGTTTCTATCAAAACAATTTCAATCCATTTTTATCAAATAAAAATTTAAAATCAATTTCATCAAATAAATTTCAAATTTTAAATAAAAAAATTAAATCTCACAATTTTACATCAATTTCAAAAACACAACCCAATACAATTGAATTGTTTGGTTTTCCCAATTTTGTGCCAAATCTAATACAAATCTTCAGTACACTATAATTGGAGTTTTAATAAACCAATTTATTTTTTTAATTTATATCAACAAATCGAATGTAAATCAAGAAATTTAAGGTGAATCAAATTGGCCATCATGAACCAAACCACCTACATCAATATTATGGTATCTTGAAGCACAAATCCCTAATCAAGAAACTCCAATGAAGAACATCGACAAGGAGGTTCCAAGAAGAAAAAAAGATTCAAGATCCAAAACAACGAGGATTAGATCCTTCAATAACATGAAGATCTATTAATCCCTAGGGAGGGAAGATGAGAGAGCGATAGAAAGAGAATGAGAAGAGAAATATTCCTAGGAAGAGATCCAACATCATTCACCTAGCTTTGATTCGCTTTTGGAGGGGTGTAGAGTGGAAAAAATGACCTATTGGGAGTCTACAAGGAAGAAAAAAATATTATAGGGTCTCATAGGTCCATCGAGAACATAAACCGAGGGTTATGGAATTTTAGAAATAATTTTTAGATTAAAAATTTCTCATACACATAGTTAGTTGGGAAAAGCCTCACAATTAGACAAACAATACACCATAACCATGAACACCTATTTTCCCTAGAGTATGGTTTATACTTGGAAGGTGCATAGTTTTTCAAGCTGTATGCTAGCCATTAAAACCCCCAGTATTTAGGTTTTCATGGTTTCCCCTGAGAGGGTGAATATTTTTTGAAAATCCTGTGCCAACCATGCATAACCTAGAAACATTGAAAATTTCGAAAAGTTTCACCCAAAACAACCCTAAATGAAACCCAAAAAAATAATGTTCTAAAAAATTTGTGTAAGAATACCTAAAAATAGTAACATGATGTTACAAGAACATCCTATGTTACCAATTATTGGATCATAAGATTATACTATGGCTATAAGAGGTGGTGGGTAAATTTTAGTTCAAAAAAAAACTAAACAATTTAGAAACCCAAACATATTATTAAGTTTATCAAACTGATCATGTGATAGGTGATAATATTAATATATATCATGCTCAAAGATAATACGACAAATCAGAGAATTGAAATGTTTACTAAAACAAACTTTCTAATGAAATTTTCTTAGTGGAAAAATATATATTATAGAAATAGGTAAAATTCAACTTTACAAAGTTATATATAATAACAAATAGAAAATTTATAAAATAATGAATGAAATTTAACCTTATGTAAAAGGAATTCAATGAACTTAACTTAAGGTATCCACAATTTGAACCAAACTATCAGGTCTTTATTTCTTTAGCAGAAAGCCCATGATAACTAAGAATTGAATTAATTTTTCTTCATATCCATAGAATACCTCGATAATCCTAATTGGATCTAGATATATCTTCTTATTCCTATAATCCCTTGATCATAAACACTATTAGGCATATAATAAAATTGAAAAAACTATTCTAAGTATTTTATAATTCCTCACACAAAATCCTTTGAACACAAACTCTATGAAAACATTACAAAGTGAATGTAATGAACAATTATAGAAAACAAAACTATGAGATGGGTTGAGTCAGAAATATAATAAGCTCCTACCTAATTAAATATCATTAGTCCGGTGGACTGAATATTTCCATAATGATATATTAGATATCATCATACAGATTGATTGACAATAGGTTAATCTGATGGAAAGGAAATTGGTTAATCTAATGGGAATGACTTTAGGTTAATCTGATGGACATGATATAGGTTAATTTTAAGGAAATGACTTAGGTTAATCTAATAGAAATGACTTAGGTCATTTTGATGTATATGAATTAGGTCAGTCTGATGGATCATACTTGTATGGAATGTTTATATTACTTGGATAAGAATTATTTTTACATTCGATAAAATAATATTTTCTCTTCTAAAAATCAAAAACATTGGAAATATAATGTTATTAAAACATATTTTGAAATTTTTCTATTTTAAAAATATATGATAGGATGGGTAGAAAGTAAACATTCAATTAAATAGTAATGTTTTCCTATGATAATGTTTATTACATAGTTGAAATATGGATATGAGTCTTTTGATTATTCCCATGAATATATTATTCTCTTAGGGATAATCTATATTTATTCATGTATTCACACTCTTTTAATTAATTTATTATGTTAAACCAATACTTATTACAAGATTTATAGTCCACGATCTTTTGTATATAAGTTTCTTATTTGTACTAATTATACCCATATGATTATATTAGGCTCACATATGATATTTTATTATTAAAACATATTTTTACCATTACTAATCATACTATCTCACCCCTTTAATTTTTTTTCATTTCCTTTGGTTATAAATATATGAAATGTTTGAATTTTATATAAGATTTTATTTATTTCGAATTTTTTTGGGAGATATTGAATACACATTATGAAATAAGTAGTTTTATATATAATATGAAAAATATCCAATTGATACAAAAACATGGTCTTTTTAGATAATGATTTTTCCTAATTCACTAAAACTCTAAACCTAAAAGTTAATGGGGATATATATTTTTAAAATATTTTCTTTATGTTATGTGGTTATGATGGTTATGTCTATAGGTTACTATAAATTAAACAGTAGAGCTATGATGATAATCATTTGTGATATTTGGAATTTTAATTCAAGGATAAGGTACTCCCTCAACTCTCATCATGGAATAGGGTTATCAGATTTTCAAAAAAAGGAAAGTTGAGACGTATATAATTTTCCCCTTTAAAAATATGCAAACTTGTAGGGATGGTAGATTTCCCCCTTTCACTTCCACTAGACCTCAACCAAGTGCATGATTTTCTCCTTGTATCACTTTCATGGAAGTACACACCTAACCTATCACATATATTGAATTCAGATTTAGTACAACTTGAACATGGTCTATCTTACAAGAAATAACTTATCAAAATTTCAGATCACTGAGATAATGTAAAACCTGTAACCCATACTCCTTGATTTGGTGCAAAAACATATATTTTAAAAACTATCTTTTATAAAAAGTGAGATGATATAGCTAACCTTTCATATCTTTTACATTATCTTAATATCTCACAATTATATCACCCAATCCCAAGTACTATAAAGGTTTAGTGTCTTTAGATATTAGCTAGATAATAAACTTATTTTAAAACAATTGTTAACATTCCTCCATAATCATACCCATATTGAACCCCTTCTAGACTTCAAATGCTTTATAATCAATTTCATAACATGGGGAATGAAAATATATGTAAGGGGTGAGCTCAAAATATTTTTAAGGGTAAACATAAGGGATAAACAATATGATCCTTAGTGATAATATGACAAACATGTTGGTATGAGAACATAATAAAAGACTAAGAACATCATATTATGAGTTTATAACCATAAAAATATGGATCGTAAGACCAAAATCAAGAATCTAATCTTAAATTAAGACATAATTTTAAATAAAATTAGTATGATAAAAAACTTATGAATATGGAACCAACATAATTTTTAAAGATCATAAATGTTTGGAGTAGGAATCACTACCCATTTCTCATAACATGGTGGATTAGGCATCACTACCTAATTCCCATAGCATATTAGATCATGAATCACATCCTTATTCCTTCAACATAGGATATTAGGCATCACTTCATGATTCCTATAACATAGGGAAGCTATAATCACTTATTGATTCCCATATCATAGTAGGGAGTCCATCAATACTTGATTCCTTTAATTACGTCATGAGATATATAAATTTACCCAATTCATTGGAGGCCTATAAAATTTTGGGCCCACTCATCACATAATGAATACCATGCATAATTATCCTATAATATCATAAAAACATTCATTATATCATCATATATTAATTAACATATGGTAAAGAAATGAGTTTTATGAAAGCTTCCTTAAGTAATCATCTTAAAAATACATCCAAAGAAAAAAGGAGTTTGGTGTAATAAGAACAGATCACAATTGTAATATATGAAGCATAAAATATATTGACATAGATAAAAAATCCATTTTAGATTATTAGGTAAATCAATATGGAAAACAAAACGAAATATCTGTTTTTTAAAATTCTTGACAACTACATAAAATTGTTTTGTCTTAAATAAAATACTTTGAGTCTGATAATCTATTTTAAGAACAATGATTTAAAATAAGAAAGGATTTTTAGAAGGAATTATTATTGTAAAATAATTATCCTTGAAGAAACATTCTTTGGTAATACATAAAAAAACTTAAAAAAATATTTCATAAAACCAAAAAGACTTTAAAATCAATTTTAAAATCAAATAATAAAATTTAAAGATAAATTTATTCATTTAGAAAATATAATAGTATTTATTTTTATTTTTAAAATCATTAATGATTACAAATCATCTAAAAAACAATATTAATACATGAAAAAGAAATTGTGTAAAGAAGAATGTTTGTAAAAGAATTTGTTCAGACATAAAGTTTCAAAAAATATGTTATTTTCATGATTTTTACAAAGAATAACCCATATTAAAATTGTTAAAAAATTTATTTAAAAAAATTAAAAAAATAAAAAATATTATTAAATGAAACTAATTAATTATTTAAAAATAAATAAATACATCCATTAAATCATCCACTGATATGGACTTAAATTAGATGAATTCAAGGATGAAAAATATTGGTGGGGCCAGTTTCTATCACAAATATCACATATTGTAAACAATTTACCAAGGGAAATGAAAATGATAATTGTGTAAAAATATAATAATAAATGAAGGAGAATAAAATGGTTAGGGTTTTAGAGAAAAATATTACAATTTTTTAATCTAAATAGAAATTCATTCATAACTATATCGATTTAAAATTGGGATTTGAAAGAAACACTTATGCCTTTGGTGACTTTTGAGTCAAAACCCCTTTGAATGGGATAAATATATACGGATTTGGAAATCCGTATAATTTAATTATAGTCAAATTAAATATACATCCATGTGTTATATATACAACACAAAATAAAATGAGTGGTGAATACGAATTATATCTTTATGAAAAAAAATTGAGATAAGGAAACCCTTACAACTTTTATTACATTTGATTCCAAATATATTGAAAGAGAAAAATTTAAATAAAAATTTAAATAACCATAATAAATATATAATGATTATATATTACTTCAAAGTGGAATTTTTTGCACTATAAGATAAAAATTAGGCGCAAAAAACAAAACATGGTTCAAAGAAGGAAATTTAAGAAGAAACCCTTACCTTAATTCATATATTCCATGAATGAAATTTAACCACTTGTATAATAAAAATAAATTTATTAATTACTCATTTTATATAGTTATTAATATATGTAAACATTTTTAATCTTTGGTTATAATTATTATTTCTACATTCATTAGTTATTAATCACTTATTTTCATTATCAAATATTGTATTTTAAATTGTTTCCCATATGTTTCATAATAGTGACATAAAACCCCATTATTTGATTCTAATTTAATAATTAAAATATTATAAAATATATTAAAAACATTTTTTAATTATTTATTCATCCACAAGTTCATTTTATGGGATATATGGGCATGGTTTTAGGAACAAGATCCAGGAAGAACTTGTTTCATTTCTCTAGTGATAATAACAAATTACTACTTAATAATTATCTATTTTTGTGTAATAACTTTCATGAAATAAGTGAATTCTTGATATAATATATATTCATATATTTTTTAGAATAATATATGTAGGTATATGATTAAAAAATAGATACTTCATTCCATGTAGGTGGTAGTTCGCACGTATACACAAATGACTTTTTCATTTTACATAGAACATGAGAGAGGTATTTTTTTAATATTTTAAGAAAACTAAACATTTTAAAAATATAATATTTATTTATTAGATATAATTTTATAACTATCCATGTTATGTGGCGAGGAAAAACAAAACATGTCATTCATGGAGGTTGTAGTCTACACCTACACATGGACACTATTTTCATTCTTTTAAAGAGAAGGGAGGAAGGTTGATAATGGTTGTCACCTAAAAATAATAAAATTTATAGATACTAAATATTATTATAATGTTATTTTAAAATGGAACAATATAATTTGATGTGAAAAAAGAATAATTAATTAAATATTAATGAAAATGAGTGATTTTACAATTTCTACCTTACTATATGGAATAATTCCATTGAAACATTGGCTAAGCTTTTGATGAGTGGTAATTTTAAGACAACCCAACCTATAAAATGTATATTGAAGTTTTTTGGATGGATTTGGTTAGATTGTTTTTTAAAATTACATGGCTTGTGGCGTGAGGATAAATAAGGTGGTTAAATATTTCTTTTTATAAGTGAGGGGAGTGACATTTTTTTAATAAGAGGGGTACTATTCAATACATGTGGCTCCAAAAGTGATTAATAAAAATTAGGGAAAGACTTTTTTAAAGAAATCCCTTAAACCCACATTTTGAGATAATTATTTGGAATTTCTATCCTTTTATCCAACGTTTTAACTTTTACCTATATTTACTTTTACCATGGTAACTCTATTTTTTATCCTAGTTAACTTATTTTTATAAAAAAAATTAACCCTGTTATATAATTTGGATATTATAATTTAAAATATTAAAACCATTTAATAATATTAGATTTCTAAAATTGACAAAAATTAATTCTAGAATAATATGTTTTTAATGAATAAAAACAACTTTTATAAAAATATTACTTAGGTTTCAAAAATATAATCATAGGTTTCTAAATTAAAAAAAATATTTTAAATGTATAATTTTATATATTGAATAGTCATTTTATTATAATTTTTTTTCATAGATATTTAATTCTTTCTAATATTATAATGGCATCATAGAAGTCATAATATTTATAAAAATTATATTCTAACTATTAACTTAAAAAATATTTTTATAGAAAAATAAAAAAATAATTTAAGATAATATTATTATGGTGAATCTAAAAATTATGTTCATTTTTAAAAAAATTAAATTATAAAATTTAACACTTTAACTTTTAATTGAAAATATAAAATATAATGGAATATTGTTTTTATATGCAAATTAATTCTTAAATATTTGTTGTTCTTATTCATATTTCATATATATTACTAATTAATTTTTTTAATATATTATTAATATCGACAGTATATTTTATCATAAAATATTTAGTTTCTTAAAATAAAAATACATAGTGCCTAAAAATAAAATTTTTAGGATAAAAACATTTTAAGCATAAAATTATCTAGTTAGTTATTTACCTACACAAGTTGAATTTTATCAACAAATTGGTATTAAAAATGATCATTATTTTTCTTTTAACTTAAATTTCATAATGTGGTTACTCCTATTTATAACATCCAAATCAAAGACAACATTATAATGATCACATTTAATACATATTATTTTGTCTCTGTTAAATAAATATGCCTTCATTTTGGTTCAGTGTTCCATGGGAAGGAATCTATTAAAAATTATATTGTTTTTAATTGATAATATATACTAAAAACTCAGGGAGTTATAGATAAAGTACATGAAGACCTAAATACTCACGTGGTTAACGTTCTTTGTAGGAATCATATGTTTGAGGAAGAAAAATGGGTATCCAATATTTAAGAAGACATATGTACCCTCATTTTTATTCATAGGATTAAGAAAATTTATAGTGTTAAATTCTTTTAAGGGGGGTGAATGAAACATCCCAGGATTTTAGTATATATTTCCTTTAGATAAATCTTGTATATTCGATAGCTTATGATACACATAAAACCAAACCAAAATGAACAATGGATTATTTAATTACTGTATAATATTACAAAATAAAATGAAATACTTTAAAATATTACTAAATGAAATATAATTTGTAAAATTACTAAAGGAATGAAAGAAAAAGTAAAGAAAAATACTACAAGGCTGAAGTTATCATCATCACGATCTACCATAAAGATCATACCACCAATAATAAATATAGAAAGAATAAAATATATTATAATTATGATAAAAATATTAAAAAATAAATTAAATTATATAATGAATGATTTTAGTGATGTATGTAAGACCATATATAGAAATGTAATATGATCATTATATATATGGTCCTTTTTTATACGGTTATTGGATATATGGTCATTGGATATATGGTCATTGGATATAATTGTATCCAATGGGTACATTTATACTCTATAATTGCAAGTGACAAATTAAAAATAATATGATTTATATATAAAAAATAATTATTCAATAAAATAAAAATATAATAAATAATTATAATATTTTATTATAAAAATATAAATTTTTATTTATTAAAGATTAATAATAATATTAATATTATTAAAGAAAAATTTTATGTGCTTATAAAATTCATTGAAATATTTTAATACCAATGGATTTATAAAATTTAATAGATAAAAGATAAATAATTAATATTAATGGGATGTGACTAAAATCATCTAATGTAAAAAAAGATATATTTTCAATGATATTTTTCTAAATGTTTTATATTTATGTATTAATAAATTAAATTGATCACTTTTAAAAGATTATTTTTTTTGAAATTTATTATTTCAATGTATAAAAATATATTAACATTAATTTAATTATTAATTTATATGAAATTTTATTACGAACATTTACTGTTTAAAAAAGTCATTTTTCCATAGGAGAAATTTTTTCTATATATTTTAGATTTTAATTTTAAAAATAAATTTATTATATTTAAAAATTAATGATATTAAAAGGAGTTATGATTTGGAAGAATCATTTTTGAATTATGTAAAATGATCAATTTTATTTTTTGATATAAAATAAGTTACCAAGGTAAAAATTGAGTTGTCACGGAAAACTCTAAATGAGGTAAAAAGGAAAGATTATGTGGTAAAGGATTTAAATATCTCTAACATAATCTATAATTTTTTTAATGATGGGGTTTAATGACTTATCTCTTTAATTTTTCCACTTTGGATCTACTTCATAGGTAAAATGACAACCTTACACCTCGAGGAATATGTATTTTCCGAAATGGAACTCAAAACTCACCTATAAAAGGAACCATATTATACCACTCTTAAAAAAAATATTTCCCTTATTTTATATATTAAATCCATACAAAACATAACTCTATTATCTACATAGTTACCATTTTTTAGCCTCAGGTTCTAAGAATTTGTCATAAATTCTTTATTATTATGGAAGCCATTTTGAGAATGAACAAAATGATCTATGTAAGAATCTAGTTCTTCAAAATAATTTTAAATGACCATATTATCGTCACTATTTATAAATCTCATTAAAAATATAATGAAATTATATTAACAAAATTGTTTTAATATAAATATGACATTACAATAATATAACATTATACTCTTTCTCATTCTACATTATGACATGTTATTGTTTGGGTCGGTTCAACCACCTATATGAAGGTTGGTATACTATCATCACCATTTATAATATGAATGATTTTCATGACATTAATACATGTAATATAATATGTTAAATTATAATTTATATTATGAATATTATTTTCAAAGTATTATAAAAAAATTGTAATGTATCAACATTTAAACGAGGTATGATTTCTTTTTTAGTTTGGTTAAACCCATAGTCTACACCTAGGGGAAAGTCTATTTACTTTTAGAAGTATTGGTTACATGGAAGAGGTGGCTAGATACCAGAAAACTAAATATCATGTATTGAACACAAACAATGCATTTTGAATACACAATGTGTAATGGGTTGGCCAGGTCCTTTTCACTATGTGAGCTCAGTTTTTATAGGAGGGAAGGACCCGAAGATTTACATTAAATGTAAAGATAATAAAATCTTTTTAAATGAATATGAGTGATCTTTAAAAAAGAGGTAATGAGAACTTTTTGATAGAGGCCCCTTCCTTATCACACAGGAGCACCATCACAGTGGAGTCCTCCACGCCTCAATGTATGTTTGTCTGGATCTTCTCTGTCTTATTTCTATTTTCTTCTCCATCAATCACATTGGATCCTAAATATTAAACTACACAACCCTCTTAATTTATAAATTTTTTTCTCTTATTATCTCTTTAACTATTTTGGTGTAATATGATATTCTCTAATTTTTGGGTCTTTCTCTCTTTTTCCATTTTCTCACATTCTAGCTCGAATCAAAGGCGAAAAATGAACAAGTGGTCATCTATGAACCTAAGGTAGTTTTTATCGATTATTTCTTTCAAGTTTAATTTTGTTTATAATATTATCCATAGTTATATGCACCTTAATTCTCCAAAAAATCATATAAAATATTTAATAAACTAAATTGAGTGGTTTTATATACCCTTTTGTGGTCATAGCTAGTGGAGAATTAACCCTTAGATTGATTTCCCTGATACGAACCACCCATTTGGGTGTGATTATCATTAAAGACCTACCTTTACCTTTTCCATAGATTGTTTAAAAATTATTATTTAGGCATGTTTCCCTTGTAATAAACATAAGAAGATGCGAAATGAATTATGGAAGATATTTGACCACGAGTTAGGCCTTATGATTTATGCTATATATTGATTTAAATTAATTAAATAATTTGAGTAACTTAATTTAAAGTGTTATAAGTGAAATTACTTAAAAAATGGATGACTCATGACAGCTAATAGGTACTTTATATCCAAGATGAGAGGGATACTTGGAACCTTATAGTATTCCTTGGACGAGCTCATTGATTTTTATAATCAATTTTTCATGTGCATTGTACAGACACTGGGAGCGATAGCAGTTATTATTGGGATGGGATCACCATGTGTTTACCTTACCTCCATGTGGAAGATACTAGTTCTTGAGGGGAGACTGCATGGATGAGATCAGTGGCTAGTTGTTTAGAACGGGTCATGAGTGATCCTCTGTCCCCTATACGAGATACTAGGGATGGGCTTGGAGGGTTGATTTCAGACGATGCTAAGAGTTATACCTGGGATTCCATTTATGGATCACCTTGGATAGACTCTTAAATTACTGGGATCTTATAATTCCCATAGTAATTACTTGTTATTCTTTCTATATTTCTATGGATGGGATCAGGGTGGCACCACATAAATTTTAGTGATGGTTTTAGATAAAAGAATAATATTATGTAACTAAAATTTCATGGATGCGACCGAAAATCCAAATCAAATGCTTGAGAAAGGTACATATCATTATAATTTATTTATTATGATCCATCCTACCTTTTATCATACTTATATAGGTTTGACATGGTTCAGTTACATCTGAATTAGGATGATGTAGGTATAATCAGATGGGTATCCCGCAAGGCACTTTATTTGATGTGTATTCTATATTCGTTGCTTTTCATTTATTATTATGGGATCATTGATAATTTTATATGAAAAAATTGGATTGATCTAACCAATGTTGGTGGGGGCCTACTAATTATATCTCACGACCTACTATTGCTACCATTGGTACCCAAGAATACTTCCTGGTTGTAGGAATAGATAAGGGGAAGCAACCAGATTTCGATTCATCATTATGAGTTCTTGGATAGATAATATGGAAGAGGACTGATCCTATGCTCACGAAGGTAGTAGTATAATCTTTTGGTATTTTTATTATTTTTTACCATGTGTTATATTTATGTATCCTCTATTCCCCATGTTCTCATATTGTATAAATACATGATCATCATTATCATTTTGTATCTATTTATTATATAGCTTTCTCCTATTCATTTATTATTATTATTCCTCTACTACATGTTATTATATGTTTCCATTTCATATCTATACTTATTACCACTTTCCTAGAATATTACTTGTTAGGGAATAATATCCCCATAGACACACCATTGGCCTTCACTTCTAGTCATTAGCCTTTAGCATATGGGGAGGCACGCTTGAGGACATGTGACCAGCCATATTGAGACACCACTATGTGGATTCCAGGGTAGGAGAATACAAAGTGTTACTAGAGTTCTTTTTTTCTTTTGTCTTACTATTTTGGTATTATATAAGAGACTTGAATGTAATGGAATTTGGTAATTTCAATAACCCATAGTTTATAAATGATATCTATCTCTTAAAATAAATAGGTGTTATAATGTACTATATAGTATTATACACATAATGAAAAATGAAAATAATTTATTCCATTAAGAACTATGTTAACATTAATCATAAATAAAACCAATTGCAATTATAAATATTAAAATAGTATATAAAATATAAAATATAAATGCAAAAAAGATAAAATATGGATCTCTATAATCTAATAGAATCAACACCCCACTGCCAATACTATTGAAAAGAAACAAAATGTTTGTAAACCAATTAAATTTTAAGAAAATTTAAATATAAAACCTTGTGATAAATTGAGTTTAATATTAAATTAAATATTGGAGTGGTATAAATAGTAATGTAATGTGGCCATTGCAATAGTAACCTGACTGTTGGGAATAATTACTTGACCGTTTGGAATGGTATCCTGACCATTGGAATAATGATTTTTCCCAAAAATAATAAATTGTTACATAAATAATATTTAGCATGATAAATTTATGTAAATATAAATTTTATAATAAATTTCATGATTAAAAAACTCAAATAAAATATAAGCACATTTTTAATAAACCGTATTTTAAAGTATTTTGTAAAAATCATTATTTTTATATTAAAAATTAAAATTTCCATATTTTAGAACCTTATTTTGTTAAAATGAACATCATTTTAAATCATCACATCAAAATATTCTATGTTTTTTTAATTTTCTCAAATACTTTAATTTCTAGGTGAATAGTAAAAATACAGTTTTTTCGCATAACCGGTGTATCTTAAATTACATAATTGATGATATAATCATAACATAATTATTTATATAACTCATGGTTTGGAAATGATATATTTTATTTCCTAAAATAGTCTTTAAAATATGCTAAAATTAATTCCCAAACCTAAAAAGTACTTTCTAAGGGAAAAAATCTAAAGTATTACATTAAAACATTATTTTCTCATTTTTTACATTTACTACTAAATAAAATAATGAATTAGAATTATAAAGGGGAATTAAAGTCTTAAATGTGGTATATAATATTTACATTTCAATAATTCCCTATTATAAGTTTGACCATTGATATAATATTTTATTCAATATTTTATTCTAAAAATACCCCTCTCCTCAAGTATAAATAATCCCTCTCCATTCCCTTGGAAAACCACTCCTCCCAACAATTACAAAGTCCAAGATATGACCAAATACTCACACTCAAGACCATTAGAATACTGAGGGAAATTTTGGAGAAATCCAATTCCAATCACAAAGGGAGTTGGTGTGTCGTACAAGAGAATCTACACCAAGGAGAGAGTAAGTCTCCATTAACTATTCTCTCTTTTCTTCTTCTCTTTATTCTTTTTCCCAATTTACTTTATAACCAAATACTATAAAATTAATTATGTAGTAAGTTAATATTATATTAATTATGTTAATCTATTTTAATTATCATATTTATAAAAAATATAAATTTCATACTTCCCTTTTCAGCTCTCCCAATAATGTCCCGTTAATGGTTGGTTAACCATATATAGAGAAATTCGCAAGACCATAATTATAATAACCTTTTTAATTGGAAAATATAAATAATAAATAATATATTAATATGTAGTTACATGTATTATATTATTATATAAATAATTATACAAATGTATAAATCACATTTAACAAAATAGCGCAATCGAGGAAAAACAAGAAAATTTTAAGAAAAACATGATATCAAAATGCTTCAATTTCATCAAATAAAAATAAGAAATATAATCCAATAATTTTAATTGATAAATATTTTTACAAATTAATATAAATATAAATCTATGTTTAGTATCTAGGAGGTGTAAAATTAGTGAAATAAAGTGGGAATTAAGGTAAGGGGACTCTCAAACCCGACTCCTTTTCTTTGGGGTTTCCCTCGTTCACATAATTTTCATTATGGATACTGCTTTAATTTTTTTAAATATAATTTAATTTTTATATCCTTTTATTTTCAGGGATATACATGTTTAAAATGTGATTTTATAAAAAATACAAATATTTTCCAGAAGAACCATTCCTTCCACAACACATATTGACCCCTCTTGAGTTATTTATTATTTGCTAAAAAATGATGGTTCTTATGGAAAATATGTTATTTTACCTTTTCCATTTGGTAACACCAAGTTCATTCATGAAATATTGATTGATTAAATCTTCATGAAACCCACTCCTTTACATGGGTTACTTCATGAATTCAATTGATATATGTTTTATGTGGCATGCATGATTATGTAAATGTTATGATGTGATGGGTGAGAATGGAATCATATAGCCCAATAATTAATTAGATAATGTGATTTATCTCATGAGATGATGTGTATTATGCATGAACATGATGATATCTATTTTCATAATGTTGATGTTATGATTATACACATATGTTTTTCATAAACATGATTATAACTTTGTTCAATACAATACGTGGTATTTGACCACAGAGACACGATGTTTAAATTTTACGCATTTCCACATTCCATGCCTTTATCACTATTTTCCATCATATTTTTTTGAGGGTGATCCTATGTTTATGAATTTATGATAATGATTATTCTCACCTATGTTATATTGATTCATGTCCCTTATTCACCATCTTATTGGGATTTTAGATCACCCCTTTCATTGATGTATATCCTCAGTTGATTACTTGTACTAAGGAGAACGCAAGATCCACTACAAAGATACATAGGAATGAATGAACTAATATTTATTTTTTATTATTTAATATTATTGTGCGATCCAAATTTTCCCAAGAGACTAAAACTTTTGATACTTTACTTGAAACTCTATTATGTTGTGAATCATAAAATGATGTAATACTTATGAAAGAAAAATCAGGGTTTCTATAGTCAGTAACAGAGCATGGTTTAGTTAAATTGGGAATTAATATTTGAAAACCATAGTGAAAACAATAAGTATAATTCTATATACAGGTAAAAAATTATATAATGATCATTTTAGAAAAGGATAAACATAGGAATCCTATAATATATATGCCTTAAGTTTTAATTGTGTAAATAAATAAATTATTCATTATTTTTTATATACATTTGGTTCAAACCATATATATTTTAGAAAATAGTGGGAATTGAGAGAAATCAGGAAAATAACCCATGTGAGGGTCATTGCAAAGATTGTATTAGTGATATCACTAATGCCATGGGAGGTGGAGTTCCAAAATTCATGGAAATTCTTACCCAATTTTCCATGGATATGAATAATAACCCAAAACTTGTAAAAAATCCATTATAACACAAGGAGTATCAACTAGGTATTGATTTCTTAATGTGACAATGACCACCAATTTTTAATGGAACTTCTGATCCACTTTTTGTTGAACTATGGGATAACTCAGAAGATATGATCTTTTATATGATCCATTATTCTGAGAATGAGAAGGTGACTTTGGTCATCTATAGTTTAGATGGAGAATTCGATCAATGGTTGGAATTGATAAAGAACACCAAGCCAAGTTATTAAATAGAAGAGATAAACTGGGAAAACTTTAAGAAAATATTTTTGACAAAGTATTTCCCCCGACCTCTTCAAAAAAATATAGAAAGATAATTCATAGAGGTGAAGAAAAAGGATGGTGAATCTATCAATAATTATGAGGAAAACATCTCAGGGATTTACAGATATGCCTTAGGTTTTGTTATCAATAACGATAGAAAAATATATAGACTCTTTAGTGGTTTAAAAGATTATATTGAAAAGGATCAAGATATCCAAGACTTTGGGAGTAATGGAGATTTGGATCGATGTGTTCTCAAAGTAGATATGGAGTTCGAAGAATGGTTCCACGGTTATGAAGATAAGAATAGTTGAATGGAATTTCATGTTGGTGGGTCTAATGACAAATGAGGATAGAGAATCTAACTAGTAACATGTCAAAAATGTTGGAAGAAGCATCATGGTAATCACCTCAAAGGGATGGGGAAATGCTTCAAGTGTGGGAGAGAAGGCCACCAAGTTCATGAATGTCTTAGAGACATGGTGAATCCATCCAACAAGATGGAGGAATGGAAGGCACATCCTACTGCACCAACCATGGTTCAATTATTCAACTTTAGAGAGTAAGTTAACAATAAAATAAAATTCACTAAACCATTGTTCCTTAAGGGTAATCAGTGTTAGTAACCACCGATGCCAAAAGAGAAATAGAAAGCTTATTCCATCACTACTTCTAATGTGGAGCATGAAAATGAATTTGTTCAATGTACACTTCCTATACACTTAAAAATGATTTTTTTGTTTTTTTTTTCTAGTTCTACATATTCCTTTAAATACTTCATGTTTTCTGGAACAATCGAATTAAATCTCCAATACCATGAAGTAGAGATATATATAAAAACACATAGTGGTTCAATCTTTACAACACAAGTGTTGGACTCTTCTCTTGTAAGAATCTACATGAATATTCTTCTAATGAATCTCATAATAATTCCCATGGGGGAATTTTATGATATATTGGGCATAGAATGGCTATCATTATATTGATAACTCATAAACTATCAGGAAAATAAAATCAATTTTTATATTCCAAACCATCCCATGGTCCTCTATAAACTCAAGGAAGACCATGAATCTCCTTTAGAGAATCCATCAATGGTGTGGGTGTTGATACCCTATGGAGAAGCATACCTTTCCAAAACAGATGAGTTAAAGTATGGTATAAACCTAGAAGAAATACCCATTTTTAGGGAATACAATGACATATTTCATGAAGAGTTACCCCAACCCCCCCAGATCGTGAGATATATTTCTCAATAGAGATCAATCATGGAACCAATCCTATCTCAAAAATCCCCAACTGGATCCCCCGATTGAATTATAAGAGTTAAATAATTAATTACATGAGAATTTGGAAAAAGGTTTCATATGTCGTAGTGCATCACTTTGAGGTGTTGTAGTGCACTTTTTCAAGAAGAAGGATGGATCAATGCAGTTGTGTATTGATTATTGGGATCTCAACAAGATCACTATAAAAAAAGGTATCCCCTTATAAGGATTGATGGCTTGTTAGATTAACTACAAGATTATCAGTAATTCTCAAAGGTGTATCTTCGTTTTTTATGTCATCAAATGAAGGTAAATAAGGAAGTTATTCAAAAGACATATTTTGATACATGGTATGGGAACTGTTGGTTCATAGTGATGTGCTTCAGACTTACTAATTCCCATGAAATATTAAGGGATTTGTTGAATATAGTATTTAGAGACTACATTGAGAAAATTTTGGTGGGTTTTGTCAATGATATTCTCATTTACCCCAAGAAAAATGAGAAACATTATGAGAATATAAGTATTGTGTGGGAAACATCAAGGAATGAGAAAATGTATGCTAAGTTCTGCAAGTGTTACTTTTGTATGTAGAAAGGAACATTTGTGGATCATGTGATCACAAGTGAGGGTATTTTTTGGACCATTCCAAGATAAAGGCAATTGAGGAATGTCTGAGACCCACTAATGACATAGAAATCTATAGTTCTCTTATCTTATATGGGTATTACCAAAGTTTTTTGAGAAATTTCTCATTATTGTCTAGCCCTATAGCAAACATAACCAGGAAAGGGGTAAAGTATGTAAGGATGGAAAAATTTAACGAAAGATTTAAGGATCTCAAGAATAGGCTAATAACTATTACTATACTCACGCTAAAAAAACAGTAGAGAATGTTTTATGATATACATTGATTATTTGACGAAATTATTGGGTTTCATACTCATGAAAATTATAATTTGATAGCCTATGACTCACAGAAATTGATGATCCATGAGAATAAATACCCAACACATGATCTGGATTTAGCAGTTATGATATTTGCTATGAAGATTTGGTGGAACTACCTCTGTAGTGAAAAGTGTGATATATATACTGACCACAAGAGTCTGAAATATATATATAAATAAAAGGATATCAACATGAATCAAAGAAAATGTTTAGATCAAATTAAGGGATATAATTTCACTATTCACTACCATCCAGAAAAGGTGAACAAGGTAGCTGACACTCTTAGTAGAAAATAATCTACTACTCTCTCCTTGACGCAGATTGAAAAATTACCTATCTTTATGGATATTCAAAGGATCGATTTGGAAATCATAATGATAGGGAATACATCTTATCATTCCCAAATGATTTACCAAATATCTATACAAGAGAATATCAAGGAGACACCAAGGTATTAACTAAAGAAATAAAAGAAGATGAAAGTGGTAAATTAATGGATGTTATATTAGTTCCACATCAATGATGATGGTGTTATTCAGGCTGGAATGATGTTTTTTGTACTATATTCACGTGAGATAAAGAAGGATATACTAGATAATGCACACAGATCATCTTTCACCATATATCATGGAAGTGAAAAGATATTACATGATCTTAAAGAAGACTTGTAGTTGGAAAACATGAATAAGGATATTTCGGAGTATATCTCATGGTGCTTGGTATGTCAAAAAGTTTAATAAGATCGACATAAGTCCAAAAGGATGATGCAACCATTACCTATACCCACATGGAAATGGGAGAATGTCACTATGTACATTTTCAATAGTCTCCCTAAAATATCCAAAGGTAATAGGGTCATATGGGTTGTGGTAGATCAACTCACCAAGACTACCCACTTTATTGTTATTGGGAAGATTTATAAATGGAAAATTTCCAAGATATATGTGAATGAATTGGAGAGACTACATGGGGTCCCAATTTCAATTGTCTCTAAATATAATTCAAGGATAACCACTAAATTCTATAGAAGTAATCAACATTATTTGAGTACTAAATTGAATTTTAGCATGACCTATCTCCCTCAAACTAATGACCAATTTGAAAGGACAATTCAGACGCTTGAGGAAATTCTAAGAGATTTCTCAATATAATTTAAAGGAGGATGAACGTCTCCCATTAGTTGAGTTATCATATAATAATGGTTCCCAGTCAATTATTTAAATGGATCCATATGAATATCTCTATGGGAAGTGATGTATTACTCTGAATTGTTGGGATAATGTTATAAATTAAAGGATACTTATACCTAATTTTGTACAAGATGTGATTGATAAAGTTCAAGTTATCCAATAGCATATAAAATCTTTTCAGAGTTGGAAAAAGAGTTTTGCTAACATTAATCGAAGGGATTTGGATTTCAATATTGGAAAAAAGTCTTTCCTTTGAATATCATCATGTAAGAGAGTCATGTGGTTTTGAAAGAAAGGGATGGTTTGACCATGGTACATCATCCCCTTTGAGATACTTGATCTCATAGGATTAGTTTCCCATCATCTTATACTTACACCATTTGTGGCTCATATTCCTGACCTATTCCACAAATCACTCCTGAGGAAGTACATACATTATACCTTATAATTACTAAATCCATAGGTGGTATAAATGGATAATGACCTCTCATACGAAGAGCATCTAATAGAGATATTGAACTATGGAGACAAAGTTGTATGAAATAAGAAAACCCACCTCTTAAAAGTGTTTTGGAGAAATCATAAGTACAAAGTGGTGACATTGGAACCAGATGAAACAATGAAAAATAATGACCCTCATATATTCTCAACTAGGAATATGAGTTGAAATTCCACTCCTACGTGTTCCCATCTATTCCAATTTCTTATCTATATTTAGTACTGCTATAATAAAATATGACTCATGAGGGAATAGTCTCTCCATAGACACACCCAAGGTCCTCATTACTTGTCATCATCCTATGGAGTTTGATGAGGCTTACTTGATTTCATTTGACTAACCATGTTGAGGCATCGCTAAGAGACTTCTGAGGTGGGAGTTTAAAAAGTGGTAATAGAGCTATTTTTTCTTTTATCTTACAATTTGGGCATTGGATAAGATACTAAGATGTAATGGAATTTTGTAATTTTAATAACTCATAGTTTATAAATAATATTTGTCTTTGGAAATAAATGTGTGTTATAATATACGATATAGTATTATACACAGAAAGATAACCGAAAATAATTTATTTAATTAAGAAATAATATAAGATTAATCGGTAATGAAACCAATTAAAATTAAAAAAATTAAAACATGAAAGAAAATATAAAATTGAAAATCAAAAATGGAAAAATATAGATTTACCCAATCTACTAGAATCATCACCCCCTTTGCCAACACTATTGAAAAGAAACAAAATGTTAGAAAACCAATCAACATTATAGAAAATGTAAATATATAACTATTAGTGAAATTGAGTCTAATATTGAATGAAAAAATGGAGTAGTATATATAAGAGGTAACGAGACCAATGGAAAAGTAACATGACCATTGGGAATATTAACCTGACCATTGGGAATAGTTTCATGACTATTGGTATGATAACTTTACCCCAAAATGATAAATTCTGATATAAATAATATTTATCATGATAAATTTATATAAATATAAATTTTATAATAAATATCATGTTTAAATAACTCAATGAAAATATTATCACATTTTTAATAAACTGTATATTAATGTATTTTATTAAAATCATTATTTATATATTAAAATTTAAAGTTAACTCTTCCAGAAATTTATTTTGTTAAAATTAATATAATTCTTTAAATAATCATTTCATAATAATTTAATGGTTATTTTTTTTAATTTTTTTGAATTCATCAATTTTGAGGTGAATAATAAAAATACAGTTTTTCAAATAACCGGTGTATATTAAATTAAATCATCCATGATGTAATCATGAACAAATATTTTATAAAATGTTAGGTTCGTACATGATATATTTTATTTCATTATTTAGTCATTATAATATGATAAACTTAATTTCTAAACCTAAAAAGTACTTTGCAAAGCCTAAAAATCTATAACATTGCATTAAGATATTATTTTCTTATTATTTTCTATTTTCATTTTCAATAAACTAATTACATAGAATTAGAAAGGGGAATTAAAGTATTAAAAACTTATATTATATTTATATATGATTTATAACGTAAAAAATTCACTATTACTAGTTTTACCTTTTATATAATATTTTATTCTATATTTGTTTTCCAAAAATACCCCTTGCCTCAAGTATAAATAACCCCTCTCCCTTGCCCTGGAAAAGCAGGCCTATAACATATTCAAAAGACTAGTATCCTCCAAAACCTTCCCTCTAAATACCCTTAGAATACTTAGGGGCATTATGGAGTAATAAACCTCCAACCACCAAGGTAGATATAGTGTCATACAAGAGAAGCTACACCATGGAGAGAGTAAGTATATGTTAACACTTCCCTATTTTCTTCTTCTCTTTTCTCTTTTTCCCAATTCATTTCAAAACCAAATACTATAAAATTAATCATGTAGTAATTTAATATAACATTAATGAGGTTAAAAATTGGTAATTATCATATTTTCTAAAAATATAAATTGTATACTTCCATTTCCCTCTCTCATGACAATGCCCCATTAGAGTTCGGTTAACCACCTATAGAGACGTTGCCAAGTCAATAATTATAAGATCCTTCATGAATGGAAAATATTTATTATATATAAGATATAAAAATTTAATTACATGTATTCTATGATTATGGAATTAATTATAATATTGTATAAATTACGTTTAACAAAATAGCGAAATTAAGGAAAAATGAAATTAAAAAAAAACAGGATAAAAACACTTCAATTTAATCTATGGAAATTAAAAAATATTATGCAATGATTATAACTGATAAATAGTTTTATATAAGAATGTAATTAAATTCTGGATCATTTTTTTTAATAAATCTATTTTTATTATTTAAGAGGCGTAAAAGAAATGAAATAAAGTGGGAATTAAGGTTAGGGGATTCAAAAACCCTACTCTTTTTCTTTGGGTTTCCCTCATTCTCATCAATTTTATTATGGATATTATTTTTTTTATTTAAATAATATTTCATTGTTTTTATGTTTACTTTTTTTGGATATACATGTTTCTAATCCTATTTTATATAAAAAAATCTTTTCCAATAGAACTATTCTTTCTAAAACACATATTCACCCCTCTTGAGTTATTAATTATTTTCTAAATAGTGATGATTCTTATACAAAATATGTTCTTTTCTATTTTACATTTGGGAACAACAATATTATTCATAAAATCATGATTAATGAAATCCTTATGAAACCCACAACTTTACATTGGTTACTAAATCAATTTGATTGATATACGTTCTAGGCGTCATGCGTGATTATGTATAGGTTATGATGTGATGGGTGGGAGACATGAAATGAGGGGGTATTGTGAGGTATCATAATGGATTAGTTATTATGGTTTATAGTGGTTTTTGGGTGTAGGAAATTCCCCGAAGGCAATGATCAAAGCATTGGCTACCGACCTCTCTCTATGCATGATTTATAAAATCAACATGACCGAGGTGGAGTCAAACTCCATTGTGTTGGTTGATCTTATCTATAGAAAGGTATGTTGTCTATGGGATTCGATTTAGTTGATTAGAAAGTGAAAATACCTTATTCATCAAAGTACAACTATCAATCATGCTTGAAGGGAGGGTAATTTTTTCACTTACATGTTGGAAATTAATTGTGATCCTTGTGCAGTTATAATCATTCACTTTCATACTAGTTCTGTTGAAAATGACTGCTCTCTCATTATAAAGTATGAAACCTTTGGTATCCATCACATTTTACCCCCATAGTTGTTTTCTTTATTGGAATCTTGGATTTGTAGTTGGATCTATACAATAATAACAAAAATGTAATTTTTAGTGATGATGATATGATTATGCACACATGTTATGTGTGAAAATGATGCTAGGATTGTTCAAACCTATGTATGAAATTTGAGCACCAAGACATGATATTTCATTTTTATTCATTTCCATATTCCATTCCTTTATCACATGTTTACATCATTTTGTTGATGCTGGTTTTATTCTTATGATTTTATGATGATGATTATGCTCACCCATATTATATTGATTAATTTTCCTTATTCATCCTTTTATTGGGATTTTAGTTCTACACTTTCATAGATGTATATCCTCAGGTTATTACTTGTACAAAGAATAAAAATAGGTCCACTAAAAAGAAATAGAAAAATGAATTAAATAATGTTTATGTTTTATTATGTAAAAGTTATATATGAGCCTAATTTTCCTTGGACCCTAAACATTACGATCTTAGATTTGTGACACTGTTATGTTGTTTATCATAAAATGATGTAATAGTAATGAATGAAAAGGTAGGACCACAATAGTAATGAGCCTTTTCCCAGGAGTACCTGGCTCATATATAGAGGAAACCCAAATTACATGGGATGGGGTATTGTGTTATTAGTTTCACTTGTTACAATTGTTCTGATTTGGCCATTGGGTGACACATGTGTTTGGTGATCTTACCAATGTTGATATTATTATGATGTAATTTAATTATCTTGGCCCAATCAGACTAGGTAATATAAAATTCAAAAATCATATTAGTCTCCATAGGACTTAAATGTCATGCATTATGCCATTTCATATCTATATTTCTACATGAATTTCCTGTATTTCATGCGATTATTGTGAGTTCCTTGTTTGTTATGTACCGTAGTGTGCCAGTGTTTCCTATAATAATAACATAATAGGATTAACTAAAGTGAATACATCAACCTAAATGGATTTTTCCTTCACAGATTGATGATAAAATCTTAATTAACCAAATATTCCACATTTGATACATCAACTTGTAGTTCTACAGGATGAAGTACTATATGGTCTGATTGATAAATTCTAATGAAAATTTTATAAGCGATTACTTCTATAAATTGGGAATGAAAGTTTATTCATTCAAATCATCTAACATGACCTGGTAAACCCTTATACTAGATGTAAATTTCATGTCAAAGAAACCTAACATACCAATTTCAATTTATAAATAGTATAGGCCTTTATAAATTTGGAATTAGTGATGCAATTAACTGGATTTAGATCCCTATATCCAAATAAATAAGTATGAACTACAATAAATTAATGTTTTAAAATGAAACAGTTACAACAAAATGGGATACCAATTACAAAGTAAAGGGTGTTTTACTCTATACCTTTCAATTGACACTCAGTATACCAAAACCTCTATTGTAAGGTATGAGACCTTGACCCTAAACCATCCTTAGTAGTGGATAGTAGGCCATTTCTCTCATAGAATTGAATAATCTTTCTTATCACATAGACTTGTCCCATGAAGCAGGTAGAGAGGTGTGCTATTTTTATATAGAGGCTTGTACTTACCCTTTCTTATTATATCTATTTACTATTTTCTCTAAATCTTATCTGAGTTGTGTCCTTGGGGATTTTAGGCATACTCCACCTCGATGTCCTCAAGTCGTATTCCAGGAAGGTGGTGACAACCATGATTAAGAGGTGGTGGGGACTAATCTACTATTATTACCTCTTACAATTCCACTTAAGGCACCTCCAATTGATCTTCTATTGGGAGCTGATGCTTAGTTCCTAGATAATTTCTTCCTACTCATAATTTTTTTATAGGGTGCTTTATGATATTCCCATAATATGGCATAGATGACTCAAGAGTACTAGTATCAGCATCCTCCCACTTTATCAAGGGATGGAAGACATAAAGTTCTTGAATCTTGGTTGGAATCCATGATTTTGATCTTTGAACATCTAGAGATGCCTCCAAAGTGGAGGGTAAATCTTTCTACCAACATTATATGAAATTATGCTAAACATTGGTGGGATGGAAAAAACCCAGGAAAGAAGTCCTTAGAGAATGGTCTGGGTGGGATTCCAGATATTCTTCCATGACAAATTCTTCCCCCAGATGTTGCGATCAGACCATGACCATTAGTTTATACACATACAAAAGGGTTTTGTGTCAACAATGGAGTAATCTAATCACTTCAATGAGTTCTATTTTTCCTCGCTGACTCTTTATGGTGGTGAGATAACCATTATGATATGTTTTAAGGATGGGATTTCCTTTTCCATCTGATCTTAGGTGGTTGTTTTCTGGATGACCACTTTTTCTAAGATTATAAACCAAGACCTTATCACAGAGTGGAACCTAATGGTTGGTGTAAATCCAAGTCAGGCTATTTCAGTTTCCAGGTTGGGAGATGGTTAATCTAGTGGAAGTAAGAGACCTTTAAAGGGTGCATATGGGGGAAGTTATGGCCAAATGAAATGCACTGAAAATAATGTGCTACGTCACTAGTATGACAAGACATTCTATAAGAAACCCCAGTGTATGACAAACTAGAATGAGTGTTGGTCTTGTAGAAGGATAGGTTAGTTGAAGAGTTTCATATGAAATTTACCTTTTTAGTATAGTGAGTGATAATCTATTCCGACACTGCTTTTAGGTTCTGTATCAGTTACTCTATGTTAGGTAGGGATTTGGTCTACTACTGGCTGACCATGCCAAGGATGTGGATCGGGATGAGGTTGTCAGACCGTAGTGGTTTAGCGCCAGTAGGGTGGACCTACCTAGGTAAGTTAGGTTTCATCTTAGGGTCTCGGTTTGGGCCATATCTATGATGTGTAGCCTATACAAGAGGAGTAGAGTCCAGGGCCTTCTATATTTTGAGTTTGTTTTTTTGGAATCCTCTATATTAGTTTCTACTCTATTTTATATAGGTGAATCAAAATCATTCTGATCTACTACAATTATGGGATGTTTGGGCCTAGAGATAGAATACTTCAATAGTGTTATGACTATTGAAACACTATTAGGGGTCTGATTAGAGTGAAAATTCTAACGCAGGGAGTTCCCCCATGTGATAGGTGGGTATTGTTTCCTGTGGAGTTTTTCTCTACCTCGAGATGACTGGTTTCGACATCATTCTTAGTATTGACTGGATAACACCGTATCCCACCCACGATGATTTCTATCAGTAGAGGGAATCTTTTAAATCACCCTAGGGAAGTTTTTATATACATAAAAGAGAGTGGTATATCCAGGAAATTTGATCTATACATAAACACACTAGAATGGGTAGGGTGAAAACCCAGATGGCTAGTCTCTTTATGAGAAACCAAGGAATACAAATTATATAATTCCCTCATATGGTGGATTTTCAGGGATGTATTCCCTGATATCTTCATCGATTTGCATCTGGCGAGAGAGGTGGATTTCACTATCATGATCGTGTCAGGGATGACACAGATTCCCATTCCTTCCAATAGGATTACACCTACAGATCTCCAAGAAATTAAAAAAACAGTTATAAGATCTAGAGTAAAATGTTTTAATCTGACCCATAACATCGCTGCGGGGTTTACCTATCCTTTTCTTTTAGAAGCAATACAATACCCCCAGGTTGTGTGTGAATTATAGATGGTCAAACCAACTTATAATGAAGAAACATTATCCATTTCCTCATATATATGGTCTTATTGACCATATATGAGGAGAGAACATTTTCTCAAAGATCAATATGAGGTCTGGATACCATATGGTGTGTGTGAATAAATTAAACATACCATGAAAAATGTTTTGGATCATGCATTACTTGTACATATATCTCGTAATACTGTTTGAACTTATAAACATTCTAGACATTTTCATGGCCTTAATGAATTAGGTTTTCTACCCATACATGGATTATATTGTGGAAGTCTTCATTGATGACATCTTGGTGTATTCTCACACCAAAAACAACCATGCCAACCATCTTGGGATCCTATTGGATACACAAAGAGAGAATCAGATATATTCAAAGCTCATAAAATTCCACTTTCAGGTCATTGAGGTTCACCTCTTGGGTTATATATCTTTTGACATATGAGTATCTATTCACACCAGATAAGGTGAGTACCCTAGTTTCTTGAGAGCATCCAAAGAATGTCTTTGAAATACACTGTTTATTAGGGATGACTAGCTATTATGGGAAATTATTCTAGGATTTATCATGACTAGTATCACCACTTATGATCTTGATGAAAAGGGGTGTGGAGTTAGGCTTGTTTGGAGTTTGTGATACTTTTAGGATTTTAAAGGGAGACTAGATTCAACCCTGATACTAATTCTTCTAAACTTTGGAAGAGGCTATAATCATTATTTTTATTCTTGAATAATCAAGGTAAGAGAAGTTCTAATACAGATAGATTGAGTTGTAGAGTATGGTGTCTTCTTACTAAGACCTCATGTGTGTAACTACACTACACAAGACCCTGAGCTAGTTACCATGGTCCATGATTTATGGTATTGGAGTTAATATCTTAGGGGTTATAGTTGATTGTTTAAATGGATCACCAAAGACTCAAATACATCTCCATAGAAGAAGACTTGAATATAAGGCTGTGTAGGTGGGTAACATACCTGTATTCACTTCAATTTGATATTTGTTATACATCTGATAAGTGTAATGCAGTGGTTGAAAAACTAAGCTATATGAATTAGACACATTCCATCCAAGAGGCCATCAATGGGTGAAAGTTGATGGATATATTTTTTGATATGCACCTGGAGGTTTAGGAACATTATAGGTATCCAATTTTAGCAGCTCTAGAAGTGGAATCCTATCTTCTAGAGTGGGTATGGATGAGACAGTTTCTAATCACAAAGGCTTATTCCTAAGGGAGAAAGTGTGTCTTAGGTTAGAACTCACTACCTTATTGGGTTATTGATAAGATTGAGATCCTAGTCTTCTATGAACGTATTTGGGATCCTTCAGACAAATGGGAAGAGTTTATATAGTGACATCATTCCTCTATTTGGGTAGTTCACACTAGTTTTACCAAGATATACTGAGACATGCATCATGAATATTGGTGGATAGGTATAAAGAAATAGATTGTGTGTTTTACCACAAGGTGTTCCATCTGTCAGTAGGTGAATGTGGAGCACCGATGAACTGTTGGTCTTTTACAACCTTTTTACATTCCTGAGTGGAAATAGAATGATTTCACTATGGATTTCCTGATAGGATTACCGAGATCCCCTTGAGGCAGTGATGCAGTACGGGTGATCTTCAATATGTTGAACAAGGTCACACACTTCCTACCTATCTTAAAGAACTTATATGAAGAGATTGTATGGATATATATTTGATAAAATTTTCACCTTCATGGCGTTCAATGTTATATCGTATCACAGATAGATTCCCTATTCACATCACTAATATGAATAGGGCTATAAAAGGTACTGGGTTCATAGGTTATCTTGAGTGTATCTTATCACCCTCAGACCGATTGGAATTATGAACATACAATATGGGCGTTAGATGACATACATCAGGCACAAGTCCTTGATTTTGGAGGTTAATGGGAAATTTATATACCTGTTTTCAATTTTCCCATCAATATCAGTTTTTAGGAAACGATTTAGAAGGATCAATTTAAGTCACTTTATAGTAGGGCATTTCATTAACCTCTATGTTGGTTAGAGGTAGGTGAGGTAGCACTATTGGTTCTTTGTATCCTTCAAGAGACATCATAGAAAGTACAACTAATTCAGAAACATATGGATATAGTTCAGTCCAAGTCTATGTCTTATGTTGATCATAACCATTGACCTCTAGAGTTTGAGGTGGGACATCAATTATTTCTATGAGTATTTCCTAGATAGGGTCATAGATGACTTAATAGATTTGGAAAGATATATCCTCATTATGTCTGAACTTTTTAAGTCATGGAGTGAGTCAGGAAGGTAGCCTATCCGATTCAATTACATCAGAGGTACCATGCCATGAATGATGTCTTCCATGTATCACAACTTTTTTAGTATCATTCTGACCCGTATAATTGGTTTTAGCTCATGGATATTGAGATGGATGAATATTCATCCTTTGAGGATCATCCCGTAAATATCTTTGATCAATGAATAAAGTCTCTCCAAGGTAGTTGAGTTCGTCTTGTTCGAGTGGTATAGTAGTACAATCGTGTGCAGGATGAGACCAAGGATAGAGAGGCTAATGAATATCCTCATTAGATGAAAATTTTCTCAGAAGACGCTATACCAACCTTGTAAGGGAATCTCAGTGAGGAGTTTTTTAAGGAGGGTAGGTTTTAACATCCCTACTTTTCAGTGAGGTACGTTTTCTTTTTTAGTTTGGTTAAACAAAAAATAGCACCTAAGGGTGAGACTATTTTCTTTTAGATAGAGTAGTTCTAGGGATATAGAGGTCATATATAGGCCATGTAAATGGTGTGTACTGAATAGATGACTTGTATTTAGAATACATAATGTGTAATGGGTTATCCAGACCCTTTTCACATCGTGATATGGTTTTTTATAGGTGGTAAGGACCTTGATCTATACATGTCATTTAAAGCATTTAAACTCCATATAAATGCCCAAAAATGATTTAAAAAAAGTGTTTAGGGTATATTTTTGATAGAGGCCCCCTCCATTACCACATATAAGTAACTAATCATAGGATTCCTCCACCCTTCATCCTAGTTTGTTTAGATCTTATCCTTATATGTTATGATTTCTACACCGTCTATCATATTGGATCTACAATGGTAAGTTCTATAATACTATTTATTCATTAAATCAATTCTCTTCTCATCTATATTTCTATTTTATTGTGATCATAATTTACCTATTTTCATGGGATTGGTCAATTTTTCTTTATTCTCCCATTCTTGCATGAATTAAAGGCCGAAAAATGGATGAGTGGTTGTTTACTAACCTAAGTCTCATGTTATATCTTCAATCTATCAAGTTTCATAATGTTTATATTAAGATTAATTGTGCCTGGCACCATAATTCTATGGAGATGCCTATTAAATGATTAATAAATTAAATTGAATGGTTTTCTATGCATTTTCAGTCCTAAATTGTTGAGAATTAACCCTTTAGTTGACTACCCAAACACAAGTCACCCCTTTTGGTGAGCCTCTCCTTAAAAGACTAAAAGCACCTTTTACCTAGATCATTTAAAACACATTTTGAGGTGTTTTTTACATTGTAAGAAAAATAATGTGATGGGAAATGAATTCAGGAAGACGTCTAGACATGAGTTAGGACCTATGATTTATGCCATATATATTCTTAAATTAATTAAATGGTTTGGCCAACCTAATTTAAACTGTTATAAGTGAAATGAATTTATAAATGGATGAATCATGATAACTAATCCACAATCCATATCCATGCCAAGTGTGATACTTTGATACTTATGAGATTCCTTGGACAGGCTCATGGATCTTTATGATTAATTTTTAATGCGAATTGTATACACGTCGATATCGATACTAGTTATTCCTAGGATGGTATCATAGAAAATTGACCTTACTTTTTTGTGGGAGATACCAGTTCCCTAGGGGAGATGCCATGGACCAGCTCGGTTCCTAGATAGTTAGACTTGGTCACAAGTGATACTCAATATACAATGTGAGATAAAATGGATTGGCTCAGAGGGTTGATTTCAAACCATGCCGAGATTGATACCTAGGAATCCATTTATAGATCACATTCGACAATATTTTATGGTATTGTGATTTCACAGTTCCCCTATAAAGATACATGGGATTCTTTCTTGATCACCTTGGTTGGGTTCTGGGTGCCACCTCCAAAATCATATTGATGGTTTTAAATTAAAGAATAATGTTGTTCACCTAAAATTCAAGGGACATGTATTCCATTCCAAATCAAATGTTTGGGCACAATCCATATATTGATACTGTATTTATTATGACCCATTATACCTTGTTTCATATATGTATAAGTTTACCTTGGTTCAGATATATCCATCTTAGGCTAAATCAAGAATAATTAGATGTGTATCCCCTAAGGAACCTGGTTTGAGATATATTGTATATTCAATTATTTTAATTTATTATTATTAGAACACTTCTTATATTATATGAACAAAATGGATTGACCTAAACACTATTTTTGGTGGCCTCTTGAGTATGTATCACAACCTTCTTGTGCTACCATTGATACCCGAACAAACTTAATGGTTGAAGGTATACATAAGGGTTAGAAACTAGATTCCGATGCTTGATTCTGAGTTCTAGGATAGAGTATGAAGAAGAGGGACATACTTATACTTGTGATTCTAGTAGTATCAATTTTTAGTCTTTTGGGTATTTTTCTCCATCATGTGGTACGATCGTGTATCCCCTATTCCCTATACACTCATTTTGTATGGATATATTATGATCATCATCATTTTCTATCTATTTAATTTACATCTTCAACATTTTAGTATATTATTATTATTCCGTAGATGCATATTCTTATCTATTTCTATTTCTTATCCATATTGATTACTATTTTTCTACACTCTAACTCATGAGGGAATCATATTTCCACAGGAACACCTTAGGCCTGCACTACAAGTTATAATCCTTTGGTATATAGGGAGTAATTCTTGAGTTTATGTGGCCGACCCTCTCCGGGCACCACAAAGTGGCTTCTAGGGTGGGATGCCACCAAAATGAATGACTATTATAATGTAACTTATTTTTACTATAAAATTACCCAAAACATGATCATTATAGGTTCCATTATCAATAACTATACCCATACCTTCTAAAAATGAACATGGGATTAAATAAATTATTGTAAACAAAATTATTCTGCTAACTTGACTAATCAAGGAATCATGAACTTGCAATGCGATTTCAATTTTCCTGAATTTTAAATTTCTTTTCAATACAATTAACCCATCCACAATGTTAAAATCTTTGTAATTAAGGGATTTTTGTGTAATAAAATGGGATCTTAAATTGTAAAATGGATAAAATCATACTTTTTAATTTTATTATTCATTCTTTGGATTTTAATGAAAATCGATACATTGATCTTGAGTTTTGTAATTTAATTGTTTAAAAGAATTTAATTTTTTATTTTAATTTATTTAATCATTTTCATATTCAAATTGTATATGATCCCCATTGAAATTGTGATCTTTACATATATAAATTTACCATAATGTGAGGGTTTCTACTGAATGTAGGTGAAATATGACACATAAAGGTGAAGAAGCGTATAAAAAAGGTAATACGTTATAGAAGATTGAGATACCAAATGCCACATGGAAGAAAGAGTAGCACCATATATAATAACCTACTTTATGAGGACTACAAACTACTGTTTGAAATCAACCAGATGTCAAAGAAGTTACCATGAGATTGAAGCTACTATGGGAGATTGTTATATAAAGGTACCCACATTTACAAACCCCATGTTAGTTTCATGAAACTAGTGAGTATCAACATAAAGGTCCCATCTTACTTCAGCGAACTATGAGCACTAGAAACATTAGGCACAACTTATAGCATGGAAGACTTCAACCGACCATAATCTGTTGAATACACATTGAATAAGTTACCATGAGGTTGAATCTTCCATGGATGAGCATTAATTATGGGTACCTTTTCTTATCCTCTACTATGCAATGGTCAATCGAGAGTTATGAATGGGTGAAGGGTGAACTACATAGGCTACAGAATAGTAAATATCACACTCCAATACATGTGTGAAGGTCGATCATGCACTATGTAAGGGTTGATTCATACTCATATAAGGGTAGATCGTGAGATTTGTAGGCTACTGTTAAGGGTAGAAGTCAATTCGTATAATGGTAGATACATATTGTGTAAAAGCAATTAGTGACATTCAAATATTGTGTAAGGGTAATTCTATGGTAATGAGAGCTTCATTAAGGTAATGTGAGAGATGTGTCAAGGTAGCTCAAAGAATTTGAGAAATGTAATGGTGCATGTGGGGATTAAATAAATATTTCTCAAATCCAAAAATCTCAACCTAAAATCAATATCATATATATCTATCTATTTTGGTGGAATTGTGGAAGAATCTCTTGATCCAAACACATGAAAATCATCCAAATGAAGAAGGAAATAGAAATCATGGGAAGAATATCAAATGAAACACGAGGATTTAAGATTCCCAAAAACCCTAAAACTTTACACATAGAAAAAATAAAAAAAAACATAAACTGAATTTGAAGAAAATATCAATGTTTGAGGATATGATAATTTGAGAGTCACATGGAAGGGGGAGATAATATAAGATATGCCCTCAAAACCACTATAAATGGAGAAATTCTCACTCAAGGGTGGATATAAAACCATGACCCTTTTTCATGGTATGGGTTAAATTAATTTTTTGATAAGACTTAGGAAAATTCCTTATTTGGGTGTGTTTCAATGGTTTAGAGTGGTCAGATTGGCTTATAAAGGGAATGGGAGAAACTAAGTCCTAAAAGAGATATTATATTGCCTTTGAATATCCAATATCCCCAATAACAATTTTGAAAGGAGGGAAGACCAATAATTTATTTTAGGTAAACCCCTTAATGGCCCATTTAGGATTTATCTCCCGAAAATTCCCAGAAGTAGTCCAATATGCCCATTTTCCTCCTCTATCAGGGTTGGATAGATCCCCTTTACATGTTAGTTGAATCGAATTTTGTCTACAGAGTTAATGAGATTAAGGTAATGCTATGACTCTACCATTATATTTTCTTCAATTTATTTTTTTAATAATTACCTCTATATATTTTTCTAATATTCCAAATTTTCAAGGCCTTTTATGATTCTTTTTTCCTCTCATTTTGACTCAAATGAGAGGATAACATTGTGAATGTGAGCTCCTATGAGTTTTAGGTGAGAAGTCTCTTTTAATTATTCCATATCCTCACTTTAAAATTTTAGTGGAGCATTGTATAGTCATTATGGATTTGTTTTTCATTTAGCTTGTTTAACTTACATGTTTTAAGGGTAACATAAACCCAGTATAAATGGGCCAACAATAGGTTTCAACCCTAGAAAATGGTAATTTCAAGTTAATAATTTGGATATGGTTTTGACCTTAGTATGGATTAATTAATCAGTTTTGTTTTTCATGAATATAATTGTTAGATTTTGAAAACACCAATGGGTTGATATTTTTGAATTTGTGTGTTATTTTAAATTTATTAAAAAGTGATTTATGATATGAATCAATGATTTTAAAATGGGATGTCATAATCATCAGTAATTTTTAATGGGATTAACCTTCTAATTAGACCCAATGAAATGTTAAATGATTTCTATAGTGTTAATAAAGGAGTTTTAATTATAATTTTAGAAGAGAGTTGGGAATTGGTTTTACAATTGGTAAATTATAAGAACATTATATTTTTTCTTGAGTTATGTTTTATTAATGTAAATAGTTGATGTGGATTAATTGGTTTCATTTTGAAAGAAATAAAAATTCCCATTGGGGTAATTTTTTTTAATTGAAAGGAAGTTTCCCTTTATTATGCTCAATTGACCCAGGGTGAATCTTGATAACATGTATATTTTTTTTGGATTTGAGGATGGGTATACTCCCCATGTTTCCAGGGGTGTGTATATTAACCTCGGTGGGAGATGGTTTGGAATAGTCGTTGTGGCACTCTCAGAGACACCACAACATTATTCGAAGATGGTATTTACAATTATCAAGTGTCATTATGGTTCCGAGGTTCAGATTTTGGTTTATTACTTTATATTTAAATATTTTAATGGTTTTATTTTTAATTGTCTAGATTGAGCAATATTTTAAGAACTTGGTATATAAACTAGTTTTATTTTTGGGAATTTGTTGGTGGTGGCCTACTACATTATACTTACATGCTTATTGGTACTCCATAACACTTGGGTACCTAAGAATATGTTACTAGGTTGTTGGTTTAGGCTTGGAAAATTCACATTGCTTGATAATTTTAACTTCTAGGATGGAGCATGGGATTTGGGTTTGGGACAGGATACATGACAGTTTTCAGAGTTTTACCAGTTCAACTTTTGGAAATTTAGGTAACAATTTTTAGTTTTATTGTGTATTCCTACCTGATAGTTTCCATGGTTTATTTGATATATCCTGTGTTAATTATTTTAATTATTATACGTGTTTTCAAAGTTTCTGATTACTACATATTTATTTGGATAATGTATGTGATTACCTTCATTTCCATTGATACCCTAATACGATATTTGGGTATAGTATCTCCACCATATCACCTTAGACCCATGCAAATAGTGGGAAGCCTATGGAATATGGGGAGGCATGCTTGGGGTATTTAAATGACTATTGTTTTGATCATTGATTAGTGGTTTGAGGGGGCATGGAATTATAAAGTGATATTAGAGATGGTTTTTTTCTATTTGGGCATGGTATAAAAGAGAATAAGAGTGTGTTAGGACATCGTATGGAAATTTTTATTTGTACTGGACACCCCAAGAATGAGGGAAGTCCATGTTTCCAAGAATGGGATTTTTATTCATGTCATTTTCTTTTATGGTTGATCTGATTTCACCCCGAGTGTTGATATTGATTTATGAGTTGATGGTTTATAGTATTTTGTCTCTTGGATACTAAAAGAAGATAGAATTTATTCACACATCATATCAAGCATATAGGATTTACATAACATTTGTGTGATTTCATATGATTGAAAATTTGTGTACATTACCAGTGCCATGGGTTGATTATTTAATGTTTCCATAACCATTTACACATTGTTTTCCTAAATTTGTTTATGGGGGAATATTACTTAAACAATCACTTATGTCACGACCCGTCCCACGGGGCCCAGACGTGACTACCCCAAGCCCGCCTTCCATAGGTCAGGGGTTGGTGACTAGCACCTGAATGATTTTCTCGAATAGGGAAGGCATTTCCTTAGAGATCTGTACAAACTCAAAAAGGGAAACTGAAGTAAACAACCAAAAAAAGTAAGGTAAGACCACGAGAGTAAATTACAATAACAAGTACAACTGTAAACTGAAAATAGTGCACTGGAATACAAGACCTAGAAACTAAATATAAAGTAAACAATTATTGCATCTTCCCTAGAGCTCTACCTGAATGGTAGTACTTGAAAGTATGAAGTCGTAGAAGAGGATCTCGACTGCTCCCACTGCACCAAGCTCCACCGAGTCCCAAACCTCCAAAGTCTACCTCGAGGCATCAGTAGTCTGCACCAGACACACACGTGCGCGTGGAGCCCAGGCAAGGGTGAGCTTAAAAACTTAGTAGGGGACCCCGAGACCCTCGAAGGTCTCTCAATAATCCACAAAGTAATATATAAAAATAAATACCACAAAAGGTAATATCTCAAGCATTATCTAAATCATGAAGCACAAAGCAAAAGAGACAGCTCACTCTAATGGTATAACTTCAAGGTTACTGGGATAGGGATGACTGGTCATAATGTCTGATCATCCTATCCATAGTAACTCTATTGCTGACCTGTATAGGTCACTGTATGTTGAGTCATACTAGTTTCTAGATGCTGACCCGCAGTGGTTGCTAGTGCAGACCTGTATTGGTCACTAGTGATGACCCGTATTGGTCACTAGTGCTGACCCGTATTGGTCACTGGTGCTGACCCGTATTGGTTGCTGGTGCTGACCCGTATTGGTCGCTGGTGTTTACCTGTATTAGTCGCTGGTGCTGACCCGTATTTGTCGCTAGTGCTGACCCATATTGGTTTCTGGTACGGAGGTAAGGATGATTAGTCAAACAGCCAGATCATCCCACTTTGGAGTTTCTGATTCTGACCCATATTGGTCGCTCTTCTTCTTCATGCCACAACGAGCCACTGGATTCCCAAACGAAGCACACCTGATCTCCGGAAGATTCTTCTCCTCAATCCATAATTCATATTTCAACCAGTACAAAGTACTACAAAAATTATAACCAAGGGTTTTCCCTGGCATAGGGGTCCCAACGTGACAGATGGCACATCGATCAGACGCCCGGTCTGTGAGATATGGGCACTTTTGTAAAAAGGCTCTAGTTGGATTCAAGTCTAATCCAACCCAGGTCTCATGTCAAAATCCATCAAAAATCAGTTAAAGTATATTCAAAGGACCGCCTTGTCACAAGTGTTCATATAACACAGACGATGTGTCGATCTGACGCCCGGTCTGTTAGTTATTGGCATTTTAGTGACGAGGGCCCAGTTGGATTTAGAGTCGATCAAACCTGGCCATACTCCAACATTTTCCAAAACTGTCATGGAGTATCTCAAATGGACCATATTTCTACAAGGATCCCAGTGCCATAGACGGTTCGTCAAATAGATGTCGGGTTCACAAGTTACGTCCTTTTATGTGTTTTTAGGCCAGAGAGGGGTCCAGGTCTGGTCCGACATGGCCCGAACCTATCTGGTCTAACCCGACCCGGTTCAGGTCGACTTAACCTAGTCCAGTTCTGACTCGGTTGGGCCCAAACTGGCCTGGGCTGGCCCAGTTTGGTGGGGCCATGGCAGGCTCGACCCACGGGACCAAGGACCGGCCCGGTCTGCCGGGCGGTCCGGCCTGCTCGCCGGCGCGACCCACCCCCGAGTTGCACGGTCATCGGCTCTAGAATGGCTAAAAGGAGCCATTAGGATTAATTAAGGGTGACACCAGGTGGCGCCGCCTTATTAACCATGGACCCGCAGAAGGCGAGTCCTCTGTAGCTCTCCACCGTCGAGGTTTCAAGCCGCGACGTTTCAACGCGGCGTGACTCCTCCGCCTCTATAGCCAGCCACTGCTGGCCGCCCATCCGAGCCCCGAAGCACCGAGCGATGCCGCTCTTCCACCATGGTAGGTGGTTTCTAGCCGTTGCCCTCATCCACCGACACTGGTCGCTGGCGCCGACGTGCCGGTGCCTTGACTACATTTCTTTCGCGGGCCACTAGGTGAGCCCCAGTGGTCCGTTCTTCTTTCCAGATGCACCTACAATTCTCTCAGGATGAGACCATAATTTTGTGGCCCTCAAATATGCCTTACCCCCGAATTATTTATTCTTCCATGAAGAATGCACTAAGGACAAGTTTAATGGAGGGTTCAGGCCTTGTTGGTTTCGGCCCGCGCCCTCTACGTTGTGATTTTAATCATGAGGAAAAATTAATAATAATAAAAAAGAGGAGTAACCCCCGAAATTAACACCCTGAAACAACCAACCACATGTTTAGATGAGACGTGGATCAACTCGTTCATCGGTTGGTCCACGTTTTTAATATTTTTCATGAATGAGAAGAGAGGGAACCTCAAAGCATGTAAAACCCCTACCTGGATGAGATGTCCACTAACGACGATCGATGAAACCTCCTTCTTCATTGTCCTCGATTCATGATTCAGTGGTACTCGTCACTGATCACTAAATCCATTCTCATCCCCCAGGTGTCTCATTAGTTGATTTAATTAAAGTTCCTAATTAATTGATGTAATTAATGTGTCTCATTAATTACGAGGGGGATGGTTATGCAAAAAAAGTGTAACCATACAATTAACAATGCATAATTGAAGGTCTGACCACCTCCGTGGTCCCTGCCATCGCCGCTCAATTGGTGGTGGGATAAAGAAAAAGATATAAAATAAGAATTAAATTTTATTTTACATTTCTTTAAAAATCCAAAATTTATCTTTTTCTCCTGACCTACTATGGTTGAAGTGAAGCTTCCCATAAGAGAATCCTGACACTACATATTCAATGGTGCCCTCATATTTTTAATCTTAGCACTGGTTCAAAACATAGAAAACACTTCCTGCACGTTTATTGAACGTTCCCAAAAAAAGTTTAGAAATTCATTCTGGGCACACCGGGCCTCATAATTACACACCGTCAATTTTCACAAACTCATAAAAATCCCAAATAACATAAAAAAAATTACATGGAATTTTTGGGTCTTTACATTCTACCCACCTTAGGGATTTACGTACTTGAAATCCAAACAAGGCTACACAAACAAAGAGGGGTATTGGGAATACATATGAGCCTCTGATCCCATGTGATATCCTGGAGATTACCATGATTCCAGAGAACTTGCACCAGAAAAATTGATTGCCCATGAAGGACCCACTCCAGTCTATCCGCTATCTCCACTAGGAACTCTGCAAAAGTCGCCCCATCGTCAATATCCAGCTCTCCATGGTCGATTCCATGAGATGGTTCATGCACTTATTTCCTTAGCTAGGATACGTGGAAGACATCGTGCACCCTCTCCAACTGCGGTGGTAGTGCCAAGGGGTACACCACCTTTCCAAACCTCTGAACTATCAGGAATTATCCGATAAACCTTGGTGAGAGTTTTTTGCCTCAGCTAAATCTCTATAGTTCCCATCAAGGGGAGACTCACAAGAAAACATGGAGCCCTCTAGTAACTCCAATGGTCTCCATCACTTATTAGCATAGGACTTCATGCGGCTCTGTGTAGTCTTCATATGCTCTCGGATGACTTGCACTTTCTCAATGGTATCCTATACCATCTCTGAGCCCACGGGTGTTGACTCTCCTGGATCCATCCAGCACAAGGGCGATCTGCACCGTCATCTGTATAATGCCACAAAGGGGATATACAAATGGGGGAGTGATAACTGTTGTTGTAAGTGAACTCCATAAAGGTTATGTGGTCCTCCCAACTATGACCAAAATCTAGGACACATGTACGAAGCAAGTTCTCCATGGTCTAGATGGTTTACTCAGTCTAACCATCTATCTGCGTGTGAAAAGCTGTGCTCAAGTGGAGCTGAGTCCCAAAAGCCTCATGCAATCCTGTCCATGACTGGGATGTAAATCATGCGTCATAGTCTGAGACTATCATCGAAGGCACCCAATGAATTTTCATGATATCTTGAATATATAGATGTCCCAAGATCTTTATCAAACCCTTCTCTTGAATATCAAGGAAGTGGGCCGACTTGGTGAGTCGATCAACGATCACCCATATAGTATCGTGCCCTCTGGATGTATGTGGTAACCCTATCATGATGTCCATAGATATCCCTTCCCACTTACACTATGGTATCTCGAAGGGTTTGGTCAAGCCTGCTGGTACCTGGTGCTTGACCATCACTAGCTGGTAAGTGAGGCATCTAGAAACAAACTATGCCATGAGTTTATTCATCCCTGACCACCAGTACTGACGTTGGAGGTCCTGATGAATCTTCCTCATGACTAGATGTACTTCCAAGGGGGATGTATGGAACTCCCTTAGAACCTCTTCTCGTATCGCCACTGGTACAACTGCACTTCCTCTGAAATGGATCACGTGCTCCCCACCTTTAGAATATCTGTTAGGTTCATGGCCTGAGGATATATGAGCACGCTTAGTCTTGTAGCAGCTGTCTCCGAGTTGTGCTTCACTAACTTGCGGAAGGAGTGGAGGGGAAAATACCATTGATTGGAGGTATACTATCTCATCTCTATCCATGTAGGATATCTGAAGCGAGGCTAACTACTCTGAATCCTCATTCAGTAGCTGCGAAATCTATCTCCGGCTAAGTGCATTTGCCAATACGTTCCCCTTCCCAGAAGAATAGACCATCTCAATTTCATAGTCCTAAAGGAACTCTAGCCAATGTCACTGTCTCAGATTCAGATCTTTCTGTGTGATGATATATCAAAGACTCTTGCGGTCTAAGTAAATAATGAACTGCTCGCCCATCAAGTAGTGTTGCCACATCTTCAGTGCGAAGACTACTGCTTCCAACTCCATGTCGTGAGTAATATAATTCTTTTCATGAGTCCTCAACTTTCGTGATCCATAAGCAATCACTGCATCACCCTACATCAATATGAAATCGAGTCCGGTCCCTGATGCATCATAGTAAACCACGTAGTCAGTGCCCTCCTCCGGCAACCTCAGGATGGGAGCACTGGTCAAGCTCTACCTTAGCTATTGAAAGCATTGCTAGCATGTGCCTGACCACAAGAATGGTTTCTATTTCTTCTGAAAGGCAGTCATAGGTGCTGATAATCTATAGAAATATGGTACAAACTTCCTATAGTAGCCTGTTAATCCAAGGAAGCTCCGCACCTCAGTAACAATCCTAGGTGGCTCCCAAGAAAGTATTGCCTCAATATTCACTGGATCCACTACAACTCCAACTTCTAAGATGACATTTCCTAAGAAGTGGACCTTCCATATCCTGAACTCACACTTCTAGAGCTTCCCATATAACTGGTGCCCCCAGATTGTGTCCAGAACTATCCTCAGGTGTACAATGTGCTCATACGGGGATGTTGAGTACACCAAGATGTCGTTGATGAAGAACACCATGAAGCGATTGAGGTATGTATGGAAGATCCTATTCATGAGCCCCATGAACACTACTGGAGCATTGGTCACACCAAAAGGCATCACCAAGAACACGTAATAGCCAAACCGACAACTGAAGGCTGTCTTCAGTATGTCCTCATCCCATACCTTGAGCTGATTATAGCCTGATCTATGGTCTATCTTCAAGAACCACTTCTCTCAATTAAACTGATGAAACAGATCCTCAATCCTCAGCATAGGATACTTTTTCTTCATGGGCCCCAGGTTTAGGCACCGTAAGTCCACGCATATCCTCAAAATTATGTTTTCCTTCTTGGAAAACAAAACTAGGGATTCCCATGGAGAAACATTGGGCATTATGAATCTTTTTCTCTTTAAGTCCTCCAACTGTACCCTCTACTCCCGGAGCTCCGTAGGGGCCATCCGATACGATGGTGTAGATATACGTACTGTTCTTGGGTACAAGTCAATGTGGAAGTCTACCACTCTATGTGGAGGTAGTCCTAGTACATATTTTGGAAAGATGTCCTCATACTCGTTCACCACCACTGGGAACTGTGGAATCTCCTCATCCACCGTGTTGAAGGTCCTGCAAGCCAATTGATTTGTAATCAGCTGCACCCTCCAGAGTGTACGCCTATCTCCTGCTACTCTATTTTCCTTCTCACCAAAAAAGGAAAAATGGCCTCCTTCTCTGTGTATACATCGCACTGTACATCTCAAGCAGTCAATCAGTGCGTGAACTACTGATAGCCAGTCCATGCCTAGAATAATGTCGTTGGGATTCAACGCTGCTACTAGAAGATCCCATCTAAAAATCTCTCCTCCGAGAGTAAGATCACACTGTTGGCACCAGCGTGTGACCACTAAATCTTCTTCCATAGGAGTATCCAAATTCAAAGGTGAAGCTAAATGATCAGTTAGAATCTCAGAGTCCCAAACTATGTCCGCTTCATGGAAAGAATAGCTATCACCTATATTGATAAGCACTACATCCAAAGTAGAGAAGATATAGATGGTACCTCTTATCGTCTCAGGGATTTCAGGATCATGAGCCTCTACTGCCTGTAGCTAGGCCTGTCCCCGTGCACCTACTCCCTAAGCTCTTGGTGGACCTCCTGGGGGAGGTGGTGATAGTGCTCGGTGACCCCAACCACCTCCTTCTGCATGTCCTACTCCCGTACCTCATCCGCCACATGGCTGATGCTCATGCTCCTACTACTGTCGCTGCCTCGGTTGCCCCTCTACTGTCTTCCGATCATCTGCTCAGGGAGTCAGACTGTCACAAACTCTATGACCCTGTCCCCTACAGAAAAAAAATATAATGCCTCGTCGGTGGCTCCCTCGACCTCTCGATCCTCGCACCAATAACCCTGCATCCCCGGGTCGCCCTCTAGAAGGTCTAGTCCACTTAAGATTCGGCGTCATCTATCTACTGCCAGCTATAGATGACTCTACTACCTGTCATTCGATAGGGGCTCTCACTATCAGTGTCTACTCTATAAGGAATATCTCCATCAGCAATGCTCACTCTATCACCCCAGCATGCGTCCAAATGATGAGAGAAACTATCACATCTCTGATTTCTCATAGGATCCCCAACTCAAAGGTATGGGTCATGATGTAAGGTTCCCATACCATGTCGATGGATTATCTGGATAGTTCAGTAAATATCACAGAGTATTGAGCCATAGTCTGGCTGCCCTACTGCAGATGCAAAAGCTGATGAATACACACAGAAGGTAGTGTCATTGGCACGAACTTCACCCTAAAAAGGCTCTCAAAGTCTGACCAAGTGAGGGTCATCTCATCATGCACATGAAGAATCAAACTCCACCATCATCTTACTGAGCCCTAAAGAAGGCTAGCAGCCAAGATCTGCATCTGCTCGTCGGGTGTCTCTACAAAGAGTAAGACCACGAAACCACCTCATGCCAGTATGTTACTACTTGGGGGTCCATCTCACTTCAAAACATCAGAGGAATCTGTCTCTTGAACTCATGCAATGTGCCCAGCAGGTGTGCATAATCCACTGGTAGCATCTTCTACTCAACGGGTGGTGATGCTGCTGGTACACCACCCGAAGGTGCCATCACTGTGAGTGGTCCCTCTACCGACACCTCGTCTCTCGGTGGGACACTGTCACGATATCTAACTAGAATCTTGGCTGGTTGTCTTTGGGGAGGAATCTTGTAAGAAACAGATGCACCACAATTAATAAGTTATACCAGGTTAGATGACACAAGAAAGATGAAGAAAACTTTTCAAAACACTAGAAACTAGTGTTTTCATGTACCAAGTCAAAAAATAGAATTCAGGGTTATGGTGTATGGATACGTTGACTGCCACACCAACATTGGACTACCTATACTAAAAACCAAACTCAAGACACTATACACCATTGAATCATTAAAATTAGACTCTTATATCATCTGGTATAATCAACCACCCTCTGATACCACTTTGTCATGACCCGTCCCACTGGGACCAGATATGAATTCCCCAAGCCCGCATTCCATAGGCCAGAGGTTGGTGACTAGCACCATAAAGCTTTTTTCAAACAAGTTAGGAATTTCCTTATATATTTTTACCCACCCATAAAGGTAAACTGAATTAAAAAACCAACAAAAGTAAGTTATGACCATGAGAGTAAAGTACAACAACAAGTACAACTGTAAACTGAAAACAATGGGACCGAATACAATCCATAGATCCTGAAAAGAAAGTAAACAACTATAGATTATTCCCTAGATCTCTACCTGGAGGGTAGTAGCTATATTTATGAAGTCTAAGAAGAGGATATTGACTGCCCCATCTCACCAAGCTCCACTAAGTCCCAAACCTCCAAAGTCTACCAAGGATCTTCAGTAGTCTACACCAGACACACCCGTGCTGGTGGAGCCTGTGGAGGAGTGAGTATAAAAACTCAGTAGGGGACCCCGAGACCCCCGAAGGTATCTCAATAATCCACAAATGAAAACATAACAATAAATACCACAAATTTAATATCTCAAGCATGATTTAAATCATGAAGCACAAAGAAAAAGAGACAGCTCACACTAATGGTGTAACTTAAAGGTTACTGGGATAGGTATGACTAGTCATAAAGCCCGATCATCCTATTTGTAGCAAATATATTTATGACCCATATAGGTCACTATATGATGACTCGTATTGGTCTCCATATGCTGACACGTATTTGTCGCTAGATGATGACCTGTATTGGTTGTTGGTGCTGACCCGTATGGGTCGCTGGTGCTGACCTGTATTGGTCGCTGTTTCTAAACCATATTGGTCACTGGTGATGACTCGTATTGGTCACTCGTACATAGGTAGGGATGATTAGTCATACAACTATATCATCCATCTCTAGAGTTTCTGATGTTGACCCGTATTTTCCACTTTTCTTCTTTATGTCATAGCTAGCCACTGGATTCTCATAAGCACACCTGATCTCCGGATGATTCTACTCCTCAAGACATAAATCATATTTAAACTGGTAAAATGTATGATAGAAAGTTTACTCAAGGTTCTGACCTGTCATAGGGGTCCTAATGTGACAGACGGTGCGTCGATCAGACGCCCAGTCTGTGAGATATGGGCACTTTTGTTAAAAGGGCCCAATTGGATTCATGTCTGATTCAACCCAGGTCACATGTCAAACTCTGTCAAAATACACATAGAGTATCTCCAAAGGACCAACTTGTCACAAGGGTTCTTATGCCATAGACGACGCATCGATCGGACGGCCGGTCTGTTAGTTATTGGCATTTTAGTGCCGATGACCCAGTAAGATTCAGAGTCGATCCAACCCGGATGTACTCCAAAATTTTCTAAAAACTCTCATGGAGTATTTAAAAAGTACATTCTCACTCCAAGGATTCCATCGCCGCTGACTGTTCATCAACCGGACATTCGATTCACAAGTTACGTACTCTTATGTGTTTTTGGGCCCGAGAAGGGTTCAGGTCTGGTCCGACCCGGTCAGGGCTGACCCCAGCCGGTTCGGGTAGACCCGACCTAGTCTGGGCCGACCTAACCTATTTTGGGGAGATCCTACCTGGTCTAGACTGACCCGACCTGGTTCGGGATGACCCGACCCGGTCCGGTCTGAACGGTCCTGGACCGGCCCGGTTGGGCTGGGCCGCAGCTGGTTTGGCCTACTGGGCCGCAAACCGACCCGATCTACTTAGAAGTTCGGCTTGCTCGCTGGGGCGACCCACCCTGGGGTCACATGTTCTGAGACTCCCAAACAGATCAAAGGATCCGTTCAAATTAAGTAAGGGTGGCGCTAGGTGGCGCCGCCTTGTCACCCGCAGACCTGCAGGAGGTGGGTCCTTTACAGCTTTCCACCACTGCAACCCTTTAACACGATGTGTGACGATGCGCCGCTTCCACCTCCATGGCCAGATACTTTCGGTCGCTTGTCTGACCCCGCGGCGCTGAGCGGTGCCGCTCTTCCTCCGTGGCCGTCAGTTGCCAGCCACCGGCCTCATCCTCCGGGACTGGTTGTCGGCGCCGCCGCGCCGGTGCCGCACCATCGTTTCTTCTGCGGGCCACCAGGTTAGCCTCAGTGGTCCGTTCTTCTTTCCAGATGTGCCTACGGTCTTATTGGGATGCCACCATCATTTCATGACCCTCAAATATGCCTTGTCGCTACGTTCATGATTCTTTCACGAAGAATGCACCAAGGACAAGTTTAGCAGAGGGTCTGGGCCTTGATGGTTTCGGCCCGTGCCCTCCACGTTAGTATTTTAATCATGAGAAAAAATTAATAATAATCAAAAGGAAGAGTGACCCCCAAATTTAAGACCCCACAACAACCACCTACATGTTTAGACAAGACGTAGATTAACCCGTTCGATAGTTGGTCTGAGTTAAATATACTTTTTAAGAATGAGAAGAGAGGGAACATCAAAGTATGTAAACCCCCTACCTGGATGAGACATCCACTGACGATGATCGATGGAACCTCATTCATCATTTTCATCAGTTTATGAATTTTTGGGGCTCATCAACACTCGCTAAATCTGGTCTCATCCTCTAGGTGGTTCTTTTCCTGTGTTTTTCGTTCTTCATTGAGGAAGAAATCCGTCGGCATTTTTTCGATCCGGGATCGCTACCGCCCGTGCTTCCATCTCTATCAATGGACGGTGTCATGTCACTCCACCAGAGGTTCCTCTCTTGAAGATGATGTGTCCAGACTCCACCCTGAGCCTCACTTAAATAGGAGGGGTAAAGGCGAGAAGTGCCTTGAAGAATTAATGAGGTTCATTAATTAATGTAATTAATGCACCTCATTCATTGACGTAACTAAATTGCCTCCTTAATTGACATAATTAAAGTGTCTCATTAATTACGTGAGGGGTGGTTAAACAACCAAATTGTAACCATGCAATCGAAACCCCATAATTAATGGTTTGACCACCTCCATGGCCCCTTCCACCACTGCTCAAAAGGTGGTTGGAAAAAGAAAAAGAAATAAAATAACAATTACATGTTATTTTACTTTTCTTAAAAAAATCAAAAATTTATCTTTTTCTCCCGAACTACTGCGGTTGAAGTGATTCTTCCCTTAAACGAATAACGACACTATGGATTCAAAATTACCCTTGGATTTTCAATCCGAGCACCAGTTCAAAAGATATAAAACTCTTCCCGTGCATTTATTGAACATACCCGAAAAAATGTTCAAAAATTCATTCTGGGCACACCAGCCTCGGAATTACACCGTCAATTTTTGCAGACTTATAAAAGAAAAAAATAACTTAAAAAAATTAACACGAAATTTTTAGGTCTTTACAACTTAAATGGATAAAATATATATTTTCAGACCAATTTGTTAGGAAAATTTGAGGTATCAACTGTATAAAATGGAAATGACATATTAATGATCAATTCCTTCTATATCATATAATTTAAATCTTATTTAACTGATCCTTAAATAAGAAAAGTTATGGTTAAAGTAAATTGTAAAAATTGAATTACGTGATACATTATCTTGATTTCTTATATGGTTTTATCTAGATAAAGTTCCATGTATAACTTATAAAGTCTTTTAATCTGTAACATTTTCCTAATATTATATAATACCCTTATTTTGGAGGTTTTGGTTAAACAAAAATGGGAACAAATGTGAATCCTAAATGTATATGGAGTGGACCTAGCAGGTGTTTGGTGTTGAAATTATGTATAGGTAGTTTGTGTTATTGAGAGCACTTGAGTTATGTGATATCTCTATGATATTGATACCTGAAAAAATAAATTTTCCATGATATATGTTTTGGGGTTTGTGACATGACTTTGAGATTGGGGAAATGGTGATGGAGTGAAAACCTGAGTTTTGAGGCCCTGTGATGTGGGTGCACGGTATACTAAAATTCATTTCATGTTGTAGTTTGGTTGGAGTTGTGACCTTGGGTTGTGGTGTGGTCTGATTTTCTGTTACCCTAACAATGAACCTCAAACTGGATTTGTGACCTTTGGTTGTGGTGTGGTGTGACTGTCTATGACCCTAATAGTCTTCCTGATCCTTGAGTTGGTAGAGTAAACTTTTCTCAAACCTATATATGAGACCCTATAGTGGGTTTTTGGTATGTTAAGTGTCTTATAACCTTATAAATTGGTTTAGTGTTATACAAGGAGTTGTGACACTTCTAAGATAGAATGTGTGGGATAGGTGGGAGAACCTTGAGGTCTCCATAGGGCGTGACTCCAGGATGGGAGTTAGTTATTTATAAACATTGAGGGTGACCCATGAGAGGGTTTAAAAAGGATTTTGTGTGAACATTTAAGTGTGTGGGGGTATATATGTATTCTTTTACATATAAGAGAAGTAAATGATAGGTGATACCTACTGCGTGGTTTGGATTTGTTAGATGGATTTAGAGTTTTGGGATAAGAACTTTTGTGTTATTTTTCTCTTAAGACTAGTTCTAGTGGGGAAGTATTGTTCAAATGAATGGCCCTGTTAACTACATATTGTGAGTTCTAATGGGTTGATCAATGAGGATTGTGGATGGATGACTTAGAAAAAATGATGTGTGGAAAAATGATCTACAGAATATTAATGCCTGATAAGTATAGTCAGGGTGCAATAAATGATTGTGAGATACATCGAGAATGTATAGGTATTGGTTTCGTAGTCTATCTGGGTTCCCTCGGATAGGTTTGTAGAAGGTCAGGTGGATTCCTGGGGTTTTTTGGTATTGAGACTCGTTTGGGTGGAACGTTAATTCATACACCTAGCCATGTCAATAACTGGTGTAATTAATAGTGAGGTGGTCAATAATTATCCTAGATGGTTGAATATGGGGTGATTATAGAGTTTTTATGCAATAGCCTAAGATTTTAAAACAAAACTATGTTCGATAGTGTAAGTAACACACAACACCGAGATTAAACAAACCATGAAATATTATTATTTAGATATGACTGTGATTATATAGCCACTAAATTGGGGGGGGGGGTATAAAAAGTATTAACCAAATTACATAGTATATATATAAATTTACTACTCAATAATAATTAATTGATTAATTCTTAGGAAATAAGAACTAAATTTCCATTAAGTGTATTTTATGGTTCTAAAATAGGTATTCTTCAAAAATGATTTTTGTTTATTTTTGTGAGAAAATATTATAACTAATTTCTAGATCAAATATGAATACTATTTAATAAAAATAATATCAATTTTGAAAAAATATTATAAAAAATATTTTAGGGTGAAATATTTGGATTTTTTCGAAAAATTGACATTATTGTGAATAGTGAAAAATACTAAAATTAATTTAAAATTGTATTTTCGTTTAAATAATTTAAAAATTTATATTATATTAAAAATTGATTTAAAACTAAAATTAAATATTTTATGTTATTAATAATCCAATTATGTTCGTTGGATTTAATTTCTTTATTGAATTTATTATAAAACCGATTTTATACATAAAGGGCATTTTTTAGAAGAAACTATTCTGGTAACATTTTTCATGTTCCTTTTTAAATTAATTTATACCATTTATAGGTATTTAATTTGAAAAAAATATCCCATATTTTTAATCAGGATGATCTAATTTTCTGAATAGAAACATTTTATTTTTATGCATTATAAATAGTTATAAGGGTCAAAAAATCACCTTGGAAAAGGGTAAATAAGGTAATTAAAGATAAAAATAAAATAATAATGACTGAAAAAGAAACCTTACACTTGCCTAAATTTTATTTGATTTTATATTTCCCATAATCCACAAAAGGTCAAATATGTTTCCTTTTTTTCCATTTTCATATGATTTTGTCCTTTATGAAACTTTATGTGAAGAAAAGGGAAAAACACCACACCTGTTTTTAATAACTCCAATATTTTTAACATGGGTATAACTTGAGGATATGTTTGGTTATAAATATTATTTTTCAATATACATTATTAATCAACATCATGGTATTTTTTTAGTTTTTAGTGAATATATAATTACTTTTAATGCTTACACAATGTGGACACAATAATTATTCAATTAATGAAAAAATATTATAAATGATGATAAAAAATAAAAAGAGATATAATTTGAATGATTTAAAGTGTACAACAAATTTTATAAAACTATATAAAATTTTAGGGAGGTTTTATTGTGTTATATTGTAATCCACCATTTTTCTTGATGTATTTTATTTCAAATTAAATTAAAAGTCTCAAAAAGGATTTTAAATATATATTGCAATAAATAATATTTTATTAAATGATATAAAATTTATTAAAAACCTAGATTCATAAAAAATGAATAGGATATGATTTTAAAATTTATTTTTTCCATTTATGTGTTTGTTTTAATTTCATATTAACATCATTAACAATTAAAGAGTAGAAAAATTTTATATTATGGTAATTGTCAAAAGGGTTAACGAATGGCTAAAACAAAATGAAAATAGTAAATATATAATCCCAATTGATCCAAATTTTATTGTATGTGAGTATTTAGACTCATAATCACACTTTCTAAAAATATCATCAATTTTTATTCATTTTGACATCAAAATTAATTTATAATAAATTAATACTTTAAGAAATCCCAAGAATTCCCCTTCTCTCAATTATAAAAGGGAACCCTTCCTTCACTTATTTACACATTTTGGAGCCATTTTTCTCAAATTAACCATTCCAATTATTCATCTAAAAATCATTATAAAATATCTTGAGGTTTTTTAATTCCAAAAAGATGTAACCTATATAAATTAAAAATAAATCTAAAGGACTTATACCAAAAAAGAGTTAACCATCTTTATCGAGTTTTTCCATGTTTTTTAATTCTTCATATTCCTCCTATAGTTTTGTAACCATCATAAGATAAAAAATAGAGTTTAATAAATATATTGGAATTTTATTATGATTATGTTAAAACCATATTCCATCTCTTTTCCATCATATAAAAAGGAAAAACATTGCTCGTGTGTACGTACAACTTACCGTCTCCATGTTGCGATGTAATTTGTTTTTGCTCATCATTTCACTTGGAAAGTTATAAAGAAGGAACTAGTAAAAATATATTATATTTATGACATAATTATTTTTATATAATTATAATGTCATATATACCTTCACACCTTACAATCTTTTGAAAAACAACAATGTTCCTCTAGCGTACGTGTGGACTACCACCTCCATGAAGTGATTAGATTTGTTTTTAATTAATTATTTACATTTATGGTAATAAGGAAATATTTAATTAATATATATGACATATACATTATAATAATTATTATTTAAATTGTAATTATTATTTACCTTTCTTTTGTTTCATCTGTCGAAAAGGGAAATCGACGTTCATGCATCTGTACGTCCTACCATCTCCCGGAATGGTGTAATTCATTTTTTCTATCACTACATTTTATGGATTAATCTAAATAAATATATATTGAATAGATATAATATTTTTATCATTATTAAATTTATTTATATTATTGTAATTTTATCAAATTAAAAATACTAAAACTACCAAAATAAAACATATATGAAAAACAAAGTAGTTATAACCCGTAATAATGATTTTAACAAAGAATAATTAATAAATGGGTGACAATATTATAATTTAATAACATATGGTATGATATATATGATTATGGTTCTATTATATATGTATAATAATTATATATTTATTATACCTATTGTTCATAAACATACAAAATAAATCATACTTGTGGTAAGGGTTTCTTATCTCACTTTTACTTCCGTGAGACATATTCCATATTCACCACTAATTCCTTTTGGGTGGAGAATATAATTACCATTTTATATGTTATATCATGAATCTATTCATCTTAATTATATTTAAATTTTAATTTGAAGTTATTTCTTTCATGGGTATTATAATATAAATGTTACCACCACGGTAAGGGTTTATTTCACAATCTCATCATTATTCAGTATTGTATATGTTTAAGTATCCCTTGGGGGAATTATTTGGTATTTATTTTTTAAAATAAATATATTTTATTCCCCTATATATATTCTTGAAATTTTCAAGATTCATTACCATTTTCCTCTTCTTGATACTTAAAATGATTGTGAAAATAATTTTAAGAAAAATGACTTTATTTTTCTCCTCGATCAAAAATCCTTATTCTTCCAAATATATGTTTTCTAAAAATAATCAATAATGTTTTAAAAATTATCCAAATTATTTATAAAATATATTTTTACCCATGTTTAAATTTTTACCAAATATTTTTAAAGAAATATTCAAAGCATTTTCAGAATGAGGTACTTTTTTACCTTTTTACAATAGTGTGAAAATATTTTTTTAACTTATACGACATGAATGGAATTTCACTATATTATGACAACTCAATGAACTGTAGCTTCCTAAAAATGTTTACAAGATTGTTTTTAAAGAATTTTTTTCCTAATATTCAAGAAGTTTTTAGTTTTGAAAAGTGATTTTCAAAGTGAAAAGGGTATTTTCTAAAAGATATGATTTTCATTACCATTTTGTGGTATTTCTATCCATCAATGACCAAAATACTTATTTTACTTACGATACAATGGGTACATGTTGTAATTATACCATTATTATTATTTATTTGTATGGTTTATGATCAGTTTGATTATGGAGGTACTACTTTGATACCATTTTCCATATTACTCAGGATGGTTTATGACCGTGTTTTTGGATTTGGGTAATTATTCACATTTTTATGATAGTTTATCCATATGAATGTTATGTTGATTATGTTTCATACATTTCTCATGGGGAATTAATTAGACATACTATGTGATGGGGAGTCCTATTATATCCCCTTGATGCATCAGTAGGCCTCATGAGAAAAACTAGCTTGAGAATTTGGCCAAGCCCTTACCCATTTATATAGATGTCTGGGCACATTAAATTAATGGTATTTTGAAATTTCAAGGCATAAGGCCTCTAAGGTAAATTTTATATTTCTATAATTTTTCATTATATCATTTTGAAATCAGTTATTGATGTCCTTTTGATTATTTTATTTGTTATGATATGCATGGAAAATTTTCTAGGTCCCGAGATTATGAATTTGGAATTATTTTGTAATCATTTTTTCGAGTCATTATTTTAAGTAATTAATTAAATGAATTGTTTTTTTTGGTAATTTACCTTCCCATATTAATTATTCCTTACTAATTCATGATAGCTTCCACGATAAGCTTACATGTATGGAGCATAAGAGCTTACCCCTTTCTTATATTTTCTTTCACTATGTTTTGAAAATGTATATTATGATTGATTTGAAGGTTTATTATAAATTTAATTATAGTGTACTAAATGAAAATACCATAATGTATTTTTATTTTTTTGAATGTGTTGTGAAATTAATGTATGTACAAAATTTACCAAAACTACTAAACTATTCGATCCATTGGGAAGTTATTTCTTGTGTCTTGTACAAATTAAATAAAGTAACCATCAAATCCAGGTTATTATGTTGGCGTATTTATAGTTGATATGAGAGAATTTTTAGTAAAAACCTTGGGTACTAGATTCAGGAAATCATAGATTATGAAACATAATAGTTCAAAGGACTTTGAGGATATTTCACCAATACACTAAGTTTAAGATTCATATAAGTCTATTTTATGATTTTTAGGTAGAATTAGAGGTTAATTAGTCTATGATTGATCATAAGTTCAAAGGAAAAGATACCCATTTGGAGTTTTTAAGTGATGATATTTTATAATGATTAAGATTAATTTTGGAGACATTTATGGGACTGAAACCCTTTGGTTTAATAAATGTTTTAGTGAAATGGTTTTTAAATGGATAATGTTTTTTATTTTATGGAAATAAGTTTAATGGTAGTGATAACCTTTAGGGTTTATGTGATCTTTGATGATAAGTTAATTATGGGTTATTAAAATTTGGGAAGTTATATTCTATTGTATAAATAATTTTATAATTGAAGAGTGATTTGATGATCAATTTCAAATTTGAGGATATTTATCATATTTTTGGGAATGATATTGAAATCATATTTATATAGTTTTACAAAAAGTACAACTTGTGTGCAGTGTGATAACCCATCACATTCGTCAAGGATGTGGGTATTGAACCCATAACTAAAGGCCGAAAAGGGTGCGTCACATACCACTAGACTATGTGATGTCTTGGTTAGCATGAATTTATATTTATATAAATGGTTTTATAGTTAAATATTAAGTTGAGTTTGGGAAACATATTATTGGATAAAATATTTTTTATTTTTAGGTGATTATTGATATTTCAGAAGGAATTTTATCAAGGAAAGGTATATATTACCATTAGGTTTAACGAAAAGGATTATATGTTAAGAATTCGGTTACATTATTGGACATGTAAGTTGAAAGGCATGATATAACCTGTGATGTCAAAACATTATTCATTGTTGAGGTTATTGGTGTTATTTGGGATATATGAATGATATATGATTAACCCTTTCATTTTATTATATGAAGGTTTATTCATTTTTGGTTTTATATTATATTGTTCTAACCATTTTAAATAAAAGAGGAAAATATTGTTATTATTTTATGAATTATGTGATCTGTTAGAATTTTATTTTATTGCTTTAGGCATAAATAAATATTCATCTTGAATATCCATTTTCAGTTGCAAGAGATGAAGTAGAAATTGATCAAAGCACAACCAAAGGATGAGATTGTTATTATAAAATAGAAAAAAATAAAGCATGTTTTTTATAAAGTATTTTAAAATAATATTTTACCTTTAGGAAATTCAAATTGACATAAAAAAGTTATCTTTTTACATTTCTTACTGATAAATCAATGGATTTTAACCCATTATAGATTTATGATCTCATGATGGTTTACTTTCTATGACCATGTTCTATATCACTTTATTTTAATACTAGGGTGGGGTTTTGGTCTTCCACTTCAATGTATTCACATTACACTTATGTTAAAATCTTTTGTAACCATGTTTTGTGATGACCTTCATCCTCACCTTTCCCACATTTTAAGAGGATGTTTTATGAACCCTTTTTACGATGTCAATTTTCCACAAAGGAATTTTCTTATAAAAAACATTTTCTTATCAAGAATAAGTTCAAATTTTGAGGATGAATTTTATTTAATAGGATAGGGGTTGATATAACACCATCATATTTTAAAATAAAACTATGTTTGATAGAATACACAACAAGCAACACCAAAATTAAATGCACCATGAAATATTATTATTTAAATATGACCGTAATAACCTAGCCATTGATTTTTTTGGGTGTGAGAGGTAAGAATAGTATTGAAAATATTATGAAATATATTTCTAAATGATCTAATTAATAAAAATTCATTGATTAATTCTTATTAAATAAGCACTGAGTTTTCAGTGAGGGTATTTTATGCTTCAAAAATACGTATTCTTCAAAAATTATGTTTATTGATTTTTATGGGAAACAATTATAATTAATTTCGATAACTTATATATATTTTTTTATAAAAAATATAATTTTTTAAATCATAATATCAAAATTATCATAGGATGATATTTTTGTTATTTTCTTATAAGATTGACATAACAATGAATAATGAAAATACCATTTTTATTGAACACAATATTTTTTGTTACAAGAATTTACAAAGATTAATTTTATATTGAAATGATTTCAAACTAAAATTTGTTCCCTTATATTATTAATAATAAAATTACATTCATTATAATAAATTTCATTATTTAATTTAGTATAAAAACATTTCAATACAAAAAAGGCATTTTCTGAAAAACTCTTGTCATCGCATTTTGTGCGTTTATTTTAAAATTAATTTTCTTCAATTATAGCTATTGAATTTGATAAAATTGATTCCATATTTTTAATCAGGATTTTTTTAAATATTTCCCTTTTTTTGCGGAATTATGAAAAGTAACTATTGTGGAATTTATCACCTTGGAAAAGAGTAAATCGAGTAATTATAGTTAAAAATAAAATGATATGAACTAAAAAATGACCGTAACACTTGACTACATTTTATGTAATGATTATATATCATTAATAATTATCCTAAGGTTGAATATATATCCTTTTTTTTCCATTTTACGTGATTATAATCCTCATAAAAATTTATGAAAAAAAAGTCAAAATTGTCCTAGTCTTGTTTTTAATAGGTACAATATTTTTATCATGATTATAACTAGGGTATATGTTTGTTATAAATAATATTTTTAAATAAAAATTATTTTTTTATGTCATGGTATTGTTTTCATTTTTAGTTAAAAAATAATTAACTTAAATTCTTACACATCACTAATGTATTAGTTATTCAATTAATGGAAAAATAAATTAAATGATATTAACAATATTAAAAGTGACATTATTTGAATGATTTAATGTGTCCCATGAATTTTATATATCTATAAGAAATTTTGTGGAAGTTTCAATTGATTTTATCTTAATTCCCCCTTTTATATTATGTATTTAAAGTCAAATTAAATGTATAGTGTTAAAAATGACATTAAAGTTATTTTATGACAAATAATATTTAATTAAATGATATAAAACTTATAAAAATCTTATATTCATCAAAAATAATTTTATATGGTTTTAAAAATAATCAATTTTCCATTTATGTTTCTTTTTTCAATTTATATATACATTATTAACCCTTAAAGTACATAAAAATTTAATATAACGGTTACTGTCAAAGGTTTTAACAAAGGGTTAATAAAAAGATAAGGGATAAATATTATCCAAACATGTCAAAATTTTATTTCATGAAAGGATTAAAACTCATACTCATATTAAAATATAATATTATCCATTTTAATTCATTTTGACTTTAAAATTAATTTATATTAATTTAATACATTAATAAATTATAAGAATTCCCCTCCCCTCAATTATAAAAAGGAACCTCTTCCTTTACTTATCTATATCACTTTGAGCCATATAGCATGAATTGAATAGGGTTATTCCTCTTATAATTTTTTTTATCTAAGCTATATATGTTTGGAAATTCTAAAAAGACTTACCATATGTTCATTTAGAAGAAATCTAAAGGAAATATTTCAAATAAGAGGTAATCAACTTTATAGAGTCATTTAAGTTTATTTAGTCTTATATTTCCACTTAAAGTGTACTAACCATACTGTGATAATAAATCATTTATAATAAATAGAATTATTATTATTTTATTATTATTGTACAAGCACATTATATCTCATTTCTATCGTATGAAATGAGAAAATATTGTTCATTCATATGAATGACTTATGTATTTCTTGGTACGAACAACATATTTATGACGGAACGGAGCGGCGGGTCGACGTTCAAGGTGCGGCACGAAACCCAAATTGACCGGGAGCCTCGGGTCGGTGATGATCTCAGGTGAGACTCGCATGGAGAAGGTCGGTGAGGCACTCAGGAGGACGACATCATGTAGTGTAGGCATTTTCCTCACACAGGTGACCTCCAGCGGGTCATGGCGCGGGATGAGGAGTGAGACGTGACCCCTACTCGGCCGGATCCAGGCGTTGGAGTCGGAGCTTTCTATACTTGCAGGGAAAATGTCAGGCCAACGATAACCCTCCAGTCGTTTGCTTTGGATCTGCCACACCCCCTTTCCCCAGATTTTCCTGCTCCGGTTCCTTTTCCTATTATTCCTATGATCCCTATTTCTCAAAAGGAACCGTCTTCATTTAAGGGATCCCCATCAATTTTTTTTATCTTCATCAGAGTTTGAGGATTCTGCAGCCTTTCACTCCAGAACCCTTGTGTCCAGATTTGGTAGAGATCGACCTTCTTCTGAGTTGTTTGAGGGTTTCATCAACTCAATGTGGGGTCTTCGTTCCCGGGAAATAGTGAGCACTTTGGATCAATGACATCTGAGCATCCATGTTTTTTCTGATGATGATTTTGCCTGTGACCGGTCATTGAAGTCGCGCTTGTGTGATAATCGACACTTCCTTATCTTTCGTTGGATAGTTGACTTTGATCATGGTTGTGATTGCAGTCATGCGGCGGTGTGGATTCGACTTCCTATCCTCCCACTCCCCTTTCAGAACCCATCCATCCTCAAAGGAATCGGTGACGAGATCAGTCGTTTTCTCCGAATTAATGATGATACTCTTTGCATGAAGCAACTCGACTTTGCTCGCCTTTGTGTTGAGAAGGACCTATCGGTGGATCTTCCAAATCGTCTTCATCTCCAGGAGGAAGGTTTTTTTTTGTTTTCGGCAACACATTCATTATGAGGAAACTTTTGGTTCTTGTTCTCTTTGCTGTCAATAAGGACACTGGGCCTCTTTTTGTTGTTGACATGGGAGGCAAGGTCACAAAGGATTGGAGACTAATCCTAATGACACCCTTACTCCCATAGTCCCTCAGGTTTCTGTTAGAATGCCTCAGTCTAGGGCCGGGATGAGTCCAAGACCTTCAGGTGGTCATCACTCTCCTTCGGGCGTCCAACATGCTTCTAGTTCAATCCATGGAAAACCCTCCTCATCTGCTTATGGCCTACCAGGTTCTACGGATCATTCACCTTCCCTTGTGCTGAAAGCGATCGATTTAGGGGGAGACAAGAAAGGTAAGGGAATCACTGCTGTGGTTTTTGGAAGTTCTAGTCCTTCTTATGCAAATGTTGTTCATGGTGTGATGGCTGGTTATGATGAGAGAAGGGATGAACCAACATCGTAGAGTATCCTAATGGTCGATTGAGCCAAAGGTAGTGTCACTACTGCTATCAGTTCGGTTGGGGAACAAGTGGTGGTCGTCTCTATGACCCACTTGCCTAATGATGGGAGGATTGGTGGCATGGGGATTCAAGCTATATTGGATGCCCCGGTGCCTATCCATAACAAGTTTGATATCCTTGGGAACGTCAATCAACCAAAAAGAAAGCAAAAAATATGAGGGAGGGCAAGGGAACTCTTCAACTTGGGTGTTTCCTCACAGGTCATTGGTAGACAGGACGTGGGAGGAAGGTTGGGTAGGATGCACACTCACTCCATCAACCACCAATCGAGTCTCATGTCTGAGTCAACTCTTGATTCTGAGGGGGAACATGATGATTCTGAAGGTATGTTTGAGGATGATTTTTGGGTTTAACTTGCGATTCTCACTCATCCATAAAAGTGATCTATGGGTTTTTTTTACTCGTGTCTACAATGGTGGATCCCCTTGGGCAGGTTGTCTCGTATGTGGTTCTTGTGCGGTTTCTCACTTTTTCCTTAAAAGAGTTTTTGAAATAAAAAATTTAATTTTCAGTTATATGAATGACTTACCATCTCTATGTAGCGGTGCAATTATTTTTTTCATCACCATTTCACTTGGATGGTTATAAATAAAAAAATAATTAATATATTTGATATTTATGAAACAAAAATTCTTATGTAATTATCATATCATATATACCTTCTTACCTTCCAATCCATCATAAAATGATAATGTCGCTCATTCGCACGTGTGGACTACCACCTCCATTATGTGACACAATCTGTTTTTAATTTATTATTTAAATATATGGTAATAAGGATATATTTAATGAAAATATATTATTTATGAAAAAGTAAAAACTATTTAATTTCTAATTATTTTTACCTTTTTCGTTCCATCCATAAAAAAAGTGAATACAACGTTCATGCATATGTACGACCTACCGTCTCCATGAACGGTGAAATTTATTTATTTCTCTATATCTACCATTTATGAATTAGTATAAATACATATATATTTTATTTATATGATATTTATCATTATTAAATTTATGTATATTATTTAAATTTGATCAAAGTACAAATAACGAAACCATGAAATGAAAAGATACATGAAAAAAGTCATTATTACATAATATAACGAGTTTAACAGTGAATTATTAAAAAAAGGGTTAAAATATTATTTTTAAATCATATATATAAAGATATATATGATAACGGTTTGAGAATAAATTTATAATACATTTATATTTATTATATAGGAAATGCAGATTTGTACGAATGAAATCAGACCTCAGGTAAGGGTTTTTTGTCTCACTTTTACTTCCGTGAGAAATATTCCATATTCACAAATTTTTCCTTTTGTGTGGTAAATATACAACCCATTTTATAATATATACCATGAATATATTTATGTTCATGGTATTTAAATTTATATTTTATGTTATTTCTATCATGGGGGTTATTATTGAAATGTTACCACAATGGTAAGGGTTATTTCATAATCTCATCATTATTCATGATTTTTTTTTTCTAAGTATACATTGGGGGAGTTATTTAATATTTATTTAGTAAACCCAATATATTTTATTCCCATATGGTTATTAATAAAAATTTTAAGTAATATCACTATTTGTATCTCCTAGATACATAAAATGAGTGTGAAAATATTTTTAAGAAAAGATTACTCCATCTCTATCTTCTGTCAAAAATAATTTTTCTACCTAATCCATGACATCAAAAAATATTTTCAATAATATTTTAAAAAATTATTCAAATTATTTTCTAAAATAATTTTTACCCATGTTTGAATATTTAATTTTTTAAAAGGAATCTTCTTTCCATTTTCCAAAAAATGTAATTTTTGACCTTTTTACAACAATGTCAAAATAATGTTTTTTAACTCATACAACATGAACCTAATTTCATTAATTCATGAACACTCAATGATTTTATTATTACTCTATGTTTTTACAAGATTTGTTTCAAAAAAAATGTTTTCCCTAACACACAAGGAATTGTTAGTTCTTAAATGTGATTTTCATAGTGAAATGGGGGTTTTCATCAAGAATGTTTTTAATGACCTTTTAAAGGTATTTCTATTCATCAAAAAATAACCATTATTTTACTTATGTTCCACTAAGGAAATTTTGTAATTGTATCATCCTTATTATTTATTTAGATGGTTTATGATCAGTTTGACTAGGGACACACTACTTTTATACCATTTTCCATGTTACTCAGGATGATATATGATTATGTTTATTGATTAAGAAAATTATTAGAATTTCATTTTATTGTTATTAAATATGAATTTTTACATTGATTATATTTCCCCCATTTATTATTAGGAATTCATTCGACTTAGTATGTAATGGGCGGTGTCTGTTATAGCCCCCTGATACATAGGTAGGTCTCATGAGACAAACTAGTTTCAGTTTTTGTCCACAGGGTTACATATTTATGTATATGTCTTGGATAAATGACTTAATGGTATTATAATATGTCTTGGAATAAGGCTTGGAAGGTATATTTTAGATTTCCATAATTACACATTACGAAATTTTTCAACCAGTTATTAATGTCTATGTGATTATTTGATTTGTTATGATATCCATGGATATCTTTATTGATCATGATATTATTTATATGGAATTATTTTATAATAATTAATTCCCACCATATTATTCTTTATGTTCAAGTTGTTGATTCAATGGAATGAATTTTTTATTTAATTATCTTTACATATTTATTATGCCTTATTTATTCATGATAGTTTCTGATATAAGCATACCCTTACTGAGAATCTGAGTTCACCCATTTCTTTTGTTTTATTTCCACATGATACTAGAAAGTATCTTATGATTGATATTTAGGGTTATAAAAATGGGAATGACGGTGCACTCAAATAAAATACAATATTTTATTCTAATGTTTTCAAATTTTATGTGAAATTCAAATATGTATCTAGTTTATTAGAACTTCTAAAATATATAGTCCACTAGGATGAGAATAATTTTATCTAATTACTATGTCATAATGTAACCAATGAATCTTGGCTACAAGTTTAGGATCATTACATGTTAGGAACTTATTGTTTAAGAATGATGTTGGGGTGATGGGTTTTCTTGTAAAAGGTTTTTTATGGTGAGATTATCTATTATTAAAAAGTGATCAGGGTGATTCATCTTTTTGAGGCTAGACCATGGTGGGGGTATAGAAAGTTGATAAAGTCCACAAGCCTATATATAATGATACATGGATTTATAGTTATTTAGTTAGTTCTTCATCATTGGGTTTTATAGGATTGTGAACCTGTTAATCCTCAATAAAATATTTATGAAAATACCATGTTGAAGAAAAGATAATCCATTTGAATTATAGATTGGAAAATGTGAAAGTTCATGACCGTGATGATTAAATGAGAAATCATCTATATTTGAGGAATGTGGAATGATTTGGGTTCAATTATAATATTGAGAGCATGGAGGCTTGGAGCCTTCATGTATGAATTGTGATGTTTTTGTGGTGGGAATGAGAATACAGATGGGTTGGGGTGTGGTGCCATGGTCAATCAGAGAATAAAATATGTTATGGGTTCTTATTTCAAATGGGAATGGATCTTGTGGAGCAATATATTTTTTTATGATGGAACCTATTGAGGAAATTCTTGAGGAGTGGTACAAGTTATTCCATATGGTGAGTAGAGAACCATTCACTAGTAAATGGTGTGATAATCATTTTGAATGGAATTCCAGTTGGTGTTGTAGATGCCATTCTAGGTGAACCAAGAGTGGGTGGTAGTCAGTGTTTTATGCTATCAATTGGGTATGAGTGACGCAACCACATCCATTATTTGAATACGGTGATGGATAAAGGATGGACTATATAGATTGGTTTTTTTAATTTAGATATGATAAGGATAATCTTATGGTGGGGAGTATCAAATCGGTCAAAATAATAAGGTTCTTTGTGTGTATGAAAATGGATTCAATGAGGTTTGTCATTGGATGGTTGAGGTTACTGTTGAAGTTTGGTCAGCATATAGATCTGGGTTTCTCTTATTTTGTGGAGAAAATAACAATTTATTCTTGTACGTGGTTTAAGATGAATTATGAGTGTTAGTGATGGAATCAATGTTGATCTCAATTATTTGAGTGTGATTCAAATCGACATCATGTCAGTACTCATAGTAAAACATGATGGTGGTTCTGGTTGGTTGAGGTTTTAATCAAGAAATAACACTAAGAGCTAGGTTTAAACTATGATGTGCAATCTTGGACTATTTCAAGATTCCTTCATAGCAATGAATCATGATCGGGATGTGTGGTAGCATGTCGGTGGGTGGTTGAGTGGTTTTTTTATAATATTCTTCTAGAGGATGTTGGATTAACACTTTTAATCAAAGTTGAATGTGGAAAGAGTAAATCCATGTTAGGAACAACTTTTGAGATGTGAATGTGGTGTTCAACAATCAGTATGGTCTTTTAAAGAAACATTAGTGTGCCTATGATTCTTGAATGAGAAAAGTGTTTAAATCTATTTATGTTTGAAATTATAAATGAAGAGTTTTACCTATCTTTGAATAGTTTTTAATGGTTAATTAGGTGTAGTGCATTGGAAACCACATCGGGGGGTGTCATGGGAATGTCAGAATCACATTTTGGAAGGTAATTCCAACAGTGTAGGGTGTCATGGATTAGAATTGTCCTCTTAATATAGGTATTATAATGGGAATCACCATGATCTGGGTGAGAAATTAGATGATGACACCTCATCTTTCTCAATGAATATGGGTATTGGAGAGTGTCTTCTCGGTGTTTAGTGATAAATTGTGAGCATTGGAACAAGATATGGTGACTGTCTACCTTATATTTGGTTATGATTCAAGAGTAGGTTTAGAATTTGAGGAAGAACTAGTATTTTTAGGTAGAGTTTATGGGCCCATCATGGAGATGTTTCAATATTATATAAATAATGGGTGTAGACATACAATTGAGTGGTATGACCAAGAGTGTTGGATTGAGAAGTAGGTTGGCATAGTGAATTATTGCGTGAAGCTTCAGTGGTTAGGGTTAGCCAATAAATTTTAATGTTGAAGAAAATCCTCATGTCATTATATTCATAGGGGAAAAACCATTATTTTGATGAAGTAGACTGGTGATAATGGACTTGTGTTGATCATAATCTTCTGTTAGTAAGGTGTGATGTTGGATGTTTTAAGAAATCATAAATACCACTGGAGGTGGGATGTCGTGTTGATTTTGATTAAAATGAAAAGTATCATGATGAATGGTAAAAGGGTATTTTATTAAGGGATTCTGTATCAAGTTGTTTTTGTGTGACAATCTCCTATAAGAGATAGGTGGATCAACATTGTTAGGACCGAGTCTTGTCTGGGAGGCCTCAGAGCATGTCCTGTTGATCTCAAGAATGCATGATGAATACCCGAGGTAGGTAAGTGTCATATGGGGATCAAAATCACTAAAATATTGAGTTCAAGTTGAGTTTAATTGTGTTCTCCCGTGTATCTCCATGTTTAAGACTCCATCACATTTGGAATAAAGAAAATTTTATGCCCAGCGATGGTTCAGTTCCGATTGTGAGAAGGATCAAAGATGGGGATCAATGACACTCAGAGATAAAAAAAGAGGATTTGCCGTTAGTTTTTAGGGAGATTTTAAAAATATGACCCTTCTTAATGTTATGGGTTTATTTAAATTTTGGATTATCCTCATGAAAAACCCTTGGTTGGGCATGTTTTTGGGGTTCAGATTGGTCGGAAAGGATTCTGGAGGGTCTAGGAGAAGCTGAAGCATGTACGAATTCTAATACAGTGATAAGGGTTATATGGTGGCCCCATGTACCCTTTTTAAAAAGGTCAATCTTAATATTTTTACTAGGGACCACCCCTTAAGATCTCATTTAAGATTTAGATCCTAAAAATTCCTAGAAGTCATCCCCTATACCCTTTCCACACCCCCATGAGGGTCATATGGATCTCCTTCCTTTTTGAGATTAATTGACTTCCGTTTATGGTGTTGGAGAGATTAATCTATACCTATGTTTCAGCCTTTATTTTTATTCATGTGTTTTTTTAATAAATCCCTCACCATGTTTTACTATTACACCCTATTTTCAGGGATTTTGTTTTCTTCTACATTTCCACTTATTTTGGGTTAAACCAAAGGTTAATATTGATCATGTCAGATACAAAGAGAATAAGGTTAGTTTTCTGTTTAAAATAACCCATAGTAATAGCTTAATTTTTTAGTTGAAAATTTGTAGGGTCCACTTGGTTAAATACCCTGTGGGGGGGGGGGGGGTTGGAATCAATATTTGAAAGATTAAAACTACTTCCCCTTTTAATCTTGTTTCGTCAATAAAAAAGAGACATATCTCTTTATCTCCTAGTAATATATGAATATAAATTAAATTAGAAATGATACACAGTGATTTTAAATGGTTCACCCTCACAGGGCTACATCCAAGGAGCATACAATGGAAATGTTCCGATTTACCAAATATTCTAAAATCACATTTCTATTTACAAGGTTTGGGCGAGATCACATCTATGCCTAGGCTCACTAACTTTACAAGATCCGGGGTCTTCCCACTACATTCCCAAGGGTCACAACCTATATATCTTTTATGGCTTACTATCAGTGGAAAGGATCACTTGTTTCCTCTTCCTTTGCTCACTGCTCTTGGAAGGGATTCACTAACAGTTTATAAAATTTTAGGTCCTATCATTATTTCCATGGAATACATCCTCCGTTGTATATGTATGATATATTTAATTTCCACATTCATCTAGTAAATTAATGCCACTTTACCATAGTACCACTGGGCGTTCACTTTCACAACACTTTCACAATGCTCACTGCTTTCACAAATATCAAACTTTCGCAAATCTCACATATCATTCATGAAGCACATCATCCTTTCACGAAGCTCACTTAAACTTCATGAAGAATACCTATTTCATGAAGCATAATGATCCTTTGTGAAGATATATCCTTTCATGAAGCTTACTTGGCCATCATGAATCCCCTTACTTTCACAACGCTCAGAAAATTCGGTTGGCTTTTACTGCCTTCTTGAACTTCTTCGCATATCACCTTCACTAACCACCCTTTGCGAACCACCCTTTGCAAAACACCTTCATGATTATGAGGCCTTAATATTTTTGGTATGTCTCATTGATTTTATGAAGGTGGTGGAGGCTAATTTTTAGTAATTTCATCCGATTCTACAAACTTTCAACCACGTCAGCACCATTTCATGGAGCTCCCACTTTTCCACCATGATGATCCCCTTTTCATGAAGCTGCAAAAACATTTTTCATTTGCAATGACCATTGTAATCACAGAGCCTTCCATCAAACCTTCGCATGTTCATGATGCACTTTTGATCTACTCGTTCATGATGATCTATTTTATTCACAAAACGACCTTCCCAAAACCCAACCTTCGAAAAATTTGTGCCTTTTGCATATTTTTACAGGCCCTTTATGGAAATCTACTTTTCACAATGCTAGTCGTAATCACAGTTATCACCATCATCTTTTTTTTTATACTTTTTGAGACACTCTTCTAGAATACCACCTTCATGAAACTCATGTATTTTCCATATTTTTATGATACCTTCATAGAAATCCACTTTTCAAAAATTTATCCCTCTATCAAATTTAGGACCCCAAAAAATTGGCAAATGCCGGGAAATGACATCACTTTGTGTAAGTAATTTTTTTTAACACTTCTAGGGAATCCATTATTTTTCATGGATATTTTTGAACATAATTAGTCAACAATATCTCTAAACTTGATAAATTTCCATGGAAACCCACTTTGTTAACAAAATCAATCAACCCAAAAAATTCTGCCATGTAACGCCCCGACCCCAGCTACCCAGAGTCGGTGCATTACTTCGTAACATTGGCATGATCACAATAGATCAAGTCTCAAAATACCAATTAGTTTAGTAGCCTTGGAAACACTAGATACATTTGTAAATGTTACATTACATCATAAAGTGAAAAACTACAATAACAAAGTCTCCATAGTCCACACTCATATCCTCTTCTGACAATCCCTGCAGGTCATTCATAAAATACTTCTTCACATACTAGAAAATATTAAAACATTGAAAGGGGTGAGATAAGATGCTCAGTAAGGATAACAATATTGCGGAAGCTTTCATAAATAAACATTAACATTTAAGGCAATGTATAACTAAAACAAAAGCCTTTTTAAACTTTAACTTTAGCATAATATGGCAAAAATAAAATTAAATAATGCCATTTACTTACTCACATGGATATTCTACCAGTCGAATAATCACATGCAATATCAATAACCACTTTCATAATGAGGGAATGTATAATGCCAGACATTCTGAAACATTTTGTCAAGGCCTCGGCCAAGACGTCTAAAATGATTAAGGCCTCGGCCAAAACCATAAATCAAATTGGGAAAGGGCATCGGCCAATTCCATGTCTAGTTGTCTCATGAGACCTACCGATGCATCGAGGAGCTATAGCGGGCTCCACCCGTCACTTATTAAGTCCAATACATTCCTCATATGAATAGGTTTAAACATATTATAAACCATAAAATAATCATATCACATAAAACATGCATAAAGGAAACATAACATTTCCATATTTCAATCACAAGATATCAATAGAACATATTGATATAATAAAAACACTTTCAAAACCATTTTCAATACCAAAATAAAAGAAAGTTAAAACTTTGTATTTATTCTTCATCAAAAAAAATGATGGCTTGTAGAGGAAGCCGAAACTCAAATAATAGTCACGGCGGCGGAGAATTCATTGTCGCCGCATATGTATGGAAAGAAAAACATTCCCCTTTTGTCATTTAGTAAAACGATTCGTATAAAAATATTCCTTTTGAATAAACGTAAAAGTCAAAGGGGTTTATACACTGTATAAAAGAAATTTGTGTATAAAAAAAATATGCCTCAATGAATGGAGATTGAGACGAAGTCCCTTAAAAAGATCATTTTTAAATAAAATATATCTATTATGTGTACTCACTATAGTTACACATAAAGAAAGTAAAAAATAAAAAATAATACATAATAATATCATGAAATAATTTGAAAGTAGGAGATTAACCCAAAGAATGGAAGTTGGGTTAAGAAATTCCCTTACCTCGTGTCTGACTTGACTCAACCGTTCTTTAACCTCCTAAATAATAAACTAGAGTTAATATATACCTTATTAGGAACCAGTTTTAATTTCATTATCCTTTTTATATCACTTATTACAATGTTATGAACATTATGTAATTATTTAAGTTAATAGCGGTCGTTTTGTCGATCTTTAGTACTTGAGTCAACAATAAACTTCTTATAATTAAAAGTTGTTTATGTGGTTGAATATCCATTATCTCCAGAATTATATTCATGATTTATATGTCATATATATCATATAAATCCATTATATAAATTCATTTATAATATTACGTAACATTTAGAGGTAAGAAATGAAATGCACCGTTCATGGAGACGGTAAGCTGTACGTACGCATGAACGCTACTTTCATTTCTATTTCGTATTTAATGGAATGAAATCATAATGATATAAATGTATAATATAATTCCAGTATAATATAGTGTATAATACCATTTAATCCATCCTTTATACATCCCACATATGGCATTAACGATTCAAATCACTTTGAGGGGGCGGTAGTCCGCACTTCCTAAAATAAAATTATCGCGTTTTACCCATAATGGAAATCATAAAGAATGCCATAAATGAGAAATACAGAAGCATATGTAAAACATAAACATATTATATATCATATATAAATATATTGACATCTTAATGGCCACCTTTTAAGGTGTTATATGAGTGTTGAAGAATCATCGTTTCGTGAGGCAGAAATTCGCCATCCACAGAAACCGTATGTTCTTTAACCATTAGATGTAGGTGTGTGTAGCTGTAGCTGAAATCCTTCTTATAAAAATATCCTAGTATATTGAGGATACTGGTGTTGTTACAAAATAAATGAATAAAAAGAGTTTAGGGGGTTGGAGAAGAAAAATAATACAAAATAACATTTAGAGAAGACATTACCTCAGAATCGGGTAACTCTTTTTGATTAGAGCCAAAGGATTCCTTGGGAAGAGTTCTTCCCAAAGTGAAGCTTCTAGGAGTAAGAGGGGGAAGTTGGTAGAGTATTTGGGCAGAGTTTGGCCGAGCCAAATGGCTTGAAAGTGTGAATGAGGTGGTAGTGGTGGGGGCCTTTTATAAGTGGAGAGGAGGGGCACTTTTGGAAAGTAAGGAAATTTTACATATTATACAATGCTTTTCGGATTATAAAGGTCCCACACTTATATAATTCGTGTCTAAGGTGATAAGGGTTTGAAATATCTTATAATCCTTGTATTTTACACTTATATAAGCCTTGTATTTTACATTATCTTCTCATTTTATTTAAATCGTTAAATAATGAGGTCATCGCTGCATCATCATGATGTCATAAATAATTTAATTTATTTAATGTCTAAAAATTATAAAAAAAATACTATAATATAGGAAATATTTTTATCTTTCCAAGGACTATTTATAGTCAAAAATATGACTTGTATAACCCCATGTAAAAATTGTTTTAGTAAAACATTTCATGTTTGTGTCATTTTTTACTTTAACATTAAATAAAAGGTATTTATGTCATTTTCCAACTAAAGTGGCTCCATGGGGTCCCCAAGTTGACCCATGGGTTGTCTTGGTCGGCCATGACTCATCCAATAGGAGTAGGACAAGTGTCAATCTCATCTCATATTATTAAAACATTATTTTTACCTTAAACTACACTAATTACCTCTAATCGCGATTAAGAACTTAAAAGTTACTATTCACCAAAAAAATTATTTTAATCTCATTGAACCACATTTTACTTATTAATGACAACCATGTATGTCGGATTTTTGAAAATCAAATCACAGAAGTGGTAATATTTCATTTAAATGAAAAATCAGTTATTTAACTACCACTTAGTGGTTTCACTATTCATCAAAAATTGATGTTTTTCAGAACAATGCCAAAATTTCACCCTAAGCTATAATTGATATTCCGAATTCAAAAATGATGTCTATTTTACAAAATTCCAAACATATATGTTGCATTAATTAATTTTATAATTAATTCCCGCTGTCACAACAATAGCGTGTTTTTAAAAAACAATTTATATCAAAAGATTGGCAATTGTTTATGTCCAATTTCAATGTTAAATTAATTCTAATGACCACCATTGGATAAAATGGTAAAAATATATTCTAATTATACTTTAAAACCACTAAATAGTATAATTTATCACTATAAATTATTTTGATTAAAAAAGTTGTTTTTAAGTAATTTTCACTATTCATAAAAAATTGGAAGTTCTCAGAAAATTACAAAAAATTAAACTTTGGATAATTTCGATATTACGAATACAAAAATGAAGTCCATTTTGAAACATAAAATTTCTATAATTTTAAAAAGTGGTTATTACTATTCATAACAGCTACTTTGATTAGTCGCAGTGTTTTAGAACTCGAAGTTGCGTACAATGCAAGCTATTGCATTATTGAATGAGAAGCATATCGTGGAAGCTTGGGGTGTTACATGCCATGTTACCTTGAGGGATTTTTTCCCAAAAATATCATACTTTTGGTTTGTTGACAACAATTTCATAATTTGATACATTATTGAATCTTCATCTATTATATACCAGCACACGCTTATTGAGATTAATATTTTAATCATGGATTTACTCAACACATACTCTAGGACCACATGATCCATGCTCGACGTGATAAAATAACCCATATTAGTACATTGGGGAAAAACACCCTATACCTTGGTGTGGGGGGGGGGCTCCCAAATCCACAACTTTTCATGTTTGGGGAGTCGACTGAGCTCCTAGAGCTTGTCGATGCCTCTCAAACTCTTCTTTGGGTAAGTCCTCTGTTGGAAAGTCTACAACCTGTAGTTCTGTAGGAACATACTACAACTTCAAAATCCCTTTCTACACATTCTCCTTGATAAAACGATATTTGATCTCAATGTTAGTTTTCCTTATATGATGGACTGGATTTTTTCTATGATTTATAACACTTGAATTATCACAATAGATTCCAATCAGAGACATCACTTCAACTCCCATATCATCAAGTTGCTTCTTCATCCACAATAACTGCATACATTCTTGAATAGCCGCAATATATTCAGTTTATATGGTGTTCAAAGAAATGAAATATTTTTGCTTTATTAGCCAATAAATACACAATCCACCATGATAGAAAGTGCGACCTGATGATTATTTTATGTTATCTGATTAACCGTACTAATCTCCACATGTATATCCCCATAACACCTACCAATATTTTTCATTGCACATCAAACCGAAATCCATCATTCCCTTGATATACCGAAGTATTTTTTCACTAAAAGCATATGTATTTACTTGGGATTTATTTGATACCACGCTGCTTGACATGTGGAAAAAACAATATATGGTAATTTCGATAATAGATCCAGTAGACTACAAATTATTTCCCCCTATTCTATAACATAAAATGCATTGCCTTCACCATCCCTTAATAGTTTCTTCTGGGTAGCCAATGGAGTCGTCATCTACTTAGAATTATCCATTAAAAATATTCTTAAAACCTCATTATAATATTTATATTGAGAAATGAATGTTCCATTCTTTCCTTGTGTTACCTGTAAACCAAGGAAAACGTCTGTTCACCAATCATTGACATTTCAAACTCACTTTTCATGAATTCAGAATACTGTCTAAAATACACTTCATCTAATACCATAATGATTTTGTCACTAACATATACACTCAAAATCATCCTTTGATTAATTTCATGGTTGAAATATAAATTGCAATCAACTCCACAATGATGAAAACCAAACTTTTTCAAAAACAGATCTATCCTTGAATACCATGCTCCTGGTGCTTGCTTCAAACCATATAAATCATTATTTAGCCAAAAAAATCTGTTCTCATAATTGTGAATGAAAAAACCATATGTATTATCAATGTAAACGTCTTCTTCCAGATCCACATTCATAAATGAATACTTGACCTCCATCTAGAAAACATTGAACTTTCTTTGCACTACAATGGACAAGAATAATCTGATTATCTCAAGCCATGAAACGGGTGAAAAAGTTTCATCAACATCAATACCCTCTATTTGGGAGTACAATTTTCATACTAGTCATGATTTTTTTTCTATCCACAACACTTTATTCATTCATATTATTATAAAAGACCCATTTAGTCCCAATGACATTTTTTGTTGGCATGGATACAATCTCCCATGTTTGATTCTTTTCAATTTGGTCATGATCTTCATTCATAAATTGAACCTAATTATAAGCTCCATATACATTACTAAAACTCTTAGTCTCTACATGTGATAGGTATGATGATTTATATTGAGTCTTCATCCTTATTTTCTATATTGGTGTTGTCTGATCACCAATTATGTTTTTTCTATCAATTTCAGCTCTTCTCGATGGTCTCTAGTTAGATACTAATTTATCCTCATCATTATCATTATCCGAGTCTTCATATGAATGTACCTCTAGTACTGGAGCATCTCTTGATCTACTTCTATCCTCATCACTACCCTCCTGAGACTGGTCTTGTATTTTCTAAATATTCTATTCATTCTCTACTATAGGTACATCATGGTTTTTAACTATTTTTCCGAGCCTCTTATTGAAGAATTAATATGCTTTTATTTTCTTTGAGTAGCCAAGAAATATCCCTTTATCTCAATGTGACTCTAATTTCCTACATTTCTCCTTATTTTGAAGGTAAAACTTACTTTTAAAGACTCAAAAGTACTTCAAAGACCGATTCATTCCGTACCATAGCTTGTATGGAGTCTTATCTTCTTTGGGACAAAATAACTGTATATTTGTTGTGTAGCCTAATGTCATCACTGCTTCTTTCCAACATCTATCTAGAATATCTTTCTTAATGATCATTGTTCTGTCCATGTTGTTGAAAATATGATTTCTTTTGTCAAATACTACATTCTGCTATGGAGTTCTTACCGGTGAAACTTGATGCCTTATCCCATGTTTCTCAAAATAATCCTCGATATGGATATTTTTGAACTCTGTTCCATTATCTATTTGGGTCTTTTGGATTGTTTGAACCGGTATCTTCTCAACTTCCCTTTTATAGGTTTTATGCAACCTAATAACTCATATTTTTTAGTGATGATTGAAACCCATGCTATTCTACTATAATCATCAATTAATAGAACATAATATCTCATCCCATCAATATCCCTTGGTGAAATTGTCCCAAAAACATTAATATGAACCAAATTAATTAACTTTATTGACCATTTTTATTTCAGATTATATGTCTTTCTAATGATATTCCCTTGTTGAAATTCATTGCAACAATGGGTACAATCACGTGACAATATAGGGCGGTCTCAAGATTCATTATATTTCACCATATCTTCCATGTTTTTTTGCTCAAATTTCCATGATGTTTATGCCATTACTTGTTTGATTATTCCTTAGATAAAAAACATATCCTCTTGTCCAATCAGAAGGTATAGAACCCCTTTAAAGAACTTTCCCTACAGAAATACTTGCACTATATTTTTCCTTGATGAAAAACAATTTATTGGAAAAGATTATGGCATGTCCTGAGTCACATATTTGGCTAAACTATGAAATTTTTGACTGAGACCTTCAACAACTAATACATATGCACTTCTCACGTATTTTCCCCTACATATTTCTTTTATAGAGCCAATAATTTTCAATCCTTCATCATTGATAAATATTATGATACCTTCTTTATCATACCTGATTACAGTCACAAAATCCTAATTTTCCTGTCATATACGAGGTGTATCAACTATCTATGATCCATATTTCAGTTACATCTGATGCATTAAAATAAATCTATACAACCACTTCATGTTCAGTCCTTTTCTTCTTGATCCATGCTTTTGAATTCATAATTGGTATGGATTGATGATCATTATCTTCTTCATTGTATGATGGACCAGATTCATCTTGTAATACTACAAACTGATTTTTCATTTTCAGCTCACTTGATAGTTCATCGAGCTACTATTTGCGACAAGTTTGATTCTGCTTTGGTGCGTTCCTCTGCATGGTTGATATATAGTATCTAGAAATGTGATCAAATCCTCCAGACCAAAAAATAGACCTCGAATAATGTTTGAGAATATTGTGTTCTATTTGGATGCAAATGTTTTTATTTTTCCCTTCGATACCTCTTTGCAATAGACCACACATTTTTGTGAGTTTCCCATCATTCCATAGGAAAACACCTAATAAGATGTGCATTACTACATGTAAATTCTACACAACTAGTTTCCCCTTGCGTTCTCTGAATATTATGACTATTCTTCTTACCCAAATCAATATTCAATTTTGGAGTGGTTTCTTGTGGTCTGACATTAACCATTACTATTTTCTTTTTGCAATCATGCCCCATATGAGCTGTATCATTCTGATTAATCATTTCTCTTTCCTAACACTCCTTTTCCTGCTTCACTTGAACTATGATGTCTAATTTTCATTTTTTTATTGTGTGTTATTGTTTGTCGGAATCAAGATTTTATCCTAATCTCTCACTTTTCTTCGCATAATGACAACAACCTTTGGAACACTTTGATACATTTGATGTTATCCTTTCCATTATTAGTCAATATATCGACCTTTGTTTTCTATCCTTCAATTTTGAGCTTGTAATCAAAAAACTTATTTGAGATCATAGGCAATTTAAACTCAATTTTTTCAATTTCTTCATTCATCTCATACTTTTCTTCTTCCTACTGCTGCATATAGAGTTTGGTATCATGAACCAATTTGTTAAATTTCTTATTTTTGTCTGTATGAATATCTATTTCCTCAAGAGAAGCTTCCCATTCAACCTGAAGGTTAACTCTTCCTTCAACATTCCATTCATCAATATATTTTCTTCTTTTGTTATAGTATTTCCAACAACTTCCACCATATCAACGACTTCATGGCCCTTGTAGTCCTCTAATTCTTCTACCTCAGATTCTTATAAACTTTCATCTTCTCTTGAAGGAAGATTCTAATTTTTAAATTAATTTATCTCAAAAAATTTCTTCCCTTTCACATAGCATGAATACTTTTTCATGGGAATTTAATCTTCATCCTATTCAATTTCTTGAAATTTATTTGGGGACCATGCTGTATTATTTCCAACCCTTTCATATCAAAACCATGAAAGTGGAAGTTTTCCTTTGAACTTTATTTTTACTCTTTAGAGATTTGAGGAAAAGAATGACATCACATCATTTTTCTATTCATCTTTCTGTCTATCTTCAATAGAGATCTTTCTCATAGACATGATTACCACCAATTTAGGTTTCCACTTTTCCACATCATCATTGTCATCATTTCTCATTTCTTATGCTACATGGGTACTATGCAAGTTATCCAAGGTCATATCCTTTAGATCTTTATCTTATAATATTGAGACTTTCATATTGAACCAAGGTGGAAGTTTCCTCAAGATAAACTTAATAATACTTATTAATTTAATAAAGTATTCAAGAACATGCCTTTATTCCTATAAAAAATTCACCATGTTAAAGAATGTATCAACATACTCATTTGGGTTCATCCTCAAATATTTATACTTGTTCCAAAAAACCTATAACTTTGCCTCTATGACCTTTGAATATCTTTCATAGATATTCAAAAGCTTTTCCCACTCAACATGTTATGTTTTACATGAAACCACATTCATATAAATTGAATTGGATAGAGGTCCCCCAAAAGCATTTAACCCTTTGGAATCAGTATCCAATTCCCTTATTTCAGCTTCTGATAAAGCCCCACTAGCTATACTATCTGAAATACCATGCATCGCTACTATAAATACATCCATTCCTAATGATCAGAAGTAGTGCTACATATGATTATTCTCTAATTGAAAATTATATCCTTCAAAGATAAGAATATCTTTGTGATAGACTGCCTCCATCTCTTCTACTAAGAGAGAACTATTGACTTTTGACCATTCTCTATAATACCAATTGTTAGGTCCACTAGGTTAAATACCCTGAGGGGGGGGGGGGGGGTGGACCAGAGTATGAAAAATTAAAAATATTACCCCTTTTTATATTGTTTAATCATTAATAAAAACACAATTCTCTCTTTCCCTAGTAGAAATATATGAAAATAAATTAAATCATGCACATGGCACAATGATTTTACATGGTTCTCCCTCACTAGGATACGTACAAGGATCATACAAAAACAATGTGTTTCTATACTAAATCCACTAAAAGTGCACTGATATTTACAAGGTTCGAGCTAGATCACTTTTATGCCAAGGATCACTACATTTACAAGATTTAGGGTTTTCTCACTACATTCCCAAGGGTCACTCCCTATATCTCTTTCTCTATCTCACTACTGGTGGAAAGGATCATAGTTTTCCTCTTCCTTCACACACTTCTCTTAGAAGGGATTCACCCATAGTTTGAGGACATATTGGTATTTTAGTTATCTCTAATGAATACATCCTCTATTATAGATGAATTCTTTTATGAAGTTCCACTTTCATCCAATAGCTGAATACTACTTTACCACAGTACCACTGGGAAATCACTTTCACAAAAACTTTTTGATTCTCAATGCCTTTGGGAAGCTCATCATTTTGTGAGGTTCACTTATCCTTTATGAACCACACATTCCTTTCATGAATCTTACTTAGACTTCGTAAAGCACACCTCTTTCACAAAGCTTACCTATACTTCGCATAACTCCTTCTTATCATAAAGATTACATCGGCTTAATGAATCCCTTTAATTTCACAATGCTCATAAAATGTGGTTTCATTTTATAACCTTCAAAATCTTTTTCACATATCACCTCCACGAACCACCCTTCGCGAACCACATTCTAGATTCTAGAGCCTTAAGATTTTGGTTAAGTCTAGAAACTTTTCTAAAGGGGTAAAGGCGTATTTATAGTTGTTTAAATTGATTTTAGAAGTCATTGGCCACATTAACACCATTTTATGACCTCCCACTTTTCCACCATGATGCTCTCTTTTTTGCTAAGGTCCAAAAACATTTTCCATTCACGATGCTCATCATAATCGCAAAGCATTCCGTGCAACCTTCACGTGTTCATGATGATCATTCATGATGATCCATTTTATTCATGAACCAATCTTCCTAAAACCCCGTTTTCAAGAAATTAATTCCTTTTCCATATTTTTACAAGGCCTTCATGGAAATCCACTTTTCCCGATGCCAGTCGTAATCACGGCGATCACCATCAACTTTATTTAATCCTTTGTGAACCAATCTTCATGAAACCCAAGAAATTTCCATATTTTGATGAGATCTTCAAGGAAATTGATTTTTTTTCAATTATATTCCTATTTTAAATTTTGTTCCATAAAAATTTGGAAAACTCTGGGAACTGATTTCACCTTGTGTATGCGATTTTCAATACCACTTCTAGGGAAACCCATCCTTTTCCTTGGATATACCATAACTCTCTTCCTTAAATTAAGGTAGCGATCAAGGATTTAATCAAAACATACTCTAATCCAACATGATCCATGATGAGCATGATAAATAAGAGTAATATGAAAGGTTCATCAATGAAGCACTTCATTCCAAACCGGTCAACTGCTTCAACCATGAACTCCAATTATCGTGAAATATAACCTTTGATCGAACACTTCAAGGATCATCAGATTTAATAATCCCCCTATTTAATTGCTCCTCTATCTAGATTCTCCACCATAAAAATTCTCCTCATGTATTGTCAAGGATATTTTCTCCTTTTGAATAGCACAAATTTATCCCCTTTTGTCAACAAACCTAAAGGCCACACCTTCGAGGTATGCAACATGGGTAAAGAACACATATTAGCACATTATGGAAAACACACCATACCTCAGGGGGGGTCCCAAATCCAAACCTTTTCATGTGTGGGGAGTCGACTGAACTCCCTGATCCAATAAATTCCTCTCTAATTCTTGTTTCGGTATGTTCTTTCTCAGAATGTCTGAAACCTATATTTCTGTAGGCACATACTCCAACTTCACAAGCCCTTGATCCACCTTCTCCTTGATAAAATGATACTTGATTTCAATGTGCTTTGTCCTTTAGTGTTGGATTGTATTTTTACTAAGATTTATAGTACTTGAATTATTGAAATGGTTTCGGATCGACGACTTCACTTCAACTCCCATATAGTAAAGCTATTGCATCATCTACAATAGTTGCATACATGCTTGAATAGTTGTAATATATTCAACTTCTATGGTTCCCAATGAAATGTAATCTTGTTTCTTTCTTCTCCAAGAAATACACAATCCACCATGGTAGAAAGAACCTCCTGATATTGATTTCCTATCATCTGTTGAACTCGACTAATTTGCATCTATATATCCCAATAACTCATGCTGAGATTTTTCATTATACATCAAACTAAAATCCACTGTTCCCTGAATATAACAAAGTAATAATTTCACTGTAAGCATGTGTGTTTCCTTGGTATTTTTTTATACCAATATTCTTGACATGTGGAAAAAACAATATCATGTATTGTCTCTATTAATACAGTAGAATACCAATTATTTACTTATATTCTATAACATGTACTGCATTAACTTCATCATCCCTTAACATTTTCATCCGAGTAGCCACTAGATACATCATCTCCTGGTAATTATCAATTCCAAATATTCACAAAACCACCTTGGAGTATTTATATTGAAAATTTATTTGCCATTATTTCATTGTGTTACCTGAAAACCAAGGAAAAATGTCAGTTCACCAATCAATGACATTTCAAACTCAGTTTTCAAGAATATTGAAAAATAGTTTCACTTTGTTACATCAGACACTCCAATGATTATGTCAATGGAATATACTATCACCATCATCCTTTTATTACTGTCATGGTTGAAATATAAATTCTAATCAACTCCATCATACGGAAATGAAATATTTTTTAGAAATTGATCTAGCCTTGAATACCATTCTCTTGGTTCTTACTTCAGACCATATAAACCCTAATTCAGCCAGAAAACTCTGTTCTCATCTTCATTAATGAGAAAACTATACGTATTCTGAATATAATCGTCTTATACAAGAACCCCGTTCATTAATTCAGACTTGACATCCAACTAGAAATTTTTGAACCTTCATTGCACTGTAATGGCCAAGAATAATCTACTTGACTCTACCAGTGAAACAGGTGAATTTTTTTATCAATAACAATACCCTCTATCTTGGAGAACCCTTTTCACACTAGTCATGATTTTTTTTGAATCACAACACCATCTTCATTCAACTTTTTACAAAAGACCCATTTAGTCATGATGAATTTTTTGTTTCTTGGCCTCGATACAATATCCCATGTATGATTCATTTCAATTTGGTCAATCTCTTTATTCATACCTTGAACCCAATTCTCATCTCCTATTTCTTCACTAAATCATTTTAGTTGTACCTATGATAAGTATTCTTCTTTATATAGAGTCTTTATCCTTTTTTTCTGCACTAGTTTTTTATGATCACCAATTATTCTTTTTCTATAAATGTCATCTATTCTTGCTTGTCTCTATGAAAAGACTAATTTATCCACATAATTTTCATATTTTGAGTCTTCTTCTGAATCAACCCCTATAACTAGATAATCTTCTCATCCGCTTGTCTCCTCATCACTGTCATCCTCAAAATGATCATGTATTTTCTTAATATTCTATTCATTCTCTTATATAGTTACATCATGGCTTTAAAATATCTTTTATAGCCTCTTATTGAATCATTTATATACCTTTTTCTCTTAGAGTATCCAAGAAAAATCCCTTTCATCTCCATAAGATTCAAACTTCCAATGTTTATCCATATTGAGAATGTAACAATTACTTCTGAAGACTCAAAAGTACATCAATGATGGATTATTTACATACCAAATCTCATAGGGATTCTTCTATTCTTTTGAAAACAATAAATCTCTATTTGATGTGTAGACTAATGTAATAACCTATTCTTTCCCAAATCCCTCTAGATGTTCTTTCTCACTGATCATTCTTCTATCCATATTGCTGACAATTTGATTTATTCTCTCAAATAATCCATTCTGCTATAGATTTGTTACCACTGAAGATTGTTCCCTTATCACATGATTCTTGAGATAATCCTCCACTTGGCTGTTTGTGAACAATGTTCCATTATCTGTTTGGATCTTTCAGATTGTTTGACCCAACATCTTCTCAACTTCCCTTTGTTAGTTTGTTATAAAACCTAATACCTCATATTTGTAAGTGGTGATTTAAATCCATGCCATTCTACTATAATCATCAATAAAAAGAAAATATTATCACCTCCCATCATAAGAATTTGGTAAAATTTTCCCGCAAACATCAATATGCACCATCTCAATCAATTTTTTTGACCTTTTTTATTTTGGCTTATATGTCTTTAGAACGATGTTCCCTTGTTTACAAGCATCACATGTATGGGTAAAATCACAAGATAATCTACGAAGGTCTCAAGTAGAATCATTATTCACCAGATATTCCAAGTATTTCTAGATCAAATGGCCAAGATGTTTATGCCATATCTTGTTTTCTTTTCCCTTGGATAAACAACACATATCCTCTTCTCCCATCACACGGTAGAGATTACCTTCCATTCTATTTCCCTACAATAGAACTGCACCGTCCATTGTCTTAATTAAAACACAATTTATTGGAAAATATTATTGAATTTCTTAAGTCACATAGTTGACTGACATTAAGTAAGTTGTGACATACACCTTCAACAACTAAGACATATTCACGTCTCAGGTCTTTCCCCCCAAAGTTTTCTTTTCCATAGACAATAATTTTGAATCCATAATCATTGATTAATCATACAATACCTTCTTTATCATAAATGATTTCGGACAATAGATCCTTATTTGTTATCATATGTGAGGTGAATCCACTATCAATGATCCATATTTTTAGTGCAATCTGAGGCTTTAAAAGAAATCTGTACAACCACTTCGTACTCAACCATTTTATTATTGATCCGTGCTTTTTTACTTCATACATGGTATATATTGATGATCATTATCTTCCTTATTTTATGATGGACGAGATTCATGTTCTAATATTGGAAATAGTTTTTTCATTTTTAGGTCACTTGATGGTTCATTGAATTGTTTTTTACAACCCTTTTGATTTTTCTTCAGCACATTTCTCTACATGGTTGATGTATAGTATCAACCCATTCGACAAAATCCTACACATCAAAAAAATCACCCCGAAATGATGTAATGGAATATTGTGTTCTATTTGGCTTCCATTTTTATTCTTATACCCTTCAATATCTCTTTTCTATAGAACACACATTTTATGAGTGTACCATATTTCCGCAGTAGTAACACCTAATACAAGATGAATTCATGCATGTCACGTCTACACCACTGGTTGTCCCTTAGGTTCACTAAATATTCTAACTCTACTTTACACACAAATCATTGTTCAATTTCGGATTGGGTTCTTACAGTTTGACATTAACCATTACTGCTTTCTTTTTTTGATCAAGACCCATTCCTGCTGTATCATTCTGATTAATCATTTTTCTTTCTTGAAAATATTTTTCCTGCTTCACTAGAACTATAAATTCCAATTTTCCTTTTTCTGTTGCCTGTGTGTCCTTCTTTGTTGGAATCAAGAGTTTCTCCCAATCATTAAACTTTCTTCTCATACAGAAGTCTTCCTCTCAGATCACTTCAATATGTTTGATTTGATCCTTTCCAATATTATTCAAGATATAGATCTCTCTTTTTAATTATTCTATTTTTACCTATACTCAAAAATCTTATCTGAGATATTTGGAAATGAAGACTTTAGTTTTTCAATATCATCATTCATATCATACTTCTCTTCTTCCTACAGTTGCATATAGGGTTTGTTATCACGAACCACTTTGTTATACTTCTTCTTTTTGGACCTCTAAATATCTATTTAATAAAGAAAATATTCTAATTCATCCTGAAGGGAAAATATTCCATCAACTTCCCCTTCTTCACTATCACTTTTTATAGTATTTTTGAAAAAGTCCACCATTGCATTGGCTTCATGATCCTTGCAGTTCTCCAATTCATTTTCCACATATTCTTCTAAAATGTCATCTTTTCTTGAAAGAAGATTCTACTTTTTAAATAAATTTCTCTTGAAAATTTTCTTTCCTTTCACATTGGTTGGATACTTATTCATGGTAATTTCAACTTCATCCTATCCATCTTCTTGAATCTTCTTTGGGCACCATGCTGTATAATGTCCAACCATTTCACATCAAAAGAATGCACGTGGAAGTTTCCCTTTGAATTTTTCTTTTCCCACATTGGAGATTTGAGGAATGGAGTGACATCACCTCATCTATCTCTTCATCTTCCTATCAATAATCAATGGTGAACTTCCTCATGTCTTTGAATTCCACCTCTTTGGCTTTCCCTTTTTCCACAACATCATTGTCATAATTTCTTATTTTATATGATACATGGATACTTTTAAAGTTATTAAATTCCATATCCTTTGGATCATTATCCTCCAATACTGAAACTATCATATTGAACCGAGTTGGAAGTTTCCTCAAGATATGCCTAATATTCTTTATATCTTTAATGACTTATCCAAGACCATGTATGTCCTAAACTAGAACATTCACCCTATCAAATATTGTATCAATAGACTCATTTGGGCTCATCCTTAGATCTATATACTTTTTCTAATAAACATTTATTTTTTCCTCTCTAACCTTGGAATATCCTTCATAGATATTCATAATCATTTCTGACTAAGAATGTGATGTTTTACATGACATCACCTTATTATAAATTTCATTAGATAGGGATCCCCCAAGATCATTGATCCCTTTGGTGTTAGCTACAAGTTATCTTCTTTTATCTGATAATAATTCCCCACTATTAATACTAAATGAAATACCATGCATCAATGCTATAAAGACATTTATTCTTAAAGATCACAAGTAGTGCTACATCTATTTCTTTCATAATTGAAAATCATTTCTATCAAATATAGAAATTCCTTTGTGATTGACAACCTCCATTTATTCTACTGAGAGAGAACTACTAACATTCAACCTTTTTCTCTGACACCAATAGTTAGTTCCACTAGGACAAATACCCTGGGGGGTGGTGAATTAGGGTATGATATATTAAAACTACCACCCATTTTGATGTTATTTGGTCGTTAAACAAAACACACTACTATCTTTATCTAATAAAAATATATGAACAAAAATTAAATCATGAACGAGACACAAAATTTTTACCTGGTTCAACCCTACTAAGATATTTCCAAGGAGTATACAAAGACAATGTTCTAATTTACTAAATACATTAAAAGAACATTGTTGTTTACAATGTTTGGCCTAGATTAATTATATTCCTAGGATCACTGCCCTTACAAGATTTAGGGTCTTATCATTGTATTCCCAAGGGTCACTCCCAATGTATCTTTCTTTGTCACACTTCCAGGGGAAAGGATAACTATTTTCTTCTTCTTTTGTTCACTTCTCTTTAATGGGATTCTCCAACTTTTTATGGAATTTTAGGTCCTTCAATTATCTCTATTGAATACATCCTTTATTGTTTATGAATGCTATGTTGAAGTTTCACTTTAATCCAATATATGAATACAAAATTAAAATAGCACCACTTGGAAATCACTTTCACAAAACTTTCTAGATGTTCACTGCCTTTGTGAAGCTCATCCTTTCGCGAAGCTCACTTATCCTTTGTGAAACACACCTCTTTCACGAAGCTTAACTATCTTTCATGAATCTCCTTCCTTTCATGAAGATTCAAAGCCTTATAGAATCCCCTTATATTCATGATGCTCAAAACATTCAGTTGACTTTTCCAACCTTTACAAACTTCTTCTAATATCACTTTCACGAACCACCCTTTGTGAATCACCCTTCGTGAACTAGCCATCATGAACCACCTTCGTGATTTTGAAGCCATAAGATTTTTGTTAAGTCTCACTGGTTTTCTAAAGGGGGTAGAGGCCTATTTATAAGAATTTCCAGTGATTCTAAAACTATCCAGCCATGTCAACACCATTTTTTGGATCTCCCACTTTTCTTCCTCAATTATCCATTTTTGGTGAAGCTCCACAAAATTTTTCCATTCATGATGCTCGTCATAATCGTAGAGCATTCCATCAAACCTTTGTGTGTTCATGATTCTCATTTGCGACGATCATTCCACAATGCCCCATTTTTTTCATGAATAGACCTTCCCAAACCCATTATTTCAAAAATTAATTCTTTTACCATATTTTTACAAGGCCTTCATGGAAATCCACTTTTCTCATTGCTAGACGTAATCACAGAGATCACAATCAACATTCTTTGATCCTTTGCGATACAACCTTCATAAATTAAATATTCAAAAAACACATGTCCTTTCCATATTTCAATAAGATATTCATGGAAATAAACTTTTCAAAAAGCTATCCCACTTTAGAATTTCATACATCAATTTTTTTGCAAACACTTGGAAATGACGTCACCTTGTATATGCTATCTTCTGTACCTCTTCCAGGGAGAAATTTCCATTGTCTTAGATCATTGTCAACATACTCAGTCAACAATCTCTCTAGACTCCAAAACATACCATAGAAACCCACTTTTTCCACAAACACAATCAACCCAAAAATGCTTCATTGTTACGTTGAGGTATTTTTATCCAACAACAGTCATAATAGCCTTATGTTGAATTAACCTTATTTCAATTACAATTATTTAAGGGTATCTTGACCCTATTATAAATTTTACAACACTATGTTTTCAACCCTATTAAATTTTACTTTCATTTATAATTATTATGTTATGGTTTTGACCAAATGTAATCTTAATTGACCAGTTTCAGTATGGAATTGTGAGATTTTGAAAACACCAATGGATGGATCTTTTCAAAAGAGTGAAATTTTTTAAATGGATAAACAAGTAAATTATTATATTAATCAATGATTACAAAATGGTATATCATAATCATAAATAATTATCTAATGTTATTTCATATTCATCGATAATTATGAATGGGTTTGACCTTGTAATTAAAACCAATGAAATTGTAAGTGATTGCTATGGTGAAAATAAAAAAGTTATAAATTGAATTTGTAAAGTGAGTTGTGAATTAGTTTTTGAAATGGTAAATTTTATGAACCTTGTGTTTTGTCATGATTTGTAGTGTATTTATAGAACCAATGTGAATCTAGAACCTGGATGGATTTGGTTGGGCTCTAGAGATGGGTATAATACACCCAAGTGTCAGTTGTTTGGCTAGGGAAGGGTATATTTCCCTTAATTGGAGATGGGTAGGCATGGTCATTATGATTTTCTTAATGAAACTATAGAATTTCCCAAAGTAGGTATATACAATTCCCCTATTTCATCATAGAGGCTAGGTTTGGTGTTTTTTCTTTTCATTAATATTTAAATTCTTGAATAATTGTATTTTTAATTATTTATCTTGAGAAATATTTCATGTGCTTAGTACATGGACTAATTATATATAAGGATATTGTTGGTGGTGGCCAACTGAGTTATAATCTCACCATAATCACGATTACATGAAAATTGAGTACCATATCAGATGCTACTTTTTTACAGGTTTATGCTTGGGTAAGGCATGATGCTTGATATTTTGAACTGCTAGGATGGAGAATGGGAGTTGGGATCAATCCAAGAATTAGGGCCGTTTTCATTGTTTTTCCAGATTATCTATGCGACTTTATGCTTATTTTGTTATGGTCAAATATTGTATGTCTTCCCAAAATTTTATATGGTTCATTTGATATAGTGTGAGTAATTTATTTTGATTATTGTATGTGTTTGTATGGTTTTCATTTACTACTTATTTTTCTTGATGGTGTATGGGATATCCTTTATTTAATTTGTTTCTTTAATATGATATTGGGGTATATTCTCCCCACCATAACACCTTAGACCCATGATGCTAGTCTGTAGCCTCTAGCATATAGAGAGGCATAGAAAAGTTATAATAATAGATGCTAATTTGGGAATAATTTAGTGGTCTAGCGAGAAAAGACATTATAGGGGAGGCTTGAATGATGAAAATATGATTAGATTGATTTGATATATTTTCTTGTTTTTATTTATATTTGAAGTAATGATCATATGATGACACACTAGTCCATTAGTGGTGAAGTTAAGGGGAATTATGTATCTTCCTGAATTATATCAATGGTATGGAGCATTACCTTTTGCTTTTAATTCCTTTAAATGGCCCTAAATTTGATACCTAAAAGGTTCAATAAGGTTTTAGGTGTGTCTAGGGGTTGTTTGAAGTTGGAGACTCAAAAAACAAGAAGCATAATTGGACGAAAATTTTTTCCTCAACCATGTAACCCAGAGCAAAAGGCTATACGAACCAACTGAAATCCCTGACAGTTTGATTTGCACATTTTGTGCATGGTTAGTCAAACCACATGAAAAATAATGCGATATTCCCATTATAGATGTGATTGAAACAAGGTTGGCACACCGTTTGGAAAAATAATGAGGCCAAACTATTAGTAGTGTAAATTTAATGAAATTATAGATATACGCTCTTTAATGAATTAAAGTCTTTAATTCATTCCCCTTCTCTAATTTCTTCGAAAACTCCTCCCTTATCCAGGCACGAATCTCCTTCCTTCTCTTTCCTAGGTTTTCATAAAACTGATTCATCTGGCACCCGAATCGATCGCTGTTAGATCCAATAGAAATATAGATGTAAGATCTCAAATCCTCTTCAATTATTTTAATGTTTTTCATCCCATCCATTATACAATATGGATTCACACTCATTTTCCCCACTTTCATGGAATTTTACAGTTTTGTCAATTTATTTCAACCTCAATCAAATCAAAAATTGATATTGGATAAGGGAATATATGTGTGGATAAGATATGTGGTTCATTAATTTTTCCATTATTTCACTATGTTTCATAATTTGTGACATCGTGCCACTTACTGAACCATTCAGGTGAAGCCTCCAAAACATGAATTAAATTATTCTGATTTGGTTTTAACATGTACTATGATCATATTTGATGAATAATAACCTTTGAGGTGGATAATCTTGGCCAAATCCAACCATTTGGGTGATATATACCATATAATACCTTATTTACCCTATTCTAAAATAATTCAACATCCCTCTTGAGGTGTTTTTAGTTTTTAGACATGGATTAGGCCCCTTTTTTCTACATGTCTGAAAGGATATTTCCTAATTAAATTTCATTTTTACCCTATTAAACCATGTTATAAATGAATTTTCTAATGGGTTAGGTTGTGTACCTTGTACCTTATGGATTAAGTGTATTAACCCAATGACATGCCTTGACCAACTTGACTAATGTGATCAAGTTCCTTTAATTAAATGGAATATCCTTGCAATTACACCCATTATACATATATGATTCTTATTTCACTAAATCATCTCAAAGTAGAAGGTGAATCTAGGTATTCTGACTAAATTAACCCTTGGGTAGACTCTCGTTCCTTCTGTGATAATTGTTAATGGTTAGTTAACACGCCATGAATGATTCCATCTATGCCTAAGATGGGTTTTCAGAGCATTATTTATATTTACCAAGAGATAAGTGATATCAGTTCACTAGGGGAGACCCCTTAGACGACCTCTAAGGAATGATTAGTTGAAATATGACTAGGGAGATACTGAATCCTCTACATGCGATACGAGGTATGGAATCAGAAGATATTATTCAAATTTTTACCATTCTTGGAGTGAGATATGGGAATTTTTTCCTTGGGTTACCATGTACGAGATCCTTGTCATTGGTTATGTAATGAGCCCCTTGAGCGATACATGGAATGTCTTCTTCAAATTTAAAGTATGGGATCTGGGTGTCTCACTATGTTCTATAATGTGTTTTTAAAATGAAAATAAATTGGAAAATGAGAATTTTGAAAAAGAGAAATAATCCTTAGTGTTAATAATTTATGGAAATTTCTACTAAGCCCAAGAACAAAATTAGGATTCCATCCTCTAAAATATTATTATCTCACCCAATTTACAATTTCAGGATCTCTTAATTCAGACACATCAAATTAGGATAAAGGAGGTAGTTTAGATGGGTATCTGATTGGAACCTGGTCCAATGCATTTATTTATTTATCTCATTCTTTCATTTAAATTAATTTGAACACTAATTATTTATTATTTCATTAAATAGAATGTCCAAGACACTCTGGGTGTCAGCCTACTACCATTTTATCTCACTGTTAGATTGGGTACCTTTGGTACCCGAGTATACTTTATGGTTTTAGGTATGGACAAACGGAAGCATCCAACTTCAAATGATTGATTTACATTTCTATGATGGATTTGGGAGAAGAGGATCGAGTTTATCCTCGAGATACTAGCGATATTAGTTTTTGTATTTTATTCTTTTTTTCAGAATGTTTTATATTCTTATATCCCTGGCCCCTTATTGATCATTATTTTATAGACACATGATATAATATCATTATCAATTTCTTCTTTTTATTTATTTAGCTTCAACACTTTATTTCTAATCTTGCATGTTTATGCTTTTGGTTTTAATTTCTATCTGGATATTTTCATTACTTATTTTTATTATTATATATATATGTATATATAGATTACTATTTTATAATTTATTGAATGATGAAATAGCTTCCCCACAGACTTACACAAGGACCTCACTGCTTGTCAGAATCCTCTAACATTATTGGAGGCGTGCTTGAGGTCTTGGGGCCCATTAACTTTGGGAACTGCTGAGTGAAAATTGGAGCAGGTTGGCACAAAGTGTTATCAGAAGTTTATTTTTATTTTTCATAAATGTTTTGGTTTAGATAGGAGACTACGATATAGAAATTTTGTTAATAACCTTTTCCTAGGAATAACTACCCCACATATAGGGGAAATCCAAATTTATTGAGTTGGGTAAATGCTGTTGTTGATTTTGATGTTACAGTTTCATGGATTTCACCATTGGGTGACACACTTGATTTTGAATTTTGTTAATGTTGATATTATTTGAATGGGTTGTTCATCCCTATCTTAATTATATGAGTGAATATTGGGACTATGAATTATATTAGGCATAATAGGACATGAAATTCCAATCATTATATCATGCCATATCCACTTTTCTGCATGCATCTCTTATATTTCATGTGATGGCTATAGTGACTTGTTTGTATATTTTTTAGTGTGCTAGTACTATTAAAGATTGAAAAATTGGTTTAATTTACCAAAAATTTCACATAGGTTGGTTTGATTGGTGAGTGAAAATAATAAAAAATTGGTCAAACCACAACCCTAGCCTACTACACTCACCCTTAGGTGTTAAGGCCTGGATGCAGTTAGCTAGCATGCCAATTTCAATTTATAAGTTGTATGGGACCTTATGAATTTGATTGGGTGATGCAATTAACTATATCATTATTCCAATAAATAATTAAATAATAATGAATCTAATGAGTTTATAATGAATATATTTCTATAAATGAAATGGTTAATATATATGTGAGAACTTGACACTGTTCCGACTAGGCAGTAGGAAATAGAACATGTCTCATATGCTTTCCTTCTATGATTTATTCTTATCACCCAGACATGGGTCAAGCATTAGGAATAGGGGTGTTCTTATTTAGTATGATATATTTGTTCTTATCCTTTCTTACAAACTTCCCTATCTATTATAAATATTTTCTGTGGCATACACTTGGAATTTATAGAGTTATGAAACTATAACAACCTCATGTTGTACACTAGGAAAGTGGAGATGAGCATAATCTTGAGGTTGCGGGCCCTAAGCCACCAATGATTCCTTCTATAGTTCCAATAGTGGAACCTCCTTTAGATATTCCACTGGGTGTTGATTCCTAGTTCCAGAATAGTCTTCATTACTTTATGTAATCAGTGCAAGGTGCACCACAACCTACCCCTTCTATTGTAGAGATAACTAGGGAATTTCAAAAGAAACATCTTCCCACATTCTTGGTGGATGGAGAGACTCAATATACTAATTCGTGGTCAAAGGAAATGGTTTCAATCTTAGATATCATTGTGAAACCTTCATAGGGGTGGGTGGATCGTGAAATTTTTTTGTTAGGAAACTCTACTAAGTGTTTGTGGGATGTTCTGACTTAGGATGGTCCACATCAAGGTATGGTCTGGGTGGATTTTCTAGGTATAAATTTTCAACTACATAATTCCTCAGACCTTAATAATGGATCACGTTTAGGAATTATGTAACATGATAAAGGTGACATGTCAGTAATGGAATATTCAACTCACTTAACCAAATTGCTGTGTTTTTCACTTACCTTGATCAGTGATGACATGAGTACTATGAGCCCCTTTGAGGATGGTCTTTCTTATGCCATTAGCTTGTAGGTGAACATCTTTTGGTTTACAACCATTTCAAATATCTTGAACCCAGATTGCATCACTGAGAGAAATATAAGGGAGTCAGGTGACGTGAAGTAGGGTAGTTCAGCTTCCATGCATGCTAGTAACAATTTATCCAGCAACAAAAAGGGAATATTAGAAAGTATATGTGGGGGAAGTATCAAATAGGTGGGAAACACTGAAATATTTTTGGTGTGTCACAAATGTGGTAGGCTAGGTAAAAAAACCCCTTGTGTACGAGGAACCTGATCGAATGCTGAGCTTGCGGTGGGATTGATCACCTCCAACACTTTTGGTAATCCTTTCCTTCAGTGCCTCAGGATAAAGGATATACACTAGAACCTACTTAAGGATTAGGGTCCATGAAACCTCTTCAGGAATAAGGTTGGTCTTATATAGTCTATTTAGGCCTAGAAAGTGGTCGAGGCTGAGGCTATCAGGATTCAGAGTCTCATTGTCAGCAGAGTAGACCTGCTCAGGATAATAAAGTAGTTTTGGGGACTATAGTTATAGACATATAAATATTGTTCATCCTATTCTATAGGAGAAGTGTTGGGGGCCATCATAGTTAGAGGTACTATTCTGGTAGCTTTTACTTTAGAATATACCTTATTCAATACAGGGTCATTGCACTATTTTCAACCTATTGAAGTCATGTGAAGTCTGGGATAAGTGTTTGAGTACTCTAGTGGTGTTATAACCCTTAACATGCCATTGTGAGTTTGATAAGAGGGTATATGCTAGTGCAAAGAGTCCCTCGTGAGATAGGTGGATACCATTTTCTGTGGATTTTCATCTTCCTAAAGATGATGAGCTTCGACCTCATTCCCAATTTGTATAGGCTTGGGCCTTATCGAGCCTAGATGGATTGCTATTACCTCTGAGTTTCACTCTAATAACCCAAGGGAAACACATATGTCTATAAGGTCTAATGAGACCTTCAGGTCAGTTAAGCTGGACTCAAGCATACTGGGCTAGGCAAGATGACATCCCAGATGGAAAATATCTTTAGGTGAAATCAGGGAATGCTGTGGGAAGAACTTCCTTTTATAGTGGATCATTGTTGGGATATCCTCCAGGACGATTTCTCCAGATTTCCTCATGAGAGGTAAATTGAGTTAACCATTGATCAAATTTAAGGTGTGACACAAGTTCCCATTCTTCCATATAGGATGGTGCCTATATTGCACCATGAACTCAAGAAGTACCATGAAGACTAAGATAATAATGGTTTTATACAATCCAACACATCACTATGGGGTTCACCTATCTTTTTCTACAAGAAGGAGAATGATACCATCAGATTTTGCAAGGATTACCATTGAATGAGCCATCATATAGGGAAGAATTGATATCCATTTCCTTAGATAGATGACCTATTATACCAAATATAAGAAGAAAATGTTTTCTCTAAGATTTATTTGAGATCAGGATACCATCAGGTTCAAGTGAGTCTATTAGACATATGACTTACAAAATTTTTAAGTAGGTACAGTCAGTATGGGTATCTGGTTATGTCGTTTGGTCTGATGAACATGCCAAAAGTCTTCATGGGTCTGATGAATCTCGTTTTCTATCAGTATCTTGATTCATTCATGATAGTCTTCATAGATGACATCTTTGTGTATTCGTGCTCTAAACCCGGCCATTACAATCATATTGAGATCATTCTGAGTACACTAGGAGAGCACTAGATTTATGTGAATCTCAATAAATTCCAAATTTGAATCAACAAGGTTCACTTACTGGATCATATATTATCTGACTTAGTATTATCAGCAGACCAAGAGAAGGTGAGTGTCATGGTTTCTAGGGAGCATCCCAAGAATGTGTTTGATATATAAATCTTCTTAGGGATGGCTAGCTATTATAGGAATTTCATACAGGACATATCAAACATGATAAAACTGCTTACATTCATGATTATAAAGGGTGTGAAGTTAGAGTAGAATTAATCTTGTGAGGAATCTTTTCATGATTCAAAGGGAATACCCACTTTAGATCATATTCTGATTATTTCTAAACTGAGCATAATCTATAATATTTTCTAAGATGCTTCAAGAATTGGGATAGGTGCGGTTTTGTTGCATGTTAATCTAGTCTCAACATATGGATCCCAACAATTGAGGGCTCAAGAGAGGAACTATCTTACACAATACCTCGATCTAGAAGATGTGGTTTATAATCTATGACATTGGAGGAACTACTTTTCATGTGATCATTTTATCATTTTTTTGAACCATACAAGAATCAAATATATCAAAAATTATCACGAATTGAATCTGAGGTAGCACATGTGGGTATAATACCTATAGTAATTTGACTTGGAGAGTTCTTACACACCATGAAAGGGTAATGTAGTGGTTAATTCCTTGATATAGAAGACTCAGATGCAAGCCATCAAGGAGGCTAGTAGTGAGTGGTAGTTGATGGATCTTTTTTCTAAAATTCATTATGAGGTTTCAGATAAGAATAATAAACCTATTGTAGTAGCTCCAATAGTGATTTCCTCTCTTATAGAGAAGGTCCAGATGAGGCGGTTATCAGATTCGGAGGGCCTAGTCTTGAGGTAGAGCATCATAGGAGAGAATCCACCTACTAGTTGGGTTGGCGATGGAAGTGAGACCTTAATTTTCCATGGAAAGTGTATGGGTGAATTCTAAAATAAGGTAATAGATGAAACGATAATCACATGACTTATTTTGGGAGGTTCATACAGGTCTTACCAAGATGTATAGAGATACGCATCATCTATATTGGTGGCCTAGTATGAATAGGTAGATAATAGTATTTATCAATTTGTTCTCCACCTATTAGAAGGTGAAGGCAGAGTACCAACAGACTAAAAGAATTATATAGCCTCTATCTATTACAGAGTGGAGAAGGAATGGTGTCACAATGGATTTTGTGATAGGATTGTTGAGATCCCTTTGAGGCATCAATGCATCTTGTGTTATGTCGATAGGATGACTAAAGTCATGCACTTCCTAATGATCCGAAAGACCTTCTCTATTGATGAGATTATAAAGATTTATATCTGATAGATAGTGAGACTTCATGAAGTACCTCGTTCTATCATGTTGGAATGAGATTCCCACATTACATCATGGTTCTTAGAAGGGTTATAGAAGGAACCGGGTTCACAATTGCTCTTGAGTTCGACATATCACCCTCAGACTGACGGGAAGTCCGAGCATACAATATTGGTATTGGAGATTATGATACAGTGCTATATAATTTATTTTGGAGGTTCAGAGGAGAATAATATTCCTATGGTTGAGTTTTCGTACAATAATATGTTCCATGTAATGATACATATGCCTCCATTTGAGGCCCTCTATGGTAGAATATATTGTTCACCTCTGTGTTGGATTGAGACAAGTGAGGTGGATCTACTGGGTCCTCATCTCATTCATGATACTTTAAAGAATGTTTAACTAATTTAGAAGTGTATGGAAACAACTTAGTCTAGGAATAAGTCATATACTGATCTTTGTTGTAGTCCTCTTGTGTTCAAGGTGGGATAATGTTTCTTTCTACATATATCTCCTAGGTTGGGACCCAGATGAGTTAGGACATAGATAAAGTCATCACCTAGATATGTTGGTCCTTTTGAGGTAGTGGAGAGAGTTGGGATGACTACATTTCAGTTGTTGTTACCTCAAAGGTGTTATTCCATTCACAACGTCTTCCATGTTTCTCATATTTGATAGTATCATTCCAAACCATCTCATTCTTTTGACACTGAGGATATCGAGATGGAATAAGATGCATTCTATGAGGAGCATCCAATAAATATCTTTGATCTAATCATGAAGGTTCTACAAGGAATTTCAATTCCTTTAGTCAAGGTGTTATGGAATCACAGATATGTGCAGGATGAGACCTTGGAGCAGGAAACCGATGTAAATGCACAATGGCCAGAACTCTTTTGGGATGAGTTTTTACTACCCTTGGAAGGGAAACACAGGGGTGAGTTTTCTTAAGGAGGGGAGGTTGTAACATGAAATATTTTCTAAAAGTTACAACCTATTAATTTCTTTTTATAATTCCTTTAAACGGACCTAGATTTGATTCCTAAAAGGTTCAAGAAGCTTTCAGGGGAATTATGGGATCGTTTGATGTCAGAGCCTTGGAAAACATGAAGTAGATTAGGCCAGACAGTTTGTATATAACCATGAAACCCTAGGCACATGTCCGTATGATCCGTCTAAAATATTTTACAAATCAGTTTTACATGGTTTACACATGGTTAGTGAAACTACGTAGAAAACCATGTGATGTGCCCCTTATAATAGTGAATGGTGCACAGTTGGCACAAAACTTGGCCAAACCATGCTACCAAACCACGTGTAATGTAAAAATGGGTGAAATTATAGATATACCACTCTTTAATTAAATAAATCCTTTCTTTTCTCATCATCCATTATTTTATCTAGTAGCTTATCCCTTCTCCCTATATGAAGCACTTTCCTTTTGTTTTTTTCAGTTTTCATACTAATACTACATCTATCACACAAATAGATTGCCATAGGATCCAATATAAATCTAGAGGTATGATATAAAATCTTATATAATCCTTTTCAAGTTCTTCATCCCATCTATTTCACTATTTGGGTGCAAGATCATATTCCTGTATTTTCATGGAATTTTATAGTTTCATCTATTTCTTCCAACCTAGTTCGAATAAAACATTAATACCAGATATGAGAATATATATAAGGATAAGGTAGGTTGTACTTTCCTTTTTTTACATCAGTTCATTGCAATTCATAATTCCGTCCATTATTTCACTTACTAGACCATTCTGGAAAATCTTAAAATGTGAATTAAATCATTCCATGTTGTTTTTTACATGTACTATTATACTATTTGATAGATAATCACCTACGAGGTGGATCATCTATTCTTAAGACACCCCTTTTGGTGTGGTATACCTCATATGCCCCTATTTCACTTGTTCTAAAATGATTCAACAACCCTATTGAGGTGTGTATAGTGTTGATCCATGGATTATGCACCATTTTTTCTGCACGACTCAATTGATTTTCATAATAAAATATCATGGACACCTTATTAAACCATGTAATAAATGAACAAGCTAGTGGGTTAGGTATTTACCTTTTTCCTTATGGATTAAGTTGATTAACCCAATGACATTCCATAACTGTCATGATTAATGTGATCAAGTTGATTGAATTAAATTGAATGTCTTTCCAATTACATACATTATATATTTATATGATGTTTGTTTGACTGATTCATCATAGAGATGAGGGTAAACCTAGGTGTTTTGACTTATGGAACCATTGGATGGAATCTCGTGCCTTCTATGATTATTTTTTATGGTTAGTAGACATGACCGAAATGACACCATCTATTCCTGTGATTTGTTTTTCGAGTGATATTTATATTTACCTATAGACAAGTGTTGTCGGTTCCCTATGAGATACCCCTCATATGAGCTCTAAGGCATGATTTGTTGAACCATGCCTAGAGAGATACTCTGGCTCCTATGTGTGATATTAGGTATGAACTCCAGGGATAGTATTTGAATTTTTACCATGCTTTGAGTGAGACATGGGACTCCATATTTGGGTTACCATGTAAAAGAACATTGTCATTGGTTATGTGATGATACCATTGAGCGATAGTTGGAATGTATTCTTAGATTTTTAAGGATGGTCTCTAGGTGTCTCACCATGTCCTAAAAAGTTGTTTTCAAATGAAAATAAAAATGAAAATGAATGTTTTGAAAAAGAGAAATTATACTTTGTATTAAGAATGTAAGGAAATATACACCAAGACCAGGTAAAATATTTGGGATAGTACATCCTCTAGAACATTATTATCACACCCAATTTCTAATTTCCAGATCTCTCAGTTCCGAAAAAACGACTTAGGTTGAAGCAGGAAGTTTTATAGGTCTTCGAGTGGAACTTGGTCCAATAAATTTATCTATTTATTTCAGTATTGAATTTAAATTAATGTGTAAAACTGATAATTTATTATTTAATGAAATGAAAAGGCCTAGACGCCATGGGTGCTGGCCTTCTGAGATCGTATCTCACACCCTGATCAGGTACCTTTGGTACTCAAGTAGAAATTATAGTATCAGTTATGGATAAAGGGAATAATCTAACTTCCAATGCTTGATTTAAATTTCTAGATGGTGTTGGGTGTAGTGGATTGATCCTATACTCTAGATGATACCTATGGAAGTATTTGTATTTCGTACTTTTTTTAGCATGTTGTATATTTTTTTATCCTCTACCCCTGAATGATCATTTTTGTATAGGCACATGACATAATGTCATCATTATTTGCTTCTGTTTATTTGTTCACATTATGAAATTTCTTTCTCATCTTGTACGTTTATGTTTTGTTTGTCAAATAAATTAATATATTATCATTGATTCTTCTATTTTTAAATATTTATTTCTTTTCTCTACTCTGATCAATAAGGGAATAGTCTCCCCACAAACATACCCAAGGCCCTCGGTACTTGTCGGTAGCCTATGGCATTCAAGGAGGCATGCTTAAGGTATTTTTTCTAGCCACCTCAAGGCATTTTTGTGTTTAACTTGGGTAAGTACTCTACAATTCCCCCTATACTTGTTGTTGAATTCTATTCATTAATGCTTAATATCACCAAATCAATTTTCTGGATGTTTTTAATTTCTGGATTAGTTGTAGATTCCTAATAACCATTTATTTTAATTTACTCTTCTCTCATTCTAAAGATCACAAAAATAATACCCTTGGATTTACTACACTACATTCCATAGTGATTATTGGGTTATTTTGAGGGTAATTAAAGATATCCTATCACTAGGATATGAAGGATTAGTGGACACAAGATCATTATACCCCCCTTTTCAGGATAAGACAACTAGGAGAGGGTAATATATGAGAACTACTTTGATAATATAAATAGTAAGAAAACTACTTGAATAATTATTAAACAGATGAATGAGAAAATTATTCAAAACTACTTCCAAAGATAAATATAAAACCAATCAAACTAGTTCACTATTATTTTTCACACACTAAACCCATAAACCAATAGAATAAAATACTAAAAACACTCTACTATTAGGAGACAACTAGATTAACTCTATTCAAAATTAAAATTAGGTTCATAAATTTATTTTTCAGGTACCCATAATAAGAACCAAATAACATTTTTTTAGTAATGAAGATCAACATTTCCATTATGAAACTTATAAGAAATATTCAAAATTACAGACATCTGATAATGGAAATAAATAGTAACTAAAAAAAATATATGTAATAAATATTTATATTGAAGTGTATAAAAGGTAATAAACATGAATAAAGTTATCAAATAAGTTATTAACATGGTTATATTTATTACATAGGAAGTTAAAGTAGCGTTCTGGAAGTCGATAGTAAAAGTAAGGATTTCTCATCTCATTTTCCATTCATTGAGATATGTTCTAAGCTAACCATATATGCAATTTTATTTTGTTTATATACTATTTCATGTAATTATCCTATCATAATTACTCTTCAATTCACGAGATTTAAAAATTTTACCCATATTCATTCTTTCAATGTATTCTAATTGAAAAATTACTAAATTTATAATTGTTTTTTTTTACAATACCACATTACAATCAGGAGTGTTTATGAATAAATTTATATCAGGTGAAATGGAATCTTATTTTACACTAAAAACCCATATTAATTCTTCTAATATAGTTATTTTTTGGGTTTACATTTCTTCTTACAAGCTCACTTCCCTTTGGTTCATAATTCAACTGGAAGGACACTCATAAGTGGAGAATAATTTGCTTCTTATTTTCAACTTTGAATATTTCTCCCCATCTATGTTTTCATATTATTTTATTGATGTTTTTATCAATAAATATATGATTCAATAAGTTCATTTTTATTAACTTTTAATTTATTTACAAAAGACCAAAATTATTTTTTTTAATATTTTTATATAGTCACTTTCTCCCACTGTTTTCTTTGGTTTTGTTTACAATGATTATATTACAAGATTAAATTCTTTTTCAAATTTATTATTATTTAATTTATCATTTTATATAATCATTAATATATAATTTATTTAATTTTAAAATAAATTTTATAAAAAATATAATTTATAATTCTTCAAATTTTCCTAATGGGTTTCTAATGTTATTCACAAGGGTTTTCATTTTTGTCAAAATCATTCAATGATTTTTATATTTCACTAGGGATATGCTCTAATAATACCTCAAAATTATTTATTTGGATAAATTATGATCATATATTTCATAAAATATTATTAAACTTATATATTTATCATAGTTTAGTCATCCTATGATAGATTTATGAATGTTTTCATGTTCACATGATACACATATATATGGATTTTTTCACAATATAAAGGAAGGGTCTAAAATTATTTATCCCTCCAATGCATTCAATAATTATTTATATCTTATGAGATTACATGTATGGGATTAGAGAGTGTAACCAATCCATATTTTTTATGGGAATAAGGAATAAACCCAACCCATTATGGGACTCAATTCATTACGTGATAATGGTCTTAGCAGTGATCCTTGATATATGAAATAATTTTCTATGCTTATGTATGTTATAAATTCCTATACAATATTTCAATGTCATACCACATTCCTATGTTATATTTTAATAAATCATTATTTTTTACTCATTTTCCTCCACTCACTTGACCGATTTTATATGTTTTGAAAAAATCTACATAATACAAATCATGATTTATTAACCATGTTTTGTTGGGTATTAATTTCTTATAACATGTCCATATACCTTGATTATGTTCAAATACCCACATGTTAATTTAATACTAACATATTATCTTTGATTTATATGTCTTACATTTACCCTTAATGAGAATATGAGCTCATTCTTTCTAATGATTCCATTCACTAGAAAATAATGAAGAATATTATGTTTGATGTTTCTAGAAGGGTATCATATGTGAATATTATTTTTAGAGATGTTGAAGAATTTTTATAAAATATTTTTATGAATCTAATCTATATATACATTAAACCTATTGGTTTTAGTGTGTCATTTATTATGATATTTAATGAATATTAATTTGAAATTATATAATATATCTGTATTTTTTGGTTCGATTGTCTAATAAATCTTTAGAAATTAGGACTTATACATGTTTCATGATGACTAGTGAGTGTATGATAAAGAGTACTAAGCTACTATAAAAATTTTAAGAAGTTATAGGTTAAATTATATCATGGTGATGTGAAAGGTTTTAGAATGGAACTTTGTATACCCATCCCCATATTCCATGGGATGGGTATGAGCCCTGAATTTGTACAATCACTCCATATAGAACCAACCATAAAAATCAATAAAATTGATTACTCAAACAAGAATTTGTTTCCTTTAATTCTTATATATCTTTTAGGTTAATAGTTTTAGATAATTAGTTCATCACTCTTAAATAAATAAATATTATATCATAAAGTGAACACTACCACTTAATACCAATATTTTCCACAATATAAATATTTTAAAATAAAAAACATTTTTTTTAATGAAATATATTCACAATTTTCATATTTATCCCCATAATTTTCCTTAATAATTCTCATAACCTAGTGAAAATAATTTTAAAACGTGGGATGGGTAAAAAAATTATAGAAAGGGACATATACAAAGAAATAAATAAAATAGTTAGCCCATCAATACTCTTAAAAACATTCTTTTTTTAAAATAAAATTTGGGATCAAAATAAGTATTTTGCAACCAAATAAATCAAATTTATTTCCCAAGTTTTTCATTAAACATTTTATAATAAATTTTAAAGGAAAAATAAAATCTAGTAAGGTTTATTTTCAATCATGAAATAGTCCGTAAAATTTTTATATTACACTATTAAGATGTAGTATAAATTTCCCTATAAACTTAAGCTCCTTATCCTACCTTGAGAAATCATAACATCTACATGAAAACCCATAGAAATAAAAGAAAAATAATATAGATAACTTGGGAAATTATTTTCATATCATTATTATGATCACTCTTACAAATGGAATTTCCTACCTAGTAAATTCAAATATTATCTTAGTAGAAACCTAATCATTTAACTCATCCCTTTACTTAATGTATTAGAGAGCTATATCTAGCTCACCCATCATCCTTAGCTACACCTGGATCACTCTCCATTATAAAAAAATCTAAAGAACCATAAAATAATCATAACACATGAAATATTTCATTTCCATTATCAAACTCATAAACATTTTCTTTTCACCCATAATAAACCATTTCATTATATTGAAATATCCATTCCATTTAATACCTTTTTTGAAAATACTTTGAACAAATGGAAGAGGGGTTTTTATTTAAATAAAACATGAAATATTATAAATTAATACAAACATAAAATAGTTGTTATGGTAGAGTGAAGTAACACTGACAAAGGGTATGTTAAAATAGAACCTTCCCATTGCCTTTTCATCAAAACATTCCATATAAAATACATAAAAATATTCAATTTTAGAGCCACTGAAAGAAGTAAAAAGTGTAATAAAATTTCATTTATAATTAATTTATGTCCAAGTAAATAGATATATAAAATTATTTTAATAATATTTATACGAAAGATAAATATTTATAAAATAAATCTTTAAAACATTTAGAGTGTTGTTTTTAGGTAAAGTGTCCCTTAACTCGACTCTGAATCATCACAAACGTTATTTATCTTCATAAATAATTAAATTATTTTAATTATTTACTTAATTAATAAACCCTTCCAAGTTTATTATTATTATTATTTTATTTATAATGATATTATATACAATTACTTAATAAATTATGTCCATGTCATATTTTTTAAAACTATTCAGCTCATATGTCTTAAATTAGTTTAGTAAGTTGACTATGGAAAAGGGGACATTGTTAAATCAATTATTAAATAATAATTATGAAAAAATTTTCATTTTTATATATTAAATATAGTTTTCAAACCTGCCATGAATGATGGTATTGAAAAATTAATTGCATTGAAAACATAGAGATGATAGGTCGTACATACACATGAGTACCTTTCTCATTTTTCAAAGAGAATGAGGTAAAAAAGATAAAAATCATGTTATATTTACATAATTATGATTATATCATATATATAATATTAATTATTTAAATACACTTATATATTGTATCCATGTGATGTGGTCATGAAAAACTAATCACATCACTTCATATAGGTGGTAATCCACACGTATGCACGAATGACATTATCATTATTCAATGGATGGAATGATAATAATGAAAGATTTATATTATATTTAAATAATTATAATTATGTCATTAATATCATATATAAAAATTTAATTCATCATGATAACAAACTGTGAGAGACGGTGATGGAAAATAAATTATATCGATTTGTGAGGTGGTAGTCCGCCGTACACACGAATGATGGTTTCACTTCCCATTTGATGGAATATGGAGAAATAAATGTCATGAAATTAACATAAAATATCATTATATAGAATTTATTGGTCTTATTATTTCATAAATACTTAATAATTTTTTAAATTGGTAGAAGAATAAATTAAAAGAAAATGCTTGGGTAAGAACTATACCTCTTCTTCGGGAAACCTCTTAAGGTTTATGCCTAAAGCCATCCTAGGTTGGTTTTACAATGAAAACATTACCCATAGGATATGGGGAGAGATTTTGTTAAAGTATTTGGTAATTTATTTTCTAAATATAATTTGTCTTTAATTGTGTAGAGAGGAGAAGAGGGGGTGTCCTTTTATAAGTGGGGGATAGGACACAATTAGAATTTTTAAAAAGTATAAAATATATCAATTTCTTACTCAAGTAAAATGGATCATAAATGGGACATTTAAAAATATTATATGAGATATGGTTTCAATATTTCCATATATTATAATTTATACAAGATTATATGTCAATTTATGACTTATCACTTATGTTTAACCCCCCGATATAACTTTTTTAAACATATCCAGGGTAACAAAGTTTTACTATTTTTAGTAGTCATGATGGAAATAAATGATGTGAAATTATTAACTAAGATTAATTTTGATGATTCCAAATTTGGAATCCATTTTATCTCAATTTAATTCATATAAGTGGAAGAATTTAATATAAATTTAAATTTTAATGACACAGTGACAAATTGTTTTTCAAAAAAATGTCATATGAAGTATAAAATGTTTTTATAAAAAAATAAATAATAAAAGTCATTCCATATAGAATAATTTTCTTATTAATAATTTAACAGAAATAAATTTTCTTTGAATCAATTTTTTTTTAAAATTAACTTTTTAAAATATTGAAACAAAAGGATATTTTTCAATAATAATTAATATTTTTCACTATTCATTGAAAAATAAAATTTTTTAAAATATTCTCAAAAACACATACTAAGCTAATTTCTTTATTCATAAATAAAAAATAAAGTAATTTTTTGGAAATTAAAATTGTATAATTAAAAATCATGATTTAAAATAAAATCATATAATTGATGAAAGTCAATTTGGTTAGAAATAAAGCTATTTTCTTTTGATTGAAAAATTATGTAATGTTATTATAAAGAATATAAATATATAAAATAAAATTATTAAATATTAAAATTTCATAAAAATTATTTTTATTAACATTACCTAGGGTGTTATATATTCCCCTATCCCATGGGATAGTCTTATACCTTAACTTTTTACACATATCCACTAGGATTGGATGAGTTGCATTATTTCCCTACCTCTTGACTAACATAGATACCAGGAAATGAAAAAAAATAAATTCATGGTTAGTAACTTCAGGATATAGGTATTGTCTATTTTTATTATTAATTTTATCCTTAAATATGTCAAGTATGTTTCAAGTATTTTGTGGTCTTTACTCAAGAAATATATTATCTCTTTCATTTACTTGAGTTTTGGACAAGTAAGATGGGGTAGGGTGGTGACTACGTACTAATTTATAATACTAAAACATTTCATATACCCCAATGGAATATAAATAGACCCCATTGAACATTATCTTGGTAATGGGAAAGCACTAAAGTATGCAGGCAAGAATCACATGGAGTATAAGAATGAGTGATATCTTTTGGGGCTTATAGAGAGTGTATGGAGTTGGAACATATGGTTTTCCCAAAACTTTTATCACAAAAATTTCCATTAAGTAATTTCTCATTTTTTACATGATGATCATATTTTGTTTGTAAATCATGTGTATCACATATTTTTTCTAACTTTTGATCATTTTAAGGATTTTTGGACATTATACACCTATACTGTGTATTTATTCTTTCTCATATAAACACTTACTCTTCAATTATAAGTGTGGGTTCATAAACAAGTTCCATAATGAGTTTTAGTGTAATTTGGGATTAGATGTCTGATTATACTAGAAGCCATTCCTTATTTGGTAGTAATATCCCATTTATTTTTATTTAGTTTACAAGTGGTAAAACAATCTCCCACTAATACTTTTCATAAAACCTTATAATTTACACCCACCTCTAGAAATAAGGAGGTGAAACTAAGGTGGTTTGGTGACCCATCTTAACACCATTTGGGGGATTAGTTCACAATTTTTACAAATTGGTATCATACCCCCACCATAATGGCTCTTGTGTATGGGACATGAAAATAGTTAAGAGTTAGGACTGTCATGATTTATTAAGTAACCCATAAATATGAATGGAAAACAAAATTAGGGTGGATAAGTGAGTTACCCAGGGTGGTCCATGAATTATTTTCTTTCATCATATCCTCAATATTTTCTTTGAAATAATCTTAGGTTTTTGAGTTTTATATATCATAATAGGCATTGGTAGGAAGACATGATTTAGACTGTGTGACATCCTGTATGGCTGCAAGTGTATGATTATGTTACAGTTGGGATGATTTTTTGGTTCATATTAACTTAATCATTAAAATAAATAAATAATGTTTTCTTATATATTTATTGTTAATGAGATGTTAAATTTGGACTCACAATTGAATCTTTGGTTTTAAAAGTTTGTTTATTCATATCGATAATAAGGTTTTTTGTTATTATTAAATTTGAATAATTTTTTATATTCCTATAAAATTATAATATAATATTGTATTATTACATTTAAATTTTGATGAATATTTTTTTAAATATAAATTTTTTTGATTAATAAATAATGGAAGATAGGAAGGGGTGTGTCAAATAGTCTTATTAGTTGAATTCTATACACCGGGTTCCAAATAAAGGGAAGAAAATTGATATTATTTTGTAAATTATTATAGATTTTGTTATCTAGATAAGATTTTCCTTCTAAGAAGTAAGGGATGGAAGAACATAGTGTAACAACCTATCCTAAAATTTATCATTAGGTAATGGAGGGGTTTGCTCAATTTTAGATTCATAGTTAAGGGTTCCTTGAATGGAACCAACAACTTCTAATGTTATTAAGGATTTATAATTACATCATACTTCATGTTTTCAAGGAGAATACTCTCTACAAGAAGATAAGTAGTTGTTCTTTCATATTCACAATATTTTTAGAGCATAGAGTTGTTATACCAACATTTGGTTAGGATATAAATCCTCATCTCATAAGGGGAAGATCATTTGTGGTGGGATGTTATTCTCGAGGTGGATAAATATCAAAACCTTACATGGAAGAATTTATAGGATTTTTTCTTTTTCAAGTTATACCTTGATAATTTTTTTATAAATAAAAAATAATTTATGAATCTCCAATAAGGATTAATGACTATTATAGAGAATGATACCAAGTTAAATGAACAAAATTTCCTTGATCTATATATTAGTGGATATTTGGATTCTAAAGTGAGATTCTCTGAGATAATCATGATATAGGATTAAAATAGACATTAAATTCCCAACGGATTCTATCAAACTTGCCTATTTATTTAAGGTGGTCATGAAATCTATACTCACTGAGACTAGGTCCATTGTATAGATGAGAGTAGGTATCTCTCTATTAGATAAGAATTTTGTTGATTATTCATTTTATGTCCAAAATTAAAAGTGACAATAGGTGATAAAGGGTGCTTCTCACCTTGATATTCAAGAAATTGGAGTATCTTCATCCCCTAGTTTTAGGAGACAAAATTTACAGTGACACTATTGTGAGAATATACAGAACATCAAGCTGAATTAAACCATTAAATACAAATATTTTCAATCTTATGGGAATGTTTTACATATTAAGAGATTCTATGGACGAAGCATATCAAAAAGTTCTGGATAGAAACACTAAATATTCCAAAAAATGTAGGTTCAATTGGCTACTTAGTTTTCCTATAGTAATCAACCACCATCTAGAAGATTAGGTCAAGTTGGATACTAGGGTACTCAAGGTTAGTTTAGAACTATCCAGCCATCCATGAAATATTTTTACCAAAGGGTCACTGGGATATTTTTTTATGGAGTATACGTTAGAGTGAAATCCAAAGTTAAGAATAATGTGGGGCCTTTAGTTATTATATGTAATATTCTAGTATCCCCTTCATTAACTTATGATTTGTTTGATATTGGTAATTCACATTCTGTTATTACTGAACAACTAGTTTCCTTTAATAATCTAAAATTAGAGATATATATAGCATATATGAGCCTTGATACACATATGGAAAAGTGAGTATAGCCATATAGGAAGGGTATATCACGTTCTTTGGTAGTGTATTTTTATCGAAATCGCTGGGATTTTACTGTTCTCTATATAAATCCAATAAATATCATTCTAGGAATGGATTGGTTGACCCGATTCTGAGCATGCATTGATTTTTATGCTAGAAAGGTATCATTATCATCGATAATAGGTGACCAATATCCACTTCATAGTGAATGAGAGTTCCAATCTTGTTCATCTAGACCAAATTAGAGAATATTAGATTTATTTCTATGAGAATGGTTAGTTATTTCCATAGATTTATGGAAGATAAAAGGAAATGTGCTTTACCCTTGGTACTAGATCCTTCCCCTGATGTGTTACATGATGATTTTTCAAGATTTCCTCCAAATAGAGTGGTAGAGTTCAATATTTATCTCCCACCCACATTTCATACTATATTGATTCTTCAATATTGAATAACAAAATCAAATAGATAGAATTGGAGATATAGATAAAGGAGTCCAAGGATAAAGTCTTTATTAGGATGAACACTTATCCTTGGATTCATCTAGTTTTTTATAACAAATTCAATGGAAGTATAATACTAGATGTGAAGTATTGAAATATTTACCAGGTTAGGATCAAGAATCGTTATCCTTTTCACATTATTGATGATCTATTTGTTCCAATTAATGTGGAAAAGTGTTTTTATTTCATTGACATGTGTCACTAGTGTAGAAAACATTTTTTACGTCTCTTATTTATTATTTTTCACATTGGGTTTTAGCCAACATTATTAAAGGTGATGTTATAAATATTTTTTTTCACATTAGTTATTTAAAAACTGATGTAAAAATCATAATTACGAATATTTTTTCATGTTGGTTCCTAAATTAATGACATGAAAAACCTTTCGGTGGATCAATTTATTATGTCGGATATTAAATAATTGAAATGGTATATAGTTTATTATGTTGGTTATCCTCCGAAGGGGTTTTCACATCGGTTATACAATAACTGACATGAAAAATGATATATGAAGTTGTTTATGTAATAACTGACGTAATAACCTATCTGCAAAGAGGTTTTCACATTGGTTATAATATAATCAACATGAAAAATGATATACAATGCCAATTATTAAATAACCGATGTAAAAACCATCCCTTATGTTTTTATTACGTCGGTTATAAAATAAACGATCTATAAACAAATTTTTTATAATACAACAGTGAAACCAATACTGTGATATTCAAAAGTAGACATGAAACAAGAAGAAACTAAACCAAAAGTAGACTAAAAACAGACCAGAATCCATTCCAGAAAAACAATATAACTAGAACAAAACAAGAACAACCAGAGAAAAATTTAACATTAACATATATAACATTCATAACATACAATTTCAACTAAAAAAACCCTAATCCAACAAAAACAACTACCAAATACAAATTATAATTACAATATTCATAATTGAATTTTACACTAGAAACAAACTAAAATCCAATCAAAACTGTAAAATAATTTGACCATTTAACTTTTAAGACTTAGACCTTTTGAGAACTATACGGTTGAGGGTCATCAAATAGATAATAATTAAAAGGAAAGTTGTTAACATGTATAATGAATAAATCAAATAAAAAATTATGGAATGGTTTATAAGGAAATCTAACTTGGTGAAAGTTCATTATTTTTCCAGTTGTAATTATTTCATATATAAATCTTAACATATAATATCTGAATTTTATGACGCCTTTTTTAATGAAAATTCTGTTTAAATGAGTTTCAATTCAAAAAATCATTTTTATGTAATACATCTAAAAGTATAAATTATAAATGGATATTTACCTTTACTTTTACATATTTGATCTTGGAACTGTTTTTCTTTGTGTTTTTTTCAAAATAATGCTCATCTCATATTAGAAAATAGTATGAATGGGATAAATTTCAAATTTATTATATTTTAAAAAACTGTTAAGAAATTGAAACTTACATTTCCAATATATTCTTAAAACTTCCCCACACATCTCCACGAACAGTGCATATCCAATAAAGTGTTTTCTCCCTTGGTAAAAAAACACCTAACATCTAATGATCACATATAGAATAGAAAATTTAATGTTAGTGGTTTTTATGTTAAAAGGTAAAGAAAACATTTTGAGATATATGTTTCATACCTCTCACAAAAAGGCATCATCCAACACTGCGGGATTATATTCGGTTTAAATCATTCAGCAATATAAAGTATTATTTGATCCATATCCAATGAATGTGCTTCAGGGGAATTCATATCCGGGTCCATGAATCTATATACATCTATCTGTTCATTCTTATCACACATGTTATAAATAAAACTAATAAAAAATAGACATAAGTATACATTTTTAGTAAATATAATGTAGGGAACATTGTTGAGACTTACATGGAAATAATCTACACCACATTGATGCACAAGTTATCTCCAGTTATAAGCTCCATGATATCAGTTTTCACAATCCCCAAATTTTTTACATGCTTACAAACATGAGCATCCATTGGAAATGGATAGTGATCCCCCAACAAATTTGAATATCCTTCCAATCTGTCAAGACTACTAGAATATGTATCTGATGTCATATCTATTTGCCTTTGTTGTTGTCTATACAATATTTATTTACCTTTGAAGTATTCATGTAAATAAATAGATAAATATATTAGTGTTAAAATGATTAAAAATGTTAATAAAATAAAATAAAATATATAACATACATTCCAATATAAAAATGAGTCGCTGAAGTCTAGATGGCCAAACTAGAAAGTGGCTGATACTATGTATAACTATCATCATCTCATTTTTAAGTAATTTTAATCAAGCTGATCTATCTATAATATACAGTACATTGACCCTATGATGAACTGCCTATAAATCTTGTTGATGAATTGTATCTCCTATAAAATACACCATCCCATATGCAACTATGTAATAGTGAGGATCATCAACATACAACTCACAATAAGTAGGTAGTTGTGGCGGAGGAGTAGATAAAAAATGGGGTCCATAGGATGAGGTGGAGGATAAATAATGGGGTCTGTAGGTGGGGGAGTGGGAGCTGCTAGAGGAGGTGGAGGATAAATATTGGGGTCTGTAGTGGGAGGTGGAGGGATGGGAGCTGCAGTATAAAATTTTCTTTTTTGGTCTGCAAACCTAGATTGTACAAATTCTCTAATATATTCCTCCATCTTTGTATTAATATTATGAAGTTTAGCATCCAAGGATTCAATTTTTTTATGAACACCCTCAATGGAATAATTTGAAGAACATGGAAAAACATTTCTTACCGATACACCTGTCGGGTATACTCGTACACGATCAGGGTGTTCGGGCTTTCCCAATTATGCAGATAAAATATCTTGCCTCCCAACAGATATAAATACCCCCTATGTTCTCTACTACTTTATATAATCCTATATTAATTAATCAAACATTTCTTTAATGATTCAAAGTATATAAATAATAGAATTAACTTAAATAAATAAAATAAATATCTTATAATCCTCTCAACTACGATTCTTGATTATCCGAAAGATATTTCCCTTTTTTTCCATCTGAGCTCTCATCCATTTTTCATGTCTAGATGGAGGGGATGGATGGGAATTATTTCCAGAGATTGAAGAAACAGATCTATGTTTTTGTAATTTTTCTTCAATCATTTGTTATTCTAATAAACTATACCCTTCCCTAGATAAACAATGAGGGTATACATTTTTAGATTGTATCTCATGATCAGATTTCATTGTTTGCTATAAATTAAGAATAATAAACCATTAATAGAACATTAATAAGATCATTTATATAAGAAAGATTATAAAAATTTACATTTCCCTTTCCAAAAATTATTCTTTTTTTCTACTTTAAACAAATTGTTTCTATATCTCCTCATCTATGAAAGGATATATATGACATGGACTATCCTATTGCCTAGGAAAAAAATGAAATCAGATGTGAGGGTTGATTTGAAATCCCTCTATCTCTAAGAAGGCATCTATAAACATTTCCTCTAGACTCCTCCAGTGTTAGGAATATCAAATTTCATCTGATAAAGAAGAGGTAAAACATATTATACAATAAACATTTAAATATTAGTCAAACAATATCAAATGATCTTACCAAAATTATCTCCCATAAATGAGATATTATCACTTTTAAACACTTCTCCAATCATTATCCAAAATCATTACTTTTCTTTTACCCCGAGTTGAAACAAAAATATTAAAATATTTTGCATTTGGACCTCTAGTAATATCATTCTCATCAAACTCAATGAGTATCATTTAGTCCTGGCTATGGGAACATGATAATTTTTGTAAATGTGTGGAGTCACGTTTACCAACCCTTGAACTCTTCTTTGTCATTATAAGAGCACATGAGGAAGATTGAGGAACATCAAGAGGAGCTTGTGGATGTTCCTCCTCAAAGTTATGATCATGATTGTCATATCTAGAATCGTGTGGTTGATAAACTGATTGATATGTCATTATCTTTCAAATCAAAAAAGAAAACATTAGTTCACAAATATACAAATTCAAACATTATAATACTAATTTAAAAAAAATGAAAAAATGAACTATGTTACATAATAGTAAACATGGTAAATATGGAAATCATGTTAAACAATGGTAATGATGGTAACCATGGTAAACATGGTAGTGTAATTTTCATTCAAAAAAATCAGTAACTTTATTTGTTACATAAAGGTATACTATGGTAAACTATGGTAAAAATGGTAAAAATGGTAGACATGGTAAAGTAATTATCATTCAACAAATTCAATATATATATAAGTTATGTAATGGTAAATATGATAAAATAAACTAAGCAAAATTAAAATAAACAAACATTTCTACATATTTGTTTTAATACTCATTAATAAAGAAAAAAATTACAATATATTACATTTTATTAAATTAATCAATTTAAAAAATAAATAAACATATGTTACCTGAAATATTAAGAATTTGAAAATGGATTGTTTTACCAAATTCTTTTGTCATGGTCATTTCTTATAGAACAAACCATATCTTCAAAATGGTTATCATTATTTTCTACTAAACTTTTCATGGCGGTAGGTATATCATATAAATCAACATCTTCATCAAGTTTATTGTCACCAAAATATTGTTTTCTCACTTGTAAAACAATATACCACTACATGTTTGATTGATCAAAAACATAGAAAATATTTTTTTTCATGTGTTTCCATTATAAAAGAATCTATTGTGTCTTCCAATCTATTCAGATTAACAACTATCATTCCAAACTCATCAGGTCTAATAATGTTGGTACTAATAAACCATTTTAGTTAAAAAAAGGAACTTTAATTTTAATGTAATCAACATCCCATATTTATTCAATGACTCTATAATATGCACTTGATGCAGAAATTGGGTTTTTTTCTTTAGAACTCGAAATATGAATTGCTTCTACAAACACTAATACACCACTATTACCAACTGAACTTCTGTTCTCTTGAGGATTTTTATGAAATGTATATCCATTAATGTCATACCCAGACCATGTTATCACATTTAAACTTGGACCACCCACTAACCATCTTAATGTTTCTGATACATGTGATCTTCCAAGAAAGGTCATTTTAAACCAAGGATTTTTTTTGTTCTCATTCAAAATCTACATTTCTTTATTCTTTGGATGACATTGTTTCAACTCATTAATATGCAATGTGATATATGGTTAAGCATTAGCTATGTTATTCAAGATATATAATCATAACTTATTCATCTGTTCATCTGACAATGATTTGACTTTCAAGACACAAATCCCCTTTCCCTTATTATTAACTCATTAATGTATATATGGAGGGAAACCTACGTGCTCCGCCGTAACCAAGTATCTCGTAAAAAACTCCAAAACCTCCTCAGAAATATACTTTTCAATAATGGAGGCTTCAAGTCAATATAGATTCTTAACATAACCCTTCAATATTTTCATATACCTTTCAAAAGGATACATCCAAAAAAGATATAAAGGTCCACAAAGCTTTATTTCTCGAACTATATAGACCATTAAATGCACCATTATATCAAAAAAATATTGACGAAAATACATTTCCCATTTAAAAAGTATAAAAATTTCATCATTTTTAAAATGTTCAAAGCATTCACATCAATCACCTTATTACAAATTTAATTAAAAAAATAACACACCTTCATTATTGTCTTTCTAAAACAGATGGGAAATATTCCACACAATGCAACTAGTTGAAGTTGTTGCATCATGATGCACCAATCATGATATTTCATACCTATCAACATCAAATCCTTTAAAGGGAATTTTTTATACATTTTATGAATAACTGTGAGGCACTCTGATATCATGAAGACACTGAAAAAGATAATTTTCTCCCTCTTGGATAATGTATAACAAGCCGGGGGAAGAAATGTTTTTCTTCCATTAAGTGTGGGAGATATCTCCCAACGTATTCCCATTGATAGTAAGTCTAATATTTCATTCAACCCATATTTAGTCATTCCTTTAATATTTAACAATGTTCCATTAAAACTATCATAGATATTCTTCTCCACATGCATGAAATCAATATTATGTTTCACTTCATTACATCTCCAATATGGTAACTCAAAGAATATTCACCTTTTCTTCCAAATATGTCTATCATTACCATATTTATGTTTCTTTCCCAATGTCACATCAAGGTTTTTCACTCTCTCAAAATACACATTAGGGGGTAAAGTTTTTGGAGCAATATCAAATTCTTTTAAGTCATTGAATTCCTTTTTTAGTCTTCTATAAGAGCGATCCATAGGCAGAAACATTCGATAACCCATGTACACTTTTTCCTCCCATGTTGAAATTGACAATATGAAGTTACTTGTTTGAAAATTGGACATGCTTTATGCCCCTTAACACTGTATCTAGAAAAAATTACATACACTGGGAAGTCATTTATAGTGAACATAAGCTCTGTATACAGTTGAAAATATTCCATTTTACAAGAATAATACACCCTAATACCATCATGCCATAAAAGTTTCAATTCATCAATCAATGGTGACAAGAAAAAATCAATATCATTTCTAGGTTAATTCATACCATAGATCATTATACTAAAAATGACATGTTTTCACTTCTTATAAACTTTATAATAGAGGTTATAAATTACAAATAAAATAGGACATGAACTATGTGTGCTACTAAGGGTTCGATATGTATTCATTCCATATGTCCAAAAACCATGTTTGAGTTTTCTTATTTCATTTCTGAATGTTGGATACTGCTAATCAATTTTTTTCCATTGTGGACAATTAGCTTGATGATGTATTTTTCAATCACATATCCTCTCATCATCATGCCATCTTAACTTTTTTACATCATGTGAATTAGAAAATAAATGTTTCAAACAATAAATTATAGGAAGTTACCATAATAACTTGGATGGGATCTCCATAATCTCTACACCATCCTGTGATTTTTCTTTCAACTTATACTGTGTTGTCCCATATTTAGGACACTCTGACAGAAATTCAGTTTCCTTCAAATATATAATACAGTCATTTAGACACACATGTATTTTCTTGTATCCCAATCCCATTGGGCATAATATTTTATTGGCCTTATAATGTGGATCTAGAATATCGTTGTCTTTTGGAAGAATGTCTTTCAACAATTGTAGTAGTTTTGTAAAAATTCTGTCACTCCATCCATGTTTCGCCTTTAGGTTAACCAATCTTAACACCACTGAAAAAACTATAAAATTTGTACAACCAGGATACAATGGTTTTTAAACATCACCATATATATGTGCACTGATCGGTTCTATCTCAATTTTTCCTACTACAATATAATTAATCATTTCTTTAGTTCCATCAGAGTTACCATCTTAAAAATCATCATCATTATTTAATCTGACATTCTATTAAGTCTCACCATGCCAAATCCATGGGTTATAACTCAAATTAAAACCATGAAAAATTCAATGATATTTGATCTATATACTTTGGAAATTCTTTATATTCAAACATTTCAGGCATGGACAGAAAAAAGTGTTATTTCTTGGAACATTTCTTTTAGAAAATTCCAAAAAGGAATCAACCCCTTCCTCATATTCATTACTCATTCGATGTGCCATAATCCATCTTTGATTCCTTATTACCTATAAAAAATATAAAAATTATACATCTTGTTAAGATAATCCAATTTTATATTTATATGAAAAAATAATAATTTGAATGTAAAATAATTTTGAAATATAACACAAATATATGCGTTTTTTAAAAACATATGCATAGAAATAATTATGAAAATAAAATATAGTTAGATATAAAAGTTTTATATTTATATGAAAATAATTTTAGGATTACATAACTCTCTCATATGGATCCTGATATAATAATATAAATTCATCTTGGGTTCTTTATTCTTAAGGTACACAAAGAATACATCATGGTGTAACTAGATACCAAATTCACCCTTCCGTAAACATCAAATATGAAGTATAAATATTAAAATATATATACTTTCACTACTAAAAAATACACCAATCCCAATGGTTTGAAACCATTGGGATAGCCCCTAAAACTTCCAGGATAAAATTTCCCAACAGTTTCACACACGGTTGGCATGATGACCATTGCAATAAACCTATAACAACTGTTCTATAGGAACTGTTGGTATATACTCTCTGAAGTTAATATATTCCAACGGTTTCAATGAAACCATTAGGATATATATATATCAACGGTTTAAGAACCTTTGATATACATGTTGTCCAATATAAAATCTATTCCAATGGTTTCATGGAAACCAATTGGATATATTTATATGAACGGTTCAAGAACTGTTGGCATACACTCTCTAGTATAGAATATATTGTAGAGGGGGTGGGCTGCCCAGGGGGGTGGGGCTGTCTATATGGGTGGGGGTTGTATCTAGGGGTTGGGGGGATGTACAAGGGGGTTGGGGTGTCCAGGGGGTGTTCGAGGGGTGTGGGGGCTGTCTAAGGCGGTGGGGTGTCTACGAGTGGGGGGATGTCTAGTAGTGGGGTGTCTAGGGGTCGGGGTTTGTCCAGGGGGTGGGGGTTATCCAAGGGGGTGGGGTTGGGTGGGTGGGGGTGGGGGGGGGGTTTAGGGTTGAGAGGGTTGTCCAAGGGGGTAGGGTGTGTTCAGGGGGTGGGGGTGTCCAGGGGGTGGGGGCTGTCTAGGGGGTGGGTTGGGGGGGTGTCCAAGGCGGTTGAGGGTGCTATCCAAAGGGGTAGGGGGTGTCTAGGGGGGGTGTCCAGGAGGGGTTCCGGGTGGGTGGGGGGGGGGGCTGTCCAAGGGGTGGGGGTGTTGTCCATGGGGGTGGGGCTGTCCAGGGGTGGGGTTGTCCAGGGGGTGGGGCTGTCCAGGGGTGGGGTGGTGTCTAGGGGGTGGGGGATATCCAGGGGGATTTCCATGTGGGTGGGGGTGTTAGGGGGGTGGGGGTGTCTAGGGGTAGGGTATGTACAGGGTGGGGGGAGAGGTGTCTGGGGGGGGGGGTGTTGTCCATAGTGCTGGGGATTTATAGGGGTGTTGGGGGGGTGTCCATGGGGTGGGTGGGGTGTCCAATGCAGTAGGGGGTGTTTAGGGGGGGCTGTCAAGGGGGTGGGGTGGTGTACAGGGGTGGTGGTATAGCAATCTAGCCTTTTATTACATTACTATTACATTATTTTAAAGATAAACAACATAATAGTATTTCACATAGATGATCCAAATGTTTAGTATCTTTGGAAAACTTGAACCATACAAAACAATTACAACATTAGGAATAAACATTTATTTAATTAATTCTTCTGTAGATTCTTATTGGAACATGACCTCTCCTTATACATGTAGTCACTATAGGATATATATAATAGGGGGTAAGCTAAAATCCCAGTAAGATGATAGATAAAAACAATATAGTATGGGGTGAACATAATCATAACATAGGCAAAAGATCATGAACATGATAGGAATCATTAATAAAAGACATGAAATATGGAAATGCATTAAAAATGAAACATCATGTCTTATTGGTTAACAAACACACATACTTTTGAAAAAATATAGAATCATGTTCACACATAGTTTCACTTTAACTCATTAGATTCATCACTTTACCCAATATATTGGACCACTTTATAATTCTGGGTGCACCCGTCGCATCATAACAGTATCATTATCATGCATTCCACATAGAAGATATATCAAAAATTAACATCACTAACCCATGTAAAGGAATGGGTTTAATCTTATAATAACACATTAATAAACATTGGGTTCCCAAATGAAAATGGGAATATCATACTTGATACAATAACCATTAACCTTGAGTGAGAAATAAAAGGTGTGTTTTTGAAAGAAGAGTTATTTTGGAAAACATTTGTTTGACATAAAATCTAGGGAAAAACATTTATATCCTAAAAAGGGTAATATAATGATGAAAACATTATTTTTATGGAGTAACCATACCAAAAATGGAGTGAAAGAGGGAGAACCTGAAGAAAGAAAGTTGGGTTCGAGAATTTCCCCTTACCTTGTAGTCAAACACTTTCTACTCTTTAATGTCATGTATAACCATATTAGACTCATTAATTATAAATTTAAGAACATTTTGTACATGTATATGGTTCATTAATGTTTCATTAAGTGATTTTATGGTCCTTTTGATGATTTATAGGGTTTAAATACATTGTTTGTTAATGTTTATTTTCAAGGTTTTCTTGAACGGTTCACTTGTATTCATAAATGGAAGCCTGTGTAGAACAAGGGTAAACATAGAGAACTGATAATACATGTTATTAATGATATTAATTTTTTTAAATGATCTTATAATGAAATATGTTATATACCTTGTGGATGAATCAATAGATAGGAATTTAACGATGAAAGTTTGGGTTAATTCGGGTGGTTTTTCTTCCACAGTGAAATTGTTTCTTTTAATAATTTAGTAATATTTACATAAGTTAGTCCTATAAAATTAAATAGGATATAATAAATATAAGAAAATCTGTTTAAACCATAAAAATGGTTTCATGACCAGATCTGAAGTCGGAAAAGAAAATTGAAAACATGTCATTCTTGATGGTGATAAATTAGCACCACACGAACAACGTTTTCTTTTCAAAAATAGAAAAAAGTGGAGAAGGGGGTTGGATGATATAATATCAAATTAGTATCATAAAATTATATTATATGTATAATAATGGAGTTACCATACCATTTGGATGAAAATATGTGGGGATAGATTATTAAATGAACTTGAAATTGATAGGAATTTAAAGGAAAGAGAGAGAGAGAGAGAGAGAGAGAAATTACCTCTTGAATCCTCCTCTTGAGATCCTCATTAAAAAAGATAGGCTTGGTCTTTTGATGATACCAGAAGATCTTGGACATGGGATATGGGATAGGGAAGATGTTTTGGTATAGTTTAGGCAAGGATTGAAGCTTGAGAGGTGTGAGGAAATGAGGGTGTGAAGGGTGGTATTTATAGTGGAGGGGAGAGGGGATTTGTCAATATAAAATTCATTAATTTATTATTTCCCAACAAGACAAGGAATTTTGTGTCTTCCATGACCAAGAATAGTAATGTTATCATGTGAAAATGAACCAATTGGGATTACATCATCAGAACATCATGAATGATTCTATAATTAGCTTATTTTGTAAATTATTGTGTTTCACTATTCATAAAAAATTCATGTATTTCAGAAAAATCCCAAAAATTCACCCCAACCATTTTTCTATGTGTAGAATCCAAAAATGAAGTCCATTTTTCAAAAATAATTTTATAAAGACGATTAATTTAATTTTTAATAAAAATTATTTTTTACTTGAAAAATATATTTTTTACTTGAAAAATATATTTTTTAAAATTAAAAATGATTGTATAATGAATTAAAAAAATACTTAAGGTCTTATAAAATTATCTTAAATATATAAGACATAGATTTTATAAATTATGAACACATTTTAAGAAAATAAATTTTCTTTTAAATTAATTAATTAATTATTTCTGACTTACAAAAATACAAATACTTTTACTATGGTCAAATTATCACTTATAAGATGGCTTAATTTTATTTAATTATTCATGGGTAAGGTAAATATTATTTCTGAAAATTTACTATTAATATGATTCATATTACTATTCCCAAGGGTAGGTTACTATTCATAAGGGTAGGATACTATTCACAAAAAAATTATGTTTGTTCTATTAGACTCTAAAAACCATCCTAAAAACAATTGTGTATGTCAAATTTTTGAAATTCAAAACATAAGTGGAAAATTGTGTTTAATGATCACATAGTTTTTAGAATCATAATATGTCATTGTGAATGATAATGGGATTATTCCATAAGGCACAATTATAAGAAAGAAATTAGATTTATAAAACTTTGGGTCGTTACATTCTTCCCCCCTTATGAAATTTCACATTCGAAATTTCACTTTACACAAACAGGTGAGGGTACATCTCCTTCATCGCCTCCTTCGGTTCCCAAGTTTCTTCTTCAAACTAATTATTCATTCATAAAACTTTGACAAGGTGGTTCATATTATTGCATAGAACCTTATCTATTCTGTCTAGAATCTTCACTAGATGCTCCCCATAAGAGAGATCATCTTCCAAATATACCACCTCTGAGTTCAGTACATGTGTGGGATCTGGTATGTAATTCCTCAAGAGTGATAAATTAAACACATCATGAACTTGAGACAGATTTGGTGTAAGTACTAGGGGATAGGCCATGGCTCATATGCATAAAAGGATCTCAAAGGAGCCAACGTACCTTGGGCTTAACTTCCCTTTCTTTCCAAAATGCATGACTCTCTTCCATGGTGATATTCAAAGGAAGAATTTATCTATAACATTAAACTCCAAGTCCCTTCGATGGTTGTAAGTGTATCTATTTTTCTGACCCTAAGTAGCATTGATGGGTTTGTAGATGAATTGAACCTTCTCTATCATCTCTTTCAAAAGATCAGGTCCAAGTAGCTTTCTTTCTCCATCTTCATCCCAACAGGTTGGAGTTCTACATTGATTTTCATATAATGCTATATATAGAGCCATATGAATACTCGAGTGGAAGCTGTTGTTGTATGAGAACTCAACCAATGGTAGATGCTGATCCCATCCACCTTTGAATTCTAGACGGTAGGATCTTAGCAAATCTTCAAGTGTCGGAATAGTCCTTTCAGGCTGGACATCAATTTCGGGGTGATAGGTCGTGCTGAAATTTAATTCAGTACACAAATAATTTTAAAAATTCCTACATAATTTATATGTGAACCCTAGATAAAGATAAAAGGCATTCAAGAGTGGAACACCATGCATTCTTACCACTTCCTTCACATTTATCTTTGCATGTTTTTCAAGAAAGAGGTGTTCTCGATTACCTATAAAATGGGCAGTCTTGGTGAGTCGTTCAACCAATACCCGAATCCCATTATTTCCCTACAACGTCTTCAGGAGACCCATGAAAAAGTCCACATTGACATTCTCCCATTTCTACATGGGTATAGGCAATGACTGCATCATCCCTTTGGACTTTTGTCGCTCTTATTTAACTTACTAACATACTAAGCGTCTTGATATATATTCTACAATCTCCTTCTTCATGTTAACCCACCAGAAGTGTTCTGGAAGAACACGATACATCTTGGTACTCCCAGAATGGATAGATAATGTTGATCTATGTGAATTGTCCAATAGATCCTTCTTTATCCTGGGTGATGAAGGCACACAAATCCACATTCCAAACTGAATCACACCTTCATCATCGATATGGAACTATTGAGTATTTCTGTCCTTTACTGCATTCACCCTCTATACTAACTCCACATCATCCCTTTGTGCTTCCTTAATCTACTCTTGGATGGATGGTTGTGCAATCATTTTGGAAAGGTAGGATGTATCACCTACCTTTATGACTTCTAAATCCATCATTTTCATATCCAAGAAGATATGGTCTTTCCCAATCTGTAACATGGATAGAGTAGCAGGTTCTTTTCTGCTTAGAGCATCAGCTACCTTGTTCGCCTTTCTAGGATGATAGTGAATAGAGCGATCGTAATCCTTGATTAGCTCTAACTATCTCCTTTGATGCATTTTGATCTCATTTTCTATGAAAATATACTTTAGTATCTTATGCTCTATGTAAATGTCACACTTCTCTCCATAAAGGTTGTGCCACCAAATTTTCAAGGAAAAAATCACGGCTTCCCACTCTAAATCATGCGTTGGGTAGTTTTGCTCCATGATCTTCATCTTCCGTGAGGAATAGGCTATAACATTATCATTTTCATGAGTAATCAACCCAATACTTTATTTGAAGCATCACTATATATCACAAAACATTCTCTAATTTTTGGTAGTGTGAGTACAAGTGCAGTGATCAACCTTCTCTTTATCTCCTTGAGTATTCAATCACAATCTTCCATCCAGATATACTTTACCCCTTTCCTTGTTAGCTTAGTTAGCGGGCTTTACAATCATGAGAAATTTATCAAAAAACGTTGGTAGTACCCAGATAATCCAAGAAAAATACAGAATTCTGTGACACTTGAGGGCCTGGTCCATTCCTCAATCACCTTTGTTTTTGAAGGTTCCATAGAAATTCCGTCACTTATGATCACATGTACTAAAAATGGAACTCTCTTCATCCAAAAGTCACACTTTTTGAACTTGGCAAAAAACTTATCATTTCTTAATGTCTCCAACACATGTATTACATGTTCTTTGTGTTCCTCCTTTCTCTTGGAGTAGATGATAATATCATCAATAAACACTACCACAAATTTTTTAAGGTAGTTTCTAAAGACTCTATTCATAAAATCCATGAAGACTGAAAGGGAATTAGTAAGTCCGAAGGGCATCACTAGAAACTCATAGTTACCTTGCCTTGTACAGAAGGTAGTGTCCTGAATGTCTTCCTTCTTCACATATAGCTGATGATATCCTAAATGAAGATCCACCTTTGAGAAGTATTTATCTCCTCTTAAGTGATCGACCAAGTCATTAGTCCTTAGAAGAGGATACTAGTTCTTTATGGTGATCTTATTGAGTTCTCGATAACTGATACACTACTACATTATTCGTTCCTTCTTCATCACAAAGATCACTGGCACACCCCAAGGCGATGCACTAGGGAGTATGAACCCTTTGTATATATTCTCTTGTAGATACTTCTTTAACTACTCTAGTTGGATAGAAGCCATCCTATAGGGACACTTTGAGATAGGAGTAGATCCCGGTATGAGTTCTATTGAGAACACCACCTCACGATCCGGGGGAATTTTGTGTAACTCTTCAAGAAATATATCACCGTATTCACTCACTATGGGCATTCCCTCAAGGCTGGTACTTCCCTTTACTCGACCATTTAGGTGAGGTATGCTTCTTCATAGGGAATCAACACCCACACCATTGAAAGATTTTTCGAAAGAGATTAATGATCATCCTTGCATTTGTAGAGGAGCATGGGATGGTTCAGAATATAGAAGGACATTTCCTTTTTCTAACAATTGATATGTGCTCTATATAACAAGATCCAATCCATTCCCATTATAGCTTCTAATTCCACCAAGGTAAGTATTATGAGATTCGCTGGAAGAATCTTCCCACATATGCCAAAAAGGGAAGAGTCAAACACTTGGGATGCAATTATTTCACCACTTTGAGTTTTTACAGATATCTCTACTTCAAGGTTTTGGGGTTCTAATTCTATAGTTCTACAAAACATGCAAGATAAAAAGGAATGCATAGAACCAGAATCAAATAAGAAGTTTTCCATTATTTAGTGAATAGTAAGTGTGCCTTGTATGAATTCATTATCTTGATCCACTTCCGCAATAGTAATTCCATAAGCCTTCCCTTGTTCCGTTGGCTTTGGTGGCTGCTGACGCTGATTACCCTTGAAAACTTGAGGTTTAGTGTACTGGCTTTCATAGTTACCTTTCTCCCTATAGTTGTAGCATTGAACCAAGGGTGGATCTCTCCTTTCTTGCACCACATTCTCCTTACTTCTCATATCTTTTTGACACTCTTGATCATGTTGTCCTTATTTCTGACACATGAAGAATTTACCTATCCCTTTGAGCCAGTTCCCATGATGAAACTTCCTACATTTTTGGCATGTGGGTCTTTAATTTTTCTTCCCACCTTTATCATTAGATCTACTATCTTGAAACTCCATATTTCGTTTCTTATCACCATAGACATGGGAATATTCTCCAAAATCCATCTCCACTTTCAGATCACAAAAAACTACTTCTTCATAACTCCCAATGTCTCGAATTGCAAGATCCTTTATAAGGTGTAGTTTTAATCCACTAAAGAATCTATCAATTTTTCTATCATTTTTTATAACAAAACCCGAAGTGTACCTTGAAAGGCTTTTGAAATTCACTTCATAGGTTGTAAAAGATTCTCCTTATTTTTTCTTGAGCTCTATGAATTCTATCTCTATCTTCATATGAAGAGTTCTTGGGAAATACTTGTTACGAAACATGAACTTAAAGTCTTCTCATTACATATCTTCAATTTCCTCCCTTGGATTGGTGTTCTTAATAAAATACCAACATTGATCAGCCTATCCATCTAGAAGACAAATGGCTTGATTGACCTTCTCTGTCTTAGAACAGTGAAGTAAAAAACGTTCTTCTCCATGGAGTTAACCCACTGCTCTACAACTACTGGATCAGAAGAGCGACTAATCGTCGGTGGTTGTTGCCTCATAAAACACTTGATAGCTAGACTCTCCCTCTTTGGTGAAGGAGTAAGTTAACCATTATTATGGTTATTGTTAATAACCTAAGATAGATGGGTAAACATCTCCATGAAGTTTTGAACTCCACCTCTCAAATCATTGGGGATGTCATTCGGGAAGTCGTTGCATTGGCCCTCGCACAAGTTGTTGGCCTATTTCTTTTAGATCCCACCATTTTATAAAATAGAAATTGTTAGAACAAAACATAAGTCAAAAAGTAATAAATAACTTATATATTTGTACAATTTTTACTAAAAGTATGACTTATGGGATCCCTATGTAAAGCTTCTTCTGTGCATTTTTATACTTAGCCTCATACTAGATGTTTTTTATAGGGTTTACTAATACAAATTCCCAAATTAACTAAAAATTACCTCTGATACCAACTATAGAGACCCAACCTTTTCTTAAATTATTATTACATAATTTTAAATATAAACAACATAATAATATTACTCATAAATTATGCAAAGGTTTAGAGTCTTGGGAATACTAGGACCATACAAAACAATTACAAGATCAAGCATAAACATTTATTTAATTCCATCTTCTCTAGCTTCTTATTAGCACTTGAACTCTCCTTAGTACACGAAGTCAACTGAGGATATACATCAAAAGGGGTGAACTAAAATACTAGTAAAAGGATAGATAAGAACAATAAATCATGGGGTGAGCATAATCATAACATAGGAAAAATATCATGAACATGAGTGGAATCACTAATAAAAGACTTGAAATGTGGCAATGCATAAAAAATGAAACATCATGTCTTAGTGGTTAACTACCACACATACTTGTACAAAAAGCTATAATATTGTTCCCAATAATTTCACTTTAACTCATGAGATTCATCCCTTTACCCAATTCATTGGAGCACTGTATAATTCGAGGCGCACCCGTCACATTCAAACATTCATCTTGCTGTATATAATTCTGGGCACACTCGTCACATCATAACATTATCATTAACTTGCATGCCACATAGAAAATATATCAAAAATGAACATAACTAACCCATGGAAAGGATTTTGTTTCATCTTGTAAGGAAACATTCTTAAACTTTGGGTTCCAAAAAGAAAGTGGGAACATCATACTTCATGCAATAACTATTAACCTTGAGTGAGAAATAAAAATGTGTGTTTTTGAAAGAAGTTTTATTTTGGAAAACATTTGATTGATAACTATAGGAAGAAACATTTATATACTAAAAAAGGTAAGATAATGATTAAAAATGATTTTTATGGAGTAACCATACATAAAATAGACTGAAAGAGGGAGAACTCGAAGAAAGAAAGTTGGGTTCGAGAATTTCCCCTTACCTTGTATCTGAATGCCTTATTCACTTTAATGTCATGTATAACCACATTAGATTAATTAGTTATCAATTAAAGAACCTTGTGTACATTAATTTGGTTCATTATGGTTTCATTAAGTTATTTTATGGGCCTTTTGATGAGTTAGATGGTTTAAATCCATTGTTTGGGAATGTTTATTTTCATGGTTTTCTTGAACGGTTCACTTGTATTCATAAATAGATGTTCATGTAGAACATGGGTAAACATAAAGAACTGATATTAAAAGTTATTAATGATAATACATGAGTTTAAATTATCTTATAATTAATTATGTTATATACCATGTGGATGAATCATTATATATGAATTTAATGATGACCGTTTGGATTAATTCTGGCAGTTTTTCATCCACAGTGAACTTGTTTCTTTTAATCATTTAGTAATACGTACATAAGTTAGTTCCAGAACATTAAATAGGATATAATACATATAAAATAATAAATTTTCAACCCAAAAAATGGTTTCATGACCAGATCTGAAGGCGGAAAAGAAAATTGAAAACATGTCATTCTTGAAGGTGATAAATTAACACCACACGAACAACGTTTTCTTTTCGAAAATATAATGAAGTGGAGAAGGGGGTGGATGATATAATATCCCATTAGTATCATAAAATCCCATTATATTTATAATACTATAGTTATCATACCATGTGGATTAAAATAGGTGGAGAGATAATAATAAATGAACAAAAATTGAAAGGAATTTAAAGGAAAAAGAGATAGAGGGGAATTACCTCCTGAATCCTCCTCTTGAGATCCTCCTTAAGGAAGCTAGTATTGGTATTTTTATGAGACCATAAGATATTGGAAGTGGGGGAGGGTCTAGGGATGATGTTTGGGTATAGTTTAGACAAGGATTTAAGCTTGAGAGGTGTGAGAAAATGAGGGTGTGAATGGTGGTATTTATAGTAGAGGGGAGGGGGGATTTCTCCTTATAAAATTAATTAATTTATTATTTCCCCACAAGACAAGGAATAGTGAGTCTTCCATAACCAAGAATAGTAATTTTATCATCTAAAACTGAACTAATTGGGCTTAAATCAAAAGAACATCATGAATGACTCTATAATTATCTTATTTATCTAATTTTGTAAATTATGGCATTTCACTATTCCTAAAAAATTATTGTATTTCAGAAAAATCCCAAAAATTCACCCTAAATATTTTTCAACTTGTCGAATCTAAAAATAAAGTACATTTTTGAAGAAAATTTTTTCAAATATTATTAATTTAAATTTTAATGAAAATCATATTTTACTTGAAAAATACAGTTCTTAAAATTAAAACTAATATTATAATGCTTCAAAAAATTACTTAAGTTCTTATAAAATTATCTTAAATCTAGAAGACAGAAATTTGTTAATATATGAACACAATTTAAGAAAGTAAATTTTCTATTAAATTAATTAAATAATTATTTAGTACTTACAAAAATACGAATACTTTTACTATGGTCAAATTGTCACTTATAAGATGCCTTAATTTTATTTAATTATTCATGGGTAAGGTTACTAATATTTTTGAAATATTACTATTTATATGGGTCATAATACTATTCATAAGGGTAGGTTAATATTCAAAAGGGTAGTTTACTATTCACCAAAAATTATGTTTGTTCTATTAGACTCCAAAAATTATACGGAACACAACCACGCATGTCAGATTTTTGAAATTCAAAACATAGAAGTGGAAAAATTGTGTTTAATGATCACATAGTATTTAGTATCATAATATGTCACTGTTCTTCCTAATGGTATTATAATATAAGACATAATTATAAGAAGGAAATTCCATTGATAAAACTTTGGGTCGTTACAGGGGGTGTCCAAGGGGTGGGGGTGTCTAGGGGGAGGGGATGTCCAGGGGTGGGGGGGCTTTCCACAGGGGTAGGTGTGTCCAGGGGGTGGGGGGAAGGGTGTCCGGGGGGAGTTGTCCATGGGGGTGGGGGTGTCCAGGGGGTGGGGGCTTTCCAAGGGGTGAGGGGGTGTCCAAGGGGGTAGGGGTGTCCAGGGGTTGGGGGTATCCATGGGGTGGGGGAGTGTTTTCCAGGGGGTGAGGGCTGTCCAGGGGGTGTCCAGGGGGTGGGGTGTCCAGGGGGTGGGGACTAACCAGGGGGGCTGTCCATGTGGAGTATGGGGTGTGAAGGGGGTGGGGGTTTCTAGGGGGTGGGGGTGTCCATGGGGGGTGTAAAGGGGGTGGGGTTGACCAGGGTGTGGGGGGATTTCTAGGGGGTGGGGGTGTCTAGGGGGTGGGGGATTTTCATGGGGGTGGGGGTGTTCAGGGGATGGGGGCTGTTCAGAGGGGTGGGGGTTGTTTGAGGGGGTAGGGGTTTCCAGGGTGTGGGGTATCTAGGGGGTGGTGGTGGGCTATCCAGAGGGGGTGGGGGGATGTCCATGGGTGGGGGTGTTTAGGGGGTGGTGGTGTCTTGGGGGTGGGGGGCTATGTCCATCCAAGTTTATTTTTAATAAGAATGGTATAGTTAGTTTAGATTGAAACACTAAATAAGGTGTTTTATCATATAAGGGAAAATAAAATATTTAATGTAAAAGGAATTTAAATATGAATATATTAACAAAATTAAGAATTAAATAATGATACAATTATTGATGGAAAAAAATGTATTGAGTAACTTCCTTGGATGTAAGGTTATAGGGAAGAACTTGCATGATAATGATTTCATGGTAGCACACACATGAATGTACACACACACACACATGATAGAACACATATGGTAGCAACAAAAATAGTATAACTTTCATGATATCACTCCCATGATTTATTTTAAAAGGAAATAACTTAGCATGGTATAAAAGAACACTATGAAACTTACCATGATAGCAAGAAGAATGATAGAAAACTAATATCTCAAAACATAAATTTAGGGAATCACAAAAAATAAAGAATGAAACCGAGGTGTGTGAGGTTTACTTCAGTGTTGTGAGTCGACCTGATAGATTTGGTGATAATATAGATGATGAATGATGTTGGAAAAATGAGGTTGGAGGGTAGGAATTTGAAGAATCCTTTCTAGGCTTTCCATGTGAGAGAGACAAGTTGCAGGTTTCCCAATCGAATAAAATAGAATGAAAAAAATAAGGGGCCCAATAAATACTTTAAAGATTTATCAGGTCGGCTATTTAGTAACCAAAGTGATAAATTGTTTTTTTGTTTATGACGTCAGTTATTTAATAACCGACGTAGAAAAGCCTTTATCACATCAGTTATTTTATAACCGAATTGATAAATCACTAAGATTTTATTTATCAAATCAATTATTTTATAACTAATGTGATAATGTTACGAGATTTGATCTTTCACATTGGTTATAAAATAATTGGCCTGAAAAATAAAAACTTAGTATTTTTGACATCGGTTATAAAATAACAAATGTTATAAATCGAATCCTGGTGCTTTTTCACTTCAGTTATTTTATAACTGACGTGATAAACTAATTTTTATAGCTTTTCACATCGATTATATATAACTGATGTAAAAATCACCAATGCGGTAAAACAAATTCACTAGTGTGTTTTGGATTCCTGATTGTGTTGTCGAGTGCATCAAAATAGTTGTTTTGTTTTAACTAGAATTTCTACAGTATAGCTGCAACCCTAGGTCATCTATCGATGGAGCATTAAGTCATTAATTTAATAAATAGGGTTTTGATTATTAAAATAGAAGGGAAGTGAGATTTAATAAATCTTGGGGTTTTATAATTAAAGATTACAATATTAAAACTAAAGCGATAAAACAAAGTAGAAATGAACAAGATTAATTAAACATGATCAACCTAGGGGAGTATCATGATGCTCATCCTTCATCACTTAAATAGAAAGGGTATATATTTTTTAATTCCAACTTTGTAACACCTATTGACATAATTTTACTATGTTTATATTTGGATACCTCTTAGGGTTAAGCCAAAACACACAATTATTCATTGGACAATGCTGATGATTAGGTGATTTGTGTTCGACTTCATAACCAAAAATCACCAAGGCAACATATGAAGAATTCAATGTGGGGTCCAGGTTTGTATATTATATATTTGTGACACCATGAAAAAAATTTACATGGCCTTGATAGTGCTTATGTGAGTTCAATTGACCAGTATGAACCACACAAACACCGCAATTGAATGCAGGAGGAAAGAGGGATGAATAGTGTGTGAAATATCACAGGAAAGGGTACCCCCAAACATGATCATTTGAGTTTTCATATAAAATAACAGTATATAACTCAATTAAATAAAAATAGAGTATAAAGAAAAACAACATACAACCTAGAATTAAAATGATCATTCAAAACACTACAAGTATGATGCTCGGGATTACATCCGGTTCCTCCTCAGGTGATCACAAGGGGTTTAGAAACCCATTGGAGGGGAGGAAGAAGAAGTGGTTTAAGTAACACATTACATAGCCTAAAAAACTTATAATAATTATGGGTAGACACCTTTGGGACTCGAAAATGGAAGCACCTTAAAACCTGGCCGAATCCAAAATGGGGTGCCCAAGGTGCCAAATTATAGGCAAAGTGGGAACTGGTTTTGGGCACCCTGATTTCAAGAATCTGCTTGGTCCATGGTTTTGGCCAGTCCGACTATAATAAATCATTTTGGATAAAACTAAATTTTTTTTTACCGACACCATTTATACTTCCATGTAAAATTTGGAGGCCATATATATAATATAATAAGGAAAAATTCAAAAATATAGAGGCAATGTTTTGACCCCGTAGACATCCACTTTTTTGGAAAGATCAGTATGTATGGGCCTTTTAATTGAATAATTGGGCATCAGTTCCTTCAGATGAAATGGGTATCATTAAATTTTGGACGAGACTACAAAGTTTAATCCCATTTAAATGCACGGTTTAGTAGAAGAATTCATTTTTCCACTGGTATGCTTGGATCATGTGGATATTGGCCCATTTTTCATGGCCTTCATCATGGATCCTCCAAATCACCCTCACCTACAATATAATTATAAAAAAAGTATAATTTTTCTTTTTAACGGCATTAAAAAAATATATTTGAATCAAATATGGAGTGAAATTTGTTATTATACTTTTAATTTTCAATGAAAAAAATAGTTTGATACATTGGTATAAGGGTGAAATAAAACAGTGAATCATGGTACTACAACAACCCAACTCCTAATCATTTGCACTCCTAGGAAAATAATAATATCTTAGTCATGTCCTATTCCTAAATCAAAGGTATGAAAAACATCCAAGATTATTTTGAAATGAAATTCATCATGTCTCATTTATGGAATTGATTTTCCTACCATTTTTCTTTTCTCACAATCAAATTTGTTGAACTTCATTTTTTCACCCATGCAACAGGTCGCAACCTACCTCACCGAAAAATTTTCCATCTTCACTCATAGAAAATATGAATGTGTATTTATGATCTTTTCCTAGAGTCCATGTGATATTACCATATGCTTTCTAAGATTCTCATTTCTCTACCAACAGAAACTAGTGTGCTACTCAAGAGGACTTCCAACATGTTGTTCTAAGGTTTGAGGGTTGGTTAGATTTAATGTTTAAAAATTTGAGCCAGAAGAGGAGTGTTTAATCTCTTATGTACAAAACATGTCAAAATTTATCAAGTGTTCACAATTAATGTACACACTCAACCCCTCACAAAGTGCATCACATCCAACTCACTCTCCCCATTGTCCATTTTTATGGGTCACAACCAAGGAGTGAATAATAATGAGTAAACATCCTCTTTTCTCAATTATTTTTTATTTTGTTATATTTTTTTTCAATGTACATAACTTTTTTTGGTATAGTTAATTTTATTATAGATGAAAAAATGTGTAAAACAATGATGTAATATGGATTGTGAACCCATTGACCAAGGAAAATGCATACACCCTTTATATCAACCCATAACAATGATTCTCTCCCCAAAATTAACATGGAAACACCCTCTCACCCACACTTGCTAAAAATAAACAAGAATATACCCAAGATATGGGTTGTTTGGGATAAATGGACTTGTAATGTTCATACCTAACCAGCGTTTCAAGGTCTGTAAGGCTAAAGAAGGATATAATGTAAAGGTAGACCAAAATATAGGATAATTGTACAAAGGGATTTTCATTGAATGACTTCCACTATCATGAAGGTAGAATAATTGAATCTTATGTCCTCAAATAGAATCAAGGAATGTTATAGTTTCCCTACATGACCCGATACTCTCAATAAAGTGATTAAAAAGAAGAATATGCAATAAAGGGCATATAATGTCTTTCGGGTAAGGGATTAAAATATTCGTCTGTGCTAATGAGGCATGGGATTCAAAAATCCCTTAAACACCTAAAAATGATTTGAAGATACAAATTATAGAATAAGATTCCATGTTAACATTCATTGGATTTTTTTCCAAAAATAATGGAATTTTCCACACAATCGACTCAAGCATGAGAAATGATTTTAGATATTCTATTTAAGATCAATTTTTATCTAAAAACAAAAAATAATGAAATCTAAAATGAAAACACATTTTCTTTTTTTATTTTTTTATTTTTTTTGTTTAATCCTCACTATGACATTTCACCCTCCCCCACACCTAAAATTTACATTGTCCTTAATGAATGTATTTTAAATAAATAGACACGTAAATGAAGGTAGCGAGAAAGGACAACTTACTAAGTGGTGTCTTATGTGGCATCTATCATTTAGATTTACTCTACGATATTATTTGGAAAATCCTAATTTAAGTGTTTGAGCATCCACCCATTGACAGTAATCCTCTATCCACTCTTCTCATACAAAAAATATATGGCCCCAAAAGGGTAAACATCAGTAACAGTATAAGGATCGAGCCATTGGGAAAGAAGATTACCTGGGTAGATCATTAGCCTGTAATTGTACATGAGAACCTTCTCACCAATATGAAACTTCTGCTAATGAATCATGCTATCATGGAAGTCCTTTGTCTTCTATTTATAGATCGGGGATTTCTCATATGAATCATGTCGAATTTATTCCAACTCTTGAATCTGCAACTTTCTATGATCACCTGCATATGAAAGATTCATATTACATTGTCTAACATCCCAATATGAATGGTGTTCTACCTCCACTAAGAGGTGATAATCCTTTCCAAACACAATTATGTATGGTGACATTCTGATTGGGGTTTTAAAAGCTCTACGGTACTCCCAAAGTGCATCATCCAAGCATAAAATACAATCTTTCTTATTGGGTTGTACCATTTTTTCCTAGATTCTCTTCACTTCCTGATTTGAGATTTATACTTGTCTGTTAGTTTGGGGGTGATATTCTCTAGATACTTTATGAACAACCCCATACATATGAATCAAATTTTTCATGTTGCGATTACAAAAATGTGAACCCCGATCACTAATGAAGAGTCTTGGTAAACCAAACCTACTGAAAATTTGAGACCTCACAAAATCAACAACCAATCAAGAGTCATCGGTCCTGGTGTCCTTTTCTTCCACCCATTTAAATACATAGCCAACAACCAATAAGATGTACAAAATTCCAAATAAATTTGGAAAAGGCCCCATAAAGTCCATGCCCCATGCAACAATGATCTCACAAAATAACGCGGTCTAGTGGGGCATTTCATTCCTCTTGGAGATATTTCCTGTGAATTGACATCTATTGCGTGAATTACAAAACCGATGTGCATCTCTATAAAATATTGGCCAATAAAGACATTATTCACGTACATTTTAAGCTGTAAATTGAGAGCCAAATTGACCCCCACAAGCCAAAGTGTGGTAGAAGAACAAAATAGAGGTGAACTCATGGTCATGTACACACTGACAAACTACTTGGTTACAAAAAATTCTACACAAATATGGGTCATCCAAAAATGTACCATCAAGAATCATGTTTATGTCTCTGGGATTGGGGAGTGGTGAAATTAGTGGGGACTCTAGATGTTGCTAGAAAATTCAAAATGTCTGTATAAAAGCGGGTAAGGTCCACAACATCACAAAGTTTCTCACGAAGAAATAATTCTCCAATGGGGAGGGGTGAGTCAACATGACGATCCAATAGTGGGGAAATCCTACTAATGTGGTTAGTTACCACATTTTCCAATCGCCGCTTATCTCTAATCTCAAAGTCAAACTCCTATAGGAAGAGCATCCTCCAAATGAGGAGGGGATTAGCTTCAAGTTTCTTTAAGAAGAAATGAAGGGAAACATGATCAGAAAAGACAATGATTTTTGACAAGATAAGATATGAACAGAATTTTTACAATGAAAACACAATTGAAAAGAAGTTATTTTTTCCATGGTTGTGTAGTTTTCCTTGGCCGAGAGAAGGGTATGTGAGGCATATACAATGACACGAGTAGCCTTCTTAACCCATTATGATAAAACTACCCCAACTGCAAAGTGAGAGTCATCACACATAAGCTCAAAGGGAAGATCTAACCTTGGTAGTTGAATTATGGGAGGTGATGTAAGAATCATTTTTAGTAAATTGAAAGAATCCTCATTATTTTTATTAAAAAAACACAGAATCCTTTTGTAATAATTAGGACAAGGAAGTGTGATCTGACTAAAGTCTGTCACGACCCGTCCTCGGGGCCCGTGCCGTGACTACCCCAAGCCCGCCTTCCATAGGCCAGGGGCTGGCGACTAGCACCAAGGCGTAAATCCCAACAAAAAGGGAAGGCATTGCCTTTGAAAAGTAAACAAGCACCACAGAGTAAGCAAGCGGAAAAGTAAACACTAAGTAAAACTGTACAAGTTGTGCTGAAAGTAAAAAGGGGCCGGAAATACAAGCCCAACTGTAAAGTACAACTGAAAGGAAAAACAGCAACTGAAAAGGGAAATCTGCAGCGTCGAGCCGTCCTCCGGAAGTCCCACCTGAAGGGTGGGTACAGATAGCCTTCACTGCTCCTCGGGTCCACCTAACCGCTCCGAGTACGTCCCGCCCAGTGGTCCACCTCCAGGTACTGTCCTGCTGCACACGCCTCCTCCACGATCAGCGTTGTCCGTCGTCTGCAACCAACACCACGAAGTGCGGGCATAGCCCATGCAGGGGTGAGTATAAGCTACTCAGTAGGGACCCCGAGACCCCCGAAGGTCTCCCGAAATCCACAAAGGATAAATCACGAAGAAGGGATGCAATCACGAAGTAACATCTGACACGACTTAGGTATATGCCCATACATATACCTAAGTCTTCAATTCCCCTTTCGGCTCCAACGTCCGAGCCCAAGCACAACCCAGTCCACACAGGAAAGCAAAACGCATACCCACGCAGGATAGAACAACACAATCCACAAAGGAGAGTAAACAGTAAATCCACACAGGATAGCTCAACACAATCCACAAAGGAGAGTAACACAAGATTCAGCTCACACAGGTATACTTCTTCGGATGACGATAAAGATGATCATTGAACCATCTAAGTCGTCGGACCCACGAAGGATCGATAGGTACTAACCTTGCAGTGACCCACACAGGATCGGGCCCACGCAGGACCTGTAGGAGTTGGCTCACACAGAACCGCTGAGAGATGACCCACACAGGATCGGGCCCACACAGGACCGGGCCCACGCAGGACCTGTAGGCGCTGGCTCACACAGAACCGCTGAGCGCTGACCCACGCAGGATCGGACCCACACAGGATCGGGCCCACACAGGACCGGGCCCACGCAGGACATGAAGCACTGATCCACGTAGGATCGCTGAGTGCAGTAGTCATCGCAGTCCGCTAAGGATCTCTGCACAGTCGTCGCCGCAGTCCACTGAGGATCTCTGCACGGTCGTCGTCGGAGTCCACGGAGGATCTCTGCACAGTCGTCGTCGCAGTCCATTGAGGATCTCGGCACGGTCGTCACTGTCGAAGTAGCAGTCGCAGCCAGCACTAGGGTTCCCGCATACAGCAAGCTCGTTCGGGAGGGTCCGCTCCACGAGCCGAGAGGCTGATACATCAACTGACACGAAGTCCGAAGTTGATGTATCCAAAAGTTCCGTATCGTCAACAGGAACTCAACGTCGCAGACGGCGCGTCAATCGGACGCCCGGTCTGAGAGATATTGGCATTTTCGTCCCAGGGGCCCGGTTGGTTTTTAAGGCAAAACCAACCCGACCGCACTCCACCTCCGTCCAAAACTCGGGCAGAGTATGCCAAAAGATCCGTCTCACTTAGAGGAATTCAACAAAGCTGATGGCACTTCAATCGGACATCCGTAGCTCAAGATATGAGCGTTTTCGCTCCGAGGGCCCGGTTGGTCTCGTGTACGAACCAACCCGGCCGAACCCAAAGTATCCCGAAACCCTGAGTGCGATATACCAAAACGACTGTCTCGATCCAAGGATCGCGTTGCCGCTGACGGCGAGTCGTTTGGAGGCACGAAGCTCAAGATACAGGCATTTGAACGAAAATGTCCGAAGATGGGGGGTACGGGCCCGGGCCGACCCGGCCCGACCCCCCCTGGGTCGGCCCGAACCGGGTCGACCCGAACCGGGTCGACCCGACCCGAGTCTGACCCGGCTGGCCCGGCCCGGCCCGGCGAGGGCCGGTCCGGCTCGGCCGGCTCGGCTTGGCCGAGCGGCGCGGGTGGAAGCCGCGGGCGCTGACCCGTGGCTTGAGGAAGAACCGCGGCCCGCGTGCGGGCCGCGCTGGCGAACCGCGGACGCGGCTGAGCCGCGTCCCGCCTGGACGAACCGGACCCGCGTGCCGCGGGTCTGTTGGCCGCCGCCGCCGCGGCTTCGGCCGCGGCGGATTCGTCCGGCGGCGCACCGGGGCGCCGCCGGCGTCGCTTCGATGGCCCGTTTTCCTTCCCGTCTGCGCCGTTGCCCCTCCCGGGATCCGTTCTTTACTGCGGGATCGTCAAACGTCCGCTGCGGCACGTTCCGTCGTCGACCGTAAAATCCGCACAAAACGAAGAACGGCGGAGGGTCGTCGGGCCGTGTTCGTTTGGCCCGCACCCTCCGCTTTAGAGATAAACTACCGGGAGAAAAATTGTTCAACACATGAACCGACAATTTTAATTAAAATAAAATTGTTCATCTGAAACCGACTTTTTAATTTTCAAAGAACGTTCACTGGAAAATTAAAAAGGGGTAATTTTCCAAAATAAATCCCTACCTTGATTATCGTCATGCGCGGGCGTTCTTCGCGGAAGAGACCGTCGCGGAAGAGATCGTCGCGGAAGAGAGGGATCGTCGCGTCGTCGCGGGGAGGCGTCGCGTCGTCGCGGAAACCGGCGTTGAGTCGGCGAGCTCAACGAACCAAGAACAATAGATTTAAATTATTAGAATTTAAATCTGTGTTTAAACCAAAGAAAAGAACCTTGAGCAGAAATCTGAAATTACTCACCTCAAATGGTCGGTGATCGGAGATCGGAAGAACGTCTCGGACGAAGGCGTCGTCGATTTCCGGGTTCGGCATTCTTCACGTTCTTCGCGTTCTTCGCGTTCTTCGCGTTCTTCGCGTTCTTCGCGAGGGAGCTGAAGAAACAGGGATCCTCTCAAATCTTTCCAAAAGATTTTGGGTTTGTCTTATTTTATTAACATGCCAACACACGAAACCGGTTAAGAAACGATTGAGTTAATTCGTTGAATTAATCCAATGAAAGAAACAGGCCATTTAATTCACGAAAGAAACAGCCCATTTAATTCACGAAAGAAACATCCCATTTAATGGTCTGTTAAGAATTTAGAAAACGCGTCAGTTGACTTTCATTAAGACGGGTTTTCACGGGTGCGTTTCTTAGCGGAAAGAAACGGCGGGGCTCGTGCGGGCCCCACCTCACAAATATCCTACCAAGGGGGTAGGATATTTATGGATAGCATCCTATCCAGTTCAACTCAGTTCAACCTGCCTTTAAGTGTCTTCAAGTGGCTTCCAAGTGGCTTAAGTGAAATAAAATAAAGTTGTCGCAAAATTATTTTATTTCTTAACTTTAAGCCCGAAAATTAAAAACCACACCCGAGCAAACGCAACTCCGGAAGAGGCGTTTCTAAGCGAATACCGGCGCTGTGATTTCATCGGTGCCCTCAAAATTCAATTCCTGGCACCGGTTCAAATTTTAGAAAAACCCGCTCGTCCGTTCACTGAACGTACCCGAGCCAAACTTCGGATAATGATTCCGGGCACACCGGGCCTCAGAATCCGGCGCCGTCAGAAACTGCGTTCTTGTAAAATTCCAAAGAAAATTAAGAAAAAAATTTCCTTGAAATTTATGGGTCTTTACATTACTCCCACCTCAGGACTTTACGTCCCCGTAAAGATAGATCAAAAACTAGGGAAACAAATGTGCGTACTGAGCACGCATCTGAGCCTCCCGCTCCCAAGTGCTCTCCTGGAGGTTCTCGTGCTGCCATCTGATGCGCACAAGAGGGATCGATCGCCCATGTAGGACCAGCTTCTGTCGATCCTCTATCTCCACTGGGACCTCCGTAAAAGTCGCCCCATCATCCACGTCTAGCTCCCCATAGTCAATGATGTGCGTCGGGTCGTGCACGTATCTCCTCAGCTGGGATACGTGGAAGACGTCGTGCACCCGGTGCAACTGAGGTGGCAGAGCCAGGCGATAAGCCACCTCGCCAACCCTGATGAGGACCTGGAAGGGTCCGATGAAGCGTGGAGACAACTTTCCGCCTCGGCCAAATCTCCTCAAACCACGTCGAGGTGAGACCCGCAAGAAGACGTGGTCGCCATCCTCGAACTCTAGTGGCCTCCGCCTCCTGTCAGCATATGACTTCTGCCGGCTCTGTGCTGTAATCATCCGCTCCTGGATGACCGGGACCTTCTCTGTCGTGGCCCTGACCATCTCTGGTCCCACAAGTGCTGACTCCCCAGGGTCTGTCCAGCACAAAGGAGATCTGCAGGGCCTGCCGTACAACGCCTCGTAGGGTGCCATCCCGATGGTGGAGTGGTAGCTGTTGTTGTATGCGAACTCCACCAAGGGTAGGTGGTCCTCCCAGCTGCGACCAAAGTCAAGGACACATGCGCGGAGCATGTCCTCGAGAGTCTGAATGGTCCTCTCCGTCTGACCATCCGTCTGAGGGTGAAAGGCGGTGCTCAGACGTAGTCGCGTCCCGAACGCCTCCTGCAACCCCTTCCAAAGCTGGGAAGTAAAACGAGCGTCCCGATCGGAGACGATAGTCGAGGGCACACCGTGAAGTCGTACAATCTCCTGAACGTAGAGACGCCCCAAGCTCTCCACTGAGCCCTGCTCTCGGATGGGTAAGAAGTGTGCCGACTTGGTGAGTCGGTCAACAATCACCCAAATGGAATCGTGACCTCTGGAAGTGCGTGGAAGTCCAGTCACGATGTCCATAGATATCCCGTCCCACTTCCACTCCGGGACCTCCAAGGGCTGTACCAGGCCTGCTGGTACCTGATGCTCTGCCTTCACCTGCTGGCAGGTGAGGCACCGTGAAACGAACTCTGCCACAACCTTCTTTGTGCCCGGCCACCAGTGTTGTCGCCTGAGATCCTGGTACATCTTTGCCACTCCAGGATGTACCGCCAAAGGAGAAGTGTGAAACTCTCTCAGCACCTCCTCTCGTAAGGCGACTGGTACCAAGGTACGTCCTCTGAAAAGGACATCGTGCTCTGCTCCAAGGGAGAAACCATCAGGTGCATGTCCCGAGGATATCTGTGCACGCCGCGTCTCACAGTCAATGTCCCCATGTTGTGCCTCTCTGACCTGCTGAAGAAGTGGAGGAGAAACCGTGAGAGACTGAAGGAAGGCTGCTCCGTCTCTATCCACGAAGGATACCTGCAAAGCGGCTAGCTGCTCTGTCGCCTCTTCAAGTAGCTGGATGCCCGTCCTCCTGCTGAGGGCATCATCCACCACGTTCCCCTTCCCAAGAGTATAGACTATCTCAAAGTCATAGTACTGGAGGAACTCGAGCCATCGCCGCTGTCTCAGGTTCAGGTCCTTCTGAGAGAAGATGTACCTGAGACTCTGGTGGTCAGAAAAGACTGTGAAGCGCTCGCCCATCAGATAGTGTCGCCATGTCTTCAGGGCAAAGACCACTGCTGCCAACTCCAAGTCATGGGTAGCGTAGTTCTGCTCATGAGGCCTCAACTGACGTGATCCGTAGGCAATCATGACCCACTCCTGCATCAGGACACACCCGAGTCCGGTCCCTGATGCATCGCAGTAGACTACGTATCCAACTCCCTCCTCAGGAAACCTCAAGATAGGTGCGCTGGTCAATCTCTGCCTCAGCTCCTGGAAGCTCTGCTGACATCTGTCTGACCACACGAAGGGTTTCCCCTTCTTCGTCAACGCTGAGAGTGGGGCCGCAACTCTGGAGAAGTCCGGCACAAATCTCCGATAGTATCCGGCTAGGCCCAAGAAACTCTGCACCTCTGTCACGCTCTTGGGTGGCTCCCAAGCTAGCACTGCCTCGATCTTCGCGGGATCCACTGTAACTCCTGCCTTAGAAATGACGTGCCCCAATAAGTGGACCTCACGTAACTAGAACTAACACTTCGAGAGCTTTCCATAAAGCTGGTGCTCTCGAAGTGTGTCTAGTACAACACGCAGGTGGTAGGCGTGCTCCTCCTCCGTCGTCGAGTACACCAAAATGTCGTCGATGAAGACTACGACAAATCAATCGAGGTATAGCTGGAAGATCCTGTTCATGAGGCTCATGAACACTACTGGAGCGTTGGTCACGCCAAAAGGGATAACTAAGAACTCGAAGTGGCCATACCGACACCTGAAGGCCGTCTTCTGCACATCCTCGTCTCGAACTCTAGGCTGATGATAGCCTGACCTGAGGTCTATCTTCGAGAACCACCGTGCTCCCTTGAGCTGGTCGAAGAGATCATCAGTCCTGGGTAGCGGATACTTGTTCCTCACTGTCACCTGATTCAGGCGACGATAATCGACACACAGTCGCAAGCTCCCGTCCGCCTTCTTGGCGAACAAATTCGGGGAAGCCCAGGGCGAAACACTGGGTCAGATGAACCCCTTGCCCTGCAAGTCCTCCAACTGTACCTGCAGCTCTCGAAGCTCAGCGGGGGCCATCCAATATGCTGGAGTGGATATCGGGGCTGTCCCGGGGTACAAGTCAATATAAAAGTCTACCTCTCTGCAAGGAGGTAGTCCTGGAACGTCGTCGGGAAAGACGTCCGCATACTGATCCACCACTGCAGGAAAACTGGGACTCCACACGTCCACTGCTCCCAGGATGAGGCTAGCCAACTGATGAGTGATGGGCTGACCTCTCCTCTGCGTGAGTCCATCCTGTGCTGCTAAGGCCCCCTTCTCGCCGGTGAAGGTGAACCTGCTCCCGTCGGTGCGCACACATCGCACCTTGCGCCTAATGCAGTCAATCTGAGCATGGACCGTAGATAACCAATCCATGCCCAAGATGACGTCTTAAGGCCTCGACGCTGCTACAAGAAGATCACAGCCGAAGCTCTTGCCTCCTAGAGTAAGCTCACACTGCCGGCACCAGTGCGTAATCGTCGAGTCTGCTCCCGTAGGAGTCTCTAGCCGTAAGGATCGAGCCAACAGCTCTGTCGGAATCTCCGAGCTCCGAACAAGGGCAGTGGCTATGAAAGAGTGATTCGCTCCTGTGTCTATCAGAACTGAAGCAAGGGTGGAATAGACACAGATCGTACCTCGAATCATCTCTGGCGCGCCATGGTCGTAGGCCTCCGCTGCCTGGAGCTGAGCCTGTCTCTGCCCGCCAGCTCCCTGTGGTCGGGGAGAGCCTCCTGGTGGTGGTGGTGGCAGAGCCTCAAAGCGTCGCCCACCACCTACTGCTCGGCCAGCTCCTCTGCCTCGTCCGCCTCCTCCCTGCGGACCGCCACGGTCGACCCTCTGTCTCTGCCTGGGTGGCCCCTCCACCGTCTGCTGCCCCTCGGTACGACGGGTCGGGCAGTCACGAGCCATGTGGCCCTGCCCGCCGCACTCGTAGCACTGTCTGCCTCTCGGAAGGCTGGCTCCGGGCCGAGTGCCCTGCACTGCTGAGCTAGTGTCCCGAGGTCGCCTGCCGGAAGGTCTGGTCCGCCTAGAACCCTGAGTCATCCGCCGGCTACTAGCTGCCGAAGACTCCGCTATCTGCCGTCCTGTGGTGGGTCTCGCTGTGGACTCAGCGAGGAAGCTCTCGATCAGGAGGGCTAGCTCCAGTACTCCTGCCTAGGTCGGGATGCTGAGGGAGATCAGCGATGCCATGATCTCGTGTCTCAATCCCTGCTCGAAGGTCCGGGCCCGGAAGAAGGGGTCCCGTACCATGTCTGTCGAGTACCGAGAAAGGTCGGTGAACCTCGCCGCGTACTGAGCGACCGTCAAGCTGCCCTGCCGCAACTGAAGAAGCTTCTAGATGCGCACCGCTCTGAGGGTGGCCGGGACGAACTCTGAGCGAAAGAGGCTCACGAAGTCCGTCCAGATGAGGGTGGCCTCATCGTGTACCTGGAGCATCAGGCTCCACCAGCATCCGGCTGCTGCGTGCAGTAGGCTCGCCGCGAGGATCACCATGAGGTCTGCTGGCATCCTCACTAGCCTGAAAACTCGGACGACCGCCTCCAGCCAGTCCTCGGCTGCCTGGGGGTCCGACTCCCCACGGAACCTGGGTGGTCGCTGGCGCTGGAACGCGTGCAGAGCTCCAAGGCACCGTGCGTCGTCAGCTGCCAGTGCTGGAAGCATCGGGGGCTCGGCGGGTAAAGGTACCGCCGGTGCCTCTGCTGTCAACGGGCCCTGTACCGAAGCCTCGTCGCTCGGTGGGCTGTCGTCGCGCTCTACCCTTGGAACCCTAGCTGGCTGCTGTCGTCGTGCCATCCTGAAAAGGAAACAAGTATGCCACGGTCAGAACAGTATACCTGGTGAGCTGACACAAGTAATCACAGAGAAAACTTGAAACACACATGCAGTCAATGTTTTCGTGCATTAAGTCAGAAATCAGAAGTCAGGGTCCAGGTGTATGGATACGTCAGCCGCCACACCAACACTGGACTCCCTGGACTAATAACCACACTCAATACGCTAAACACTATTGCTTCACATAGAAGAAATATCAGAGTCTGCGGTAGAACCGACCGCCTCTGATACCAATTTGTCACAACCCGTCCTCGGGGCCCGTGCCGTGACTACCCCAAGCCCGCCTTCCATAGGCCAGGGGCTGGCGACTAGCACCAAGGCGTAAATCCCAACAAAAAGGGAAGGCATTGCCTTTGAAAAGTAAACAAGCACCACAGAGTAAGCAAGCGGAAAAGTAAACACTAAGTAAAACTGTACAAGCTGTGCTGAAAGTAAAAAGGGGCCGGAAATACAAGCCCAACTGTAAAGTACAACTGAAAGGAAAAACAGCAACTGAAAAGGGAAATCTGCAGCGTCGAGCTGTCCTCCTGAAGTCCCACCTGAAGGGTGGGTACAGATTGCCTCCACTGCTCCTCGGGTCCACCTAACCGCTCCGAGTACGTCCCGCCCAGTGGTCCACCTCCAGGTACTGTCCTGCTCCGCACGCCTCCTCCACGATCAGCGCTGTCCGTCGTCTGCAACCAACACCACGAAGTGCGGGCATAGCCCGTGCAGGGGTGAGTATAAGCTACTCAGTAGGGACCCCGAGACCCCCGAAGGTCTCCCGAAATCCACAAAGGATAAATCACGAAGAAGGGATGCAATCACGAAGTAACATCTGACACGACTTAGGTATATGCCCATACATATACCTAAGTCTTCAATTCCCCGTTCAGCTCCAACGTCCGAGCCCAAGCACAACCCAGTCCACACAGGAAAGCAAAACGCATACCCACGCAGGATAGAACAACACAATCCACAAAGGAGAGTAAACAGTAAATCCACACAGGATAGCTCAACACAATCCACAAAGGAGAGTAACACAAGATTCAGCTCACACAGGTATACTTCTTCGGATGACGATAAAGATGATCATTGAACCATCTAAGTCGTCGGACACACGAAGGATCGATAGGTACTAACCTTGCAGTGACCAACACAGGATCGGGCCCACGCAGGACCTGTAGGAGTTGGCTCACACAGAACCGCTGAGAGATGACCCACACAGGATCGGGCCCACACAGGACCGGGCCCACGCAGGACCTGTAGGCGCTGGCTCACACAGAACCGCTGAGCGCTGACCCACGCAGGATCGGACCCACACAGGATCGGGCCCACACAGGACCGGGCCCACGCAGGACCTGAAGCACTGATCCACGTAGGATCGCTGAGTGCAGTAGTCGTCGCAGTCTGCTGAGGATCTCTGCACAGTCGTCACCGCAGTCCACTGAGGATCTCTGCACGGTCGTCGTCGGAGTCCACGGAGGATCTCTGCACCGTCGTCGCCGCAGTCCACTGAGGATCTCTGCACGGTCGTCGCTGTCGAAGTAGCAGTCGCAGCCAGCACTAGGGTTCCCGCATACAGCAAGCTCGTTCGGGAGGGTCCGCTCCACGAGCCGAGAGGCTGATACGTCAACTGACACGAAGTCCGAAGTTGATGTATCCAAAAGTTCTGTATCGTCAACAGGAACTCAACGTCGCAGACGGCGCGTCAATCGGACGCCCGGTCTGAGAGATATTGGCATTTTCGTCCCAGGGGCCCGGTTGGTTTTTAAGGCAAAACCAACCCGACCGCACTCCACCTGCGTCCAAACCTCGGGCGGAGTATGCCAAAAGATCCGTCTCACTTAGAGGAATTCAACAAAGCTGACGGCACGTCAATCGGACATCCGTAGCTCAAGATATGAGCGTTTCCGCTCCGAGGGCCCGGTTGGTCTCGTGTACGAACCAACCCGGCCGAACCCAAAGTATCCCGAAACCTTGAGTGCGATATACCAAAACGACCGTCTCGATCCAAGGATCGCGTTTCCGCTGACGGCGAGTCGTTTGGAGGCACGAAGCTCAAGATACGGGCGTTTGAACGAAAACATCCGAAGATGGGGGGTACGGGCCCGGGCTGACCCGGCCCGACCCCCCCTGGGTCGGCCCGAACCGGGTCGACCCGACCCGGGTCCGACCCGGATGGCCCGGCCCGGCCCGGCTAGGGCCGGTCCGGCTCGGCCGGCTCGGCTTGGCCGAGCGGCGCGGGTGGAAGCCGCGGGCGCTGACCCGCGGCTTGAGGAAGAACCGCGGCCCGCGTGCGGGCCGCGCTGTTGAACCGCGAACGCGGCTGAGCCGCGTCCCGCCTGGACGAACCGGACCCGCGCACTGCGGGTCCATTGGCCGCCGCCGCCGCGGCTTCGGCCGCGGCGGATTCGTACGGCGGCGCGCCGGGGCGCCGCCGCCTCCGGCCGCCGGCAACTTCCGCGGGCCGCCGACGTCGCTCTGGTGGCCCGTTTTCCTTCCCGTCTGCACCGTTGCTCCTCCCGGGATCTGTTCTTTACTGCGGGATCGTCAAACGTCCGCTGCGGCACGTTCCGTCGTCGACCGTCAAATCCGCACAAAACGAAGAACGGCGGAGGGTCGTCAGGCCGTGTTCGTTTGGCCCGCACCCTCCGCGTTAGAGATAAACAACCGGGAGAAAAATTGTTCAACACATGAACCGAAAATTTTAATTAAAATAAAATTGTTCATCTGAAACCTACTTTTTAATTTTCAAAGAACGTTCACCGGAAAATTAAAAAGGGGTAATTTTCCAAAATAAATCCCTACCTTGATGATCGTCGTGCGCGGGCGTTCTTCACGGAAGAGACCGTCGCGGAAGAGATCATCGTGGAAGAGAGGGATCGTCGCGTCGTCGCAGGGAGGCGTCGCGTCGTCGCGGAAACCGGCATTGAGTCGGCGAGCTCAACGAACCAAGAACAACAGATTTAAATTATTAGAATTTAAATCTGTGTTTAAACCAAAGAAAAGAACCTTGAGCGGAAATCCGAAATTACTCACCTCAAATGGTCGGTGATCGGAGATCGGAAGAACGTCTCGGACGAAGGCGTCGTCGATTTCCGGGTTCGGCGTTCTTCGCGTTCTTCACGTTCTTCACGTTCTTCGCGTTCTTCACGAGGGAGCTGAAGAAACAGGGATCCTCTCAAATCTTTCCAAAAGATTTTGGGTTGGTCTTATTTTATTTACATGCCAACACACGAAACCGGTTAAGAAACGATTGAGTTAATTCGTTGAATTAATTCAACGAAAGAAACAGGCCATTCAATTCACGAAAGAAACAGCCCATTTAATTCACGAAAGAAACAGCCCATTTAATGGTCTGTTAAGAATTTAGAAAACGCGTCAGTTGACTTTCATTAAGACGGGTTTTCACGGGTGCGTTTCTTAGCGGAAAGAAACGGCGGGGCTCGTGCGGGCCCCACCTCACAAATATCCTACCAAGGGGGTAGGATATTTCTGGATAGCATCCTATCCAGTTCAACTCAGTTCAAGCTGCCTTTAAGTGGCTTCAAGTGGCTTCCAAGTGTCTTAAGTGAAATAAAATAAAGTTGTCGCAAAATTATTTTATTTCTTAACTTTAAGCCCGAAAATTAAAAACCACACCCGAGCAAACGCAACTCCAGAAGAGGCGTTTCTAAGCGAATACCGGCGCTGCGATTTCATCGGTGCCCTCAGAATTCAATTCCGGCCACCGGTTCAAATGTTAGAAAAACCCGCTCGTCCGTTCACTGAACGTACCTGAGCCAAACTTCGGAAAATGATTCCGGGCACACCGGGCCTCGGAATCAGGCGCCGTTAGAAACTGCGTTCTTGTAAAATTCCAAAGAAAATTAAGAAAAACATTTCCTTGAAATTTACGGGTCTTTACAAAGTCTTTAATGAATCAGCAGTAAAAACCAGCATGAACTAAGAAATATCACATCTCACAAACAAATTTTGGATCTGGAAGGGTATAAAATAATTCAATTTTTGATTTATCCACTTGAATTCCATCTTTTAAAATAACATTCTCAATAACTATCCCTTGTTCAACCACGAAATGTAATTTCTCGTAATTTAATACAAGATATTTTTCTATGAAACGACGGAGGATAGAACCTAGGTGAGACAAATAATCATCAAATAAAGTTCCATAAAGCATGAAATTATCCATGAAAACATCCATGCAATTCTCAAGGTACTCTGAAAATATACTCAACATACAGTGTGGAAAAGTACCCGGAGCATTAAAAAAACCAAAATGCATCCTTCTATTTGCAAATGTGTGAAATGGATAGGTAAATGTTGTCTTTTCTTGATCCTCAAGGGCTATATGGATTTGAAAATAACTCGAATAGCCATTAAGTAAACAATAGTGGGACTTACCTACCAATTTTTCTAACATTTGGTCAATGAATTGTAGAGGAAAGTAGTCCTTCTACATGGATTGATTCAGTCGATGATAGTCAATACAGACTCGCCAACTATTTGGCACATGTGTTGGAACCCATTCATTCCTTTAATTAAACACTACAATTATTATAGTTTTTTTAGGCACAATTTGAACTGAGATAACCCATGTACTATAAGATATAGGATAAATGATCCCCACTGTAAGTAATTTATTGACTTCTAATTTTACCACTTCAAGGAGAGTGGGATTAAACTATCATTGAGATTTTCTTGTGGGATTAGCCTCATCATCCAAAACTATATGGTGCATACAAATAGATGGGTTAATCCTAGACATATCAGCCAATGTACATCCTTTTTCCTTTTTACACTCTCTCAAAAGTTTGATTAGTTTTGATTCCTTCTGTTGAGAGAGGTTATTGGAAATAATGATGGGTAATTGGTCAATACCCTCAAGATAGGAATATTTTAAATTATATGGAAGTTGTTTTAATTCGATAATCGGGGGTTTTTGGCCTGAGGGAGGGGATTTAGGGGGTGTAAGTTCTATTAAACTATCTATCTGCTCATGTTTATTCTCTAAAGATAGAGAATCTTTTGAAATGAGATTTGCAAAATCATCGCTGGTCATGGGTACCTCAAAATGAACACACTCATCAATTAAATCACAAATTTTACACTTTTTAGAACCCACACAATACTCAAAACATGACTCAAAACTGAAATCATCCATGGGTGAAGAAGAGGAAAATGAATTAGAGTATGGGTTGAGGATAGAATTGTGTGTCTACATCATTTGAGAGATCTTCCATCGAATAGACAAGAAGAATGGAGTGCTCTTCAATGGGGTGTTTCAAAGCCTTAAGAATATTAAAACTTACCTTTTCTCCACCAAACTCCTTGGAAAACATACCTTTGTGAACATTGATGACTGTCTTTACTGTTTTGTGGAATAGAATCCCATGTATGATAGGATATTGTCCTTGGGTTCGGGTGTCATCCATCTCAATAATGTAGAAATCAGTGTGGAAGATGAGATTCTTCACTATGAAAAGGACATCTTCAATCACTCCCATTGGATGTGTTGTACTTCGGTTGGCAAGTTTCACGAAAATACCTGTTGGATGAAGCTCTCCAACCTACAAAGAAGTATACACGAAGCGATGTATTACATTATTGGAAGAACCTAAATTTAGAATATCATTATAAAATAAAGTCACCCCTAGGGTACAAGGTATTGTGAATGTTCCTGGATCCTTGAATTTGGTTGGCATTGCTAGTTTAATGAAGGCTAAGACATTCCTCTTCAAGTTGACTCTCTCTTTCCCCTTCATCCTTCGTCTATGGGTGCAACATTCTTAAAGAAATTTGTCTAATGCGAAATTTACTTGACTGGATCTAATAAAAGAATATTAACTTGAACTTTTTTAAATGTATCCATTATTTCATTATCAATCTCATTATCAGAATTTTTATTAGATTTAGATAATCTTTGGGGGAAGGGAAAAGGAATGGATTGTTCATTTCAATCATCAATGATAATTTGATCACCGTTTTTTTTTTCATTAAAGTATTTTATGGGTGGAAAAAGAGTATTTTTAAGACGGGGACATACCTGTTGCATAGAATCAGTAGAAGGAGATACTTATTTACCAATACAAAGTGTAATTGCACATACATTACCTTTTTCTATTGGATTGGAAATGGGCTGGGATGGTAGTTTCCAGGAACCTTTCATCTTAAGCTCACCGATGGTGTTTTCCAATTGTCCAACTTGAGTTCATAGGTCTTGAATTGCCGATTGTGTGGTCTGTTGGAATTGGAGGTTCTGGGTTTCCATTTCTTTCACCATATCCTAGAGGCTTGGTTCAGATTTTAGAAGATGAGGATGATTTTTTGAGAAGTTAAAGGATAAGAAGGTTGAATACCTTGGCCTTGTTGATACCAATTATGCTTGGGGTAGTTTGAGTTTCTTATTATCGGTAATGAGGTTGTGCTTCCCACTTGGTTTTTGGATTTTTATTGAATTTATATTGTATGAAGGGAGGTGCTTATAGGTATGGACGCCCAGGGAACACAACTGCTCAAGAATCAGGTGAATCTTGATGTTGTGGTCACTTTTCAGAAAAATGAGTATTTTCATAACAAATACCATAATCTAATGAAACATGTGTATATTGTGAGTTACCATGTTCTTGAGATAATTGCCTTAGAAGGGTATGCATCTCATCAAGATTGTTACCTACCTTTTTTTCTAAAGATGAATGACTTACCTCATGAACTCCTCGGGTTAGTGAAATAGCTTGTGTACCAAATTGTTGTGAATTTTTAGCCTTGTCGGCTATTAAGTCATGAGTGGCGGATGCAGTATTATCAACCAGGGAACCACCAGCTACAGCACCAATCATTCCATGATCTATGGGGATAAGTCCCTCATAGAATTGTTGTATTAATAGTTGTTCACTAATCTGGTGGTGTGGGTAGCTTGAGAAAATACTTTTCAATCTCTCCCAGTATTCATGAAGGGTCTCTCCTTGTGATTTCCTAATTCCACAGATTTCTTTCCTAATTGATGTAGTTTGGGAGGCAGGGAAGAACTTCTCTAAAAATATTCTTCTAAGGTCATTTCAGCCCCCAATCGTGGTAGACCAATAGTATAGCTAGTTTTTACTACACTTTCAATGCAGAAAGGGAAGTCCTTAAACTTAATTATGTCTATAGACACATTTTGGGGTTTCATGGTAGAGCACACTATGTGAAACTCTTTAAGGTGTTTATGAGGGTCCTCACCTGGAAGGCCATGGAATTTGGGAAGTAGGTGGATGAGGCCTGATCTTGAATCAAAGTTGGCTTCTTCCTTAGAATATTGGATTTACATAGGTTGGTACTCCACATCCGGGGTGGTCGATAATTTTAAGGTTCGATTATTTGCAGTCATGTTTTCTTGGGTTTGCTTGGGTTCAATTTTTTATTGGTTTATTGCCAATTGAGTTTCCAAAAGGGGTTCCTTAGTGTTACTTGATTGACCTTGTATAGATGCCTTAATTTGTGAATGGGGTGATTTTTCAATTTCAGTGTCAAATTCAAGTAGCGTTTTTTCACCAGATCGTGTCATGCAATAATGATGTCCAGTTTGATTGATGGATTTTTTATTATTTTTTTTGATTTTTTTTTAATTTTTTTATTTAAGATGATTGAAATAAAAATACTTAAGAAATGGAGGTAGGAAAGAAAATAGAATTTGATACTCCAAAATTAGACAGAGATGGAGAATAAGAGGAAAAACTGAGAGAAAGAGATAGGAAGAACACACAAAACAACCAAAAATATAAAAAAACCAAAACAAAAACAATGAAATGGGGTTGGGGTATTGAATGGGTTACTAATTAAGAAGTAAAATAAATAAATAAAAGGAAATAAAGAAAAAAATGATCTTGGATCCCCAGAAACGGTTCCAAAATTAGATCCCATTGTTGAGCACATCAAATTAGTTGTTTAGTTTTAACTATAATTTCTGCAGTATAACAACAACCCTAGGTCATCTCTCGATGGAGCCTTAGGTCATTAATTGAAAAAATTGGGTTTTGATTATTAAAATAGAAGGTTAATGTGATTTAATTAAACTTGTTATTTTATGATTAAAAATTACAATAGAAAAACAAAAACGATAAAACAAAGTAGAAATGAACAAGATTAAAAAAACGTGATCAACCCAGGGGAGTATCATGATGCTCATTATTCATCGCTTCAAGTTAAAGGGTATAGATATTTTATTCCATGGTTTGTAACACATATTACCATAATTTTAATGAGTTCATACTATGATACCTCCTAGGGTTTAGTCGAAAACACACAATGATTCACCAGACACCTCTGATGATTGGGGGATTTGTGTTCGACTTCATAATTGAAAATCACCAAGGCAACACACGAAGAACTTGATGTGCTATAATGTTTTGTATGTAATTTCCTTGTGATACCATTACATAAATTTACATGGCCTTTATATTGATTATGTGAGTTATATTGACCAATATTAACCACACAAACACCGCAATTGAATGGGGGAGGAAAAATAGATGAATGGTGTGAAAAACATCACATGAAAGGGTACCCCCAAACCTGATTATTTGAGTTTGAGTATAAAATACCAATATATAATTCAATTAAATAAAAATATATGATGAATAAAAACAACTTACAACCTGGAACTGAAAAGATAATTCAAAATAATACTAGTATGAAGCTCATGATTACATCACGATTCTCCCCGGGTGATCACAAGTGGTTTAAAATACCATGGGAGGGGGTGAAGAAGAAGGTGTTGAAGTAGGACTTCCCATAGCCTCCAGCACATATAGGAATTATGGGTAGAAACCTTTGGGACTCCAAAATGGCTTCCCCTTGCCTCCTGGTCGAACTTCAAAATGGGGAGCCCAAGGTGCCAATTTATTGGCAAAGTTGGAAGTGGTTTTGGGCACCTTGATTCCATGAATCCTCTTAGTCCATGGTTTTGGCTGGTCATACAGTCATAAATCACTTTGGAAAAAACTAAAAGGTTTTTTTCCCTACACCTTTTCTACCTTCGTGTAAAATATTTCAGTGAGATATGGAAAATAATAAGAGATATTTCCAAAATATAGAGGCAATATTTTGACACCGTGAAGATCCAGTTTATCAGGAAAATCAGTCTGTATGGGACTTTTAGTGGACTAATTGGGATTTTTTTCCTTTAGATGAAATGGAGTTCATTAAATTTAATGAAATCCCACAATGTTTATTACCATTTGAATGCATGGTTTAGTAGCATAATCCATTTTAGTCCACTGGTGTGCATGAATCATGTGCAGATTGGCCGATTTTTCTTAGACATCATCATGGATCCTCCAAATCACCTACACCTACTATATAATTATTAAAACAAGTAACATCGCCGTTTTTAATAGTGATAATCACAAAATAATTTAATCAAACATGGAGTGAAATTTTTTATTATAATTTTAATTTTTAATACAAAACCAGTTTAATGCATTGGTACAATGGTGAAATAAACAGTGAATCGTGGTACGATCAATTCCAAAACTTTTAAGTTAGGATGAAATACATTCAAAAAACCAATTTTAGAAGTTAGTATGAGAAATAAAAGTATCCATTGATGTGTTTTGGTATGAATAATTATCTATCCATATTTATAGATTGAAAAAAATATGATCTTTATTCTTTTCTTATGCTCATGTTTCATGATATTTATAGAAGATATCCCAGTCTCTTGTAATTTCATGTATTGTCATGATTTATATATCCAAATTACCTTAGAGAACTTTTGAGGAAATTAAATATATATTGAACTATAAAAATTCTCATTTTAGAAAAAGTAAGTAAGGTTCCTTGAGTATGTAATTTTAGAATCCAATATCTCAGTTGACCATGATAAGGTGGAATCCATCATATTCAAGAATGTTTCGTCCCATATATTCAAAATTTATTGTTTTCTTAGGTTTTCAGGATACCACATATATATATCCCAGATTTCATTAATATTTTTACATATATGACTACTAGAACTAGGAAAATTTATAAATCATTTCGGTATTATTAATGTTAATCATTCTTCAAGGAGCTGGATAGAAGGATGAACAAAACTCATGTTTGTATTTTTCTTAATTGAAGTGATGGTTTTGAGGTGTATAATGGTTTATCTTATATTGGACATGACTATATACTTATTCTAGATCATAAATTAGTGGTATAAGGTTCCTATAAACATCATCCTTATAAATGGACTTATCCTACATAGGATTTAGAATTGAAAACTGTAAAGACCTAGAAATTTCAAGAAAAATGTTTTCTTAAATTCTTTGAGATTTTACAAGAACGCAGTTTCTAATAGCGCCTGATTCCGAGATCCGGTGTGCCTGGAATTTTTTATCCGAAGTTTAACTCGGGCACATTTAGTGAACGAATGAGCGGGATTTCCTAACTTTTGGATCGGTGCTCGGAATCGAATTCCGAGGGCACCGATGGAATCACAGTGCCGATAATTGCTTAGGAACACCTTTTTCGGAGTTTCTTTTACATGGGAGAAATTGTTAAAAATTGTGGAAGTTAAAAATAAAATTGAGCTACAAATTTTATTTTTACTAAGTGGTTAACCTTTGGGTGGATGTTGGGTATCCACCCAAGCGAGGTTATGAGGGCGGTGGGGACCACATGAACCCCACCCCTTCATATTCTCTAAACTCCCTTAACCCTCATTTTAATGAAAACTTGAGTTAAATAATTAAGTGGTTTAATTAAATTTTTTAAATTTCAAACTTAAGTCATGAGTAATAAAATAAGTGAAGAACTTATTTTATTTTTTGTTGGAGCTTGTTGTGTTGAGATGGGATTGGGAGAAAAAGGGGAGTCTTGAAGTTCTTCTTCTTCGTTTAAGAACGCGAAGAACGTGAAGTACGCACCAATCTCTGACGAAGAACGCCGAATCCTCAGAGATTGACTACGCGACGCCGTGTACCGCGACGCCAACGACTCTCTCCTTCCGCGACGCCTTCTTCTGTGACGATAAATTCCGTGACGAACCTTCGCTCAACGAATTCAACGAGGTAGGGGATTTATTATTTTTATTCGTGAATTCTTCCGTCATCGTTCCTTGTTTGAATTGAACCGCTTGATATCAATTAACGGGAGGGGGCCAGACCGCACAAACACGGCTGACCCTCCTCCCTTGATTCTGTTGATTAATCCTGTTGTGGTTTGGAACTGAGATGACGCGGTGCCATCGCACTACGAGGGATCATGCGGCAAGGATGCATAGCGCCGTCGCGCCACGCCGTGGAAGTCGAACAAGGTCGCGGCACTGTCGTGCCGCGCCGAAGAATCACGAAAACACCGTGACCGGAGCAGGGCCGCGGCGCCATCGCGTCGTGCTGGATAAATCAAGGCTGCGGCCTGAGGTCGCGGCGGAGCAGGGAGCGGCGACCGGTTTTTGGCCGCTAGCATCGAAGCAGGGGGGACGGGACCAGCCGGTCCCGCGGGGGGCAGCAGCCGGCTTGCCGGAGCGGGCCAGCCGGTCAGAGGAGAAGCCCGGGGTTCGTAACCCCCGGCTGGCCGGATAGTAGCGGCCCCCCACATGGGGGTCGCGGTTACGCAATAGGGGGGCAACCCCCCCCCCCCCCTCCAAAGCACACGGCCGTTTCGGTCGAGCCACCGGGCCGCGCTGGCCGCGCCAGCGCGCCGGGCGGGGCCACCCAGGCTGGGATGGGCTGCACCGGCTGGGCCGGACCACACCCACCGGGCCGGGCTGCGCCCTAATGGAACGGACCTGGACCCGGGTCAGGTCGCCCCAGTTCGGGCCGACCCAGGGGGTATCGGGCCGGGTCGGACCGGGCCCGAACCCCCTATTCGCGGACCTCTTACGGTCTTTTGCCTATATCATGGGATACGGATCACCAATCGATGCACCATCAGCTGCGATGCGATCCTTGGATTGAGACTCTCGTTTCGGTATATTACACTCAAGGTTTCGGAGAACTTTGGGTACGGCTGAGTTGGTTCGAACCCGAAACCAACCGGGCCCTCAGAGCGGAAACACTTATAACTTGAGCTTCAGACGTCCGATTGACGTGCGGTCGACTTTGTTGGATTCCTCTTGAAGAGACGGAACTTTTGGCATACTTCGCCTGAGATTTGAATGCAGTTGGAGTATGGACGGGTTGGATTGTACCCGAAATCCAACCAGGCCCCTAGAACAGAAAAGCTGATAACTTTCAGACCGGACGTCCGTTTGACGAACCGTCAGCAGAATTGGTGATCGCATTGAGAAACAGTCCCTTTGATTATACCCTATGAGAGTTCGGGGTACAGTTGAGATACGGTCGGGTTGGTTCGCACACGAAACCAACCTGGCCCCTAGGATGAAAAGGCTAATAACTCACAGACCGGGCGTCTGATTGACGCGCCTTCTATTGCGTTGACACCCCTATGATGAGGCGGTCCATTGAGATACTTCTTCATTGGACTTTTTGATACTTGGAGTATCGACCCATAGCACATGGAGCAGACCCTCCCGGAGACGATCATACGGAGTATGGAGACCGTGTAGCCGGCTGAGACCTGACGACTGCTTGACCGATTCGACTTGGAGTGAGTCGACTAGCCCAGTGGACGAAGCACTACTTTGTTTGGGTGTCGACCCATGGAGGACAGAGCACTATTGAGTTTGGGTGCAAACCCGCAGTACTCATTCGGAGAGTACCTCTGCAGGATATTAGGGGGGATGCACTACTGTGTTTGGCTGGTAGACCCCGGCGGGAAGCACTACTGTGTTTTGGTGGCTGACCCATGGTACTCGACAGGAGGAGTACCTCAGCAGTCTTAGTTTAGTGAGCAGTACCTCGGAGTCATGACAGGATCACTGTACACTCCAGAGATGGAGCTCTTCAGCAGTTACGGTTTCGATAATGAAAATCCTGGTTTGAGATGAGTCTATGACCTTTGTGTTTACCTCATGATTGATATGGGTCACTTGATAACTTAGGTATATATATGGCATATACCTGGGTGGTGGTTATCCATTGATTTCATAACCTTTGTGTTTCTTCATGATTGAGATGAGTTACTTGATAACTTAGGTATAAGTATGCGCTTATACCTAAGTAAAGGTTATCTGTTGAGATCCTTCTTTGTGGTTACCCTTGTTGGATTTAGTGAGACCTTGCTGGTCTCGGGGTCCCTACAGAGTATCGTTATACTCACCCTTGCACGGGCTATTCCTGCACCTCGTTGTGTTGGTTTCAGACGAAGGGCAACACTGACAGAGGCCGAGTGTTCGAGGTATAGACGGTACCCGGAGGTGGATCTCACGTCGAGTCAGTATCCAAAGGTGGACTTTAATAAGAGACGATACTCGGAGGAGGTTGATGGGTGAGAGAATTGTGGAGGATATATGTACCTAAACTTCAGGTAGGATACATGGTGGATGATCCAGGAGCTGTACTATCTGTACCTACCCTTCAGGTAGGATCCGAGGAGGACGACCCAGGAGCTGCTTCCATTCTTCCAGTTGTTTTTCTTTTTTCCATTGTACTTTCGTTCAGTTGTAGTTGTACTTTCTGTTGGTTTTGTATTCTGTCTCACTTACTTTTCAGCACTTTCTTTTGTACTTAGTGTATTACGTCTGTTTCGGTGCGGATGTGTGTCGGGTTTCTGTTCCGACGCTGTTCCGCCGGGACGCGTTCGCGTGTGCGCCCGTCGACCCGAGGGGATGGGCGCGCGGCTTGTGGCCCCGCAGTCCCGCTTTCCAAGGGTGGGCAGCATCCGTCCCTTATTCAGGGGTGTCTGCTCCTTGATCGAAACCGGGATGATGGGATGTCGGCTCCTCCTTCCGTGGACGTCTCCTCGGAACTCGTCGCCAAATCCGGGTCTCCCTCATAGATTTAAGACGTGCTCGTGAATCTCGTTCCCAGGGCCATGTCTCCATGGACACCGGTTAATTACGCTGCTTCCGCCCGGACGTTCCAAGGAGTTTGGTCGGGTTAGCAACCTGTGGTGAGGAGACCGGGTAGCTCTGGGTGTTGGGGGCGTGTCGCAACACTGCGGTTCTGCATGTCTGCCTTCCGTCCCTAATGGGGCTTCTCGAAGGCGTGATGGCCTGAGGCATCCCGCGCTGGGTGTGGGGAACTGTGTTACCTGAGGTTTTCCTCAGCTTCCCATGTTTAACACGGGGTATGCCGCGAGTTTAACGTCCAGCGGGGATGGCATCGGACTGATCAACACGAGAAGTGGATCAGATGACAGAACCCCTTGCGGGGAACCTCCGACGCTGGGGCCAGCACATGGGCGGCTTCCCGAGTGAAGTGGAGTGGAATGAAATGGCATGTCCCCACCGAGATGTGGCGGCCCAGGTAAGGATCAGGATGGATGATGGAGTGAAGAGCTTGGACCCCATAGGGGCTTCCTCCGTACCGCGCGTTAGCGCGGATCAAAGTCAGCGTAGTTCGGGTATACAGTTTAACTTCATGCTGGATGTTGACAAGCCGACTCACGAGGAGGTCGAGGCTGCCAGGCGGAGGATTGAACCGCACCACCTCGCACAGAGGGGGATGGAACGGCCGGGTGGATCAAAGTTTCACGTAATGCTAGACGCAGAAATGAGAAATAGAAAAAGGAAGTGGGGAAGCACAATGGAGATACACACGTGCAGTCTCCCACAGGGGCGGATTCATAGGTGAATCGACGCAAGTGTGAACCCGGGAGGGGTCCACTGATGGACGAACCGACGTGAATACAATCGGGACGACCAGGTGGTGGGCTTGAACCTCAGGGAGGCTTCCTACGTACCCTGTTTAGGAGACAGGGATCAAAGTCCACGTAGTTCATTCTGTCAGGACTTACGCACTGAGACAGCCCGGATGCGGCAAAGCTCAGTTGGAGAGGGACTTGGGCCGAAGGAGAGAGACCTCGATCCCTGTCACGCCTTCTACTGGCTTCGGCAGTGGGGAAGCACGATGGAGATACACATGCGCAGTCCCCTACAAGGAACTAGGGGTTTGTAATACCCTACCCCCGTGGGCGAAGGCCACTCCAATCCCGACATCCCTGCAGAGACGAGTGGGTGGGGGCCACGTCCAAACCAGGAGGGACCCTGTGTGCGAGGCACGGGATCGGGTGATGCGGACAGTTTAACGTCTTGCCGGACGAAGTACAGTTTAACGTCGTGTGTTGAGGACGAAGATGCTTGTCAGTTTAACGTCTTGCAGCGCGGACGAGGTGCAGTTTAGCGTCATGCAAGACGGATTACAGTTTAACGTCATGCAGGACGAATGCTGTACAGTTTAACGTCTTGTAGCTGGGACGAGGTGCAGTTTAGCGTCATGCGGGACGAATGCTGAACAGTTTAACGTCTTGTAGCTCTGACGAGTGAGGCTAGGCAGTTTAGTGTCGTGCAGCTTGGACGTGGTACAGTTTAACATCATGTTGGACGAAACACTTGGCAGTTTAACGTCTTGCAGCGCGGACGAATGCAGTTTAACGTCGTGTTGGACGAAGATGCTTGGCAGTTTAACGTCTTGCAGCGTGGACGATGGAGGCTAGGAAGTTTAGCGTCGTGCAGCTTGGACGTGGTACAGTTTAACGTCATGTTGGACGAAACACTTGGCAGTTTAATGTCTTGTAGCGCGGAAGAATGCAGTTTAACGTCGTGTTGGACGAAGATGCTTGGCAGTTTAACATCTTGCATCGCAGACGATGGAGGCTAGGCAGTTTAGCGTCGTGCAGCTTGGACGTGGTACAGTTTAACGTCATGTTGGACGAAACACTTGGCAGTTTAACGTCTTGCAGCGCGGACGAGTGGGTGCCGCCGATGGGTCCGTGTCACTTCGCGCAAGCCTAGAGGGCCGCACGGGAAGACAATGCATGGTGCGGGCACCCGGTATGAAGATCATCGGGCGCCACACAGGCGGGTACCCTCAGGGGGTCAAAGGGGGCGACCCTGGCGGACTGCGCGCAAAAGAGGAGCTTGGCGCGCAATACCGTGGGTCGGCGCGCAAATGGACGGGCTGGCGCGTAATTCGGCCAGCGCTTTGCGCGCGGAAGAGGGAGATTGCGCGCACCGGGCTTCGGATAGCGTGCGGGGGCAACGGCTCATTCCTTAACGAATGGCCACTTTGAAAAAGGGGGGGGGGTGCGCGCAATCGGGATGGATTGCGCGCACCCGGGGGAAATTGCGCGCAAGAGGCTTCTTTTGCGCGTGAAGGCCTTTGGGTGAAGAGTTAGTTCAAAAGAAAGGAGCCAAAGGGATTGCGCGCGAAGGAGAACCCTGAGGCTTTCTTGCGCGAAAGAAAGGAGGTTACCTGAAGATCGGCATTGCGCGCGGAGGGGTTTGGATTGCGCGAACGAGCGACTCTTCGAATTCCGGCAACCTTCAAAACGTCGGGGGTCGCCTTATATTTATAGGCAACCCCGGGCGCAGAATCTGGTCCGCGGGCGCGCAATTTCCTTCGCGGGCGCGAAATCGGGCCCGGCGCGCAAGGGAGTCGCGTGGGCCACGGGCGCGCAAAATTGAACGCCGGCCCAGCGCATTGCGCGCATCCCGGGAGGGTTGCGCACCGTACTTCAACTTTGCGCGCGGGTCTCCAAAATTCCGCGCAAGGCCCCCGGGCCCTCCGAAATGTGCTTCTGACTCCAAATACGACCTCGCTTTCCGCATCCGGAGCTTTGTTTGGGAACAACGGACTTTTCTGGCATCTACAAAAGCCCCCCCTCAGAATCTGATCGGCGAGAGGTCGCAACGATCGGGTTCCGAGGGAGACGCCGGAATGCCGAAGTCCTGGGCGCCGCGGAACTGTGGCGCGCAAAAAGGGTGTCGGGCGCGAAATTCGCTGTCGCGGTCGCGCAAAGCGCTTTCCGCGCAGCGCGGACACCCGGCCTCACCTATAAATAGGGGCCCTGGGTCCCCCCGTACCGTACACCGGCCATCCGCGCGATAAGCATTCAAGCTCTCGTGCGCGAAATTTCCCTTTCCGGCGCGGAATTAACTTGTTCGTCGCGCAAACCTTCCGGATTTCGGCCTGTTTTTGCGCGAACACCCGGGGTTTTACGCGACAGACTTCCCAATTGCATGTCGTCCACTAGGATTGCGCGCCAACTCTCAAACTTCTCTACCAGCCTTTTCCGATTCCGCACGCCTCATCCCTTAACCCACACGACTCCCGAAGCTTCTGAGATGGCCGCGAATCAAGGGAATGAGGGGGATGCCGCCATTCGCAGAGCTGAGATGGCGGCGAACGAGGAGGTCTACGGAGCCAAGGAGATTGTTTCCAGCAGTCAATCCTTGTTCGACTTGCTGACGCCGGCCCAGAAGACATATCCGCTATCGGACAACCTGCCGATCTGGAACTTTGGCATCCTAGATGAGGTTCCGGTGCCAGGGTTCGAGGTTGATGCGCCATGGACTTGGGTGACTTGGGAGGACGAGCTTCCCCGCTATAACATCACCAACAATGGGCATCCTGTCAGGGAGACCAGGCACTTAGATGTCTATGTCCTGAACCCGAGGACGCGAACCATCGTCGGGAGTGAGCCTACTGCGGAGAACTCACCAGCCCTCTACTCGAGCACATATCGCCAGAGTGTCACTGATGACACCAAGGGATGGCTGAAGGACTGGGACTTGCGGTCTGGGGGCAATTTCACCAGTGAGTGGGCCTGGGCGTTTTGGGTACGCCACACCTGCGATCACTTCGGGGAGGAGCTGCGGTACATCGGCCTGTTTGAGGCGGTGTGGACGTCGCAGTTCCACTTCTACCAGCAGTCCGAGCTCGGGCCGGAGCTGTTCACCCGCTGGTCCCCGGATACCAACACCTTCCATCTTCACCATGGGGAGGTCAGCATCGGTCTCTGGGACATCCACTGCATCGGAGGTATCCCGCTGGAGGGTTACCAATACGATGAGTTCCTGCCTCCGAGGAACACCTGGGGTGACAGGTCGCGGACTCCCATCCTGACTTGGCATCTACTGGACCTGGCTACGGAGTGGCTCGGGGTCAAGGACTTCCACAAGGATATAGCCTACAAGGAATGGTTCGGCTTGTTCTTGGAGCATGACCCCGCGGTCAAGATGCCAGGCAGGGGGAAGCGGTGCCCGACCGCGGCTCAGAGGAGCCGGAACGGGTCGTACTGGCGGGTCCTGGAGACGGGCGACTACCGCTCATGGGGGTACCGCGTCATCGAGGCCTGGGACCCAAATGTCCGGTACGCGGCGTTCCTGGCCGCCTTTCTGAGTGGGTGGATCCTGCCAGTGCGGGACGCGAGAATGGGCGTCCGCCCGGCGACACTGGCGATGGCGGGCGCCATGGCCGCCAACAAAAGATACAACCTCGGGGTCCCAGTGCTGGCGAAGCTGTATGCCATCCTGGGACACATCTCGTGAGGGGGGTCGCCACGAAGGATCTGTGGGCCCTTTCAATTCTTCCACGGCTGGGTGGCTGCTCACCTCGGTGGGTACACGTTTCCAAACGTCGTCATTCCTCCGGGCAACGGCCTGCGACCCTCCCTGCTGAACATCGCAGGGGTCGCTCCGATGACCCTAAATAAGGAGGGCGTGAGGATTCAGATTGGAAATCACGCCAATTTCAACTTCAGCCCGTTCCCCACTCCCGTTGGCCAGATGATCGACAATGGGCAGGGTCCGCTGGAGCAGAACGAATACTTCCTGAACATGCGGGGCGGGGTGCTCGTGGCTCGGATCGACGGGAAGGTGATCTGCGAGCCCTATGTGCCAACCCGGTTCGCCAGGCAGTTCGGGTGCCATCAACGGATGCCGAAGAGGGTATTCACAACTATTCGGGAGGAGACGAACCCTTGTGTCCTTCGCCAAATGTGGTTGATGTTCGCCGCTTTCGGCTCTGGCGACGTCATCACTCTCCCTCCTACCGGGGTCGACGCAGGCTTGGCACCCGAGTACGCCGAACACTGGGCCATCGCGTACCCCGAGGGGCTTCTACGGAAGCCAGTTCGGCGGCTCGAAGTCACCCGTGCGGAGACCGGGCGTCAAGGAAGGAGGCGAGGCGCCGTTACGCGGGGGAGAACGGAGGCGCGCCAAGTAGTGGAGCCAGCGCGAGCAGGGACTTCAGCGGCGGGCACATCGCAGGCTGCCGCCACGGCCTCGGCGCCTAGAGAGGGGGCACGTGCGGTGGTCGAAGAGCGGCCCGGGAAGCAGGTAAGGCGTCTGCTCGAACCCTCCCACAATGCAGTCTTCCCGGCGCTGTGGTCGGCCTGGATGACCCTGCGGCAGTTGCTGGGGACCGAAATCATCTGGCAGAAGATAACCAGCGAAGTAATCCATCTGCCAGAGGTCGGACGCCTCCAGGTCGCCGACAGGGTGAACTTCCACCGGCGGTATGCGTATCTGACGGCTATGGACGAGTACGCGCGCCAGCGTGGTCAGCGTGCGGAGCCGTCCCTTCTGGTGAAGGTGATGCTCGGTCTAGATCCTGCTCCAGAACAGATGCCGCCTGAGGAAGATGACAGTAACAACGACTCTGAGGAAGAGGAGGAGACGGGGGAGGATGAAGGCTCCGAGGGAAGGTCCCATCAGGGGAGCCCGCAGGAGAGCGGCGAGGTGGCCGGCTCTGGCAATATTGATATCACTGAGCTCCTCGAGGTCTGCTTCTATCCCTACTCAACCTGCTTCATCCATTCTCTTATGCAGCTTCTAACCCATTTCTTCACCTTCCTCAGGAGTGCACGGATGTTGGTCAGGCATCCTCAGTAGGAGTAGGAGAGGCGCCAGCAGGACAAGGCGGGGGCCAGACTCCCATCATTGAATTGACAAGCGCTGAGGGGTCCCCTGCTGCAATTGCTCCTGCGGCGGCCGGGACAGCGGAAGATGACGCCTTGGATTCCCGTAAGTCTCCTTACCTTACTGTCGGTGCTTGCCGTTGATGATCCGTGACTAACCACGGCATGCCCTACGCAGTGATCTCAATACTGGAGGCTCGTCGGGCTGCCGAACCCGGGCCATCCACGAGTGGACCAGTGGCAGACATGCCGCCTGCTCCGAAACAGACTTCTCACACCGAGTCGTCCCCACCAACTGCTGATCAGGGCGCAACGGACGCCGGCGGTGCTGCCATCGGAGAGAGGTCGGGGGCTGATGAGGGTGTCAACGCCGCTGGGGCGGGAGAAGGTCACCCAGATGTTGGGGAACCCATCCCCCGTGAGGACATCCCAGGGGCGGACCCTGCAGCAGACCTGCTGGCTGCCTTCCCTGCCTACCGGCCTGCCGACCCCGAGGAGATGGACGACTCGGATGCGGAGGCGGTCGATGAGAGCCGGATAACGCGACGCAGGGGGTGGAAGTGCATCCAGCGCTTCCTCAAGCGAGACCCATCGGAGTGGCTGGGGTGCATGGGCTCGCTTCAAACCTGGCTGCGCTTCCTGTGTGCCGGGGGAGCTGATGCTCAACGCCTCCATCTGACGGTCCGTGATTTCATGGCCGAAAAGATGCACGAGATCCGCCGGAGTGCCGACGTCGCACAATGTCGGGACATGTCGGAGAGCACGTGGGCGCTCCTCGTGGAGGAGCAGGAAGTCCGGCGTCTCGAAGGGCAGGCGGCAGAGAAGGAGGCCTTCGTCGCAACGTGCACTGAGCTTGTGGAGCAACTAACGGCCCATCTGGTTGACGCCCAGGTACAGCTGATGGAGGCGGGCCAACAGATGGTCACACTTCAAGTCGAGCGGGAGCGTGCGCAGGCCAGGATCAGCGAGTTGCGTGCTGCGACCGCCGACGAGGAGAGGGCACGCAGAGAGCGAGAAGCAGCTCTGGAGTCCGTCAGCCAAAGGGTAGCGGCGTTGGAAAGATTCATTCAGCACTCTAATCCCTAGGGGCTTTGTTTTTTCCATTCCAAGAACATTTTTCTTTTGCTACTCAATACTTCGATCCATTTGTATGAACCAATATATTTATCTGCATCTTTTGGCTTACCGTGATCAACCACAATTCATTGTCTTGAGGGAGTGTTAACCAAGCTTCAGGCATCCACAATTGGGCCTGGATTTCTAGAGAAAAGAGGGAGGTCATTCCTAGGAAAGGAGACCTCAGACCTAATCAATGTATCATCCCCCCAACTTGTTCCGACACACGAGCGGGACAACGCTAGGGGCGTTAAGATTTTATCCGAACATAGGGAAATGAGAAAGGGTGAATCGCGTGTCCCGAATTCAGAAATCCACGACGGTCGGCCTTCTAGGAAATGCCCAAAAAAAAAGACGGCAAGCGGACAATGGATCAATCGACCATATCACTGCAAGAGACAGACCGAAGGTCATCATTCATATTGCAGGAGGCGGATCACATGTCATCGTTAATACCGCTTTGGGGGTTCCTTCAGGCACAAGGGTGGAAATCCAGATCAACAGGGCATGCGAAGCGTGGGGCGAAGTGACGATTTGTTCGGACAGAATCTAATGCTCTCAAAATTGCGCCACCGTGGGGAAAGCGTATTAGGCGGATGCACTAATCTGGCCGTGAATCACCCCAATTCTTAGACAGAACCTCTTTGACGAGGAAACTGTCGCTTCCCATCATTGCAATGGGGCATCCCGAGCTGCATCGGGGAGAATATCACAACTGCACCACTCTACCAGAAGCCAGGCCAGACAGTCGGCGATGAGGAGGGGCAGGACTTAACGATCCCTGAGGATGGACCCGAGTCGAGATGCCCGGGAGTTCCTACGTACTCCATCAGGCTGGAGATCAAGCCACACGTAGTTCTGAAAGTGCAGTTTAACGTCATGCAGGACGTAGAACCCCGATTAGGGAGATCTTAGTTTAAGGTCGTAGAGCTTGGACCGTAGGGGAAGATCTTAGTTTAAGGTCTTAGAGCTCGGATCATAAGAACCTCAAAGTACGCCACATCGTGGTCCTATCCCCTGGATATGCGAAGATGCAATGAGGGATAGTGTCAAGAGTGTCGAGGTTTCGCCTGGCCAGAATGGGAGGTGGAAAATGTAATGTGAATCATGCGGCCATTCACTCAAGGACTGGGGGCACTGGCGTAACGATATGGGAGTACTGCCGACCGTGGCGGAAAAGCAGCATCCATATCGCACTGACCGTTGATGGAATGAGGCAGCAAACGAGCATCAACCGCTCAAGCGCAGGATTCATATCGATTTGCTGCCCGAGGCCCTTGGGGGCACCAGCCTGAGTCGGTGGGAGAGCACTGAGGCATTGTGTCCAGACCGCTCACGGGGGCTCCACCCAGGGCGCAGGCGATGGGTCCGAATGGAAGGGAGCACGAAGCCTGGAAAGTGGAAGGAACCTGACCAAGCTGAACCTGACCCTACTGGCAATAAACCAGAGTACTCTTGACACCGGTGGACCACTGCAAGGGGTCGAGGGACACGCCTTGAGGGTGACCCGAAGGCGGCGGATTTCCCAGAGAAGGGGGAATCTTTAAGAGGTGGGGGGCTGGACCCGAAGTTTCAAACATCCGGGCGTTCCTACGTATCCCATAAGGATGGGAATCAAGCCACACGTAGTTCTTGAAGCGTGGCGCAACACAATCGGGCACCAGCACGGGGAGGGGTGCGGGTCTGATCCTCGCACCCAGAAGAAGCGGCATTTGATATATCTTGTTTGTCCTTAAAGGTGGATGGTTTTTCTTTGTGCAGCGACATGCCTGTGATTAAGAAATCCCTGGCGTCGCCACAATAATCAAGCCATGAAAGGCATTGATAAATGGCGTGGTTATTAACCAGCTCCCAACGTGAGTGTCCCCTGAGGAGAACATCACGATGCAGTGCCGTTTCTTGTCGGGCGGCCAAGACGATCACAGTTTACGGTCGTGTGGTAGGACCAGACAACACAGTTTAAGGTCGTGTGGTTCGGACCATGGAGGAATCCGCTTATTGTGACATGGAGGACCCAACGGAGGTGGGAACATACCCCAGCCCTGCGGTCATGCACAATTCCAGGAGAAGGATCCTGGGATAGGGGCCTGCATATGTCCATCACCCGAGGGGCAAAGATGCTAGCCTCCAGC